>CM077008.1:115074225-117574225 GCA_039090855.1 Macrothele yani
ACGTTCGTGGCGTTTTGCGCATACAATCAGAGTGCGTGATGTACACAGAAGCGTCAAACTACGTGTTATAACCAACGCGTCTTCATGCAAATTGAAGCAACTGCAGGTAAACTACAACGCGTGTGAAAGTCATGAAATGGTATAAATAGCACCTGGTAGTGAGCTCTGTTAATTAGTGTCACTCTTGTTTTTCAGATGGGAAACAAGCAGAGGACTAAAGCGAGTTTGACAAATGCCGAATTGTAATGGCCAGACGAACGGATCAGAGCATTTCTGAGACGGTAAGCCTTGTGAAGTGCTCTCGGTCAGCCATAGTTAGTACCTTTAAAAAGTGGTCCAAGGAAAGAAAGGCCATAAACCGCCGGCAAAGTGTTGGCCGACCAGTGCTCATCTATTCTAGAGGTGAGCGATAGCTATCTCGTATGGTGCGAGCCAACAGAATGGATGGATGCTGCTGCGCAGCTCGCTGTTAATTTGAATGCTGGTGACGGAGGCAATGTGTCACAACACAGAGTACATCGAAACCTGCTGAAAACGGGAGTGCGTAGCCGAAGGCGGCTCCGATTGGCCAGGCTAACCACAGTTCACCGTTGAAAGCGCCTACAATGGGCACTCGAGCATTAAAACTGGAACATGAATAATTGGAAGTAGGTCGTCTGGTCCGACGAATCTCATTTCCCGTTGCACCATGGGAACGGCTGGGTACGTGTGCGCCGTTTACCTGGGGAAGTGTTGCAACCAGAGTGCACCGTGGGACAAAAACAAGCCGGTGTAGGAAGTGTAATGCTTTGAGCAATGTTCTTCTGGGAAAGCATGAGTCCAGTCATTCATGTGCGGGAAACTATGACGTCTACCACCTGCCTAAACATCATTTTAGACCAGCTACATCCTTCCATGGCAAGAGTATTCCCCCGTAGTAGTGCTATCTTTCAGAGGGGTAATGTGCCATTCCACACTGCCCGGATCGTTCGAGAATGGTTTGCGAACATGAGGAACACTTCCACGTATTCCAAATTCCTCAGACATCAATCTAATCGAACATCTGTGGTTTGCGTTGGAACAGCAAACCCGATCGGCCGCGGCTCAACCAGATTACCTGGAAGAGTTAAAGAATCTTCTGGTAGCATGTTGGTATCAGACACCACAAGACACCTTCAGAAATCTTGTAGCATCCATGCCTCATAGGTACATCCTTTCATACCTCGTAGGTACATTCTTTCATTTCTGTTTCATGGCAATCGTATTCCCCTTTAGTAGTGCCATCCTTCCGCAGGATAATGTGCCATGCCACATAGCCCGGATTGTTCGAAAAAATGTATAACGTAACTCTTTTTCGTGTGCGAGAGTGGTGTTACGCTGTGTCTAAACCTATGACTAAGGAAATGTTGAACTAAATGAGAATACAATGCAATAGTTGCACGGGATAGCTCAAATCAAGGTTTTACGGCCAGATGAAACATATACAGAAATCCAACTTACATCTAACCTTTTATTGGTCCAGCACAGTAGATGAAATCCAAAATATAGCTCTGAGAGTTTTACACTTCACATGTAATACATTAATTATCTGTCGTATAATCTAGCTGAACAACTATCAAACATCTCCACACACACACACACACACACACACACACACACACACACACACACACACTAAGCAACTACTGTATCGTCTTTTTATCAAACGTTCTTATCACATTCGTACGTCACTCTCTCTGACCTCAAAGTGTTGCCAACCTCATTCATGTGAGATAGAAGATATCACGTTAAGTTTGGAAAGTGCAAAACAGAACAAACTCAAATTTGCATAGAAAAAGGAACTAAAAATGAAAGTTAAATTAGAATGCACGTCCCAACACCTTTAGAAATCTTGTAGCGTCCATCCTCGTAGGTTTTCCATGGCAACAGTATTCCCCTTCAGTCGTGTTTTCCTTCAGTAGGATAAGGTGCCATGCCACACTACCCGAATCGTTTGAGAATGGTTCGCGAACATGAGGAACACTTCCAGGTATTCCAAATTCCTCGGATGTCAATCCAATCGAACATCTGTGGATTGCGTTGGAACAGCAAATCCGATCGGTGGCGGCTCAACCAGATAACTTAGAAGGGTTAAAAGATCTTCTGGTAATATGTTGGTACCAGATACCACAAGACATCTTGTAGTATCCATGCCTAGCGGGGTAAGAGCTGATTTGTGTGTGTGTGTGTGTGTGTGTGTGTGTGTGTGTGTGTGTGTGTGTACTAAAAATAAACCAAAGCTCTCATCTAGCATTTAGGGCGTACATTGTTATTTTGATGTCATAATCTACGCTATTGTTTTAATAATACAGTAACTGAAAGAAGTGTGTCCTCATCTCAAGTTGCCATAACCTTATCTTTCCCTCTCTCTCTCTCTCTTCTTGATTTCGTTTTGCTTTAGCTATGCTTTGGTCTCCCGTCACAAATTGTTTCAACGTTTTCTTTATAAGAAAAACAGCTTTCAAAACATTTGGTGATAAGAGAAATTATTTGTTCTTCGCTTAAGCTTGTAGGATTACTTTGGCAGATGGGACGTTCAAAAAAACAAAAAAGCAAAAGAAAAAAAATTTGTCCACCACTCAACGTTAAAAAAACTAATAATATTTGATGGTTTCTCGTCCCTTCGTTTATTCTTCTGTCACTTAGTTCCACTAAATCTCTTTTCGGGTTAGAACCTCAAGTCTGGAACTTATCTCATGTATTTTGGGGGAATTTTTCCAGTTTTCCACCTGTTTTGCTTTTGTTGCTGATTTCAGACCAAAGAAGCGAATGTTCGTAAGCCTTGTTAATTCTTAGATAAATTCCTTCTTCTCAGATGGCATTCTCTGTCAGTTTTTTTTACTTTATATGGTATTACAGACAGATTTTTCTAAAAGAATTTTCCTGTTTTCTTAAGAGTTTAGCGAAACTGCTGTCAATATAATGCATGAGAATCCCTAAGTTTCGAATGCGCATGCCGCTTTATGCTGTTCAACGCACACGGAAGGCTGCATGCACTTGATAAAAAGAAATTAGGAGTTCGATTCAAGATGCAATATTTTCTTTTCTATATAAAGTATTTTTTACGTGAGTGATATATCAATAAATCACCACATAATAAGATAGAAAACGAAATCAGTCAATATTTGGTATTTTACATATACACGGTCGCATTAGAATAACATGACCACCCCCGGAATCGCAGTGTACCTGCCCAGGCACGTCACAGAGTGCACGTGATAAGGTCGGCCATACGGAGATATAAGCGGAAGGTAGGACAGATGAGCCATAGTGCGTGACGTGAGAACAATGGGCAGAGGTAGTGATTTCACGGACGTTCAAAAGGAATAATCATAGGCTACCGCGCCAAGGATGGAAGCATTTCAGAAACAGCAGACTTCGTGGCCTTTTCGCAAGGTGCTGTAGTAAGGGCGTACCAAGAATGGATCGCTGGTAAACCGAGTACCTCCCGACGTCATAACTGTAGAGCCCCAAAGACCATCGACCCCCAGAGGAGGACGTCACCTCCGTTGACTGGTAAAGGGCAATAGATGCGCAAGAGTGCAGCATTTGACAGCGCAAATGAACCCTGGGGCACTCAGGTATATGTCCCGGTTAACAGTAGAGTGAACCCTGTCACACATGGATCTCCGGAATCGACGCTGCGTCAAGGCGCCCATGTTAATCCACGTCCATTGGCAACGTGGCCTGTAGTTCTCATGGGTCTACCGTGTTTGGACAATGGAAGAGAAAGAAAGGTTAAAGGTTGCCTTCTTCAAGAAATCGAGGTTTCTACTCCACAAAAGTGACGGATACGGTGTCAGTCACACGAGAACCAACAACTGGACACGCTTGTTGGTCAAGTACAGACAGGCGGTGGCAGTGCGCATGTCTGGAGGGATGTTTTCTTGGTATGACCGGGGACCGCTGGTAACACTGGCTTAGTCCCTGAACACCAATGGCTGCCTGGCCATCCAAGCTGAGACCACAGGCATCCCTTCACGTTGGACGTTTGCCCTAGTGGTGATAGTGTTTACCGACAGAATAACGCGCCGTGCCACGTCTCTACAGTGGTGCGTAACTGGTTCCAGGAACATGACAGAAATGTCTCCGTTCTCCCTTGGCCGGCGAAATCGCCCGACCTCAATCCCATAGAGCAGTTGTGCGACTATTTTGATCGACAGGTTCGACGTGCCGACTCACAGCCTCGTTATCTCCGGAACCTCCGTGCTCTGGTGCAGTACGAATAGGCACGTGTGCCTCGGTCAACCTTTTAGAGCCTCATTACGTCCATGCCACGCCGTCTCGACTATATCGTTCAGGTCGAGGGTGGTTATTCCCATTATTAAGTAGATGGTCATATTATTCTGATACGTCTGTGTAAGCAGAGAATGCTTTAACAGCATGATCGATGTTTGTCATACACAGTCGTAGTATATTACGCAACAAGTCGGAATTCGGATTTGAAACATCACAGCTTTCATTCTTAAAAATGTTTACTCTTTAATGTGTATGTATAATAATTGTTTGCACTCATGAAGGATAGTTGAAAGTCTTGGGAATTCAAATAATTGAAAAATATACTGTATTAAGAAACTCGTGCAAATTCATTTCCTTTGATTAAGAGAATAAAGTCTGTTAAAGAACGGGATAGACGTGTTCTGTATTTCCTTTCGTATTTTTTATTTCTGGCTTTCACGACCACCATGAGCAACGCATAGGGTTCACAAGCATTAATTCGTCCCTAATTTGGGGACACTGGTTCCCAAGAAGGAAGGGAGCGAGCGAGCGTGGTAAGAGTAGCATGTCTTATTTTGGACTCCAGCCCGAGATCTATCTCCGTCGAAAGGTGAGAAGCCAACAACTCGGACCACTCGGCCGCAAGGGTGGCTGGCGCCTTCCATGTAAGCCATGTCTCTGCTGAGTGACATCACGTTCCTGAGAGCAAGACCCACCAATGCGTTACCATGACAACAGAGTGAAACACGGTGCTATTCCTTGCGTTAGTAAGGCTACACTGTACGAAGAGAACGACTGCCGTACCAAGAGCTGGTGAAATACTTCCTGCTCGAAAATCAAACCGATGCAAAAAGAATATTTGAAATTGGTCTTCCTACTGACGATACGGTCGCAAATAAAATATCCATTTGCTCCTGTAAACTGAATTACAGAGGCTGTACCATAAAAACTGAGAATATTTTTTTGAGTTGGCATCAGTGCGAAGGGGTAAAAATAGCCACGCAGACAACTAACTGAATTAAGAAAGTATCTATGGCAACTGTTATTAGCCGTGGAAGACGATTCTGGTTTTATTATTGCGCAGTTGTTTAAGGCACATTTGCATTTCGCCATACAGCTATGGATGTGAGTCATTCAGAGTTAAGAAATGGAATGCGTTCTGCGATATAATTTGCCATCGTTTGGGTAAAACGGCTACAGAAACAGTTGATTTAATGAAAAAGGCTTTAAAAGATAAATGTTTGGGTGAGTCAACAAGTTTTAGATGGCGCCATGATTTCAGAAAAAGGCGTTTGTCGGCAGAACTCGCTCCTAGGCCTGGTCGACCTGAAAGTGTTGTTACGGAGCGTATTGTTAACACTGTTTGGGCAATCCTGCAAGAAGATCGACGAAATGACGTGTAAAGACATAGAGGCGTCAACTAATATCTCACAAACGTCGCCATTCAGCATTCTACGCGACAAATTTGCTGCTGCATCGTGTGTGGTTCAGATGGGTACCTGATCATTTGACAAGAGAACAATTGTTAGCCAGAGTTCAGGTGTGTCATGAGTGGAAACAAATGATTGCAAAGGATCCACACTTTTTAAACACAGTAGCAATTGCCGATGAAAATGGGTCCACTATTTCGATCCCCTCACGCAGCGCGCAAGGAGTGTCAGGAAACATACAGGCTCGCCTCCTCCGAAAACAGTTCGCCAAACCAAATCATCTGGGAAGGTGATGATGATAATTTTCTTTGATCATAAAGGTGTAGTCTACCAGCATGTCATTCCTCCACAAATTACAGTCAAGGCTGTGTATTACATTTCAATCGTGAAACGTCTGCGACGACACATATCGATTAAGCAATCGGAACTGGTGTGCAAGTGGACCCTACACAACGATAACGCCCGCCCAGATGTGGCTGCTTGTGTTCAACAGTTTCATACGAAATACATTATTAAAAGTATGCCACAGCCTGCTTACAGTCCTGATCTTGCCCCGTGCGATTTCTGGTTGTTTCCAACAATGAAAGAGAAGTTCCGTGGTGCAACATTCAACACAGATGCTGACGTTATTCAAGCTGTACACGGGTCGCTAAAGCAGCTTCCACAAAATGCTTTCGCCACATGCTTTGAAAAGTGAACTGAACGATGCGACCGTTGCAGATCATCCGAGGGAAGATACTTTGAAAAAGAATAATAACATATATTTTGCTGTACCTATATTTCTTCATTTTGTGTGATTTTACTCTCAGTTTTTGTGGAACGGCCGTTGTTGTTAAAACTTCACGCAAAATGTTGTTCATACAGAAATCTATCCCAAGTAAAACACTTTTCTTTGTATTTTTAATCGGACATTCATGAATAGAGACACGGTTAGGAATGAAAATTAACACTTGCGTCTCTTATTGAGAAAATGATGCATTATTAGAATCTCTCATATTGATTGATATCTTAAGCAGAAGATAATTTTTTTCAATCCTTACTTTCAGTTTTAAAATGTGCCCTATCTTGGAAGAGAACCGTTTCGGGATCATTGCTCTCTGGAAATTTTTAATCATCACTAAGCATAGTAGAACACATTCCTAAAGTTTGAGTATACCTTCTAGAAATGCCCTTTTGCATAATAACAGAAGGTAATAAAACTATGCAGTAATTTTTGATTAGATAAAAAATAAGTGTTCACCACAATACACATTGCAGTGCATTTCTCAAATTCGAATTACGCTTACATTTGAGACCAATACGGCACTGCAGTTAACAAACTCTCTTTCGCTTTTACACTTAATTTTGCATTTGCTTTTAGCAGAGAAAAATTTAATGTTCTGAGAATGCAGCTGAATATTTCAAAACGTGCATAGGGATTAAAGATATTTAAAAATGCGATCTTGTTTTAATTCAAAAAAATTATAGTAATGTGGACACGATATATTTCCTAAATTTTGAACTTCTGATTCTTGAAAATGCTCCCTTCCCACACCAAAAACCAAAAAGCTTCAAAGTGGTGTGAAATGTCCTGTCGGTGCGCGAAAGATGTTTGAGGCGTAAATATCGACGTGTTTTACGGTACGATCATTCACAGTCGCTAACTGTACAGATTACAGAAACTTGCAGAATTTTCTTGTAGATTGAGAATGTTCTGTCGGTAGAATAATCTTTTTTTTTCAAAATCGCTCAATTTATGTAGTAGGCGTTTCAGTTATCTGCGATTTGCAATACTCTAACCCCTGTTGATTACAGTAATCATCAACGTGGGTAGAAAATGTAAGGAGAGTTCTTTAAATTTTGCGCAATTTTCAGTTTAGAATTTCCTCAATTAGTCTCTGCGATCAGAATTCCCTTCGATTAATGATATTCCATATGAGTATCTTTGATCCAAGCAACCTTAAAGCGCAGACCCGGTGGCGTAAGCAATGGCTTACGCCCATTCATCTGGGTTGGGTCCGGGTTCGAATCCCGTAAAGGGTGGATGTTGTGTTTGTCAAACGGCCCTGGATCTCCCCCTTCCTTGGAACCAGTGGCCCTAAATTAGGGACGGGTGACTGCTTCTAGCCCAATGAGTTGCTCATGGTGGCCTCTAAACCTCCAGTAAAAAAAATGGGGGTAGGCTGTGTCCAGGACACATCCGCAGGTTTCATTTACGTGGATACGTGTTTGACAGTAAGGTGTTTGAGGTAGAAGTCAATTGATAAATGAAAGAGGAATGCAGTTAGACTATCAATTTATTTATTAAAGGGCGATGATATGAGAAGTAAACATATGGCATACAATTCGCATCTGCCGCCCCGGTGGCGCAGTGGTCTAAGGCGCTGGCCTCTGATCATTCGTCCGTAAGGGGTTCGAATCCCGGTCAGGCATGGATGTTGTGTTTGTCTTACGGCTCTGGCTCTCTCCTTCCCTGGAACCAGTGACCCTAAATTAGGGACGGGCGACTGCTTATAGCCCATTGAGTTGCTCACGGTGGTCGTTAAACCTCCAATCAAAAAAAAAAAAAAAATTCGCATCTACATATATTTCGTACTAAGGTTAAATCGATACAAGTATTGCCTAAGGTAATTGGCGGAGAATTTATATAAGTCAAGCCGAAATTGTCTTTCATGAACTTGAGTAAGTTGGTGTTTTGTTGCACATCAATGTTAAAGTCACCACTGAGAATGAAAGGCACTTAGGTAGTGGATACCATACTTGGGATGATTTTCTTGATGTTTTCAGAGTAATCGTATAGCATCCGGAACATGAAGACCTTTAGTGATGTTTGTGAAACGTTGGGATGAATGTAAACCGAACCAAGTATGAAGCGAGTTTGAGCCGACACTGTCACATCAACTAGACGCATGTCACCCACAAAAAATCATCTTCAATTCTCAATCTGTTGTTGACTGAGACATTAACGGGTTGGCAATCTATTAGACTATCGATGTTTCTGCAAATGGCAACTCCCTCCGCAGTTCATTTTGTGCACAAAGTAGTACGTTTGGAAGTGGATGGTTTGTGTTGGGCTATTGCTGCATTTCTTTTGCCTTCAATTCGAAACCGGGCAAATGTATGGGACTAAAATCATCCATCCAAGTTTCTCTCACGGCCAAGTAGTCCTTTGGTTCGCATGTACTAGCTGTAGAAGCGCTTGGTTGTAGTTCCACGCGTTGCGCCGCTTCAGCTTTCTTCTTCTGTCTATAAGCCCTACATTTTCCTCGTTCTGCATTAGTCGTTTTGGGCTTATTCGATTCCTTTTGAGTTCTTCTTTCTTCTGATATACGTTTTTACTACACCGAAGAGCAATTGAATTAGACACAGCTGGCGTTATGCAAATGTGGCGCCGTGGGCGGCCCTGTAAACGGAAACGACATAACGTATGTAGCGATCCGACAATATAAGGAGCGATGCGACGGGAATCAGTAAGAGTCAAACGCAGTATGGGTAATACGAAGGATCTAAGAGCATTTCATCGAGGGCAAATTGCCGGGGCCCGACTAATGGGTCACTCCATCTCGGAAGACGTGCAGACACTGGGATTTTCACGAGCCACCGTGTCACGGGTGCACCGTGAGCATATCGAATCCCGTAAAACCATCCCTGCAAGGGCCAACTACCGTGGACAACAGCGTGTGGATGAGCGGGGTCATCGTCGGCTAGCTCGCATTGTAACAGCGAATAGACGGACCACAGTGCAAGAAATCACATGGCAATTTAACGCTGGTGCACAAAAACGTGTAAGCAGCCACATCATCCAGAACCATCTCCTCGCTATGGGGTACAGAAGCCATCGTCCTGTGATGTGCTGCTGACCGCACATCACAGGGTGCAAAGATTAGCATGGGCGCGGTAACACCGCCACTGGACCCTAGACATGTTGGAAAATGTTTCCCTGGACTGATGAGTCGAGATTCACGTTGGTACATGCGGATGGCAGGCTACGAGTACGGCGCAAACCGCATTAAGCGATGGATCCTTCTTGCCAGCAGGTTACTCTTCAAGCTGGTGGGGGTGGCATTCTCGTCTGGGGACTGTTTACGTGGACTGAAATGGGACCCCTATTACGTGTGATATCGTCCCTCACAGGTCAACGTTACCGGGATATCCTGGACGACCATTTGCTCCCGTTTGTGCGTCTTCAACGTCCCACTTGGGACCTCATCCTGCAACAAGACAATGCACTGTGCCATCGCTCTTGAATTGTATCCGAATGGTTGGATGAACACTCCACAGACGTGACCCCGCTTCCTCGGCCAGCTATAGGTCACCTGACATCAATCCCAACGAGCACATCTGGGATGCCATCGAGAGAGATTTTCGAGGGTCTGACCCCCTCTATCAAATCTTCGTGAACTGTGGGAGGTTTTTCAGGGGTCGTGGATCCGTATGGCTTCCCAACGCTTCCGGTATCTTGTCGAGTCCATGCCGAGACGAATCCCCCCGTCATCAGGGCGAAAGGTAGTGCTACACTTTACTAGACAGGTATCTCTAATTCAATTGCTCTTCAGTGTATATTGAGTCGGATTTTTGCTTGAAATATTTAAACATTTTGATTTTCTCACAAAATTTATCTCTTATAACTTATAAAGTACTTATTAAATGTTTATGAATTATTGGCTTTTAGATAAACCTTATCTAGACGAATCGTTTAAGAGCAATATCACGATCTCACCTTTACGCGATCTCCAGTTATACTGATTTCAAGGCGCTTGCCTCATCGGATTCGATTCCAAATTGGCGGACGGCCTCCCTTCTTCCCGCGCATGCGCATGACCTTAAAATTGATATTTTTTGAATCATTGGTTATTACTCTTTTTAAGTCAGTTGTTAGATTTTAGCTATTTGTTATAATTTAGAAATTATAAGCATTTTATCAATCGTGAGAAAGTATGTCGGTCAAGTTTTCGTAGAGGGTTCTTCCATGGTACCGATTTTAAAGACGTACTATACACGTCAAGGAAAAAATGAAAGATTCGCCTGATAACTTCGAAAGACAGGCAAGACATTTTGCTCCTGATCACATGCATTAATACTAGTTACGAGTACACCAGACTATGCACAATCAAAAAGATTTATAGCGTAGCAAAAAAAAATATTTACTGGCGTAAAAAGGTGTATAGAATCCTCAAGCTTTCGTAATCCTTTGACAGGCTTTTTTAAGGCAGAAAAAACTTCGCAATTTTTGAAAAGATAGTACTTGAGCACGGAGGAAGAGGAGGCGGAAGAGGCATGGGTGAAATAGCAAAGGTCCCGGACCCAAGATAAGCCACCGTTTCACCACATTATGATGCAAGGTTCAACCATGTTGTTGAGTTTTGTTTGCATCACACAATGGTGTATTTTTTTCTCAGAAGGTTATGAAGCCGGTGTAGCACCACTTTTAGGTGCAACCTACCACAAAATTTTTAACAGTGTACGAAAGGAAAAAGCTCTTACTCGATCTCCGTAACTGATTTTTTTCTTCTTAAACTTTCTGGACTTTTCATTCCGAAAATAAAAATATTTTTATTAATTTCAGGAAGCTATTTATCCCAATTTTTTTTAGTTGTTTTTCGGCAAAATCACACAAATATTAAAACAAAGTTTTTAGACATTCATTTCCTTGATGTCATCAGCGTCCCGGAACGTATCGTATGCATTTCCCCCTCAGAAATAATGAAAACCCACGCCCGGTGAGTTCTTTAGGTTTCTGATGAAGTAGCTGATCTAAAGCACAAAATCGGTTTTCTTTTCTGAGGGGAATGTGACTGAGAACGTGTTCTATGTCATGCAAAGACCATTCCTCTTGTCTAATAGTGCTGTGTTGGTTTTCTTTTTCTGTAAAGAACACGACCCATCTCCGTACAGATTGTTGCATGTACGCGTGCATGTCACAAACTGAGGTCCTTCCAATCGGTCACGGAGGAAAGACATTAGTGCAGCAAACGCTTGTTCCAAAATCCGAGCGTCATCAACGCTGATAACAAAAACGGCGACAGCAACAGAATCTGGCTTCTTTTATTTGCGATAGAAAGAACGATGAGCTGAAAGAAGAACATGTCTGTGTAAGTGCAGAAGAAAGAGAAAGCAAGCAAGAAAGAAATGCGCCTAAGAGAACAAAAGAACAACTTTTTTTTTAATGAAACCTTAGAGCTATGTGTGAAAAAACGCTTTTATTTTCCCGAAGCAAAACGAATGCTCCTCGAGCCAATTTTGGACAACTTGGACCCGATGGCATGGTGTATTGTCCACCTGCAAAATATCCAGAATGCTCCTCGAGCCAATTTTGGACAACTTGGACCCGACGGCATGGTGCATTGTCCACCTGCAAAATGTCCAGAATGCTCCTCGAACCAATTTTGGACAACTTGGACCCGATGGCATGGTACATTGTCCACCTGGAAAATGTCCAGAATGCTCCTCGAACCAATTTTGAACAACTTGGACCCGATGGCATGGTGCATTGTCCACCTGCAAAATGTAAAGAATGCTCCTCGAGCCAATTTTGGACAACTTAGACCCAATGGCATGGTGTATTGTCCACCTGCAAAATATCCAGAATGCTCCTCGAGCCAATTTTGGACAACTTGGACCCGACGGCATGGTGCATTGTCCACCTGCAAAATGTCCAGAATGCTCCTCGAACCAATTTTGGACAACTTGGACCCGATGGCATGGTACATTGTCCACCTGGAAAATGTCCAGAATGCTCCTCGAGCCAATTTTGGACAACTTAGACCCGATGGCATGGTGTATTGTCCACCTGCAAAATATCCAGAATGCTACTCGAGCCAATTTTGGACAGCTTGGACCCGACGGCATGGTGCATTGTCCACCTGCAAAATATCCAGAATGCTCCTCGAGCCAATTTTGGACAACTTGGACCCGACGGCATGGTGCATTGTCCACCTGGAAAATGTCCAGAATGCTCCTCGAACCAATTTTGAACAACTTGGACCCGATGGCATGGTGCATTGTCCATCTGGAAAATCCCATCATTGTTGGGGTACATGAAGTCCATGTACCCCAACAATGATGGAATTTTCTCCACCCAACACCACAGTGCTTGTTTAGGACAGGTGTGACATACTTAGGACCAAATGGTTTTAGGAGCTGTTGGAAAAAATTGTCTCAATCTTTCTGAAGAGCCTGATGAGTACTGGAATGATTTCTTCTGGATGATTATTTTGCGCAACACGTCTCCCCACAGCATCCCACGTATGTTCGATTGGACTGAGATTGGAGGAGTGCGCTGGCAACTCAATTCCACGGATATCCTTACTTGCCAAAAATTCATCCGCAGCTGCTGCCAGTAGAGGTTCTATGAATCGGGAGGGGGAGGGCTGAAGTCAAAAGGAGAGATAGAGAGATTTTGTTTTGAGGGGACACACACACACCATAACTTTGCAGGCCTTCCTCTCCCTGGTATCGCAAATGTTTCAGAATTTTCCATTAAAAATGTTTCTAAATTTTTAAATCACAAATTACGAACTAGAACTGAAGAAGTCAGCACTATTTTAATGGCGTTCAATTGCCCGCTTGTCGAGGAAGCCAACTCGATGCCTTTGAATCTAACGTCAGGATAAAAATTTTCAAAATAAAGTTTGACCCTTTCTATTCAGTTGGGTTAATTTAATAAAAATATTTCCATCTTATAAATGTTTTACTAGTTTTTGTTTATGGCCCAATTGGGGTACGTACTTCGCTCAGTCATTCATACCATCTTACACACACTTCAAAGATTACCCCACACGGTGACTTTCTCTGATCCCAGTTACTAAGTATACCTCGTACGGTGACATTCCCTGCCCCCACTTACTAATGATGTCAGGCAATACTAAAAGACAGAACAAAGCTGTTCCATTGCTTCTCGTGATAGATATAACGAAGTAAATTTCTCCGTCATTTTTTGTCCACGCCGGGGATCGAACCCGAGTCCACTTATTCCGGAACAAGTCGCTCTACCAACTGAGCTACGCAGACGTTCGTTCTCGCTGCTATCTGCCTTTACGTCGTGTGCGTCCTGCGGGGCAGGCACGTCCCTCCTCTCTCCCCGAAAGAGGGCCGGGGGCATGGCCCACTGGTCAGGCGGGACTATGAATCGTTGCAGGCAGTCATCCGCTGTAGAACGTGCACTTGAGAACTCCCAGTCAATCCGGTGTGTGGAATGCAACGTCACACACATTTATTTTTGAAGCGCTGGAGAAGGGATTCTCATATTTGTCCTATCTCGCTGTGTGGAAAGAACATCACACCATTGCGAGATCTTTAACGGCCTGGTCATCCGGGAAGTTCGAGCGCCATTATAACGAAGTAAATTTCTCTGTGATTTTTAGTCCACGCTGGGAATCGAACCCGAGTCCACTTATTCCGGAACAAGTCGCTCTACCAACTGAGCTACGCAGACGTTCGTTCTCGCTGCTATCTGCCTTTATGTCGTGTGCGTCCTGCGGGGCAGGCACGTCACATCGGTCAAAATATTTTTTCACTTCCGCTCTCAGCTCTCTCTGCTTCTGAACACCTTGTTTTTTTGGGGTTTTTTTTCCTTTTTCTTCTGCTGACTAGTCTAGAACAGAGCAATTGGTCTCTAAACTTACAGAAAATTTTAGTTGTTATGAAAACTTTTACTAAAACCTGTCCATCTATTACTACAATTTTACAAAAATGAATGCATTAATTATTTATATATTAGCCATTTAGAAAGGAAAAACCTGGTTGGGGGGGGGGGGGGATGACTGCTCTCGCTGGATCGCTACTGGCTTGCTGTGTGATGAGGATGGCCGTAATCGTCCGAAAATATAAAATCTGCAATTACAGCACCACAGAACAGACGAACGTGACGATTCCAGGTTAAAATTATGATTACGGCATCCTCATCGCACAGCAAGCCAGTAGCGATCCAGCTGAGGAAATGGTAAGCCTAAAGAAGACACTCACACCACATCCAAAATATGGCCAGTAGCGATCCAGCGACTAAAAAGTGGCCCCAAAAAAGCCAATAGCAATCCAGCGACCGCCCTCGCTGGATCGCTCCTGGCTTGCTGTGCGCCCGAGGATGGCCGTAATCGTCCGTAAATATAAAATCTGCGATTACAGCACCACAGAACAGATGAACGTGGCGAATAATCACACCATGACATTACCGTTGCCCTGTGATTTCCCCCTGGATTCCTCATCTGCAGTTCTGAACGTCCATTGGCCATGATACGGCTAACAGCATCACACCGCGACCGCAATATCAGTTCCATTCAATGATGTTCCTGGCAATGGCAACGTTTAGTGATGTACCTGGCATCATACAGTGATGTTCCTGGCATCATACAACGATCTTCCTGGCGTCATACAATGATGTTCCTGGCAATGTCATCGTTCAATGATGTTTGTGGCATCATACAATAATGTTCTTGGCAATTTTGATGTGTGTGACAATGGCATCGTTCAATGATGTTCCTGGCATCATACAATGATGTTCTTGACGTCATATAATAATGTTCCTGGCAATAGCATCGTTCAATAATGTTCCTGGCATCATACAATGATGTTCTTGGCGTCATATAATAATGTTTCTGGCAATAGCATCGTACAATAATGTTCCTGGCATTATACAATGATGTTCTTTGCAATGGTATCGTTCAGTGATGTTCTTTGTAATGGCATCGTTCAGGGATGTTCCTGGCTTCACACAATGATGTTGGTGGCATCACACAATGATGTTCCTGATGTCATACAATGATGTTCTTGGCAGTGGCATCGTTCAGTGATGTTTCTGGCGTCACACAATGATGTTTCTGGCATCACACAATGATGTTCCTGATATCATACAATGATGTTCTTGGCAGTGGCATCGTTCAGTGATGCTCCTGGCATCATACATTGCCGCTTGGAATCCGAGGACAGACTAAAGCCGCTTTCCTCAGTGGACAATACGTCTACCCATTGATCTGAAGACCAATCAAAGTGAGACATATACTGCTAATGGTGGGATGTACGGTGCTGCCTGGATAATGATACTAAGCATACGGGTTTTCCGCCGTTTCGTTCTGTTGCATTTAGACGTACTGACACTGTTCGGTGCGAAATTTGCACACCTGTGATTGCTTGAAGATGATTAGCCAAGTGGCCTACAATAATTTTCCAATTCCGTTTTGCCATTATGGATAGGTTGCGGCCATTCCGCTTGTTCATACTTCGGGGATGACCTCCTGCAAAACTTTTGACAGAAGGTGTGCTGAAAAAAGCCCCGACATTATTCTGTGTGCTACTGTCAAGTCTCTGGAGACATTAGTCACAGCCACGCCTTCTTTGAGCTTGCCGATGATTCGGCTTCGGGAAAACTGATCCATGTGACATAACCTACCGTACATGCACCCACTATCCAAAGGGAATTTCCACATTTAGTGCACACCAGACGTTTCTGAGATAGACGCGGACACTTCGAGCTATGTACACATTAAGAACACAACATATAACTGCAGCTTTTTTTCTCTAATTTACGTGTTGTTAATTTGATACTAAGTATGTTTTTTGGTGAACCATAATTAACAAAATTTGGTAGAACGCCACCCCTGATGTAACCCCGCAATATAATGCAACAAATGGTGGCATGACATCAAAGTTTGACTGTATGTATTATTATGGCATTAAACTGCGATGCACTGAAGACAATTTTTAAGACGTATTCCACTATAAGAGATTTTGAAAGTCATGATAAACGTTTTCCACAGGTCCTGCAGTTCAGGGCAAATTCTTTTCGTATGAGAAACAGAATTTCAATTCCGAAGCATTAAGAAGAAATCTTATGTATAACTCAGTGTTTCTCAACCTTTTTGAATTTGTGGCCAGCTTTTCCATATAAATTTTTATTGCGCCCCCCCCCTTCCAATCCTTTTACCGGGACGCTGCTAAAACACCACACTTGTTACTTTGGTTAGTTAGCTATTGCTACCTGAACACTGTGATTGCGTATCTGCAGAATAATTTTTACATTACGCAATTTCTTTAGTATTGAACTGTTTAAAATATCTATTCAAATCTATTGTATGCATAAATCGTCATCCGCGTGGTAACATATGCATCGTTGCAAATTTCTAATCGTCATTACCTACTTACCATATCGTGAATTCTTGCAAGTCCAACCGAGCAACGTCTTACGAGAGTTGGGTGGGTTTGAATTTATTGTTTCCGAGTTTTGGGACGAGTAATGTTTCCAGGCAAATCTCGAGATGCCTTTTACACTCTTTGTCCCGATTTTTATTGTAACTACACTATCTACCAACAAGTAATTGGACACCCCTGCAATCGACGATATCTGCTGCTCTGATACACGTCACGGCCGTCGCCGTTAAATGTCGTGTGGGAAACAACAACGCAACCAGTCGCATGCAAGATGCCACGTAGTTCGGAGCTCCCTGATTTCGAGAAAGGTGTAATCGTCGGGTATAACAGAAATGGCCAATCCATACGTGACATATACAGCGAGTTGAAGTACTCAAAATCGACAGTGGCCTACGTGATTGGCAAGTGGAAGATGAGAGGTGACTGTCGGAATGTGCCCCGACCCGGCAGACCCACAAAACTGGGAGTTAGAGACCGACGGGTGCTGGCCAGAGAAATTCGGAAGAACCGCAACAAATCGATGGGCCACATCCGCAAGGAGTTTCAACAGGCATCCGGGAGTGTTCTTTCGATGAATATCATCCGTAAGGAAGCCCATCTGCTCGGTTATCATGGACGTGCTGCCGCCCACAAGCCTTTGATCACCAAGTCCAATAGGCCGCCCCGGTGGCGCAGTGGTCTAAGCGATGGCCTCTGATCATTCGTCCGAACGGGGTCCGGGTTCGAATCCCGGTGAGGCATGGATGTTGTGTTTGTCTTAGGGCACTGGCTCTCTCCCTTCCCTGGAACCAATGACCCTGAATTAGGGACGGGCGACTGCTTATAGCCCATTGAGTTGCTCACGGTGGTCGTTAAACCTCCAACTAAAAAAAAAAAAAAAAAAAGTCCAATAGCGCTGCTCGGCTAACGTGGTGCAAAGAACGTCGACAGTGGACCGTTGAACAGTGGAAACCGGATCTCTGGAGCTACGAATCAAGGTTCACCCTCTACCGTTCGGATGGCAGGGTCTGGGTTTGGCGTCTGCCTGGAGAACGCCTCCTGCCGGAATGTATTGTGCCAACTGTGAAGTTAGGCGGCTGTGGAATTATGCTATGGGGGTGTTTCTCCTGGTATGGCACGAGACCCTTGGTCGCAATTCCTGGTAGACTCAACGCCCGACCTACTGCACCATTTTGGATGACCATGCGCTTCCTACGTTGTGGCAGTTTTACGGGGTGGACCCATGTTACTTTCAGGATGACAATGCTACCTGCCATGTTTCGAGGTCCACCATAGCTTGGTATGGTGACAATGGGGTTAATCGAATGGACTGGCCTGTGCAGAGCCCAGACCTTAACCCTATTGAGCACCTCTGGGACGAGTTGGAGCGTCGACTTAAGGGGTGCCCCCACCGTCCGAAATCAGTGAAGGAACTGACCTGTCTTCTCCAAGCCGAGTGGAAGAAAATACCGCTAGCCTTCGTAAAACGCCTGATTGAGAGTATACCCCGGAGGGTCGCAGCTGTAATCGCCACTCGTGGAGGCTCCACCAACTATTGAAGGTGAATAAACTTCGTTTTCCTTTGCTATCACAGGTGTCCAATTACTTGTTGGTAGATAGTGTATAACTCAAGTTGAGTAATTTGTTCATTAAACAGGTTTCCTTACAAACGCGAACGAGTCCCGCTTGGGGTACGCGTACAGCATTTATTGCCACGGGGAAAGTATTATTTTATATTCAGAATGTATTTTATGTTTGTTGTTGTTTCAATAAATAGTTTTTCCTTCGATTTCCACTTTTCTCCCCCCCCACCTCAGGGGTTGCCTTGAGAATCACTATCATAACTTGTTTATTAGATAAAGAAAAAAAAGTTACTTCATTTTGAAATCGTTCAGCTATTTCTTTCGCACTCTGTACTATGCAAACGATAACAGCATACATGTGGAGACAAAAGCAGGTAAAGAATGACATCTAAGAAAATCATTGTACTTCAAGCGTAACCGAGAAGTCGCTGCTGTTATGTTTTCCGATACCCGATGTTTGCACGAATCCAGGATATCTAAGTATTAAGCCATCCATATGAGTGGCTTGTTGGGAGTTTTTTTCTTTGAAGTGTGAGAAAGTAATTCGGGGAAATGTTTTGAAAACCCGAAAGGTGCTTCAGTTTCTGGATTTATTTTTTGCTTCTGGAGGCTTCACTATCAGTCAATGTGCGAAATGGAATTATTGACACTCTCTCTCTCTCTCTCACGAAGATCTCAATTTCCTGGTGGTTGGCTACACAGCATGGCATTAAAGCCGGCAAATTCCGCTTCTACTTGGATGATATTGTCACTCAACCAGGAATGCCAATTCCTCCATATATCTAGCGCTGCCATGATGAGACGGCATAAGTTTTTATTCGTTTCCAATAACTGGCAAGCAAGTTGGGTTTCTAAATGTCAGTAGCCTAGCAACCACGGTTGACGTCAACAAAAGTTCTTCTCACAACATCGTTTCATCTACTGTCGAAGGCACATGTCTAGGAGCAAAAAAGTGGTTCTAGAATGGACGACAGGAGCAAAAAAATGGGAAAAGAATGTGCTTCAAAAAGTGGCACAGAACTTCAGAAAAACAATTCCTCGATAGCATTCTTGCAAAGCGTGGGGGTCTTCACATTCCAACAATGAACAGTACGGATATTATGTTTTATGTGGGGGTGAATCTTCTCGGTTGTTAAACGGAAAAATACTTTTGTTAGTCAAAATCAGGTGTCTTTTTTTTTATTTTTTCCTTTCTGCGTCATAAAGAGATCTAAAAGCTTGACACGGGCAAAAATTTTTAAATATATTTTGCCCGTGTCAAGCTTTTAGATATGAAGAATTTAAATCAAATGAAGAATTTAAATCAAATGAAATGCGTCAATGCTACAAAACAGTTTTTTTGAACCTACATATTCCTACAAATCTAAAGAACCTTTACTACAAAAGCTCGTTTCTTTCTTGAAATCCCTGAATCTGAATTCTAGTTTGGCTCAATATTCGCATGGAAAGAAACGAGTTGCGAAGTTTGTTTATTTATAGGACGCAATTGCTTTTATAAATGAACAAAATTTGAATCTGCAAGGCTTCATGACTTTCCTCCTAAATTTTTATTTAAAAAAAAAAAGTATTTACAGTCGAACCCGTTTATATCGAATATACGGGGACTGTCATAGTTGTTTGATATACGAAATAGTTCGATATATATGATTCCCTATTACTTTGTCAGTGTTCATTTCATGCGCGTTATTTGGTCCAGTTCATTTCGTTCACAGTTCATTTTGTCCACCGTTCATTTTGTCCAACATTCACTTTGCTCGCAGTTCATTTAGTCCACTGATCATTTCGTCCACTGTTCACTTTGCCCGCAGTTCATTTAGTCCATTGTTCATTTCCTGCACCGTTCACGTTTTCCGCAGTTCATTTAGTCCATTGTTTATTTCGTGCACCGTTTACTTTGTCCGCAGTTCATTTAGTCCGTTGTTCAATTCGTGCACCGTTCACTTTGTCCACAGTTCATTTACTCCATTGTTCATTTCGTGCACTGTTCACTTTGTCCACAGTACACTTTGTTCACGTTCATTTCGTTCTCAGAATGGAAAAATACCGTGGAAATTTTCTGTTTTATTGAAATTTTGTGTACTAGGAAGAAAAAAAAAAGCGGAAATTGCTTACATGCGATTTTTTTCCTGTTTAAATTTTTCGCTTAAAATATAATTTTAAATGTCATTTAAAGTAAAACCAGAAACAAAACTTTGAAGAACTTAATTCTTTAACTTTATCACATAGATATCACTAATTTACTTCACATGATTTTAATTCACTAAGTTGAACATCTTTCTTACAGAAGAGGCACTTATTTCAGTAGTTTCCTAATTTTTAATAAATTTTTTTTGTGTTCTTCAATTTAATGCAATTAAATTGCAATGTTTATTTGCAAAATTTGTGTTGTAATATTTCAAGTTGTAATTAAAAAAATTAATTCTAAAGTACATTTTGGAATAAAATTGTATTGTCAATACTTTTTTTCTTATTTCGCTATTCTTTAGATTTATATTTTACATTTCAGTAAATTTATTAAAATTATTTGAGGCAAATGAAAATGTTGAATGCTCCCTTGAATTATCTGAATCGCGATTTGCACAAAGACGATCGGTCAGATATGGATTTGCCCGGACACATCTAGAAATAACAAGTTAAATAGATATTATTGCCGCCCCGGTGGAGCAGTGGTCTAAGGCGCTGGCCTCTGATCATTCGTCCGTAAGGGGTCCGGGTTCGAATCCCGGTGAGGCATGGATGTTGTGTTTGTCTTACGGCACTGGCTCTCTCCCTTCCCTGGAACCAGTGACCCTAAATTAGGGACGGGCGACTGCTTATAGCCCATTGAGTTGCTCACGGTGGTCGTTAAACCTCCAATCAAAAAAAAAAAAAAAAAAATACATAGATATTTGCCCGAAACTGGTAGGCATGTCGCGATCTCTCCAGAATTCAGCATTTGCCCGTAACACACACATATACTGTATATAAACCGATGAGTCATTACATTATGACTACCCCCAGCCTAGAGAAATGAACGCGCCTAGAGACCGAATGGTGGGGCAGGTGAAGTTCACAGAGCAGTATATATACAACCCGAGGACCGGCTTTCGGTTAGTAGAGTGTTCGGGGTCAGAATGGGAAAAGCTGCCGATTTATCGGAGTTTGATAAAGGACAAATTGTGATGCCACGGCACCTCGGAACTACGATCTCGGAAACAACCAGGCTTGTAAGTTATTCATTTGCCGCTGTAGTAAGTACGTACCAAAAGTGGTGTACAGATGGCCAAACGACGAACCTTCGTCCAGCCGTGTGTCGTCCACAGCTCATTGATGCTAGAGGGCAGAGGAGATTGTCGCACATTGTTCACAGAGACCGCAGGGCCACAGTGCGACAAATCACCCACAGCTACAACAGTTCTGATCGAGGCAATGTGTCACAGTACACAGTTCATTGTAAGCTTTTGCGCATGGACCTGAATATCCGAAAGCCCAGCCGGGTCGCCTTGCTTACTGTACGTCATCGTCAACAACGCATGAAATATGTCCAAGATTATCGAGATTAGACCGTGGATGATTAGAAGAAAGTGGCCTGGTCTGACGAATCAAAATTCCTGGTGCGTCACGTAGACGACCGAGCGCGGATACGCCGATTACCAACGAAGGCTATGGCACCTGGAAGCACTGTTGGGTGGAAACAGGACGGCGACAGCGGTGTTATGCTGTGGGCGATGATTTCTTGGGACACTTTAGTCCCCATTATCTCAATAGCTCAATACCTGACAGCTATCAGGTATTTGAACATCGTTGCGGGCCAAGTTCACACATTCATGGCCACTGTGTTTTCTGCCGTTATAAACAGAATAATGTGCCACGCCACACAGCCAGAATCGTCAAGGAGTGGTTCGAGGAACATGTTGATGACTTTCTGTAAATGCTCTGGCCTCCAAATTCACGTAACATGAACCCCCAATCGAACATTTGTGGTTCAACTTGGAAAAGCTGGTTCGCACTAAATCATCACCACCCCGAAATGTACGGGAACAGGAGGAGCTGCTGTTGACATTATGGTTCCAGATACCCCAGGATGCCTATCGCCAGCTCATCGAATCGATACCTCGCCTGGTGGCCGCTGTTTTGCTGGCTAAATGGGGTCGTACAGCTTATTAGGTAGGTGGTCATAATGTAATGGCTCATAGGTGTGTGTATATATATATATATATATATATATATATATATATATATATATAGATATATATATATACATATATATATATATATATATATATATATATATATATATATATACTGCTGGCCGCCCAAAATGCAATACCATGAAGGACACGAGATAGCAAAGCCAGATTTATTCCACACATAACAACACATACAAAGATGAAGCGATTCAGCTTACAGGCCCGTGCGACTTGCGGAACACGCAGACATCAATAGTTCGAGAGGCCCCCATGGCTGGCTATAACGGCCGCTACACGCCGCGGCATGAAACGAAAGAGGCTTTGGATGTGGGCTTGGGGTATGTCGGTCCAGGCTGCTTCCACACATTGCCACAGTTCATCAGGCGTAGCCGCCGGTAGTGCTTGCCAGGCCACTCGGTTGCCGATCAGCGACCAGACATGTTCGAAGGGCGACATATCGGGAGAACAGGCAAGCCACGGCAGAAGTGATACCTGGTGTGCCGTCAAGAATTGTTGCACGATGCGTGCCACGTGCGGGCGCGCATTGTTCTGTTGGAACGTGGCCGCTGGCAGGTCCTGCAGGACAGCACAACACACTTCCACTACTTATACCCCGCCCTACAGGCTCCAAAACGTCGGAGATGTAGCGGTGGCTGTTGAGTGTACCGGCGATGCGTACCAGAGGGGTGGAAGTGTCATATCGAGTTGCGCCCAAACCATAACACCAGGCGACGGACCGGTATGGCGATGCATAATGCAGGCGTCATACAGTCTCTCGCCGCGGTGCCGCCACACGCGTGTCCGACCATCGTGGTGTTGCAGGCAGAAGCGGGATTAATTGGAGAAGACAATGTCGTGCCATTCCGTAGTCCAGGTGCTGCGTTCAACGGCCCACTGCCGCCGCACTCGTCGGTGGTGTAACGTCAATGGTAATCGGAGCAATGGGCGCCGTGCGACAAGTCCCCGCTCCTGTAGACGACGTCGAACGGTACGCGCTGACACAGGTTGTTGCGCAACACACCTTAATTCCTGCGGTAACGTTCGTGATGGGTGGTGCGATCCGTCAATGCCCGCCGCACAACATGCCAGTCCTCTCGTTCGGTGGTGTGCCGCGGCTGCTGCAATCGATCTCGTCGGTCCGTCCGATCCTCCTGCACCCACCGAATCCATATACTCGCCTCACTGTGGATGGATGTCGTTCCACACGGGCGCAGATGTCTCGGTAAGATTAACCGTTGTCGCGATAAGCCACTATTCGTCCTCTGTCGAACTCCGAAACGTGCTGGAATGACTGCCGTATCCTGCGACGAGGCATCAGGAAGCTTCCCACGCATAGGTCCGACAGCACAACACACTTCCACTACTTATACCCCGCCTTATGTGCACCCTTCTTATAGTGCTTCTTGGTGGCGTGCCGGGCGTACATGATTTGCATATGCCCTGCAATGCTAATCGTTTGCATGTCCTCTCGCGGGCGACGCATGCTGCAAATTTCAGGCTAATCGGATGCTTCCTTCTATGTGTTGCATTTTGGGTGGCCAGCAGTGCATATATATATACACTGCTGGACAATTGCTAAGGACGGATCATAAACGGCTATATAGCGCATAAAAAAGTAAGTGTGGTTGGATGCCAAGGGAAATAAAATAATGTCAGAATGCCAGGCAGTACAAGAAAGACAATTTATTGTGCTCTGAAATCCAGAAAGCTTTGAAACATGTTCAGGGGACAAACAGGCCATTTTGTGCAGAATACGTAAACGTGAAAAAAATGCAATTACCGTCCGCAGGCGTTCCGGCGTAAGATGTCAATACGGGATATGGCCACCATGGTGGGAGATGTAAGATTCCACACGTCGTGTCATGCTTTGCACAACATTATCAAGCAGCTGTTGGGGTAATTTATCCCATTCCTCTGTCAGTGCACGGATGAGGGTGTCCTTGTTTATTGGAGGGCATTGGCGACCAGCAAGACTCCTCCCCAAAGCATCCCACACATTTTCAATGGGATTCAGATCTGGAGAACATGCTGGTCATACGAGGCGTTGAATATCCTCGCTCTCATGACACTCCTGGACAGCGACTGTTCGATGACATGTTGTGTTGTCGTCCATGAAATTGAATCTATCACCGACAGCACCACGGAACATACGAACATGAGGTAGCACAACATAATTAATTTGTCGTTGGCCAGTCTTAGTCCCAGTTGGAAGCACATAGAGGGACGTACGGCCATTGATCATGATGCCAGCCCATACCATGACACTACATGTCGGATATCGGTCCCTTTCCTGTATGTTTGCTGGACAATATGCAGTACCACTATCACGCCAGATCAGTTCTCGTCAACAATCAGACGATAGACTGTATCTACTCTCATCTGAGAAGAGGACGGCAGACCAGTCGTTATCAGTGCAATTGCGATGTTGATGGCACCATTGCAAACGATCGGTTCGGTGACGTCTGGACAATGGGATGCACACAACAGGACGGCGGGCGTATAGTACTCCTTTATGCAAACGTCTGGCGACAGTTTTTCGGGAGATCCGCTTGCCAGTAGCAACCATAAACTGATTTGCTATCTCACTAGCTGTGCTGCGCCGGTGTCTTTTTGTTGATAGCACTATGTACCGATCTTCTGCAGGTATCGTACTGCGAACACGACCACCCCCGGGACGTTTGCTACACTCTCCATTTGTTTGAAATGATTTCCAAAGCCTTGAAACAACACTGTGGCTGACGTCGAACTCCCTGGCAACATCTGTTATTTTTTGCCTTTCTTCAATCTTGCCAATAATACGGCTACGCGTAAAATCATCTAGGTGATGTCGGGAAGACATACTGAAAATTGCAAGTTCGTCAATTGATTCTTTCCCTTTCAACTTTGCGTTTGAACAACAACGGTCAATACGCGTCAAATCTTTTATATCTGTTATCAGCGCTATGACGTCACGAACAAGTTCGGCAATCCAAAATTTGCATACGCACAACACGTCTTACTGTATCCCGCACTTATGCTAATTTCCACATTTGCCTGCCTTCCATTTTATGGTTGCTATCGTTGCTATTGTCATCCGTCCTTAGCAATTGTCCGGCAGTGTATATATATATATACTAAAGAGCAAAGCCGAAAAATATGAGAATTTTTTTTTAATTTAAAACGAAAGTTGCCAAATTAACCTGAAGATCAAAACGCGCAAAAGCAGCAGTTATGAAAATTCAGAATTCACATTCTATTAAGAAGAGACTGAAGCAAAAAGAAAAAAAAATTGACTCATACCAAGTACAACATAGAAAAAGTTACCTATTGACCGGTGTGAGTGAAAAGAGTAAAAAAGAACAACTGAATGCAGAAAGTGTCGAGAATACTGAGCCTTGGCTTTATCAAGGACCAGCAAAAACTCTCTTTTTTTCTCTTTTTACTCACACCGGTCAATACGTAATTTTTTCTATGTTGTACTTGGTATGAGTCAACAAATTTTTTTTTGCTTCAGTCTCTTCTTAATAGAGTATATATATATATATATTCAGTTTCTATTCCGGCAAAAAAAAATCGTAATTACCGGTGATGTGATTGTGAACCTTTAATTCATTTTCGGTGATTTGACCTGGAATGACCCATAAATTGATCCACACTGTTTTACACAGCTGCAGTGGAAACCGAAACAGATGTGGATAAGCCGAGCAGCGGCTTATCCACATCTGTTTCGCATAAGCCGAGCAGCGCCAAATGTTTGCATGTTTTAACGGAATGACTGTAGCAACGGGTACGAAAAATAGATACCGTAAATTTAGAGGAAGACAAATGTGAATCTAGTACCATCAAAAAGTAAACAGTGACTACTTAACGACTTCCTGTTTGAAAAGAAAAAGTTATTCCGTTGAAATTCATTCGCTATTAAGTTAATTTCTTTAAGACACCTTCCATGAAATGTTGCTCTCCTACAAATTAACAATTTCTGTAACTTAATAAAAACCATTTTCATTTTTTTCATGCTCCGCTTTGTTATTTTTACGGGGTAGAAACCGGATTGTATAGTATTTGCATAGCACACACTAAAACTTAAAAATAAACCTGGTTGCTAGGAAATTACGTCGAAAATAAGAACTCACGATCGTCAACAAAATCAATCATTTATCCTAGTGCTTTCTTTCAGGATTACCTATGGCTAATTTTAGAAGGGAAAATGATTTACCAAATCTATACTAGCGGAACAAAGGATCAGGATATTAAAGATCTTGTAATTACTCGAAAATGAAGTATTAAGAACACAGTAATTAACTCAGATGGCAGCAGTAGCAGTGATCCTGCAATTAGTCTAAGTAGATAAAAAAGCCAGATTAAGTAGAAACAAAGTAAAGAAAAAAGTTAGCCACCAACATTTTTTTTATGCAGCTCTTTTGCTAGTAGGATAATCAAAACGAGGAAATTTTATATTTACGAAGGTGAAAAATCACAGCGTCGCAGAAGACGTGGATGTAATAAGCAAGTATTTTGATCATGTAAAATAGTAATTAAAACCTATCTGATAACCATGAACAGGATCAAACTAATAAATTTCCTGTGATCGTGGAATCGCACAAAGTCGGATAACAACTCATACAACAAATAGACTAAAAGCTGTTGTTATCAAAGTTAACCTCTCGGCTGTGACGTACTACAGAGGCAAAGTCCGCGTAAAGACGACAAATCTGCAGCGACATATACCGCCCGTGTAGCTTAGTTGGGAGAGCAACTTACTCCGGAGTTCGTTACGGAAAGATTTGTGTTTTCACACAATTTAGAAAAATTCTGAACATTTTTTTTTTTTTTTTTTTTTTTTTGATTGGAGGTTTAACGACCACCGTGAGCAACTCAATGGGCTATAAGCAGTCGCCCGTCCCTAATTTAGTGTCACTGGCTCCAGGGAAGGGAAAGAGCCAGTGCCGTAAGACAAACACAACATCCATGCCTCACCGGGATTCGAACCCGGACCCCTTTCGGACGAATGATCAGAGGCCATCGCTTAGACCACTGCGCCACCGGGGCGGCATTCTGAACATTACTGGGTTGGTACGGATGAAATGTCCGCTTTCAGGCGGTGGACATGTTGACCCGTTCAGAAGAATGGTTTCGTTCAATAACGTTTCATGGCATACGTCACAAGGTAGATATGCACTGAGTGGGCAGAATTCATGGGATACCTGGCCCACCTTTCTCTAGGATAAGGGTAGACACACTGCGAGGCGTTGAGTTCACTAGATCACAAAACCGGTCCGCAGGTACCTTCACCCATGCTTGCTGTACTATTGTCCATAATTCCGTCGTATTCCTGGGTGGAGAATACAAAGCTCGAGTAGACCTGTCCACAGCATTCCGAAGATTTTCTACAGGATTGATGTCCTGTAACCCATACACAGTATTTGCCATTTTCTTGTAGGACTTCCATTCACAGTGAGTAGAGTTTAGGTCTCAGCCACCTACAGCGAGATCGCCTTTTGGGCAGGACACAGAAACGAAAGGAATGAGAGCAAGTCTAGCGACTTTGACAGAACAGTTAGTGAGATTGGAGTACAGTAGATGGCGCCACCATACAAGTACGATGTTGCACTCAGATGGGTGAGAGAATTTCAGGGGGGGCATAGGAAAGGATACCGATTTAACCATTGGGTCCAGCCTGGGGGACGTCACTTAACGCGCTCGTCCGATGCACGGCGGATATTCAGCGATTGTTAGTAAATCACACCATCTCTGAAAGATCAGCCCAGGTTCGAACCTGAGGATCTCACAATGACAGTCTGACTCGCCAACCACTAAGCCATCCGCGGCTGTATGTCTCCCTTTTCAAGGGCTGAGGTTTGGTGCCTCTGTGTCCATTGACTGCAGACGAATTGGGTTTTTAGCAGAGTCGAGTGGTGCACGAAGGGGACGAGACGTCTGCTGTTATAGACTATTTACACCAATGTGCAGCCGGCTGTGTATGATGAAATTTTCTTATCGAAACCACTGTTTTTTTGCGCGGTTACTTGACGCCGTATAGCTCGTCTCTTACTTCGTTCAATCCTCCCCAGCAGTCGTTGCTCTAGAATACCGACTAGTCGTTCCCAGCCACAGGAAAACCACTTTCTGCTTGTTTTATTCTTTGTGGACCATTCACTGTACACCCTCGAAGCAGCTGTTCTTACATGCCCGAGAAGGTCTTCCATTTCTGAGACGTCATACCTCTTTCAAAGTCGATTAAATCGCTAGTCTTTCCCGTTTTGCCACTATCTATACTTTATACCCGTACCTGAATCCTTTGCAGTGAGGTGTTTATAAAGCTTTCTCAACGTCGTACGTAAGTGAGGAAGGCACATGTCCAATTGCTATGGGGTGTTCCTAATAATTTGCTACTTCACTTTACATCACAATAAATGTTATGTTTCAGAAATATTTTTCCATTCAGAGGACGGATTCGAACATTTCCTTTTGGAGTGGATACGCATAAGTACAGCCAAGGCTTCTACGACACTTCCAGCGGTTTCAGGTGAAGAGTTTTACCAGTGAGTTATATTAGCACATGCATTTAACGTTCATGACGCCTCGGTCGTAAAGACATGAAAGAAAAAATAATTTTTGTAATTGATTCAGACAAGAATCATCTATCTTACTGCCGAGCCTGGGTTCGATTTCCGGTGGAAAGGCTTAAATGTTATGCTTTGCCATTCCGACGCTGATTCCCTTTGCTCTCCTGAACCCAGGGGCTCTGATTTTGCGACGGAAGACTACTTTATGGACTTGATGCACATGGTAGACGCCAAACCGTCGGGAAAAAATGGTCAAAATTGACTACTCATTTCCAGTTTTCCCAACACAAAACACTACCGCTACGTGGTGTAATAAAGTAATTGCATTTAGCATCTTATATCTTTTCCGAGGTTATTAAATGTTTGTTTTTTTATTTTGATTGGGGGTTTAACGACCACCGTGAGCAACTCAGTGGGCTATAAGCAGTCGTTCTTCCTTAATGTAGGGCCACTGGTTACAGGGAATTGAGAGAGCCAGTTCCGTAAAACAAACACATCATCCATGCCTCACCGGGATTCGAACCCTTAACCATCGCGGATGAATGGCCAGTAGTCATCACTTATACCACTGCGCCACCGGGGCGGCGATTAAAAGTTCTTCCGGTCGTATAGAGATAACCATATCTAAAATCATTTAAATTTTCTTAGAACCGAGTTTTCTTTCTAGATGGCAGCATTATGCTTTTTATAGTACGTGATTTTCACTGGATGTGAGCATATTATCTCCTTTTCAATTTCCCATATAATGGTGGAATGATGTTAAACTGCGAAAGATGGAGATTACCATATTTAAAATCATCCAAGTTTTTTAGAAAAAAGTTTTTGTTCCAGCATTGTGCTCTTTATGGTACGTAGGTCGATAAGGAAAAAAAACGTTACACGTGCTATAAAGTACATGCGAGATGTCGTACAAGTGGCATAGATGGCATATATGTTCGAGAGATTGCGCTAGTGCTCCAGGCACCTCTGTGCTCTTTATGGTACGTAGGTCGATAAGGAAAAAACGTTACATGTGCTATAAAGTAAATGCGAGATGTCGTACAAGTGGCATAGATGACATGTATGTTCGAGAGATGGCGCTAGCGCTCCAGGCACCTCTGTGTTCTTTATGGTACGTAGGTCGATAAGGAAAAAAACGTTACACTTGCTATAAAGTAAATGCGAGATGTCGTACAAGTGGCATAGATGACATGTATGTTCGAGAGATGGCGCTAGTGCTCCAGGCACCTCTGTGCTCTTTATGGTACGTAGGTCGATAAGGAAAAAACGTTACATTTGCTATAAAGTAAATGCGAGATGTCGTACAAGTGGCATAGATGACATGTATGTTCGAGAGATGGCGCTAGTGCTCCAGGCACCTCTGTGCTCTTTATGGTACGTAGGTCGATAAGGAAAAAACGTTACATGTGCTATAAAGTAAATGCGAGATGTCGTACAAGTGGCATAGATGACATGTATGTTCGAGAGATGGCGCTAGTGCTCCAGGCACCTCTGTGCTCTTTATGGTACGTAGGTCGATAAGGAAAAAAACGTTACACGTGCTATAAAGTAAAGGCGAGATGTCGTACAAGGGGCATAGATGACATGTATGTTCGAGAGATGGCGCTAGTGCTCCAGGCACCTCTGTGAACTCTTGTGCCCAGCGTGAGATGCGCAGTGACATTTCGAAATGGCGACGCGGTTGTAAACTTGGTCTCAGGTCGAAGTGAGAGCAGTGATAAGGTTTTATGGTCGAGGAACGTGGCCACAGTCGGATTTCATCGGCGGTTTGTCGAAGCTTATAGAGACAACGTGATGTCTCGACAACACGTGGCAAAAATGGTGCCGCTCGTTTCAGCCAGACAGGGATGATGTGGAGAAACGACATCGCACAAACAGTAGATGTCCAAATTCGCCGACGGGGGACATAAACGCTGAACGTCTGGACGAAATGATTCAAGACGACTAAAGGGTAACTTTTCCCCATATTGCGTCCGAGCTGGGATTGAGCTATGGCATTGTTCAACAACTTGTGGTGGATGTTTTGCAGTACTCCAAAGTTTATGCCAGATGGGTGCCACATTCAACATCCGTAGATCACAAAGCAGAACGAATGATTGCATGTTTGACGTTCCTGCAGCGTTAAGGTACTATCTCGCTGGAACTGCCCAACCAGGCGGTTGGCAGTAACAGCCAACCATAACGTCCGGCAGTGAGTGGTAGGGAATGCCATTGAAACTGCCCTCCGGAGCGGTCGACAACTCTCCTACTAGAGGGCACGAAATAAGTTGGCTTTTAGTTTTGGGAGGTTATAAGCCCCCTACGATTTGTTCGAAGATGGATACAGATTTCTCATTAGAGGAGGAAGAAGTGGATGATGAAATTATTCGCCTATCGTCAAGAGCTGTCTCAAATGAAATACTTAGAAGTCGGGAAAGCGAAGGATTTTTTTTGTTAACACGAAAATCTTTGTGTTCATGATCGTACAGCACTCGGTAATTTCTCACATACTGTACAAGTTGTTCATCGTCATGATTACTGAACGCTTATGTCGCCATTATGAAAGAATCAGTCACAATTTCACAAACAGTGGTAAACAAATCCCCCACGGCTTCCTCTTGGTCGTCGCGAGGTCACTGCTTGACTGGTTACAGAGCGGTCGAGACGCGACAGTGGGGATCGGATCGTCATGACGTCACGGCCGCCTACTGCCGAGCAGTTCCAGCGAAATAATTCCCGTTTAAAATCTAAAAAAACAGTTGGAGGCTGAAAACCGTTACTGCCAACTGCCGCGGTGGGAAGTTCCAGCGAAATAGTATCTTTACGCTGAAAACGGACCGAGCTTTCTTAACCGTATTGTGACTGAGGACGAGACGTGGCATCACCACTTCGTACCCACCAGCAAGAGAGCTTCATGCAATGGAAACACGCTGCTTCACCGCCGTTTTAAAGTCACACCCAGGGCCAGATTAAGACCTTAGTGGGCCATTAAGACCTTAGTGGGCCCCTAGGCTCAGACATTTAAGTGGGCCCTAAGGTTAAGACACCTAAGTGAGCCCCAAAGAACTTACGATGGGAAATTATTATGAAGTCCGATAAAACACTAAACTGTAACTACTAAATGACCTGCAGAGTTTTCATAATAAATCACGATATTTTTCATTATTCTTATAAGCACATGGATTAAAAGCTTACGATTCCTAGATTTTGTCTTGGATTTTCTAATGATTTAGCGTTGTATACTTTTCTTAGTGCATCTTTTTTGTTATGCAATGTGAAGCCCCAGGAGACTTCGACCATTAACGGTTCCAAGTGCAAACTGGAAGATGTGGATGGATGGTACGGAAAAAGCTGAAACTGTCTCGCCGATCCCGCTGTACACAGCGACATGAAATCTTTACCCTTGGTGAGTCACTGCCTTGAAATCTGTCCCTCTTCCAGCCTCTGTATCTGACCAAGTGGAAATCATACGAGACAAAAGTAAAACTATATTATAAACCTCTCTCACTCTCTCTCTACCTGTCTATCTATTACTTACCCAGACATGCCTCGTGGGCTCTTGGTCAAGGTGGGCCCCAAGGCTACAGCCCCTGTAGCCCCCCCCTTAATCCGGCCCTGGTCACACCGACTGCTAGAAAAATCATGGCATCCCTTTTCTGGAATGGTGTGGACTTTCACCTCTTCCTGTTTCACTGCCCTCTAGTTCTCTTATTTTGTGACCTGCCTGCCTCGTAGGACGCACATGATATAAAGGCAGATAGCAGTGCGACCACACGCCACTGTAGTACAGTAGATAGCACTCGGAGTTCCGGAGCCGAGAGTTGTGGGTTCGAATCCTGGCATAAAAATAATGGAGAAATTTACTTCGTCATAACTTGTTATGGTGCATGAATCTCACTGTACTTGGGCATCGTATCTCCTTTTCTAATTTTACAGTTAATTATGAAATGATGTTAAACGCCAAAAGTGAATACTGAACCATTGTTTTGCTTGTGATTAACCAAAATAAAAAGAGTAATGAGGTTTCATGGTGTTGTTCCTCATACATCATTGAAATCAAGATTTGAAAGTAAAATTATTTACTTTTACACAATTTTAAATGCTTTGCCTAACATTATCTTATGCTTATGTGTTAGTGGAAATGAGTTTTTAGTCAGATGTGCAATTTTCAAATGTAATTTTATTTTAAAAGGGCGTAGTAACTATTTATAAGAGTCTTCATTTGCTCAATTTACAGGATATCTTGTCAGGCGAGTGAGGAAGTCATATTTTCTTCACAAGAATTAAAAAAGAAATCTATTTATGCATGATTTAGCTGAAAACATGTAAGCCATTTCAAAATCTTCCGCTCTAAATATAAATTTCGGCAGCTTCGTTTTTTTAAAAACAAAGTTTTAATGCGTTCATCTCGAAATGAAATCCATTTTTCAAGAAGACAACATTCGTTTTTTCCGGAATTGAGAAAAAAGCGGTCTTGTTAGCATCCTGAAGGCATTTCGCTTTCAAACGCATTGCCGAGTCAGGAAAGAAATTATTGATTTTTTCCGAGGAGATTTGATGAAACAAATTAAATTATTCCTTTCGTACTTTGTGAAAGAAGTTTTCCCTTTGTTCTCTGGAAAGAATGCAGGTAAGAAAGGAGATTTTCTTGCGAAACAAAAATCTTTTCCTGAAGGATGGGATTACGAAAGAAAGATAAAAAGAAGTTCAAGCCATTGATTAACTTAATTTCTTTTTTCACTCGTGAGAAGCGTTTCTCCTTTCTGACCTCTCTATAGTACTCCATTTATCGTTGAGAGTCCTTTAATGATATTTCTTCTGATGTTCCTTTGGAATTGCAGCATATTTAGGGTAAAAAAAATCATATTTTTCTGTACTGGTAGAAGAAAGCCCCTCAAACACAATACAAAAAGATGCACGAAAGTCGTGTAGCATTTTGCTTTTTTCTTAAGTGAATTTTCACGAGGCACCCGTCAAAAATGCTTTTTACGACAATGAGTTTAGGTGAAACAAAATTTCCGTACTAAACCTTCAAACACATGATTATCTCCTTTTCTCATCGAAGTAGTTTTTGCGTCACGCTCTCTTCTAGAACACACAGGTGTTAACCAGCGAAGCGTGAAAATTGCTGTACTTATACTGAATTAAAAAGCCAGAAAAGTTAGCATAAACTCTTTTCCTCCCATCAGTTTTGATTTTTACCTGGGATTATTTGCCAGCGTTACGCGGTTTAGTTTTAAAAACTGTTTGGCTATGAATTCCGGACTAGTTCTCGCATAAGTTTTTGTTTTTCAACTTCTTGATACTTGTAATATCTGCCATAAAGCGTGCAATAAGAATAGATGCGCAAACAGATGTGTATCAGTTGTGTTGTTAATTCTCATGTGGTGTGACGTACTACAGAGGTGAATCACGTGTCACGACGAGAAATCTGCAGCGATATAATCCGTCCGTGTAGCTTAGTTGGGAGAGCTGCTTTTCCTCTGGTCACTCAATCATGAAGATTTCGGAAAAAAACAAAAAGACAGCAGTTAGAATTTACTCGCAGAAAAATACTTAGTAACGAAATGTATTTTCTAAGCAGTAAGATTATCGAGAATGAGTAAAGAGTTTCTTATACAGAGTTATAACCAGTACTCAAAAATGGAAATGAGCAGACTTTATTTATTTTCCCGTTGCGCTACGTAAGGTTTATAACGTCAAAGACGTGGCTCAGCAACTTAAATATGCATCTAGAAAATGTGGTAAATAAACTTAGAAATCAATATAAAATTTACAAACTTGGATTTTATTCTGGAGTTCAATTGAAGGCGAAGAGTCGCCCCGGTGGCGCAGTGGTCTAAGCGACGGCCTCTGATCATTCGTCCGAACGGGGTCCGGGTTCGAATCCCGGTCAGGCATGGATGTTGTGTTTGTCTTACGGCACTGGCTCTCTCCCTTCCCTGGAACCAGTGACCCTAAATTAGGGACGGGCGACTGCTTATAGCCCATTGAGTTGCTCACGGTGGTCGTTAAACCTCCTATCAAAATAAATAAATAAAGGCGAAGACATAGCAGAGAGTAAACTGCAAATTGTTCAAGTCAGTAACTCGCTTCTAACTTCAATGATTGTGTAACATGTATCATCATCATCATCATTGTCAACCATTATCAATCCACTGCTGGACGAAGGTCTCCCCAAGTTTCCTCCACAACGGTCTGTCTTGTGCCAGTCTCCTCCATGTCACCCCTGCATACTTTCGAATTTCATCCACCCATCTCCCATGTGGTCTTCTTCTGGGTCTTTTCCTGTCCCTTGGAATCCAATCTAAAATTTTGGCTGTCCATCGATGATCTGTCCTTCTGGCAGTATGTCCAGCCCATGTATACTTGGTGAAAAAGAAGGGTTCCAATCACCGTTCCAATAGATATCACATATAACCTATTTAATTTTCCGGGATTTTTTTTTATTGCTATCTCTTGTATAGATTTTCTTTATCTTTTGATTGGAATTTTTAAACCGAACGTCGCGTCTAAATTTCCGACATTTTCCCTTCATTCTGCAGCACTGGCAGCAGGTCAGAGCTGAAAAAGACATATAAAATCATGAATCGCTGTGTGTTTTGTGTGATAGATGGTTAAATGATACGAACGTTAGGCTCATTTGCTATTTTATTGCTAAGACGTTATTCTGCTCGTTGCACTTTCGTAATTAGTCCTACACTAACATTGTTAAAATCTTCTTGTTACAACCAGTTAATCCACGCTTTATATAGTCTTCAACCTGATACGTTGCATGTTGTGCAAGTTTAAACGTCGTAAGAGGGCATGCCCAGCGTGTGTCAGAATCTCCCTGTAGCAAGTGGAAGAAATAAAACGTTTGTCTACAAGAAAATTAAGTGCCCTTCATTGATTTATACACCAAGAAAGTTTGGGCGGTGAATTTATTACATTTTGATTATAGTAAGGTCTGTTGTCGTGAAGGCTGTTTGCATTTCCCGCTAAAAGCACGGAACTGTCACAGGAATATTTAAGACAGGTTGATGTAGCACCTGGTAATCTTGTATGTCTCACAGGATTTGGCTAATTGGCGTGAATACTTTGCGCCGTTTTGCATCATTCGGAATGATATAATGAAATTTTAAGACAAGGTAACGAAACAACACTGCTGGCCGCCCAAAACGCAACACCAAGAAGGAAGCATCCGATTGGCCTGAAATTCGCAGCATGCGTCGCCCGCGAGAGGACATGCAAACGATTAGCATGGCAGGGTATATGGATATCATGTGCTCCCGGCACGCCACCGAGAAGCACTATGAGAAGGGTGCACACAAGGCGGAGTGTAAGTAGGGGGAGTGTGCTGTGCTGCCGGACCTGTGCGTGGAAAGCTTCCTGATGCCTCGTCGCAGAATACAGCAGTCATTCCAGCACGTTTCAGAGTTCGACAGAGGACGAATAGTGACTTATCGCGACAGCGGTTAATCTTACCGAGACATCTGCGCCCGTGTGGAACGACATCCAGCCACAGTGAGGCGAGTATGGATTCGGTGGGTGTAGGAGGGTCAGACGGACCGACGAGATCGATTGCCGCAGCCGCGGCACACCACAGAACGAGAGGACCGGCATATTGTGCGGCGGGCATTGACGGATCGCACCGCCCATCACGAACGTTGGCGCGGGAATTGAGGTGTGTTGCGCAACAACCTGTGTCAGCACGTACCATTCGACGTCGTTTGCAGGAGCGGGGACTTGTCGCACGGCGCCCATTGCCCTTATTACCATTGACGTTACACCACCGGTGAGTGCGGCGTCAGTGGGCCGTTGAACGCCGCACCTGGACTACGAAATGGCACGACATCGTCTTCTCAGACGAATCCCGCTTCTTTCTGCAACACCACAATGGTCGGCTATGCGTGTGGTGGCACCGCGGCGAGAGACTGTATGACGCCTGCATTATGCATCGCCGTATTGGTCCGTCGCCTGGCCTTATCGTTTGGGGCGCAATTGGATATGACACCCGCACCCCTCTGGTAAGCATCGCCGGTACACTCAACAGCCACCGCTACATCTCCGACGTTTTGGAGCCTGTAGTCCTCCCTTTCCTGCAGGTACTGCCAGCGGCCACGTTTCAACAGCAAAATGCGCGCCCGCCCGTGGCACGCACCGTGCAACTATTCTTCACGGCCCACCAGGTGTTACTGCTGCCGTTACCCGCCTATTCTCCCGATATGTCGTCCATCGAACACGTCTGGTCGCTGATCGGCAACCGAGCGGCCCGGCAAACACCACCCGCGGCTACGCCTGATGAACTGTGTCAACGTGTGGAAGCAGATTGAACCGACATAACCCAAGCCCACATCCAAAGCCTCTTTCGTTCGATGCCGTGGCGTGTAGCGGCCGTTATTGCCAGCCATGGGGGCCACTCGAACTATTGCTGTCTGCGTGTTCCACAAGCCGCACGGGCCTGTAAGCTCAATCGTTTCATCTTTGTATCTGTTGTTATGTGTCCAGTAAATCTGGCTTTGCTATCTCGTGTTCTTCTTGGTGTTGCATTTTGGGTGGCCAGCAGTGTAGTACGTCCCATAATTCTAAATTGCCCTAAATTTAGCGCACGTAAAGATTCTAGTTGTGTACCTCAAACTTAACCCTATAACCGGTTGGAACAAATTAACTCGGATCAGTAAAATGGGCTGAAATTAACTGGAATCAATATATTCGATGTCTTGGAAGTTGGCCAACCCAGCTGGGAAGAGTGAACCTGAGAATCAGAAACCGATGCCTTCCGCTTCACTTTGTTTCATATTGGTCATTTAGAAAGGATTTAACACTAAATCCTTTCTGATTTATTTCTTGGTACGGTGGAGGTCTAGTGACTTTGCTTCCTATAATTTCAATGGGCAAATTTCTGTACACATTTTCTTCACAATTAATGCATTCCCAAAGTTGAAAATTTGTACATCGATTTCAATAACTTCATATTATAACTTGGAATACTTAATATTTTCTAAAACATAACCATAATTATATTAAAAATCAATAACGTTTCCTTTGGTGGTGTTGAGACCAGAAAAAAGATGACGCGACCTGTACATTGATGACGTCAGTAGACAAACAAATGTTGGATTGCTTAATTATGGTTATGTTTTAGAAAATATTAGGTATTCCAAGTTATAATATGAATTATTGATACAGACATTTGACGTGGACTAGGAACATTAAACAGAGGTCATCGCTCTTTCCACGTTTTTAAGTGAGTCACGGAAAAATTCTCATTGACCGCCACCGGGAATCGAACCCAGGGTCTTCCAGTTACGCGCCAGATCCTTTGGGAAGGTTGTTTCTAGGAGCCTAGCACAATCACCAGCATTTTCCGGGACTCTTAGGAGCAACCTGCCAAATTGGCTTGGCAGTTAGTTAATGTGAGTCTGGAGGAATTCGAGGCCGCTGTGGTGAAGCGGCAGCATATCCGGCGCGTAACTGGATGACCCTGGGTTAGATTCCCGGTGGCGGCCAATGAGAATGTTTCCGTGACTCACTTAAAAATGTGGAAAGAGCGATGACCTCTGTTTGATATTACAATATGAAGTTATTTTAATCCATGTTCAAATTTTCATCCTTGGGAACGCATTAATTGTGAAGAAAATGTATACAGAAGTTTGCCCATTGGAAGTATAGGAAGCAAAATCACTAGACGTCCACCTTAGAGGGACTATAACAATGGCGACGAACCTAAGAAAGGAGAGAGATTATATTTGAATAATTTCTTTGTACTTTCGGTGGCATGATGTCCGTGTCACGGAGTGCAGCCTTTTCCATCGTGCCTTGGGTCATAGAGGAGATAATAAAGGACTTGGAAGGAGCGCTTGTCACCTGTGGTAAGTTTATGGCAAGGTGAAGGATGAAAGGAGTATTTGGTCATAGCTTTCTTAAAACCCGGCTGCTATGTGAACACTAGCAGTGGTACCCGGTTTTTCCTGGGTAAATATTACTATTCTTGGAATCACCAAGTTCAGCGGGTCAATATGTATAGTAAAGTGAGATATGAAAGTAGTATTTGGTCATAGCTTTCTTAAAACCCAGCAGCTATGTGAACACCAGCAGGGGTACCCGGTAATTCCCGGGTAAATATTACTATTCATGGAATCACCAAGTTCAGCCGGTCAAAATTTATAGTAAAGTGAAAGATGAAAGGAGTATTTGGTCACAACTTTCTTAAAACCCGGCCTCTACTTTAACACCAGCAGGGGTACCCGGTAATTCCCGGGTAAATATTACTATTCGTGGAATCACCAAGTTCAGCGGGTGAAAGTTAGTGAATGAAAAATATATTCTTGTAATTTTCCAGTAAATTTATTTTAATTCATTTAGGTTATTGCTTTTTGGTAAACAATATTTTTGGTTTTTCCACTGGGAGCAAAACTGTAGAGATTTTTAGGATTGCCAACCCTTAAGCAGGCGACGTAGAGTTGTCCGTGTGAAAAGCAGGGTTCCTCCAAATTAATGCTAGCCACTGCCAATGACTAGCTAATGAAGTAATATTTCTGCCAAAAAGAAAAAAAAAGGATCCGGGATAGCTTCAAATGTGAAAAACAAAGAAATATTTGATTTAGTTAATTTACTATTATTGGTATATTTTCGCTGTATTCCATGTAACCACTTCCTTCAGAAAACTTCAAAATTTTCATCGTTCTGGAGCGGGAATCGAACTCGTTGGAATTTGTGACATACATCCGACCCTGGATGTGAGAAAAGGTCGTGAGACGCTAAACGGGGCAGGAATAGCTTCGACTAGCGCAAATCTGTAGGTTCTCAGATATCAAAGGTCACATTGATCCAAAAATACTTAACGTATAAATTTTTATGTAATTGTATTTTATTTAAATTATAGAAATTACAAATAAAACATGTTCTATTTACAAACAAAACGTTTAAATAGCTATCTTTCTCACGGTAAGACGGGGGCCACAGGAAGAAAACAAGATCGGAAGGGATCCACGGTTGGAAAAAGGTTGAGAAATACTGCTGTAATGCATTTGCATCAGTTGTGAAAACTGTTCCTAGCTCTTTAAAACCAGTACACAATACCCGTATTACTTTATGTATTTATAAAAAAAAATTAATTTGACCTACGTTTAAACGTTTTATTTCTGATTAATAATAAAAGTGTTTGATTACGGGTTTGCCAATATGACGACAAATATTTTTCTTACAGGTAGCTGATGAAGTTCAGCAACTGGATGACCTTCGCAAGGAGCATGGTAAGCACACATTTGTTCAGTAAACTCCTGATTAAGAAGAGTAATTTCAACTGATTTTCGTGAATGCTATTTCCAAAGTTTTGGTCACAATCAACAAATGAATAGCAGATACATTTCGTCTTAAGATCGGGTATATACATGTACTATCAGTAGTGCCTGGTTAGCATCTTTTCGTGAATAATCGTATACCTCGTTCTTGCCATGTATCAGCCTTTCATCAATTTCTCAAACATCGCTGAAGCTACTCCTTTTGAAATTTCCTATGAGGTTGTTAACTGATATTTAACTACTGGATTACCTGTAGCTATTATTAAAATGCTTAACTTCAACTCACTGCTGCACTGGTGATTTAAATTTTCACTTCAACTTACAGATTAGTTTTCCGGATGAATCTCAGCCATTCTTAGGTTCTGGAAAACCTGACCGTATTATCTTTTATTTAAGATTGCACGGCCAGGTTTAAATCACAAGTCAATACTAACGAACCAAATCCACTTTTAATCGGGAATTCAGCACGTCATCAGTAGAAATATTCTCTTCAAATATTCACCACCAGGAAGTCGTAGTAACGCAATCATCGAATACAATTCGCTTAGTCGTTCATATAACATAGATAAATATCGCTCAAAAAATCTCTTTAAATATTCACCACTATAGGATGTCGTAGTAACTCAGTCATCGAACACAAATCAGTTAGTCGTTCATGTAACATAGATAAATATCGCTCAAAAAATCTATCCACAGCTCTGCTCTAGCAAATCCAATTCGTACTACACAAACATCTCTGAAGAACATCGTCTTATCCCTTTTATTTATTTCGCTCATCCCTTTGCCCCGCTGTCAGGTTGTTGCCAACTATTATTCAAATGCTAAACTTCAACTCACTGCTTCACTGGTAATTTAAATTTTCACTTCACTGAGAAAAACTCTTCACTGGTAATTTAAATTTTCACTTCACTGAGAAAAACTCTTCACTGGTAATTTAAATTTTCACTTCACCGAGAAAAACTCTGTAGCGTTAAGTTTAAAAAATACTTAATGAGTAGAAACCAAATTTACATAAGAACACAGGAACTCAAAAGGAAGGTTATATTAGAAATATGCGGCACAAGGTACTTTATCCCCGTTCTATTCCTATTGCAGTTTCACTTGCATGTCACATCCTCTCTCTCTCTCTCTCTCTCTCTTATAGCTTAAACTGCGATGCAATAGTTCTACATGTTTCAGATGCGTTTTCAATTAAATATTGCACATACGGCTCTCTTGTCTTTAGTGTGAAGAAAACTATTTCTTCATACATCTTTTGAAAGCAATTTAAGCTACTTACCTTCTATGATAGCAGCGCTGTCACGGACAACAGAAGGAAAGAAATCTCAGAACCTCGTTGTCAGAAATCTCTTTAATGAGTCATCTGAGGGATTTCAAAATTACGTACTTTAAACCTTTTAAAGTTGCGTCGGTAAAGATTCTGGTAGTTTTATCCTTACGTTTAAAGAACCCATTTCCAGAATTTTGACGAAATGAACTTCCAATATTCAGTAGTTGATATTCTGCTTCTCACATTGAGGAATTTGCATTTGTAGAAAGACCTTACTTTGAGGCGAAATTATGTTCCGCAATTGTTGATAGAGAACACTGAACGAGAAGAAATGTCTGTAGCATATACCATCGCGATCAATATGTTAAAACGTGGAGCAATTCAATTGAAACGTCTTTTTCTTCGAATGAAAGTATTTTAAATTATAAAAACGTATTGGATCGTGTGTGTGTGAGTGTGAAATCCTCGCCGCAACAACTAGCTTAGATTGTATACAGAAGCACAGTGACTTTGATAATAAAGCACATCTCCGATTGGCTCCAGACACTCTCAGTGCTAAGAGTACCAATACTATACATACAGTATAGCAGGAAATAAAAAGTGCCGAGCGTAATGTCGAGTCATAAGGCAAGGAAGGAAAAGAATACGGCTGCCCCGGTGGCGCAGTGATCTAAGCGATGACTTCTGATCACTCGTCCGAGATTGGTCCGGGTTCGAATCCCGGTGAGGCATGGATGTTGTGTTTGTCTTTCTGCAATGGCTCTCTCCCTTTCCTGGAACCAGTGGCCCTAAATTAGGGATGGACAACTACTCATAGCTCACTGAGTTGCTCACGGTGGTCGTTAAACCTCCAATGAAAAAAAAAGAGAAAAAGAATACGTATTTAATTTCAAAATAGTCCGTAACAAAGATCTTACCGTACGTGTACATGATTCAGATGACATGTTGCAGTTGTGAATCATTCAACTCTAGACATTTTTCATACCCACACTGGATGTTTACAAGCAACTGGGTAACAACTTACAGCATACCTGCTTACGATATGAAAATGCCCCCAATTCATGAACAAGCGTCTGCGCAGACGTTCTTTTCATATCCAGTTCTTCAGCAATACGCCGCTGATTTTCCTTTGGTGATCGCAAAATCTTCTCAAGCACGATCCCCGTATGCTCATTCTCTGTGGACGTGCGATTTCTTCCACAGCAATTTTTTCGTTGATACAGAACAGATCCTGTCTGTCTAAATTTTTTCACCAACAACAACGCCGTTCGCTTCGTTGATGAGGTTTTGTGGAACTCTTCTTCGAAACGTTTAAACACATAATTCATACTGGGTCTACCGGAGCGGCCGATTGTATATGAGCAAAAATAATGATCCGCGATAAAAGCCTTCACGAAAACGTAGGGCCATCACGTGACACTGTGAAATACAATCTTTCTCAACGAACCAAGGTCACACGGAAGCTTCTTCACGCCTCGCACTCGGGAATATCAACTGCATATAGTGCTGCCAACTTTCGGTATACTTTATTTCCGGCCATAGAATGTCAATATATATATATCAGTGGCGGCTCGTGGTAGGAAAAAAAGGTGAAGAGCTGCAAGAGCAATATGAAAAGATATCTACTGTCTTCAATGAAAATCAGTTAATGAGAACTTACCTATTTTTTTTTATATATTAGATCAATTCTTCTTCCCTTTAAAGCTGGAAATTTGTCGATCATGTCGTCATAAAATGGCTGTTTCTTCGTGACATCACGAAAATGTCTTTCTGAATAGAAGTCTTTGCCAAAGAAGCAAGTTTATCTGGAGAAATAGTGTTTCTTGAGTAAGTTTCTACTCTTTTAAACCAAGAAAAACTTCTTTCCACTGAAACACTTGCAGATGCAATTGTTAAAATCAGGGAAACCAATTTATAAGCTTCTGTAAAAATGCCTTTATCTCCATGAAGCACTCGAAGAAGTTCATGAGTCGATATATTCCTTAATTTTACATCAGCATATACAAGACTCAGTTCAGTTTTAAGGCGCTGGTGTTTAGTAAAAATGTTTCCGTAAAAATGTTTTAGATTTTCAAAATCGTGAGAGGGAAAGCATGAATTAAATGGTCGAATTTGGTTGTGTCAGCAAGACAGGCAAATTCAAGTTTAAGTTTCTCACAGGCTTGAAATCTTATATCCATTTCCATAAGAATGTGGTACAAAATTTCAAAATACAATTGTTTATAATTTTTAAAAATTGTTTCTTGTATAAGAGCAGCATATTCTCGTTTAGATCTGCTTATTTCTGTGATTTTGCTAGCTTTTCCAAACAGTGTTCCAAATACCCCATCGTTCCTTTTATGGCTCAAAATTTCACAATTTTTTTTTTAATTTGAGTAACACAGTAGTTTATGTCTAGTGATTTTTTCTGCAAAATTTCGAATAATAGATCGGTGAAGCCAAATATTTCATTAAATACTATTCCCAAAAATGTAAATTCAAAAGTGTTCATATCATTTAAAAACGCTTGGGCAAGTTGAATTGATTTTATTTCTGATTGGTTACTATTTGTGAGAAATTCGAATACTTCCTTCAATTTATCCCAATCTTCAATTATTACACTTACTAACTTCGAAGTGGAGGACCATCGAGTTTCTGTTATGGTTGGCATGCATCTTGCGGTTGTTGATGTGAGTGTATTGTTTTTTCACCACTCAGCGAAGCGATCGCTTCGTTGAGTGGTGAAAAAACGAAGGAATTACACTGAGGCTTGCAAAAAATATTCGACCCTTAGAAATTTTAGAAAAACTCTGCTGTAATACAAGGTTCAAACGAAGTACTAAGCGATAACAAAAACAGCTTGAAAAGCTTTATGCTTCATTTTTTCTGGAACCCAGTCAAGTGTCCAGACATTACGCTTGCCCCATCGTAACATTGTCTTATTGACTTGAGTTGATAATCAAACTGTTCCAAACTTTTTGTCTAGCATTTTGTATAAAGCTTCTGACGTTCTATCTTCACTCACACCATGGAGACCTAAAAATCGTCCAACCAATACACCTTCCGAATCAACAGATCTTATTATTAAAGAGCACTCGGAAGTCTGGTTATGTCTTCCCATCTATTTGAATATAAAAGCATTGAACTTTGTTTATTTCAGTTTTGACGTGATCGTTTATATATTCAGAGATAGATTCAATTAATTCGTTTTGAATAGTTTTTGAGTCACCTGTGAAGACATTTTTTATCGTTTCATATTGATTTTGAATTTTTACAGGACTTCTTGATATCAACAGTGAAAGCAATTTCTGGAATTTCTACGATTTATCGAGTCAATGCCTTCGTCATGGTCACGGAATGCTAGTTCTTGTTTACTCAAATACAATACTGCATCAATCATTGTCTGCAGGAAAAGTCTATTTAAACGAACGCTTTCGGTGAAATGCATTTTTAAAAGCCTAGCATTCTCCCTCAGAGCATTGGCAATGGTGTTCTGATTCTTTTCAAAATTATTTAGCATTAATTCGCATTTTAGGTGTTCGCTAGAATCACCACGTTTGTGAAGTGACCGTTTTATATTTAAGAAATCTGAAAATTGCCTTTATTCTACGCCGAATTTTATTACTAAAAAATAAGCAGGGCCAACAAATTAATTTTTGTAACACAGAAGGGCTACAAAGCCATTTATATTCAGTAAACCAACAATTTTTAAAATTAATATTGTAAGATTTACCGCTCTTCTTGATTTCTTTCTTGGCGACAATTGTCACTGAATCCGTCGGTCGTCCTCGAAGTAAAATATCTCTTTTATTTTCATCTTGCCACCGATTGAACAGAGTTTGCAATAAATTACAGGCGTCGTTCACAGGATACATACTGAAAACTAAAACTATCACTATCAGTTAAACTGTACACGAAACTAAAGTAACTAATGAAGTTTTTAACAAACAATCACAAAACACGAAAAAACAAATCTCTTTCGGAAAGTATATACCGAAACACCGCAAAGAAAAAGCCCTAGTGGATTGCAAAGAACCCTTGGCAATCCGTCTCGTTCCACTGCGATCTCTTGAGAATATCACGACTCCAGGGGCAGAGCCTTGGCGTCTCAAGATAAAACACTTCACTTGCCCGGCAGATAGGGGAGGGTGACGTCACAGTTATCATGACAATCGGGCGAAAACTGCAGACTTCCAAGCATTCTGATTTCAGCTCTTTACTTGAACTATTTTGCGTATAAGGACTTGTTTTCCGTATTGAGCGCGCATTGTGAATTGATATCTAATCAAAATTTTGGGTATTTTGTCACTCAATAAAGGCAAAAAAAGAATATATTATACGAAATTATTAAATAAAACCTTATTTCAAATAAAATAGGTGAAGAGGCACTTCACCTACTTCACCTGATAAGCCGCCACTGAATTATATATATAAAGTAGTGGCCAAAATTGTGATAACCTTTTGGAAAAAGTGTATTTTTAAGGTTTAATGGCTCATAACACCACATTTTTTAGAGTAATACCTAAATTTTATATCAATGGAAAACTAATTTCATCAAAATTGCAATGCAACAAAGTTTGTTCAATTATCTGTATTTTATCAAACGTTATAGCCAAATAACCAGAAAAAAGGAAGCACAGCTTGTTTAGGTTGATATGAAGTAGCTTTCCTTCATTTGAATGTAGCCAATGCGCATGAGTGTTTAGAGAGCTAATCAGATGTCATCTTGTTTTCGCAATGAGTCAATCAGGTCAGAGTAGGATTCAGCTATTGATGTCATGTATTGGAGCCGAGAGGAGGACATTTGTCAATGAGTTACGTGATTGCTATCAAGTTGGTTTGGTTTTTTTGTGTTCTTTCATTTAGTGAGCTTGTAAAACGTAATGAAATTAAAGAAATGGCGCAAAGAGTTGACTGGTCACCCAGAAAGCGATGTAAAATAGTACTATTAAGTGAACAAGGCTTCAGTTATGAAGAAATTAGAAGAAAATTGGTGGAAAGTTAACCAAAGGTGGCATTTCTAAATTTTTGAAGAGGTATAAGGTGACTCAGTCACTACAAAACCAGACTGGTAAAGGCAGGAAAAAGTGCACAACAGCAAGTGATGATAGAAGAATTAGGAGACTGTGCCTAGGTGACATAAGAAAATCATCTGGGTGTATACAAGATGAAATGGCGCAATGCAATGTGAAGGTTGAGTGCAAGGACTGTTCGCCGCAGACTGCAGGAATTTGGTCTAAAAGGTAGAATTCTACGAAAAAAAAAAGCCATTTTTATTTCTCAAACAAAGGTTGAAAAGATTAAACTGGGCTAAAACCCATGTTAATTGTACAGCGGAACAATGGGACAGTGTTATTTGGAGTGATGAGACCAAAATCTCCCTTTTTTGTAGTGATGGCATAGAATACGTAAGGAGAAGAATCGGAGAAGATTTGCATCCTGATTGCATTACATGTACCGTGAAACACCCAGTTAGTGTTATGATCTGGGGTTGTATGACATCAAAAGGTGTGGACAGAATTTGCGTGATTAATGGGAATATAAATGGCCAAAATACATTAATAAAATACTTGAGCCCAAACTGAAGACTTCCGCCCGTGATCTCTTCCAAGATAATGAAGCATTTATATTTCAACAGGATTCTGCTCCATGTCATGTTGCTGCTGTGTGCAAAAAGTGGTTTCAAGATAATCATATTCCACTACTGGAATGGCCTGAGAATAGCTCAGGCCTTAACCTCATCGAAAATCCATGGAGCAGACTAATGAAACTTGTTAGTCAGAAGCAACCCAGTAATAAAACCCAATTAATAGAAGCAATAATTCAATCTTGGTTTGACATTATAACAGCTGTAGAACTAAAAAACTTGGTTCACTCCATGGGAAGGCGTTGTAAGACCGTAATTAACGCTAAAGGTTACCCAACTAAATATTAACTGACATGGTGAGAATTTTTGTATATCTCATTTTTTCTATGTGTTTCACTTGTCTTCTTTATAACTGCTGTTCTAACACAAAATCCTTCATAAAAGTTATTGCATTACATTCTTGATGCAATTATCTTCCCATTGATATAATTTTATGGTATTATTCCAAAACAAAGTGGTGTTATGAGCCATCAAACCTCAAAAATACACTATTTCCAAAAGGTTGTCACAATTTTGGCCACTACTGTATATAACGCCCAATGGAAGGTTATAGCGTATCATCATGCAGTCATGCACTACTTTAGATACCGATCACAGTCTGTTATATTCCTTGTAAAAGTTTCAGACCATATACACTGCTGACCACGCAAAATGCAACACCAAGAAGGACACGAGATAGCAAAGCCAGATTTACTGGACACATAACAACATATACAAAGATGAAACGATAGAGCTTACAGGACTGTGCGACTTGCGGAACACGCAGACATCAATAGCTCGTGTGGCCCCCATGGCTGGCAATAACGGCCGCTACACGCCGCGGCATCGAACGAAAGAGGTTTTGGATGTGGGCTTGGGGTATGTCGGTCCAAGCTGCTTCCACACGTTCCCCCAGTTCATCAGGCGTAGCCGCGGGTGGTACTTGCCGGGCCACTCGGTTGCCGATCAGCGACGAGACGTGCTCGATGGGCGACATATCGTGAGAACAGGCCGGCAACGGCAGCAGTGACACCTGGTGGGCCGTGAAGAATAGTTGCACGATGCGTGCCACGTGCGGGCGCGCATTGTCCTGTTGAAACGTGGCCGCTGCAGGTAATGGAGGACTACAGGCTCCAAAACGTCGGAGATGTAGCTGTGGGTGTTGCGTGTACCGGCGATGCGTACCTGAGGGGTGCGGGTGTCATATCCAATTGCGCCCTAAACCCTAACGCCAGGCGCCGGACCGGTATGGCGATGCATAGTGCAGGCGTCATACAGTCTCTCGCCACGGTGCCGCGACCCGCAGATCCGACCATCATGGTGTTGCAGGCAGAAGTGGGATTCGTCGGAGAAGACAATATCGTGCCATTCCGTAGTCCAGGTGTGGTGTTTAATGGCCCACTGCCGCCGCACTCGCCGGTGGTGTAACGTCAATGGTAATTAGAGCAATGGGTGTCGTGCGACAAGTTCCCGCTCCTGCAGACGACGTCGAACGGTGTGTGCTGACACAGGTTGTTGCGCAACACACCCTAATTCCTGCGCCAACGTTCGTGATGTGGCGGTGCGAGCCGTCAATGCCCGCCGCACAACATGCCGGTCCTCTCGTTCGGTGGTGTGACGCGGCTGCGGCAATAGCTCACGTCGTTCTGTCCGTCCCTCCTGCACCCACCGAATCTATACTCGCCTCACTGTGGCTGGATGTCGTCCCACACGGGCGCCGATGTCTCGGTACGATAAACCGCTGTCGCGATAAGCCACTATTCGTCTTCTGTCGAACTCCGAAACGTGCTGGAATGACTGCCGTATTCTGCGACGATTCATCAGGAAGATTCTCACGCACAGGTCCGGCAGCACAACACACTTCCACTACTTACCCCGCCTTCTGTGCACCCTTCTTATAGTGTTTCTCGGTGGCGTGCCGGGCGCATATGATTTGCATATTCCCTGCAATGCTAATCGTTTGCATGTCATCTCGCGGGCGACACATGCTGCAAATTTCAGGCCAATCGGATGCCTTCTTCTTGGTATTGCATTTTGGGTAGCCAGCAGTGTGTTTCATTCCTTTTCTTACTGCGGTTTAAAAAATCAAACTTTTGTAACTTAACTTTTGCACATGAGCGTAATACGTGAGAGGGATGAAATTATGATTGGGAAGAATAGGCTGTAGGGAAAATAATATCGCAAAGCGACACAAAAACGTAGACAAGGTTTCCTTATACATGCATGACGTGCTAGTGCTAGATTAGCTTCTTTAAACTTGTCCAAGAGATTACTCAAAAGTGCGTTATTTAAGACCTCTTGTGAGAAAAATTTACGGCTGATATATGGTTCTTTTTCCTTTTTCAGGAAAAGGAAGAGATCACGTGACTGACGTCAAGAACCCTGAGCCGGAACCAGGGACCAAGCCTGAGCAAGTACCACAGCATCTAGAAAATGATGCGCAACCTCAGCCGGAGCCGACACGACTTGCCAACAGCAGAAGCGCCATCTTCCGTCACAGAGGAATAACTGAGGCCAAGAAAAATCATTTATATGATCTACAGAAGGATGATGTAAGAAGAATTTCCTCACTTTTGATATGTTTTTTTGTCTTTTGTTTCCAAAAATCTCACATGTTATTTCCATTGATAAAAAGGTTTGCTAAGTGGGAGATTTTGGATACGAAATGGACCCAGACTACATCCTCCCATCTCTGTAGGCTGATGCTTGCGGCGTATCCCTTGAAGTATATTGAAGATTGCATAACAGTGGTTTGCAAGCCAGACGGCTTGTAGTGTGATCCCTTGAGCACATCTAAGAGAAGAGGTTTTCAGTGTGTTCCCTTGAGCACATCCAAGAGAAGAGAATTTAGGGTGTCCCATTGAGCACATCCAGAAGAAGAGGTTTTTAATCTGTTTCCTTGAGCACATCCAGAAGAAGAGGTTTCTGATCTGTTTCCTTGAGCACATCCATACATTCTCTCTCTCGCTCTCTCTTTTATTTTTGTTTTTTATTGAAAGCTTAACGAGCAACTCAATGGGCTATAAGCAGTCACCCGTTCCCAATTTAGGGCCACTGGTTCCAGGAAAGGGAGAGAGCCAGTGCCGTAAGACAAGCACAACATCCACGCCTCACCGAGATTCGAACCCGGACCCTCTCACCGACGAATGTTCATAAGCCAGCGCTTAGACCACTGCGTCATCGAGGGGGGCTTATGTGTTCCCTTGATCATGTCCAAGAGAAGAGGCTTGTTTTCCCTTGAGCACATCCGTGAGAAGAGGCTTTTAGTGTGTTCCTTTGAGCACATCTAAGAGAAGAGGCTTGTCTTGTAGTGTGATCCCTTGAGCACATCCAGGCGAAGATATTTGTATTGTGTTACTTGAGCACATCCAGGAGAAGAGGCTTTTAGTATGTTCCCTTGAACACATCCAGGAGGAGAATAGGCTTGTAGTGTGTTCCCTTGAGCACATTCAAGAGATAAGCTCGCTTCGAATGATGACTTCAACATGTTCACTGGACTCACTAAATATGGGTACATGTTCTCCTTTCCGATGAGAGCAGATTCTGTTTGCAACCGGATTCTCGAAGAACATTCATATCGAGTGAACGTGGCACACAATATATGCTAACGAACGTTCAGGAACGAAACCATTTCGGAAGTGGTAAAATGATGTCGTCATCCGGAATTTGTGTCAATGGTACATAATTAATGTCAATGGTCTACATAATAACCATGGAAAACCACCAATGTCTAACGGCTACGCAATATGGAGACAGATCCTGGATCCTCTTTGATTCTTATCCTAGCCAGTCTTAGTTATTTTGAAAAATTGTAATTGCATATGCGTGCGGATACTAAATAATGTAAATTTGTGCGTAATCTACATGCAAGGCCAGCTTTACTGTCCTGAAAACTCACACAACAAGCATAGTTATAATATTTCAAGCACCAAGCGCTAAAGCTTTTTTGTCTTAATGACTTCGGTGGTGGGAGGCGCAATATTTGTAGTTTGCCCCGAGTGCAGAAATTCCTAGTTACTCCTCTGATGCACCTGCTCTAGTTGTTCGGTATAGAGGTTCCGGTCCACAGCCTGGCCACTTGGCACGAGTTTCCAGTGCACAGTACCCTCACAATTCTATCAAATCCACAGCATGACTTTCCTCTCAAACTGCACTCTTTGCGCCACTGGTCCGTGCTTCCTGTAGTGGTTCCAGTCATTGGTTCTGAGTGATAGGAAATCGTAGAAGGTATCCACTTTTTCACCTCTTATGACGACACAACATTACAACCCATCATTGTGTGTATTTGACGGCGACAGAGAGAGAGAGAGAGAGACCTTGTTCCGCCGGCTGGAGTGTCAAAGCATGGAGAACTATTCGACGACGCCTGGTAGAGAAACCAAACTGGTGCAGGTGATGGACGATGGTGAATTGTGAAAACTCCACCTCAGTTGCCAATTGTCATGGACTAGTATCGAAATTCGCTGTTCTTGCTTCTACCTTGGTGTCAATGCTTGTGGTCCTTAGGCGTCCTTGCCTCTGCATGTCTTTGAAACTGATGCCACCAACATTTAAATGCCGAAACCATTTCGTGCAGTGCAGCAGCCCACTGTGTCCTCGTCTTCAACTTCACAAATTCTCTCCCTGCTGCTGCGGAGTTCAATCCTTTTCCCCCAGGAATTACGTACGAGCACCCGCACTGGACGATTTCCATCCTCTGCCTGCCTGATAACAAAAAGTGATTCAGTGCCGAATTCACGTCATCATTCTTGTTTGCTCCACGCCATCATCCTCGTTTGCTCCACGCCATCATCCTTGTTTGCTCCACGTCATCATCCTTGTTTGCTCCACGTCATCATCCCTGTTTGCTTCACGTCATCATACTTGTTTGCTCCACGTCACCATCCTTGTTTGCTCCACGTCATCATTTTTGTTTGCTCCACGTCATCATCCCTGTTTGATCCACGTCATCATCCCTGTTTGCTCCACGTCATCATCCTTGTGTGCTTCACGTCATCATCCTCGTTTGCTTCACGTCATCATCCTCGTTTTCTCCACGTCATCATCCTCGTTTGCTCCACGTCATCATCCTTGTTTTCTCCCTGTCATCATCCTTGTTTGCTCCCCGTCATCATCCCCGTTTGATCCAAGTCATCATCCTTGTGTGCATCACGTCATCATACTTGTTTGCTCCACGTCATCATTTTGTTTGCTCCACGTCATCACCCTTGTTTGCTCCACGTCATTCTTGTTTGCTCCACGTCATTCTTGTTTGCTCCACGTCATCATTCTGGTTTGCTCCACGTCATCATCCTTGTTTGCTCCCCGTCATCATCCTTGTGTGCTTCACGTCATCAATCTTGTTTGCTCCCCGTCATCATCCTTCTTTGCGTCACGTCATCATCCTTCTTTGCTCCACGTCATCACGATACCCAGTCGATGCAGGCACACATTTCTCACAACAATAAAGTCCCAACGTTATGTGCATCTCAATACGGGACATAATTTTTATTCACTCTGGTACATATTTTTAGTTTCACATGAGAGAAGAGAAATCATGAAGTCCATCAAAAGAGATAAGGACGTGTAGTTCAATTTCTAACATCACTCCAGTCGTTTTCATAATAGTGAAGCTTGCCTTTCTAGCGATTACTTCATTTGTACATGTTTCACTTTTTTTTCTTAGCAACTAAGAGCTTGATTTAACCATGTGGAACTTCATGTTTACGTTTCCACTCTCTTTTCAGCAAAGTGACGAATATGCAAAATTCTCAGGAATTCAGTATTCTCCAGCAGAACTGGCAGAGTACATTTTCAGAACAGGAGACGAGCAAGGAGTCGCTCTGGCTATCGAAGAACTAGTTAGAGAAGGAATGGTAAATTACCTCTTTATGTCTTGAACTACCAAACTTTTGTAACTTTCTCAGACCATTTCGTGTGTAATAAAAAGTAATTGTTTTATTGAAAGTAGTGACATACTTTTCCACAAGTAAAGAAAACAAAAAGAAAGGACGAGAGAGAGAGAGAGAGAGAGAAGAGCATTATAAACAATTTGTTTATATTCAAAGCAATCCGAGCTTATATTTTCCTTAGGTTTATATGTAGACATACGAAGATTGCTGCTTACTTTAAAGGAATCTCTGCTCATTCGATGTCGCGAAGAGTTTGGGAACCGTGAGACTGTCGGTACCTAGATATGCACGTCGATCTGTAATACGGGCCTAACATTGTGCATTTTTTCCGTTTTCTGTGGAACAGTTTAATAAAAGATCCTAATTCCTTGTAGTCACTGAAGGTTGTAATACACAGGAAGACTTAGTAGGAGCCTTCGTCGATATTACGTTACTTTCATGTAGACTGGATGAATAAATCGGAAAAGCGTTATGTGCCATACTTACTTACCTGAAAACAAGATATGTATATACTTATGATGGGACATACACATACATGTATACATAGAAACACTGCAGTGTTTTGTAGGCCAAGGGTGGACCTGTTGGTCCAACCTTGCCCTACAAAACAGCTTCCATTCTATGTGGCATGGATTCAACGAGGTGTTGCTATCGTTCTACAGGTATGTTCAACCAAGGCTGAACTGGATGAAGAAAAAGGCTATAACATTAGCGTTGGAGACAATAGACTTTTGGTGAATGGGCAGTGGGCGTTAGGAATGATTTCAGCCGTTAGATGGCACTGCGTCCCAAGGTATAAACAACTTAGTTTCCACGTTGTTTGAATTGCTGGAATGTGTATGTTCGTTGTTTTTTCTTGTGTTTCTTTTAAAAAAACCTTACAGTTTCAAAACCAAACTGTTGTTTTCACAACAAAATCTAACCCATTGTAAAAATGGTTCACTGTTGTGTGCCGATATGCACATGTTCTGAAAAGAAAAATGTGGGATTTTTATTCCATGAGTTTCCCTCAAATCAGAACCTAAAGCAACTGTTGCTGAAAGAAATATCTCGTCTGGATTTTACTCCAAATGACAAGTTACCTTCAACTGTTGTTTGTGGTAATTATTTTCATTCTGATAATTACGTACCTAATTCAATTTCAGAAAAACACCTCAGCTATATAAACTCATATTAAGTAAAATAGTAGGTAAATGTGCAGATTTGCGTTTAAAATTATTTCGTCGGAAAAATATTAGTACTTGGGAAAAGTGCGACGTGCAGGTTTTAGATTGTAAAAATTAATGGCAAATGGTGCAGAAATTTTCTGTTTCAAATGTCTTTTAAAGATTTTTATCGTAACATTTGCCTGTACGTTCGATACGTTAGGCCTACGGCAGCGTCTCTTCACAGCATCGAACTTGCAAGTAAATGTTACGATAAAAATCTTTAAAAGACATTTAAAATACGAAATTTCTGCACCATTTGCCATTAATTTCAATACTCTAAAATCTGAACGTCGCACTTTTTCCAGGTACTAACATTTTTCCGACGAAATAATTTAAGACGCTAATCTACACGTTTACAAAAATCTCAGCCCTAGATCGTTGAAGAATAAAGGAGGAATGAGATTTACACATAAAGTACACCAGTTCCTACAGAAAAATTCTCTTGCCCAAGTACTACGAATTCAGAATACAAATATTCATCTGTTAATGTGAAAGTGAATATAAATAAAATCTCAAATGTAAATAATGATACGGAATCAGTTTAGTAATGCGATCAACGTCAATAGATGGCGCTGCGTCCCAACTCAACTTTTCTGTCCTCGCTGTTTTTGCTTAATGTTACAGCCTGATAGAATCGAGTTCAGCCTTGGTTCAACCAATCAGATGTGATGGCGTCCGTCAATTGGCGAATGTTCGCCAGATGTATGTTATGAATGGCTCTCTCAATCTCATTCGACAGGGGTTCCATTGGGTTAAAGTATGGGGACTGCTATTTCAGAAGTTCCAGGCAACTGTCGTGCTTCGGGAACCTCGGTGTAACGATTCGAATCCTGTAGCATAGAGCATTATCTTGATGAAAGTAGCCCTCTCCATTTACGAACGACTCTCTCAATCTCATCCGACAGGGGCTCCATTGGGTAAAAATAAGGTTCCGAAGCTCGAGGTCACTGTCGAGCTTCTGTAACTACGGTGTGGCGATCCGAGTCTTGTAGCACATCTTGCTGAAAGTTGCCATCTCCATTTATGAATGGCTCTCTCAATCTCATCCCACGGGTGTTCCATTGGGTTAAAATATTGGGACTAGAGGAGCCATTTCGGAAGTTCGAAGCCACTGTTGAACTTCTGGAACCACGGTGTGACGATCTGAATTCAGTAGTCAGAGTCTTAAGTAGCCCTCTCCATTAACGAATGACACTCTGGACCGAGGCTGGCTTAGTGGGCAACGCTCGTGACTGTCGTGGAAAGGGCCTCAGGTTCGATCCCAGGCAGGTACGAACGCTCGATCCACTAAATATCCGCCGTGCATAGGATGGGCACCTTAAGCCTTCGAACCCCGGGTACTGTCCCCCGGGTAATAAATAAGGGCGTCTTCCTTCTACTTCGCTTCCGTGTCACTTTCGTATGGGGCGCTCTAGCCCAAATCTCCTAGTTTCCTATTTCTAAGGGTTGTTTAAGAAATGGAGTCAAACACTCTCTTCCTAAAATCGTAGAGAAGAGGCTTGTATTACAGTTGTTGACGTCATATTCTGGCTTGTTCATTTGTGTGTATTAACTCTAAACGTGATTAATCGGACCACGTGACTTTTTCCCAGTCTTCAAACGTTCAGTTTTGCTGCTCGCGTGCCCACTGCAAACGAATTGGGATTTTAACAGAGACGCGTGGTACACGAAAGAGTCGTCTGCTGTTAGCCCATTCGAGACAATATGCGACAGGCTGTGTATGCTGGAATTCTTTTTTCGATACCACTGCTAGACTGTGCGGTTACTTGACGCAATGGAGAACATCTGTCACCTCTTGCCATTTTCTGAAGCCACAATTGCCATCGAACTTCAGCCAGTCGTTTCCGCCCACAAGATGACTGCTTGTTTTGTTGTTTCTACACCCTTCATTGTACACCCTCGGTACGGTTGTTCTTGCATAGCTCAGAAGGTTTGCTATTTCTGAGGTCCTGGCACCTACCCGTTTAAAGCCCGCTATCATGGCTCTTTCAAAAGTCGCTTCAATCACAAGTTTTTTTCACATTGCCGTTATCTAAGCTTCGCATACGTCTGAACCAGTTCGTTTTCACCCACAAGATGACTTCTGACTGCTTGTTTTGTTGTTTGTACACCACTCATTGTACATCCTCGATATGGTTGTTCTTGCATAGCCCAGATTTCTTATTCCTGAGGTGACGCCTAAAGCCTACTATCATGGCTCCTTCAAAACTCGCTTCATCCACAAATCTTTTCTACATTGCCGCTATCTACGCTCCGTGTACGTCTGAATCCATTGCTGTTGAGCTATTTATAAAGCCATCTCAACGTCATAGTGGCTTACGTAAGTGAGGATGGCATGTGTCGGATGGCTATTGGCTATTCCTAATAATTTCCTACTTCAATGTATTTCAAAAGATGGGCTGAAAACATGATTAATTACATAATTTTTTCAAATAAGAATACTTCAGTGTAGTTCAAAAATGATGGTTGGAAAGCATGATTAATTACATAATTTTTTTTAAATAAGAACTGATTTTTCTTTTCATAATGTGAAACATTTAATTTAATGCCCCATTCAGATTGATTATAAAGTATGCAAATGTTAAGGAAATCTGAAATGGGAAACTTTACCTTCTATTTGTTTTGCAGATGGGTCGAACGGATGCCATTAATTATCTTCAAGACGTAAAAGAGACCGTATTGTACATGAAAGAGCAATTTGAAAAAGCGCGCGCTTTAGAAGAGATCAACAGCAGAGGATATCCTCGGCCTCAAGTCAGTCAGGTAAACAAATTATTATACGATCAGTATTTAACATTTCTGCGACATACGGGGTGGGGGTGGGGGGAGCGGATTGGCCATCCATCCCTTTGACGCAGTGTTTGTTCAAATCGCTGGCTTCTGACTGTTCGCTAGAGTGTGACTGGGTTCGAATCTCCGAAGAGGCATTGCTGATGCATTTATCTTACGGCACTAGCTGAATACCTTCCATGGATCTAGTAGCCCTAAATTAGGGACGGGCACCTTCTTAGAGCCTTAGAGTTGCTACAGCGTTTCTGATATTAAAATATACACTGGCGTGCAAAAATTAAGGGCGAGACGGTTTGTCGAATGTGCTCCACATCGACTCAAATCATACCATAGTATCCCCAAAATGTAAGCATATGGGACAAGTGAGCAAAACCGTCCAAACAAGGAATCCAAAGGATACAAAGGCACTTTATTGAAAAATTAGCTTCGAGCACAACTGGAAAGAAGACAGAAACGTCCGTGAAGAAAAACCCAGTCTTTAGTAGGGGATATGATCACCCCTGACTGCGTTGCAGGATTTACAACGTCTGTCCATGCTGAGGACGAGGTTGTCAAGGAGCTGTTGAGGCATCGCGGCCCATTCCTCTTGTAGCGCCAATCGCAGCTGCGGAATCGTTGCTGGCAGCTGGTGTGTTGCCAAGCGTCTCCCAAAAAGGTCCCACACGTGTTCGATTGGATTTAGGTCCGGAGACCTTGCGGGCCAATCCATGTGTTGAATATCTTCACTCTCCAATAGCTCTGCGACAGCCACTGTACGATGAGGTGTAGCGTTGTCGTCCATGAAGAGGAACTCAGGACCCACGGTACCTCTAAACAGACGAACGTGAGGCAGGAGAACCTCGGTACAATAGCGGACACCAGTAACTGAACCTCCTTGGAAGATGTGGAGGTCAGTACGGCTACCAAGCATGATTCCCGTCCCAAACCAGAACTCCACCACCTCCAAAGCGGTCCCTTTCGATGATGTTGGAGGTGTGATTGCGTGTTCCCTGCTCTCTCCAGATGTGTATACGTCCAGAATCGCTCGTCAGACTAAATTGGCTCTCATCCGTAAAGAGAAATCGACCCCATTGCTGATGCGTCCAGCTCTTGTGTTCCTGGCACCACAGAAACCGCCGTCTCCGATGAGCAGGCGTTAATGGCACACATCGTACTGGTCGTCGTGCAAATAGACCACCTTTGTGTAGCCTCCTGGCCACGGTAAAACGCGGTAACGGACGTCCAGTTGTCTGTTGCATGTTCCTTGCGATTTCTCCCGCTGTCTGCCGTCTGTCTCTTCTCGCCTGTAGGATAATATACCGGTCGTCCGCCGCCGTGGTTGCTCGTGGACGACCACTGCTAAATTCTCGGACAGCTGTTTCTGTCGTTTGAAATGCTCTCCAAGCTCGTCAAACGATGCTGTGAGTGATTCTGAACTCCTCGGCCACACTAGTCACACTTCGACCTTCTTTCAACTTCCCAATGACGCGACCTCGGGTAAAGTCATCCAGATGTCGTCTGCTGTATTGCCTGTTGGCCATATCACACGGTGGCAGCAAATTGACGCCGTTCAAACCGATGTACACCGTGCATAAGCTTTCACCGAATTGCTGAGCGTTCACCGCCCGTGTGCTTTATACCCTTCCGAACCCCCCCCCCCCATACGTCATGCTGCATATATGCGTATGCCCTACCGTACCGGGCCCTAGTCTATCTCCTGAGTGGTCTTTTGGTCCGTTCTGCCTGTTCGTTCCGCTGTTATGCTAATTTCTCCTCTTCGTCCTTAATTTTTGTACACCAGTGTACTACTTACTCAGTGCCTTGTAATGATGAAACTTGTATGCTGGCGCATGCGCCATCATGTTCAAGAATCTGGTGTTTGTATACTTCTGTTTGCAGCTGTATCTCCTCTTCTAAAAACCCTATTGGGAAATTTCTTGTTTCATTGTATTCCATTCGCTACAATAAAGATTGTGAGTAATTATTATCCTTCTTCAAATAACGCACAGCTTCCACCCTAGGGGGCGAAAAGGTCAAAACTTTTTTCTCGCTATCTCTGCTTCCGGGATACGTATTTCAAAAGTTCTTTTTCCTAAGCATAGCTTTCGCCATGAAGAATACATTTCGTCTATTTTCAACTTTTCCATTATGCAAAATTAATCTGCTAGAAGGCTATATCATGTTTCCTTCTATATTTCTTGTTTTAACTGTTCGATTTGTAAATCTCTTCGTCTCTAATACCTTCTTTCTGCCATGAGAAACTTTTTTGTGCACCATTTGTTTATTTTGTAACCTACTTTTAAGTCTCTGATGGGAGTAAATAGCTGTTTCTATTTCTGGATATTTTATCGATTATAGAAATCCGGTTGATTTAATTTTATAACCGGTTCCCCTCGCTATGAACAACTTTGTTAAATTTTATTCGGTTCGGAAATGATTCAAAAGACGTGCTCATTACAACCAAAAATTCGGTGTCATCTTTCTTGTTTTATTTTTTCTAAACATTCGTAATAAAATGCCATTCTATCACAACTGCCAAAATGATCATCTGTGGACCTATTCCTGCACCTGTGTTTTTCACTAGCTTCATTGTCGATAATAATGGCGCACACAGTTAGATGCAGTAGAATAAGGCTTTCACTTGGAATGCAACACAAATCATGAAAGGCTACTGATCTTTGAAGAAAAAGAAGCTAAATCTTGCCTCCAGATGATGTAGTTCCACAGGCTACACCACTCAAAGTAAGGTCATTTTGTAGTGTTTTCAGCTTTATTTCTGACGATGAGTCACCCTCCTGAAAGCGCTAGTTAATGGGACTGGATATGTTTTTAGTTTCAGGATCCATAAGCCCGAAACAAACGATCAAGTATTTTTTTTTTATTAAATTACTGAACCGCCCCTGAAACTCTGCTTCTAGATTCAACATTTTCTCAGCGTGACTATCACCTGCAACAGGTTTAAGAGTCTCTTTAATTTCCACTTTTGCTATCAAACGGAAAAAATGCTTCACATCTCCTCTACGGAGGTTCTTCTACCCGAATTCCGATATCACCTAGCTAAAATCCTTTCTGAAGATCCAGATTGCTGGACCTGTAGCGCAGTGGTCTAGACACCGGCTTCTGCCCATTCGTGTGTTTGTCTTACGGGACTAGCTCTCTCCCTTCCCTAGAACCAGTGTCCCTAAATTAGAGAAGAGAGACTGCTTATAGACCATCGAGTTGCTCACGGTGATCGTTAAACCCCGTTGGCAAGAAGACGAAGATTCTATTCATTCCGTCAACAAAAAATGCGAAAATCCGAAACCATTCACAGTCTTCAATTCTGGGTAGTGCTCATTACGTTTGTTTTTTCCAAAAACGAGAAATTGGCAAGCAACATCTCGTTGAAAGACAGAGAAATTTATTTTATCGCAGTCATTATATGAACGTTATTTTTGAAATAGCCAAATAATGCATCTGAGGATCCTAAAAATGCTTCTTTAAACAATTCACCATTTACAAAGGGTTTCTTCTTTTTACCTATAACCTGGGAGACATATTAAGAAGCCAAAGTGCCAGCTTTGTTCTTATCAGTAGTGTTGCTGAACACAAAATGCTTCCCACTCAGCTGAATTTTCAACCACTTTAGTTTCTCCTTTATAGCACTATTATTGGTAAGTCTGCGCGACCTCACGATGTGCTCTTTTTAAATACCTCTGAACATTAATTGTTTTTATACAAAAACACTTTCGTTGCATTGTAAACAAAAGCATTTTCCTTTAATTTCAGTAAAGAAATAAACTTGCATCCCTTCTGCATGGAGGTGGCAGGTTTTTATTTTTTATTATATTTTTTGTTTGTACTCTCGACCACTACATAAAAACAACGGAAATTGCAAAATATTACGCAGAAATAGGACGGATATTTGACAGCAAGGGCACATAACATGACATACGCTAGCATATCTTTTTGTCAGGTGATGTATCAGACGATTGGCTTATTTTACGATAGCTTACTGGGTAGATCATCCTTCTCACAACTACGTAGGTGCTGTGAAGCTATGGCCTAGGGCAGTTTGAGGTTTTGGTTTCAAATTGCTTTCAGATACTGCTGTCGACCGCTGCAAGCCACTGTTGACGAAACCGTTTTGAGGAGCCAGAAAAAAAAAAAGAGTCACAGGGTTACAATCAGCGGGCTGTATGGTGGGAGCGACAATAATGAAACTTTTCCGACCATAAGATTGCTACATGAATTCATGCTTTATCTTTATCTGTATTAGAACTTTTCCTTTTACGGGGGTCATTTCATATGAAATGCACAATGGGGCAACGCCGCGGAGTTGATGATGCAATCTCAACAATGTTTGCGTCAGTTGTAGTTTGTGACTTGAGAAAATGGCACGTACTCCCACATTGCGTGGTGTTGTGGGATTGACGAGGGTTAGAAATGACCCATGCAGACGCCTCAGATAATGTGACCCGTGAAGATCAACAAGGTGGAAACTGCGCCGCAAAAATTCAAAAGACGTGAGGTTTGCGGTGAGGTTTGCGGTGATGAAACATTAGACCCGTGTACATTTTCCCCCTGGGTTACTCGCTTTCGTGAAGGCCGTTTTTTTTTTTTTTTTTGTTTTTTTTTATTGGAGGTTTAAGGTGGTTTCATCTAAAATCTCTGCCTTATGTTTCCAATGGTAAAACTTCTGTACATATTTTCTTCGCAATAAATGTACTCCCAAGGACGAAAATTTGCACATCGATAAAACTAACTCTAAGTTATAGCATGGTATACTTAAAACTTGCTAAAACGTAACCATAATTATATTAAAAATCAATCAATTTTCTTTGAGTAATGTTCAGACCTGTTAATAGATGGCGCGACCTGTACATTGATGACGTCAGTAGACAAACAAATGTTGCATTGCTTAATTATGGTTATGGTTTAGCAAGAATTAAGTATCCCATGCTGTAACTTAGAGTTAGTTTTATCGATGTGTAAATTTTCATCCTTGGGAATACACTAATTGCGAAGAAAATATGTACAGAAGTTTTACCATGGGAAACATAAGGCAGAGATTTTAAGATTTTAGGTGGAACCACTTTAACGACCACCGTGATTAACTCAATGGGCTATAAACAGTAGCCCGTTCCTAATTTAGAGCCACTGGTTCCAGAGAAGGAAGAGAGCCAGTGCCGTAAGACAAACACAGCATCCATGCCTCACCGGGATTCGAACCGGACCCCATCCGGACGAATGGTCATAAGCCATTGCTTAGACCACTGAGTCACCGCAAGGACGTTTAACTATGAACAACGAACCGAATTCAGGGAGACCAAAATGTCAACGAATGAGGAAAGTGTGAAACTTGTAGCGTATTGTGTCGAACAAGACCGTCCAGCAACATGCGAGTAAATTTCAGAAGCTACAGGAATTTCAGCAACATCAGAACTCCACATTTTGACGAAAGATTTGCAGAAAAGAAAACTTTTCGGCCAGAAGGGTCCCACATGACTTGATTGCCGCACAAAAAAATACTCATGTGGACAAAGCAACATGCTTCCCAACTGCACGGAGGTGGCAGGTTTTTATTTTTTATTTCATTTTTTTGTTTGCTGAAGCAAAGATTTGTCGATGAAAGCAACGCCTTCCTGTTATGAATTGTTGCTATTGATGAAACATGGGTGAGGGACTTCGAATCTGAATTGAAATCACAGCTGAGTGAGTGGAGAAGTCCATGCTTCCCACGACCCAAAAATATTCGATAGGCACAACCTAAAGTCAAGAAAATGATGATCTTCGTGTATGACCTCCATGACAGATAGTGCACCACGTGGAACAATTGCCACAGCAGCCTGTTACCATGACTTCCTGCAAAACCTACGCAGAAAAATGCACATCAATCGACCTGACTTGCTCAGAGATGGGCCTTTCATATTGCAGAACAATGCAACACTACACATGGGGAACGTAGTAGCAGCTTTGTTGGAGAAATACAGGTGGGAAATGTTACCTCACGCACTGTATTGGCTCAGTCATGAGTCCACCAGACTTGGACTTGTTCCGCAAGCTGAAACAACCCATGAGTGGACAGTGATTTTCCTCCCTGGAGGACATTTCTGGAGCAGTTGTCCAGCTCGTCCGACAGCTGAACAAAAGAGGAAACCTGACTGAAATTGCGGACGTTTCAAAATGTTGGGACGTCTTCATTCAGAAGCAAGGAGACTACATAGAAGGACAGTAGAGAGAAATCGCCTAAGACGCTTTTGGTATCTATAAAAAAATGTAAGCATTACGTATGAAATGACCCATGTATGTTAACACAAAGCGTAACAAACCCCTATAATAACATTTACGTTAAATCCTTTCCGTTAGTGGTAACAAAAGTCGGAACATGCCACTACAATAATATGTGTGTTAAACAATAACCTTTTATTTTAACGTAAAGCGGAACATTCCATTGTAATGCCTTGATTCGTCTCTCTCTGTCTCTCTCTCTTTCTTTTTTCTTTCATTTACAATTGAATTAAATTAATTTCTGTGCTTGTGTTTGTGCATTACAGAGACTACCACCAATCCCCAGGGAGCAATTTGTATCTCAGTTGGATGCCAGCAAACGAGAGCCGAAACAGTACCCCAATCCACGACCGATGACGACCGCCGAACCTCCTCATCAAGTTGCTACTGCTTCGTCTCCCATGCCTAAGATGTCGACTTATCACGATGGTACAACTCCAAGGCCCTTGCCCGTCGATGGCGATCAGTCACAAGTGCCTCAAAAAAGAGAATCAGCTGGAGTGGACCAAAATGCTAATGCTCTGTACGATGAATATACTCTTGAAGAAGTCATCTATCAGTTGTCCAAAGATATGTTTACGCAAAGTATGTCCAGAGGTAAGGTTGCAGACCATTAATAGTAACTTAAAATATAAATAAATTGAACAATATAGATCAATACATAGATAACGAGGGCCGTTTCTCCAAGCGCAAATGATACCGGTAGTTGAATAATTGCTACCCCTGTGGCGCAGTGGTCTAAGTCCGGGCTTATAACCATTCGTCCGAGATGAGTCCAAGTACTAATTTCGGTGAGGCATGGATGTAGTTATTGTCTTACAGCATTGGCTTTCTTTCTTCCCTGGAACCTGTGGCCCTAAATTAAGGACGGGCCACTGCTGAAAGCCCATTACGTTGCACACGGTGATCGTTAAACACCCAAACTACAAGAACACTTGAATCATTTAACTTCACAAGTAGGCCGATTCATTAGCAAAAGCAAATTAAGTGTGTATGTTGATGCGAAGTATTCCGATATCCATCAGTGAAATACTGAGTATCTATTTCCTTTTTTTTTTGGTGTAAATATTTTTATTTTTAAACAATATTCTCAACTTCCAAGGGTTTTATTGGGTTGGGGCGAATGAAATGCACGGCACCAGTACACGTGGACGGCGAGAACGGAAAAGTGGGACAACTTATCAAGGTAAAATAAACCCCCTCGGCATAGGCACATAGTTGCCATCTGTACATCAGTCCGGTTTCGTCCCGGAACGAAATAATTCTTGTTGCTGGGAACCGAAGAAGTCATCAACTGTACGTTGAGCCTCGTTGTCTGTCGTGAACTGTTTCCTGGACAGGAAGTGTTCCAGGTGACGAAACTGATGATAGTCTGTCGAAGACAAGTCCGGGAACTAGCCAGGATGAGGCCGTGCTTCATATCTCAAGACACTAAGTGTCAGCATCGTTCGTTGTGCGACATGAGGGCGAGCGTTGTCCTGGAGCAGAAGAACACCATGTCTGTTGACCAAAGCCGGTTGTTTTTGCAGCAATTTCCGGTGCATGTGGTGTAATTCAGCATAATAACGCTCTTCAGTGATGGTTTGGCCTCTTGCCGAGAAACTCCGATTAATTATCCCGGCTGTGGACTACCAGACAAGGAGCATCATCTTCTTGGTGTGTAGGGGTGGCTTAGGATGCCGTCCAACAGGCTGTGCCTTGCTTAACCATGGTGCAGATCGTTTCCCATTATCACAAAGGACCTAATTCATTATCACAAAGGACCACAAAGGACCAAATCGTCGCAGGTGACGATTCGATGCAGTAGAGGTTCCTGTTTATTCCTGGTAATCAGCGACAAGCAGACTTCCAAACGCCAAGTCTTGTTGGCAGTTGTCAACTCATGCGGCAGCCACATGTCCAGCTTTTTGACCTTACCCAGCGCAGCCAGACGCCGAACAACTGCCGTGTGGTGGACACCTACCTCTGCCGCTATCTCACGACACGTTTTTCTGGGGTACGCTTCAACCACACGTAACAGAACATCGTCAGAAACAGCAACAGGACGGTGACCACGTGCTTCGTTTTGCAGGTCCGGATCTCCGCTTCGAAACTTCCCAAACTATCACCGAATGGTTCGTTCCTTAGCTGTATTCTCCGCAAACGCTTTGCTAACGTTTCGAGCGGCAATTCATACAGGAAGATGACTTTCAAATTTGGCGTCTGCATGTTTCCTTTGCAAGCCACGTTACGTCCAAAGTAACGACGCTTGAACCTTGTTCTTCACACACATGCTTGCTCTTTATAGTAACTCTGTGACGTAATACCCGCAACACCTGTGGGTGGTTCCATTCGGCTGTGGTGGCGGGGGGGGGCTGTCTCCACTGCTCGTTCGTGCCGGACATTTCATTCGCACCAACTCAATAGGTTTTGTTGTTTTGCTATAGTGAAACAAGGCTTGCCACACGAAATTATTTATCTCAAAATGACCACTGTAATTCTAGTAACATTCATCGCACCTATGAATGATGCTGTACGGGGTGCTCCAAAGGTTCTTGACACATTTCAAAAATTTACTACAAAAAAACTATTCGGTATAGGAAAAAAAATTTCAGATCTTCTAAACTTACTTCAAAAAAATTTATTTTTGGGTGTGTAGTTAATAAACTTGAATATGCGCACCTTTTGTTGAGCGGAATACATCCAGCTGATATTCAATCTCTGCCCACGTTCGTGCCAAAGTGGATTTTGTAACAGATGCAATCGCGGCAACTATGCGAGTTTTCAATTCGTCAACACTGCACTTTGAATGAATAAACTTCGTCTTTCACACGAAGTTTATTCATTCTAGAGGCGTGAGATCTGGAGAGCGGGGAGGCCATGAGATGGGTCCATCTCGTCGGACCTACCTGGTTGAAAATTCCTTATTTAAAAAATTTCGCACAACCTTGCCCCAATGTGGCAGTGCACCATCTTGTTGCCAAATGATTTCAGGATGTAAGTGGCAAATTTGAGGGACAGCAAAAATTGGAATCATGTCCAAATAAATTTCTCTTTTGACTGTGATTCTACAAAAAAAGATAGAGTCTAAGCGATGGCTTCGGATCATTCGTCCGAGATCGGCGGCCTAAGCAATGGCTTCGGATAATTCGTCCGAGATCGGTCTAAGCGATGGCTTCAGATCATTCGTCCGAGATCGGCGGCCTAAGCGATGGCTTCGGATCATTCGTCCGAGATCGGTCTAAGCGATGGCTTCGGATCATTCGTCCGAGATCGGCGGCCCGGTTTCGAATCCCGGTGAGGCATGGATGTTGTGTTTGTCGTACGGCGCTCACTCTCTCCCTTCCCTGGAACCAGTGGCCCTAAATTAGGGACGTGCGACTGCTTATAGCCCACTGTTCATCACACTGCTCGATCACAATATCAATCACACCACACATTCAATTTAGAAAACAGAAAAAAGAACAATTTGGGTAACAGAAAAAAACTTTGTTAAGTAAGTTAACGAAATCTGCAAAAATGCTGTTCATATTCCAAATAGCTTTTTTAATAGGTTTTTAAAGCGTGTTAAGGGCTTTTGAGATACCTTGTATTTATAATTTGAGGAGTTTGTGTGTTTGTGTTATATTTTTGTTCTCCCGTCTTTATAAAAATTCTAGATAGCACCCTGGTAATCTTTGCAGATAATTTATGCAACGCTCTTTCGCATGCTGAGATTTTCCTCGGTGTGAAATAAACTTACGAACGCGAATTTCATGACTGCTATTTTTGTCGCCCATAGTCCGGGCACCGTCCATACATATCCCGACGCATTTCATCCCGCCTAGATTTTTCGTTTTTACAAAGATATAGAGGGTCTTGAAAATTTCTTCGCTAGTTCCTCGGATAATTAATTGGTTCGCAGCACGACATATCTAAATTAGGATCCTTCCACATGTAGCGTATGAAAACCAGCTGCTGGGACAACCTCGTACGTTCATGGACTCTCCAGTTTTACAACGAGAAAAATTTACTCGCACCAACTCTTTGGATCATCTCATCCCCTGTCTACTGGGACATTTTATCGATTCTGCGTGCAGTCATGTTATTGGAAAGCGGAACCGTTTCCAATTCTTTCGAGCTCGCATCACCAAACATAACTCCAGCCACGTCTTTTGTCTCTGGGAGCTCTGAAGACTCGCTAAATTTGTGAAGCTTACCAGCATGAGCAATTCGCGAAGTAATCAGGTACGAGGCGTTTTCCCTAACGTTGGAGATCATTCACAGTATTTGTCATTTTCTTGTAGGACTTCCGTCCACAGTGAGTAGAGTTTAGGTCCCAGCCACCTACAGCGAGATCGCCTTTTGGGCAGGACACAGAAACGGAAGGAATGAGAGCAAGTCTAGCGACTTCGACAGAATAGTCTGTAGTGAGATTAGAGTACAATAGATGGTGCAACCGTACAAGTACGATGTTGCACACAGAGGGGTGAGAGAATTTCATGGGGTGTGTGGCATAGGAAAGGATACCCATTTAACCAGTGGGTCCAGCCTGGGGGCCGTCACTTAACGTGCTCGTCCGATGCACGGCGGATATGCAGCGATTGTTAGTAAATCACACCATCTCTGAAAGATCAGCCCAAGTTCAAACCTGCGGACCTTGCTTTGATAGTCTGACTCGGTAACCACTAAGCTATCCGCGGCTAATAACGTTGGAGAAATGCGAAACCTTCCTTTTGTACGTCTTCAACTGTCTCAGTTGTCTTTCGGAAAGCTTGTTTTTCAAATTCGGATGCTTCATCTCTCTCAATATACCGGCGCAATTTGTTCGTTTGCGAGTACTTCGCAGCAAACAACGCACTGCAGTCGTGGATTTCCTTCGTTTCCATTCCGCAAAAATCCGATTTTTAAGTAGTCGGAATAATACTTTTTATACACTTGTCTTCGTTTTGAATGCATGGTAATCGTTGTTGAGGGCGCTCCTTCGTCAAATTCGATTCTGTTTCTTTGATGGACCGTTTCGTCCGCCGCGATTCTTTCTATGCTTTCTTCTATTCCAGCCTTTTGCGTCGTCGTTGGCTTCTTTGTTACCCACTTATCCAAGTGTTCTTCTTCTTCTGTTGGCACCCACTGTAGGATATAGGCCTCCCGTAGTGTTTTCCAACTTCCTTGATCCTTAGCCTCAGTCCACCATTTAACACCTCTAAATTTTTTATGGTAATTTCTCCATTTTGTTCTCTGACGCCCCGTCCCCTTCATCTCTTTCCATCTCTCAGTTTCCATTCTGTTACGTGTCCTATATGTACAATCCACGTGCCCTGTGTGGTCGCAAAAAAGAAGAACTTTAGTTAGACTGCTTCGAAGTTAATGCATTTATTGTTGCATCCGGACTGAACTCAAGAAAAGCTGACCTTGCATAAATATGACGATGGAAAGTTCTGGAAGCACTCAAGAAGCTCTTATATCGTAGTAAATCTGTTTATTTACTGGTGTAATACGCATAAAAATTTGCCAAGCTTTCTCACTGCACTGGGAGGCTTTTACAAGGCAATGGTAGACATTATGTCTACGTTTTACTTTCAAGAAGCGCGTAATGGTACATATTATGCGCTTCTTGAGTGTTAACGGTCTGGTGTACTTTGAAATAACGTTAAGTTCTGGAAACGTCTAGAAATGGAAGCGTCCAGTAGGTGCTCCAGTTAAATGCACGCTGCTGCAGTTAGATGGCAGCACTAAGCTATGGCAGGTTGCGTATTCAGATCTACGCTGTTGTAGTTAGATACCACACTAGTGAGCTAAGGCGAATTGCTTATCCTTCTTCGAAAGGCGCTATAGGCAAGAGCATGAAGCCCGATTCCAGTGTATCTGCATGACATAAGCCTTTATTTTTTTTTTCAATTTTTGTTGTGTTTTTCACTTTCCAATTTTTTGATTATTTTTTATTTTTAAATGACGTCAAAATTTTCATATTTCAAAATCTTTTACCAGCTCCTGAAAATTCGACTCGCAACCCACATTTTGGGAAACGTTCGTCTAGACCGTTCTTGACATATGAAGATTTGCGTGAACGTTCTAGTGTATTTCTGGACTGTTTTTGTGGGATACGAGATGAATGAGTTTCTATTATTAATGTACCTGTTTGTATACAAATATATAAAGTTTTTAAATATAAATATCTGAGTGCGCATTTTGATTACTTTCATTTAGGTGATCAGACTGCTGAAGATACTTTATCAAGACTCATAACTTTCCTGGAATCTGAAGTTGACAACAAGCGCATATCTAGAGAAATGAAAGAAAAAGTTTTAGGTAATAAATTTTACGTGTTATGCATGTCGATATTTCGAACAACGGAAAGAAATTATTTCTAGTACTTTCTTTGTAGCCATCAGTATTTAGTTTCTAAGAGTATGTTTTCCCCTACTTCCTGTTGGAATATTTTCGGCCTATGATGGACGAAGGACTAGCTAGCATGCTATTATCTTCTTGTGCCTCTTTGGTTTTTCACATGCATTCGCTTCCTGTATTCTTTTTAATTTGATCCAGCCACCATTTTCTCGTTCTTCACACATTTCAGTGTATCCTACATAGTCACCCATGATGATGGACCGTCTGCCGATCTATCATGATGATGAACCGTCTCTCATCTTCCCTTTGGGCTAGGTAACCTGCCCATTTTCATTTTACTATTTTAACCTGAATTAATGCTCCTTCTGCTCTGATGTATTATCTTATACACTGAGTGGCCACTTTATTATGACCACCCTCTCATTACTTCGTTGTGCCACCTTTTGCCTTTAATACTGCTTCGATTCTTCGTGGCATGGACTCCACGAGATGTTGATAGGTAGTTTGAGGAATCTGAGACCATGCTTGATGAATAGCACTTTCCAGGAGTGTGAGATTGCAGGGTTGTGGATCCAGCTGTCTGATGGCTTGTTCAACTTCATCCCACAAATTCTCAATGGGATTGAGATCTGGAGATTGTGGGTGCCACCTAAGCAACGTAAACTCACCGGCATGTTCCTGAAACCAATCCTGTACAATACGAGCTCTACGGCAGGACGCATTATCTTGTTGAAAGTAGCCATTGCTATTGGGATAAACCATCCACACGACAGCATGCACTTAGTCCGCAACGACGTTTAGATATGATGTGCCATTCAGACTTTGATCAACACGAATTAAATGGCCCAAAACATGCCAGGAAAGCATTCCCCAAACCATAACGTTGACTTCACCAACTTGAAGGGTTGTAGCAATGCATTTGGGGTCCATGCTTTCGTGATGTTTCCGCCAAATTTTCACTCGGCCATCGGCATGGTGTAATGAAAATGTGATTCATCGGACCACATAGTTTGTTTCCAATTATCGACTGTCCAATCCTTGTGCTCCTGTGCGAACTGGAGACGTTTCCTCTTGTTTAACTGCAGACAGCAAAGGTGTTCGAACAGGCCTTCAGCTGCCATATCCCATCCGTTGCAGTGTACGACGAACAGTGCGTGTAGAGATCATTTGAGGGGATCCTTGATTAAGATGGTCTGTAATTTGTTGCACTGTTGCCCTTCTGTTGTCTGTAACCTGTCTGGACACTCTCCGTTCCGCCCAAGTAGTCACTAGTCTATGACGATCATACGTTGCACGTAGAGACCCAGTTTTTTGGCTGACAGTCCAGTCTTTAAACACTTTAACAACAGTTGCTCTGGAACATTTCACAAATGCGGCGGTTTCGGTGATACTTGCTTCATGGCTCCAAGCTCCTACAATCATCCCAGTTGGAAGTCCGTCAAATCGCATTTTTTACCCATCTCGTCACCCAAAAATCACTTCTACTACTGTCGCAAGCACAAAGATTTCCCTTTTTATAATAGCCTTGTCCTTTGGCGGCAACAGCGTGCAGTCATAGCTCATTTGCTTAAAACTGTCAGGTGCTCATAATAAAGTGGCCACTCAGTGTATCCCTGGATCTTTTATTCTGTCTTTATATACAGACATGACATGAGTAAATATGCACCCGATTTGTTAATAATATTTATTTTCTGTCCGCATGGAATGGAAGGAGTTGTAGTTGTAGCTGGATTTAATATCAGATAGCCATACCCTTTGCAGTACGTAGAGCTTTCACCTCGTCAGGCATTGTAAAAAATCAGATCAGCAATGGTGCTCTGTGGAATTTGAGCCCACAATTCACATCACAAGGCTATCAGACATGCGTTGTTGGTTGGTTTCTGTCGCATCCATTGTAATTTTCCATCCAATATTTAAAATTACGATGTCAGGGTTTTACGATGGATGCCACAGGTGTTCATTTGGGTTCATATCAGGGTTTTCGCTTGGCCACGACAGTTTCTGCGTGGCGTTTTGTTCGTGCCATAGTTGGGTACGTTTTGCCCTATGACATGGAGCGCCGTCCGCCATGAACAAGGAGGTAACCTCGGACATCTGACCACTAGATGATATTGGATGCAGGTCACTCTCAAGGATGGCTATGTGTTTTTGTACAGTGATGTTGCCTTCACATTCTATGAGAACTGAAGCACCAGTCATTCATATGGCTCTCCATATCATGACTGAAAAACCGCCATGTTTCACCGTTGGCTAGAGGTGCTTCAAGCTGAATTCATGGCGGTGCAATCGCCACACCCAGGCGCTGCCACTGTCTGAAAATTGTGCAGATCTGGACACATGAGATAATACGACGGTGGACCAAAATGCTAAGGTTCTCTTAATTATGTCTGTCGCCCATGCCAATCTGCAACGAATATTTGCTTCTCGCAAAAGAGGTTTATGTCGAGCCGCTCTTCCATGGTAGCCAAGTCGGTGAAGGTACCGCTGAGAAATTCTGGAACTCACTTGGAGCTGTTCTGCAATCTCAGCGGCCTTGCTACGAGGATTGGTTTCCACAGAACGCTTGACAGCTAGAAGACGCCTCTGTGACGCCCCAGGGTGATCTGTACGTGATGCTTCTGCTTCCTTGTGTGCCTTCTTGAATTTCAATAACACTCGTTTAGCTGTGGCAAGAGGAATTTGCAGATTTGCAGTAATCTGACACTGGCTGGCTCCAGATTCGATTGCCCCACGATTCCTCTCTGAAAATCGCTTTGTTCCTTGGCTCCCTTGGGTCGAGGTACACTATATTGACAAAAGTCACCGGACATCTTGAAGAGAAACACAACATAGCATTTATTGACATATTTTAGTACGGTGTCGGTCCACCTTTGGCCTTAATGCATGCACTGACCCTTCGAGACATGCTTTATACAAGGTTTTGGAACGCAGCGACAGGTATGCGTTTCCATTCAGTACATAACGCTGCCGCTAACTGTTGCTTAGAAGTTGGCCTTGGTTCCAAACTTCTTATGCAGCGCTCTAATTCATCCCATAGGTGCTATATGGGATTGAGATCAGGGCTCTGTGCTGGCCAGTCCACACACGATACAGAATTATTGGCAAACCACGCTGTAACAGTCCTTGCTTTATGGCTTAGTGCATTATCCTGTTGGTACCAACAAGGCTCGGTTCCATAGTATTGCCACACATTTGGTAGGACATAATTGTCCAGAATATCGAGGTAGACGTGCTGGCTAACAGATTTGTCCACGATAGCCAATGGGCCAGGACCATAGCACGAAAAACACCCCCACATGAGAGTACACTGCCAGGTCCAAACTTGACCGTAGGAACAGTACACTGTGGCAAATAGCGTTCCCCCGACTGCCGCCATACCCACACACGGCCATTAGACTGATGGATCGTATATCTGGATTCATCAGTCCATAGGACTCGTTTCCGTTGATCTACGGTCCACGATAAATGTTCTTTACACCGCATGCTAAACGAGAAGTAGCATTCCGAGTGGAGATGAAAGGCTTATAAGCGGCCGCACGACCACGGTAACCCATGGAATGAAGTTTTCTGCGAATGGTACGTGTACATACCGAGGTTTCAGCAATTTTACTCACCTGTACATTGAGGTCTTGTGCAGTACTCCGTCGATTAGCTGTAACCACTGAGGCTTCGACGTCCTCTATGACTGATTTTCTTTGGTGTGCCGGTACGGTTTGCTGCTTCAGGAACGCCATGTGTCTTCCATTTATTCAGTACATCCAAAATAGTTGACTTGGGTATGTTTAAAGCCTCTCGGTTTCTCTTATGGACAGCCCAACAATAATTCCTTTCTCAAAGTCAGTTCTCTCCCGCCGCGACATTTTCACTCAACCTCACAGTGCGATGTGATCGCGGTCAGCTGCAAGCTTTTTTTATACCGTTTGCAGCTGTACCGCGCATCTTAACACGCAGCGGATCCGTTCATTTGCTTTTTGAAGGGGTGTCCAGTGACTTTTGTCAATATAGTGTATGTCCGTTTGGTGCCACCTACTCACTGACGTTTTCCTGAAAAATTTATAACTCCCGTCATTTTGCAGAATAATGAATTAAATTTAACAGAAAATTCATTTTACATTAAACAAAAAATTATGAATTCTACAAATTCACTAACGTTTATCCAAGTTTCGAAAAACTTGATTCTCATGGAAGCTATCAGGTATTGTTGATTTCACTTAATTTTCTTGAATGCCATCCAGTATTACTGATATCGCTTAACTTTCCTGGATGCTACCCTGGAGTGTTGACGTCGTTTAATTTTCCGGAATACTGGCTAGGGTTATTGATGCCAATATTCAGAAAGATGCCGATGATTATTGATGTCTTTCTGTTTTCAGAGAAGTTCAGCAGGATTATTGATGTTGCTTAGCTTTCCTGAAAGCTACCCACAATTTTTGATTTTGCATAGTTTTCCCGAAAGCTACCCGGAATTTCGGATGTCTCGTAGTTTCTCGCAAAGCTTCCCCAAGATTATTTATGGCACTTAATTTTACGAAATGGTCCCCAAGATTGTAGATGTCGTTTAATTTTTCACAAAACTGCCCGGGATTTTTGATGTCGCTAAATTCCGCGAAATTAACAGGGTGTTTTTGGAAAAGCTCAACCAGAGTTGCTGAACTACCCACGTGTATCGTTTTTAAGAACATTGATTTACTTAAAAACACCAGACAAAACAATACGGAATGTGAACTTTATTCTTTAATATGAAGTTATATCACCATCTGCTTTAATTACAGCTTTAATTTTTTTTGGCATTATATCAGTGTGACTTAGTATCTCTCGATAACCATTCAAGTGGGTTCGCTTAACGCTACGGTGCCAACAATCCACGGCGCTATATATGCTTATCTGTCAGCATCTGACTTCACAAATCAGTACGGTTGGGCTCAGAAACTAAGACGTCTCCATCTGGTGGGGCTTAACGGCACAAGCTATTTAATTATAGCTAATAAATCCAAAGGGCGAGAAAAATGGTGAAAATCTTCCAAGTACGTGCGGAGACATTGTAAATAGACAAAGTCATCGCTCTTTCCACGTTTTTCTGTAATTAACACACGGCGATAGAAAAATTGTACAATTTTAAAAATTTAATGCAGTTTTTTTATGCAATTTTTCGTTTACAATTTTTCGATACAATTTTTTGTACAATACAATTTTCCGTTTACATGACTCAGTATCACATGCGTTTTAACTTTTCCCACTCCATGCTCAAAAGATCTCTTAATTCAGCCAAATTTGCAGGGTGTTTTTATTTCTTCACGGCCCTTTCTAACATGTCCCATATTTTTTCAGCCTCGTTTTAGATCGGGTGAATTTGCAGGCCAATTGAGATATGAACGTTTTCTCATGTTCTTCAAACCAATCCAGGCCGCCCAGATGGGGCAATGGTCTAAGCGATGGCTTCTGATCATTCGTCCTGTTGGATCCGGTTTTCGAATTCACTCCATGCTGCAAAGATCTCTTAATTCCTCCAAATTTGCAGGGTGTGTTGTTTTTTTCTCTTCACTGTCCTTTCTAATATGTCCCACATTTTTTCAACCACATTTTAGATCGGGTAAATTTGCAGGCCAATTGAGATATGAAACGTCTGTCTGATGTCCTTCAAACCAATCCAGACCGCCCCAGTGACGCAGTGGTCTAAGCGATGGCTTCTGATCATTCTTCCTAGTTGGGTCCGGGTTCGAATCCCGGTGAGGCATGGATGTCTGTGTTTGTCTTTCGGCACTGGCTTTTGTGTTCCTTGATCAACACTCGCTCTCTCTGTGTGCATTGATTATTTGACATACTGTGTACCCTGTTATACAGTCAGACATATACTGTATATGTCTGACTGTATCGGTCAACGAAGTCCAATAAATAATGTTTGAACCTTCAATAAAACAACAGTTCAGTGCAATTCTAGCTCTATGGACACAAAAGTTATCACCCTGAAACACAGGATCTACTATGTGCCCTTTTTGTTCCAAAAACTGAAAATGAAAATAATGCATTCTTTAAAAATGGCTCATAATCCATAGATTTCTTGCGAACTTTTGAGTGTCTGAACGCACAGAACTTTAGCTAATCGCTCTTTGTTCTGGCAAGACCTGCCATCGAGAACAACATAAAACAAGGTCCCTTTCCTCGCCTGACACTTTTAATCGCTTTCCCCATTTCTTTCGATCGCGGTGCTAACCCCCATCATTGACGCAAAAGACTCCGGCGGGACCAGATTTATCACTTGTTCAGTAAAATTATGGACGTCATTACTTTCTGTTGTTTGCATCGGCTCCAACCGGGTGGTCTTAAAGAGCCATTGATCCCGCAAGGAGGTGAATTCCTCAAAAACACTTCTTTTCCTTATTGCTCACGCCTTTTAATTATCTGTCATTCTCAATAAATAGGACCCCAAATAAATTTGTACAAACGTACCTAACCACTCACAAATTATTTGCATAATTAATCTCAAATTATTTCTTTAACTTATTTACATCTATATACATTCCCAATTGGTTAGACCTGCCTCGGCGCTACATAATTGCCCAGGGATTAAACCCACGCAACAGTGTATTATATACAAATTTTGAAGATGACAATCCGATTTTTGGCGTAAATGTGACAAGGATGGTAAGTCAGATAATATGCGAAAACTTGAAAATTTTCATCGTCCTGGAGCGGGACACGAACCCGCGTCTCCCAGAAAACGCGTAGGTATGCTAACCACTACACCACCCAGAACGACCAAGTTTCAAGTTTCCGATCAATTTGAATTTAACCATCACAGGATTCGCTAGTCGAAGCAACCGGCATTCATGTTTAGCGAATCTGGAGGTTAACAATCCTATCCCGTGATTGCCCGGAGAAGCAGATAAATCATGAAAGAAATACGGGATTACGCCATATAATACAAATTTTGAAGATGACAATCCGATTTTTGGCGTAAATGTGACAAGGATGGTAAGTCAGATAATATGCGAAAATTTTCAAGTTTTCGCATATTATCTGACTTACCATCCTTGTCACATTTACGCCAAAAATCGGATTGTCATCTTCAAAATTTGTATTATATGGCGTAATCCCGTATTTCTTTCATGATAGTGTATTATATGTAACGTTATTTTAAATACACCTGACTGTGAATACACAAGAAACTCATATAGTGTATTAAATCCGTTTATTTTTGTGGTGTAATAAGCACGAAGATTCGCCAAGCTTTCGCACTTTTCTGGGAGGCTTTTTCTTGGCAATGGCAGACATAAAAATGCAACGGTAGACATTTTTATGTCTAGCATTGCCTTGAAAAAACGTCCCAGTGGAGTGCGAAAGCTTGCCGAATCTTTTTGCTTATTACATCACAAAAATAAACGGATTTAATACACTATATATGCGTTTCTTGTGTATATTATAAGTTTTATATTTATTTTTCTTGGGATGATCGTTTTATCTGTAGCATGTTCAAACGATGTCATCGATTTAGATTTTCTTTGGATAATCGTTTTTTCAATAGCATGTTCAAATGATGTCATCACGTCCAGTTTTACGACAGCAGTGTACGTTTAATGATTTTACAAAAAAATACATATCCTGATATCTTACTCCCGTTGTCAGAAAATAGTTCCGACGGCCCTGAAAGGCTGAAAACAACGCAAAGAATCCTAGAGAGGTGCGTGCTTGGTATACTCTGAAAAGATCGGAAGAGGAACTCGTGGAACATGAAAATGGCAAGGGTTGATGACATCGTGAACAAAGTAAAGACATTCACGTGGCAGTGGGCTGGACATATTGCTAGAAGAACTGACCACCTTTGGACAACCGAAATAGTAACTAGATTTCAAAGGACACCAAAAGATCCAGACGAAGACCACACTGAGATGCTACAAACAACGTAAAGAATCATAGAGAGGTGCATGCTTGGTATACTCTGAAAAGATCGGAAGAGGAACTCGTGGAACATGAAAATGGTAAGAGCTGAGGACATCATGAACAAAGTAAAGACCTTCAAGTGCCAATAGGCTGGATATATTTCAAGAACTAACCACCTTTGGACAACTAATATAGTTGACTAGATTCCAAGTGACAGCAAAAGATCCAGGAGAAGATCACGTCGGAGGTGTGGGTGGATGTAATTTGAAAGTGCCAGAGCATCATAGAGGAGAATGGCTCACGACAGAGATTGGTGTAAGAGACTTGGGTAGACCTTCATCCAGCAGTGGATTGATGATGGTTTATTGCCGCTGCATAATTTCTTCTGTTGATGAAGAAACTACTTATTGTACGACATACGAGCTGCTTTTTATGCAATCATATGATATCTTGTTAGTATCCATTCAAAATTAAAATTTTGAAGCCATAATGAGAAAAGACACATTTTAAACTTTTTTATAATTGCATAACTGCTTGCAAAAATTGGATTTATTATTCGGCTCTAAGATGAATAATAAATCCAATTCCATGTTATTCTTATTCAGCTCTTAGCGAGATGGAATCAATATGCCACTTTATTCGAACCCGACGCGAAGTGGATTACACTGGACTGTGAAATAAGTAATCAAAATTACACGTCACTTTGCTGTATGCAGATTGTCTTAGTGGATTAACATAATATTCGGATTTTATTTTCTATGAATTTCGTAAGTTCAGTTCTTCTGTTGTAAAAAAGTTAATACGTTGTGTCTTGAAACTTCACATTAATTAGACTTATTCGAATAAAATATAGAAAATATTTTTTGTATGCGCATTCCACTGGAACAGTGCTGTTACGATGTTAAAAAATAATGTTATTGGGGATTTATATTCGCTGTTTACCTGTTGGGAAATGTCGAGAGAGAGAGAGAGAGAGAGAGCTGGAAGTAATATACAAACAGTTAAGAAGAGATCTGTTATTTTTATGAATAAAGTTCTACTGTAAGTAGGAAATAAATTGTTAATGGAAATGGGACAGAACCGTGTCAGGTAGTCCGTGATTCGATATTCCTTCTCTCAGCTATGCAATTATGAGATTTTGTTACACTGTACGCCAGGAAGTTGTAGCAATCTCCCCCTTCCTCGTGCGTTTTAATAAAGGGTTCGCCAAATGTTTTAATGCTAAGACTAATGCCCTCTTGCATGCCGTGGTCTAATGAATCTGGCCCATGGATTTCTAGCTTTTTCTTTTGGTACTATGTTGTGTAGGTTCGAGTACGGAGAAAAGAAAGACAGTTTGGTGAGGGGGGTTCTAGGTTTAAGGAGGTCAATGAGCAATTAGTAGAGCCCATCCCTAATTTAGACAGAGAGACAGTGAGATAAGACGAACACACCACCCATGCAACATCCGGGACACGAACCCGGGTCCACCTCGGACGAATGGTCTGAAGCCACATAGTCGCCAGGACTGCGCGATAACCATTCCCTGAACCAGTGGTCCAAATTTATTGGCAAATGATTCCCTTTAACCTTAAATGCTGATATGGAGCACTTAACAAAAAAAAAAAAAAAAAAAGAGAAGAAAGTTAAAAAAAAAATGAAAGGAAAAATCTAAGCGTGACTTGGGGAAAGCTTTAACAAAATATTAATTCTCGCAACTTCTTGAACAACTCTCACTCTAAATTTTTCTTAAAAAATATTAAACATGCTGTTTTCTGGGTGGTCGAGTACACTAGAATATAGGCAACTAATCATTACTACCTATTGTTCTTGGATTCGAATGTGAAATGTATTATTGACTGTGCGTATTTGCCCCGACCTCTCACCAGAACTGAGACGGGCCGAGCCGGAGCCCGAAGCACAGCCCGGACCCGAATCGGGCTCGGGCTCTTAGAAAGAGGGAGAGCGAGAAATTCATTTTTTACATATAAACGTGATTTCATATGATTTAGCAAATGAGACACTTTATAGTTGGTAAAGTGAATTCTTCGGCAACTCGTTCTAGTTGGGGAACGGACACTCGAGATTGCTGTTTATTCCGGGCTTGGGTAGAAAATGCCATAGGCCGCGCATTAGTGTGTTTCTGTAGAGAAGAAAAAGCTTTTTTTCAAGAACTATAGATATTGGATAGTATAACGAAGTAAATTTCTCCGTCATTTTTGGTCTACGCCGGGATTCGAACCAGAGGCCGCTTATTCCGGAACAAGTCGCTCTACCAACTGAGCTACGCAGACGTTTTGTTCTGACTACTATCTGCCTTTATGTCGTGTGCATCCTGCTAGCAGGTACGTCACATCTCCCCCCCCCGAAAGAGTGCCGGGGGCATGGCCCACGGGTCAGCCGTGTCCATGAATCGTTGCAGGCAGCCATCCACTGTAGAACGTGCACTTGAGAACTCCCAGTCAATCTGCTGTGTGGAATGCAACATCACACATTTTTATTTTTCGAAGCGCTGGAGAAGGGATTCTCTGATTTTCCCTATCTCGCGGTGTGGAAATAACATCACACCATTGCGAGATTTTGAACGGTCGAGTCATCCGGAAAGTTCGGGCGCCATTATAACGAAGTAAATTTCTCCGTCATTTTTAGTCTACGCCAGGATTCGAACCCGGATCTCCTCATTCCGGAATAAGTCACTCTACCAATTGAGCTACGCGGACGTTTTGTTCTGATTCCTATCTGCCTTTATGTCGTGTGCATCCTGCTAGCAGGTACGTCACATCTCCCCCCCCCGAAAGAGTGCCGGGGGCATGGCCCACGGGTCAGCCGTGTCCATGAATCGTTGCAGGCAGCCATCCACTGTAGAACGTGCACTTGAGAACTCCCAGTCAATCTGCTGTGTGGAATGCAACATCACACATTTTTATTTTTCGAAGCGCTGGAGAAGGGATTCTCTGATTTTCCCTATCTCGCGGTGTGGAAATAACATCACACCATTGCGAGATTTTGAACGGTCGAGTCATCCGGAAAGTTCGGGCGCCATTATAACGAAGTAAATTTCTCCGTCATTTTTAGTCTACGCCAGGATTCGAACCCGGATCTCCTCATTCCGGAATAAGTCACTCTACCAATTGAGCTACGCGGACGTTTTGTTCTGATTCCTATCTGCCTTTATGTCGTGTGCATCCTGCTAGCAGGTACGTCACATCTCCCCCCCGAAAGAGTGCCGGGGGCATGGCCCACGGGTCAGCCGTGTCCATGAATCGTTGCAGGCAGCCATCCACTGTAGAACGTGCACTTGAGAACTCCCAGTCAATCTGCTGTGTGGAATGCAACATCACACATTTTTATTTTTCGAAGCGCTGGAGAAGGGATTCTCTGATTTTCCCTATCTCGCGGTGTGGAAATAACATCACACCATTGCGAGATTTTGAACGGTCGAGTCATCCGGAAAGTTCGGGCGCCATTATAACGAAGTAAATTTCTCCGTCATTTTTAGTCTACGCCAGGATTCGAACCCGGATCTCCTCATTCCGGAATAAGTCACTCTACCAATTGAGCTACGCGGACGTTTTGTTCTGATTCCTATCTGCCTTTATGTCGTGTGCATCCTGCTAGCAGGTACGTCACATCTCCCCCCCGAAAGAGTGCCGGGGGCATGGCCCACGGGTCAGCCGTGTCCATGAATCGTTGCAGGCAGCCATCCACTGTAGAACGTGCACTTGAGAACTCCCAGTCAATCTGCTGTGTGGAATGCAACATCACACATTTTTATTTTTCGAAGCGCTGGAGAAGGGATTCTCTGATTTTCCCTATCTCGCGGTGTGGAAATAACATCACACCATTGCGAGATTTTGAACGGTCGAGTCATCCGGAAAGTTCGGGCGCCATTATAACGAAGTAAATTTCTCCGTCATTTTTAGTCTACGCCAGGATTCGAACCCGGATCTCCTCATTCCGGAATAAGTCACTCTACCAATTGAGCTACGCGGACGTTTTGTTCTGATTCCTATCTGCCTTTATGTCGTGTGCATCCTGCTAGCAGGTACGTCACATCTCCCCCCGAAAGAGTGCCGGGGGCATGGCCCACGGGTCAGCCGTGTCCATGAATCGTTGCAGGCAGCCATCCACTGTAGAACGTGCACTTGAGAACTCCCAGTCAATCTGCTGTGTGGAATGCAACATCACACATTTTTATTTTTCGAAGCGCTGGAGAAGGGATTCTCTGATTTTCCCTATCTCGCGGTGTGGAAATAACATCACACCATTGCGAGATTTTGAACGGTCGAGTCATCCGGAAAGTTCGGGCGCCATTATAACGAAGTAAATTTCTCCGTCATTTTTAGTCTACGCCAGGATTCGAACCCGGATCTCCTCATTCCGGAATAAGTCACTCTACCAATTGAGCTACGCGGACGTTTTGTTCTGATTCCTATCTGCCTTTATGTCGTGTGCATCCTGCTAGCAGGTACGTCACATCTCCCCCCGAAAGAGTGCCGGGGGCATGGCCCACGGGTCAGCCGTGTCCATGAATCGTTGCAGGCAGCCATCCACTGTAGAACGTGCACTTGAGAACTCCCAGTCAATCTGCTGTGTGGAATGCAACATCACACATTTTTATTTTTCGAAGCGCTGGAGAAGGAATTCTCTGATTTTTCCTGTCTCGCGGTGTGGAAATAACATCACACCAATGCGAGATTTTGAATGGCTGGGTCATCCGGATAGTTCGGGCGCCATTATAACGAAGAAAATTTCTCCGTCATTTCTGGTCTACGCCGGGATTCGAACCCGAGGCCGCTTATTCCGGAACAAGTCGCTCTACCAACTGAGCTACGCAGACGTTTTGTTCTGACTACTATCTGCCTTTATGTCGTGTGCGTCCTGCTGGCAGGTACGTCACAATAGTTGATAGCATTCCAACGATAATTTAGCCCCTATCTCCACGCAGTAGCTCCTTGCTAATTCTATTTAGCAACGTACATATTGCAGAGTATTCTGGCGCGATAATATTAGCATTATTTGAGCAGCATACAATTGCAGTACAGCCCGATCATTTTGGATACCCGTTCGCCCGAAGCACTTCAGATGGAAACGAACGGTCAAAAAACATCGTACAGTTACATTGTAAAAATAGATAGAGGTCCCTTCCCCACTCACCATTTGAGAAATACATTGGTTAACTGCAGGAGGAGGAGAGAGTGGAAGTGTGGAAAGGAGATGTTTTTTATTAATGGTTGAACAGATTAGCCAGTTTTCGGGCTCTATTTTGCAATACAAAATTCGGACTCTGGTGGGCTCGGACTCCGAAAATTGAGCCCGGACTCAGCTCTACTAGGCACTTCTGTTGTATGAATCGCTGTCTTGAAAATCCTCTGAGAGCCCACGCTGTCCACCCACTATTGGCTTTTCTGGTCTCTGTAAATTATAGTAACTGTCAAAATTTTGAAACTTCACCTCTTACACGCTGCGTCGCACATTTTGTTTTTTAGGTTGAAGATTTAACGACCACTGTGAGCAACTCAATGGGCTATAAACAGTCGCCCGTCCCTAATTTAGTTATACTAGTTCTGATACTAGAGAACCAGTACCTTAAGACAAACACAACATCCATGCCTCAGCGGGATTCGAACCCGGACCAGTTACACTGGGAGGTTTTACCGCACCCGGCTTACTACCCGGACATTGCACCCTCAGACTTTCATCGGTTATGCAATATTCCCTAGCCCAACAGAGGTTCACCACAGTTCCAGATGTGGAAAATTTCGTAACTGCGTTCTTCAGCTCAAACCTCGTGTCCTTCTATCACATGAGCATTCATTTGTTGCCTGAAAAGTTGCAAAAAGTCATTGATGCTAACGGCCAATATTTTGTTGAATGAATGTGTACTGGTTTCCTGATTGCTCCTGTCTCCTTTCTCCTTAAAACGGCGGAAACTTATGCATACGCCTAGTAGATACAAAATAAACTAAGATTTCCTAAACAGAAATTTAGTTATTGAAAGGTGAAGAAGGGAAGTGATAGAAGACAGCATTTATCTAGGAGATATATGTTTGTCAAGCACACAGGGTGGAGAGCTGCAGGTAGTCAAGAAATTACTGAAACATTCTTGCCTTCATGCAAACTGACTTATCTGTAAGGGGAACCACGGGACGTTATCAACATCAGGTAATTCTTTGTTTTTCAGTAAAAGAAGGTTTAAATACTGGATGTATGACACTTATTTTGTTTGCTGATAATCTTGCTGAACTTCTATTTATGCAGCTTCTTCAAAAACCATTGTTCGTAATATGCAATTAAAATAATAAGGGAGAATAATACAAAGTTCAAGAGATCTACAAAAACTTCGGTTTGTGCGGAACTTATTATTATACAAGCTCGTTATATGTTGGTTCGACTGTAATGCAATTCAGCGAGGTACTTTCTGTGTGCTATGAATAAAATTGTTTCTTCACTATTTTACCACATGCATTCATGCTTTTTCAGAGATAGTTTCTGCGTCACTGGTAGACAGCTTGAGAGAATACCCTGGACTTCTCAATGATGATCCCCAACTTCAGTCAGACCCATCCTCTCAAGGTTCACTTTACAGGCCAGATGAAAATTCATTGATTGCTGACAAGAGGAGTGCCCCGGAAGATGTCCAGAAAAAGCTGTCTCTTTCTGGTAAATGTTAAGTTTTTCTTGTTTCCTTTTAGAATTAAACGAAGCTGTACCATAACGTCAATAATACATGTATGCTGACTCGAACAGTGTAGTCTGTCGAAAGAAAAACAAATTAAATTTTAGCATGCAAGGTACGTAAAACTAGTACTAAATGTATGCAAAACCACAAGAATTTCAGCTTTCCTCTATTTCGGGGAAAAACGCGAATATAAACAACATCATGGATTTCTACAAAGCAAGGAAATGCAAAGACACACAAAACGGCATCGGTAAAGTATGACAAGAGAATAAAATCCACATACGCGCTGATCACAAAACCGATAAGAGAACAACAAAATGTTTTATTTGTTATACGTTTATCATTCAAGAACTGAAAGCCAAAACAAAAATATTTAAAACGATTTCAATATACATGTATTCACCCTCTCTTTTCATGCCACACTATCAGCTGCAATGGTCAAGTGCACTTCAGCTGCTGGAGACTAACGGACATGTTTTGATTTGTGCAGTCATTCGGAAGGGCGAGATCGCCATAAATCCCTACACCGCGGTGCGGGTTAGTCAGTTTGGGATAGTATTTGCTCTAATCCCGGTGGTATTGTTGCAGAGCAATTAGTCGGTTGTCAGAGCCCCTCAGTGCGAGCCAGTTGTACCACAAGAAGACGGGGATGACATTCGTATAGGAGAGGTTATGATTTGTTCTTGTAACAAAAAAAAAAAAGAAAGAAAGAAACGGGCAAAGTAACTCATATTTTAAATAAATGGCAAGAGTGGTTCAAATCATGATTAAAGTAAAGACCCTCGAGCGGCAATGAGTCGGACATAATTCCAAAAAATTGATCACCTTTGCGCAACTGAAATACTAGACGGCATACCAAAGGACAGGAAAAGATCCAAAAGAAAACCATATGGGAAAGCTGTGGATGGAATTTGAAAGCATGCCATATGACATAGAAGGGAATTGCTTGAGACAGAGTGTTGTAGAAGAGACGTGGGAAGATCTCCAACCAGCGGTGGACTGGAAATGATTGATGATCGTCATACTTGTATTCTTTATAACAACTTTTGTAGGAAAATACTATTAAACTTTGTGCGGGAGGGGTCCGGAAGTTCTTAAAGGTTAGAAAGCTTGTGACGTATATTCTTAATTAACTTTCTTTTTTAGTTTCTTTCCCTATGTAAATCTTGAGTTTGTTCTCAGTTATACTTCACGCTTAACGTGATATCTTTTCTCTCCAACGAATACTGTTGGCAACACAATGAGGTTGAATGAACGTGACGTATGCCTGTTATGAGATAAGAACGAGAGATATAAACTACGATACAACAGTTATGTGATTATGATACTATCCTGAAGTGCTATAAACTGTGCTGGAGAAATAAGTGCAATTTCCGTAAGTTTGACTTCTGTTTTAAATGTTTCGTCTAGCCGTTAAGGTTTAATTTAGGAACTATTTCATCGTATGGTTATGTTTTTAAAATAACGTATCAATATGAAAAGACATTTACGTTATAAGCTGTTCTAGGTTCTAACGTAAGTAGGTACTGTAAAGTCTCTAATTTAGAGACACTTTTGGGACATTTATTTTTGTGTGTAAAAGAGGGGTATCCTTTAAAGTGGGTTTAACGTTATTTCTAGATAATAGTACGTAGAAATAACGTAAAACTCTCTTTCTCTTTCTCTTTCCTCGCAGTGTTAACTCCTTACGTTTACTAGCCATGGGGAAAATTAATCATGCACACAATTGCAAACTCATTAGCAATATAACAGAAAAGAAATGTTAGCGTGGGAGAAAAACGGGAAACAATGGCTGCGCCTCGGTGTCCCAGTAATGAAAGGCACATTTTGTGGATAATCATCCAAGCTTGGTCTGGGTTCGAGTCCAAGACGCAGCATGGGTGGTGTGCTTGTCTTATACCCCTGGCTGTCTCTCTTTCTTGAAACCAGTGGCCCTAAATTAGGGAAGAGCGACTTCTTGCACCCTCAGAGATGCTCAAGAAGGTCGTTGAACACTGATATTAATAATAAAGATAAAGAACTCTGGTGGTGTTTAGCTGGAATCAAGCCCAAACTTTGGGACAGTTTATCTCTCAGAGGGGGTGAGATGATTTGTCAGTTAGGCAAGGACAGAGCAGCCGCCGGGCCTGCGTCTCAGAAATACTGCTGATTTGTGAATTGAAGTCTCCATACATTACCTGGAACAATACAACTTTCCTTAGCGGACAACCCTCAAATTGGATCGCAGTTACCTTGCCGTATCTGGGAGGCTATCAATCCCCTTTTGGGATGTCCTGATCATTATCGACGTTCGAATATGGTGGGGGAGTTGCAAAGAGAAGAGGGAATGCTCATCATAACGCATACTGTTTCGCAGAGACTGTACGCAATGGCTACAATTGGGAGCGCTCCGTATTTGAGAGGAACCTGTACTAGGTAATTCGTGGAGTTCCATGAATTATCTCTATAGATTTTTGAAGGGAATACCTTGCATGCAGGTAGTGTAAACATCTTAACAGTAAACGTCATAGATGGAGGTAATGAAATAATTCCTAAAATATGCCTCATACATATTTTAGGAATTATTTCATTGGAGGTGTAAAGTGCTTGTTAGGAAATCTGTCCAAGTGGCTTCACCAAGCATTATCCCTGAAGAATAACATCCTTAGTGTATATAATATGAAATTGCTACAGATTGTTACACCGAGTATTGTCCTTCAAACACTCTTCGTCGAACACCATCTCTAAATGTTATAGGAATGTGAAATTCCTGCATAGTTAGCGACGATATGACGTATATTTTCATTGATGGTCTGTGTTGCCAAACTGACTTAGATCCATGATATTGCAAACATTGTGAGGAAGTTTTATCTTTTTGTTAGCGGTGGCGTTTTCTTTCCTTTACAACGGCAGCATATAATGCCTCTGCGCTTAGTGTTTTTAAGGAGGCATTGAGATTATTCCTTTACTGCTTTACTGCCCGCCATTAATGTGAAAGCGAAGATAACACTCACTACAATCCTTCTGATATTTGGAGAAAAAAGTATTATTTATCGTTCCCTACACTGACTAGTCATGAAGTTTAGTTTTGGAATTTTTTATTTTGCTCTGGTGAGGTTTTACAGCAGTGTTCGGCATTATCAGGATTCATATCTTTTGTGAGAAGAATGTGAAACGAACAATGGCTCACACGTATGAGGAAGGCTGGAAATGTAGAAGTGCAAAGTAAATTGCTAATGAAGGGGTTTGAGAGGGATGAAAGTGATATGGAGCTGACATGATGATCGCAGAAACGGACATAAAAAGTAGACTAGCGGACAGCGGCGCTGTTTCTGGAAGAAGGAAGAAAAGAAAAGGAATGAGTTTGATCTGGTACTTCAAGTTGGTATGTAAGAGATATGGTTATTCTCCCAGCGATGGGAAGAATTTTCGGGTCCTCGAGGAAAATATTTTTTTTATGCGGAGATTAAATAACAATAGAAGAAATTAACTTGAAATCGAGAACTGAGCAGCGAAATGACGACGACAGTAGACTAATAGAATAAGAAAGAACATATCAATGTGTAAACGAAATCAGAGCAAACAAATCCGTTGAATAAAGAGCACCAATCCAAAAGTCAGATTTCTCATTTATATAATAATTCATTGTTCTCATCATCGGGGAAGAACAGCTGAAACCGCAGAACGGCTTAATTCCCTTACAAGCGAAAGCCTAAAGAATCCAAGCCACCGCGCACTGAAAAACATTCTATAATAAATTTCCTTTTTGCACACTTCTCACCGACCGAAAGGAAATTTAATATCGGTACGAGGACGAAGAACTAAAATTCTCAACAACCGCAGGAGTTTTACGCTGTTCGTGTGCCGCCATAGTGAAGGAATGGAAGAAATGATCCGAAGATAAGAACACATCCACCAAGCTGCCAGAAAGGAGAGTCTAGCACTGACTGACATTAAAAGTGAGTGCCGGTTGACCCGTACTGTCCTGGAAAATAGATGGCTCACGATCCCTCATATTTTTCTTGAGGATTTAACGACCGCTGTGAGCAACTGAGTGGATTATAAGCGGTCACCCGTCCCTTATTCAGAGTCACTGGTTCCAGGGAAGGCAAAGAGCCAGTGCTGTAAGACATACCTAACATCTGTGCCTCACCGGGATTCAAACCCGGACCCATCTCGGACAAAAGGTCAGATTCCAACGCTTTGACCACTGCCCCACGGGTGTGACAAAATTCTTCAATTAAAAACAGAGTACTACCAGGCCTCATAGAGATACGTTTCCGAGGACACAATACACCGAATGTCCTTGTGAATGGGCATTCGCTGTGCTGTGTCCTCAGAAACGTCATTTCACGTGCCCATGCTGACAGACCGGCATTGTTATCTATGCCTGTGGTTATATCATCGGAGCACAATGACTGTATGTTGGACAACCGCAAAATTCGCCTGCTCCGACGAATCCAGGTGCCAGGTGCAATGTACCGATACACTGGTACGTAGCAAACGTGAGCAGCTGCAACAAGGTTGCACTGCTGGATGTACACAGGCCTTCGGCGGCGATACCTTATTACGTGGATCGTTCTCACGATTCCCCCGTACCCGTTGAACGCACACTCTGACTGCCAGATCCTATTCTATCCTGCTATGTGGATTGTTCTCACGGTTCCCTCGTCCCCGTTGAACACACGGAGTGATTGCGAGATCCTGATCTATACTGTTATGCGGATTGTTCTCATGGCTCCCTCGACCCCGTTGAAAACACACTCTAACTGCGAGATCCGAATCTATCCTGCTACGTGCATTGTTCTCACGGTTCCCACGTCCCCGTTGAACCCCTACTCTGACTGCGAGATCCTAATCTATCTTTCTATGTGAATTGTTCTCACGGTTCCTTCATTCCCGTTGAACACACTCTCTGACTGCAAGATCCTAATCTATCCTGCTATGTGGATTGTTCTCAAGGTTCCCTCGGCCCCGTTGAACACACGGAGTGATTACGAGATCCTGATCTATACTGTTATGCGGATTGTTCTCACGGTTCCCTCGGCCCCGTTGAAAACACACTCTAACTGCGAGATCCTAATCTATCCTGCTACGTGCGTTTTTCTCACGGTTCCCACGTCCCCGTTGAACCCCTGCTCTGACTGCGAGATTCTAATCTTTCTATGTGAATTGTTCTCACGGTTCCCTCATTCCCGTTGAACACACTCTCTGACTGCAAGATCCTAATATATCCTGCTTTGTGGATTGTTCTCACGGTTCCTTCGTCCCCGTTGAACACACGGTGTGATTGCGAGATCCTGATCTATATTGTTATGCGGATTGTTCTCACGGTTCCCACGTCCCCGTTGAACCCCTACTCTGACTGCGAGATCCTAATCTATCTTTCTATGTGAATTGTTCTCACGGTTCCTTCATTCCCGTTGATCACACTCTCTGACTGCAAGATCCTAATCTATCCTGCTATGTGGATTGTTCTCAAGGTTCCCTCGGCCCCGTTGAAAACACACTCTAACTGCGAGATCCTAATCTATCCTGCTACGTGCATTGTTCTCACGGTCCCCACGTCCCCGTTGAACCCCTACTCTGACTGCGAGATTATAATCTTTCTATGTGAATTGTTCTCACGGTTCCCTCATTCCCGTTGAACACACTCTCTGACTGCAAGACCCTAATCTATCCTGCTATGTGGATTGTTCTCACGGTTTCCTCGTCCCTGTTGAACACACGGTGTGATTGCGAGATCCTGATCTATATTGTTATGCGGATTGTTCTCACGGTTTCCTCGTCAAAGTTGAAAACACACTCTAACTGCGGGTTCCTAATCTATCATGCAACGTGCATTGTTCTCACGGTTCCCACGTCCCCGTTGAACCCCTACTCTAACTGCGAGATTATAATCTTTCTATGTGAATTGTTCTCAAGGTTCCCTCATTCCCGTTGAACACACTCTCTGACTGCAAGATCCTAATCTATCCTGCTATGTGGATTGTTCTCACGGTTCCCTCGTCCCCGTTGAGCACACGGTGTGATTGCGAGATCCTGATCTATATTGTTATGCGGATTGCTCTCACGGTTCCCTCGTCCCAGTTGAAAACACACTCTAACTGCGAAATCCTAATCTATCCTGCTACGTGCATTGCTCTCACGGTTCCCACGTCCCCGTTGAACCCCTGCTCTGACTGCGAGATTCAAATCTTTCTATGTGAATTGTTCTCACGGTTCCCTCATTCCCGTTGAACACACTCTCTGACTGCAAGATCCTAATATATCCTGCTTTGTGGATTATTTTCACGGTTCCCTCGTCCCCGTTGAACACACAGTGTGATTGCGAGATCCTGATCTATATTGTTATGTGGATTGCTCTCACGGTTCCCTCATCCCTGTTGAAAACACACTCTAACTGCGATATCCTAATCTATCCTGCTATGTGCATTGTTCTCACGGTTCCCACGTCCCCGTTGCACCTTTACTCTGATTGCGAGATCCTAATCTATCCTTCTATGTGGGTTGTTCTCACGATTCCCTTATCACCGTTGAACATACTCTCTGACTGCGAGATCCTAATCTATCTTCTATGTGAATTGTTCAATCTATCTTCTATGTGAATTGTACGACCCGTTGAACTCACACGCTGACTGCGAGGTTCTTTTCTATCCTGCTATGTGCATTATACTCACGGTTCCCTTTCCCCGTTGAACACACATTCTGACTACGAGATCCTAATATATCCTTCTATGTGGATTGTTCTCACGGTTCCCTCGTCCCCGTCGAACACCTACTCTGACTGCGAGATCCTAACCTACCTGCTATGTAGATTGTTTTCACGGTTCTTTCGTCCCCGTTGAACACCTACTCTGACTGCGAGATCCTAATCTTCCTGTTCTGTTGATGGTTTTTTCGTCTCTGTTGAACGCACACTGTGACTACGAAATGCTTTTCTATCATGCTATGTTGATTGTTCTCACGGTTTCCTCATTCCCGTTTAACACACACTCTGACTACGAGATCCCAATCTAGACACTCTTTCGGACCAAGCGCTGGTTTTCGTGGTGTCCGTGTATCTAGATAGACGTTGCTTCTTTCAGAAAGTCAATGCCCCGTGTTGCGTGGTCCATATTTTGTGGGAAGGATCAGAAGATAATGTTCAAGCGCTTCGTGGATTTCCTTGACGTTCTAAATCCTACGAATTGAATCTCATTGAACATTTGAGCGATGCAGTGGAGCATATCATTTGTTGGTTTACATCATTGCATCTCCCCGTTGACGAACTCCGTAAAAACAGTATTACCAGTTGGTAGAGAATACCTGAGGACGCCTTCTCGAGTTCAGATGCAAGCGATTTTCAAGGCGAAAGGCGTCTCAACATGCTAAAATTTGGGTAGCCACTTCGAAAGTAAGGTCCTTGAGTGTATTTACAAGGCCACTTCAGAGAAGTAAAACCCTTGGCTGCGTTTTGTGATTTTAGCGGAATGAAATTTCTTGTTTCGGCAACAATTGTAGCAGCGTTTTATTCTTTAATATTACTCCAGGTGTAGGGAGTTGTGCATTTTTTTATGTTGAGGTTGCTTCAAATGGGAAAGCTGTTAGAAATGTAGTGTTTTGAAGAAGAAAGGGAAATCTGTTTTGCTTCTTCCTTTGAAATTCAAAGACGATTGATTAAAGTTCAGGTAAAAAGACCGTAATGGCTGTTCGTCGTGCGAGAGAAGCGTGTTCGAGCTCGGCATCGAGTATTTCCTGACGGACATTACCTGTCGTACAAATGATCTTGAAAAGTCGTCGAAGTTTGAAGAAAAATTGCTCGTGGGCAAAACTTGGCTGATGTGTGGTTGTAGGTTCTACAACAAAGAGGTTAAAACAAAGAAGTACAAAATATTGTCCATGAACTGTGTGATCAAAGAAAATTATTTTTAGTGTGACGTATTATTTTTAGTGTGACGCTCTTCAACACAGAAAGAATTTTTCAAATCGGAACTGTGTGATCAAAGAAAATTATTTTTAGTGTGACGTAATGTTTACTTTCGCGTTTGAATGATAAAAAGGCATCAATATTTTCGAAGATCATTTGGTAGAACGATGTTTGCAATGCCAAATCAGGTAAATATCTAAGCGATTTTAAATAAAACTTTTGCCTAGAAATCCAACAATCCGCGTACATGTTCTTTACGTGCATAATGAAATTAAGTAAATGAAAATGGAAGAAAACTGAGTGCTTCTTGATTTCGGCACAGAATAGAAAAATCGGTGAACCATATCAATTGCAAAATCAATCTTGCGCTGTGGAATCGAAATTATTTTGAAAAGAAAAGTAAAGGGAATTTCGTGCGAATAACACTATGATGTCATTTCTAACAGATATGGTTTTAACTTGCTCAGACGATCAAAGATTTGTTTCAGGATGCTCGTGTACAACTAATTAAGGCTTATATTTGTTTTAATTTATTTTCAATGAGTACTTTATTCTAATATGTAGAGAAACACAAAACACAGAATTTAGCGTTTATATTAACAACAAGAAACATGACACCGAATTTTCGGGTGTAATAAGCACGTCTTTTGAATCCATTCTGACGAAAATTAAATTTATCAAAGCTATTCAAAGTCAATGGAATCGGTATGGAAAACAATAGTATCTGACGTAAGAAAGAAGTTTTTCAATCGGGTTTTTAATACCTCAGATATTGCTGTAAACGGAATCGTGAGCTTACGCCCTCTGGTTGCAGACTTGTGCGTTAAGAAAAACATGATTTTTTATGAGAAACATTTCGCACCGGAAACGCTCTTCAACACAGAAAGAATTTTTCAAATCGGACTCTTAGAAACAGAGATATCGACAAAAATAAGATGTGACTTTGCGTCCCCTGGTGGAAAAACCATGCATTATTTTAGGAAGAAAGTATTCTCAAAAGGTTTTTCCATATGAGCGGTATCGGTCCAAGAAAAAAAAAACTTTAATCGAGTTTTCAGGGGCCCAGATTTTGCTACAAATACATCACAAACAGAAATAACCACTTATAACCCCTAGTGGCCAAACCATTCTTTACCAAACATTGGAAGTTATGTGAAAAATGTTTTCCATCAGGTATTGTACACGATACAGGAAGAATTTTTCAAATCGGAGTTTTAGGAGCAGAAACAACGCAGAAAACGCAATTTACCTATGTGTCCCATAGCGGAAAGTCTATGATTTACTTGAAAATTTTGAAATTATACGAAAAATATGTCACACTGGAAACACTATCCAACAAAGAATGAATTTTTCAAATCGGACTCTTATAAGTAGAGATATTGACAAAAATAAAATATACATCAACGCCGTCTGGCGTAAAAACCATGCATTATTTCAAGAAGAAAATGTTCTTAAAAGGTTTGTCGACATGAGTAGTATCGGTCAACAAACAACTTTTTTTTCAATCGAGATTTTAGTAGTTCATATTTTGCTGCAAATACATCAGAAGCGGAAATTAAGACTTACACCACCTGGTGGTCAAACCATTTTTTACAAAAATTAGAAATGATAGCAAAGGGTTTCCCATCAGGAGCTGTATCCGGTGCAGAAAGAATTTTTTAAATAGGACATTTAGAAGCAGAGATATAGAGGGGAAAGCAATTTACTTTTACGCCCCCTAGTGGAAAGTTTATGAATTACTTGAAAATTTTGAAATTATACGAAAAATATGTCACACTGGAAACACTATCCAGCAAAGAATGAATTTTCAAATCGGATTCCTATAAGTAGAGATATTGACAAAAATAAGATATACATCTACGCCCCCTGGCGGAGAAACTGTGGAATTTTTTAAAAAGAAAATATTCCAAAAAGGTTTATCGATGTGAGTGGTATCAGTCCACGAAAGAATTTTTTCAATCGATATTTTAGAAGCTCAGATTTTATGGCAAATACATCAGAAGCAAAAATTAACGCTTACGCCCCCTGGTGGCCAAAGTATTATTTACCAAAAACTTGAAATTATATGCAAAATATTTTCCATCAAGAGGTGTGTCCGCTGAAGAAAATTTTTTTCAAATCGGAGTTTTAGAAGAAGAGTTATCGGGAAAAAGGTAATTTACTTTTGCGCCCCATAGCGGAAAATCTGTACGTAATTTGAAAAAGTAAGCATACGTAAAATACTCTTCGACATAAATGGAATCGAAAGGTAAAAGATTTTTTTCAATCGGATGTTTAGAAGCAAATATGTGGAATAAAACGTATTTTTGAATTCGACATCATCTGCATTTATACCATACCGGTTCCATTGACTTTGAAGCTTCGATACCGGTTCCATTGACTTTGAATAGCTTTGATAAATTTAATTTCCGTCAGAACGGATTCAAAAGACGTGCTTATTACACCCGAAAATTTGGTGTCATGTTTCTTGTTCTGTTCTTCAGATGGGAAAGGCTGTGGACTAAAGCGAGTTTGTCGAAGGCCAAATTGCAACCGCCAGACGACTGGGTCAGAGCATCTCCGATACGCCAATGCTTGTGTGGTGCTCACAGCCAGCCGTAGTTAGTACCTTCAAAAAGTGCATGGTCCGTGGACGGAAAAACCACAAACCGCCGCCAAGATGTGAGCCGACCACTACTCATCGGTGCTAAAGGTTAGCGAAAGCTATCATATATAGTACAAACCAACAGAAAGGATACTGGAGCGCAACTTGCCGGTAATTTGAGTGCTGGTGACGGGAATAATGTGCTACAACATCCCGGTGAGGCATGGAGATGTTGTGTTCGTCTTATGGGACTGGTTCTCTCCCTTCCCTAAAACCAGTGGCCCTAATTTAGGGATGGGAGACTGCTTATAGTCCACTGAGTTACTCACGGCGGTCGTTAAACCTCCAACCAAAAAAAAATTACTTTGAGTGTTTCAAGCTTTTACCCCCTTCATTGGCGTATGCATTCGGTCTTTGTGCTCTTTTGAAAAAACAGCCTGCCTTTAAGATTTGCCTATGTTCTTCCATCTGTCTGTGGACACCATATCTCACCGCCTATCGGCCCAATTTGAAGAACTAGTTTTACATTGAGAAGCCTGAAGTGTCAGAACGGTGATCCTTGCCTTTTGATTTTGATTTTTCTTCGATGCATTACGTCACTTTTCGGAGGCCTAAATGGAGGTTTTATCGAATTCAAAATGTATGGTATTCCGTATCATTGCTGTGTGAAAACATAAATTTGTCAGTGACAGGAATTGAACTCGTTCCGGAACCAGTTGTTTTGAGCAACTAAATTACACCGACGGAATGTATCGCTGCAGATTTGTCATCTTGACACGTGCTTCACCTCTGTAGTATTGTCACATCATCTCTTTCTTGATTTTTTTTTTTTTTTGAGCGAAGATGGAATTTTTATTAACTCCAGACGATGTGTAGAACAAATATCACACATTTTTCGAAGAACCCAAGAGCCAGTAGATCCATTTTCTACAACCATGCGCTTATATGAAAGCACAAATTTGTCGGTGATCGAATTCGCGCTTCCTCGCTCCGGAGCCAGTTGTCCTAACCAACTAAACTACATCGACGCTCCTTAAATGCATTTTGCCGCCCCGGTGGTGCAGTGGTCTACGCGATGGCTTCTGATCATTCGTCCGAAAGGGGTTCGAGTTCGAATCCCGGTGAGGCATGGATGTTGTGTTTGTCTTACGCCCCTGGCTCTCTCCCTTCCCTGGAACCAGTGGCCTTAAATTAGGGACGGGCGACTGCTTATAGCCCATTGAGTTTCTCACGGTGGTCGTTAAACCTCCAATAAAAAAAGTGTATTTCTGGTAGTTTTGCACCATACTCACTGAAATGACCCGGAGTAACTCGAATAAGCGAATACTTGCTCTACCTGTGTCAGACCTCCACAACCAAAGTGTTTACCACATCCTACAGACCCCGTCTGTGTGGCTTTCAGGAGTTCGTTGCTTTTGCAGCGTGCCCCATAGTTTTGAGAAACTGAAGGGATCTAGGAAGTTGTAAAAAGACGCAGATCTTCCAAAAATCCCAGGATGTCATAATATTATGATGCAGAACTTTCAAAGACATACTACATATTCTTCGAAGTTCTAGGATAGCATAGAATAATGAAGATCTTCCGTTTACTGTAATCTTCTAAACCCCAGAATGGCATAAACTGATGCACACCTTCCATAATTGTCAGGAACGCATAAAATGATGCAGATCTTACAGAAATCCCAGGATGTCATAATGTGATGCAGAACTTCCAAGACTAATCACACATCGTTTAAGATTCCAGGATTATATTACATAATCGCAGATTTTTTGTGGATTCCAACCATATGATGTTAGGAATCTCAAGATGGTATAAGATGATTCAAAACTTCCAAACATACAAGGTTTGAAATCCCAAGATGGCGTAAAATAATGCAAATCTTCCGTTGACTCAAATCATAAAATGTTGAAAATCTTGGAGTGACAGAGGCCTTCCAGGAATCTCAAGATGGTATAAGATTATACATACCTTACAGAAATTTTAAGATGGCATAATGCTATGCATACCTTCTAGAAATCCAAGGATGAAGAGAGATGATGAAGAACTTCCAGAAATCTCAGAGAGGCATTAATGATGCAGACCTTTCAGAAATCTAAGGGCCGCCCCGGTGGCGCAGTGGTCTAAGCGATAGCCTCTGATCATTCGTCCGAAAGGGGTCCGGGTTCGAATCCCGGTGAGGCATGGATGTTGTGTTTGTCTTAAGGTACTGGCTCTCTCCCTTCCTTGGAACTAGTGGTCCTAAATTAGGGACAGGCGACTGCTCATAGCCCATTGAGTTGCTCACGGTGGTCGTTCAACCTCCAATAAAAAAAAATCCAAGAATGGCATAAGGTAACTCATACTTTCCCGAAATTCCAGGATGGCATAAGATGATTCAGATCTTCCAGAAATCTTGTGCAGGCATAAAATGTTGCATACGTCCCAGAAATTTTGGAATGGAGGGAGATGATGCAGAACTTCCGCCGACTCTAACCACATGATGTCAAAAATTCCCGATTGGCATAAGACACTGCAGTTCTTTCATGGATTTGTATTTATTTATTGAAAGTGAGGTTTAGCGACCACTGCGAGCAACTCATTGGGCTGTAAGCAGTCTCCCGTCCCTAATTTAGGGTCACTGGTTCCAGGGAAAGGAGAGAGTCAGTGCCGTAACACAAACAAACATCCATGCCTCACTAGGATTCGAACCTGTCCATCTCGGACGAATGATCAGAAACCATCGCTTAGACCACTGCGCCACCGGCGCGGCTTCCATATATACTAAACCCATACAGAGTTAGAATTCTTACTCTTGTTGCTCGTGTATTGATATGGTCACATCTCACTCTACTATTTCAGAGAGACGCTTACATTAGGCACCATGCTATTTTTAAACTGCAGAAATTTTGTACTCTAGTCATTAACGGCAGATGATATCAGAAGTGCGAGCTCAGTTATAATTTAACGCATAAGAGTCGGTTTCTTAGTAACCGGCTGTTGGCCTCAAAAATACAAGAGAATTTTGTGCAGTGTTTCTTCGTGAATATAAGCCTGCGCAGATTTCTTAAATATTCAAGCGCTGCCCTTTTCTCATACTTACAATTTCCTTCGTGACGAAAATAAAATATTACCTTGCTGAGCTGTAGAAAGTAACATTCAGTGGTGACCTTTCTTTTTTTTTTTAATTTTTGCTAGCTGAAGGATGACTTATTATTTAAAAGAATTTTAAATATCAATGCCGTGTTTAATCACATTTGGGTTTCACGTTACCGAAAGTCCTCTGTATGTGTAATTTTCTTCATAGAATATGTACGACATAGACTTTGTACATCTTCTCGCACTAAATGCGTGATACGTTCTTCTTTTTAGGATCTTCAAAACTGTTCCAACTGAATGCAAGCAGTGATAAACAGAAATCAAGTAAGTGTCAAAATATAAATCAAGGCTTGCAAAATATCAGAATCCCTTTTTAAAGACTCGTATCTCAGAATATCTTTATTAGCATTGCACCGTTCGTCACGAACTATTTTTAAAGATGATTCATTTTGAACGGGAAATCGTACACTACGCGGCCCCAAGACCCAACACTCTCAGATTGTAATGCCTAATGTAGATGCCTATAGAACTCACAGGGTTTTCAAAACAAGGTTGTATTCAACTATAGCTTGTCCTGGATTTAAACACCGTTAATTTGTAATGAACTTTCCAGAAGTCGATAACATAGCATGCATACTACTTCAAGTATTTTTAGAGCAGGACAATTTCAAAGGAGTAGTAATTAGTCTTTTATTTAAATAACTGATGCTAACCAACGGAATAATACCATTGCTTTTACATAGCAAGGATGATCGGGGTAGGTAAGTGATCAGTGTGACTTTTATCTACTATTGAGGTGGTAATTCTTATTACCAAAGGGATAACTGACGCTATAGTCTAATATACTTCCATTTCTAGTTCCTGTATCTATCTAAATTTTGGTTCATTCTCCCTTAAGCAGTTTCTAACTTAAAGCTACATTTTTCTCTCGAATAAATGTTCTGGTAGCATCTTTAATTGAGGTCGGGAGTGAAATGATATAAGTGTTTAACAGAGGTAGGAACGATGTTTACAACATACGCGAGGACCGTTCTAACTGCCTTTCGAGCTGACTGCGTTGTTTCAAGCTGATTTCCTCAGACTTCTCTTTCTTGTCGAATGTACACTGTCCAAAACAATTAGGGGATATCGTAGTTTTGCATGAAAACTGTGAGTGACGGAAAATTTCAGAGGTTGGAAAAGGAACTACAGACATAGTAGACTACGTGAGAAGTAAAATATGGCCGAAAGAGTTGTAACTTAAATTTAATAATTTTTGAGGAGACGAACGTAAAAATGCCTATTTTATGAACATATCATAAAAATGGAAATAAAGGTAAATTTTTTGCGAGAAAATTGGATTTAATAGAGAATATAGTTTACCTTGACAGAAAGCAATGTTGCACACCTGTGTGGATGGAGTCAATCAGAGTATTAATGAGGTATTGGGGAATTTCATCCCACTCCTGCAGAAGAACACTTTCCAATTGCTAGATTATTTGTGGAGGAGTTAATTGAGCAGCAACCCTTCTTCCCAGAACGCCCAAGACATGCTCAATCGGTTTCATGGCTGGAAAACATGCTGGCCAGTCCATTCGGATGATTCCCTCGTCAAACAAGAAATCGTTCACACATCGAGCGCGATGTGGCCTGCAATTATCGTCCACGAAAATGAATTCACCTCCGATTGCTGAAGCATAAGGGACGACTAAAGGTCTGAGGATCTCATCCTTATACCGCTGAGCAGTAAGTGTTCCATTTTTGATGATGTACAGGCCGGTTTGACTATTGATAGAGATGCCGGCCCACACCATCACTCCGCCTCCCCCAAATCGAACACTTTCTTGCACAAATAACGGGTTGTTACGAGTGCCTCGCTCGCTCCAAATAATGAGTCGCCTATTATCAGGATGTACAGTAAAGCGCGACTTGTTTGAGAAAAGAACATTGCTCCATTTATTTCTTCTCCAATCGGCATGGTCCTGTGCCCAAAGTATGCGGGAAACACGGTGCGCGTGCGGTTAAGGAAACACATACCATAGGTCGTCGAGCATACAGACCAACACTGTGGAGTCGGTTCCGAGCAGTTTGAGTTGAAACATTTGGGCCAGTAGTCATACGGAGTTCGCGTTGCAAAAGAGTGGCATTCATACTCCGGTTTCTCCTGGCAGTCAATGTTTAAAAACCATCCTCATTTCTTGATGTTGCTCTCCTACGACCTAGCCCTGCAGCATAAGGGACGACTAAGGGTCTGAGGATCTCATCCTTATACCGCTGAGCAGTAAGTGTTCCATTTCTGATGATGTTCTTGATCATATTGTGACGGGTGATGAAACGTAAATTCAATATGCGAATGTCGAACGCAAAGAATAGTCAAAGTAGTGGATGCATACACATTCACTAAACAAGCCGAAAAAGTGCACAAAACATTTTGCATACTCAGCTGTTTGAAATTGTGCAAAAGTTTCATTCTAATCACTTTTCTTCAATTTCTCTTAGCATACAAACAGTTGGTGTCAGTAGTTCATATCGAAACCACGATATCCACTAATTGTTTTGGCTGTGTTCACGTTTAATGTTTTGAGTTGCATGGTTTGAACTTTTCGTTTTGAGGATCTCGTTTGTTAGAAGTTGAGGGCCATTCAGATTTCAACCTCCGTTGCAATGTCTCGTATATATTTCCGGTACGATTCCAAAATCTAGAAATCACGCTTTGAGACACTCCAATGGTTTCCGCTACGTGCGGTTGGGTTGTACCCGCTTCTAAGCGACCGATAGCCCTCCATTCTATAGATTCGGGTAAACCACGTTGTTCGGACATCACATTCATCAATAACGCACATTCAGAGCATGTGAGTCTCTTTTATCGTGGACTAAACGATCGTACGATGCATGTCACTTTTCATTCGCTTAACGTTACACAAAACATTTTGCATACTCGTGCAAAAGTTTCATTCCAATCACTTTCCTTCAATTTCTCTTAGCATACAAACAGTTGGTGTCAGTGGTTCATATCAAAACCACGATATCCCCTAATTGTTTTGAGCAGTGTATTTGGCTGTGTTCACGTTTAATGGTTTGAACTTTAAAAGCGTTTTGAGGATCGCGTTTTTTTAGAAGTAGAGGGCCATTCGGATTTCAACCTCCGTTGCAATGTATCGTGTGATGTAAGCACAGCAACCAGCTTGCGCATGCGCCATAGTATCATGTGATGCTTGCCTTCTCCACACGCCACGCGATCGGCTATCTGGTATTAGTTCTCAGTGACGTATGAATGAGTGAACATATATGCTGCAATCGATGCTCCCGCCATTTGTGAAATGCTGCGTGATGCCATCCGTTTTTATCTCGCTAAAGGGAAAAAGTGCCGCAGAAATTCATCGGAGAATGAGTAGAGTATACGCTCCGAACTTTATGAGTGAAGGATATGTGAGAGAGTGGTGCAGACAATTTGGAGATGGTCGAACAGACGTGAATGATGAAATAGATCAAGGTCGGCGATCAGTGGTCGCAGATAAATTTGTTCAAGGTGTTGACCTAAAAAGTGTGCGAAAGACGTTGTTTCACAATATCAGAGCTGTCGTGTGATTTCCCCCAAATTTCTCGAACTGTTCTGTATGAGAGTAGGCTAGGCTACCATATGCTAGGCTACCGTAGGCTAGCCTACCATAAGGTGGCCAGGCTACCATATGTTCTGTGCCAGATGGGAGCCAAAAATGTTTACCGATGTGAACAAAATGCAGAGAATGGGATCAGCTTTGACGTTCCTGCAGGGTTACAGCGAAGTTGGGGATGCATTTCTCGACCATATCATGACGGGAGATGGAACGTGGATTCAATATGCGAATGTCGAGCGCAAAGAGTAGTCAAAGTAATGGATGCATACACATTCACTAAACAAGCCCCAAAAGTGCAAATAAGCATTTTCAGAGAAAAATCTGATGCCAGCCATTTTCTGGAATCGGAGAGGCGTGCTTCTGACTGACTTTTTGGAACCAGGAACCACAATAATGGCAGAAAGGTACTGTGAAACACTAAGAAAATTGCGCTGGAGAGTTCGGAATGAAAGGAGAGGAATGCTGACGTGAGGCGTAGTGATCTTCCACTACAACGTGCGGCCACACACGAGTGCCTTGGTTGGAAAGTGTTCGATCAACCTCCTTACACTCCGGACATGGCATCAAGCGATTTTTACCTCTCACCCACATGAAAACCTGATTGGGGTAACAGAGCTTAGTGAAAATGAGGAGTTGAAGAATGTCGTCCAATCGTGGCTGATCTCGCAGGTGGCAGCCTTCTTTGATACAGGAATACAAAAGCTCGTACCTCGATACGATAAGCGTCTCAGTTTAAGAGGTGACTATATTGAGAAGCAGCTTAGACCTGTAAATATGTTTCATATACAATAAAATATTTTTTCCTCATTTCGTATTTTCTTCACAGCCCACCGGAGGTTGATATCCGCATAGCCTACGTGCATTGCGTTGAGATTGAAGCATTAAACTGTTAATCAAGTTCGGAAAACAACCTCATTTGCCGGTGGTGGGATTCGAATCTACATCTTTCACACTCCGTTGTGGTTGGTTTCCCGATCAGGCTATGCAAGCAAATCCCGCTTGAAGGAGAGAGCACTGTAAAAGAAGGAATTCTGACTAATTCCAAAGCATGTGTGGAAGAAGTATCACACATTTTTCAAAGCAAAGAAGGAATTCACATTAATTCTAGACGATGTGTGGAAAGAACATGACACATTTTTCTCGAAACTGACGGCCAGGAGATTAATTTTTACGTTAGGATGTCAATATAACAAGTTAGTAAAATCATGCAATGCATTTATTATGATACGCTTTCCAACATACCAGAAATCGTTACTCAAGTTATTACTCAAGTTATGAGGACGCCATGACACTTAAAACGTGGTGATTCGGGGTGGTTATTTAACCCACTGAACAAATTTTTCCAAAGTCGAGATCAAGCTAAATCGATTTCTAGTACCAGAAAACGGTAGGTTAACGATTTTCATCAAAATTCTTAGAGCCGTTTTCAAAATAAAATTTACATACATGCAAGAATTGCTCCTTTAATAGTATGGGATAATGGCGATGGAATGGATCCCGGTCCTATGTCCTGACCTTTGACCCCATTTCGTCCATTTTCAATAAGGTTCGTCCCCAGGTGGTCCCCTACCACATACTGAAATTTCATCGAAATCGAACCATTTTTACGAGAGTTATCGTGCGGACAGACGGACGGACGGACAGACGGACGGACAAAGGTGGAGCATATACGCTTTGCAAAGCGTAAAAAATATAGCCCTGTTGCCGGTGGTGGAATCTGAACTAACATCTCATCGCTCCGGAGCCAGTTATTCTCCCGGCTGAACTACACCGACTTTGGCGTATCGCTGCAACTTGCAGTTTTAACTGTTACGCCATCTCAGTGATACGTCACGAAGTTTGCTGTACTTGAAGAGTATGTCGAATTTGTTATAGAAGAAGCTTAAGAAGGAGGGTAGTTTGAATCGTAACGAGACCGACTCAGCAACCTTAATATAAATGGAGCATGCGCTATGCAGCTTCTCCAAGATCATTGTTTCCTATATCGTGTGTGTGCTTTACTTGCACAGTCATAAGAAATTTAAAAAATTACTTTATTTGCAATTTTTAAATTACTTTACTCAAAACCAGGGTTTTCAAGTTACTGTTATTACAACTAGCAACAAGATAGCACTTCAGGTTGTCAAAAACAAACCTTCTCATGTTTATGTTGCCTCTTTACAACCACCTGCGAAAATCCTGGTCTTCAATGGCAGTATGGAAGAATATTATATACCATCTTTTAGGCCTTGGGTGGTTGCCCCACCTGCACCTTCCTGGATACGCATCTGAGGTGGATGTTCCCGAGATAAGGGTCCACTGTGCTTGGTGGCATTTTTAGATCTTTCTTCTGGAGTCATGTGCCTCATCAGAAAGTTTTTGTTGTAACAAACTCTCTCCCTCTCTCGCGCGCGCGCTCGATCTCTTAATTTTTAAATTGACATGATCGGTTATTTTTCCGTGAAAGCAGGCTTCTCTAGCCCTTTAATAAGTCCGTCACAAATTTCGGCATGTGGTTTTCGGGTATAGCCCCCCCCCCAGTGTTAATAACGTCATCTTCACTGTTATCATGACGGCTGCTTTTATTCAGAACCGTTTCAGCTATTTTCACCATGTCACTGAGTGCAATTTTCCTCGTCATCTTCATCTTCACTTCGATTATGACTGTTACCTTCTTTCAGAACCGTTTAAGCTATTTTCACCACATCACTGAGTTTAGTTATCCACGTCATCTTCATCTTCACTGTTATCATGACGATTATCTTCATTAGAACAGTTTCAGCTGTTTTCAACAAATTACTTAGTACAGTTTTCAACGTCATCTTCATTTTCACTGTTATCGTGACTGGTACCATTCATTCAGAACTGCTCAGCTATTTTCACCACATCATTAAGTGCAGTTTTCCACGTCATCCTGATCTTCACTGTTATCACTACGATTCCCTTCATTCAGAATCGTTTTAGCTGTTTTCACCATGTCATTGAGTGCATTTTCCACATCATCTTCATCTTTACTGTTTATCGTGACGATTATCTTCGTTCAGAACCGTTTCAGCTATTTTCACTTTATCACTGAGCGCAATTTTCTAAGTCATCTTTATGTTTATTATTATCATGATTATCTTCTTTCAGAACCATTTCAGCAGTTTTCACCATGTCACTGAGTGCGATTTTCCACGTCATCTTCATCTTCACTATTATTATGGCAGTTACATTCATCTTCACTGTTATCATGACAGTTATATTTATTCAGAACGGTTTCAGATATTTTCACCATGTCACTTAGTGCAATTTTCCACGTCATCTTCATCTTCACTGTTATTATGACAGTTACATTCATCTTCACTGTTATCATGACAGTTATATTTATTCAGAACGGTTTCAGATATTTTCACCATGTCACTGAGTGCGATTTTCCACGTCATCTTCATCTTCACTGTTATTATGACAGTTACATTCATCTTCACTGTTATCATGACAGTTATATTTATTCAGAACGGTTTCAGATATTTTCACCATGTCACTGAGTGCGATTTTCCACGTCATCTTCATCTTCACTATTATTATGACAGTTACATTCATCTTTCACTGTTATCATGACAGTTATATTTATTCAGAACGGTTTCAGATATTTTCACCATGTCACTGAGTGCGATTTTCCACGTCATCTTCATCTTCACTGTTATTATGACAGTTACATTCATCTTCACTGTTATCATGACAGTTATATTTATTCAGAACGGTTTCAGATATTTTCACCATGTCACTGAGTGCGATTTTCCACGTCATCTTCATCTTCACTATTATTATGACAGTTACATTCATCTTCACTGTTATCATGACAGTTATATTTATTCAGAACGGTTTCAGATATTTTCACCATGTCACTGAGTGCGATTTTCCACGTCATCTTCATCTTCACTATTATTATGACAGTTACATTCATCTTTCACTGTTATCATGACAGTTATATTTATTCAGAACGGTTTCAGATATTTTCACCATGTCACTTAGTGCAATTTTCCACTCATAGCCTCATGTCAGCGCTCGAAAAAAAATGTTAGGATTTCAGAAAATTGGAATCTGGAGCTATTGCAGAGTGAAAGTAACAGTTCTAAAACTGATTTTCCGTATGCACGAGAAAGGTGGACACTTTCAACTTCTGCTGCGGAGTTTTGCTTCGCACAGATTTACTGTCATGTAGCACCATTCCCGCAAGTGGAAGACTTCGTTAATTTACTGTTTAAATCGGCTCCAAGATGACCTTGTATTTGTAGCAAATAACTAACATGAATATGTTTAAACATGTTTCACCACTAATAACTGAACTGACGTTTACGTGCTGAAAAAACCACGAAATATGTACAAAAAACCTTCACACACGTAACTTACTCGAAGAAAATTGAAGTGATCCTTAAGAACTTTAATAAAAGTCATACGACTACACATTTAGTAAGATCTTTCGGGACATCTTGTTCCCATCTTCAGACAGATTGTCTAAGTCCGGTGCGCCCCCTATACATACACTGAAGTTACAACAATGACGCATGTCACAAATAAGCATGCGCACACAGTTTTTCTCGGCCTCTTAATGTTCTCAAATTAGGTAGAGATCCTAAACATTACATAACTAAAATAACCATAAGCACACGTACACCACTCAATTGAATCCCAACATTTTACAACACACACACACACACACACACACACACACACACACACACCAATCAAACACCTGCTACAGAATATACATACTACCAATTCAAACAATTCAAACTATAAAATTAAAACATACAAAAAAATCAAAAGTTAATATTGGTGTTGCGTACTGGAACAAGTTGTTTCCAGGAATTTTCTTCGAGTGAGTTACGTGTGTGAAGGTTTTTTGTACATATTTCATGTTTCACCACTACACTCATCACTGAAAGTAATCTCTGTTTTGTAAATATAATACATGAACTTATCTGCGGTTTCTTTCTTCCAGGAGAGGATAAGACCCAACTCTCCTCCAACTCTCAGAATTTGCAGAAAGCTAATCTTTCAGCATCTAGGACAAAAAGGACATAGAGGTAGAGTCTTCATTTTTCTTCTTTATATTTCTTGCCAATTTAGCTTTATGGTTTATTCGGGTTATTTTTTCATATCTCATCAAGTTTGGCAAAACTCAAATAGTATTAAACATGACTGTTTTTTATTTTATTTATTAAAACTGAAAAATACTACAAAAATATTTTTTTTAGTGCTTGAAACTTTTCACTATTTATATGAGTCGTAATTAATTTAGAAGATTTAGGGCATTTCGTGATGTCGTTTGAACATAAATCCCCTTGTTTACTGCTCCCTGTTCCTTCACATTGCTAAATCTGTAAGACTGCATTTACGATTTCTAATCAAAATTAAAAGATTCGATCAAATTCTGAGATCTGAAAAAAATACCTAGCTCATGTACAATATAAACATGAGGCAAAGTTTACATTGGGATAAATTTAAAAGTTGTCGTCAACATTTTTTAACTATTATATGGTATTGTTGCACACATTTAGGAATGAACTAACAAAAAATGTCTGTAACGTGTTTTTAATCATTACTTTAGAAGCTAACACTGCGCTTTCTGTTACAAGACCTGGAACATTCCCTTTTTGTCTCCACGATAAAAGTATAACTAATGTTTTAGAAACCCTGAATGTATTACTATATTACAGTTATCAGAATATGTTTCGGGTCGGTAAATATAACTTGGCACAATAAATATTACTCATAATGTCACTAATCCCAGGTTTTCGCTAACGAACTGGGTGGAACTTCACCTTCAACAAAAGAGCGAAAGCCACTTTCCTCCATAATCTATGAACAAGTTCGTCAGTCTTACGATTGAAATGCCTGTTGCTTAGGCAACAAACTGACTCAAGAGCAAGTCATCGGGAGACCATGAACGCCGTAATGTCCGGTGAACTTTAGGAAGTCTCGTCGCTTTTATAAGTCTGCGCATGAAAGTTTTGCCACAAAGGGCAGTAGGTCTTGCAGCGTTACTGCAGTAAAATGCTGCTCCATAGAAATGAAAACACAGAGCTAATCCATGTGCCAAATCTCAAAACTTGAGGAGTCCCCGGTGGGCATGTTATCTCAATTCTTGAAGATAATATGCCACTCGGTTCCAGTCGTCCCAACTAGGCCCGCGTCTTGGATTCGAACCTAAGCGATGGCTTTCGATCATTCGTCCGAGTTGGGGCCCGGTTCGAATCCCGGTGAGACATGGATGTTGTTTTTGTCTAACGACACTGGCTCTCCTAATGAGGCATGCGCCATACACTGCTGGACAATTGCTAAGGACGGATCATAAACGGCTATATAGCGCATAAAAAGTAAGTGTGGTTGGATGCCAAGTGAAATAAAATAATGTCAGAATGCCAAGGACATTACAAGAAAGACAATTTATTGTGCTCTGAAATCCAGAAGGCTTTGGAACGTGTTCAAGGGACAAACAGACCATTTTGTTCAGAATACGTAAACGTGAAAAAAATGCAATTACCGTCCGCAGGCGTTCCGGCGTAAGATGTCAATACGGGATATGGCCACCATGGAGGGCGATGCAAGATTCCACACGTCGTGTCATGCTTTGCACAATATTACCAAGCAGCTGTTGGGATAATTTATCCCGTTCCTCTGTCATTGCACGGATGAGGGTGTCCTTGTTTATTGGAGGGCATTGGCGACCAGCAAGACTCCTCCCCAAAGCATCCCACACATTTTTAATGGGATTCAGATCTGGAGAACGTGCTGTCCATACGAGGCGTTGAATATCCTCGCTCTCAAGACACTCCTGGACAGCGACTGTTCGATGACATGTTGCGTTGTCGTCCATGAAAATGAATCTATCACCGACAGCACCACGGAACATGCGAACATGAGGTAGCAGAACATCATTAATGTATCGTTGGCCAGTCATAGTCCCAGTTGGAAGCACATAGAGGGACGTACGGCCATTGATCATGATGCCAGCCCATACCATGACACTACATGTCGGATATCGGTCCCTTTCCTGTATGTTTGCTGGACAATATGCAGTACCAATATCACGCCAGATCAGTTGTCGTCGACAATCAGACGATAGACTGTATCTACTCTCATCTGAGAAGAGGACAGCAGACCAATCGTTATCAGTCCAATTGCGATGTTGATGGCACCATTGCAAACGGGCTGCGCAAGAGCACGGAGGTCCCAGAAATGAAGTGGTTGTGGGTCAGCAGGTCGAACCTGTTGATCCAAATAGTTACAGAACTTCTCTATGGGATTAAGGTCGAGCGATTTCGCCGGCCAAGGGAGAACGGGGACATCGATGTCGTGTTCCTGAAATCAGTTTCTCACCCCTTTAGCGACGTGGTACGGCACATTGTTCTGGTGCTAGACCCCGTCATCACCAGGATAAACGTCTAGCATGAAAGGATGCATGTGGTCAGTGAGTATGGACAGGTAACCATTGGCGTTCAGGGACCCATCCAGTAGTAACCAGCGGTTCCAGGTCATACCAAGAAAGCAACTCCCAGACATGCACACTGCCAGCGCCGGCCTGTACTTGACCGACAAACGTGTGTTGGTTCTCATGTGTCTGACGCCGAAATCGCAACCGCCCGTCACTTCTGTGGCGCAGAAACCTTGATTCGTCGGAAAATGCAATCTTTTTCCACTGTGCAATGACGATAGTCTCATGCGTACTGCAGGTGTCGTTGCCGATGGACCTCGGTTAACATGGGCGCGTTCACGCATCGTCGACTCCGGAGACCCAATGCTTAACAGGATTCGCTCTACTGTTATCGGGGACTCGTACCTGGGTGCCCCAGTGTTCATTTGCGTTGTCAATTGCTGCAGTTTTGCGCGTCTATTGCCCTTTACCAGTCGACGGAGGCGACATTATCTTCTGGGGTCGATGGAATATGGGGCTCCGCAGTTATGACGTCGGGAGGTACTCGGTGTGCCAGAATTCCATTCTTGTTTCCGCCTTACTACAGTTCTTCGCGAATAGCCCACGAAGTCTGCTGTTTCTGAGATGCTTCTACCCTTGTCGCAGTAGCCGTTGATCAACATTTTTTTGAACGTCCGTCAAGGTACTACCTCTGCCCATTGTAACGCACTATGGCTCATCTGTCCTGGCCGGATGCTTATATCTCCGTGTGGTCGACCTTGTCACGTGCGCACCCCTGGGCGGGTATTCTGTGATTCCGGGGGTTGGTCATATTATTCTGATACGACTATGCAATCTTTCTTACTACGACGGCATTTTAAATACCTCCGCACCTCTTTATTATACGTGTTCAACTCCTCCTCAAAACGTGGAAAAATTTTGCCATGTGAGAAAAAAATGGGAAAAAAAGCTAGGAATTTCCATTCTGTGAAGTGAGACACGCACGATTTTGAGTTCTGAAATGATGGAAAATCCTCTTTGAGCGTTGCTTGAAAAAAAGGTCAGTTGTTTAAGCGTGATACTCAAATCCTCTATAACGAAGTAAATTTCTCCGTCATTTTTATCCGCGCCGGGGTTCGAACCCGGGTCCACTCATTCCGGAATAAGTTGCTCTACCAATTAAGCTACGCGGACATGTATTCTCATTCCTATCTGCCTTTATGTCATGTGCGTCCTGCTGGCAGGTACGTCACATCTCCTGGTACGTTACACCTCTTCCAACTGCTTTGAAGTATGGCTGCCCGCCTTTTCGTCACATCTCAGTTCTGAGAGGTTCTTGATATCCCTGCATACAATAAATAATAATAAAAGCAGTACATTCTTGAAACGTTTAAAAAAATTTAATATTATGGGCACTACAGTCATACGGCGTTTTGTTTGTTTGGGGGTTTCTGAACTCACACGAGTGTTCTAATAAATCCGAATTTAGAACCACAGATTCCAGGGAATGAAGAGTACCAGAGTTTGAAAATAGCCTTTATTGAAAACGGAAAAGGTACATACCATAATCAGAGAAAACAACATAAAAAATGATATATTTACAATGCAACAATAACATGACAGATAAGCACACAGCGGTAAAGCAGAGAACGATGGCGATTAAGTGGAGCATAAGGCAGGAAGTCTAGAACACTGTTAAGGTACAACAACAAGCAGGAAGTGTAGTACACGAAAAACACGGTGCAAGGCAAAAAGAGTCAGGGAAGTCAGAATTATACACAAAATCGGAAGGAACGTCAGTAGTACATTCCCAGGAGCGAAGATCGGCATAAAAAGGTATCGGCATCACTATAGCTATGTGGATGAAGCGGAGAGCACCACAGGTGAAGAGTCGGGAGCACAGGTGTAGCCACATCAAAAGCGGCAGACCGTTCCTTTCGAGTATTTCGAGAAGACCGTTGACGACGTTTCTTGGGCTTGGCTCCAGCAAGTGGAAAAGCACAAGGAACGGTGACATCACAGAGACTAAGAACGGTGTCCGAGACAGCAGGCGGTGATAACAGCAAGAGGCGGCAACAGTACAGTCTGGAAGTTCGCGGCACACGAAAGGAGCACCAGTCACAAAAGCAGGAAAGCCATCTGAGAAAACAGGAGACGGTTATGAAATAGACACTGGCGCAGAAACGGAGGCACCATCAACAAGAACTGCAGGAGAATCCGGCAAAGAGGTCGAAGACGGTGACGGTGACGGAGGCGGTGTGCAAACAGGAGTGTTAACAAAAGAGGGCACGTCTGAAGGGACAAACTGAAAAGGAACGATTCCAGAAGAATAAGAGTCAGTGGGGAAATCAAAGGCGTCAAGAATCGGGGGCGGGCACCACAACCACCGAAGGAGGTGAAGATGCAAAACAGGAGAAGCCGGAGGAAGAGCACCATAGACTGAATGAAAAACATAATATCCATGACTTGCTCTCCGCCACAGTTACCAAGTAGTCAGAGCCGCGGGCTTCTGGTTAATGGTCTAAGTAGAGCCTGGATGAGATAGAGACTGTGTGTTTACCCTACCGCTCTGGTTTACTCACTTCCCTGGAACCAGTTGTGCACCGGACCGGTGGAAAAGTGTTCCGAGGCGCGGGTTTCTGACCATTCGTCCGAGATGGGTGTGGGTTCAAGTTCTAGCACAATCTTAGCATGGATGATGGTTTTGTCTGATAGCACTAACTCTGTATCTTCCGTGAAAACATCGGCCTCAAACTTGGGATTGTCTTACTGTATATACTCACTGTCATTATTAAACCCTGAGAAAAAGTCTAGCTCCTGGATTCGAATCAGGATTCAGCACTACAAGAAGCCTTCGACCATTAGGCGACAAAAACGGGGTTCATTACAAAAACAAGTATCTATTGGTTTTGTTGGAGAGTAAGTGTATCTGCATGTTTGAAGCATTTTTCTCATAAATGAGTTTTCTAGACGTGTATTGTTACTGTTCTTTTCTGTTTTATTTTTTCCAGTTCTTGTTTCTAAAGGGAAACTGCAAAATATGATGTTGCCAACATCAGAAGAGAGACACTGTTTCCAACAGGTCAGGAGATTAGTCCCGTCATATCGAAGAAAAGTTAACCCACCTTCCTGTTTTAACCTTAACAGACTTTTTCCAAGTCAGTGTTGCTAAACATACACTTAGCTCTGTGACTGTTGCTTTGGTTGCACTAGCCTCTGTACATTTGCTTGAATTCTGCACATGTATGTGCTAGCTACATGATGGCTCGTTCTCTGTACAACTTGTAAATCAAAAGCAGTTATTCTGATAGCATATTTTATTCATTTTGATTGCAAGATAGATTATTTACACATGCCGAAATATGTGCTGAATGTCATTCTAAAAATAAGTGTCTGTGTAAATAAAGTATTTCCTGAGAATTAGGATCGAACTTATTTCAATCTGTACGAAAATCCAGTGAGTGTTCATGTTCTCATTTTTATCCTTAATTTTTTTAATAATCATTGCTTTTCTATGAATATGTTTATTCTTTTGCAAGAAATGGTTTTCTGTAATGGTAAAATTTTCATATTTAATGTACGGAATGTATGCTAACGACTGTTGATTCGTCTCTTTGCCATAAAAACATATGCAACTTGAATGTCTTTCGTTTGGTTTGTATGCCTCCCTGGAATGGCGTGAAAGATCTTTACAATTTGACTTTGACTTAGTTATACGTACATATATATGTATATACATGAATTTAAATAAAGTAATCTGTATTACTTTATTTAAATTCTCAAAATCATCATATTGTTCATTTCTGCATAATATTACTCAGCCTTGGGTGAGTAAGAATTGTGACTGATATGGCTGAAATGCTTTCTGAAATATTGTATATTTGAAGGCTAGTTAGCAGAGAGATAGGAACAAATAAACGATATGTATTTGTACACTTCAGATAGTTTTTGGACATTGGCTTATCATTAAAATTTGAAATTAATTCTCATTTAGATTGAAAGTAAGTCCTTTTTAGTTTCAGATACGGTCGGCAATTAAATTTTTTTGAAATCTGACTTTGGTGTTAAAACTCATAAATGTAGATATATTGTAAAACTGAAATCCAAATTTCTGGAAATCTTTTGCGACTGAAAACTGATTGAACATTTCACAAAACGTGTATATTTCTGATATAGTTCTTTGAGCAGCGGTAGAAGATTTTGTAATTCATCCTGAACGTTCGAAATGGTCTGCCTCTCAGAGTTGAGTGGAATGAGGTTCTGTATTGTTTTGTAACTCTGTTGTGCTGTACAGTATCGTCTACTTCTCTCGTAATTTCTTTGTCGAGTAGATTATAGACAGCATATTCGTGAAACGTTATACACCTGCCATACTGCGCATACATACAACAGCAATGCAAGTTTTACACCTGCAGCACTGGGCATACATATCTCTGCATTGCGACCTTTGTCAAGGGTCAGGTGTGTGCTGACTTTGTTGACTTTCTTTGTGTTCTTGGATAATAGATGGCGCTACTCGACATTCATTGTATAAAAACAATAGATGCTGGGTTTTGCTATCTATTGTTGCATATCTAGCGCATGTCATTGCACACCTCCATGCTTGTGGAGTGCATGTCTAGGTTGTCAACAGAGTAGCAGGACAGAAATTTGTCAACAGAGTAACAGGGCAAAACTTTGGACCTTGCCGTGTAACTGACTCAACTGGATGCAGTTGTGTTTGCAACCACAATGTTGTATGTGCACAATCATTATTTCGTGCTTTTCTGCGATGCATGTGCATTTTTCTTTCAGTTAATTAAATTTCTTGGATTCGAACCATGTACATTTATTTTGGAATACACCTGCAGGCTGTGAAATATAATGTATGTGATATTGTACCTTTCCTGTGTTTTTGTAGCTGCGATTGCGATATGAAAGTGGCACTGTATGCGATTTTGTACTTTCGCCATATTTGCTTTGTGGAGCGTCGTTTATACAGTATCTAAGAAATCTATACGATTTTGTATCTTTGTTGCTTCTCCGTTCTCGTGAGGATACCTACGTGATTTAGTATCTTTGCAACACTTTCGTTATCAAGAGTCGATTGTGGAGAATATACTAGTAGGATTTTTTACACCTTTGTGTGTCAAGTAACGTTGCAGAGATTCTTTTGTATAAAAAAATGCCCGAGTGGTTTTGTATCTTTGCATTTGCTATCTTTGCCAAGAATTAATTGCAGCATAGAGATTTATATGATTTCTTTCCTTTCATTGGTATCTTTACCAAAAATTAGTATCAAAATGGAGATCTGTGTGATTTTACATCTTTGTATTCGTATACGTGCCAAGAATTAGTTCCAAAATGGAGAATTGTGTGATTTTGTACCTTTGCTTTTGTTTTTTTCATCGAGAGCCACTTGTGGGGAGAATGTCTACGTATTTTTACCTCTGCATTAGCACATTTGTCAGGAATCGGTTGTTAAACAGAGATTTGTATGATTTTCATCCTTCATCAACATTCTGTCTTCGCGAGTTGGTTGTGGAGAAGATTCCGATAGGTTGTTCTACCACTGTCATTCATACTTTGTCGAGAGTCAGTTACGTATAAGATACTAGATTTTGTAGCATTCATTCTTACTTTGTCGGGAATTTCTTACAAAGAGACTTTCTTTGTGATTATATATCTCTACATTTGTACCTTTGTCAAGAATTTATTACGAAATGCTGATTTATGTAATATTATACATCTGCTGTGTTTTCATTGGTGAGAGTTAGTTTCGTCGAAGCTGAGTTTTCGGCTACCTCCAATAACTTGGCTTCGACGAAGATAACAACTGAAACAAAGAGAACATCTTTATGATGTGTGCAATACATATAATGCAAATGATCTATGAAGGACATGTGGGTGAACAAATGACGAAGCTTGAACACTGCAGCATACTGCACAACCAACACCTTTCTCTAATGGGTTGCGCAGCTACTTCACCAGTTGTTGTTGGGTGGATTCGCAAAGTGCAGTTGTGATGTAGAATCTGAGTGTATTTGCAAGTGTATGCGAAATGTTTCTCTCGACAGAAAAACTTTTAAAGTATCATGTGTGAGCTCACTTGAAATGTGCTCTTTGTATGCGCTTATGTGTTTTGTATGCAGTAAGGCATGGATGCACATGTACATACGCTATATTGAAAAAGTCACCGGATACCCCTCAAAAGGAAATGAGCGGATCCGCTGCGTTGTGAAAACGCACGGTACAGCTGCAAACGGTATAAAAACAAGCTTGCATCTGACCGCTATCATATCGTACTGTGAGGTTGGGTAAAAATGTCGCGGTGGGAGAGAACTGTTTCTGAGAAAGGAAAAATTGCTAGGTGTTGTATTAGAGGGTTGTTCATAAGAGACACCGAGAGACGTTTATACTACCCAAGTCAACTGTTTTGGATGTACTGAATAAATGGAAGACACATGGCGTACCTGAAGCAGCAAAACGTACCGGCAGATCAAAGAAAATCAGTGCTAGAAGACGTCGAAGCCTCAGGAGAGTCGTTACAGCTAATCGACGGAGTACTGCATAAGACCTGAGTGTACAAGTGAGTAAAAATGCTGGAACCTCGGTATGTACACGTACCATTCGCAGAGAACCTCATTCCATGGGTTACCGTGGTCGTTCGGCTGCGCATAAGCTTTTGATCTCCACTTGGAATGCTACTCGTTGTTTAGCATGGTGTAAAGAACATTTATCGTGGACCGTAGATCAATGGAAACGGATCCTATGGACTGATTCATCCAGATACACGATCCATCAGTCTGATGGCCGTGTGTGTGTATGGCGGCAGTCGGGATTTTCCGGGGGAACGCTATTTACCTCAGTGTACTACGGTCAAGTTTGGAGTTGGCACTGCACTCGTGTGGGGGTGTTTTTCGTGGTATGGTCCAAGCTCATTGGTTATCGTGCACAAACCTGGTAACCAGAACGTCCACCTCGATATGCAGGACAAATATGCCCTACCAACTCTGTGGCAATACTATGGAACCGAGCCTTGTTGGTACCAGCAGAATAATGCACCGAACCATAAAGCGAATACTGTTACGGCGTAGTTTTGACGATAATTCCCTATCGTGTGTGGACTGGCCAGCACAGAGCGCTTATCTTAATGCCATAGCGCACCTATGGGAATAATTAGAGCGCCGCATAAGAAGTTTGGAACCAAGGCCTACTACTAAGCAACGGTTTGCGGCAGCGTTATGTACTGAATGGAAGCGCATACTTATCGCTGTGTTCCAAAACCTTGTCGAAAGCTGTCTCGATGGGTCAGTGCATACATTAAGGCCGAGGGTGTACCGACACCGTTCTAATGTATGTCAATAAATGCTATGTTGTGTTTCTTTTCTAGATGTCCGGTGTCTTTTGTCAATATATTGTATATTGTACTGGTGTTCGTTCTGATCTGTCAGGCATGGTACCTGTAAGTGTAAATAGAATTGACTACTAAACCAGATGACCCATATCTACTTTGATACATGTTATTTTAATATTATGATAGAGTTTCAAATCTAAATGGAAGACACGAGTTTTAACGCATATTTAAAATCAGGGCAATGGTGAGAAGTATGCACGCATACTTTAAACCAATGGATTTCTGTTTGTGTTTAGCTTTTTCGAGAAATTAACTGATTCATTTTCTCGTCTTGACAGTGAGCAATTATTATTGTTGTTGTTCTGGAAATGATAATTAAAACTGTGTTTTGTTTGAAAGACAACTAAATTCTCCATCATTTCTTCCTTACATTCCATGATCAGTAGGCATTATGATTGAAATTAACCACCTATTAGTCTCCTCCTAAGCTTTCGTTTTTTATAGTTCAAAGCAACATGTACTACACTGACGGAAAAAAATCCCAACACCACGAAAAAATAGTTGTAGAGGAATGAAATGAGGGCAATACATTTGTATAGGTAACATATTTAATCGATTAAGGTTTCAAGATCACAGCTTATTGTAAGCGCGAGAAAAGTCATTTTAAATGTGAAATGCTGGTACATTAATAACCAGTGTAACCGCCAGAATGTTGAATGCAAGCACGCAAACATTCATGCGTTGTGTCGTACTGGTGCTGGATGTCAGTTTGTGGGATGGAGTTCCATGCATGTTGCACTTGGTCGGTCAATACAGGGACGGTTAATGCTTGTTGGGGGTGACGCTGGAGTCGTCATCCAATCATGTCCCATACCTGCTCGATTGGTGAAAGATCTGGTGATCTAGCAGGCCACGGCAACATGTCGACACTCTGTAGAGCATGTTGGGTTACAACAGCGGTATGCGGGTGAGCGTTATCCTGTTGGAAAACACCCCTGAAATGCTGTTCATGAATGGCAGCACAACAGGTTGAATCACCAGACCGACGTACAACTGTGCCGTCAGGGAGCGTGGGATAACCACGAGAGTGCTCCTGCTGTCATAGGAAATTGCTTCCCAGACCATAACTCCAGGTGTAGGTCCAGTGTGTCTCGGTCGCAGACAGGTTGGTTGCAGGCGCTCATCTGGCCTCCTTCTAACCAACACACGGCCATCACTGGCACCCAGGAAGAACCGGCTTTCATCAGAAAACACAACAGATCTCCACTCCGTCCTCCAATGAGCTCTAGCTTGACACCACTGGCGTCGCAAACGGCAGTGGTTTGGAGTAAGTGGAATGCACGCTACAGGGCGTCAGGCTCGGAGCTGTCCTTCAAGTAACCGATTTGTAACAGTTCGTTGTGTCACTGTGGTGGCAACTGCAGCTTGAATTGTTGATGCAGACGCGATACGATGCACCACGGCCATACGCCGTACACGGCGGTCTTCCCTCTCAGTAGTGCCAAATGGCCGGCCGGAACCCGGTCTTCTTGAGGCAGTACCTTCCCTTAACCACCTGCTGCCAACAATCATGCACAGTGGCTACATTCCTGCCAAGTCGTTCTGCAATATTGCGGAAAGAAAATCCACCTTCTCTTAGCCCTATTACACGACCTCGTTCAAACTCAGTGAGCTGTTGATAATGGCTTCTTCGTCTTCTTAAAGGCATTCTTGACTAACATCAATACCCTACGTCGAATGTCAACGATAACTAACGCTCACGAACGTTACAGCGCGTATTTACAGCAAACCTGCTTTGCATGTTCCGAGGGGCGCTACTAGCGCCACACGTATGCGCCGAGCACGAAATTTGCATAGACGTCATCTTACAGATGTACTCTCACCGCCTACCAACTGTCGTTTATCTAACACAACCCCTTCTCGGTGTTGGAATTTTTTTCCGTCAGTGTATATTAACGGTTCACATACTACTGAATTCAATGAAGAATAACTTTGTAGAGCACGCAGTTTTTGATAAAGCGTGTGTCAAAGGTAATTCGTTTTGCTGATCAAATTTAGCAGTAAGTCAATACGCTTGCATCGTATTATGAACAAACGCAACGCTGTTAGCACTGTATTGTGAGAACACAGTCTTGTCCGCGCTGGTCATCGATCCGGGTCCTCTCACTCTGGAGTAATTCGCTCACCCAACTGAGCTACGCGGACATGCGCTCTCATTACTATCTGCCTTTATCTCAAGTGCGTCCGGTGGCGCAGGCACGTCACGTCTCCCCCTCCCCCTAAAGGGGGCCGGGGGCCTGGACCGTGGTTCGTCAACCGGGACCGTGGTTCGCTGTAGGCAGTCATCCCATGAAGAACGTTCATTAGAGAAATCCCAGACAATTTGGTGTGTGGAACGCAACATCACACACATTTATTTTTCGAAGCACTGAAGAAGGGATTCTCATTTTTCCTGTCTCGCGGTGTGGAAAGAACGTCACACCATTTCCAGAAAATTAACGGCCAGATCATCCTTGAAGTTCGGGCGCCAATGTGAAAACACAGGCTTGTCCACGCCGGGCATCGAACTCGGGTCCCCTCACTCCGGAGTAAGTCGCTCTCCCAACTGAGCTACGCGGACATATGCACTCATTGCTATCTGCCTTTATCTCGTGTGCGCCTCTCGGCGTAGGCACGTCACAATTGTTATGATTCTTTTCCAAAAGTACCTTGTATATAAATCGACTGGCCTTCTGTGTTTTATAGAAAGGAAGGGGGAAATGCAGTATGGAACACAGTTACCTTCTTTAAATCCCAAATCTGCAATATGTTGTGTCAGAGATTGTGAAAACAAACCTTTATATTTTGCTGGTGATGGGATTCAATCTACATCTACCTTCTCCGGAGCCGACTGTTCAACCGACTGAACTACACCAACAAAGCTTATCGCTGAAACTTTTGCGTTTTGAATGCTGCGTCACCTCTTGGGTAGATACGTCATATGTATCCAACCCCTTTTTCCCCACTGAGAAAGGGCTGGCACGAAATCGAAAGTTTCCGGTCAGCAGGCAAATCCTGCTTTTATGTAGTTCGCTGTAGAAGAAATTCTTATTAATTCCAGACGATGTGTGAAAGAAGCATCACACATTTTTCGAAGCGCTGAAGACGGAATTCTCATTAATTCCAGACAATTGTTGGAGGAACATCGCACATTTCTCTCTAACCTTGTGGCCAGGAGATTAATTTTTAAGTTTGGGCGACAATGCGAAAACAAGCCCTTTATTGCTAGTGATGGAATTCGAACCCACAGCTTCAGACTTCTACGGAGTTGACTGTTCTACCGGTTGACCTACACCGACGAAGCTCTTCCGTTTTACTGAACGTCACTCTGAGGTAGGTACACAACGAGCTATGCAAAGAAAATAAACATGTAAAGCAGCCTGCAACTTGGATCAGAAGTTACAGTTATTATACTCGACCTTAGCCGTTTTTCTGCGTTTCAAAACTACAGTCATATACAATTTTTTATATGTCCCTGTATGTATGCATATAGGAATATGAAGATTGAGAGAAATGCGAGCAGTGGTGTAGTGCTGACTGAAAGAGTACAGGAATGCGCGGTGCCTTTACGTCTTCCATAACTTTCCCTCCTTATCCCACCCCCATTCAGCCTTTCCCATTTTTTACGCTTTCCAACCTTAGGTTGTTGAAGCGAATATGCTCCAGCTTTGTTTGTCTGTCCTCACGATAGCTCGCGTAAAAATGGTTCGATTTCGATGAAATTTTAGTATGTGAGGTCAGAACAAAGGAGCGGAATCTGTTCCATAGCCCTTATGCATCATAACTTACGTAAAAATACTTCGATTCCGACAAAACTTTATCACGTTGTTTCTGAGGTATACTGAACCGATTCTGTTTAATATCATCGAAATGAGGTCAAAGGCAGGACACAGGAGCGAGATTTATTCCACAGCCATTATTCTCATAACTTGAGTAATGATTTCTGGTATGTTGGAAAGCATATCATAATCAATGCATTGCATGATTTTACTAACTTGTTGCATTCTTATATTTACAATATAAGAAAGTATAGCGATCAGTCGAAATAAGACTTCCGGATTTACATATGACTAGAGTAACTGAATTCCTAATTACAATAATTTACCAACTGCAATATCCCCAAAAACATTAGAAAAAGGAGTTCAAGGGACTTTCTTTTTTTTTTTTTTTTCTTGAAGGTTTAACGACCACCGTGAGCTATTCAATGGGGTTTAAGCAGTCACCCGTCCCTAATTTAGAGTCATTGGTTCTAAGGAAGGGAGATAGCCAGTGCCGTAAGACAAACACAACATCCTTGCCTCGCCGGGATTCAATCCCAGGCCTACTTAAGCCGACTGTTAGACCACTGGGCCACCGGGTCGGCAGACTAACTCTGCCTTCAAACAAACATGGGATGTTAATTCCACTAACTGTTCAGTTTTTCTGTTGAATTTTTTATTGGAAAAGAATTGTAGGACATTCGCATATTTTAACAAGTTAGTAAAGTCATGCAATGCATTGATTATAATAAGCTACCCAACATACCAGAAATCATTACTCAAGTTATGAGGATAATGGATGTGGAATAAATCTCGGTCCTTTGACCTGACCTTTGATCCCATTTCGATGATATTCAACAGAACCTGTTCAGTATACCTCCGAAATAACATGATAAAGTTTTGTCGCAAAGGAAGCATTTTTACGTAAGTTATGATGCATAAGGTCTATGGAATAGATTCCGCTCCTGTGTCCTAACCTTTGACCCCATTTCTCCGATTTTCAATAGGATTCGTTGACCCCATTTTGCCCATTTTATACGCAGGCCCCTACAACATACTAACATTTCATCCAAATCAAAGAATTTTTGCGTAAGTTAAGACTCATAATGGCGATGGAAGTGATTCCGCTCCTATGCCCTGACCTTTAACCCCATTTCGCCCATTTTCAATACGTTTTGCTCCCAGGTTGTCCTCTACCACATACTAAAATTTAATTGAAATCTAACCTTTTTTACGTTAGTTATGACGCACAAGAGCAGTGGAATGGATCCCGCTCCTATGTCCTAACCTTTGACCCCATTTCGTTCACTTTCAATAGGGTTCCTTCCGAGGTGATCCCCTTCCACATACTAAAAGTTCATCGAAATCGAACGATTTTTACGAGAGTTATCGTGCGGCCGGACATACGCACACAACGCGTGACGGAATGAGGCAGATGGGAATCGCGACCATCTGATCGAAAGAGTGTGACGTCATAAATTTTAATAGGATCCAAACAAAACGCGTGACGTAATGAGACAGATGGCGTGACCTCGCGCCAATATCTCAAGCGCGAGATTGTGACGTCATAAGATTTCTAAGCATGGGCAACATTAATAGGACGACTTCATGACGGTAAAAACGTGGTAATTCGGGGTGGTTATTTAACCCACTAAACGAGTTTTCCTAAAGTCGAGATCAAACTAAATCGATGTCTAGTACCAGAAAACGGTAGGTTAACGACTTTCTTCCAAATTCTTAGAGCCGTTTTTAAAATAAAATTTACATACATAGAGAATTGCTCCTTTAATAGTATGGAATAAGGGCGATGGAATGCATCCTGATCGGATGTCCTGAACTTTGACTCCATTTCGTCCATTTTCAATAGGGTTCGTCCCCTACCACATCCTAAAATTTCATCGAAATCAAACCATTTTTACGCACGTTATGACGCATAAGGGAAATGGAATGCATCCCGCTCCTATGTCCTGCCCTTTGACCCTACTTCACCCATTTTCAATAGGGTTCATTCCCAGGTGGTTGTCTACAATATAGTAAAATTTCATCAACATCGAACTATATTTACGCAAGTTATGACGCATAAGGGCAATGGAATGGATCCCGCTCCTATGCCGTGACCTTTAACCCAATTTCGTCCATTTTCAATAGGGTTCGTCCCAAGGTGGTCCCCTGCCACATACTAAAATTTCTTCGAAATCGAACCATTTTTACGCGAGTTATCGGGCCGACAGACGGACGGACAGAGGGACGGACAAAGCTGGAACTTATACGCTTCTTCAACCTACGGTTGAAAAGCGTAAAGAAACTCAGCGAAGCTGTCGACAGGCAGAAAGGAAAGTTCCTCAAGCTGTATTTAGAACGACTGCGAGAATTGAGCCATAAAAAGATTAGCTTGCTTACTGAAGCAAGCTAATCTTGCTTCAGTAAGCAAGCTAATCTTTTTATGACGTTTTGTTGAATAAAATTTCCTCCCTCGAAGAAATTGTCGAAAATTTAAAGAAAGATAATAAAAGAAATTTTTAGGACTTACGTTCAGCGATCCAAGAGATGGGTAATTTCAAGGTCCCTTTAATCTGAAATCACACAACTGAGAAAATAAATTAAAAAAAGAAAAAAAAAAAAAAAAAAAAAGAATTCAGAGAGATTGAAGAAATGTCTTAACAATGCATAGGCTAAAGTAGACACCATAAGATATTTCAAGATCCATTACGAGCACTTTCTATCAAATCCTATGATTTTTGGAGAGACAAAATTGGTATTCCATTGCTGAACGCTACATTTCAAAATTGCCTTTATTCTTCAGTAAAATAACATTTCTATGTACATGACAATGGAATTCTGCCAATAAATACAGCGGTATATACATCAGCTGGAAAGTTCCAGTGAAACGTAAAACAAAATATTGTTAAAATCATAAAAAAAATTATTTCGCCACGTAGGGCGAAGGAGAGGCCGACAAAAAAAGCACGAGCGATACAAACGAAAATGTTTACCTACAGTATTGTAGACAGGGCAAGACATGATTCTATACTATGCACAAATTCCAATTAAGCATTACTACCATACTAAAGATTAAACATTAGGTACTAATTCACAGAAATGCAACAGTGATGCTACATTCAAAATTTACAACATATGTACAGAAGTATTCAGTGACAAGGGGAAATAACGCTAAATGTACTCAGAAGGGCATCTTGTTACATTATATTATACACACAGTGACTAATATTTTAAAAAAATATTCAACATAATGAAGGGGACATTGCGTGGGCAGTAAACTGTGCAGAAGGAAGAATTATATACAACAACATAAAACCCAACATTATCGAAGAGAACATGGGAAACATGGTGAGCTATCTTCAATGGCATATTAAAACAGAAAAATCACAAATAGCGAAGCACCAAAATTAATACGTAAAAACATGATTTGCTACAGTGAACGTAGGCGACAACAAAAATCCCACTTATAGGTTGAGATGTAACTGCAAATTGTGGATATGGAACCACCCAGCCGATTGAGCCCAAGTGGATTGAAAAACGCTATCGGCGTTTGTTGAGGCAGCACGAGAGTGCTCCATTTGGAGGCGAGTGGTTAACCGTGCTAGGAAGCGTCTCCGAATGATAGCACTTGCCTCCTGAGGAGGTGGAATAAGAGCAGGGAAGCGTTGTTGAAGATGGAAAGCATAGACAGTGAACTTCACAAGAAGAAAAATATAACGGCACACAGGAGGCAAGTGAGTAGGTGGATGCTTTGTTTGGAGTAGCCAAGCATATGCAAGAAATGGTAACGATCCAGCACAAATTCGATCAGCAAGACGAAATGCTGTGTTTAGGACTGGCAGGAGAACGGGGCAGAATAGGTATTGATGTTGGACGTCGCTGACTTCAGGGCAAAAGGAGCACTGCGGAGAGGTGAGAAGGGTCATGCGAAACAGTACAGATGGGGCGGGGAGACGAAGGTGAAGAAATTGCCAATGGACATTGAGTTCAAGAGGGGAGGAAAGGGCAGAGGTAGATGCTGTCCAGATGGCGGGGAGAAGAGAAGGAGGAGCAGAATGAACAGAAAGTGGAAGTGCGGGAGGGGAAAGAAGAAGCCAATAAAGAGAAGAGGAGGAGAGAGAAGTAACTAGAACCGGGGAGCTACGAATGAGGAGAAAGAACGGTAGGGAAAGAGGAGCAGAGGGGACCGAGAAGAGACCATCAGGTGAAGCGAGGAGTGGAAAGAGGCTCCAAAGCGCTGTGCGAAGGAGAAGATATTCGTTAGCAAGAGTAATGGTTGGAGATAGAAACAGGGAAGAAAGAGGTCTCCAGGTTAGATCAGAAGTTACGAGAGAACGGACAGTTATCACACCAGAGCGGATCCAATGAGGAAAGTAAAAGTAAGGGAGGTTAGGAGGGTGAATAAGAGAAGAGAAGAAGAGAGGTTCATCTAGGAGATCAAGAGTTGAAGAAGGAAATGAACGGAGAAGAGGAAGCGAACGAAAGAGAGAAAGGCCCTCTCGCAGGACAGGAGGGAGGTGGGACGGGAGAAGAGAGTATGCATCCATCTTCAGAAACAGTAGGAAGGTGAAAGATGGGTCACGGGAAGAAGCTAGAACATTCAAGGTAGTGGTAAGGGACTGAACAGTTGAAGTGGCAAGACGAATGAAATGAATAATGCGATACAACTTTGAAGGGATGGTACATAAAATTCAGATGAAATCCTAGGCTTCTTATGCTAATGACAAAATGCTGCATGAATTTATCCAGTGAGGAAAAGAAAAAATCTGCGTCCTAAGTTTTGACGAGATGCATATTGGTTCAACTAATATTTATGAGAGAGGAAAAGGTTTTAAACCACTAATCCCTTCTAGAAAATCACAAAAAAAAAAAAAAAAAAAAAAAAAAAGACGGGAACCATACAATAAGTTTTTGACATCAGAAAAATATTGTTAGTATATTAGGCAAAATGCTTTTTAAAGAAAAAGTATGCATGACAAAAATGTTTCATTTAAAATCTTAAAATTATCGCATTTGGTACTCTATTACATCAAGGTCTTCCGATTTTAGGATCCAAATTCCTTAACTTTTGTTTTCGAAACAGGTGATTTCTAATATTTGGGTACGCATTGCAATCGACGACATACACTGCCGGACAATTGCTAAGGACGGATGACAATAGCAACGATAGCAACCATAAAATGGAAGGCAGGTAAATGTGGAAATTAGCATAAGTGCGGGATACAGTAAGACGAGTTGTGCGTATGCAAATTTTGGATTGCCGAACTTGTTCGTGACGTCATAGCGCTGATAAGAGATATAAAGGATTTGACGCGTATTGACCGTTGTTGTTCAAACGCAAAGTTGAAAGGGAAAGAATCAATTGACGAACTTGCAATTTTCAGTATGTCTTCCCGTAAAATCATCACCTAGATGATTTTACGCGTGGCCGTATTATTGGCAAGATTGAAGAAGGGCGAAAAATAACAGATGTTGCCAGGGAGTTCGACGTCAGCCACAGTGTTGTTTCAAGGCTTTGGAAATCATTTCAAGCAAATGGAGAGTGTAGCAAACGTCACAGGGGAGGTCGTGTTCGCAGTACGACACCTGCAGAAGATCGGTACATAGTGCTATCAACAATAAGACACCGGCGCAGCACAGCTAGTGAGGTAGCAAATCAGTTTATGGCTGCTACTGGCAAGCGGATCTCCCGAAAAACTGTCGCCAGACGTTTGCATGAAGGAGGACTATACGCCCGCCGTCCTGTTGAGTGCATCCCATTGTCCAGACGTCACCGTACCGCCCGTTTGCAATGGTGCCATCAACATCGCAATTGGACTGATAACGACTGGTCTGCTGTCCTCCTTTCAGATGAGAGTAGATACAGTCTATCGTCTGATTGTCAACGATAACTGATCTGGCGTGATAGTGGTACTGCATATTGTCCAGCAAACATACAGGAAAGGGACTGATATCCGACATGTAGTGTCATGGTATGGGCTGGCATCATGATCAATGGCCGTACTTCCCTCTACGTGCTTCCAACTGGGACTATGACTGGCCAACGATACATTAATTATGTTCTGCTACCTCATGTTCGCATGTTCCGTGGTGCTGTCGGTGATAGATTCATTTTCATGGACGACAACGCAACATGTCATCGAACAGTCGTTGTCCAGGAGTGTCTTGAGAGCAAGGATATTCAAGGCCTCGTATGGCCAGCACGTTCTCCAGATCTGAATCCCATTGAAAATGTGTGGGATGCTTTGGGGAGGAGTCTTGCTGGTCGCCAATGCCCTCCAATAAACAAGGACACCCTCATCCGTGCACTGACAGAGGAATGGGATAAATTACCCCAACAAATGCTTGATAATGTTGTGCAAAGCATGACACGACGTGTGGAATCTTGCATCGCCCTCCATGGTGGCCATATCCCGTATTGACATCTTACGCCGGAACGCCTGCGGACGTTAATTGCATTTTTTTCACGTTTACGTATTCTGCACAAAATGGCCTGTTTGTCCCTTGAACACGTTCCAAAGCCTTCTGGGTTTCAGAGCACAATAAATTGTCTTTCTTGTAATGTCCTGGCATTCTGACATTATTTTATTTCACTTGGCATCCAACCACACTTACTTTTTTATGCGCTATATAGCCGTTTATGATCCGTCCTTAGCAATTGTCCAGCAGTGTATTATAATCTGTTAAATGCAGTAATAACCTTAACTGAAAGTGTCCTTTTTTTACCTGGTGCTCCGTTAGTGCACAGTTTCCCGTGGCTCTTGAGTTCCGAGAGCCTGCGCAGTTACGTCATCAACCTCGGCTGCGTGTCTTTGAGGGTGAAGCGCTAAGGACTAGCTGCACAAAACAATTTAGCAAAATGTGACCAAAAATTGTATGTGACTGAGATAATGACTGAGGTATTAAAAAAAACTGAGGTATCCAAGTATGTGACTGAGGCAATGCTATCACCAGCACTAGCTGTCAGCTGTATTCAATATTGACACGTAGGCCTATCGCAAAACATTGTGCAACTGCAAGAAAATGTTGAATTAAAATTTCAGCAACGTTTTGGCTGACGTTTTTTGAGGTAGCCTAAACAGTTTAAGTAGATTATAGCAATGAAAAGGGGCGTATGGCTTTTTATTCAATAATTTTCAGCAATTATAAAAATTCATTTGTTTGTCTTATTCCTTTACGTTTTCCTTCATTCATTCATTTTCTAATTTGTATAAAACAATAAGATGCAAAGATTGATATATTGGAGGTTTATTCATTCAAAAGATCAGGGCATTCGTTGTGTAATTATTATATGTGTTATCAGAGCCATAACAAGACTTTAGTTTCGGGAAGGGGTTAAAAAAAATTCCACAGCAAAAATGTAATCTATTTATCTATCTATCAGGGCCGTAACTTGACTTTTGTTTCAGGGTTTTATTTAAAAAAAAAACTATTCCACAGCAAAAATCTATCTATCTAATCATTTAACAAAAAATAAACTCTTTAGTTTTTCACGCTTTCTAACCGTAGGTTGAAGAAGCGTATATGTTCCAGCTTTGTCCGTCTGTCTATCTGTCAGCACGATAACTCGCGTGAAAATGGTTCGATTTTGATGAAATTTTAGTTTGTGGTAGGGGACAACCTGGGACGAACTCTATTGAAAATCAGCGAAATGGGGTCAAAGGTCCGGACATAGCAGCGGGATCCATTCCATTGCCCTTATGCGTCATAACTTGTGTAAATATGGTTTGATTTCAATGAATATTTAGTATGAGGTAGGGTGCCACCTGGGGACGAACCCTATTGAAAATGGGCGAAGTGGGGTCAAAGGTCAGGATATCAGAGCGGGATCCATTCTATTGCCCTTATGCGTCATACCTTGCGCAAAAAATTTTCGATTTCGATTAAATTTTAGCATGTGGTAGGGAACTACCTATGAACGAACCTTATTGAAAATGGGTGAAACGGGGTCAAAGGTCAGGACAAAGGAGCGGGATTCATTCCATTACCCTTATGCGTCATAACTTGCGTAAAAATGGTTCTATTTCGATGAAATTTTAGTATGTGGTAGGGGATCACCTGGGAACAAACCCTATCGAAAATGGCTAAAATGGGGTCAAAGGTCAGGACATAGGAGCGGGACCCATTCCATCGCCCTTATGCATTATAATTTACATAAAAATGCTTCGATTGTGACAAAACTTTATCATGTTGTTCCGGTAGTATGCTTTGCCGGTTCTGTTGAATATCATCGAAATGGGGTTAAAGGTCAGGTCATAGGAGCGAGATTTTTTTCTACAGCCATTATCCTCATAACTTGAGTAATGATTTCTGTTATGTTGGAAAGCGTATCATAATCAATGCATTGCATGATTTTACTAACTTGTTAGTATATTAGTATAAGTTAGCAAGTAACGACACGTGAACTTACTCAGTATTAATAAAAAAACAAACTGAACAGTATGAGACAAAGATCACGTGAAAACAACAAGATTACATAGGAGACAGGATGAAAGCAAATAGTCTGAAAAATGAAAATTTTATAAAAAAATTTGAAATCTCCGTCAGAAGAAGTGGAATTTAAAAATTACCATAACGGTAGATGAAGCCACCATACCAAGAGACTTTGACATTGAATTGGCGTTCTAATAGTTGCTATCATAGCAACAAACATTTAATTTAGTCCCTAGAAAAAGTAATTCCAAATAGATGTGTCACAGCTACGGCAGAGTGCAACACTTTTTGCAGCAACATTCTTCCGGATGCAGCTATATTACGCACCGAATTTTCTGCCGGACAATTCTAAATGGCGAAAAGGAACTTCACTACGTAACTCTGCTACTGAAGGATTTTTCTAATGCCAGGCAACGTTCTTTCCGGAGTTTCAAATTCGAGATTCAATCACTCATTGCGCTCTCACATTTCTAAACACAACTCATCCCAGACTGGCATCTTGATGTTATAAAGAAACAACAAACTGCGATTCCAACTAGCATTTTTTTTTTCGTTTCTCTTAACACGAAAAATAAATAAATAAATAAATAAGCGATCCCAAAAAATTCCGATTAATAAAGTGCCAGACACAGAGTTTCCTCTACTTCAATAAATTTCTTACAGCTGACTAGTGAGTATAGTGAGAAAAAACTGTCCATCTGAAGTAAGGTTTATCAAAGAAAATAACAGATACAATTTGTAAAAAAAAATGAAAACAAGATAGTGGCGAATCCTGTTGATCTACACTGCTGGCCACCCAAAATGCAACACCAAGAAGTACACGAGATAGCAAAGCCAGATTTACTGGTCACATAACAACAGATACAAAGATGAAACGACTGGGCTTACAGGCCCGTCCGACTTGCGGAACACGCAGACATCAATAGTTCGTGTGGCCCCCATGGCTGGGAATAACGGCCGCTACACGCCGCGGCATCGAACGAAAGAGGCTTTGGATGTGGGCTTGGGGCATGTCGGTCCAGGCTGCTTCCACACGTTGCCACAGTTCATCAGGCGTAGCAACGGGTGGTGCTTGCCGGGCCACTCGGTTGCCGATCAGCGACCATACGTATTCGATGGGTGACATATCGGGAGAACTGGCGGGCCACGGCAGCAATGACACCTGGTGGGCCGTAAAGAATTGTTGCGCGATGCGTGCCACGTGCGGGCGCGCGTTGTCCTGTTGAAACGTGGCCGCTGGCAGGTCCTGCAGGTAAGGGAGGACAACACGCTCCAAAACGTCAGAGATGTAGCGGTGGCTGTTGAGTGTACCGGCGATGCGCACCAGAGGGCTGCGGGTGTCATATCCGATTGCGCCCCAAACCATAACGCCAGGCGTCGGACCGGTATGGTGATGCATAATGCAGGCGTCATACTCTCTCTCGCCGCGGTGCCGCCACACGCGGATACGACCATCGTGGTGTTGCAGGCGGAAGCGGTATTCGTCGGAGAAGACAATCTCGTGCTATTCCGTAGCCCAGGTGCGGTGTTCAACGGCCCACTGCCGCCGCACTCGCCGGTGGTGTGACGTCAATGGTAATCGGAGCAATGGGCGCCGTGCGACAAATCCCCGCTCCTGCAGACGACTTCGAACGTACGTTCTGACACAAGTTGTTGCGCAGTACATCCTAATTCCTGCGCTAAAATTCGTGATGTGGCGGTGCGAGCCGTTAATGCCCGCCGCACAACATGCCGGTCCTCTCCTTCGGTGGTGTGCCACGTCTGCGGCAATCACTCACGTCGGTCCGTCCCTCCTGCACCCACCGAATCCATACTCGCCTCACTGTGGCTAGATGTCTTCCCACACGGGCGCCGATGTCTCGGTACGATAAACCGCTTTCGCGATAAGCCACTATTCGTCCTCTGTCGAACTCCGAAACGTGCTGGAATGACTGCCGTATTCTGCGACGAGGCATTAGGAAGCTTCCCACGCACAGGTCAGGCAGCACAACACACTTCCACTACTTACACCCAGCCTTCTGTGCACCCTTCTTATAATGCTTCTCGGTGACGTGCCGGGCGCACATGATATGCATATGCCCTGCAATGCTAATCGTGTGCATGTCTTCTCGCGGTCGACGGATGCTGCGAATTTCAGGCCAATCAGATGCTACCTTCTTGGTGTTGCATTTTGGGTGACCAGCAGTGTAATAAATTACGATAAACAAGCAAATAAAATTTGCCAGAAAAACATTTCCCGGGGGGGGGGGGGTTGGACCCTAAAAACCTCTCCCCAAGATACGGCCAAGTGTGTTATTGTAAAGAAGAAACATGGTGTCGTTTCACTTAACAAAGTAAAGGTTAAATTTTATCTTTGCAAGAAATGTTTTCTGTTTGAGACAAACATCTAGGCCACCCCGGTGGAGCAGTGGTATAAAATTTGGCTTGTGGCCATTTATCCAAGATAGATCCAGGTTCGAATTCCGGTGAAGCATGGCCGTTGAGTTTGTCTTACGGCAATGGCTCTCCCTCCCTTTCCTGGAGCAAGTTGTTCGAAATTAGGGACGGGCGACTGCTTATAGCCCCTTGAATTTCTCACGATGGTTGTTAAACCTCAAATAAAAAACACAGAAACAAAAGACATCTAGAAGATAGACTAGCTATGATGCGTGTGTGAGTGAGTGAGTGTTTGTTTGAAATTTTATATACAAAGGACAGTCAATAAGCAACGAGCAATCGCCTGTAACTCCCCAGTTTTCAAAGGTTCAATCATGGAAGTTGGTGGGTAGCAACCTTGGACCTTTAGCTTTAGAGATAAATCACTCAATGTAGGATCCATTGGCTTTAGAGATAAGTCACTCAATGTAGGATCCATTGGCTTTAGAGATACGTCACTCAATGTAGGGTCCAATGGCTTTAGAGATAAGTCACTCAATGTAGGATCCATTGGCTTTAGAGATAAGTCACTCAATGTAGGATCCATTGGCTTTAGAGTAAGTCACTCAAAGTAGGATCCATTGGCTTTAGAGATAAGTCACTCAATGTAGGATCCATTGGCTTTAGAGATAAGTCACTCAATGTAGGATCCATTGGCTTTGGAGATAAGTCACTCAATGTAGGATCCATTGGCTTTAGAGATAAGTCACTCAATATAGGATCCATTGGCTTTAGAGATAAGTCATTCAATGTAGAATCCATTGGCTTTAGAGATAAGTCACTCAATGAAGGATCCATTAGCTCGAGATAAGTCACTCAATGTAGGATCCATTGGCTTTAGAGATAAGTCACTCAATGTAGGATCCATTGGCTTTAGAGATAAGTCACTCAATGTAGGATCCATTGGCTTTAGAGATAAGTCACTCAATGTAGGATCCATTGGCTTTCGAGATAAGTCACTCAATGTAGGATCCATTGGCTTTCGAGATAAGTCACTCAATGTAGGATCCATTGGCATTACAGCCAACGTTGTTTCCATGACAAGAACGCACGTTGGTAAAACTCTGGAGGTTGGTCATCACACCACTTCCTGACACACGCAATGAGTTCTGCGTTACTCTGAAATTCTTTCCCACGTAGATGTGCCTACAGACGACGAAACAGATAAAAATCTGATGCTGCCAAGTCTGGGCTGTACGGTGGTTGTAACACCAGCGCCCAGTCCAGTCGAGTCACTTTCTGCGCTGTCATCTGTGCAGTGTGCGGTCTCACGTTATCGTGATGCAGTTTGATGCCCTCGGCTTGCAAGTGTGGTCTCTTAGTTCTGATGGCACGCCTGAGCTTCTCCAAGGATGAACAATAACGCTCTTTGGAATGGTGGTCCCACTTTCCAGGAAGTCGATGAAGGCGACGCCCTGACGATCCTTCAAAAATGTAGCCATCAATTTGTTTGATGATCTTGAAAGTCATGGCTTCTTCTTCCGCGGTGATCCCACATGCTTCCACTCCATTGACTGACGTTTGCTCTGTGGATCATAATGAAACAGCCATGTTTCACCACCTGTTATCACACCATGAAAACATTGTAGAAAGTCACCAGCGAAATGTTTAAGCAGATCGTCACACACCTCTTTCCGATTTCTGTTCATCTCTTTTGCGAGGAGCCGTGGTACCCAACGAGCACATACTTTCCGGTTTCCTAAGTGTTCTACCACTGTTAAAACACTTCCCTTTGACATGCCAAGGTGGTCCATAAGTTGGGAAGTGGTGATGCATCTGTTATCCTAAATCAGCTTCTCAATGGCTTCCTCAGTTGCAGTTGTTGTCACAGTGTTCGGTCTTCCTCATCGTGATTTATCCTGAATGCTAAAATCACCTCTCTGGAGCCTGTGCAACCATCGCTGCACATTACTGCGATCCATTGTTATCTCACCATACACTGGCAGCAATTGTCTGTAGATCGTCTCCGTGCTGCGGTCCCCGTACGACGTTGCACATATCCTTCCTGGGACTACTGTCTCCAAATGAGACCGACGGTTGTGGCATCGTGTTGCGTTTCTTCCGCAATACGACGCAAGAACCATGCGGCGGTACCAAGGCCTACGATGACGCCTATCGTGAACTCCCCCGTGTGACGAAATCGCGTACGACGGCTTCATAACGGCATTGGCACCCCGTGTTCGTTTTCCAGACACGATTGCAGCAGAACCGCTCACTTCTAGCGGCCGTGACGACGTCTTGAATGATATCCTCACGGGCTGGTTGTCCGCCTATATCCCGCGCCCCATTCGTGCGATTGGCCTGCAAATGCAAACATTTGCATAAATTGTACGTGTGCAGCCACCCCGAACCGATTCCAGGCCATCCGTGTGACTTAGTTGATTAAGCGCTGATTCATGGCGTTTCTTCTTAGATGGGGCAGATTTCGAGTCCCGAACGAGGCATGGATGGCGTGTTTGTCTTACGCAGGGCCGCGGGTGGCCTAGAGGGCAACGTTCGTGACTGCCACGGAAAGGACCTCAGGTTCGATCCCAGGCAGGTACGAACGCTCTATCCACTAAATATCCGCCGTGCGTCGGATGGGCACATTAAGCCGTCGGACCCCGGGTACTGGCCCCCCGGTAATAAATAAGGGCATCTTCCTCCCCCTTTCTACTTGGCATCCCTGTCACTTTCCTATCGGGCACTCTAATCCAAATCTCCTAGCTTTCTATTTCTAAGGGTTGTTTAAGACCTGAGGTCAGACACTCCCTTCTTAAAATCCTCTACATATGATCATTTGATCATGTCTTACGCAGCCTACAAATTCTCTGGAGGCTCGCTGCTTCGATACCACTAAAATCTAGTCGACCCATCAAAATGACGATGATCCGATGAACTAGTTACTGTTTTCAGGTAACGTCATTTATTCCAGAAGGAAACTACGGCATTTTTCTGCAGTAAAGAAAAGTTACGAAATGTATTTCGTTCGTGATAGATAGCGAATAACTCTTCTCTAAATCCTAACGCAGTGTTTTTCAACCTTTTTGTATTTGTGGCCGCCTTTCTCATATCAATTTTTATTGCGCCCTCCTTCCAATCCTTTCACCCGGACGCTGCCGAAACACTACACTTCTTACTTGGGTTAGTTAGATGTTGCTACCTGAACGTTGTAATTGCAGTATAATTGTTACATTGCACAACTTCCTTAGTATTGATCTATTTGAAATATCTATTCAAATCTATTGTATGCATTGATCCTCGTCCGCGTCGTAAAATATGCATCGTTGCAAATTTCTGATCGTCATCACCTGCCTACAGTATCGTGAATTTCCGTGACCTCTTCACGAGAAGTCTCAAATGTTCTGAAAATGTTTCTACGAGTATAAATAAGGCTAGAAATGACGATACGTATGCAGTAACATCGCAACAACATCATCAGACAAAACAGTTTTCTTTTTCGTGGAAGAGTTTTCCAACAGACGGAAGGCCTTGCAATGGGCAGCCCACTGTCGCCTATTTTATGCGGGCTATATGCGCCACTTTGAGGACAAACTCTTTCAGCTTATCACATTTGACCTGTGGATTCGTTATGTAGATGATACTTTTGTTCTCTGGAATGGCATGAACTCGGAAATACCTAAGTTAGTTGAACTTATCAATTCAATTGATCCTCATATACAGTTCACATGTGAGACTGAAAATAATGGCTGCTTACCATTCCTTGACGTCCTTGTGCTTTGAAGGATCCTTTAGTACAACAGTTTATCGAAAACCATTTGCTGTTTCCTTACTCCCACATGAAAAATCAAATCACCCATGGAAACAAAAAGTCTTCGCCTTCTGCACATACGCATATTGAGCAATACATATATGCTCAACTCACGATTCCTTGCAGAAAGAGCTTGATTTTCTTAAACGAACTGCAGTACACAGAGGATATAGCTCTTCCGTTATAGACAAAGCTGTCCAAAAATTTAGGAAACCGAAACCAGTGTGCTCGCTCATGCCAATAGACTTCCCAATACCAGAGAATTGGGCGGTTATCCCTTTTGCTCCTTAGATTTGCTTCGGAATTTCAGAAATTCTCAAAAGTTTTAATTTCAAAATCGTTTTTAAACCCATAAACAAGATAAATTTTTACGGATCAAAGACTACCGCGAAGATATAAATTCCTGGGGAGTTTATCAGATACCTTGCGAATGTGGACTTTCATACGTAGGACAGACTCGCAGGGCTTTAAGTTTCCGTGTGAAGGAATACAAGGCTTACGTACGGAACTGTTAACTGAAGAAGTCGTCTATAGCCCAACATTGTCATGAGAATAACCATAAATCTTTGTTTGGAGAAGCTACGTTTATTGATAAACCTGATTCGACCATCAAACTTAATATATTAAAAGCTTTCCACATATACCGGAACTCATCACGGCTTGTCAACGACATGACGTCGACTCCATTTCTTTCAAGCGCTTGAAAACAACTCACGAAAAACCGTGACCGTCAGAACTCTGATGATGTCACAATGATTTGAATGTTTGCGTTCCATTTGTCCTGATGATGCCGAGCCAAACGCTCTACGAAACTATAGTCGATGTATAATAAACTTTTTATTGTGGTAAACGTTGGTATTTTCATTCTAACTCTGGTACACGGTGTAAAAGCAAACAATTTTCAAGTGTCGAAACTGTTGGGAGAACAGAAAAAGTTCAACTCTAAAAAGAATTAAAAGATAACTCTGAGATAACTGATCTGGTCAAGGTTCCCAGCCACCCGTCAGAACTGTCTCATGATGCATCAGGACCAGAAGTGAAGCAGAGCGTGAGAGAGAAAGACGAAGTTGGTTTGCTAAGATGATTCCTGGGTGTGCCGTTTGTGTTTTTTTCATCATAAGTAAAGTTTATGTGGGATTTTTATTAAACTCTTTATAAACTAAGAGCTTTGAACTGCAAATGTGAACTACCATAATAATTGTGAAAAATGTGTAACTACTTTTTTATCATTAAATAGATTTTTCGTTTAAAAGTGTGTCAGACAACCTACGTTTGAAGCAAATGTGAACTACTACAATAATTGTCAGAAACATGTAACTACTTCTTTATCTTTAAATGGATTTTTTGTTTAAAAGTGTGTCAGATAACCTACGTTTGAAGAAAAGTGGGTTAGCAAATTTATTTCTTTAGATGAATATTGAAGAGGTGTTTGTATTCACTTTTATCTCTGCGTACTGAAGCTGATAGGGTTAACTCAAACAAAAGCATGAATAAATTTTTAATTGGACGTAAACGGGAATATGACGATTCTAAGGCATCAACAGGTGCACAGAAGAGCGTAATTTCGAAATTAAAATCGAAGAAATATTCTGAAGAATATTTATATTTGGGATTTACTAAGAAGGAAGTAAATAACGAAGAAAGGCCTTTGTGTGTTATGTAAATGATGTTAACAAACCTCGTGAGTTCTTTATTGTTAAGCTAAAATCTTATGAAAAGCAAAAATCTAATATTAAAAAAGCTTTGTCTGTAAATGAAAAGGCTTAACTAGTTTCTTACAAAGTGGCAAATAAAATATCAAGGTGCAAAAACCTCACACCGATGGGGAAGAACTTATTCTGCCAGCTGCGATTGAGATTGTTGAAACTATGCTTGGAGACAATTTTGCCAAACAACTACAGTACATACCTCTATCAAATGATACTGTTGCTCGTCGAATTGGCGATGTCTCTGGACAACAGCTCTTATGGAAGCTCTGGGACAAAATTTCTCAATTCAACTTGACGAGGCAACAGAGAGCAACAATAATTGTCATTTAATTGTATATGTTCGATTTTGCAATAGATTATCAGCAGTTGAAGATTTATTGTTTTGCAAAACAACAGAAAAAAGAGCCACAACACCTGAATTGTTCAAAATTTTGGACGATTTTACATGCGAAGTAAACATACAGTGGAAAAATTGTTTCGGAATTCGAACAGATGGTGCTCGAGCAACGTCTGGAAGGTTCAAAAGTTCACATGGAAAAGGGGGAAAATCTTCACAATGTATCTGAACACATTGCATGATTCGCAAAGTAGCTCTTGCTGCAAAGGAAATGAGTCCTAGTCTAAATATTGTGTTAACAACAGTTTAAACCGTGGTGAATTATATAAAAATGAGACCCTTAAAATCAAGACTGTTTTCTGGACTTTGCAAAGATATGGGAGCGGAACATTGAGCATTACTACTTTACTGTGACAAAGGATGGTAATCACGGGGTAAATTTTTTAAAACGTGTTTACGAATTAAGAGACGAAATATTAATATTCTTGGAAGTCGGAAATCGCGAGGAAGCAGACAAGTTTCGAGACCACTGATTTGTAATGAAATTGAGCTACTTGGTAGATTTATTCGAGAAACTAAATATATTAAATCTTCAACTCCAAAGAACAAATACACATATCTTAGAGATGAGTGACAAATTAAATGCTTTTTTGTAGAAAGCTAGAGTTACGGAACAGAAACGTAAAGCAAAAAAAAATTTGAAAAATTTTTACAAATGTGGATGAATTTGACAAAACCTACAAGGCAGAAGAGCAACGCATCAAAGTTTTATTTGCAACTATTGAAAATCATTTTACAATATTGACGAAGAATTTTAGAAACAATTTCATAACCGACGACAACATAGTAGCAGCATACGAGTGGGTTAGAAGCCCATTTCAAAATGAGCCTGACGGTCTCTCAGTTGAATAAGGACAATTCATAGACTTGACGTCAAATTTTGGGCCGGTGTTGATGAGGAATTTTCTGCACTGAAGTCAAGAGCTTTTTATATACTTTTGTCATTTCCAACATGCGAAATCGGGTTTTCTGCAGTGGCTGCCCTAAAAACAAAATATAGATCTCGGCTAAATGTAGAAAGAGAACTAAAGGTGTCAATTTCCAATATGTCACCATTTTGTAAAAAGCTTTGCTCTGCAAGATAGGCCCAAGAGAGCCATTAATTTTTAGATTCACGGTTATTATTTAATTTCAATTAGTTCCACGGTATAATTTGCAATATTAATATGTGTTTGTAAGCGTGACTAATTTATTCAATGCATTGGATGTCAGAAAGAAATTATTAATTTAATTTTACCTCCCCCGTGGCAGTAAATATACGCTCATCCCATGCTTGGTTGTTATAAACGGTTAGAGAAGCGGACACGTTCGCGTTTGTAAAGAAACCTGTTAAATAAATAAAATACATACTCCGCTTGAGCTATGTTTACAAAAAAAAAACGGTAAAAAAACTATAACAGGCATCTCGAGGTATGCCTGAAAGCATTGCTCCTCCCAAAAACTCGGTGGTAATAAATTTACGCGAACCCAGCTCTCGTGTACAATTCCCACTTCGTGGGTCCTCCTTTTGCAGCATACATGTCGGCACTTTGCCTTGGCATCGATTCGCCGTAGGCACGACAAAGGTTTCGTGTAATGTTGGTCCACGCTTTCCGAAGAATCGTATTCAGTATTTTTTTCCCGGGGATTACATTTTCGCACCTCTTTCTTGAGGATGTACCACAGGTTCTCAGTTGTGTTGAGATCAGGTGAATTTGGGACCCAGTCCAGAACTTGAACCCGATTTTGGCGAATCCAAGCAGTGGTGGAGCGTGAAGTACGCGGCTTGGCAAGATCTTGCTGGATGATCGCATCTTCCTGCGGTCGAAGGCGGGCCACAGAAGGCAGGAAATGCTGTTGCGAAATTGCCTAGTAGTGTTGTGCATTGACAGTCCCATCATAGGGAACCAAATCACCTCTGCCAGAATACCAAAAACACCCCCAACACTTTCACAGTGGCTGGGATCTTGACTTCTTGCTTCACACACTTTTAGGTGAGTCCTTCACTCGTCCGGCAGATATTTCCGTAAGGGACTGGGAAGAGCGTTTCGTCAGACCAATTCACCCTCCGCCATTGAGCCTTGGTCCAGGACAGGTGGTCCCTGGCCCACGCAAACCACATCTTCTTCTGAACTGGCAGCCTTACGTTATGCAGCCTGCTTCTTTCGCTTCATGTCATGCAGCCTGTTGCAAGCAGATCGTCGAAATACAAGACGGTCTATGCGTTGGCTCCACAGTTCTGCACGTTCCAAGAACGTACCAGGTCGGTATTTCATCACAAGGCGATGCAAAGTTCGATCTTTCCTGGAAATAGTCGTTGGCGGTCTATCTTTGATGCATCCAGGCGCGATGGAATCGGTTTCCTCGTAGTGTCTGAGGAACGTTCTGACAGCAGACTTGTTCAAACACAATTCCCGAGCAATCTACCGTACAGCTGATCCACTTAGTCGTTTCTGGAGGATCTTATTGCGTACCTGTAGTTCTAACCTCCTTCATGCCATGTTTTCGAGTTTTGAGCAACGCAGAGACAGCACCAGATTTTCTACTGTCTTTCGTTTCCATATTGCCGACTGCGCAAGACTCAAAGAAGCAAAAATTTGAAAGTCCAACCGAGCAACGTCTGACGAGAGCTGGGTGTGAGTAATTACCTCCGAGTTTTGGGAGGAGTAAGTTTTCAGGCATGTCTCGAGATGCCTTTTTACAGTTTTTGTACCGATTTTTGTTGTAAATTATAACTCAAGTTGAGAAATTTGTTTATTAAACAGGTTTCCTTACAAACGCGAACGAGTTCTGCTTGGGGTGTGCGTACATTTACTGCCAAGGGGAAGGTATTATTGTATTTTCAGAATGCATTTTGTGTTTCTTTTTGTTGTTGTTTCAATAAATAGTTTTTCCTTCGATTTCCGCTTTTCTTCGCTCTCCCTTAGGGGGTCGCGCCCTGCATGTTGAGAATCATCGCTGTGCATATATATTAACAAGGTAATGTGGTGGAAATATCAAGGTGAATGAATGAAATTTTTATATCAATGAGGAGACGGCTTTTATATACTGAAGTACCAAAAGTCATAAGATAAATACCCAGTATCGGGTAGGACCTCTTCTAGCCCGAGGAATTCTAGCAAATCGACGTAGCATGATTCCACAAGTGGCCGAAGACTTTTGGAGAGATATTGAGCCATGCCATCTGAACCGCCGCCCACAGCTCCCTGGTATTTGTAGGTGCAGGATCTTGGGTGAGAATAGACCTTTCGTCCCATAAGTACTCCATTGGGTTCATGTTGGGCGAGCGTAGTGGGCACACCATCCATCGGAACTGTCCAGAATGCTCCTCGAAACAATTTTGTACAACTTGGCCTTGTCCGCCTGGAAAATCCCGTCGTTGTTGGGGTACATGAAGTCCATGAAGGGCTGCAAATGGTAACCCAGCAGAGCAACAAAGCGACTACCGGTTAATGACGTGTTTTCGAGGACCAGAGGACCCAAACTGTGCCACGCAAAGACGCCCCATACATGTATGGAACCACCAGCAACATGCACAGTGCCATGTTGACAGCTTAGGTCCATGGCCTCATGGGGTCTGCGTCACACCCGAACCCTACCATCAGCTCGTAACAACTGGTAGCGTGACTCATCGGTCTACGCCACATATTGCCAGTCTTCCAGGGTTCACGAGCGCAACTGAGGCGCTCTGTCTCATGTCGTAGTGTTAACAAAGGCACTCAAATGGATCTTCTGCTCCCATACCCCATGGACGCTAAATTACGCTGTACTGACCTGATGGATATGTCTCTGGTACCTCCTGCATTGAGTGTGCATATTATTTGAGCCAGTGTCGCTTGTCTATTGGCATGGACAATCTTGATCAGACACCGCTAGTCACGGTCATTCAGCATCCGTGGTCGGCCATTGCGCTGTCCACTGTGGGTGGTAAAGCCTTCCATGAGGTATTCTTGATACACACGTGACATCGTGGATCGAGGAATGTTGTATGTTCGCACAACTTCGGAAACTGAGTGCCCCATCCGTCTGGCTGCCAATACCATGCCTCGTTCAAACTCCGATAATTCAAGTCCGCTTGCCATAATTCTACTGGCAGTTGTTCAGCCAGAAGCACGAAATCACACCTCGCAACTGATAGAAATCGTGGCGAGCGTCGAAGTATTTATACGACGGCAGCGCTGGTTAAAAATTTGTATACTGCTATCCTATGACGTTTGGCACTTCATTGCATATTACACTTGTTTGCGCATAACTACGCATTCTTCAGAATGCGTAGCTAAAAGGTGTTCTCCGCGGGAACGAAAAAATAGAGACCTGTGTCATTTTTCTTATAACACTACACTCATGGTGAATGAAATTTGCGCATCAAGAAGAAAGCATCGGATTGAACTGATATTTTTTTATGGACGTAATGATACAGACGAATGATACACATGATGATGAAAACAGAGCTGCAGGACAATTACAGAGGTATCTGTGGCATGCAGTCCGGTCATCTTCAATAGCGCGTCGCACCGCCTCGTGCGGCGATACATGCCGCAATACGGTCCGGCATGAAAGCGAACAGACGCCTGATGTTGTCCTGCGGCAGAGTGGCCTACACGTGTTGGATGCCGTGCTCCAAATCCCGGATAGTGTGGCACGGGGGCAGCTGGCGTTTCAACTGGTCCAACACATGCTCGATAGGGGACATGTCCGTGGAGCGAACAGGCCATGGAAGTGTCTGGACATGGCGTAGGCAGTCCTGGGCAACCCGAGCCGTGTGCGAGGGAGCATTATCCTGCTGGTATATCGCTTCTGGAATGCCGGCCGAGAATGGGAGCAGAATGGGCCGTAGGATCTCATCCACATACCGCTGGCCCGTCAATGAACCACGTACCATTACTAGAGCAGATCGGCTATCGTAGGCAATGGCTCCCCAGACCATAATGCCTGCAGTGGATGAGGTGTGGCGCTTGATAGCGAGGTTAAGGTTGTGCCATGGATCCGGGGACCTCCACACCCGGACACAATGTTCAGCTGTCCCCAAAACGAAGCGGCACTCATCGCTAAACACCACGCTCGGCCAGTCTGTGGTGTTCCACGTCGCTCTGGCCTGACATCACTGCACACGGAGCCGGCGATGTTCCGGTGTTAATAGCAGCAAACATAAAGTGTGCTGGGATCGCAGATTCGCTTCCACGAAACGTCGGGAAATGGTTCGTGGACACACAGGAGCCGCTACATCTGCCTGTATAGTAGACCCTATCCCTGTGGGATCCGTTCGTGCCTGGCGCACGATCCGTGGATCCTCTCTACCGGTGGTCCTACTGATCCGTGCGGAGCCGCTCCGCCGTGTGGCAGTACCGTCACGTGTCCACTGCTCCCAACACAGTCGGACGGTATGGTCAGAACGATCCACGTGGCGGGCTATACGGCTCTCCGACCACCCTGTGATTTTCAGCCCGATGATCAGGCTTCTCTCAAAGACCGTAAGTTGTGCAAATCGACGTCACTGGCGTCTACTCGGCATTCTTGACACTTTGTACTCTTGCTTGTGTCGGCCGGTGCTTTCCGCTTTCATGGGGCATGATCATATGATCATATGTAGAGGATTTTAGGAAGGGAGTGTCTGACCCCAGGTCTTAAACAACCCTTAGAAATAGGAAGTTTGGAGATTTGGGCTAGAGGGCCCGATAGGAAAGTGACACGGAAGCGAAGTAGAAAGGGGGAGGAAGACGCCCTTATTTATTACCGGGGGCCAGTACCCGGGGTCTGACGGCTTAACGTGCCCATCCGACGCACGGCGGATATTTAGTGGATCGAGCGTTCGTACCTGCCTGGGATCGAACCTGAGGTCCTTTCCGTGGCAGTCACGAACGTTGCCCACTCGACCACCCGCGGCCTCTTTCATGGGGCATCGAGTACACCCCGGGTTATAAGGCTGCCGGTTCGTGCTTGCAGCGCCACCGCAGGATGTGTGGTCATGCGCAGTCGCACCAAACGTGGATCATTTGCATATCAGCACGCACTCTAGCTATTTGCAAAGTTTCGCGGTTGTAGCATGTTTTCTTCTAGGTGCGCAAATTTCATTGTCCGTGAGTGTATGTGCAAAACATTGTAACGTTATGTTAAATGTTCGGGGGTTTTTTAATTCAAGAGTAAATAGTTTCAGTAATTTTAGTCTTTTTGTCACAGTTTTTAATCGTTACTTTTTAATTTGCATATTTATGTTCTGTATTTGCGTTTCAATCGGAAAAGATCATTAGATACTCTCACACGGCAGTTATGTGTTTTGTGTGTGATCGTGAGACAAGTTAGTTCTATAAAAGAATAAAATTTGCATATGATGAACTTTGGCATAAGTGTTCTGTAATACTTTGTATTGGTAGAAAACTAGGGTAATCATTTTAGTTGCAATGTATACATTGTGTTACACGCAATAAAGTTGTAACAATTTTGTTTTTATGAAAATTCCAAAGAATTTTAATTATAGAACGCCCGTAAAACTTAGTGTAATATGGAATTTAAAAATTTCAGTAACTGAAAGCAAATACATTTTCGCAAAAGGACCCCGAAGAATATCTTCGGGGTCCTTTTGCGAAAATTATTTTTCGCGGGGGCCCTGAATTTTTCAACTAGGCCAGTTCAAATTATAATCGTTTTCTTAAGCTTAAAGCAAATTCTTCTTTAAGATGTTTTTTTTTCTTTATAATAGTTTCGTGAGTGTTATTTACGGACGACAGTTTTTACGTAGTCAGTTGATAAAAATATGAGATTTATTTTCTTGGGTTCGCAATGGAAACTTCCCCCGGCACACAAAAATACCATCCGGTCTTGGTAACATTATTTACTGTCCAATAATTTATCGCATTAGGTATCATAAACATAAACTACCACTGAATACAATTTAAACATAATTATATTTTCCTTAACTCAGTGCACATTTTCTACCAGATCTCAACACATTTGTTCCGTTATTGAAAGTGCTGTTGGTATGTGGTGCCATCTTTGTTTAACTTTTGGAGTGAATTAATGTTTTCTCGTGAGATTTGTCTGGTTAAGAGATTTGTCTGAAGAATTGTTCTTCCCAATCCCAAGCAATTGGATTCATTACTGATTAATTGCTATGATTAATTCATGGCAATTTATCGAAATGAAAATTTCAGTTTGATGGCTTCAACCAGAATAATGCTCTTTAAGGCAATCTCATAATTCACCGCGGTGTTCGTTCTGCGGAAATAAATGAACCTTTGTTGATCGTTAATTTTAACATAGTCAGGGTTTTATCCAGAAATTTCCTATTCGGGGGCTGCTGAAAAAGTTTATAAGGTCTTGAAATAATTTCAAGGGTGTTGGATGAAAGCAAATTTTTCGGAGGCTCACATTTTTTATAGTGAATTATAGTTTGCCGCTAGATGGCCCAAGTGCATATTTCCGTTTCGGATATGTTTGCAGCAGTGCCTGCGCTCCTAAAAATTCGATTGAAAAAAGTTAACTTTCGGTCAAGTACGATTCACAAAGACAATTTTTGCGTACACCTTCTGCTCATAATAATACGCAAATTTTTCCCCAGGTGGCGCAGAATTATATGAAATTCTGCTTATAACATCGCATACAGACAGCGTTCCTAGGGCAGAATATTTCACATATAATTTCCAATTTTTCTAACCAGGCAATTTTTTTACTACATAGAAGTCATAAACGCATGTTTCTGTTTTGCAACATATTTGCCGTCGTGTCTACAATCACGATTGAAATAATTTCTTTTCAGTCAGACACATCTCACTATGAAAATATTTTTTGGGCATTTCCTATCCAGGGTAATGCGCCAAAAAGCGCAGATGTTATATTCTATTTTTATCCGATTTAAAAAATTCCTCTAAAATCGGATACCATTTACTTTGTGGAACCTTTTTTCATGGACTCTTGGAATATTCGTAATGAATATCTTTGACGCTAGATGGCAATAACGGGTTTTCCGTTTGTAACATTCTCTCCGCTTGTAACAAACCTATTGGTAAAAAAGTTTGTTCTTTTTAGCACGTCTTTTGTAAAAAAAGATCATGCTTATGTTATCGGTTTGTCCGTCCGTCCGTCCGTCTGTACCCACGGTATCTCTGCAACTTTAGTCCGATTTGAAAAATTCATTTTGCATTAGGAAGCTTGAAATATGCGAATAATGATACCTTATTTCGTTTTTTTTTACGATGCACAATTTCGCCGCTAGAGGGCGTATATGCAGATGATGTCGAATTCAAAAACACGTTTTATTCCACATATTTGCTTCTAAGCATCCGATTGAAAAAATTCTTTTATCTTTCGATTCCATTTATGTCGAAGAGTATTTTAGATGTAGTTACTTTTTCAAATTACGCATAGAATTTCCGCTAGGGGGCGTCAAAGTAAATTACATTTTTTCCGATAACTCTTCTTCTGAAACTCCGATTTGAAAATTATTTCAGCGGATACGTCTCCTGATGGAAAATCTTTTGCATATAATTTCAAATTTTTGGTAAAGAATACTTTGGCCACCAGTGGACGAAAGTGTTAATTTTTGCTTCTGATGTATTTGCCATAAAATCTGAGCTTCTATAATATCGATTGAAAAAATTCTTTTGTGGACTGATGCCACTCACATCGATAAACCTTTTCTGAATATTTTCTTCCTAAAATATTCCACAGTTTCTCCGCCAGGGGGCGTAGATGTACATCTTATTTTTGTCAATATCTCTACTTCTAGGAGTCCAATTTGAAAAATTCCTTCTTTGTTAGATAGTGTTTTCCGTATGACAAGTTTTTCATATAATTTCAAAATTTTCAAGTAATTCATTGACTTTCCGCTAGGGGACGCAACGGTAAATTGCGTTTCTTCCTATATCTCTGCTTCTAAATCTCCGATTTGAAAAATTCTTTCTGCACCGGATACAGCTCCTGATGGGAAATCGTTTGCACCTAATTTCTAATTTTTGTAGAAAAATAGTTTTGCCACCAGGGGGCGTAAATCTTAATTTTCGCTTTTGATGTATTTGCAGCAAAATATGAGCTTCTAAAATCTCGATTGAAAAAAAAGTCATTTGTTGACCGATACTACTCATGTCGACAAACCTTTCAGAAACATTTTCTTCTTGAAATAATGCACGGTTTATATGCCAGGGGGCGCAGATGTATATCTCAATTTTGTCAATATCTCAACTTCTAGCAGTCCGATGTGAAAAATTCCTTCTTTGTTGGATAGTGTTTCTAATGTGACATGTGGTTCATATAATTTTAAAATTTTCAAGTAATTCATAGACTTTGCGCTAGGGGGCGTAAATGTAAATTGCGTTTTCTGCGTTATTTCTCTTCTAAAGCTCCGATTTGAAAAATTCTTCCTGTATCGCATACAAGACCTAAGGGAAAATATTTTTCACATAATTCTAATGTTTGGTAAAGAACAGTTTGGCCACCAGGGGTAATAAGTGTTAATTTCTACTTCTGAAGTATTTGTAGCAAAATCTGGGCTCCTGAAAACTCGACTAATTTTTTTCTTAGACCGATACCGCTTATATGGATAAACCTTTTGAGAATAATTTATTCCTAAAATAATGTATGGTTTTCCCAGCAGGGGACGTAACGTCACATCTTATTTTTGTCGATACCTCTGTTTCTAAGAGTCCGATTTGGAAAATTCTTTCTGTGTTGGATAGCCTTTCCGGTGAGAAATGTTTCTGATATAAATTCATGTTTTTCTTAACGCACAAGTCTGCAACCAGAGGGCGTAAGCTCACGATTCCGTTTACAGCAATATCTGAGGGATTAAAAACCTGATTGAAAATCTTCTTTCTTTCGTCAGATCTAATGTTTTCCATACGGGTTCCGTTGACTTTGAATAGCTTTGATGAATTTAATTTGCGTCAGAACGGATTCGAAAGACGCGCTTATTACACCCGAAAATTCGGTGTCATCTTTCTTGTTTTTTACTCTACGGGGTATAACATTTGCTATGGTTATCCTCTGTAAAAAACGAACAGCATCCCGCTAGTGGGGGTAAGCTTAAAAAAAATTATTGCCATCTCTGCTTCTAGAATGCAAAGCGTGTCCAAAAAGTTTGGTGAATATATTACGGTAAAAAAAAATATGAACAGGTAATATTTAAAAAAAAACTTGCTTTACTGGCCCTCAACCCTCCGTCACCTACATCAGATAAATAGGTGTTTGGCGTCGTTTCTGTAGTTCAACAACAATTTTATTAATGAAAGAAGATACAGGCGCACCACATGTGGTGAAAACAAGGAGGATAACAATGAGTGATCATATGTACAAGTGAGTGCAGTAACGTCCACAAAATAACACGAAAAATGCTAAAATCACTGAAAAATGGTTCACACCATTCACAAATAATCAATACACAAACATGTACACAGAATAACTAGAGGGTATACGGCAAATGCGAATACAACTGTAGAGCATTGAACGCAATCAGGAACTCGTGATGTAAAAAAACTTACAATAGGCATAGTATTGAATCAGAGGGAGAGTCGGTAATGTACAACACATCTAGCTCTCAGGCAAGAAAGACAGGCTATGTAACAGATACAGAGTAACACGATAAGTTGTAAACAGGAGAAGGTGAGAATTGCATAATTGAAAAAGTACAAACAAACACAGTCCCAAAACAGAGCACAGTACTTTGATGACAAATTGATGCACACATGAGAGGTTAAAACATAGAAGAAAAGAAAAATATAAGCTTACACAATGACAAAATCAATGCAGAAAACAACACGGTACACTGTAACAAATAGAACAAGGTAGCAAACTGTGAGCGAAAACGAACGCAGAAATACAAATCAAACACTGCTCACGAGTGTAGTAAAATAGTAGAGATATTAACAAACATATACAATTATGAAGAAATTAATCGGCGTACAAAACTTGCCTGGAGAGCTTTTGGAAGAAACAGCATAATTTTCAAGAGCAATATGCCATTATGTCTTAAAAGAAAAGTGTTTGATCAATGCATCCTTCCAGTGCTTACGTATGGTGCAGAGACGTGGACCTTAACTAAAAGAGACATACAAAGGCTGCAGACAACTCAAAGTAGCATGGAGAGGTGCATGCTTGGTGTAACCAGGAGAGATAAGAAGAGGAACTCGTGGATCCGAAAAATGACAAGAGTGGAAGACATCATGATCAGAGTTAAATCCCTGAAATGGCAATGGGCTGGACATACTGCCAGAAGGACAGATCATCGATGGACAGCCGAAATTTTAGATTGGATTCCAAGGGACAGGAAAAGACCCAGAAGAAGACCACATGGGAGATGGGTGGATGAAATTCGAAAGTATGCAGGGGTGACATGGAGGAGACTGGCACAAGACAGACCGTTGTGGAGGAAACTTGGGGAGACCTTCGTCCAGCAGTGGATTGATAATGGTTGATAATGATGATGATGATGATACAATAATAAGAACATGGCAGAAACAACATGGTACACTTTTACAAGATAAATAACGTGCATGCAAAACGAACACAATAAAATATGAAACTCGCCTCAACCGTGGAAATTAAGATGAGAAGCAGGGTACGGGATATGCAAAAGTATCCAGTAAGCAGACAACTCAATTTTTAGAATAGAACAAAAACGGTAAGGTAAGTAATTAGACAGCATTCAAAAACACAAAATAATAAGTAGAAACTAGAGTCTGATGACCTTAGACTCAAACATAGACCTGTGTAAAGCCATACAAGACAACAGGAATATAAAACACATTTTCAGTGCAGTGATCGTAAAGGGAAGCGAAGTATACAGGTGGAATATGCAAAACTAACATATAGTTAACTTACTTAACACAACACAACATATTACTCAGGATAACTTGCCTGAAGGTAGGTACAATGTTATACCCAAATGGAAAAATATACACAATAAAACACAACGCGTTTCACAGATACACGATGCGATATGAGGAAATGGGTCTTTCATCTCGAAAGATAAAGCGTCGAACCATCGACGTGGAACTACTGTGAGCCATGGGAAAAGTCCACCTTTGTTACCGTTTGCAGCTGGGTCGTCATAGTCGCTTGAGAGTCCGCAATACTCGTCAATCTCTTCCTTTTAGCGATTTCGGTTGGAGAAGCAAAATGTAGTCAGTTGGTGTCAAGTCAGATCTTACGCAGGAACTGTTCGCTCGCTTAGACGGATTTGATATTGGTTCTTTGCTCCATTTTTCCCCAACTGACAACAGTTGCTGCTACACGCTCTCTGTGTTACACCCACGCTTTCTCAGAGCTCCGTGACCGTTACGGACATGTTCGCTCATGTACACTGATGAGTCATTACATTATGACCACCTAACTAATAAGCTATAGGACCCCCTTTTGCCTGCAAAATAGCGGCCACTCAACGAAGAATCGATTTGATAAAGTGGCGATAGGTGTCGTGGGCGTTTTGGTACCATAATGCCAACAGGTTCTCCAGTTCCCGTACATTTCGGAGTGGTGGTGATTTAGCGCAATCCCGCTTTTCCAAGTCGATCCACAAATGCTCGATTGGATTTATGTCAGGTGAATTTGAGGCCAGGCCATTAACTGAAAATCACCAGCATGGTCCCCGAACCACTCCTTGACGATTCTGACAGAGCGCGGTATCGTGCATTATTCTGTTGGTAATGGTCATCACCAGCAGGGAACACAGTTGCCACGAATGGATGAACTAGTTCCGCAACGATGTTCAGATTGACAGTTCTCAGGAATTGTGCTATTGAGATAATGGAGCGTAAAGTGTCTCGAGAAAACGTTGGTCATCGGCATATCCGCTCTCGGCCTTCTACGTGATGCACCAGGAATCTTGATTCGTCAGACCAGACCACTTTCTTCCAACCATCCACGGTCCAATCTCGATTATCTTGTGCCCATTTCATGCGTTGTTGGCGATGACGTGCAGTGAGCCTGGGGACTCGGCTGGTTCTTCGGCTACGCAGGCCCATGCGCAGATGGATGCGATGAACTGTGTGCTGTGATAGATTGCCTTGATGATTTGTCGCACGGTGGCCCTGTGGTCGCTGTGAACAATGCGCGACAATCTGTGCGCCCCTTTGGCATCAGTGCGCTGCGGAAGACACACGGCAAACGACGGTTCATTGTTTGGCCATCTGTGCACCGCTTTTGACACGCACTCACTACAGCGGCACGTGAACTGCCCAAAAGCCGCGCCGTTTCCGAGATCGTACTTCCGATGCGCCGTGCCATCAAAATTTGTCCTTTACCAAACTCCTGTAAATCGGTAGCTTTTCCCATTCTGACTCCGAACACTTTAGTAACCGAAAGCCGGTCATCGGGTTGCATATATACTGCTGTGTGAACTTCACCTGCGCCACCGCTCCGTCTCCAGACACCCTCATTTCTCTAGGCTGGAGGTGGTCATAATGGAATGACTCATCGGTTTATTTGACTGCATCGTGCGAGTTACTTCACCTTTCAGTCTTCCCTTTAACATGCTCTCTGTGTCACACCCTTTCTTGTAGATCTGTGACGGTTACGGGCATGTTCGTTCATGTACTTCACTGTGTCCTGCAGGTTACCACCCCTTTCACAACCTTTCCTTTTACGTGCTCTGTGCCACAACGTTACTCATAGTTACGTGACGGTTACGGCGATGTTCGCTCATGTTCTTGACTGTGTTGTGCAAGTGACCGCACCTTTCAGAACCTTTTCTTTCACGCGTTACGACAATATTCACCGAACTTTATTGATAGACCTTGTACGCATTTGAAAAATTATTTTTCCATCGCATAGCTTTCACTATTAAAACGTATCATGCATATTTCCATTTTATAACATTCACCATATTGCCGCCAGGTACGTCAGAGTATATTGTTGCGGATATTGGGTACAAAAATTGAAGAGAAATGATTTCTCTGGCATAAAGACAGGGAGGCCTTCTTCAGGGGACGCATTCCTTTTAGTTTGGGTGGGCGGAACGGGAGCGTTATGTTTATGAGGGGATAAAAAGGCCGGCTCTTTAAACGTTCTAACAAAAGTTCTGCACACTGTCCATTTTTTGAGAAAAGTGTGAAGTAAACGAGAAAACGTACCTTACTGCCGTTCAATGTACTCCCCTCCGCTGCTAATGACAGCTTACCAGTGGTGAAGTAGGTCCTGGATGCCCCGTATTACGCCATCTTTGTTCAGCTGTCGTATTACTGCGGTCACGTCCAATTACACTGAAGAGCAATTGAATTAGAGATACCTGTCTAGTAACGTGTAGCACCACCTTTCGTCCTGATGACAGCGGCGATTCGTCTCGGCATGGACTCGACAAGACATCGGAAGCTTTGGAAAGCCATACGGATCCAGAACCCCTGAACAAGCTCCCACAGTTCACGAAGATTTGATGGAGGGGGGGGTCAGAGCCTCGAACATCTCTCTTAATGGCGTCCCAGATGTGCTCGATGGGATTGAGGTCAGGTGACCTAGCTGACCAAGGAAGCGATGTCACGTCGGTGGAGTGTTCATCCAACCATTCGGATACAACTCGGGAGCGATGGCACGGTGCATTGTCTTGTTGCAGGATGAGGTTCCAAGTGGGATGTTGAAGACGCACAAACGGGAACAAATGGTCGTCCAGGATATCCCGGTAACGTTGACCTGTGAAGGACGATGTCACACGTACCAGGGGTCCCATTTTAGTCCACGTAAACAGTCCCCAGACGGGAATGCCACACCCACCAGCTTAAAGAGTACCCTGCTGGCAAGAAGGATCCATCGCTTCATGTGGTTTCCGCCGTACTCGTATCCTGCCATCTGCATGTACCAACGTGAATCTCGACTCATCAGTCCAGGCAACATTTTCCCACATGTCTAGGGTCCAGTGGCGATGTTCCCACACCCATGCTAATCTTTGCACCTTGTGATATGCGGGCAGCAGCGGTACGCTCGTGGGACGATGGCTTCTGTACCCCTTAGCGAGGAGACGGTTCTGGATGGTGTGGCTGATTACACGTTTTTGTGCACCAGCGTTAAATTACCGAGTGATTTCTTGCACTGTGGCCCGTCTATCCGCTGTTACAATGCGAGCTAGCCGACGATGACCCCGCTCATCCACACTCTGTTGTCCACGGCAGTTGGCCCTTGCAAAGATGGTTTTACCGGATTCGATGTACTCACGGTGCACCCGTGACACAATGGCTCGTGAAAATCCCAGTGCCTGCACGACTCCCGAGATGGAGTGACCCAATCGTCGGGCCCCGACAATTTGCCCACGATCAAATGCGGTTAGACCCTTCGTTTTACCCATACTGCGTCAGACTCTTACTGATTACTGTCGCATCACTCCTTATATTGTCGGATCGCTGCATACGTCATGTCGTTTCCGTTTACAGGGCCGCCCGCACCGCCATATTTGCATAACGCCAGCTGTATCTAATCTCTAATTCAATTGCTCTTCAGTGTATAGTTCATCCAGCGATTCGTAGCGGATGCCACGGTGACGATTTTTTAACTTTGCGAAAAGATCAAAGTCGGGTGGACTGAGATCAGGGCTGTATGGTGGGTGGAATAAAGTTTCCCTGCCATATTTCGACACAAGTCCCCGTACCGACGCCGCACCATGACACGATGCGTTGTCATGCGGCAAGATCGCTCCAGCTTCCAACAAGTTGGGGCGATTTTGACGAGTTTTCGCTTTCAATTTTGTCCTTAAAAGGTCACGATAATATTGAGCGTTGACATTTTCTCCTACCCCCGTTCGATCAGAGACCACAACACCCTCGGCATCGTACGCAAAATTCATCATTTGCTTCACTTTGGATTGTTGCCGATGACACTTTGAGTGGCGATCCTGTAAGTCACAATCAGTGGAATGGATGCCTCCTTTCCGCTGATTGTAACTTCAGTTCGGGCTCAAAGTCACGTGTCCAAGTTTCATGAATTACTACAATTCTGTTGAGGAAGGTTTCGCTCTCCCTTTTGAACCTGTGAAGGTGATCACGTGCGATGCTCACTCTGGCTGCCTTCTGCTTGAAGGTGAGTTGACGGGGCACACAGCGCGAAACAATTTTTCTTCCTCCCAGTGAGTCGGTCACAATCCAGTGAAAAGACATGGTGGACAAATTTGTCTGATGAGCGATCTCATCGTCTGCTAAATGACGCTTCTCTTCGAGAAGCGTTGCAACAATGGTGACAGATGTTTCGTCTGTCGCCGTTTGAGGTCGGAATGAGCGGGGATCATCTTCGATGCTGCTTCGGCCCTCCCGAAAGGGCGATACCCAGCGAGAAACTGTGTTTCCATCAAGAGTTCCTTCCCCACAAACTTATTGTAAAGTAGTGTGAATCTGTGTCGGAGGTTTTTCCTGCAGAGTTTCTATTTTCACATACGAGTGGTTGTCTAACGACGTGACTCGATCTGAGGAGCTGCACGCTTTCATTTCCAAACCCTACCACGTCCACACAGCAAATGATAGAGCGTCGTTCTAACACCACTGCGTTGCTGAGAGTCTAACCTTGACATGACGCAATCATCTGCTCGATTGCATCATCCGTTTCCGTTTTAGATTAACGTAAGAAGTATTCGTGAGTCAAGATTATGAGTGTCAGCTCCGTGACGTGTGAGAAAGAAAGAAGTCGCCAACCAGAGAGATCTTTGGTGAACTAAAAGTGCGTTGAATTATAGAAAAACTGTACAGCAGTTGACCGAAGTCCGCCGCCGAAGAAAAATCTCTTGTTGAGACGGCTGCCGGGTGTGGAAAAAGCCAAACGGACATCGCCTAGGGAGGAGAGCGATTCTTGGGCTGGGATATTCCCCTTCCGCCGGCTCTGCGTTATGTGCCTATCCCCCTACTCCATACGCAAAGAAGCGAACGTTGCCGGTAAAATTGAGGGGGCGAATCCTGTTAATGCCCACCGTGAGGTGTAAAATTCCAATGCAATACATTGTGTTTCGCTCCTCTTTTGGATAACAACGCTTTTCCCAGGACTGTGTAAGTAGACTCTCCCTTATTTTTATTACTGGGCAGGAAAGAATTTTACAAACTGATGGGCGCATATTTAATATAAGGCCCTCTGTGTAAATAACAATGTACATAGATAGCTCGTTTTGTAAATAAATAGCTGTACACACAAAGTTGTGTCCTTTTCTGCATGTTTTGGAGTTGGCTGTAGAATGGCCTAGAAGTAAGGACGATGCACTAAAGCAGCGATTGGTTTCCCCGCCGAGATTCGAAAAATTCCTTAGAAAAAATGTTTCTTGGTAGGACACTCTTTATTATGTGGAATATTTTTCGCATATGTTCTTCTTGACGTTGTTCATAGGTTTCCCTATAGGGTGCTTAAAGTTACATTTCTACCTATCTCTTCTTTGCTTGGTTTGAGAAATTCATTTTCATCCGTACATTTTCTCCCACGAGGAACATTTTGTGTACAATTAAGGATTTTTCATAAGTGGAAGTGTAATCAGGATCATATGAACACCTAGGAAAGGAAGGTTTGACGTACCAAATAGGGTGTGGGACCCCCTTTGGCACTCAAAACTGCTTGAATCCTCCTTGGAATGTACGCATACAAATCCAGGATGGTGGTTAGTAGGATGTTACACCATTTTTCATGCAGAAACTGCTCCAGGTCCTTGAGATGTGCAGGAGGAGCATAACGGGAGCGTACTATGTTTTCCAACACAGGCCACAGTGGCTCGACGATGTTCAAGTCTGGTGATTGGTGAGGCCAAGGAAGGTGTGCATGCTCATCCTCATGTTCCTCAAACCATGATTGGACATTCCGAGCTCTATGAATTGTGGCGTTATCATCTTGATATTAGGTGCTAGAATTAATTCCCGCTGTTGCCCAATAGAGCGCAGCAGTGGTGCGATGTGACCCGGACCACACTTGACCTCCCTTGCGCACGCACGTATCGTCCGTAGTCTGGGCAAAGCAGTGTGTGACAAGCGATCGGAGGGCATAGAACATGAGTTTGTATCGCATTCACGATTTCGAGTTTCGTACCAAAAAAGGTGCATTTGAGGGAAGCATTGCTCTTCTGTTTTCATCTCAAGAAATCTGCAGCGGAAAGTCATCCTTTGCTAGTGCAGGCCTATGGGGAACATGCCCTATCAAAAACAACATGCAGAGAGTGGTTCCGACGCTTCAAAGCCAACGAATATGACGTGAAGGACAAAGAGCGCCCTGGGCAACCGAAAAAGTTCGAAGATGGCGCATTGGAGGCCTTATTGGACACGGATTTATGTCAGACGCTCCACGAGTTGTCTGAAACACTACGGGTCGATGAGTCAACGGTTAGCAAACGTTTAAAAGCAATAGGAATGATCCAAAAGCTCGGAAACTGGATCCCACATGCATTGAGGAAAAGCGACATCACCAAACGTGAAACCATGTATGAATTGCTGCTGCAACGACACAAACGGAAGTCGTTTTTGCATCGAATAGTGACTGGTGATGAAAAATGGATTCGTTTCGACAATCCTAAGGGCAAGAAATCTTAGGTTCGTCCCGGCGAACCATCAACCTCCACGCCTAAAACGGACATCCATGGCAGGAAGGTGATGCTGTGCATTTGGTGAGATCAAGTCGGTGTTGTGTATTCTGAGCTGCTGCAACCCGGTGAAACCATCAATGCTGAACGGTACCGACGTCAATTACTCGATGTGAAATGTGCACTCACGAAGGAACGGCCGCAATACGCCAAAAGACATGACAAGGTTATTCGTCTCCACGACACCACTAGACCTCATGTCGCCAAATCCGTGAAGGAACTCTTGGAGGCACTTGGCTGGGACTTCTTACCCCATCCTCCTTACTCCCCGGACATTGCTCTCTCGGACTTCCATTTGTTCCGGTCGCTACAACATGGCCTGTCAGAGCAGCACTTCTTTCCTGTCGCGGATATCCAAGAATGGCTCGATTAATGGCTCGCCTCGAAAGAACCTGCATTTTTCTACCGCGGAATCCATTTGTTACCCAAACGGTGGGAAAGGGTCGTAGCTGCCAACGGACACTACTTTGAATAGACTATCCTGTACCGTTCTGTGGCAACACACAGGTATTTGTGTGGCAAAAAAAAAAAGAGCGGGAATTAATTCAAGCACCTAATAGATGACATTTCCTTCAGTAGACAATGCCTGAGCCATTGGATGGACTTGATTGGCCAAAATGGTTTCATACGCTCTGCCAGTCATCCGTCCTTTCAAGGTGACCAGGGGACCTGCTGAAAACAACGATATGACAGTCCAAAACATGACAGAATCATCAACATGCTGGACTGTTGGGGGCCGACAGTGTTGTATGCATCTGACGGTGCTCTTCACAGTTAAACACGTCCTGCAGTGGGGAATAGTTTCAATGTGTATTCATCCGACCACATTACACGCTTCCAAGCATCGGCAGTCCACGTTGTATGCTCCTGGCATCACTGCCCTTGCCGTGCATTTATCCGGATCACCAGAAGTTTTGCAATAGCAGCTCTGCCATGAATATCTTGTTTATGCAGTTCCCTGCGCACTGTTTTCGTTGATACTGGAGTCTAGACATGTAGATTGGGCTCTGCACTAATTTTCGACGCCGTGGTCTTCTTATTACGGGTAAGAAATCTATTAAACGATCTCCTTTCTCTATCAGTCAGGGTCGTCTTCCGGCCACTCTTGTGCTTCGCAGACGAAGTTTTGCCACGCACACTGTATGCTGTCATGACGCTAGACACAGTAGCTTTCGATACCCCCACTACCCTGGCGACTGTTGCCACGGAAGCACCAACTAGCCGGCCACCAACAATTAACTCTCTTTCGAAGTCCGTTAGGTCGCTCATTTCGTCACCCTGAAAAAAATTTTGCAACAAGGCACTTTAAAATGCACTTAAACAGGACCTTGAGGTTTTAAACAAAGCTATTAAAACCAAAAAGTGATGGGTACCTTTGCGTATTGCGACGTATTCTGCTGCACTAAAAGTAACGTCTCTGAAAGTGGTGTTCACATTATTCTGCCCAACTCCTGTATTTTTACACTAGTGAAAGTAAGTAGCGAAATCAATTTGCGGATATTTTACCGACTCTACAAATTGGATGATTTTTTCTTTCTAACTGGTTCCATTCACTATGAAGATATCGGCTGGAATTGCCCGCTTTAAATACCGCGCATAGTTTTTCTACTAGGGGATGTAAATGCATTTTCCCACTTAGTTTTTCTTTTAAAAAAATCTGCTTCAAAATATTCTTTAGGATTATTCCCCTCCTCGCCGCTCGAACGCTGTTATCACAAACACGATTGTTTATGCATTCTTTGGTTATTGTAAATAAAAATTTACCCCCAAAGTGGCGCTAAACAGGATCATATTGTTAAAAAATTACTGATCGTCCCGTTTACAATTAAAACAAGAAAGATGACACCGAATTTTCGAGTGTAATAAGCACGTCTTTTGAATCCGTTCTGACACAAATTAAATTTATCAAAGCTATTCAAAGTCAATGGAACCGGTATGGAAAACAATAGTCTCTGACGGAGGAAAGAAGTTTTTCAATCGGGTTTTTAATCCCTCAGATATTGCTGTAAGCGGAATCGTGAGCTTACGCCCTCTGGTTGCAGACTTGTGTGTTAAGAAAAACATCAATTTATATGAGAAACATTTCGCACTGGAAACGCTCTCCAACAAAGAAAGAATTTTTCAAATAGGACTCTAGAAACAGAGATATCGGCAAAAAATAAGATGTGACTTTACGTCCCCTGGTGGGAAAACCATGCATTATTTCAGGAAGAAAAGGTTTTTCCATATGAGCGGTATCGGTCCAAGAAAAAAAATTTAGTCGAGTTTTCAGGAGCCTAGATTTTGCTACAAATACATCAGAAGCATAGATGAACACTTATGCTCTCTGGTGGCTAAACCATTCTCTGCCAAACATTAGAAATTATGTGAAAAATATTTTCCATCAGGTCTTGTATGCGATACAGGAAGAATGTTTCAAATCGGAGTTTTAGAAGCAAAAATAACGCAGAAAACGCAATTTACCTTCGTGCCTCCTAGCGGAAAGTATATGATTTACTTGAAAATTTTGAATTTATAGGAAAAACATTTCGTATCGGAAACAGTATCCAACAAAGAAGGAATTCTTCAAATTGGACTCCTAGAAGTAGAGATATTGACAAAAATAAGATATACATCTACGCCCCTGGCGTAGAAACCATGCATTATTTCAAGAAGAAAATGTTTCTAAAAGGTTTGTCGACATGAGTAGTATCGGTCTACAAGCGACGGTTTTTTTCAATCGAGAATTTAGAAGCTCATATTTTGCTGCAAATACATCAGAAGCGGAAATTAAGATTGACGTCCCCTGGTGACCAAAACATTTTTTACAAAAATTATAAATTATGTGCAAACGATTTCCCATCAGGAGCTGTATCCGGTGCACAAAGAATTTTTCAAATCGGAGATTTTTTTTTTTTGGTTGGAGTTTTAACGACCACCGTGAGCAACTCAATGGGCTATAAGCAGTCGCCCGTCCCTAATTTAGGGTCACTGGTTCCAGGGAAGGGAGAGAGCCAGTGCCGTAAGACAAACACACATCCATGCCTCACCGGGATTCGAACCCGGACCCCGTTCGGACGAATGATCAGAGGCCATCGCTTAGACCACTGCGCCACCGGGGCGGGGCGGCTCGGAGATTTAGAAGCAGAGATATAGGGGGAAACGCAATTTACCTCTACGCCCCCTAGCGGACAGTATACGAATTACTTGAAATTTTTTAAAATATATGAAAAACATGTCACACTGAAAACACTATCCAACAAAGAAGGAATTTTTTAAATCGGACTCCTAGAAGTAGAGATATTAACAAAAATAAGATATACATCTACGCCCCGTGGCGGAGAAACTGTGGAATATTTTAAGAAGAAAATTTTCCAAAAAGGTTTATCGATGTGAGTGGCATCAGTCCACGAAAGAATTTTTTCAATCGATATTTTAGAAGCTCAGATTTTATGGCAAATACATCAGAAACAAAAATTAAATCTTACGCCCCCTGGTGGCCAAAGTGTTCTTTACCAAAAATTTGAAATTATATGCAAAAGATTTTGCATCAGGAGGTGTATCCGCTGAAGAAGAAATTTTTCAAATCGGAGTTTTAGAAAAAGAGTTATCGGAAAAAATGTAATTTACTTTTACGCTCCCTAGCGGAAAATCTATGCGTAATTTGAGAAAATTAACCATATCTAAAATACTCTTCGACATAAATGGAATCGAAAGATAAAGTAATTTTTTCAATCGGTTGTTCAGAAGCAAATATGTGGAATAAAACGTATTTTTAAATTCGACATTATCTGCATTTACGCCCTCTAACGGCGAAATTGTACATCGTTAAAAAAAAATGAAGGATTATCATTCGCATATTTCAAGCTTGCCAATGCAAAAAGAATTTTTCAAATCGGACTGATAGTTGCAGAGACATCGTGGGTACAGACGGACGGACAAACCGGTAACATAAGCATGATCTTTTTTTACATAAGACGTGCTAAAAATAGCTTGAGATATCTTTAGTGTCGGTCGAATTCATCCTATTTAGGAACACTTTAAAACAAAAAGTAAAAAAAAATAAAATAGTGGAAAGATAGCAAGATTTCGACCGATGCTATCTACCAAAATATATCAAATTTACGTTATTTTTGTCTCAAGCTGATGAGTAAGTAGAGCGGGACAAACCCGGCTGCTCCGGGCGCAGCTCAAGGATAGGCGCTGAAATCACAACGTACAATCAGGTGACAATTCGAAATGAAACTTTAGCACCAGTTTCTGGTAGAGTTTCCCTGCGCCATATTTTGTCCGGAACACGTTGGGTGGGTCCAAGGAATTATCCTAACAAAGAGCCGTAGAGATCGTCTTTGAACATACTATTAACAAAATTGCTCAAATAGATAAATGACAAAATATGGCGCGGGAAAACTGTACAAGAAACTGGTGCTAAATTCTACTTTTTTATTGTTTTCAAACAGTCATTTCAAAATAGTACCTTTTATGACATAATTATATACAGTTTTTTTCTCCTTACTTTTTCTTTTTTTGATTGGGGGTTTAACGACCACCGTGGGCAACTCAATGGGCAATAAGCAGTCGTCAGTTCCTAATTTACGGTCGCTGTCACCAGGGATGGGAGAGAGTCAGTACCGTAAGACAAATGCAACATCCAAGTCTCACCGGGATTCGAATCCGGTCCCTCACGGACGAATGATCAGAAGCCTTCGCTTAGACCACTTCGCCAGCAGGGCGGTTCTTACGTTTGTACAGTTAATCAATTTAGCTAAAATTATTGCTATTATATTTGAATACACGTATATTATATTACACCTTCAAAATTATTTTCTCTGATCACTACATTTTTGTGTCTGTTGACATCTCGCACGAGTAGACAGAGAAAGAGAGAGAGAGAGAGAGATGATAATCAGAGGGGTAACAAGGGCGGGGCAGACGTGGGCAGCTGCCCCGATCGCAGCTGAAGAAAGGACGGAAAAATCGCAGCATACAATCTGATTAAAATCGGAATCGAAACTTTTGCACCAGTCTCTGGTACAGAATTTACCTATAACTTCTTTCGCAAGTTGCGGTAGCTTGGCGGCTAAACATTCGCCTTTCTTTGCAGGGTATATAAGTTGCTCACAATCAGAAATGTCGGTGGGATTGTTCGTACGTTACAATATAAGGATGTCGTTCATATTTGTGAAGATTATCTGGGGGTAATTCGATAATTACTGCCATTACTGCAAGCTGCATTCAGTTCGTTTAATGTGGTACCAAAGGTTGACACTCCGGAGCAGTTGGGAATCTCACCGTGCTCTTCAAATTTTGTATTTTACAGCTCAAAATGGTGTTCAGTTCAGCTTCACTACTCATAACATCCCTGATGTAAGTAAGGATAAGAGAAATGCACGAAACCCTTTTGCTCAGTGCTGTGCCCGTTTCCTAATTTTTTGCGACGCAATTAACGAGGGCAAAACGCCGTTTTCGATAGGAATAAGAAATGACACCTGTTTCCCTAATAGACTAATTGCAGTATCATACCCCCAGTAAAAATATTTAAAAGTTAGGTTGTCAAATCACATTTTACCGCCGAAAACTAGCCCGTTTTTAGAATCTATTGCACAACCATTAGTGATTATTAGTTATCAATTAACTACAAGAGAATATGATAAAAAAAGTTTAAAATTCAGTGTGAAGCGGAATGACAGAAGCTACTCCCGGTGGTCAATGTTAGTTATTTTGAAAAACTGTAATTGCATGTGCGTGTAGGTACTAAACAATGCAGATTTGTCCATAATCAATAGACAAGGTCAATTTTACTGCCGTAAAAAATCATGCAGCAAGCAGGATTATAATACAGGGTGTCCGAGAATTATTGGACACATTACAAAATTATGTACAAAAAAAAACTATGAGCATTGTCTGTTTTTCTATGTCACGTATTACTAACACGGTTTCTATATTTTTGTTTTGCAGAATTGTTATTCCCAGAATCCGATAGATGGCGCTGGGTGTGGCCCGATGAGGAATGTATCAGGAGTGCGCAATCAGTAGTCATGTCATCCGTGTAGCAGAAGGCGATGTGTGTGTTATGGCTTGCGGAATTAAAGTCTGTCATTAAAGTTTAAAGACGGTACCGTTTAGAGTATGGTTGTAATCCTCCGTCAACGAATTCAATTAAGCGGTGGATGAAACAGTTTAAAGAAACTGGCAATGTGGAACATCGTGGAGGAGCCGGTAGGCCTAGCGTCAGCAGGTGAGACAGTTGACCAAGTTAATGAAAGTTTCAGACGAAGCCCCAGGAAATCCGTTCGTAAAGCGAGCAGAAAACTGTGCATTCCGAAATCGACAGTTCACGATATCTGGCACAAGACATTAAAGTTTCTTGCTTACAAAATTCAAGTAGTGCAAATGATGCATGTAAATGATCACACTCTGAGATACGATTTTGCTGTGGATATGCTGAATCGAGTGGTAAACGACTAAAATTTTCTCAGTACTGTAATTTTTAGTGATGAATCCACCTTTCATGAATCAAGTATATGTGAATCGTTACAACTGTAGGATATGGGGCAATAAACCGCCTCATGCTGCTATTGAACTGGAAAGTGATTCTCCAAAAGTTAATGTGTGGTGCTCCCTAACAAAAAAAGAAGTGATTGGCCCTTTCTTCTGCGAAAAAACCATAAATGGTGACATTTACTTGGATATGCTAGAAATTTCGCTATATTCCAGATCAAAAGATATGACGATATCGTTTTCCACCGCATTGGTCAACGTGTGTACGTAAGTGCCTAAATGAGTATTTCCCCAACAGATGGATTGGGCGTGGTGGTCCCAATCCGTGGCCTCCTCGCTCTCCACATCTAACTCCATTGGATTATTTCATGTGGGGTTATGTGAAGAATCGTGTCTATCAGACGTTTTGTACTGATTTGCAGGAACTGAAGCAGCGTATCACAGCTGCTATTAATTCCATAACTCCTCAGATGCTTGCCAATACATGGCATGAAATCAAGTATCGCTTGGACGTACTACGAGCAACCAAGGGATCTCACATCGAAATTTATTAACTTGTGTATAGTTACATTGTAAGTTAATACAGTCAGTTTCTTTCTATCTGTTTAATGTTTTGTTTTATATTATTTTGTAATGTGTCCAATAATTATCGGACACCCTGTATTTCAGGGTGTCCGAGAATTAATCTCGGACATCCTGAATAATATTTTATTAACCTCGGACACCCTGAATAATCAATTTTTTAAATTTTATTAATCTCGAACACCCTGAATAATCTTATTAATCTCGGACACCCTGAATAATGGACACATTATTATTATTTTTGGACACATCCGACGCACCTTTTCACAATTATTTTTTCACAATTTCAAACGGGAACAGTGAGTGCACACGGGAACTTTTTCACAATTTTTTTTTGTTCGGGCATAGTGAGTGCAAACGGGAACTTTTTCACAATTTTTTTTTGTTCGGGCATAGTGAGTGCAAACGGGAACTTTTTCACAACGGAAGCGTGAGTGCAAACGGGAACTTTTTCACAATTATTATTATTATTGGACCCATCCGACGCACTTTTTCACAATTATTGGACACATTACAAATAATATTTTATTAATCTCGGACACCCTGAATAATCTTATTAATTTCGGACACCCTGTATTTCAGGGTGTCCGAGAATTCATTTATTAACTTGTGTAGTTACATTGTAAGTTAGTACAGTCAGTTTCTTTCTATCTGTTTAATGTTTTGTTTTATATTATTTTGTAATGTGTCCAATAATTCTCGGACACCCTGTATTTCAGGGTGTCCGAGAATTAATCTCGGACACCCTGAATAATTATTTATTAATCTCGGACACCCTGAATAATCATTTTTTTTTATTTTATTAATCTCGAACACTCTGAATAATCTTATTAATATCGGACACCCTGAATAATGGACACATTATTATTATTGAACACATCCGACGCACCTTTTCACAATTTCAAACGGGAACAGTGAGTGCAAACGGGAACTTTTTCACAATTTTTTTTTGTTCGGACATAGTGAGTGCAAACGGGAACTTTTTCACAACGGAAGCGTGAGTGCAAACGGGAACTTTTTCACAATTATTATTATTATTATTGGACCCATCCGAAGCACTTTTTCACAAATATTGGACACATTACAAATAATATTTTATTAATCTCGGACACCCTGAATAATCTTATTAATTTCGGACAGCTTGAATTATTCTCGGACACCCTGAAATATAGGGTGTTCGAGAATTAATTTATTAACTTGTGTAGTTACATTGTCAGTTAGTACAGTCAGTTTCATTTCTATCTGTTTAATGTTTTGTTTTATATTATTTTGTAATGTGTCCAATAATTCTCGGACACCCTGTATTTCAGGCGATAAAGCTATTTTGTCTGAAAGACTTCTCTGGGGGAAGAGTGCAATATTTTGTGATTTGCCATGGGCGCAGAAATGTCTAGTTACGCCTCTGATGATGAATATAAAGTTTTCTTTACAGTAAGGACCGTAAAGTACAACCGGACGAAGTTAATTTACTGCATCACTTACAGCTTTATTTTAAAAATCTGTGATTCGTAAAACAGTCAAGTCATATTTTATGTGGCATGAGAAACCGAAACGGAAACAGACTCCAAATAATTTATAGCAGCCCAATGTTACTGCAGCCCTTGTCGCCACTGAACAGCAATTCTACCCAAGTAAACTACTGTTGGTGAAAATTGCAACACCATGAAGGAATGATGGTGAAACTTACAGGATATGCAGAGCAGGGTAGGACATGCAAATTATTAGAAGCGCAGAATCATTACGCATGTTTGCGCCCGGCAGCGCAGTCTGAACCGTCGAGTGAGTGGTATAAATAGAGGACTGTAAAAAAGAATACACACCAGTGGGCCGCTGATGGCCTAGTTGACAACGTTCGTGACTGCCACGGTAAGGACCTCAGGTTCGATCCACTAAATATCCGCCGTGCGTCGGATGGGCACGTTAAGCCGTCGGACCCCGGGTACTGGCCCTCCGGTAACAAATAAGGTCGTCGTCCTCCCCTTTCTACTTCGCTTCCGTGTCACTTTCCTATCGGGCACTCTAGCCCAACTCTCCTAGCTTCCTATTTCTAAGGATTGTTTAAGACCTGGGGTCAGACACTCCCTTCCGAAAATCCTCTACATATGATCTTATCTGATCTGGATACACACCAGTAGTGCATCGCGGACAGCGAGCTGTAAAAGTGTCTGCAGGATTCAATAATACCTCGGCGACGACGAAGGGCGTACAGTCAGTGGCGGACTGGCCAGGGTGTCAGCTTGCCGGATGGTAAGTGGGCCTCTGATGAAGTGGGCCTTCTTAAACATTAGACAATATACGTAAATCATTGCTGTGTCTTTTAGCGAATGTGAAAGACGTTGTAATGAAAAGAATTTCAGAATGACTTCAGTTAGGTCTTCCGTTTCAATCACGGCAATAACCTCATTATTATTCTTAATAATTGTTGGGCCTCCTCTAACGCAGTTTGGTCCTACAAAATACTCTTCTCGGTCGTGGCTCCTTCGAGGTCACCATTCGGTAGTAGATACGAAAAACAAGGAGCGGACGAGAACAGTGGAAATATCTCAAGAGTTGAAAATATTCTTAATAATATATAGAACATATTCTTCCTATCAGTTAATTTCAGCCATCGATTACTAAAATTCAAAATTGATATATTCAAAACACACAAAATGTTAATGACCTTCTAGTAGCTTGAAAATATAATAGACGTTTCAATATTATTACCGCATGCAATAATATTGGAGCTTCACTATATTGTGCATTTTACTGCCAGCAATATGTACAAAATATGAACATTGTAATTAATAAAAAATATAAATTTATCTCGCAAAAAATTTAATTTTACCTTTTTCCTACTTATGTGATTTTTGAAAACTTTATTTCTTATAGAAATTCAATGATAACCTTATAGTTGTGGGTGGACCCCTCTTTGTCTCCTGGCAACCAACATTTTTAGACCCAGTCCGCCACTGCGTACAGTACACCATGTATATCCCCATACGACAACGTTTGAACGGGGACGAATGATTGGTTTGCGTTAAGGTGCATTTTCGCACCGCGACATTGCGGCTCGGACGGAACATAACGCCACGACAGTGATGGCGCGTGTGGCGGCAGTGCGCCGAGGAGAACCAGGTGCATCGACAACATGGGCCGAGAAATGTGACGACACCGCTGGATGACCGACACTTCATCCACACGGCAGTGACGAACCGTTCCACATCTTCGCAAGTGTTAGCACAACAGTGGAGCATTGCAACAGGTGTGGCGTTGTCTGCCTCCACAGTTCGACGCCGTCTGAGTACTGGTTGCACGCATTAATTTGGCCTTGAATCATGGACGCCTCTGGCTGGAGTGGGGTTTTCAATACAGAAAATAGCATGCTGATTGGCAAACATGTCGTGTTTTCGGACGAGTCCCGATTTAACTTGGACTACCACGATGGCCGCATACGCATTAGTCGGTATTGTGGTGAGCGCCTTCTTCCATCATGCATTGTCGAGCGTCATACAAGCCGAACGCCAAGTGTGAGGGTGTGGGGTGCCACTGGGTGCCATTCGCGATCTCTGCTTCTACGACTTGAGGACAATCTCAACAGCGACCGCTACATCAGGGAAGTTGTACAGGCAGAAGCCATACCCTTCCTTCAGAACACTCCTGGCGCTATATTCCAGCAGAACAATGCCCGACTACATGTTGACAAGAATGTTCAAGCTATCTTCGCAGCACAGCAGGTACCGCTTCTTCCCTGGCCCGCACGTTCGCCAGACACGTCGCCTATTGAACATGTCCGGGATGTGGTCACTCGGCAACTGGCCTATCAAAGTCCTCCAGCAGTCAGTACCAATGATTTATGGACTTGCATGCATGCCGCCTCGCAAGCAGTTACCCAGGACCCCATCCAAAGAATTTTCGATTCAATGCCACGACGTCTAGAAGCTCTCATTGCAGCTCGCGGAGGCTTTACGAGATACTGATTTTTGGAGGTAAAAATTGTTGTATTGTTCAGAAAATTAAATCACTTATGTACAGTCATATCAGTAATGTGTGATAAAAATTTCATTCGAATCGCATAGTCTCTTCTTGGTGTCGGGGGCGGCGGAAAGTGAAATTCGTTGACCGGGCCCGAAATTTCGAATATCGTGGTGCGCCCTCTACCCTTCCCCGAACAAACAGAAGAAAAACAATGTCTAAGCAGTGGCGCACCCACAAGAGTGGTGGAGCCCCCCCCCTCCCTCATAGACTGATAGAGTGGAAAATTATTATGTCGAAGTTTGAAGCAAAAAGTCACAATACGCGATCTACATATACTTCTTAATCATATACCGTATAATTATAAGGGAGTAGTTCTGCTAAATAAATTTAGAAAAATCTAACACAGAAAACAATTTCACCGCTTCTTCTAATCATTTAACTTTCTTGAACTGCAACATTAAGTAGTAACTGGATAAGAATAAATGCATAAAACTCAACCTGCGCACCAATTACAAAAAGAAATCATATTTAGAAGTTAAGGACATTCTGCTAACATTTGCATAGAGGAAACTAAGCAAAATTCAGCAGTATACAACTAAATGAAATAAACATCCGATAGACAAGATTTATACATGTGATTTCACCTGAGTTCGGTAGTGTGTGACAAAGCGAGTTCAAAATTACTCCCTTTAAGTGTGTAAAATTTGTCTCTCCTTTTACTCACTCGCTTTGGTTGGGTGATTACTTTTCAGCATTTCACGAAAACGCAAACAAACGCAGTGTGTGTGTGTGGTTGCGAGGTATTGCACCATTCGAGCAACAGCAAAGACAGGTTCCAATGAAGTTCGCACGTGTTAACAATGATAACGGAGAAACGTGACGGTCCAATCAGAGACGACGGCTGACGTATGAGGAAAACTTCAATTTGCGCAATGATTCAACGGAAAGCTGAGTTAAAAATAGACGAGTTCCTGTTAACCTTTTCTTCTCCGTGACGATTCGTACCGAGAAAAAAAAAAAAAAAAAAAGAGTAAAATGAAATACCGGTTGCAATTTTTGAGCGTCAGGATTACCGTTTTACTACATGCGTGTGTACCATATTTAAGTGTAAATACACTCAGAATCACACACACACTGAAATGAGAATTTATTTTTTTAATCTTTTTTTTTTTTTGAGGGGCGTGTGTACCATATTTAAGTGTAAAATACACTCAGAATCACACACACACACACACTGAAATGAGTATTTTTTTTCATCTTTTTTTTTTTTTTTTTTGAAGGTCGTGTGTACCATATTTAATTTAAGTGTATCAGGTGTGCAAATAAGTTGTAAAGCGTTTTTTGTGCGACATATACCGCTAATTTACATATCCGACATTTCCCCGCGTTGCTGTCATGTGACCGTAACTGGTCCGGAGTATAAAATGTGACACAGAAGTTTGCCCAACAGTCAAACGCACTTGCACATCGGTAGTTGAAAGATGGCAAGCGATACTGTGTTTATTCGACCCTGCATTCGTTACGAATTTCAACAAGGAAAAGTATGCAAAAGCATGTGCAACGATCTGTTCTGTTCTGGGGGGGGGGGGGTGGATATGTATCGAAAAGCACGTGTGAGTTTTGGTTTAGCCGGTTTAAAGCAGGTGATTTTGATGTTAGCAATCGAGAAGGTTGCATATGAGGAACTGCAAGCATTGCTGGATGAAGATTTGTCTCAAACGCAAAAGGAACTAGCTCTACAACTGAGGGTGATTCAACAAACCATTTCCAATCGTTTACGCGCAATGGGAAAGATTCAGAAGGAAGGAAAATAGGTGCCACATGACCTGAGCCAGAGGAACAAGGATGAGCGTGTCATGAAGTGTTTGAATCCGTTGAATAAAAAACACAGAAAGTCTTTCCTGTGGAAAATCGTCACGGGTGATGAAAAGTGGATGTGGTACAACAATCCCAAACGCAAAAGACACTCGGTAGACTCCAATGAAGACTTCGACACCAAAACGCAATATTCACTCCAAGAAAGTTCTGCTGTGCATCTGGTAGAATATGAAGGTTGTGCTCTATTATGAACTATTGGAACAGGGTCAAACTGTTACTGCTGATCGCTACAAGCAACAATTGCTGCGATTGAACAAGGAAACGTTATTGACGCTTGGTTGGGAAGTTTTGGAGTACCCGGCGTATAGTCCAACATAACCCCTTCAGACTATCATTTTTTCCAATTGATGCAACATGGTTTGTCTGCTGTACGGTTGGTCTTGTTTGCAGCGAAAAGGTTTGATAATGCAAGAAAACCATACACGCTGACCTCGTTCTGGAAAGTACAGGCCGCTGTTTTCCATAGTTCTTTCCCAACGTTCGCGTCCCGTTTGCAGCGAAAGGGTTTAGTAATGCAAGAAAGCCATTCGCGCTAACCTCATTGTGCAAAAGTACAGGCCGTTGTTTGCCATAGTCCTTTGACAACCAAATAAAATGGGTGTTCTTCCGACGGGAAGAACATCGTGAATTTCACCTACACCAAAACACAACGAAGCACAAATATTGATGTAGACAAGTGTTTCTCAAAGTGTTGTTCACGGACCACTGGTAGTCCGCGGTGGACTATCAAGTTGTCCGCAGGGAATTTCAGAAGAAAAATTAATGAAGAATGTGAGAAGTCCTCCTCTTAAATTTTGAGTGCATGCTCGACACGAATATCCAGAGCTATCAGATAGAGCGATTAATCATTTTCCTTACAACTATGAGTTTGGATTTTCGGATTTAGTTCAAATTAGGAGCAAGAAAAGAAATAGATTAGATATGGAAGCTAATCTACTACTCAAACTATCTGTCATCCAACCGGATATACTGTATAGATAACTTGGTAAATGATCGCAAGCAGCAGCAACCCTTTCACAGATGCTATGATTATTATTTTGGTTATTAATTATACTGAATTTTTATAGGTGGACTTTCAGAAAAGTATTAAAATCAAAAGAGAAATTCAAAGTATAATTGTCCATATCACTTTTATAACGAAGTAAATTTCTCCGTCATTTCTGTCCACGCCAGGATTCGAACCCGGATCCCCTCATTCCGGAATAAGTCACTCTACCAATTGAGCTACGCGGACGTTTTATTCTGATTCCTATCTGCCTTTATGTCGTGTGCGTCCTTCTGGCAGGTACGTCACATCTCCTGGTACGTTACATCATCTCCCCCTTAATTTTTTTTTTTTTTTTTTTTTTCTGAAGTGCTGGAGAAGGGATTCACTTATTTTTCCTATCTCGCGGTGTGGAAATAACATCACACCAATGCGAGATTTTGAACGGTCGGGTCATCCGGATAGTTCGGGCGCCATTATAACGAAGTAAATTTCTCCGTCATTTTTATCCGCGCCGGGATTCGAACCCGGATCCCCTCATTCCGGAATAAGTCACTCTACCAATTGAGCTATGCGGACGTTTTATTCTGATTCCTATCTGCCTTTATGTCGTGTGCGTCCTTCTGGCAGGTACGTCACATCTCCTGGTACGTTACATCATCTCCCCCTTATTTTTTTTTTTTTTTTTCTGAAGTGCTGGAGAAGGGATTCACTTATTTTTCCTATCTCGCGGTGTGGAAATAACATCACACCAATGCGAGATTTTGAACGGTCGGGTCATCCGGATAGTTCGTGCGCCATTATAACGAAGTAAATTTCTCCGTCATTTTTATCCGCGCCGGGATTCGAACCCGGATCCCCTCATTCCGGAATAAGTTGCTCTACCAATTGAGCTACGCGGACGTTTTATTCTGATTCCTATCTGCCTTTATGTCGTGTGCGTCCTTCTGGCAGGTACGTCACATCTCCTGGTACGTTACATCATCTCCCCCTTATTTTTTTTTTTTTTCTGAAGTGCTGGAGAAGGGATTCTCTTATTTTTCCTATCTCGCGGTGTGGAAATAACATCACACCAATGCGAGATTTTGAACGGTCGGGTCATCCGGATAGTTCGGGCGCCATTATAACGAAGTAAATTTCTCCGTCATTTTTATCCGCGCCGGGATTCGAACCCGGATCCCCTCATTCCGGAATAAGTTGCTCTACCAATTGAGCTACGCGGACGTTTTATTCTGATTCCTATCTGCCTTTATGTCGTGTGCGTCCTTCTGGCAGGTACGTCACATCTCCTGGTACGTTACATCATCTCCCCCTTATTTTTTTTTCTGAAGTGCTGGAGAAGGGATTCTCTTATTTTTCCTATCTCGCGGTGTGGAAATAACATCACACCAATGCGAGATTTTGAACGGTCGGGTCATCCGGATAGTTCGGGCGCCATTATAACGAAGTAAATTTCTCCGTCATTTTTATCCGCGCCGGGATTCGAACCCGGATCCCCTCATTCCGGAATAAGTTGCTCTACCAATTGAGCTACGCGGACGTTTTATTCTGATTCCTATCTGCCTTTATGTCGTGTGCGTCCTTCTGGCAGGTACGTCACATCTCCTGGTACGTTACACTTTGCATATGATGTAACTAGAATTGTGTGGAAAAAAGTCTTGCCGTGGCTTAAGGGCACAGCTAGAATTTAGGTTGGGGGGTTGCGATTTTCGGAGATGGTTTAAGTAATTTCCCATAAATATTACCTGTTATAAATCTTACTTTTTTGTCGTTTCGAAGAGGGTTTGAACCCCCAAAACTCCCTCCCCTGACTACGCCCATGCTGTGACTACATTGCCAATTATTTAATTAAGCGCTTATCTCTTTTTCGTTGTACAACTGACAAAATAAAATCATAACTCACCAAACTCTTTCTTTCTCTTTTCATGTAATGTAGGTACTCTAAAAATTACTTTGTTTCCGATAGGGTTGGCAACCGACCGGTATTTTTTTTTTTTTTTTTTTTTTAGATTGGAATTTTAACGACCACCGTGAGCAACTCAATGGGCTATACCGGTATTTTAAGCACCTGGTCGGAATTTTTGGCGATTTTCTGCTTAAGACCGGTGGTAACTGTTTACCGGTCCTGTTTGGGTACGGTATTATTTTCAAGTAAACAACAGCTGAAAATTTGCTGAAAAAAAGCTTAAAATTTACCAAAAGAAGCTAAAATTAACTAAAAATTACATTTCAAGGGGACGTGGGCGTAAATCGAGCAGGAGCTCATATCTATAAGCCCGCATTAAATCACATAAATCGGGGGATAATTACTCACCGGCTGATGAGGGTGGCCGGTAGCTCCCAATAATATTAACCAGGGTTGGCAACCTCAGTTTCAGACAATATGTTTTTGAATTTCAAATTTCTCCCAGGGAAATTCCCCAGACTCCCCCTGCCCCCGCCTGATGGTCCGCGATAAGTAAAGAAAAGTGGTTCATGAGCGACCTAAGTTTGAGAAACAGTGATACACACGATCATTTTAAGAATATCATCAGTGCACAACGCCAATGATTCCATAATATGAGAGAACATTTTTCACAGCTAACGTCTTTTTATAAAGACGGCATTGAAAGTTTGGTTTCACGATGGGAAATTGTGATCGATTATGATGACGATTATATAATTGATTAAGAAATAAATTTCTTCTGTTACAAACAGTGTTTCTCTTTTCCAAAAATGACATTACTTTCCGGTCCGTCCAACACATCGCACATTTGCCAATATGGAAGCCGCCCGGGTGTCACAGTGTTCTAAGCTCTAGCTTATGACCATTCGTCCGAGATGGGTCCGGGTTCGAATCCCGGTGAGGCATGGATGTTGTGTTTGTCTTACGGCACTGGCTCTCTCCCTTCCATTGATTGATTGTAGAGGATTTTAGGAAGGGAGTGTCTGACCCCAGGTCTTAAACAACCCTTAGAAATAGGAAGCTATAGGAGATTTGGGCTACAGTGCTCGATAGGAAAGTGACACGGAAGCGAAATAGAAAGGGGGAGGAAGACGCCCTTATTTATTACCGGGGGGCCAGTACCCGGGGTCCGACGGCTTAACGTGCCCATCCGACGCACGGCGGGTATTTAGGAGGTCTTTTCCGTGGCAGTCACGAACGTTGCCCACTAGGCCACCTGCGGCCCTCTCTCCCTTCCCTGGAACCAGTGACCCTAAATTAGGGACGGGCGACTGCTTATAGCCCATTGAGTTGCTCACGGTGGTCGTTAAACCTTCAATCAATCAATCAAACCAATACGGAACGTCGGGTGAATATGTGCCTGGACGCTCGCTGTGGGAGCTTCCAGCATATTCAATGAGACATTTCTTTTTGTCATGGATCAAGGTACGTTTTACATTAATTTCATTCAAATATGCCTTTGCAATCGTGAGTTAATTAAAGCAATGTGTTCAGTCCCGAGTGAATCTCTGTGTATAAAACAGTATAAATATTTTTTTTATTTAGTTCTGTGACGTGTTTAAAGGTTTCAGAGTGTGCATTCACACGCGAAAAATGCTAAACCTAGTTCGGTAGTTTTCTGTGTGATTCTCTGATGCTCCTATGCAATCCTCTGCTAGGTGTCACGGGAAAAAGGGAGGACTCGCATATCCATGTGTTCGGTTCACCACTCGACGCGACATCTATGAATTCTCGCTGGCAGCGTTTGGAGTTAACTCTTCCCGCGGTTTATTCCATATCGTGCTTCGTGCAGTGCCGAGCACAACAGTTTTAATTATTGTGATCGTTCAAAATGTCGTTCTCAACGCTAAAGAAGAGAAATGTTGACAGAGAAAATCGTGAGTTTGGCAGTGACTGGACAGAGAAGCATTTGTTCATTTTATCACATAGAAAAGGGGCTACTCCTATATGCCTAGTGTAAAATAAAACTTAAAACTATGTCTGTAGGCAAAGAATACAATATGGGTAGACAAAGTCATCTCTCTTTCCACGTTTTTTCTTTAATTAACACACAGCAGCCGAAAAATTGTTTCCGGACACTGGCGGGATCGAATCCCAGATCTCTTGATAACTAGCCGAGTGCGTTCGCCTTACGCTACGGTGGCCAACAACCCAAAGCGCTATGTGTGTTTATCTGTCAGCTTGTGCCGTTAAGCCCCACCAGATGTAGACGTCTCAGTTGCTGAGCCCATCCCTACGGATTTGTGAAGTCATATGCTGACAGATAAACACACACAGCTCCGTGGACTGTTGGCCACCATATCGTAGGGTGAACACACTCGGCTAGTTATCGAGAAATCTGGGGTACGATCCCATCGGCGTCCGGATAACAATTTTTCGGTTTCTGTGTGTTAATTAAAGAAAAACGTGGCAAGAGCGATGGCTTTGTCCATTCACATTATCCCTACGTATTTGGAAGATTTTCACGAATGCAATATGAGGTACCACTTCTGTACTAAACATGCGAGTTTTAATCATACGTTTCCTCCTGGATCGGACACCCAGAAAACTAAAATATCTTCTTTAAGCGCAAGTTATTAAATCATCTCTTGTATTTTTATGTTAATACAAGCATCTAATTTCTGTAATTTGTTCTACTTTTTTCATTTGCCCGCTGTGAAAAGTTCTTTTTTTATAATTTTCACATTACCTTTAATGAATCTTAAAATAAAAATAATGTTTATATGGACAACAGTGCAATGTTGTTCACCTAACTGGTTTTCTTTTTAAATAAAAATATTGTTTATATGAGCATCAGTATGATATGTAAGTTACATTTACCAAATTAAGTGTTCACACCCTCGGGCCCAGTTTCATGAAAATTTTTTTTAAAAGTGGTCCTTCGTGTTGAGTAATTAAGAATCACTGTTATATATTCTGATATATCTAAAATGTAATGCAAATGTTTCAAGGCCTTTTAGATTTAATCTTCGCTTCTAGTTTTAGTCATAAAGCTTCTCTTAATAATAATAATAATGTGCTATTATTTTGTTCTCTGCTTAGATTGTAACCGAGTGCTCCATCTGACACACTAGCCCCCAATCAATGAAGCACCTTAGCTGCGCCTCTGCGCGAGGCTTACTATTTTAAATAGTGTACAAAAGATTGTATTGGACACTACTCTATCGTGAGTTCTTGAAATGTTGTTCACATCACCGTTCCTTTTTCTTTGCTTTTATTGACTTTGCTATACTAACATTTTTGATCTCCATCTATCATGAGATCACGCAGTGACATTATCTGTTGCTTCTTATACCGGGTCATTATGAACCATTATATCGTACAGAGGTTGTCCAAAATAATGGAAACACCTCGCTGAAAACAGTGACTTTGGTATGTGCTGTTTTTTGAGTAAAACGAACATGGAGCTACATTATTTTTTGTAAAAAAGTGTTGCATATAGTCTCAAGTGTCTGTGTGATTGCATTGTAAATCGGTGTTTGCATAATTTCGTTCCAGGTGAAGGCACAATGAGTGACCTGTCGGAGTTCCAAAGAGGGCAGATTGTAGGAGCCCGTCTGGTTGGTGCGTCGGTAACCACAGCGGCGCAGGTATTGGGGGTATCGAGAGATACCGTGTCGAAGGTCATGACGGCATACAATGTTCACGACACAACATCATCTGCGAGACACATCTGTGGAAGGAAAACCAAACTAACTGAGAGGGACAGGAGGACATTAAAAAGGATTGTGACCGCAAGGAGGAAGACCACGGCGACGAAACTGACTGCTGAACTTAATGCACATCTCCAAAACCCAGTGTTGACCTATACCGTGCGAAGGTAATTGCGTAAGCACAATATTTACCGCTGAGCTGCGATTGCAAAACCCCTGGTGTCACAAGAGAATATGAAACGGAGACTACAGTGGTGCCAGAAACATAAAACGTGGACTGCGGATCAATGGAACCATGTCTTGTTCTCCGATGAATCAAGTTTCTCACTGTTCCCCACCACAGGACTGGTAAGTGTGGAGAACCCCTATAGAAGCCTACAACCCAGACTGTCTTTTTCCTACTGTGAAGCATGGGAGAGGTTCCGTAATGGTTTGGGCCATGATCTCGTGGTTTGCAGCAGCTACCATTATTACCTTACACGGACGGATCACTAGCGGTGACTATGTCACTCTTTTGGTCGACCATGTGCCTTCAATGGCGCAGACATTGTTTCCGTCAGCGGATTGCACCTTTCAAGATGATAATGCCCCGATTCACAGAAGTCGAACTGTTCAATCATGGTTTGAGGAACATGAGGCACCTTCCCTGGCCTGCACAATCACCGGACTTAAACACCATTGAGCCCCTGTGGTCTGTGTTGAGAAACAGAGTGCGATCCCGTTATCCTCCTCCGGTGTCTCTCAAGGAGTTGGAGCAGTTTCTGCAGGAAGAATGGTACAACATACCACTTACCCCCATCCAGGACTTGTATGCGTCCATTCCAAGGAGGATTCAAGAAGTTTTAAATGCCAAGGGTGCTCCCACACCATATTAGGTGCGTAACACCTATTGTTTCAAGGTGTTTCATTATTTTGGATAACCCCTGTATATTTATACAGTTTTTTCTTATTATATTTTGTATAGGTAGCTTTTTAACTCAATAAAGTATATTTAAATTTCAAGCCTCATTCGGGACACAAATCCGGACCTATCTCGCATATCTATCCAGAAGCTTGTACCTCTGACAACTCGGCCATCAGGGCAGCGCTTGTTACTTCTCTGCACACTTCTCTACCATGGGACGTAGGAAAAAAAAAACGTCGTGGAACAATAACGAGAAAAATTTTTGAATGAATTAAATTCGTAGTTGAGTCATAATTCTTTCAAAAAAAATGCAAATCAAAACTCTTTAAACTTGGCTGACGTATCTGTTCGATCGCTGAGGGAATCTTATCCAGGCAACACAATTTTATCTCTCAGGTGCGACCCTACGGATTGGTTGGTGTGGGCGTTAGCCTACTCAACTTTTCTTTAAGCCCCCCCTCTTTAACTCACCCCTCCAAATATTTGGGCAGTCAGAACATATGGCTGCTTGAACCATCTAAGATTTTAGGGAACTTGGATAAACGTACGTTAATTTCTCGAATTCACTGAAATTTTGTTATATAAAATATTTTTTTTGTGAAATTTAGTTTTTGTACTCCTGGGAAATGGAGGAAGTCCCCTGAGCGAATATCTAAGGAAGTAGGAACACGCCATTTTGTAAATATAGTTTAAAAAGAAGAGAGAGAGAGAGGGAGGCAGAGAGAGAGAGGGGAGAGAGAGAGAGGGAGGCAGAGAGAGAGAGGGGAGAGAGATGAGAGCAAGAGAGAGATGAAAGAGAAAGAGAGATAGGAGAAAGGGAGAGAGTGGGAGAGGGTAGAGAGAGAGAGAGAAATATATAGATATTTCTTATATTTTCTTGTCAGGTTGCAAACTAAAATTCAAAAATTGTGAAAAAATAGTTACTTGCCATAGAGATTCGTGTGCATAGTTCCCATACTGTATGCATTGTTAAACATTTTGTGGTAGGTTGCACCAGAAAAGATGCACCATTGCGTGGTGCAAACAAACATGTTTTGGGGTTTTGTTTGCACCACATAATGGTGTATCTTTTCTCAGCCAGTAGTGCAGCTGGTGTAGCACCACTTTTTGGTGCAACCTACCACAAAAATGTTTAACAGTGTACATTGAAAAATACTACGTACAGTATTCACTTTAAAACTTTTTTTACTGGTGGATAACATTATCAGCGTCGGGTAAAATGCACACAAACGCACTTTTTTGCAAAAATTTCTGCAAAACACTTCTAAATTTGCCGCCTTCCCCCCATTAGCCCATCAAGTTCAGAGCAGCTGGCGTCGGCAATGCCATCTGAGCTATGCGCAAAATATTCCCGTCATCTCAAAACATTTTCAGGAGGTATTTTATGATTAGGAGCATTGTAGTCTATTATTCAAAATTTCAGCCCTTCTTGTTCTTAATTTTTTCTTCACTATTTCCGATAACAGTACGACTCTCAGCAATAATTCTTAGTTTGCCTTTTGAAATACTTTGGTTATCAGTCATAACGTTAAAAAAATGGTTTAGATTTGATCCAAACCGCTGTATAACTCTTTCCCTACTTTGAAATAAATATCTCACCGTGATTTTTTTCTTACATTGGGTTTTATTTGAGGTAACAGAAACAAAAATAAAACTAAAAAGAATTAGAAAAAAGGACAAACGCATAGCAAATAATCGTGATTCATATGATTGCGATTCCAGAAACTGACAATCGTTGAATAAAAGAGTAGTGAACAAAGGATCGTTGCTTCCTGATGTCTGTCTGGGGGAATCAGATCGGGAAAGCTAAGTTTGATAAGTTGAAGGCCGCCTGACACAAAGCATTAGTTTTCTTTTTAAAGGAAAACGGTGTCTGAACGAAAACAAACACTACATCAGCAGCACATTACACTTTACGAGAAATCCTTTTAGCGCATCTTTTGTTGCGCTTGTACATGAATGTGTCTGTGTATACAGTGCGTCAAAGAATTTTTAAGACTGGCGCTAGATTTCAGCCTACGGTGGCGCCACCAGTGTAATCGCGAATGCGTTATAAACAGTGATCATCTGCTTGCTTTCTGCCAAAAGTACTGCGCAGTTGTTAAAGTAACTCAAACGAAATGGGCGTTCATTAGAGAAGTAAATTTTTTTTCATGTTGAATTATTAAGATGGAACAAAGGGCTGTTATTAAATTTAACGCAAAACTTGGTAAAAGTGCCTCGGAAACGTACCAAATGATGAAACAATTTTACGGTGAGTTTTGCTTAATTAGACCAAATGTTTTCCTGTGGCACAAACGTTTTTTGGACGGAAGAGATATGCTAGAAGATGATAAGCATACCGGAAGACCAAGTTCATCTAGGACACCTGAGATTATTGAAAAAGTGCGTGATATCGATGTGCGTCACTAAGAATGATGGAAGAGTCTTTAAACGTCAACAAAGAAATGATTCGAACCATCCTGCATGAATATTTGGGCAAAACCAAAATTCTGTGCTAAATTTGTTCCACGCACGTTAACCAATGAACAAAAATCAAGGAGAAGTGCACATTGCAGAGACATTTCAGCTGCTGAAAATGATCCAAACTTCATGAAATGGATTGTTACTGGTGATGAAACATGGTGTTTTCAACATGATCCTAAAACAAAGCGACAAAGTGCGGAATGGAAGTAAAAAAACTCGCCACAAGCCAAAAAAACAAGAAAAGTTCCATCGAAAATCAAAATGCTCATTACATTTTTCGATAGTAAGGGTATTATCCACAAAGAATTTGTTCCAAGTGGACAAACAATTACTGGTGAGTTTTATTTAAATGTTTTGAGGCGTTTGATGGGCAGAATTCGTCGCATTCGTCCAGAATATCGAGATGTAAACAGTTGGTGTTTGTTGCACGATAATGCACCCAGTCACACCTCACTCCTTGTTCGTAGGTGTTTGGCGAATCATAACGTCTGTGTGTTGAATCATCCACCGTATTCGCCTGATTTAGCACCATGCAACTTTTCTTTGTTCCCAAAACTTAAAATGATGTTAAAAGGGTGTTATTTTGATGATATTTCGACCATACAAACAGCTTCGACACGTGCTTTGGAGGCAGTTCCGCAAAGTGAACTGGAACAGGCATTCGAATCATTATTAAATCGCTGTAACAAGTGTATTGAAGCCGGAGGGACTTATTTTGAATAACAAACCAAAACAAATTATAATTTCTTGTTTCTATTTCATTTTACAGACCCAGTCTTAAAAATTCTTTGACGCACTGTGTATGTGAGCGAAAAAGAAGGTTGCGCGTGATGTAAACCTCTATTTAACTTTCCCTTTCAATTTCTGGTTCCTTATGTAAATTTAGTTATTTCTTGATTAAACATTTTCTTTCTGAACGGCACATTACTTTCCCGAACAGCTTTTATGATTCGGCTACACTGACAGGAGTCAGAGCAACACAAACGAATACACTGAATGCGCAGAATGTGAAATTATTGGATTTCAGGCGCGCAACTGGATATTTTTCCTAGAGGGAGTTATGTATAGAGATAGTAAAGTATATATATACACTATCTACCAACAAGTAATTGGACACCTGTGATAGCAAAGGAAAACGAAGTTTATTCACCTTCAATAGTTGGTGGAGCCTCCACGAGCGGCGATTACAACTGCGACCCTCCGGGGCATGCTCTCAACCAGGCGTTGTACGACGGCTAGCGGTATTTTATTCCACTCGGCTTGGAGAAGACAGGTCAGTTCCTTCACCGATTTCGGACGGTGGGGGCACCCCTTAAGTCGACGCTCCAACTCGTACCAGAGGTGCTCGATAGGGTTAAGGTCCGGGGCAGGCCAGTTTATTCGATCAACCCCATTGTCACCACACTAAGCCAGGGTGGACCTCGCAACATGACAGGTGGCATTGTCATCCTGAAAGTAACATGGGTCCACCCCGTAAAACTGCCACAACGTAGGAAGCGCATGGTCATCCAAAATGGTGCAGTAGGTCTCGGCGTTGAGTCTACCAGGAATTGCGACAAAGAGTCCAGTGCCATACCAGGAGAAACACCCCCATAGCATAATTCCACCGCCGCCGAACATCACAGTTGACACAATACATTCCGGCAGGAGGCGTTCTTCAGGCAGACGCCAAACCCAGACCCTGCCACCCGAACGGTAGAGGGTGAACCTTGATTCGTCGCTCCAGAGAACCTGTTTCCACTGTTCAACGGTCCACTGTCGTCGTTCTTTGCACCACGTTGGCCGCGCAACGCTATTGGACTTGGTGATCAAAGGCTTGTGGGCGGCAGCACGTCCATGATAACCGAGCAGATGGGCTTCCTTACGGATGGTATTCATCGAAATAGCACCCCCGGATGCCTGTTGAAACTCCTCACGGATGTAGCTCGTCGATTTGGTGCGGTTCTTCCGAATTTCTATGGCCAGCACCCGTCGGTCTCTAACTCCCAGTTTTGTGGGTCTGCCGGGTCGGGGCACATTCCGACAGTCACCTCTGATCTTCCACTTGCCAATCACGTAGGCCACTGTCGATTTTGGGTACTTCAACTCGCTTGATATGTCACGTATGGATCGGCCATTTCTGTGATACCCGACGGTTACACCTTTCTCGAAATCAGAGAGCTCCGAACTGCGTGGCATCTTGCATACGACTGGTTGCGTTGTTGTTTCCCACACGATATTTAACGGCGGCGGCGGTGACGTCTATCAGGACCGCAGGTATCGTCGACTGCAGAGGTGTCCAATTACTTGTTGGTGGATAGTGTATATATAGCGATGTATATTTTTGGGGGTGCTTAAACCAATTAGCCAAGAGATGGATTCGAAAACCGTGTATATAGTTACGTGAAAATAAAATAAAGTGCATGCTGGCATTAATTGGGAAACTTACGTGTTTGTGTTTAGGGGAAGATTAATTGCGAGGTTAATGGTGGGCATGAGGAATCACGAAGAACGTAAGTGGCTCCGAAGAGAGAAAAAGAAAGAGATTGAGATAAGCTGGGGCCCCCCTGTAGACCAGACTTCGTTAAGGGAAAGACTTCGAAGGAATGCCGACACTGTTTAGAAGTTTGTCCGTTAGCAGAACGCGAAAGGAATCGATAAACGCTCACATATGATGTAAACACAAGCTTTCCCACGACATTAAGAGGGGCAATAAAAACACTTGAGGAGGCGAGATGATGTGTTTAGAGTAAGATTCGCAGACATTTCGCTTAAAAAGGGTCAAACGCCCAAAATAATAAAATCGGCAAAGGCACGCTAATGAGTGTCACGTCAGTAAACAGCCTTTTGTCATAAATTTCGCACGTGTGTAAATATCTGGTGCACCTAAAACAGACGGAGAGAAAAAGCGAGTAGTCTCGATCTGAAAGCGTGGAGGAAAAGGTCCCTCCTGGGGAGAAGCTGAGTGGTTTGGGTCTCGGTGTCAGCTGAATTCGAATAGCTGAGCGATCTTTACGCTGGCTAGGTATTGGGGAGAACTGGAATACCGGTTCGAAACCGGAAAGGAAGTATAGTTTCCACCCCAGTGAAACTTTGGCCGCTCTTAACTAAAGAAAGCATGGGACTAGTGTTCCTCTCTGCGTAAAAAAAAAAAAAAAAAAAAAGATGAAAGCAAGTATCGCCTCTCTGCAGCAAAGCACAGATTTAGAACTAATCTTCTGCATACCAGCGTAGATTCGATTGTTGGACACCCAAAACTGAACGTGCCAAGGATGGCGATGAAACGAAAGTGAAACCGGGGACGGAGTGGACAGAAGAACGAATAGTGAGCTACAGCCGGACTGTGATCAGCAGCCACGGCAATCTGCCTGACAGAGAGAGAGAGAGAGACCGACCCAGTGTTTCTTTCAGGACTTTTTGCCCGGAGGGGTGGATGGAACCTTAAAGGGGGCAAGTTTTCCATTTGCTATATATATATATATATATATAATTTTAACTACTATATTTATATATATGGAAGTAATTACTATTATATATATCTAGCACAAGGGCGCATTTAGAGGGGCCTCCCCGGAAAATGTTTCATTTTTTTTTTTGTTTTTGGTTAAAATGTGACTTGCATTAGAAATAATGCCTTAATTTAATAAAAATGTATCAACTTACATTAGAAAAAAATGCTTCAATTTTTCATTAACTTTAATTTTGTTCCAGATGGTGGATTTCAAAAACTTCATTTTTTCGCCTCCCCCTAACCCCCACCCGAAGAAAAATTCTGTATACATCCCTGATATAGTAATTACTTCTTCAAACATTTCAGGAATAACAAACTTTTTTTAGCTAAAGGAGGAAGGGGAGGGGAGTTCTGCAGGCTTGAAATTTTTATCTATTAAAATGCATTCAACGCACTCTTGTTCCTGAATCACGATTCCCAGTCAATTAGGCATGATTAGTCTACTTATTATATTTTGAAGAATACCATACGTCGTAATGCACTTTTTTAAAACTATAACTAGTACCATTTAAACAAATATTTTAAAAAGCGTAATTGTAGAAATATTTGTAGCATAAAAAGAAACGAAACTTCCTTTTTCATCATAGCCTGAATTTATTAAATATGTCTCCGGGAGGGGGGGGGGGGTTAACAGCAAAGAGGAGACGGCCGTCTTGCTTGGAGTGAAGTTCGGAAATCCGTAGAATGCACGTATCTTAGTGAAATAGCCACCTACGTGTGTTTCTTCAAGTCACCATCATTGTGTCTTGTGCTGCAGTGTTTTGTGCGCGTTACTGTTCACTGCGAGAGCGACAGTGAATTAGTGACCCACCTCAGTTCAGTGTTGTGCCACCTTGGTAACCTTTCAAACTGGATTATGCAATGTAGGAACCAGTAAGTACATTTATTAATCGAACTATCTCGCTGGTTACAGAATATTCGTTCAAACTGCAGTAGGAAGCAAGCCTACACAAGCTGCTGACCAAATTAAATTTAATTCCAGTATGTAATTAGTCAGTAGTGTACAAGCATAATCGGTGATTAGTAACCCATGAGTTACGGTAGAAACCGAGGCTGCTCGATGGATAACTGATTTTCTTTACATTTACAAGCGTCGCCTTTACATTATCTATCTTTCAGTGTGTGTGTTTTTATGCGATTTAAAATAAACGTGTCTGTCTTGTGCCAACCTTTAGTTGAGTGTGTTATTTTGAGTATCGCGGTGATTTGATATTTCTTTTTATTGGTCAAATTTTTGTTAATTAAACTCTCTCCTAATAAACAGGGTTTTGGCGTTGAACGAACCCTTTAATTAGTAATTCTGTTTGATAAATTTTAATGCTGACCTTCGGGGTCTCACCCAATTTCAGTTCCTCTACCAATCTAAAGTTTCAAAGTAATAATTTGTGTTTCTTTTATTTGTGTGTGTGTGGGTAGAGAGTCACCCCCGGAGTGTAACAATAAATATATATATATATATATATATGACGTACGTTTATCTTGGACAGCAGATATCAAGTGAGGGTCACATTGGTGAAGAAATTAATCGGCGTACAAAACTTGCCTGGAGAGCTTTTGGAAGAAACAGCATAATTTTCAAGAGCAATATGCCATTATGTCTTAAAACAAAAGTGTTTGATCAATGCATCCTTTCAGTGCTTACGTATGGTGCAGAGACGTGGACCTTAGCTAAAAGAGACATACAAAGGCTGCAGACAACTCAAAAAAGCATGGAGAGGTGCATGCTTGGTGTATCCAGGAGAGATAAGAAGAGGAACACGTGGATCCGAAAAATGACCAGAGTGGAAGACATCATGATCAGAGTTAAATCCCTGAAATGGCAATGGGCTGGACATACTGCCAGAAGAACAGACCATCGATGGACAGCCGAAATTTTAGATTGGATTCCAAGGGACAGGAAAAGACCCAGAAGAAGACCACATGGAAGATGGGTGGATAAAATTCGAAAGTATGCGGGAGTGACATGGAGGAGACTGGCACAAGACAGACCGTTGTGGAGGAAACTTGGGGAGACCTTCGTCCAGCAGTGGATTGATAATGGTTGACAATGATGATGATGATGCCCATAAGTAGAGTTAATGACAAAATTTACAATATAAAATTTAAAACCAAATTTTTCAACAAACAATCTGAAGATCATGACGCTCAACGCAGCAGTGATGAATATTCAGAAATTACAAACTACAAAGCAGAGACTGAAACAAAAATTATTATTTTACAAGGACAAAAAATACAAATTAAATCTCAATACCCAACAGGCATGAGTATAGATTAAATTAAAAGCAAAACCAGAATGCAGACAGTGTCGAGAATGCCGAGCCTTGGCTTTATCAAGGACCAGCAAAACTCTGCATTTTCTCACTTCCACAAAGACCTAGTTGGAAATGGGTTTCTGCAAAGTCATAGATTCAAGTGTAAATCCCACAATAATTTTTAATTAACATAACCGCCTTCAATGGCGCGGAAAAAATAATTTAGCTAAAGTTTTTGCACACATCTATAACTTTCCTGGCCCAACCCATACTCTCATCTGCCATAAAAAACAGAAAAACGTTTTCAAAAAGTCTCACAAGTTGTGGGAAGGCTTGACCAAACCAACAGAAAAATTCAGTTAAAGCACGAGGTTGAGCAACCATACCCCAAAAAGAAGTTCCAAACATGAAACAAAGTACTAAAAGCACTAAAATAATGGCATCCCTCTGATACAACGCGACATGATATCTCCCAAACTCTTTAATGCTACTTCGGAAAATGTCTGTCAAACACTGAACTGGCAAAACAAAGGGATAAAGATTAATGGAGATTATCTAACTCACCTTCGTTTTGCTGATGACGTAGTCATTTTTGCAACTACCCCATCACAGCTGCAGAGTATGATCCACGAACTTGCTGACAAGAGTAAAGAACTGGGATTAAAAATGAACTTTCAGAAGACAAAAGTGACTGATTTTACAAGAAATGAAGATTTATTGATTGATAGGGAAAAGCTGGAGATAACCAATACCTACATTTATCTTCGACAGCAGATATCAAGTGAGGATCACGTTGATGAAGAAATTAATCGGCGTATACAACTTGCCTGGAGAGCTTTTGGAAGAAACAGCATAATTTTCAAGAGCAATATGCCATTATGTCTTAAAAGAAAAGTGTTTGATCAATGCATCCTTCCAGTGCTTACGTATGGTGCAGAAACGTGGACCTTAATTAAAAGAGACATTCAAAGACTGCAGACAACTCAAAAAAGCATGGAGAGGTGCATGCTTGGTGTAACAAGGAGAGACAAGAAGAGGAACTCCTGAGAAAGAAAAATGACAAGAGTGGAAGACATCATGATCAGAGTAAAATCCCTGAAATGGCAATGGGCTGGACATATTGCCAGAAGGACGGACCATCGATGGAGAGCCGAAATTTTAGACTGGATTCCAAGGGACAGGAAAAGACCCAGAAGAAGACCACATGGGAGATGGGTGGATGAAATTCGAAAGTATGTGGGAGTAACATGGAGGAGGCTGGCACAAGACAGACCGTTGTACGTACGCATATCCCAATTAAGGATAGCCCTAGCATGATGCTGACAGATCACCAAAAATTCTGTGAAATTTTTGAAAATTATGTGTCTTTTCGAATGCGTTCGAAAAGATTTGGATGTTGAAACAATAAAAAAAATTATATGATCTTTTAATCATAGACAGCGTCGTAGAATCGTACTATAAATGCGAATACATTCTACGTTTTGTGCCACGATTAAAAGTTTAGAATTTCATGTTTCAACATCTAAATTGTAGAGTAAACGTAGATTCAACATTACAGCAGTACAATAATGAATGACTAAACTGCGTAATATCAACGTAGAATCGACGTCTACACTACGTAGCAACGATGTATATGTTTCTCTAGAAAGGTCAAATCTTCGTCTACTGTTGACTTGATATCTACTTAAGAGGTTTAAAATTCGAAGTCGAAAGTTGACATGGATATCTATATTCGACGTTTCATATCGACCAGTAATCGATCAAAAATTCGACTTTGAATCGATGTAATGTATTACCGGGGGTTAATTTCTCCCCCTCGAAAAAGTGATACAGCATTGGCTCTCTCCCTTCCCTAGAGCCTAAATAGGGACAGGCGACTGCTCATAGCCCATCGACCGGGTACTGGCTCCCTGGTAATAAATAAGGGCGTCTTCCTCCCCTTTCTACTTCGCTTCCGTGTCACTTTCTTACCGGGCACTCTAGCCCAAATCTCCTAGCTGCCTATTTCTACGGGTTGTTTAAGACCTGGGGTCAGACACTCCCTTCCTAAAATCCTCTACAATCAATCTATCAATCACAGCCCATCGAGCTGCTCACGGTGGTCGTTAAACCCCCAACAAAAAAAAAAAAAAAAAAAAAAAAAATTATACCGCACTGGTTCTCTTCCTTCCCTGGAACCAGTATCCCTAAATTAAGGTCGAGCGACTGCTTACAGTCCATTGAGTAGCTCATGATGGTCGTTAACCCTTCCCTTTAAAAAAACACACAACAGATAATTCAGAGCAATATTTTTTTCTATTTTGCTTTTGCCTCTAAATGATATGGAGTATGTACTTTTTATAGCTTAGGCAGCTGTCCCGTACCTTTCACTATAGCACATTCTTAAGTTGAGTTTAAATATAGAACAAAACAACACTGTTTGTTTTCCAGGGAACTTGCAAATCCTACAGCTTTCGGAAGAGTGGAAGTGATGACGTCAGTGATTTGACAATCATCTCGCAGTTCCTATGCATCATTTTATCAGTAAGCAAACTGCTTCCTGTACGTGGCATCTCTTTTGAAACGCAAATAACTTCTAGCCCTCTAACAAACAAAACTAGACGTAGGCACGCATTAGGGTGCAGTCTTGCGTGTGAGTTTTCTTTTTGACTCAAGTAGTACCTTTCGTGAGAAAAAATATTTTTGCACCGAAAATATCACACTTGTTAATATTCTTGAGCAAATGAGACAGAATTTTAAGTTCAATTGAGCTTCGTTTCTTAAGTTAGTTGTAAAACAATTAGTCTTTTGGGCCTAATTAGGTCGTCATTTCCTTTGGCTCTGAAACGAAGGATGAAATAGTATTATATTCTTAATATTTAAAAGAAAAAATATCGCTAATGAAATTATGAAAATTCATTTGGATTTCCGGTGAGAGACGAAAATAAAAAAATATATTTTTTTTTGTAATGAGCGTCGGATCAAGAGATCTGAGGTCTATTTTATCAAAATGAAATTTAACCCTGTGCTCTTAAAAATCCCTGTAGAGCCCCTAAATAAAGAAATTTAAAATATGCCTATGTATTTACTTTTTCAGCTATATATATATATATATATATATGAGAAAAGTAGAGCATAATTCCAAACAGAACAATTAAAATCCAGCAAAAGAATAAACAAGCAAAAAGAGAAAGTCGGAAAAATGAGTTACAAGAAAAAGATATCGCCATACATGGCTTTTTCAAAGACCAGCATGGACAACGTTTTGTCCTTTCTGCAAAAAAACCTTGAAAACTGAGTTTCTGCAACGATAAGCTTGCTAAGGAAAATTTTCAAACAGATAAGCCCAATTTTCAAGAAACAACTGAAATGTTAAGCCACCCAAAAAAGATGTTTTTATCGCACTGCCTAACTAGAAAATAAAAAAAAATCATTTTAATGTAACGAGCTTATCGTGCTGGCCCAACCAGATAAAACCAGACCTTTCGTTACGACTTTTGACAGAAAAAGGTGGAAAAGCTTAACAAAAAGTTATAGTATTTACAACAGATATTTCAAAATATTTTCAAGCGCGCAGAGTAAAAACTAAGTACCGCAGAAGAAGTGCTCTACTTTTCCCAGCTGTTGCTCTTGAATATTCTTTTCTGCTGCTTTTGCGCGTTTAGATTTTCAAGTTCTTTGTTGTTTTTGTAGGCTTTTGTTGCTTTCAAGAATATCATCATCATCATCATTGTCAACCATTATCAATCCACTGCTGGACGAAGGTCTCCCCAAGTTTCCTCCACAACGGTCTGTCTTGTGCCAGTCTCCTCCATGTCACCCCTGCATACTTTCGAATTTCATCAACCCACCTCCCATGTGGTCTTCTTCTGGGTCTTTTCCTGTCCCTTGGAATCCAATCTAAAATTTCGGCTGTCCATCGATGATCTGTCCTTCTGGCAGTATGTCCAGCCCATTGCCATTTCAGGGATTTAACTCTGATCATGATGTCTTCCACTCTTGTCATTTTTCGGATCCACGAGTTCCTCTTCTTATCTCTCCTGGTTACACCAAGCATGCACCTCTCCATGCTGCTTTGAGTTGTCTGCAGCCTTTGTATGTCTCTTTTAGTTAAGGTCCACGTCTCTGCACCATACGTAAGCACTGGAAGGATGCATTGATCAAACACTTTTCTTTTAAGACATAATGGCATATTGCTCTTGAAAATTATGCTGTTTCTTCCAAAAGCTCTCCAGGCAAGTTTTGTACGCTGATTAATTTCTTCATCAATGTGACCCTCACTTGATATCTGCTGTCCAAGATAAACGTACGTGTCTGTTATCTCCAGCTTTTCTCCATCAATCGATAAATCTTTATTTCTTGTAAAAGCATTGAACATCACTTTTGTCTTCTGAAAGTTCATTTTTAATCCCAATTCTTTACTCTTGTCAGCAAGTTCCTGGATCATACTCTGCAGCTCTGATGGGGTAGTTGCAAAAATGACTACGTCATCAGCAAAACGAAGGTGGGTTAGATAATCTCCATTAATCTTTATCCCCTTGTTTTCCCAGCTCAGCGACTGAAAAACACCCTCCAATGTGGCATTAAAGAGCTTCGGAGATATGGTGTCACCTTGTCTCACTCCCTTTCCAATTTTTATGTGCGTTGTATTTTCAAACAGCCTAATCTTTGCACTTGCATTTTCATAGATGTTACTAATAATATTAATGTATGCATCTTCAATACCGCAGGTTTTCAGAGCCATTGTAACTGCTGATGGTTTCACCGAATCAAAGGCTTTTTCATAATCGATAAAAGCCATGCACAATGGAAGTTCATATTCCCTCGCTCTTTCAATTAGTTCTCTCAGCACGTGGATATGATCTATTGTGCTGTAGCTACTCCTGAATCCAGCTTGTTCTCTCGGTTGAGCCATGTCCAGTGTTACCTTCAAGCGGTGTGAAAGAACTTTAGTGAAGATTTTATAAACTACTGATAGGAGGCTGATAGGTCTGTAGTTTCCGAGATCCTCAATGTCACCTTTCTTATGTAGCAGGATCATTGTAGCGGTGTTCCAATCCTCAGGAATCTTTCCTTCATTAAGGCATCGAGTGAAAATTTGGGCGAGTACTGTTTCGATTTCTCCACTTGCTTCTTGTATGATGTCTACAGTAATTCCATCTTCTCCTGGAGCTTTTCCTCGCTTCATGTTCTTGATTGCATGTGCAACTTCTGCTGGAAGGACTGGAGGAACTCTGGTACTGGTATCTTTCATGATGTCTGGAGTGCATATATCATCCCTTTCATATAATTTGGAGTAGAAATCTTTCACTCTTGTCAAAATTTCGCCTCTATTTCTTGTTACAGAATCATCTTCTTTTCTCAGTGCCATAATCTGTTTTCTTCCCTTACTGAGATGTCCCTTTGCTATCTTTAGGCTTTGGTTGTTTTCAATTGCTTTCCTCACTAGTTCACAGTTGAATTTTCTTACGTCTTCAGTGATACTTTTTCTTACTGTCTTGCATAGCTCTATATATTCCACTTTGGAAGTCACATCTTCTTTATTTGTCCTCATCTCTCTTCTTTTTTGCATCAACATTTTGGTTTTTCCTGATAATTTGTTCACATGCAACTTGTTCTTAGACCCAGCTAATTTTGTTGCTGTTTCCATAAGAGCTTTGGTTATTTTTCTGTTAACTTCAGAGATGTCCACTTCTTCCGATGTTAGGCCTTCTAAAGCAGAGAACCTGTTCTTCAGTTCTAACTTGAAGGTATTATGGTGTTTTTTAAGGTTGGTTATGTCAATAGATTTTGTTTGTCTTATGAGCTTGCCACGTTCAAGTTTAGTGTTGAGGTGCATCTTACATCTCACCAATCTATGGTCACTACCTGTGTTGAACTTGTTTAGCACACTGCAGTCTTCTATGACGAATTTTTTGTTACACATAATAAAATCAATTTCACTTGTCGTCCCATTTGGATGTCTCCATGTCCATTTCCTGTGTGGCTTTTTCTTGAAGAAGGAGTTCAAGATGAAAAACCCTTCTGCCTCTGCAAACTCAACGAGAGTATTTCCACGCTGGTTTCTGTTGCCGTGACCGAATTTACCTACTGAAGTTTCATTCTGTTGCCAAGAATATATATATATATATATATATTCTATTAAGAAAAGACTGAAGCAAAAAAAATTTTTGACTCATACCAAGTACAACATGGAAAAGGTTATGTATTGACCGGTGTGAGTAAAAAGAGAAAAAAATAGAAAAACTGAATGTAGAAAGTGTCGAGAATACTGAGCCTTGGCTTTATCAAGGACCAGCAAGAACTCTGCATTTTCTCACTTCCACAACGACCTATTTGGAAATGGGTTGCTGCATGTTGTACTTGGTATGAGTCAAAAAAAAATTTTGCTTCAGTCACTTCTTAATAGAATATATATATATTTATTTATACGTATATATATATATATATATTTATACGTATATATATATTTATATTTATATATATATTGACAAAAGTCACCGGACACCTAAAAGAGAAGCACAACATAGCATTTATTGGCCCACATTAGTGCGGTGTCGGTCCACCTTTGACCTTAATGCATGCGCTGACCCTTCGAGACATGCTTTCGACAAGGTTTTGGAACACAGCGACAGGTATGCGCTTCCATTCAGTACATAATGCTGCCGCTAACTGTTGCTTAGTAGTAGGCCTTGGTTCCAAACTTCTTATGCGGCGCTCTAATTAATCCCATAGGTGCTCTATGGGATTAAGACCAGGGCTCTGTGCTGGCCAGTCCACACATCATGATAAAGAATAATCGTCAAAACATGCCCTAACAGTCCATGCTTTATGGCTCGGTGCATTATCATAAGGCTCATTTCCATAGTATTGCCACAGAGTTGGAAGGGCATAATTGTTCAGAATATCGAGATAGACGTGCTGGTTAACAGGTTTGTCCACGATAACCAATGGGCCGGGACCATACCACGAAAAACACCCCTACACGAGTACACTGTCAGCTCCAAACTTAACCGTAGGAACAGTACACTGTGCTAAATAGCGTTCCCTCGGCTGCCGCCATACCCACACACGGCCATCAGACTGATGGATCGTGTATCTGGATTCATCAGTCCATAGGACCCGTTTCTATTCATCTACGGTCCACGACAAATGTTCTTTACACCATGCTAAACGACAAGTAGCATTCTGAATGGAGATGAAAGGCTTATGAGCAGCCGCACGACCACGGTAACATATGGAAAGAAGTTCTCTGCGAATGCGTGTATACACATAGGTTTCAGCTTTTTTACTCACCTGTACACTGGGGTCAATTGTGCAGTACTCCGTGGATTAGCTGTAACGACTCTCCTGAGGCTTTGACGTCCTCTATCACTGATTTTCTTCGGTCTGCCGGTACGTTTTGCTGCTTCGGACACGAAATGTGTCTTCCACGTATTCAGTACATGCAAAACAGTTGGCTTGGGTATGTTTCAACGCCTCTCAGTTTCTCTTGTGGACAACCCACTAATATAACACCCAACAATCTTTCCTTTCTCAAAGTCAGTTTTCTCCCACCGCGCCATTTTAACTCAGCCTCACAGTGCAATATATTCGCGGTCAGCTTTGAGCTTGCTTTTTTACCGTACGCAGCTGTACCGAGTATCTTCACAACGCAGCGGATCCCTTTATTTGCTTTTGAAGGAGTGTCCGGTGATTTTTGTCAATCATCATCATCATCATTGTCAACCATTATCAATCCACTGCTGGACGAAGGTCTCCCCAAGTTTCCTCCACAACGGTCTGTCTTGTGCCAGTCTCCTCCATGTCACTCCCGCATATTTACGAATTTCATTAACCCATCTCCCATGTGGTCTTTTTCTGGGTCTTTTCCTGTCCCTTGGAATCCAATCTAAAATTTCGGCTGTCCATCTATGGTCTGTCCTTCTGGCAGTATGTCCAGCCCATTGCCATTTCAGGGATTTAACTCTGATCATGATGTCTTCCACTCTCGTCATTTTTCGGATCCACGAGTTCCTCTTCTTATCTCTCCTGGTTATACCAAGCATGCACCTCTCCATGCTTTTTGAGTTGTCTGCAGCCTTTGTATGTCTCTTTTAGTTAAGGTCCACGTCTCTGCACCATACGTAAGCACTGGAAGGATGCATTGATCAAACACTTTTCTTTTAAGACATAATGGCATATTGCTCTTGAAAATTATGCTGTTTCTTCCAAAAGCTCTCCAGGCAAGTTTTGTACGCCGATTAATTTCTTCATCAATGTGACCCTCACTTGATATCCGCTGTCCAAGATAAACATACGTATCTGTTATCTCCAGTTTTTCTCCATCAATCGATAAATCTTCATTTCTTGTAAAAGCATTGAACATCACTTTTGTCTTCTGAAAGTTCATTTTTAATCCCACTTCTTTACTCTTGTCAGCAAGTTCCTGGATCATACTCTGCAGCTCTGATGGGGTAGTTGCAAAAATGACTATGTCATCAGCAAAACGAAGGTGGGTTAGATAATCTCCATTAATCTTTATCCCTTTGTTTTCCCAGTTCAGTGATTGAAAGACATTTTCCAATGTGGCATTAAAGAGCTTCGGAGATATGGTGTCACCTTGTCTCACTCCCTTTCCAATTTTTATGTGCGTTGTATTTTCAAACAGCCGAATCTTTGCACTTGCATTTTCATAGATGTTATTAATAATATTAATGTATGCATCTTCAATACCGCAGGATTTCAGAGCCGTGGTAACTGCTGATGGTTTCACCGAATCAAAGGCTTTTTCATAATCGATAAAAGCCATGCACAATGGAAGTTCATATTCCCTCGCTCTTTCAATTAGTTCTCTCAGTACGTGGATATGATCTATTGTGCTGTAGCCACTCCTGAATCCAGCTTGTTCTCTCGGTTGAGCCATGTCCAGTGTTACCTTCAAGCGGTGTGAAAGAACTTTAGTGAAGATTTTATAAACCACTGATAGGAGGCTGATAGGTCTGTAGTTCCTGAGATCCTCAATGTCACCTTTTTTATGTAGCAGGATCATTGTAGCATTGTTCCAATCCTCAGGAATCTTCCCTTCATTAAGGCATCGAGTGAAAATTTGGGCGAGTACTGTTTCAATTTCTCCACTTGCTTCTTGTATGATGTCTATAGTAATTCCATCTTCTCCTGGAGCTTTCCCCCGCTTCATGTTCTTGATTGCATGAGCAACTTCTGCTGGGAGGACTGGAAGAACTCTGGTACCTTTCATGATGTCTGGAGTACGTGTATCATCCCTTTCATATAATTTGGAGTAGAAATCTTTCACTCTTGTCAAAATTTCGCCTCTATTTCTTGTTATAGAACCATCTTCTTTTCTCAGAGCCATAATCTGTTTTCTTCCCTTACTGAGATGTCCCTTTGCTATCTTTAGGCTTTGGTTGTTTTCAATTGCTTTCCTCACTAGTTCACAGTTGAATTTTCTTACGTCTTCAGTGATACTTTTTCTTACTGTCTTGCATAGCTCTATATATTCCACTTTGGAAGTCACATCTTCTTTATTTGTCCTCATCTCTCTTCTTTTTTGCATCAACATTTTGGTTTTTCCTGATAATTTGTTCACATGCAACTTGTTCTTAGACCCAGCTAATTTTGTTGCTGTTTCCATAAGAGCTTTGGTTATTTTTCTGTTAACTTCAGAGATGTCCACTTCTTCCGATGTTAGGCCTTCTAAAGCAGAGAACCTGTTCTTCAGTTCTAACTTGAAGGTATTATGGTGTTTTTTAAGGTTGGTTATGTCAATAGATTTTGTTTGTCTTATGAGCTTGCCACGTTCAAGTTTAGTGTTGAGGTGCATCTTACATCTCACCAATCTATGGTCACTACCTGTGTTGAACTTGTTTAGCACACTGCAGTCTTCTATGACGAATTTTTTGTTACACATAATAAAATCAATTTCACTTGTCGTCCCATTTGGATGTCTCCATGTCCATTTCCTGTGTGGCTTTTTCTTGAAGAAGGAGTTCAAGATGAAAAACCCTTCTGCCTCTGCAAACTCAACGAGAGTATTTCCACGCTGGTTTCTGTTGCCGTGACCGAATTTACCTACTGAAGTTTCATTCTGTTGCCAAGAATATATATATATATATATATATATTCTATTAAGAAAAGACTGAAGCAAAAAAATTTTTGACTCATACCAAGTACAACATGGAAAAGGTTATGTATTGACCGGTGTGAGTAAAAAGAGAAAAAAATAGAAAAACTGAATGTAGAAAGTGTCGAGAATACTGAGCCTTGGCTTTATCAAGGACCAGCAAGAACTCTGCATTTTCTCACTTCCACAACGACCTATTTGGAAATGGGTTGCTGCATGTTGTACTTGGTATGAGTCAAAAAAATTTTGCTTCAGTCACTTCTTAATAGAATATATATATATTTATTTATACGTATATATATATATATATATTTATACGTATATATATATTTATATTTATATATATATTGACAAAAGTCACCGGACACCTAAAAGAGAAGCACAACATAGCATTTATTGGCCCACATTAGTGCGGTGTCGGTCCACCTTTGACCTTAATGCATGCGCTGACCCTTCGAGACATGCTTTCGACAAGGTTTTGGAACACAGCGACAGGTATGCGCTTCCATTCAGTACATAATGCTGCCGCTAACTGTTGCTTAGTAGTAGGCCTTGGTTCCAAACTTCTTATGCGGCGCTCTAATTAATCCCATAGGTGCTCTATGGGATTAAGACCAGGGCTCTGTGCTGGCCAGTCCACACATCATGATAAAGAATAATCGTCAAAACATGCCCTAACAGTCCATGCTTTATGGCTCGGTGCATTATCATAAGGCTCATTTCCATAGTATTGCCACAGAGTTGGAAGGGCATAATTGTTCAGAATATCGAGATAGACGTGCTGGTTAACAGGTTTGTCCACGATAACCAATGGGCCGGGACCATACCACGAAAAACACCCCTACACGAGTACACTGTCAGCTCCAAACTTAACCGTAGGAACAGTACACTGTGCTAAATAGCGTTCCCTCGGCTGCCGCCATACCCACACACGGCCATCAGACTGATGGATCGTGTATCTGGATTCATCAGTCCATAGGACCCGTTTCTATTCATCTACGGTCCACGACAAATGTTCTTTACACCATGCTAAACGACAAGTAGCATTCTGAATGGAGATGAAAGGCTTATGAGCAGCCGCACGACCACGGTAACATATGGAAAGAAGTTCTCTGCGAATGCGTGTATACACATAGGTTTCAGCTTTTTTACTCACCTGTACACTGGGGTCAATTGTGCAGTACTCCGTGGATTAGCTGTAACGACTCTCCTGAGGCTTTGACGTCCTCTATCACTGATTTTCTTCGGTCTGCCGGTACGTTTTGCTGCTTCGGACACGAAATGTGTCTTCCACGTATTCAGTACATGCAAAACAGTTGGCTTGGGTATGTTTCAACGCCTCTCAGTTTCTCTTGTGGACAACCCACTAATATAACACCCAACAATCTTTCCTTTCTCAAAGTCAGTTTTCTCCCACCGCGCCATTTTAACTCAGCCTCACAGTGCAATATATTCGCGGTCAGCTTTGAGCTTGCTTTTTTACCGTACGCAGCTGTACCGAGTATCTTCACAACGCAGCGGATCCCTTTATTTGCTTTTGAAGGAGTGTCCGGTGATTTTTGTCAATCATCATCATCATCATTGTCAACCATTATCAATCCACTGCTGGACGAAGGTCTCCCCAAGTTTCCTCCACAACGGTCTGTCTTGTGCCAGTCTCCTCCATGTCACTCCCGCATATTTACGAATTTCATCCACCCATCTCCCATGTGGTCTTTTTCTGGATCTTTTCCTGTCCCTTGGAATCCAATCTAAAATTTCGGCTGTCCATCTATGGTCTGTCCTTCTGGCAGTATGTCCAGCCCATTGCCATTTCAGGGATTTAACTCTGATCATGATGTCTTCCACTCTCGTCATTTTTCGGATCCACGAGTTCCTCTTCTTATCTCTCCTGGTTATACCAAGCATGCACCTCTCCATGCTTTTTTGAGTTGTCTGCAGCCTTTGTATGTCTCTTTTAGTTAAGGTCCACGTCTCTGCACCATACGTAAGCACTGGAAGGATGCATTGATCAAACACTTTTCTTTTAAGACATAATGGCATATTGCTCTTGAAAATTATGCTGTTTCTTCCAAAAGCTCTCCAGGCAAGTTTTGTACGCCGATTAATTTCTTCATCAATGTGACCCTCACTTGATATCCGCTGTCCAAGATAAACATACGTATCTGTTATCTCCAGTTTTTCTCCATCAATCGATAAATCTTCATTTCTTGTAAAAGCATTGAACATCACTTTTGTCTTCTGAAAGTTCATTTTTAATCCCACTTCTTTACTCTTGTCAGCAAGTTCCTGGATCATACTCTGCAGCTCTGATGGGGTAGTTGCAAAAATGACTATGTCATCAGCAAAACGAAGGTGGGTTAGATAATCTCCATTAATCTTTATCCCTTTGTTTTCCCAGTTCAGTGATTGAAAGACATTTTCCAATGTGGCATTAAAGAGCTTCGGAGATATGGTGTCACCTTGTCTCACTCCCTTTCCAATTTTTATGTGCGTTGTATTTTCAAACAGCCGAATCTTTGCACTTGCATTTTCATAGATGTTATTAATAATATTAATGTATGCATCTTCAATACCGCAGGATTTCAGAGCCGTGGTAACTGCTGATGGTTTCACCGAATCAAAGGCTTTTTCATAATCGATAAAAGCCATGCACAATGGAAGTTCATATTCCCTCGCTCTTTCAATTAGTTCTCTCAGTACGTGGATATGATCTATTGTGCTGTAGCCACTCCTGAATCCAGCTTGTTCTCTCGGTTGAGCCATGTCCAGTGTTACCTTCAAGCGGTGTGAAAGAACTTTAGTGAAGATTTTATAAACCACTGATAGGAGGCTGATAGGTCTGTAGTTCCTGAGATCCTCAATGTCACCTTTTTTATGTAGCAGGATCATTGTAGCATTGTTCCAATCCTCAGGAATCTTCCCTTCATTAAGGCATCGAGTGAAAATTTGGGCGAGTACTGTTTCAATTTCTCCACTTGCTTCTTGTATGATGTCTATAGTAATTCCATCTTCTCCTGGAGCTTTCCCCCGCTTCATGTTCTTGATTGCATGAGCAACTTCTGCTGGGAGGACTGGAAGAACTCTGGTACCTTTCATGATGTCTGGAGTACGTGTATCATCCCTTTCATATAATTTGGAGTAGAAATCTTTCACTCTTGTCAAAATTTCGCCTCTATTTCTTGTTATAGAACCATCTTCTTTTCTCAGAGCCATAATCTGTTTTCTTCCCTTACTGAGATGTCCCTTTGCTATCTTTAGGCTTTGGTTGTTTTCAATTGCTTTCCTCACTAGCTCACAGTTGAATTTCCTTACGTCTTCAGTGATACTTTTTCGTGCTGTCTTGCATAGCTCTATATATTCCACTTTGGAAGTCACATCTTCTTTAGTTGTCCTCATCTCTCTTCTTTTTTGCATCAACATTTTGGTTTTTCCTGATAATTTGTTTACATGCAACTTGTTCTTAGACCCAGCTAATTTTGTTGCTGTTTCCATAAGAGCTTTGGTTACTTTTCTGTTAACTTCCGAAATATCCACTTCTTCCGATGTTAGGCCTTCTAAAGCAGAGAATCTGTTCTTCAGTTCCAACTTGAAAGTATTATGGTGTTTTTTAAGGTTGGTTATGTCAATACATTTTGTTTGTCTTATGAGCTTGCCACGTTCCAGTTTAGTGTTGAGGTGCATCTTACATCTCACCAATCTATGGTCACTACCTGTGTTGAACTTGTTCAGCACACTGCAGTCTTCGATGACGAATTTTTTGTTACACATAATAAAATCAATTTCACTTGTCGTCCCAATTGGATGTCTCCATTTTTGTCAATATAGTGCACTATATTGACACATATACATATGAAATGTATATACATTCACTCTATTGGCATACATACATTTGAAGGGATGTACGGTGACTATATTGACAAAAGTCACCGGACACCCCTTCAAAAGCAAATGAAGGGATCCGCTGCGTTTTAGAGATACTCGGTACAGCTGCGAACGGTATAAAAACAAAACGGTGAGGACGTCGAAGCCGCAGGAGAGTCGTTACAGCTAATCCACGGAGTACTACTGCACAAAACCTCAGTGTACAGGTGAGTAAAAAGGCTGGAACCTCGGTATGTACACGTACCATTCGCAGAGAACTTCATTCCATTGGTAACCGTGGTCGTGCGGCTGGTCTTAAGCCTTCCAACTCCACACGGAATGCTACTCGTCGTTTATCATGGTGTAAAGAACATTTATCGTTGACTGTAGAACAATGGAACCGGGTGCTATGGACTGATGAATCCAGATGTACGATCCAATCAGTCTGATGGCCATATGTGGATATGGCGGCAGCCGGGGAAACGCTATTTGCCACAGTGTACTGTTCCTACGGTCAAGTTTGGGGCTGACAGTGTACTCGTGTAGGGGTGTTTTTCGTGGTATGACCCAGGCCCATTTGTTATCGTGGACAAACCTGTTAACCAGCACGTCTGTCTCGATATTATGGACAATTATGCTCTACCAACTCTGTGGCAATAGTATGGAACCGAGCCTTGTTGGTACCAGCAGGATAATGCTCCGAGCCATAAGGACTGTTACGGTGTGTAATTCCGTATCGTGTGTGGACTGGCCAGCACAAATCCCTGGTCTTAATCCCATAGAGCACCTATGGGATGAATTAGAGCGATGCATAAGAAGGTTTGAACCAAGGCCTACTACTAAGCAACAGTTAGCGGCAGCATTATGTACTGAATGGAATGGCATACCTATCGTTGTGTTCCAAAACCTTGTCCAAAGCATGTCTCGGAGGGTTAGTGCATGCATTAAGGGCAAAGGTGGTTTCAGAATCGCTTTAATGTAACAAAACAGAGGAGACGAGCAACATGGAATCGTCTCAAAGAAAAAAAGAACAGGAATGATGCAAACTGATAAAAGCGATGATATGTACATTGAATGAGTAATGACAAATTTACAACGTGGTGCAAACAGAGCAATGCTTGAGGTAGAACAAAATGATCACCTGCGGGGTACCGCAGTGCGAAAGAACATCAAAAAGTTAATGCAGAGTCTTAACTCACCGTGAGATGTAACGGACTTGGTGAAACAGCGAACCACGGGGTCGCTGGAGACCACGTAGCATAGAAGGAGCTTTCACGGCATGCGGAGATGGCAGACTGTTACTCCTGCTGCACCGTGCACAGAGTAACGGAAAGCACGGTTAAAGGTGAAGTCCCAAGTGCGCCATCTATGAAAATGTGTCGAGGAGTGGCAGTTCGTCTCTTACAGAAGAAGTAAGTCGGCCTCAAGAGGCGAGAGATCTTCCAGAACGAGAGCGTTAGCGAGGGGGTTAGCAAACCCCTATAATTCAGAGTGGCGATCTTGGATAGGTAAGTTCGCTGTCGGATGAAGGGCAGCTGTGGCAGCTTTCTGGAATGTGTCGAGGCGATTGATGATACCACGACACCACAAGACGTGGTCGGGTTACTTGGCATTATGCCGGAGGAATTTGAGGATGGAGGTTGCTTGGTCGAAGACCTCTGGAAGAACTGCTTCAAACTGCTGTAAAAAGATGAGAGAAGCCTCCCGATTTGTTTTATGAGTGAGAAACTCGTAAAGATCTTCAAAGGAGGCAGGTTCTGAAGAAAGAGAAGCATTGGTAAGCAGAGTCGAGAAATCTTCAAACGTCGGCAGCGGACCCTTGGACTTTGAAGAGGAAGAGCTAGAACGTGACAAGGGAGACTTGGAGCCTGCTAGACGGGTGGAACGATGTGGGCGGCCAGTCGGAGAAAGTGACTTCTTCTTTTTACTCCGGGCCTCGGTACTGGTAGTAAAGCGACGTTTGCCGTGGATCGATGACACACGAGAAGTGGAATCAGAGGAAAGGTCCACCTCATCGCCGGGAGCAAAAGTGCCGACGGTGAATGAAGCTTGAAGATCAGCCGTGATGTCCTGTGATGGCGAGAGAACACGGGAAGGCAAAGAGGAATCAAGCGGAGGAAAATCCGACAGAGTGGAGAAAGCAACATCGGAAGACGCGTGTTGATCAAAGGCTTTAATCAGATTTTCGGCAGAACTGGGTCCAGGAGGTACAGATGCAGGAGGAGGCATGGCAGCAGAAACGGAGGGAGATGTAGAATGCTGCCTTGGAGCTGCAGGAGTCAGTGGCCCTGCATGGGGGCAAAGAGCCTGCTGATGGTCGTAAGCCTTGCAGCGTGACCAATTAGCAGAGGTGAGGAGCTCAATTCGGCGGCGCTCGTTACCGCAACGAACATCGAGGAACCGTGGAAACTTTATGAGATGGTCTTCCGACGAGAAGATTATGCGAGACGTTCTACGGAAGCCACAGATATGTTTATCATCGGGGTCAGAGGGGGAAGAGGAGAGAGTCTTCACAGGGCTGACTACTCTGCCGCATCGACTAAGTGCAGCACACAGCATATCATCAGAGCTCTCGGGGGGGGGGGGGTACCGGATGTAGAGAGACCAGAACAGGACGCTGGGCGATGGATTCGGCTAAGAGGTGACGATCGCCAATTGATAGGCCCCGAGACAAGACAAGCTCGGCATATTCTTTCTTCGAAAAATAAGCAATCACAGTTCGTGGCTTTCGGGTGAGGTGAGTGATAGCACCAGAAGGAAGCATCTTCTTGAGAGCGGAGCTGTATTGCTTCAAAGGAGTGTTGGGAAGCGCATCAAAACAAACACCCAACTCAAGGGTCGAATGAAGACGTTGACCAGCAGGAGAGTTCTCGGAAATGTCTAATAAGATATTGTCACCGTTGAGAATAACGTAAGAATCCATAGGGGACAGACGTGAAGAGGAGAAAGATGGTGGAGTACCGGAGGCAGGCGCAGAATACTTGCGTGCAGAAGCGCCTCCTCTGGAAGGCATTGGCGCAGCATGAGACAATGTACTGAAAGCAGAGACAGAGGAAACTGTAGAGGGCAGATTAGCGACGCCATCAGAGACGTCCATGAATTCATCATCGTCAGCAGAGGCCAGGGACGTCACATCCACGTTCTCAATGGCAGAGTCGGAGTCTTGAGCAGGAGAAGACGTGCAAATGACAGGAGGAAAATTAAGGCGTTCTCCACTAGCAAGCGAAGATGACTGATCTGCTGCGACTGTCGTTGAACAGGCGACGCGAGGAGCTGCAGCGATGCGGGCGTGAACAGCGCCCTCACCGGCAGATGCCATAATCAATGGCAAGGGGTAACGAAGAAAAATGACCAGCTCGGTGTGTAAATTAAAACACTGATAATAAAAAAAAATAAGCACTCACCAACTCGTGAGGGATCTTAAACGAAAGAACAGACCTTTAAGTTCGGCACACACACAGAAGAACAATGATGGGACACACAAAACACGCACGTGAAGCACTCAAACACGGAGCTCGTGAAGACACATGTAGGCTAAAGCTGCACCGACACCGTACGTATGTATGTCAATAAATGCCATGTTCTGTTTCTCTTCTAGGTGTCTGGTGACTTTTGCCAATATAGTGTATACTGTTATAGGGTGCAGCCTAACTTGTGGAAAATTTTTATATTTCATTTATGCGGTAAATTTGTGTTTCGATGTAACTGCAAGGCAGCACTCATAGTTATAATTAATTACGGTAATTGATCCTCTAATTTGTTCATCACTGCCATTGTTAAAATTTGTTCAGTATTTGATAAGTGCATAATTCGTAGCCTTCTGGCAAACGAGAATGGTGAAAGGCCACATGGCAACAGACTATCTCTATTTCGGACTCATAGCAACAGTCGTGGGCATTTTCAACTAACGAAAGACTGCAAAACTCACCCCCCCAAAAGTCCCTCTGCAAGCCAAGAGACATTCGGTGGTTGCAGTTTTTCTCCGAAGTGAACGGGATAAGGGGGAACCGACTATCACCCACAGTTGAAAACAAGGTGATAAATCCCTTTTCAAGTGGCTAAGAGAAGCCCTGTGACAGGACAAAGAGGAGAGAAACGAGCAGAAGAGAAAAACAAGCGGCGGGGCATTCTCAGGACGGTGGCAAAGCCAGACACACGCACGAGAACAGCACCAGCGAGCTGCATGGAACCTAGGCCTGAGAGCTGACCGCTGGGAGAGCTCGGAAAAAGAAGCAGAGAAGCACGTAAGGAGGGCTATGAATGATCCCCTCTTAAACGAGGACATCTCAGTCCTTTGGACTTCTCGACCGATACTAGGTCGACATTAGTGCACTTTTGCCCAGGCTGTCTACAGGCAGGATATTTCTTGCCACTTCTCTGCGCTGAGGACCTCATACAACGGTTGCCAAGGTATGTTATCTTTACATGAACATTTGCTCACGACGTACAAGTGCCGTCGGACAGTGAACAGCATATAGAACTCTGTCCCCTGAAAAAATGAATACGCACGACAGCGGAGGCCTCCAACACATTTTATTCGTGATTTTTATTTGTGTTATGGCCATAAGTTTTAAGAGCTCTTCCCCTGCTAATTTGGCATCAAGCCTATGCAGGTATGTGTGATGGTATAAAGATATATATAGCTTATAATTAAACTGCGGCAGTCATGATAATTACTGTATCATTTTAATTGCTGGTACCCACGCTCGTACTCAATTATAGTTTTCTAAAGTGTGTATTTAAATGTTTTGGGTCATCTCTCACATGTTTCCTTCGCTCTATTTGTTTATTGTGCATACTAGAATTTAATCAGTGAACAGTGTTTGAATCAGTGTTAATTGTTAAATCAGAGTTAGTTAAATCAGTGTCATCGTTTAATCAGTGATAAAGTGTTTAAATCATTGTGCATAATTAAGCTGCCGATAGAGCAGCCCACCATACATTCATCTCAGCAGATTTTTGTGCCACTTCATGGATAAAGGTGGCAGTGTATATAATATAACGTTGGATATTAAATGTCAAGCGTACGTGAAATGAGTGTTGGGTATCTTTTCGAGTGTGTGTGCGTTGCTGTGATTTTCGGTAGATTGGGACGTGCTGGAGTTAAATCCAGGCATCCACGCCCAATCGCGGTACGGGTTTTGCGGGAAGTTAATAATTAATTTGTTATAATTAATTATGGGAGGTCATTATTAATTATTGGAATCAGATAATTAATTTGTTGTTGCAGAATTTTCGGTTGTCAACGCAAGTAGGAAAACTCCTTGCTAGCCCCTAGCAGCAGAGGAGGAGAGCAAAATTTTGACAAAATTTTCTTTAGTGTTTTTTTTCATTTTTATTTAGATGTTATTTTTTTTCGGTGGAGATATCGGGTGCTTCACTGCAGGCGATACTTCACCCGGTGCCGCGGCCACATCAGCCTGTAAAGGTAAGATCCAACAATTGGTTCCGATGACCAGGATTCTTACTTGTTTGTACCTCCAAAGCAGAGCAACACACACAAACGCTCGAAATATTGCGAATTGACTGCCATATCAAATTTATTTCAGTACGAGCATATTTTAGCATATCATAAGTATTGTAAGCCTTAAGCATTTTTGTGTAAAAGACTGCCTTAGGTTAAGTGTATTTAAATATGGCAAATAAAGGAGAGAAGCCGAACACCAAACCTACTGACTCAGATGATTCTGATCATCATGATGGGGAGGAACATAGCATTCCCACAGGAGAATCAACCGATCTGGTAACTAGTAATTCAGTAACAAGTATCGCAGGAGTGTCAGAGACTAGAATGACAGCTCCAGGTATGTTAATGTACGGCGGTGAACAGATAGCAGGATGCATTAATATGCTTAGATATTTTACAGGCACAGATCCTCTATATCGTGCCAAACATTTTTTTCAAGATGTAGAAAATGTAGCTACAGTAGGGAGATGGAGCGAACAAACAAAATTGGCAGTAGTAAAGTCGAAATTCAGGGAAAGGGCTGCAGAATTTTTGTCAGATAGTGATGAGCTGAGATTAGAAGGAAATTATGAAAATTTTAAACGTCTAGTGATCGATCGTTTCCAAGCGGAAGAACCTCTTGTTACCCGTATGAAACAATTCATGAGTTGTGTTCAAATGCCGGGACAAGATGTAAGACAGTATGCAACGCGACTCAAAAGTGCAGCGGCAAAATATTTTGGTCATACAACTGATATGTCAGAAGACATCAGGCAGCATAGGGATCAGACAGTGATGTGTCAGTTTGTATCTGGTTTATCCGAATCTATCAGGCGCTGGGTTTTAACGAAGTGCCCAGAAACTCTAGAAGCTGCTATTCTCACAGCAATTCAGGAAGAAGATAATTTGGCGCTCATGAGTAAGAAAGCATCAGTAAATGCAGTAGAGAGATCGGAAACAAACCCAGGATCTGATTTATTAGCGCGTACTTTGGAAGAGATGATGGCACGAATGGAAGCGACGGAAAGATCAGTGGGTCAGTTAGCCGTAAATTTTCAGGAAAGCGAAAATCGGAGACGAGAAAGAAACTTCAGAGAGGAAGAAAGTTTGCAGTTACCCAGGTTTCAGTCATCTGGACTCGAACTCGTTCGACAGTATGGGGCAAATAATAATGAACGCAGAGGATCGGGTACTCGAAATCGCTCGCGCGCTGAGAACCAGCAAGCGCAGTACAGGAGCAACAGGATTATGTGCTACGGATGCAGACAGGAAGGTCATGTGATCAGGCTATGCCCGAATAACGGTCGAAATAGGGATAGGGCAGAAACAACACCGAAACAGAGGTTTAGGAATAACAACGACAGAGATACTCATTATCAATCAACAGGAAAGTTTAGTGCTCAAGGACCCGAGCGTAAGAACAAACAGTTAAACTGAATCGGAGTCGAACTGTGAGAGGTAGTGCGGCTCAGAAATATTTAAAACCCTCTAAAGTGCGGTACGTGTCTATGAAAAATGGGAATGATTTACCAATCATTAATGCGGATCTGGATGGGGATAAAATTAAAGTGCTAATTGACACAGGGTCATCAGTCACTTTATTAGCTAACGATGCTTATCGTAGATTAAAATTTCGCAGAAAGTTAAAATCTGTTGATTTAAATGTAAAAATCAAAAGCATCACAGGAGAAGTGATTCAAACGCTGGGTTGCTACGAGGTAAATCTGCGAATTAAGGGAAGAGACATATGGGTCAAGGCATTTGTGACAAAAAATCCCCTGAGTCAAAATTACTCAGCTTTGTTGGGAATAGATGCTTTACGAAAGCACCGTCTTACGTTCGAAGCAGATACAAACCAGCTTCACTTCCCTGACCCCCTATCTCAGCCACCCACCCCACAGGAGCGGAGAGGTAATGATGTTTCCAACAGACACCCCAGGATAGCAGCACTGACTCGTAAAACTTGCATTCCCCCCAACAGCGAAACTTTTCTCCAAGTGGCGCTTAGTAAACCCTCAGTGGGGAAAACAGAAGGAAGTATTTTGTTCGAGCCATTACCGAGAGCACGCAGAAATAGGTTACTCTTAGCACGGTCAGTTAATAATGTTTCGGCAAGCGGACTGTATGATGTAAGAGCAGCTAACCACAGTGATTCACCAATTTGGCTAAATAAACATACGAAACTCTTTCAGGTAGAACCAGTGGAAATTAAGCGTTGTTCGCGAGGAACATCCCGAAAATCTCAACCAATCTCTGTGGAAGATTTTAAATTAGATCACCTGGAATTTAGCGAACGAGAGAAAATGCTAAATTTATTGCAGAAATATTCTGATGTTTTTGCACGGAATTCTTTAGACTTAGAAGGTACGGATCTTACAGAGCATGAAATTCATCTCACGGATGATAAACCTATTAAGTTGCGTCAGTATACTGTACCACATGCCCTAAGACCCGAAGTAAAAGCTCAGGTAAACGAATTACTTGACGCAGGAATCATATCAAAATCAGATAGTCCCTACAGCTTTCCTATTGTTCTCGTGAGACGCGGAAACTCTTATCGTTTCTGTATAGATTTTCGAAAATTAAATGAAATTACCCGAAAGGATAGCTACCCTGTTCCCCGAATCCAGCAAACTTTATCCTTACTACATGGATGCAAGTATTTTTCAAAAATTGACCTTTTGGCTGGTTATCACCAAATTAAAGTTAGAGAACAGGATAGGCATAAAACTGCTTTCTCATGCGAATTCGGACATTTCCAGTGGAATCGCTTGCCTTTTGGACTTTGCAACAGTCCGGCAACATTTGAAAGAGCACTTGATTCTCTATTTATGGACAAAAGAGATGATGGCATTTTGGTATACGTGGATGACATCTTGTGTGCCTCCAGGACATTATCTGAACACCTTGAGAAATTGGAATTAATTTTCCAGAGATTAAGGAAGCACCATCTAAAAATTAAGCCCAGTAAGTGTGAATTTTTGGCGGAAGAAGTGACATACCTAGGGCACCTTTTAGATCGTCAGGGCATAAGACCTAACCCACAGAACGTGGAAGCTGTTCGGGAATTTCCTACTCCACGGAAAGTGAAACATGTTCGAGCATTCCTTGGAATGGCAGGATATTATAGGCGCCACATCAAAGATTTTTCGTCCATTGCCTTACCGCTAACAAACCTTACTAGGAGAAACGTGAAATTCATTTGGGACGAACACTGCGAGAAATCTTTCAAGAGCTGAAACATGCACTAGTGAGTGAGCCACTATTAATATTTCCTGATTTCAGCAAGAAATTTTTCGTCACCACAGACGCCTCCAAAGTAGCGATTGCCGGTATTCTCGAGCAGGAGGATGACGAAGGACACAGACATCCCATCGCTTACTTTAGCAGGAAACTTAATCCAGCTGAGAAAAATTACAGCACGACAGAACAGGAAGCACTGGCAATAGTATCATCCATCACCCATTGGCGCGAATATTTGGTAGGTCAGCAGTTTACGGTTATTACCGACCATAGACCTCTAAAGTGGCTTATGAATTTGAAAACTCCTAATTCTAGACTGGTCAGATGGAATCTTAGTCTGTCGGAGTATAACTTCGATGTGCAATATCGACCAGGAAAGAAAAACACAAACGCCGACGTGTTATCTAGGCACATTGCAGCAGTGGAAGCCAATGATACAGTCGCAGTTGTACCACTTAATAACAAAACTCTGAAATCAGCACAAAGAACAGATCCTAAATTAGCTGAAGTAATTGATTGTCTTGAAGGGCGTGATTATTCAGCAGTCGACAAAATTACTGACACCTATTTTATGAGAGACGACCTTTTATTTCATTTTGCCTTACCAGCAAAAAAACAGCCCACGGAAATTGATCGCAGAACAGTTAGTGATACCTGATAAGTTAAAATCAGAAGTGATGAAATCAGAACATGACGGACTATGCGCCGGTCACTTCGGTTTTGAAAAGACCCTTGGGAGAATTAAACAGAAATACTTTTGGATTAACATGTTCTCAGACATCAAGAACTACACGGCGAGTTGCGAACAATGCCTGAAACGTCGTGGTTTCAAAAAGAAGCAAAAAGCGGGTCTAATTACCCCGGAAATTGTATCTGTCCCATGGTCCAAAAATTTCGATGGATATCGCTGGACCTCTCCCACTGACAGAGGATGGAAATAAATATTTATTGGTTGTCACCGACTCATTTACTAAGTACATCGAGCTGGTTCCATTAAAGACTATGCGATCTGCAGAAATTGCCGAAAAATTTGCTTCTAACGTGATAGCGCGTCACGGTGTCCCACATCTGTTACTCACGGACAGAGGAACAAATTTTTTGTCCGATTTAATGACCGAGTTGTACCGTAAGTTTGGCATCAAAAAACTGAATACATCTCCACACCATGCACAGACAGACGGACAAGCCGAAAGACAAATTCAGACAATAATGCACTCTTTAGCAATTTATTGTTCCCCTAAGGGAAAGGATTGGGACCAGTATACAGAATTTGTGGCCATGTCCTACAGAAGCGCGACACACAGTGCGACTAAAGAAACACTCCAACTTTCTCATGTTCGGAAGAGATCTGAACATGCCAGGACAGTTGTTGAATGAGGAAATCCCTTTTAACTACGCTGAATCCCAGAGCTATGCCGAGAGCTTAGTCACGAGGATGCAAGAAGCGTATAACATTGTCAAGGATAATCTGGAAGAGGCAGCCCAAACTTCCAGGGAATATCGAGCAAAGTCGGCTGTAGACAAACAGATCAAGATTGGGGACATAGTGTACCAGCACGACCCATCAGCATCCAAAACAAGGTCGCGAAAGTTGGCAAAACCTTCTATAGGACCTTTCAGAGTAATTGAGAAAACATCCCCAGTGAACTTTAAAATCGCCCCAGTAAATGATATGAGACGAACTCGACTCACACACGTAGACAGGATTTTCAAACCACCACAGAGAAGGGTGTTTGACACAGGGCAATTTCAAGATGAAAAGGGGGATGAAGAAATTTCGTTGAGCATAGGTATGCCAACCGCAGACGAAAGGCATCATGAAGAAGAGTTCTCAGAGCAGGATGAGGACTGGGTGACGCCCGCTTGGCCGGTGATCACAAGGGATACGCGCTGTTTTCAGCCGCATGAATCGGAAACACGTCAGGGGTTGGGAGAGACCGGGACGGCGGCCCAGCCTGCTCCCAGGTTGAAGGACGCGGCAGCTCACGGAGGAAACGCAGAGGGGAGCAAAGAAAAAGTCCCCCCATCATAACGAGAGCGTCGTTGAGACCCCGAGACGAGCACGGGAGAGTGGGGAAACCTCTCAGCTTTGGACATCAGGCTGAAGAGGAAAAATCCAGCGAAGAAATGGTTGCAGACGAGGAGGATAGTGATAGCACAGAAATATACAGTTGTGAGGAGGAAGAAGATTTCGCGAGCCAAACTCAGGACCGCGCAGAAGTGCAGACTTAGATAAGAGGAAAGGCACGTTGAGTCAAAAAGGGTTTTGGTCGGACGCACATTGGCTCTCACCTGTGTAACTTATGTTTATATTCTTTTCTTTGTTATGGGCAATGATGAATGGATCAGAGATGTTATCGATACTTTCCCATTACCCTTGATGTGTCTAAATCCGGAATTAGACATGTCATGGAATATAGGAAAGAGGGAGATATCCATATTCAAAATTTTCCATTCTTCAATGAGAAAAAAAAATACATTCTAATTTTTTTTCTTTGGAAGGTAGAAGGATTGTTATAGGGTGCAGCCTAACTTGTGGAAAATTTTTATATTTCATTTATGCGGTAAATTTGTGTTTCGATGTAACTGCAAGGCAGCACTCATAGTTATAATTAATTACGGTAATTGATCCTCTAATTTGTTCATCACTGCCATTGTTAAAATTTGTTCAGTATTTGATAAGTGCATAATTCGTAGCCTTCTGGCAAACGAGAATGGTGAAAGGCCACATGGCAACAGACTATCTCTATTTCGGACTCATAGCAACAGTCGTGGGCATTTTCAACTAACGAAAGACTGCAAAACTCACCCCCAAAAGTCCCTCTGCAAGCCAAGAGACATTCGGTGGTTGCAGTTTTTCTCCGAAGTGAACGGGATAAGGGGGAACTGACTATCACCCACAGTTGAAAACAAGGTGATAAATCCCTTTTCAAGTGGCTAAGAGAAGCCCTGTGACAGGACAAAGAGGAGAGAAACGAGCAGAAGAGAAAAACAAGCGGCGGGGCATTCTCAGGACGGTGGCAAAGCCAGACACACGCACGAGAACAGCACCAGCGAGCTGCATGGAACCTAGGCCTGAGAGCTGACCGCTGGGAGAGCTCGGAAAAGAAGCAGAGAAGCACGTAAGGAGGGCTATGAATGATCCCCTCTTAAACGAGGACATCTCAGTCCTTTGGACTTCTCGACTGATACTAGGTCGACATTAGTGCACTTTTGCCCAGGCTGTCTACAGGCAGGATATTTCTTGCCACTTCTCTGCGCTGAGGACCTCATACAACGGTTGCCAAGGTATGTTATCTTTACATGAACATTTGCTCACGACGTACAAGTGCCGTCGGACAGTGAACAGCATATAGAACTCTGTCCCCTGAAAAAATGAATACGCACGACAGCGGAGGCCTCCAACACATTTTATTCGTGATTTTTATTTGTGTTATGGCCATAAGTTTTAAGAGCTCTTCCCTGCTAATTTGGCATCAAGCCTATGCAGGTATGTGATGGTATAAAGATATATATAGCTTATAATTAAACTGCGGCAGTCATGATAATTACTGTATCATTTTAATTGCTGGTACCCACGCTCGTACTCAATTATAGTTTTCTAAAGTGTGTATTTAAATGTTTTGGGTCATCTCTCACATGTTTCCTTCGCTCTATTTGTTTATTGTGCATACTAGAATTTAATCAGTGAACAGTGTTTGAATCAGTGTTAATTGTTAAATCAGAGTTAGTTAAATCAGTGTCATCGTTTAATCAGTGATAAAGTGTTTAAATCATTGTGCATAATTAAGCTGCCGATAGAGCAGCCCACCATACATTCATCTCAGCAGATTTTTGTGCCACTTCATGGATAAAGGTGGCAGTGTATATAATATAACGTTGGATATTAAATGTCAAGCGTACGTGAAATGAGTGTTGGGTATCTTTTCGAGTGTGTGTGTGCGTTGCTGTGATTTTCGGTAGATTGGGACGTGCTGGAGTTAAATCCAGGCATCCACGCCCAATCGCGGTACGGGTTTTGCGGGAAGTTAATAATTAATTTGTTATAATTAATTATGGGAGGTCATTATTAATTATTGGAATCAGATAATTAATTTGTTGTTGCAGAATTTTCGGTTGTCAACGCAAGTAGGAAAACTCCTTGCTAGCCCCTAGCAGCAGAGGAGGAGAGCAAAATTTTTGACAAAATTTTCTTTAGTGTTTTTTTTCATTTTTATTTAGATGTTATTTTTTTCGGTGGAGATATCGGGTGCTTCACTGCAGGCGATACTTCACCTGGTGCCGCGGCCACATCAGCCTGTAAAGGTAAGATCCAACAATACATACATACACACATACATACATAAAGATATATTCCCTTCTGGCCATGAAACGTGCAACACCACGAAAGAAAAGAGATATTAAAGCCACTTTTATTGTACAGGAATCAGATGATACAATACAGCATGGTGAGACGAAGGGAACACATAACAATCAGTATCTAGTGTAGCCACCATGGGCTGCAATTGCAGATGCCACAGGACCCGGCATCGAGGGGAAGAGATGTTGAATGTGTGTTCCAGAAATGTCCGTCCACGCAGCTTCGATACGATGCCACAGTTCCTTCTTTGTACTCCAGGGGTTATCGCAGGCATGCCAGTCATCCTGCGATCATGGACCACAAGTGTTCTATAGGCGGATATCCGAGGACTGCGCGGGCCAAGGAAGACGTTTCACATGGTGGCGATCCAGAAAGTCTTGGACTTTACGTGCCATATGCGGTCGCGCAGTATGCTGTTGTTAAATGGCACTACACAGTCCCTGAAGATATGGTACAATAACAGGCCCCAACACCTTAGTGATGTAACGATGACTGCTCAACGTACCGGTAATGCGGACGAGGCGCGTGCGGGAGTGGAATCCAATGGCAACCCATACTGTAACGTCTGGTTCCGGGCTAGTACGGAGCGGCATAATAAAGGACTCACTCATCCGGTCGGCGCGGTACCGCCAGACACGGATTCGGCCATTATTGTGCTGCAAACTGAAGCGAGATTCGTCGGAAAACACGATTCTTTGTCATTCGCTCATCCATGAGTTTTAGTGCCAATCATTAGTAAATGTGTACACACATAACCAGCACGCACACAAATATACACCAAAACTTGATACGTCACCAGTGAGTTCTTCTGCAATATGTCCAGCCCATTACCACCTGAGGGTTTTTACTTTGATCATGATGTCATCAACTCTTGTCATTTTCCTGATCTATAAGTTCCTTTCCTATCTTTCCTAGTTTCCCTAAACACTCATCTCTCCATGTTTTTCTGAGTTTCCCGTAGCCTCGGTTTGTCTTTTTTACGCTTTCCAACCGTAGGTTGAAGAAGCGTATATGCTCCAGCTTTTTCCGTCCGTCTGTCGGCACGATAACTCACGTAAAAATGGTTCAATTTCGATGAAATTTTAGTATGTGGTAGGGCACTGCCAGGGGACGAACCCTATTTAAAATGGGTAAAGTGGGGTCAAAGGTCACGACATAAGAGCGCAATTCATTCAATTGTCCTTATGCGTAAATAACTTGCGTAAATATAGTTAGATTTCAATGAAATTTTAGTATGTGGTAGGGGACCACCTGGGGACGAACCCTATTGAAAATGGGTGAAGTGGAGTCAAAGGTCAGGACATAGGAGAGGGATGTATTCCGTTGCCCTTATGCGGCATAAGGTGCGTAAAAATGGTTCGATTTCGATGAAATTTTAGTATGTGGTTGGGGACCACCTGGAGAGTAACCCTATTGAAAATGGGACAAATGGAATCAAAGGTCAGGACATAGGATCGGGATCCATTCCATCGCCCTTATCCCACACTATTAAGGTGGACGTCAAGTAATTTTGCTTCCTATATTTCCAATGGAAAACTTTTGTACACGTTTCCTTTAAAATTAGTGTGTTCCCAAGGATGGAAATTTGAACATCGATTAAAATAACTTCATACTATAACTTGGAATACCTAACATTTTGTAAAACATAAGCATAATTATATTAAAAAAAATAACGTTTCCTTTGGTGGTGTTGAAACCAGAAAAAAGATGGCGCGATCTGTACTTTGATGACGTCAGTGGACAAATAAATATTGGATTGCATAATTACGGTTATGGTTTAGAAAATATTAAGTATTCCAAGTTATGAAATGAAGCTATTTTAATGGATGTTCAAATTTTCATCCTTGGGGGGTGAAGAAAATGTGTACATAAGTTTTTCCATTGGAAGTATAGGAAGCAAAATTACTTGACGTCCAACCTTAAAGTAGCAATTCTTGTATGTATGTATGTACATTTTATTTTGAAAACGGCTCTAAGAATTTTGATGGAAGTCGTTAACCTACAGTTTTCTGGTACTAGAAATCGATTTAGCTTGATCTCGACTTTAGGAGAATTCGTTTAGTGGGTTAAATACAAACCCCGAATTATAACGTTTTTATTGGCATGGCGTCGTTCCATTAATGTTACCAATGCTTAGAAATCTTATGACATCACAATCTCGCGTTTGAGAATGTTGGCGCGCTGTCACGCCATCGGTCTCATTACGTCACGCATTGTGTGTGGATCCTATTAAAGTTTTATGACGTCACACTCTTGCGGCGAGCAGATGGTCGCGATTCCCATTACGTCACGCGTTGTGTGCGTATGTCCGTCCGCACGATAACTCGCGTAGCAATCGTTCGATTTCGATCAAATTTTAGCATCTGGTAGGGGATCACCTAAGAAGGAACCCTATTTAAAGTGAACGAAATGGGGTCAAAGGTCAGTACATAGGAGCGGGATCCATTCCACTGCTCTTATGCGCCATAACTAACGTAAAAAAGGATCGATTTCGATGAAATTTTAGTATGTGGTAGGGGACCACCTGGCGACAAACCCTATTGCAAATGGGTGAAATGGGGTCAAAGGTCACGACATAGGAGCGGAATCACTTCCATCGCCATTATGCGTCATAACGTACGTAAAAACGCTTCGATTTGGATAAAATGTTAGTATGTTGTAGGGGCCTGCTTGGGGACGAATTCTATTGAAAATAGGCGAAATGGGGTCAAAGGTTAGGACACAGGAGCGGAATCTATTCCATAGCCCTTATGCATCATTACTTACGTGAAAATGCTTCGATTGCGACAAAACTTTATCATGCTATTTCGGAGGTATACAGAACCGGTTGTGTTGAATATCATCGAAATGGGATCAAAGATCAGGGCACAGGACCGAGATTTATTCCACAGCCATAATTCTCATAACTTGAGTGATAACTTGAATAATGATTTCTGGTATGTTGGAAAGCGTATCATAATCAATGCATTGCATGATTTTACTAACTTGTTTAGTTAATGTTCACGTCTCTGATTTATAAGTAAGAATTGAAAGTATGCATCGATTAAAACTTATGTAATGTTAAATTGCTGTTAATAATCCTACTGTTGCTTCCAAATGCGCTCGCGTCAAGTTTTTTATCCTCCTAATTTCTTCTTCGATGTAGCTAGCCCTCGCTTGGTATGTGTTGTCCAAGGTTGATGTAGGCATCAGTCACTTCTGAATTTTTCCCACCAACCTTTGAATCTCCATTTTTTGCAAAACGCCATCCCATACAAAGAACAAAATCATACTCATTATTATCCTGAAGTTGTTTCTGATGATTTAGTGCTTTCTGTTGCAGTATTGAGCCTGTAATTTGGTTTCTTTTTAGTATCTGCAATGAAGACCCAGCGAATAACTCTTCTTGGCTTTGTGACATGAGATCAGTGCCTCTCAGAACAGTTTGTTGTGCACTACTTTTTTCACATGTGTTCCGTTTCGTCGCCAGTTGTCAACAGTCATTTATCCTGCACTTAGTTCCGATGGCACTTTTTATATCGTGTTTCACTTTAATCCAACTTTTCTACAGCTTTAAGCTCTATTTCCATAGAAACATACAGGGGTTGGACAGAAAAATTTGGACACCACGCTCAGAGACGTGACTTTTAATGCAGCTGCGTGCGTCAAAATACGCAAAGGTATCCACCACATGTTTTGGTTGTAATCGCTTTGTTTAGAACCTCAAGGACTTGTTTAAGTACATTTAAAGTGTCTTCTTGCAAAATTTCTTTCAGGGTGACGACGAAATGAGCGACCTAACGGATTTCGAAAAAGGGTTAATTGTTGATGGCAGGGTAGTTGGTGCCTTCGTGACAACAGTCGCCAGGGTAGTGGGAGTGTCGAGGCTACTGTATCTAGCGTCATGACAGTATACTGTGTTCGTGGCAAAACCTCGTCTGCGAAACACAAGAGCTGCCGTAAAACGACCCTGACTGATACAGACAAGAGAGCATTAAGGAGGATTGTTACCCGCAATAAGAAGCCACTTCGCCGGAAATTAGTGCGGAGCTCAATCTGCTTCTCCAGACCCCAATATCAACGAAAACAGTGCGCAGGGAACTGCATAAACAAGATATTCATGGCAAAACTTCTGGTGACCCGTGTGAATGCACAACGGCGACGACAGTGGTGCCAGGAGTATACAACGCGGACTGCCGATACATGGAAGCGTGTAATGTGGTCGGATGAATCCACATTCACACCATTCTCCACCGCAGTACGAACTTACCTGTGAAGAACACCGTCAGAAGCGTACAATCCACACTGTCTGCTTCCAACACTGCAGCATGGTGGTGGTTTTGTCATGCTCTTGGTGGTCATATCGTGATTTTCTGCAGGTCCCCTGATCACCTTGAAAAGACGGATGACCGGCAGGTCCTATGAAACATTTTTGGCTGACCAAGTTCATTCCATTCATTGGCTCAGGCATTGTTTCCTGCAGGGGAAGACATCTATCAGTATGATAACGTATCACAAAGTGAATTTCTCCATCATTTTTATCCAATGGGAGGTATTCGAACCCCCAACTCTCGGCTCCGGAGCTCCGAGAGCTATCCACTATACTACACTGGAATATGCTCTCGCTGCTATCTGCCTTTATCTCATGTGCGTCCTGCAGGGTAGGCACGTCACAAACACCCCGATTCACAGAGCTCGGAATGTCCAATCATGGTTTGAGGAACATGAGGACGAAATTTCACACCTTCCTTGGCCTCCCCAATTACCAGACTTAACCCTTTAACGACCATAACGCCCAAAACGCCCGTACATTCAAACGGCCATAGTCGCCCGAAACACCTAGAGAGAGTTAAATTTCCTACCCTTACCTGTTTTTCAAATTTGAACGACTTATGAGGTATCAGCAGGAGTCACCCTCGGTCATTATTTTTGTTATTAAACAAAGAAGTGAACCGACAGACAGTTTCGGGCGTTATTAGAGTGATACAAGATTTTGGGGTCATGGTCGTTAAAGGGTTAAAGATCATCGAGCCACTGTGGTCTGTGTTGGAAAATAGAGTATGATCCTGTTATGCTCCTCCTGTATCTCTCAAGGACCTGGACCAGTTTCTGCATGAAGAATGGTGCAACATCCCACTAATCACCATCCAGGATTTGTATACGTCCAATCTAAGGAGGATTCATGCGCTTTTGAATGCGAAAGGGCGTCCCACACCCTACTAGGTACGTAAAACCTTTTTTTCCTTTTTCTGTATTTTCTCGTTCTTTTATCATTCCTTTTTAGTGTATGTTCAAACAGCTTAAGTTACATAAGAGTACACAAAAATATGCAAAGGAAACGATGCCTGAAAGACTGGAATGATCACACGGAGATACGGATTTCAGTTGAATTCTGTATCCAATATAGAAACAACAATGACTTTAGACGAAAGGAATCTATAAAAATCAGCGCTCGGAGAATTTGGTCCGACGTGAAATTTCCACAAATAAAGATCATTTAGAGGAAATGCAATATCTCACATGAACTAGCAACTCATTGTTCCAAATAAAGATTATTTAGTTGCTAGTTCATGTAAGATGGTGCCAGAACACATGTACAGCTGGTACAGACAAACTCCGCGATTTAGAGGAATTTGAAAAGAGGTATGGTTGTTGATTCCGGAAGATTTGATGATTTCATCACTCTAGATTTGTGGCCGTGAAGTTGGACCAAAAGTGGCATCATGGCGGCAAAACAACCAACTTCTACAAAACTGCGGTAAGAAACAAAATTCACTGGCGTGCAAAAATTAAGGACGAGGCGGTTTTTCGAATGTAACGTCGTGCAGACTCAAATCATACCACAAGATCCACAAGATGTAAGAATATGGGACAAGTGAGCAAAACCGTTCAAACAAGGAATCCAAGGCACTTTATTGAAAAGGTAGCTTCGAGCATAACTGGTCAGAAGACAAACGTCCATGTGACAGGCGGCTGCCAAGAAAAGTCCAGTCTTTAGTAGGGGATATGATCACCTCTGACTGCGTTGCAGGATTTACAACTTAAGTCCATGCTGAGGACGAGGTTGTCAAGGAGCTGTTGAGGCATCGCGGCCCATTCCTCTTGTAGCGCCAATCGCAGCTGCGGAATCGTTGCTGGCAGCTGGTGACGTCCTGCCAAGCGTCTCCCGAGAAGGTCCCACACGTGTTCGATTGGATTTACGTCCGGGGACTTTGCGAGCCAATCCATGCGTTCAATATCTTCACTCTCCAGCAGCTCTGCGACAGCCACTGTACGATGAGGTGTAGCGTTGTCGTCCATGAAGAGAAACTCAAGACCCACAGCACCTCTAAACAGACGCACGTGAGGCAGGAGAACCTCGGTAAAATAGCAGACACCAGTGACTGAACCTCCTTGGAAGATGTGGAGGTCAGTACGGCTACCAAGCATGATACCGTCCCAAACCAGAACTCCGCCACCTCCAAACTGGTCTCTTTCGATGATGTTCGAGGTGTGATTGCGTGTTCCCTGCTATCTCCAGATGTGTATACGTCCAGAATCGCTCGCCAGACTAAATCGGCTCTCATCCGTAAAGAATACTCGACATCATTGCTGATGTGTCTTGTTCTTGTGTTCATGACACCACAGAAACCGCCGTCTCCGATGAGCAGGCGTTAATGGCATACACCGTACTGGTCGTCGTGCAAATAGACCACCTTTGTGCAGCCTCCAGGCCACGGTAAAACGCGATAACGGACGTCCAGTTGTCTGTTGCACGTCCCTTGCGATTTCTCCTGCTGTCTGCCGTCTGTCTCTTCTCGCCTGTAGGGCAATATACCGGTCGTCCGCCACCGTGGTTGCTCGTGGACGACCACTGCTAAACTCTCGGACAGCTGTTCCTGTCGTTTGAAATGCTCTCCAAGCTCGTGAAACGATGCTGTGAGCGATCCCGAACTCCTCGGCCACACTAGTCACACTTCGACCTTCTTCCAACTTCCCAATGACGCGACCTCGGGTAAAGTCATCCAGATGTCGTCTACTGGATTGCCTGTTGGACATATCACACGGTGGCAGCAACTCGACGTCGTTCAAACCGGTGTACACCGTGCAATAGCTTTCACGGAATTGCTGAGCGTGCACCACCCGTGTGCTTTATACCCTTCCGACACCCCCCTCCTACATCATGCTGCATATATTCGCATGCCCTACCGTACCGGACCCTAGTCTATATCCTGAGTGGTCTTTCGGTCCGTTCTGCCTGCTCGTTCCGCTGTTATGCTAATTTCTCCTCTTCGTCCTTAATGTTTGCACACCAGTGTACATGCAGAGCATTATAACAACTTTGATCACAGAGAATCGACCAGGACATAAAGCTGGTAAGTGTATTGTGTAATCAAATAGACCTGGTTCAGTAAAGCAAATTACCTCAGAATACACATTAATTAGGGCTTCCAAAAGCAATTTGTACCAGGATTATGCGACATAGACTCCACCGGCAAGAGTACAATAGCAGAAAAACAGCTTGCAGCCACCCTTTCAAATTGTACGTAAGAGACAATTTCGTTTTGTGTTAAAACAAGAAACAGTAAGATCTGTCAGGAGATGACTGGAGAAAAATTTGCTGGTCGGACGAATCTCGCTATGTCTTGCATCATGATGACGATAAGGTTCGAGCGTGGCATTGAAACAACATAAGAGATGCACACCTCATGTGCAGTACATACTTTGCAGACTGATTTTCCGAACTATAGTGTTGGCGTCGTAATTTGGAAAATGTTTTGCTGTGAAACATTAGATCTTATTGTATGCGGCTGAGAACTACCGCAACATGATTGAAGATTAGTTTATAGCTTCATGCTTCCGCTTTCTCTTGATATAGGTGGTGACTTCCAGCTGCGTAACGTCTTTCATCATCGGGCCCAAACTGTACAATGTTCTGTACCCAAATGTCAGTCTTACGCGGTGAGAAGGTTTAATAGTGTTTCGACACAGGGTCAGTCGTAAATAATTCTATTCAACACTCTTCATGAGAGGATTAAGAAATATCTGCCTAAATACACTGCTGGCCACCCAAAATGCAACACCAAGAAGGAAGCATCCGATTGGTCTAAAATTCGCAGCATGCGTTGCCCGCGAGAGGACATGCAAACGATTAGCATTGCATGGCATATGCAAATCATGTGTGCCCGGCACGCCACCGAGAAGCACTATAAGAAGGGTGCACAGAAGGCGAGGTGTAAGTAGTGGAATTGTGTTGTGCTACCGAACCTGTGCGTGGGAAGCTTCCTGATACCTCGTCGCAGAATACGGCAGTCATTCCAGCACGTTTCCGAGTTCGACAGAGGACGAATAGTGGTTTATTACGACAGCGGTTTATCGTACCGAGACATCGGCGCCCGAGTGGGACGACATCCAGCCACAGTGAGGTGAGTATGGATTCGGTGGGTGCAGGAGGGACGGACGGACCGACGTGAGCGATTGCCGCAGCCGCGGCACACCACCGAACGGGAGGATCGGCATGTTGTGTGGCGGGCATTGACGTCTCGCACCGCCACATCACGAACGTTAACGCGTAAATTAGGGTGCGTTGCGCAACAACGTGTGTCAGCACGTACCATTCGACGTCGTCTGCAGGAGCGGGGACTTGTCGCACGGCGCCCATTGCTCCGACACCACGATGGTCGGATCCGCGTGTGGCGGCACCTCTGCGAGAGACTGTATGACGCCTGCATTATGCATCGCCATACCGGTCCGTCGCCTGGCGTTATGGTTTGGGGCGCAATTGGATATGACACCCGCACCCCTATGGTACGCATCGCCGGTACACTCAACAGCCACCGCTACATCTCCGACGTTTTAGAGCCTGTAGTCCTCCCTTAACTGCAGGAGCTGCCAGCGGCCACGTTTCAACAGGACAATGCGTGCTCGCACGTGGGACGCATCGTGCAACAATTCTTCACAGCCCACCAGGTGTCACTGCTGCCGTGACCCGCCTGTTCTCCCGATATGTCGAACACGTCTGGTCGCTGCTCGGCAACCGAGTGGCCCGGCAAGCACCACCCACGGCTACGCCTGATGAGCTGTGACAACGTGTGGAAGCTGCCTGGACCGACATACCCCAAGCCCACATCCAAAGCCTCTTTCGTTCTATGCCGCGGCGTGTAGCGACCGTTATTGCCAGCCATTGGGGCCACACAACTATAGATGTCTGCGTCTTCCGCAAGTCGCACGGTTCTGTAAGCTCAATCGTTTCTTCTTTGTATCTGTTGTTTTGTGTCCAGTAAATCTGGCTTTGCTATCTCGTGTCCTTCATGGTGTAGCATTTTGGGTGGCCAGCAGTGTATGTTATAAGACAGAATGATCTTTCATTCCAATCAGGGCAATTTTCATTTTTGCTTTAGTGCCAAATCATTAGTCCATTTGTTAAAATTAGAAACCAAGGCTTCCAGTTTGTTGAAGTTAATTTTGTGAATTGAACTAAATAGTTTCATTTCTAATTAATAACGAGGAACTGTACACCAACTATACTTAAAATAGTAAAACTATATTAGTAATCCAAATTTGTTAGTGTAAAGTAAAAATCAAAGTTTCCCAGTTTTCTTATATCATCTAGATGGCTTTTTCAGGGAAGGTAGCCAGCAAAACTTCACTGGAAAGCCATCTGGTTGATGCGCGAAAACTTGGAAACTTTTATTTCAATTTACACCAATAAATTCGGATTACTAGTATAGTTTTACTATTTTAAGTAGTTTATTTCTTCATTATAAATTATTTCTGATATCTGCTTTGTAATGGTGAGGTTTATTTATTTTTCATCTTTAAAAATTTTAAAAATAAGTCATTCGAAATGAGTAATTTTTATATTCATTTTTAAGAAGTATAAATTATTTATATTTATCTAAAAATTATTGAATAAAATAAATAAATTATAACATGATTAGTTTTGCAACCAGTAACACTTTCTAGACAATACATACAGCAGTTTATATTATATTTAATAAGAAAAGCGTTATTTCGCATTAATTTTTATATTCCCAGTACATAGCTTCAATGCTTTTGTAATGAATATGAAACTGACATAAAATATTTCATAAATTTTAATGATGAGTTTTGTAAGTAACTGTATCGTTATTATTGTTATCAATGCATATTTTGAGTGTTCTTTTTAAAGCAAATAAATAATTTTGGAAGTTGTATTCATAATAAATAAATAAAATTTCCCTTTTCTATTTGCATTTTTGTTATCCTTAATTAATAAATAATTTAGTGCTGTCCCTCTCTTTTATTTTTATAATAAATATGCTAAATTAGGGTAAAAAAACTTTAAAATACAAAGGGCATCCTGAAAGTAATGCTTCGTCCCTCATAAGATTTTTATTTGTTGCAGCGGAAATGTGAAACTTGGTGGCCAAAATACTTGGACATATTGTTAATAATGCTAGCCTATTCAAAGTATTGTCCATGACTTTCTATACATGTCCGCCATCTTTGAACCCATTGGTGAAATTCATTTTGGAAAAATTCCTGAGGTTGTCGTTTCACCCATATGAGTTCACAACCAGTTCAACGCCTGTCACTCATTGGCGCACCCACGGATGGGGCTATGGGGTCTTAAGCTCCCTCCAAAGAGATTTAGAACGACGTACGCCACAAATTAAACATTCAAAAATATTATTTTACGTATTCAAAAAATTACATAGTGTCTTCTATTACATAGTGTCTTCTACCCAAAGCCCCAAAGAGATAAAGAGCGAAGTACGTCACAAATTAAACATTCAAAAATATTATTTTACATGTTCAAAAAATTACATAGTGTCTGACATAGTGTTTTATACATAGTGTCTTGTTTCCAAAGCCCCAAAGAGATTAAGAGCGACGTACGTCACAAATTAAACATTCAAAAATATTATTTTACGTGTTCAAAAAATTACATAGTGTCTTCTATTACATAGTGTCTTCTACCCAAAGCCCCAAAGAGATAAAAAGCGACGTACGTCACAAATTAAACATTCAAAAATATTATTTTACATGTTCAAAAAATTACATAGTGTCTGACATAGTGTTTTATACATAGTGTCTTGTTTCCAAAGCCCCAAAGAGATTAAGAGCGATGTACGTCACAAATTAAACATTCAAAAATATTATTTTACGTGTTCAAAAAATTACATAGTGTCTTCTATTACATAGTGTCTTCTACCCAAAGTCCCAAAGAAATAAAGAGCAACGTACGTCACAAATTAAACATTCAAAAATATTATTTTACATGTTCAAAAAATTACATAGTGTCTTCTACCCAAAGCCCCAAAGAGATTAAGAGCGACGTACGTCACAACCATATATAAACTATAGGCGTACACTCTATATACGTACACACATTGTGTACGTATACTATATACATGTATATACAGTCCCCTCCAACAAGAATTCGTGGGTGCGCCACTGCTGTCACATAATCGAAATTTTCCCCACGAAGGGAGTTTTTCAAAGGGGCAAACAGGAAAAAGTCTGAGGGAGCCAAATCAGGACTGCATGGGGGTTGTGGCATCACCGTTCACCCCATTTTTGCAATAACCTATGAAGTCTCCATTGAGGTGTGGGGACGTGCATTATCATGGTGTAAAACAACACTATGAAGTGAAATGTCATGTCTTTTCCTTCTGATAGCTTCCTTTATCTTCTTCAAAGTCTTCACATAGTGAGCACTGTTTATTGTTGCACCCTGTGACACCACATTTGTACCAGAAAATTATCACCATAACTTTCGCTGCGAAACGAATTGTTTTCACCTTTTCCTGTCGAGGTGAAGATGTGCGGTGCAATTCCATTGACGCATGTTTTGTTTCTGGGTCATGAAAGAACACCCAGGTTTCATCCCCCGTCACAACATTAGAGAAAAACACCTCACCCTCTCTCTCATAACAGTACAAGAGGTTCCGGTACATGTCCGTCCTTTGCTCACATTGTTCACGGGTTAGGTTCCTTGGAATCCACGTTGAACAAATCTTTCTGTGGCCCACATTCCTAATTAATGTTTCCATAGCACTATGACCACAATGAATTGCATCACACAATTTCTGGATGATAACACGACGATCAGCTGTGATGAAGTCTTTCACTCGTTGCCTGTTGGCATCTGTAACTGTAGTTATGGATCTTCCACTCCGTTGTTTGTCTGACACTAAATGTTCTCCCTCTCCAAATCTCTTAATTCATCTTTGGACATTACTGATATCGATTGTGGTAAGTCTTCTGCGGATTTCTGGAGCCTCACATCTCTCTTTTTCGGGGAATTCAATTACGGCTCGCTGTTTTTCTCTGTCATTCATGACGATCTTTATTTCCCATTGTGAAAACAATTTGTTGCCACATTGGTAACATATCATAGTACATGTCTGTGCAGTTTCATTAAAATCACTTCAAAATTTCAAAAGTTATTAAAGAAGAAGCATTACTTTCAAGATGCCCCATTCGCCATCTAGAAAATAAATTGTTAACGCGTCAAAGGAACAAATTATCCTTTTAGGTAAACGAATTTTCAAGATGGTAGTTAGCACTATCTTTCGCGTGAAAGCAAAACATTTATTCAAACTCTTCTTTGAATCATCACACACGCATGTTAATTCGTCTCTTAAGTAGATGAGATCATCATTTCGGAAATACACTTACCTTAAAAAATGTATCCAATGAAGGACGTCAAAAAACTTCAGCATTTCTTTCGTGCAACCTTCTGTGTGAAACATACGTCTGTTGCACACAGCGTGAACGGGGAAATTACCATCGTTAAAAGGGCATGGCCGAGATTAATTTTAGAAGGCACGTTTGATAACGAAGGGGAAAAAGACATCTGACTTCCTAGGGAAAACCCCACCATTATCGCCGTCATCTTTACCAAGGCCGTCAAAGCAGAAGAGATCACTAGCACCCGGTGAAACAAGATGAATAGTTTCAATCCGGTTTTCTTCTTTATTTCATTATTTTTTTGCATACGTCTCGTGGATTATTATATTTAACCTTTTCACTTGATTCCAGAATTCATTCTAGAAACAACAGTGATGGGTCAACTGACACGGTAAGTAAATTCATGACCAAAGAGAAAGAGATGTCTTGATAAAAAGGAAAAATAATACAGCCACAAAACCGCAAGCAAATGACGTCATTAGTTTCCTTCAGGCCTCCCCGGAGGACGAGTAGTCAGAGGGAAGGCCGAGTAGTCGGACGACTCGCCGTATATATCCGGCGAGTCGTTCCAGCTGGGTCCGGGCTCTAATCCTGGATGAGGGTTTATTTTACGGCGCCGATTCTCTCTTTTTCCTGGAACCAGTGACTCTAAGTTACTGTCGGAGGACCGCTTATAGCTAATATAGTTCATGATGGCGGTCGAAAAACCTATCTTCCCCCAAAAAGAATCCCAACAATCAGGGGCGTAGCTGTATATATGTGTGTATATTCTAAAAGAAAAGTGTTTGATCAATGCATCCTGCATCCTTCCAGTGCTTACGTATGGTGCAAAGACGTGGACTTTAACTAAAAGAGACATACAAAGGCTGCAGAGAACTCAAAGCAGCATGGAGAGGTGCATGCTTGGTGTAACCAGGGGAGATAAGAAGAGGAACTCGTGGATCAGAAAAATGGCAAGAGTGGAAGACATCATGATTAGAGTTAAATCCCTGAAATGGCAATGGGCTGGGCATACTACCAGAAGGACAGACCATAGATGGACAGCCGAAATTTTAGATTGGATTCCAAGGGACAGGAAAAGACCGAGAAGAAGACCACATGGGAGATGGGTGGATGAAATTCGAAAGTATGCGGGAGTGACATGGAGGAGACTGGCACAAGACAGACTATTGTGGAGGAAACTTGGGGAGACCTTCGTCCAGCAGTGGACTGATAATGGTTGACAATGATGATGATGATATATACACTTAAAAGCAACAAAACCCCACTAAACACCAAAGTACATGAAAATCTAAACTCGCAAATGCAGCAGAAAATAATAGTCAAGAGCAACAGCTGAGAAAAGTAGAGCATAATTCTAAACAGAACAATTAAAATCCACCAAAGAATATACAAGTAAAGAGAAAAAGTAGCAGAAAGAGGAGGAGGAAGGGGTTGCAAGAAAAGGAGACCGTCGTACACGGCTCTTTCAAGGACCAGCATGGACAACGTTCTGTCCTTTCTGCAAAAGACCTTGAAAACTGAGTTTCTGCTACGATAAGCTTGCTAAGGGAAATTTTCAAACAGATAAGCCCAATTTTCAAGAAGACACTGAAATGTTAAACCACCCAAAAAAGGTGCATTACTTCCTTAAATAATTACCTTTGGATGTTTGGGCTTATCTCTTACCTCTCAGAGTTTTTTTGTTTTTTTATTGGAGGTTTAACGACCACCGTCCCTAATTTAGGGTCACTGGTTCCAGGGAAGGGAGAGAGCCAGTGCCGTAAGACAAACACAACATCCATGCCTCACGGGATTCGAACCTGGACCCCTTACCGACGAATAATCAGAGGCCAGCGCCTTAGGCCACTGCGCCACCGGGGTGGATCTCAGAGTTTAGCAATTTGGTTATTTGGTTTCAATCACTCATTTTACCCCAGTGACTTGATACTCATGCACAATTTACTAGTGTTTTGTTAAAATATAATTTTACAGTCTTTTAACGTTTCAGGACAAATGTTACTGCATATGTATACCTATTAATTGGGACAAGCTCCTCACTTTTCGTCAGTATTTTAATTTCTTTGTTTGTTCTGTAATTTTTCTTTTTAAGTGTTGTCTGTTGAAAATTCTCTGGGATTGGTTTAGATGGTGTGCCAGTTCTTGTTTTAATACTCGGGCACAGTTTACTGGTGTGTTTTTTTTTAAACTTTTTTCAGCATTTTTTAAAAAACTTTCATTTTTTATGTAATTCAAAGCTTCTGGACACATGTTTACATTAGTTTTCCCTTTCATTTGGCTAAGGTTTTTCTTTTCTTTTTTTTTTTTCTTTTCTTCAGGAAATTTATTTCTCCATTCTTTTGGTAAAAGTTGGAAAGTTTGTACCCCTACTTATGTGTTTGCTAAAATTCTCTTGGAATGGTTATTTTGTGAGTATGTGAGTTGGGCAATGTGATCTAGTTTGCTGTTTTTTGGGTTTTTTGTCCCTTTTAACATCAGTTGAATTTAAACTTAAATTTAATTTGTCCGTAAAGCAAACAAGATTAACAGAAACCCACACGATTCTAGTTTTTGTGGATGAGTGAATGATTTTCTTCATGCTTGCCCCTAACGAATCCATAAAGAAAACAGTCATTCGTCTACATCCCTATGTTCTTCCGGTTGACATTTTTTTGGAGGCTTTTTTGTCTTTGCTTTCTCCAGAGCTCGTTTGCTTTGGACATTTGGGGTTTGTTTTGTTTTGTCTCTGGTTTGTTCTTGGTGTTTATTTGTTTTATTTTTCCCCTTCATTATTGTTTTTCAAAAATTTATTCTTCAAGTTTTGCATTGTTTCTGTATTAATGTTTGATCTTTCTTTCTTGCAGCCTTTGGCGCATTAGAATTTCAAAGTTGTTCTTCGTTTGGTGCTTTTCGTGGTTTTATAGCTATATTTCTATATGTATATCATCGTCATCATCATTGTCAACCATTATCAATCCACTGCTAGACGAAGGTCTCCCCAAGTTTCTTCCACAACGGTCTGTCTCGTACCAGTCTCCTCCATTTTACTCCCGCATACTTTCGAATTTCATCCACCCATCTCCCATGTGGTCTTTTTCTGGGTCTTTTCTGTCCCTTAGATTCCGAACGAAAATTTTGGCTGTGCATCTATGGTCTGTCCTGGCAATATATCCAGCCCGTTGCCATTTCAGGGATTTAACTCTGATCATGATGTATTCCACTCTTGTCCTTTTTCGGATCCACGAGTTCCTCTTCTTATCTCTCCTGGTTACACCAAGCATGCACCTCTCCATGCTTTTTTGAGTTGTCTGCAGCCTTTGTATGTCTCTTTTAGTTAAGGTCCACGTCTCTGCACCAAACGTAAGCACTGGAAGGATGCATTGATCAAACACTTTTCTTTTAAAACATAATGGCATATTGCTTTTGAAAATAATGCTGTTTCTTCCAAAAGCTCTCCAGGCAAGTTTTGTACGCCGATTAATTTCTTCATCAATGTGACCCTCACTTGATATCTGCTATCCAAAATAAAGGTACGTGTCTGTTATCTTCAGCTTTTCTCCATCAATCGATAAATCTTCATTTCTTGTAAAAGCATTGAACATCGCTTATGTCTTCTGAAAGTTCAATTTTAATCCCACTTCTTTACTCTTGTCAGCAAGTTCCTGGATCATACTCTGCAGTCCTGATGGGGTAGTTGCAAAAATGACTACGTCATCAGCAAAACGAAGGTGGGTTAGATAATCTCCATTAATCTTTATCCCTTTGTTTTCCGAGTTTAGTGTTTGAAAGACATTTTCCAGTGTGGCATTAAAGAGCTTCGGAGATATGGTGTCACCTTGTCCCACTCCCTTTCCAGTTTTTATGTGTGTTGTATTTTCAAACAGCCGAATCTTTGCACTTGCATTTTCATAGATGTTATTAATAATATTAATGTATGCATCTTCAATACCGCAGGATTTCAGAGCCATTGTAACTGCTGATGGTTTCACCGAATCAAAGGCTTTTTCATAATCGATAAAAGCCATGCACAATGGAAGTTCATATTCCCCGCTCTTTCAATTAGTTCTCTCAGTACGTGGATATGATCTATTGTGCTGTAGCCACTCCTGAATCCAGCTTGTTCTCTCGGTTGAGCCATGTCCAGTGTTACCTTCAAGCGGTGTGAAAGAATTTTAGTGAAGATTTTATAAATCACTGATACTGATAGGAGGCTGATAGGTCTGTAGTTCCTGAGATCCTCAATGTCACCTTTCTTATGTAGCAGGATCATTGTAGCGTTGTTCCAATCCTCAGAAATCTTCCCTTCATTAAGGCATCGAGTGAAAATTTTGGCGAGTACTGTTTCGATTTCTCCACTTGCTTCTTGTATGATGTCTACAGTAATTCCATCTTCTCCGGGAGCTTTTCTCCGCTTCATGTTCTTGATTGCATGTACAACGTCTGCTGGGAGGACTGGAACTATATGTATATATATTGGCAAAAGTCACCTGACACCTAGAAGAGAAACACAATATAGCATTTATTGACATACATTAATACGGTGTCGGTCCACCTTTGGCCTTAATGCATACACTGACCCTTCGAAACATGCTTTCGACAAGGTTTTGGAACACACCGATAGGTATGCGCTTCCATTCAGTACATAATGCTGCCACTAACTGTTGTTTAGCAGTAGGCCTTCAGATGAGCTTTGGATCTAAAATTAGTTGTAAAACAATTGCTCTTTTGGGCGTAATTAGGTCGTCATTTCCTTAGGCTCTGAAAGGAGGGATGAAATACTGTACTCTCAATATTTAAAAGAAAAATGCATCGCTAATGAAATTATGAAAATTCATTTGGATTTTCGTGAGAGACGAACATAAAAAAAAAATTATGTAATTAGCGTCGGATTAAGAGATCTAAGGTCTATTTTATCACAATGAAATTTAATCCTGCGTTTTAAAAAATCCATGTAGAGCCCATAAATAAAATTAAAAAAAATATATATATATATATATTCTCAGCTAGATATATATACATATATATGTATAGCTGAGAAAAGTAGAGCATAGTTCTAAACAGAACAATTAAAATCCAGCAAAAGAATAAACAAACAAAAGGAGAAAGTCGAGAAAAGGAGTTACAAGAAAAAGAAACCGTCATACATGGCTTTTTCAAAGACCAGCATGGACAACGTTCTCTCCTTACTGCAAAAGACCTTAAAAACTGGATTTCTGCTACGATAAGTTTGCTAAACGAAAATTTCAAACAGATTGACCCAAATTTCAAGAATCAATAAAAACGTTGAACCACCCCGAAAAAATGTTTTTACCACATACCTAACGAGAATTTTTTTTTTTTTTATGACGGTCTCTTTTTCTTGCAACTCCTTTCTCCTACTTTCTCTTTTTGCTTGTACATTCTTTGGTGGATCTTAATTGTCCTGTTTAGAATTATGGTGTGTTTAGAATGTATATACAAGGTTTGTCCGGAAAGTAATGAAACCACTTCTCCTGGGCCAATCAGAAGAGGCGGAGTCTCCGGGCGGTAGGGGCGGCAGGGTATGTTAGGTAAACGATCGATGTCTCGTCACTTGGCTCTGAGCTTTTACAGAGTGAGGATCGCTTGCGAAGTGGGCAGCTTTGTGAGCGTCGCGTAACGGTCAAAATGCAGAAGAGCGCCGAACAACGATACGCGGTAAAGTTTTGTGTTAAACTTGAAAAATACGCAACGGAGACGCTTGCTATGTTACAGAAAGCCTACGGGGAGGAGGATTTTTCGAAAGCACAAGTCTTTCGGTGTCACAAAACGTTCACAGAGGGAAGAGAGAGATCGTCGAGGATGAGCCACGCCCAGTGCGCCCTTCAACGTCTCACACTTCGGCCAATGTGGAAAAGGTGAAAGCGGTTTTGCACTCTGGCCGACGTCTGAGTGTTAGATTGGTAGCAGCTCACGTGGGACTTGCGAAATCCATTGTGCACGAAATCATCACGCAAGAATTGCAGATGCGGAAAGTTTGCGCCAAATTGGTTCCTAAGGTTTTGACCGATGAACAGAGGAACAACCGTGTGCCGATTTCTCGTGAGCTTGTGGACCGTGTGAGAAGTGAACCTGGTTTTTTGGTGAAAGTGATAACAGGTGATGAAATGTGGGTCTTTGAGTACGATACGGAGACGGAAAGACAGAGCTCTCAGAGTGGCACACTCCCGAGTCTCCTCGACCAAAGGCTCGAATGTGCAAATGGAAGATGAATTCGATGTGTATTATCTTCTTTGACTGTAAAGATGTCTATAAGGATTTCGCACCACCCGGACAAACGGTGAACACTGCATTTTACCTGAAAGTGCTTCAACGGCTGAAGACCAGAGTTGCTCGCGTCCACCCGGAGATTACCAACACTTGGGTTCTTCACCGCGATAATGCGCCGAGCCATGCGTCGCTGAGAGTGAGAGAGTTTCTGGCGAAAAGCAACTTGGCAACGCTGCCACAACCTCCCTACAGCCCGGACTTGGCCCCGGCTGACTTCTTTTTGTTTCCTTTGCTCAAATCCAGCCTGAATGGACACCATTTTGGGACAGTTACATACGTGCAAACTGCCGCGACGGTTGCTTTGAAAGCGATCCCTGTTCCCGACTTCCAGGCAAGCTACGCGGCGTGGTAGAACCGCTGGCAGCGGTTTATTGATGCTCAAGGATGTTATTTCGAGGAATTTTAATGTTATGCAAGTATAACTTTAATCAAACGTCTGTTATTGAATGAATCTCATTACTTTCCGGACAGACGTTCTATATATAGACATACACCGATGAGCCTATACATTATGACCACCCCCAGCTTAGAAAAATTAGCGCGCCTGGAGACCGAACGGTGGTGCAGGTGAAGTTCACAGAGCAGTATATACATACAACCCGAGGACCGGTTTTCGGTTACTAGAGTTTTCAAAGTCAGAATGTGAAAAGATGCCGATTTAGGAGTTTGATAAAGGAAAAATTGTGCTGGCACGCGCCCTGGAACTATGATCTCGGAAACGGCGCGGCTTGTGGGTTGATCACTTACCGCTGTAGTGTGTACGTATCAAAAGTGGTGCACAGATGACCAAACAACGAACCGTGGTCCCGCCGTGTGTTGTCCGCAGCTCATTGATGCCATAGGGGAGAGGAGACTGTCGAGCATGGTTCACAGCGACCGCAGGGCCACAATGCGGCAAATCCCCCGCAGCTACAACAGGGTTGATCAGGGCAATGCGTCACAGCACACAGTTCATTACAGCCTTCTGCGCATGGGCCTGCGTAGCCGAAAACCCAGTTGGGTCTCAATGCTCACTGCACGTCGTCGCCAACAATGCATGAAATGGGACGAAGATCATCGAGATTGGGCCGCGAAAGATTGGAAGAAAGTGGCCTGGTCTGACGAATCAAGATTCCTGGTGCACCACGTAGACGGCCTAACGCAGATACGCCGATTATTACCAACGGTGGCTGTGTCACCTGGATGCACTGTTGGGCGGAAACAGGCCGGTGGAGGCGGTGTTACGCTGTGGGCGATGTTTTCTTGGGACACATTAGGCCCCATTATCCCAATAGCGAAATCCCTGACAGCTGTCAGGTATCTGAACATTGTTTTGAACAAAATTCACCCATTCATGGCAACTGTGTTCTCTGCTGGTGATGGCCATTACCAACAGGATAATGTGCCATGGCACCCTGCCAGAATCGTCGAGGTGGGGTTCGTGGAACATGTTGGTGACTTTCTGTTAATGCCCTGCCCTCCATATTTACCTGACATGAACCTTAATCGAACATTTGTGGTTCGACTTTGAAAAGCGAGTTCGCGCTAAATCAACACCACCCCGAAATGTAAGTGAACTGGAGGACCAGCTGTTGACATTATGGTATCAGATACCCCAGGATACCTATCGCCACCTCATCGAATTGATGCCTCGATAAGTGGCTGCAGTTTTGCAAGCTAAAGGGGGTCCTACAGCTCATTAGGTAAGCGCTCATAATGTCTTCGCTCATTGAGGCTATTCGCTCATCGGCGTATATGATCGAAGAAATCGAACAGCCCCAGAGAATTGTTTGTTTGGGGCTTTGACGACCACAGTGAGCTACTAGATGGGTTATGAGCAGTCGCCGGTCCCTAATTTAGGGTCACAGGCTCCAGGGACGGGAGAAAGCCAGTGCCGTATGACAAACACTGCATCCTTGCATCACGGGATTCGAACCTGGACTCATCTCGAACGAATGGACCACTATGTCACTGGGCGTACCCCCCCTCCCCCGAGTAAACCTTAAACAATGTGAAAGGCATTCTCATTTTGCAGAATACGTGCAGTCCTCCCAAATAAAGAACAAGTTAGTAAAATCATGCAATGCATTGATTATAATACGCTTTCCAACATTACAGAAATTATAACTCAAGTTATGAGAATAATGTCTGTGGAATAAATCAATCCTGTGCCCTGACCTTTGATCCCATTTCGATGATATTCAACAGAACCAGCTTGGTATACCTCCGAAATAACATGATAAAAATTTGTCGCAATCGAAGCATTTTTACGTAAGTTATGATGCATAAGGGCTGTGGAATAGATCCCACTCCTGTGTCCTAATCTTTGATCCCATTTCGCCCATTTTCAATAAGGTTTGTCGCCAGGTGGTCCCCTACCACATACTAAAATTTCATCGAAATCGAACCTTTTTTATGTTAGTTATGGCGCATAAGAGCAGTGGAATGGATCTCTCTCCTATGTACTGACCTTTGACCCCATTTCGTTCACTTTAAATAGGGTTCCTTCCTAGGTGATCCCCTACCAGATATTAAAATTTCATCGAAATCGAACGGCTGTTACGGGAGTTATCGTGCTGATGGACATTCACACACAACGCGTGACGTAATGAGGCAGATGGGAATCGTGACCATTTGCCCGCCGCAAGAATACGACGTCATAAATCTTTAATAGGATCCACACACAACGCGTGACGTAATGATACAGATGGCGTGACCGCGCGCCAACATTCTCAAACGCGAGTTGTGACGTCATAAGATTTCTAACCATTGGTAACATTAATGGAACAACGCCATCACTAAAAACGTTATCATTCGGGGTGGTTATTTAACCCACTAAACGAATTCTTTTAAAGTCGAGATCAAGCTAAACCGATTTCTAGTACCAGAAAACGGTAGGTTAACGACTTTCATCAAAATTCTTAAAGCCGTTTTTTTTTTTTTTTTTTGATTGGAGGTTTAACGACCACCGTGAGCAACTCAATGGGCTATAAGCAGTCGCCCGTCCCTAATTTAGGGTCACTGGTTCCAGGGAAGGGAGAGAGCCAGTGCCGTAAGACAAACACAACATCCATGCCTCACCGGGATTCGAACCCGGACCCCGTTCGGGCGAATGATCAGAGGCCATCGCTTAGACCACTGCGCCACTGGGGCGGCAGAGCCGTTTTCAAAATAAAATGTACATACATACATACAAGAATTGCTACTTTAAGGTGGCCGTCAAGTAACTTTGCTGCCTATACTTCCAATGGAAAAACGTTTGTACACATTTTCTTCACAATTAATGCGTTCCCAAGGATGAAAATTTAAACATCGATTAAAATATCTTCATTTTATAACTTCCAATACTTAATATTTTCTAAAACATAACCATAAATATGCAATTCAACATTTGTTTGTTTACTGACGTCATGAAAATATAGGTCGCGCCATCTTTTTTCTGGACAATTAATGCGTTCACAAGGACGAAAATTTGAACATCAATTAAAATAGCTTCATTTCATAACTTCCAATACTTAATATTTTCTAAACCATAACCGTAATTATGCAATCGAACATTTTTTTGTCCAATGACGTCATCAAAGTACAGGTCGCGCCATCTTTTCTCTGGTTTCAACACCACCAAAGGAAAAGTTATTGATTTTTAATATAATTATGGTTATGTTTTAGAAAATATTAAGTTTTCCAAGTTACAATATGAAGTTATTTTAATCGATGTTCAAATTTTCATCCTTGGGAACACATTAATTGTGAAGGAAATGTGTACAAAAGTTTTTCCATTGGAAGTATAGGAAGTAAATTACTTGACGTCCATCTTAATAATATGGGATAAGGTCAATGGAATGGATCGCAATCCTATGTCCTGACCCTTGACCACATTTCGTCCATTTTCAATAGGGTTCGTCCCCAAGGTGGTCCCCTAGTACATACTAAAATTTCATCGAAATCGAACCATTTTTACGCACATTATGACGCATAAGGGCAATGGAATGCATCCCGATCTTATGTCCTGACCTTTGACCCCACTTCACCACTTTTGAATAGGGTTCGTCCCCAGGCGGTCTCCTACCACATAGTAAACTTTCATTGAAATCGAACCATTTTTACGCAAGTTATGACGCATAAGGTCAATGGAATGATTCCGCTCCTACGTCGTGACCTTTGACCCCATTTGTCCCATTTTCAATAGGGTTCGTCTCCGGTTGGTCCCCTACCACATACTAAAATTTCATCGAAATCGACCCATTTTTACGCCAGTTATCGTGTGGACAGACGGACGGACGGACAAAGCCGGAGCATATACGCTTCTTCAACCTACGGTTGGAAAGCGTAAAAAACCGCAGGCTCCATTGTTGTCGACGAAAGCCGTGGTTCTTCTTTAGTTGGACGGTATACACCACCGCGATATCATTTCTGAATGTAAACAACTAACATCTCCTGATCAGGTTGAGGAAGCTATACGAATTTTAAGCTGCCATCGCTATCGGAATATAGGAAATATATACCGTATTTCAAGCATATTCTGTAAATGGAAAAGTGACGAAGTATGGCGCTAAAAAACAACAACACATAAACCGGTACAAAAGTTTCAATTCCAATTTGAATCAGATTGCAAACAATGATTTTTGCGCCCTCTCTAGAGCTGCGCCCCGGGCAGCCGCCCTGTCTGCCCCTCCCTAGTTACTCCTTTGCCAACACTTTTCTGTTGCCAAGGTGTACTATACCCTTGCAAGGCGTGTTCAATAATTAGTGCCTCTGCGCAAGTATCTCCCGCATGACTTGTTGCTTAGCAACCAGTCAGACGCCAATCATTCTTTGTGCCATTAGCTTAATTTTACTGCGTAATAGAACTCTTTAATTATTTGTTCGTACGTAGGTAAATCAAAAAGTAAATTACACTTAGCGCCATGTGGAGTGAAATTGCAGTCAGACCGTGTGTGCTTGGAAGCGAAGTAGACAGTACGTCAGAGCTGCCGATGGGAGGTGTTTTTGTTCAGTAACTGCGTAAGGCGTATGCAGGTGTCAGGTTGTAATGGCGCGTCAACTGGATTCTTACTCCCAAATTAGAAGTGCGAGGAATCATTCTATTTTTGTGGGCTCAGCGTCTAAATTGCAATGGCATCCATCGTGAAATCTGTGCTGCATACAGGGGAAATACCATGTCTCGTCCGGCCGTTGTAAAGTGGTGCCAACAATTTGAAAAGGGCCGCACAAATTTGACGGACGAATACCACGAAGGCAGATCATCAATATCAATCACTCTGGAGCATGTTTCCGCCATTCACGACATGACTCTGATTCCAAACGAACGCTTGGTCATTCCAATGTAGTATGGTTTAGAGCCGTTCGAATACTGTAGGGGGGTCGCATTCCAGTCTTCCTGTGCCGAAGCCAAACATTCCAGTCTTCTAAGCCAGAGCCAAACATTCCAGTCTTCCTGTGCCGCAGCTACGTTATTTAGGCTCAATTCCCTACATACCAAGTGTGTTTTACAAACTCAAAAACGCCCTCAAGAAGATGAACTACGGCGTCGGCATAAGGTCCCCTGCATCTTTACATACTATACTAAAGAGAAATAGTGAAAAACTACCTCTCTCCTGCGAAGCAGGCGTTTATGCGATCCCCCTACAGTATCTGAACAGCTCTAAACGTTACTACATTGGAATGACCAAGCGTTCGTTTGGAATCAGAGTCAACGAACATGAAAGGGACACAAAATACGGTAAAGTAGCCACGGCACTATCCAGAGAAAACAAATTCATGTCAGCTACTCCTATGTGGGATGATATAAAAAATTACCTAGCTACTCTACCCCTAAATGTACAGCCATTCGGGAAACCTTGGAGATCATTACCAACAGCGATACTTGCAATGATTGTGTCTCGCTCGAGTAACGCCTATTCTTCAAGTAACGCCTTTTCTCTACCAGGATCCCGCGTGTAACCAACGTGATGCCTCGTATCTTTAAATGAATGTAACGTCGCATCTATTTATTGTCAAGTTCCCGCGTTCAAATTGTTAAGCATTCTATTTTTCAGTTTGCAGTTTCTGTCTAACTTCCCTGAAAAAGCCATCTGGTTGATGTGCGAAAGCTTGGAAACGCTTATGTGTTTATTTCCTACGCCAATAAATCGGATCACTAGTACAGTGTTTCTATTTACTAGTTAGCATGTTGTTTCTTATATATGTTACTCTACCTTACTTTTTGTTTTTCTTTCTTCGTTCTCTTCTTATTTCTATGTTTTCTTTTCTGACTTTTTTGCGGTTATATTAATGCCCTTGGCTTTACTTATACCTAGGGAGCTCAAGGCTGAGTCAAGTCTCTTTGAGGCCTTTTCCTTGATCTTCCTGCTGTTATTTACATGTTTACGTTCAACTGTTCAGAAGTATTAACTTTAATATGTAACAGCAAGATCAATAAATGAAATGTAAAAAAAAATGAATAACTTAGAGAACCATAGCATGTAAATCGAACATTATGCCACGCGTGATCGTCCGTTTGGAGGTGAGCCTCTCTCCTGCGCGATGTGAAACTAAGGGTTCTCTTTTTAATTTCGCAATATTGCGAGTTCGTTTTTGTAAATATGTACGTTTCATTTTATTCATAAATCTATTTTTTCAATGTGACGATTTTTTTTATTTACTTTAAGGGAACTTCACTCACTTTCAACGAGTGTATCAACTTAAAGACGTTTTCCAAAGTTTTGTGCTGTTCTTCTGGTCTTGAAAGGCGATTGTTTAATTGATATACAGTAATTTACACATTCATGACACATTCTGTTACATTTTTAACGTTGTACCTTCTTTTTTTACGGTCCGAAGCTACATTTGTTCTAAATAAGAATGATATTTTATTTCACTTCCGGTTATTTTTAGCTGCGAATCCCTCCAATCCTGTGTATTCAACACATGGATTACATTCACATAGCTTTTTTTTTTTTTTTTTTTTTTCAAATATTGGATAATTCTGTAACGAAAATATCCATTTTGTACTCGTATAATTCTTATTTTTTTCCCAAAACTACGATACTTTTAATGTCTTTCCGGGACTTCTGTTTGAAGCGGTTTAGTCTATGAAGATTATACAGAAATTACTAGTAATTCTTGTTATTCATGGGAATGGAGAAATTTTCCAAACTTTTGTGCTGTCCTTCTGGTCAGTGTGTTTTTTGGCTGTTTGCATTCTCGATTCTTCGTGTGTTAGTGTAGATATTTTGCTACGAAATTAGTTTCTATAAATAAGAGATTAATTTGCTATTTCTTACAGTTCATTAATTATTTACATGTATATAATCATCGTCGACGCGGCAATTCATAAGAAAATCAATCCGTCTCTCTACATATGGCTTTTTTTTAAACATCCACTAAGGCAACATGATGGCGAGAGCGTCGTCTTCAACTAACTGGTTCCACGAAAGACTGTGCACGTGTTGCTTCAGCGCATGCGCAGTCTCGCTGCTTCCACCTCCTGTTGGGGTTGCTTCGTTGCCAGTTACGGGCCACTAGTGGCACTTTCGTAGAGGCCCATAGTTTACGGAGATGCTGCAGGGCCATCAATGGCTGCAAACTGATGGTGCTGCCACCAACGGATCGCTGCTGTACCGTGAGTGGCAGATTTCAGCCAGCAGTGTCTCATCATTGCCAGCTGGTGGCCAGCAGTTTCCCAACACTTGTGTTTTTGCTGTGTAGTTTAGGTAGTGTCAATGACATTGTTAACGTTTTAGGACACAACGAAAGGTACGTTCTTTGGGTACAGCGTTACCTTACGACTGAAATGAAAAAAAAATGAAGACTTGAAGCATGCCAATGGTTGCTTGCTCGCTATGAAACACATGGAAGCGATTTTCTCCAAACATTGTGATTGGTGATGAGAGTTCACCATTATGACCCAGAAATGGTGTCACGTCAATTCGTCGCGTGCGTCAATTCGTCGACTACGTCAATTCGTCGCCTGCGTCAATTCGTCGCGAGTCAATTCGTCGACTACGACAATTCGTCGCATGCGTCAATTCGTCGCGCGTCAATTCGTCGAGGAAAATTTGGCGACTACGTCAATTCGTCGCGTTTACAGATTTTGGTTACATACAAAACGAATGCAGGAAAACGTACGATTTCGAACGTCTTGCTCCCTGATCAAATTTATAAAGTTTGGACACGCAGACAGGATAGGAATATTACGTTTTTCTTTGGCATTAAAAATATTAGACGGTAAACGGTTTTTGGAACGGGTCAGGGGCCCGGTTGGTCAGAGCCCCCATACAGTTTTCAATTCAGAACCACCAAATCAGGTATCCTATCTCATAGTACTCTAACTTACACGGTTGTCAGTTTTTGGAACGGGTCAAGGCCCGGGAGTCGGAGCCCCCCCCCCCCCCCGTACATACAAAATTTTCGTAAAATCTAGTTTTCATTTCAGAACCATCAAATTTGGTATCATGAAACACTAACTTAGACGCTAGACGGTTTTTGGTAGGGGTTGGTGCCCGCGGGTTCGGAGGCCCCCGCCCCTCATAAAAAATTTCGTAAAATCTACAGTTTTCATCTTAGAACCACCAAATTTGGTATACTATCTTATGGTACTCTAACTTAGTCGGCAGACCGTTTTTGGAACGGGTCAAGGCACGGGGGTCAGAGCCCCCCACATACAAAATTTTCTTAAAAACTACATTTCAAAATTGCCTTTATTCTTCAGTAAAATAACATTTCTATGTAGTTTTCAATTCAGAACCACCTAATCTGGAATACTATCTCATGGTACTCTAACTTAGACGCTAGACGGTTTTTGGAAGGGGTTGGAGCCCGGGGGTCAGACCCCCCCCCGAATGAAAACTTTTTCGTAAAATTTACAGTTTTCAATTTAGAACCACCAAATTTGGTATACTATCTCATGGTACTCTAACTTAGACGCTAGACGGTTTTTGGAAGGGGTTGCAGCCCGGGGGTCAGCCCCCCTCATAAAAATTTCGTGAAATCTACAGTTTTCATCTTAGAACCACCAAATTTGGTATACTATCTTATGGTACTCTAACTTAGACGGCAGACCGTTTTTGGAACGGGTCAAGGCACGGGGGTCAGAGCCCCCCACATACAAAGTTTTCTTAAAAACTACAGTTTTCAATTCAGAACCACCTAATCTGGTATACTAACTCATGGTACTCTAACTTAGACGCTAGACGGTTTTTGGAAGGGTTTGGAGCCCGGGGGTCAGACCCCCCGAATAAAACCTTTTTTCGTAAATACTACAGTTTTCAATTTAGAACCACCAAATTTGGTATACTATCTCATGGTACTCTAACTTAGACGCTAGACGGTTTTTTGAAACGGTTGTAGCCCGGGGGGTCAGCCCCCTCATAAAAATTTCGTAAAATCTACAGTTTTCATCTTAGAACCACCAAATTTGGTATACTATCTTATGGTACTCTAACTTAGACGGCAGACCGTTTTTGGAACGGGTCAAGGCACGGGGGTCAGAGCCCCCCACATACAAAATTTTCTTAAAAACTACAGTTTTCAATTCAGAACCACCTAATCTGGTATACTATCTCATGGTACTCTAACTTAGACGCTAGACGGTTTTTGGAAGGGGTTGCAGCCCGGGGGTCAGCCCCCTCATAAAAATTTCGTGAAATCTACAGTTTTCATCTTAGAACCACCAAATTTGGTATACTATCTTATGGTACTCTAACTTAGACGGCAGACCGTTTTTGGAACGGGTCAAGGCACGGGGGTCAGAGCCCCCCACATACAAAATTTTCTTAAAAACTACAGTTTTCAATTCAGAACCACCTAATCTGGTATACTAACTCATGGTACTCTAACTTAGACGCTAGACGGTTTTTGGAAGGGTTTGGAGCCCGGGGGTCAGACCCCCCGAATAAAACCTTTTTCGTAAATACTACAGTTTTCAATTTAGAACCACCAAATTTGGTATACTATCTCATGGTACTCTAACTTAGACGCTAGACGGTTTTTTGAAACGGTTGTAGCCCGGGGGGTCAGCCCCCCTCATAAAAATTTCGTAAAATCTACAGTTTTCATCTTAGAACCACCAAATTTGGTATACTATCTTATGGTACTCTAACTTAGACGGCAGACCGTTTTTGGAACGGGTCAAGGCACGGGGGTCAGAGCCCCCACATACAAAATTTTCTTAAAAACTACAGTTTTCAATTCAGAACCACCTAATCTGGTATACTATCTCATGGTACTCTAACTTAGACGCTAGACGGTTTTTGGAAGGGGTTGGAGCCCGGGGGTCAGACCCCCTCCGAATAATTTTTTTTTTTGTAAAATCTACAGTTTTCAATTTAGAACCACCAAATTTGGTATACTATCTTATGGTACTCTAACTAAGACAGTTAACCGTTTTTGGAACGGATCAAGGCCCGGAGGGTCAGAGCCCCCACATACAAAATTTTCTTAAAAACTACATTTCAAAATTGCCTTTATTCTTCAGTAAAATAACATTTCTATGTACATGACAATGGAATTCTGCCAATAAATACAGTGGTATATACATCAGCTGGAAAGTTCCAGTGAAACGTAAAACAAAATATTGTTAAAATCATAAAAAAAAATTATTTCGCCACGTAGGGCGAAGGAGAGGCAGACAATAAAGCACGAGCGATACAAACGAAAATGTTTACCTACAGTATTGTAGACAGGGCAAGACATGATTCTATACTATGCACAAATTCCAATTAAGCATTACTACCATATTAAAGATTAAACATGCACAAGGTACTAATTCACAGAAATGCAACAGTGATGCTACATTCAAAATTTACAGTTTTCAATTCAGAACCACCAAATCTGGTATACTATCTCATGGTACTCTAACTTAGACGCCAGACGGGTTTTGGAATGGGTTGGAGCCCGGGGGATCAGACCACCCTCCCGAATAAAACCTTTTTCGTAAAATCTACAGTTTTCAATTTAGAACCACCAAATTTGGTATACTATCTCATGGTACTCTAACTTAGACAGTAGACCGTTTTTGGAAGGAGTTGGAGCCCGGGGTAAAGCCCCCCCCATAAAAATGCCGCGTAAAATCTACAGTTTTCAATTTAGAACCACCAAATTTGGCATACTCTCTCATGGTACTCTAACTTAGACGGTAGACGGTTTTTGGAACGGGTCGGGCACGGGGTCAGAGTCCCTCCGCCCATAAATATTTTTCGTAAAAACTAAAGTTTTCAATTTAGAGCTACCAAATTTGGTATACTATATAATGGTGTTCTAAATTAAACGGTAGACGGTTTTCAGAACGGGTCGGGGCGAGGGTGGTTACCCTTCCCCCTACACACAAACTTTCGTAAAATCTATAGTTTTCAATTTAGAACCACCAAATTTTGTATATTATCTCATGGTACTCTAACTTAGACGGTAGAAGGTTTTTGGAACGGATCAAGGCCCGGGGGTAAGACCCCCCCATACAAAATTTTCTTAAAATCTTTATTTTTCAATTCAGAACCACCAAATTTTGTGTCATGAAACTCTAACTTAGCGGGAGACGGTAAGTGAAAGCGCAACATTATTAACTTGATTTGTTATGCAAACCTTATAAATACGACCACAGCGGTTAAAAGTTACTGAAGAGTCCTTGTAAGTAATATTTTTTGACCGAGTGCAAGTACAATTTACGAAATGTCAACAGGTCAAAATATCTAAAGTAACAATGAAATTTGGAATATTTCTTTTTTTCTTTCTTTTTATTTCAGTTTTGACACTTGTATTAAGTTTTAAAAACACATATTTTTCCTGTCGTATACATTCATTGTGCTTTAAACAGAATTTCTTACCGTGTTTTGGGTATTTTGTTTCGTGTGGTCGCAGTTTTTTTAATGTTTTGGGCATTTCATTTTGTGTGGTTACTTCTTTTTATGTTTTGGGCATTTTACTTTGTATGGGGGTTTTTGTTATGTTTTTGTTCTTTTCTTTTCTGTGGTGGTTGTAATGTCGACAGGATGAAAAGGGGAAACTGTGGACAGTCACGATGCCTACTTGCTTCTAATTTTTTTTCAAATATAGCACATGATTTTGTATTGAGTTATACCACTTACTCATTAAGCGACTACAGGTTTCTTTAAATATGAACGGTTTCTTAGAGCCTTTTGTTTCCTCTACCTAGCTTTTTCGGTTCCGCAATTTCTTTTTTTGGTTTTAGAATATTTTCCTTATTATTAATCTATTTTCTCATGCAAACTCTTTCTGTAAGGTATGTTTATTCTATCGAAGTATTTTGCAATTATACGTGAAGCCCTGTTGCTGAAGTAAAAAAATATTTCCAACTGAAACAACGCAGTTCAGATATTTTCCCGCTGTTAACTCAAAGAATGAAAACAAAAACAACAAATCTGTGCAAGGGTTGAGGCATGAGACAGTACTTACTGGTAACCAGGCAAAGTTTTAAGGAAGAATGAGCTTAAGAATTTCTAACTGCAACAAAAAAGAGCATCCGCACTGTATCCCTCCCCATCCCCTAGTGCCGGCCTTTGGACGTCTTGAAAGAGAAGTCTTAAGGACACATCTGTATCGTAATTGCCTGAGCATTCGCGACAATCTTCTGGTGTCGTAGTAGAAAAACACACTTCCTACTTCGCCTAAATTGCTTGGATGTAATGCCAACGAACAAAGTTTTGCTCTCGCATTGGATTTCTGTTGCTTTTGATGGAATACTTTTCCCCTGGGGTTCACCGCTTTCACTATAGTCTTCAGGACAGGCGGCAATACACCCCAACGTAAAACACCAATTTCACGGCAATTAACTGCTATTAGCGAAAGAGAGGGGCGGTACAGGAAATAAGTCGAACGAGACAGATCTGAACTTAGAAAGTCGGGGGAAGGTGTTGCATGAAAAACTGTGTTTGGCTTACAGATCATTTGGCACGTAGGGACGTAGGTTTCGTTTAATATGTTACGGGGTAAACAAATTGTCTTTTCAGTATAACAATTTTCTTTCATACGCATGGTGCAACACAAAAAATTTGAATTTATTTTTGAGAATTAGCATGACGCCTACCGGCCCAGAGTACAGCTGCCCAGTCCGCGCCTGCTGCCGCCTCCGGAACCTGGCTCCCGGGTTCTTCGCATCTGTTGATCCCCCGCCTGGAGCGTCCCAGCTGTGAAATACATGTACCTCTGCGTTTTGGAAAAACAAAAGATAAGATGCCGATCCTTAAAATTAACCACTTCTTGTGACCGCAGGTACGAAAATCTTGAACTTCGCTTAAACCCTAACTGGAGGAACAAGCTTCACGTGATTGTCTGTATTCTGAGTGTTTTATTGAATGGTTGCTCATTAGTTCATAGTTGACTGGAGAACAGAGAACGTGTTGTTGAAACCTTTGTTGTGCGTTGTCAAGTGATAATAGTGGAAATATATCATTCTAAATATTTTGGAAAGAGAAAGTGCATTGTTTTCCGAAGGCACTATGCAGATGAAGAATGCAACATAAATAGTTAACTCACAAAAAGAAAATGATTTGCTGAAATGGAAAGGGTATTTATTTTGCCATAACAGAGTGCGAGGTGATTTACGGTATTGTCACTGTATTGAAAGAAATTATGGAAATTGTACTGGCTTTGCTAGTACTATTCTTATTGGAGATGAACACAGGATGCGCAATGAGAAACCACATAATCATGCTCCAAGATCGGAGAAAAGGGATGTTGCTGTTGCAAGAGCGCAAATAAAAGAACGAGCGAGAAATACGGACGAAGCCCCTGCACAAATTATTCAAACCGTGACAACGTCAATGGCTACAGTAAATGCAGCTTACATGCCTAATATGGATGCACTAAGGCAAGTTGTAAAAAAAGAAGACATGCCAAGACATGCCTGCGGAGCCTACGACTTCAGAACGGATCGATGCCCCAATAAATTTACAGGAGAAGATGGTGCAAAATTTCTTGGCAGAGATAGCGCATTTGGACATCAAAGAATTATTTTATTTTTAACAGAGAATAATTTACGAAAGCTTAAAGAAGCACCCCTCTGGATTATGGATGGGACATTTGAAACTTGTCCAACCCTTTTTAGGCAATTATGTTCCATTCATGCTATGGTTGAAACGAATCTAGAGATGCACAGACTTGTCCCACTAGTTTATGGGTTACTTTCCAGCAAGTATAAATAATATAATACTATTATAAAGTATTTTTGTAGGATTTACAAGACTATGCATCAGACTATGATATTCAGCTTGCACCACAATATACGCATACTAATAGATTTTGAAATAGCTACCGTTATAATGCTGCTAAAAAGGAATTTGGAAGCAGCACACACAAATGTTGTTGGTTTCATCTCGGAAAAAAATGTGCTGAGGAATATCCATCCTCTGGCATAGCCTTGGAATATAAGGAAAACAGTGAGTTTGCTCTCAAAGTCAGATATTTGCAAGCACTCGCATTTTTTTTCATCTAATGAAATTCCAGCTGCTTTTGAAGAAGTGAAATCAATTTTACTAGAATATGCAGATTCTGTAGTTCAGTGGTTTGAGGAAATTTAGGTTCTTGGAAAATTTCGTGGAAGCAGAAGAAACAATCCAAGCAGAAGCCCTCCGCTGTTCCCGCCAACAATTTGGTCAGTTAGTGAAAACAATTTATTTGGCTTTCCCAGAACACAAAACGAACTTGAAAGATTAGACAGACGCTGGAATACAATTCTGGGAGAGAAAAAACTGTGACTGTACGAAATAATCAGTGAAATTGCGAAAGAGCAGAGAACAACTATGGCTAAAATCGAAAGAGTGATAGCACAGATTCCAACAAATCCACCCAGAAGAGAAACGCTGGCAAGATAAAAAGAAATTCGAACTTCTTTGGTGCACAGAGACAATGTTAACATGCTGGACATTTTAAGAGGAATTTCATATAATTCTACCCTTTACTAAAATGTGCTGGTATTTCTCACTAATTGATTTATACCGTTTACTAACTTGTATTTGAATTTTTCAAGAATGTAATTCCTCCGAAGATGCAAGAATGTAAAACACAACGCAAAATTAAAAAAGTCAAAATTTTCAAAATAGCATGTCAAAAACATAAATTGTCAAAAAGTAATCCAAAATGTGAAACATATAAAAATTCAAAATGCAATCCAAAATGTGAAACAAATAAAAATTCAAAATGCAATCACAAGTCACAAGCATTACAAAAATGCGAAACGCTATGTAACAAGTACAACACAAAATAAAACAAATGCCAAAAAAAATGCATACGCTTTGTAAAATGTACAAAATAAAATAAATGCCATATTCACAAGGATTTCATGACGAGTCAAGTTAAAAATGAGCTTTTACTTAGACTTCAAATAATAATTACTAGCCTCTACACCTTTTTAAGTCTTTAATAAGTGCAACATCATTAACCTGACTTGTCATCAAACATTATCAATATGACCATAGCATACAATCACTTAAAAGACTTGTTAACGGATGAATTGAGGAATCACCAAGTTCAGCGGGTGAAAGTTAATGGCTGTTTACAGTTTTGTACTCGAGTAAATGCGCAACACAGTAAACTTGACTTTCTCTGAAAATTTTATGTATATGAGCACGGTTGATTGAAAACTGATAAAAAGGCTTAAGGCCTGTTTATTAATTTTTGTGCCTCAGTCAAAACGCAGTACCATAACCTTGGCATGTTATCGAAACCTTATGAATACGTCGGACTAAAAATTCCTAAAAAAAGTTTACGCCTAAGGTCTTGTAACTAAAGTTTTGTGACAGGGTAAAACTGCAACATTAATAACTTGACATGTTATGTTAACGTTGTGAATATGAGCACGGCGGATTAAAGATTTCAACAAATAGCCTTTGGGATTAATGTGTTGTAGCTGAGTAAAAATGTAACATTATCTTGATTTTCTATATAAACCAAACTACGTGCTGAAATGGCCCAACTATATATACGTATACTTCAACCATATACCGAAGCGCTGACAAGGTGAAAGCAAAAGCGCATTTTTGTACGGTCTCCTAACATTTTATGGCCAGCCTACATGGAAGTGGACACCTTGATATCAAAAACATACTTTTTGTACGGTCCACAACAAATAGCAATGGACACGTCGCAATCTTTTTTTTGGGGGGAGGGGGTAACGACCACCGTGATCAATTCAGTGGGCTATAAGCAGTCGGACATTCCCAATTTTGGGCCACTGGTTCCTGGGAAGGGGACAGCCAGTGCCAGAAATCAAGCACAACGTCCATGATTCACCGGAATTTGAACCAGGATCCTTCTCGACAAGTGGTCAGAAGCCAGCGCCTAGATCACTCCGCCGCCGTAGCGGCACACGTTAAATGTATTTTTCATACCGCCCCAAACGCTCTTATGGACATACTAGATTGAACTGGACGCAAATAAATCATTAATATAATTTGTACTAGCAGGGATACCAGTCATTTGCCAGGTACATATTACTATTTGTGGAATCACCAAGTTCAGCGGGTGAAAGTTAATGAATGAAAAAGATATTCCTGCAATTTTCCAGTAAACTTATTTTAAATTTTTTGATTTAGTTAATTTAATTTTGCGAAACAAAAAAGAAAGAAGAAGGAATGGGAATACTTACCTTCTAGGAGACATCTATAGAACTGCCGTACATCTGGCGTGTGCTTCTGTGAATCCCGCGACACAGAAATGCAGTGTACCTATGTGATGTCGTATGCATACGACTTCACATTGGCATTGATCATCTTTTTCTTACCGTTTTGAATTTTGAATATCTGGAACTCTCTGTTTACATTACATTATATTTCTTTCTGATAAGCCGTTCGTTGGTAGTGAAAGCTAAACTATATAGATTTGTGTTTTTAATTCACCATTAAACGCATATTTTTGCACTTTATTGTTATCTTCAGTCCCTAACTTAGACCGTAGGTTGGTTAGTTGGTTGGTTGGTTGATGGTTTATGGTGCAAGGCCCTCAAAGTGCCAAAGAGCGCCTTAGAACGTAAATAGGGTATTCTTAAGAGTAAAAAACGGAACTTTTTACGAAAATTTTGCATGGGGCTACCTTGACCCGGGCCCCGACCCCATCCAAAAACCGTCTACCGTCTAAGTTAGATAACCATAAGTAGTATACCAAATCTGGTTGTCCTAAATTGAAAACTGTAGATTTTACGAAATTTTTATGAGGAGGGGGAGGGGCTCTCACCCCGGGGTTCCAGCCCCTTCCAAAAACCGTCTAGCGTCTAAGTTAGAGTTTCATGATACCAAATTTGATGGTTCTGAAATGAAAACTAGATTTTACGAAAATTTTGTATGTAGGGGGGGGGGGCTATGACTCCCCGGGCCTTGACCCGTTCCAAAAACCGACATCCGTCTAAGTTAGAGTACCATGAGATAGTATACCAAATTTGGTGGTTCTAAATTGAAAACTGTAAATTTTACGAAAAAGTGTTTATTCGAGGGGGTCTGACCCCCGGACAAAAACCGTCCCCTTCCAAAAACCGTCTAGCGTCTAAGTTAGAGTACCATGAGATAGTATACCAAATTTGGTGGTTCTAAATTGAAAACTGTAGATTTTGCGAATTTTTATATGGGGGGGGGCTTACCCCCGGGCTGCAACCCCTTCAAAAAATCGTCTAGCGTCTAAGTTAGATTACCATGAGATAGTATACCAGATTAGGTAGTTCTGAATTGAAAACTGTAGTTTTTAAGAAAATTTCGTATGTGGGGGCTCTGACCCCCGGGCCTTGACCCGTTCCAAAAACGGCCTGCCGTCTAAGTTAGAGTACCATAAGACAGTATACCAAATTTGGTGGTTCTCAGATGAAAACTGTAGATTTTACGAAATTTTTTTGAGGGGAGGGGGCTCCGACCCCGCGGGCTCCAACCCCTTCCAAAAACCGTCTAGCGTCTAAGTTAGAGTTTCATGATACCAAATTTGATGGTTCTGAAATGAAAACTAGATTTTACGAAAATTTTGTATGTACGGGGGGGGGGGGGGAAGCTCTGACTCCCCGGGCCTTGACCGACAACCGTCTAAGTTAGAGTACTATGAGATAGGATACCTGATTTGGTGGTTCTGAATTGAAAACTGTAGATCTTACGAATATTTTGTGTATGGGGGCTCTGACCAACCGGGCCCCTGACCCGTTCCAAAAACCGTCTAAGTTAGAGTACCATGAGATAATATACCAAACTTGGTAGTTCTAAATTGAAAACTATATCTTACGGCAATTCTGTAGGGGAGGGCTCTAACCCCCCCCCTTCTGCAACCGCTTCCCAAAACCGTCTACAGTCTAAGTTAGAATACCACGAGATAGTATACCAGATTTGGTGGTTCTGAATTGAAAACTGTAGATTTTACGAAAATTTTGTATATGGGGGGTCTGACCAACCGGGCCCTGCCCCTTTCCAAAAACCGTTTACCGTTAATTATTTTTAGTGCCAAAGAAAAACGTAATATTCCTATCCTGTCTGCGTGTCCAAACTTTATAAATTTGATCAGGGAGCAAGACGTTCGAAATCGTACGTTTTCCTGCATTCGTTTTGTATGAAACCAAAATCTGTAAACGCGACGAATTGACGTAGTCGACGAATTGACGTAGTCGACGAATTTGTCCGCGACGAATTGACGCAGTCGACGAATTGACGCGCGACGAATTAACGCGCGACGAATTGACGCGCGACGAATTGACGCGCGACGAATCGTCGCAGTCGACGAATTGACGCACGCGACGAATTGACGTAGAACCCCCAGAAATGAGGAATCAATCGCTGAAATACCAACACCCATCGTCACCTAGAGAAAAAAAAATTCAAAACTCAAATTTTTGTCGGTACGTGCATACTCACCAGGGACGGATTAAGGCCTTCGTGGGCCCCTAGGCTAAGATATCTCAGTGAGCCCCCAAAGACCTTATGACGGGGAATAATTATGAAGCCCTTTAAAAAAACATAAAACTCTAGCGATATGCTTATGATAATTAATACGTAGAGCATTCTTCAAATTAATAAGTTATCTGCAGAGTTTTCATAATAAGTCACCTTATTTTACATTGTTCTCCTAAGAACATGAGTTAAAAGCTTAATATTCCTAGATTTTGTCTCGGATTTTCTAATGATTTAGCATTGAACACTTTTCTTAATGCATCTTTTTTACGCTTTCCAGCCGTAGGTTGAAGAAGCGTATATGCTCCAGCTTTGTCCGTCCGTCTGTCTTTCCGCACGATAACTCGCGTAAAAATTGGTCGATTTCGACGAAATTTTAGTATGTGGTAGGGGACCACCTGGGAACGAACCCTATTGAAAATGAGCGAAATGGGGTCAAAGGTCAGGACATAATAGCGGGATCCATTCGATTGCCCTTATGCGTCATAACTTACAAGAAAATGGTTCGATTTCGAGGAAATTTTAGTATGTGGTAGGGAGCGACTGGGGACGAACCCTATTGAAAATGGGCGAAATGGGGTCAAAGGTCAGGACATATAGCGGGATCCATTCCAATGCCCTTATGCGTCATAACTTCACTAAAAATGCTTCGATTGAGACAAAACTTCATCATATTGTTCCGGAAGTGTACTTAACCGGTTCTGTTGAATATCATCAAAATGGGGTCAAAGGTCAGGACACAGGAGCGAGATTTATTCTACAGCCATTATCCTCATAACTTGAGTAATAAGTTGAATAATGAGTTCTGGTATGTTGGAAAGCGTATCATAATCAGTGCATTGCATGATTTTACTAACTTGTTGTTATGTAATGTGGAGTCGCAGGGGATTTAGACCATTAACGGTTCCAAGTGCGAACTCGAAGCTGTGGGTGGAGGGTAGTGAAAACGCTGAAACTGATTCTGCGACCCGTCTGTACGCAGCGACATGAAACATTTACACTTGGTGAATCCCTGCCTTGAAATCTGTTTGTCTTCAAGGATCTGTTTCTGGCTAAGAGTAGTTACGTCACAGATGACGCTGCGATATCGAATTTTCGGCCAATAAAGCGTGGAGCAGTAGAGCATATAGAGGCACTAGGTTTGCCCGAGTAAGTTCTTCGTAACGGAAATCATGGACGGTGTAACATGGTATGCCATAAGGAGCACATTAGACAATGTTTACTGTACGAGTTCAATAAAGACAGTACTTCAGCCGCTGCTTGCTGCAACATCTGTCAAATGTATGGGGAGGATGCAGTTGATGACAGCACATATCGCCGTCGGTTTCGGAAATTCCGGGGAGGAGACAGAAGCTGTAAAGATCAACCCCTTCCTGGACGTCCATCCGTGGTTTCTGACGAAGATGTGGACCAAGCCATAACAAATGACCCACATCCAACCGCTCAGGAATTAGCGGAAACGTTGTCGGTACACAGAACAACAGTCGAAAGATGGATGCATGCGCTTGGGTTCATCACCAAGTTCGATAACTGGGTTCCGCTCCAGCTTTCTGCAAAGCAACGAGAGGAGAGAATCCGTACCTGTGTTTCTTTGCTTTCTCGTCACAGACATGAACCGTTTTGGGGACGAATTGTAACGGGTAATGAGAAATGGGTACTGTACCGTAATGGAAAGCGTCAAGAGACTGTGTGCCAAGGTGCGGAGCCTGCTCCATCGACCTCAAAAGGAGGACTGGATCCCTAAAAGGTTTTGTTGAGTGTTTGGTGGGATGTCCAGGGAATAATCCACTAGGAGGTGTTGGCACCTAACCGAATGATAAATGCTGACCTCTACTGCCAACACTGGACAGATAGCGAGAACAACTGACATAGAAGCGGCCGGCACTTGTCAGTCGCAAAGGCGTAATCCTTCCTCATGATAATGCCAGACCTCATGCTGCTTTAATCACTCGGCAAAAATTACTGGACTTTGGTTGGGAAGTGTTACCTCAGCCGGCGTATTCCCCTGACCTAGCACCTACGGACTACCACCTTTTTCGGTCATTACAGAACGCCTTTGTTCTCCAAACCTTCGATGATGTGGACGATGTGAAAACGGCATTACATGACTTTTTTGACTTTAAAACACAGGAGTTTTTCCAGCGTGGGATTCACCTACTAATGGACAGATGGCAAGAGGTCATACAGAATGATGGCAATTATGTGAAATCCTAGGTAAGTTATTTGTTGTGTTCTCCACCTTTCTTTGTAGCCAACAAAAATGGGTGGAACTTATGCAGACACCCAATACGATTATTCCTTCATTGTGGGCCCAGAACTTTTTGGACACCCTATCTATCTATCTATCTATCTATCTAATGTATACATTATATGCGTATACATCACGTACGTACATATAAATATATAGTCCCCCATCCCAGCAGTGATTCTTTGGTGCGCCACTGCTCGTGAGATATGGAGTAACCTTGTCTCAATGGCATTTTAGTAATAACGTTAGCGTATGAATTTTTAGTAACATAGAAATCGTATTTCAAAAACATTATAACTGCTGGTGGTATCACGTGCGCGGAATCAAAGGCCTTTTCATAATAAATAAAAACCATACATAGTGGAAGTTCATATTCATTCGCTCTCTCAATACATCCATATTAGTATATAGAGCTATCACATGTACTTATGTAACTTATTCCCTACTCCTGAGACCTACTTGTTCCCTTGGTTCAGCGCTTTCTACAAGCGATGTTACAGTACCTTAGTGAAGATTTTGTAAACTGCAACTCGAGGTCCCCTCTTTTATATAGCAGGATCACTGTGGCATTGTTTCAGGAATCTTCCGTTTGTTGAGACACCTGGTAAAAAACTTGAGCTAGTGTGGATTTTACTTTTTCACTGACTTTTCAGCTGTCCCAAAAGAAGAAACCCGGCTCTTCCTTCCTGCCATGGTAGTAGCAGATCAAAGACGGAGTATGGCCATCTTGTTTTATCCCTTGGGGCTCATTGTCAGTCAGATTTTTACCTTTTTTTTTTCCTTTGGCTAAATACATTTCTCTCCATTGATGTAGTTGTAATTAAAAAAAGTGCCTTAGCGATGCCTTATTAGGTAATTTAAACACTTTGGAAAGAAGACTCAAAATTTTTAAAAGCATCGTGAATTCTGGATTTGCTATTTTTATTATTCAGTATATTTTATAAAAATTTTATTACTAATTATTTTTATTTAAATCGCAATGTTTAATAAAGTAAAAGAATTTTTGTTAGTCGCATCCTAAAAATATGGAGTTTTTTTTAAGTAACGCTCTGTCATTTTGTAACATACCAGGAGATGTGACGTACCTGCCCGAAGGACGCACACGACATAAGGGCAGATAGGAATAAGAATAAAACGTCCGCGTAGCTCAATTGGTAGAGCAACTTATTCCGGAATGAGGGGACCCGGGTTCGAATCCTGGCGCGGATAAAAATGACGGAGAAACTCACTTCGTTATAATGGCGTCCGAACTATCCGGATGACCCGACCGTTCAAAATTTCGCATTGGTGTGATGTTCTTTCCACACCGCGGGATAGGAAAAATCAGAGAATCCCTTCTCCAGCACTTCGGAAAAAAAAAAAATAATAATAAGGGGGAGATGATGTAACGTACCAGGAGATGTGACGTACCTGCCCGTAGGACGCACACGACATAAGGGCAGATAGGAATAAGAATAAAACGTCCGCGTAGCTCAATTGGTAGAGCAACTTATTCCGGAATGAGTGGACCCGGGTTCGAATCCTGGCGCGGATAAAAATGACGGAGAAATTCACTTCGTTGTAATTTCAAATGATTACAAATGTTAGTGTTATTATTAATTGATTCACACTGAATAAATGTAACTAATACAGTCACATGAATAAATATGACTAACTTAGTCACACCTATTGTGCAGTTTGACTAATACGCCTTTTCTCCAAGATTCTAGGAGACAGGGACGCGCCAAGCGGGGGTTAACGGGCGCGAAGCACCCGGGCGCCAGATTCCGGGGACGGTTGGACGCCTCAATAACATTTTTTGGTTGATAAATTAATGTCAGTGATATGGGAGAAGTTAAGAAAACGTTTTACTGTGAGAAATCGTAATGTTATGTGGCATGCATATTTTTTTAGTAAAAATAATTTATTATGTAATTCAACAGAAAACGTCTTGAACCCAAAGAATAATTTTCATTGTTTTGCTCACTAACGGATTAAAAATTCGATCGTTTTCTAAATTTCTTTTTAAATCTTCAAGATTTCAGCATTCATACGCTATGATAATGGAGCCATTATGAAGGAAAAACACAGTGGACTTCAAAAAACATAATTTTTCGGCTTAAAACACTTATACATTTCACGTACTTTGAGCTGCTCATACTTTTAATCTGGTCATAAATATCGACGACAAAATTTCTCTACAGTTTGTGAACATTTTCAGCATTGTTCAAGAAATACTAGTATATGCCTTCTTTCCTGAATTACCGTACCGTTGGCAAATTTTAAAGAAAGATCTTCCAGTGTTGACCGTAAAACCGCGCTCTGAAACAAAGTAGGAAAATAGGATCAATGCAATAAGGGTAACGAGGGTGGGATACGATTTCAATGTAATCCACGAAATCCACGATATATTATATTAGATTTTTTTGTTACAATAGTTAAAGAGACGCCCGTAGTGTTCCAAATTATATTTATAAAATCTCCATTCTCCTGGCAATAAGTCCAGCCCATTGCCATTTCAGGAATTTTACTCTGATCATGATGCCTTCCATTCTGGTCATTCTTCTTATTCACGAGTTCCTCTTCTTATCTTTCTTGTATGTACACTATCTACCAACAAGTAATCGGACACCTGTGATGGCAAAGGAAAACGAAGTTTATTCACCTTCAATAGTTGGTGGAGCCTCCACGAGCGGCGATTACAGCTGCAACCCTCCGGGGCATACTCTCAATCAGGCGTTTTACGAAGGCTAGCGGTATTTTCTTCCACTCGGCTTGGAGAAGACAGGTCAGTTCCTTTCCTGATTTCGGACGGTGGGGGCACCCCTTAAGTCGACGCTCCAACTCGTACCAGAGGTGCTCGATAGGGTTAAGGTCCGGGCTCTGCGCAGGCCAGTTTATTCGATCAACCCCATTGTCACCACACTAAGCCAGGGTGGACCTCGCAACATGACAGGTGGCATTGTCATCCTGAAAGTAACATGGGTCCACCCCGTAAAACTGCCACAACGTAGGAAGCGCATGGTCATCCAAAATGGTGCACTAGGTCTCGGCGTTGAGTCTACCAGGAATTGCAACCAAGGGTCCCGTGCCATACCAAGAGAAACACTCCCATAGCATAATTCTACCGCCGCCGAACTTCACAGTTGGCATAATACTTTCCGGCAGGATGCGTTCTCCAGGCAGAGGCCAAACCCAGACCCTGCCATCCGAACGGTAGAGGCTGAACCTTCATTCGTCGCTCCAAAGAACCTGTTTCCATTGTTCAACGGTCCACTGTCGACGTTCTTTGCACCACGTTAGCCGAGCAGCGCTATTGGACTTGGTGATCAAATGCTTGTGGGCAGCAGCACGTCCATGATAACCAAGCAGATGGGCTTCCTTACGGATGGTATTCATCGAAAGAACACTCTCGGATGCCTGTTGAAACTCCTCGCGGATGTGGCCCATCGATTTGGTGCGGTTCTTCCGAATTTCTCTGTCCAGCACCCGTCGGTCTCTAACTCCCAGTTCTGTGGGTCTGCTGGGTCGGGGCACATTCCGACAGTCACCTCTCCTCTTCCACTTGTCAATCACGTAGGCCACTGTCGATTTTGGGTACTTCATCTCGCTGGATATGTCACGTATGGATCGGCCATTTCTGTGATACCCGACGATTACACCTTTCTCGAAATCAGAGAGCTCCGAACTGCGTGGCATCTTGCATGCGACTGGTTGCGTTGTTGTTTCCCACACGATATTTAACGGCGGCGGCCGTGACGTGCATCAGAACCGCAGATATCGTCGATTGCAGGGGTGTCCAATAACTTGTTGGTAGATAGTGTATATACATGCGCCCCCCCCCCTCCCTCCTCCATCGGGAAGCTGTAATATGTTTATCATCGTACATGACGAAAGTTTTTTTACCGGTAAAGCGGACTTTTGTGCAAATTGACAGAGAGAGAGAGAGAGAGAGAGGAAGCTGATTTCTTGGATTATTCGTAGCGTCATCTGAACAAGAGTTTTACAGATTTTTTCCTTCAGTTTCATTTGAGATAATTGTGTTTTATGAAAACTCTTAATTTACGGGAAATAATGTTGCTAAGATATTATTTTCATGTAAAAATGAATAAAAATTGAAAAATGCTCTCGTACAAGGGGGCAGCAAATCTGGGCTTGCACCATGGTGGCACATGCCCTTGGAGCGCCCCTGCTAGGAGATATCTGTTGTGTTATTCTTAAGGAATAAGAGAAACGGTAGCTTCGTAAAATTATTCTTCACACCCATAAAATTCCTGTTATTTAGCCTAAATGGCTGCATTATTTCTCTCTGCAGTTGTTTCTCAGAGCACCGAAATATTTCCAAGGACTACCGTCTAGACTATGGACTTTATATTCTCTTTACGCCGTCCCGGTGGCCGAGTGGTCAGAGGTGTTGATTTCTGGTTAGTGGTCTGTGCACCGCATGAAGCATGGGTTGTCGCTTCTCCCCGCCCTAAATCAGGGAAGGCCAACTGCATATAGCCCTTATAGCAGGTCATGATGAAAGTTGAATTCGGAAACAAACAAACATTCTCTTTACCATTATGATCCATGAGATGTCCTATCGTGTGATTCGATGGTTTAATCTCATCCTTGCGACGCAAATATTTCGGTTATGATTGTATATAATAAACACAGTATTCGCCATTTTAGAATATATGATCATCTAAAAAATGTCTTTACCAACCTTCTGCAACCAAACGCCTACCTACGAAAAGTGCCTTAGCGCCGCTAAGCCGCGCTAAGGCCCTACTACTCCCCTGGCCCTCTCTAAGGGAAAAACGGTTCCCAGGAATCATTACAGAGTGGGGATAGCCAGGGACGTCGCTAGACTTCAAAATCAAGGAGGGCGACGGGTGGGAGAGTATTATTTTTGCTGGGGCAAATTTGATAGCAACTTTAGTTATATTAAACACTGAAAGAAAGAATTTTAACCCCTTTTACTATACAGGCTGCAAAGAAATTCGTGGAATCCCCACTTCCTTGGATGCATACTCATTAATTTTGGAACTGTGTTGATGTTTTTGCACTTTTTGGAATCCAAATAATCCAAAATTTGGGTTCATTTTATGTTAATGTTCCGTACATCCATTTTTATAAGATCAGTAAAACGTAAAGAGTAACATACCACATAACAAACATGGCACACTGCCACCAGTTCGAGTAGCACATACTGGTTAAAGGACAATTTTATGCCTAGGAGAAGGGTCTGAAAACAAATGTTTTCGTAGATAAAGGTTGAGAGGAAGTGAAAACACGCAGACAATATGTTTTCCCTCCTTAACTCCCTTCCTTCAAGCCAGCAACCTTTGCTTGCACTGCTTTCTCATTGGCCCAGGGCAGGCCTAAGAAAGGTGGTATAGCTTTAGACTCCCCTTTCCGTGTTGGAATCCCATACCTAGTTGCACAGACAGACAGCAGGGCAGTTAGTAATGGCCTACACTCCCACCCCTCTCAGTGAATTCTTACCCATCGTCTTTATTCGCCCCTGGCCATATTAATATAAAAACGGTTTAAACTATGCATTTTGAAGAGTGGAGAACAATGGAATTTTCATGAATGCCATTTTGATAGCCTTCCTACGAAGAAGTAAACAAAGTACTTCTTGGGGAAGCGTTACACGAATTAAATGACTAGACTCATCATTACTTGGAAAAATTCAGAATATGTTTTGAAGTTAAAAAAAAAAAGTTGGAAAAGGGCACATCTCATCGGGGTGGGCGACATGGTGGTCAAGCAAAATTTCAGGGCACCCTTGCACACCCTTGGCGACGTCCCTGGGGATAGCCAGATATGCTCAGCATGGGAAGTTGGCCGGCATTGCAGCTGGATGTCCCTAACTATAAAATTTCCGTGTTCGCTTGTTATTCCCGAGTAGACCCTTCCTTACACTTCCGTTTTTTTTTTTTCATATCTTCCCCCTTCTGTCTAATTCCATTACTTCTCCTCTCTCAAAATTACCAAAATCAACACCCAAACTATTTTCCCTGAGAACACGCAGAAGTTTTCGCAAGAAGACTCCATTTGCAGAGGCCACTGACCAATCAGAGGCGTGTCACATGACCAAAGGCACCAGTGATGTTCCATGCACGCTTTTTTCCCTATTTCTGGGAATTGTTTACTCCAAAATCAGCAAAAAGAGAAAAGGGAATCCTATAGGGGAAACAGGGAAATTCAGGGAATTTTGCAGAAAAAGTCAGTAAACGCAAGTTGCAAGAAATAATTTCTACACGCACGTGAAAACCGTTTGACTGTAGCTGTCCCAGAAGTAAGCAACTAAGCATTAACAGATGGCTCGAGTAATTTCCTATGGGTACTGGTCATTTGCTAAGAACAAGGATCTGGGTCTTAGTGCTGAACAGGCTGTAGTTGTTTATGAAAAGTCGGAGTGGGATAATTGTTATAGATGCCCCGAGGTATTTTCTAAGATGGCGTTTCCAATCTTGATTCGTCCATATACCACAAAAAACGTATTAGCTCGGGTTCCCAGATTTCCTGAACAGTAGATAAATTTATTTATCGTGTTTCTGACTTTTTTCTCCGGTAAAAATTGAAGAAAAACCACTGTGTGGAATCATGTGGTATCTGGACATTTCCATGTTGACGTTGAGTTTAAATTAGCGATCAAGAAAAGAAAGAAGCAGACAAATAAAACAGAGGAGACTGAGGGATCCACCGTGGTGCTGAAAACGGCAGAAACACCGTGCTATGGAAAGGTGGTAGTTTATGCTTACCCAGGCTTATCAGATGAGTGTCTTGTGCAGCTACCCCATAGCTGTAAAAACGTAAAGTAGAAAACTAAAAAAAGGAAAAAAAAAACTGCAAATTAGAGCCAACGGGGGAAGTGATAAAACTGTGTGATATGCGATGCCTATATTTTTTAAGCTTTTTTCGTTCATTTGGTAATTTGGAGTTGCAGGGAATTTCGATGGCAAAAAGGGAATTTTTGGGTTTGATGAAGGGAAGTTTTGTTCCTGACATGGAACATCACTGAAAGGCACCCCAATTGGACAGCAGTACAAGGAACGCCACCGAGGGTTCTGTCTTGCTTGGAACAGAGCTGATAGAGAGAGAGCATGGCCGTCATTGTTTGATCGCACCCTTTCCTTGGACATCTGATAATATGTGAGATCTTAGAGCGAGGGCACGGGATAGGGAGGTGGGTTGCGGACAATGGCCATTTCGCGCCACCGTAGCTGGATAAAAAACTCTCTTAGTCTCCATCACCAACGAAGCTTGTGACTCAAAAATTCAGCCATGATGAAGCTGGATATCCGTTCCGTTGCAGAATTTCCCCAGCAGAGGTAACCGCTAGTGAACGATAACTATCACACCCTGACACGCCTCCAAAGAAAGATCTCCATTTCTACTGAATCTGAATGTCTTCAGCTAACGAAGCCTGGTCCGGTGTATGCTGGTTGATAGCTGCGAGACGGGGAGGGAGTTACTAGAAGTGGTCTAATGGGCCACTTCTGAAAAGAAAATGCCCATTTTCCTAGCGACAGGAACTCTACGATATTATTATTATTTCGTGTCAAAAGCGTGCGCACTACATCCATAAAATCACAAAATTCATCAATAAGAATAATCACAAAATCAAAATGATAAAAATACACAATACAATGCAAAAACTTAGACATCTCAATGCAAATACTATAATGCACAACTAAGAACTGTTTAAACCATCAAACTGTAATAACGTGCCAATTGTATTGCTTTTTCTGAAGCAAACACTAAATCCTTCATGTCCCACCGCACTGGGCTCAGGAAACAGTCCAATAAATGGAACATTGTTTGTATATCCCCGCAATCACAGAAATAGTGTTCAGAATTCGCACGTGCTGATCAAATTTTCATCCTTGGAAACACATTAATTGTGAAAGAAATGTGTTCAAAAGTTTTTCCATTGGAAATATAGGAAGCAAAATTACTTGACGTCTATCTTAATAGAAATATGGGATAAGGGCGATGGAATGGATCGCAATCCTATATCCTGACCTTTGACCCCATTTCGTCCATTTTCAATAGGAATCGTCCCCAGTGGTCCCCTACCACATACTGAAATTTCACGTCAAGTAATTTTGCTTCCTATACTTCCAATGGAAAAACTTTTGTACACATTTCCTTCACAATTAATGTGTTCCCAAGGATGAAAATTTGAACAACGATTAAAATAACTTCATATTATAACTTGAAATACTTAATATTTTCTAAAACATAACCATAAATATATTAAAAATCAATAACTTTTTCTTTGGTGGTGTTGAAACCAGAAAAAGGATGGCGCGACCTATACTTTGATGACGTCAGTAGACAAACAAATGTTGGATTGTATAATTATGGTTATGTTTTAGAAAATATTAGGTATTCCAAGTTATAAAATAAAGCTATTTTAATCGATGTTCAAGTTTTCATCCTTGTGAACGCATTAATTGTCCAGAAAAAAGATGGTGTGACCTGTATTTTCATGACGTCAGTAGACAAACAAATGTTGGATTGCATAATTATGGTTATGTTTTAGAAAATATTAAGTATTGCAAGTTATAAAATGAAGATATTTTAATCGATGTTCAAATTTTCATCCTTGGGAATGCATTAATTTGGAAGAAAATGTGTACAGAAATTTTTCCATTCGAAGTACAGGAAGCAAAATTACTTGACGTTCACCTTAAAGGAGCAATTCTTGTATGTATGTACATTTTATTTTAAAAACGGCTCTAAGGATTTTGATGAAAGTCGTTAACCTACCGTTTCCTGGTTCTAGAAAACGAATTAGCTTGATCTCGACTTTAGGAAAATGTGTTTAGTGGGTTAAATAACCATCCCGAATTACCACGTTTTTAATGTATTGTCATGGCGTCGTCCAATTAGATGTTGGCGCGCGGTCACTCCATTTGTCTCATTACGTCACGCGTTGTGTGTTGATCCTATTAAAGTTTTATGACGTCACACTCTTGCGAGCAGATGGTCGCGATTCCCATCTGCCTCATTACGTCCCGCGTTGTGGCGTATGTTCGTCCGCACGATAACTCACGTAAAAATCGTTCGATTTCGATGAAATTTTAGTATGTGGTAGAAAAACACCTGGGAAGGAACATTATTGAAAGTGAACGAAATGGGGTCAAAGGTCAGGACATGGGAGCGGGATACATTCCACTGCTCTTATGCGTTATAACTAACGTAAAAAAAGTTCGATTTCAATTAAATTTTTGTATGTGGTAGCGGGCCACCTGGGGACAAACCCTATTGAAAATGGGCGAAATGGAGTCAAAGGTCAGGACATAGGAGCGGAATCACTTCCATCGCCATTATGCGTCATAACTTACGTAAAAATGTTTCGATTTGGATGAAATGTTAGTATGTTGTAGGGGCCTGCCTGGGGACGAATCCTATTAAAAATGGACGAAATGGGGTGAAAGGTTAGGACACAGGAGCGGGATCTATTCCATAGCCCTTATGCATCATAACTTACGTAAAATTGCTTCTATTGCGACAAAACTTTATCATGTTGTTTCGGAGGTATACTGAACGACTTCTGTTGAATATCATCGAAATGGGATCAAAGGTCAGAGCACAGGACCGAGATTTATTCCACAGCCATTATCGTCATAACTTGAGTAATGATTTCTGGTTTGTTGGAAAGCGTATCATAATCAATGCATTGCATGATTTTACTAACTTGTTGATCATATGTACTGTTCCTTTTACTCTTTCCATTTAGAAGAAGTTGCGAAGCGCTTTGATCAGGTGACTGTAGAAATATTTTTCGATATTATTGGATCATTGTTTGAGTTCTTTAATAGCCGCCATTCTACAAAATAAACCAGATGTAACGGTTGAGAAAATGAGGGGGGAGAGGCTTCCTGCCTTTCCTGCAAGTCGAAAGCGAATGTTGGAACACAAGAGAACAGAACGAAACGAAACACCAAAAAGAAAGACAAGTCCCACTAATGTTTATATTGAAGCTTTTAAAACCCGGCCGGCTAATAGTTCGCATCTACATAACTTAAATTAACATGAGAGAAAATGAGTAACATAATTAAAAGTTAAATGAGCTGCTACACTTACAACTAAACATAATATTTACTTAGATACTGAGTAATCATATACGAATAATAGCGACATACAGTACCTCATGACACACTCAGAATAAAATATTGTAAAATATTGTTTCCTCCTGTTGGGAATGGCGGAAAAAAACTGAACTAGTACTGCGAACATAATTCACAGTTACCAGTCATTCAAATTATAACAAACAAACAAACACACACACACACACACACACACACACACACAAATCAAATCAATTCCGGTTTGCCAAGTCTTTCGACAAAGAAGTAAGAAAAAAACGCTACACTGGGGAAAAAAACAGATGAGAGAAAGAATGTGCTTGACTTTTTCATTGACTTTCCGCACTATCGTATACTCTGGGGAGGAAGTTATAGAGAAAACTAACTAATCAAGGAAGAGTCGTCATCCTCCCCTGAATTATTTTTATTTTTGCTAATTCTCATATTTTATGCGTGGATACGTCGATAAATAATTTGAAGACAGTGATCAGGTGTCACCAAATTTGGTGGGCGTCCCGGTGGCGCAGTGGTCTAAGCGATGGCTTCTGATCATTCGTTCGAGATGGGTCTGGATTCGAATCCCGGTGAGGCATGGACGTTGTGTTTGTCTTACGGCACTGACTCTCTCCCTTCCCTGGAACCAGTGACAATAAATTAGGGACGGGCGACTGCTTATAGCCCACGGAGTTACTCTCGGTGGTCGTTAAACCCAGAATAAAAAACAATAATAATAATGACATATCAGAATGACCCATTTGTCTTGCGCCGACAATGCGTTCACGATCAAAGTCGCTCAGATCACGACGTTTATCCATGTTCGTCGATTGCGATGCACTGTTAAGAAGATCAGATCAGATCATATGTAGATGATTTTAGAAAGGGAGTGTCTGACCCCAGGTCTTAAACAATCCTTAGAAGTAGGGAACTAGGAGATTTGGACTAGAGTGCCCGACAGGAAAGTCACACGGGAGCGAAGTGTCCCCGGTGTCCCCCGGCATAATGTGCGTATCCGACGCACGGCGGATATTTAATGGTTCGAGCGTTCGTACCTGCCTGTAATTAAACCCGAGACTTCCCCGTAGTACAGTAGTAACAAACATTGACCAATAGGCCTTGCGGCCTTCACTGTTGAGGATCCCTGCTGTCCGCCTATTAATGGCCTGCGTTCGGTTTGGATTTGTTCCACTCTGCGCGCGGGGGGGGGGGGGATGCCCATGTCAACTGCAAATCATTCCTATCTCTAATATTTTGTCTACTGTGTGTATTTGTCTATGTTTTAAATATATATTTTACGAATTATTGGAAACGCAGATCATTATGGCGGAGATGTTTTTATCGTTCCCCAATACTTTGGAAGGTATTTTATCTGGAGTATTTTTATTCGCATGTTCAATATTTTGGGACACTTCCATATGGAAATTCTCGGTGCACCACTGAAGTCTGTCATTGCTGTTACCAAACTTAACGTACTTATTTCTTCAGTTTAGTCTGGCACAATTTTTGTAGATATACTTCTGTATCATTTCAGCATGCACAATATTTGCGGAGATATCAATATCTGGTGTTTCAGCAACACCATGTTAATACTTAGTTGCTTTAGCCTTGTATGGGGAAGCATTTAGAAATGAGAGAGAAAAATAAAAACGGATCAAAACAAAATATCCGTGCGTAGTTTTGGAAAATAGATTTGCTTTCATTCAACCCCCGTCCGAAAGTGTTTCATTTTTTATTTAAATGCGATTAACATTAGAAAAAGTGCTTTAATAAAAATGCGTCAACTTACAATAGAAAATAATGTTTTAAGTTTTTCTTCTATTTTTAATTAACTTTTATTTTGTCTTGCATGATGGATTTCAAAAACTTCTATTTTCTGTTGGCCTCCCCCGAAAAAAATATTCTATATATGTCCCTGGGCACTTGGTATGAATCCCAAACTGTTATTCAATACGTTTTAATGAAAAACTAAAAAATATTAGGGGTATGCAAAAGTTTTCACCGTTTTAATGAGAAAGGAGACAGGAACAATCAGGTGACCAGTACACATTTATTCAACGAAATATTGGCAGTTGGCATCAATGACCTTTTGTGATTTTTGAGGCAGCAAATGAATGCCCCTGTGATAGAAGGACTCGGGTTTTGAACTGAAGAAAGCAGTGACGAAATTTTCCACCTCTGGAACTGTGGTGAACCGCTGTTGGGCTAGGGCGAAACAGATGAAAATCTGAGGGTGCAATATCCGGGGAGTAAGCCGGGTCCGGTAAAACCTCCCAGTAGAGGTCTGCACGGGCCTTAATTTGGAAAGCCCGGCCCGTATATTTCTCCTGTTTCCAAGGCCCGGGCCGGCTCGGAAAATTTCAACAATTACTAAAACTCGAATTTGACACCTGGCATACTCGGTCATTCGACTCCTGAAAAGTTTTCGTTTTCTTAATTGCTACACGTATTCTATTACAATAAACGTTGATTTGGAATATTTCTGTGCCTCTGTATAAGTCACGTGACGTCTGAGGAGGGGGGGGCTTGCATACTCAAAAATATTGCGTGTACAAGACAATTCCCATGCCTTTCAAATTTTCTGGGTTTTCAAATTATCATTGCCTACCGCTGGACCCGGAATATCCTTGGGGATAGGGGGGGGGGGATTAATTCGAAAAGTACGAAATATCCAGAATTTTGAGTCCGATCGTTCTACTTTACATCGTCTACAAGAACATATCCTCCGGAAGCGATTTTTTACGGAAATCTTTCGCTTTCTTAAACTCCATAATAAGTATGGAAGAGAATTTATCAGCAAACCTGAACTGAGCATATGCTAGGGAAAACAACGAGCTAACCAATAGCCCAGCTAACCAATGTCACAGCAGTTTTGAAAACGGCTGGGCTGAGATACCTAAGGGTTTATTTGCCATCTGTTGACTCCCTGAGAGTACAAATGGGGAAAATACGGCACAACAAATTTATGCGCAGGAATAAGTGTCTCCCAGCCCATTTCTCCTGTGCCTTTTGAGAGAACTTAAAAGCTTTTCACACATCTAGAGAACAAAGTGCCGCCTACCAGAACAATAAAAAAGATCGTCTGCGAGCGGGTGACTTGGTTTATAAATGCTGCAGTTAATAGCCTTCCCTGAAACATGTGAGGAAGGTGGAAGTTGGAGAGAAAGAGAAAGAAGGGACCACATTCGCATTGAAAAACTAAGGGAGCTGACCCACTCCAATTGTTTTGTAAGAGGGGATGATGTCGTAAAACTTCCATTTTTTCCAACAGCGGAAATTATTCAATCTTATCCTGCTGCTGTATGTTGTGAGATTTCCGAACGAGAAAGGCGCCGTACAGCGATTGCTTTGCTCATAAAAAAAAAAAAAAAAACCAAAAAAACCTGCTCGGCCCGTGTCTGTTTTACATTAAATATTGAATGCCTGGGACCGGCCCGGTTTCCCAACTTAGACATGAGCAAAGGCCCAACACAGCCATCGGGCTGTGTTGGGCTCTGGCCTAACGGGCTGGCCCAGGCCCGTGCAGACCTCTACCTCCCAGTGTAACTGTTCAAGGGTTGATTTCGTGGTGGCACCGATATGTGGTCTGGCATTATCATGTAACAGGATGACTGGGTTGCGTCCTTTACCTGCCCATGGGTGTTTTTGCTCGATTTCGGCGTCCAGTTTCATCAACTGATCGCTATATCGTTATGCAGTGACTGTTTCACTCGGTTTCGACAGTTCGAAGTGCAGCACACCATGCATATCCCACCACACACACAACAGCACCTTTTCCCAGTGGATATCCTGTTTTGCAGTGGATGTTGATGGCTGGCCTGGGTCGACCCAGGATCGCTTGCGTACGGGGTTGTCGCAATAGACCCATTTTTCATCCCTGGTGACAACCTACCTCAATAAATTCTTCCCTTCAAACCTCTTCAGCAACGACATGCAGATGCCCAATCGTTGACCAATATAAGTATGCGGAACCACTTACCAATCTTCTGGATCTTCCCTAAGGTCTGTAGACACCGTACCACCGTCGATTGAGCCACTTTCAAACGTTTCGCCATTTGCGTGGTCGATTGTGTGGCATCCTCTTGCAACAGCGATTCCAGCTCCTCGCCTGCGAGTTCCTGCGGTTTACCTGCACGTGGCTGGCCTTCCAAACTTAGATCACCTTTCTTAAACCTGGCAAACCATTTTCGACACGTCCGCTCACCCATGAATGTTTCGCCATACGCCTGACATATTGAACCGTATGCTTCAAGCGTACTTTTCCCTAAATTAAACATGAATAACAAATAGTGCCGCAAATGAACTTTATCGACTGCCATGCTTGGCTTCATGTACGAACTGACAGCACGGCTCGCGTGCTGAAACTTTTGCATACCCCTAATAGAAGTGCGATAGCACAGCGCCTCTCTCAGGGGGTGACCAATGGACCTGGGCTCTCCCCATGAGCGGGGACAGATTTAGACAGTTTGGGGCACTGCCCTGGGCAAGAAGTTTTCAGGGGGGCCCTCCTTCCACTACAAAGCGACAATGATTATAGTTGCACCCTACGTTCTTATGCTGGGACCGGTGACATAGTTATTATTGGCAGATTAAGACATTAGTTTGCCAACAATATGGTGTTCTATTTATTTGTGGAAATTATAATTGTCATTTCTATGTGTTTCAACGAACAGTTCTGAAATTATCATTTTAACTTTTTTCAGTGGATGAACATTGCGAATCATGCAATTTGATGGAACTCATGCAAAGCAAATAATATGTAACTATATTTTGGGGGCCACTCAAAGGTCAGAGTCCTGGGCACGTGTCCCGAATGCCCTCCCGCAAATCAGTCCCTGCCCATGAGGTGTCACTTGGACGAGGGGCCTACATAAAAAAAAAAAAAAAAAAAAAAAAATGGGGGGGCGAAGAATGGAAGCTTTTGAAATCCACCAGAACAAAATAAAGTTCATGAAAAATAGAAGAAAAAATTAAAGCATTGTTTTCTAATGTAAGTTAATGCATGTTTATTAAATTAAAGCGTTTTTTTAATGTAAGTCACATTTTAACAAAACACACAAAAAATTAAACTCGGGGGGGGGGGGGGGGCAAGACCCCTGGGGCTCCCTCTAAATACGCCCTTGAGTTGGCCCTTCGTTCTTTGCTGATTAGTTTTTTATATATTTTTATATGTTTTAAATATATAATTTACGAATAATTGGAAACGCACTTTAATATGGCGAAGATATTTTCGTCGCTTCCCAGTATTTTGGGAGATATTTTCACCGGTGTATTTTTATTTGCATCTCCACTCTTCAGTATTTTGGGCCACCTCCATAAAGAAATCTTTGTTGCGGCGCTGGGCTAGTGCCTAGTAAATATTTTGTACAGAGGTTTTTATACCCTCCTTTCAGAGAAATAAAGATCTTATGAAAAGGCAAAACAGAAGGTCAAGGGGCAAGTGCAATCCTGCAGTGAGCTTCACATCCGGATTTTAAATGTGGCTGAAAAAATAGTTTTTCAGCTTGCGGATCGCAAGAATTGATTGTTTTCTACTTTGACAATTTTTTAAAGCAGCAGTTACTTTCGGCCATGTCGTGAAGGAAGTAAGGCATGGCGCAGCAGGTTTCATAGTCCACTTTCAACCAATCAACGACAAGCGGAACAGGATTCAAGTCTGCACATCCGTCCGTCACGAGGGGGTGGAGCCAGAATAGCCCAGGAGCGAAAGGTCTAGCTTGGCAGTTGCGATTGCGTCATGAGTCGTCACAAAAAAAAAAAGTTCGTCGAAATGAGAAAGCTCCGTTCTGTGTTGTGTGCATAACTATGACACGACAACATTTGGAAAGGTGATGATGCCCCGTGACTTTCTATGGTTTAGTACTGTGATTTTCTCCACTAAAGCGCGCCGTATGCTGTAAGACATTTGCGTTGGTAAGTAGCTATTTAGTGGATTTTGTATATTTGGAATTTGGTACGTACAGATGCCTCGTTCACGTTAAACCCAGATATTTTACTCTTGATTTTACGAAAGTTTTCATGCAAATGTTGAGAAATGCGAAAGCTTGTTATGGGTGTTACTTCTACACATGACAACTAAGACATCATGTGTCCGATCCCTGTGGACTAGTGGTGAAAAGCGTTAATTTAGTTGTTCGAGATAGGTCCGGGCTCGAATCTCGCGTCAGGAGTGGATGGCGTATTTGTCTTACTGAACTGACTCTCTCCCTTCAGTGGAACCAGTGGCGACTGCTTATAAATCATTGCGCACATTGGTCTTTACCCCCCCCCCAAAGAAAATGACTTCGGTACCACTCTTTCGAGGGGGGCAGTGACGTCCTGGAAAAAGTTGGGTCTCCCGCGAAAAATATCCTCGAAGCTGTTTTGTGAATATTAGCTTTAAAATACTGAATTTACTAAATTCCACGTTATCAACTAGGTTTTATACCATTACAAAGAACTACGAAAAACTTGGGCAACTAAGGCAGCTCCTTTGAAATGCCTAACTGACGATTTTTCCCGGAAAATTTAGAGGGGAGTGACCCCCACCTTGGGAAATTTCTGGGTGTGCTACTGTGACAGTGTGTAATAAACTTTTCGAATTTGTACGAAAATACAGAGCATAAATAAGTAACAAATAAGAATAGTAGCTCACAAAAAGTAATACTTAAATTATTTACATTTGAATATATAAAAACACATTTAACATAATCCACACGCAGTGAATTTTTTTTTCTCGTGATTCTGTTAGAAAAACAAGTTAGTAAAATCATGCAATGCATTGATTATGATATGCTTTCCAACATACCAGATCATTACTGAAGAATTACTCAAGTTATGAGGATAATGGCTGTGGAATAAATCTCGTTCCTGTGTCCTGACTTTTGATCCCATTTTGATTATATTAAACAGAATTGGTTCAGTATACCTTCGGAACAACGTGATAAAGTTTGCAATCGAAGCATTTTTATGTAAGTTATGGCGCATAAGGGCAATGAAATGGATCCCTCCCCTGTGTCCTGACCTTTGACCTCATTTCATCCATTTTCAATAGGGTTCGTCCCCAGTTGGTCCCCTACCACATACTAAAATTTAATCGAAATCGAATCATTTTTACACAAGTTATGATGCACAAAGGCAATGCAATGGATCCCGCTCCTATGTCCTGACCATTGACCCCATTTCGTCCATTTACAATAGGTTTTGTCCGCAGGCGGTCCCCTACCACATACTGAAATTTCATCAAAATCGAACCATTTTTACGCAAAATATGATTCATAAGGGCAATGGAATGGACCCCGCTCCTATGCCCTGGCCTTTGACCCCATTTTGCCCATTTTCAATAGGGTTTGTCCCCAGGTTGTCCCCTACCACATACTAAAATTTCATCGAAATTGAACCATTTTTATGCGAGTTAGAGTGCGCGGACAGATGGACAAAGCAGGAGCATATGCGCTTCTTCAATCTACGGTTGGAAAGCGTAAAAAATGACAAGTCTCCGTTTCTTTATTATATGCTAAAGGATCTGTAGTTATGTGCAAACAACTGTAATACGTAAGATTTTATCCTCATTGGTATAAAAATTTCATTTATTGAACTGAGTTTCTTTCCCATTCTGTTAATATACATATCATCATCATCATCATTGTCAACCATTATCAATCCACTGCTGGACGAAGGTCTCCCCAAGTTTCCTCCACAACAGTCTGTCTTGTGCCAGTCTCCTCCATGTCACCCCTGCATACTTTCGAATTTCATCCACCCATCTCCTATGTGGTCTTCTTCTGGGTCTTTTCCTGTCCCTTGGAATCCAATCTAAAATTTCGGCTGTCCATCGATGATCTGTCCTTCTGGCAGTATGTCCAGCCCATTGCCATTTCAGGGATTTAACTCTGATCATGATGTCTTCCACTCTTGTCATTTTTCGGATCCACGAGTTCCTCTTCTTATCTCTCCTGGTTACACCAAGTATGCACCTCTCCATGCTACTTTGAGTTGTCTGCAGCCTTTGTATGTCTCTTTTAGTTAAGGTCCACGTCTCTGCACCATACTTAAGCACTGGAAGGATGCATTGATCAAACACTTTTCTTTTAAGACATAATGGCATATTGCTCTTGAAAATTATGCTGTTTCTTCCAAAAGCTCTCCAGGCCAGTTTTGTACGCCGATTAATTTCCTTATCAATGTTACCCTCACTTGATATCTGCTGTCCAAGATAAACGTACGTGTCTGTTATCTTCAGCTTTTCTCCATCAATCGATAAATCTTCATTTCTTGTAAAAGCATTGAACATCACTTTTGTCTTCTGAAAGTTCATTTTTAATCCCACTTCTTTACTCTTGTCAGCAAGTTCCTGGATCATACTCTGAAGCTCTGATGGGGTAGTTGCAAAAATGACTACGTCCTCAACAAAACGAAGGTGGGTTAGATAATCTCCATTAATCTTTATCCCCTTGTTTTCCCAGCTCAGCGACTGAAAAACACCCTCCAAAGTGGCATTAAAAGAGCTTCGGAGATATGGTGTCACCTTGTCTCACTCCCTTTCCAATTTTTACGTGTGTTGTATTTTCAAACAGCCTAATCTTTGCACTTGCATTTTCATAGATGTTATTAATAATATTAATGTATGCATCTTCAATACCGCAGGTTTTCAGAGCCATTGTAACTGCTGATGGTTTCACCGAATCAAAGGCTTTTTCATAATCGATAAAAGCCATGCACAATGGAAGTTCATATTCCCTCGCTCTTTCAATTAGTTCTCTCAGCACGTGGATATGATCTATTGTGCTGTAGCCACTCCTGAATCCAGCTTGTTCTCTCGGTTGAGCCATGTCCAGTGTTACCTTCAAGCGGTGTGAAAGAACTTTAGTGAAGATTTTATAAACTACTGATAGGAGGCTGATAGGTCTGTAGTTTCCAAGATCCTCAATGTCACCTTTCTTATGTAGCAGGATCATTGTAGCGGTGTTCCAATCCTCAGGAATCTTTCCTTCATTAAGGCATCGAGTGAAAATTTGGGCGAGTACTGTTTCGATTTCTCCACTTGCTTCTTGTATGATGTCTACAGTAATTCCATCTTCTCCTGGAGCTTTTCCCCGCTTCATGTTCTTGATTGCATGTGCAACTTCTGCTGGAAGGACTGGAGGAACTCTGATACTGGTATCTTTCATGATGTCTGGAATGCATGTATCATCCCTTTCATATAATTTGGAGTAGAAATCTTTCACTCTTGTCAAAATTTCGCCTCTATTTCTTGTTACAGAACCATCTTCTTTTCTCAGTGCCATAATCTGTTTTCTTCCCTTACTGAGATGTCCCTTTGCTATCTTTAGGCTTTGGTTGTTTTCAATTGCTTTCCTCACTAGTTCACAGTTGAATTTTCTTACGTCTTCAGTGATACTTTTTCTTACTGTCTTGCATAGCTCTATATATTCCACTTTGGAAGTCACATCTTCTTTAGTTGTCCTCATCTCTCTTCTTTTTTGCATCAACATTTTCGTTTTTCCTGATAATTTATTTACATGCAACTTGTTCTTAGACCCAGCTAATTTTGTTGCTGTTTCCATAAGAGCTTTGGTTACTTTTCTGTTAACTTCAGAGATGTCCACTTCTTCCGATGTTAGGCTTTCTAAAGCAGAGAACCTGTTCTTCAGTTCCAACTTGAAGGTATTATGGTGTTATTTAAGGTTGGTTATGTCAATAGATTTTGTTTGTCTTATGAGCTTGCCACGTTCAAGTTTAGTGTTGAGGTGCATCTTACATCTCACCAATCTATGGTCACTACCTGTGTTGAACTTGTTTAGCACACTGCAGTCTTCTATGACGAATTTTTTGTTACACATAATAAAATCAATTTCACTTGTCGTCCCATTTGGATGTCTCCATGTCCATTTCCTGTGTGGCTTTTTCTTGAAGAAGGAGTTCAAGATGAAAAACCCTTCTGCCTCTGCAAACTCAACGAGAGTATTTCCACGCTGGTTTCTGTTGCCGTGACCGAATTTACCTACTGAAGTTTCATTCTGTTGCCGTTGCCCTATTTTTGCATTGAAATCTCCCATAATTATTTTCAAGTGCTGCTTACCTTTATTATTTAGATGACAAATTTCCTCATAAAATTCTTCAATTTCTTCTTCAGGATGACTTGTGGTGGGTGCATAAGTTTGAATAATCTGAGCCTGGTATCTTTTCGAGAGTTGGATAACAAGTCGTGCAGCTCTGTCAGAGGAACTTTCAACTTCTACAACTTTATCCTTCAGTTTCTTGTTTATTATAAATCCAACACCACTAGTTCTGCCAGTATCTGTCCCACGATAGTAGAAGAGATGTCCACTTTTCAGTTCGATGAGATCTTCTCCTTTTCTCCTTACCTCACTTAGCCCCACGATGTCCCACTTGATCCTTTGTAGTTCCTCTTCCAATTCAAGAAGCCTTGAATCAGAAGATAGGGAGCGTCCATTGTACGTAGCCAAGGTCAGCATCAGATGGCAGCCTAGTCCGGTCCCCCGGTGATTCTTAGCACCCTCTGCCTTCATGTCGCACTGGCCGCTGCCTTGGCCAGGTACATTCCAGCTGCCGGAGACTGAGGGCCAAGATTTAAGTTGTGGAATCATTTTGGAGGGGTTTGGCCATAACTCACCACGCTGGCCGAGCAGGTTGGTGAGTGTGGGATAGAATTTCCTCTAATCCCGATGGTATAGTTATACCGCTATTGGCGGTCGTCAGAGCCCCTTTAGTGGGAACAGGATGCACCACGAGAAGGCGGGGTTGACATTTGTCAAGGAGAGGCTGTGATGTTACGCATCACCTGACCTTACATCCCAATATACATATACACGTATGTATAGGAGCTATTCCTTTGTCTGTGAAAAGAGGCGGCCTCAAGCCGTCTGGAATAGCTGCATTCCCAGCATCCAGTTTTTGTAAATTAAAACCACGAAAATGATTTCCAAATATTTTACTTATTTATGAAAAAAATGCCAAAAATTGCTTTTCTTTTTAATTCATCATTCAGAGCTGCCATAAAAAAACTTCTGGCTATTTCGTTAACCTGCTTCGTATCGAGTTTCCAAAAGTTTTTTTAAAATCACTTTCCTGAAGTTAGAGGCCCTCTACAAAATGGGGGTTGCAGGGTCTTGCTATCAGTTACACCAGTGGGGAAGGGGGGTGTAAGGACACCCCATGTCAGGACCAGATTATATCAAGCTGTAGCTCTGAGTTGGCACAGAATTGCAGCTCCTTTCAGAAAACTTTTCTTAGTTAATGTTTCCAGAAAGAAATTGTGTCACTATTATTGTTGCTATAGGCCACCCTGTGGCACAGTGGGCTAAGCTCTGGTTCCAACCATTCATCAGAGATAACTCTGTGTTTGAATCCCCTGTGAGGGATGGATGTGTGTTTATCGTACAGCTGGCTCTCTCCCTTCCCTGGAACCAGTAGCCCTAATTTAGGGATGGGAGACTGCTTATAGCCCATGAAGTTGTTCATAATGGTTGTTTAACCTCCAATCAAAAAAAAAAAAAAATTGCTGTAAAATTGTAGATGTTATAGTTAATGCACTAACTACTTGACCAAACTATCGATTTATATAATTAATTGTATTTTTATGTGTCTTAGGCCAAACTACCCAAATCAGTCGCTTTTCATTAAAAATAATTTTAGACTAAATTACAAAGATGACAACAGTAAATTATGTTCTTGAAAAATTACATAAGTTTTCCTTATTCAGCATAAAAAGAAAAATATTTTGATCAATATGATTCAAAGTTTTCAGCTTTATAAGTACATAAATATTAATAAGTATTCATTTCAGAACTTTTAATAAAAGATTTGAAAAGGAAATCCTTTTTTTTTTTTTTTGGAAAAACAACCAAACAACTTTGCAAAGAAAAATTTCTTTCATACTTTTGCTTTTGCAAAGTCTCTTACTTTTTTCATATGTCAGTTGACACAAGTCCACTTTCAACCAGGGATGTAGCTAGACTTCAAAATTTGGACATAGCTAGACTTCAAAACTTTGCAAAGCAAAATTTCTTTCATAATTTTGCTTTTGCAAAGTCTCTTAATTTTTTCATATGTCAGTTGACGCAAGACCACTTTTAACCAGGGACATAGCTAGACTTTAAAATCAGTGTGGGCGTAGGTGCCGACAGCAGTGTCACTTGACCTTCCCTGTAGAATTATTTTCCCCTCTATTTTATTTATTACTTTTTTTTACACTCACAGAACTAGACCACAAGGAAAGATGGGGGGGGGGTAATTTAATATCCCAGAAATTTGGAATTGGAACACAATAATGTGAAAGCGGAAAACCTAGCAAACCATAAGGTACTACGCCCAAACAAGTTCTGCCCAGGGTGGTGTGTGCTGAACTTAAAAGGCTTGGCGTGGCCCTGCTGGACACTGTTCATTATTTTGAAAACAGTTACCAATGTACTTGATAATACCTGACTATTGCTAACATACACTTTCTTCAAGAGCAGCATCAATTAATAATAATAATAGTAGTTGTAGTGTAATAAGTAAGTAATAGTATTAATCTTTCATTTTCACGAATACTGTTTTCTACATATTAGCAAAACTTTCATTACACTTGACCCCCCCCCTTGAAAAATTCCCTGCAGGCGCCCATGAGTGTATGTGACAAGTGGGCGAGTATTATTATTCATGGGGCAAGTTTAAGAGCAACTTAATTTATAAAACACTGATGGAAATTTTGAATGCATTTTATCACCAGCTAAAAAGGAATTTGTGTACACACACACACACAACCTTCTCCTCTTCTTGGACACACACCGAATCTGACTAGTCATGTCACTGGTAAACCAGCAAGATAACATGACAATGACTAGTGAGTTACTGGTATAAGATGCAATTAAAATATTACCTTCAACTTTTTTTGCTGAGAATGCATTCTCTTAATTGCTTTTCAAAAATTTTCGTTTTTGCTTATAAAAATAGTACTGTATTTCAACTATTTCTTGAAAGAAACTGTTCTTTATACACAATACCCCCCTCCGACTTCCTTTGTTCAAGCCATTGACTTTGTCATGCACTCCTCTCCTCCAAAGCAGTCATCAGCCACGGAGATTATTACCCATGTAGCACAAATTAGTTGTTTCAACATTCAGAAATGGTTAACAGGTTGGTCGCAGAAACTTTAAAAGAAATATGTTTAAAAAACACCAGGATGTCTGGTTGATAAACTGTTATATTAACTATTCAAAAAACCCATTTTTAACGAAACGTTCAAAAGCTCTATTCTAACTTATTTAAAGTAACTCCGAAAGGTAGATTTTTGGTTAAAGTTGGGCTGCTATAGCGTTTTGATTGTACCTTACGGCTTCTGCATTCATACAGCATTTAACAAAGAAAAATTCCTGCAATTAAAGTGATCATTGCATGCACTTGTATATGGCAGATTGTCAATAAAGTCCCTCGGTATACTACCTGCTATCCTTTAAATATGCCAATACTTATTTTGGAGAAGATTCAAGCCTCTTTGTCAGTCTCTACAATAAGACGAAGTTTTCAAATAGCGGGAGCCAAAACAATTTAGAACTGTTGTTTCATCCTAGAGAGAAACACCGCTTAAGTGCAAGGCTATTTAAGCAAGGTTCACATACTTTTTAAACAAAAATCTTGTGCCAATTTGAAGTTCTGCCACATGGTTTCTACTAAACGGATTTTCATGTAGACCAAAAGAGGGCACTGGTTTAAGCTTTATGAAAGGAACTGGAAATAGACTCAAGAAATAAAATATGATGTCTGCCAAAAAATTGATGGGGTTTTCAACATATAGTAGTTCATGTCCTTTTAGAAATTTAGTACTTATGTAAAAAAGTTACCACTTTCTATTAAAATTAGGTGCATTTATCATTAGGTTTTAAGTTTTGTTGATGGATGACATTGAAATCTGAGCCCGATTTTCAACGTTTTAATATCGTTTTAAAAATTCCATGATTTTAACACAAATATATATCAACTTTACTAAAACTTTTCATAAGCATTCTAAAACATCAACTGTTTCAACATTTAGCTGTTCAACACATATCAACGTTTTAAAAAGGTTTTAAACCAACCAGAAACCAATTATCAACTACCAAACCCAAATCTGAACATTCGAACAACGTTACTGTGCTACATGGGTACTAATTGCTCTCTCACTGCCCCTAGGCAGACTTTAGAGTGCTGGAATAGCTTTAGAGTTCACTTTTCAATTTGGAATCTTCTACTTAGTAGAACAAACAATAGAGCAGTTAGTAATCTGTCTCTGTGAGTTCCTATCCACACCCTCCTCATTCGCCCTGGGCCACATTAACATGAAAATTGAAAAAGGGCTTAAACTGAGGATTTGGAAGAGTGGAGAACAGTTGAATTTTTGTGGCACTAAGGATGCTATTTTGATAACGTTTTTAGTAAATAACACACTTCCTAGGAAAAATTGCACAAGACTACATTACGAAAAACAAGGTGCTCATTATTCCTTGGCAAAGTTCCGAATATATAAGGGTTGTTCGATACGTAGTGAGACTTTCTGCCTGAACGAGTCAAAGCATGACATACCTAAAAATAATTGCTGCAGTCCTTGTATTTCTGCAGCATAGAGGGAAGCAGGCTGCTGCTTCAACCAGTTATCTACAGCTTCACGGATCTGATCATCCGAAATAAAATGTTTGCTTTTGAGAAATTTTTTCATAGGTCCAAAGATGTGAAAATCGCAGGGCGATGGTTAGGTGAGGATTGGACTCCGGGTGTTGAAGGACTTCCCAGCAAAAGTGCTGCAATGTCCTTTGCGTGGCAAGTGGTGTACGTGGCTGGGCATTATCATGGAGAAGCACAATACCCTAGGTGAGGTTGCCAGGTCTCTTGTTTTTGATGTCTTGTCGAAGCTTCATTAAAGTGTGACAATATCATTAAGCATTGATGGTTAATCCTTTTGGTAGCCACTCAAGAAGCAATGGTCCTTGATGGTCAAAGAACAGAATTAACATCACCTTACCTGTGGAAATAGGGGACTGATTTTCTCAGCAGTAGCGATGCTGAATGTTTCCACTGCATGCTCTGGCGTTTCAACTACGGCTCGAAATGATGACACTAGCTTTCGTCCCCAGCAATAATGCATAGCAGGAAATCTTCACCTTCTTCATGGTAGCGGAACAGATGCCGTAATGATAGTCCCTTTCGTTGACTCATCTGCTCATTGGACAGATGTTTCGGTACCCACGTGAAGCAGACTTTATGATATTCAAAGTGCATGATCGTATTGACAGTTTCCATGCTTACATCCACACTGTTTTAACATTTTCGGATCATGATTCTTTTGTTGGCCTTTACTGCAGCATCCACATGTGCAATTGTCATCACTTAAACAGCAGGACTTGGTGCTCCTGATCATGACTGGTCTGCAGTGCTTGTTCGTCCACCACTAAAGAGCCTGGCACCGCTGCTTTACAGGACTGCATGGAAGACATTGTGAATTTTGCTTGGTGGCATTTTCTCTGCTTTCTAAAACTGAATTGAGCAACTTTGGACATATCCATCTCCTACGAGAGAACAATAAACTTAGTCCAGCACATTTCATGGCTTCCGTAACAAACAGGCTGCAATGCAGTTGCATAGCCTTTAAATCACCTGAACGTTAGCGCCACCGATTGACAAAATTAGAAAGTGCAAATGCACTACAGCAGAAGTCTCACTACTTATTGAACAACCCTTATGTTTTGTAGTTAAAAAAATAAATTGAATGGCATATTTTGAATTGGGTGGGTAAGAAAATTTTAGCTCTCACACCCCCTTGGTGAAGTTCCTGCTTCCAACAGACATTAAAGTTAATGCATTTAACCGTTTTTCACAAGTAGTTGATTGAACTCAAAAGGGAACATTTTCAGGACTGTTCAGCATCCCAGTTGCATACAGGAATTGAAAAAAATAAGTATAAAGCAATATAAACTTTAGGCGAAAGAAAATAAAGAATCCTTTTGCACAGAAGACTGGGTTGAATTTTTGAATAGCTAGATTTTTTAACACAAGCAGGGGGGGGGCAAATTCTTCTGGCATGCTGTTTGCAAAAGTTATTTTAAATTAATGTGAAAGTTAAAGAAGGCAATTGCAAGGCAAAAAAAAAAAAAAAAAACATTTTTAAGAATATTGGAAAAGTCTTCGGCCAAGGTTGTGGCCTGGGGATTTAGCACTGGAAGCCCCCACCCTCTTCCCTCTTTAATCCTGGCCCACCCTTGTGCACTTTGATACTCCATAGTATGGAGCTGCTGATACCTACCTGCAAAGGGGTAGACCCAGCAGGTGCAGTATTTTCATCTGAATAGGCCTGGGTTCGAGTCCCCGATGAGGTATGGGTGGTGTGTTTGTCTTACAGTGCTGGATTTCTCCCTACCCAGGAGCCAGTGGCTCTTACAGATGGGTGATTGCTAATAGCCCTCAAAGTTGCTTGCAGTTGTCGTTAAACTTAAAAATAAATAGTTTCCAAATTTCCAAAAGAAAAAAAAAGAGTTTCCAAATTGTGGTACAACTTGGAAGTTCGCTTTGCTACTGGGGTTGCTTCATCCTATTTGTGCCTGTTGATGAAATAATTGACAGTTCCAGAATTAAAATCCCAAGAGTTCAGTCATTTAATCCTGGTAATAGGAATGCCCAGGCCGAGATTTACAGAGAAGCCCAAGCATAGGACTCCACAATGTTGGAGCACCCTTAAAAATAGCTATTTTGTGATTTCATTTTGGTTCTCAAAAGTAGAAGAAAAAAATGCATACAGTGAGTAATAAAATTGCTGTTCTGAATTTTGGAAGCATGATTTAGCCTGAATTTGATGTATGTGATTTACTAGTTAGCTGAAATGCAGGCTGACTAAAAATCATGCACATTTCGAGAGCAATACTCCTTAATTGCTACAGTACAACTGAACTCGGAGATTGAGGTTTTTCTAAATGATTTGCATAGAATGTAATGAACATTCCCCTCTTTAATTCTCCATTCAGTATGATGGCCGTACCCATCCCCCCGCCCCTTTTTTGTCATTATTCCATCCAGTTTAAGAGTTAATCACAAGACTGTTACTATACAAGTAAAATGGCTTTGGAAAAGTTCATTTTATGAGATGCACTAATCAATTTAATCATTCTTGGACATTTTAGGGGAACTGTCAATGGATGGAATTTGATTATATAGCTGACCCCACACTGCATGTAGCATAATTGTCAATTAAAGCAGTACCATAAATAAACTAAAGTGTATGTAACATGTTGAATGCTAAAATGCTGTAGTTCAGTCAGAATTCATATAAAAGTTTAGACTCTTCTTCCTTAACAAAGGCTTTTCCACTTGTAACTTCCATTATTTCTTCTCTATCGGGTATCGCAAAACCCCTAAATATTAAAATTTGCCTGGATAGCTATTTTAGTTTTTCAGTAATGGCGGCACCAAACCAAAATATTATAATAACTATCCATGCAAATTTTTGGAACACTATGTTTGGGGGAACCCAAATATGTATTTATTTTGACATCTTGAAGTCGAATTGTTTGTGTGATTAGAATTTAAAAGAATAAAGATTGGCGGCTTTCCTGGTGCACAGTGGTCGAAGCACTGAGGTCAGACCATGTTAGAATTGGGTTTGAGTCCTGGGAGAGGCATTAGTGGCATGCTTGTTCTAAGGTACTGGCTGTCTCCTTCCCTTGGAACCAGTGTCCAAAAATTAGGGACGGGTGATTGGCTATTGACTATAGGGCTGCTTGCTGCGGTCGTTACATCCCCCCCCCTCAAAAGTGATAATGTGGATGGGAGTATGCTGCGGGCACAAAATCAATGCTATGCGTGGGTCCCCAGTGTAATGCCTCATCTTTCATAAGTATTTGTAGCAGCAAAAATGTGAAACTTGGTGGCAAAATACTTGGACATATTGCTAATAATGCTACCCTATTCAAAGTATTGTTCATCACTTTCTATAAATTTCTGCCATCTTTGAACCCATTAGTAAAATCCATTTTGGAAAAATTCCTGCGACTGTCGTTTCACCCATGAGTTCACTTCCAGTTCAACTTCTGCCACATCTTCGAAACATTGCCCAAGAAAGGTATTTTTCAAAGGGGCAAACAGGAAGAAGTCTGAGGGAGCCAAATCAGGACTGTAGGGGGGGGGGTTGGTGCATCACCGTCCATCCCATTTCGGCAAGAGCCTGTGAAGTCTCCATTGAGGTGTGGGGACATGGCGTTATCATGATGTAAAGCAACACTATGAAGTGGAATGTCACGTCTTTTCCTTCTGATAGCTTTCTTTAGTTTCTTCAGTGTCTTCACATAGTGAGCACTGTTTATTGTTGCAACTTTTGGATAGTAACATGACGAACAGCTGTGATGAAGTCTTTCACTCGTTGCCTGTTGGCATATGTCACTGCAGTTGCGGGTCTTCCACTCCGTTGTTTGTCCAACACTAAATGTTCTCCCTCTCGAAACCTCTTCATCCATTTTCGGACATTACTGATATTGATTGTGGCGGCTCCATACGCCACCAGACGTCTTCTGTGGATTTCTGGAGCCTCACATCCTGCTTTTTCTAGAAATTCAATTACAGCTCGCTGCTTTTATCTGTCATTCATGATCTTTATTTCCAATTCTGAAAAAAATGTGTTCCCACATTGGTAACCTATCACAGTACATGTCAGTGCCGTTTCTCTAAACTCTCTTCAAAATTTCAAAAGTTATTAAAGAGGAGGCATTACTTTCAGGATGTCTCTTGTATATAGATTCACCGAGTTTTCACTCTCCACTGGGAGGCTTTTCAGGCAATAGGAAGTCATTTTAGGCTTTTTCAAGGCAATAGGTAGACATTTAATGTCTACTTATTGCCTTGAAAAAGCCTCCCAGTGGAGTGTGAAAGCTTGGCGAACCTATATATATCTTACACCATTAAATAAACGAATTTTACTATACTATAAGCGCTTTTTGATTGTAAACAATGAAAAAAGTAATTAACATTTGAATTTCATTTTTCAGTTCCCAAATCGAATAAAAATTAATGATTGTTTTTGCCCGGACTTCATCAAAAAGGTAATTGCCAATATTTCTGCCAAGACAGATTTTTTTCGCAAATCGTAAAGAATGCGATCGGCAGCGTGACCCCTGCTATTTGCAAGGAGTGTGCACAAAATGCCTGCAACCAACTAAAATATTAGCTGGCCTTTTAATCAGAAACATCCGCTCTCTTCTCATTTTTTGCCTTCTAATCCCCTAAAACAACCCTACTCTGTCATTGTGCTCACAGTGATACTAGAGCAGCTGGCATGTCAGTTCACATTTGGTAAATATGTTGTTGTTTCACATAACAAATCTTGTTTTTATCAGTTCTTCCATACAAAATAAAGCAATAGGTATTTGTATTAATTTTTTTTCCTGGACCTCAGTAATTTTTCATAAATTTGAAAGTGTTAGCTTAAAGTAATCAAATTACCTCTCAAATGGGCTTAAAATGAATAATGTTAAAAAAGTTGATATGTTAAGGAACCAAATATTGATAATTCTTGCTTTGAAGTTATTTACCAAGGTTTGTGCCATATCAACCACACGAGAGATAACCATGTCTTCAATCAAGTGTAAGCCGCCCCGGTGGCACAGTGGTCTAAGCGATGGCCTCTGATCATTCGTCCCAAAGGGGTCCGGGTTTGAATCCTGGTGAGGCATGGATGTTGTGTGTGTCTTATGGCACTGGCTCTCTCCCTTCCCTGGAACCAGTGACCCTAAATTAGGGACGGGCGACTGCTTTTATAGCCCATTGAGTTGCTCACGGTGGTCGTTAAACCTCCAATAAAAAAAAAAAAAAATCAAGTGTAATTTTCCACTTCTGATTGCCATAAAATGTATTAATCATTTCATCCTTTGTTACACTTTCCAGTTCCCTCATTGCCTCATCAAGATGTATTATACCTGACTATTATTAAACTGATCAGAAGTAGCGATGCTACTGTCGCCCACTACTTTTACATATCGGGGCATGTAGCAAATAAAAAAATGCAGCTGTAGCACACTACAAAATAAAAGTAGCTTTTAGCAAAAAATTGTGCTACAAATTTTTTTATTTTTTTTTTATTTTAGTATTCTTCAAATCATATGATATTTCCCGAACCATTAGTGGCTGGGTTAGTGTGGCTGAGTGGCCCTATCTACAATCACACCCCTGACTTAATTTACATTGTGTAAGCTAGCAAAACTGTTAGTTGTGAAGTTTTCTCAGGCAACCTGTGAAAGCAGTGAATATGACCCAATCATGCTAGTAGTTTTGTTGAGACTGATAAATATAAGAATAGATTCTCTTAGCCAGAGAGAATTAATTAGCAGATATTTCTTGATATGATTTTCATTTGAATTCCCTGGGCTTCATAGATAGTTTAGCCAGCCTAGTATATATGCAACTGAATATTTTAAAATGTGCTACATATAGTGAACTGAGCTGAGTGAACTACAAAGATAAATTATTTGTATAATTCACCTTAGTATTTTCACCTCTCAATGCCATACATAAGAATGTGCATATAAAGATCATCCTTAGAATTTTCACTTTTAAATTAAACCTAAAGGTGAAAATGTAGCTGAAAAAGTAGGGAAAGTACAGTAGATTCCAGTTAATTGGGCCATCAGTTAATTGTTTATTTGAGGCAGTTCTTGAAGAGCATCCTAAATTAACACTTTGGGTTAAAGCTTCGCATAATTGGGGCAGTTGCTAACTGTGCCAAAGTGTTCAAACCCTGATGTGTTTCAATTAACCAAAATCTACTGTAGTTACTTTTCAGAAAAAGGAATTGTAGCAGTAGCAACCTATTTTTTCAAAACTGTAGCAGCAGCTAACTACTTTTAGAAAGTAGGTTTCCAATCACTGCAATGAAACGATAAATGTTAGTTGTTTTTCTGCATTTAGAAGTTTGTTTTTATCCTGTGCAATTGTAGAAGTAGCAACCAGCCTTGATTTCATTTTTTTAGCAGTAGCAACACTTGCTAGTGCCCTTATTTTTTACTAGCAAACTGCTTTATCTACTAGCAGAAGTTTATTAACATATACAAAGAAACTTTAATATGCCCCTCTCCATTAGTCAATCATGACAAAATTTGATTTTCACCCCTGTAACTGTCAGATTGCAATGCTGAAAAGATTACAAATATTTAGATATAACTCACCTTTCATGACCTCACAGATTAATTCTAACAATTTTATTCAAATGCAATATATTAAAAAAAAATTATTTAACTTTATTTACAAAATTGAAGAACACTATTCAAAATCTTAAGTTATTTTCCATGTGGTTTACAATCTGGGTTTTGATTCTTTTCGTCATACCATTTTAAAACGGCAGGCCTGAGTTCAAACTTGTCTTCAGACGGGCCTTCAACCTCAGTACTCATGAGACCATTCAATGTTTGTAAGTTTAAACTGCCCCTCCAATCACCCTGGATTCTCTTCATGAAACTGAACCTAACCTCACATGCAGTAGTAGATAAGGAAAATATACTGGATATTTCTACTAGTGCCAAAATGTTTTTATAATGTTCGTACTTTTCAAGAAACATTCGTTTCCAAAAACAGTTGTTCCTTTTTGTATGTGCCTAAAATATTCCACATGCGCATTGCAGTAGCGTTTTACAGTTCACACTGAAACATTCAAAATTTTTCTGCTAGGAACTATTGCTAGAACCACTTTTTATCACTAGCAAAATGCATTCGCTTGATAGCAATTTGCTACTACCAGTCGAAATTGAGCCCTGGTAGCAACCTATTTTTTTGAGACTAGGAGTAGCTAGCTACTTTTAAAAAGTAGGTTTCCAATCACAGCTATTAAAACAAGAAAATTTTGTTGTTTATCTCATTTAGGAGTTAGTATTTATCTTGTAGTTAAGTTTAAGGGGTAAACACAGCATCGTGTGTTTGAAAGAATTCACTATGAAATCAGTATTTTGAGCAAATTTTTTGTGGCTAATTGATCAGAACTTTGGCTAATGTTTTTCTGCTGTGGCTACAGTCTTAATTAACATACTAATTTTCTTAGAACTGCACTTACATTTATCGTATTTTTCATGTAGGTACATACTTTTAGAACTTTCCATGTCTTGACATCTTGGATGTGTGTTTGATTATGACTTGTATTTTTGCTATTTCTGAGTTTTCAGTTATTTTTACAGACTAAAATGGCAGAACGCGAAGTTGCCGTGCCATCTGCTGAAGATGATGTTGAATTCTGCACTGTCCCTGCCTCAGCTCTCAACATTACCAGTCGAATGATTCTCTCTAAATTTCTGAATCCGGAGATGCCCCTCATGTCTTCTGCAAATTTTGCCCGTGACTTCCGTGGACTAGCTCAACAAATGGACTATGATTACATGGACATCAGGAACTTTCAGTGCAAGCCAGATCCAACTTCTGCAATTTTGGACTCTTGGGTGAGAAGGCCAAATGTGACGATCAAAGATCTGATGGATATGCTTGAAAAAATGGATCGATATGATGCCATTGAAGATGGTTTGCCGCATTTTAGTAAGCGTCGTTTTGCTGAAACAAAGTACTCTATTTGTTTATGCGAAAAATATATTTTTGGTAGCTTTTCTTGACCAGTATTCATGAAGTTCTGAACAATATGTAATCTTTTAGAAGTTGTGCTTATCTGATTTTGAAGTTTACTGATGAATTTCTTTCTTTTTGGTGATTTAAACCAATTTCTGCTTTGATGACTGAGTATAATTAATATTGTGGCCATTGAAAAAAAAGATTTTGCACTGACCACTCATTCAGGGGCAAATTCAGAAGCTTACCTGGTGCTGAAAGGGAGAGGGGTGCATGTCTAAAAACAAAGATTGATATGGAGGCTTTGTGAAAGGGTCACACACAAACTGGCTGAGGTGCCACTCTCTAGGATTGCACAGCTTTACATTTTCCATCTAAAAAATTATGCTAAATTTTTAAATCACAAAACGAAAAAAACAACTGAAAAAGTAGCATTGCCTGACATTAAATTTCCTTCTTTATAAGGAAACAAGCTCTGTGCTTTTTAAATATCAAGTCTGAGTAGAATCTTTCAAAATAAATTTGAGTTCCTCTATTCAGACGGCTTAATTTAATTCAAAATTTTCCAGCTTGAATCTTCAAATCATTACTGTTCAATATGGCCAGTAATTCCTCTTTGAAATATTCATTAATTCTTTTGCAATGCATTATTCCCACTTCTTTTGAAAGGAACTTCAATTTACTTCACTTATCATCAAGTCATTCCTGAACTATTCATTGTCTTACTGGTAATTTTCTCTTGGGAGTTTGTGGAAATGCTACATTAAACAAAGCACACCCAGGGCTTTTTTTTTCAGTCGGTATGTGCCAGTACGCATACTGGCAAACGTTTTCAAGGAAGGCACTAAAACTCCTGAAAATTTAGGAAGACTAGCTCTAAGCAGCAGAAAGTTACCCCGGCATGTAATCCCACACCAATTGAGCCAATCAAATGAATTTGACTGTAGCACCAACAAGGGCATCAGTACACCTGAAAACTGTAAGTTCACTGCTATTCATTAAGCTCGTTGGTTCTCCTGTACATGGGTTTTGACCTTTACCTTACATAAATTCTTGGTTCCTGAAAAGTAGACCTAGCAATTGACTCTAAGAGCAAGGCACATGGACACATAGAAATGGCAGTAACAATGCATTAATGGTTTTTTGGAATCTGATTTGATATAAGGTACTCATACTTGTTGTTGTTCTTCTTCTTATTAATATTTACATTGTACCATTGAAAACAGTGGAGCTGCACAAGGGGATGGAATGAGAGAAACAGAGAGTACCGGTAAACTTTATTTTAGAAAACAAGTTAGTAAAATCATGCAATGCATTGATTTTGATACGCTTTCCAACATACTAGAAATCATTACTCAAGTTATGAGGGAAATGGCTGTGGAATAAATCTCACTCCTGTGCCCTGACCTTTGATCCCATTTCAATGATATTCAACAGAATTGGTTCAGTATACCTCCGAAATAACATGATAAAGTTTTGTCGCAATCGAAGCAATTTTACGTAAGTTATGATGCATAAGGGCTATGGAATAGATCCTGCTTCTGTGTCCTAACCTTTGACCCCATTTTGCCCATTTTCGATAGGATTCGTCCCCAGGCAGATCCCTACAACATACTAACATTTCATCCAAATCAAAACATTTTTACATAAGTTATGACGCATAATGGCTATGGAAGTGATTCCGCTCCTATGTCTTGATGTTTAACCCCCATTTCGCCAATTTTCAATAGGGTTTGTCCCCAAGTTGTCCCCTACCACATACTAAAATTTGATCAAAATCGAACCTTTTTTACTTTAGTTATGACGCATGAGAGCAGTGGAATGGATCCCGCTCCTATGCCCTGACCTTTGACCCCATTTTGTTCACTTTCAATATGGTTCCTTCCCAGGTGTTCCCCTACTACATATTAAAATTTCATCGAAATCGAACGATTTTTACGTGAGTTATCGTGCGGACGAACATACGCACACAACGCGTGACGTAATGAGGCAGATGGGAATCGCGACCATCTGCTCGCAAGAGTGTGACGTCATAAAACTTTAATAGGATCCACACACAACGCGTGATGTAATGAGACAGATGGCATGACCGCGCGCCAACATCTAATGGGACGACGCCATGACACTACACTAAAAACGTGGTAATTTGGGGTGGTTATTTAACCCACTAAATGAATTTTCATAAAGTCCAGATCAAGCTAAATCGATTTCTAGTACCAGAAAACGGTAAGTTAACGACTTTCATCGAAATCCTTAGAGCCATTTTCTAAATGCAATTTATATACATACGAGAATTGCTCCTTTAAGGTGAATGTCAAGTAATTTTGCTTCCTGTACTTCAAATGGAAAAATTTCTGTACACATTTTCTTCGAAATTAATGCGTTCCCAAGGATGAAAATTTGAACATCGATTAAAATATCTTCATTTTATAACTTGGAATACCTAATATTTTCTAAAACATAACCATAATTATACAATCCAACATTTGTTTGTCTACTGACGTCATCAAAGTACAGGTCGCGCCATCCTTTTTCTGGTTTCAACACCACCAAAGAAATAGTTATTGATTTTTAATATAATTATGGTTATGTTTTAGAAAATATTAAGTATTCCAAGTTATAATATGAAGTTATTTTAATTGATGTTCAAATTTTCATCCTTGGAAACACATTAATTGTGAAGGAAATGTGTACAAAAGTTTTTCCATTGGAAGTATAGGAAGCAAACTTACTTGACGTCCACCTTAATAATATGGGATAAGGGAGATGGAATGGATCGCAATCCTATGTCCTGACCTTTGACCCCATTTTGTCCATTTTCAATAGGGTTCGTCCCCAGGTGGTCCCCTACCACATACTGAAATTTCATCGAAATCGAACCATTTTTACGCACTTTATGATGCATAAGGGAAATGGAATGCATCCTGCTCTTATGTCCTGACCTTTGACTCCAATTCACCCATTTTGAATAGGAATACATAGGAATACATTTTGAATCGTCCCCAGGCGGTCCCGTACCACATAGTAAAATTTCATTGAAATCGAACCTTATTTAAACAGGTTATGACTCATAAAGGCAATGGAATGGATCCCACTCCTATGTCGTGACCTTCCACCCCATTTGTCCCATTTTCCATAGGGTTCGTCCCCAGGTGGTCCCCTACCACATACTAAAATTTCATCGAAATCGAACCATTTTTACGCCAGTTATTGTGCGGACGGACGGACATAGCTGGAGCATATACTCTTCTTCAACCAACATTTGGAAAGCGTAAAAAAGCACGGAGCACACCCATTGCATTTTATGATCAGTCAAAATACATTTTCCCTTCTGCTCTCAGCTTCCTCTGTTTCAGAAATTCTCGTTTTTTTCCTGTCTCTCTCTGAAGCTGAAACAGTACATTGAATCTCCAAATTCATAGCAAATTTTAATTGTTATGAAAGTTTTTACTAACGTGTGTGCATTTATTACCATAATTTTTCAAAAATGCATTAAATATGTACGACCTTAGCCATTTGAAAAGAAAAAGTCTGATTTAGGAGGTGATCACCTCAGTCCCCTAGCTTGATCTGCTACTGCACTCATTATCAGTAGTAAAATGCCGTTAGTCTTTCTCAATGACATGCTTTGGCAGATCTTCACAGTACTGTTACATCTTTTGTTCACTACAGGAGCATAGCACTACAGGCATATACCTGCAGGAGCAGTGTGTGACTAGCATGAAGTTGCGGAAGTGAAGTATGACGGGCACGAACTTGCTGGAGCATGGTGTGACTGGCATCATTTTGCAGAGGAGTAGCTGATGCAGCTGCACTGTTATCTTTTCTCAGAAAATCTTATGACTGCTGTAGCACCAATTTGTTCAGATTTTTGGAATTCATGCCAGGGATTTACATATATATATACTTGACATTGCTTCAATTAAATTCATGGAAAGTAATGGTCAACATAAGTCTGTTGGGCATAAACCAAACAACAGTGCTGCTCGGCTTTGCACAAATGTCACATTCTGATAGTGAGAATGAATGCCATTGCAAAGGGAAACCCTTTTACAATGGCTAAAAAAATTAATCTTCCAGTCACCAGTGCAGAACTTAGAGACATGCATGCATACATACATTCACTAAGCTCTGCCCTGAGATTCAGTTATTAGCTCCACAAATGATCATTTACCAAAACAAAGTGATTGATGGCATTAGATTTTACTTACTGCTGATGAATGAAATGAATCCATTTCTAGGCACCTAAGTTGAGCTTCACTAACATCCATCCCACGTCTTACCCACAAGAACTTTTGAACTTCATACTCGTTATCTTTTTCTCTTGCAAAGATTCCTGAATCTAGTCTTTCCATGATTTCATTGACCTTTGTCTACCCTTCTTTACTGCCACTTGGGTGGAATAAATTCTGTTTGTTAGTACCTCTTGTATTCTTTTGACATGACAAAACCACCTCAAAATGTTTGTCTCCACCTTACTAACCATAGCATTTTGCTTCACATTACACATCTGCAACACATGTTCATTCATCACATGATCAGAGCATATATTGCCACAAACTTCCCATAAGGTCCTATTTCTCCAGCATACAAGTGACTCTGGTTTGTTTTGCTGTACTCCGTTTCCACAACTGTATGCCAGAGTACGAACAATTACACTTTCATACACACCCATTCAAAACTTTTTGGATAACCCATCAATCCTGTGAAATCCTCTTTAAAGCAACTATGATTTTCAAAGCTGAATTTACTTGCCTGCTGAGTTCACTGTCTCTAATGTGCTTTATCTGTCACATATGCTTCCTAAATACCAACGGAGGTGTTTTTCTACCTTTTTGCTACCAAGGCAGCCCAAAATGACACACACAAAAAGAGCGAAATTCATCAGGAAATTTCTTCGAAATTGGGCACATCTATATTGTTTTGCTAATATCACTGCACATTTTAATATTTTACTGTCTTTTCTGCAAACCATGATGTTGAAGCTATTTTTCATTGGGATGAGGATCACTCTGCTGTGTTTAATTATTGTAAAATCCAATTCTTTAGTGCAAATAACAGCAGTTTGATGATAGTTGGAAGTTAGCTGTATTGATTGCATTGAAAATTTTCAAATAATTCTTTTGACTAAGTATTTTGTTTCTAAACTGCTCTTAACTATGTAAGTTGTAAATGTGGCCATCATGAAGCACTCTTCTCACATTTGGGTTGATGCAACCAAATCAGCCTGAAATTTTCTTGGTGCTAAAAATAGTTTGAATTATAATTTTACATTTTGCTGTTTTCATATAATTTCATGCAGGCAGGCATTAGCTGCCATGCTAATTTTTAACAAATGCAGTCATGGTCATGGCCCAATAATTAATAAAAAGATAAAATTTGAGAGTGATTAATGCATTTTATAGAATTAAAAGCTATATTCATGTAAATAGTGTATTTCATATGTTAAGCATTTGACACATTTTTCAGATATATGAGGTGCATTACAAAAGTTCTTTTGTTGTGGTTTCAAAAGTCCTGGACACTATCAAGATACCAGAAATGTCTGGTTTATTATGGATAGGTACCCAAAATGTTTGGCGCACTTGTCAGTACCCTGTTCTTTCGAAAACAGTTTTCCATGCCACTCTTTGCCAACACCCCTTAGAACGTGTGGCTGTTCAAGAATGTTGCAAATTGTTTTTGCCAGATTATCTGGTTCTGCTGCGTTAGGAACTGAATTGGGTTTTTCTTGAACATTTCAGCCTTCAAACTTTTTAAACCCATACCAAATTACAGTCGAATGGATCCACAGATAGAGCGTGATCATCAGAGCCCTAGTGAGGGAGAGACTGGAGGTTGATGAGACACACTCCTATATATACTCAGTATATATACTAGGACAAGCCACCAACAGTAACCGATAACTCAGGTACAGTTGGCAAAATCTGAGTGAAGCTATTGTAAAATCTAAGCTTATTATGGTGTCTATTATAACAAATTTTGAAAACGAACGCGTCAAATTTATGACTTCCAGAACAAAAGTACGAAACATTCTGAAAAAAAATGCCTAAAATTTAACATGAACAACTTTCCTTCACGCCTTCACGTTGGTTGTGATCAGGTTGCGTGTAAACAAAGCGGAAAGACACTCAGATTGGGAACCACGTTTTTCATCAAATCTCACCGAACCGACAAGCAACGTCATACCAAATTAATTTCAAATTGACGATAAAAGAACTAAAAAAACTCGAGCAAATTGCGTCGTGGAAAATCGTGACTATCGAATGTATTGTAAACAAATGTAATGGAATGTTCGCTCGTGTTTTTTTTTAATTGTAAAAATCAATGATTAGTGACATGGGGTTGGTATCGTGGTGATTGGTCGTGTCCTATAGGAATAATGACCATTAAAAAACAGACCAATTTTAATTCAAGTTCCTCAATGACATGGAATTTTGGGAGTCGGAAGGCATCAAAACCTGACCATAAACAATGTCCAAGCGCATGCCAAAAATCACGGTGATAGGATGTGTCATGTCGTAGCTATGTTCGAAGAACTAATTGTCCCGAGTCTCAAATAGGGAGCGGATTTTTTCAATTATTGTTAAAATTGGTCATTTTTTTAATGGTCATTATTTTTATATGGTACGACCAATCGCCATGATGCCAACCCCATGCCACTCACCATGTCCTTCCCTTTCTCTGTGGCAAGTGTCTCCGCAATCAGCTGAAGATCTTTGGAGAAGATAGGTAACAAACAACCCCTTCTCAAAACCCGGAAAACCCTAAAAAAATGCAAGTTTTTAGACGATTATTCCTCAATGACACGGAATTTTGGGAATTGGAAGGCATCAAAACCTGACCATGGACAATGTCCAATGAATAGCATGCAAAAAATTACGGTGATCAGATGTGTCATCTCGTACCTATGCCCAGCAACTGCCTGTAGTCTCGTAAAGAGAGATCCGCTCAACAATGATGTCATAAATCGCAGAACTTTTTTAGGGTTTATGTAATTAATTTTTGTTTCATGATAAACATAAACACTATTTATGAACTTTTTTTTTTTGTCTAAAGCAAAATTTAGATGATTCAGCATAAAAGATTGGTAACTGAAGAGAAAATTTGGCTTCTCAAGCTGTATCAGCAGTAACAATTGCATTGGCAATTCTCTGCTGCGTGGCCACATAGCTTGTTGTTGCTAATTTGGCTTCTCAAGCTGTATCAGCAGTAACAGTTGCATTAGTAATTCTCTGCTGCATGGCCACATAGCTTGTTGTTGCTAATTTGGCTTCTCAAGCTGTATCAGCAGTAACAGTTGCATTAGTAATTCTCTGCTGCATGGCCACATAGCTTGTTGTTGCTAATTTGGCTTCTCAAGCTGTATCAGCAGTAACAGTTGCATTAGTAATTCGCAGCTGCGTGGCCACATAGCTTGTTGTTGCTAAAAGTCAGAGGAGGAAGTAACTTTGACTTCTCAAGGCAGATTAGTAGCAATGGTTGTTACAGTAATTCTTTGCCATATGAGCATGGAACTTCACAGTGCACTTACAGAAGGGAAGAACTAGGTTTCTTTTGGGGATGCTTAAAATTATGATGAACACAGAACCTTATCAAGAAAGAGGTAAAGTTATACTGAAGTTGTTGTTGCTATAAACCTGTCAGAAAGTTAAGTACCTACAAAGAAAATATTTAATCGTGATCATTAATTATCAGACTTTTAAAGAATTTTTCTGTGTTCCTATTTTCATGTGCAAACAAAAAGGCCTATGTACTTCAGCATTTTACCGTACAGCCTTATAAAAATTTTATGCCAGAAAAATCTGCAGCTTATATAAAAGCTTTGCGAATGAAACTGCATTGCAGTTAGCTTGCAGAACTTTATCATATTATAATTTAAGTAAAACTCTAATTTGATCATTTTTAGCACTCTGGTTTTCACACCAGACATCGCATTTTCTTGCTTACCAGAATTGCCTTACATAAATCAAAATTAAAATCTTTTTTTTTCTTTTTTTTTTGCTTTTTATATGGAAAGTGAATTCACAAAAATTGAAAAAAAAAAAAAAAACTGTTTTACTGCTGTATCTTGTGCAAAACAAACAGTCAAAAGTTCTACACAGAGCTTTCTTGATGATGACTGAACTGACCCTGCACTTGGAATCTAAAAATTTCCTGGTGTTCATGGTTGCATGTGCTTAAACTGTTTATATTTCAGTTTTGTTTTTGCTTTCAACACCATCACATCACCGGTGTAAAACTTCACATGTTACCTTACAGGGGATTGATGTATTGGCAACCAATTAATTTAAATTTTCCTTCTAAATATTTTCACTTACTTCATTATTTACCTTTCAATCATCCATTAAAAGTCAAACATGAAATGTGATATCTGTGTAGATTTATTGTTTGATTGTATGAGGAGTGTTCAAAAGCAGGTCTATATTTATAATGCAAAATGCTCACAAATAATTTTGAAAGTATCTTTCTCAAAATACTCGACTGAGCAAATGCATTAGTTCTAGTATTCACAGGATTCCTGCAACTTTGTAAAGCATGTTTGATAGTCTTGGGACTGTGGTTGCACAGCTTCTGTGTCATAATTCGATCTAAGAAATAGGTCATGAACCCGTTAGCTTCATAATGAAAGATTTCTGTTGCTTCATGATATCTGATTTGTTTGAAAGTTGATATTGAATAAATCTCATCACACAGTTAAGAACTTTTCATATTTCAAAATTTTAAGTGGGTTGGACAGCTGGATCTCAGCTGGTGTGCTGTCTTCAACTGGTAAGTTTGAATTTGCTTTCATCATCGCCTTCAGAATATCGTCAAGTTTTAGTAGTATTCCTTTGTACTCCACAATTGCATATTATGTTGTTCTGAAACTGTGAATTGATTTTGACTTGCCTAATTTCATCTTGAGGACCTATATGTAAAAGAGCTACCAAGAAATCTGTAATTTTATAAGTAAGATATTCAGATGTGCCAACTCTCCGAATTTAGGCGGGAGACTCCGGATTTTCAGCCCTTTCTCCTGCCCTCCAGATGAATGTCGATTTCTCCTGATTTTCGCCAAAATTAGCCGTTAGGATGGTCAAAATTCCATCAACCACTGTGATTTTGAACCGCCTGAGAAATCTTTTTATTTCTGCGTCAATGCAAGGCGACATTACAGTAATCCATTGTTTGAAAAGTCACAGTATTACTATAACCATTCAAAAGTTTACATGCCTACAATTACCTTAATGAGACTAATAAGAAACTTACCTTTACTAGAAGGTCTGTTCTCATTTGAAAAAGATACATTTCTCTGCACGTTTTTTCCCATTTTGAGTTCTACAGTTGGTTTGGGATTCGGGTGTGGCAGTTTTATGTTGTCTTCAGCTTGTTCTTTATTTGACAGAATGAGTAATTCTTTAATCCGTACTGCGGCAATTATACTTGGGTCTAAGAAACCTCTTATTTTACTTAAAAACCTATTATTTCACTGACGTTTGTATAACCCTAACCGGGTAGTTTAATTGACTTATAAAAACTTACTATTCAGTAAACCTACTTGCGTGAACATTCACTAACATAAATTAACTTCTTATTTACAAACACCAAAAACATCTAACAAAAAAATTAAAACTAAAATATAATTATTTACACGAAATGGGCTGACGCTGATAATTGCTTCTCTCACTCACTCGCACTGTGATAGCAGGGCTGATACCAACTAGCCTCCTGAAGACAACCTTGGCCGGGTAGAAAGCTGCTAGAGGCCATCTAGGTTGAGAACGGCAGAGGTGTGGTGCATGAATGAGAAAGTGAGATGAGTTTGTGCAAATAGAGGGCAATGAGATAAGTTTGTGTAAATAATTGTATTTTAGTTTTAATTTTTTGTTAGATGTTTTTGGTGTTTGTAAATAAGAAGTTAGTTTATCTTAGTGAATGTTCACGCAAGTAGGTTTACTGAATAGTAAGTTTTTATAAGTCAATTAAACTACCAGTTAGGGTTATATAAACATCAGTGAAATAATAGGTTTTTAAGTAAAATAGAGGTTTCTTAGACCAAGTATCATTGCCGCAGTACGGATTAAAGAATTACTCATTCTGTCAAATAAAGAAGGAGCTGAAGACAACAAAAAACCGCCGCACCAGAAGCCCAAACCAACTGTAGAACTCAAAATGGGAAAAAACGTGCAGAGAAATGTATCTTTTTCAAATGAGAACAGACCTTCTAGTAAAGGTAAGTTTCTTATTACTCTCATTAAATTACAGTAATCAGTTTTGTACTTTTCCACTCTGCCTATCTGCAAAAAAAAAAAATGGCTTCCCGGTGGCTCAGTGGTCTGAATGCTGGCTTCTGACCTATCGTCCGAGATGGGTCGAAAAAAATTTGCTTTAAAATAATTTCTCCCAGTCCGATTGTCATACGACACATTCAGCAAAGAGCTCACCTTCTCTGGTGCTAGAATGCTGAGGAGGGTCAGTAATTGATTGACCAATGGGAGCTTCCCTGCCTTCTCTTTGCAGTTCAGTGTTTCAATCCCTCTCCTCAACAGAGCCTCGTGCATTCTAAGTGATGATAAACAATTGAGTTGTGAAGAATTCACTTAACAACAAAAAAGGGAGGGAGTAGTAACAGTTGGCTTCGCCTTGTAACGAAAGGTGCTAGCATGATGCTTTTTCTTGTCTTCGCTCGCACAACCTAAAGACGGAACGGAAAAACAGTTGGCTGCTATTTTATTTGTCAAAAACAGCACGCATGCCATTTTACATTTTCGTTATCTTGCTGAATCAACATACTTGAAAACGAATTTCAGTAGGGGGAGGGAGGGTTGATTTTTACACTGTTTTTTTCTTTTTCTTTTCCAGAACTTTTAGTGGAACAGTACTACTACTACTTCTGGAAAATGTTTATAAAAAAATAGCGCTTGTGTGATTTTATGAGCTGTAAAAATCTCCCGATTTTCAGATTTTAAAGGTTGGCATGTCTGGATATTCCAAACATCTATTTAGGATACCTGTCTCAAAATATTTTTTCTATCTAAATGTAGCAGTATGGCATTTGGTTCTGTTTTACAGTAGCCATAAATGAAACTAAGACAGTGATTAAAATAAGTGAAAACTGTCACATTTCTAAATTTGTTTACCAATTCAGATTTTTTTTTATGCGTTTGAATTTCAATTTTTTCATTTTGATTATTTATTAAAGAAGGACTGGTAGAAAAGGTCCCTGCTGTTAGGTTTCATAAAATTAATCCTAAGTGTGTTGCACTTAGGGGAAAATACCTGTATCCTGTTGAAATAATTTTTCCAAGCCAATAGCAAAAGAAGAAATTTCCTCTTTATTGAATAATACATCCTTTCATTTTGTTGCATGTTGCTGGCATTATCAGAAATTACATTTTCTGGACTTTTCTCTTGTCTTGTACAATTTAATAACATATGAGCATGATTTAGACATAGTTTATGGTTTGATATCATGGCACTTTTTCTGCTGAATGTTTATGAAACATGTTTGTTCTGTTAATGTTCTGATGTCTACAAAATGTGCTATCAGTGGCAGTTCAGAAGTTATCTATTCTGGGTGTTTGACTAGGCACAAAGTGTGCAAACTAGTTTGACTTCCATATGCTATTGTAGAAACACAAGAAGACTAGAAGCAGGATTCTTAATTAACGTTTTACGCAATACACTTTTTTCTTCATTTTGATAGGCAGGTATGCAATTTTACCCCAGTTTGAAGTCTGTTGTGTAATATTTTCTGTTCTTTTTATTAATTGATAACATGAACATTGTATTTTATATATATGAAGATTGCATTTTAAATATATGAACACTGTATTTTAAAAAGTAACATGAACATTGTAATTTTAATGTAGTATCTTAAATATATAATATGCATTGTTTTATACTATAGGTTCATGATTATTTTCGTATCAAATTGATAAATGCATTTTATATTTAACCTGTTTATTACATATTTTATAGTTGGATAATTTTTTTTTTGTTCAAATTCTATTAACATTCTACACATTATGTCTTTTGGGTTGGTGTCAATAAAATTACTTTCAGAAAAATCATAAAAAAATCAAAAAATAATTTTACTTTAGCAAATCATAAACACCATTAGAGGCACCTAGCAGGTACTGTCTCTTTTGGTTTGTTAGATATAGAAAACAACAAAAAAGTACCTAGTTATTTGACCTTGTTCACTGTAAGAATCCCTCTGTGCTTAAATCTTGTTTGAAACACTGTTCAGCAATCAAATTTAAGAAAACTTTGGTTTTCTTTTGTCCAGGCACTTTTCCTTGAGTGAATTTTAACTCTCTCCACACACACACACACACACACACACACACACACACTTACACACACACACACACACACACTTACACACACACACACACACACACACACACAAAAGTTGAGGATATATATCAAAATACAAGTTCTTGACACATGTTTTTGAGTACAGTGTGTATCTGTTTTCAGAGAAAACAAGGAATATTTTTGCCCTGTTTATCAAGATAAGTGGCTTTTTGTATGTAGTTTGATGGTTACTTTTATAATGGTGCCATCTGTTAAATTTGTTCCAAGCTTCTTATTTTTCTAAATGAGATCTTTTTTGCTTAATTTTTAATTAAAAATTGCAAAGCTAACAGTAATTATCTTTCACGGTTTTTATTACAACATTTTATTACTTTTGTTTTTTCATTAAAAGTTTATTTGTATTAAAATAGATTTGTATATTAAATGTGTAATACATAAATACCAGGGGAAAATATTCTGGGTGTGCTAGGTGTGCGTTGCACACCCACACAGATATTGCAATTTTTCGGATTTGTTTCTAATAAAACTCGCCAGAATTGGTCTTAAGGCTTTTAGTGGTGGTTAAAATTAATTTCCCCTCATAATGTTTTCATTAATAAGAGAAGGTTCGTTCAGTAAGCATATCGCATTCGGGCTAGAATCCCGGGGTATGCTGTTTTGCGTGCACACATCCGACGACCTTAAAGCAGCTGGGGTACAAGCACTCCCAGACGGAGCTGCAGGTCATGTTCTTATTTTCCTGTGGCTCAAACATACCAGCGTAACTCTCAAGGCGTTCTACCCAAAATCGGCACCGCTTGAGTCTCACGGAGCAGCCATTTGCTGTTGTATATATACTTTTTTCTTTATATGTATTTCCAGTAAGACTCACTGAAGTTTGTCCGCTAAACTTAATTCCTTTGTTCAATATTTTCGTGAAGAGGAGAAGGTTCATTGCTTTGTGCAGTAAACAAAATGTAGTAAATAATACTTGCAGCTGCAGGGGTGCTATTTTAACAGCGGACACCCTAAGTCGTTAAAGCAACTGTAATTCAAAGCTTTCCAGATGGCGCTACAGGTCGTGTTTTTATTTCTTCGTGAATCTAATTTAGAGGTTTAAATTCCCAGGGTGTGCACTCTTAAAAAAGCACCACTGGTCACACTTCTTTGCTTTTGGAATAGCATGATGGAGTCATAAACATACTTCATCATTCTGCTACAAGTTTTCTATCTTTCCATCGCTGTGTGAATCGGTGTGTTTATGAGCACAAATACAATTGAATTTTGACATCCATATACAATTTGAATTTTGACATCCATATACAATTTGAATTTTGACATCCATTTAAGTTGACGATGTAGTAAGTGTCCCATTTTTGCCAGAGATTTTGCAGATTGTGTAAAGCGGGTTAAAGAAAGTAAGCCTTGTGCTGTATTTAAAACTCATGTCATCATCATCATCATCATTGTCAACCATTATCAATCCACTGCTGGACGAAGGTCTCCCCAAGTTTCCTCCACAACAGTCTGTCTTGTGCCAGTCTCCTCCATGTCACCCCTGCATACTTTCGAATTTCATCCACCCATCTCCCATGTGGTCTTCTTCTGGGTCTTTTCCTGTCCCTTGGAATCCAATCTAAAATTTCGGCTGTCCATCGATGATCTGTCCTTCTGGCAGTATGTCCAGCCCATTGCCATTTCAGGGATTTAACTCTGATCATGATGTCTTCCACTCTTGTCATCTTTCGGATCCACGAGTTCCTCTTCTTATCTCTCCTGGTTACACCAAGCATGCACCTCTCCATGTTACTTTGAGTTGTCTGCAGCCTTTGTATGTCTCTTTTAGTTAAGGTCCACGTCTCTGCACCATACGTAAGCACTGGAAGGATGCATTGATCAAACACTTTTCTCTTAAAACATAAGGGCATATTGCTCTTGAAAATTATGCTGTTTCTTCCAAAAGCTCTCCAGGCAAGTTTTGTATGCCGATTAATTTCTTCATCAATGTGACCCTCACTTGATATCTGCTGTCCAAGATAAACGTACGTGTCTGTTATCTCCAGCTTTTCTCCATCAATCGGTAAATCTTCATTTCTTGTAAAAGCATTGAACATCACTTTTGTCTTCTGAAAGTTCATTTTTAATCCCACTTCTTTACTCTTGTCAGCAAGTTCCTGGATCATACTCTGCAGCTCTGATGGGGTAGTTGCAAAAATGACTACGTCATCAGCATAACGAAGGTGGGTTAGATAATCTCCATTAATCTTTATCCCCTTGTTTTCCCAGCTCAGCGACTGAAAAACACCCTCCAATGTGGCATTAAAGAGCTTCGGAGATATGGTGTCACCTTGTCTCACTCCCTTTCCAATTTTTACGTGTGTTGTATTTTCAAACAGCCGAATCTTTGCACTTGCATTTTCATAGATGTTATTAATAATATTAATGTATGCATCTTCAATACCGCAGGTTTTCAGAGCCATTGTAACTGCTGATGGTTTCACCGAATCAAAGGCTTTTTCATAATCGATAAAAGCCATGCACAATGGAAGTTCATATTCCCTCGCTCTTTCAATTAGTTCTCTCAGTACGTGGATATGATCTATTGTGCTGTAGCCACTCCTGAATCCAGCTTGTTCTCTCGGTTGAGCCATGTCCGGTGTTACCTTCAAGCGGTGTGAAAGAACTTTAGTGAAGATTTTATAAACTACTGATAGGAGGCTGATAGGTCTGTAGTTTCCGAGATCCTCAATGTCACCTTTCTTATGTAGCAGGATCATTGTAGCGGTGTTCCAATCCTCAGGAATCTTTCCTTCATTAAGGCATCGAGTGAAAATTTGGGCGAGTACTGTTTCGATTTCTCCACTTGCTTCTTGTATGATGTCTACAGTAATTCCATCTTCTCCTGGAGCTTTCCCCCGCTTCATGTTCTTGATTGCATGTGCAACTTCTGCTGGAAGGACTGGAGGAACTCTGGTACTGGTATCTTTCATGATGTCTGGAGTGCATGTATCATCCCTTTCATATAATTTGGAGTAGAAATCTTTCACTCTTGTCAAAATTTGGCCTCTATTTCTTGTTACAGAACCATATTCTTTTCTCAGTGCCATAATCTGTTTTCTTCCCTTACTGAGATGTCCCTTTGCTATCTTTAGGCTTTGGTTGTTTTCAATTGCTTTCCTCACTAGTTCACAGTTGAATTTTCTTACGTCTTCAGCGATACTTTTTCTTACTGTCTTGCATAGCTCTATATATTCCACTTTGGAAGTCACATCTTCTTTAGTTGTCCTCATCTCTCTTCTTTTTTGCATCAACATTTTCGTTTTTCCTGATAATTTGTTTACATGCAACTTGTTCTTAGACCCAGCTAATTTTGTTGCTGTTTCCATAAGAGCTTTGGTTACTTTTCTGTTAACTTCAGAGATGTCCACTTCTTCCGAAGTTAGGCCATCTAAAGCAGAGAACCTGTTCTTCAGTTCCAACTTGAAGGTATTATGGTGTTTTTTAAGGTTGGTTATGCCAATAGATTTTGTTTGTCTTATGAGCTTGCCACGTTCAAGTTTAGTGTTGAGGTGCATCTTACATCTCATCAATCTATGGTCACTACCTGTGTTGAACTTGTTTAGCACACTGCAGTCTTCTATGACGAATTTTTTGTTACACATAATAAAATCAATTTCACTTGTCGTCCCATTTGGATGTCTCCATGTCCATTTCCTGTGTGGCTTTTTCTTGAAGGAGTTCAAGATGAAAAACCCTTCTGCCTCTGCAAACTCAACGAGAGTATTTCCACGCTGGTTTCTGTTGCTGTGACCGAATTTACCTACTGAAGTTTCATTCTGTTGCCGTTGCCCTATTTTTGCATTGAAATCTCCCATAATTATTTTCAAGTGCTGTTTACCTTTATTATTTAGATGACAAATTTCCTCATAAAATTCTTCAATTTCTTCTTCAGGATGACTTGTGGTGGGTGCATAAGTTTGAATAATCTGAGCCTGGTATCTTTTCGAGAGTTGGATAACAAGACTTGCAGCTCTGTCAGAGGAACTTTCAACTTCTACAACTTTATCCTTCAGTTTCTTGTTTATTATAAATCCAACACCACTAGTTCTACCAGTATCTGTCCCACGATAGTAGAAGAGATGTGCACTTTTCAGTTCAATGAGATCTTCTCCTTTTCTCCTTACCTCGACGATGTCCCACTTGATCCTTTGTAGTTCCTCTTCCAATTCAAGAAGCCTTGAATCAGAAGATAGGGAGCGTCCGTTGTACGTAAGCAAGGTCAGCATCAGATGGCAGCCTAGTCCGGTCCTCCGGGGATTCTTAGCACCCTCTGCCTTCATGTCGCACTGGCCGCTGCCTTGGCCAGGTACATTCCAGCTGTTGGAGACTGATGGCCAAGATTTAAGTTGTGGAATCATTTTGGAGGGGTTTGGTCATAACTCACCATGCTGGCCAAGCAGGTTGGTGAGTGTGGGATAGCATTTCCTCTGATCCCGATGGTATAGTTATACCGCTATTGGCGGTCGTCAGAGCCCCTTTAGTGGGAACAGGATGCACCACGAGAAGGCGGGGTTGACGGCGGGGTTGACATTTGTCAAGGAGAGGCTATGATGTTACGCATCACCTGACCTTACATCCCAAAAAAAAAAAAAAAAACGTATATAAGGAAAAAGATACCGAAAATTCGTTCATCGCACTAGTGTTTGCACAGGAAATTAAGTTTTTTCTTACGATGAAGTGTACGTAAAGATCTTTATTACCGTAAGTTATTAGACGACTGCTAAATAAAAGAAATGCTTTTTGTATGTTCAAAATCAATGCGCGAATTTTGCAGCTTGGGATACATAATAAAATTTGTGCGTGTTTCTCCCATCAACAGAGCACACCCAACCTAAATAGGCATGCGACGCCACTGATAAATACATAATGATTATACATAATGGTAATGCATAGTACTTAATGATTATACTTTATGAATGTATGATATTGCAGTGTGTTGGGCTTATCACTGTACACAAACTTTTACGTTTTGTTTTTCTTTGGGAAGTTTTTAATTAACCGCTTAACTGGTTATGTAGACATTTTCGCGTTAGACTTCTACAGTGGGTATGACGGCATAAGTCGATCATCAAATTTCTTGCGGATTTCTCTTGTGAGTGACTGCATAAGACACTGCCGTAGAGTCTACCATATTAGTAAGAAACTCTACAAAATACAGCCAATCCTGAACCATCTCCAAAACAAATTTTCCTCCATCTATACTCCAGAGCAAAATGTTTGTGTAGATGAATCACTTCTCCTCTGGAGGGGACAACTGAGTTGGGTACAGAACATACTCTCAAAATGCCACAGATTTGGCATGAAGCTGTACATACTGTGTGAGTGTAGTTCAGGATATGTTTGGAAGTTCACTGTGTATACTGGCAAGGACACTGTATACGGCCAGAACCATCCAGGAGACAGTACAACTGCAAGAATAGTTCTTGAACTTAGTAATGATCTACTAGATAAGGGATATTGTTTTGTACCTTGATAATTGGTATACTAGCTTGACATTGGTGGATAAGCTTTGTAACAGGGGAACTGATGTTGTGGGGACCATGAGGAATAACCGAAAGCAGTTTCCGCAATTTGTGAAGAAGGCAAAATTACAGAAAGGCGAAACAGTTGCAGGCTATCAAAAGAAGATTATGATAATGAAATTGAAAGATAAGCGTGATGTAACTCTTGTAAGCACTATTCACTATAATTCCATGGAGAAGATAAACACTAGAAAGGGAGTCATCAAAGATCCAGAGGTAGCCCTGGAATATAATAAGAATATGGGAGGGGTGGATAAGAATGACAGTCAACTCCACAGCTACAAAAGCAGTCGGGAACGTCTCAAGAAGTATTACCAGAAGATGTTCCGGTACTTGATTGACTTTGTTTGCCTAAATGTCTTTGACCTCTACAAGGAGCAAGGTGGAAAACTTCAAAGACGATTTTCAAATGACACTCGGTGAGAACTTGTCATCATCTGGGGAGAGTGATGCAGCCTACAATAGGTTTACCTTCTAAATCTCGAGGTCTTATCTCATCAGTCGCTGCTTCCCGGAAGATATTCCCAGCACAGTTGCAAGGGAAAAACTTCTACGGCGATGTGTTGTGTGCTGATCCAAGGAAAAGAGAAAGGAAACATCATACTGGTGTCCTGACTGCGAAAAGGCCTTATGTGTAACACCCTGCTTCTGCCTATATCACACTGAGAACAATCTGTAATGTAAAATAATGTTTGTAACCCATTATTGATATTTAGTAATCACTGTTATGTTTGTAACCTATTGTTAAAATTCAAAAAAAACATTTTTTGCCACTTTAGAATAATACTTTACAGATTTCTGTAGACAATATTTAAATATCACAAAGTAAGAAAATAGTACCCAGGGCAGATTACGTATGTGGAGTATTTAATACCCAGTTAACGGGTTAAGCTGATGTATTTCCTTTATAGCAGTGTTTCATCACTTTTCATGAAGTTTGAATAAATTTTGATTGAATTCAAGCTTGTAGCAAATATGAAAAACAAAGTAGCTAGTTCAAAAAAAGTCTGGAGGTAGTAAGAATACTTGAAGTGCTAAATGGTAAAAATTTATTATGGAACTTTTTTACTTTTAGTCATTTAACTAATTAACTGGATGAACTTGGTAGTACCACTGGTACAATTCTGTATATAGTCAGACCAATCTCAAACTTAGGAAGGAAAAGGGTGCCGTGTGCAATTTAGTACTGGCTCACTTGCACATTTTATGTGACAGCCAGGCACATCGTCAGAGGGGTGCGAGGGCATGCTGCAGCTCACCCTGAAATTTTTCTTGCCCACCTTGCCATGCACCCAGTTTAAGATGTACCATTTTGCAATTTTTTTAACTTTAAAATATAATCTATATATACAAATTCCTTTGCAACTTGTAGCAAAAGGCATTAAAATCTTTCAGTGTTTAATAAATGAAGTTGCTATTCAACTTACCCCAGCAAAAATAATACCCAATCCACCCATCACCCACCTTGATTTCAAAGTCTAGCTAGTGACATCCCTGGTGACAGCTTAAATAAACTGCTTTTGAAGAAAAGTTCAGCAATGTAATGAGGCTGGAGAAAAGCAGCAATTTTAACTCTAAAGACTTGAAGTTTCTTATGGGGTATTTTTTGTGTGCTTTTCATGTGATATGTGCACACGCACGCACGCACACAGACACACAGACATTTACAGGTAGATGTACCCATCTTCATGACTTAGCAGGAGTTTTCTTTCCCATCACAAAATTCAACCTTTTTGATCCATCAATGTAGTTCCTCTTCTATATTTCCAGACTTACTGCTATTTTTCTTTTTAAAAAAGCTGTGCTGGTATGCCAGTAAACCCACAGAATCCGATTTCATGTAATGCCCTGTATTCTGTTTGACAAGTGAACATCAGGTACTTTTCTATTTATTACTAAAATTAAGTTAGTCGAAAAATTTCTTATATAGATTGGAAAATTATGAGGAGAACATTTATGTGCCCCCATCTTAACATGGGGGAGGCATTAATGCACAGTGGTTTTCAAAGTATTTCATGTAATTAGGAATTGAATTTTTGGCTAAGTTGTGAAAATTTTGTTTTATTGAAAGTCTTATGATGTTTTAAATGTTCATTTTAATTCTCATGATCTTACTAAATATAAAAAAAATGTGCAAAACTTATTCTCTGATATGTACCTTGACAGAAAATGATGCAAAATCCCATTGTCGAAGGAAGAAATCAACTGTAGAAAATCCAATTCAAGTTCAAGAAGGTACAGCTTTAATATTTTTATTTGTACTTATTAACATATATTTATAAATAGAAGTATATAATCTCTCATAACAATCTTTGTTCATGATTTACTGCATTACAAAAAGATTATTAAAATAAATTTAACTAAGCTATGCAAAGCATTTTTTTCTTTTAAATGCAAGTGTGCTTGATATTCTTGAAAGCACTCAGCACATTTTGTAAAATAACAAAATCACATTTAACACTGATGTTAAACACTTTTAACGGGGCACAAATGCTTGACTATATAGAAAAAACATCAAGTGATATTTCTACCATAGTCCATAGGCAGTAGAGCACGTGTATGACTGAATGGTGTTTTATCGAAATGGATTTCTACTGGTGCAGGAGTCAGACAAGGCTGTGTAATGTCACCTTGGCTGTTTAATATATTTATGGATGTATGCATGCATGATGTCAAAATGGATAATACAGTTGCACCCGTTTGTAACGAAGTCATTAATAACAAATTTATGGTCATAGTAAAGGAATGGCCATTCCCCTTGATTTAGGTAGAAAAACACATGGTAAATTATTCATTTATAACAAAGTCAAAATTCCCATTTACGGATGTAACGAAGTGTTGCATATCCTTTAATGTGCTTCCCAAAGTGGAAAATAAACTGACAAATGCCTTAAAAACAAAGCAGATTTTTGCAAAAGACATTACAAGAAATTTACACACAAAAACAAAAACGTAGCAGGGTTTTCCCACGCTTCATGATTCTCTAACTAACTGATGCCAAAGAAACAACCAATCAACAACAGGAGCAGCAGTTAGGGTCGAAGTTCAACTATTCTATTGATCATGACCTTTGGCTTCCCCACAAGGAATGATTCATGCCGCTCTTGCGTTCCCCGAGGTCACTGTTACAGCAATCTGGCTCCGCTGGCTACATTGACTTGTGAGTACAGCATATCATGTGCGAAATTTTGGGATGACTCAAAAGCGTAAAGTGCTAACTTTGGAGGCGAAAGGGGACATAATAAGAAAATGTGATGAAGGCCAAAAGAAAACTGAGGTGGCCAAAGAATATGGGATAGCACAAAGTTCTTTATCCACAATTTTAAATAACCGACGAAACGTGTTAGCGAAATCAGAAGGTGCCACAAATCAGAAGAAGGTACGCCCGGCTCTCTGCCCAGATGTAGAGTCAACAATGAGTAATGATCGTGCCCAACTCAAGTCCAATAACACAGTAACCCATCTTAGCACGAGACGTAGATCTTTTGCAGCTCCTTCATCAGATGGTATTAATACTACGATGATTGCCATGGGCGTGCTAGTTTATACAGCTGACAGGCTTTTAGCTTATCTGCACAGATGCAAGGGCATGCAAGAAAAAATAAGATACATGCACAACACAGGAAACACAACATATACTTACATATTTACACAAAGCAAAAGTTTTGACAAATAAATATATGGTAACCCACCCACCCCATCTACAAGCTAACCTTACGCAGCCCCCCCCTCATGCTAAGACAGTGTACGGTGTTATTGGACCTGATGTAGAAGATGCCCTATTTCACTGGTTTACAGCTGCCAGGGCCCAAAACTTGCCAGTGAATGGCCCAATAATCCAAGGGGAAGCTAGAAAACTGGGCTTGACTTTGGTGTATGATAACTTTAATCCGGGAACTGGCTGGTTACAAAGATTTAAAAACCGTCACAACATTACTTGCAAAGCTGTGATTGGAGAGTCAGAAGAAGCAGACGTAGCCACAATGAATGACTGGATAACAAATAAGATGGACCACATACTTACAGATTATGGAAGGTCAGACATTTATAATGCTGATTGAACAGGACTTTTTTATCAGATGCTGCCATCTAAGACAATGGACATTCGTGGAAACAAGTGCAAAGGTGGAAAGGCAAGTAAACAATGTATCACAGTGATGCTTTGTGTTAACATGGATGGTAGCAACAAAAGAAAACCTTTGATTATAGGCAAGTCTATCAAGCCAAGATGTCTTAAAGGAATGGATTTGTCATCCCTTCCTATCACGTACCACAGCAACAGAAAAGCTTTGATGACACGTTGACAGTCACATGTAATCTTCCTTCAATGAACAAATTGACACCAAAATTGCTGAAGCCCATCAGTTCCCTCCTTCTACAATTGAAAAATTCCTCCAAAATTCCCATTTGAAAAATCTGTCGGCTCTCTCACCAATACTAATGGAAAAACCACCATTCATTGGTTCCATCCCTTTCCACGGATCTTTCTCTTGTAAGATGTGTAAACTTTTCAAAACTATGGGCTACACTCTCACAGTGAAACCAAACCCTTCTGCAATAATGTGCCTGCTTAAAGACAGAGATCTGGTCTCACCCCTGGAGTTTATGCTATTCCCATTTCAACTTCCCCTGGTCTCTCAGTGTATATTGGAAGCACATACCGAAGCATCAATGCAAGACTTGGTGAACACAAAAAAGATGTTTCCAATGGTCTCCCAAAGACAGATTTATCTGCACTAACCCTTGAAGACACCTCTGCAGTTCCCATTTGGGAAGAAACTAAAAAGGTTGCCCCATTCATCAACAAAGCATCTGTACATTTCCAAGAAAGTATAGAAATTTTGTTCACCAAAAACTGCAATTCCGAGACCTCTCACCAAATCCCATTTATTTGGATCTCTCTTTTAAAATCTGGCAACATTTCCAACACCCCAACTTCAAATTGTAGTTCTGGCAACCAGCTCATCCAGTCGATCATGGGTGATCAAGGTCGTAGGACGGCCAAAAGCTATCGCTAAATGAACTTTTTACCATATGTGACTGTGTTTTTGCTCGTTTTGTTTATGTGTTATTGTTGCATGAAGCCCGAGTTTTAAAACAAAAAAACATTGCTGTCAAGTAGCTGTTTCTACATAGTAAAGAATTAATCTTTGATTTACAACTCATCTGTTTCCTAACACTTTGTTTTTCCTTTACACACATTTTACTGAATAAACATGAACACTAATTTTTCAGAGTTGTTTCTGAAGCTATTGGTTATATAAATAAGTTTTGAGGGATTTCCGTTTGGTGTCGTACTTATTACTGCTCGCATTTATTTTAAGGTGGCAACACTGTGATATCGCAGCACGAGACACCAGCTGTCAGAGTCATTATATGACGTTCGATTGAGGTTGTGAAGACGTATTTGTTTTACTCGATGGAAAATGGCAACTTTCGTCCCGACAAAACAGCATTTGTGGGAAGTGTTAGTGCATTACTTTATTGTCAAGAAAAGTGCTGCCGACAGCTATCACTTAATGTCATAAATCTATGGTGAACATTCTCCATCCATAAAAACATGTGAGTATTGGTTTAGATGATTCAAAAGGAACGACTTCAATGTCAGTGATAAAGAACTATCTGGACCACCCAAAAAAATTGCTGATGCCAAATTGGAAGCTTTACTTGATGAGGATCTGTGCCAGACCCAAAAGAACTAGCAACAGCATTAAATGTTAGTCAACCATGCATTTCACAACGTTTAGCTGCCATAGGAATGGTGCAAAAAGAAGGAAATTGGGTTCCACATGCATTGCGGGAAAGAGACCTTGAACGTCGAAAAACCATTTGCGAATTGCTGCTTCAAAGGCTAAAAAGAAAGGTTTTTTTTTGCATCGTATTATTACTGCCGAAGAGAAATGGATATGGAACGATAACCCTAAATGGCAGAAAGCATGGGTGAAGCCAGGTGAACCAGGTCCTTCAACGCCAAAATGCAATATCCATGGTTCAAAGGTAATGCTGTGTATCTGGTGGGACCAGAAGGGTGTGATACACTATGAACTGCTGAAACCATCAGAAACTATTACTGGTGATCGGTATTGAACCCAATTAATGCGTTTAAAACGAGCTCTCAAGCAAAAACGGCCGGAATGGGAGAATAGGCACAACAAAGTCATTTTACAGCATGACAACGCAAGACCACATGTTTCTCGACCTGTGAAAAAGAACTTAAAGGGATCCAGCTGGGAAGTTCTACCGCACCCGCCATATTCAACAGATATTGCGCCATCAGATTCCCATTTGTTCCGGTCGATACAGTCAGCACTTTCTGGAGAACGGTTTAGTTATTATGAAGACATCAAAAATTGGCTGGACAACTGGATCTCTTCCAAGGAACCGGAATTATTCCTTCGGGGCATACGTTCACTGCCTGAAAGATGGAGTAAAGTTGTAGCTTCAGAGGGAGCATACTTTGATTAATATTAAAATAATGTTTCTGTTCTCCAACAACGTGTTTTGTTCACCTCAAATCCCTCAAAACGTATTTATATACCCAATACTTCTGGCTTTTTTGGTATTATATCTTTTGCATCTTTTATAGTGTTTTCTTTATAAACGATATAACATTTAATAAACCATAGTATTAATTCCAGTTTTCATGATTTTACAGTTACGTCATGTCGTGCCTATGAGTCATCCCTCTTTGGTGCATGTGCTCCCAAGGAAATAACACTGGATGACTTGATAACTGGAGGTTAGTTGCAACAGTTTTTATTTGTGTTACAATACACCTTTGTGTCATGTTTTTTCAGTATTACGGGTTTTGATATTGTAATGTAAGCCATGTTAAAAAAAAAAATTGTGTAATGGACAGACAGATTCAGCCATGTAACAGAATAAATATTTTTTTCCAAGCCAGCATAGCATCTATAGCCAATTTCTCTGTATTTTGTTGGTCTTATTTGGCCCATGTGCCACTAATTCTAAATAAACAAATATTTGGGTTTAGCAGTGGGACAAACATTGATTTTATGATGTGGTTTATTCCATCAGGATACTTCCATCCCCCCCCCTCAGATAAATTATGGAAACCTGCAATAAAACTTATTCACTTAAATATTGAAGCATTTCCCTAAAGTGTCAAACTGATTCTGTTCTATATCATCATGTCAAAATTTGAATTGTCAGACAGATTTCATGCATTTCTCAAGTTCTGCAGCATTTTTCAGAGCATTGAAAAGTGTTTGCTTGCTCTTTGATTAGTTCAGTAAAAATTCACAAATGAATACACCTGTGAAAGTGCATATAAAAAGTAAAAATTTATAATTCAAAATTTAACATAACAGTTTCAAATTTATTTTTCCTCTTCTTATGAGAGAGGAATACAATCTGTGTTTACGCTGTTAGTGAAGTGTAGTCTGCTGCCAAAAATCATGGGCCGACTTTTCTGTTATTTTTGCATCTGACAGATGTAAGACAACTGTGTGTGTGTGTGTGTGTGTGTGTGTGTGTGTGTGTGTGTGCACTTAAATATTGAAGTTTGTTAAATGTAGATATAGGCACCAATTACCCTTCTCATGTGGTTCTCTTTATGATTTGATCAAATGACACTAGCTTAACTGCTAATCTTGCATTTCCACAGAGGAAGTACTTTCTCTGAAAATGACATTTCCTATATATTATAACCATATGAATATGATCAATTGTAATGTGCTGAAACTGCTAATCAATTGAGATGTATATCATACATTACTCAAAATAGTACAAAAGTCTATGCACATTTTCTTCATGTGAGAAGCAAAGTCCAATTCTTTAATGGCTATAAGCAAAGTGCGAGAATAAACACAAAATTATGGAAGTGAATGTTGCACAACTGAAGCACTTTACACAAAATAATATAGTGTAAAAAGGTTCTTAAGTCTGACAAGCAACATTGTTCTGCATAGATGTAATAGTAATCAACTCTGCTCCATTGTCTAATACATCAGAGTAACACTTCAAAACAGCTAGGACTCAGTTGCAGGTTGAAGTATTATAGTATAATACTAGTCCAATGCAGCTCCATTGTCCTATATATTGGAATATCACTTTGCAAAGGTTAGGACTCAGTTGCAAGTTGAAGTATGTAGACAGTTCAAAAGGCACATCCAAACTCACATTTAGTGTAAACGCATATAACAAATGAAAGGAGAACAAAAATTTTAACTCCCCACTTGGCTACAGAAAAAGAGACGGAAACCACGTAATTATATCTGAAGGCTGCCAATCAATGGCTGTCATGCCACTGCCTACATCATCCTCGAGGTCACATGTTGAATTTGTCCGACCAAGCATCTCGCCGACAGGTTGCTGCAGGTCGACTTGTAGATTCAGACCATCAAACCGAGGCTGAATTTTATCAAAAGGAACACCATACTGGCCTGATTTACATCTTTTTTTATGTTTACTGTCAATTTCATCTTTCACAATGTGCTTCCAAGAGGATGGCTTTAATGTCGACAGGGTTAACTTTATTGCAATTACTTTCCCATGTTTTTTCAATAATTAAAGCCTGGGAAAATCTTATCATTTGTTCAGAACTCTGGTCCGTAATGATTTTGGCATTCCGAAAATTTGGAATGCACTTATTATCAATACAGTATTTGACTAACACTGTCTCCCCCCCCCCCCCGCTTTCTCCAATTATCCATATGTTGTTTAATCCGTTATTGGAGTTGATTCTTAATGCTACTGATATAGTATTTCTTTGTTGCAGTTCCATCTTGGTATAATATTGGGATACTGTAGACTCCTGTCTTACTTTGTGTTTTTTTTTTTTGGTGCTTTATTCTTTATAAGGATGTCACCATAAGTGGTAACACTTATTACAATACCCCTCTGAACTGTAACTACACTCTTCATAGTAGGGAGGAAATAGCAGGGTAGTAAGGAAAAGTACCACAATATACTATTTTTTCTTTTTCCTGTTGTCTTGGTTTATGTTTAAATTCGTAGATCAGTTTTTTAATCATTTGACTCCAGTATCCATACTCCTCTGCAACATTGGTGATCCAATTCCATTCTTCATTTCGAAGTCTACCAGTGCTGCACAAGACAAATGCTCGCTGTATTAAATAGCGGAATGCTGAAATCCTACGGGTCCATGGATTAAATGACTTTGCAGGTATAAATACCGGAGTGTAAGTATTTTTCTAAATACTCAGAAGTCAACACGTTCCCTTTTGGAAACTACAACATCTAAAAAGGATGGTTCTTTATTTTGTTCTACTTCTTTGGTGAAATTAATAGTTGGAAAGTAACTACTGAAAGTTTTACAAACTGTTTCAATTATTTCTTGGTTTGACTTTCTGAAAATTAAAAAGGTATCGTCTACATATCTCCCATATAGAGCTATATCATCAGCAAACATAGGGAGCACATTGTATTCTATTTCTTGCAGCACAACATCTGCAATAGTGTAGACAAAAAAAAATTTTGGAAAAATATACAGGCAGAAATCCGGTGCACCAATGGGATCCCCTTTGTCTAAACTATTTGCAGATGTTGTGCTGCAAGAAATATAATACAATGTGCTCCCTATGTTTGCTGATGATATATATGGGAGATATGTTGACGATACCTTTTATTTTCAGAAAGTCAAACCAAGGAATAATTGAAACAGTTCGTAAAACTTTCAGTAGTTACTTTCCAACTATTAATTTCACCAAAGAAGTAGAACAAAATAAAGAACTATCCTTTTTAGATGTTGTGGTTTACAAAAGGGAACAACACGTTGACTTCCGAGTATTTAGAAAAATACTTACATTCAGGTATTTATACCTGCAAAGTCATTTCATCCATGGACCCATAAGATTTCGGTATTAAGCTATTTAATACAGCGAGCATTTGCCTTGTGCAGCACTGGTAGACTTCGAAATGAAGAATTGAATTGGATCACCAATGTTGCAGAGGAGTATGGATACTGGAGTCAAATGATTAAAAAACTGATCTACGAATTTAAACATAAACTAAGACAACAGGAAGAAGAAAAATTGTATATTGCAGTACTTTTCCTTACTACCCTGCTATTTCCTCCCTACTATGGAGAGAGTAGTTAGAGTTCAGAGGGGTATTGTCATAAGTGTTACCACTTATGGTGACGTCCTTATAAAGAATAAAGCACCAAAAAAAAAAAAACACAAAGTAAGACAGGAGTCTACAGTATCTCAATATTATACCAAGATGGAACTGCAACAAAGAAATACTATATCGGTAGCATTAAGAATCAACTCCAATACCGGATTAAACAACATATGGATAATTGGAGAAAGCGGGGGAAAAAAGACAATCAAATACTGTATTGATAATAAGTGCATTCCAGATTTTCGGAATGCCAAAATCATTACGGACCAGAGTTCTGAACAAATGATAAGATTTTCCGAGGCTTTAATTATTGAAAAAACATGGGAGAGTAGTTGCAATAAAGTTAACCCTGTTGACATTAAAGCATCCTGGAAGCACACTGTGAAAGATGAAATTGATAGTAAACATAAAAAAAAAAAGATGTAAATCAGGCCAACATGGTGTTCCTTTTGATGAAATTCAGCCTCGGTTTGATGGTCTGAATCTACAAGTCGACCTGCAGCAACCTGTCTGCGAGATGCTTGGTCGGACGAATTCACCATGTGACCTCGAGGATGACGTGGGTAGTGGCATGACAGCCATTGATTGGCAGCCTTCAGATATAATTACCTAATCCCCCAGCAGAGCCACCAGAACACAGCTTGATAATGGTATGAACAAGTACCGAAATGCATAGCATGTGCACTAATATCGCACCATGTTTGCTTATATTTTTGTGAAGGAGCGAGGTTTCAGTCTCTTTTTCTGTGGCCAAGTAGGGAGTTAAAATTTTGTTCTCCTTTCATTTGTTATATGTGTTTACACTAAATGTGAGTTTGGATGTGCCTTTTGAACTGTCCACATACTTCAACTTGCAACTGAGTCCTAACCTTTGCAAAGTGATATTCCAATATATAGGACAATGGAGCTGTATTGGGCTAGTATTATACTATATACTTCGAGCTGCAACTGAGTCCTAGCCATTTTGAAGTGTTACTCCGATGTATTGGACAATGGAGCAGAGTTGATTACTGTTACATCTATGCAGAACTATGTTGCTAGTTGGACTTCAGGTACCTATTTTACATTATATTATTTTGTGTAAAGTTTTTCAGTTTTGCAACATTCACTTCCATAATTTTGTGTTAATTCTCGCATTTTGCTCATAGCCATTAAAGAATTGGAATTTGCTTCTCACCATGAAGAAAATGTGCATAGAGTTTTGTACTATTTTGAGTAATGTATGATATACATCTCAATTGATGACATTTCCTGTTACACTCATCACATTTTGGTTTCTAAAACCTCTAGTTATCCAACACTTTAATTAAGGGATTTTTGCATTAATCAGTTTTTGTTTATATTAAAGCATCCTGAAATAGGTAAAACATTGTTGAATGTTCATGAGAAAAATTTTGATATGCAAATTCAAGGATCATAGTTCTGGATCTAGCTGTCAGGCATTACACTTTTCCAGTCTGTTTGAAAAGTCCATTAGCAAAAGAACAGTTGGAGACATATTAAATGATGAACATAAATAGATGGGATCTGAAAAACAACTGCACACAATTAAAAAAAATTAAAAGTGGCAAGCACGAAATTTAGATAAAGTTATTACTCTATGGATTTTCCAGTAAATGCCAAGCATGGAGTTATTACTGATTAAGTTATTCTTGAAAAAGTGAGAAGTTTGGGAAAGCATATAAATTAAAGAAATCAGCTACAGTAATGGTTGGCTTTAAAAATTCAAAAAATTGTCACAGATTATCATTGAGAATATGGGATGGTCAAACAGATGAAACCTCTGAAAGTTCAGTGGATTAGGCAAGAAAAGAAAAGGTTAGATATCATATTCAGTTGTGGATTGGAAGGTGTATGTAACATGGATGAATCTATTTTTTTAATGGGATGATATCCAATAAGTGGATTTGAAAAAAAAAACTGAGGAAGGTTGCAAAGAGATGATAGATAGAATAACAACAGTTCACTGTGTAAATGCTGATTGATCAAAGAGTTGATGTTATAGGAAAATGTAAAAAACTGTGTTGCTTTAAGAATTTTCATTATGGACTTAATCACTGTGTTTTCAGTCCCTACATTCACAGAATTAGAGATCCAATACATGAGAGTATATGTTTATTTTGTTCCTTACACTGTCATTTAATAATTTTTTTTTTTATGTAAACCTTTTTAAACCTCCACCCTTGCGTATTGCCAGTTTAGCACAATCAATGAAATATGTTGGCTTAACGAGGTTCTACTTGTACTTAACCCTTTAAGTGGCTGATGTACATAACCCAAGTAGTACCCAAAATTTTCTGCACTCCCCAACATAAATGCTGAAATAGCAGCTAGGTTTTACAGTTGGTATGACAAAACAATTCCTTTCCTCCTATCATCTCAGCAGTACTGACAATAAACCTGTCATCAGTGAGTAGCACACCCTTCTATTTGTTTATTTTCTGCTCGATGACCCAAGGCATGATGGGAGAAAGATAGTCCCTCTGACATGGGCATCCTTCCACTGGCTAGAAACAAGTAACAAGCTTCATCTCTACCGTTTTTTTGGTTAGTCGGCACTGTTGTACCCCACCCCCTTGTAGCAGTCAATCAGTCAGAAAGAAGTATTATGAATCATTTCCCTAAATGGCAATTTTGAATAACAAAGATAAGGGGAAAGCAATGCTTTCTGATGCACAGGTTCATTCATTCCAGCAGCATTTGTTTCCACTTCTTAGATGGCAAATTTATTCACTTCAGCCCATTGTGCCAACCCCGAGTTAACTTCTTCCAGCTGGTTAAATGGTTAAGTGTTCAAAATATATTTATCTTTAAATAAGTTTATGTTCTGTGATCAATATTTTTTATCAGTGTTTTACCAATGTTCATACTTGACTATAGGAAAAAAAAGAGATGCCTCTTAGGGTTACCATTATGAAATTTAATCACAACTTGAGTGATCAAATTACTACAAAATGAAATTTCTTTCATTTTCTGTTGTACTGTAATAACTTGCTGTGTAATACTTTCAGGTGACACACAGTACGATGCTTATGTGTGTTATGCTGAAGAAGATCAACTATTTGTTCATAAGCTGGCTCAGTATTTGGAGTGTCCAGATGTTGGTTTGAAGTTATGCATTAAAGGAAGAGATGTACTTCTAGGAAATTTAGAATTTGATTCCTATGTGAGGCTCATAGAGAAAAGGTGATTTTTTAAATAATTTAAGTGCATGTGTGTTTTTAAAAAGTCAAAAAGTGGTTCTGTGTTACTCATTTCAGCTGAACTGATGTTGGTAAATAAATTAATAAAATTCTATATAAAAAAAAGCTGTGAAGTACTGTTAACTAATTGCAGGGAAATTTTCAGTTAATTGTGCAAATGGCTTAAAGTAACAATGTGAAGAAAAAGAGGAAACATGCTTAAGTTACGTAAAAGTTATGGCTGAAAAAGAACTAAAGATATAATTCAAAAATTTCTGTGCAAAATATAACTTTTATGTAACCTAAGTGTATTTCCTCTTTTTCTTCATCATTTATTTCAGTTACATGTTGCTTTCCAATTCTCTCAATGGCTCAAATTGTCTGTGGAATTGTGAAACAACAATTATATCTTCATAACGCTGCATTTTTTGGCGTAGCTGTAATGCTAGAACTCTGTTTTCTGTACACTGTTCATCATACTGTGCTTATCTGGTGGTTAGGTCTGTGATTAACTTCTACATTATGTAATTTTGTACAGTACAGCCATGTGAAATGGTCACTAACCACTTGATTGGACACTGATGAAACAATCATATGGGGATTTGGGTTGTTACTGGACTGTATGGTCACTGTACAAGGGGTGGCTACTTTACCAGGTTCTACTGTTTCTGTACCTTGTTTCTGCCTTTCTGATGTAAATGCTCTGTATGATTTAAAATGCTTCATTGTGGAAAGAGAACATGGATCCTTTCACAGAAACATTTGTTTATTTGTGCTGAATTCTGTAAATAATTAGATATAATTTATAAATACACATTCACTCAAATTTCAATGTCATTTTCATGATAATAGATGCATGATTCGTACACGTCCTGGAAATACTGGAAAAGTCCTGGAATTCCATTTTGTCCTGGAAAAGTTCTGGAATTCCATTTTGTCCTGGAAATGTCCTAAAATTCTGTTGCATGTCCTGGAATTTTATCCATTGTTGCCTTTTTGTCCCTGCACGATGTTTTGTAGTTGAGGATTTTTTTTACTGACATAACTTATGTCTGACAAATTTCCCCTACCCCCTGCAAAATGCCAGGGGGAGAGGAAGTGAGGCTATTGGTTTTCTTGTCTGTTAGGAGGACTGAAGCTACATTATTAGCATCTTTTGCGTCTTGCTTATGTTTCCACTTTGTTTGTCTGGCCGGGTAGTCCATATCTCTGCAATTATTAGTTCGATTTGTAAAATTCTTTTTGTATTGGGAAACTTAAAATGTTAGAATGATGTTCCATTCGTTCTGGGTTGTTTTCCTACACACAACTTCGCCGCTAGAGGGCGCAAATGGGGGTCGTATAGAATTTAAATTGCATTTTATTTCATATATTTGCTTCTAAATATCCAATTGAAAAAATTCTTTTTACTTTCAATGACATTTATATAGAAGACTATTTTAGTTAGTCCCTTTTCAAATAATGCATAAATTTTCCACTAGGGGCGTAAAGGGAAATCGTGATTTTCCCAATATCTCCACTTCTAAAAGTCCGATTTGAAAAATTCTTCCTGCTTCCGATACAGCTCTTGAGGGGAAATGTTATTCATATAAATTTTCATCTTTGGTAAAGAATGGTTTGGCCATCAGGATGTGTGTTTATTTTTGCTTCTGATGTATTTGCAACAAAATCTGAGCTGAAAACTCGACTGAAAAAATTCTTCTGTGAACCGATACCACTCACCTCAAAAAACTTTTTGAGAATACCTCCTGCTTAAAATAGTGCATAACTTTTTCCACCAGGGGGCATACACGTATATCTTATTTTTGTCCATATTCTCTGTTTCTAGGAGTCCAATTTGAAAAATTCTTTCTTTGTTTGAGAACATTTTTGGGGCAAAATGTTTCTCATATAATTTCAAATATTTCTTAATGCACAAGTGTGCCACTAGAGGGCATAAGTTCACGTTTCTGTTTACAGCAATACCTGCAAGACTAAATACCCGATTGAAAAATATTCTCTTTCAATCAGATAGTATGAAAACTCCTTATGTGTATTTTCTTCCCAAAGTAATGCACAATTTCGCCACTAGGGGGTGCAAATATTAAATTTATTTTTCTCAATATCTATATTTCTAAATGTCTGATTTAAAAAATTCTTTTAACACCAGATACCATTTACCTTATGGAACACTTTAGGTTTGTATTTGAGGAGGTTTGTGGTTCACAATTCTGCCATTAGGGGGTGTTTGTGTACTTCCGTTTGCAACTTATCTCTGCCTCTTAAAACCCTATTGAGAAATTTCTTTTTTTACTGTATGCCATTCGCAATAATAAAGATGGAGAATGAATACAATTTTTGCTACAATAAGAAGATCCTCTTCAAACAATGTACAACTTCCCCCTAGGGGTTGTAAAGGTCAAAACATTTTTCTTGCTATCTCTGCTTCCAGGAGACATATTTGAAAAGTTAATTTTCCTTAGCATAGCTTTTGCTATGAAGAATACTTTTCTCCTGTTTTCAACTTTTTCATTATGCAAAATTCTTCCACTAAAAGGCATAGAGTTCTATCATGTTTCTTTCCATATCTCATCTTTTAACTGTTCGATTTGAAAATCTTTTTGTCTCTAATACCTTCCTTCTGCTATGGGAAATGGTTTTTTTTTTTTTTTTGTGCCGTTTGTTAATTTTTGTAACATACTTTTTAGCCACTGGTGGAAGTAAATAACTAATTTTTACATTATTATTTTTTTGTGGGTTATTTTGACCTTTACTGGAATTTTCTAATGAATACTTTATATAAACATTTGCCATAAAGTCAGATTGCTTTCTAATATCAGAAACTTAAATCTAGTTGTTTCTTAGTATTTTCTGAGCTAAGTAATCACTTTGTATCTTCTATAATTAGTTTTCTAATCATGCCCAGTTAAATTGCCAACAATAAGAAGATCCTCTTCAAACAATGCCCAGTTAAATTGCCTTGTGCTAATGAATGCAGTTGTACACAACCCTTGGACTTAAGGTTTTCTCGTTATTCTCTTTCATTTCATGTTGGAAATTCTTGTGCATACTTTGTTTGCTGGAGAGTACAAATTTAAAACATAGCTGCAGGATCAATATTATGTTCAAAACAATACTGATCCTGTAGCTATGTTGTTTTTTATCCTGTAGCTCTTTTTTTCCCCTAAATAAAATGTAGCACAAATACTTGCTTTCATGAATTATGTGTTTAAGAAATAATAATCCCTTTGGTCCTCTGAAAAAGTTCCAAATATTTCACCTTTCATTACCCTTAAATTTCCAATGTAAGCATTATTTCAAAATAATTAAAATAGTATTTTGTGAATTGATTGTGTGGTATAGGAAAGCATTTCAAGAGTAAAGCCACATACCTATGTATGTTTGAGTTTTGTGGGTTTTTTTAATTCTGTAATTTGCTTCAATAATTGAACTAAAGCCAAAGTAGAAAATTTTTTTTTCTCAAAATCAGTGTAGTATACTGTATATAAAAGTTTAGCATGGTCACGTTTTCAGTGGCAGTTTTGGTATTTCAGTATTTATCTGTGATTCTAAGTTTCTAATTAGCTGCAGCGGACATCGTTTTTAACATTCTGCATTAAGTTTGCCCAAGCATGTAAGAAGTTGTTTGTTGTAGGTTACAGGTTGAATAGACCTATAGTTTCACTATGTTTTAAGTAAGAGTGTTTGGATCGTATGTCCTGAAAAAAAATCCAAAAATCCTGGAATTTTGTGATTGAAAAAGCATATGAACCATGATATCACACTTGCCATCATTTGTGTTTAATTCATTTCATTGTTGTGAACATTCCAGAACATGCAATTGAAAGATTTTTTTTTTCTAGATTTTCACTGGTAAGTTTAAATGTGGCATTCCCTGTTAAAGTTTTTGAGACATGGAAAGCTGCTAATTTCCATGGTATAGGAATACAAAGTAGCCATTGCATTTGTTGTGTCATTGAAATTTGGTTTTCAGTGAACACACAACAGAAAAAATATCTGGATGGTTCTGAAACTTTTGGATGAACTTCTAAATAAAATTATTTGATCCTTCCATGTGTGTGTGTACTGTTTTAAAAAAATGTGCAAAATTTGTGTAACACTCTGGTGTGAAAAGGAGAGATTAATTTTTGAATGCCTTATTAGCAAAGTGCCTTCCCCAAAACATTATTAAAAAAAACATAGTAAAAATTCATGTATCATTTGCATTTTCTAAGGTGCTCACAACAGTGCTCTGTGTTAATAAACTAATGTTGCTCTTGGCTTACTTGAATCACTTATGAACATTTCTTCACATTAAATCTGCCCCACCCAGAAAGAGCCAAATGAGACAAAAATGAATACCTACTGTGACCTCAACATTATGCAGTGCAATCAGGCACAAAGCACATCATGGAGTGATACAACCCTCTAATGGAGTCCTGAGGTATCTGGGACCATTCATTTTTTACCTTGTCCCATAATTCAGAGGCATTCTGAAGTGACCAAGGAAAAGTTTCCAAGCATCATCCTATGAGGTCTCGTACATGTTCAATGGGTGATAAATCTAGAGATTTCACTGGCCTTGGAAGTACACAGTCACACCACTGGATGGGACCCTGAACACCAATGCCCACCTGTCCGTCCTCGCTGATCGCATGCATCCCTTCATGTTGGACATTTACCCTGGTGATGATGGTGACTACCAACAGGATAATGGGCCCTGCCATGTTACTAAGGTGTTGCCTATCTGGTTCCAGAAACATGACAGCAATGTCTCTGTTCTCCCTTGTCCAGCAAAATTACCAAACCTTAATCCCATAGAGCACTTTTGGGACTCTTTCGACGTGCTGACCCACAACCATGTTATTTTCAGGACCTGCATGCTCGGCAGCATTCTGAATGGGCATGTGTGCCTCAGGCAACCTTCCAGGGACTCCGCCTTGCTGTTGTCATCTGGGCCAAGGGTGGTGGTTATTCTCATTATTAGGTAGGTGGTTATATTGTTCTGATATGACCATGTATGTGGATCCCCTTATAGGCACACTCCCAAGATGTTAACTTTGTGTTGCCAAGTGTTATCTTTCTGGAAAACAGTGTCTGTGGTACCACTCAGAAATAGTAACATCGTGGGCCATAAAACTTATCCATGTACCACTGGCCTCACGCTCATTATGCACACCTGAGGTGGCCAAGTATCGTAACTAATGATGCCCCATATGAGGATGTCCAGTTTGTAAGCTGTGTGCTGCTCACAGACAACAGCTGGATCCTCTCTATGGCCACATTGTCGTCAGATATCGCTCGATGAGCTTTGACATTGAGGCAGAATCAGGACTCTTCAGTCAACACAACAGGATGCCATTTCTGTAACCACACAACTGTACCATGATAACAATCTAGCCGAGCTCTGTGATTCCCCAACAGTCAATGTAATGGCTGCCGACAATGCAGACCTACCTCCATCAGTCTTCTGTTTTTCATCTCAATCGTGACTGGGATGTCCATAGTTGCTACTACAGCCTGTTGAATGCTCACTGCAGAGTATCTTGTGATTCTGTAAATGCCTGACAATGAATACACAAATCAATGCTTGCTGGCATCTGCCTGACTGCACCAGTCCTGCTGTGATGACTGGGTGTGGCTTTTTGCAACCACTCGCCAACAACATCCAACTGTCTTGGGTGAATCAGCCAGCCAGCTTCATGGGGGCCTACACACCACCCTCTCTCAAATACATCCAGCTGGTGTTAGGGCTATGGCAAAGCCTATGAGGCGTCTTCAGACCGTGGCTCTGCTGTAACAGCCTCCAATACTCTGTTGCTGTGTTCCACATGACCTGGAGCATACGTAACAACATGCCTTTGAGAGCCTGTGGTTGTCTTTTTATCTCTTGCACATCTCATACAATTGGTTTCATACTCAAATCATATTCATATCCCACCTTCCTGCACACACCTAATAATTCACATGCTGATATGCTGACTCCTGAATGAGGTTTCAATGTTGAGCAGTATGCATTAACTGTAGTTAAATACAATTTTTGATAAAATTTATATAGTAATGAGCAATCCACTCTCTTCTCTTCTTTGCTAGCTTGATGCTCCAAAACATGTATGTTTCTGTTTTGTGCCTGTTCTCAGTCACTCCACATTGTGACACCTTTCGATATTAGGGTTACGATAAAAAAAAAAAAAAATGTAAACATGTGTCTCACACCCGACCCACCCACAGGTTTACTGGTTTAGTGACTTCTGGTGATTTTGACCTGGGATCGCCAACCATATGTCAAGGTGCCCATTGAAGGACTTTTAGATGCCAGTGTGAAAAGTACTACTGATTTTAAATTAAAAGTGTGCTGGGCTAGCATATTTTTTATATTATTAGCCTAGCATACTTTTAATTATTTATTTTATTTTTATTATTATATTTTTTATTATTATATATCACCCCTTTGATTCTCATCCCCATAAAGCAGATGTTATCTGTATCATTTATATAAATAGTTTAATTAAAACACAGACTCGGAGTTTAGAATTCTCCATTATTCTTCTGGCCAAACTTACTTCCTCTCTAGCACTCATTATAATTATTCATATTATAAATATTATTAAATATTTATTTTCCATGCTTTTTAATCTTATTTTTATTATCATTTTTATTTTTTTCATTTTATATATATATATATATATATAAGTCAAGTGATGCATAACATCACAACCTCTCCTTGACAAATGTCAACCCCGCCTTCCAGTGGTGCATCCTGTTCCCACAAAAGGGGCTCTGACGACCGCCAATAGCGGTATAACTATACCATTGGGATTAGAGGAAATGCTATCTCACACTCACCAACCCGCTTGGCCAGCGTGGTGAGTTATGGCCAAACCCCTCCAAAATGACTCCACAACTTAAATCTTGGCCCTCAGTCTCCGGCAGCTGGAATGTACCTGGCGAAGGCAGCGGCCAGTGCGACATGAAGGCAGAGGGTGCTAAGAATCCCCGGAGAACCGGACTCGGCTGCCATCTGATGCTAACCTTGGCTACGTATAATGGACGCTCCCTATCTTCTGATTCAAGGATTCTTGAATTGGAAGAGGAACTACAAAGGATCAAGTGGGACATCGGCTGGCTAAGTGAGGTAAGGAGAAAAGGAGAAGATCTCATTGAACTGAAAAGTGGACATCTCTTCTACTATCGTGGGACAGATACTGGCAGAACTAGTGGTGTTGGATTTACAGGGTTCCCACGCAACCTGGAAAACCGGGAAAACCGGGAATTCTCAGGGAATTTGAAAATTGTTCCAAAAATCAGGGAAAACTCAGGGAAAATTGTGTTTTTCCGTAAAAATCAGGGAATTTTTATCAGTGAACTATAAAGGCAGGGAATTTTTTATTTTGCCAGAAAAATATTTTGTTTCAGACTTTTGTAAAATATATTTCTGTATTGCTAAGTTTTAAAATAATTCCGAGTTGTTTTATCCTTCGAGGCAACTTCGTAACCCACCCACCGATTAAAGTGCAGCTGTGCAGGGGAGTGCGTCTCTTTGCGGTTTCACCGTCTCCAGATGATCTAAACTACAACCGAACAAACATACACATCAAAGCAAAGCGTGAAAGAAAGCCATTAATCACACACCCATTTCGCAGGCTCTTATCTGCTGGCGTTCGCGAAGAGAGGCAGTCATTTGTTCCTGAGTAGGTGCCCCGGTTCTCTGCGTAGACTGGGAAAAAAATTATGAAGAAGCTATTTCCTCAATTTTTTAAATAACCGACTGAAATTTTTACAGTGGGCAAGATATATGAAAATAACGTTCCGTTTTAAATTTCGCCGAAATTCATTGGAAACTTTAGAAGTTGAGCTTTTTTTTTTTTCTCCTCCTTTTGCATGTTCTACGTGTCTTTTATCAAACCGTACAAAAACATTTTATTTTGCCGGATGTTGGTCATCCTAATAATTCCCCCTCCCCCTTCCCCTTCAACAGCAGTGTGGATGAATGTTGCAAATTGAGGGCACCTAATTTATTTTGAAAAAGGTTCGTATCACTTACGAACTAAAGCTTCGCTTTTGTAATTCTGTAGCAGAATTGGTATAGTTGGAAAAGTATGTACCTTCAAATGTTAGAACAGGGAAAATATTATGAAATAGGAAGATTCTTCAAGGAGGGGGAAAGATTTATTTTTTTCATAGTACTTACGAGTATTTTGACAAAAAATATATGAAAAATACCATGCAATGAAGCTGGTACTATTGCATACCTACCATATTTCCCAGATTTCACGGCCGTTTTCTAGATTCGTTGTCTTCCGGTTTTACGACCGGAAAGAGATTTTAATTCTGTCATATTTCTATTTCATAATGCATGAAGAAATTTATTTATAGCTATTTTAAGACTATATTCCAATTACTGCAAGAGCTGGCTGGTTGCGAAAAATAGGGTAGTCCGACGCCCGGAACCATAGATTTTCACATCTGGGTCATTCCACGCAAAATCGTCAGATATTGAAATATTCATTTTCCACCAACACATCTCCGATTCGTGCGATTTTTTTTTAATTTTTTTTTACGGGTAGCTGCCTCCAAGTTATAAAAAAACCCCTGAAAGTTTCAATTTTTTTTGTTTCTGATAGATTAGAAGATATTATTTTTTTGAATTTTTGTGCATAGTTGAACCGTTTTCCGTAAAAACGCAAATATCTCCGTTATTTAGAATAAGAAATATAAAATTCATCATTCTCTCGTAATTTTTCCCAAGGTTTCAGCTTATACATAGGAAAAAAAAAAAAATTGCGAGAACAAAAGTTTGACGGGGTAGAAATTTTCTTGTAATCGTAAATTCTTCTTCTTGCGTTGCTGCACCTCACAAGATTTGCATAAATTATTCATTTCACATCTTTACCCTCACATTGCCGGGAAAAAAAAAAAAATCTACCTAGTTACTACTGATGAAAATCTTTGCCGTGCGTGCTCTATTGGTTTCAGGTTTGTCAGTGCAGGCGCTAAAGCCTCTGTCTCCGTTTTGGATGACGTTATTTGTGTGGAGTTACTGCAAATGACCTGAGTGGGCTCCAGACCTTTCTCGCACTTTGCCTGATCAACATCGCACAAATGTATTGCCCTTCGTAAAGATATTGTTAAGAATAAACATGCCACTCGCTGCAGGATGATAAATTATGTTGACAAAAAAGTGTTAGGAGGATTTTATGAGCACACATGCACACAAAACTTCCTCTAATTGTTTCCCGTACAAGTTATTTCACGTAGCGTGGAAATGAACTGTGACCTGCGAGAAAAGTTCAGTACTAATGTTTGCGTCACAAACGTAGCCAATCAATTTTAAGACTTCCGGATTTTGGAAGTACTAATATGAATTGTAGCCTCTCAGGCAAAATGGTATTCCGTATTAACTGTTAGTTTTCCCCACTTGTTGCTTCCATTATTTTCTTTATCCCTGGGTTTAATTTTTTTTTTTTTTTTTTTTTTTTTGCCGTTATGGCATTAGGATCTCTGTGTGCCAGCTTATTGGTTATGAAATTTAACAGCACAATGTCTAAATATCCTATGCTGCGTTATTTAGAAGCAAATAGCAGAGGTGCCAACTATTACGAATTGTCCGTAATTATTACGGTTTCGACTGTCAGATTACGGCTGACAGGTTGGAAGAATTACGGAATTCAGTGTGTTTTGGAGAATCTCAATTTTGTATCCTTTTTTGTTAAACCCTTTTAGTGCGACGCTGCCGATTTGTCGGCCTTCGATTTTGATCCGCATATTTTCCGAATCAGACTGCGGATTTCGGTGTCTCAATGATCATATCATTTATCAATCATATCGTTTTGAAATGGAATGTCCATGAATCATATCGTCAAACAGCGATATTATCGGAAGAATGGTACCGTAATTTTCGTCGTATAATCCGCGGATTATCTGCTAAAAAAGTTAAAATTATAGGTTTTGCGGATTATACACCGATGCGGTTAACACGCCGATTTAAAAATATATATATATATAAGACCTTCCGATTTAAAAAAAAATCTGCAGCGTGATTGTGCAGGGAAAGGTGTAATAATTGGAAAAGGAACTCCCTCAGAAGAATTTTCCTCAGTTCAGGACTTTGTACGGAGCGGGGAGGAGGGGAGGAATGTCGTAATGAAAGATCGGGATAGTTGTGGGGAGGGACGGCAGGGGTCATTTTGTTATCGTTGAGGAGAGCTCTGACTGTCGTGCCGGCTCTGTTTTTTGGCAAAAAGCCAAAGAAGTACGCACAGCGCTTGCTGCACGAACCTATGCGTTTCTCCTTTCGGATTTCATGTGCGCGACCTTGTATCTAGTTTGCTTTCGTTGTTTTGGCGAACGTCGCTGCTGCTGTTTTCCTTCATTGCTAATCATGATATCTCTGAAAAGGAAACGTTTCAGTTACACTGCCGAATTTAAACTTCAAGTGGTGGACAGAATTGAGGATATTATAATGTCACTGCGCGATAGTTTTGAGGTCAGAACACAATCGTGCAGCAACATACGGAAAGCCTCTGTGTCGCGATCTAAAACGTAAACAAATCCGTTGGTAAATTCCGCGGGAGAATTCACTGAAGTTTTTTTATTGGCCCACGTATAAGACGATCTCTCAACTCTGAAAGCAGGAATTCCTCCAAAAACTTTCGACTTATACGCGAGTACATACGGTATTTCTACGACTTGTTCTGTATCAGCCTTTCGTCATTGGCAGTGTAATGCAATAATCTGGAGCTACATCGGCGTGATCTATGGATGCCACACCCTTTATCTGTTCGGAGATAAAAATATAAAACAGTAACCTTTAAAAATGAATTTCTTCATTTAATAAAATAGTTTTTTTTTTTTTTTTCTCTCTTACTTCCTCGGACTCATGTGTTTCTGGAACGTGGAAAGAGCGACGTATTTATTTATTTACTGACGCCACCCACGTATTTGGAGGATTTTCACCTTGGATCTCGCCCTTTGGATTTAACTGCTATAATATATATGGCCAGTGCCCTTAATACCCACCAGATGGAGACGTCTCAGTAGCTGAGCCCATCTTACGGATTTAAGATGTCAGAAGCTGACTTAAAAATACACATAGCACCGTGGATTGTTGGCCACCGTGGTGTAAAGCTAACGCGCTCGGTTAGATATCGAGAGATCCGTGACTCAATTCCCGGCGGCGGCTGAAAACAATTTTTCGGTTGCTATGTGTTTCTGGAACGTGGAAAGAGCGATGTGTTTATGTGACCGACTTTTCTGTCGGAAATTCCACTTCTGATTCAACATCTATGATGTGCGAATTATACGGCGATTTTTTTCCTAAATGTCACAGTCTGCGGATTATACGAATGATTTTTTTTTATGTGAATTTTGCGGTCTGCGGATAATACGACGAAAATTACGGGTAATATGCCGTAAGTGTCATCGTAAAAGAGTTTGCGCTTGCTATCGGTTCCCCACGCAATTTCTCCGTGTGACAGGAGAAAGGTTACTTTAGCCAAAACGTTTCCTACTGCAGTTGAGGCAGGGCTGTTCACTTGGAAGTTGGAATTGTTGGTGTATTATAAGACCGACGTCGTACTGTCGGAAATCACTTTTTCGAGCCCCGTTCGAAGTGCAATAACGATCAACTCGTCGCAACGCGTGGTCCCGCGATGACGGATGTTTATATTTCTTGCGGACTTTCGCCGCGCGGAAAACAGAAGTGCGGTGTTTTATTACTAGAAGCTCTTCACAGTATTCATTTCTTTTTCCTAAACAAACGGACACAATCCCAAAACTCCGTGAAATACGAATCCCCCTCTTTTTCCAAACTCGTGTTAGCAGAGGATGACTTTATTGACAGCTTGTTCCTCCAGACTAGGAGACGTGCTTTTTCCTACTGCGTGAAATTTTTTTCTAAGGTTATTTGAAATGGCTTGCAGTGAGAGTGAAAGTTTGCCAAGTGATGGGGATGAATTTGAATCATCTGAGAGTGATATTGGCCAAGCAACATCAAGCCAAAAACTAGCCACAGTGCCACGCACACCATATCTTCTTCAGAAGGTGAAGATCTTCATAGTGAATCTTCAGATCATGAAAGTTCTGAAAGTGAATGGGAGGATGTAAGAGAGGGAAGTGATGAACAACCTCAGCATCCTTTTGATTGTCATGAAATGCAGGGGCACAAGCAACTGATGTGGCACCTATTGCATATTTTTACTTGTTTTTTACCAATTTCATCCTTGGAATTATTGTTTCTGAAACAAATAAATATGCAAAGAGGTTTTCAGGAACATCCAAATCTTTCTCCCAAATCTTGAGCAAGGAAATGGAAAATGCTGAAATAAAGGTTTCCTTGCGTGCCTTCTAATATGAGAGTAATCAGTAGCCCATGTAGGACGAGATGAGATGAGATGATTGCAGAAGGCATATCCAGTCAAAACAAACACCAGGATTGTGTAAAATTAAAGACTCGATCAAAGCCTTTGGATAATTTTTTTGCAAAAAAGAATGAAAATAGCGGGATAAACGCTGACATGCTATGTTCCCAGACTCTGATATTGATGAAGCTGGATATCCTTGAGCAGATGTGGCATGGAATGAAATATCTAAGATGAAGGATTCATCTGGCCTTCCCAAGTATTCTGCATTGCCTAAACTAATGTTGGCAATATTGACTATCCCTCACAGCAATTCCTCTACGTAGAGAATATTTAGTATAGTAAGGAAAAACCTCGCATACTTCTGCCCAACAATGAGCACCAAAACATTATGTGCCCTTCTTATACAGAAAAGTAAAGCATTTTCCTCAGGTGAGCTGTGTTATAAAAAGTTTTCTGAAAAAGAATATATCACTGCAAAACAAGCAACAAGGAGTTTTTATGTCAGCAATGACATGAGGTAAGTACAATATTGATAATTTAATTTCATATTTTTTTGTGAGGATAGTGTAAACATATAAAGTTATTACACATTTCACGCATTAATTTCTCATGAAATACCCATTCCACGCGTTAGCGATGAGGCTTCGTATGGTGATTACCGATAGGCACCTTATACAAGTATTACAGGTTACACAGTAATACTATAATATTGTCCTTAACTTTGAAAAAAAATGGCGTGTTACATTACTGAAAGTTTGTGTTCGATTACTGAAACATTACTGTAAAATACCCTATTGATTACTGATGCGTTCTGCTAGAGGTTGGCCCCTCTGAAATAGCATAGATTCGATGTTCTCATTGCCATGTGCAAGAACTAACGTTAGCTAAAATAATTACAATTTTGATTTTTAAATGTCAGCAGTATTTTCCCTGATTGCTAGAAATTGTTGGGATGGTACTGGCACACGTTTTTCCTCAGACGCAGAAATGCTGTCACGATTTCTGTTCTCTCTCTCTTCTTTTTTATTTTTTAATAACTGTTTTACTTTGCTTTGTCTTTAAAGATTCTAAGTAAATTCCAATAGAAAATACAAATTGGTAGATCGATTTGATAGAACCGCTCTAACAAAATGTTAGAGACTGTCAGACACTCACCATTTTATCATTCCCATTAGACTTCAATTTCAGCAAACGTTTCTGTGTTGTTTAATATTTATGTAAAATAAGCACTTAAAGTATTTAAAGCTTCATTCAGCATTGTATCATATAAGGGCAATTTATTCTAGTCAGTCACAATTCTACCAGCTTGCATTTTTAAACCTAACTGGAACTCTAAATGCTGTGAGTCGTTTAAAATGTTATTTATATACTTGTGTGCACTTAAAATACAGATAAATCAGTTGTATAATTTCACCTAATCGATTGAAATATTTCATTATATGTAGAATTTAAATTAAGTCTTTGTTCAAATATTCTTTAAAACATGTAAATACATGGTTTACATGTTTTAAAGAATATTTGAACCAACATTACCAAAAATAAATAATGGTACCAAAAATAATATGCCTCATGCATTTAATTGTTATTAAAAAAAAGCAGGTAATTGTATAAAGGACAGTTATTTAAAGAATTAACAAATGTGTGCTTTCGTAAGGAACGCAAGAATGAAAGGAAATGCAACAATTTGTCGCAATGTGATTTGATTTGCCGCTCTGGAAAAACTCTCAGGACCACCTGGAAAACCTGGAAAAGTCAGGGAATTTTTTTCTACTTTTGAGTGGGAACCCTGATTTATAATAAACAAGAAACTGAAGGATAAAGTTGTAGAAATTAAAAGTTCCTCTGACAGAGCTGCACGACTCGTTATCCAACTCTCAAGAAGATGCAAGGCTCAGATTATTCAAACTTATGCACCCACCACAAGTCATCCTGAAGAAGAAATTGAAGAATTTTATGAGGAAATTCGTCATCTAAATAATAAAGGTAAGCAGCACTTGAAGATAATTATGGGAGATTTCAATGCAAAAATAGGGCAACGGCAACAGAATGAAACTTTAGTAGGTAAATTCGGTCACGGCAACAGAAACCAGCGTGGAAATACTCTCGTAGAGTTTGCAGAGGCAGAAGGGTTTTTATCTTGAACTCCTTTTTCAAGAAAAAGCCACACAGGAAATGGACTTGGAGACATCCAAATAGGACGACAAGTGAAATTGATTTTATTATGTGTAACAAAAAATTTGTCATAGAAGACTGCAGTGTGCTAAACAAGTTCAACACAGGTAGTGACCATACATTGGTGAGATGTAAGATGCACCTCAACACGAAACTCAAACGTGGAAAGCTCATAAGACAAACAAAATGTATTGCCATAACCACCCTTAAAAAACACCATAGTACCTTCAAGTTGGAACTGAAGAACAGATTCTCTGCGTTAGAAAGTCTAACGTCGGAAGAATTTCTGAAGTTAACAGAAAAGTAACCAAATCTCTTATGGAAACAGCAACAAAATTAGCTGGGTCTAAGAACAATTTGCATGTGAACAAATTATCAGGAAAAACCAACATGTTGATGCAAAAAAGAAGAGAGATGAGGACAACTAAAGATGTGACTTCCAAAGTGGAATATGTAGAGCTATGCAACAAAGTACGAAAAAGTATCACTGAAGACGTAAGGAAATTCAACTGTGAACTAGTGAGGAAAGCAATTGAAAACAATCAAAGTCTAAAGAGAGCAAAGGGACATCTCAGTAAGGGAAGAAAACAGATTATGGCACTGAGAAAAGATGGTTCTGTAACAAGAAATAGAGGCGAAATTTTGACAAGAGTGAACGATTTCTGCTCCAAATTATATGAAAGGGATGATACATGTACTCCAGACATCATGAAAGGTACCAGAGTTCTTCCAGTCCTACCAGCAGAAGTTGCACATGCAAGCAAGAACATGAAGCGGGTAAAAGCTCCAGGAAAAGATGGAATTACTGTAGACATCATACATGAAGCAAGTGGAGAAATCGAAACAGTACTCGCCCAAATTTTCACTCGATGTCTTAATGAAGGGAAGATTCCTGAGGATTGGAACAACACTACAATGATCCTGCTACATAAAAAAGGTGACATTGAGGATCTCAGGAACTACAGACCTATCAGCCTCCTATCAGTGGTTTATAAAATCTTCACTAAAGTTCTTTCACACCATTTGAAGGTAACACTGGACATGGCTCAACCGAGAGAACAAGCTGGATTCAGGAGTGGCTACAGCACAATAGATCATATCCACGTACTGAGAGAACTAATTGAAAGAGCAAGGGAATATGAACTTCCATTATGCATGGCTTTTATCGATTATGAAAAGGCCTTTGATTTGGTGAAACCATCAGCAGTTACAATGGCTCTGAAATCCTGCGGTATTGAAGATGCATACATTAATATTATTAATAACATCTCTGAAAAAGCAAATGCAAAGATTCGGCTGTTTGAAAATACAACACACATAAAAATTGGAAAGGGAGTGAGACAAGGTGACACCATATCTCTGAAGCTCTTTAATGCCACATTGGAAAATGTCTTTCAGTCACTGAACTGGGAAAACAAAGGGATAAAGATTAATGGAGATTATCTAACCCACCTTCGTTTTGCTGATGACATAGTCATTTTTGCAACTACCCCATCAGAGCTGCAGAGTATGATCCAGGAACTTGCTGACAAGAGTAAAGAAGTGGGATTAAAAATGAACTTTCAGAAGACAAAAGTGATGTTCAATGCTTTTACAAGAAATGAAGATTTATCGATTGATGGAGAAAAGCTGGAGATAACGGACATGTACGTTTATCTTGGACAGCAGATATCAAGTGAAGGTCACATTGATGAAGAAATTAATCGGCATACAAAACTTGCCTGGGGAGCTTTTGGAAGAAACAGCATAATTTTCAAGAGCAATATGCCATTATGTCTTAAAAGAAAAGTGTTTGATCAATGCATCCTTCCAGTACTTACGTATGGTGCAGAGACGTGGACCGTAACTAAAAGAGACATACAAAGGCTGCAGACAACTCAAAGCAGCATGGAGAGGTGCATGATTGGTGTAACCAGGAGAGATAAGAAGAGGAACTCGTGGATCAGAAAAATGACAAGAGTGGAAGACATCATGATCAGAGTTAAATCCCTGAAATGGCAATGGGCTGGACATACTGCCAGAAGAACAGGCCATCGATGGACAGCCGAAATTTTAGATTGGATTCCAAAGGACAGGAAAAGACCCAGAAGAAGATCACATGAGAGATGGGTGGATGAAATTCGAAAGTATGCGGGAGTGACATTGAGGAGACTGGCACAAGACAGACCATTGTGGAGGAAACTTGGGGAGACCTTTGAGCATTGGGGAGACCTTTGTGCAGCAGTGGATTGATAATGGTTGATAATGATGATGATAGCATAGGAAAGTTAAATTTTCACTCATGTAATGTAATATAAACCACAACAAAACTGCACAATGCTGCAAGTATTAGATGTAGTTAGTGTATGTAAAAGAATATTAACATACAAGCAATTTACCCTCATAAACAAACAAATAAGGCCCAAAATCTTCAGATAAAAAAAAAACTAAAGTGAATAACAAAATGACGAAACAATGTTTAGAAAATATTTATAAAAACATTTACTCAGAACCCCTGCATCACTCTTCAGGGAAAGACATCCAGACGCCCTGAGCACACAAGTTCAGTTCAGGTTTCATGAGAATGCAAAAATCTCAAAAAAGCAATAATAGATATCCAATTTGAAATTTTGTGTTGTAAATTTTGATGCATTCTTTCTTCTCTACCTGAACTATAGAAAATACAAAAGAGTCACTGGGATTAAAATTGAACTAAAAGATGAATTATAAAAAACCTTATCAAAACAATAATGTCACATGTCATCATCATCATCATCATTGTCAACCATTATCAATCCACTGCTGGTTGAAGGTCTCCCCAAGTTTCCTCCACAACGGTCTGTCTTGTGCCAGTCTCCTCCATGTCACTCCCGCATACTTTCGAATTTCATCCACCCATCTTCCATGTAGTCTTCTTCTGGGTCTTTTCCTGTCCCTTGGAATCCAATCTAAAATTTCGGCTGTCCATCGATGGTCTGTTCTTCTGGCAGTATGTCCAGCCCATTGCCATTTCAGGGATTTAACTCTGATCATGATGTCTTCCACTCTTGTCATTTTTCTGATCCACGAGTTCCTCTTCCTATCTCTCCTGGTTACACCAAGCATGCACCTCTCCAGGCTGCTTTAAGTTGTCTGCAGCCTTTGTATGTCTCTTTTAGTTAAGGTCCACGTCTCTGCACCATACGTAAGCACTGGAAGGATGCATTGATCAAACACTTTTCTTTTAAGACATAATGGCATATTGCTCTTGAAAATTATGCTGTTTCTTCCAAAAGCTCTCCAGGCAAGTTTTATACGCCGATTAATTTCTTCATCAATGTGACCCTCACTTGATATCTGCTGTCCAAGATAAATGTACGTGTCTGTTATCTCCAGCTTTTCTCCATCAATCGATAAATCTTCATTTCTTGTAAAAGTATTGAACATCACTTTTGTCTTCTGAAAGTTCAATTTTAATCCCACTTCTTTACTCTTGTCAGCAAGTTCCTGGATCATACTCTGCAGCTCTGATGGGGTAGTTGCAAAAATGACTACGTCATCGGCAAAACGAAGGTGGGTTAGATATAGTCTCCATTAATCTTTATCCCTTTGTTTTCCCAGTTCAGTGATTGAAAGACATTTTCCAATGTGGCATTAAAGAGCTTCGGAGATATGGTGTCACCTTGTCTCACTCCCTTTCCAATTTTAATGTGTGTTGTATTTTCAAACAGCCGAATCTTTGCACTTGCATTTTCATAGATGTTATTAATAATATTAATGTACGCATCTTCAATACCGCAGGATTTCAGAGCCATTGTAACTGCTGATGGTTTCACCAAATCAAAGGCTTTTTCATAATCGATAAAAGCCATGCACAATGGAAGTTCACATTCCCTTGCTCTTTCAATGTCACATGTCATCATCATCATCATCATTGTCAACCATTATCAATCCACTGCTGGACGAAGGTCTCCCCAAGTTTCCTCCACAACGGTCTGTCTTGTGCCAGTCTCCTCCATGCCACTCCCACATACTTTCGAATTTCATCCACCCATCTTCCATGTGGTCTTCTTCTGGGTCTTTTCCTGTCCCTTGGAATCCAATCTAAAATTTCGGCTGTCCATCGATGGTCTATTCTTCTGGCAGTATGTCCAGCCCATTGCCATTTCAGGGATTTAACTCTGATCATGATGTCTTCCACTCTTGTCATTTTTCGGATCCACGTGTTCCTCTTCTTATCTCTCCTGGTTACACCAAGCATGCACCTCTCCATGCTGCTTTGAGTTGTCTGCAGCCTTTGTATGTCTCTTTTAGCTAAGGTCCACGTCTCTGCACCATACGTAAGCACTGGAAAGATGCATTGATCAAACACTTTTCTTTTAAGACATAATGGCATATTGCTCTTGAAAATTATGCTGTTTCTTCCAAAAGCTCTCCAGGCAAGTTTTGTACGCCGATTCATTTCTTCACCAATGTGACCCTCACTTGATATCTGCTGTCCAAGATAAACGTACGTGTCTGTTATCTCCAGCTTTTTCTCCATCAATCGATAAATCTTCATTTCTTGTAAAAGCATTGTACATCACTTTTGTCTCCTGAAAGTTCATTTTTAATCCCACTTCTTTACTCTTGTCAGCAAGTTCCTGGATCATACTCTGTAGCTCTGATGGGGTAGTTGGAAAAATGACTATGTCATCAGCAAAACGAAGGTGGGTTAGATATAGTCTCCATTAATCTTTATCCCTTTGTTTTCCCAGTTCAGTGATTGAAAGACATTTTCCAATGTGGCATTAAAGAGCTTCGGAGATATGGTGTCACCTTGTCTCACTCCTTTTCCAATTTTTATGTGTGTTGTATTTTCAAACAGCCGAATCTTTGCACTTGCATTTTCATAGATGTTATTAATAATATTAATGTATGCATCTTCAATACCGCAGGATTTCAGAGCCATTGCAACTGCTGATGGTTTCACCGAATCAAAGGCTTTTTCATAATCGATAAAAGCCATGCACAATGGAAGTTCATATTCCCTCGCTCTTTCAATTAGTTCTCTCAGTACGTGGATATGATCTATTGTGCTGTAGCCACTCCTGAATCCAGCTTGTTCTCTCGGTTGAGCCATGTCCAGTGTCACCTTCAAGCGGTGTGAAAGAACTTTAGTGAAGATTTTATAAACCCCTGATAGGAGGCTGATAGGTCTGTAGTTCCTGAGATCCTCAATGTCACCTTTTTTATGTAGCAAAATCATTGTAGCGTTGTTCCAATCCTCAGGAATTTTCCCTTCATTAAGGCATCGAGTGAAAATTTGGGCGAGTACTGTTTCGATTTCTCCACTTGCTTCTTGTATGATGTCTACAGTAATTCCATCTTCTCTTTGAGCTTTTCCCCGCTTCATGTTCTTGCTTGCATGTGCAACTTCTGCTGGAAGGACTGGAAGAACTCTGGTACTGGTACCTTTCATGATGTCTGGAGTACATGTATCATCCCTTTCATATAATTTGGAGTAGAAATCTTTCACTTTTGTCAAAATTTGGCCTCTATTTCTTGTTACAGAACCATCTTCTTTTCTCAGTGCCATAATCTGTTTTTTTCCCCTTACTGAGATGTCCCTTTGCTATCTTTAGGCTTTGGTTGTTTTCAATTGCTTTCCTTACTAGTTCACAGTTGAATTTCCTTACGTCTTCAGTGATACTTTTTCGTACTGTCTTGCACAGCTCTATATATTCCACTTTGGAAGTCACATCTTCTTTAGTTGTCCTCATCACTCTTCTTTTTTGCATCAACATTTTGGTTTTTCCTGATAATTTGTTCACATGCAATTTGTTCTTAGACCCAGCTAATTTTGTTGCTGTTTCCATAAGAGCTTTGGTTACTTTTCTGTTAACTTCAGAAATATCCACTTCTTCCGATGTTAGGCCTTCTAAAGCAGAGAATCTGTTCTTCAGTTCCAATTTGAAGGTATTATGGTGTTTTTTAAGGTTGGTTATGTCAATACATTTTGTTTGTCTTATGAGCTTGCTACGTTCGAGTTTAGTGTTGAGGTGCATCTTACATCTCACCATTCTATGGTCACTGCCTGTGTTGAACTTGTTTAGCACACTGCAGTCTTCTATGACGAATTTTTTGTTACACATAATAAAATCAATTTCACTTGTCGTCCCATTTGGATGTCTCCATGTCCATTTCCTGTGTGGCTTTTTCTTGAAAAAGGAGTACAAGATGAAAAACCCTTCTGCCTCTGCAAACTCTACGAGAGTATTTCCATGCTGGTTTCTGTTGCCTTGACCGAATTTACCTACTGAAGTTTCATTCTGTTGCCGTTGCCCTATTTTTGCATTGAAATCTCCCATAATTATCTTCAAGTGCTGCTTACCTTTATTATTTAGATCACGAATTTCCTCATAAAATTCTTCAATTTCTTCTTCAGCATGACTTGTGGTGGGTGCATAAATTTGAATAATCTGAGCCTGGTATCTTCTCGAGAGTTGGATAACGAGTCGTGCAGCTCTGTCAGAGGAACTTTCAACTTCTACAACTTTATCCTTCAGTTTCTTGTTTATTATAAATCCAACACCACTAGTTCTGCCAGTATCTGTCCCACGATAGTAGAAGAGATGTCCACTTTTCAGTTCAATGAGATCTTCTCCTTTTCTCCTTACCTCACTTAGCCAGCCGATGTCCCACTTGATCCTTTGTAGTTCCTCTTCCAATTCAAGAAGCCTTGAATCAGAAGATTGGGAGCGTCCGTTATACGTCGCCAAGGTCAGCATCAGATGGCAGCCTAGTCCGGTCCTCCGGGGATTCTTAGCACCCTCTGCCTTCATGTCGTACTGGCCGCTGCCTTGGCCAGGTACATTCCAGCTGCCGGAGACTGAGGGCCAAGATTTAAGTTGTGGAATCATTTTGGAGGGGTTTGGCCATAACTCACCACGCTGGCCAAGCGGGTTGGTGAGTGTGGGATAGCATTTCCTCTAATCCCGATGGTATAGTTATACCGCTATTGGCGGTCGTCAGAGCCCCTTTAGTGAGAACAGGATGTACCACGAGAAGGCGGGGTTGACATTTGTCAAGCAGAGGCTGTGATGTTACGCATCACCTGACCTTACATCCCACATGTACTGTATGTCACATGTACTGTTGTAGAAATGAAAAAGAAACATCAAAACAAAAACCGAGTCAAAATTCTCCCCATAAGATTAAAGACAATAACAGTAACATAAATCCTTCCACCAAACCCTTCATGACATAAACAAAGTCATTCATAGAGAATCGCCGTTAAGACGTAAATCCAAGTTGGAAAATTAAACTCCAGTGTATATATATATATATATATTTTTTTTTTGTTTTGTTTTTCACACAATTTGATTTTTCACATCTTACTGGTGTTGAAGACAATATTACCTTAATGAAATGGAAAGTAAATGCATTATCTTAATAGCTTGAAGCAGCAGATTCCAACCAATCTCTGCCAGACATCAGCTACTTTCATTAAAACTTAGACTTTCATCTACGAAAAAAATACTTCAGTGTAATATAAAACCATCGCCATGCAAATGTGGCTAATAACTTTCAGAGTGAGAACTATATTTTCACCTAGTATGAACTAGGTTTCCAAAATTTTAGAAGTTACCAGAATGTCCTTTGCTAATCTTTTGTCATCTGTCAAAGATTTAATTATAATCATTCTTTGTTACTTTCTCATAGCCTTCTGTTTTTTGCCTTAATTCTACCTGGACCTATTTCTCAGCATTGACTGTTTCTTAATAAGGCACTTTTCAAATATCCATGCCAATTTAATTAAATTTTATTCTTTATTTAAATATATTAAACTATACGATAATATATGTGACAGGATAGGGAGTATAGGTATATTTGTGAGTTTATATCTTTAAACGTACCCCCCCCCACACACACACACACTTAATACATGCATTATGTATGCTTTTCAGTTATTCTTCAGTGCCAATGACTGTTTCATTAATACCAAAAGCAGCCAACCAATTTTAGCATGTTGGCAACCCACTGATTAGACAAAAGTCACACTATCTATGTCTGCTTGTCACTGAATGGCAGTAATGAGGGTAAGTTTTAGTCCAGGCATCAAGCACTAAGAGAGAAGAGAGGAAAACAGGGATTTTATTGTTGTGGAAAAAGCAAGGAAAAATTGCGCTGTTTGTCAAGCGGTAGTATGCCAGAGCAAAGCAATATTGCTGTGGTAAATAACCCTCAAAATGTCATTAAAATGATATTACCAGCACTTAACGCACTTTTGAATTATTGTAAAAGACTCCCTAAAAAACCATAGTATTGGCAGGTATTGAAATCTGTTGAAGGTAAGTGAACTGTCACAAAATTTCTTTAACCTCTCTTAGGCAAACCCTGACATGGTTTGTAATTCTCAGTAAATCAGTGTGTGTGTAAATTCAATGCAAATAATTCCATGTATAAAAAAATCTGTAGAATTTGTCAGCACAAATACAGGGTTAGGCACACAAGCTCACTATTTTTTTGGCATAGAAATGCTGTTATTAACTGTTTCTTGTTTATCCAGCATATCAAAACACTTGGTAAAGTGTTTTGTGTTGGATCAGAAACAGTAACAGAATGGAAAGTGAAAGGAGTGGATTTAATTCCTCTAACAGAAAGCCAAAATTTTCTAGATTTCTAATTTGCCACATGGGGAAACAGTTAATTATGGCTACACATAAAGAAGGAAAGATATGAATATATACTATCCCTTGAATTTTTGTTGAACACATTATTAGCACTGACATATATTTCACAGGTAGCTACTTATGCACATAAAATTTTAAATTGGCAACTAAATAAGAGGGTTTCAAATATACCAGCTGCTAATAGTGTGGCTTGAATTCACTCTGACAATTGCTATGGTTTTCATGAGAAAAGGAAGTTTCCAAGAAGCTTTCATGCAAAGCAGATTTAAATTCTTGAAAAGAATGAGTGAAGACGTATAACAGCAATGAGGAGTAAAATCTGTATATATACATAAAGAAGGAAAATAACTGCTCTTCTTTATGTATACATTTATTTTCTGCATATGATTGCAAATGGTGAGTGCACATGTCATATCACTAGTTCACTCACCTTATATGAATTAATAATGGCATTTCTTCTCCAAAAATAGCGAATTCAATATGTTTCAGTAATGTTTTGGTATAAGGCCCATTTCACACAAGGGAATTTTTTCCGCCCAAACAGTAAAACCGTCTCACAGTGCAGTTGTTAGCTAGCTTTCACACATGCGGTTTTATTACTAGAACGGAAAACAAAAACAAAAAACGCCTGAAGGATGAGTGGGAACTATTAGTGGTTCTTTGTGCAATGGCAGTTTCTTCCCCATCCTCTCTCACAGAAGGGATTGTTTTATTGCAGTAGTGGATGATCCGCTGGCCGCCTGTGTGCACAGCTTGCCTTACAACTACGTTTCTCTAAATTTGGACGGTATTTTCGCCGTCTGGTTTGTAGCGAATACTGCGGAAGCTGAGCGGCTACCACGTCAAAATTTCTACCTCTTCCGGGCTTCTGAAAGTCTTGGTATAACTCTATAGTCTGCTTTAAAACAAGCGGCAAGACAGCCGGGAGACTTATTGCTTCGGTGGAAAAAAATCCGCTTGTGTGAAACGGGCCTAATAGTAGTATTTTGATCGAAGTTACAAATTCATTAACCCATTATAATAGCAGACATCAGGGAAAAAAAGAATGGTACATGTTGGAATTATATGTAGTAAGCAAAATAAACAAATAGAAAGAAAGAAAAGCAGCTTTTATATTGTATAAACTCTAGTCCCGCAGACATGGATTTCTGCATGTTTCATTTGCGGTTTAACATGAGCATCAAAGGCTGAGTTATGGTTTTAGCATCAAAACCAAAGTTATGTTTCTTGAGAGAGGAACTGGTAGTACAGAATGTAATATAAGTCTAAATGGCACAGTTATTGATCAGGTGAATGAGTTTGTGTATTTAGGAAGTATGTTTCGCAGAGAGAACAAAGCCACTCTGGTGGCGCTGTGGTCTAAGCAATGGCTTCTGATCATTCATCCGAGATGGGTCCGTGTTTGAATCCTGGTGAGGCATGGATGTTGTGTTTGTCTTACGGCACTGGCTCTATCCCTTCCCTGGAGCCAGTGGCCCTAAATTAGGAAAGGGTGACTGCTTATAGCCCACTGAGTTGCTCACGGTGGTCGCTAAACCTCCAATCCAAAAAATAAAAAAAAAAAAAAAAAAAAGAGAGAGAGAGAGAGAACAAATTAGATGGGGAAATTAGTAAGCAAGTGAATTCTTTATTGGAAGTCATGGCTACCTTGAGGTTTTCACAGGAATGATGGGTTCTCAAGAGAGTCCCGCATGGCTGTGTATGAAATTGTAATTGTTCATACTCTGATGTATGGCAGTGAAACCTGGGTACTGCAGAAGAAACTTAGGGGTCGTTTGTGTGCTGGAGAAATTCGTTACTTACGGTTTTTTTTTTTTTTTTTTTTTTGCAAGACTCGTTCTGATTGTATGAGGAATGATGTGTTGCAGTCGTGTAATGTGAAGCAAAATGTTGTCAGCAAGGTGGAGACTAATATGCTTTGGTGGTTTGGCTACGTTGAAAGAATGAGTGATGAGATGCTTACAAAGAAAATTTTTTTAGCTCAAGTGGCAGGAAGGAAAAGCAGTTGAAGGCCAAGGAAGTCATGGTAGGATCAGATTCAGGAGTGTCTACATGAGAAAAAGATTATGAGTATGAAGTATAGAAGGCCTTGTGTATGGTGTGTGATGGATTTCAGTGAAGTCCGAGTTATATGTCAAGATCACTGTAAATGGAAAAGTTTGATATGGCAACAGTAAGTAAAAATTATCTGGTTGTTTATATTTCTTTGTGGAGCTAACCTCTGAATCTCGAAGAACAGCTTAGTGATGTGATGTGATATGTATGTATGTATGTATGTATGTATGTATGTGCGTGCGTGAGTGCGTGCGTGCCACTGGTTCCAGAGAAGTGTGAGAACCAGAACTTTATGACAAACATGCCACTCAACCACATCAAGGATTGGAATCTGAGTCCAGCTTGGATGATTAGCCAGAAGCTCAGTTCTCTGGCCACCAGTACAACAGAAACTGTTGTAACAATTTTTTTTTATTAAACATTAATTTGTATGTGTTAAGATATTCCATTTCCAAAGAATGAATCACACTGTGAAACCTTGAGAAAGGCTTTGTAATGGAAAGAAATGTTTTGTGTCAACTAAACAGTGAAGTAAAACAACCAGTTTCTTTCCGATGATCTTAATTTTATGTATGAAAAAAAGCTACCCCCCTGTGGCCAAGTGGTCTTTACTTATGGGGAGTTTGTGGCAAGACTCGTTCTGATTGTATGAGGAATAATGTGTTGCAGTTGTGTAATGTGAAGCAAAATGTTGTTAGCAAGGTGGGGACTAATATGCTTCGATGGTTTGGCCATGTTGAAAGAATTAGTATTGAGATGCTTACAAAGAAATTTTTTTAGCCCAAGTGGCAGGAAGGAAAGGCAAAGGAAGGCCAAGGAAGACATACGTGGATCAGATTCAGGAGTGTCTACATGAGAAAAAGATTATGAGTATGAAGTATAGAAGACCTTGTGTATGGCGTGTGATGGATGTCAGTGAAGTCCGAGTTGTATGGCAAGATCACTGTAAATGGAGAAGTTTGATATGACAACAGTAAATAAAAATATCTGGTAGTTTGTATTTCTTTTTGGAGTTAACCTCTGAATCTCAGAAAACAGCTTAGTGATATGTAAGAAGTGTGCACGTGATCAAGGCATACAATTGCCTTAGAGACTGTGGGTATTGTCTCAGTATTGTGGTACTGTATCAGTATTTATTACGTGAAAGGTACTTGTTTTTGAAGCTCTGTAACCTACATACTAATAGGTGAATAGAACATTTGGCAGATATGAATTAAAAGTTGCAAAACCTGAGTTACTAATTTTAATATTGTAAAGCTTGATCTATTACAGCATATATTTTTGTATACAAGCAAAATATCAACTCCTTGAATTATCTAAAGATCGTGTTTTCCAATAATAAAAATCTACCATACAAGTATTCTGAGTTTTTCCGTTCCCTGTAAACAGCAATTCTAAATTTCAGATTGGCAAGTTGTAGCTGTAAATGCTCGTTGAAGTCAGGATTTCATCCTGAAGCTGTACTTTTTTTAATATGTCAGTACAGCTTCTGTATTTCATTCTGAAGCTGTACTGACATATCAAAACTGTCACATTTCATGGAAGTGCTTACTTATTTAATTGTAAGGGCTTTTTCTCTCTTGCATGAAGCATTTTTAGGTTTTAATTATGTGGATTAAATTAATAAACTGTGTTTTTTTCAGGTGCAAAGTTTTGCTGTTAATTCTAACACCAGAATTCTTGGGGAGTAAAGAATGTGAATTTCAAATGAATTACGCTGCAGGCTTAGCAGTAGGTAAGTGTTGGCAATGCAAATTAATGATTGAGGAGTTCTCGTTTTTTAGTTTTTGTCATGTCATTCCAAATTTGCTGATGTGAAACAATGATTGAGGAATTTTCAATTTTTAGCTTTTGTTGGGTTGTTGCAAATTTACTGATATGAATGAATGTGATTGAGTTTTCATTTTTTTTTTTTTTTTTTTTTTTTTTGGTCAAGTCATTGCAAGCAAATTTTTCCACCTGAAAATTTTGTGATATCAGGCTTTTCTTCAGTTTTTTTAAGACAGAACATTATAAATGAAATAATAATAATTCAAAACAGCTGCTATCATAGTGGCCAACTCTCATGTTTCTTTCTACAACATACCAGATTTTCTTATTTTATCTTCATAACTTTCCATTTTCTGATTTTATTTTCATAACTGTCCAGTTTTCTCAAAATTCTTAAGAATCTAAAAAGCTGTGTGTGTGTGTGTGTGTGTGTGAGAGAGAGAGAGAGTGAGTGATTTTATTTATTGTTTCTGTAGAAATGGGGGGGGGGGGTGAAACTTGCATTCATGCAAATTTATAGTAATCAAACTCTGGTATTATTTCAAAATTTCAAAATTGAAGCTCATATCTAGGCCTAATGTATATGCCAGACATCAATACTATTTGATTTTTACGTGCATTATTTCAACATATATTGGAATATTCCAGAATGTATTGCTTACCTCTGAGGTCCGCTTCCGGAAAAAAATCCCATTTGATACACTTTATTTGGTCCCTGTCGCTGTCCCTGTCCTTCACTCTGTGCCTAGCTGTTATGGTCCCCTTTTGCTTCCACCTTCTTTGGTTACTCGAGTGTTACAAATATTTAAAATCTCATGATGAATAGATAAAACTTCCATAAAATACAAACACAGAAAATTAAAAAATCTAGATACTACCGGTGAAGCACTGTAGGTAACGGAAAAATTGAAGTTCCCTATGAACCAAGCCTCCTCTATCAGCATGAAGTTTTGTTAGAAAACACAAAGCACACAAATGACGTGGTGAAACTTACCTATCACCATTGGAGTGCGTCTCAAAGTGTCGCATTCCAATGGTGATAGGTGAACCACGAACATCTGTGGGGACATTGCCAAGCTCCCGATAATGCCCAAAGTGTTGGGCGGAAAATTTCGAGCATTTTTAATGAAGGTTTTTTGTCGGTTTTCTTTGTCCAAATTTAGACTCTTCAGTTTTACCAGGTTGTTTGTGCGCTTTGTGTCGAGTGTTTGTGTTTTCTACCAAAACTTGATGCTGCTAGAGGAGGCTTGGTTCGTAGGGAACTTCAATTTTTCTGTAACTTACAGTGTCTCACTGGTAGTATCTAGATTTTTTTAACTTTCTGTGTTTGTATTTTATGGAAGTTTTATCTATTCATCATGAGATTTTAAATATTTGTAACACTCGAGTAAGCAAAGAAGGTGGAGGCACAGAGTGAAGGACATGGACAGTGACGGGGACCAAATAACGTGTGTGAAATGTGATTTTTTCCAGAAGCGGACCTCAGAGCTAAGCAATACATTCTGGAATATTCCAATACTCTGGTATTATATACGATTCCTGAGAAGTTTTGTTGTGTGCACTGTAGAACCAGGGTTCCCACTCAAACTGAAAAACAGGGAAAACCTGGAATTCTCAGGGAATTTGAAAATGGTTCCAAAAATCAGGGGAAATTATCCTTTTTTGTAAAAGTCAGAGAAAACTCAGGGAAAATTACCCTTTTTTTTGTAAAAATCAATGGATACTTTATTTTGCTAAAAAACTTATTTTTTCAAGATTTCAAACTTTTGCTTGCAATTACTGCCTGCCTAGAATTTGGTAGATCTTACTTTCAGTTATATTAAGTATTTCTTTTATTCTCTAAAAAAGATGCAAAATTGAATTTTTAAAATTGCCGGTTATTAAGCTTTTGTTCAATTTCTGCAAGCAGCTATAACATGGAACAATTAGGCACAATGGCTTCTGCTTGAAGAAACACTTTACAAGAGAACCAACCAAATGATGGATCAAAGTCCTTTGTCTGTTGGCTCTCTTGAAACATGTTTCTTTGAACAGAGCCATTCATTCAGTTTATAGAAAAACTGAAGCTATTCAACTGACAGATTTTTTCTTACATATGACCTGTTTCTATGGGAATGTATTTACGAATTCCATGTGGGTAGTATTCACAAAAGTTCACGGAACTTTGGTACAGAAAATAATGTGCACAGTTAGTTGTTATTAATGAAAAGCATGTAATTTTATAAAGACAAATTACGTAAAGAATTTACAAGTGTGTGCTTTGATGAGAAAAATGAATGGAATGGAATGAAATATAACAATTCTTTGCAACATGCCACTCTGGATAACTTAAAAAACCCACCTGGAGAACCTGGAAAAGTCAGGGAATTTTTTTATTACTTTTGAGTGGGAACCTTGAGAATGCTTCAGGTATGTGGAATGGTAAGTGTAGTGCTCCAGAACTTTTTTTCTGTTAATTGGAATTTTGTTGTTCAGTAAACTTTTATGCAGATATGCATTTCACACCATTTTTCAGGGAAATTTAAAGATATTTATTTAATGGATAACTTAAAAAACCCACCTGGAGAACCTGGAAAAGTCAGGGAATTTTTTTATTACTTTTGAGTGGGAACCTTGAGAATGCTTCAGGTATGTGGAATGGTAAGTGTAGTGCTCCAGAACTTTTTTTCTGTTAATTGGAATTTTGTTGTTCAGTAAACTTTTATGCAGATATGCATTTCACACCATTTTTCAGGGAAATTTAAAGATATTTATTTAATAATATAGTATCTGGCAGTCTTATTTGTTGATATTGATAAGTAAAGATCGGATGTTCGAGTATTAAAAACTTCCAAAATAAGTAAGCATTCATGGAATAAAAATCAAGATATATGCATTCAGCACACTTGAAAGTTTTAGTGTAGGATTCATATATTTAGAAGATGTGGGTGTATGTATATTTTGTTCTTGAATATTTTAATGATTGCATATGATGACTAAATACTGTCTTGTATTTTTGAAAGAAAAAGCATGCCTTATGTCATTGAAAAAGTGCTTTTATAGAGAAAAGGTTCTTGCCACATCCACAGAGGTTATTGGTGCATATTTAAAGCGCACAATGCGAATGGGAGACATACTATCACAATTAATATTTCTTCTTGAAGAATTTTATAAATTTTTCAATTTTTTGTGAACCAGCATGACTGCAGATTTTTTTTTTTGTGTGTGTGTAGCTTGCCCTTGCACACACCATGTATATTTTCGATGTCTTTCTTCATGTCTTCTATCATCCCTTTAAAAGAGTTTACTAAAGTGTCATGCTTGTTTTCCAGAGTAAATAGAACTGTGTGAAGTTTGGAATAATAAGCATTAATAACTACTAGTCCTCTGGTAATAATTAATTTTCTTAATAGTTGCTTGGCTGTAAAAATCATAGAAAAATCCTCATCTGAAGGGCATCATTCACAATATCTTAAATTCGTTTCATGTGTGAAGCATAATGAACTGTAGCAGAAATCGATGTTCCCCACATTGTTAAAATTGGTTGTGGCAGGAGATTTAATCCTAGTTGTAAATGCATTTATGGCACCTCTATTCATAGTGATTGTGGAATAACTTTTTTACGGGTCTTATAGAGGTTATTTTTCATGAAAGTTGGTTGTCAAAATTTCGAACTAAAGCCTAGTTCGTCATCAGGACTATGTCACTGGAGTAGTTGCTGCCACTCAATTGGAAGAGTCCATCCGCAATTATCGTTAATTGTGGTACTTCTTCTTCTTGCTATTTCGATCCCTTCTTCTAGTTTCCTCTTTACTAAGTTTGACTGGTGGGCAATTATTTTCACTGAGTCCCAATTTATGGAGTGTCCACTTGCTTGTATATGTCTGTCTAGCCCTGTTTGCTCATTCCACCCTGATTATATTAAATCGAATACGGCGAGACAATTTTTGGAAAAAATTGAAATCCTGGTCTCTTCAGCTACTCAAAAAGATCTTCACAAAGAGGAATTAAAGGAAATATTGGCAGAAAACAATTACCCCTCCCCATATGTTGAGAAAATATTTAAACAAGTGCCAAAAAAGAAGCAGGAAAAAACCAACTTCAAATTCACCAGCAAAATTACGTACCACAAGGGACTTATCGAGAAACTGAAAAGGATCGGAGCAAAATATAATATCAGGCTAGCTCCAGATCTTAATAACAAAATAAAGAAATTCCTGCCAGCTTTAAAGCAGAAAGAATTGGACATCCAATTGCAGGAAGGAGTAATTTACTGCATCGACTGTAACTGCGGACTCAGCTATATAGGAGAAACAGGGAGAAGTATTAAGGTCCGAATGAAAGAACACCAAGCAGCTATTAGGAACATTGGGAACAAAACAGGGCTAGACAGACGTATACAAGCAAGTGGACACTCCATAAATTGGGACTCAGTGAAAATAATCGCCCACCAGTCAAACTTAGTAAAGAGGAAACTAGAAGAAGGGATCGAAATAGCAAGAAGAAGAAGTACCACAATTAACGATAATTGCTGATGGACTCTTCCAATTGAGTGGCAGCAACTACTCCAGTGACATAGTCCTGATGACGAACTAGGCTTTAGTTCGAAAATTTGACAACCAACTTTCATGAAAAATAACCTCTATAAGACCCGTAAAAAAGTTATTCCACAAGGAGATTTAATTCAAGAGACATTTCTTTAAATAATTGAATTTAGAGGGAGCTTTTTAAAAAACTTTCTTTTGACTTGATATCAATCAGTCAGTGGCAGGAAATAATATCCTCACTTCTGAAACTCTGTGCAATGCAGGAACCAAACATGTAAGATGGATCATATCTGAAAGCAAAACTCTTAAAGCTTTACCAGTCTTTTTCATATAACTAGCAGTGTTTATAATGGAAAGTAATATGTTATCGCACTTTGTTTCAGGCCAGAGAATGTTTGAATGAAGATTTTGTAAACAGCTGAGCTATAGTAGGACTTTCAATTTACTTCCGATATTGGAGGTTATTTATTTATTTATTTATTTTTTTAATGTGCATTAATGCATTTGCATTTTTGAACTTCCCTTTTGTTGGTAAAGTTCGATTAACACTTATCGCACGTGAGGCTTGGCTTTCAATTCTTATTTCCGTTATGTGGATGCAGCATGGGTGTTTTTCATTCAGTTGCGGGTCCACTTCATTTATTTTTTTATTTTTTTCCGTTGGTATTTAGCTGGCCTCGTCACTAAATGAGTTTTTCCTTTGCCGCCTCCTCATTTACTTCAATAATTTTTCATAACCAGAGTACTTTTGGTAATAATCCATTACCGTCATCTAGGGGACGTTTTGCTCCGACTAGCACGACGGACCGTGTCAGCTGGGCATTTCGGTGGTTCTCGCGGGCTGCTTCTGTTATTGGCTATCGCTTCTTCTTGGGCGTTGTGGCGCCATCTCTTGTTGGTCACTGATCTCATTTTTCAAACTTTTTCATTTTTCTGCTCAATTTTAATTAAATTTCTCCAGCTGTTTCTCAATATATTAGGGTCATTATGGTTGCAAACTTTTGCCCTATTTTTTTCAATCATTTACAGCTCAGAATACTATTCTGAGCTGTAAATCCGAAAAACACTTCAGAATAGCAGAGTCGTTAATGATTGAAAAAAATAGGGCAAAAGCATAATGACCCTCTAATATATTGAGAAACAGCTGGAGAAATTTAATTAAAATTGAGCAGAAAAATGAAAAAGTTTGAAAAATGAGATCAGTGACCAACAAGAGATGGCGCCACAACGCCCAAGAAGAAGCGATAGCCGATAACAGAAGCAGCCCGCGAGAACCACCGAAATGCCCAGCTGACACAGTCCATGCTAGTCGGAGCAAAACGTCCCCTAGATGACGGTAATGGATTATTACTGAAAGTACTCGGGTTATGAAAAATTATTGAAGTAAATGAGGAGGCGGCAAAGGAAAAACTCATTTAGTGACGAGGCCAGTTAAATACCAACGGGGGGGAGGGGGAATGAATTGGACCCGCAACTGAATGAAAAACCCCCATGCCGCATCCACATAACGGAAATAAGAACCAAGCCCCACGTGTGGTAAGTGTTAATCGAACTTTACCAACAAAACGGAATTTCAAAAATGCAAATATAGTAGGACTGTTAGTTTTTTCTAATTATTTGACACATATCAGAAATGCTTGAGATGGTTTATCTAGGTCCGTAATTCTGATATTTCTGATATTGACATTTGCTACCAATCTACCTACAGCATCTGTGGTTTCATCAATAGAAATCCAGATTTTTTTCTTGTGAACTTCTGCGATATTTTGAATTGTATTTGAATAACCATTCTCTAAATGTTTTCTCAAAGTTGATTCATTTGGAACTCTTTCTTTTGTGTGATTTTCCAAGAAATGCTTTTTAAGGGTGAATTGTCTAACTTTCACAGTGGAACTCCTGAGTTGATGAAGGCCTTGCATAAATCCAGAGAAAACTCTGACTTGCGTATGGATGTAGATGCATAATTTGAAATTAGGCATATTCTTCTTTTTCACTTCTGGGTAGCTTGAAGACTTAATATGGCCATCTCAAGATGTTGGGAAATGCTAATTTTTTTTTCACTGGAAACAGGCTTTTTACACACTTTGTAAAACAATATTGTCCCATCCAAAATACATTTGGGACCAAAATCCTTGCACACTTATTCAGCCTTCTACTGTTACACATTTTACATTTGAGTTCAAAGTGGAAACGTCACAATTTTTTAATTACCTTTTTAGTTATTCATAGTAATTTGCTTATTGGTCATTAAATCTAGTTTATTAAAATAATTTATTAAAAGTACACTTCAGTTTTCAAAGTTATTGAAGTTGATGATTGATTGAAATAATTCGAAATGTTGCACATTTTGTCAACTCTTTTTTGTAAATGTTCCAAGGAAAGATGTTAGGTTAAGTTTTTAAAGAATATGGAAAAATGTTGATTTATGTACAAGGTGTCTACAAATGATTGGGGCAGTTTCACAATTTTATTATAGGTATATTATTTGACATATGATCACAAAACTGTACAATTACATATAACAATGCACAAAGTTTTATTTGGGCATATTACAGGTGCTCGATACACGCTCCTTCAGTGATTCTGCAAACATCAACTCTGTAATCAAGTTCCTCCCACACATGAGTTAGCATGTCTCTATCAATGTGAGCAAAGGCATTGATGATGTGACCCTCACTTTGTCATCGGGCGTCAGGGTTTGTAGCAATTGCAAGCGGTACGGCTTCTGCTTCAATTCTTTGCGTAAGATCTTTCAAACAGTTGATGGTGGAATATCCAGTTATCTACTTGCTGTGCATGTCAACTTCTGTGGGCTATGCACGAAACTTGACGCACGAGTTCCACGGTTTCTTCAGGCACTGATGGATGACCTGTTGATTTCCCTTTACACAGGCATCCTGTTGCTTTAAACTGTTTATGCCATCGCTGAATGGAGTTGGCGCTGGGTAGAATTTTCCTAAATTTTGTTCAAAAGTGTTGTTGCACTGTTGTCACAGATTGACTAGCATGAAATTCGAGGACAGCAAACGCTTTCTCACTGTTTGATACCATCTTACCGACTATAAGACAAGAACTGCCCTCTCACAGCCTCTAGCTGTGACCAAGGTAAACTTTGAGCAATGCGTGTCTGGCAACATCCAACTCGAGCAGCATATTGCTAATATTATACCCACAAAAAAAAAAAAAAAAAAATCACGAAACTGCTCTAATCATTTGTAGATGCCCTGTACTATCGTTTACTTAAACTACCTGGCATGGGCAGATCCAGAAACTTACCCCTTAGGAGGTGGTTGCTCTGATCTAAAATAAAGATGGATAAGAGACTTAGCGGATGGGTCTCTCTCTCTCTCTCTCTCTCTCTCTCTCTCTCTGAGGTTTTCCTGTCAAAAGAAAAAAGGTAATGTAAAATTTTTAAATCGCGGCATGAGAAAAACAACTGAAAAATCAGCCCTATTTCCCTGGTGTTCAGTTGCCTGCTTTGCAAGGAAGTGAGCTCCATACTTTTTAAATATCAAGTCTGGATAGAATCTTTCATAATATAGGATATGAAAGATTCTATCCAGACTGGATAGAATCTTTCATAATAAATTGGAGCCCTATCCAGACTGGATAGAATCTTTCATAATAAATTGGAGCCCTTCTGTTTGATTACCTTAATTTAATATAATAACTTCCAACTTGAATCTTTGAATCATTCCTGTGTAATATGACCAGTAATTCCTCTTTAAATTATTGGAACTTTATTCTTTCACAATGCATGATTCTTGCTTACTTTGAAAGGAACTTCCATTTACTTCACTACATTAAGTCATTCCTGCACCATTAATTGTCTTGCTAACAATTTTCTCTCAGTTGTTTCTGCAAAAATTACATTAAACAAAGCACATGCATTGCTTTTCATAATCAGCCAAAATCTCTTTTCCACTCTCAGCTTTCTCTGTTCTTAAAACTAGTTTCTTGTGTGTGTGTGTGTGTGTGTGTGTGTGTGTGTGTGTGTGTGTGTGTATCTCTCTCTCTCTCTCTCTCAACACACAAACAGAACATGTGCATATCATGAAGGTCATAGAACTCATGAGCCTCATGTTAAACACACTTCTTATAACTATTACCCAACCTGAGGTAAAAGAACATACCTCCAAATCACTAGCATATGTCGTGCTTTAACTCAACAGAGGCCTAAACTGCACATGGTTATTTAACTCTGAAATTATGTATTTACAAGTTAAAATAAGCTATTATAAAACACATTTACTATACATATTGCTTTTTATAATTTAACACACTAAACATTCAAACCATTAAAATATTTAGTATTATAAAACCATACGAAAATACCATTGCATCTGGTGGAAAGACACCATTCACAAACATACTTGACTATTGCAATGAGTGGTTTCACTAGCCCTTGGCCAGGATCATCAGGTTTATGAGATGTCGCTCGAGGATCAACTTTGTCTGTGGAGTAATTCTCCCCGACAGACAAAGTTGATCCTCGGGATGAAGGAGAAGAAAGGGATGTGGCATTTTTTCTCTGCGTATGTCTGAAATAGTGTTGATCTTCGACACTGTTTTCACTTTTTATGAAATCATTCATAAAAAGTGAAAAAATTATATAAGAAAAAGAAAAAAAAAAGACTTTTATAATTGAAATTCAGTGTTTCTGATCTTGAAAACTTAACTCTTAAGATTTTATGGTAGTGAAGAGAGATATATTGGGTGATTCAAAAAGTCTCGATCCATTTTAATGAAATTACACTTATGGTAGTGAAGAGAGATATATAGGGTGATTCAAAAGTCTTGATCCATTTTAATGAAATTACACTCTCTCTTTTCTTTTTTACAAGTCATATAAATCATGCTGACAAAAGAAGAGACAATAGCCATTGTTTGTGGATAGTTGAAAGGTTTATCCTATGCCAAGGTCCAGGAGGAATTCAGGCGGAAATTTGACAAACCCTGTCCAGCAAGGGCGAATATCAGGATCTTGGTGAACAAATTTTGCAGAACAGGAAGTGTATTGGATGAAGAACGTTCTGGGAGTCCAGGGACATTGGCAGAGCCTGTGACGACATACAGGAAGTGGAGAACTTGTGCCTCCACACCCAGACTCGGTAGGGAGCTAGGTATATCACAAACAGCTGTGTCGAGAACCCTATATTTTTTCTTCAGAAATGTGCCTACCATGTCCAGGTCATTCATTCACTTGAGGATGAAGACTATGCACCTCGCCAGGCTATGTGTTACAATCTCCTGGAGACTGCGGAACACAAGGACCTGATGGATCACTTATTGGTCAGTGATGAGGACACCTTTCACATGTGTGGAATGGTAAACTGCCACAACAGGAGGATAAGGGCAAATGAACAGCCGCAAGAGAGCTTCAGTAGGAAAGAAACACGCTTAAAGTTAATGTCTGGTTGGTATTCACCAAGACAAAGCGAATAGGCATATTTCATGTTTGCTGAATCCACAATCACAGGAGGAACATATCTGGATATGCTACAACTGTTCTTAGAGCCACAGTTGATTTCAGATGGCATTTTCAATACAGTTGTGTTCCAGCAGGACAGGGCACCACCCCATTTTTCGAATATTGTCCGTGATTACCTGAATGCAGCATTTCCTGGTAGATGGATTGGAAGAGGCTCACCTTGGCTATGGCCTCCTCGTTCACCTTGGCTATGGCCTCCTCGTTCACCTTGGCTAGGGCCTCCTCGTTCACCTGACCCTGACACTCTGGACTTCTTTGCCTGGGAATATATCAAGTCACAGGTGCACAAGGTGAAGATTAAGAGTATGCAGGAACTTAGGAATCACATTGCAGCTTCTGTGGACACCATTACCCCTGATCTTTTGGAACAGGAGTTTAGATCAACTGTGCAGTGGTGGCAGTTGTGCCTCAACATGCAAGGGGGTCATATTGATTGACACTTGTTCCACGTCCTAGTCATACATTTCATTGATTTGTATTGTTTTCTCAATCATTAAAGTTGTTTTTCTTGGATATGGATTGGGACTTTTGAATCGCCCTGTTATAATTCAACATTTTCGTAGTTAAAATTAAAAGATAATATAACCCTACAATAGATTGCGGCACAGTCAAAGATCCGCCGTTTCCCACTTGTGTAGAGAGAAAATGCCACACCACTTCCTTTTCCTGGAGGGTAACTTTGAATTACTCCACAGGCGAGGTTGATCCTCGAATGGCATCTCATAAACCAGATGATGTTGGCCAAGGGCTGGTGAAAGCGCTCATTGCAATGGTAGAGTATATTTGTGAATGATGTCTTTCCACCAGATGCAATGGTATTTTCGTGTGGTTTTATAATACTAAATATTTTAATGGTTTGAATGTTTAATGTGTTAAATTATAAAAAGTTATATGTACAGTAAATGTATATATGAAACATATACGATGTTTCATCCCCGAAAAGAATGAATCTCATCTGCAAGGATTTTCAACCTTTGAAGGTCAGCGGATTTGCATGATGATGATGGACATGCTTAGAAGTGTTAAAGGAATAAAGTGACCATGATCTTTTGAGTAAGTGATTAGTTGTTTTAATAATATATCATTAATGAATTGCACGTAAATATGCGCACGTTGTTGGTGTTTTAATACCTTGAAAATGTGCAAATATTACGAAAATGCTTAATGTTTGACAGATTTAATATTCATGTTGAAAATTGGCTTCCTAGTTTCTTAATTCAATTACTAATCAAAATATTTTATTATGGGAATTCTTTCTAGGAAATTTTTATTTTAATTGCACATTTTCAGAGAAAACTCTTTTCTTTCTTCAGGCTGTCTTTTGTTGTCACTTTTTCCTGTCACTATCATGGTTATGGTTAACCTTAATGGTTACGGTTATTTTTCACCAAATCCTACCGGATGTTAGGCAGGTATAATCCTCTGCAGTCCATTGATGATGGAATTCTGATTTTTCTCAGTCTCTATTATTCCTTCTTTTAGCTTTTTTTCTTTTTTAAATTGCTTTGGAAACATGACTTTAAGGAATTTCCTGTCCATGTTGTGACCAGTTTCTCTAACATGCCTATCTAAACCTGTCTTGTTGGAGCAATTTTTTATAGCAGCTTTATGCTCTGCTATACAAGTTTCTAGTCTGTGATCTGTCTCACCTATGTAAGACAGTCCACAACTGCATTTTACTTCATAAATAACAACTTGCATTTTTAAAAAAATCTTCTTCTGTGTGAACTATTTTGGGGAAATTTTTTTAACTTTGTTCTCTAAACTTGGAGCTAGACTAATATTATACTTTTTACTAATTCTCTTTAAGAACTCGAATAAACTTTTGTGATAAGAAATTTTTCTAGTGAATTTTACGTGTTGCTTTTGCAGTTCTTCTTAGCATGAGAAATTGAGAAGCTTCTAATTTTAATTTGAAGTTTTGGATTAGTAATAGATGTAATGTGTCATTTCGAGAAAGCACTTTGAGAACTTGAAGATTAGGCTACTCTTTAATAAAGTTATTTTTATGTACAAGCTTTTATGTTAAGAAGAAAGTAACCTATTTAGTAAAGTGACAAATGACAATACTTACATTGTTACCAAACAAATGTGTAAAAATTTTGCTATGCATGTCAAATATATTGGATTACATAGCGTGACTTTAACATATTTTCAATCTTGTGTATTAATGAAGTTATTGCAAAAACCTAGTGATAAGATACCTTAAAAGTATAATTTAGCAATACTGGTATTACTAGGGTTACTTTATTTATGCTTTTTTTTTTTTTTGTCAGATTTTCAGGTTGCACACCAAACATGTGATCTTGACTGACTCAAGAGAGTAGATGCTGCCACCTCAGAATATTAGCTTAAAATTCCATGTTCGAGATGCTCAGTACCTGAACAGTAAAATTAAAAATATCTTCCCTCCCATTCAATAAAGAGAAAAAAAATGTCCTACTATATTAAAGAGTAATCTACAGTGTACACTGCAATTGTTTTAACCCATATGTAGAAGAAACTTTGAGACAACTTCAAACCTACGTAGCAGCACATAAAGCCACTATATGAAACATTTCTAACAAGAGGGGCTTTCCCTTGACTGACACAAAAGCACCAGACTTTCAATTAACTGGGACTCTTTAAATATATATTCATTCTGTTCAACTGCACTTTGTGAAATGGAAGTTGGATTGAAATCTGCAAATCAAAAGAAGGGTGCCACGATTAATGAACACAAAGGCTGGGTACTAGCGCTTGAGTGGCAGCACCTATTCTGGAGTCAATCCTGACAGCAGGTCGGTGTGCAACCTGAAATTTGACAAAATAGTAAAAATAAAGTCAGCCTAGTAATACTTGTATTGCTAAATTATACTTTTCACATATTTTCAAGTTTACAATAGCACAGAAAGGATATATATTTAATTTATGATTTCTATTTCAAGCAACCCAGGTTTGTGCAGGTGTCACGTGTAAGGTATATAAATAATTTAAATAATTAATTAAAAAATTAAAAATATGCAAAATTAAGATGAAAACCAGGTTAGTTAATTGCCTAGGAAATCATAGCTTAAAGATAAAGGCAGCCACATTATCACATGATTCTGTTGTGCTTTCTTTTTTTTTTTTTTTTTTTTTTTTTTTTGTAACTGTTTAGTTTACAAGTAGCATATTTTCTTTATCGCATTTTAAATTCATTTTGTTTCTCATTGTACTTGCAGAACAAAGGCAACGAAAGCTTATACCCATTGTGCTACGCCCTTGTGAAATTCCCTTGATTCTAAAGTTCCTAACTAAACTTGACTTCACCAGAGCAGCCATACATGACTGGATGTGGAACAAATTGGTTGCTTCCATTAGGGGTGTGCAGTCTTCGTTCTATATGTCAGCATCTACTTCATCTGCTCATTCGATAACTGGCTCGAATTCCATGCCATCACTTCCCTCTTCGTCACAGTCTCCTCCTATGATTGCAAGTTCATCACAATCCCCTCCAATGCTTCAAGGAGCATCACGATCTCTTGCAGTGCTCGGTGGCTCTTCAGCATCGCATCCTTTCCTTCCGAGTTCACCAGGGTCCCCTCCATTACTTGAGGGTGCTTGCGTACCATCTGCAGGTACCTCCCCAACCCAGTCAAGGTATCAACAGCTCAGCTCATCTCCACAGCCAGTGATCACCTTTCCACCAACACAGACCTATCAAGTAACATCACCAGATGTTGCTTCACCTCTTACCCCACCCCTGTGTGTTCCAATAACAGTCTCCACAACCGCTACACCTTCTCCTTCACAGAATCAGACATCATCACCTCCAGCTGCAACTACTCCAAAGAACACACCTCCAGCAAAGCAAAAATGGTTTCGACATATTAAAGAGCGTTTTTCACACTCGAACTCCTCAACATCCACTTCGTCTTCTTCATCTGCCTCGAGTGCTACCAGTGGATTTCACAGCCAGAGCGGTGAAATTCAGGATAATGAAAGCTCAATGTGAAATGGCAATCATTTTGGATGATGCAGGCAAGAAAGTGAAAGCTTTTTTTTTCTTTTTTTCTTTTTTTTTTTTTTTCTCGTGAGTGAAAATTGGTGTTGCTGAAGTGATATTGAAACTACTTCCAGAAATAAATCTTTATGTGGATATATTTGGAGGATGTGATCACAGCTCAGTGGAATCCCTGCATTCTCACATACTCGTATTTCACCTTCTATTTTGCAAACAACACGCCATCACCCCAGATCGAGAGCTGCAAATGGTTTCCATAGCATAACTGGTGTCAGTTCAGATTATGAGAACTGTGTGTGATAACTGATATAGCTCAAATATAATGGAGACATTGTTAAAATGAGAACAAAAATGGGTTTTTATTTTCTAAACAAAGATCTATGCAAATGTATCAAGAGCTTATAAACAGTTACAGCTCATTTTTGTGAGCAAGTTTTTTTCTTTTTGATAGGTGCAATGTACAGGCATGCTTTCCAGTGTAATCTCAAGTGATATTTTACATGTTCATTATATTGATTTAAAAATAACAGCATTTCTGATATTTTACTATATCACTTCAAACGTATATGCATTTAACATTTTCAGTTTCTCAGTAATCTAATACTCAAGATATTTGTGAACATTCTTCTAATTTGCAAATAGATTAAACCAACTGTGTGTATAACTATGCCAGACTCCCCTTGCATAAAAAAAAAAAATACTTTTTTGGCATAAAAAGTACGGACTCAGCCCTCCCATTTTTATTGTACACATTTGTTTTTCAGCCTTTATTTTTATGGACATTTCTTTAGAACTGTTTCAGAGGTTGAAGTTCTCTTTGTTGTTTAATAAGTAATAATCATGAAGAGCAAAGTCTGGCTCAGCGTGACTACTTTTTTTCTGTTTTTTATATAAAATTGCTTAAATTTCTTCGCATTTAATAATTGAAGACTTAAGTGCTCAGGAGAAACTCGGATAAATTAAAATGTTTGAGGTGTTGGCAGGACCTGACTTGCACATGATAAATCCCTGTCCTTACCATTAAATCATGGCCTATTTTTCAGAAAAACACATAGTGCAATATGTTTCTGTCTAACACAGTGTATTTGGGTAGCCAGAGGCTAGGTTGCATAGGCCCACACATATATCATTCCTTGGGTTTGGGAAATGAGCAGTTTAGTGAATCAATGTGTATATTAAGTAGTCAGGTGGACATATTGGTGCATGTGTATAGTTGCAGCCAGACTGACATGTATGTGCATAAAAACTACAAATGAACTGTATACAGCTGGGATAACTGTAGCACACTGTAAATTGTTTTGATGATAAAATTCTTTTATTCTATATGTATCTAAGTACAAAATTTTGCTGCTGAACAGTTTACCCATCAGTTAACATGTTGCACCAGCAAGATAACACTGATTTATACTTCTGATTGTGATGTGTCATATAAATACATCATCAAATAATCTAGCCCAGTAGTTTGGTTATCACAGCTGTGTGCTGGTAATTTTCCAAAATCATGTGAGGAGTTGTGCAGATCAGTTGAAAAATTTGATTTTGTTCAGAACCAGTTTTTTTTGTAGTTGTAACATATCTAAATATTCCTGAGGTCAGCCAGTGACTGATTTTGGAGGACCAATTTTTTTCCCTTCTGTTACTTTTCTGAAACTACTTACGTAATTGTTTCTATTTTTTTATTACTTTCCCTGAATGGTATTTTTCTTTAATATTTAATTATGGTACAACTGCTATCATGTTATTAGCATGTGAAGTGATTGAAATTAAAATTACTACTGTGGAGAGTGATTCCTTTACATATTTAGTGATAGTGTTTATTAATTTTTTTAAAACTAGGGACTGCGCCTCTAGGCTTGCTACGCTTGTTTCTAGAGTAGCGCTCGGGACCTGCAGCCCGATCTCCAAGTATATCACATGAAATAAAAACTGGAAAATTCATATAAATTTCAAATTTTATTGCATGTCTAAGCAAATAAGGCTTGTTATTCCGAAGTTTCAGTTTTTTTTTTACTGTCGTTAATTTTTGGAAGGTCGGACTTTTGTCACTTGAACTTATAGCACTTACTAAATTTACCACTAAGGAAAACAAAATCGGTCAAAAAAGCATTTCCGTAAACAGTTATGCTAAACCGTTAAGGTGGACGTCAAGTAATTTTGCTTCCTATACTTCCAATTGAAAAACTTTTGTATGCATTTCCTTCACAATTATTGTGTTCCCAACAGTGGCGGCCCGTCAGATGAGGCAAGTGAGGCGCCGCCTCACCTGAAATTCCGCAGAATGAGAAGTGAAAAAAAAAAAAAAACTTCGGTCAGTAACGAAGATATAAGAACTTTGCAGGATAAATGAAACACTGAAATTTACATTGTGATTCATGAATTAGGTTAAAAAAAGGCTTTCAAGAAGAGGAATGAATCATTATTTTTGCAAAGCAGCTGCATGTTTTAAGCGCTTAGAGGCGACCGGGCTGAATCGTCTCGATGAGAAGCCGGTTTTGGGAACTGGGGATCAGAGAAGAGCTCCCTACAGAGTGAACCCCCACCCCCACGGTCCGAGGTCTACCTAAGGAGGTGCCGGACTTCCAGTAAGAGAAAGGAAATTTCTGAGGCGACCCTCCATTTCGCTTAAACTGGAATCGCATCTCTGCTGTTATTGGAGAACCCAAGGATTGTGTATCCAATGGGCGCGGGAAAATGAGCAGATGACCTTGGTAAAAAGTGATTTTACAGGCGATGACGCCATTCGCCTCTCTATGCTTTGAAGTAGGATGATTTCTACGTAGCTTTAACTATTCGTCAGAGTATATTTGAGTCTAACTTTTTGTAGTGTGTTTTCAATCCTCTCTTTTGCGGGTGTTGGCTAGTTCATAGTAATGTTGAGTTTTTCTTCTTTTTATTTTGTTATTGTTACTAAACAGCATATTTTGATTTGGGTTGGAAAATATGAATGGCCCAATAAACGACGTGATTTGTGTTCTGGAAGAAATTCCTTTTAAACATTGGAAAGATTATAATAAAAGGGATGTTCTCATATCTGGAAGACCGACACCTGTAATAAGTTCAATATCTAAAGATAAGAAGTGCGGCAAATCGTTTCTTAGGTCTTTCAATAAATCATGGTACGAGATTTTCCCCTGGCTTTCTGGTAGCTATTACAAGCAAACTCTCTTTTGCTGGCCATGTTTACTTTTGAGCAATAAGAAAAATGTGTGGAATACAACGGGTTATTTTGATCTGAAAACTTTTCTCGTAGTGCAAAATTGCACGAAAGCTCTAAAGAGCATATAACTAATCACGTAGGTCTGAAACGTGATGGAAAAAAATATAAACACTATTTCTGATATGCTCAAAGAAAATGCTGCTCTTCATAAAGCTAAGTTTAATGAAAAGGTCAGACTAAATAGGCTTTTTATGGAACATATAATCGATTTAGTTGTCGTTCTAAGCAAGCAAGAACTGCCTTTTCGAGGACATGATGAATCTATTTCCTCATTAAATAAAGGTAATTTCAAGGAGATGTTCCATTTGTTACTTCGTAGGAGCACCCCAGAATTAAAAGCACATTTTGAAGAAATACGAAGCTTATTTTCTGGACAATCTAAAACGATACAGAATGATTTACTGGAGTGTATTCATGAATATATAAACGAATGTGTTAAAAGCGAAATTAATGAGTCAAAATTTTTTTCAGTGCAAGTTGATGATACAACTGATATTACTCAAAAATCACAGTGTTCAATAATTGTCAGATACATATTGGACTCAAATTGTGAAGTAGTTGAGCGCTTCCTTGGTTTTTATGATATCAGCACTGACAGGACTGCTGTGGCACTGTATGATCTGCTAGCATCGGTTTTGGAGGAGTTTGATTTTAAATCAAAGTTAGTAGGCCAGTGTTATGATGGTGCAAGCGTTATGGCTGGAGAGTTGAGCGGTCTGCAGAAAAGAGTCAAGGTAGAAGCCCCGCAAGCTTTGTTTACCCACTGTTTCGCCCACCGCCTTAACCTTGTCCTACAACAGGGGTGCAAAAGTATTGTAAATTGTCGCATATATTTCGCAACTGTATCCAGCATGCCCTCATTTTTTCATAAATCTGCCAAGAGAACCCACGTAGCAGATTCAGTTGTTGGGAAACGGATTCCTCAAATAGCGGAAACACGTTGGGCATCACTTTCACACATTTTGCGTTTAATTGTAAGCGAATGGGGCAAACTAAAGAATGTGTTTGAAAACATAATGAATGACCCGGAATCAACGGCAGAATCAATCAACGGAGCCATAGGATATTTGAAAATTTCACTAATTTTGAATTTGATTTTTTATCACTGATTTTTGATGACATTTTTAGAATTACGGATGTATTATTTGATGTTTTACAAAAAAAGACTTTAGATATCAGTTATTGCCAAAAACAAATTAAACAATGTTGCGAACGAATAAATAAGAAAAGGAATGTAACCACTTACTTGAAACATTTCAGTGAAGCAATTAGTTTGAGTGGAGGTCCTAAATGTCGCCAAAAGAAACATTTGACTGAAGAAGAAGTGGAAAACTATTACAAAATTTTGTTTTACAGAAATCGTTGACAGCATAATAGTCCAAATAAATACCAGATTTGAAGATATGGGAAAGCCTCGAGTTTCTGCAGCTAGTTGACAGCTCAAAATACCATAGTTATTCAGAGTCATTTCCATCCAGTGCCCTTAACACTCTCAAAAAATTTATCCAAACATTTTTACAGACACACAACGACTAAAAACGAATTAGATTTTTTATATAATGATCACAACTTCAGGGAACTCGGTGTTCAGAAAACCTTGAAAACAATGAAAGAAAACGAGCTGAAAGATGTGTTACCAGAAGCCTACAAATTATTTTCTCTTGTATTGACACTGGCATCAACAAGTTCTTCTGCTGAAAGGAGTTTTTCTTGTTTGAAGAGAATTAAGACTTACCTCCGTAATACAACGGCACAAGATCGTTTGTCTTCACTCGCTAAAATTTCAATCGAGAAAGAATTGCTGAACCATCTAATGTCCACTCAACCATTTTATGATCTGATCATAGACAAATTTGCAGCCAAAAAGGATCGCAGAATTGAACTTATTTATAAAACATAAACTGAAAGCATTCTGTTCGAGACCAAAGCAAATTAATATCGCATTCCTCTGTTTTTAATTCCAGGTTTAAATTACCTAATACTTTTTTTTATATAGAAATGTGCTTCCTTGACTTCTCCTGGACATTAATACAAAAACGAAGCTAATAATTATCACGAGCCTGGACTTCAGTCTATGACCCGTGCTAAATGCACCTTCACTAATATGCCAATCGAACTGTGACTTTTATTCAAGCTCAAGAAACATTTCGTAAGAAAACAATTTCTATTCAAATGATTTACTTTGAATTTTTTAAGAAGTGGATCTCCGACTGGCGTTGGGATGTGAGTGACGCATTGACTAGCTAAAGAAACCGCACAAATTGCGTATTTTCGCTCAAGTGTATTACATAAAAGAATACAGGTGAAATATTTCTTTCTTTGTTGTAAAATTATTGAATAATTGTTTTCATAAAAATATTGTTGCAAAAGTAGCGTATATTACACACACACACACACATATATATATAGTGGTATATGCACATTTTTCCTCTAAAAGTTTTGGATTTTTTCGTGAAGAAAGACTCCCCACGCCGTGTTTCATATATTTCTATAATTTTATTCCATTACTGTTGAATAATATTTGTATATAAGGGCTAAATGGCATGGGATGGAGCCCTAAGTGATGGGGTTTACAGCTGTTTATAACAAGGCGCCTAACCGAGACCAATGGCTTAACGAGACTTCCGAATCTCAGTGGATTTTAATGATTCAGCCGACTCGAACCCAGGACTTCAAAGATATCCGATGGGTGATACTGCCTTTGACATGAAACTTTTTGAGGGTGGGGCGGGGGTTCTGCATTTATGCTGTATAACTGTGTATAAGTACATGTAACAATTTGGGGGGGGGGGCGCTTCGACAAATATTTCTCTATTGTACGTACGCACATCTTGGACATTAATACAAAACGAAGCTAATTTAATAAAATGAAGAAAATGCAATAAATTATAGTTGTTTTAATAAAAAGTTAATAAAGCAACTTCTTTGGCTGCTTTGCTTTACTTTCTGTTCTATTATCAAGAAATTGCATTGATATTATGTATCAATGTAATTTATTTGTATTACATTGTAAGTTATGTAAAAATCAATGAATTTAAATAGGGAAATTATCTATAAAACGTGCTTAGAAAAAGCTAACTGTCTCGCCTACTTAGGGGGTGCAAACCACGACCCCCTCGGCTACGCCACTGATATATATATATATGTTCCTATAACGTTATACGAATTTATATATTTTTCAATAACATATGTGTTACTGTTTTACATTTACATCAAGACCGTTCGCCTCACCAGCATTTTACACCACGAGCCGCCACTGGTTCCCAAGGATGAAAATTTTAACATCAATTAAAATAACTTCATATTATAACTTGGAATACTTAATATTTTCTAAAACATAACCATAATTATATAAAAAATCAATAACTTTTCCTTTGATGGTGTTGGAACCAGAAAAAAGATGGCGCGACCTGTACTTTTATGTCGTCAATAGACAAACTAATGTTGGATTGCATAATTATGGTTATGTTTTAGAAAATATTAAGTATTCCAAGGTATAAAATGAAGCTATTTTAATCGATGTTTAAATGTTCATTCTTGGGAACGCAGTAATTGTCCAGAAAAAAGATGGCGCGACCTGCACCTTGATGACGTCAATAGACAAACAAATGTTGGATTGCATAATTATGGTTATGTTTTAGAAAATATTAAGTATTCCAAGTTATAAAATGAAGCTAGCTATTTTAATTGATATTCAAATTTTCATCCTTGGGAATGCATTAATTGTTAAGAAAATGTATACAGAAGTTTTTCCATTGGAAGTATAGGAAGAAAAATTACTTGACGTCCACCTTAAACAACTGAGATAGCTTTGCCAACAAAACATATGCATAACAAATTCTCTTAGTCACCATGGCAGCAGGTCAAGGAACCAGAACATTCCTCTGTGGGTATCGTGAAGACAGACAAGCCGTTCATTTCTTTCCTTTGCGTTTTTAAAAAAAATGCTTAGTAATCAGAAAATGACTCTTTCTTATTTTATTTTTTTTTTTGTAAAAAAGGGATGATAGTTGTAAGTTTATGCTATAAAAATTGCAACGCGTTATGATATATAGTTTGCCATATATCCGGGGTTTTTTTTAAATAGATCCCATCACGAAATAGAGAATTTTGTGAAATTTAGAAATTTAATTTCTTGTAAACTAAATCGAAATTCAAAAAAAGGTCGACGAGGTGCAAAAATTCGGTCATAGCACTACATGCCTACAAAGTTTTGTGGTTCTGTTGCTGTTAGTGTGTCCGGAACGCGACCTGATAGCACTTTTTTGCTTACCTTAACTTTGAAATACAGTAGCTCTTGAAGTATCGCTAGAATCGAGAAACGGTTTATTCTACGTGTTCTCCAAACAATTCTCTACAAATGATGTAAATTTCATATTTTTGTGTTCAATACGTTTTGCGCTGCGTGCTAGGAAAGCAAGAGTGTTGCAAAATTTCTAAAACAGCGGTGGCAGTTACTTTTTTAGAATAGAGAGAAAATGCAGAAATTTATGGAAATTAATGAGGGCAAAATCAGTGCAATGTTTTCTCCAGGAATTTCATAGGAGTAGATTACACAGGCCTGATATTTGTACTGCTTTCTTCAGACTGCTCATCTGTGATATCAAACTTTTGCCAAGAAACGTGTGACTCTTAGAATACTGGTTCTCTGTTGAGACTTCTAAAATATCTTGTCTATGTGTTTTGTAATATGAATTTCATAGTTGAATGTGTAACAAAACTTACTATTCACTGTCAGTTAATTTTGGAATTTAAACATGAAATAACATAAAAATAAATTTAATCCAGTAACATGCTTCAATTATACAGGGTGATTCAGAAAAGACTTTCACAACTGTGAAAACATATAAAAAACATATAAAAAAAATTTTAAATACTGAGAGAATATTTTAAGGTGTTAATCTGTAGATACATCAAGTTTTCATCCTACATAGTCATTTATTTTATGGAATCCTGCAGTCTCTTCAAGGTCATGGCACTATGTGAAGTAAAACTTGATGTGTTTTGCTACAGATGAGCACCTCCAAAAATTTTGTAAGTATTCTGAATAAATTTTTATATGCTTTCAAAGTTGTAAAGTCCTTTTTGAATGACCCTGTATATTATTCTACTGTAGTAGAAACTTTATTGCAAAAAGCTTTTATTACATTTCTATTCCAAATGCCACCAACTTGTGTTAAATTTGCTTTTAAAGTTGATGCCTTATAATGGCTACATTGATAGGTCAAACATCTAAACTAACTGAATAGTTTTCCTTATTTTGTCCAAGCAGGGATATTCACTAAACTCCTGTTGATAAATACGTAGTCCAAGATGTAGAAACATGTACTGTGATATTTCGTATTGATTAGAGATTTTGTTTCATCAGAAGATAGAAACACATTGTGCCTTTGGCCATCTTTTAACTAACAGGAGTATAAGTTGTTGCTACTAAAATCTTTGGTAATATATCCATTAAATGAGGTGTGAAGCAGAGACTATTTCTTACCAAAAATGTATAACCTTCTGAGCTTTTTATGGAAGAATTTAAATCTTTACCTTCATTTATGCTCTCAATATTAGTATTTAAATTTTATATATGGTAGCAGTCTCTAAAACTTGAAACATTTTTTGAAAAGTGAAATTTTATTCATTCGTAAAATATTGTTCATGTTTACGTTTATTTGAGGTAATTTTGTATCCGTACACAAGAGTTAAGAATATATGCAAGCAAAATCTGATAACTAGGTTGATTTTTTTAATTTGTTTTGTAATTTGCTCCCACATGATGCAGAGTCCATATCAAGATGAGCCGCCCCGGTGGCGCAGTGGTCTAAGCGATGGCCTCTGATCGTTCGTCCGAAAGGGGTTCGGGTTCGAATCCCGGTGAGGCATGGATGTTGTGTTTGTCTTACGGCACTGGCTCTCTCCCTTCCCTGGAGCCAGTGACCCAAAATTAGGGACGGGCGACTGCTTATAGCCCATTGAGTTGCTCACTGTGGTCGTTAAACCTGCAATTAAAAAAAAATAATAATAAAAAAATACCAAGATGTTAAACTTGTTTTTTGTACTGCTGCGAAGGAACCGGTAAAAAATTGTGTTATGTGTAATTCTTGTGATAAATTATAAAACATTTCTGCCTTCACTTCTTTGTGATTATGGAGTTGGTTATATTGATATGCTACTTAGTATGAGTGCAGTTTCTGTCAGATGTATCAGAAAACATATATTCTGCTGTGTTCTCTAAAAGTGTTCAACCTTTCTAAGTGTTTATTGCTTCATATTTTTAGTGTACCAAATACATGGTTGCACCATCGCAATTTTTTATAATTGAATGAACTTATTACCAAAATTAAGATATATCTTAGAGATGCAATCTTGTAGCTTTCTGAGATCTGTCTCATTTCATACCTTAGTTTTACTTACAGCTGTTGTTTTTTTTGTCATTTTTAGTCATAGGTAAAGTTTTTTACTATTCCACTTCATATTTTTGAGTGAAGTTGGAGAATTTCTCTTTTTGTAGATTTCTTTTTAAGATGAACAGCAAATTTTATGTACACGGTTTGCAAAACTTAAGCAACATTCACAAAAATTAATGTATACTGGATTTTAGTGCAGCACAGTTATAATATTTTTATAACTTGGGATGTTTTTATTTTGGAAAGGGGGTATAGAATATTTCTTAAGAATCTTAAGGAGACTATTTTAACAGTGAAAAATTAAGCTTGTGTGATGTTTTTAATTTGAGAGAGTAGACATAAACATGTTTGCAAACTAAGTCTAGTGTTCTGTTGTGACAGGAGCAGCAAGACGCTTTTGTCAGAGAGACAAAAAAAAATTAGTTGCCTGGTGGTGTCCGAAAGAATTGCAATGCACCAAGGAGAGGGCCAATTTAGTCCCCTGGAGGAAATGTTACCCTTGAAAACCAGTACCTGTGAGCAGCAAAAAGCTCAAACTTAATTGTGACATTTCTTGCCTGTACATAAAGGAAAGACAGAAATTTACATGGTAGTGTCTAATGGACAGAATCCTGTAAGAAACGTAGAGAAATTTGAAGAAATAACTTCAGCATTGATGGTGGCCACCAGGGCCTGAATTTAATTAGATTCTGTGAACCTGGTGTGCCGCCCCGGTGGCGCAGTGGTCTAAGGCTTTGGCCTCTAATCATTCGTCCGAAGGGGTCCGGGTTCGAATCCCGGTGAGGCATGGATGTTGTGTTTGTCTTACGGCACTGGCTCTCTCCCTTCCCTGGAACCAGTGACCCTAAATTAGGGACGGGCGACTGCTTATAGCCCATTGAGTTGCTCACGGTGGTCGTTAAACCTCGAAAAAAAAAAAAAAAAAAGAACCTGTTGTATAATTCATCAGGTTGCATTGGGAAGCCTAACATAAATGCAAACCCAAGTCCAGGTAGGGTGCTGCTACCAAAACTAATTGTGGGGCATATAGGATTAAGACCTTTGGATCGAACTATGATTTGAACAGACAGCATCTGCCAGCTCTTGGAAAAGTTGTTAGTTTATTGTATTTAATTCATTGTTTTTAGTTTTAAATAAAGTTTTTCTTAATATCAACACTGACTCATATCTTGGAGGAAAGAATAGGATTGGAATGTCATCAGCTATGTCCCTCACAGCCGAGTTTGAAGCCAGCTTCTCAAATGTCCTTGGGGTGCAGAGGAAGCTCGACACAAAAAACAAGTTTGCTTGTTTAGAGAGAACTTTACATAACCTAAAAATTCATGGAAATGGGATTGACGTTTCAACACTTTCGGCTCAACTGTTTGCTAAAAATTGCTAAAAAAAACACTAAGTTATAGTAAAACAGATCAAACTGAGCAGAGAATATGAACACAAATTATTATTTCTTAACTTCCACAAAAAATCAGATTCACAGAATTGTCTTTTTGACATATCAATAAATAGCATGTTGTTATGAAATGAAAAAAGGCAGCAGAAAGGTATTCATGTGTACACAGAAATAAATTTCCTGACACAGAACAAGTCATCTGTAAATATTTTAACTTTTTTTTTTTTACTTGCAGGAGTATTTTTTTACAATTGTCTTTGATTGAGAGTGTGAGTGTCCAGAAGCAAATGGCGCCAATTTTTAAATACATTATTACTTTTCATGTTCTTATCTCGGTAAATTTAAAAATAAAACAATAAATGTGCAACTCATAGTAAACAAACGCAGCACGATTTCCCAATGTAAGACACTCCTACACTTAAATTTTCACAATGCATTAATTTGCGATATTCATGGTAAATATCCCCCGAAAAAAAGTAACGTATTTGAAATCCTCATAATATTTCACTTGCATCACTCACAATTTGCCTTTTTAAAAAAAATCTCACTACCTTTGAATATTACCAATTTATTTGATTTTTGTCTAATATTTTTGAATTTGAAGTTAGAAGGAATGTTTTGGACCAATATCTGAATCTAATTTCTAAATGGTTCATTGACACAGATTTTATTTTATTAAATGAACTGTGTGATTGCTGTATGGGTGATCCCGTATGAGGGTCGTTGAAGATTTTTTTTTTTTTCCCCCATGAAAAATTCCAAAACTTTAGTTGTAAGCCACACTGCCAACATTTCTGTAGGTTTAATGTTTCCACTTGACTCTGCTAAAAAAGTAGATTTAAAAACTTTTTTGCCCTGGTGAAAAATGCGCACAATATCGCTTAAAGGAAAAGTTAGACCCCCTCCCTTGTTCTTTATGTTTATCATTATAAATCACATTTTAGTCTTGAAGATTTTATTGGTACTTCTTGCTGTAATGTGCTAATGCATTCTTCGCAGTTCAGTTTGTTTTTAAGTTTTCTTACAACAAAACCAGCAATATATCCTACAATGGCTTCACCACTATCTGTTAGATCTTCTAACTTTTCATAATTTATAGTTAATTCTGATTCTACAACCTATGTGAGATGTTTAGTGAGCCTGTGGTTCCCAGGTCCGTTTGGTTCGTTTCGACCTTCACAGTGTACGGCCTTAGGGAAAATACCTTCAGGAATCCATTTGCTAAGAAATCCGCCTATTTATTCGAGACATATATACAACTGTTCATTATTTACATGCTTTATGGGTTATATCCCATACAACGAAAAAACATTATGCTGTATCTCCGTGACATCTCCTTCTCCTCGCGCTTCCAATCTCTAATGTCTTCCTCGTCTCCCTTCCTCCGCGAACCCCCCCCCCAACATTTTTAGGGTTGCATTGTTGACATCTCGTAACGAATGTTCTTTAAGTTCCGCCTCCGACCATGTAAGAAGGCGTACCGAATATCACCATGTACTTGACAACCAACGACTATCTTACGAGTTCGAGCAAAATGGCGTCAGTGAGGACCAATGTCACCAAAATGTCCAGCAGTGAGTTTGTAAGGATATATTGTCCGTTCTTGTACAAGATATCTTACACGGCCGTTACTTGAATACATACATATACACATGAAAAATACACCAAAATCATATTTAAGTATTTAAAAAGGCCTCTCGTTCACAGAGATCCTCACAACCTTTATCTAAAACCCTTTCTTTTTCAGATGAAAAATTTATGATTTCTTTAGATTTCATATTCGTGCATAAGTTTTGGTTTGACAAAATGCTAATATTTTCTAATTTAAGAAGTTCCCTCGATAATCTTCACGCAATTTGTAATGAATGAGTAAATATGCCGACTGAAACTGGTGAGTAATGGGATTGTTATGGCCCCTCCTAATGGTAGAATAGATCCAAAGAAAACAACTAAATGTGATCTTGAGTGAATTTAAATGTGGGTAAATATCACAGACTTGATGCAATGAAAAGACTTTCACGCAATTCCATGCATAGTGTTTACTGGTCATGAAAGTCATGAAAAAGTCATGAAATAGTCATGAAATTGAGCAGGTGGTCATGAAGTAATGAAATTGAGTGGGTGGTCATGATTTTTTTTTTTTTTGTATCAGCACCTGAATGAAGACAAATTTGCACACTTAGAAGGAAACATGAACCGGTACCCTTATAAACCGTTGTGTATAGTCTATGCCCCATGACATATATATAAAAAAACATATGTCTTCATCAAAAGCTGATGTTGTGGAGAGGGAATATTTATAATTTTGTGAATCTTCTAAAAACAACTGAAACAGTGCAATCCTAAGGAGGACAAACTTGATCACTTCCTGATGAATTTACTAAAAAGTGCAAACCATGACTTTATCAAGTTCTTACAGAAGCTGCTATTCATGGCAATGCTGCAGTTCAAAGAGGCTTTTCTGTTAACAAAGAACTTCTAATTGAAAACTTAGAAGAAGATGCAGTTATTGCAGACAGAAGTGTTTACAGTGCAATACAATCATTAGGTGGTTTAGCTAATAGTGAGAAAGAACTGAATGTGGACCACAAAATCAATGATATTAGCTGTCAAAAATGCTTCATCAAAAAGAGTAGAAGCCTTAAGATGAAGTGGCCAATCGTAAAAGAAGAGCAGTCCAAGAACTAAAATAACTCAAAGATAAGAAACGGAAGCTTATAGAAAAGGCAAAAGAAGAAGCTGAAGTTCTAGATTCTGAGATAACAAGTTTAGCTAAGATACTTAAACACTGAGTCTTTCACTGTGAAATTTCAGTCTATAAATTTTGTACATTCATAGTTTTTATATTGCCTTAATAAAAACTTGTAAGTTTTTACAGCATTACCATGTTAAAAGAATTTGTGTATTAATAGATGTAATGATAAATATTTCTGAAAATAACCATACCCCATCCTAGATGAGAGTTGAATGTTTTTATTTCTTTAAACACGCAGAATTTGGTGATTGGCATAGTGCAAGCCATACATAATTACATTATTCATGTTAAGCAATGTTGTGACATAAGAATTACATTCAGCTTTCATCTCAACTGGCTTTTGGGTAGGGATTCATTAAAAAGCACCCCCCCCCCATATAGCCATTTTAGCAGCAATATTATAGACACATCAGTTTTGCCTAAACTATTGTCGCATGGAATTAATTTCAGTTTGTCATTTTGCCACGCATTGTTGAGAAGTCATGAATTTAACTGAAGATGTCAGGAAAAAGTAATGAATTTGGTTTATTGGAAATCAGTAGACACCCTGCCATGATACTGTGAATTCAAATTAAAAAGCCAACAAATCCAGTTTCTGTATTAGAGTGTATAATTTTATTACCAATTTTATCTGTTAAATTCAAGATATACTTTTCTGTCGTAAGCGAAAAAAAAATATCCTTAGCTCTTCAGATGAGAGAAAAAAAAGATACAAATTAGTACATAAATGTTTGAAAAGAGCATCATTTTGCACCTGCTTTCCATAAGGCTGTTGGACTCCTTTTGGGCTTATAGGAGGTGTGGCCAAAAACTTAGTGCTGTAAGGTCCCTGGGAGGTTGTGGGAAAAATTGGCTTCAGGGATGAGACATCTTAGCACCTTCACCCATATTCCTTTCTTCAAGGACTCTTATGACAGCAACATTTCTTGGAAGTGAGTGGGCTCAAGCCTCTCATTGGCTCTCCATCTCAAACATGCAGGCAGGTGATTCCTATGAGACATGTTTAACATGAACACAGTGTTATTATGAACGATAGCCAGGTTGCATTATCAGTAAGCTTTCTTCCTGACTGCTCTTATAAGGGATAATAGAAAGATCATCTGCATCGGTGATTATATTATTTTGGCAACAAACTACTCAAATTTGCATAGTCTTTGACAGCAGCACGGTGGGTTTAGGATATCACACAATCTTCATGGTATTCATCCCATTTACATGACCAAAGCTGACAAAAAATCTATTTGTTGCAAGTTTTGGAAATCGGCTTATTTTAATAGAAAAATTTCCATCTTGATATGTGATAGGACTTACCTCTCTTGAACCATGCATTCATTCCCCCAACCACTGGCTGGTGATAAAGATGTGGTTCCAGAATATTTTTTTCTATCTCAAATTTTATTTGTCATTGCATGTTTCATCATTATTTGTTTGGGATGGTAACAGGCTATGGGTGACCAATGATCAAATCTTCAGGCTGGAAGTTCGTCATTGGTGTTCTACTGTTACCATATACCAAACATAGAAGGCACATTAAATCATTGGTTTTATGGTTTGTACTCCTCACCATAAGCAAGTCTTGCCCACTGAAGTTTCATTCCAGACCAATTTTAGTCCCTGGTGTAGCAGAAAGAGTGCCAGTGTTGGGATTTAATTAACCAACTAGAGTGGGTGGTATTCTATGAATGGGAAAGGGTATATTACCTCGTAGAAGATCGATACTTCTACAGTAGATATATCCTGGTTTTTCTTTCATTTCGTAGGGAAGTCTCGATGCTTAACTATATAATACAGTACTCTTTTATGGAGCTGGAGAGAAAAGGAATTGTGGACAGTATACGTTTTTGTTACAATGTTTCAATTATTTGCTTTTCTGTGTTGCTGAAAATAAACAGGATAAGAGTAATGTAGGCATTGTGTACATCACAAAAATAAAATGAACTTGTGAAGCAAATATATGGTGAAAATTGACATATATGCTATTTCTTTTAGTCTCGAAAACAGGGATAAAAGTGACATGACACATTCAGAAATTCCAGTCATGAATTTTATATCAATACCTTAAAGTTGTAATATGCATTTATGTAAATACATTGTGAAGAGCAGAAATTTTTTCTGCAAATTTGTGAAATTGAGCTTATATTTTTATTAACTTCAGCAATAAAATTTTGATTTCTTGTATTTGTTTATTCTGCTTTCATCTTGAGTGCTATTTTGTAACATGAATGTTAACAGTTGTGATTTTATGTGATAGGTTAAAATAGAAAGAAAAGAAAAAACATGTGTTTGTTGTACCATTATGTGAAGCAAAATTGATTGCCATTAATAAATCTGTACATATATTTCCATACACTACCAAAACAGAGAGAGATTGCTATTTATGAGGTCACATACACAAGAACGTGAAACAATAGAAAAATAATTAGGAGAAGGAGCAAAGTTTTTATGTTTATCAATCCAGATTTTGCCATCCGACAGACACAGTGGTCCAGGCATTGGCTTCTGACTATTTTTCTGAGTAGGCCGTGGTTCAATTCCTGGATGAAGCGTGGATTGTGTGTTTGTCATATAGGACTGGTTTGGTTCTCTTCTTTCCCTGGGACCAGTGGCCCAAAATTAGGGACAAGCAACTGCTTATAGCCCCCCTACAGTTTCCATGGTAGTGGGGGTGTCACAGCCCATTTAAGAGAGGGCAGCAGCCGCAGACCACACATTATCACAAATAAAGAAGATAGCTGTCTAAGCACGAACACTTTAGCTCAAACCAATTACTACACTCAAATGAAGCTAAGACGTATCACCGGTATCAAAAGTATACACAGTTAAAACCATGACGACACAAATAACTCATTCCATTGAGGTTTAAAAAGGTTTAATGTTAAAAACTTGCGAGATCTTTCGAACCTACGACTTATAGGTTCATCATCAGGCAGCAAAACTCGCAAGGTGCACATGAAACGTAGTGGTTATATACACGTGTGGTTATGGGCAAAGACCGCGCATGCGTACAAGTCGGAACAGTATGAGGTCATAAAATACATACATTTAAAATAACCTGTAGGGTAAAAAACACATAATGGTTGTCATAAATATAAGAAATATAAAATGAAGGTCAAAGTTCCCTCGCCTGAGTTTTATATATGTACAATAAAATCAATGGTTGTCTAATCCTGTTTCTTGGTTTTTCAGTAGGTATCGCCAAGGTGCTGGTATATTGGATGGAGCTTCATCATTACAACATTGTTCATTCAAATGATAAATATACAAGCTCTCGAGAAACAACAGGCCATTTTTAGTTTTGGTCGTCGATAACAGTTTTACATTGTCCCAGTCAGGATAGTGCTCTCCTTTTAGTACCTCTCGCGCTAAAGAAGTTGTTAAGGCATGTGTACGAACACTGTATTTGTGTTCTGTAATTCGTGTCTTTAATGATCTACAAGTGGATCCCACGTAAGAAGTAGACTGTGAGGTAGTTGAGAAAGAGTTCAGTGGTACCGAATAAACGCCGTATTTATCTAAGATTGATGTCGGATCTCGGTCTGATTTGGTCAAATTGAACAAACTTTCCGAAGAAACACCAAAGGAACAATCGTATTTTTTTGCATGAATTTTGTAAGATCGGTACAATGGTTGGATGGAAGGGGATGGATGCCACGTATTTTATGGTTACTTCATCACGTATTGGCCGCCCCGGTGGCGCAGTGGTCTAAGGCGCAAGCCTCTGATCATTCGTCCGTAAGGGGTCCGGGTTTCGAATCCCGGTCAGGCATGGATGTTGTGTTTGTCTTACGGCACTGGCTCTCTCCCTTCCCTGGAACCAGTGACCCTAAATTAGGGACGGGCGACTGCTTATATCCCATTGAGTTGCTCACGGTGGTTGTTAAACCTCATCAAAAAAAAAAAAAAAAATCACGTATTGGTTGTAATGATGTGAAGATCCGTCGTTGATACCAGCGTAACAATTTTGTAAATAGATATCCGGGATAACCGGAAACCTTTGTTAGATTGAAAATCCTGTGTAATTCTAGTTTTAAAGATCTTTTGGTGGATGAATGACTATAAGCCCTACAGATTAAAGATGAAATAGAACTATGTTTATAGGGAAGTGGTGTGTACGAATTATATGGAATGAGGGTAGGTGAACAAGTGGGTTTTAGGTAGACGGAAGTTTGAAAGTCATTAGATGGGGTGCGTCGTAATAAAATATCTAAGAACGGAAGGGAGTTGGAAGTTTCTTACTCTTGAGTGAAGGAAATAGTGGGAAAGACGGCTGATAAAGAGGCAGCAAAAGTGTCTAATTCACTGAGTATTTCCAAAAAACTAAAACATCGTCGACATATCGTATATAGAGTAATGGTTGGAATGTACCATTATGAAAAACTGTATGTTCGACGTGTTGCAGTACTATTTCCGCCAGGACGGGGGAAAGAGGTGACCCCATTGGGGTGCCGAAATCCTGGCGGTAGGTGATGTTATTAAATTTAAAATAAGTCCGGTTCTTGATAAGGTTTAGGGCTGAAACTATAGCAGTGGATTCAGTAGAAGAGAGGTTTAAAGATGGAAGTAGTGGGGTAATCAGGTCAATGGCTACATCCACAGGGACATTGGGAAACAGGGAAACTACATCGAGACTGGCCATTTTAAATGGAATACCCGATGTAGCGGAATGGATCCGTTCCAGGGCGGACTTAGAACTCTTAATTGAGAAAGGTGAAGATGTGGTTAAGAGGGAAAGGACTGAGGCAAGTGATTTTTCCAGATTTCGGGTGGGGTTAGTATAGCCTGATACTAAAGGACGGATGGGGTGTTCCGGTTTATGAAGTTTAATTTTGCCAAACAAATCTGGTGTACGAGGACCAAAAGGAGGTTGCATATTATTTGAAATGGCTGGGGGTAGTGTATTACTATTTTTAAGTTTTGCAAGAGCAGTAATAGCAGCTGGGATAGGGTTACGAGATAATACTGTATGTGGGATCTGATTTATAACTGCGGTCATCTTGTTAATATAGGTAGAGTTATCAAGTATAACTATTTGGTCCGATTTATCTGCAGAAACAATTGCCAATGATGTGTCTCCGGAAAGAGATAACAAAGTAGCACGCTCATATTTTAATATATGTTGAAGTTCAGTTGGTGGTTGAGTGGATTCCTTTTCAATAGTACGAGAGATTTTATATCTAAGTGGGTCCTGAGCATGAATCGGCAATGACTTTATAACCTGTTCAAGTTGGGTAATGTAATTGAAGGTCTTTGGTTTGAGCACCGGAAACGAGAACTTAAATCCTCGGTTTAGTGCCCTGCATTCGTCCTCTGTTAATTGTCTTGCCCTCAAATTCACAAAAGCATTCGTTGAGGTCATTAGATTAGATTTTGTCAAGGAGTTTTTTCTAGTTGTAGACTCGTGCACCAAGACCCTCAATTTCCGTATTTGTCTCTGTTGGTACATTTCCATCCTCGTGAGTAATCTTGGCATAGTTTACTATCATTAATTTGTCAAAAATAATTAAAGAGGTGTTGTGAGCAAGGAAACCATACGCGTTGTATGTTTTTCGGTTAAGGGAATCAATCAGGCCGTATTTTATTCTTATCTCTGTAGTTAAGCGTCTAGATTCAGTTCCTTGTAATAACTTAGCATCTGATAGTGAACGTGGAGCAGTTCTCATGCGTAGGAAATTTGGGATGACGCCCAAGGAACGGCAGTTTTGTAGAAAAGACAGGTGTGTATATTCCACAGCCAACTTTCGAGATGTTTTATAAAATGTTTTTATGGCACGCTATATGTGGCACTTTGCTGTTCATAGGTATCTTAGAACAATTGGTAACTAACTTACCGGGAAATAACGAGGCAGCTTGTTAGTAGATATGATGAAGACACTATCGTGCTGATTGATACACAAAGAAGATAGCTGTCTAAGCACGAACACTTTAGCTCAAACCAATTACAACACTCAAATGAAGCTAAGACGTATCACCGGTATCAAAAGTATACACAGTTAAAACCATGACGACACAAATAACTCATTCCATTGAGGTTTAAAAAGGTTTAATGTTAAAAACTTGCGAGATCTTTTGAACCTACGACTTATAGGTTCATCATCAGGCACCAAAACTCGCAAGGTGCACATCTAATGACCTCAACGAATGCTTTTGTGAATTTGAGTGCAAGACAATTAACAGAGGACGAATGCAGGGCACTAAACCGAGGATTTAAGTTCTCGTTTCCGGTGCTCAAACCAAAGACCTTCAATTACATTACCCAACTTGAACAGGTCATAAAGTCATTGCCGGTTCATGCTCAGGACCCACTTAGATATAAAATCTCTCGTACTATTGAAAAGGAATCCACTCAACCACCAACTGAACTTCAACATATATTAAAATATGAGCGTGCTACTTTGTTATCTCTTTCCCGAGACACATCATTGGCAATTGTTTCTGCAGATAAATCGGACCAAATAGTCATACTTGATAACTCTACCTATATTAACAAGATGACCGCAGTTATAAATCAGATCCCACATACAGTATTATCTCGTAACCCTATCCCAGCTGCTATTACTGCTCTTGCAAAACTTAAAAATAGTAATACACTACTCCCAGCCATTTCAAATAATATGCAACCTCCTTTTGGTCCTCGTACACCAGATTTGTTTGGCAAAATTAAACTTCATAAACCGGAACACCCCATCCGTCCTTTAGTATCAGGCTATACTAACCCCACCCGAAATCTGGAAAAATCACTTGCCTCAGTCCTTTCCCTCTTAACCACATCTTCACCTTTCTCAATTAAGAGTTCTAAGTCCGCCCTGGAACGGATCCATTCCGCTACATCGGGTATTCCATTTAAAATGGCCAGTTTCGATGTAGTTTCCCTGTTTCCCAATGTCCCTGTGGATGTAGCCATTGACCTGATTACCCCACTACTTCCATCCTTAAACCTCTCTTCTACTGAATCCACTGCTATAGTTTCAGCCCTAAACCTTATCAAGAACCGGACTTATTTTAAATTTAATAACATGACCTACCGCCAGGATTTCGGCACCCCAATGGGGTCACCTCTTTCCCCCGTCCTGGCGGAAACAGTACTGCAACACGTCGAACATACAGTTTTTCATAATGGTACATTCCAACCATTACTCTATATACGATATGTCGACGATGTTTTAGTTTTTTGGCAATACTCACTTAGTGAATTAAACACTTTTGCTGCCTCTTTATCAGCCGTCTTTCCCACTATTTCCTTCACTCAAGAGTTAGAAACTTCCAACTCCCTTCCGTTCTTAGATATTTTATTACGACGCACCCCATCTAATGACATTCAAACCTCCGTCTACCTAAAACCCACTTGTTCACCTACCCTCATTCCATATAATTCGTACACACCACTTCCCTATAAACATAGTTCTATTTCATCTTTAATCTGTAGGGCTTATAGTCATTCATCCACCAAAAGATCTTTAAAACTAGAATTACACAGGATTTTCAATCTAACAAAGGTTTCCGGTTATCCCGGATATCTATTTACAAAATTGTTACGCTGGTATCAACGACAGATCTCCACATCATTACAACCAATACGTGATGAAGTAACCATAAAATACGTGGCATCCATCCCCTTCCATCCAACCATTGTACCGATCTTACAAAATTCATGCAAAAAAATACGATTGTTCCTTTGGTGTTTCTTCGGAAAGTTTGTTCAATTTGACCAAATCAGACCGAGATCCGACATCAATCTTAGATAAATACGGCGTTTATTCGGTACCACTGAACTCTTTCTCAACTACCTCACAGTCTACTTCTTACGTGGGATCCACTTGTAGATCATTAAAGACACGAATTACAGAACACGAATACAGTGTTCGTACACATGCCTTAACAACTTCTTTAGCGCGAGAGGTACTAAAAGGAGAGCACTATCCTGACTGGGACAATGTAAAACTGTTATCGACGACCAAAACTAAAAATGGCCTGTTGTTTCTCGAGAGCTTGTATATTTATCATTTGAATGAACAATGTTGTAATGATGAAGCTCCATCCAATATACCAGCACCTTGGCGATACCTACTGAAAAACCAAGAAACAGGATTAGACAACCATTGATTTTATTGTACATATATAAAACTCAGGCGAGGGAACTTTGACCTTCATTTTATATTTCTTATATTTATGACAACCATTATGTGTTTTTTACCCTACAGGTTATTTTAAATGTATGTATTTTATGACCTCATACTGTTCCGACTTGTACGCATGCGCGGTCTTTGCCCATAACCACTACGTTTCATGTGCACCTTGCGAGTTTTGGTGCCTAATGATGAACCTATAAGTCGTAGGTTCGAAAGCTCTCGCAAGTTTTTAACATTAAACCCTTTTAAACCTCAATGGAATGAGTTATTTGTGTCGTCATGGTTTTAACTGTGTATACTTTTGATACCGGTGATACGTCTTAGCTTCATTTGAGTGTTGTAATTGGTTTGAGCTAAAGTGTTCGTGCTTAGACAGCTATCTTCTTTATTTGTGTATCAATCAGCACGATAGTGTCTTCAACATATCCACACATTATCATTGGGCCCAAGAGTCATGTAGGATGTTTGAAGAATTGGCAGAGTTCTACAGGTTTTGTGGGTTTTTTTTTTTTTTTTTTTTTTTTTTTGCAGATAGCACAGCGAAAACTATAAGAAACTGCCTTGTGAAAAAATTTTACTTCTTTCTGCTTTTTTAGGAGAAAGTCTGCAAAAAGTATAGTCGCCCCCAGTCCATCCTCAAATATTTCTAAAGCATTGCATTTGTTCTTTTGGACACAAAATAAAGTATGGCGCGTTTTGGCCAAGCATGGCCCTTGCGCCATAAAAATCCACCAACCAAAATAAAGTATGAGTAGTATATGCAGAACCCTCTGGCTGTCCAGGTGGCGCAGCGCTCTCAGCGATGGCTTGTGGTCATTCGTCCGGGTTTGAATCCCATTGAGGCATGGATGTTGTGTTTGTCTTACGACACTGGCTCCCTCCATCCCTGGAACCAGTGGCCCTAAATTAGGGACGGGCGACTGCTTATTGCCTACTGAGTTGCTCAGGGTGGTCGTTAAACCCCCAAATCGAAAGAAAATAAGAACTCTCTTCCACTAAAGGGAAATAAATGAGACGCCGATACGAGTGTATGCGTAGAGCTTATACTAGATTTAGACATCACTGACCATAGGTCACAACTAATCTTTGGCGTGACGTCACATACAGGCAAAAACTAAACTATACAGTTGATAAAACAGTAAGCTTGTATAATTTATAAAGATTATTGAATTCCTCATTTTATATGTCTATACACCTCAAAGCTTTTGTTCCATTGGTTTCAGTAGTTTCCAAGCAGCTACTTGCCTGGATGTGACATCACCTCAGCACGGGCAGTGTTTTATGGAGGCCAGTGCTGCATGGATAGGAGTGCTGTCTCCACCTAATACAAACTCGATGGGAGATGCAATTAAGTTTTTTGGCTTTCACAGTAGAGGTCTGCACGGGGCCGGGTCGGGCCTTTGCTCATTTCTAAGTTGGAAAAACGGGCCGGGCCTGGGCCTTCAATATTTAATGTAAAATAGACACGGGCCGAGCAGGGTTTTTTTTATGAGCAAAACAACCGCTGTACGATGTCTTTCTCGTTTGGAAATCTCACAACATACAGCAGCAGGATAAGATTGAGTAATTTCCGCTGTTGGAAAAATTGGAGGTTTTTGCGCAAAACAATTGGAGTGCGTCAGCTGCTACCTTAGTTTTTCAATGTGAATGTGGTCCCTTCTCTCTCTAACTTCTCTCATTAACTTTCACCCTGCTTTCATGCTTCAGGCTATTAACTGCAGCATTTATAAAACGAGCCACCCGTTCTCAGACGATCTTTTTTATTGTTCTGGTCGGCGGCACGTTGTTCTCTAGATTTGTGAAACGATTTTAAGTTGTCTTAAATGGCACGGGAGACACTTCGGTGTATAAATCTATACCGTATTTTCCCCATTTGTACCCTCAGGGAGTCTGCAGAGGGCAAATGAACTCATAGGTATCCCAGCCCAGCCATTTTCAAAACTTCTGTGCCACTGGTTAACTGGACAGTCTGTCGTTGTTTTCCCTAGCATATGCTCAGTTCGGTGTTGCTGATAAATACTCTTCCATACTTATCACGGAGTTGAAGAAAGCGAAAGACTTTCGCGAAAAAATCGCTTCCGGAGGATATGTGTTTGTAGACAATGTAAAGTAGAACGATCGGACTCATAATTCTGGATATTTCGAATTATCCACCCCCCCCCCAGCTCTCCTTGTCCCCAAGGATATTCCGGGTCAGGCGGTAGGCAATGATAATTTGAAGACATAAAAATTGTCGTTTACATGCAATATTTTTGAGTATAGAAGCCATCCCCCCGTCGGACGTCACGTGACTTGTACAGAGTCAAAGAAATATTCCAAATTAACGTTTATTGTAATAGAATACGTGCAGCAATTAAGAAAACGAAAACTCTTCAGAAGTCGAATGACCGAGTGCACCAGATGTCAATTTCGTGTTTCAGTAATTGATGAAATTTTACGGCTGGGTCGGGCTTTAATTTAAAACTTTGAAACGGGTCGGGCCGGGCCGGGCTTTCCAAATCAAGGCCCGTGCAGACCTCTATTTCACAGCCTCCTCCCGATAAAAACAACCATGAGTCCTTCTGCATTACTCATTTTTTTATTGGAGATTTAACGACCACCGTGAGCAACTCAATGGGCTATAAGCAGTCGCCTGTCCCTAATTTAGAGCCACTGGTTCCAGGGGGAAGAGAGGGAGCCAGTGCCGTAAGACAAACACAACATCCATGCCTCACCGGGATTCGAACCCGGACCCCTTTCGGGCGAATGATCAAAAGCGATCGCTTAGACCACTGCGCCACGGGGCGGCACTCCTTTTTGGCGATGTACATTTAGGCTTTGATCGAAACACAATTCGCCGCCCCGGTGGCGCAGTGGTCTAAGCGATGGCCTCTGATCATTCGTCCGAACGGGGTCCGGGTTCGAATCCCGGTGAGGCATGGATGTTGTGTTTGTATTACGGCACTGGCTCTCTCCCATTCCCTGGAACCAGTGACCCTAAATTAGGGACGGGCGACTGCTTATAGCCCATTGAGTTGCTCACGGCGGTCGTTAAACCTCCAATCAAAAAAAAAAAAAAACCTCCAAAAAAAAAAAAAAAAAAACCACAATTCCCTTTGAGTTTAAGATAAACAGAAATACACAAAATTCAGTGGCCGCCCCCGGTGGTGCAGTGGTCTAAGCGATGGCCTCTGATCATTCGTCCGTAAGGGGTCTGGGTTCGAATCCCGGCCAGGCATGGATGTTGTGTTTGTCTTACGGCACTGGCTCTCTCCCTTCCCTGGAACCAGTGACCCTAAATTAAGGGACGGGCGACTGCTTATAGCCCATTGAGTTGCTCACGGTGGTCGTTAAACCTACAATCAAAAAAAAAAAAAAAAAATTCAGTGTAGTGAGAAGACAAAACGTCACCTGTTTTTATTGAGCAATACTTCCTTGAAAACTTTAAAAGGTGGAATGTTGCTGCGGCACGAAATGATAATGGAATTGCAAAAATTCAGAGCTGAGACTATATGAAAGAATAACGAATCCGTTTTAAGGCATGTTATCGATGAGAATATTTGGAACATTTTAATGGAAATGATATACCAACGGAAACATTTCTAACCTCATTTCGGCTGATTTCAGTTGTTTTAAACAGAGTCTTTATTCATACGAATGACATAAAAATTGAAAAAGACAATCTGCGAATAAAAGAACTGCAACAAGAATTAATGCTGAGTAATTTTTTTATTACGTAAAACTAGTTCAGAAAGATGTTTAATTACAACAGAGTGCGTCTTGACAGGAAGATGCATCTCTTCGGAAGAGATAACAAGTGGAGAACAGCAAAATTAATAAAAGCGCATGATATGTAAAATCAGATTTTTATTTTTTGCTACTGGAAGGAAACCTGTTCTGCTGATGACTTCATGGTAACAGAGTTTTCATGCGATATGTCGAGAACGTCTTTGAGTTTCAGCTTAAAGGTGCACATAACCTAGAATCTGTAAACAAGAAGAAGCTGCATTCTGTAAATTACCGCTTTGTCTGAAAACTAGGATCTTCAAAGGCCGCCTGGCATCAGTTCTTTCATAGGTCATTTCAGTCTGACAGGGATATTTTAAGTGATCGACAACAAAAAGAAGGTAGAAGAACTGGAAAGTGGCAAAGTTTTGGAATCATTTCCGGCCATATGTTTTAAATAAGCGCTTCTATCACATATGATTCTCAATGATCAAAGAGGCGAATTCGTCGGATATAACAAAAGGCGAAGGACAGTCGTGTACTTTGGGAAAGGTAGTTACTGACCGGGAAGAGGAACTTATGAGTCATCAGCTCCTCTTCCCGGTCAGTTAGTGCGGGGGCCTGATTACTGCAGAGGCCTCCAGGGCCCCTTTCTAATAATTGTTTTTAGAAATGACATAATTATTAACTCTTTAACCGGCTGAAACGAATTAACTCTGGGCTACCAAAGTGGAAACTGAAATCAATTCGACGAGTATATTTGGTGTCTAAGAAGTAGGCCGAACGCGACTGGAATGAATACATTCCGGGTATGTTTAGTGGTCCCAAAGATGCTCAAACGAATTTCAGGAAACACTGGAGCATCAAAAATCATTGCCCCCACCCCAATTTGATTTGTTATTCAGAGTGGTCATTTAGGGATATGATTGACACTAATCCTTTCTGACAGATTACCTGTTAAAGGGATGTATTGGGTGTGTGCAAAGGTTCTACCCGTTTTGTAATAGATGCAAATTGCGATCGGAGTAGTTACGTCACAGATGAAGCTGCGATGCCGAATTTTCCGCCAATAAAGCGTGGAACAGTAGAGCGCATACAGGCACTAGGTTTGTCCGAGTAAGTCATTCGTAACGGAAATCGCGGACGATGTAACATGGCATGAGATAAGGAGCACATTAGGCATTATTTACTGTACAAGTTTGATAAAGGCAGTACTACAGCCGCGGCTTGCCGCAGCATCTGTCAAGTGTATGGGAAGGATGCAGTTGATGATAGCACATGTCACCGTTGGTTTCGAAAATTCCCTGACGGAGACAGAAGCTGTAAATTTCAGCCACGTCCTCGACGTCCATCCGTGATTTCTGATGAAGATGTGGACCAAGCAATAACAAATTATCCGCACCCAACCGTTCAGGAATTAGCGGAAACGTTGTCGGTAAGCAGAACAACAGTCCAAAGATGGATGCATGTGCTTGGGTTTATCACCAAGTTCGATAACTGGGTTCCGCACCAGCTTTCTGCAAAGCAACGAGAGGAGAGAATCCGTACCTGTGTTTCTTTGCTTTCTCGTCACAGAAATGAACCGTTTCGGGGACGAATTGTAACGGGTGATGAGAAATGGGTACTGTGTCGTAATGTAAAGCGTCAGCGAACTGCGTGTCAATGTGCGGAGCCTTCTCCATTGACCTCAAAAGGACTCAAAAAGGTTTTGTTGGGTGTTTGGTGGGATGTCCAGGGAATAAATCACTGGGAGGTGTTGGCACCTAACCGAACGATAAATGCTGACCTCTACTGCCAGCAGTTGGACAGATTGCGAGAGTAATTGACATCGAAGCGACCAGCACTCGTCAATCGTGATATTTCATCATGATAACGCCAGACCTCATGCTGCTTTAATCACTCTGCCAAAATTACTGGACTTTGGTTGGGAAGTCTTACCTCACCCTGCACATTCCCCTGAACTGGCACTTATGAACTACCACCTTTTTCGATCGTTACAGAACGTCTTCGATGATGTGGACGATGAGAAAACGGCATTGCATTACCTTTTTGACTCTAAAACCCAGTTTTTCCGGCGTGGGATAGGTCATACAGAATGGTGGCAGTTATGTGAAATCCTAGGTACGTTATTTGTTGTGTTCTCCTCCTTTCTTTGTAGCCTACAAATACGGGTAGAACTTACGCACACACCCAATAGCAATGAAGACGAATCTAAGAAAGGTGATAGAACATGTTTGAGTCACTTATTTTTACCCAGTAGCATCATGTCAGCGTCAGAGGGAGTAGCCCTTCGCCATCATGTCTTTGAACAGGGAATATAGGACTAGAAGGGAGAATTGATCACTTTTGACAGGGAGTGCTGCTGAGATGAGATAGAGAAAGGTAAATTGTTTTGCTGCAGCTTTCGAAAACCTAGCCACTGTGTTAACATTTCTGTTTTGGGGAGTACGAAAATTTGGGTGCCGTTTGGTACAAATGTATAGGCCGCTTAAAGGGGCAAACTTATTTTTATTATTATCATTATTATTTTAACAATTTTTTACAATAGTAAGTGAGCTTACATGCAAACTTCATTTTGAGGATGTTTTTATTACCTTTGCAGCTAAGAAAGCGAGACAGAGACCAATGTAATATATCTGTGCCCTAATCAGAATTTACTTTTGTCTACCTGGCTGCACGCCATTTGAAACTTGATTTGATGACGCTATTTTGAAACTTGATTTTGTGAATGTTATTATCACTCTTGCGGCTAAGAAAACGAGACAGAGACATAAAATATATCTGTGCCCCACTCAGAATTTAGTTTTGTCTGCCTGGCTGCACGCCATTTGAAACTTGATTTGAGGATGTTATTTTGAAACTTGATTTCAGGATGCTATTTTGAAACTTGATTTTGAGGATGTTATTATCACCTTTGCAGCTAAGAAAGCGAGACAGAGACGAATGTATATATCTGTGCCCTAATCAGAATTTAATTTTATCTACCTGGCTGCATGCCATTTGAAACTTGATTTGAGGATACTATTTTGAAACTTGATTTTGTGAGGATGTTATTATCACTCTTGCAGCTAAGAAAGCGAGACAGAGACCAATGTAATATATCTGTGCCCTAATCAGAATTTAGTTTTATTCACCTGGCTGTGATGTTTTGATGCTTTTCTATTAGTGGCGTCGAGAATTAGGTCCCAGTTCTCGGTTCGACTGTGTGAAAAAATCACACATCCACGCATTCTTGTCCCCGAGAATGATTCTTTAAATATTTCCTCTCATTAATCTTTTTCTGAATTTCATTCTTTGGGGCTAACTGAGCGACATGAAAAACATTTTTTTCCCACTTCCTTAAACATTCGTTCACGGATTTTAGTGGAAATTGTGTAGTTATAGTTTTGTACGTGTACTGTATATGTATGTGTCTTTGGAACGAGAGCTAGAAAGGATTTGAACAAATATAAATGGCTTAAAATTACTTTTAGTCTTTGAGTGAAACTAGAACAGGTGTGAACTAAATTATTCACTTCATTTTAAAAACTTCAGTTTATGTATATATGTAGTAAATTATGAACATTGGAATCGTAAAGTGAACTCGTGCATAATTAATTAAATTAAATTAAGCTTACATTAGGACTGAGATTAAATAGTGTGTGGTGAGAAGCATTTATTGGTACAAAAGTTCAGGTGTGTTAGCAAGACACAACAAAATTTGGTATAGAATCGTGTACTGTCAGTAGAATGATTTCTTTTAGGAAATTAATTTTTTTTTTCCGAATTCTGAAATTTCTTATTTAGCAATTTGTAAATGAAATGATGTGAAAATTTTGTGTATTGTGTTTCGAGAAATATTGAGTGTTCATGATGTAAAATTTCTTGTTATTATTAGGGATTCCGGAATTTGCACCATTTCGTTTTTTTTTTCACTAAATAGGGAGTCTCCAAAATCAGAGATAAGAATTTCCCTTCCTGTAGGCAAATAAATTCTTTAAAAAGAGGACACCTTGCGAACTTGAAATACAATAGAACCCCCAAGACATAGCAGGTAGAGTTCCAAGAATTTTCGCAAAGTCGTGGTCAAGAGCCAGGGGAGGGGGGGGGCAAACAGGTTCTGCACCCCCTCCTCTTCGTGAACACTTTTACCCTCAAGTTACAGAAAGCATGACAGATTGACTTTCAGCCAATACCGTAGCTGAAAGCCATAGGGGCCCTTTTGGCGCCTGCGCGCTAGTGCTTTGTAAAAGTTTGAGCTAAGGAGAATTTTCTCTCCAGCACTTCCCTCACTAACTTGCTCCTTAAGTTTTTCAGAGGTTAACACCTCACTTGCTTTGTGTGGGAGTGATGTCAGCCAGCGCTGACCTGCGAAAAAGAAGTTCACGGGGCGAACTTATAACTCACTCTGCAGTTGACCGTGATGTGAGATTTCACCTCCCGCGCCGGCTTGCCTCTTGTTGGTCATTCCAAACTCGCTCGTATGATGACGGCTGTTCCACTCCTTGCTACGTTCTAAATGGAGAAGACTGCTTTATCGGTTTCTACAAGCTGAGCTGAACTGAGGGACGTGACGCCTAACGCTCTCGGCTTCTACCAATGGAGACCTATCAAGAGTCACGTTGCAGACATTCGCACCGACACTAAACCACGGCTGGAAGAAGCCTCGACGGCCATTTTTTTTATTGTCTGCTTCCCTACTCCGCTAAAGAAAAACGAGGTGAGTCAATCCAGCCAAAAAGGTATCTGGGTCGAGAAATGAAGCCTGCTACTCTCTCGTGAAGAAAGATTGCTGAAAAGAAAAGGTAAATTCTTTTGAAAAAAATATATATTTATTTTACGGCCTCCTGTTTCAACAGACTTTCTTTCTTAGAGAAAAAAAGAAATATTTGGTAGAGGATAACAGGGTTGTCAAAATGATATACTGTTTATTGAAGTCTTTGATTATTTGAAATTATTATGAAGTACCAGAAAAGCTTAATGTATCGAGTAATGACGCGGTGAACATGAGTTAGAGTTGTGAAAAATGAAATTTATCGGGTATTATAAAATGAGGGAGAGTTAAGTTTTTTTTTTTGTTTTTTTTTGAAGTAACACAAAATGATATAAAAGTAAAGAAATTCAGAATTAGTCGTAATGCATTACACACTGAGAAACCTCAGCGCTTATTTGATTTTTGGCTAAAGTGTATTATTTCTTTTGTATTGTGCATGATGTCTTGTGAAGGTACCTAAAAAGGGAAATGTCAAGTGTAGAACACGTATTTTTCTTACAAACAAATGATAATTGAATGACACTGAAATTTTAATAAGAAATTATAAATTGAAATGTGAAAATTTTGAATACTAGGCGAATCAGAAATTTGTATAATCAATCTGAAATATACACCCAACAAAATTGAAATTGGACTCTAAAACTCACTTTTGGCATTCATGGGTGAATTGTGAAAATAAAACAAAAGAAACAAAAATCTGTAAAAATTCTCAACAAAATTCTGGTCAGGCAGTAGAGGCCGAGAACCGCCAAAATTCTGATCCTTATGGCTGTGTGGTGTTAGGCTTCTTTAGGTTTTTGTGTGTGAGTGAGTGATTGAAATCTGTGTGAATCTTCTTCAGGAATAAATGATTTCAAAGAAAGAATGCAGCAACCACAACAACAAAATACTAATCAAGGGGATGGAATTCCAACTTTTAAGTGTGTTCTTGTTGGAGATGGTGGAACTGGAAAAACAACCTTTGTAAAAAGACATCTTAGTAGTGAATTTGAAAAACAATATGTTGCAACTCTTGGTGTAGAAGTTAATCCACTGGTTTTTCACACTAACAGGGGTACAATTTGCTTTAATGTGTGGAATACAGCTGGCCAGGAAAAATTTGGAGGTTTACGAGATGGATATTATATCCAAGGTCAGTGTGCCATCATAATGTTTGACGTAACATCTCGAGTTACTTACAAGAACGTACCCAATTGGCATAGAGATTTGGTTCGAGTGTGTGAGAATATCCAAATTGTTCTCTGTGGCAACAAAGTGGATATCAAAGACAGAAATGGTCAAAGCTATTGTTTTTCATGGGAAAAAGAATCTTCAGTATTATGACATAAGTGCCAAGAGCAACTACAATTTTGAAAAGCCGTTACTCTGGTTGGCCAGGAAGTTGATTGGTGATCCCAACTTAGAATTTGTGGCCATGCCTGCTTTGGCTCTTCCTGAGGTTACGATGGATCCAGAATGGCAGGCAAAATTGGAGAATGATATGAAGGAGGCTCAGAGGTTTACGAGATGGATATTATATCCAAGGGCAGTGTGCCATCATAATGTTTGACGTAACATCTCGAGTTACTTACAAGAACGTACCCAATTGGCATAGTGATTTGGTTCGAGTGTGTGAGAATATCCCAATTGTTCTCTGTGGCAACAAAGTGGATATCAAAGACAGAAAGGTCAAAGCCAAAGCTATTGTTTTTCATAGGAAAAAGAATCTTCAGTATTATGACATAAGTGCCAAGAGTAACTACAATTTTGAAAATCCGTTACTCTGGTTGGCCAGGAAGTTGATTGGTGATCCCAACTTATAATTTGTGGCCATGCCTGCTTTGGCTCCTCCTGAGGTTACGATGGATCCAGAATGGCAGGCAAAATTGGAGAATGATATGAAGGAGGCTCAGAGGTTTACGAGATGGATATTATATCCAAGGGCAGTGTGCCAACATAATGTTTGACGTAACATCTCGAGTTACTTACAAGAACGTACCCAATTGGCATAGTGATTTGGTTCGAGTGTGTGAGAATATCCCAATTGTTATCTGTGGCAACAAAGTGGATATCAAAGACAGAAAGGTCAAAGCCAAAGCTCTTGTTTTCATAGGAAAAAGAATCTTCAGTATTATGACATAAGTGCCAAGAGTAACTACAATTTTGAAAAGCCGTTACTCTGGTTGGCCAGGAAGTTGATTGGTGATCCCAACTTAGAATTTGTGGCCATGCCTGCTTTGGCTCCTCCTGAGGTTACGATGGATCCAGAATGGCAGGCAAAATTGGAGAATGATAAGAAGGAGGCTCAGAGGTTTACGAGATGGATATTATATCCAAGGGCAGTGTGCCATCATAATGTTTGACGTAACATCTCGAGTTACTTACAAGAACGTACCCAATTGGCATAGAGATTTGGTTCGAGTGTGTGAGAATATCCCAATTGTTCTCTGTGGCAACAAAGTGGATATTAAAGACAGAAAGGTCAAAGCCAAAGCTATTGTTTTTCATAGGAAAAAGAATCTTCAGTATTATGACATAAGTGCCAAGAGTAACTACAATTTTGAAAAGCCGTTACTCTGGTTGGCCAGGAAGTTGATTGGTGATCCCAACTTAGAATTTGTGGCCATGCCTGCTTTGGCTCTTCCTGAGGTTACGATGGATCCAGAATGGCAGGCAAAATTGGAGAATGATATGAAGGAGGCTCAGAGGTTTACGAGATGGATATTATATCCAAGGGCAGTGTGCCATCATAATGTTTGACGTAACATCTCGAGTTACTTACAAGAACGTACCCAATTGGCATAGAGATTTGGTTCGAGTGTGTGAGAATATCCCAATTGTTCTCTATGGCAACAAAGTGGATATTAAAGACAGAAAGGTCAAAGCCAAAGCTATTGTTTTTCATAGGAAAAAGAATCTTCAGTATTATGACATAAGTGCCAAGAGTAACTACAATTTTGAAAAGCCGTTACTCTGGTTGGCCAGGAAGTTGATTGGTGATCCCAACTTAGAATTTCTGGTCATGCCTGCTTTGGCTCCTCCTGAGGTTACGATGGATCCAGAATGGCAGGCAAAATTGGAGAATGATATGAAGGAGGCTCAGATGTTTACGAGATGGATATTATATCCAAGGGCAGTGTGCCATCATAATGTTTGACGTAACATCTCGAGTTACTTACAAGAACGTACCCAATTGGCATAGAGATTTGGTTCGAGTGTGTGAGAATATCCCAATTGTTCTCTGTGGCAACAAAGTGGATATCAAAGACAGAAAGGTCAAAGCCAAAGCTATTGTTTTTCATAGGAAAAAGAATCTTCAATATTATGACATAAGTGCCAAGAGTAACTACAATTTTGAAAAGCCGTTACTTTGGTTGACCAGGAAGTTGATTGGTGATCCCAACTTAGAATTTGTGGCCATGCCTGCTTTGGCTCCTCCTGAGGTTACGATGGATCCAGAATGGCAGGCAAAATTGGAGAATGATAAGAATTAGGCTCAGAGGTTTACGAGATGGATATTATATCCAAGGGCAGTGTGCCATCATAATGTTTGACGTAACATCTCGAGTTACTTACAAGAACGTACCCAATTGGCATAGAGATTCGGTTCGAGTGTGTGAGAATATCCCAATTGTTCCCTGTGGCAACAAAGTGGATATTAAAGACAGAAAGGTCAAAGCCAAAGCTATTGTTTTCATAGGAAAAAGAATCTTCAGTATTATGACATAAGTGCCAAGAGTAACTACAATTTTGAAAAGCCGTTACTCTGGTTGGCCAGGAACTTGATTGGTGATCCCAACTTAGAATTTGTGGCCATGCCTGCTTTGGCTCCTCCTGAGGTTACGATGGATCCAGAATGGCAGGCAAAATTGGAGAAGGATATGAGGAAGTCTCAGAGGTTTACGCGATGGATATTATATGTGTGCCATCATAATGTCTGACGTAACATCTCGAGTTACTTACAAGAACGTACCCAATTGGCACAGAGATTTGGTTCGAGTGTGTGAGAATATCCCTATTGTTTTCTGTGGTAACAAAGTCGATATCAAAGACAGAAAGGTCAAAGCTATTGTTTTTCATAAGAAAAAGAATCTTCAGTATTATGACATAAGTGCCAAGAGTAACTACAATTTTGAAAAGCCGTTACTCTGGTTGGCCAGGAAGTTGATTGGTGATCTCAACTTAGAATTTGTGGCCATGCCTGCTTTGGCTCCTCCTGAGGATACGATGGATCCAGAATGGCAGGCAAAATTGGAGAATGATATGAAGGAGGCTCAGAGGTTTACGAGATGGATATTATATTCAAGGGCAGTGTGCCATCATAATGTTTGACGTAACATCTCGATTTACTTACAAGAACGTACCCAATTGGCATAGAGATTCGGTTCGAGTGTGTATGAATATCCCAATTGTTCTCTGTGGCAACAAAGTGGATATTAAAGACAGAAAGGTCAAAGCCAAAGCTACTGTTTTTCATAAGAAAAAGAATCTTCAGTATTATGACATAAGTGCCAAGAGTAACTACAATTTTGAAAAGCCGTTACTCTGGTTGGCCAGGAAGTTGATTGGTGATCCCAACTTAGAATTTGTGGCCATGCCTGCTTTTGCTCCTCCTGAGGTTACGATGGATCCAGAATGGCAGGCAAAATTCGAGAATGATATGAAGGAGACTCAGAGGTTTACGAGATGGATATTATATCCAAGGGCAGTGTGCCATCATAATGTTTGACGTAACATCTCGAGTTACTTACAAGAACGTACCCAATTGGCATAGAGATTTGGTTCGAGTGTGTGAGAATATCCCAATTGTTATCTGTGGCAACAAAGTGGATATCAAAAACAGAAAGGTCAAAGCTATTGTTTTCATAGGAAAAAGTATCTTTAGTATTATAACATAAGTGCCCAGAGTAACTACAATTTTGAAAAGCCGTTACTCTGGTTGGCCAGGAAGTTGATTGGTGATCCCAACTTGGAATTTGTGGCCATGCCTGCTTTGGCTTCTCCTGAGGTTACGATGGATCCAGATTGGCAGGCAAAATTGGAGAATGATATGAAGGAGGCTCAGAGGTTTACGAGATGGATATTATATCCAAGGGCAGTGTGCCATCATAATGTTTGACGTAACATCTCGAGTTACTTACAAGAACGTACCCAATTGGCATAGAGATTTGGTTCGAGTGTGTGAGAATATCCCAATTGTTCTCTGTGGCAGCAAACTGGATATTAAAGACAGAAAGGTCAAAGCCAAAGCTATTGTTTTTCATAGGAAAAAGAATCTTCAGTATTATGACATAAGTGCCAAGAGTAACTACAATTTTGAAAAGCCGTTACTCTGGTTGGCCAGGAAGTTGATTGGTGATCCCAACTTAGAATTTGTGGCCATGCCTGCTTTGGCTACTCCTGAGGTTACGATGGATCCAGAATGGCAGGCAAAATTGGAGAATGATATGAAGGAGGCTTAGAATACTTCACTTCCAGATGAAGATGATGACGATCTTTGATGTAAATCGCCTTTCACTTACTGTTGCATCTGTAACCAGAAGAAAAGGAAATGTTGAGTGTAGTATTCGCAGTGAACTTTTTTAAACAGTATTTGTATGCTAGGTCATTCACAGTCATCAGTGATCACGCCAGCCTAGCTTATGTGTTCAAACTAAAGGATTCCATCTCTAGGTTCGCCCGTTGGTGCATGTCACTGCATCAATTCAATTACAACATCATTCACAGGCCAGGAGATCTAATGTGGTGACGGATTATCTGTCCAGGCATGTACAAACCATCGAGGTGGTACAAGAAGGTGTCAATGGTGAAGTAATCCAAAAGTCAAGAGTCCTGGATTTGCAGAGGAAGGATGAAAAACTGGACAAATTGATAAGAATTTTAGAAGGCTCAGCAGACATGGGAAGAAGTAAAATTTCAGATGAATTCTACTTAAAAGATGGATTCTTATGGCACTATGCTATGCACAAATCAGGAAATGCCAGGAATCAACCTTTGGAACAGTTGGTCATCCCTAGCAGTATGATTCCAGAAGTATTAAAATCTTGTCATGACCAAGTAGCTCACCCTGGCTTTCACAAAACTTTAGAGAGAATTAGAGAAAAATTTTATTTCCACAACATGTATAAAATTTAAAAATTATACAGATACTTGCCATTCTTGCCTCAGCAAGCGAGGATTTCAATCCAACAAGAAGGCAGCTCTCATCAGGTCAGAAATGGCTAGCCGACCCTTTGAAAAGTAGCGATAGATGTGGTTGGTCCAGTGCATACATCCAGCTCTGGAAATAAATTTATTTTGTGCATAACCGACTATTTCACGCGCTGGCCAGAAGCATTTGCACTACCTGATGTTAAGAGCGACACAATTGCCCAAACTCTTATTGAAAATTTTATCTCGGTACATGGAATCCCAGATAAGCTTTTGGCCGACAGGGGCACCAACTTCCTCTCAAATACCATGATGAAAGTATACGAGAAGTTAGGAATAAAGAAATTGAACACCACTACCTACAAGCCTTCTACCAATGGAGTTTGTGAAAAATTAAACCACACCTTAATTCAAGCACTTAGTCACCTGGTAGCCGACAATCAAGATGACTGGGACAGATGTTTACCATTGGCCTTACTAGTCCTATGCACTACGGTACACTCGAGCACCGGTGAGACGCCTGCCTACCTGACATTTGGAAGGGACTTGGTGCTACCCTACCATCTCATAGGGAGCCCAACTATTTGTACCTATGCGTCACAGCAAGAGTACTGTGATGAGATGACAAACAGATTGAACTATGCCTACGAAGCTGTAAAGACCAATATGGAAAAGGCTGCCGAGAAGCAGGAGAAGCAACAAGCAAAAACAGCCGTAAATAAACAAATATCTGTAGGAGATAAGGTATACCTTTACACCCCAGCAGTGAAACCCGGGCGTTCCAAGAAATTGACCAAGCTCAATTCAGGACCTTACAGAGCGACTAAAGTGTTGTCACCTGTGAACTACGAGATCACTTTTATGGCCAACAAAGGGCGTAAAGAGATAGTGTATGTCGATCGATTAACCAAGATATGAGACCGTATGATTTTCCCAGGAGAAGACAGAGAAATTTTCCACAGTCCTGAGAGGTACGAGGAACTCCAGGAGGCTGAGGACCAGCCAGCGACTTTAACTGAAGGTGTAGATTGGTCTACGTGGATACCACTGGAACAGAGCTTGATGCGAACATCTAATGATCGCGAGGGTTACAGAAATCGGGCACCTCGAGTAATGCCCAGAAGCAACATAGAAGTTCAGAATCCTCCGCAAACTGAAAGCGACAGGATTCAAAGAAGTGATCCACCTAGGTATATTCTGCGCCCGCGTGATAGCAGAGGATTTGTTGATAGGCACATGTAAGGTTTAAATTGCCTCGCCAAATCAGGGTACGTGAAAGGGGTACGGCATAAAACATTTTTTCCTCTAGAAAAAAAAAACTGGACTGAAAAGAATTTTTTTCTTCATGCTAAGTGACCCCTTTTTTCTAAAAAATGAATACGGATTATGAATTTCACTTCAGGGAAAAGTTATGTAAATATCTTTTTTTTTGTTTGTACAGATATGAGTGTCATGATTTAAGTCCATTGTTTCTTGAGACCTAAGAGATAATTATATATGGGATTTTTTTTTTTTGGGGGGGGGGGTAAAGTTAAGAGGTCTTGAGAGATTTTTTTTTCCTTTCTGGAAAAACAACGAATAGCAAGGGAAAGTAACTAGTACGATAATTCTTTCTTCTGTATTAGTACATATGTAGTTTCGAAGCAAAGTTGTAGCATAGGACGAAAACATTCTGTATAGATTTAGATATTCCATGAATAGCAGTTAAGTCACTTTAGGCATTATTTGGGAGAATAGTGGATGAATTCCATAAAGCAGAGTTGTAGGAGTTTTCTTTTCTTGAATTTCAAGAACTAATTAGTTAGCATCATTCCAGGTTAATGATGAAAAGAGAAATTTGTTTCAGTTAAATTTTTTCCTCAAATTTTCAGTATACTTTACTTCTATGATGTATTTTTGAGGCGAACTTGTGTGATGTAGTATTACTGAAGCGAATTTAAATGTCAGTACTTATGAAATGCAGTATGTCAAATTTATGGGACATTCCAGTTGAGCGAAGCAGCAGATTTAGGCTGAACTTCGATTTTTTACTCTTGAGGTGCACATTGTGAGAAGTAGAAAGGATTGCTAATCATAATTTTGTTCGTTGAATTAGTTCGTGTATGTTTCTTGTGCTAAATATTCCGTCAGTTTTATATCTTGTTTTCTTTCTCATCATCTATGTTTGTGAATATGCTCGTTTCGTTTTTTCTTTATCATATTGCGCAATTTGATAACATTATTGTATTAGTGTTGTATTTCGTTCGGTGTAGTGTGTCGTATTGAGTGTTTGTTTGCATCGGAAGCTCCACTCTTCGGCGGACGCCATGTTGGACTTCCGCTCTTGCGTTTCCGGATAAGAAAATATCTGAGGACGAGGCTCCACAAGCTTTCTAATTGGTTCACACACTTGTATTGATATCACGTGGTTTTGTTGTCATCGTGTGTTCCTTCAGCACACCGGTAGTGATTTTTCTTTGGTTCCGCGGCGTAGCTTCGCTTCTTGCTCACCAATCTTTCATTTCAGGGTAAGGTGTAATGATGTGTTGATGTTTTTCTATTAGTGATGTCGAGAATTAGGGCCCAGTTCTCGGTTCGACTGTGTAAAAAAATCACACATCCACGCATTCTTGTCTCCGAGAATGATTCTTTAAATATTTCCTCTCATTAATCTTTTTCTGAATTTCATTCTTTGAGGCGAACTGAGCGACATGAAAAACATTTTTTTCCCACTTCCTTAAACATTCGTTCACGGATTTTAGTGGAAATTGTGTAGTTATAGTTTTGTACGTGTACTGTATATGTGTGTGTCTTTGAAACGAGAGCTAGAAAGAATTTGAACAAATATAAATGGCTTAAAATTACTTTTAGTCTTTGGGTGAAACTAGAACAGGTGTGAACTAAATTATTCACTTCATTTTAAAAACTTCAATTTATATATATATGTAGTAAATTATGAACATTGGAATCGTAAAGTGAACTCGTGCATAATTAATTAAATTAAATTAAGCTTACATTAGGACTGAGATTAAATAGTGTGTGGTGAGAAGCATTTATTGGTACAAAAGTTCAGGTGTGTTAGCAAGACACAACAAAATTTGGTATAGAATCGTGTACTGTCAGTAGAATGATTTCTTTTAGGAAATTAATATTTTTTTTCCGAATTCTGAAATTTCTTATTTAGCAATTTGTAAATGAAATGATGTGAAAATTTTGGGTATTGTGTTTCGAGAAATATTGAGTGTTCATGATGTAAAATTTCTTGTTAATATTAGCGATTCCGGAATTTGCACCATATCGTTTTTTTTTCACTAGACAGGGAGTCTCCAAAATCAGAGATAAGAATTTCCCTTCCTGTAGGCAAAGAAATTCTTTTGGAAGAGGTGATCTTGCGAACTTGAAATACAATAGAACCCCCAAGACATAGCAGGTAGAGTTCCAAGAATTTTCGCAAAGTCGTGGTCAAGACCCAGGGGAGGGCAAGCAGGTTCTTCACACCCCTTCGTGAACACTTTTACCCTCAAGTTACAGAAAGCATGACAGATTGACTTTCAGCCAATAGCGTAGCTGAAAGCCATAGCGTCCCTTTTGGCGCCTGCGCGCTAGTGCTTTGTAAAAGTTTGAGCTAAGGAGAATTTTCTCTCTTCAGCACTTCACTTACTAACTTGCTCCTTAAGTTTTTCAGAGGTCAACACCTCACTTGCTTTGTGTGGGACTGAGGTCAGCAAGCGCTGACTGGCGAAAAACAAGTTCATGGGGCGAACTTATCTCTCACTCTGTAGTTGACCGTGATGTGAGGTTTCACCTCCCGCGCCGGCTTGCCTCTTGTTGGTCATTCCAAACTCGCTCGTATGATGACGGCTGTTCCACTCCCTTGCTACGTTCTAAATGGAGAAGACTGCTTTATCGGTTTCTACAAGCTGAGCTGAACTGAGGGACGTGACGCCTAACGCTCTCGGCTTCTATCAATGGAGACCTATCAAGAGTCACGTTGCAGACATTCGCACCGACACTAAACCAAAGAATTGACTAAACCACGGCTGGAAGAAGCCTCGACGGCCATTTTTTTTATTGTCTGCTTCCTTACTCCGCTAAAGAAAAACGAGGTGAGTCAAGCCAGCCAAAAAGGTATCTGGGTCGAGAAATGAAGCCTGCTACTCTCTCGTGAAGGAAGATTGCTGAAAATAAAAGGTAAATCCTTTTGGAAAAAATATATATTTATTTTACGGCCTCCTGTTTCAACAGACTTTCTTTCTTAGAGAAAAAAAAAGAAATATTTGGTAGAGGATAACAGGGTTGTCAAAATGATATAATGTTTATTGAAGTCTGATTATTTGAAATTATTATGAAGTACCAGAAAAGGCTTAATGTATCGAGTAATGACGCGAAGAACATGAGTGAGAGTTGTGAAAAATGAAATTTATCAGGTATTATAAAATGAGGGAGAGTTAAGTTTTTTTTTTTTTTTTTTTTTTTGAAGTATCACAAAATGATATAAAAGTAAAGAAATTCAGAATCAATCGTAATGCTTTACACGCTGAGAAACCTCAGTGCTTATTTGATTTTTGGCTAAAGTGTATTATTTCTTTTGTATTGTGCATGATGTCTTGTGAAGGTACCTAAAAAGGGAAATGTCAAGTGTAGAATACGTATTTTTCTTACAAACAAAATGATAATTGAATGACACTGAAATTTTAATAAGAAATTATAAATTGAAATGTGAAAATTTTGAATACTAGGCGAATCAGAAATTTGTATAATCAATCTGAAATATACACCCAACAAGATTGAAATTATACTCTAAAACTCATTTTTGGCATTCATGGGTGAATTGTGAAAATAAAACAAAGAAACAAAAATCTGTAAAAATTCTCGACAAAATTCTGATCAGGCTAGAGGCCTGATCAACATTAAATATAACTGCAAGTCAGTTTTTGCAACTAAAAAAAGTCTTGAGTCACTTTTATAAATTGTTTATGTGTTCAGTGAATCCAAGGTAATTGATAAGTAAATCTTGTGAAATTTTTTTGTCAAGACCATAAATCACCTCTGCACTTAGCAGAGTTCATGGATCTGAGCCTGGTAAGGTAATCCACATAGACTTTGACAACGCAAATTTTACTGTTTTTACATACATTTTCTTTTGTTCTTCCACTAGCTATTTTTTATACATCACGTGCCATATTGTTCCACAGTATTTTGATACAAATATATTTACACTAAAACATTTGGTCATAGTGACCGAGATTTAGAGTTTTGAAAATTACGTTATATCAGCTTCACGATATTTGAAACTTGATTTGAGGATGCTATTTTGAAACTTGATTTTGAGGATGTTATTATCACCTTTGCAGCTAAGAAAGTGAGACAGAGACGAATGTAATATATCTGCGCCCTAATCAGAATTTAATTTTGTCTACCAGGCTGCATGCCATTTGAAACTTGATTTGAGGATGCTATTATCACTCTTGAGGCTAAGAAAGCGAGACAGATACCAATGTAATATATCTGTGCCCTAATCAGAATTTAATTTTATCTACCTGGCTGCACGCCATTTGAAACTTGATTTGAGGAAGTTATTTTGAAACTTGATTTTGAGGACGTTATTATCACTTTTGCAGCTAAAAAAGCGAAACAGAGACCAATGTAATATATTATCACTTTTGCAGCTAAGAAAGCGAGACAGAGACCCTAATCAGAATTTAGTTTTGTCTGCCTGGATGCATGCCATTTGAGGATGCTATTTTGAAACTTGATTTTGAGGATGTTATTATCACTCTTGCAACTAAGAAACCGAGACAGAAACCAATGTAGTATACCTGTGCCCTAATCAGAATTTAGTTTTGTCTACCTGGCTGCATACCATTTGAAACTTCATTTGAGGATACTTTATTGAAACTTGATTTTGAGGAAGTTACTATCACTCTTGCAGCTAAGAAAGCGAGACAGAGACCAATGTAATATATCTGTGCCCTAATCAGAATTTAGTTTTGTCTACCTGGCTGCAAGCCATTTGAAACTTGATTTGAGGATGCTATTTTGAAATTTGATCTGAGGATGCTATTTTGAAACTTGATTTTGAGGATGTTATTATCACTCTTGCAGCTAAGAAAGCCAGACAGAGACCAATGCAATATATCTGTGCCCTAATCAGAATTTAGTTTTGCCTACCTGGCTGCACGCCACTTGAAACTTGATTTGATGATGTTATTTTGAAACTTGAATTTGAGGATGTTATTATCACCTTTGCAGCTAAGAAAGCGAGACAGAGACGAATGTAAAATATCTGTGCCGTAATCAGAATTTAATTTTGTCTACCTGGCTGCATGCCATTTGAAACTTGATTTGAGGATGTTATTTTGAAACTTGATTTGAGTATGCTATTTTGAAACTTGATTTTGAGGACGTTATTATCACTTTTGCAGCTAAGAAAGCGAGACAGACACCAATGTAATATATCTGTGCCCTAATCAGAATTTAGTTTTGTCTACTTGGCTGCATGCTATTTGAAACTTGATTTGAGGATGTTATTTTGAAACTTGATTTTGGCATCTGCCTCGCTTTCTTAGCTGCAAAAGTGTTATTATCACTTTTGCAGCTAAGAAAGCGAGGCAGATGCCAATGTAATATATATGTGGCCTAATTAGAGTTTAGGTTTGTCTACCTCGCTGCACGCCGAACAAAATCCTGGGTGGGTTCTTAAAATCTATGTGAGAGTGGCTCAATCTTTCTTCAAGAATTAGGTATGCAATTATATTGCTCTTATCTTTTTAAATGTCTTCACCATTTCATCCGCCCAATCTCCAATGCTTTCATTTAAGGGAGCTTTCCCAGTTGTCACAAGATCCTTTGTTACCCAAATTGCAGCCTGATTTCAAGATCACAATCAATTTTATTTTAGAATTAATTACAAATTTTAAGATTATTTAAAATTATAATTACAAATTCGTAGAACATTAGTCATTTTCTACGACTTTTCAGCTATTACACAATTAAATTTGCTATATAAGACGAACTATGAAATAGCTCACTTCATTTGATGCAAAAGTTACATAGAAGGAAATATGAATAAATTATAAATGTACTGTATATCATGTTTAGTAAGTAACTGCCTCTTTCGCAAATTATATAATTTACTCATATGAAACGTGTGTATCACCGGCATTTGCGAAATTTTTTGTTTTGATTTCCCCCTTCTTTATTAGTCGGACCCATACCATTATCCTATCTGGGTTTGTAAGATAGTAAGCTGCATTTCAGTTGATAAACTTATTTACCTACGTAACAGTTAGTGAGAACATGACAAGAAGACTCGGAGTAGACTGTGATATAATGACAGGGTCGATTTTTTGTTCTTCAGTACATCAGTTCATTCCCACATAACTAAGAGTGTTAGAAAACACAGTGAGGATCTTGATGTAGTTAGAGCTGTTCATATGCAGATCAAATGATGAGCCTGCAGCTGGAGGAGTAAGAGGCGTGTGTGAGAGTTTTGATATGATTTTGTATGTGCATTAAGTGACACGTTCATCCGCATATCACTTAATGCACATATAACTGGTGAATTTAAATTAAACTGATTATACTGACAGTGTCACTAAGTTAGATATTTGTCGGTACATCAGCTGATATGCGTGCGACTGAAAGACTTTCAAGAGAGTGTAATGATACTGATAGGGTCGAAAAGTTACTGATTCTACATGTCAGTTGATGAACATGCAACTGGTGGACTTAGATCTGATGATCCTGAAACGGTCGATAATATGCGCATCTGGATATCAGTCGATGCGCATGTAACTGGTGGAGTTAGAGAAAACTCTGATGGTTCTGGTACAATAGATAAGTCGTTCATCTGCAAATCAGTTGAAGCACATGCAACTGGAGGAGTCACAGGCGACAGCGACAGGTCTAATAAGTTATTCACCTGTTCATCATTTAAGGCGCATATCTGTGGATGAGTTAGAGGCGACTGTGCATTAGTTGGTGCGTATACCGGTGGAGTTGGAGGAAACTGTGGTGAATCACACAAAGAAGGAAACAGCGGCGGAGAACTTAGAGGCCCAGTTGGAAAGTGTGGCGAACAAGTAAGCAGAGGTAAAGGAGGAGTTAACGATGGCGTAAGCGAGTTTGAGATGAAATCGGTTGATGTATCCGAAAGAGAAACACCGTCGACCTTCATCCGTACTCCTCTGGTACAGAGAAGTAATTTTTTCCATTTCCAGTCCGAAAATGTTTCCTGGGTGAAGTCAACTATCGTCACAGGCTTCAGACCAAAAGGAATCTCGCAGGCTTTCAGTAGGATAAGTACAATCTTCTTTTTCTTTTGATCTAATAAAAAAAAGAAATCATATTGATAATTAAGCAATCCTTTTAGCGAATCTCACACAAACTTAAATTACTTATATATATCGCCGATCAGGAAAACAAAAGAACCACTGGCAAGAACAGAAATGAGGTTTTTTCCATGGATGAAAGGGATATCAAGAAAAAAACCCCGAAGAAATGAGGGATGAGCTTGGAGTTAGAAAAATCGGCGAAACATTATAAGAGAGGGCAGTCTTAGATGGGCCTGACATGTATCAAGAATAGAAGGAAAAAATGTTTTTTGAAAGAATGGAAATTGGGCAACATGCGAATTTTAAGTTTAAAGGGAAAGATTCGTTCATGCTACCAAATCTTGGTTCAAGAATCTGAAAGACGGTGTTACGGGACTCTGAAATAAAAGCCACGATCGGCAAATCCAGTATCAGTAGATCAACGTTGTTTCACACTGCCCATTCTGACCCATCGACAAGCGTTTTCAAATTTTTCTTCGAGATTTGTTGCTCTCAAACAAGTATGATTCGGCGAGTGCAAGGTATCGGTAAGGTTATCAAGAGCTGCCAAGGTGCTCCACATGAATTGACTTCCGAGCCAGACGACCGTCTTTTTGGAACCTGAAGGAAACTGCCAGGGAATCCACTTGACCGTCTGATCACCTTTTTATTGACCGAAGTGTTAACGCTCGAACTTTTACTAAATCTCATGGTGCATGATCAGGGCGAATATGCAAGATGGTGCAGCTGTTTCATTTCTTTTTCCTGCTCCAGATAAACCGTAACTTGCTGGATTTGGGCTGTTTAGTTAGTTGGTTTTTATCGGCGCAAGACCCTCAAGGGGGTAAAGAGCACCTAGTTCCGCGGTTTATAGTGTAAAGAAAAACAACATCAAAACACAACGAAAATTACGTCATTAAAACAAATTTTTTCAAGAAACGGTGTATTCCGGGGTTTGTCAGTATTGCATAGTCATGAAGAAGGAGAACCATTGGCCCGACTATTGCTGGATGCTGCACCTTTATATCCTTAACCATTTTGGCCAAACAATGTTGGTGCAGTATTAGTCATTTACAGTCATTTTTTTAGGTACGTAGTATACGGATAATACTCTTTGAGAATCGAAAAAGAATTCTGAACACTCCCCTCCCTCTCTCTCTCTCTCTTCCTCTCCCTCCATGTCTCTCTCTTTCCGTCTCTCTGACTCTCTATGTCTCTCTCTCCTTCATCTTCTCCCTCTCTCTCCTTCTTTCTCTCCCTCTCTTTCCTTTTCTCTCCGCCTTTGTGTCTTTCTAGGTCTCTCGCTCGGTCTTTCTATTTCTCTCTCTCTCTCTCTCCTTTTTCGAGTGAAAGCCTTGAAGGAGGATATAAGAATGCCGTTCCTCTTCCGGTTTCCATGAATTAATAAAAGAACCGAAGAAATCGCTATAATTCAAAAATTACAAGAAGAAATACAATATTATGAAATTTGGCAAAAAATCTGTATCGTATGCAGAGACGTAACTGGGACAGGCGGGTGGAATCGAAACTATTGCACCAGTTTCTGGTACAGTTTTTTTTTTTGCGATATTACTTTGTTACCTGTCCAATAACAGAATTTGAGTATAATATGTTTCGCCAGCCTTGGTAACTTAAGATTCACATTCCTTCCTCAAAATGTTCAGGGTGATGTTGGCTGTTCACATTCTGAAATAAAGCCACGATTGTACGTACGTTGCAAGATAAGGATGTGCCGTTCACATTGCTGAAGAATCTCTGGGCTATTCCATCAATAGTGCGGCTGCCAGCACCGACTATCAGCTGTCCCCGGTACGTTTGGTGTGGTATCGAAGGTCCAAAGTCCAAGGCAGCTGGAAAAATTCGTACAAACGTTCACAGATCGACTGTGCTTCCCGTTTAGAAATAACACTGGATATGCCCTAACTTTGTTTGCAAGAAAGAAAGACAGATGGGGACGCAATGTTTTGTGGTTTGCTCTGGGCGCAGATATGTGTAGTTACGCTTCTGATCTAATCGTTTGTTAAATATCAGGTTGTAAAGAAAGTTTCCGGAAAAAATCGCATCTAGCGTGTGTAATGCAAGATATACTATGGACCTGCGGTGACGTAAACATCCCAGAGTGCTGTGCGCGAAAGAAGAGATTCCAAGGAGAGAAAGTACGCTGTTGTGGTAAAGAATATATTCTAAGGATAGAACGTACGCTGTTGTGGTGGGGTATAGATTTTAAGGACAGAACGTACGCTGTTGTGGGGAAGAATAGATTCTAAGGACAGAACGTACGCTGTTGTGGGGAAGAATAGATTCTAAGGACAGAACGTACGCTGTTGTGAGGAACAGATTCTAAGGACAGAACTTATGCTGTTGTGGTGAGAAATAGATTCTAAGGACAGAACCTATGCTATGTGGTGAAGAGTAGACTAATGACAAACCTACGCCATTGTGGTGAGGAATAGATTCTAAGGACAGAACTTACGCTGTTGTAGTGAAGAATAGATTCTAAGGACAGAACGTACGCTGTTGTGGTGAGAAATAGATTCTAAGGACAGAACCTACGCTGTTGTAGTGAAGAATATATTCTAAGGACAGAACGTACGCTGTTGTGGTGAGGAATAGATTCTAAGGGCAGAACCTATGCTATGTGGTGAAGAATAGACTCTAATGACAGAACCTACGCCATTGTGGTCAGGAATAGATTCTAAGGACAGAACCTACGTTGTTGTAGTGAAAAACAGATCCTAAGGACAGAACGTAGGCTGTTGTGGTAAGGAATAAATTCTTAGAATAGAACGTACGCTGTTGTGGACAGGAATAGATTCTAAGGACAGAACCTACGCTGTTGTAGTGAAGAATATATTCTAAGGACAAAACGTACGCTGTTGTGGTGAGGAATAAATTATAAGAATATAACGTACGTTGTTGTGGTCAGGAATAGATTCTAAGGACAGAACCTACGCTGTTGTAGTGAAGAATAGATTCTAAGGACAGAACGTACGCTGTTGTGGTGAATATTAGTTGCACGTGGCGACGATACGATGGCGATATCGAAGGAAGGTGTGCGTGCAATATTGCTTTATGAATATTTGAATGACGTAGAAGTTACGAAAGCACTTGAAAAATTGCGAAACGCGTTTGGTGACGATACTATCTTACAGAGTACTTGCCACGCCTGGTACAGGAAATTCGACACTGGTGTACGGGATCCGTCTGATGTGCCCAGAAGTGGCAGACCCAGTAAGGTTGAAGATGATACACTGCAACACGTACTATCGACTAAGCCTGATGTAACAGTACGGGAACTGGTAGAGGAACTGAGACGTCCCACACGACCATCAACAACTGACTTCAGAAGTTGGGATATTCGTGTAAAGTGTGTAAATGGGTACCCCGTGCTTTGTCTGACCAGAATCGGATGCAACGCTACTCCACTGCTGTTGCTCTGCGTGAAAGAGGAAGTTGGGATATTCGTGTAAACTGTACAAATGGGTACCCAAAGCTTTGTCTGACCGGAATCGGATGCAACGCTACTCCATTGCTGTTGCTCTGCGTGAAAGAGAAAGTTGTGATATTCGTGTAAACTGTGCAAATGGGTACCACATGCTTTGTCAGACCAAAATCGGATGCAACGCTGCTCCATTGCTGTTGCTCTGCGTGAAAGACAAAAACTTTGGGGCGTTTTGCATCGGTTGGTCACGGGTGAAGAAAATGGGTCACATACGTCAATGTTACGCGACAACAAGCATGGAAGGTCGCTAATCCACCCCTCCATGGACGGAAGGTGATGCTGAGTTGTTGGTGGGATTGTCCCGCGTAATTCACTATTAACTCTTACTGAGGAACAATATCTTCACAGCGGATGCTTACATCCAACAGTTGGAGAGTCTCCATGCTGCACTGAAAGAAAGGCACCCAGCGTTGATTAATCACCATGGAGTTATTTTTCACCAGGATAACGCTGATCCATAATGTCGCTTTGCGAACCCAGAAAAAATTGTACGAGCTGGAATGGAAAACAGTGTCGCACCCCACTTATTCTCCGGGCCCTTGCTCAGGTCCGACTTTCATCTCTTCCTGTTTTTGTCGAATTTTCTCGCTGAGAAAAACCTTGCTAATGATGATGATGTGAAATGTTGAATGGACGAATTCTTCAACTCCCGCTCGCCAGACTTCTATCGCAATGGGATATTTCAACTCACAGATCGGTTGAACAAGGTCATCAGTTCCAATGGGGACTACTTGGACGATTAGATTAATCATATATCAGTTGAACAAGGTCATCAGTTCCAATGGGGACTACTTGGACGATTAAATTAATCACAGATCGGTTGAACAAGGTAATCAGTTCCAATGAGGACTACTTGGACGATTAGATTAATCGCAGATCGGTTGAACAAGGTCATCAGTTCCAATGGGGACTACTTGGACGATTAGATTAATCACAGATCGGTTGAACAAGGTCATCAGTTCCAATGGGGACTACTTGGACGATTAAATTAATCACAGATCAGTTGAACAAGCTCATCTGTTCCAATGGGGACTACTTGGACAATTAGATTAATCACAGATCAGTTGAACAAGGTCATAAGTTCCAATGGGGACTACTTGGACGATTAGATTAATCACAGATCGGTTGAACAAGGTTATCAGTTCCAATGGGGACTACTTGGACGATTAGATTAATCATAGATCAGTTGAACAAGGTCATCAGTTCCAATGGGGACTACTTGGGCGATTAAATTAATCACAGATCGGTTGAACAAGGTAATCAGTTCCAATGGGGACTACTTGGACGATTAGATTAATCATAGATCAGTTGAACAAGGTCATCAGTTCCAATGGGGACTACTTGGACGATTAAATTAATCACAGATCGGTTGAACAAGGTTATCAGTTCCAATGGGGACTACTTGGACGATTAGTTTAATCACAGATCAGTTGAACAAGGCCATCAGTTCCAATGGGGAGTACTTGGAAGATTAGATTAATCACAGATCAGTTGAACAATGTCATCAGTTCCAATGGGGACTACCTGGACGATTAGATTAGTCACAATTCGGTTGAACAAGGTCATCAATTACAATGGGGACTACTTGGACGATTAGATTAATCACAGATCGGTTGAACAAGGTCATCAGTTCCAATGGGGACTACTTGGACGATTAGATTAATCACAGATTGGTTGAACAAGGTCATCAGTTCCAATAGAGACTACTTGGACGATTAGATTAATCACAGATCGGTTGAACAAGCTCATCAGTTCCAATGGGGACTACTTGGACGATTAGATTAAGTGTTTTGTACGATTTTTTAAGCTTGAAATACATGCTTCTCTATTTTCCGGATACTTTCTTGACAACTTGATAAACACCGACAATATTTCGGAAGAAACACTTCATTCCGATAAAACTGACCACAAACAGAACCAGATGAAAATGGGATTTGAAAATGATAGTTGCGGGGCCGGTGACTTCGTGCTACAGTGCTGTAGCATGCTAACAAAATTTGAATGGAGATCCATATTGCCTATTGTAGCTGAAAGTGCATGCATATGATTTGCTGCCAGCACAAAATCTGGATTTCTAGCCGGGCCGTAATCAAGGCTTCTGTTCGCTATTCGGCCTGTGTGTCGCTTAACATGGGCAAAACAGCACGGCTCCAACAGTGTGTCATTCCTGCTGCCTACGCCCCACCCCTCTTGATCATATGATCATATGTAGAGGATTTTAGGAAGGGAGTGTCTGACCCCAGGTCTTAAACAACCCTTAGAAATATTAAGCTAGGAGATTTGGGCTAGAGTGCCCGATAGGAAAGTGACACGGAAGCGAGCTAGAAGACGCCCTTATGTACTACCGTGGGGGGGGGCATGTACCCGGGGTCCGACGGCTTAACGTGCCCATCCGACGTACGGCGGATATTTGGTGGTTCGACTGGGATCGAACCTGAGGTCTTCTCCACGGCAGTCACGAACGTTGCCCACTAGGCTACCCGCGGTCCCCACCCCTCTTGAGTTTTCTCAAGCCGGCTATAAGGGTCTTCCAGCGTGCTGAATTTCTCTGAGCACGATATGGGATAGCCAGCAGCAAACGGGGTAGAGACCTCATCCCTTCTTTCTCCCATCGGAACTGGGGGTAGTGCAAAGGGCAAGTATTTTACCCACAATTCATACTGCGCTGTAATTGACCAATTGCTGTGCTCTCATTACGTTAGCTCGATCAGTTAGTAAAATCTATGTGTGCATCCATTTCTTTGTTCTGTGTTTTTCGTAATCTTTTAATTTCTTGAATAGTTACTGCGATTAATTCAGTATCACTGAGAATTATTATTATTATTATTATTTTTTTTTTGGAACAACAAAATTGTTTTGTTGAGCTATTTTGTCGATTTATTTTGTTGCTTTAGCCAAACTCCATAGGTATTATTTTGTCGGCTATATTTTGTTAATTCAACTAAACGTTTTATCACGGTAACAATACATATTGTTGGACCAAACAAATTCCCCAAAATCGACATAGGCATTTTGTTAAATGAACAAAACGTTTTGTCATGATAATAATAAATCTTGTTGAGTCAACAATAATTTTCAGCAAAATACATTTGTAAATTCAACAAACATTTTTGTTGACTGCATATCGATAAAATGTTTTGGTTGATTCAACAATTTTTTTGCTGAATTAACAAAACGCTTTTCTCTTTGTTGAAACGACCATTTTCTTCAGGAATTTTAGAGGGAAAAAGTGAAAAAAAAGAAAAGTAAAAAAAAAAAAAAAATTCTAAGTAAAATCCTTAGGATTCATAATTCTTAGGGAGGCCCTAAAAATGAAGCTTGATCCATGTGCAATTATCTATACTTTTTTTGCATTTCATAAACTCTTTATAGCATAATACATAGAGTAATTTAGTTAATTCATATTTAAACTCTTCAAAAGTGCATTGAAAATCACAAATAATAAGATTACAAGGTTGATTTTGTACACTGAATAAAGACACCACAAAAATATTTCCAATTAAAGATACGGAAATAAATAAAAAACGTATTTTTCAAAAAAAAAAAAAAAAAAATATCGGGCGGGTTCCTAATTGGGTTCACCCGGCGTAATATTGGGAGCCAAGGGGGTGTCGAGTGGATTGTTATTCTGTGATTCCCTGGTTTAGGGCTGACGCAGCTTCAGGATCCACTGCCGGGCGCTGTGATTCACAGCAGATTTTCCTTTCGGAGTCAAAGGGTCCGCTGTGTGCCGCAATGTTTTCGTGAACGTCTAGTTTTTAAAAAAAGCATAAGTGAAGTGATTTTCTAAGTCCCTGTCGTAAAATTATATATATTTCTCCAAAAATCCAGGGCTGAGCACACAATTTGTAACCAACGAAATACTCATGATAGACAAATTAACCAACAAAACAATTTATTAGTTAGGATTTGGCATAATATAATAAAGATGATACACTCACGATACTAGCAAAAATGATTTCGACTCTCTGACAAGAACCTGTACTCAATTAATTACTCGCTTACGAGAACCTTAACTGACGGAAAACTTTCGTATGGACTAATCCGATAAACATTTTATGAGGGGACACCAAAAGAAAGAATAGGGTGGATTTCCTACCTTAACATCCGAATCTGGCCTGGCGATCCCATGGCGGCTCTGGCTTCATCCAGGGTATGACGTCCTGGCGGTTACATATAAATGAAAAGTTCTTTGAACGATGTGGGCTATGCCTCTATGTAGTCGCATCTTAAAGTCTCTGGGTTCGCGCAGCTGACCACTCTTGACCCGGGAGAATTCTCGACCGGCGGGTCTTATCTTCCATCCGCAGCTTGGAAAATTGTATGCAGCTTACGGTAGCTTCAGTCCTGCCGTAATATTTGGCAGCTTCTAGGTGACAGTCATGGAGGAAAGTGCACGCGATGCACGCCGCGAAACAAGCAAAGGTAAAGTGCTTCGTGGCAAAAATACAAGAGTGAAGTGAAAGGTGACGAAGTTCTTCTCTTCCCTTGTAAAAATTTCGACGACCCCCAAGAAGACCCACACTACCTCAAAATATCCCATCATCCAATCACTAGGTGAAAATACTCCAAATACGTGGCGACAGTTAATAAATAAATACATCGCTCTTTCCACGTTCCAGAAACACACAGTATCCGAAAAATTGTTTTTCAGCCGCCGCTGTGGAATTGAACCAACAGAACTCTCGATATCTAGCCGAGTGCGTTACATTTACGCCACGGTAGCCAACAATCCACGGTGCTATGTGTATTATTAAGTCAGCTTTTGACACCATAAATTCGTAAGATGGGCTCAGCTACTGAGACGTCTCCATCTAGTGGGCATTAACGGCACTGGCTATATATATATATATATATTATAGCAGTGCTATAACATGTATTTCTAAGTCAGCTTCTGACACCATCAATCCGTAAGATGGATTCAGCTACTGAGACGTCTCCATCTGGTGGGCATTAACGGCAATGGCTATATATATATATATTATAGCAGTGCTATAATATGTATTTTTAAGTCAGCTTCTGACACCATAAATCCGTAAGATGGGCTCAGCTACTGAGACGTCTCCATCTGGTGGGCATTAACGGCACTGGCTAGATATATATATTATAGCATTAACGGCACTGGCTATATATTTATCCAATCACTAGCTGGCGAACGCAAGCCTCCCTGAATTAAATTCCCCAGTGTAAATCCTACTGATCAGAGAATTAACATTTTGTTTATCCATTCGTTAGGGGGTCAAAATTCCTACCCGTTCCCGTAAAAATTCTGAGAACCGCTCAAGTCACGTTAGCCCCGTGATATAACCACCGGGCCATAAATCCTTACCCAATAAAGCTGTTAGCTCCGGTTCCAAGAAGTCTACGGTCTACCCAAAACGCATTGTGGATGCTAGACACGGTGGACACTTCTATTGCCCCAATAAAACATACTACAAAGTCAGCTCGCAGATGGATGTCGCCAGCGTTGTCTTCTTACAATGTCGGTCTGTCCATGGTGACGCCAACGCTGTCTAGCTAATCATACGCTATGCGACGCCTTGCACTGGGAGATGGGGACGGAGATGAAAAAAAAAAAGAAAAGAAGATGCACCCGAAAGTATATGGCAAAATAAATAAAAAGTAAATAAAACGTTCTCTTTCCTCAAAAAATACATGAATTAATAAAAATGAATAAATAAATAAATAAATGAATAAATAAAATAATAATTAAATAAATAAATAAACTAGGGAATGGATTTTCGACCTAAATGTGCAGCGTTCGAGTCTAAGCGCTGTCACAAAAACTCGATTAAATAAATATTTTTTTTTTTTTTTTATGATTCACAGCTTAATATGTTTTCTCGCCAACCGCGGTCGTCGCAGATTAATATGGTTGAGGTAAAGGTCTTACGATGTAGATGGGCCAGTCGAAGAAAAAAAAAGAGAGAGATTGGGGCAACGGTTCGGGTGTGACGGAGCAGCAAAGTTCCCATGTAAAGTCTGTGGGAAAAGCGTGCGGTCCTTATCTACTTCAGGCGCTCATTTCAGTGTCAGACTTGAAGTGTACTGTTGTATGATCAGTCCTAAAGTAAGTAAATACTTTATTGCATACTTACCCTTTACTCATCAAGAACCTGAACACATGGAAAGGTTTAGTCAATGCCACACGTATGATCGTAAAATCGCTCTTCCAAAATACAATTTCTGTGGAAATTTTGTGCGGGGAACATAAGGGGTCGTTGCGCACCTTGCCACGCATTCCAAGAAACAGCACTTTCCCTTTAACGATCAAACGGATTCAATTTCCGATCATATTGTCCTTTGCGATGACGAGTAATAAGAGTCAAAGGACAGACACTTGCCAAAGTCGGAATATAGTACCTGCCAGAACCAGTCTTCTCACATGGTATGCTCTACGTTGCCCTATCTCGAGCAAGATCAAAGGATTCTGTTGCAGTAAAGATCAGTGTTTCTTTCAGGACTTTTTGACTGGGGGGGGGGCAAAAGGAACCTTAGAGGGGGCAAGTTTTCCATTTGCTATAAATATATCTTTTAACTACTATATCTACATATATAGAAGTAATTATTATCATCATCATCATTGTCAACCATTATCAATCCACTGCTGGACGAAGGTCTCCCCAAGTTTCCTCCACAACGGTCTGTCTTGTGCCAGTCTCCTCCATGTCACTCCCGCATATTTACGAATTTCATCCACCCATCTCCCATGTGGTCTTCTTCTGGGTCTTTTCCTGTCCCTTGGAATCCAATCTAAAATTTCGGCTGTCCATCTATGGTCTGTCCTTCTGGCAGTATGTCCAGCCCATTGCCATTTCAGGGATTTAACTCTGATCATGATGTCTTCCACTCTCGTCATTTTTCGGATCCACGAGTTCCTCTTCTTATCTCTCCTGGTTATACCAAGCATGCACCTCTCCATGCTGCTTTGAGTTGTCTGCAGCCTTTGTATGTCTCTTTTAGTTAAGGTCCACGTCTCTGTAATTATTATATATACGTATATATAGTACAGGGGCGTATTTAGTGAGGGGCCAGAGGGCCCTGGTTCCCTCGAAAAATGCTTTAATTTTTCTTCTATTTTTTATTAACTTTAATTTTGTTCAGGTGGATTTCAAAAACTTACTTTTTTAGTCGCCCCTTCTAGAAGAAATTCCGTATACGCCCCTGATGTAGTAATTTCTTCAAACATATCAAAAACAAACTTTTCCAGTTAAACGGAGGGGGTTCAGGATGTGCGTCTTGGTTTCAGCAGACTTGAAATTCTTATCGATTAATACACGCATTCAACACATTCCTGACCCTGAATCGCGATTCCCTGACTATGAGGTATGATTAGTCTACTTATAGTATTTTGAAGAATAGCATGCGTCTTAAAACACTTTTTAGCAAAATAAACTATAATACTTGAACAAATTTAAAAAAATATAATTGGAGAAATATTGGTAGCATCAAAAGAAACTAAACTTCCTTTTTCATTATAGCCTGAATTTATTAACATTTAGCTCGGTAACGTAAAATGTCTCCGCGGGGGTGGGGGTGGGGTGTCGTTTCTGGGAGGGCTTCGCCCCCTACCCCCTTCCAGCAGATGTATGCCTGAAAGAAATACTGGTAAAGATTACTCACGAAGATGCACCTGGATTACCTGTCGCAAATGGATGGACTCAAAATTTTGTCTTTACTGAAGTGTTTCCATGTTTCCATGAATTTGTAGCATTTTTTTGTCAATCAAATAAAGTTTACATTTGTTGCTTACATGAGTTTATTCTTTTCAAAAAGAAAACTAACCGTCGATTTCGACGGATTTCCGCTAGTTAAGCTTAACATTATGTCGAATATATAATATAAATTTAACCACTAACACTAAAAAGGCGATTAAAGCAATTACTGACGCTAAAAAGGTAAAGAAAACGATTAATAATTTTTATAAATTTGTATAAAATTACGGAAAACATCTGGAGTTCACTTTAATTTTCTTTTATTATTATTATTATTACGGCGGATGGGGAGGCTAAGCCCGTTGAATCTCAATCCCAAGATCTTTGTGGGAAAGAGAAGGGGGAGGGAGTAAGTAGTAGCACTCCCATTTTCAGAGGCACGAGCCGCCACTGCAAAATGAAGTAGCCAGAGTACCCTAATAGGGAGTGTGTCATCCCTCACAGCAATGCACACCTCATTGTGATGTTTGATGCTGTTGATGATGATGATGTCTAGGAACTCAATATGATAAGCAAAGACCGTGGTTCGGTCAAAGCTTGTCTAAGCAGCTTCAGGTCTTGCGCAGAGTGTTGAGAGCAGCAGAAGATCCCAGACATGCTGGACTGGATTAAAATCGAGAAACCTGGTTGACTGACTCATACAGACAATGATCTAAAGATATTATTCTACCAGCCTGGCTTGATGGGGACGGGCGTTATCGTCTTGAAGGAGAAATCTATCTCCTATGGCACCTGCGTAAGGGCGAGCGTAGGGGTCAAAACATCATCCCATTAGCGTCGAGTGTTCATGGTTCGTCTTGGAAGCTCATAGAGGTAGGTGCGTCCACCTAACGAGATGCCACCAAAAATCAGCACGCTACCACCACTATAAGTATCCCTTTCACAGGTCACAGAGGGATGATAGCATGTTCATTGTTATCTTCAGATCAGAACATGTCTGGAATCACTGTTCGAATCAAATCTGGACTCATCTGTGAAGAGTACTGACCTCCATTGGATTTCAGTAGAGTTGTCGGTGAAGTGTTGCCCAATTCAAACGTTCCCTCCTTCGTCAACACAGGCTTCACAGTATTACACAAAATCAGCAAAATGTTGTATTCCAATAATCGCCGTAAACTAACGAGTTTTATTTCCATTAGCCCAAATTTTATCAGGGTATTTACCGTGAGTTAAAGGTAGGGGGTATCTGTGGTTGATTCGCAGGTGAGATGCGAGCAAATAAAACATGAAACCAATATCAAAGAAGTTATGGCAGTTCAAGTCAGAGAAGATTTCTTTTGTAGTTAGTTACCTGTTGCTAATCCCGAAACATATTTGGTTATGAACATGCATTCAACACAGTCAAAAAATTCGGGAGTTAGGATTAATAGTACCACTTTACATCTGAAAGAAATAAAAATACATTTTTATTCAATAAGATATGATAAAAAAATAAATTAATTAATACTTCTCAAATTGTTACCTGAGTAAATTGGAACATTCTCGCAGCCTCTGAAAAGCACCTGCACCTATGTTTCCTTCGTTTTTTTTTTGTTTTTTTTTCCTTTTACCACGCTGATGTCCTGTGCATTAAAGGCATCGTTCATCTTCGCGTCGCAATATTACCCACAGAAATTTCTAGTTAAAGCATATCACAATGAAGTCTGTTCAAGAACTGCATTATTTTTAATCCATGCACTTAAAGTTCTACAAAAATATCTAAATGTAAGGTACCCTCCCCCACCCGCTTAGTACCTTTCCAGTAATAAATTTCAATGGTAAATACACTGGCGGAAAGTGAAAAAAGAACACCAAGAAGGAGACGTCTGATACCAACGAAATTTATACAGCATAATAACGGAATACAGAGGATAACGTGATCAAAACATTAATGCAAAATACAGCTGTAATTGCTGGTAAACTAAAAAATAACATTTCCATGTAACATGGTTAGTACGAGGTTGAACCGCCATGAACTGCGTCACGCTGTGCATTTTGGCATGGAGTCTGTCGTACAGATCTTGGATGTAAGTTTGGGATATTGAGTTCCAAGCATCCTCAACCTGGACGCGTAAATCGGGGATGGTCGTGGCTGGCCGTGCAGACCGGATAAGTCGTTGTCCCATAAAATCCCACACGTGCTCAATGGGGAAAAAATCCGGTGAACGTGCAGGCCATGGAAGTTGTCTCACACCCTGAAGTGCATGTTGCGTTGCACGTGCCGTGTGTGGGAGTGCGTTATATTGCTGGAAAACACCACGATGGACCGACCTTACAAATGGCACAACAACGGGCTGAATGATGTTGTTGATGTAGGAGGTGCTGTTTAACGTACCCGGTACAAACACTGGTTGTGTACGGGAGTGATAGCTGATCGCTCCCCACACCAGGCACCGCACGGGGATAACTGGTTTTCCAGTTATTTGGGGAGCGGCGCCCCTACGGCCCGAGCTGACCTTGTGACGGATCAATTTTTCATTTCGTCTTGAACGATTATATAACCGAAGGGACAGCTGTTCATCCAGCTGCTGGGGGATGGCGTCCCCACGGCCCGAGCCAACATGTACTATATGTGATGATTTTCACATTTTTTATGTTTTTTCACTTGACATGAACCCGCCTCAGTTGTGGTTGCTGAGGTTGTGATTATGCGCCAGCTCTGGATTTTAGTTTCTCGTTTTCTTTCCTGTCTTCTCCATTTTATGTTCCTTTTGATTTTCCGAGCTGGTTAGCTAGACCTACCTGCACGTTTGCCGTGTGTGGTGACCCGTAAGGTGGAAAAGGGGATGCTGGAGGCTGAGGTTTCTGGAGGCCTGGGTGTTGTTGTCGCCAGTTGCCAACACTCCTCTTTGCCCCCTGCTTCACCCTAAACGGGCGGCTGGGAACTAACCCACTCCTAGTCAATGAGGTCTGTGGCCGAGTGGAGCCCAGATCTCTAACGACTTGTCGTTTTGCACGACAGGGTGAGTCTGGGGATAGGGTGGGCATGCCAAAGGGGTGTTCCTCAGGCATGGGAAAGTCTGGGTGCACGCCGAGTGAATGTCTGCCCTATCAACTTGCTATATCCGCTTGCTATCCCTAGAGTCGTGTCCTGCGTCCACTTGGGCTTGCGGACCTCCGGCTCTCCCTCGTTGGGCTCGATTGTGGGTGGGGAAGTCGGCGGACGAACTCATAAATTTTTTCATGGCTCTCAATTCTGTTTCCCACGAACCAACAACCAAAAGAGGTATGGAGGAAGGCTCATCCCCTTCCGCAAAAAAACATGTTCCTGATTCTTCTAATGCTCGTTTCTTTTTTGTGCACTCATTGGACCCTTCAAAGCCTTTGAGTGCCAAAAGTCCATTTTGGATCAATAAAGCTCTTCAATCCATCGCAAGCTCTCCTAAGAGCGTAAAGAAGCTCCAATCTGGATATTTTCTTGTAGAGATGTCCACTGTGGCCTACAGTACCACACTTATTAACACCACCACGCTGCTTGAGACTCCTGTAAAAATAACACCTCATGGGTACCTAAATTCATCTCGAGGTGTTGTCTCCTCTCGGGATCTTATTGATTGCACTGAGGATGAACTTCTCGAAGAACTGAGGAGCCAACATGTTACGGGTGTGCGACGCATTTCTTTCAGGAGGAATGGGCAGTTTGTCCCATCCTGGAATATTATCTTGACTTTCAACTGCCCTTCCCTGCCTACATCCATCAAGGCAGGGTATCTCCACCTCGAGGTACGCCCGTACATCTCTAACCCTTTGAGATGTTTTAGGTGCCAGTCTTATGGCCATTCTCAGCCGTCGTGCAGGAGCAATCCTAGGTGTGCACGCTGTGGTGCCACAGAACATCTTTTGCAGGAATGTGTGGCCGAGGCCGAGTTTTGTGTGAACTGTAAGGGTTCACACGCGGCATCAGCCAAAGATTGTCCCAAGTGGAAGGAGGAGAAGGAAATCCAAAGGATCAAAACGGTGGGAAAATATTTCCTATCCTGAGGCCAGAAGAAAAGTGGTTCCTGTTACATCTGATCGGCGATCATACGCTTCAGTAGTGGTTGCCAAATCTACGGTTGCCATTCAGACCGACATTCAGATCCCCCCTAAATGTCCATACAATGTAAACGACATCATCGCAGCCGGACTGGAGGCACTCCAGTCTCGAGCTAGGGGTCTGAAAGCGCCACCCACCACTTCGCCGAAGCAGACTCATCCCACCACCAACAAGGGAACTCAGGCCACTTCTAACAAAAAGACCAAAGCCCAGGATAAAAAAGCATTTCTTCTCCTCCAAAATCTCAGGAAGCGACTCAATGTCGTGCGCCTCCCGTTAAGACACTTGGGACAAAGCATGCTCCCATCTTAGCCCCTGGTCACACGCCTCCAGATCTGGGGAAACCCCCATCAGAGGGGATGGAGCCTGACTTCGTTTGATCATTTTCATTTTCATTTCACTTATAACCATGGCTTCAATCATTCAGTGGAACTGTCGAGGTTTTCGGACGAGTTTTGATGAAGTGAAACATCTACTTTCATTTTACTCTCCGGTGTGCCTTTGTCTACAGGAGACGAAGCTTAAACCATCAGACCTGCTTTCAGTTCGAGGCTACAGTGCATTTCGGACAGATAGCTCGTCTGGAAATATAGCCTGTGAGGGAGTCGTTATTCTCGTCCCTCACAGAGTTCCGGTATCTTCCGTCGCGGTTTTCCACAACTGTGCAGGCCGTGGCGGTTCGTATTTCTATGCCTGTACCTCTTACTGTCTGCAGTGTCTATCTGCCGCCGGACGAGAACGTGAGCGTCTCTGTACTGGAGAGATTGGTTGATCAGCTGCCTTCACCCTTTCTTCTACTAGGTGACTTCAATGCCATCATCATTTGTGGGGTAGTGTCAGCATCAGCACGAGAGGTCGTCGCATAGAGTCGCTTCTGTCCTCGGCCTCTTTGTGCCTTTTTAACACCGGTTCTGACACGTACTTCCATGAACCGACACGATCCTTCAGTGCGATCGATTTGACCTTGGGATCACCATCAATTATTGCGGACTGGTCGTGGACGGTGTGTAACGACCTCCACGGGAGCGAACACTTTCCAATTGTCCTCTCGCATCACGCCAACATGCCAACTTCTGCCTCCCGCCCTCCTCGTTGGAGGATGGAGCGTGCGAGATGGGAGGTCTTCACGCCGTCAGCTTTGATCTCTTCTGCAATGGTGACCCAAGAGTCAATCGACGCAGCGGTTCTTGAAGTCACAAATTGTATTCTTCAGGCAGCTGACCTTTCTATCCCAAAAACATCGACGACACTCTCCAGAAGTCCGAAGCCTTGGTGGACCCCTGAATGCGCAGCGGCTAGGAGAGCTCAACATAAGGCCTGGTCTACGTTTCGGCGTTATCCGACCGATGCTAATCTCGTTAAATTCAAACGAGCAAAATCCTATGCTCGGTTGGTGTGTCGACGTAGCAAGAGGGAGTCTTGGATCCAGTATGTGTCATCTCTCACTTCACGTGCCAGTTCGAAAAGTGTGTGTGAAAAGATTCGAAAGATCCGGGGTAACTACAGCTCTCACCAGATCTCCATTCTCGAGAGCAACGGCTGCACATATGCTGGAGTCGGGTAGATTGCTGATTGTTTAGGGAGGCGTTTGCCTCCGTGTCGAGTGACCTGGTGTATCCTACTTCTTTTCAAAGAATGAAATCCACTGCGGAACGCCAGAGTATCTCCTTTGCGCCTTTTCTCGACACGGGATATAACTCCCCCTTCAGCATGGTTGAACTCAGGGTGGCTCTGCATCGGTCCGGCGCTACATCGGTCGGTCCCGATGGCATCCATTATGACATGCTCCGTCATCTCTCGCAGTCGTCTCTCGAGAATCTCTTAATCCTTTACAATCGTATTTGGTTGGAGCACAGTTTCTCGGAGTCTTGGCGAAAAGCAGTTGTTCTGCCTTTTCCCAAACTTGGCAAGGATCCCAAGTCTCCCTCTAGTTATCGTCCAATTGCTCTCACTAGCTGTCTGTGTAAAGTTCTTGAACGCATGGTTAATTCCCGGTTAGTTCATTTTTTAGAATTTCATCAAGTACTTTCACCATCACAAAGCGGCTTTCGCCGTCATCGTTCACCTCACGATCATCTCCTGCACCTTGAGACATCTGTGCGCGAGGCGTTCTTGCGTAGGCAGCACCTGGTTTCTGTATTTTTTGATATTGAAAAAGCTTATGATCGAGCGTGGCGGCATGGTATTATCCGTGACCTCCACGCATGCGGATTGCGAGGAACTCTTCCGACATTTATTTTAAATTTTCTTCGCAATCGGGTGTTCCAGGTGCGCCTGGGTACGACGCTATCGGCAACATTCCATCAAGAACAAGGTGTTCCTCAAGGTTGCATTTTATCTGTCACATTGTTCATCCTTCGCATTAATTGTCTCCTCACAAATCTTCCTCCTGCGGTTTCGGCTACTGTCTATGTTGATGACTTGCACATTTTCTGCTCGTCATCAAGCATGTATTTTATTGAAAGGCAGTTGCAGTCTGCAATTAATCAGATCTTTAAAACGGCGAATAGCAATGGTTTCGTTCTTTCTCTCGACAAGACAGCGTGTGTCTATTTCTGCCGGAGGCGTGGCCTCCATCCTGACCCAGAGCTGTTTTTAGACCGTGCAGCCATACCAGTTTTGCCGGAGACCAAGTTCCTTGGTCTGACCGTCGACCGTGCGCTTACGTTCCGTGCGCACGTTCGGCGGCTCAAGATTTCCTGTCTGCGGGCTCTATCCATTCTTAAGATCCTTTCGAGAGTCTCGTGCGGCGCAGACAGGACGTCTTTGATTCGTATTTACCATTCCTTAATCCGGTCGAAACTGGATTATGGTTGTATCGTGTATGGCTCTGCTCGTCGTTCCGTTCTCCGGCCTTTGGACACTATTCACCATCAAGCACTGCGTCTTTGTTCGGGAGCATTTCGAACATCTCCGATTCCCAGCCTTTACGCTGACGCGAACGAACCATCGCTTGAATTACGCCGTCTGCAGCTGTCTATTCAATTCTACCTGAAACTTAGATCTCTTCCAGGCCATCCTTTATACGATGCAGTTTTTCATCCCCAGCATGCTCGTTTATTCGGGAACCGGCCCTCGTGCATTTCAACCTTTCGGTCTTCGTATGGCGGCCGTAGCCCGTGATGTAGGGCTCGACTTGTCACTTGTTGGAGAGACCAGGGGCTTTGGGGATCCGCCATGGCACCCACTTGGTGTCATGGTTGATACCACCTTTACATCTTTCGATAAATCCTCAACCCCTGCGTCAGTGTACCAGCAGCTCTTCGCTGAGCACCGTGACCTAAATTTTGATTACACTCCTATTTTTACTGATGGCTCCAAAATGCATGGAGTCGTTGGATCCGCGGCTGTCTGTGTAGATGACGTTTCAGTAGCGCGGATCCCAGCTGAGGCCACGGTGTTTTCAGCGGAGATGCATGCTGTGTATCTCGCTCTTCTCCATGTTCAGCCGAGTTCTCATCATCGTGCTATGGTCTATACGGATTCCTTGAGTGTCTTGCAGTCTTTGTCATCTGCAGATTGCCGTGACCATCCTTTTCTCGTGAATGTGAGACAGTTACTTCGCCGTTTGCTCGGGGCCGGTTTTCAAGTTCAGTTTTGCTGGATTCCTGGGCATGTTGGAATCTCGGGTAACGAGTGTGCTGATGCGGCTGCTAGATCTGCTTCCTCTTTGGTCGTCACACCCTTTTTCACCGGGATTTCCGCTTTCTGGTACGCGTCCATATTAAGCGAACATGGCAAGGTCTGTGGGACCAACAGGTGGAAAATAAACTGCATCGTATTAAACCTAATCTTGAAGTCTGGAAATCCTCATATCGTCGGAACCGTAGGGAGGAAGTGGTGCTTGCGTCTCCGCATTGGGCATTGTCGTTTCACTCACCGCTTTTTGCTGTGTGGCGACACTGCGCCGATGTGTGAGACGTGCAATTGCCGACTCACCGTCACTCATCTTCTGTGTACCTGTGTTCGTTTTCGTTATGTACGTTTTCATTTCTTTCATTCTCATTTGTTGACCGAGGACGCCGCTACACTGCAGCGGCTCCTCAATGACCACTGTGACTCTGTTGCCGTGTTTTCATTTTTTAAAGAAATTGACTATTTTAAACGTATCTAGATTTTAGCCTTATCATCATCCTCATTTCTCAGTTTTACTGAATCAGCTAGATTTTAATCATTGTATCATGTTTTTAATACTGTTTGTTCCATTATCTTTTTTAGCCCTTCCATCGTTCTCATTTTTCAGTTTTACATGATCAGTCAGATTTTAAGCTTTTTACCACACTTTTAATACTATTTGTTTGTCTTGTTTCTGGCGCTCTTTGGCCAACCATGGCCCTTGCGCCATAAAAATCAAACAACCAACCAACCAACCCCACACCAGGAGACCAGGTGTAGGCCCTGTGTGTCGCTGGCGAATGCAAGAAAGGTGGGGACGCTCCCCTGTGCGTCTGCGAACACGCATACGGCCATCGGAGGCTCCCAAGCAGAATCTGCTTTCATCGCTGAACACGACAGGTCGCCATTGCGTTCTTCAGTGCAGACGTTGGCGACACCACTGCAGCCGTTCCTGACGGTGGGCTGGAGTCAGAGGTACACATGCCAGAGGCACACATGCACGTAATCCTGCATCCAGTAGACGGTTGCGGATTGTTCGCACAGTCACCTCAGGTGCAACGGCAGCTCGGATTTGCGTCGCAGTGGATGTTCTGCTTGACAACGCCGCTTTTCTTATGCGTCGATCGGTCCGCTCATCAGTCCGTCTGTGACTCCCAGTTCCACATCTTCTCGTGTGGGAATGTTCCTCGGACCATCTACGCCACCATCGTACCACCACCGATACTTCCCGTCCAATTCGCTCCGCAATACGACGATACGACCACCCGGCCTCGCGGAGTCCGACTAGGCGATCTCGCTCAAAGTCCGATAACTGCTGAAATCGTGCACGTCTTCCATGTCCAGGCATTGCAGCTTCTTCAGGGTCTTCGCAAGTGTCCGTACGCCAACGACTGATTACATTCACTTCGACGTACTCCTTAAATACCACCGACGATAATTTGCATATTATGCTGTGCTGTGGCGTAAGCGCTTACCGGTTGGTCCCGAAATTAACATCACACCTACGTAAACTCGACCCCATTAACATATGTAAATTTCATGATCGTCCGCCAATTCCTTCTTAGTATTCTTTTTTCACTTTCCGCCAGTGTATATTTGCTGTTTCGCTTTTAAAATGATGAATGATAACAAGCCCAATAGCGTTCATGTAATTTACATAAATATTTTAGATATTTTTAAGTTTCAGTAAGAACACATATGAGAGGTAATGAAATGGAATTTTTTATCGAGTTTTTCTTCACCACTGTGTTGAGATATAATCTGCTACCCTCATTGGCATGACGACTAAATTCCTGTCCTTATTAAAAATGGCCCCGCCCTTCTGCCTAATTTGCTAAACCATCAAAGTAGAAATACATAAAATTTAACTTGTAAAAGCATTTATTTCATTAATAGAAATTCTTGTATTTTTATAGACAGATAGTTTACAAATATTCAAATAGAAAATTCTTTCTTCTTACTTTTTGGTTACCCTTTGACCTTCAGAAGCAATTAGTAATATCCACTTCACTTAAATCAAGACAAAAAACAAACAAACGAGATCTATTCTTCTACCACAGCCCTTGTCAGAGCTTTTAATCAAGGACACTATGCACCAGATTGGGAAAACCCTACGATTATAGCTTCAGCAAATAATCGACGTTCTCTTATCTTCACAGAAGGTTTGTGTATAGTACAATATGCTTAAAACTGTTGCAATGAGGACCTACCAGCCTTTCTTTCACAACCGTGGAGGTTACTGATTGGAACTTTTTCTGCGAATGTTGATATGGCCTATGACGAACAAGCTACGTGATCAGTTATTCTCTTTTCTTCTTATCGATTACCATTTTGTGGCAACATGGAGCCTAATGTATCATGGGATGTCTCTGTATTTAATACCAGCCCCACTGTTTCTTTGTGACAGTCTTCCCGATGAGATGGGACTAAACTTAGTTCCGAAAGATCTTGCAAGTAGTTTTTAATCATTGTTTTAATTGTAAATAAATCTCGTATTTTAATTCTGCAATTGGAACATATTGGTTTAATTTAACGTACATAGACAGTATTTAATTTGATATACGTTTCCACGTATGTGTTTTTGAGTAAGTTTTGTACCTATGGAATTCTGGTGATCCCCTTCACTTTCCATTTCTCCTGTCATCGTTTTAGCAAATTCGAAACTTTCATTATCATCGGCAAGTATCATGTCTGAGCCTTATAGGGGAAACAAAGGAAGATGTGTATTGTTTCGCTAAAGGCTGGTGCATATGATCGCAAATTTTGTTCCCTGGACAACTCGGGGTTTTGGTCTGCCATGATTTAAATAAATGCAGTCTTGCGAAATTTCTTGGCTAGGTTTGGGATGGTGCGCTTGTCACGAGCAATTTTCACCTCGAATTGAAAATATCTTCGCACCGCTTCTGGGATTTTTTTCTGAATGGATAATATCCTCAATGATGTACACTCGCTGCTCTACAGTGCATAGTGCGCCATTTTGAAATGCTCAAGAAATTGTCCCAAAATTATCTGAAAAGAAATGGCGTGATATGTACAGTGTGTATTGTTAAAATTTTATAATTTAAAAAAGAGAGAGATACAAGCTTTTGAAATTAATCATTTAGCGGCGTTTGCAGAGCCGTACTATGGGTGAGATTCGCTATGGAAGACTTTAACATAACTGCAGTGCAGCCGGGATGGTGCACACGCACTAAACCTTCTACTTCCTACAGAAGCTCCTCAATATTGATGGCAAACAGAGACACGCCGTTTGTACTTACTGTTATTAAAAAACAGCTAAGAAAAGGCTTTTAAAATAAATCATTTAGTGGAGTATTTGCATAAAGAAGTGTACTTCTGCACTAAGCAAGGCCGTAGCTTTGTTCAAGAACCAGGGGTGGGAGGGGGTGGCTGAAGGGCCATCGGGGGAGGTGACTCTGTGTTCATAGGCGGATCCAGAATACCGGAACGGGAAGGGAAATTTGATCCATAAAGAAAACATGAAAGCTGAAGTAGAAACACACACACACACATGCATTATATAAAACAAGACATTAAACAGATAGAAAGAAACTGATTGTACTAACTTACAATGTAACTACACAAGTTAATAAATTTCTATGTGAGATCCCTTGGTTGCTCGTAGTACGTCCAAGCAACATTCGATTTCATGCCATGCATTGGCAAGCTTCTGTGATACGCTGCTTCAATTCCTGCAAATCAGTATAAGGCGTCTGATAGACACAATCTTTCACATAACTCCATATGAAATAATCCAATGGAGTTAGATCTGGAGAGTGAGGAGGCCACGGAATGGGACCACCACGCCCAATCCATCTGTTGGGGAAATGCTCATTTAGGCACTTACGTACACACGGTGACCAATGCGGAGGCATTGGTCACAGTTCTCAGCTTACTTTACGACGGATTTCCTGGGGATTCGTCGGAAACTTTCATAAACTTGGTCAACCGTTTCACCGCTGACGCTAGGCCTACCGGCCCCTCCACGATGTTCCACATTGCCAGTTTCTTTAAACTGTTTCATCCACCGCTTAATTGAATTCGTTGACGGAAGATTACAACCATACTCTAAACGGTGCCGTCTTTTAACTTTAATGACAGACTTTAATTCCGCAAGTCATAACACACGCATCGCCTTCTGCTGTACGGATGATATAATTACTGATTGCGCAATTCTCATACATTCCTCATCAGGCCACACCTAGCGCCATCTATCGGATTCTGGGAATAACAATTCTGCAAAACAAAAATTGAGAAACCGTGTTAGTAATACGTGACATAGAAAAACAGACAATGCTCATAGTTTTTTTTTTTTTTTTGTACATAATTTTGTAATGTGTCCAATAATTCTCTGATACCCTGATACTGTATGTGTGTGTGCATCATCATCATCATCATCATTGTCAACCATTATCAATCCACTGCTGGACGAAGGTCTCCCCAAGTTTCCTCCACAACGGTCTGTCTTGTGCCAGTCTCCTCCATGTCACTCCCGCATATTTACGAATTTCATCCACCCATCTCCCATGTGGTCTTTTTCTGGGTCTTTTCCTGTCCCTTGGAATCCAATCTAAAATTTCGGCTGTCCATCTATGGTCTGTCCTTCTGGCAGTATGTCCAGCCCATTGCCATTTCAGGGATTTAACTCTGATCATGATGTCTTCCACTCTCGTCATTTTTCGGATCCACGAGTTCCTCTTCTTATCTCTCCTGGTTATACCAAGCATGCACCTCTCCATGCTGCTTTGAGTTGTCTGCAGCCTTTGTATGTCTCTTTTAGTTAAGGTCCACGTCTCTGCACCATACGTAAGCACTGGAAGGATGCATTGATCAAACACTTTTCTTTTAAGACATACTGGCATATTGCTCTTGAAAATTATGCTGTTTCTTCCAAAAGCTCTCCAGGCAAGTTTTGTACGCCGATTAATTTCTTCATCAATGTGACCCTCACTTGATATCTGCTGTCCAAGATAAACATACGTATCTGTTATCTCCAGTTTTTCTCCATCAATCGATAAATCTTCATTTCTTGTAAAAGCATTGAACATCACTTTTGTCTTCTGAAAGTTCATTTTTAATCCCACTTCTTTACTCTTGTCAGCAAGTTCCTGGATCATACTCTGCAGCTCTGATGGGGTAGTTGCAAAAATGACTACGTCATCAGCAAAACGAAGGTGGGTTAGATAATCTCCATTAATCTTTATCCCTTTGTTTTCCCAGTTCAGTGATTGAAAGACATTTTCCAATGTGGCATTAAAGAGCTTCGGAGATATGGTGTCACCTTGTCTCACTCCCTTTCCAATTTTTATGTGTGTTGTATTTTCAAACAGCCGAATCTTTGCACTTGCATTTTCATAGATGTTATTAATAATATTAATGTATGCATCTTCAATACCGCAGGATTTCAGAGCCGTGGTAACTGCTGATGGTTTCACCGAATCAAAGGCTTTTTCATAATCGATAAAAGCCATGCACAATGGAAGTTCATATTCCCTCGCTCTTTCAATTAGTTCTCTCAGTACGTGGATATGATCTATTGTGCTGTAGCCACTCCTGAATCCAGCTTGTTCTCTCGGTTGAGCCATGTCCAGTGTTACCTTCAAGCGGTGTGAAAGAACTTTAGTGAAGATTTTATAAACCACTGATAGGAGGCTGATAGGTCTGTAGTTCCTGAGATCCTCAATGTCACCTTTTTTATGTAGCAGGTGTGTGTGCATATAAATATATATATATATATACGAGTATATAATATAGTGTTGTGTTTGTAGAACACAATTCCGTTTTTTTTTTTTTTAATATTTTGTTAATGAACTTCTGTTTCTGTTGATTTTTGTAGGAAAATCACTCACTTCATCTGCATATTTTTGTAAAAAAACCTCTGGTCTATTTATTTTTAAGGAACGGGGGGGGGGGGTCGGGTGCGATCACCCCAGTCGCCCCATGCTGGATCCGCAACTGTCTGTGTTCAACTACAAACTACACCCTTTTGTAAATTTACTTCATTAGCAAACAATTAAACCAAAAAGTAAAAACAGTTTAGATAAAATGCAAAATATAAAATAAAAAGGGTGAGAAAGAAAACAGAACTCTCTTCAAATATTAAAAAAAATCATATTCTTCGAGTTTGTTTGATGGTGGTTGAGCTGCGCGCTCCTTATCGCTGGAGTCAAAATAACTCCCAACTAGCACGTTTTTTTAGTTTGCTGTGCTAGTGTCTTTTTCGTGGATCCACACAATAGCATCGGGGATTTACTGATGTCATACTTCAACTTTTTTCTGCTCCTCTTCTTTGGTTCTACTTTTTCCTCAATCTTTAATAGCGTATTCTCCTTCGCTGGTGCTCGGCGGTAGTCCCCCGCCCCCCTCCGCCTTCTTACAGGGGTCAATAGCCATACCATTCCCGCTTTCTTTTTCAAAAACTAAGAGCACCAGAATCCCAGCATAAAAAAAAAAACTTTTCTGTAGTTCAAACATCGTAAAACCACTCGTACTGGATGAAAAACGATGAACGACAAGATGTTGAAAGCCCTCTCTCTACCTCGCGCGCGCACGCGCAAGGAGTTCCCTTTAGCACTATTTTCCAATGCGTAGACGGATACATTTAGTTAAAATGTCCCCACGACAGCACTTGTTTGTAGGCAACGAACTGCATAAGTGGAAGCTTTTAAACAGCTGCTTAGCATCATATAGTCACTTACCAAATGACGAACTTCTGCCCAACTACGCCCCAACCTCCGCCACTCTTTCTTTTCTTTTTTTCCATTTTTTAGTGTTGTTGTTTAAAATTTTACGTTTCTCCGAAAACGGGGAAGAAAACTGCATTTCTCTCTTTCCTGCGCCATAGCACCAACAAGCCTTGTCACCGTGTGGCAGAGAATCATTGGCGCAGCTGCTCCAGCTGATTCATCTTTAAAAGTAATTTTTCTGTAGTTATTCATCTTTTGTGCTGTATCACTTCAATTTTTCTTGTTTTTAAAAAGTGTAAATGCACGACAAAATAAGGAAAAGCATTTATGCTTATAACGAATTTCTAAAGTCATTTTTATAAACCAAGGAAAATAAAAGTTCGAAGAATTTACAACAACGTGTGCTTTTCATGGGGCTTGCTTGCCTTAAAGGGCAGCTGAGCCCCCTCTATCGCCTGCTAGCTACTTCCCTGGCTGTAAGGGTGAAGTATTTTATTAGGTTACTTAATTCTCTAGCGAGAAGATTCAATATACGATTTGTTCGTTTATGCTAATTTAATTACGGTTTCTCAGCCTTTGAGAAACTAAGAATATATTCATTTAATCTATAAGTGTGCGGGTAATCTGAGAAGTATAAGCTATCTATCTAGTCTCGCACGTTTTGAAAATTCTCACTTGTTTTCGTTAATGAACTTTTTTCTATTTTTGGAAAAATTGGAACTATATACTCCAAGTCACCTTAAGAGTGTACTGTTGTTTAAGACGTGGGAGCCTTATCACTACTCTCTGTGGAACACAAGAAAGGTATCAATCCGCGTTACAGTGCACTCCTCCTGTTTCCTTTCTGTAAAGCGATTACACTCACATAAACTCCGCACCCACCCACCCACCCATACATCACACATGCAGTGGGGATTTTGAATGGGCGTGTGGTGTATTCTGGAAATCTTCCCCTGCTGCCTGTTTAAGAAATCTTTCTTTCGAGTTTCCCCTATTGCCGATTTACACTGAAGTGACAAAAGTCATGGGATAGCAGTATGCAAATTTTTAACTGGCGCTGCCGTCGTACAAATGCTTCGACGCCCGCCACGATTTTTAATAGTTGCGAGGTGTAATCTTGTGAATCAGGTTGAACAACCGCCAGTAGGAATATGGCAAGCCAACGTGAATTATCGGAGTTTGAAAGAGGCATCGTAGTGGGAGTAAGACAGATGGGACATTCAATTTCCGAAGTTGTGCGAACATTCAATATTCCTCCATCCACGGTGTCACGTGTGTACCGAGAAAACCTCATGGAAGACATTCCCACCCACCGTGGACATCGCAGTGGCCGAATACGGGCGCTGAGTGACAGTGACTAGCGGCATCTGACCAGGATTGTCCATGCTAACAGACAAGCGACACTGGCTCCGTTAACATCCACATTCAATGCAGGAGGTACCAGAGACATATGCATCAGGTCAATGAAGCGTCATTTAGCGTCCATGGGGTATGGGAGCAGAAGACCCACCAGAGTGCCTTTGTTAACACCACGACATCGGACACAGGGCTTCAGCTGGGCTCGTGAACATGATAATTGGACCCTGGAAGACTGGCAAAATGTGACGTGGTCCGATGAGTCACGCTTCCAGTTGTTACGAGCTGATGGTAATGTTCCGGTGTGGCGCAGACCCTAAGAGGCCATGGACTCAAGCTATCAACAGGGCATTGTGCAAGCTGGTGGTGGTTCGTACATGTGTGGGGTGTCTTTACGTGGCACGGTTTGGGTCCTGTGGTCTTCGTAAACACGTCATTAACCGGTAATCGCTTTGTTGCTCTGTTGGGTGACCATTTGCAGCCCTTCATGTACCCCAACAACAATGGAATTTTCCAGGTGGACAATGCACCATGTCATCGGGCCCAAATTGTACAAAATGGTTCGAGGAGCATTCTGGACTGCTCCGACGGATGGTGTGGCCACCACGTTCGCCGGACGTGAACCCATTAAAGCATTTATGGGACGTGGTGGAAAGTTCCATTCGCACCCACGATCATGCACCTACAAATACCAGGGAACTGTGGGGAGCTATTTAGACGGCATGACTCGATATCTCTCCAGAAGTCTTCCGGCCGCTTGTGGAATCGATGCCACGCAGAGTTGCTGAATTTAGTCGGGTTGGAGAAGGTTCTACACGATCTTAGTTACGTATCCCATTACTTTTTGGCACTTCAGTGTATTGTCTCTCTGTTGTGAATGTTGGAGAGGCCTTCCTAGTTATTACCCTACTGGACAGAAGCAGCCGAAAGGACGAGGCTCTTGATTGTACAACTTTTCATGTCAACTTTATAAGCACACCAACTTTAGGAAAATTTGTATTAAATAACAGTTTTGTCTGATAAACTGCTGAGCGAACAAAAATAGATTCTGAGCAATAATTCTGCCGCTTTTCGCTCTAAACGCTAGGGATTGCTTTTTGTAGCGGGGGGTAGCTATACCCTGCATGGTGGTACACTCTTGCGTTAACTCGGAGTATATAAAGCTTTGACGTTCTCGGTTTACAAATGTGAATTCACAGAAAAGAAAAGAAAAAATGCTATTCGAATTTGAAGTTACCTTTCTTCAAGAAATCTTGCGTACGAGTCATACTCAATGTCTCCAGCAGGCATATTTCTCTCTTTAATAAACAGTCTTAAACCCGAGTTATTATTCTCCAGACGATTGCTCATCTCATATACGAAATTTCTGTCCTGCTTTGCGTAACTCACAAAGGCATCATAATGATATGTGAAATCTGGAGAAATAAATGGAAACTATCACAATAATATTAAAACAACAGAAAAATTATCCGACATTTAGAATTATAAGACGGATACCACAGTTTTCTGATTTATAGGACATCAAATTTAGTACGTATCATTTTGTCAAGTTACATGTGCTTATAAGACTTTATATACATCTCATGTCAAAAAATTGCGGGGGTTAATGGACATAAAAACCAGGAGGCAACAATGTGGCAGCGAAAATACCTCCAGTGAAAATCCCAACCCTCCAGCAATAGCACCACAGACAGTCATTAACCTTAGTGATTTTCAGCCTAGTGACCAACTAAAGAGTGTCCTTCAACTTGGGACGAAATTTGCTTTTCCTAAAAAGGTTAGCGTACCACACACCATATCGCAAGTTGAAAACATTATCTCTCAATTACCAGCTTCGGAGCAAACTTTTAGAAGACTAAAGATCTCCAAGATTATCAATAAGGAACATAATAAGCTAATCAAACATTCATCCACTACTGAAAAAAGACTTTTACGGACACTTAAGGAAGAATCTACCATTTCGATTATTACTGTCGATAAAACCTCTCAAATTGTGATTATTAACACTGCTGATTGCTGTGATAAAATGATCTCTGCCATTTCCGCTATCCCACATTGTATCATCAATCATAACCCTATAAACCCTACTATTTCAGCTTTGTCAAAACTAGGTAAGGACTTTGTTTCCCCCCTAGTTTCCGGTGCTCTTTTAAGCCCCCACCAGGACCACGCGTTCCCAACGTATTTGGTAAAATTAAACTGCATAAACCTAACCATCCGCTCCGCCCACTTGTCTCTGGAAGGTCTAGTCCCACACGACCCCTTGAAGCCACCCTTTCTAAATACCTCTCACATCTGGTTCAGGACTCCCATTACTCTATAAAGAATTCTACCCAAGTTGTTTCAAAACTTTCAAATCTTCCAACCCAGGCTAAACCATTCATTCTGGCGTCCCTCGACGTGGTGTCACTCTACCCCAATGTACCTGTTGAATTCACACATCAGATTATCGAAAATCAACTTCATTCCTTAGGGCACCCACTTACTGAGATTTCAGCCATAATGAATGCGCTTCGGTTTGTTAAAAAACGGTCCTATTTCCAATTCCAAGATAAAATTTATCGCCAAACCGATGGCGCGGCCATGGGATCACCGCTTTCTGGCATTTTAGCCGAAATCTTCATGCAGTACCTTGAAAATACATTTTTGACCTCTTATCCCCATTAACCTCTGTTATTTCTCAGGTATGTAGATGATATCTTATTACTCTGGCCCCACTCGTTATCTGAATTACAAGCATTCACGAATTCTTTCTCTTCACAATTTCTGTCAATTCAATTTACCCTAGAAATTGAACAAGACCTAAAACTCCCGTTTCTTGATATTTTGATTACCCGTCATCCAAACCAGGTTTTACCATTGCACTTTGCTGTTTATAGAAAACTGTCCTGTACCCCAACTATGATCCCATACTCCTCTAATCACCCGCAAAACCAAAAGTTAACGTCTCTTCACTTTTTTATTCGTAGAGCCTACACCCATTCCTCAACTCGTTCTGCACGCGTTGCAGAACTACAATGGGTCTCGTCGTTCGCCTCTCATTTTGGATATCCTGAATACGTTTTTAACCGGATCGATTCCCGAGTTAAAAGTAAACTTGCTACTACATTACAACCATTTTTGCCCACACCATTTCGTTTCATTGCTTCCATCGATTACATCCCTTCAATTACTCAACCTCTTCGTAACATTTGCCTGAAATTTGGATTGGATTTCGGCACTCGCTCCCTTAATATACTACCACTTGTTAGAATGGACAGGACCCCGACGGATATTTTACAAAGATGGGGCGTCTATTGTGTTCCATTGAAAGATGTTTTCGGAACTACTCAATCTGTCTATATAGGATCGACCGGACGGAATTTGTCTTGCAGGGTCAAGGAACATAAATATAATATCCAGACAGGAGGTACCAACACTGCATTTGCTAGGGAAGTTACAAAAGGGATTTTATATCCGGACTGGGAAAAATTTTAAAATTGTGGTTACCCCTAAAAATCGTAGCACGCTGTTTCTTACTGAGAGCATGTTCATTTTTCACTCACGAAATATTTGTTGTAATGACTATATGCCGTATGAGCTCCCCAATGCCTATAAGGTATTAATTAACTCTAATCCTAGGGGCTTTAAATTACCTATAACCGTGGGATAATGTGCTGGGAGGAATATCTTTCTTCTTTGCATATATGTACAACCGACTTTGACGCATTCATGTGTGTGTATATATTATGCGGATCTTGTCAATTTGGCTGTTCCATCTGAAGATGGGCCATGCGATGGCCCGAAAGTACTCATGTCTTTTAATCTGTTTTTAAAATATCATAAGGTTTTATTAAATTGATGTCTCATACTATGAGTTAATTTGATTTAAGCTAAGCCGAGTTTTATTTTACTTTCAATTATCCGCACAAAGGCGCCTTTTACTCGTGAGATATAGTTTGTGCGACTTATCAGATGCGTAAAGATCGCTATTTTTGTTTTCTTAACTAGGAAAGCGCGAGGCGAAAGCCTATATTTACATAGGTATTCACGTATGCCGGCGGAAAAGGCCGAACTTAAAAAGCGTTGCTACCTCACCGTGGCGACAGGCCACGGGACCAGAACTTTCATGTGTGGTTACCACTGAAGACAAGCCGTTCGTTCCTTTCCTTTGTGTCTTTAAAACATGCTTAAAAATCAGAAAATGATTTTTTCTTAAATTTTTTTTAAAAGGGATCATAGTTGTGAGTTTATGCTGTAAAAATTGCAATGCATTATGATTTATAGTTTGCCATATATCCGTTTTTAGCACGTCTTTTGTAAAAAAGATCGTGCTTATATTATCGGTTTGTCCGTCTGTACCCACGGTATCTCTGCAACTATTAGTCCGATTTGAAAAATTCTTTTTGCATTCGAAAGCTTGAAATATGCGAATGATGATCCTTCATTTCGTTTTTTTTTTACGATGTACAATTTCGCCGCTATAGGGCGTAAATGCAGATGATGTCGAATTCAAAAATACGTTTTATTCCACATATTTGCTTTTAAACATCCGATTGAAAATTTTTTTTTATCTTTCGATTCCATTTATGTCGAAGAGTATTTTGGATATAGTTTCTTTTTCAAATTACGCATAGATTTTCCGCTAGGGGGCGTAAAAGTAAATTGCGTTTTCCGATAACTCTTCTTCTAAAACTCCGATTTGAATTTTTTCTTTCAGCGGATACATCTTCTGATGCACAATCTTTTGCATATAATTTCGAATTTTTGGTAAAGAATACTTTGGCCACCAGGGGGCGTAAGTGTTAATTTTCGCTTCTGATGTATTTGCCATAAAATCTGAGCTTCTAAAATATCGATTGAAAAACTTCTTTCGTGGACCGATGCCACTCACGTCGATAAACCTTTTCGGAATATTTTCTTCCTAAAATATTCCACACTTTCTTCGCCAGAGGGCGTAGATGCATATCTTATTTTTGTCAAAATCTCAACTTCTAGGAGTCCGATTTGAAAAATTCCTTCTTTGTTGGATAGCGTTTTACGTGTGACATGTTTTTCATATAATTTCAAAATTTTCAAGTAATGTATAGACTTTCCGCTAGGGGGCGTAAAGGTAAATTGCGTTTTCCCCTATATCTCTGTTTCTAAATCTCCGATCTGAAAAATTCTTTCTGCACCGGATACAGCTCCTGATGGCAAATCGTTTGCACATAATTTCTAATTTTTGTAAAAAAATGGTTTGGCCACCAGGGGGCGTAAACCTTAATTTCCGCTTCTGATGTATTTGCAGCAAAATATGAGCTTCTAAATTCTCGATTGAAAATAACATCGTTTGTAGACCGATACTACTCATGTCGACAAACCTTTTAGAAATATTTTCTTCTTAAAATAGTGCACGGTTTCTACGCCAGGGGACGTAGATGTATATCTTACATTTGTCAATATTTCGACTTCTAAGAGTCCGATTTAAAAACATCCTTCTTTGTTGGATAGTGTTTCTTGTGTGACATGTTTTTCCTATAAATTCAAAATTTTCAAGTAATTCATAGACTTTCCGCTAGGGGTCGTAAAGGTAAATTGTGTTTTCACCTATATCTCTACTTCTAAATCTCCGATCTGAAATATTCTTTCTGCACCGGATATAGCTCCTGATGGGAAATCGTTTGCACGTAATTTCAAATTTTTGTAAAAAATTGTTTGGCCACCAGGTGGCGTAAGTCTTAATTTCCGCTTTATGTATTTGCAGCAAAATATGAGCTTCTAAAATCTCGATTGAAAAAAGTCTTTTGTGGACCGATACTACTCATGTCGACAAACATTTTAGGAACATTTTCTTCTTGAAATAATGCATGGTTTCTACGCCAGGGTCGTAGATGTATATCTTATTTTTGTCAATATCTCTACTTCTAAAAGTCCGATTTGAAAAATTCCTTCTTTGTTGGGTAGTGTTTCCGAAGCGAAATGTTTTCCCTATAAATTCCAAATTTTCAAGTAAATCAAAGACTTTCCGCTAGGGCGCACAATGGTTAATTGCGTTTTCTGCTCCTAAAACTCCGATTTGAAAAATTCTTCGTGTATCGCATACAAGACCTGACGGAAAATATTTTTCACGTAATTTGTAATGTTTGGTAAAGAATGGTTTGGCCACCAGGGGTCATAAGTGTTAATATCTACTTCTGATGTGTTTGTAGCAAAATCTGGGCTCCTGAAAACTCGACTAAAATTTTTTTTCTTGCTCCGATACCGCTCGTATGGATAAACCTTTTGTGAATACTTTCTTCCTAAAATAATGCATGGTTTTCCCACCAAGGGACGTAAAGTCACATCTTATTTTTGTCGATAACTCTGTTTCTAAGAGTTCGTAAGCTCACGATTCCGTTTACAGCAGTATCTGAGGGATTAAAGACCCGATTGAAAAACTTATTTCTTCCGTCAGATACTATTGTTTTCCATACCGGTTTCATTGACTTTGAATAGCTTTGATAAATTTAATTTGCGTCAGAACGGATTCAAAAGACGTGCTTATTACACCCGAAAATTCGGTGTCATCTTTCTTGTTTAAAATGGATTTCATCACGAATTAGGGAATTTTGTGAAATTAAAAAATATAATTTCTCGTAAACTAAATCGAAATTCAAAAAAAGGGCGACGTGGTACAAAAAATCGGACATGGCCCTGCATGCCTACAAAGTTTCGTGGTTCTGTTGCTGTTAGTGTGTCCGGAACGCGAACAGATAGCACTTTTTTGCTTACCTTAACTTAGAAATGCAATAGCTCTTGAAGTACCGCCAGATTAGAAAAAAAGGTTTATTTCAGCGTGTTTTCTAAACAATTCTCTACATACGATGTTAATTTCATATTTTTGTGTAATTTATACTCTCTTTGTTATTTTATACTTTTTGCGCTGCGAGGTAGGAAAGCGCGAGTGTCGCGAAATTTCTGAAACGTCGGCGGCAGCAGCGGCAGTTACTTTTTTTAGAATAGAGAGATTTCATTTTTGGATACCATATTACGTGAAATAAGAACGCATCACGATTATGAAAAAAAAAGAAAAGAAAAAAAAATGCATGGATACCATCTTAGTAATTACCACAACTACCCAATTGAAACAAAAAGAAAGAAATTCAAATAGTTTCCAAAATTTGAGATAACAAATGCATACTTACTCCGCCTTAACGGAAAACTTAGGGAAGAAAAATATGAAAGCATGTGAATATTAGCTAAAATATTTTCCCCTCTGACTAAAATTGCAGTTATTCCGAAGCACAAATCTGAATTCGTGTTCCCTTCCGTGATACTTTTGAACAGAAAATATGTCAGTATCATGGTTTTGAAAATAGTTACACGAAAAACAAAAATAATTTTTCAATTACGACTCCTAGAGTGAATAAATTGTATAAAGACTTACATGAATAGCTTTGACAAAGGATTATGGTACGATACGTATCGTTACGCACGGATTATTTTTATAGCAAAAGTTTTTTCTATTTCTTATTTTGACTAAGAAGTTTCTTGGATAAAGGAAATGCTGAGTATCATCCCATACGGGAAGTATTTTTTAATTTTCGAGCACTGTAAAAACATTTCTGATATTCAAGAGCCACTTTCCGTGATTTCTTTCGTGAATTAACGAAACATATTTCTGATACAACCTTTTCCGCGAAATGACGGAGAGAAACCTGAGTTTCACGGAATTTTCGTTCTTCAGGAAAATTCTGAATTTTCAGTAATCTTACCGCAATTCCTTTCTTATGTTGACGGTAAATTTCCGATTTTAGGATATGTAATCTTACCGCAATTCCTTTCTTATGTTGATGATAAATTTCCGTTTTTTTAATATGCTAACGGAAAATCCTGAATTTTCAGTAACCTTACCGCAATTCCTTTCTTATGTTGACGGTAAATTTCCGTTTTTTAGGATATGTTAACGGAAAACTCTGAATTTTCAGTAATCTTTTCGAAATCTTTTCGTATCTTAACGGAAATACTCCGTCTTCATTTTATCCGTATTCATATGACGAAAACATTCCGGTAATAGGAGAAATTCGTGGAAATACATGAGGCTTGATTAACTGTTAAATTTTCATAGTCTGTCGAAGAATTTGATTTTGAAGTTCTATAGAGGACATTGTAGATAGCATATCGCATGAATTTAGATTATTGTGGCATAGGATATTTCTTCTCCTCTCCCCCATTTTGTGCACCAGCTATTACCATTTACCAAGTATGAACTACTGTTTGTGAAAACTGCAAAACCGCGAAGATGGTAATCACGTGAAACTTACAGGAATGCAGAGCAGGGTAGGATATGCAAGTGAGTAGAAACGCCGAGTTATTGCGCATGTCTGGGCCCGGCGGCCCACTCTGAAGAGTCGAGTGAGAGGCATAAAGATAGGGTTGTTTAGGATACACACCAGTAGTGTACCGCGGACAGCGAGTTGTAAAATGGTCTCCAGAATTTAATAATGCTTCGGCGGCAACTAAGGGCGCAATATCACCATACCACAGAGTTTGAACGGGGACGAATGATTGGTCTGCTTGAAGGTGCATTTTCGTATAGCGACTCAGACGGGACTTGACACCACGGCAGTGATGCGCGTGTGACGACAATCGACCGAGGAGAACTAGGTGCATCGACAATCCGGCAGTGGACTGAAGAGAACTAGGTGCATCGACAATCCGGCAGTGCACCGAGGAGAACTAGGTGCATCGACAATCCGGCAGTGGACTGAGGAGAACTGGGTGCATCGACAATCCGGCAGTCAACCGAGGAGAACTAGGTGCACCGACAATCCGGCAGTGGACAAAGGAGAACTAGGTGCATCGACAATCCGGCAGTGGACCGAGGAGAACTAGGTGCATTGACAATCCGGCAGTGGACCAAGGAGAACTAGGTGCATCGACAATCCGGCAGTGGACCGAGGAGAACTAGGTGCATCAACAATCCAGCAGTCGACAGAGGAGAACTAGGTGCATTGAAAATCCGGCAGTTAACCGAGGAGAACTAGGTGCATCGAAAATCCGGTAGTGGACCAAGGAGCACTAGGTGCATCGACAATCCGGCAGTGGACCGAGGAGAACTAGGTGCATCAACAATCCAGCAGTCGACAGAGGAGAACTAGGTGCATTGAAAATCCGGCAGTTAACCGAGGAGAACTAGGTGCATCGAAAATCCGGTAGTGGACCGAGGAGAACTAGGTGCATCGACAATCCGGCAGTGGACCGAGGAGAACTAGGTGCATCGACTATCCGGCAGTCGACGAAGGAGAACTAGGTGCATTGACAATCCGGTAGTGGACCTAGGAGAACTAGGTGCATCGACAATCCTGCAGTGGACCGAGAAATGTGACGACACCGAGGGATGGCCGACACTTCGTCTGCATGGCAATGACGAACCGTTCCACGTCTTCGCAAGTGTTAGCACAACAGTGGAGCACTACAACAGTGTGACATTGTCTGCCTCCACAGTTCGACTCCGTCTACTGCACAGAGAACTGGTTGTACGCATCCCTTTGCGGTAGATTCCCTTGACCCTGAACCATGGACGACCCAGACTAGAAAGGGGTTTTCAATACAGACAATGGCGTGCTAACTGGCGACATGTCGTTCTTTCGGACGCTTCTCGGTTTAACTTGGAGTACCATGATGGCCGCATGCGCATTGGACGGTATTGTGGTGAGTGCCTTCTTCCAGCATACATTGTCGAGCGTCGTACGGGTTGAACGCCAAGTATGATGGTGTGGGGTGCCATTGGGTACTATTTGCGATCTCGGCTGTTACGACTTGAGGGCAATCTCAGCAGCGTCAGCTACATCAGGGAAGTTGTACAGGCGGAAGCCATACCCTTCCTTCAAAGCACTCCTGGCGCTATATTCCATCAGGACAATGCCCGACCACATGTTGCCAGAAATATTCAAGCCCTGTACGCAGCACAGCAGATACAGCTTCTTCCCTGGCCAGCACGTTTGCTAGACATATCGCCTATTGAACATGTCTGAAATATGGTCACTCGACAACTGGCCCATCAATGTCGTTCATAGGTCAGAACCAGTGATATATGCATGGACTCTCATACATGCTACCTGGCAAGCAATTATCCAGGACACCATCCAACGTCTTTTTGATTCAATGCAACGCCGTGTACAAGCTCTTATTGCAGCTCTCGGAGGCTTCACAAGATACTGATATTTGCAGGTAAAAATGTTGTATTGTTCTGAAAATCAAATCACAGTCATATTAGTAATATGTGGTACAAATTTCATTCGAATTGCATGGCTCTTTCTTGGTGTTGCAATTTTCACAAACCGTAGTGTACATCGTGTTACCGTAAGAAACCGGTTATGTAAATTATTGTACTGTACAAGTGATTGTACGATATCTTTGTGCCAGTCTGTGGAAGTCTTAAGACAAAAGCTGCTATAGCTATCAAGAATAAATTTTATATTTAAAAGTTTTGTGAAATAATACTATAAAATAGTATATTTCACCATTTCCTAAACTAGACAGTTGAAGTTGTTGTGAGTTAGAAAACATTCGAAGCACTCTGTTGCTTCGAAACATCACGCTGAAAAAAATACTTAGTTTGTAATAAGTCCTTTTACAGAAAAAATGAAATACAAACGTATTCAAAAAATAATGAGCTCCAACAGAAAATGAAATCACTAAATCACTCACATTAATGAAAAAATCATCACCGCACAATTAGTTTTACCTTGAACGTGAGAGTAATTCCTTAGACTTTTTGGCTCAGTGATGGTTAAGACGCGTGGCTTGTGTAGACCTGCAGTGAGTTCGATCCCACCAACGGCGCGAAAAGATTCTGCGGCGTAAAGGCTGAATAACACTGGAGAACAAAGTTTTTGTTGCATTGATAACAGCACTTGTTCTTACCTAATTTGAGTGTACTGAATTCAAATCTGAAGTTAGTTTTTCTCTGTAAGCTCTAGATTTTTTGCAATTCAACATTTTCCTTTTTCGCGAAATTTTGACACCTCTCGCATGAGGACATCGTTTATCTGAGGAACTTTTATAGTCACGCAGTTTTAAAATTAGGCTTAAACAACCGTCTTGGCAAAGATATTCTTTATGTATTCACAAAAACGTGTAGGTGCATCTGTGACGTTCTACAGAGGAAAACACGTGTCAAGACGACAAATTTGCAGCGAGACATTCTGTCCGCGTAGCTCAGTTGGGAGAGAGACTTACTTCGGAGTGAGAGGACACGGTTTCGATGTCCGTCGTGGAAAAACTTGTGTTTTTACACATCACAATATGCATTAAAGTTTGAAAAAAGGTAAACAAAAATCACTTGTGTGGAGTAAAATATGTATCGCCACTTGTCAAATCTGAAACATTTATCTATTATAGTCAAATATCAGTATGCACTAATGCTTTTTATTTTAAATTAACATAGATTTCGACATAAAGATGATAGGTGATTCAGAACAACTGATAAAGATGGGATGCAAAGTTCAAATATGTTCTACACTGAAAAGCAATTGAATTAGAGACAGCTGGTGTTATGCAAATGTGGCGCTCTGAGCAGCCCTGTGAACGGAAACAACATGACGTATGCAGCGATCCGACAATATAGGGAGTGATGCGACGGGAATCAGTAAGAGTCGGACGCAGTATGGGTAAGACGAAGGATCTAAGCGCATTTGATCGTGGGCAAAATGTCGGGGCCCGTCGAATGGGTCACTTCATCTCGGAAGTCGTACAGGCACAGGGATTTTCACTAGCCACTGTGTCACGGGTGCACTGTAAGTACATCGAATCCGGTAAAACCATCCCAAAAAGGGCCAACTGCCGTGGACAACAAAGCGTGTGGATGAGCGGGGTCATCGTCTGCTAGCTCGCATTGTAACAGCGGATAGACGGGCCACAGTGCAAGAAATCACTCGGCAATTTAACGCTGGTGCCCATAAACGTGTAAGCAGCCACACCATCCAGAACCATCTCCTCGGTATGGGGTACAGAAGCTATCGTACCACGAGGGTATCGCTGCTGACCGCACATCACAGGGTGCAAAGATTAGCATGGGAACGGTAACATCGCCACTGGACCCTAGACATGCGGGAAAATGTTGCCTGGACAGATGAGTCGAGATTCACGTTGGTACATGTGGATGGCAGGATGCGAGTACGGCGCAAACCACATGAAGCGATGGATCCTTTTTACCAGCAGGGTACTCTTCAAGCTGGTGGGGGTGACATTCTCGTCTGGGGACTGTTTACGTGGACTGAAATGGGACCCCTGGTATGTGTGACATCGTCCTTCACAGGTCAACGTTACCGGGATATCCTGGACGACCATTTGCTCCCGTTTGTGCGTCTTTAACATCCCACTGGGGACCTCATCCTGCAACAAGACAATGCACCGCCCCATCACTTCCGAATTGTATCCGAATTTTTGGATGAACACTCCACCGACGTGACCTCACTTCCTTTGACAGCTAGGTCACCTGACCTCAATCCCATCGAGCACATCTGGAGTACCATCGAGAGAGATGTTCGAGGCTCTGACCCCCTCCATCAAATCTTTGTGAACTGTGGGAGCTTGTTCGGGGGTCGTGGATCCGTATGGCTTCCCAACGCTTCCGGTGTCTTGTCGAGTCCATGCCGAGACAAATCGCAGCCGTCATCAGGGCGGAAGGTGGTGCTACATGTTGATAGACAGGTATCTCTAATTCAATTGCTCTTCAGTGTATTCAGGCAAGAATTTCCGCTTGTAGCTGTGGCGTTTGTGGACTTTCTCAGGGCAATCTCGTTTGATGCTCCAACAGTAGTCTGCCATCATATTTTTGTCCCATCGCCCTTGATAGAGCTGTTCCATCGTCACGAGGTCTTGACGGAAGCGCTCTCCCTGTTTATCATTAACAGCGCCAAGGTTCTCAGGGAATCAATCAAGGTGACTATTCAGGAAATGAAGCTTGGCACTCATGTTGCACCCAAGATCGCGAAAAGCCAACAGCATTCTAGTAACGATAATCTCAAAAACAGATTTCAGATTTGAAATCAGCATTCAAAAAATACTGAGAATCAGTTGAAAAATCTCATGCAACAGAAAATAAGATAAAAATTTGCTCCCCAGTCAACAATTCAGTGTCTTTCATTTTGAGAAATTTCGGTACAAGTACGGAAAAACTTGAAACGGACTTTTCCGAAATAAACGGAATTACTGACTACGGGAAATCTGTCAAAATAAGGAATTAAAAAAACGAAAAACGGACACTTTAAAAAACGGAAATTTCATAAAAAGACGCACACTTACCGACAACTTCTTTGCTGCACGCTATTTTCAGAAATTTTCCGTGAATACACATCAATTATTTTTTACAGCGAGGAAGTTTATGCTAGGACCACTCGGCATAGGGAGGTTTTTCTTTTTTGATTGGAGGTTTTTTCTTTTTTTTTTTTTTACAGACATTACAAACATGATACAGATATTTCACAGGATACAGAGATTACACAGCAACAAGTACAAATCATACATGGTTTACAGCATGCCAAATGTATATACACAGAGAGCCAGTAACACCTTATGAACAAGTACACATCAAACATGTTTTTACAGTATGCTAAATAACCAATGTACACAGAGAGCCAGTGTTGGACAAGTAACACATTGAGAGCCACTGCCGAAAGACTAACACATGCCTCACCGAGATTGGAACCCGGACCCAACTAGGGCGAATGATCATAAGCCAGCGCCTTACACCACTGCGCCTTACACCACTGCGCCACCGGGGCGGGGGTTTTGCTTTAAAGTGACAACGCAACGCATTTCCAAAAATGATAATTTTTAACTAAAAGTCCTGTTATGCTATGTATTTACGTGGCATACATACCGTATGGCTCAAAAGTCCGTTTAAATTTTAAAACTCTATAACAAACGCGTGTATTACTGTGCGGTTTGCACGAAAAGCATCATCTACTACCGGGATTTTGTTTGGCAACAGAAAAAGAAATTAGTTCCAATGATCACCGATAGAGGGTGATAAAGGTTAAAAAGTTTGTTAATAGAAATGCAAGCCCCGGTGGCGCAGTGGTCTAAGGCGCTGGCCTCTGATCATTCGTCCGTAAGGGGTCCGGGTTCGAATCCCGGTCAGGCATGGATGTTGTGTTTGTCTTACGGCACTGGCTCTCTCCCTTCCCTGGAACCAGTGACCCTAATTTAGGGACGGGCGACTGCTTATAGCCCATTGAGTTGCTCACGGTGGTCGTTAAACCTCCAATTAAAAAAATGCAAAGTATTCATACGTCGCGTTGATTTGGTGATCCTACTACAATAGTAATTGTTCAACATTCAAGCGTGTGACAAATCCAGTGACCGCGTCACAGGGTGTGGGAGAAAAACGTGCGTTTTTTTATTTCTTTGCGAAAGTTTCCCTAATGATGTTGGCAACACGTATGATCGTCATTCGTTTCACCAAACGACGCCATTTTCATGAATCGGTGGAGTGGAGTAAGTTCATCGTTCTGTAGCTGTTAAGGCATTTTAGAAAAATGGCGACTGTGCTGCCGCTGCTAGACGAGAATATCGGCGTTATTTTAATCTCGGGAGGCATGATCCTATTCCATCAGAACATGCCATCAGGTTATGTGCGAAGACTTTTGAAGCTACGTGAAGTGCATTGAAGCAAAAACTTACAGTATAATGAATAAAGCTTTATAACTACTGAATTATATGCTTGTACTAAGCTTCTAATAGTGAATTCAAATGGTTGTTGTTACTAGTTAATTAAGATTATGAATAAAGTCTCCTGCTAGTAGTGTAGTAATAGTAATGAACAAACTCATAACTGGTAGTAATGTTGTAGCAGTAATTAGGATGAATAAAGTCTTAACGCTGGTTGCTAATAATAATCAACTAATGACATTAACCTAACAGCCAGACAGAGATCTGACAAAAACTATGAATTGAGAAAGACGTACTTACGAAAAAGCTCTTTTATTAGATAACTCTGAATCATCCAACGCACACACACTACTCGTATCACAATAATGAAGAATCAACCTAATCACATAGAACGAAGCTCTCAATACAACAACAAACTCTCTCCGTACAACAACAAACTCTCTCCTTCACATAAACCAACGCTCTACGTACAACAACAAACTCTCTCCTTCACATAAACCAACGCTCTCCGTACAACAACAAACGCTCTCCGTACAACAACAAACGCTCTCCTTAGATTTCGCTGAACGCGCCTATTTATACTGGCTACCACCACGTCATGACTTACACTCATTGCCAGATCTCATTCAGCGGGTGAAATAACATCTCGTTCAGTAAGAAGATAATTTACATAGAAAAATAAAATAACCAGAGATAGTAAAAATCAAAAGGAAAGTGAATCTAGAGTATACGTTACAACAGGTAGGCCTAGGAATATTCGAACACGAGAAAGAATACAGGAAGTGCGAAATGTTGTAACACAAAATCCAAAACGTTATGAGAGACGAATTTCTTCAGTAGTGGGGATCACAAGTCGTAGTGTCCATAGAATCTTACGGGACGAGTTAAAGTTACAAACTTACAAGATTCAGGTTGTGCAGCAGTTAAATTAAAACAAGTTAGTAAAATCATGCCATGCATTGATTATGATACGCTTTCCAACATACCAGAAATCATTACTCAAGTTATGAGGATAATGGCTGTGGAATAAATCTCAGTCCTGTGCCCTGACCTTTGATCCCATTTCGATGATATTCAAAAGAACCGGTTCAGTATATCTCCGAAATAACATGATAAAGTTTTGTCACAATGGAAGCATTTTTACGTAAGTTATGATGCATAAGGGCTATGGAATAGATCCCGCTCCTGTGTCCTAACCTTTGACCCCATTTCGCCCATTTTCAATAGGATTCCTCCCCAGGCAGGCCTCTACAACATACTAACATTTAATCGAAATCGAAGCATTTGTACGTAAGTTATGACGCATAATGTCGATGGAAGTGATTCCGCTCCTATGTCTTGACCTTTGACCCCATTTCGCCCATTTTCAATAGGATTTGTCACCAGGTGGTCTCCTACCACATACTAAAATTTCATTGAAAGCGAACGATTTTTACGCGAGTTATCGCGCGGACGGACATACGCACACAACGTGTGACGTAATGAGGCAGATGGTAATCGCGACCATCTGCTCGAAAGAGTGTGGCGTCATAAAACTTTAATAGGATCCACACACAATGCGTGACGTAATGAGGCAGATGGGAATCGCGACCATCTGCTCGAAAGGGTGTGACGTCATAAAACTTTAACAGGATCCACACACAACGCGTGACGTAATGGGTCAGATGGCATGACCGCGCGCCAGCATTTCAATCGCGAGTTTGTGACGTCATAAGATTTCTAAGCATGGGTAACATTAATAGGACACCATGACACTAAAAACGTGGTAATTCGGGGTGGTTATTTAACGCACTAAACGAATTTTCCTAAAGTCGAGATCAAGCTAAATCGATTTCTAGTACCAGAAAACGGTAGGTTTACGACTTTCATCTAAATATTTAGAGACGTTTTCAAAATAAAATTTACATACATACAAGAATTGCTCCTTTAATAGTATGGGATAAGGGCGATGGAATGGATCCCGATCCTATGTCCTGACCTTTGACCCCATTTCGTCCATTTTCAATAGGGTTCGTCCCCAGTGGTTTCCAACCACATACTAAAATTTCATCGAAATCGAACCATTTTTACATACGTTATGACGCATAAAGGCAATGGAATGCATCTCGCTCGTTTGTTCTGACCTTTGAAACCACTTCACCCATTTTCAATTGGGTTCATTCCCAGGTGGTTCCCTTCAATATACTAACATTTCATCGACATCGAACCATATTTACGCAAGTTATGACGCAACAGAGCAATTGAATGGATCCCGCTCCTATGCCGTCACCTTTGACCCCATTTCGTCCATTTTAAATAGGGTTCGTCCCCAGGTGGTCCCCTACCACACATTAAAATTTCATCGAAATCGAACCATTTTTACGCGAGTTATCGTGCCGACAGACGGACAGACGGACGGAAAAAGCTGGAGCATATACGCTTCTTCAACCTACGTTTGGAAAGCGTAAATGATTACGAACACATGAATGGCTCTGTGTGTTGAGCTTTTGGCTAAAATACAAGGCAATGAAGCTTTCTTGCGTTTATTGTGGATCGGTGACGAGGCCCACTTTCATCTTAGTGGTTTCGTGAATAAACAAAACTTTCGCTACTGGTCAGAGGATAATCCCCGTCAACTGCATCAACGGCCGTTACACAGTCAGCGAGTTCCAGTGTGGTGTGCAGTCTCTTCAATGGGAATAATCGGCGCTTACTTTTTCGAGGATGAGCAAGGACAAGCAACAACGGTAACATCTCACAGGTATGCCGACGTGATAAACACATTCGTCGCACCGCAACTTGAATGCTTTCCTTCAGATGAGCCATTTTGGTTTCAGCAAGACGGCGCTACGTCTCACTGTGCGAGAATTTTCATGGAAGCCGTACAAAGAATTTTTGGAAACCGCATTGAAAGTGTATTGAAGCAAAAACTTACAGGTAGGCCTAAAAGTATTCGAACACGAGAAAAAATACAGGAAGTGCAAAATGTAGCAAACAGTCCAAAACATTCTGTGAGACGAATTTCTTCAGCAGTGGGGATCTCAAGTCGAATTGTCCATAGAATCTTACGGGAATGGTGACATTTCGTGCACCCCCTTCCCCCCCCCAGGTCACCAGACTTGTCAATTTGTGATTACTTCCTGTGGGGTACCTTAAAACTAAGGTGTATGCAAGGCGCCCACAATACACCAGTGCAGAGCTGAAACATAACATCTATACAGAAGTCACAAACATTCCTATTGAGATGTTGGAACGTGCCATGGACGATATCCGCCGCAGAATGTCCGAGTGTAGACATCGAAATGGTCGTCACCTGCTGGACATAATATTAAAAACATGAACGTGACTGTGCCCATTTTACAAACGGCAATGTGTCAGGGTGCAATGGATGTGTTTGTCATTTTTTTCTCATTGAAGTATTAGTTTTGCTTCATTCAAAAACGCCCGTTTTTCTGCCACATCTGTGGTTTCGTGGAAGAAGTGAGCATGAAGTGGGCATGTATTAAGTGACCACGTATAGTTTGATTCACCCTGGTAAGTCCGAATTCGGTGTACGCGAATGATGTTTTATGAGTGTGAAATTATCATGTACGAAGTCGTAATTTCGGTTACGAAAGGCGATTCAGAAGTGCAAAAGTATAATGTACGAAAGTCCGACTTTGATCTAGGAAAAACGATTTAAGGGTGAAAAATTGTAATGCCGCCCCGGTGGCGCAGTGGTCTAAGCGATGGCTTCTGATCATTCGTCCGAAAGGGGTTCGGGTTCGAATCACGCTGAGGCATGGATGTTGTGTTTGTCTTACGGCACTGGCTCACTCCCTTCCCTGGAACCAGTGACCCTAAATTAGGGACGGGCGACTGCTTATAGCCCATTGAGTTGCTCACGGTGGTCGTTAAACCTCCAATCAATCAATCAATCATAATTGTTACCTTGATGTTACCTTCCGTCGATATTTAAGATTTTTGGTCTGACAACGGCATGGATGCGCATGCGCATTTATGCGATTTCAATGAAGCACTCACGTAGTCGTATTTCCACGTGCTACTGGGATATTCTTTGGTGATACTGTCGTATTCGAGTTAGCTAGTAGATTTAATATTTCATCCTTTTTTTTTTTTCTTCTTTTTTGTGATTCAAGATCATCTGAACGTAAGTAACTGTTTTGATTATTATAATTTTTAAATTCTGAAAGGCATTTTCTTTTTTTGGCTGTGTTGTTATATTAGTATACTATACTAACATGTTTTTTTTTACTTGAAGCTGAGAAATTTCATATTGGTAGATATTTAGAGAAATGATGAATTTGACTTTCTTTTTTTTTTTTTTTGCTGAAATATAGTCTATTCGACATGTATAGTAGAAATTCGGCACCCTCATTTGGGACCGATTTTTTTTTGTTATCAACATGTAAACGCCGCCACTGTTTCCAATGGACAGCGGACTGCGTTGAACCTGTGAAAGCGTAAACAACTCGTAATACGACTGCTGTTACTTTTCAAACAGCTGTCGGGTGTAATATGCTTATTGTGATTTTACAAAGTTTATTAAAACTATAATATATAGATTGTGGGACGCTAACACCAGAAAAACTAATTATAAATATAATGATCCGATTTATTGGTGTCAAAGTAAGAAAACACACGAATTTCCCTCCGCAAGCTTTCTCCGTCAACGGACGCCTTCATCAGGCGGTTACATAGAGAATACAGAATCAAAATTGTAAACAGAACGTAAATTCTAATATGACAAATGAAATCATGCGTGAAGACCGAGCGCATAAATAACCATGGAACGTGGTGAATGCAATATCTTAAAAGTTAATGCAAAAGCAAAAAATGTAAACTTTAGAAAGAAACTAGAATCATGAAGTCCATCTTGCGATGTCTATCTGCTAGGCATCGCAAGATGGACTTCATGATTCTAGTTTCTTTCTGAAGTTTACATTTTTTGCTTTTGCATTAACTTTTAAGATATTGCATTCACCACGTTCCATGGTTATTTATGCGCTCGGTCTTCACGCATGATTTCATTTGTCATATTAGAATTTACGTTCTGTTTACAATTTTGATTCTGTATTCTCTATGTAACCGCCTGATGAAGGCGTCCGTTGACGGAGAAAGCTTGCGGAGGGAAATTCGTGTGTTTTCTTACTTTGACACCAATAAATCGGATCATTATATTTATAATTAGTTAAAACTATAATGTTCAACGTAGTAAATACGTAACAGTAATATGATGATGTCACAAATATCTTTCAAATACGCAATAGTAATATGTAACGAAATTAACAGTAACATGAATTTGGTATGTTGATGTTACAAATACCTTTCCCTGTAACCGGTTATGTTTCAAAGATATGTAACGTTTGAGGACATTTCAACGTAACCGTAAGTTTTCTGAAACATTACTGTTACATTGCGCTACGTATCTGAAAAGTCTCAATGTTTCAGTGATACGTACTGTAACATATACGAAATATTCTGTGAGGTGTGAAGATGACCAGATTTTTGAGAACGAAATTGAGGACAAAATGACAAAAGATCTCACGGTTTTTATATGTAAATATGTTTTTTAGCCTATGATTTCAATAAATTTAGTGATTTATTTGTGGCCATCGGTACCTTTCATCTTCTGTATAGATCGTGCAGATACGGCCTACTTCGATTACTTCAGTCACTGCTTGCACGAGGATAAAACTTAAGCTCATACTTCAGTGACATGTTGTCCTCAATTTCAATGCAAAATTGAGGACAGTTTCAGTTCAAAATGAAGACATCATTGAGGACAACGTTTGACACATTATGGTGAAGCCCATGATTATCAAAGCATGTTATGAACTAACTGTCCGGTTTCATGGAAAAACATACGATGAATCTGAAGGATGATTTTTATGTGAAATAAGTGTAAAATAGCAATAAAATACTATCAGTAGAATATTACTTCTGATAAATTTTAAATGTTATCATAGGGGCAGCACATGCAAATAAAGCTATATTTTGATTTCCTACTGAAATTTCAAGATGCCATTGTGTTTCGGTAAATGGAAAAATATATGAATCCAGAAAATTACTATACACTGAGCGAACAGAAATAATTGAACACTTGTATGTTATCTCTACATATAAGAAGGGGTATTCCAAGTACAATAATTTCACTTGAAGAAACAGTTTAATGAAAAATTTACTTAATAAAAGTTATAGAACTCTCAATAGAACGTAGCAAATGCAACCAAATTTAACGTCAACCAGTTATTTACTTGGGAGAAAGTGGACGATTAAAAAGATGAGATGTATTGCTCATCTTATAAATATTTTAGTTAAGTACTGTTAAAACTGAAACGAAATAACACCACGATTATCGAGTTACCTTTGTTCGATACTTCGGCATGTCTCCCATTAATATTGGGTGATTTATTAGTGAGAGACAGGAAAAATTCATCCGCTTCAGAAAGTAGTTCGTACCTTTATGAGTCCATTTTCTTGCAATTAAATAAGTAATTGATGTTGAATTTGGTAGAATTGTATATTCATTGAATTATACGACTTTTGTTTATCACATTTTTCCTATTTAAATTTTAAGGGGAAGGGGGGGGCAGAAATTTAAAAAATGGGGACACAATATAAGAAATTGAGGAATTGAGGGCGTTTGATGTCCTCAATCAGTTCATACGGAATTGAGGACTGTGCCAAGAAAACGAGGACGTCTGGTCACCTTACTTTTGTCATTAAACTATGAAATAAAAATGGCAGGGACATCTGCATCTAGATTGTCTGGATAACAGTATCGAGTATATGCATGTCAGTACGTAGTGCTTCCCAGAAGTTTTGAATCCAAATCTGAAGGAGTAGTCGCCGGTCTGAGATTTATTTGGGTATACTAATACAAATTCGGTTTCATAGTTACGTTCGTTATCTTTTGCAGGTACTGGAAGGTGATTAGGTGAATCAAGGAGTGTAAAATTGAGAAATAAAAGCTCAGTGATGTGATAAAATATCAGCAAAACAAAAATGATTGACGCCAATGGGCATCCATGAAGATATGGTGCGGGCACTAGGTGAGGGTGTCCCTACATATCCAACTGTAAAGAACTGGGCAGAGGAATTCAAGCGTGAGGGAGCGTGTGCAGAAGATGACACTCGCTCAAGCTGACCCTTTCAGGCCATCACTCAAGATAAAGTGGACAAGGTTCATCAAACAGTACTGCAAGATACGTTTAACAGTCCGGAACATTTGTGAGGCATGGCAGTCAAAACAACAGTTGCTTGCATTCTAACAGTTCAATCATCTGGCAATGACAAATGTTGCTGAATGTTTGGGTCCTCAAACTCCTGACACCTGAGAAAAAGCTGATTGGATGCAGGGGCGTACTGATAGCCCCCGCAATCCTCGCAGTGCGGGGGGGGGGGGGCGTCATGGTTAAAAGGGTCTCTAGCCTGAGCAAACTGATTTTACAAAATGTTTTGCGGAAACTTCGTATGAAAGTGGCTAAAGAAATAGCCAAGAAATAAGGCAGCTTTGAATGAAGTTTTAAAATGAAAAGCATTTTTTTCTCAGTAAATACATAAAATCTTTAGAAGTAATTTTCGTTGCTTTAGTTCATAAAAACTGGATGACAGGAGAGCAGCTATTCAAAATAATTTAAAGCCCCCTTGTAATAGCCCTTGCTGTTACAAGGGGCCTCAAGTTCACAGCCCCTGAAATACTTTCTATGCATGTATGCTAACAAGAGAATGTGGAAAAAAAAATCAATTCAATGAGGGGAATTTTTATACCAATGAGTATAAGGTGTTATGTATTACAGTTGTTTGCACATAACTATGCATTCTTCCGAATATATTGAACTCAAAGATGTTCTTCGCGGGAGCGAAAAATTAGAGACCTGTGTCAGTTTTTTTATAACAGAGTCAATTTTTTTACTATGCACAAAACATTGTGGCATTATGTTAAGCGTGCTTTTTTATATTCCAGAGTACATAATTTAAATAGTTTAACGCTTTTTGTGCTACTGTTCTTAATCGTTACTTAGTTATTTGATTACTTATGTTGTGACATTTCGTATAAATCGGAAAATTCATTAGACACTGTCACACGGCAGTTGTATGTTTTGTGTGTGCAATCGTGACGCATTTATAAAATCAGTCCTATGTTCTTTAAAGTAATAAATTTTGCATGATATGAATAACTTCGAAGTAAGTATTTTGTAGTAAATTTTATCAGTAACCAGGGCAATCATTTTAATTATAATGTACACATTTATGTTTCACGCAATAAAAGTGAAATAATTTGGATTTTACGAAAAATAATCGTACGTTCCAAAGAATTTGATTTATTAGAACACCCGTAAAGCCTAATTAATAATATGGTAGTTAAAATTTTGAGTAATTGGAGGCCAATGGATTTTCGCAAAAGGGCCACGAGTTTTTCTGGTACGCCATTGATTGGATGGAACATGTCACGAGACAATCTTGCATTCATTGAAACCAAACCATAAGAATTTTTGTAAAGATTTGTAACAATGGGTGAAACATATGCAAACGACTGCTTCCCAAACTCAAAACAATGAAAACATTCTGACCAACTACTCCAAAAAAGGAGAAGTATGTCACTTCTACTGCAAAGGTGATCGCAACAATTTTATGGAATGCAGAGTGTTGCTAGATTACTTTGCAAAGGGCCAAAGCATCACCGGAGTACACTATGCTAATCTACTAAAGACACTTCGGAAGCACTTGGATGATAAGTACCGAGGAAAGTTGCTCAAAGGGGAGTTCTTTGATTAAGATAAGCCACAAGTCGACAGTTGTCATAGCTGTCATCTATAATATGGGTTTGAACCAAGGAGGTTAGAAGAAGAGGAGGTGAAAGGACCCGTTTTGAGTGAAGCCGAAGCAGATCAGCTGTTTTGATATTGTCTCTGAGGTAGTGTGAGTTTGTGGGAGATCGGCAACGTGACGTCACTTCCTGTGCCTGAATCAGTTACGCTTAGCGCATGCAAACCATGCAAAACAAGGATACAAACAAGGAATATTTCGGACTTCGTATTTCTCAACATTAGAGTTTTGGTAATATTTTAAACATGGCTACTTGCACAAGCACAGTATGTAAGTAGCCATGAGCAGTATGCACTTTCGCTCAAAAAATCATTATTTTGTTCAATTCTTTAAAGAAATACCAACACATATTTGCTTATTTTTTCTGGATTTTTTAAATTACGGGAATGAATATTTCAGCCTCAATAATTTTCATGACTGTATGGGTAGAGTAAGGGTCCGAAAAACCCGTTTAAAAATCGCGATTTCCCCATAGAGATGTACAGGAGATTCTAGGGTTGGGCGCATTGGCGTAGTCAGCTGATAAAAAGTGGCGTCACGTATGAACCAAGGAAGTTAGAAGAAGGAGGAGGTGGCAACAGCACCTCTCCGTGGGTTGCTGACGTGACGCCACTTTTTATCAGCTGATTACGCCAATGCGCCCAACCCTAGAATCTTCTGTACATCTCCATGGGGAAATCGCGATTTTGAACGGGTTTTTCGAACCTTTACTCTAGCCATACGGTCATGAAAAAAATTGAGGCTACAATATTCATTCCCATAATTAAAACATTCCAGAAAAAATAGGAAAATATGTGTTGGTATTTCTTAAAAAATTGAACAAAATAATGATTTTTTGAGCGGAAGTGCCTGCTGCGCGTGGTTACTTGCATACTGTGCATGTACAAGTAGCCATGTTTGAAATATAATCAAAACCCTAAAGTTGATAAATACGAAGTCCGAAATATTCCTTGTTTGCATCCATGGTTTGCATGCGCTAAGCAAAACTGCTTCAGACACAGGAAGTGACGTCACGTTTCCGAACTCCTGCAGACTCCCACCACCTCAGAGTGACGAAACGAAATAGCTGATCTGTTTTGGCTTCACTCAAAACGGGTGGTTTTACCTCCTCTTCTTCTAACCTCCTTGGTTTGAACTGCCATCACGCCCTCCCTACTCATTTGGTCTTGCCCCACCGGACTACCATCGATTCCCGAATTTCGAAAATAACTTCTATGGTGTGTATTTTGGGACGGACGAAGACGTTATTAATGGTGTAGTGTGTGGACCTTCAATGGGACTATGAAAAAAATAGGCCTGCCTTATTTTTCTTCAAACATTTATGCATGGGCGGGCGAAGAACTTTCGGGTCACCACTCGTTTATTTAAAAATAAAAGAACACCTTCACGTGTTCCGTATACACCGATGAGCTATTATATTATGACCACCTACCTACCTAATACGCTATAGGACCCCCCTTTTGCGGCCACTCGGCGACGCATCGATTCGATGAGGTGGCGATAGGTATCCTGGAGTATCTGGTACCATAGTGTCAACAGCAGGTTCTCCAGTTCCCGCACATTTCGGGGTGGTTGTGATTTAGCGCGAACCCGCTTTTCAAGTCAAACCACAAATGTTCGATTGGATTCATATCAGGTGAATTTGAAGGCTAGAGCATTAACAGAAAGTCACCAGCATGTTCCTCGAAACATTCGTTGACGATTCTGGCAGTTCGGCATGGCGCATTATCCTGTTGGTAATGGCCATCACCAGCAGGGAACACAGTTGCTATGAATGGGTGAACTTGGTCCACAACGATGCTCGGATACCTAACAGCTGTCAGAGATTGTGCTATTGTGGTAATGGGGCCTAAAGTGTCCCAAGAAAACATCGCCCGCGGGATAACACCGCTGCCGGCGCCGGCTTATTTCCGTCTAACAGTGCATCCAGGTGCCATAGCCTCCGTTGGTAGTCGGCGTATCCGCGCTCGGCTGTCTACGTGATGCACCAGGAACCTCGATTCGTCAGACCAGGCCACTTTCTCCGAATCATCCACGGTCCAATCTCGATGATCTTGGGACCATTTCATGCGTTGTTGGCGATGACGTGCAGTGAGCATGGGGACCAGACTGGTTGTTAGGCTACGCATGCCCATGCGCAGAAGGCTGCGATGAATGTGTGCTGTGACACACTGGCTTGAAATTCACTGTTGTAGCTGCGGGTGATTTGTCGTAATGTGACCCTGCGGTCGCTGTGAACAATTCGCGACAGTCTACGCTCCCCTCTGGCATCAATGAGCTGCGGACGACACACGACTGGACGACGGTTCGTCGTTTGGCCATCTGTGCACCACTTTTGATATGTACTTACTACAGCGGGACGTGGACAACCCACAAGCCGCGCCGTTTCCGAGATCGTAGTTCCGAGGCGCCGCGCGGTTTCCGAGATCGTAGTTCCTAGGCGCCGCGCCAACACAATTGGACCTTTATCGAACTCCGATAAATCAGCGACTTTCCCTGTTCTGACTCCGAATACTAACCGAAAGCCGGTCCTCGGTTTGTATATATATACTGCTTTGTGAACTTCACCTGCGCCACGGGCCGCGGATGGCCTAGTGGTTAACGTTCGTGACTGCCATGGAGATAACCTCAGGTTCGATCCTGGGCAGGTAAGAACGTTCGAACCACTAAATACCCGCCGTGCGTCGAATGGGCACGTTAAGCCGTCGGACCCCGGGTACTGGCCACCCGGTAATAAATAAGGGCGTCTTCCTCCTCCCTTTCTACTTCGCTTCCGTGTCACTTTCCTATCGGCATTTCTGTAGCCTGGGAGTGGTCGTAATGGAATGGCTCGTCGGTGTATATATTTTCTCGAAATAATAGACAACCCAACAAGTTTACGTTTTCCCGTAAAAGACTACATTCGCAGAATTAATCTTATTTGTCCAGAAAAGTACACCTGCATATAGGAGTAATTTTCTGAATTAAAAGACGCTTTGTTTCACTTTGCGTGGGAAGTTGAAAATATCTGAAATGAGAAACGGCTGCTTCAGTTTCTCTGTACTTTGTCAGGTTAAAAAATGTAAATACTACCACTATGCTTGAGGAAATATTATCTTCTTAAGTAAAAAAGCATTACTTCCGTTTCATTACACACGGATATAATTTTTTTTTAATTTCCACCTCTGCGAATGATAAGTTTTGAGCAGTTTCTGAAACAAAAGAATGTAGCTACTAAAGTCTCTTTGTGCATCAGGAGATGTAAATTTCTTAAGTTCTACAACTGTGTTGGGTAAGATGTCGATTTCTTAAATGAGAGATTATTACTTCAGTTTCATTGTGTGCGTACATGGATATAAGTCCCTTAAATATCACCACTGTGAATGAGCAAGAGAGAGTTAGTTTTTTAAATAACTAGCGTATAGCGCGTCCTAGGACGGTTGTTTTTAAGCTTTAAATAAATATATTAATACATGACAGATGTTGCCGGTCTTATGACGGAATGAAATTTTTAATTGAAGCCGATTGAAAACAAATCAAGTAGACACCGGATTTCTCTAAGGAAATACTGTATATTCTCATTCATGCTAGAACTAAAAATTATATGCTATTTATTTCCGTTTTTCGAAAAACCTCGCGATAAATAACATTCTGCGTAACATATTTCTTGTTTAAAAATTGTAGGTTAGAGCGTTTAGATAGATCGATATTTTTCAAAATGTGTAATATAATCAGCATTTAACAAGTTGTTTACGTGCAAACTTACCTTAATAACTTTTACTTTGATCTTTCGAGTTAAATTACTTTTTCTCCAGCACACTTGTTATTCCCTCCACGGCTTGTTTTAGACTGTAATATTCGACGGTTAGTTTGAAACTTTACACCGAAGCATTTTCTATACAATAATGCGACATCTGGTATTACAAATCGGAACTATATAAATTATTAACAATGTGCTATTGGGGCGACATCTGGTTTTAGATGCAATTTTGCTCACTTTGACATCTCAAGATTTCAGTTTTTATTGTAGTTTGGAGTGTTTAGATAGATCGATATTTTGCAAAATTTACTCGTATAATATAATCAGCACTAAACTCGGAAAGTTAGTTAAATTAAAAAAGTAAAAATAATCAAAGCCTACGAATCAATATTCAAATTATGGTAAACTAAATTAATATACAAACACAACTTGCCGTGTTATTAAGAACTGAATTCGAATTTTGTAGATCGAAAAAACAAAACTCGAGTCACATTGATAATCCAATGATTTTAAATTAGCGCGCGATCTCCTTGGCATCTAAAAGTGATCACGTGCTATTATATTGCAGGCGTGATGACAAAACTGACACTTTTTATTAGGTGTACAAATAAGTTTTAAAGTGTTTTTTTGTATGACGTATACCGCTAATATACACGTCCGACATTCCCCCGCGTTGTTGTCATGTGACCGTAACTGGTTCAGAGTATAAAATGCGACACAGAAGTTTGCCCAACTGTCAAACGCCCTTGCACATCGGTATGTGAAAGACGGCAAGCAATAATGCATTTATTCGACACTACATTCGTTACGAATTTCATCAAGGAAAAAGTGCTGCAAAAGCATGTGCATTGATCTGTTCTGTTTTGGGGGAGAATATTGTATCGAAAAGCACGTCTATACGTTTTGGTTTAGACGGTTTAAAGTAGATGATTTTGCTGTTAGCGGTCGAGAAGGTACCGGCACCCCGCAGAATGTTACACATGAGGAACTTCAAACATTGCTGGATGAAGATTCGTCCCAAAAGCAAAACGAACTAGCCTGAACAACTGGGAGTAACTCAACAAACCATTTCCAATCGTTTACGTGCAATGGGAAAGATTCAGAAGAAAGAAAAAAGGGTGCCACATGACCTGAGCCAGAGGAACAAGGATGAGCGTGTCATGAAGTGTTTGAATCTGTTGACTAAACTGCACAGAAAGTCTTTCCTGTGGTAAATCGTTACGGGTGATAAAAAGTGGATATGATACGATAATCTTAAACACAAAAACACTGGGTAGACCCCGGTGAAGCAACGACTTCGACACTGTAACGCAATATTCACTCCAAGAAAGTTCTGCTGTGCATCTGGTGGGATATGAAGGGTGTGCTCTATTATGAACTATTGGAACAGGGTAAAATTTTTACTGCTGATTGCTACAAGCAACAATTACTGCGATTGAACCAGGAAATCTGTCGGAAACGTCCATTCACAGGCAAAGGATTGCGTCCCGTGAAATTACTCTATGACAACGCTTGGCCGCATGTCGCAAAATCGGTCAAGGAAACGTTATTGACGTTTGGCTGGGAAGTTTTGGAGCACACGGTATATAGTCCCGATATAGCCCCTTCAGACTATCATTTGTACCGATCGATGCAACATGGTTTGTCTGCTGCACGGTTCCGAACATGTGACGAAGTGCAAAAAGGGGTTGACGACTTCATCGCATTACACGACGAAGTATTCTTCAAGGCTGGAATCCGTCAGCTGCTCTACTGATGGCGGAAGCTGATAGATAATGACGGGCATATTTTGATTCGTAAAGGTATTGTTCTTTTCTCTCAAATCACATGTTGCGTTGTCTTAAAACGCTTTAAAACTTATTTGCACACCTAATAATATAAGTGTGTGCTTTAGTTTGAACAAACGTCATTGAAATTTTTCGTAAACGAATCAAAAATACTAGTTGTATATTAAAATCAAACGTATCTTCGTCATCCATTATGAACAACGAATGAAATGTAAATATAGAACACCTCATTAAAAATTCACAAATAAATATCAATAGATTTACCCATGCAGCTCACACTCAGCGTTAAGTTCGTTGTCACTCAGTTGACGGTGAAGATCCAAAGGAGCCAGACAGGACAGTCAGCTATAACGTAGCGGAGAAAATTATCAGAACATTCTCCTTCATGTCTGCTGCTTACACACGTTCTTATTTCCCCTCTACTATCCCCATTTGCGGATTTAATCTCCAATAGATAGTGCTCAAATCACGCAAATATATATAAAAATAATGTGCTACAGATTGCGAACAAATATATTTGCACTCAAGAGATGTTATCCTAGTGAACCACACTAAATCCGTTTCCTGGTAGGAAAAGAAATTGGGGGGAAAAAAGTTGTTTTCAGAAGAAATAGAATTATGCTGTAAAGTTCTGAATCTTCCTCAAAAATGTTCATAATGTAAGAAGTTCATAGTAAAAACCTCAGAACCCAACCCAAAGTAAATATTAATTGATGTGATTCACAGCAAGCTCTATTTTAAAAGACAAAACGTAGCAATGCGTTTTGTATCTTAAACGCTAGAACCTTCTAAACCGAGTTTTCTCGCGTAAGTATTAGCCCCCCCCCTCCCTCCAAAGCATGAACAGGGAAGTGGAAAATAAACATTGTTATACACACATCTTGCAAAAAAAAAAAAAAAAAAAAAAATGATCTTGAAGACACTCCACTCCGCATATAAGTACCGTTGGGCAGAATATTCAAATCTCTTAGTTCTAAAAAAAGTAACTGCCGCCCCGCTGTTTTAGAAATTTCGCAACACTCGTGCTTTTCTAGCTCGCAGCGCAAAAAGTATTGAACACAAGATTATGAAATTTACATCGTATGTATCGACGCTCTAAATCACGAACACTGGGACATGGAAAAAGCTGGCGTCCTGTCTGGTCCCACACGTGCTCGATGGGCGAGAGATCAGGCGATCTGACAAGCCACAGAAGCTTCGAAGCATGACGTAGAGAGTTCTGGAAAACCCTAGCCGTGTGCGGACGGGCATTACCTTGTTGGAAAAAAAGTTATCTTTTCGCCGTATAAGACAATTAGAATTCCACCGAAATTTTTTTGGCCCATTTTTACTCTGCCCTATTTTACCTCATGCTCTTCAAACTCGGCCTGGACTGACCTGGTAAGGCGCACGATCTTACTGAAAGTGGTAGGTATTTGTGCGGAAGTACTGCTACAGGTGGTTCCAGATTTGTTCAGAATGTTTTCGTACCTAACGCCGTTTAGACGAAGGGTATCAAAGGACCGAGTTCGTCCCAGAAGAAACAGCTCCACACCATCACAAATTCCATCCAAACTTCACTGTAAGAACAATGCAGTGAGCCTAAGAGCGTTTCTTGGACAAACGCCCTTAGGCTGACTGCATTGAACGCACTTAGGTGGTCGGACGAACACTCTTAGTCCGTCGTGTGAGAAGGTTTGTACGGAGAAATAGGACTTTCTGTGTAGAGTATAGCTTTCAATGAAGACCGTTTCCCACTCATATATCAGAGAATTATGTGTGTGTGGGGGGAGGGGGGGGTGAATTGAAATCGATCGGTATTGGCAGGTGCATGTCCATATAGGAACCACTTATTTCTGCGAAGAACCGGAAAGTTCGCCTTCAGTGGTGTCTGGAACATCGTGAATGGACACTGGAAGACTGGGAAAAAGTCACGTGGGGTCCGATTCATAGTACACCTTGTTCTGTACCGACGGTAAGCGAAGAGTTTGCCGGAAGCTCCAGGAAGTTTCTAGAAGTGGTGTCATAGTGTGGGGCACGTTCCCTTAGTACGGAAAGAATCCCCTGATATTGCTGGAAGATCGTTTGTCCTCCAAAGTTTATTTGAATATTGTTGCCGATTAAGTCCACTTTGCAATGTTGACTTTATATCCAGCAGGTGACGGACGTTTCATGAACGACAATGCTTTTTTGTCCATCGCGCAGGATGTGTTCAGCAATGCTTCGGCGAGCATGACAGCGGCTTCCATCATTTTTCCTGGGCGTCAGAAAGTTTTAATCTGAACCCCATTGGGAATGTATGGGACATGTAAGAGAAATAGATCCAAGAGCAAATTCCTCTTTCGTCAAATCTGAGCCAGTTAACCCTTGTACGACCATGACCCAAAAATCTTGCATCACTCTAAATAACATAACTCCCGAAACTGTCTGTTTTTTCACTTTTTTTTGTTTAATAATAACAATAATGTTTGAGGGTGACTCCTGCTGATCCCTCATTGGTCGAGAAGATTTGAACAAGTAAGGATAGGAAATCTGACTTACTCTAGATAGGCGTTTCCGGCGGCTATGGTCTTTTGTACGTACGGGCGTTTTGGGCGTTATGGTCGTTAAAGGACTGTCTGGTGAACTCCTGGCATGCTGCCACGGTGGCGCAGTGGTCTACGCGATGGCTCCTTATCATTCGTCCGAAAGGGGTCCGGGTTCAAATCCCAGTGAGGCATGGATGTTGTGTTTGTCTTACGGCACTGGCTCTCTCCCTTCCGTGGAATCAGTGTCCCTAAATTAGGGAAGAGCGACTGCTTATAGACCATTGGGTTGCTCACGATGGTCGTTAACCTCCAATAAAAAACAAACAAACTCCTGGTATGCTGTAGATGTACATGCTGTCCAATACCTTGTGGAATTTCTCAATCTGATGGTAAATCGTGTGTATTAGAAGAGAAGAAATGAAAGTCATGAAGGTACAACCACGCTATTACGGTTGTTCTATTATCTGCTTCTGTAGCAAAATGTTCTCGAGACAAGAGTTTCTTAAGAAGGCCAGGAAATCACAGGGTGCGAGGTCAGTGTTGTAGAACGTATGCTCCAAAAATTTCCAATAATATCACCGAAACCATTCAGACGTGCGTTCAGCAGTATGTGGTTTGGCATTATCGTGCAATAGCACAGCAGCTCTTTTCAGCAGCGCAGGTCTTTTGCGGCTAATGGCGTAACGCAACATGTCAAGCGCCTGACAATACTGTTCTGCTGCTGCACGAACACCAAGGTCCAGAAAATTAATGAGAAGCACACCCTGACAGTCCCCCCCCCCCCAAAAGTTTTAATTATTTTTTTGGTTGGATTGTCTTGAAATATTTGTCAGGTAGAGATGGTAGGTGCTTCCCCATCATGGATACTTGTCTACTTTCTGTGCCGAATGGATACCGAATGGTGCTCCCAAGTTTTATCTTCCCTTACAGTGCGTTGTAAAATGTCCTCGTCTTACTAATGACAGTGTATTAAATGTATACGGCAGAAAACGCTTCGTCTTGCATAAGGTTCTTCTGTGAGATTTTCTGGCATCCACATAGCGCAAATTTTCCGCTATTTCAGTTGGTCATAGACAACACTGTGCACATTACCGACTGAAATTAGCAATTTGTGGGCGAGTTCTCTCGCTGTAATGCGAACAAAAAAATCTGCCTTTGCGCGCGCAATATCCTGGGGTCGTCCTCTCGAATGACGGTTGTTGGGCACCCATGCCGAGGTTTGACTTTAAAGTACGTCCTTCCCTTTGCAAAATCTGTTCACCATTTTCACATCTGCTTCCCTGACATAACAACTTCGCCGAACACTTCCACCAATTAGCGATGGCTTTTCGACTGGGCACAACGCAGCCGTATTTCAATAGCGGTTCTTAGCAAACAAATGGATGATCCTGGCCTTTTGGGCATGCGCACGCTTAAACCCTTCACTGGCGTGTTAAGAATTTTAATACCTCATGTATTCTTACCTTATTTGTTGAACGACACTTGTATTTCTTTATTCTTTGTTTTCTCAGTTCGATGTTAATTTGAACGAGCGTGTACTGCAGGAATTCACATCGAGACGGAACTTAAATTGAAACTCTATTGAATTTCTGCACAGAAATAGAGCGAACTAATTTTTTTTCCGATTATTTTGCAAAACAGAAGTTAAAGCATGAGAAATATGATTTATTACAGACTATTACACAGTCGAGTCACATTATTGTGACCACCTCCTACTTTTGACGTCAACAGCGCGTAGCCAATGAAATAAGGCTCGTGTCGTGAGCTGGCTTGGAGGGTATATAAGGTGTGCTGTAGGCAGTCTGAAAACATATCACTCGTTGCTCTCATGGAGTTTGATCAGATTTGTAAAAAGGGAGGATTATCCGTTTTTGGGCCAAGAGTGGCAGTATTTTTAAAACAGCGCAGTTTGTGAACTGTTCGCGTGCTGCCGTGGTTAAAGCGCATCGCGATTAGAGAAATGGCACGATTGCGAATAAGCGCCGTGGAAACTGCGGAACATCACGTGCCATTGATGTGAGAGGTAAACGTCGGCTTAGAAGGTGCGTGATCCGTCAGCATTGGACCCACATACGCAGCAGCGAACCCTGCTGCGTATGTGGGTCCGATGCTGACGGATCGTCACTGCACCTATGCTAACGACGGTGCATCAGCAGAAAAGGCTGTCATTTACACAGCAGTGTCGGAAGTGGACCTCCGCTGATTGGCAAAGGATTTCCTCTCCGATGAGTTACGTTTTCTGCTTTATCGAACGGAAGGACGTTGCCGTATAAGGCGAGAAACGTCGGAGAACAAACACTCTTCAACCATTGCTGGCAGAGCACAAGCTGGTGAGGGCAGCGTTATGGTCTGTGGAATATTTTCGAGGCATTCTTTAGGTCCACTCATACCTGTGGAAGGCACTATGGATCTAATTCGTTATGAATCCATCCTTGCAGACCACGTACACCCACACATGTTGATTGTCTTCCCTGGCGCGGATGGGATCTTTCACACGACAATGCGACGTGTCACACAGTTAGAAATGTCAGAGAGTGTTAGGAAGAGCACGATGAAGACTTCAAAGTACTTCCTTGGCCCCTTAATTCCCTTAAACCCAATCGAACATCATAGCCTTAAACCGAATCGAGCATCTGTGGGGCCACCTCGATCGTGTTGTTCGCTCTATGGATCCTCCACCACGCACCCTCCAGCAGCTGTCAGATGCACTGCAGTCAGCATGGCTCCACATAACTGTGAACACCTTCCAGCACTTTACTGAGTCACTCTCAGCCCGTCTAGCTGCTGTCCGCGGTGCACACGGTGGTTACTCTGGATATTAGTTGGCGGTCGCAGTAATGTGACTCGTCCGTGTAGTTCTAATCGGAATCAGCCACTCTGATGGCCGAGTGCTTAGTAGCGTAGGTTTCTGAGTAGTCGACTGAGGCGGGCCAGGGTTCGAGTTCCTGATGAGACATGGCTGGTGCACTAGTTTTATGGAGCTCTCTCTCTCTCCTTTTCCTGGAAAAAGTGGCCCTAAATTAGGGCCTGGGGATTGCTTGAAACCTAAAAGAATTGCTCATGTAGCAACGTACTTACCTCAGGGGTGACACACATATCAAGACGGCAAAGTTGCAGCGATAAGCTTCGTCGATGTAGTCTAATTGTGGGAATAACTAGCTCTGTAGAAAGGACGCGTGTTTTCGAATTCCACCGCCGATAAAATGGGCTTGTTCCGCAGTTATATCCTCATGGTATTCGTTAAACTCCATAATAAAAAAAAATTCAAGCAAGGTTTGCGGCTGACCCAAAACCTGCCGATTTCGTGCCGCCGCAGTTTTCAAGGAGTAGATACATCACGTACCCCTTGAAAAATGTTTCTCTGCATTGTTTTCTCTGTATTCATGCTTCCAAAAAATAGCGTGAATTTAGAAAAACACATGTCAAGACGGCAAAGTTGCACCGATAAGTTTCGTCGGTGTAGTTTATCTGAGAGGACAGTTGGCTACGGAACGGGGAGTCGTGGGTTCGAATGCCACCACCGGCAAAATGGGCTTGTTTTGCTGAGATATGCTCAGAATGAAAAAAAAACAGGGATTTTTGATTCATTGATTTCCTTTTTCTCCAGAAAAAAAAAATCAATTATTTCCACAAGATGCAGAATTTTCCCTTTAGGGGTCGTAAGGAATTTACCTTTCTATTTCTGGGTTCAGCGATCACTGAGAGCCAATCTAAAAGCTTCTAAGCATTCGCCTGTCTCAAATTTGGGGTCAATGTTTCTACGGAAAGAAGAAAGTCAGAACCCTAAAACAAACCCTAGGACAATTGGACTAGACAATTCCACAACAGGAATGAGAACTGGAACCACTCCAGTGAACGTTTCGAAGCTAGCGCGTAGATCATTGCGACACCAAGGCGGCGCTGTTTTCTCTGTATTCCTGCTTCCAAAACTTTCGTGAATATAGAAAAAATATTCTAGCATTCGATTGCTATAAGTAAAACTAAGACATTTCGTGAAATTTCTAGCTAATGTAAATTCTTCCGTGCTAGGTGACGTAAAACTCGATAATGCCTTTCGTTAAAGTGCAAACCCGCGGTGGCCGATTGGTTTGAGACACTGGCCTCTGACCAGTTGTCCGAAAAGCCCATGGTCCATTTCGGACTTGTCCTACAGCACTAATTTCCCCGTCTCCTCCCGAAAACCAGTTGTCTCAAGTTATTATCGATTGGCTGCTTTTAGCGCTGGGAGATGTTCATATCGGTCGTTAAATTCCTCTCCCAAAAATAAGGAAACTCAATAAAGCCTTTTGTGAAGGAGCAAAGCAGCCAAGGTTGCCCAGTGGTCTGAGGCGCGTCATCTGACCATTCGTCCCAGAATCCCACGATCATCCCGGAGAAGTTTTAGGGCACTGACTTTCTCCCCTCCCCGGAACCTGCGGTCCCAAATTAAAGATGTGCAAGCGCTAATCCCTGAAAGTGGCGTAGTAGAATTAAGACTTTTGTCAAAAGACGTGGTTATTATTATCCCATCTCCGTGATAATGCTATGTCGTCTTTCACTTTAATTATTAGGTTTCCAGAAGAGTTACTTTCTTACAGGATATGCAGTGCTTTCATTTCTAGGCAAGAAGCATTTCCTTATCTTTTATAATAACAGCGCAACATATCTCTTCTTGAATCAAGCTGACCGGATTTGTGAAGTTTAACTAGATAGTATAATCGCCAATACAAATATGGCGTTCTCTGTACTGGATGATTATCTGTTGCTAATTTTATTCGATGCATGTTCTGTTTGGGGCATCGTAAATAATCAGCGAAATGATATGTGCCCAAGGAACCTGGAATTAGTACAGATTTATTTTGATGTGTGATGTTTTCCTTTAAACCATTCATGTTATTTTATAGGTCTAAATTCTCATGATCTCGACGTTTTAGAAAAGAAAGTGAGCCTCTTCTTTTTTTCTACTGCAGATGGGTAAATACTTTCATATTTATTTGTAAAAATTTGTGTCTCTATTTAACAATTGGAAAAGAGTAATTAACCTGCTTTGCATTTTCATTTTTTCCCCGTACTGCTACTGCCGTGAAGAAATATTGTTTTATTTCTGTATATAATGAGCAGCATGAGAAATCTAAGGGCTGTAAGCAGTCGCCGATCCCTAGTTTGAGGGAACTGGTTCCAGGTAAGAAGCTTCAGTGGTACCTGCAGTGACCTGACCTTAGTTTGTATCAACTGGTCAAGGGGAGAGCGCCACCGAGAGGGCCCCCTAGTTAAGTGCAGAGGGCCTGCGAGGGAGTCCCTAGTTCCGGGGAGAGGGTTTGCTAGGGAGTTCCTAGTTTCGGGGAGAGGAACTGCAGTAGTTCTTTTAGTCGCCGGTCATCAGCTTGGATCCATCGGTTACGGGGAGAGCGCCTGCAAGGGGGTCCTTAGTTCCGGGGAGAGGGTTTTATGTAGCACCTGCAGCAGCCGGTCCTTAGTTTGGGGCAACTGGTTCAGAGAAAAGGGCCTGCGAGAGGGCCCCTAGTTCTGGGTAGAGGGCCTGCGAGGGAGTCCCTAATTCCAGCGAGAGGGCCTGCGAGGGAGTCCCTAATTCCAGCGAGAGGGCCTGCGAGGGAGTCCCTAATTCCAGCGAGAGTGCCTGCAGTAGTTCTTGCTGTCGCTGATCCTTAGTTTGGGACCACCAGTTCCGAGAGAGGGCCTGCAGTAGTCACTGTAGTAGCCGGTCCTTAGTTTGGGCTAACGGTTCCGAGAGAGGGCCTGAAGTAGTCCCTGCTGTCGCCGGTTCTTAGTTTGGGGCTAACGGTTCCGGGAGAGGGCCTGAAGTAGTCCCTGCTGTCGCTGGTCCTTAGTTTGGGGCTAACGGTTTTGGGAGAGGGCCTGAAGTAGTCCCTGCTGTCGCCGGTCCTTAGTTTGGGGCTAACGGTTCCGAGAGAGGACCTGAAGTAGTGCCTGCTGTCGCCGGTCCTTAGTTTGGGCTAACGGTTCCGGGAGAGAGCCTGAAGTAGTCCCTGCTGTCGCCGGTCCTTAGTTTGGGGCTAACGGTTCCGGGAGAGGGCCTGAAGTAGTCCCTGCTGTCGCCGGTCCTTAGTTTGGGGCTAACGGTTCCGAGAGAGGACCTGAAGTAGTGCCTGCTGTCGCCGGTCCTTAGTTTGGGACTAACGGTTCCGGGAGAGGGCCTGAAGTAGTCCCTGCTGTCGCTGGTCCTTAGTTTGGGGCTAACGGTTTTGGGAGAGGGCCTGAAGTAGTCCCTGCTGTCGCCGGTCCTTAGTTTGGGGCTAACGGTTCCGAGAGAGGACCTGAAGTAGTGCCTGCTGTCGCCGGTCCTTAGTTTGGGCTAACGGTTCCGGGAGAGAGCCTGAAGTAGTCCCTGCTGTCGCCGGTCCTTAGTTTGGGGCTAACGGTTCCGGGAGAGGGCCTGAAGTAGTCCCTGCTGTCGCTGGTCCTTAGTTTGGGGCTAACGGTTCCGGGAGAGGACTTGAAGTAGTCCCTGCTGTCGCCGGTCTTTAGTTTGAGGCCACCGTTCCGGAGAGAAAGAGAGAGAGAGAGAGAGTCTGCTCTAGTTCCTGCTGTTACAGGTCTTTAGTTTGGGACCACCGGTTGCAAGGAGATGGACTGCGAGAATCCTGCGAGAGGCAAACATTCTACCCGTGCCTCATCCGGTTTTCAAGCCCTGACCGGCTCGGACGACCAGGGAGAAACTCTAACCACCAGGATACCGAGACTGCGAAAAAATGTTTACGTTTTACATAATGGTATTTCGTTGGACCAGAATTAAATTGAACATCGTTCAAATAAATTACGGCGTGTAATGAAATATGATATTAAGGTACAGGGCGTTGCTAGACAATTTCAAGGAGGCTGAAGCTCCTCATGATATCGAAACAGGTTTTTCGTTTAAGTTAAAAAAAGTGAATTTGCAAATAAGTATGGAATATTATATTTCACTTTAAATCAATGATCAATCATCAACAAATAAATACGTAAGACAAAAAGTCAATGAATAATTTATATTTGATCACTATGTGCTAGAATAAGATGTGTAAAGAACTGCTTTTTCCCTAAGGACACGCCTTGAGGATCGTTGTATGTGTAATGCAGTTTTTATTATTTTTTTATTTTTTAGTCATAGGTTCTTTTTAAGAGTTGGCGCCATTGTATGCGCCTGGTGAACGTGGACGCCCAGAAATTTTGCGTCTCGTACGCCGAATTCGGTGTTCGGGGATAGATTTCTTGCCCTGGGGTGGGGTTTCTGACTTTATTGCTCCTAATTGCCCTTAACTTAGAATGCTCTGTCTCTCCAAAACCTGGAACCCTATAGCGTCGCCTCCCCTCCCCCTCCCCCAATAAACCAGCCAACTCAGCAAGCACGCAGGCAACACATAGAATCCACTATTCACTCTGCCTCGTGTTTAAATGCGGGGCCGATAAATCTAAAAGTCTGCTTTGGGAATTTGTAGCTCGTCCTAATAAAAGCTGCAAATGAAAATATTTCTAAACAGAACTGCCCAAAACTCTTCGTTGCAGAAAGACAACTGTGGGCCATCTTAATATTCTCAAAAACCCATCGATTATGGGGAGAAGATCAACAATTAAATAATATTTAAGCTTGCGCTGAATTTATTATACTAAAACTGAAGATTCCGGGATAAACTGGTTGTAAGTGAAATTAAATTAATTAATTAAGTTATTTAAAATTTTAAACGCAATTGTATCAAGAGTGTAAACCATCAGTTTTAAAATTCAGCCGATTTTCTTCATAACGGAAGGGCTAATTGGGATGGATACAGGTACTGGGAAAATTGAGCCCTGTTCAGCTCCCACAATGGTCTTAGTCCAGTGACTCCCCTTTTAAGGTACCATGATAGGTTATAAATTCATAATACAAATTTGGAAGTTGTAAATCCGTTTATTGCTGAAAATATGGCATGAATAGTAAGTCAGATATATCCGAAAACTAGAAAATTTCGTCGGCCTGGAGCGGGAATTGAGCCCACGTCTCCCGGATAGCGCCGAGTATACTAACCACTACACCATCCAGAATGACCAATTTTCAAGTTTCCGATAAATTTGAATATGACCATTGCAGGATTCGCTAGTTGAAGCAAGCGGCCTCCAGGTTCGCTATATATGAATGCCGGGAGCTTAGACTAGCGAATTCTATGATGGTTTTATTCAAATATATCGGAAACTTGAAACGTGGTTGTGGTGCAATGGTTAGCATGCTCGGGCGCTATCCGGGAGACACGAGTTCTATTCCCACTCCACGGAGAAAAAACTTTCCAGTTTTTGGATGTTATCTGACTTACCATCCATGTCATATTTACACTAATAAACTGATTTGTATTGTACATACAAATCAGTTTATTAGTTATTACAACGGTGTATTCCCGTATTGCATTCATTTATAAAATCATAATTAGTCGTACACTCTGCCATACGATGGGCATTCCGTTATTAAAGATTTCGCATGTCTCATATTCTACAGACCTGGGAAAATATTAGAGGATCTTCATTATAACTATCGAAAGAAACGAAGAACATGCAATTTTTTCTTTAATTTTAAGATATTTTCATGAAGAATACGTACATATTATGCTGTTAATTAGATATTTCTCCCACCTGAGACTCCAGAGCATGTTGAGAAGATTTCAGTCAAAATCGCATGGCTTTTGTATTACGTAAACTAAGCCTATTATTAGAAAGATAACATTGTTTAACTCAAGACATCTAAAAATTACTGTTAAAAAAGTAAGTCCTCCTATTTCTTTGCTCACAACATTTAATTGAGGTAATAATGGCTTTCTCCAGGGAAAATAGTAATTGTTTATGTAATTTTTCAACACACAGCCCCTTTTTTTGGAAGGGGGTGTCTAACAATCCCCTTGGCCAAACATCAGGGGTACGAGCAGTCTTCCGTCCTTAATTTGAAGCCATTGTTTCCACAATGTAAAAAAATTCCTGAAATTCACGAAATATTTTCCATAATTCCTTTCATGAATTAATGGGGGATATTCCTGGTTCAACCTTTTCTGTGAAAGGACAAAAATACCTGAGTTTTACGGGATTTGATTACCTGAATAAATATACACTGAAGAGCAAGTGAATTAGAGGCAGCTGGCGTTATGCAAATGTGGCACTGTGGGCGGCTCTGTAAACGGAAACGACATGACGTGATCCGACAATATAAGGAGTGATGCGACAGGAATCAGTAAGAGTCGGACGCAGTATGGGTAAGACGTAGGATCTAAGCGCATTTAATCGTGGGCAAATTGCCGGGGCTTGACGAATGGGTCACTCCATCTCGGAAGTCGTGCAATCACTGGGATTTTCACGAGCCACTGTGTCACGGGTGCACCGTGAGTACATCGAATCCGGTAAAACCATCCCCGCAAGGGCCAACTGCCGTGGACAACAGCGTGTGGATGAGCGGGGTCATCGTCGCCTGGCTCACATTGTAACAGCGGACAGACGGGCCACAGTGCAAGAAATCACTCGGCAATTTAACGCTGGTGCACAAAAACATGTAAGCAGCCACACCATGCAGAACCATCTCCTCGCTATGGGGTACAGAAGCCATCGTCCCACGAGGGTACCGCTGCTGACCGCACATCACAGGGTGCAAAGATTAGCATGGGCACGGGAACATCGCTACTGGACCTTAGACATATGGAAAAATGTTGCCTGGATTAATGAGTCGAGATTCACGTTGGTACATGCGGATGGCAGGATACGAGTACGGCGCAAACCACATGAAGCGATTTATCCTTCTTGCCAGCAGGGTACTCTTCAAGCTGGTGGGGGTGGCATTCTCGTCTGGGGACTGCTTACGTGGACTGAAATGGGACCCCTAGTACGTGTGACATCGTCCTTCACAAGTCAACGTTACCGGGATATCCTGGACGACCATTTGTTCACGTTTGTGCGTCTTCAACATCCCACTGGAGACCTCATCCTGCAACAAGACAATGCACCGTGCCATCGCTCCTGAATTGTATCCGAATGGTTGGATGAGCACTCCACCGACGTGACCTCGCTTCCTTGGCCAGCTAGGTCACCTGACCCCAATCCCATCAAGCACATCTGGGATGCCATCGAGAAAGATGTTCGAGGCTCTGACTCCCCTCAATCCAATCTTCGTGAACTGTGGGAGCTTGTTCAGGGGTAGTGGATCCGTATGGCTTCCCAACGCTTCCGGTGTCTTGTCGAGTCCATGCCGAGACGAATCTCCGCTGTCATCAGGGCGAGAGGTGGTGCTACACGTTACTAGACAGGTATATCTAATTCAGTTGCTCTTCAGTGTACTCCTATTAGTAACGGAAAATTTGTCGTTTCAATGAGGTATTAATGGAAAACTTTGAATTTTTAGGGAACCTTTCTACGATTGAAAGCGAAAATTAACGAAAAAGTCTATTTTTCTGTATCATGTGACGAAAAATATGCGGTAAGAAGAGTAGTTTGCAGGAATACTTAAACTATTTTATATGTTTATTGGCGGATTTGATTTTGAAGTTGTGTAGCGGGACTTCATATTGCAGATAGTATATCTCATGATCAGTGTTGGAAATGGGTCAAAAATTGTGGACCCGGACAAATCTGCTTTGCGCTATAGACTCAAATTTATCATCATCATCATTATAAGTCTACTGCTGGATAAAGGTCTCACCAAGTTTCTTTAACAACGGACTATCTTGGGCCAGTCTCGTCCATCCACCTATCTCCCTCGTGGTCTTCTTCTGGGTCTTTTCCTGTCCCTTGGAACCCAGTCTAAAATTTCGGTTGTTCATCGGTGGTCTGTTCTCTTGGTAATATAATGTCTGGCCCATTTCCATTTTAGCGATTTCCACTCTTGTTATTTACCTTACCCATGAGTTCCTCTTTTTATCTTTCTTGGTTACACCAAGCATCAGGCTTCTTTCTGCAGTCTTTGTATATAATTTTTAGTTAAGGTTTACGTCTCTGCTGCGTATGTAAGCACTGCATGGATGCATTGATTAAACACTTTTCTTTTAAGACATAATGCATATTGCTCTTAAAAATTGTACTGCTTCTTCCAAAAGTTCTCCAACAAAGTTTTATACGCCAATTAATTTCTTCACCAATGTGACCCTCGCTTGATATCTGTTGCCCAAGATAAATTTAGGAATTATTTATCTCCAGCCTTTTCCAATCAATTGATAAGTCTTCATTCCTTGTAAAAACATTGTACATCAGTTTTGCGTTCCGAAAGTTCATTTTCAATCCCCATTTCTTTGCCCTTCTCAGCAAGTTCCTGAATCATACTCTGCAGCTCTGAAGTATTATTTCACAGACCTCTGAAGGGTCCTTTGAATTTTTTCTCTATTCGAAAATAAAACGGAAATAAAACCGGGTCGAAATTGGGTGAGGAACACCTTGACCCAATCCGTTTGATCCGCAAGGAATTGTCGACCTGGTGACCCGTGACCCGTTTCCATCTCTGCTCATGATATTACTGTGGCAACGGATATCCCCCTGCACCCAGTTGATGCACCTGTAAACTGTGTTACCGTAAGACATCGGAGATTTTAAGTGCTGTGCTGGTGATTATACGATGTCTATGTACCAGTCTGTGGACTCCTTAACGCAAAAGCTATTATACTGTAGCTATCAAAAGTAAATTTTATATTTAGGGTTTTGTGAAATAACACTATACATTTCACCTTTTCTTCCCAGCAAAAACAGTCTTGCTGGGCCACCACTGCCAGCACTGCCAGCAATGGCCCAGCACTATGCTGCCGCTACCGAACCGTCAATAAAATGTCCGGGCGGCCAACAGAAGGGCCAGCACTGCCAGCAATGGCCCAGCACTATGCTGCCGCTACCGAACCGTCAATAAAATGTCCGGGCGGCCAACAGAAGGGCCAGCAGTTCAGGCCAAGAACTGGCCAACAGTTGGCACCCCATCAGTTGTCATATGCCAGAACAGGTCCATCAGTTGTCATATGCCAGAACAGGGCCATCAGTTGTCCATCAGAGGCAGCAGCGGCCACAAGTGGCCCTTCAGCGGCCCTGCAAGCACGTGCCAGAAATGATGGCTGGCCTAATGTGGTACGCTAGTTTGCCGGTAGTGGCAGCCGGCAACCACGTGACGTAACTGGTGGCTTGCCAAATCTTGTCCGCCAATTTCCCAGTAGTAGCCATAAAAAAAAATTCAAGGATAACCGCAGTTCCCGAAAGCTACAACTTTTTTTTTCTACCCTTACGAAACTTAAGAATTTCAGCACTGCGCTGGGGAAATTTTCTCAACAGACCGGAAAAACGTCCGTTTGAATCTGAGAGGATACAAACGAGGGAATTTGCGACGCACGCGCCTGTGCTTGAAGCTGTCTGTTTCGTGTGGAATATGTAATTGAATGGTTCTTTCCCTCTTTCATTTTACAATATTGCGAGGTATTTTTCATAAAAGTCAGTTTCATATAGTTCATAAATTTTTTTTTTCAACGTAACGATAGTTTTTTTTTTGTTTTACCTTAACGGAACTTCACTCATTTTCAAGGAGTGTACATACTTAGAGTCACTTTCCAAAGTTTTGTACTGTCCTTGTCGTCTTGAAAGGAGAATGTTTAATTAATATATATTTAACGGGGTTCATGTCAAATTCTGTTACATTTTTAAAGTTGTATCTTTCCTTTCCGTTGTCCGAAGCTACACTGTTGGCCACCCAAAATGCAACACCAAGAAGGAAGCATCCGATTGGCCTGAAATTCGCAGCATGCGTCGCCCGCGAGAGGACATGCAAACGAATAGCATTGCCGGGCATATGCAAATCATGTGCGCCCGGCATGCCACTGAGAAACACTATAAGAAGGGTGCACAGAAAGCGGGGTGTAAGTAGTGGAAGTGTGTTGTGCTGCCGGACCTGTGCGTGGGAAGCTTCCTGATGCCTCGTCGCAGAATACGGTAGTCATTTCAGCACGTTTCGGAGTTTGACACAGGACGAATAGTGGCTTATCGCGACAGCGGTTTATCGTACCGAGACATCGGCGCCCGTGTGGGACGACATCCAGCCACAGTGAGGCGAGTATGGATTCGGTGGGTGCAGGAAGGACGGACGGACCAACGTGAGCGATTGCCGTAGCCGCGGCACACCACCGAACGAGAGGATCGGCATGTTGTGAGGTGGGAATTGACGGCTCGCACCGCCACATGACGAACGTTAGCGCAGGAATTAGGGTGTGTTGCGCAACAACCTGTGTTAGCACGTACCGTTCGACGTCGTATGCAGGAGCGGGGACTTGTTGCACTGTGCCCATTGCTCCGATTACCATTGACGTTACACCACCGGCGAGTGCGGCGGCAGTGGGCCGTTGAACGCCGCCCCTGGACTATGGAATGGCACGACATTGTCTTCTCTGACGAATCCCGCTTCTGCCTGCAACACCACGATAATCGGATCCGCGTGTGGCGGCACCGCGGCGAGAGACTGTATGACGCCTGCATTATGCATCGCCATACTGGTCCGTCGCCTGGCGTTATGGTTTGGGGCGCAATTGGATATGACACCCGCACCCCTCTCGTACGCTTCGCCGGTACATTCAAGAGCCACCGCACCATCTCCGACGTTTTGGAGCCTGTAGTCCTCCCTTACCTGCATGACTTGCCAGCGGCCACGTTTCAACAGGACAATGCGCGCCCGCACATGACACGCATCGTGCAACAATTCTTCGCGGATCATCAGGTGTCACTGCTGCCGTGGCCCACCTGTTCTCTCGATATGTCGCCCATCGAACACGTCTGGTCGCTGATCGGCAACTGAGAGGCTCGGCAAGCACCACCCGCGGCTACGCCTGATGAACTGTGGCAACGTGTGGAAGCAGCCTGGACCGACATACCCCAAGCCCACATCCAAAGCCTCTTTCGTTTGATGCCGCAGTGTGTAGTGGCCGTTATTGCCAGCCATGGAGGCCACACGAACTATTGATGTCTGCGTGTTCTGCAAGTCGCACGGGCCTGTAAGCTCAATCGTTTGATCTTTGTATCTGTTGTTATGTGTCCAGTAAATCTGGCTTTGCTATCTCGTGTCCTTCTTGGTGTTGCATTTTGGGTGGCCAGCAGTGTAGTTTGAACAGGTAACACGCTGCTGCACTGAGCAGCGTAGGAAACACGGAAAACAGAATGTGTAAAAATTATAAGACCACATGACAAAATAAAAGAAATAGAACAAACTAATATTAAGTATAGGTGCCCTTTGTGGTTATGACACGAAATACTCTTTCAGTTATCAAAGAAGACACAGTTTTGGGTGAAATTCGTGCCCATACTAGACGAATAGCAGTTTTCAAATCGTCCACTGATGAAAACTGTCGACTGTGCGCATAAACGTCTCTCGTAATGATGCCCCATAGGTTCTCAACGGGATTCAGATGCGGAACGAGGGCTTTCCAGTGAATTCGTCGTATTTGCTTGTGATTAAATGCGTCTTGTCATGTCTCGGGAGACATGACAAGACGCATTGTCTTGTTGAAAGATCCATTCATGTCCCCTGAAACGGCTGATAAATGGTATCAAATACGTTTCAAGAAGAGACTGATAGCGCTGATAACCAATGGTTTACGAAAGCAACAGCAGTCTTACCTTTTGCACAAAATGCAGCCCACACCAACACTGGGACACCACCTGCGAGACGACTAAATAAATGTCGCGTCTCCTTACGTAAGTCGTACCAATAGTACACATAGCCATCTGCTCCGTCGAGGTTGAACTTCTGTTCGTCGGAAAACACCACTGATTGCCATTCTTGGTCCCAGGACATGTGTTTTTTCGCCCATTCCAACCGTTCTATTTTGTGCCTTGGCTTTAGTGGAGGTTTACGTTGAAATTCACGTCGGACAAAACAAGGATGTTGTTTAATATAATTGTACACCGTTTTGCGACATATGGGAGTTGACGTTGCAGCCATTACATTTCGTGCTGACACACAATGATTTGAAACAAGCGATGAAATCGTCTCTGTGCTCTCATAGACAGTTTCAATAGTCGTTCAGGATGTCGTTTAGAACGATAAATTCCACCTTTCCTCAGGACATTGGCAACGGCTGTTTTCGACCTTCCCACTGCAGCCGCAATTTTCCTCTATGACATCTTTTTTGCATGCAGTATATAAATTTTGAGGATTTCACTTTTTGACAGTTCCGTACCTCGTGGCATCATGATTTCCTCTGCGTTTGCTTCGTGTCGGAGGTGCTGCTGCACTTTAACTACCTATCCCCGTGTGTTAACATCCCGACCTATCTTTCATTACTAACTCGACATGTCTTCTCGTTTATAGTAGCAGTCTTATACTTATTACACACCTAAAATTCCTGTTTTTCGCTTTTATTAACTAGCTTCTTCAGATTCTGTCCTGCCGCTATCAGTTTTATATGTCTCCGACATATATGCAAATTCAGGCGACGCTCCTATGCTGCTGTGTTGCATCTTCATGGGTATAGCGTAGAAATCTGTGTGGTCTTATAATTTTTACACGGAATGTACAACCCGAGAACCGGCTTTCGGTTAGCAGAATGTTTGGAGTCAAAATAGGAAATGTTGTCGATTTATCGGAGTTTGATAAAGGACAAATTGTGATAACACGGCTCCTCGGAACTACGATCTAGAAAACGGCGTGGCTTGTGGGTTGTTCACGTGACGCTGCAGTGAGTACGTATCAAAAGTGGTGCACAGATGGCCAAACGATGAACCGTCGTCCATCCGTTTTTCGTCCGCAGCTCATTGATGCCAGAGGAGAGCGGAGACTATCGCGCATTATTCACAGCCACCGCAGGGCCACAGTGCGACAAATAACCCGCAGCTATAGCAGTGGTAATCAGAGCAATGTGCCACAGTACACAGTTCATCGCAGCCTTCTGCGCATGGGCCTGCGTAGCCGAAGACCCAGCCGGGTCTCCCCAATATCATCGAGATTGGACCGTGGATGATTGGAAGAAAGTGTCCTGGTCTGACGAACCAAGATTCCTGGTGCATCACGTGGACGGCCGAGCGCAGATACGCAGATTACCAATGGGGGCTATGGCACCTGGATGCACGGTTGGGCGGAAACAGACCGGCGGCGGCGGCGGCGGCGTTATGTTGTGGGCAATGTTTGGACACATTAGGCCCCATTATCTCAACAGCACAATCCCTGCCATCTGTCAGGAATCTGAACATTGTTGCGGACTAAGTTCACCCATTCATGACAGGAAGTCCTGTTTCTCCGTACAAGCCTTCTCACACGACGGCGATCTCATGCCTGAAAGATTGCGGTAGCGCCACCGTTATGTCTCTTGGATAAGAAATATGGGTTACTTTTTCACTGATTCAAGATCTGCATTATCTCACCTATCGAGAAACCAGTCAGCACTGATATTTTCAAAATCGTCGCACCAGCCAGATGAAAACCAACAATAAGCCATTTATCGAACTCCGAAGTACCCTTGTTTTTCCTACTGTGATCAAATTACTAAGTATATTGACACGACCAACCTTAAAAAAAGCATCATAATACCTTCAAATTGGAACTGAGAAACAGATTCTCTGCTCTAGAAGGTCTAACGTCAGAAGAAGTGGACATCTCTGAAGTTAACAGAAAACTAACCAAGGCCCTTATGGAAACAGCAACAAAAATAGCTGGTACTAAGAACAAGTTGCATACAAACAACTTATAAGGAAAAACCAAAATTCTGATGCAAAAAAAAAAAAAGAGAGATGAAGACAACTAAAGGAGATGTGACTTCTAAAGTGGAATATATAGCGCTATGCAAGACGATACGAAAAAGTATCGCTGAAGATGTAAGGAAATTCAACTGTGAACGAGTGAGGAAAGCAATTGAAAACAACCAAAGCCGGAAGAGAGCAAAGGGACATCTCAGTAAGGGAAGAAAACAGATTATGGCTTTGAGAAAAGAAGGTGGTTCTGTAACAAGAAATAGAGGTGAAATTTTGACAAGAGTGAAAGATTCCTACTCAAAACTATATGAAAGAGATGATACATGTACTCCAGACATTACAAAAGGTACCAGAGTTCTTCCAGTCCTCCCAGTAGAAGTTACACGTGCGATAAAGAACATGAAACTGGGAAAAGCTCCAGGAGAAGATGCAATTACAGTAGACATCATACAAGAAGTAAGTGGAAAAACTGAAACAGTACTCGCCCAAGTTTTCACTCGATGCCTTAATGAAGGGAAGATTCCTGAGGATTGGAACAATGCTAAAATGATCCTGCGACATAAAAAAGGTGACATTGAGGATCTCAGGAACTACATACCTATCAGCCTCCTATCAGTGGTTTATAAAATATTCACTAAAGTTCTTTCACACCGCTTGAAGGTTTCAACCGAGAGAACAAGCTGAATTCAGGAGTGGCTACAGCTCTATAGATCATATCCACGTACTGAGAGAACTAATTGAAAGAGCGAGGGAATATGAACTTCCATTATGCATGGCTTTTATCGATTATGAAAAAGCCTTTGATTCGGTGAAACCATCAGCAGTTACAGTGGATTTGAAATCTTGCGGTATTGAAGATGCATACATTAATATTATTAATAAAATCTATGAAAATGAAAGTGCAAAGATTCGGCTGTTTGAAAATACAACACACATAAAAATTGGAAAGGGAGTGAGACAAGGTGACACTATATCTCCCAAACTCTTTAATACCACATTGGAAAATGTCTTTCAATCACTGAACTGGGAAAACAAAGGGATGATGATTAATGGAGATTATCTAACTCACCTTCGTTTTGCTGATGACATAGTCATTTTGTGACGTACCTGCCAGCAGGACGCACACGACATAAAGGCAGATAGGAATCAGAATAAACGTCTGCGTAGCTCAGTTGGTAGAGCGACTTGTTCCGGAATAAGCGGCCTCGGGTTTGAATCCCGGCGTAGACCAAAAATGACGGAGAAATTTACTTTGTTATAATGGCGCCCGAACTATCCGGATGACCCTGCCGTTCAAGATCTCGCACTGGTGTGATGTTATTTCCACACCGCGAGACAGGAAAAATCAGAGAATTCCTTCTCCAGCGCTTCGAAAAATAAAAATGTGTGATGTTGCATTTCACACAGCAGATTGACTGGGAGTTCTCAAGTGCACGTTCTACAGTGGATGGCTGCCTGCAACGATTCATGGTCACGGCTGACCCGTGGGCCATGCCCCCTGCCCTCTTTCGGGAGGGGAGATGTGACGTACCTGCCAGCAGGACGCACACGACATAAAGGCAGATAGGAATCAGAATAAACGTCTGCGTAGCTCAGTTGGTAGAGCGACTTGTTCCGGAATAAGCGGCCTCGGGTTTGAATCCCGGCGTAGACCAAAAATGACGGAGAAATTTACTTCGTTATAATTTTTTCAACTACCCCATCAGAGCTGCAGAGTATGATCTAGGAACTAGCTGACAATAGTAAAGAAGTTGGATAAAAAACGAACTATCAGAAGACAAAAGTGATGAACAATGTTTTTACGAGACATGAATATGTATCGATTGATGGGGAAAAGCTGGAGATAACCAATTCCTACATTTATCTTGGACTGCAGATATCAAGTGAGGGTCATATTGATGAAGAAGTTAATTGGCGTATAAAACTTTGCCTGGAGAGCGTTTGGAAGAAACAGTATTATTTTCAAGAGCAATATGCCATTATGTCTGAAAAGAAAAGTGTTTGATCAATGCATCCTTCCAGTGCTTACATATGGTCCAGAGACCTGGACCTTAACTAAAAGGGACATACAAAGACTGCAGACAACTCAAAAAGGCACGGAGAGATGCATGCTTTGTGTAACCAGGAGAGATAAGAAGAGGAACTCGTGGATCAGAAAAATGACAAGAGTGGAAGACATCATGATCAGAGTAAATGATGGACATATTGCCAGAAGGACAGACCATCGATGGACAGCTGAAATTTTAGACAGGATTCCAAGGGACAGGAAAAAACCCAGGAAAAGACCATATGGGAAATGGGCAGATGGAATTCGAAAGTATGCGGGAGTAACATGGAAGAGACTGGCACAATACAGACCGTTGTGGAAGAAACTTAGGGAGACCTTCGTCCAGCAGTGGATACATAATGGTTAACAATGATGATGATGATGACGATGATGATGATAAGACTGTTGGTCGTTAGTGATCGCCAGTCATTTGATCACAGCAGGAAAAACAAAGATATTTTGGAGTTTGTTAAATGGCTTATTGTTGGTTCTCGTCTGGCTGGTGCGACGATTTTGAAAATAGCAGTGCTAACTGGTTTCTCGAAAGGTGAGGTATTCCGGATCTTTAATCAGTGAAAAAATAACCCATACTTCTTGTCCAAGAGGCATAACGGTGGCGCGACCTCAATCTGTCAGGCATGAGATCGCCGTCGTGTGAGAAGGCTTGTACGGAGAAACAGGACTTCCTGTGTGGAGCAATTGGCAGAGGCATTTAATAAAGGATGTTTGCGACCCATATCACATCAAACTATGCCCAGGGAATTGAAGAAAATCGGTATTAGCAGTCGCATGCCTGTACGGAAACCACTGATCTGCAAAGAACTGGTAAGTTCGTGTACACTTAAGTGCCAAAATTCATGGCATAAGTACCTAGTATCGTGTAAGACCTCCTCTAGTCCGGCGAAGTGCAGCGACTCAAAGTGGCATCGATTCCACAAGTGGCCGAAAGACTTCTAGAGAAATGTTGAGCTATGCCGTCTGAACAGCCACCCACAGTTTCCTGGTATTTGTAGGTGCAGGATTTTGGGTGCAAATAGACCTTTCCACCACATCCCATAAGTGCTCTATTGGATTCGTGTCGGGCGAACGTGGTTGTCACACCATCCGTCGGAACTGTTCAGAATGCTCCTTGAACCAATTTTGGGCAACTTGGACCCGATGGATGATGCATTATCCACCTGGAAAATCGCATCGTTGTTGGGGTACATGAAGTCCATGAAGGGTTGCAAATTGTCACCCAGCAGAGCAAAAAACCGATTACCGGTTAAGGACGTGTTTACGAGGACCAGAGAACCCAAACTGTGCCACGTAAAGACACCCCCACACATATACGGAACCACCAACAGCTTGTACAGTGCCCTGTTAACAGCTTGGGTCCATGGCTTCATGGGGTCTTCACCACACCCGAACCCTACTGTCATCTCGTAACAACTAGTAGCCTGATTCATCGGACCACGCCACATGTTGCCAGTTTTCCATAGTTCAATTACCGTGTTCTCGAGCCCAAGTGAGGCGCTGTGTCCGATGTCGTGGTCTTAACAAAGACACTCTAGTGGGTCTTCTTCTTCCATACACCATGGACGATAAATTACGCTGCATTGACCTGATGGATATGTCTCTGGTACCTCCTGCGTTGAATGTGGATGTTATTTAAGCCAGTGACGGTTGTCTGTTAGCACGGACAATCCTTGGCAGATGCCTTCCGTTCACGGTCATTTAGTATCCGTGGTCCGCCGCTGTGACTGCCAGTCGAAATTTTTATTTTCGGATATTCAATGTCTGAACCTCTAATTTTGTGCATTTTAATAAAAAAAATAAAGCCCAGAAAGTTTTCATACAATTGGTAAATATTTAATGGTGGCTCAGTGCAGCAGAACATTTTAATGCGTTCCGATATAACACAGCATATATTTGTAATGAAAAGCTACAGCAAAGGCAGCGGATTACAACATGTAAAGTAATTTTATTACATTCTCAGGACAATTATTATTTTATGTTGGTTGGGGTACTGCTAGCGATGTTCTTCAACTACTTGCAGAAGGTGCTGCTTCCGTTCTTCTTGGTTAGTTAATACAGTGCTAAAAGACTGTATTAGCGAAATGCCCCTTTCTGCTGCATCGTTAACAAGTTTGAGATTATTGACCCTCCGTTTGGCTTTAATGAATATTTCATCTTCCTCCCATGTGCAAGGATCAGCTGGAAGAAAGTTATCACAAACATACACTGCTGGCCACCCAAAATGCAACACCAAGAAGGACACGAGATAGCAAAGCCAGATTTACTGGACACATAACAACAGATACAAAGATGAAACGATTGAGCTGACAGGCCCGTGCGACTTGCGGAACACGCAGACATCAATAGTTCGTGTGGCCCCCATGGCTGGCAATAACGGCCGTTACACGCCGAGGCATCGAACGAAAGAGGCTTTGGATGTGGGCTTGGGGTATGTCGGTCTAGGCTGCTTCCACACGTTGCCACAGTTCATCAGGCGTAGCCGCGAGTGGTGCTTGCCGGGCCACTCGGTTGCTGATCAGCGACCAGACGTGTTCGATGGGCGATATATTGGGAGAATAGGCGGGTAACGGCAGCAGTGACACCTGGTGGGCCATGAAGAATTGTTCCACGATGCGGGCGCGCACCTGCGGGCGCGTATTGTGCTGTTGAAACGTGGCCGCTGGCAGGTCCTGCAGGTAAGAGAGGACTACAGGCTCCAAAACGTCTGAGATGGTGCGGTGGCTATTGAGTGTACCGGCGATTCGTACCAGAGGGGTGGGGTGTCATATCCAATTGCACCCCAAACCGTAACGCCAAGCGACGGACCGGTATGGCGATGCATAATGCAGGCGTCAAACAGTCCTCGCCGCCGTGCCGCCACACGCGGATCTGACCATCGTGGAGTTGTAGGCAGAAGCGGGATTCGTCGGAGAAGACAATGTCGTGCCATTCCGTAGCCCAGGTGCGGCGTTCAACGGCCCACTGCCGCTTCACTCGCCGGTTGTGGAACGTCAATGATAATCGGAGCAATGGGTGCCGTGCGACAAGTCCCCGCTCCTGCAGACGACGTCGAACGGTACGTGCTAACACAGTTTGTTGCGCAATACACTCTAATTCCTGCGCTAACGTTCGTGATGTGGCGGTGCGAGCCGTGAATGCCCGACCACAACATGCCGATCCTCTCGTTCGGTGGTATGCCGTGGCTGCGGCAATCGCTGACGTCGGTCCGTCCGTCCGTCCGTCCTACACCCAACGAATCCATACTCGCCTCACTGTGGCTGGATGTCGTCTCACACGGGCGCCGATATCTCGGTACGATAAACTGCTGTCGCGATAAGCCACTATTCGTCCTATGTCGAACTCCGAAACGTGCTGGAATGACTGCCATATTCTGTAACGAGGCATGAGGAAGCTTCCCACGGACAGGTCCGGCAGCACAACACGTTTCCCCTACTCACACCCCGCCTTCCGTGCACCCTTCTTATAGTGCTTCTCGGTGGCGTGCCGGCCGCACATGATTTGCATATGCCATGCATTGCTAATCGTTTTCATGTCCTCTCGCGGGCGACGCATGTTGCGAATTTCAGGCCAATCGGATGCTTCCTTCTTGGTGTTGCATTTTGAGTCTCCAGCAGTGTAGAAAGCCACAAACAGTTTTTTTGGTGTTGTTTGTCACAAAGTCTGGTAGTTTACTTTCTTTTATCTGTTTTTCATTAATCTTTATTCTTCGAGAACAGGATCCTCCCCTTGTTTGTCTAAGGATGAAACCATGGCCACTTTCATCTCTACGGGAACTGTTTCTTCGAAAAATGCAATACCAACTGGAATTTCACTCAAATACCACAAATGGCCAGATAAGCTTTTGATTGCAGCATTTGCAACAGCTTCATTTTTAGTCTTGTATGCGACAAGAGTAAGTTGGAGTTAAAGATCCATTCTTGAAGCAAGTGCAGCAGCTAGTGCGGTAAACCACGATTTCACGTACAGCTGTACAACAAACAAGTTGAACACACGAAAGCTGAATAGTTCTCGAGATCGAAGCAAGTATATCTTTAAACTGTAAATCAGTTTTGCCATCCACCTAGCTCGGTGATATGCACCACGAGAATGTATGGAAGAATCCTCTAGTGCAAGGTTATCCCCAAGAAACAGCAGTGAGAGTTGCAACAGTTCATTATAATCGTTCCTAGGATGGCATTCGCACAGCTGTCCACGAACGAAAGTAACTAAACCTGTTTTAATTGGTTCTATTCGACAAGAAATTACTTGGTCTTTTAGACATGACTCATAAACATCTTTATAAAGCTGACTCCAAGAATTTGAAAACCTCCGGAAGAGCTGGATGTTCGGGCAGCTGAAAGGTCGCATCAGTTTATCATAAACACGTGCAACGATGAGTTCAATTACATGATGTAGGCAAGCTATGTTCGCGGTGGTCGTTAAACCTCCAACAATAAAAAAACAAACAAGAAAGATAACACCGAATTTTCGGGTGTAATAAGCACGTCTTTTGAATCCGTTCTGATGCAAATTAAACTTATCAAAGCTATTCAAAGTCAGTGGAACCGGTATGGAAAACAACAGTATCTGACGGAAGAAAGAATTATTTCAATCGGGTTTTTAATCCCTCAGATATTGCTGTAAACGAAATCGTGAACTTACGCCCTCTGGTTGCAGACTTGTGCGTTAAGAAAAAACAGGATTTTTTATGAGAAACATTTTGCACCGGAAACGCTCTCCAACACAGAAAGAATCTTTCAAATCGGACTCTTATAAACAGAGATATCGACAAAAATAAGATGTGACTTTACGTCCCCTGGTGGGAAAACCGTGCATTCTTTTAGGAAGAAAGTATTCTCAAAAGGTTTATCCATATGAGCAGTATCGATCCAAGAAAAAAAAATTTAGTCGAGTTTTCAGAAACCCAGATTTTGCTACAAATACATCAGAAGCAGATATTAACATTTATGCCCCCTGGTGGCCAAACCATTCTTTACCAAATATTCGAAATTCTGTGAAAAATATTTTCCATCATGTCTTGTATGCGATTCAGGAAGAATTTTTCAAATCGGAGTTTTAGGTGCAGAAATAACGTAGAAAACGCAATTTACCTTTGTGCCCCCCAGCGGAAAGTCTATGATTTACTTGAAAATTTTGAATTGATAGGAAAAACATTTCGCATCGGAAACATTATCCGACAAAGAAGGAATTTTTCAAATCGGACTCTTAGAAGTACATATTGACAAAAATAAAATATAAATCTACGCCCCCTGGCGTAGAAACCATGAATTATTTCAAGAAGAAAATGTTCCTCAAAGGTTTGTCGACATGAGTAGTATCGGTCAACAAACGACTTTTTTCAATCGATATTTTAGAAGCTCATAATTTGCTGCAAATACATCAGAAGCCGAAATTAAGATTTGCGACTCCTGGTGGCCGAAGCATTTTTTTTACAAAAAATAGAAATAATGTGCAAACGATTTCCCATCAGGAGCTGTATCCTGTGCAGAAAGAATTTTTCAAATCGAAGATTTAGAAGCAGAGATATAGGGGGAAGCGCAATTTACCTCTACGCCTTTTAGCAGAAAGTATATGAATTACTTGAAAATTTTGAAATTATATGAAAAACATGTCACACTGAAAACACTATCCAACAAAGAAGGAATTTTTAAATCGGACTCCTAGAAGTAGAGATATTGACAAAAATAAGATATACATTTACGCCCCCTGGCGGAGAAACTGTGGAATATTTTAAGAAGAAAATATTCCGTAAACGTTTTTCAATGTTAGTGGCATCAGTCCACGAAATAATTTTTCAATCGATATTTTAGAAGCTCAGATTTTATGGCAAATACATCAGAAGCAAAAATTAACACTTACGCCCCCTGGTGGCCAAAGTATTTATTACCAAAAATTTGAAATTATATGCAAAATATTTTCCATCAGGAGGTGTATCCGCTGAAGAAAACATTTTTCAAATCGAAGTTTTAGAAGAAGAGTTATTGGGAAAAATGTAATTTACTTTTACGCCCGCTAGCGGAAAATCTATGCGTAATTTGAAAAAAGTTACTATATCTAAAATACTCTTCGACATAAATGGAATCGAAAGATTTTTTCAATCGGATGTTTAAAAGCAAATATGTGGAATTAAACATATTTTTGAATTCGACATCATCTGCATTTTTGCCTTCTAGCGGCAAAATTGTACATCGTAAAAAAAAAAACGAAATAAAGGATCATCATTCTCATATTTCGAGCTTCCCAATGCAAAAAGAATTTTGCAAATCGGACTAATAGTTCCCGAGATATCGTGGGTACAGACGGACGGACAAACCGATAACATAAGCACGATCTTTTTTTACAAAAGTCGTGCTAACAAGCTGAGCTCACAAAAGTTCTGTTTAGTTTCTGCTCCAGCAAGATACGTACTCCACCTTTCAAACCTGCATTGGTTGCTGTGGTGTCGAATGACATAAACTGAATTCTTTCAACCAAATTCCAATCCTGAATCAATTGAAATATTGAGTATAATGTCGTCCGCAGTGACGTCATTTTTTCATTCAAAGACATTCCACCTTGGATCACAATTTCTTCTGCCCTTAAGGTATCCACTACGTTGGGGGCACTTTTTTTGAAAAAATACAAGAATAGGCAACTTTTTTTTTAGGAAGGCTAACATACAAAAACACATAAACGTTGAAAAAAAATGATATCAATATACATTTTAAAGAAATTGGGAAATTTGTGAAAGAATTTAAGGAAATATGACGTTTACGGTAAACGCTCTAAATGAAAATGTTACAGATATATGATGGAATTTTTGGCATGAGTATATGCGCATGACTATTATCTATGCAGTGAACTAAAAGGTAAGCGATGTTCCTAAACACTGCTGAGATACATTCATTCCTATATGCATTAGTGCGAATTTTCGACAAATGTCTTCACTATGTTTAATGTAAATAGCTATAACCTAACTTTGAGCTGACAAACAGCAAAAATTTTAGTTCATTGCATGCACAGCATTGTAAGAAAGATGCATACCAAGTTTCATCAATTTATTTACATACCTTTTGCAGTTATCAGGTTTTCCGTAACGAGTTCGGGATGAAAATCTCATCCTGCAAAAAACGCGTTTCAAGTGTCACTTCCCGTTTGTTTGACACCTGGGTTTAGATGAGCCGCGGATGGCTTAGTGGTTAGCGAGTCAGACTATCAATGCAAGGTCCCCAGGTTCGATCCTGGGCTGATCTTTCAGAGATGGTGTGATTTACTAACAATCGTTGAATATCCGCCGTGCATCGGACAAGCACGTTAAGTGATGGCCCCCAAGCTGGACCCACTGGTTAAATGGGTATTCTTTCCTATGCCCTCCCTGAAATTCTCTCACCCCTCTATGTGCAACATCGTACTTGTACGGTTGCGCCATCTACTGTACTCTAATCTCACTACAAACTGTTCTGGCAATGTCGCTATACTTGCTTTCATTCCTTCCGTTTCTGTGTCCTGCCCAAAAGGCGAACTCGCTGTAGGTGGCTGGGTCCTAAACTCTACTCACTGTGGACGGAAGTCCTACAAGAAAATGATATATACTTCAACCCGGGTTTAGATATTCCGATTGCTATAACTCTGTATCGATTCATCGTAGATAAGAAACAAAAGCAGTTTTGGAATCCTAAAGAACGGGATTTTACAGAATGTGAAATTTGGCCTAAAACGACCTTTTCAACGCAGTGGAATACTTTAACAATTAACATATTATACACTGCCGGACAATTGCTAAGGACGCATGACAATAGCAACGATAGCAACCATAAAATGGAAGACAGGAAAATGTGGAAATTAGTATAAGTGCGGGATACAGTAACACGTGTTGTGCGTATGCAAATTTTGGATTGCCGAACTTGTTCGTGACGTCATAGCGCTGATAAGAGATATAAAGGATTTGACGCGTATTGACCGTTGTTGTTCAAACGCAAAGTTGAAAGGGAAAGAATCAATTGACGAACTTGCAATTTTCAGTATGTCTTCCCGTAAAATCATCACCTAGATGATTTTACGCGTGGCCGTATTATTGGCAAGATTGAAGAAGGGCGAAAAATAACAGATGTTGCCAGAAAGTTCGACGTCAGCCACAGTGTTGTTTCAAGGCTTTGGAAATCATTTCAAACAAATGGAGAGTGTAGCAAACGTCACGGGGGAGGTCGTGTTCGCAGTACGACACCTGCAGAAGATCGGTACATAGTGCTATCAACAAAAAGACACCGGCGCAGCACAGCTAGTGAGGTAGCAAATCAGTTTATGGCTGCTACTGGCAAGCGGATCTCCCGAAAAACTGTCGCCAGACGTTTGCATGAAGGAGGACTATACGCCCGCCGTCCTGTTGTGTGCATCCCATTGTCCAGACGTCACCGTACCGCCCGTTTGCAATGGTGCCATCAACATCGCAATTGGACTGATAACGACTGGTCTGCTGTCCTCTTCTCAGATGAGAGTAGATACAGTCTATCGTCTGATTGTCGACGACAACTGATCTGGCGTGATAGTGGTACTGCATATTTTCCAGCAAACATACAGGAAAGGGACCGATATCCGACATGTAGTGTCATGGTATGGGCTGGCATCATGATCAATGGCCGTACGTCCCTCTATGTGCTTCCAACTGGGACTATGACTGGCCAACGATACATTAATGATGTTCTGCTACCTCATGTTCGCATGTTCCGTGGTGCTGTCGGCGATAGATTCATTTTCATGGACGACAACGCAACATGTCATCGAACAGTCGTTGTCCAGGAGTGTCTTGAGAGCGAGGATATTCAACGCCTCGTATGGCCAGCACGTTCTCCAGATCTGAATCCCATTGAAAATGTGTGGGATGCTTTGGGGAGGAGTCTTGCTGGTCGCCAATGCCCTCCAATAAACAAGGACACCCTCATCCGTGCACTGACAGAGGAATGGGATAAATTACCCCAACAGCTGCTTGATAATGTTGTGCAAAGCATGACACGACGTGTGGAATCTTGCATCGCCCTCCATGGTGGCCATATCCCGTATTGACATCTTACACCGGAACGCCAGCGGACGGTAATTGCATTTTTTTCACGTTTACGTATTCTGCACAAAATGGCCTGTTTGTCCCTTGAACACGTTCCAAAGCCTTCTGGATTTCAGAGCACAATAAATTGTCTTTCTTGTAATGTCCTGGCATTCTGACATTATTTTATTTCACTTGGCATCCAACCACACTTACTTTTTTATGCGCTATACAGCCGTTTATGATCCGTCCTTAGCAATTGTCCAGCAGTGTATAATATGACGTTCCTACTGCCATTCCCTCTGCGTGTTCTTTTTTCACTTTCCGGCAGTGTATATGAACACTCACCAACCCGCTTGGCCAGCGTGGTGAGTTATGGCCAAACCCCTCCAAAATGATTCCACAACTTAAATCTTGGCCCTCAGTCTCCGGCAGCTGGAATGTACCTGGCCAAGGCAGCGGCCAGTGCGACATGAAGGCAGAGGGTGCTAAGAATCCCCGGAGGACCGGACTAGGCTGCCATCTGATGCTGACCTTGGCTACTTACAATGGACGCTCCCTATCTTCTGATTCAAGGCTTCTTGAATTGGAAGAGGAACTACAAAGGATCAAGTGGGACATCGTGGGGCTAAGTGAGGTAAGGAGAAAAGGAGAAGATCTCATCGAACTGAAAAGTGGACATCTCTTCTACTATCGTGGGACAGATACTGGCAGAACTAGTGGTGTTGGATTTATAATAAACAAGAAACTGAAGGATAAAGTTGTAGAAGTTGAAAGTTCCTCTTACAGAGCTGCACGACTTGTTATCCAACTCTCGAAAAGATACCAGGCTCAGATTATTCAAACTTATGCACCCACCACAAGTCATCCTGAAGAAGAAATTGAAGAATTTTATGAGGAAATTTGTCATCTAAATAATAAAGGTAAGCAGCACTTGAAAATAATTATGTTAGATTTCAATGCAAAAATAGGGCAACGGCAACAGAATGAAACTTCAGTAGGTAAATTTGGTCATGGCAACAGAAACCAGCGTGGAAATACTCTCGTTGAGTTCTCAGAGGCAGAAGGGTTTTTCATCTTGAACTCCTTCTTCAAGAAAAAGCCACACAGGAAATGGACATGGAGACATCCAAATGGGACGACAAGTGAAATTGATTTTATTATGTGTAACAAAAAATTCGTCATAGAAGACTGCAGTGTGCTAAACAAGTTCAACACAGGTAGTGACCATAGATTGGTGAGATGTAAGATGCACCTCAACACTAAACTTGAACGTGGCAAGCTCATAAGACAAACAAAATCTATTGACATAACCAACCTTAAAAAACACCATAATACCTTCAAGTTAGAACTGAAGAACAGGTTCTCTGCTTTAGAAGGCCTAACATCGGAAGAAGTGGACATCTCTGAAGTTAACAGAAAAGTAACCAAAGCTCTTATGGAAACAGCAACAAAATTAGATGGGTCTAAGAACAAGTTGCATGTGAACAAATTATCAGGAAAAACCAAAATGTTGATGCAAAAAAGAAGAGAGATGAGGACAACTAAAGAAGATGTGACTTCCAAAGTGGAATATATAGAGCTATGCAAGACAGTAAGAAAAAGTATCACTGAAGACGTAAGGAAATTCAACTGTGAACTAGTGAGGAAAGCAATTGAAAACAACCAAAGCCTAAAGATAGCAAAGGGACATCTCAGTAAGGGAAGAAAACAGATTATGGCACTGAGAAAAGAAGATGGTTCTGTAACAAGAAATAGTGGCGAAATTTTGACAAGAGTGAAAGATTTCTACTCCAAATTATATGAAAGGGATGATATATGCACTCCAGACATCATGAAAGATACCAGTACCAGAGTTCCTCCAGTCCTTCCAGCAGAAGTTGCACATGCAATCAAGAACATGAAGCGAGGAAAAGCTCCAGGAGAAGATGGAATTACTGTAGACATCATACAAGAAGCAAGTGGAGAAATCGAAACAGTACTCGCCCAAATTTTCACTCGATGCCTTAATGAAGGAAAGATTCCTGAGGATTGGAACACCGCTACAATGATCCTGCTACATAAGAAAGGTGACATTGAGGATCTCGGAAACTACAGACCTATCAGCCTCCTATCAGTAGTTTATAAAATCTTCACTAAAGTTCTTTCACACCGCTTGAAGGTAACACTGGACATGGCTCAACCGAGAGAACAAGCTGGATTCAGGAGTGGCTACAGCACAATAGATCATATTCACGTGCTGAGAGAACTAATTGAAAGAGCGAGGGAATATGAACTTCCATTGTGCATGGCTTTTATCGATTATGAAAAAGCCTTTGATTCGGTGAAACCATCAGCAGTTACAATGGCTCTGAAAACCTGCGGTATTGAAGATGCATACATTAATATTATTAATAACATCTATGAAAATGCAAGTGCAAAGATTAGGCTGTTTGAAAATACAACACACGTAAAAATTGGAAAGGGAGTGAGACAAGGTGACACCATATCTCCGAAGCTCTTTAATGCCACATTGGAGGGTGTTTTTCAGTCGCTGAGCTGGGAAAACAAGGGGATAAAGATTAATGGAGATTATCTAACCCACCTTCGTTTTGCTGATGACGTAGTCATTTTTGCAACTACCCCATCAGAGCTGCAGAGTATGATCCAGGAACTTGCTGACAAGAGTAAAGAAGTGGGATTAAAAATGAACTTTCAGAAGACAAAAGTGATGTTCAATGCTTTTACAAGAAATGAAGATTTATCGATTGATGGAGAAAAGCTGGAGATAACAGACACGTACGTTTATCTTGGACAACAGATATCAAGTGAGCGTCACGTTGATGAAGAAATTAATCGGCGTACAAAACTTGCCTGGAGAGCTTTTGGAAGAAACAGCATAATTTTCAAGAGCAATATGCCATTATGTCTTAAAAGAAAAGTGTTTGATCAATGCATCCTTCCAGTGCTTACGTATGGTGCAGAGACGTGGACCTTAACTAAAAGAGACATACAAAGGCTGCAGACAACTCAAAGCAGCATGGAGAGGTGCATGCTTGGTGTAACCAGGAGAGATAAGAAGAGGAACTCGTGGATCCGAAAAATGACAAGAGTGGAAGACATCATGATCAAAGTTAAATCCCTGAAATGGCAATGGGCTGGACATACTGCCAGAAGGACAGATCATCGATGGACAGCCGAAATTTTAGATTGGATTCCAAGGGACAGGAAAAGACCCAGAAGAAGACCACATAGGAGATGGGTGGATGAAATTCGAAAGTATGCAGGGGTGACATGGAGGAGACTGGCACAAGACAGACCGTTGTGGAGGAAACTTGGGGAGACCTTCGTCCAGCAGTGGATTGATAATGGTTGACAATGATGATGATGATATGAACTTTAACGGATACTCCACTTTATTTCATGAAGGTGTTTCGTTCTACAGACCCTTTCTAAGACTAAAGAACGTTCATTTACTTTCACATTTTCACAAAATGAGTATAATCTTCATTTCCATCCTGACTGGCTGACGAATGAACGTAATTTATCATCGTGGTAGCACACATTTGCGAGCGTTTAGACGCGTTCACAAGAATATAAATTTTTGTTCATTATAGTCGCTTTTGGTTTACTGATTTTTGATTGTATTAACTTTTCTTTTCAGGTTTATAACATGGATGAATTTCTGGAAGCTGCTGAAATCGATTTCAGCATTGTTCCAGCTAGAGCTCTTAACATAGGCAGCCGAATGATTCTTTCAAAGTTCCTGAATCCGGAGATGCTTCTGCCCTCTGATGATTACATAGTTAGAGACTTTAGAGGCCTGGCTCAGCTAATGAACTTAGAACACATAGAGCTGAAGAACATACAGACTAAGCCTGATCCTACAGCATCGTTACTGGACTTGTGGGCCGCTAAAAAGGAAGTGACAATTGAAAATTTGCTCAATATGTTAATAATCATGAGAAGATATGACATCATCGAGGACGTACTTCCACATTTCAGTAAGTATCTAACTTTCTCTCGAAGTCATTCTTTGTTTGTCTGATTAACAATCCGGCTTGTGCCAAATTATTTTCATTGTGAAAGACCATTTTAGCTGATCAACAACCCGGCACTCAATAATTCCTTTAGTATGCTTTCAAGTAGCGAATTATTTGAAACATCTACTTATTAACGTGTTGGTCAGCCCTTGAACTTCAAGATTGACTCGAGTCGATGTGGCATGAATTAAATAAGGTCCTGATATCGTCCAACAGCTAGGTTAAAATAGTGAAAATCCTCTAAATACATGGTCATGAATAGACAAAGACATCGCTCTTTCCACGTTTTTCAACACGTAGCAACCGAAAAATTGTTATCCGGTCACTGCTGGGATCGTACCCCATATCTCTCGATATCTAGCCGAGTGCGTTCGCCTTACGCTACAATGGCCAACAATCAACGGCGCTATCTACGTTTTTTAACAATTTTTCGGTTGCTATATGTTGATAAAACGTGGAAAGAGCGATGTTTTTGTTTATTCACTGACGCCACGTATTTGGAGGATTTTTACTATTGTTTTCGTCCTTTGGATTTATTTACTATAATTAATATATAGCTTGTGCCGTTAATGCCCAACAAATGGAGACGTTTCAGTTGCTGAGCCCATTCTACGGATATGTGATGTCAGAAGCTAACAGATAAAAACGCACATAGCGCCATTGATTGTTGGCTATTGTAGCATAAGGCGAAGGCACTCGGCTAGATATCGAGAGATCTGGAGCACGATCGCAGCAAGGGCCGGATAACAATTTTTCGGTTGCTATGTGCTGATAAACGTGGAAAGAGCAATGTCTTTGTTTATGTTCAAATAAGGGGATGTGATGGCACTCATCAATTGTCGAATGTTTCCTGAAGGTGGATGTCTGTAATCAAAAGCTGCCTCAATCGTATCCCACAGGTGTTCAATTGGGTTAAAATCTTGGAACTAAGGGAGTCATTTTAGTAGTTTGAAGTCACCGTCATGCTCCCGGGAGTGGGACTATCCGAGCTTTGTGGCATGGGGCGTCATCCTGCTGATATTTGTTTTTGTATTTTTTATTTGGAGGTTCAGCGACTACCGTGAGCAACTCATTGGGCTACAAACAGTTGCCCATCCCTAATGTAGGGCCACTGGTTCCAGGGAAGAGAGACAGAGCCAATGCCGTAAGACAAGCACAACATCCATGCCTTTCTGAGATTCGAACTCAGATCCCTCTGATGAATGGTCAGAAGCTATCGCTCAGACCACTGTGCCACCAAGGCGGTCCTGCTGGAAGTATCTTTCTCCATCAGAAAACACTATACACACACATGTATGGGTGTGCCTAGTTTACAATGATGTAATTCATGCACGTGGACGGTTGTTCCTGGTCCACAAAGATGTAAAGCATGCACATGTACGGGTTGCCTAGTCCACAGTGATGTAACCCATGCACATGCCCAGAGGAGTAACTAGGGCAGGGCAGGCGGGGCGGCTGCCCCGGGCGCAGCTAAAGGGAGGGCGCAATAATCACTGTTTACAATTTGATTGGAATTTTAATTTTTGCGCTAAATTCCTGGTATAGTATTTTTCGTGTCATACTTTATCGTTTGTTTTGAGCTTGAAATTCGCATTTCTTCTTCAAAATGTTCAGGGGATTTTAATTACTCACATTCAGAAATGAAGGTGCGACAGTACGTATGTTATAAGAAAAGGAAGTCGTTCACAGTGTTGATGGTTCTCTGGGGTATATTCGATCAGTGCTGCGACTGCGAGCCGCGACTATCAACTGCACGTAATACTGAAGGTGTAAACTCCGAACCAGTTGGGGATCTGACCTCCCTCTTCCTCTTCTGTGTTTTCCAACCTAAACGGCGTCTCGCTTCCAGTTCAGCTTCCCCATTCAGAACATCCTTGATGTAAGAGCATAGCGAAATGCGCGAAACCCTTCTCTGAGTGCTCCCCCTTTCCTAACTTCTTTCGACGCAATTAAAGAGGGTAAAGTGTCGTTGACGTTTGGGACGAGAAATGACACCCCACTTCACAATACCCTATTTTCTATGCATACCTCATTAAAATGCTTAAGCATTAGACTATTAAGCTATATCCAGTCCGGTAGTTGGATCCTAGTAAAGACCCCGCCGCAACAGTAAACTACTTTTGAAGGAACGAAACTTAGACAAATAAATCAACGGAAAGATGTACTTTAGGAACATTCTTTGTTTTGCTGCTTAACAAGGACTTCAAGTTCTTAAATTAGTGCGTGTGATTTCTTGTCTGAGTTAAACTAGATAGTAGAAGAAGTCTAAATTTGGTTCAATTTTCTGCTAAGCAATGAAGAATCCATGCTGAATTTGTGTGTATGTAAATAGAGATTAGATAGAGAAACAGATAGATAGATATAAAACAGAAAGACAGGGCACAAAATCATAGATGGGGCGCAATATTTGTGGTTTGCTCCGGGCGTAGGAATGCTTAAACATTATACTGCAATTACGCAGTTACAGTGTTCAGTGCTCAGATAGCAGTGTTCCCCTTATAAGGGCACTACATAGGGCTGACACCACTACATTACGGTTGGACCACCCAAAACCACGTTATATAGGATCTCTGGATTTCCAACCCGTGGTAAATCAACAGTTACATATATATATATATATATATATATATATATATATATATATATATATATATATATAAACATAGGTTGACCTTTGGGGTTAAAACAAAAAACATTTTCGAAATGATAAAGTGCGACCGCGACCCATTCCATATATAAATAGGCATGGTGTATACATGATACCATTATTGCTAAGTACATCGGGTCAAGAACCCAGGATATTTATTGCATCAACTACAAGAACATGGAAGTACGGCGTAAGGAGCACCAATATGATATCAGAAAAGACAATATGAATACAGCTTTGGCCAAGTTTGTAAAAGATGAAGATTACATTCCCCAAAGGGAAAACACAAGACATCTATCAACCACAACGAATAAGAGTGATACATGGTTCACGGAGGCAATGTACATTCTTCTATATGGTACCCATTGTTGTGATGAGGATTTACCAACAATAATACCTTAATCATGGAGACAATCCATACGTACTATGCCAGCGCCTATTCATGAACATATACACTATCTACCAACAAGTAATTGGACACCCCTGCAATCGACGATATCTGCGGTCCTGATACACGTCACGACCGCCGCCGTTAAATATCGTGTGGGAAACAAAAACGCAACCAGTCGCATGCAAGATGCCACGCAGTTCGAAGCTCTCTGATTTCGAGAAAGGTGTAATCGTCGGGTATCACAGAAATGGCCGATCCATACGTGCCATATCCAGCGAGTTGAAGTACCCAAAATCGACAGTGGCCTACGTGATTGGCAAGTGGAAGATGAGAGGTGACTTTCGGAATGTGCCCCGACCCGACAGACCCACAAAACTGGGAGTTAGAGACCAACGGGTGCTGGCCAGAGAAATTCAGAAGAACCGCGCCAAATCGACGAGCTACATCCGTGAGGAGTTTCAACGGGCATCCGGGAGTGCTATTTCGATGAATACCATCCGTAAGGAAGCCCATCTGCTCGGTTATCATGGACGTGTTGCCGCCCACAAGCCTTTGATCACAAAGTCCAATAGCGCTGCTCGGCTAACGTGGTGCAAAGAACATCGACAGTGGACTGTTGAACAGCGGAAACAGGTTCTCTGGAGCGACGAATCAAGGTTCACCCTCTACCGTTCGGATGACAGGGTCTGGGTTTGGCGTCTGCCTGGAGAACGCCTCCTGCCGGAATTTATTGTGCCAACTGTGAAGTTCGGCGGCGGTGGAATTATGCTATAGGGGTGTTTCTCCTAGTGTGGCACGGGACCCTTGGTCGCAATTCCTGGTAGACTCAACGCCGGGACCTACTGCACCATTTTGGATGACCACGCGCTTCTTACGTTGTGGCAGTTTTACTGGGTGGACCCATGTTACTTTCAGGATGACAATGCCACCTGTCATGTTGCTAGGTCCACCATGGCTTGGTATGGTGACAATAGGGTTAATCCAATGGACTGGCCTGCGCAGAGCCCGGACCGTAACTCTATCGAGCACCTCTGGGACGAGTTGGAGTGTCGACTTAAGGGGTATCCCCCTACCGTCTGAAATCGGTGAAGGAACTGACCTGTGTTCTCCAAGCCGAGTAGAAGAAAATACCGCGAGCCGTCGTACAAAGCCTGGTTGAGAGTATGCCCCGAAAGGTAGCAGCTGTAATCGCCGCTCGTGGAGGCTCCACCAGCTACAGAAGCTGAATAAACTTCGTTTTCCTTTGCTATCACAGGTGTCCAATTACTTGTTGGTAGATAGTGTATATCGATCTAACACTTTTGATGACACGTGATGGACTTAAAATTAGACCTACATTGATAATTATATATTCATTATTACTGTCACTGCATTGTATAATGTGTGCAATTATGTCTTTACAAATTACCTTGTTTAACATCTCAAAATTTAAAATGCTTGTTGTTCCCTGAGAGTGGTGTAGCCTGTTATAACTTCACACCATTATGTTGTCAGGACAACATGACGTAAACATTTGTATATAAGTGCGTGTATCTGAGGGTGCACACGGCATTATGGCTTGAGAATGAGCTCCAGTGGAAGCTCCAAAGATCTTGCCTTTTTAACTTATCATCTCTTAGCCTTTTTAACCTATCATCTGTTATTTGTACTTTGGGACCTGACTATATTAAACTTACTGCCAATGACTCAATTGTACATAGTGGAGATGTTTTTAATCGTGTGAGACCCAAGGGTTTTCTGCTTTATAGTTAAGATTTAAATAGTATGATTATAAATTCGGAATTACTAGGGGTGGGGACCTAACCCTTCCGGGCGGGGGGGGGGGGGCAGAATACGGAATGTTGAAGTACGCTTTAAGAAAAGGGCAGAAAAATCAACAGTACATGAAGTTTGACAATTTTTTGAATTTTACATTTTTTTTTATTAGAAAGGATAAAGAGTTTCTCATAATTTCATTATAAAATAAACAGGACCAAGAAAACATCTTTTTTGGTTTTGAAACACTACAAATCCTGTCTATTTGGTAAACATAAGCGTTGAAATATGTAAAAGTTCGTGTGTCATGATATCAGATTTGGGCGTTATACTTAAGGACGATGTTAAACCACTCAGGTTTGAGGTTTTTCTTTCGTTGCTCACATATTCGGATTTTTTTGTAAAACTTATGGAATCGAAAGACTTATTAATTTTGCATAATCTGTTTCCTTATTTTACTTTTCCAGTTTGATTAAATTATCATGCAGCATTATTGAACTTCAAAAAGCCAAGAAAAATACAAAAAAAAAAAAAAAAGAAAAAGTTGGTAAAATCATGCAACGCATTGATTATGTTACGCTTTCTAACGTACTAGAAATCAATACTCAAGTTATTACTCAAGTTAACAGGATAAAGGCTGTGGAATAAATCTCGCTCCCGTGTCCTGACCTTTCCCCCATTTCAATGATATTAAACAGAGTTGGTTCAGTATACCTCCGGAACAACATGATAAAGTTTTGTCGCAATCGAAGCATTTTTGCGTAAGTTATGACTAGGGATCGGACATTCGAATCCTCAAATTCCGCGAATCTTTAAAAATATTGGAGATTTGAATCTCGAATATTCGTGCTTTTTTATTCATTCGAATCTTAATCTAAAAAACTTGGCGTTTGGTGCTTGTTCTAGAGCGATATTTGTTCGAATTTCTGTCAGCATGACGAGTTCTGACATTAGAAAACAATCGAAGAAGATCGTCTACAGAGTGTACGCAGCTATTTGAAGTAGCTAGTTACTTCCAAACCGGATGCAACAGTGAAGGAATTGTTCAGCCAAACACAGAGAGCAACCGCCGAAGCCACTGGCGTCTCCCATCGGACAGTGCGTTAGCCACCATATCTCAAGTACAGTGGGAAAAGTGACTTAGACATATTTTACCTCTTCCCCGACAGCCGTTACCGTGGTAACGAGTGTGAGAACGGAGGGGTAGGAGTGTGACCTTGGACTGCGTCGCGCACATGACTCAAGTTAGCCTGTCCACAGCTCGGCGTTTCTAGTCCTACTCAACAACAAAAAAAAAAATCTAAATTTGAGGAAACTCTAAAAAGTTCTTAATCACACTGCGATCACAGTAATGTCAGAAAGACTATTCAGCCCATCAGGTGTCATAGCTGATAAAAAACGAAGTAGGCTAGACACAGAGCGAGTTCGAATGCTAGTGTTTTTAAATAAAAATCGCCACTAAAATTTTCTGATTTTTTACGTTGCCCTGCAAGAGTTCAGTGTTTAGTGTTTTTATTAACTTTTAAAACAAACATGTTTTTGATTTTTCTTAATTTTCTGGAAAGAAGTTACTCAATTTAGTATACCATGTTTAGTGCTTATCTACATTAACTCTTGAAATAATCCTCCCCACCCCTACATTTGGTTTAATTAAAAAAAAATTTGGAAGTTTTGTTATTAAAGAAAAATGTCAAAAAAGTTAATTGTTACTCAAATATCATCATCATTGTCAACCATTATCAATCCACTGCTGGACGAAGGTCTCCCCAAGTTTCCTCCACAACGGTCTGTCTTGTGCCAGTCTCCACCATGTCACTCCTGCATACTTTCGAATTTCATCCACCCATCTTCCATGTGGTCTTCTTCTGGGTCTTTTCCTGTCCCTTGGAATCCAATCTAAAATTTCGGCTATCCATCGATGGTCTGTTCTTCTGGCAGTATGTCCAGCCCATTGCCATTTCAGGGATTTAACTCTGATTATGATGTCTTCCACTTTTGTCATTTTTCGGATCCACGTGTTCCTCTTCTTATCTCTCCTGGCTACACCAAGCATGCACCTCTCCATGCTGCTTTGAGTTGTCTGCAGCCTTTGTATGTCTCTTTTAGTTAAGGTCCACGTCTCTGCACCATACGTAAGCACTGGAAGGATGCATTGATCAAACACTTTTCTTTTAAGACATAATGGCATATTGCTCTTGAAAATTATGCTGTTTCTTCCAAAAGCTCTCCAGGCAAGTTTTGTACGCCGATTAATTTCTTCACCAATGTGACCCTCACTTGATATCTGCTGTCCAAGATAAACGTACGTGTCTGTTATCTCCAGCTTTTCTCCATCAATCGATAAATTCTTATTTCTTGTAAAAGCATTGTACATCACTTTTGTCTTCTGAAAGTTCATTTTTAATCCCACCTCTTTACTCTTGTCAGCAAGTTCCTGGATCATACTCTGTAGCTCTGATGGTGTAGTTGCAAAAATGACTATGTCATCAGCAAAACGAAGGTGGGTTAGATAATCTCCATTAACCTTTATCCCTTTTTTTCCCAGTTCAGTGATTGAAAGACATTTTCCAATGTGGCATTAAAGAGCTTCGGAGATATGGTGTCACCTTGTCTCACTCCTTTTCCAATTTTTATGTGTGTGGTATTTTCAAACAGCCGAATCTTTGCACTTGCATTTTCATAGATGTTATTAATAATAATAATGTATGCATCTTCAATACCGCAGGATTTCAGAGCCATTGCAACTGCTGATGGTTTCACCGAATCAAAGGCTTTTTCATAATCGATAAAAGCCATGCACAATGGAAGTTCATATTCCCTCGCTCTTTCAATTAGTTCTCCCAGTACGTGGATATGATCTATTGTGCTGTAGCCACTCCTGAATACAGCTTGTTCTCTCGGTTGAGCCATGTCCAGTGTCACCTTCAAGCGGTGTGAAAGAACTTTAGTGAAGATTTTATTAACCACTGATAGGAGGCTGATAGGTCTGTAGTTCCTGAGATCCTCAATGTCACCTTTTTTATGTAGCAAGATCATTGTAGCGTTGTTCCAATCCTCAGGAATTTTCCCTTCATTAAGGCATCGAGTGAAAATTTGGGCGAGTACTGTTTCGATTTCTCCACTTGCTTCTTGTATGATGTCTACAGTAATTCCATCTTCTCCTGGAGCTTTTCCCCGCTTCATGTTCTTGATTGCATGTGCAACTTCTGCTGGAAGGACTGGAAGAACTCTGGTACTGGTACCTTTCATGATGTCTGGAGTACATGTATCATCCCTTTCGTATAATTTGGAGTAGAAATCTTTCACTCTTGTCAAAATTTCGCCTCTATTTCTTGTTACAGAACCATCTTCTTTTCTCAGTGCCATAATCTGTTTTTTCCCCTTACTGAGATGTCCCTTTGCTATCTTTAGGCTTTGGTTGTTTTCAATTGCTTTCCTTACTAGTTCACAGTTGAATTTCCTTACGTCTTCAGCGATACTTTTTCGTACTGTGTTGCATAGCTCTATATATTCCACTTTGGAAGTCACATCTTCTTTAGTTGTCCTCATCACTCTTCTTTTTGCATCAACATTTTGGTTTTTCCTGATAATTTGTTCACATGCAATTTGTTCTTAGACCCAGCCAATTTTGTTGCTGTTTCCAAAAGAGCTTTGGTTACTTTTCTGTTAACTTCAGAAATATCCACTTCTTCCGATGTTAGGCCTTCTAAAGCAGAGAATCTGTTCTTCAGTTCCAATTTGAAGGTATTATGGTGTTTTTTAAGGTTGGTTATGTCAATACATTTTGTTTGTCTTATGAGCTTGCTACGTTCGAGTTTAGTGTTGAGGTGCATCTTACATCTCACCAATCTATGGTCACTGCCTGTGTTGAACTTGTTTAGCACACTGCAGTCTTCTATGACGAATTTTTTGTTACACATAATAAAATCAATTTCACTTGTCGTCCCATTTGGATGTCTCCATGTCCATTTCCTGTGTGGCTTTTTCTTGAAAAAGGAGTTCAAGATGAAAAACCCTTCTGCCTCTGCAAACTCAACGAGAGTATTTCCACGCTGGTTTCTGTTGCCTTGACCGAATTTACCTACTAAAGTTTCATTCTGTTGCCGTTGCCCTATTTTTGCATTGAAATCTCCCATAATTATCTTCAAGTGCTGCTTACCTTTATTATTTAGATCACGAATTTCCTCATAAAATTCTTCAATTTCTTCTTCAGGATGACTTGTTGTGGGTGCATAAGTTTGAATAATCTGAGCCTGGTATCTTCTCGAGAGTTGGATAACGAGTCGTGCAGCTCTGTCAGAGGAACTTTCAACTTCTACAACTTTATCCTTCAGTTTCTTGTTTATTATAAATCCAACGCCACTAGTTCTGCCAGTATCTGTCCCATGATAGTAGAAGAGATGTCCACTTTTCAGTTCAATGAGATCTTCTCCTTTTCTCCTTACCTCACTTAGCCCGACGATGTCCCACTTGTAGTTCCTCTTCCAATTCAAGAAGCCTGGAATCAGAAGATAAGGAGCGTCCGTTATACGTTGCCAAGGTCAGCATCAGATGGCAGCCTAGTCCGGTCCTCCGGGGATTCTTAGCACCCTCTTCCTTCATGTCGCACTGGCCGCTGCCTTGGCCAGGTACATTCCAGCTGCCGGAGACTGAGGGCCAAGATTTAAGTTGTGGAGTCATTTTGGAGGGGTTTGGCCATAACTCACCACGCTGGCCAAGCGGGTTGGTGAGTGTGGGATAGAATATCCTCTAATCCCGATGGTATAGTTATACCGCTATTGGCGGTCGTCAGAGCCCCTTTAGTGGGAACAGGATGTACCACGAGAAGGCGGGGTTGACAATTGTCAAGGAGAGGCTGTGATGTTACGCATCACCTGACCTTACGCAGACACCAATAGTTTGTGTGGCCCCCATGGCTGGCAATAACGGCCGCTACACGGCGCGGCATCGAACGAAAGAGGCTTTGGATGTGGGCTTGGGGTATGTCGGTCCAGGCTGCTTCCACACGTTGCCACAGTTCATCAGGCGTAGCCGCGGGTGGTGCTTGCCGGGCCACTCGGTTGCCGATCAGCGATCAGACGCGTTCGATGGGCGACATATCGGGAGAACAGATGGGCCACGGCAGCAGTGACTCCTGGTGGGCCGTGAAGAATTGTTGCACCACGCGTGTCGCGTGCGGGCGCGCATTGTCCTGTTGAAACATGGCCGCTGGCAGGTCCTGCAGGTAAGGGAGGACTACAGGCTCCAAAACGTCGGAGATGTAGCGGTGGCTGTTGAGTGTACTGGCGATGCGTACCAGAGGGGTGCGGGTGTGATATCCAATTGCGCCCCAAACCAAAACGCTAGGCGACGGACCTACATAATGCAGGCGTCACACAGTCTTTCACCGCGGTGCCACCACACGCTGATCCGACCATCTTGGTGTTGTAGGCAGAAGCGGGATTCGTCGGAGAAGACAATGTCGTACCATTCCGTAGTCCAGGTGAGGCGTTCAACGGCCCACTGCCGCCGCACTCGCCGGTGGTGTGACGTCAATGGTAACCGAAGCAATGGGCGCCGTGCGACAAGTCCCCGCTCCTGCAGACGACGTCGAACGGTACGTGCTGACACTGGTTGTTGCGCAGCACACCCTAATTCCTGCGCTAACGTTCGTGATGTGGTTGTGCGAGCCGTCAATGCCCGCCGCATAACATGCCGGTCCCCTCGTTCGGTGGTGTGCCGCGGATGCAGCAATCGCTCTCGTCGGTCCTTCCATCCCTCCTGCACCCACCGAATCCATACTCGCCTCATTGTGGCTGGATGTCGTGCCACACGGGCGCCGATGTCTCGGTACGATAAACCGCTGTCGCGATAAGCCACTATTCGTCCTCTGTCGAACTCCGAAACGTGCTGGAATGACTGCCATATTGTGCGACGAGGCATCAGAAAGCTTCCCACGCACAGGTTCGGCCGCACAACGCACTTCCACTACTTATACCCCGCCTTCTGTGCACCCTTCTTATAGTGTTTCTCGGTGGCGTGCCGGGCGCACATGATTTGCATATGCCCTGCAATGCTAATCGTTTGCATGTCCTCTCGCGTGCGACGCATGCTGCCAATTTCAGGCCAATCGGATGCTTCCTTCTTGGTGTTGCATTTTGGGTGGCCAGCAGTGTATATATATATATATACATATTTTTTTTTATTGGAGGTTTAACGACCATTGTGAGCAACTCAATGGGCTATATTAGTCGCCCGTCCTAAATTTAGGGTCACTGATTCCAGGGAAGGGAGGGAGCCAGTGTCGAAAAACAAACACAATATCCATGCCTCACCGGGATTCGAACCCGGACCCTTTCGGAATAATGATCCACCGCTTAGACCACTGCGCCACCGGGGTGGCCAAATATATATGTTTTGTTTATTGGAAGTTTAACAACCACCATGAGCAACTCAATGGTCTATGAGCAGTCGCCTGTCCCTAATTTAGGTTCACTGGTTCCAGGAAAGCAAGAGAGCCAGTACCGCAAGATCCATGCTTGAACGGGATTCGAACCTGGATCCCTTACGGACGCATGTTTAAAGGCCATCGCTTAGACCACTGTGCCACCGGGGCGGACTCTTTTTTTATTTTTCAAATTATGTTCAGAAAACGGAAATGAACCTCCAGAATTAAGAGTTCTGTACTTCATTTAGTAAATGTAAATTATAAATTTCATTTGTATCTTCTTAATAAGTATGGGTGTATTTCCTGAAAACTGTATTATTTAATTTGTTTTTCATTAAACACAGATTTCAAATTTAGTTTCAATTAAAAACTTTTAATTTTAAGTAGAAGTCTTTTCTTTCACTTTTTTTCTTATAATTATTCTTATATGAAGGATTCGAGCTCGAACCAGTGACCCTAAATTAGGGACGGATGACTTTTTATAGCCCATTGAGTTGAGCTGCTCACGGTGGTCGTTAAACCTCCAGTGAAAATACCATTCGACAAGTCGTGCCGCGTTTTGTCGAATGGTATTTTCACAAACCTTTTCGAAGGTTCCCCGTTGTTGAATGCCAATCTGGAAGACCGCTCTGAGGCTATGACGCGAGCGAGGATGCGCTCGTCTCCAATATCAAAGGCCTGTTTGCGGCCACATTTCCTCTTCAGCTGTCGATTTTGTTTTAATTCAGATACAAAAGTGCAATGGTTGCATGCGGAACTCCCAAATGAGGAGCTGAAGCCCATCTATTCGCATCGACTACTGGCCTACGATAGAACTGGCTCATGTCGCTGCTTTTCCCATCATAACCGTGGCAGATGCGCTATACCGCAAATAAATATCTCACTTATTCGTAGTACGCTGATGGGCAGCATTATTGTGGTGGGATACGAGAAAATTGTACAGTAGTGGCCAAAACTGTGGAAACCTTTTGGAAATAGTGTATTTTTGAGGTTTGATGGCTCATAACACCACTTGTGTTCGGAGTAATACCGTAAAATTACATATCAATGAAAAGATAATTTCATCCAGAATGTAATGCAATAAATTTGTATTGAAGGATTTTGTATTAGAACAGCAGTTATACAGCAGAAAACTGAAACACATAGAAAAAATGAATGTACAAAAATTCTCACTATGTCAGTTAATACTTAGCTGGGTAACCTTTAGCGTTAATTACGGCCTTAAAACGCCTTCCCATGGAGTGAACCAAGTTTTTTAGTTCTGCAGCTGTTATAATGTGAAACCAAGATCGAATTATTACTTCAATTAATTGGGTTTTATTGCTGGGTTGCTTCTGACTAACAAGTTTCTTTAGTCGGCTCCATGGATTTTCGATGGGGTTAAGGTCTGGGCTATTCCCAGGCCATTCCAGCAGTGGAATATGATTCTCTTGAAACCACTTTTTTCACACAGCAGCAACATGACATGGAGCTCAATCCTGTTGAAATATAAATGCTTCATTATCTTGGAAAAGGTCACGTGCTGAAGGCTTCAGTTTGGGCTTAAGTATTTCATTAATGTATTTTTGGCCATTTATATTCCCATTAATAACGCAAATTCTGTCCACACCTTTTGATGTCATACAACCCCAGATCATAGCACTAACTGGGTGTTTCACGGTACATGTAAGGCAATCAGGATGCAAATCTTCTCCGATTCTTCTCCTTGCGTATCTTATGCCATCACTACCAAACAGGGAGATTTTGGTCTCATCACTCCAAATAACACTGTCCCATTGTTCCGCTGTCCAGTTAACATGGGTTTTAGCCTGCAGTCTGCGCCCAACAGCCCTTGCACTCAACTTCACATTGCATTGCGCCATTTCATCTTGTATACACCCAGATGACTTTCTTCTGTCACCTAGGCACAGTCTTTTAATTCTTCTATCATCCCTTGCTGTTGTGCACCTTTTCCTGCCTTTACGAGTATGGTTTTGTATTGACTAAGTCTTCTTGTACCTCTTCAAAAATTTAGAAACGCCACCTTTGGTTAAGTTCCCACACATTTTTCTTCCAATTTCTTCATAACTGAAGCATTGTTCACTTAATAGTACTATTTTACATCGCTTTCTGGGTGACCAGTCAACTCTTTGCGCCAGTTCTTTAATTTTATTATGTTTTACTAGCTCACTAAATGAAAGAACACACACACACACACAAAAAAAAACTTGATAACAATCCCATAACACACTGACAAATGTCCTCCTTTCAGCTCTAATACATGACAGCAATCGATGAATCCTACTGTGATCTGATTGGCTCATTGCCAAAACAAGATGACACCAGATTGGCTCTCTAATCACTCATGCCCATTGGCTACATTCAAATGAAGGAAAGCTACTTCATATCAACTTAAGCAAGTTGTGCTTCCTTTTTTCTGGTTATCTGGCTATAACGTTTTATAGAATACAGATAATTGAACAAACTGTATTGCATTACATTTTAGATGAAATTGTCTTTCCATTGATATATACGTTTATGGTATTACTCCAAAACAAAATGGTGTTATGAGCCATCAAACCTCAAAAATACACTTTTTCCAAAAGGTTTCCACAATTTTGGACACTACTGTAGATGCGTACGGTGTGTAGAATAAATTGTGCTTCCATTGTATTGCAAAAATCGTTTTTGAAACATGCAGTATAATACGAGGACTCATACATCACCTAATATCGCAACGTGGCCATGTTTGTGAGAGAAAAACTATCCAATAAGACGTTGGTTCTTTGGAATCTTCTCTGAACTGAACATTCAAAGTAGACATAAAAGGATCATCAGCCTCATAAAGCGTCGACCTTAAAACAAATTTTGGGGTTTGTAAAAGCTTCACCGCTCTGTTAAGAACAATTTCATCGATGCTTGCAGTCTAGGATATACTATGACATATACTCTAATTTAACGATCATTTTTAGGTTCTTTCCCTGTTTAAATTTGAGTTCATTCACTTTAAGCGTTTTCTATCTTAACGTTATATTTTCGCATTTGCTGAATGGTGTTGACAACAGTCTTGAGGTAAGATTGCGTGTTGACATATAAGAAAAAGAGATATAAGAAAAAGAGATATAAACTATATTGACAAAAGTCACCGACACCTAGAAGAGAAACACAACATACCGTTTATTGACATACATTATTAATACGGTGTCGGTCCACCTTTGACCTTAATGAATGCACTGACCCTTCGAGACATGCTTTCGACAAGGTATTGGAACACAGCGATAGGTATGCGCTTCCATTCAGTACGTAATGCTGCCGCTAAGTGTTGCTTAGTAGTAGGCCTTGGTTCCAAACTTCTTATGCGGTGCTTTAATTCATCCCATAGGTGTTTACGGGATCAAGATCAGGGCTCTGTGCTGGCCAGTCCACACACGATACGGAATTGTCAAACCACGCCGTAAAAGTCTTTGCTTTTATGTCTCGGTGTATTATCCTGCTGGTACCAACAACGCTCGGGTCCATAGTATTGTCACAGAGTTGGTAGAACATAATTGTCCAGAATATCGAGGTAGACGTGCTGGTAACAAGTTTGTCCACGATAACCAATGGACCGGGACCATACCACGAAAAACTCTCCCACACGAATACACTGCCAGCTCCAAACGTGACCGTAGGAACAGTACACTGTGGTAAATAACGTTCCCCCGGCTGCCGCTATACACACACACGGCCATCAGACTGATGGATCATGTGTCTGAATTCATCAGTCCATAGGGCCTTTTCCATTGGTGTACGGTCCACGATAAATGTTCTTTACACCATGCTAAATGACGAATAGTATTCTGAGTGGAGATGGAAGGCTTATGGGAACTTCATTCCCCGGTAACCCGTGGAATGAAGTTCTCTGCGAATGGTACGTGTACATGCCGAGGTTCCAGCATTTTTACTCACCTGTACACTAAGGTCTTGTGCAGTACTCCGTCGATTAGCTGTAACGACTCTCCAGAGGATTCGACGTCCTCTATCACTGATTTTCTTTGGTCTGCCCGTAACGTTTTGCTGCTTCAGGCACGCCATGTGTCTTGCACTTATTCAGTACATCCAAAACAGTTGACTTGGGTTTCTTTAAACGCCTCTCGGTTTCTCTTATGAACAACGCACTAATATAACACCCAACAATCTTTCGTTTCTCAAAGTCAGTTCTCTCCCGCCGCGACATTTTCACTCAACCTCACAGGGCGATATAATCGCGGTCAGCTGCAGGTTTGTTTTTATGCCGTTTGCAGCTGTACCGCGCATTTTAACAACGCAGCGGATCCGTTCATTTGGTTTTCAAAGGGTGTTCAGTGACTTTTGTCAATATAGTGTATAATGTTGAAGCAAGCAGCGGAAAAGGGTGGTGGTGTGGCTTGCGTAGTCGAAATTTATGATATGTTGAAAATTGTTGTCGGATGTAAAAAAGTCGAACCTAATTTGATAAACAGTTTAGTGTTGTAAATGATGTGGATGTGATAGTCTTTGATTAATTGGAAGTACCGTATAATATGTTTATGATTTTTCTGGAACTACCAATAAAGACCATTGATGTGAGTAACTGAAATATTTTCTCTGCTGACCGTTGGGTAGTCTAATTTAGCTCAATGTATGATTAAATATTTTTTGCGTGCTAACTATCTGGTGCTTAAAGCTTCGAAGTAACAGTGCTAAGGGTTTAGCTGACTGATAATACGATAGATAATGTTTTAAATGGTGAAGTAGAGACGATTAAACGAAAAACATTATATTACGGTCAATGAAATGTAGTGTACTACTCAAGAAATTATAACGTTCACTGTACTTGTCTGTGCAGTTGCTGAAACGAAATGTGCATTCGTCAACCATCTTTCTTCGTATATACTTCGCCGTATCATGTCATAACAAGGGTGATACATAATTTTTTGAAGACGTGTACTTGTTATACATAAATTAACGTGCTCTCAATTTCAGAGTGGTGTTAAAATTGCTGTTAGTTTTTTGTTTGTTTGGAGTTACATTATAATAAATTATTTTTAAATATTGCCTTTACAGAAAATGATGCCATCAATTTTAGTCGAAGAACAGAGTCATCGCATGGAAATTCAGGGAGAGACCTATATGATGGTATGGTTGTATTATATTATTTTTATTTTTTCCATCCTTAGCAATGGCATCTATGCTATGAATGAGATACAACATGGCCCTCCTGTCAGTAAAGTCATAGTTATTCATAGTTTTAAAATTGCAATACTGTATGGCTTGTATCAGGAATCCCTGCCTCTTGGATTTTGAGTCTCAAATCCTATAGACACAAAAAAGATGCAGGTAGGCTCAATTCTGATTGAGCCGTCACTTTGGAACGTTAGACTACGACTTGCAGATCGAAGAATCGAAATGAGCTGGTCGAGCATGGTTTAAAAGCGTTTATTTCATTTGTTATAGCCAACACAGGTCTATGTTATGAAAAGTAGCTTACACAATTACAAATAATACTGGATACATTGCGAACACAAAGCAGATCGATACACGAATTACCCAACGTGGTGCTCTGTCTTCTTGGGCTTCTTACATTCCTCATCACTTACTCTTATACCTCTCGTTTTGATTTTCTCCACTTTTGCTTACTTTATTTCTGCGAATTTCGTTACATTGTCGAAAATGTTAACCCGATCACACGGAAACAAATTTTAAAAATTTTAGTTTCAACCACTGCGATATGTTCTTTATATATTTGAATAGATCTCATCGAGAACTTTAAAACGATACCACGGACAATCGTTTTGCACTCACGGTTGTCAAGATAAACCGTGATATTTTCAAAAGTGTTCACAAGAAAACAATTTTTTAAATAATCAATTCAAACCACTGCGAAATATCCTTAGTATATTTGAATAGATCTCGACGAGAGCTTTAAAACGATACCACGCACGGTCCTGTTACGCTCACGGTTGCCGAGATAGACTGAGTCAAACGCGGCGGCACATCCAGAAATATTTCATCTCCCCGCTCATACGGAGCGAGGAGAAAATCCCCCTCACGATGTATTGCGCAGTACGCGAATTAGACTCCATGCTGTTTGCGAATATTCTAACACGATTAGTGTGCTATACGTATTTTTAACGCTATAATGATTTCAAGTGGGACTATTTTTTGTCACAGGCGGTCGGATATAAATCGCCCCATACTATCCGCAGAGTTAGACGTAGTCCTACGTAAAAAAAAAACTGAGTTACAAGAGTTTGAGGAATTATGCCATTTGTAGGTATAATTACCGGATGCATACGGAATGTGTTTAATTTCCTGACGTGTTTCTGTCCCGGACACTTAGTCCAATGTACGATTAGTCCAATTCCGATTCGTCCAATGGCATTATCCTACCAACGACCACTTCTTTTATTTTTAAGAAAGTAAAAATAAATTAAATCATTCTCCTCTTTACATCGTTTTGAAAATGATTTTCATACACACAATCAAGACACATTATTGTGATCACCTCTTACTTTTGACGTCAACAGCGCGTAGCCAAAGAAATAAGGCACGTGTTGTGAGCTGGCGTGGAGGGTATATAAGGTGTGCTGTACGCAATCTGAAAACATAACACTCGTTGCTGTCGTGGATGAAAACAGCGATTTAGCAGATTTGCAAAAAGGGATGATTATTAGCTTACGGGCCAAGGGTGACAGTATTTCTGAAACAGCGCCGTTTGTGAACCGTTCGCGTGCTGCTGTGGTTAAAGCGTATCGTGATTGAAGAAATGGCACCATTGCGAGTAAGCAACGTGGAAACTGTGGAGCACCACGTGCCACTGATGTGAGAGGTGAACGTCGGCTTCGAAGGTGTGTGAGGGCCGATCGACAAGCTACAGTGCAGCAACTCACTGGCTGAATGAACCAGGGGTGTTCTGCTGGAAGTGTGTTTAAAACCACAGTTCAGAGAACCCTGTTGCGTATGGGGCTCTGCAGACGGATGCTCCGTGCACCTATGCTAACGAAGGTGCATCGGCAGAACAGGCTTATATTTGCATGGCAGTATCGGAATTGGGCCTCCGCTGGTTGGCAAAGGATTGCCTTCTCCGATGCGTCACGTTTTCTGCTTCATCGGACGGATGGACGTTGGCGTATAAGGCGAGAAACTTCGGAGAACAAATACTCTTCAACCATTGCTGGCAGAACACGTGCTGATGGTGGGAGCATTATGGTCTGGGGAAAGTTTTCGTGGCATTCTCTTGGTTCACTCATACCTGTGGAAGGTACTATGGACCGAATTCGTTATGAATCCATCCTTGCAGACCACATACACTCACACAGCATACATACTAATTGTCTGACCTGGAGCGGATGGGATCTTCCAGCACAACCATTGCGACGTGTCACACAGCTAGAAATGCCCGAGAGTGGTTGTAAGAGCACAACGAAGACTTCAAAGTAAACCATGATAAACCACGCATGGCACTGATAATTTTTGGCACTGCAGCGTAAATGCAAACGCACTCGACTAGTTAACCGAGAGATGTGGGTTCGACCCCAGCGGTGTCGGAACACAATTTTTCAGTTGCTATGCGTTGTTTATAAAATAACGTGGACAGAGCGATGACATTGTCCATTTACATTTATATTGACTTCAAAATACTTCCCTGGCCCCGTAATTCCCCAGACGTAAACCTAGTTCAACATCTATAGGACCACCTCGATCGTGTTCTTCGCTCTACGGATCCTGCACCACGCACCCTCCAGCAGCTATCAGATGCACTGCAGTCAGAATGGCTGCATTGGCTCCATATACCAGTGAACATAATAGAGATACCTGTCTAGTAAAATGTAGCAGCACCTTTCGCACGGATAACGGCGGCGATTCGTCTCGGCATGGACTCGACAAGATACTGGAAGCGTTGGGAAGCCATACGGATCCACGACCCCTGAACAAGCACCCACAGTTCACGAAGATTTGATGGAGAGGAGTCAGAGCCTCGAACATCTCTCTCTCCATGGCATCCCAGATGTGCTCGATGGGATTGAGGTCAGGTGACCTAGCTGGCCAAGGAAGCGAGGTCACGTCGGTGGAGTGTTCATCCAACCATTCGGATACAATTCGGGAGCGATGGCACGGTGCATTGTGTTGTTGCAGGATGAGGTCCCCAGTGGAATGTTGAAGACACACAAATGGGAGCAAATGGTCGTCCAGGATATCCCGGTAACGTTGACCTGTGAGGGACGATGTCACACGTACCAGGGCTCCCATTTCAGTCCACGTAAACAGTCCCCAGACGAGAATGTCACCCCCACCAGCTTGAAGAGTACCCTGCTGGTAAAAAGGATCCATCGCTTCATGTGATTTGCGCCGTACTCGCATCCTGCCATCCACATGTACCAACGTGAATCTCGACTCATCAGTCCAGGCAACATTTTCCCACATGTCTAGGGTCCAGTGGCGATGTTCCCGTTCCCATGCTAATCTTTGCACCCTGTGATGTGCGGTCAGCAGCGATACCCTCGTGGTACGATGGCTTCTGTACCCCATACCGAGGAGATGGTTCTGGATGGTGTGGCTGCTTACACGTTTTTGTGCAACAGCGTTAAATTGCCGAGTGATTTCTTGCACTGTGGCCCGTCTATCCGCTGTTACAATGCGAGCTAGCCGACGATGACCCCGTTCATCTACACGCTGTTGTCCACGGCAGTTGGCCCTTGCAGCGATGTTTTTACCGGATTCGATGTACTCATGGTGCACTGGTGACACAGTGGCTCGTGAAAATCCCAGTGTCAGCACGACTTCCGAGATGGAGTGACCCATTCGTCGGGCCCCGACAATTTTCCCACGATCAAATGCGCTTAGAACCTTCGTCTTACCCATACTACGTCCAACTCTTACTGATTCCCGTCGCATCACTTCCTATATTGTCGGATCGCTGCATACGTTATGTCGTTTTCATTTACAGGGCCGCCCACAGCGCCACATTTGCATAACGTAGCTGTCTCTAATTCAATTTCTCTTCAGTATAGATACTTAGCATTTGTAAACATTTTATAAAACCTAAAAAAATGCTGCACTCAACGGATCATTTCTCAGGTCGTTACAAGTCACCTAGGCCGTGGTCATATTTATTTATACTTATGTAGTGCCTAGGTAAAAGCGTAATGTTATTAACTTGACTTGATGTGTAAACGTTGTAAACATGACATTGGTAAAATAAAAACTGTAAACCACGACCTGTGAATTAATATTTTAGTGCCTACGTAAAAGCGCAATATTATTGAGTTGATTTGATATGAAGCTGATTGAATGGCTCATACATCAGTAATTTCATACGGCAGCGAGCACAGTATAACAAGAAAAAAGCGAAAAATATCTATAACCACAATATTACGCATGAAATGTAATATTATTCTACATTATTTGGACTACTGGTACTTCCATACAACACCGGAGACAGAATCAAATCAGATGAGATTTGTTTGGCACGAGTTCGGACAGATCAGATGGAATTGGACTAATCGTACCATTGGACGAATCGGTAATGGATGATAATTCGTACCTTTGGATGATCAATCGTACCACTGGACGAATCGTATCTTCAGACCTATCGTACCACTCGATCTTCAGACGAATCACCATTGTGCTAATCGGCATTGTACCAATCGTTGGTAGACGAACCGTATTATACCCGACTCGTTTAATTTTTGCAGCCAGGTCCACGTATTTGTGGACCTGTGTGCAGAGAATTTCCGCCAACTGTGGCAGAAAATCTGTGCAATGGTCTAGGCTAAAAATCTGCAGACATTTTCTGCTTAGACCTGCTTTCTTGTGTCTAGACCATCACACGGTATAGACAGAAGGAAGCTACTTCGCACGAGTTCGGACAGATCAAACGGAATAGGACTAATTGTACCATTGGACGAATCGTACCTTTGGACGAGTCGTCATTGGACTAGTCGGCATTTGACTAATCGGCATTGTACCAATCGTTGGCGGACGAGTCGACATTGGATTAGTCGGCATTTGACTAATCGGTATTGTACCAATCGTCGGCGGACGAGTCGTCATTGGATTAGTCGGCATTTGACTAATCGGTATTGTACCAATCGTCGGCGGACGAGTCGTCATTGGATTAGTCGGCATTTGACTAACCGGCATTGTACCAATCGACGGTGGACGATCCGTACCAGACCCTCCTTGATTAATCGCTGCAGCCAGATCCACGTATTTGTGGACCTGTTTGCAGAGATTTTCCACCAAATCTGGTAGAAAAGCTGTGCAATGGTCTAGGCTGAAAATCTGCAGAGATTTTCTGTCTAGACCAGCTTTCTTGTGTCTAGAACGTCACATGGTATAGGCAGAAGGAAGCTGCTTCGCACGAGTTCGGACAGATCAGACGGAATTGGACTAATCGCACCATTGGACCAGTTGTCCCATAGTACGAATCGCCATTGGACCAATCGTACCATTGAACAAATCGTACCTTCGGACGAGTCGTGATTGGACCAATCGTACCATTGAACGAATCGTACCTTTGGACGAGTCGTCATTGGACTAGTCGGCACTTGACTAATCGGCATTGGGCCAATCGTCATAGGACGAATCGTACCAGACCCGACTTGTTTAATGTCTGTAGCCAGGTCCACGTATTTGTGATTTTGTCGTGTAAATAGTCTGAATAGTCTATTTGTGATTTTTGTCGTGTAATAGTCCAATAATGACAGCTTCCTTCTGCCTTTGGCCGTATAGCACTATGTCTGATATAGTAACATCTGTTTCCGTTACATGGTCTCAATACATATATATATATATAATCTCTAAAGGTTGTTATTTATATCTTCAAATTGGTGATACTTACAGTATATTTCTGACACAGATAGACCTGCATTACAAGATGATGTTGATGCATTATCTTAGTATTGTTCTTATAGCACTGTGTTTAACCAACTCTGGTTAGCACTGTGCAGCTGCTGAAGGTGTGCTAGAAGATCACATTGCAGGTCCCCCTTTCAAAATGTATTTTCCGTAATTTCTAATTGGAATCACTTTATCTCGAACAACTATCAGAAATCCAGTGGTCATTCCATATAATCTTTTATTATTACAATAATTATTCCTTTTCCACATACACTGAAGTAGCAAATTATTAGAAACATCTACCTAGTAACGGTTTGGGCTGCCCTTGGTCTCCAAAAGAGATGTGGTGTGGAATTAACTCAGCTATATACATACGCGTTGATCCAAATAAATATAACATACGTATTAACATTAAAACAATTATGTAATTACAATTTGGGAAAAGTCATGTACAGGAGAATAAAAAATGATACAGATCATACATTACTTGAAATTTCATTACCTACCCATGACTATATACTAGAGATGGATCTCAACTGAGACCAATTTTTCCCAGGGCTAAGTTATACAGGACCTCAATTTTGGAATACTCTACCTCATGATCTTACAATAACAAATAATTTCAATCTATTTGAAAAAAAATTAAAATTTTACATTCTGGGACTACCAAGAATATGAAAAAGGGAAATGAAAGAATAGGGAAAATTGAAATGGTAATTGTAAAAAAAAGGGGGGGGGGAAGCGATTAAAAGGTCAAAGGGGATACATTGGGAAAATGGGAATTGGACGGCAAAGTAATAGGAAGTGGGGAAAGTTGGGAGGAGGGTGAGTAAAAGGGGAATGGGAAACAATTTTACTAATACTAATTTCAACTAATACCTTTGCATCTTATGCGCCATGCCAACATTTGTATAGGGAGATCAGGGCCTTGTCAGGACTCTTGTGGCCTTTCCTCAGATCCCCCTTCCTGTTACAATTACTTATACTGTTGTTGTGTCACATTGCATTTTGTTTTCACGTAACAGCTAAATAAATTGAATTAAATTGCATCAACGAGGTGCTGATCTCGTATCGTTCTGTACGTTTGTTAAGACAGGTGGAAGTGATAGCGTCCGTCAGTTGCCGAATGTTGGTTGGAGGAAACGAATGGATCTCTCAATCTCATTCTACAGGTGTTCGATTGGGCTCAGCTCTGGGGACTGTGGTGGCCAATTTAGCACTTTGAAGTTAGTACGGCTCTTCTGAAAGTGCTCTGTGGCCATCCGAATAGTGTGGCGTGGCGCATTATCGTGCTGGAAGTAGCCCTCTCCAACAAGAAACACTGTACACCGGTGTCGCACGATTGGTTGAATAACGATTGGTCGACATAACGATTGGTCGGCAGCACAATTGGTCGACATAACGATCAGTCGACCGTAACGACTAGTCGAGAGTAACGACTTATCGACAGCACGATTGGTAGACACAACAATTGGTCGAGATAACCATTGGTTCATAGGATTATGGTTTACATTCGCAGCGGTACCTCTCAGAACGTACTGACCTCTCAAAACGTAACGTTCGTTTTTGGAAATAATATCTTTTAGAATGTAGTCCTCAGAACGTACAGCACTATAACATATTATTTCCGAATAGGCCCCCGTGTCATCTTTTGTACTCTAAGTAAAATCTATATAGAAGGCCTTCTGAACGATGTTATTTCTTAAAGGGCCCCGGGGCACTTTAGGTATAGGCGCCTTGGGGAAACTGCCACACATATTTCGGAAACTCGGAAAATTGCCCCACCGGAAAATTGCCACACATTCAAAGCGTTTCTCGGACGAACGGCGATTTGTGCTCGTCTCCTTAATGAAAACCATGTGGCAATTTTCCGGTGGGGCAATTTTTCTGTGTGTGGCAGTTTTCCGGGTTGCTGAAAGATGTGTGGCAATCTTCCGGGTAGGGGGCAATTTACCGCCAAACTGTTTGCACTTATTCAAATGTTTTTTTTTTCCAAGTTTCGTTGACCATTTCATGTCGACCAATGTCGACTAATCGTTATATCGACCAGTCGTTACTGTCGACCAATCGTTAGTTCGATCAAACGTGCTGTCGACCAATCGTTATGTCGACCAACCGTTTGTCGACCAATCGTTACATACCCACTATACACATGTACGGCTGTGACTGGTCTGAAATAATGTTAAGATATCTCGTGACACACAAATGCCGTTCTACAGGTATTAAGGAGCCCGATGCCCACCATGGAAACAGATCTCAGACCATTACATAGCCTCCACCATCTTGTATAGTCAGCTGGAATCCATCGATTTATGTTGTTGACGCCATATGTTGGACAGTCCATTGACGTATATTAAGTGAAAATGTAATTCATCGGACCAAGCAAGTTTTTTCCAGTCCTCCAGATCCCAGTTTTGGCGATCCCATGTTTACGAAAGATGAATTTGTTGGCTTTTGTCAGAGATGAGCGGTACACTAATGTGATGTCTGCCCGTTTGCCCCATTGTGCAGCAGGCTGTGTGTGCTAAATTCTCACCTCGATACCGCTGTTGTATCATCTTGAATGTTTCTATGCTGCCTCGCGGCTGCTCACCGCAATGGAGCTCGTCTGTTCCCTCGTACAATCCTCCCGAGCCACCATTGCCCCTTTTTTAAAGTCGCTTAAATCACGAGTCTTTCTCATACTAAGAGAAGCCGCCAACGATAACCGATAACTCGGGTACAGTTGGCAAATTCTGAGCGAAGCTATTGCAAAATCTAAGCTCATTAATGTGTCTATTGTAACAAACGCACTCGTAAAATTTATGACTTCCAGAACAAAAGTACGAGGCATTCTAAAAAAGAAATGCCTAAAACTGATCATGAACTACTTTCCTTCACGCCTTCACGTTGGTTGTGATCAGGCTGCATGTAAACAAAGCGGAAAGACACACTCAGACCGGGAACAACGTTTTTCATTTTGTATCGCGAAAGACAGACACACAAACTTCCTTTTATTATTATAGATTACGCAAGTGTTGAGCTAACATACAGTCTTTCCATTTCTTCGTTTTTCAATTCAAACGATTTTTTTTTAAATTCATTTTATAGAGCCGACTTTCGTGAAACGGTTCAAGTTAAAGGCCATCCAGGTTTAGTTGAAATTCCTCAATGACACGGAATTTCGGGTATCGGAAGGCGTCAAAACCTGACCATGGAAGACGTCCAATCGCATGCCAAAAACCACAGTGATTGGATGTCTCATGTTATAGCTACGCCCGAACAACTAATTGTCTCGAGTACCGTACAGAGAGTGGATTTTTTCAATTATTAAAACTGGTCAGTTTTTTAATGGTCATTATTTTTATACGAGACGACCAATCACCATGATAACAACCCCATGTCACTCACCATGTCCTTTCATTTCTCTGTGGCAAGTAACACCACGATCGGTTGAAGATCTTTGGAGGTAACAAACGACCCCTTCCCAAAACACGGAAAACCCCCTAAAATGCAAGTTTTAGGACATTTCAAATGACACGGAATTTCGTGAATCAGAAGGCGTCAAAACCTGACCACGGACGATGTCCAATCGTATGCAAAAAATAACGGTGATCGGATGTGTCATCTCGTGCATATGCCCGAACAACTAATTGTCTCGAGTATCGTAAATAGAGCTCCGCTCGGCCTTCGGTCTCGCTTCGCTCAATTATTGCTATCTACGCTTCGTATGCATCTGAATCCTTTCCAGTGAGCTGTTTATAAAGCTATCACAGCGTCGTACGTACAGTAAGCGAGGATAGCACATACCTGATTGCTATTGGGCGTTCTTAATAATTTTGCACTTCACTTTAAATACTTACTGCGAAAACACCAATTCACATAACCTGAGAAATAACTGACATTTGGGAAGAAATCTTTTAAATAGGAAATTCAACAATGAAGGTCTATTTAGTGCATTCCTGCTCCATATGATGGATTTTCTACGTTACTTTCGGCAGCGTCTGGCTACGTTTTACGTTTTCTGGCAGTGAAAATCTTCCAAATACGTGGAGACAACGTGAATAAACAAAGTCATCGCTCTTTCCACATTTTTCTTTAATTAATACACAACAACCGAAAAATTGTATCTGAACACCGCTGGGATCAAAACCCAGATCTCTCGATAACTAGTCGAGTGCGTTAGCCTTACGCTACGGTGGCCAACAATTAACAGCGCTACGTGTGTCTATCTGTCAGCATCTGACATCACAAATCTGTAACACCGTGGATTGTTGGCCACCGTAGCGCAAGGCGAGCGCACTCGGCTAATTATCGAGAGATCTGGGATTCGATCCCAGCGGTGTTCAGATACAATTTTTCGGTTGCTGTGTGTTAATTAAAGAAAAACGTGGAAAGAACGATGATTTTGTTTGTTCACGTTTTCTAACATTTTGTCTTGCTTGTTTAGCTAAATGGCTAAGGATTGTGTCTGCCTTTTGCGCACGTTCTTAACAAGTCCCTTGATGGTTTTCTCAAATGATTTTAAACCAAGGCTCTCCAAAATCTTTGTCTTCGTAATATTTCGCAATTGAATTGGAGAATAGATTCTTGCACACCATCTTGAATGTTTCTATGCTGATGAATACATCTTTGTCAGTGTGGTATTGTTATTGAATTGATCTGAATTTTGAGTACACTGTTAAAACATTTTATGGTAGGTTGCACCAAAAAGTGGTGCCGAACCAGCTGCACCACTTTCTGAGAAAATATGCACCATTGTGAGGTGCAAAACAAAACCCAACAACATGGTGCAACGTACTTCTCACCTGCTGCTCTGATAAAATTCGTTTTCGTTTTGATATGTTCCAATGAAGAAAGTTCGTTTGTGTTCCGACGTAGCTAGTGGAAATCTTAGCGCGTGTTTCGATATATTTGTTGGAATCCCCCCCCCCTTAAGAAGAAATCGTGGAACATTCCGACTGGTTTGTGTTGCTAAAGAAAGAGTGACTTGTTTATTTTCGTCCAGAACGCCACGTCGAAAACAATTGTGACATCATCAGAATGAAAATAACATCTGTATTAATGAATGAAATACGGGATTACAATATTGTACAATACAAATTTTGAAGAGGAGAATCTCTCTATTGGTGTAAATATGACATGAACGATAAGTCAGATAATATCTGAAAACTTGAAAATTTCGTCGTCCTGGAGCGGGAGTCGAACTCGTGTTTCCCAGATAGCGCCCGGGTATGTTATAACATTTGTATATGTTATGCCCAACATTTTTATGTTGTTTTACTCATTGAATAAAACTTTCCTAACGGACACTCCGGAATAGCAAGCACCTCCATTTAGCAGAAAATTTTGTGATACGTGAAAATGTTGTGTATATACGGTTCTGTATATTTACTCGGACTCTCTGGTTAACAGACATTGATCCTAGTTATAAGACAGCTAATAACATGAAGGTTCAAGGGAAGAATCTGTAAATTTTTACCAAGAAGAATTTCTTTCGTTCCTTTGAGCAGAAGCAGGTTGACTTCTTATTCTCGAAATTCCCATTACTTGTTCTTGGTTTCAACAGAATCGATCTTTTTTTTTTTTTTTTTTTTTTTGAGAAATGGATACAACAGTTTCCTTTGTTCATCTTATTAACCCAAACGCCTACCCTGACCTCCCTCCCTTTGCTGCATTCCAAAGAGGACCGATTCCACTGCCCTGAACCACTTTTGCTGCATTACAAAGAGACCTGATTCCACTGCCCTGAACCCCTTGCTGTACTCTAAAGAGGGCCGATTCCACTGCCCTGAAAAGATACCAAGCTGCCCCCAATAGAGTCTGCTGTTGATTTCGTTGCATTTTTTTAACAAAATGAGACTGCATGAGACCTTGAACATGAAAGATAAATTTAGCAAACCACCCCTTTGTGAAAGTGAATCAGCCCATCATCTTCCTTCGTTGTCAACTGTCGCTATTGCTTCAGTTCACAGTGAATTTTTATTTGGACAACTCGTTGGTTTTGAAAACCGTGACAAAAAGAAAACGATCAACGTCGAAAGAAAAATCTAAATAAAATGTTGCAGAAAAAGAAAATTTAAGTGCATCTGAATTCTTCAAAGAAGGAAAAACGCAAATAAGAGAACTTTACAGAAACAACGAGGAAATCAACAAACAGGTACATCAATGAAAAAAGGTAGAACATTGAAGTTTGAAAAACTGAGAGTGGTGCAAATGATTTTGTAGATTTGAATTGGTTTAATTCAGTCCTGTCAAAGAAGAGCCATGTTAACAGCCGTCTGCTACAAGACAAGGAATTCAAGCCAGTATGTAACTAATTAATCATACACAAGATCAGGATATTCACACTTTTTTAGAACGGTTTTCCAGCAATGTAATTAATTAATGATCAAAATAAAATATTTTCGTTCTTAAATGTTCTATCTGGACTATGAACCTACATCTAGATTTCTAAGATAACAGAGCATTTCTTGAAATTGGTAGTGGTATTTTATTCCATTCCTGTTCTACTGTTTCCCAGAGTTCTATAATTGCTTTAGGTGTCTGCGTTTAGAAAGCGCTCTTTGTAGCACTCCGAAGGCACATTAGTCATCGGTGATACATCAGGGGACTTTGAAGGAATAACAGCAAAAGATATAGACCCGTCCCTTTTTTAATTTTTTCAAAAAAATAGGGTGGTATATTTTGATGTATGAGTGGTAGCCTTATGCTGATGGAGTTTTACTATGTGAAGGCTCTGTGGATAAAGGAATGGTACTTCCTCTTTAAATATAGGGATAAAAACATTATTTTGGTAATATGTTGAATTGATTTTAACATCTTTCAACGTTAATTTCTCAATGTACAAGAAACCAGCGTAAACATGAATCTTTTACTGAAACTTTCTTTGAATTCTTAGAACCGAGTTTGTAAGGCATTTTCGGCGCAAAAAAGTCGATTTACTGACCTGATAAAAGGTCGTAAATCGACCTTTTTTGTTACAATCGTTTAAGTAGATCCATGTTTCATCAATAGTCACAATAAATTTCCATTTTTCTCCGGCCAAGTGATTTTCATAAAGAAGTCTATACGGTGTTTTGCCGTCAGCCACTTGCCTAGGATAAAGGCTTTCAACATTATGTTTTTTTTTTTTTTTTTTTTTTTTTGGTTTTTCAGATTCAAATATTTGTTTATTACGTTGTTTATGGTTGATACTAAGATTTTTAACGACTTAGCGACTGCTCGTTGAGTCGGTGGATTTTTCATTTAAGACCAGAGACCTTACACTTGAAATAGTCGTAGAAAGTACGTACCTTCTTTGGATGTTCTTTTGGTGTTCTCTTTCCTATTAAAACAATGCTTGAATATTTCCCTCTATTATTAATAATATTGCATATTTCACATTTAAAAATGCTAATTCCATGATTTCCGCAGCGTTTCTTAATTACAGGATACGAATATTTCTCTTCGTAAAGAACAAAAACATAACCTTCTATCCATAGCTTGTTTACCTGCGCTCTTAGCGGACGATGTTTAACTGCAGCAGATGTTTCTTTTGTTTTCATCTAACATGCTGTTGCCAGTTTCAATTCTTTGAACTTCTTTTCTTTTCAGTAAGTTCATATCAAAAGCTTTCTAAAAGTGTGCGAGCATCCTCTGAATGTACGTTATAACGAAGTAAATTTCTCCGTCATTTTTGGTCCACGCCGGGGTATCGAACCCGAGTCCACTTATTCCGGAACAAGTCGCTCTACCAACTGAGCTACGCAGACGTTCGTTCTTGCTGCTATCTGCCTTTATGTCGTGTGCGTGCAGTGGGGCAGACACGTCACTTCTCCCCCCCCCCCGAAAGAGTTCCGGGGCATGGCCCACGAGTCAGCAGTGACCATGAATCGTCGTAGGAAGCCATCCGCTGAAGAACGTGCACTTGAGAACTCCCAGTCAATCTGGTGTGTGGAATGCAACGTCATATACATTTTATTTTTCGAAGCGCTGAAGAAGGTATTCTCTTATTTTTCTTGACTTGCGGTGTGGAAAGAACATCACACCATTGCGAGATCTTTAACGGTCGGGTTATCCGGGAAGTTCGGGCACCATTATAACGAAGTAAATTTCTCCGTCATTTTTGGTGCACGCCGGGGATCGAACCCGAGTCCACTTATTCCGGCTCTACCAACTGAGCTACGTAGACAATCGCTCTTGCTGCTATCTGCCTTTATGTCGTGTGCGACCTGCGGGGCAAGCACGTCACAACGTATTTAGCAGAACGCATCGAAATACGTACATTATACGTACTGTAGTTTGAAATACAAATATCGTACATGTACTGTATATATACGCGTACGTATTTTTTCTCACTGTTAAACAATAACGAAAAAATTAAACATTTCATCAAAAACCATTATTTTAATTATACAGTAGTACCCGTTTTTAACGAGTCGGCATTTATATCTCAGATTTAACGAGCAGAACGAGAACCACTGTTTGGAATAATGTTAATTCAAAGCTAATTTGATCGTTTTTGACGAACAAAATGTAATCAAGTTCCCGGATTTAACGACGCAGAGAAAAGCTGCAAAACAGAATTTAAGGAAATTCCATATTTAACGAGGCAAGGAAAATCTGACGCGTAGGGTCCTAGAATGGAGAAATAGAATTTGGGACATACAGAACGAAACTGTAACAGCGCAGGGGAATCCTTGTGTGCTAGTGGAATAATATTAATCGAAAATTAATGGGGAGGGAGTACAAAAAACGCTCAATGAGCGAGATGGGCAAGAGACTTTCTCCCCTCTCCACTCTAAAGGGATGTACCTTAGGTTTATCGTGTCAGGAAAGTTAAGCCACTAACTCCTAGACAACATGGGTGGTGTCCTCGCACATGTAAGTAGACTTCTGGACTACAGTTGCAAAGAGGAAAAGGGAATAACGGAATGGGGATGTCAGCGTAGGAGAAACAAGAAATAACTGTTCCTGGAATTACACACATCGTCAAAAAAAACGTTGCACCCAGAAGGACGTGTCGGGTTGCAATGTTATTCGGGAGGAAGGTAAAGGTTACCAGGAACAATAAACGATTAAACATTGAGACTGATATGGGTAATATTTAATCAGCTACACGCCAATAAGTACTGTCTCTCAGTATGGCGTCTGGGCCGCCATCTTTGCTCACACAGCATGCCAGATGTCTCGGCATAGAGTTTTACAGGTTTCTAATGGCGTCCTGTAATAAGCCATCCCATGCAGCTTGAATCTTCTCACGCAGTTCCTGCAGATTGTGCGATGAGGGTGGTGTGTGGATAGCGCGTCCAATAGCATCCCACGCATTTTCCATCGGCGATAGGACTGGCGATGCGGCTGGCCATGGCAGAGTGTCAGTGCCATGAAAGCAAGCTCTCGAGACAGCAGCAGTGTGCAGACGAGCGTTGTCCTATTGGAAAATCGCACCGGAGTGAGCGTTCAGAAAAAAGTGGGGCAAATGGTTGGGCTGTCAAAGTGCCTGTAATGAACACCAAAGGTGATCTGGCATCGTAGGCAATTGCACCTCACACCATGACACCCGGCCTTCTGGACGTGTGACGCTCGACAACAAACCGTTCACCTTGGTGCTGACCACGGTGCCTCCACACATGGATTCGGTGGTTGTCTCCTCCAAGACAAAAGCGGGACTCGTCAGTGAAGCCATTCTGACTGGCTCCATGACAATCTGGCACGACACCATTGCAATCTTTGGCGACGATGCAATGGTGTTAAAAGCAGTCGTCATAACGGTCTGCGTGCGTGTAGTCCTACGTCGTGCAGCCGTCTACCAATGGTGCTGGCACTAATCGGACGATGCGTGGAGGACACCATTGCTCCTTGAATTTCCGCAATCGTGGCTGTTAGGTCACTCCGTGCAAATCGGACAACCCATCAGTTCTTTCTCGCCGTGGTTCGTCTAGGAGTCCCAGAACCTTCCTTTCGCTGCTGCGTGCCTTGTTCTATCCACTGCTTTTTTTTTTTTTTTCATTTTTCCATGATAAAGTCTTCATATTTTATGTTAAATGGATTAATAGTCTTCGAGACATTACGCCAATAGTCTTTTTATTATTTTTGTTACTTTGGATATTCCACTCGTTAGATTGAGGAAGTTTGGTAAGCAAAGTATTGCGTAGAACATCAAACAAAGGTCTTCGCTCTTTCCACGTTTATAAGTGAGTCACGGAAAAATTCTCATTGGCCGCCACCGGGAGTCGAACCCAGGGTCTTCCAGTTACGCACCGGATATGCTTCGGCTACACCACAGCGGCCTCGAATTCCTCCAGACTCACACACGCTAACTGCCAAGCCAGTTGGCAGGTTGCTTCTTGGAGCCCCGCACAATGCTGGGGATTCCCCAAAGATGGTAAGCAGCAACTGAAGAAATAATTAGAAGGCGAATGAATAAATAATTAATACAGACATTTAACGTGGACCAGGAACATCAAACAAAGGTCTTCGCTCTTTCCACGTTTATAATTGAGTCACGGAATAATTCTCATTGGCCACCACCGGGAGTCGAACCCACCGGGAGTTCGCCTTCTAATTATTTCTTCAGTTGCTGCTTACCATCTTTGGTGAATCCCCAGCATTGTGCGGGGCTCCAAGAAGCAACCTGCCAACTGGCTTGGCAGTTAGCGTGTGTGAGTCTGGAGGAATTGGATGCCTCTGTGGTGTAGCGGAAGCATATCCAGCGCGTAACTGGAAGACCCTGGGTTCGACTCCCGGTGGCGGCCAATGCGAATTCTTCCGTAACTCACTTATAAATGTGGAAGGAGCGAAGACCTTTGCTTGATGCTCCTGGTCCACATTAAATGTCTGTATTAATTATTGCGTAGAAATCTCGCCATGAGACATGTGTCAATATAAAATTAATACTATCAAAGGCATGTACTCGTTTGATTCAAAAATTTGTTTTGTAAAAAACAGTTTTTCCTTATCAATGAATTTTGAATGGCGATAAACGTACCCACATGATAACTCTAATACCAAGATCTCATTGAGATATGGGCTCCATACAATATTAAGAATGCAAATAATAATACATTTTATAAATGCTCAGGGATATTAGCAACTTTTTTGAAATTGCGAAATTTGAAAAAAAAAAAAAGTACCAGTATCCAATGTCATTGCTTCAGTTGAGGAGTCATTGATAGAAAGCGATATAAACATTGATAAAAAAACTGTTTGACATTGTGTCAGCCGAATAATGACGTCAAATTTCTTTCCATAGTTAGTAACTGTTTGCAAAATCAAATATAAGAGTCTTTTACGAATCTGATGGACTTCAGTAAAGCGGTTTCAGATACTGTAAAAGAATACTAGACAAATGACAAAAATTATTGCTCTAATATAATATACGAAATTTGCATTTGAATTTCAGTGCATTAGTATATTAACTGATTTGTCTTGTTATTTATTCTTGCGAAAGAATTATGCACTCTTGTGCAGACATCCTTTGACAGTGGAACAGGAGAACAATCTTCCAATGGGAATGTCCCAGGTGAAATGTCCTCCAATGAGAATGTTCCAGAGGAAAATTGCGTCATTGTCTCCGAAAAAGGTTTGTTAGAGTATTTTATCTTTCCCTTTTTTTCCCCATTTTTCTTCTCTTTCTTTTTTAAAAATTGACGATGTCATCGCTCTGTCCACGTTATTTTATAAATAACGCATAGCGACTGAAAAATTGTGTTCCGACACCGCTGGGAACGAACCCCAGATCTCTCGATAACTAGTCGAGTGCGTTCAATTTTTCAGTCGCTATGCGCTGTTTATAAAATAACGTGGACAGAGCGATGACATCGTCCATTTTCATTATCTCCACGTATTTGATATATATTTACCATTTGTATCGCCCTTTGAATTTATCAGCTAGAATTAAATAGCTGTTGCGTTAAATGCCACCAGATGACGACATCTCAGTTGCTGAGACCATCAACACGGATTCGTGTAGTCAGATGCTGACTGATAAACCACGCGTGGCGCTGAGAATTGTTGACGCCGTAGCGTAAATGCGAACGCACTCGACTAGTTATCGAGAGATCTGGGGTTCGTTCCCAGCGGTGTCGGAACACAGTTTTTCAGTCGCTATGGCTATGCGTTGTTTATAAAATAACGTGGACAGAGCGATGGCATCGTTCATTTTCATTATCTCCACGTATTTGATATATATTTATCTTTCTTTTGTTTTGTTTAAATATAACACTAATCGGTTACCGTGTAACACTGCTTTCGAGTCTTTTATTAAGGACAAATGCTAGTAAAATTGAAGTTAAAAATATCAAATTCCGTGTTTGTAAGTTCTAGAAACACTATTTAGGAACTGTTGAAATACAACACTTATATTTATTAGAAGATTTGATGAGATGCTTATTATCACACTGTAAAAATGAAAATTAACTGCTCTTCATGCATTAATTTCGATGACATCTACAAATCCGCTATCATCATCATCGTCGTCAACCATAATCAATCCACTGCTGGATGAAGGTCTCCCCAACTTTCTTCCACAACTGTCTGTTTTGAGCCAGTCTCTTTCATGTTACTCCGGCAGGCTTTCGAACTTCATCCATCCACCCCCATGCAGTCTTTTTTATCCCTCGGTATCCAGTCTAAAGTTTCGGTTGTCCATCGGTGGTCAGTTCTTCTGGCAACATATCCAGTCCATTGCCGTTCTTGGGAGTTCACTCTGATCACGATGACTTCCACTCTTGTCGTTTTCCTTATCCACGAGTTCCTCATTTTATCTTTCAGGTTACAACAAGCATACATCTCCCCGTGCTTCCTTCAGCTGTCTGCAGCCTTTGTATGTCTTTTTTAAGTTGAGGTCCATGTCTCTGCTCTATACATAAAAACCGGAAGGATGCATTGATTAAACACTTTATAACGAAGTAAATTTCTCCGTCATTTTTGTCCACGCCGGGCGGCTCGAACCCGGGTCCCCTCATTCCGGAATAAGTCGCTCTACCAATTGAGCTACGCAGACGTTCGGAGTCGCTGCTATCTGCCTTTATGTCGTGTTGTGCGTGCTGGGCACGTCACACCCCCCCGCCCCAAAAAAGGAGGGCCGGGGCATGGCGCACGGGTCAGCCGTGACCATGAATCGTCGCAAGCAGCCATCCGCTGTAGAACGTATACATGAGAACTCCCAGTCAATCTAGTGTGTGGAATGCAACATCACACACTTTTATTTTTTGAAGCGCTGGAGAAGGAATTCTCTTATTTTTCCTATCTCGCGGTGTGGAAAGAACATCACACCATTGCGAGATTTTGAACGGTCGGGTCATCCGGAAAGTTCGGGCGTCATTATAACGAAGTAAATTTCTCCGTCATTTTTGTCCACGCCGGGCGGCTTGAACTCGGGTCCCCTCATTTCGGAATAAGTCGCTCTACCAATTGAGCTACGCGGACGTTCGTTATCGCTGCTATCTGCCTTTATGCCGTGTTGTGCGTGCTGGGCACGTCACAACTTTTCTTTTAAGACATAATGGCATATTGTTCATGAAAATTGTACTATTTCTCCCAAAAGTTCTATAGCCAAGTTTTATATGCTGATTAATTTCCTAATAAATGATTGCTTCCTAATAATAATTACAAATAATTGCTTGTAACCTATTGTCGAAGGTAAATGTAGGCATCGGTTACCTCGAGCTTTTCCCTATCAATCGCAAAATCTTCATTTCTTGTAAAAGCATTGTACATCAGTTTTATCTTCTGAAAGTCCATTTTTAATCCCAACTTCTTTACTCTTATCAGCAAAGTCCTGGAGCATACTCTGCAGCTCTGAAGGAGTAGTTGCAATGTGCTAGCATATCAGTGTGTATATAGCAGATTTCAGGGTGCCAGAAGAACGTACTACCGATGCACAACCGAAATTTTAGACTGGATATCAAGAGACAGAAAAATACTCAGAATCAGTCAGAAGATGGTTGACTGAAATTTGCAAAACATGCCGGAGTACCACGGAGGAGAGTGGCTCAAGACAGATAGTTATGGCGGAAACTTGGGGAGACCTTCCTCCAGTAGTGGATTGGTAATGGCTGACAATGATGATGATGATGCCAGTTTATAAGGCACACCTGTCCTCGTCATATTACTGACTTACTCCAACACATAACTCGCCACGTGTGCTTGGTGCGCGGTATAAAAAAATTCATAGCAGCTTTTCGAATACCAGTTAGCGCACCAATGAAGGTCTGAATGGGCTAAACGAGTTATCTGAGCTGCTTGGAACGTGCATCCACTCACAACCGAAGGAAATTTCTTACAGCGAAGGGTGCGACACTCAAGAAACTGAAAAGCTTGTGATCAACAGCAAAGTGTCAAAAGTTCCTAGTGAAATTCTGTTTGAGATTTACTTCGTGTTCCACAAATACAATTACATCATTATTCAATAATGATCGTACTATTATGTATTTAATAATCATTTATTAGGTTGGTGTGAATTAAATGTCCAGCAAAAGACCCGCACACGTGGACGGCAAGAACGGAAAAGTAGGACAACTTACCTAGGCAAAATAATCCCTCCTGGCATCGACACATAGTTGCCATCCGTCCTTTAAGGCCATGATCTCGGAACGAAAAAAGTCTTGTGGCTGGGACCCGAAGAAATCATCAACTGGATGTTGAACCTCGTTGTCTGTCGCGACGAAACAGATGATAGTCTGTCGGAGACAAATCCGGGAAATAGTCAGGATGACGTAGTGCCTCATAGCCCAAGGTACTTACGGTCAGCATCGTTCGTTGTGCGCCATGATGGCGTGCGTTGTCCTGGAGCAGAAAAACACCATGTCTGTTGACCAATGCCGGTTGTTTCTGCATCAATTTCCGGTGCATCTGGTGTAATTTAGCACAATAACGTTCTGCAGTGATGGTTTGGCCTCTTGCCAAGAAACTCCGATGAATTATCCCAGTTGGGAACCACCAGACAAGGAATATCAACTTCTTGGCGTGTAGGGGGGACTTAGGATGCCGTCCAGCAGGCTGTGCCTTGTTTAACCATTGTGAAGATCGTTTCCGATTATCATAAAGGACCAAGTTCTCGTCGCAGGTGACGATTCGATGCAGTAGAGGTTCCTGGTTATTCTTGGCAAGCAACGACGTGCAGACTTTTAAACGCCTAGTATTGTTGGCAATTGTCAACTCATGCGGCAGCCACATGTCCAGCTTTTGAACCTTACCTAGCGAAGCCAGACGCTGTATAATTGTCGTGTGGTGGACACCTACCTCTGCCTAGCGGCAGAGGATACGCTTCAACCACACGTAACAGATCATCGTCAGAAACAACAAAGGGTACGCTTCAACCACACGTAACAGATCATCGTCAGAAACAACAACAGGTCGGTGATCACGTGCTTCGTTTTGCGGAACAGTATCTCCGCTTCGAAACTTCCCAAACCATCACCGAATGGTTCGTTCGTTAGCTGTATTCTCCCCAAACACTTTGTTAACGTTTCGAGCAGCAATCCTGCAGAATGGCCCAGTTTAAATTCATAGAGGAAGATGACTCTTAAATCCGGCGTCTGCATGTTTCCTTTGCAAGCCACGTTTCGTCCAAACAAACCACGCATGAACATTGTCCTTCACACACGTGCTAGCTATTTATAGTAACTCTGTGACGTAATACCCGCTACACCTGTGGGTGGTTCCATTCCGCTGTGGAGGAGGCCTGTCTCCACTGCTCGTTCACGCCGGATATTTCATTCGAACCAATCCAATACTTAGAAAATTACGTTTATTCCTTTCTTCTTGGTAATGAATAAAACGAAGTCCATTTACAGTAGCGTAGGTAGTGATGTTGGGGTCCTGGTGCAGAAGCCTACAGTGGGGTCTCGCTGTTCCGCACATATACTGTACTAACTTGTAAGTAATAGAAAAAAAATTAGAGATAGGAGTGACGGAATTTAACATGGGCATCTCCCACGCATAGTTGAAGAGATACCAGCAGAACGCATGCGTCAAATAGGCGGACAGCAGGGCTTCCCTAAGGCGTATTGTAGTCAGCGACCATTGGTAAACATGGTACTCTGAGCGATTTTGATTGTGGGCGCGTTGTTGGCGCAAGACAGATGGGTCATTCTATTGCCCAAGTAGTGAAAACGAGAGATGAGCTCGGGCCCGGGCTCGGACGGGCTCAGAATTCATTAACTACTGAAAAACCCGGGTACGGGTTGGGCCCGGGCTCGGAATTACACGTCTTGAATTGCATTACTGTAATTAATTCCGGGCCCGGTTGAATTACACGTGTTGAATTTCATTGTGCATTTGTTACCATGGTGGAAGAATTTTCAATTTCCTAAGCTAGCTGCCATTGCAAGACAAATTTTGCTTAGCAAGACTTGCATTATGCATTGTCCAAAGCTATGGCCCAAGCAAGGATTAGTTTAATTAGGTCTGGTATCGAAAAACTGGGAAAAAATCACATTCACATTTTTTGTATTTTATTAAAAATCAAGAATCTTATCTTTAAAATGATGTAATAATTTCCAAAATTGTGCAGTTAGAAGTATTGTTATTTTTTTTTTAATTTCCTCACTCTCGCGATTTTTGGGGTGACGTAGGTTTTTAGTGCAGCAGGTCGAGTTTTAGAGAAAAGAAGGTCGAGTTGAAGCGCTGAGGCATTAGATGCAATTCTTTCTCTCTCTCTCTCTCTCTTTTCATGATAAACTTGATCTGGAAACTGCACACATATGTTAATATTGTGATTATTATTCTATTAGGCGCAAAGCTTTGTTAATGTTACAAAATGCAGAGTAATCTGGTCTGGAATGCTTTTACGTTCTTTTTTTTATTTTAGAAATTTCGCTACGTGCTTTTTTTATATTCTACTGCATCAATCTAAACTACCTTTACCAATTAGCATATATGTAAAAATTATATTGCAAAGATTAGTTTTCTAGAGTATACATTTCAAACACTTGCAACTGTCTGTACGGCGTTGTACGTTTTATAATGCAATTTATTCCAAATAAAAGTAAATTTAGAAATCAAAAAGAAATAACGAATGGAATTTTTTCTTTTCTAAACGATTTTCTTCTCTTCGGCTTTTATAAAAATTACTGATTCCCCTGATACGGTCGAAGGGTACGTTGATTACTTATTTATTTTCAAACCCACATTTTAGAACATTTGGCTTTATGCGCAGTATTTCTAAAAACATATTAATATTGTGAAGTGGATTAACTGAACCAAACTTTTTAAACTAATGATTTTTAAACTAATCCTTGCTTGGGCCATATCTTTGGCCAGTGTATAATGATCATCAGATCATATGTAGAGGATTTTAGGAAGGGAGTGTCTGACCCCAGGTCTTAAACAACCCTTAGAAATAGGAAGCTAGGAGATCTGGAGATCTGGGCTAGCTTGCCCGATAGGAAAGTGACACGGAAGCGAAGAACAAAGGGGGAGGAAGCCGCTCTTATTTTTATTACCGGGGGTCCAGTACCCGGGGTCCGACGGCTTAACGTGCTCATCCGACGCACGGCGGATATTTAGTGGATCAAGTGTTCGTACCTGCCTGGGATCGAACCTGAGGTCCTTTCCGTGGCAGTCACGAAAGTTGCCCACTAGGCCACCCGCGGCCCATTCAGTGTATAATGCATAAATGCAAGCCTTCATAAACAAAATTTTCCAAGAATGCGCGCCCGGGGTCAGCAAACACATGTAATCAAAGAAAGCGGGCCGGGCCCGGTCTCTAGGCTTTTGGACCTGGGCTGGCCTGGGCTCCTCAAATTGAGCTCGAACTCATCTCTAGTGAAAACCCTATGGCTCCCGTGGCCAACACTATCAAGGGTGCACCGCGAGTATACCGTCAACGCACGCAGCAGTGCCCAGCAGGCAAGCGGTGGCTAACCACACGCTACTGATGACCGGGGTCGACGAAGATTACCCTGGAGTTCGGGATCGCTCACAGCATCGCTTCACGAGCTTGGAGAGCATTTCAAACGACAGGAACAGCTGTCCGAGAGTTTAGCAGTGGTCGTCCACGAGCAACCACGGCGGCGGACGACCGGTATATTGTCCTACAGGCGAGAAGAGACAGACGGCAGACAGCGAGAGAAATCGAAAGGCACATGCAACAGACAACTGGACGTCCATTATCGTGTTTTACCGTGGCCAGGAGGCAGCACAAAGGTTGTCTATTTGCACGATGACCAGTACGGTGTGTGCCATTAACGCCTGCTCATCGGAGACGGTGGTTTCTATGGTGCCAGGAACACAAGAACTGGACACATCAGCAATGGGGTCGAGTTCTCTTTACGGATGAGAGCCGATTTAGTCTGACGAGCGATTCTGGATGTATACACATCTGGAGAGAGCAGGGGACACGCAATCACACCTCCAACATCATCGAAAGAGACCGGTTTGGAGGTGGCGGAGTTCTGGTTTGGGGCGGTATCATGCTTGGTAGCCGTACTGACCTCCATATCTTCCAAGGAGGTTCAGTCACTGGTGTCCGCTATTGTACCGAAGTTCTCCTGCCTCACGTGCGTCTGTTTAGAGGTGCTGTGGGTCCTGAGTTCCTCTTCATGGACGACAACGCTACACCTCATTGTACAGTGGCTGTCGCAGAGCTGTTGGAGAGTGTAGATATTCAACGCATGGATTGGCCTGCAAGGTCTTCTGACCTAAATCCAATCGAACACGTGTTGGACCTTCTCGGGAGACGTTTGGCAGCACGCCACCAACCGCCAGCAACTATTCCGCAGCTGCGATTGGCGCTACAAGAGGAATAGGTCTCGATGCCTCAACAGCTCCTTGACAACCTCGTCTTCAGCATGGACAGACGTTGTAAGTCCTGCAACGCAGTCAGGGGTGATCACATCCCCTACTAAAGGCTGGATTTTTCTTGGCAGCCGCCTGTCACATGGACGTTTCTGTCTGCTGTCCAGTTGTGCTCGCAGCTACCTTTTCAATTAAGTGCCTTTGTGTCCTTCGGATTCCTTGTTTGGACGGTTTGCTCACTTGTCCCATATTCTTACATTTTGGGAATCTTATGGTATGATTTGAGTCTATGTGGAGCACTTCTACACGACGTTACATTCGAAAAACCGTCTCGTTCTTAATTTTTGCACGCCAGTGTATGATTACCTCGGCCATACAACGCATTCAGGCTACTCATATTCACAAACGTCGTCTATTGGTCTCGGCTAACGAAGTTCCTTGCTATTATTCAAGTACGTCGAAACCTGAATCCTCAACATCTTCTACTTCACTTCCGTTTATCAATCTGAGCTCTACTCCTTTGACTCAACCACAGATTAAGGTCTTGTCTCATGGATATAAATTTGCTTCGCCGATGTGTTCTGGAGCATATGTTAACACTGTTACCCAGGTTGAACAAGTAGTTAATGCCTTGCCGGAAACTCATCGAGATCATGTTAGACATTCTATCGCCAAGGTGGTGGCTAGATCTGACTCTCAACCCTTTAGGTCTCATTCCTCACAATCTGCTTGTTCAGAATCTTCTTACCAACGCTATGAGAGAAGTCAGTTTAAAGCAATTGCCCGTAATACTACTCTCGCTGTTATCAGTGCTGATAAATCACAGCAAATAGTAATACTGGATTCCAGTGACTATAACGCTAAAATGCATGCAGCTATCCAAAAGATTCCTCATAAAGTGATCTCTCAAGACCCGACTAAGGCCTTGATATCGGCCATTTCCAGACTAAAAGTCAGGGTTGTTTACCCCAGGTAATCTTTACAAACTTACATCCGCCCCCTGGACCCAGTATCCCACTTGCATTTGGTAAAATCAAGTTACATAAACCAGGTTGTCCAGTTCGTCCCCTGACCCCAAGTGCAAATAGCTCATCTAGGCCCCTTCAGGCAGCTCTGGCGAAGTTTTTGGCTCCCCTGACTAGTTCTTCCCCATATTCTATAAGAAGTTTCACCCAAGCTCTGGATATCATTCGATCATATTCTTTATAAGGCAATGTGGAGTCTTTATTTCCAAATGTGCCCGTCCCTACCGTTTGTAGCATTATCGAGAGGAAACATTCCACTTACCCTGGCCTTTCTCCTCTCGAAGTGGAGGCCATAATGTCAGCTTTACAGCTTGCAGCCTCACGCTCTTTTTTCAAATTTATTAATGTCATCTACCAACCATCGGGGGGGGGAACTTATGGGCTCCCATAAGCCCCCCCCCGGTTGTTGGTTATAGAATATGGGGAAGAACTCTTACAGGAATTAGAAAATACCGCTCTTTTAGTTTTTCCTTTCAAACCCCTTCTGCATATTTGTTATGTAGATGACATCCTGGTTTTTTTGGTCTTTTTCTGTTGAACAATTTCATTCCTTAACAGGTTTTTTATCCTCACAGTATCCTACGATTAAATTAACCATTGAGTTGGAACAACAAGGCTCCCTACCTTTTTATACTTCCTTCTTTCACATAGTTCTACAGGTTTACAATATTTCGTGTACAGGAAGCCTTCTGCGTATCCTGTACTTATTCCTCGCGACTCTTCACACCCATAAGGCCATAAGCTAGCTGCGTTTAGATTTCTACTCAAACGCTCCTATTCTCATTCTTCGAACCCCTCTTTACAACGAGCAGAATTTCAGAGGAATTTTGACAGTTGCTTCCACGTTTGGCTACTCTCACGACGACATATCCAGCCTGGACAGAAGGATGAATCGTCTTTAATTCACAGTATTGCAACGGGAGACGCAAACTGTATGATATGTGGTTACGATTGACTACAACCCAACCATTGTCAACATCCTTGGGAATGCCCGCGCTGGGTTCCATATTTCTTTTGGAATACGCACCTTCAATTTATTCAATTTGCTGCGCAAGGACAGTGACAAGATTCGCCCACTACGTAGATCTGGTGTTTATAACATCCCACTCGTTTCTTATTCACCGGATTCTGAAGACACCTCTTATATAGGCTCTACCCTACGTTCAGTGCAAGTGCGTGTGGCAGAGCACAAATATGCAGTTCGTGCTGGCTCTACATATTCTGCGTTTGCCCGCACAGTGGCGCAAGGTCAACTTTACCCAGACTGGAGTCGTACCACACTGATTGTCTCTGCTCCTGATAAACATTCTTTGTTGCTTGCTGAAAGTTTGTGTATTACACGGTTTGCCTCCAGGTGTTGCAACGACGATTTGCCTGTAATTATTCCTCGCCCTTGGATTCTGCTGTTGAACCAGCTGAATGCTTCACCTGTTGGACCTCCAGATACGTGAGTTAAATGTACATATAATTATTTGTAATATGCCATTTCCAGTTTGGCAACACCATTTGTTATTCCATGATTGTATATAAATCCCATGTAACCATCCTTTCGCGCAATTGGGTCCGATGATGAGGCTAAAGTAGCCTCGAAAGTGCTTGCCAGTGTAGCTGATTTTAACTTGTAAATAAATATCATTTTTTAAATGCAAGTTTTTAACTATTAAATCGTGCATACGACAGCTTCGGATTCTTCATAATACCGTGAATGCTACGCACCGTTTGGAGTGGTGTCTCCCCTGTCATTCTTGGACTGTGGAGCACTGGAAAGCTGTTCTTTGTGGAGTGATGAGTCATGCTTTTCAGTTTTCCAATCTGATGGGTATGTTTGTATTTGGCGACAGTATGGAGAACGATTTTCATCGGACTGTGTTCTTCCAACTGTTAAGTTTGGCGGAGGCTCCATCATGGTAGGGAGTTGTTTTTTCTGTGGATGGGACTCAGCCTGTTGGTTATTATACCACAAACCATAAAGTCTGAAGTGTACCTCAATTTTCTGGATACTTCCGCCCTGCCAACAAAGTGGCAGTATTATGGAAATGGCCGTTGTCTCTTCCAACACGATCGAGCTTCCTGCCAGACTGCACGGGGTGTGCAGGACTGGTTTCTTGAAAATCAGGTGGAATTGTTAGACTGGCGTACACCAAGTTCTGATCTGAAGCTTATAGGACACCTCTGTGATGAACTGGAGGGACGAATACTAAATCGATCACAACGACCGTTTCCGCTCTCCACTCTGGAGGTAGCTTTGCAGGACGAATGGCGATCCATTCCTATCGAGGCCTACCGGAAATTGGTTGATATTATGTCTCGACGTGTTGCGGCTATCATGCAAGCGAAAGGTAGACAGACTAACTACTAATTGCCATAATAAATCCATTGTCGCAAACTATTGTGGTGTCCAAATACGTTTGATAATATAGTTTATATCGTACGCTAGACACCTAAGAGAGTTTTATCGGCGTGGGCTGAGTTCTGTGTAGCGGAAAATAGGAAAAGCAAAATTTGCAAGCGGCAAGAAACTTCGTAGTCCACCCCAGTGCCCGAGTGTTTAGAGGCGTAAGTTTCTGGTTAGTAGTCCTTGCTGGACCCGGATTCAAGTCCCGAAAGGCCGCCTCCGTGGCACAGTGGTCTAAGTACTGGCTTGTGAACATTCGTCCGAGAAGTGTCCGGCTTCGAATTCTGGTGCAATATGGGTGTTGTGTTTGTCTTCCAGCGCTGGCTCTCTCCCTTCCCTGGAGCCAGTGGCTCTAAATTAGGGACAGGCGACTGCTTATAGCCCATCGATTTGCTCACTGTGGTCGTTATATTTTCAATCAAATAAAAAAAAAAAAAAAAACCCCGAAAGAGGCTTGGGTGCTGTTTTTGTCATACGACCTTAGCTTCTCCCTTAACCGGAACCTGCGGTCCTATGTCAGACATAAGCGACTGTTTGTAGTTCTGAGATTTGTTTATGGGGTTAGAAATAAAAAATACGTGAAGATATTTTAATTGTCATTCAAAGAAAACAATTAAAGAAGTGAGCTTCTCGGTTTTTATGATTTGGTAGCGTTCGTATTAGATAAATAGTATGTTCTCACTTAGATCACTTCGATGAAGCATTTTGATGATCATTTTCGACAAAGTATTCTATATCTTGTAAACAACCTTTCTCAAATTTGATACTCAGAGTGATGTCGATTGATGTTTGATAAGGGGGGAATGACACCCTCCCCTTTTCAAATGTATGCTTTTTAACAATTTCTGTATCATTCGTAACTTTCTTATTTTCAAAGCTTCCTCGTGTGCAACTATGGAGCTGTGGAAATCCTTCGACATATACACTTCCAAGGAACTTGCAACTGTTGACTCAGAATATGGAGGTCGGTATAAAATGCCCATTCAGTTTGATAACAATGAAATTCACAGTGCTATATAAATTTGTACTACGTTCTCTGCGTTTTATGTTGTGAATGATTTCTTTTTGCAGAAAATCGGATTTCGCGTGAAATAAATCCATCGGCTCGATAGCTGAGGGGACAGTGGCGTTAGCCTCTAACGTTTCATTCTAGATGGGCCCGATTCGAGTCCAGGTGAAGGCATGGTTGATGTATTTTTTCCGATGGCACTGGCTTTGTCCCTTCCCTGGAACAAATGTTCCTAAATTAGTGACGTGCAACTGCTTTATATCCCTCAGAGTTCCTCATAAGGAATGTTAAATCCCAGAAAAACAAGAAAGTTGACACCGAATTTTCGGGTGTAATAAGCACGTCTTTTGAATCCGTTCTGACTCTAATTAAATTTATCAAAGCTATTCAAAGTTAATGGAACCGGTATGGAAAACAATAGATCTGACCAAAGGAAGAAGATTTTCAATCGGAGTATTTAATCCCTCAGATATTGCTGTAAACGGAATCGTGAGCTTACGAACTCTTAGAAACAGAGATATCGTCAAAAATAAGATGTGACTTTACGTCCCCTGGTGGGAAAACCATGCATTATTTTAGGAAGAAAGTATTCTCAAAAGGTTTATCCGTATAAGCGGTATCGGTCGAAGAAAAAAAAATTAGTCGAGTTTTCAGGAGCCCAGAGTTTGCAACAAATACTTCAGAAGCAAAAATTAACACATATGACCCCTGGTGGCTAGACCATTCTTTACCAAACATTTTTTTTTTTTTTTTTTGATTGGAGGTTTAACGACCACCGTGAGCAACTCAATGGGCTATAAGCAGTCGCCCGTCCCTAATTTAGGGTCACTGGTTCCAGGGAAGGGAAAGAGCCAGTGCCGTAAGACAAACACAACATCCATGCCTGACCGGGATTCGAACCCGGACCCCTTACGGACGAATGATCAGAAGCCAACGCCTTAGACCACTGCGCCACCGGGGTGGCTTACCAAACATTAGAAATTATGTGAAAAATATTTTCCATCAGGGTTTGTATGCGATACAGGAAGAATTTTCAAATCAGAGCTTTAGGAGCAGAAATAACGCAGAAAACGCAATTTACCTTTGTGCCCCCTAGCGGAAAGTGTAGGATTTACTTGCAAATTTTGAATTTATAGGAAAAACATTTCGCATCGGAAACACTATCCAACAAAGAAGGAATTTTTCAAATCGTAATCTTAGAAGTAGAGATATTGACAAAAATAAGATATACATCTACGCCCACTGGAGTAGAAACCATGCCTTTTTTCAAGAAGAAAATTTTCCTAAAAGGTTTGTCGACATGAGTAGTATCGGTCAACAAACGACGTTTTTTTTCAGTTGAGAATTTAGAAGCTCATATTTTGCTGCAAATACAATAGAAGCGGAAATTAAGATTTACGCCTCCTGGTGGCCAAACTATTTTTTTTACAAAAATTAGAAATTATGTGCAAACGATTTCCCATCAGGAGCTGTATCCGGTGCAGAAAGAATTTTTCAAATCGGAGATTTAGAAGCAGAGATATAGGGGGAAACGCAATTTACCGCTACGCCCCCTAGCGGAAAGTCTATGAATTACTTGAAAATTTTGAAATTATATGAAAAACATGCCACACGGAAAACACTATCCAACAAAGAAGGAATTTTTCAAATCGGGCTCCTAGAAGTAGAGATTATTGACAAAAATAAGATGTACATCTACGCCCCCTGGCGGAGAAACTGTGGAATATTTTAAGAAGAAAATATTCCGAAAAGGTTTATCGATGTGAGTGGCATCAGTCCACGAAAGAATTTTTTCAATCGATATTTTAGAAGCTACGATTTTATGGGAAATACATCAGAAGCAAAAATTAACACTTACGCTCCCTGGTGGCCAAAGTATTATTTACCAAATATTTGAAATTATATGCAAAAGATTTTCCATCAGGAGATGTATCCGCTGAAGAAAATATTTTTCAAATCAGAGTTTTAGAAGAAGAGTTATCGGGGAAAATGTAATTTACTTTTACGCCCCTTAGTGGAAAATCTATGCGTAATTTGAAAAAGTAACTATATCTAAAATACTCTTCGACATAAATGGAATCGAAAGATATAAATGTTTTTTCAATCGGATTTTTAGAAGCAAATATGTGGAATAAAACGTATTTTTTGAATTCGACATCACGCCTCTACCGGCGAAATTGTACATAGTAAAAAAAACAAACGAAATAAAGGATCATCATTTGCATATTTCAAGCTTTCCCAATGCAAAAATAAATTTTCAAATCGGACTAATAGTTGCTGAGATATCGTGGGTACAGACGGACGGACGGACGGACGGACGGACAAACCGATAACAGAAGCAGGATCTTATTTTACAAAAGACATGCTAAAAATCATTGTGTTATGAATTTTCGTAAAAGTATTTTGTCCCGCAACTGTTCCCAAGCAGAATTAAACAAGGTAATTGTCGAAAGGACTTCTGGTAGTATCAAAAACATACTTTGTTTTTCGTTTATGTCCCTTTTTTACCGCCGAAGAGGTATTTATTTGTCTTAGCCGCTCCGCTGCAGCAGTGTTCTAAGTGTTGGCTTCTGACCTTTCGTCCTACATGGGTTCGGGTTCGAATCGCGGTGAGGCATCGATGTTGTGTTTGGCTTACGGTACTGGCCCTCTCCCTTCCCTGGAACAAGTGGCCCTAAATTAGGGATGGGTGACTGCTTATAGTATATTGAGTTGCTCACTGGTGATCGTTAAACCCACACAAAAAAGAAAAAAATATAACTTCTCTGTCAGTTGAGATATTTCATAAAATTTGATGCAAAAACATACTGCCGCCCGGTGGCGCAGTGGTCTAAGGCGCTGGCCTCTGATCATTCATCCGTAAGGGGTCCGGGTTCGAATCCCGGTCAGGCATGGATGTTGTGTTTGTCTTATGGCACTGGCTCTCTCCCTTCCCTGGAACCAGTGACCCTAAATTAGGGACGGGCGACTGCTTATAGCCCATTCAGTTGCTCACGGTGGTCGTTAAACCTACAATAAAAAAAAACAAAAAAACCCACTAAAATCTGCTGAATGCAATTATCTACCCAAAATAGGCCCTCGCTGAAATTAAGCACTTTCATCATCATTCAACGCAATATCCAGTTTGAAAATTTTCTGTGGACTCTTATTTAAACCTCTTTAACATCATCTGTATCATCAAAATCTCAACCACGGAGACTTTGCTTTATCGAACGTCACCAGTAAAAATCAGAAGGTTTCAAATCAGCCCATCGTGGAGTGCATGCGATTACTGTCCAGCCTATTTCGGCACTGCTCCAAGACGGGTGCACGTAAAGTGTGAGGTCGATCGTTGTCTTGGAGGAAAGAACAGAGAGGCATGTCTCGTCGCTTCTTGCGTTCTTCAGTGTTTCAATATAGCGAGAACTACTGACGTAAAACACTAACCGTGGCATCTTATTCAAGAAACTCAGCAAGAATTACGCCTTCGACATCCCAGAAAATCATCAGTGATTGCAGTCGAAGCCTTCCGCTTCGTTTTTTGTAGGCTACTGAGAATTCACCTTCTTGAAACTTCTTCATCGATCTTATACATTGCCACTGTCAGTTGTCACATTTCTACGAACCCTTTGCAGCCTCATATGGTCGCCTTAGAACCCTCCATTTCCAAAAAATTACAGCTCTTTGCTTCAGACGAATATCTATACTTTGCAATGACCAATCTAAACACGGACTGGTGTACACTTATTCAAAAAGTCAATCCAGATTTATGCAAACTTTCATGAAAATATTTTCAAAATATCAGGAGGTATTGGGAACAAATTAGTAAAATCGTGCAATGCATTGATTATGATACGCTTTCCAACATACCAGGAATCATTACTCAACTTGTTACTCACGTTATAAGGATAATGGTTGCGTAATAAATCACGCTCCTGTGCCCTGACCGTAGACCTCATTTCGATTATATCAAACAGAATCGGTTAAGTGTACCTCGCATTATTAGTCAAGTTATGAGGATAATAGCTGTGGAATAAATCTCGTTCATGTGCCCTGACCTTTGACCCCATTTCATTGATATTCAGCAAAACCATTTCAGTAGACCTCCAGAACAACATGATAACGTTTTGTCGCAATCGAAGCATTTTAACATAAGTTATGACGCATAAGGGCGATGTAATGGATCCCGCTCCTATGTCCTGACCTATAACCCCATTTCGTCCATTTTCAATTGGGTTCTACCTCAGGTTGTCCCGTACCACGTATTGAAATTTCATCGAAATCGAACCATTTTTACGCGAGTTATCGTGTGGACAGACGGGCGGACAGACGGGCGGACAGACGGACAAAGCTGGAGCATATACGCTTCTTAAACCTACGATTGGAAAGCGTGAACAAGTTAGTAAAATCATGCAATGCATTGATTATGATACGCTTTCCAACATACCAGAAATCGTCACTCTACTTATTACTCAAGTTATGAGGATAATGGCTGTAGAATAAATCTCGCTCCCTGACCTTTGACTCCATTTCGTCCATTTTCAATAGGGTTCATCCCTAGGTGGTCTCCTACCACATACTAAAATTTCATCGAGATCGAACCATTTTTCATTGCCCTTATGACGCATAAGCGCAATGGAATGGATCCCGCTCCTATATCCTCACCTTTGATCCCATTTCTCCAATTTTCAATAGGGTTCGTCCCGAAGTGGTTCCCTACTATATACTAAAATTTCATTGAAATCGAACCGTGTTTACGTACGTTATGACGCATAAGGGCAATGAAATGGATCCCTCTCCTGAGTCCTGACCTTTGACTCCGCTTCGTCCATTTTCAATAGGATTCATCCCCAGGTGGTCTATTACAACATATTAAAATTTCATCGAAATCGAGTAATTTTTACGCGAGTTATCGTGCGAACGGACAGACAGACGGACAAAGCTGCAGCGTAAACGTTTCTTCAGTTCAACACAACTTTATTAACAAGGTTGGGTTCAGGAGGCGAACCTAGGCGTCCTGATACATATATTGTACGGTGAAATATACAAACTCTAAAATCTATGTACATTATATACAGCACGATGTATTGATTCACAAAGGAGCCTCATGGTAAGGGGTGTAGACATTTTGCACAAGAAAATTAAAAGAGACTGTCGGAACATTTCGTCTCGGAGCATTAGTACATTATAGTGCTGACAAATAACGGAACGAGAGTATAATAATAAAGCCCTGTGCAAAAGGAGAACTGTAGATGACAAAGTAGACAATGTGAAACCTAAGGCAAACAGAATCAGGATGTCTTAGTACTGGGAGAAATTATGATAATCATAGGGAGGACAAGTAAGACTATACACATTAGTACTGTATGGTGCATATTATATTCATATATCTGTTAGAAGATATAAGCTTTATGTTGAAGTTTGATTCCAAAAACCAATGGTGAGCATGCACGTTGAACTGAAGTTCTACAGAGCTAGGAGAATCGAGGTTATGAACTGCCGACAGTCAGTTGCAACGTCGCTGGCATGCTGGCGAACCAGGAGGCGGCCGGAGACCAGGTGGAACGGAAATGTTGCTCTCTCTGTTTAGCAACGACCACAAGGTTCTCTAGACGAAGTCTTGAGAGAAGACGCTCTCGAAAGTGGCACAGCAGTACCACAGAAGCTTGGTGGATGGTATAAAGAGATGAGATATCTCGGCAGCACTGATGAAATAGGTAGATGACGTGTTTCACCAGGATGAAAATATGTGAGCAGATTGGGTGGAAGCTTGACTGGCGGAGAGACCTGCAGGAGGAGTGTCTTATAGGCATCGAAAGGAAGATCAGTTGTATCTGAACGTTGAGCTATGGAAAATGCAAGATGGAGTAGTGGAAGAAGGATGACATAATGTAGATAAACGTGAGAGACTTCAGCTTCTTGAGCACAGCAGGGGCAAAGAAGTGAGTTACGAATAGTCATGCCTTGGAGGATGGATGGAACGGGAAGACGGCGGTGGAGAAAAAGCCAATGAATGTTTATTTAAAGAGGAGCTGAAAGAGGAAAAAGGCCGACAGACCAGACAGCGGTGAGAGAGGATTGGGAGACATCAGGGATGTGGAGGGGAGAAGGAGAGTGGGATTTTAAAAGGAACCGATAGAGGACTGAGGTTGAAAGAGAGGAAAGTGGAAGTGTGGATCTGCCGACTGAAAGAAAGAAAGGAAGGGGAAGGGAGTCTGAAGGAACGAAGGTTAGGCCGGTGGGGGCTGCAAGATGAGGGAACTTAGCAATGATGGTAGAGAGTAGGAAGTCATAGACAGAGCGAGAGGAGGGTGAAATAAAAATAGTGGGGGGGGCTGGCGTAGGGTTGCTAGGACAGGTCTGAGGTTACAAGATCTTTGGAGGTTACAACTCCGACTCGGAGCCAAGAAGGATAGGCGAAGCATGGAAGAAGAGGGAGTGAAGAAGAAAGGAGAAGAACAGAGGTTCGGCAAGGAGTTCAGTGGTGAAATCGGGTGGGGATCGAGTGAGCGGGAGAGAGCGGAGAAAGGTATAAGAGCCTCCCGTAAGGCAAGAGGAAAACGAGAGTGAGTGGAAGTTCGGAGGTCCATTAGAATGAAAGAAGAGAAAGTGAAATTAGTGTTGCTCGAAGAGATGATGACATTCCTTGCGGTAACGGCGTCGGCAACAGGTGAAGTATGAAGACGGAGGAACGAAGTAATCCGGAGAGCTTGATAGTACAGTCGTGTATCAATTAGGCCAATACCACCTTGGTCAGGAGGAAGGATGAGCTTGGGAGCACTGAGCCAGTGGTGTCCGGTCCAGATAACTGAGGTGAAGCAGCGAGTGCTATCATTGAGTCGAAGAAGTGGGGATTTAGTAGTAAGCCAGGAATGTGTGCACATGGAGACAAGATAGGTTTGCGCAAGACGTGCACGTTGAAAATATGAAGTGCAGAACTGCGCTTTTTGCCAAAAAATGTAGACGTGGCTGGATGGTATTTCACGTTGTGCTGGAGGCTTCACCTGGGACGCCAAGATGCAAGCCAAGGAAATGTTCAGAGGCTGAAGACCAGTGCGCTTCCCATGGGGAATCCAAGCGGTCAACCCATGAGGCGCACCACTTTTGGTTGTATTAATCGCAGCTCCGGAGCAGGGGGCGTAATCGGCGAAAAGAGAACTGTGAATCCAGGCGTATACAGAAGGTAACGTCGTCTGCATACGCCACGGAAGTGGTGACATGGTGTCTTGTGAGGGCGATGAGTGGAGGCAGGGTGGCTTGAAAGGAGCGTTGAACGGATCGGAGAAAATGTTCTAAAGCTATGGCGAAAAGTTGACCGGAGAGTGGGCAGCCTTGCCTCACTCCACGGCGGAAGAAGATCAGTGCTGTAAAAAAGATGGGCAACTTGACCTGGAAACTGGCGTCTTGGTGAGGGAGGTGAGGAGAGAAATAAACGGAGGTGGAAATCCAAATCGGAGAAGTGTGGCGGAGAGATATGTGTGGGAGATGTTGGTCTAGAGAGAGGAGGGTGAGGGGTTCAGAGCGGGAGCACGCAAGGGGAATTAGGTCAGTCAGGAGATGGATGTTGTGAGATAGGATACGGCCGGGAACTGTGTAAGTCTGGTTAGGGGAGAGAATGTCAGTGAGGATGGGATTTAGACGCTGTGAAAGAAGCTTGATATAAAGTTTGTAGTCAAGATTTAGTAGGGAAATTGGGCGCTAGTTCACCAAGTCAAGGAGATCACCTTTCTTGGGGAAAAGGACGACGTATGCAGCTGTGAATTTCCTCGGGTAAGGAGAGTAGGTAAAGGCAGCAGAGAAAGCGGATAGGAGAAACGGAAGAAGAAGAGGCAGAAAAGTTTGATAAAAAAAATGTTAGGCCGCCCGGACCCGGAGCGGCACTAGAATTCAGAGAAAAGAATGTAGTGTTTAGTTCAGAGGGTGTGGGGGAAAGAAGAAGAGAAGAAGCGAGATGGGGGGGGGTAACCTGAAGTAGATTAGTAAGCAGAGAATCCATTGCTGCAGAGGATGGTTGAGGAGGTTCACAGAACTTCATGGAAAAGCTCTGACGGACATGGGAACAAAGCGCAATCGGTTCATCTGATACCTCCCCAGAAGAAAGGCGTAGATGATGAAGTATGGTAGGAGCTCGTCGGGTGTTTTCCACCGACGTCAGGAACTCATAGTTGTGAGCATCTGGCGTCAGATGTTGCAAACGAAGTCGGCGAAGAGCTTGTTGCGCCAGAGGAGTGAGAAGAGATCGGAGCTTTTCTTGAAAGGAGTAGAAAAAAGGATCACTGAGACTGAGCATGGATAACATTGAACGAACTAAGTCTAGGCGCATGTTATGGAGTGTCTTTGATTGGAATGAGTAGTTCCGGACATGCAGAACGAGCTGTTGTTTGATCTCCATCCAAAAATTTAATCCGCAGAGAGCAGATTGAAGTTGCGGTCGTCTGTCATTCAGGAATGACCGGACTGAAGAGCAGAATGTCTGGTCGGAGAGAAGTGCATCATCAAATGTCCACGGGCGTATTATACTGGGTTTGTATGGTGCAACATGGACTGTGATGGCCATGGCGCAGTGGTCAGATGAGGCCGTGGGATGCACACTCGATTCTGACTGGAAGTAGAGTACTGGAGGCATAAAACCTGTCAAGGCGGGCTAAGAAAGGATTTTGCGCATGAGAGGAGCACTAAGTGTAATTAGTCGACCATGGATGAATATGCCGATGTACAACATGAAGAGCGTTGTTGGTGACGACTGTCTGGAGCAGGTTCGCCAGGGCATGGCGGCGCTTTCTATTGGTAGAAGACCAATCCAGAAGAGGATCCAGGGTACGTTATAATCACCACCAATGAGAACATGGTCTGTCGGTGGGAAACGATCCAGTGCTCTGCGAAGACCTGTGAAGAGAATCGATAGATGAGTTATAGTGCATGGAATATAGATATTGAATAAATGGTATCTGGAAGACGCGATGGTAAAGGATGCATGCTGTAGGAGATCTCGACAGATATTTCGCACAGAGAGGGATGTGACATTAGAATTGAGAGTATGACTAATGCCGATCGCAAGGCCGCTATGAGATGTTAGTCCATAGGCGTGATGAAACACAAAGTTCCACTGGCGCCATCGAGAATAGACAGTGGTTGGTTTGCGGTTTGTCTTTTAAAGGAGGATAATATCAGCCCATAACGGGTTGAGGTCTTCATATGCCAGATTGTTGTTGAGGGGGAAGCGAATCCCCTGCAATTAAGTGACACGATCTTAAATTGTGGGGTTCCTTGCCTCTAGCTGAAGATCTTTAAGAGCTGGAGGAAAAGACTTGAGACGATTATAGAAGATTTGTGCCCACGGATGGGTGGGTACATTCTGATGGCAGAAATGCGACACATTAAAGATCTGCTCCGGCACAAGTTGGCGAAGCAAAGGATTCTTGATTGCTAAGGCACGTGCTATTGCGTAGCTGGTCGTATTCGTTAATTATGTATGGAGATCAATATATGAGAGTGGTACGGGAGGTATATTGGCTTCCTGGAGAGATGCAGCGAACTCTTCGACCGTGGGGACGGAGACTTCGGCTGGCGAGGTGTGTCGAGAAGAACTGCTGGAGAAGGAGGCTGAACGAGGTGAAGTAGAGTTTTGCTTCTTCGCTACTTGCCTGCTGCGTCCAGAGACGCGGCGCTTCAGTGGAGGCTCGGTCGTCTCATCCTCACACTACGTCTCAGGACCAACAGACCCCACATCAGCTGTATCGGAGGTTCCAGTAGAAATAGCTGGTTGTAAACCCTCTGAAAGGGACTCAGTGGTGGAGCGACGACGTTGCGGGAGTGTGGAGCCAATTGTAGAAAAGTCCTCTGGTTAAAAGGAGAAAGCGGCCGTAGGAGCGTCGCGTCGACCAACGTCTGTAAGCCAACTTTTTCATCATAACTTGGCTCATAGGCCTGCTGTGCTGAAACAAATGGTGTGGACAGTACCTGATGGAGCGCCAGTCGGAGTCGGTGGAACTTGATGTGGGCAGTACACGCGTAGATGGATTTCGCCATCGCAAAGCGTGCAGTGCAAGGAGGTACTGACGTCGAATCTCCGAAGTTGCTGGCCACACCGTACGGTTAGGATCTTCGGGCACGCAAGCAGATGATCGTCCGACGGAAAGATGACACGGGCACTTCGACGAAACCCTTCAATGGATTTGTCATCAGGGTCTCTGGGCGCCACTGAAAGGGTCGTTATTGGTCTAACCACTCGGCCAAATTTGCTGAGTAAAGTGCATAGAGCGACATCTGAGCCTTCAGGCGGGATTTGGTAGAAAGTAACTTGGATAGGTCGCTGCGCCACAGGTTCAGCAAGAAGATGCACATCTCTTATGGATAAGCCATCAGTCATCACAAGGTCTGCGTGTTCTTTACGGGCAAAATACACTAATACGGTCAGTGGCTTTCGGGCCATATGAGTGATATAAGCTCCTGTGGGAAGAATCTTCTTTAGAGCAATACTATATTCTCAAAACTTCGTGTCTGGTAAAGCATCAAAATAGACACCGAAATCCATTGTTGATAAAAATTGTTTCCCTGCTGGGGAGTCCTCTGGAATATCGATGGTGGCAGAACTGCCCTCAACACTGACGTAAGAATCAGGAAAAGCCGGAGCAATAAACTTAGAAGGAACTCTCTCTCCGGATCTCACTTTGGAATAAGTGAGAGAAGTAGAGTTGGCAGGGGAGGGCTGCGACACAGTGCTGATTGCTGGTAGCGGCTTGGTAAACTGAGTTGAGCCAGTGGAAGGCAACGCAACCGTGCTATCGGTCACATCCATGGCTTTGTTAAATGAACCAGAGCGTGCGTCAAGGTGATGTCACTCTCCTGGGCAGGGATACCAGCTTGAGCTTTTGCAGAAGAGTCGCGCGCCACATCTTGTATGCGTATGACGTCTCTGACGTGCATAAATGCTGATTGGTCTCCTGAGAGTGAGGAGGAGGAGGAGGAGGTTGAAGGAGCATCACTGATGTGGGCGTAAACATCACCCTTATAAGTGCCCACCGTTGTTAATGGATCGATCAAGCTGATTGATCCTAACTTAAGGATCAATCAGCTTGATCGAAAATAATAAAACGCTGAATGCAAACAAAATATGCTACTCACCGACTTGGGAGCCGAACTAAAAGAAAGTGCAGACATTCTTCTTGAAGGGGAACACAAAAGATAGGAACAATACGCACGATACACTTCCAAAACCGGGAACAAACACAGAGCTCGAAACGAACGTGACTATATCCTTAATACGCTTCTTCAAGCTACGGTTGGAAAGCGTAAAAAAGGAATTAATTTCGGGATGAATCTCGTACGTACATGTCATTATCAACCAACAAATGTTCAGCAGGGGAAATGTTTCTTCTGTGTCTTTTTTTCGCTTTCCAACCGTAGGTTGAAGAAGTGCATATGCTCCAGCTTTGTCCGTCTGTCTATCCGCCCGTCCGCACGATGACTCGCGTAAAAATGGTTCGATTTCAATGAAAGTTTAGTATGTAGTAGGGGACAACCTAGGGATGTACCCTATTGAAAACAGACGAAGTGGGGTCAACGGTCAGAACATAGGAGCGGGATTCATTCAATCGCCCTTGTGAGTCATAACTTGCGTAAAAATGCTTCGATTGCGACAAAACGTTATCATGTTGTTCTGGAGGTATACTGAACTGGTTCCGTTGGATATCAACGAAATGGGGTCAAAGGTCAGGGCACATGAGCGAGATTTATCCCACAGCTATTGTCCTCATAACTTGACTAAAAATGCTTCGATTGTGACGAAACTTTAGCATGTTGTTCCGGAGGTATACTGAACCAATTTGCTTTAATATCGTCGAAAGGGAGTCAAAGGTCATGGCACAGGAGTGAGATTTATTCCACAGCCATTATCCTCATAACTTGAGTAATGATTCCTGGTATGTTGGAAAGCGCATAATAATCAGTACATTGCATGATTTTATAAACTTGTTTTTTTTAGTTTGATTAAGAAAGCTCATATGGACATGCTTTCCTTTCAGCGAATTTCTTGTGTCTCGAAGAATAAATATCAGAAGAGAGGTGGAGCAAGAACAATCCCAATGACGTCGCTCCTCTCAACAACACCTTTTTTCTTGCTTTTACCAGATCAGGAATGGGAGGGTAGATTAACAGCTGCTACCCGAACATTGACTCAGCAGGGGAAGTAGAAATCTATGACACCTTTTTGTGACGTCATACTACCAGCCCAAACCAGACAGTTTAGTTTCAAATATTTGTTTCAACATAAATAGCGGTTACTATGAAACGCTTTAATCATGCTCTATTACCATTCTTTTGTTTTGAATCATCAAAAGGTATTAAAAAACAAAACTAACCTTTCGTTTTCTAATTTCGTAATTCGAAATAAAAAAAAATGATCGATACAGATTAAAACAATTTAACACTAGCCACTATTTACTTTGAAGAACAAATTTTAAATGAAATTCACTGAAACAGACAGGTGGCGTGACGTCACACACACACACACGCACACAGAAAAGTGACAACCTTCTACTTTTCACGCACGACCTCCAGTGGTTGTGATGATCACAGAACACCTATGTGGTGGAATAAATAAGTGAAGTTACGTTACTGTAATTTTTCAAGCGAAAACTTTACGGAGTTCCCGTTGTGAATCATACGCCTTTTTTGTGGGTAATTCTAAGAAAGCTGAAATGAACCTGAAAGATGACAGAAAGATATACACAGTGTCCTAAAAAAGCAGCGACAGAAACATAATTTTCAGTGACAAAAAAACTGATGATTTGAAGACAAGCCTTGGTAGAGGCAAGTTAAACTTTTATGACTAACTTAGCATTTTATGAGTAATTATGAGTTTATTCTTTTATGAGTAATTCTCAAAAAACAGAAATGATCTAAAAGATGACAGGAACTGTAATTTTTCAAGCGAAAACTTTACGGAGTTCCCGTTGTGAATCATACGCCTTTTTTGTGGGTAATTCTAAGAAAGCTGAAATGAACCTGAAAGATGACAGAAAGATATACACAGTGTCCTAAAAAAGCAGCGACAGAAACATAATTTTCAGTGACAAAAAAACTGATGATTTGAAGACAAGCCTTGGTAGAGGCAAGTTAAACTTTTATGACTAACTTAGCATTTTATGAGTAATTATGAGTTTATTCTTTTATGAGTAATTCTCAAAAAACAGAAATGATCTAAAAGATGACAGGAAGATATGCAGAGTGGTTTAACAAAGCAGCAACGGAAACATAATTTATCAGTGACAAAAGACTGATGATTAAAGACACTGCCTTAGTAGAGACAAGACTTAATTACACTGAACAACAAATCTGAACTTTTTTCTTGCCTCTAAACAAAAGTAGGGGATTTTGACTAATTAGCATGCCGTGAATCCGAATCTGTAATCCAAAATGTTGTATTACCTACCCAGTTTGGGTAATTCAAGTTAAAAGTTTGAGAAAGTGTTTAAAGATTATATAAAATTACAATTGTCTCTCATTTTTCCCCACAAGATGTCACCATATTAAGGGTTGAAAATTTGTTATTCGATTTAGGAAAGGCACGCTGATCCAAAAATTAGGTCAGAAAAGTTTTATAAATACACTGGTGTGCAAACATTAAGGACGAAGAGGAGAAATTAGCATAAAAGCGGAACGAGCAGACAGAACGGACCGAAAAACCGCTCAGGAGATAGACTAGGGTATATATGTAGCATGACGTGGGGGGGTCGGAAGGGTATACAGCACACGGGCGGTGTACGCTCAGCAATTTGGTGAAAGCTATTGCACTGTGTACATCGGTTTGAACGACGTCGAGTTGCTGCCACCGGGTGATATGGCCAACAGGCAATCCAGTAGATGATATCTGGATGACTTCACCCGAAGTCGCGTCATTGAGAAGTTGGAAGAAGGTCGAAGTGTGACTAGTGTGGCCGAAGGGATCGGAATCGCTCACAGCATCGTTTCACGAGCTTGGAGAGCATTTCAAACGACAGGAACAGCTGTCCGAGAGTTTAGAAGTGGTCATCCACGAGCAACAACGGCGGCGGTTGACCGGCGCATTGTCCTACAGGCGAAAAGAGACAGACGGCAGACAGCGGGAGAAATCGCAAGGCACATGCAACAGACAACTGGACGTCCGTTATCGCGTTTTACCGTTTCCAGGAGGCTGCACAAAGGTGGTCTATTTGCACGACGACCATTACGGTGTGTGCCATTAACGCCTGCTCATCGGAGACGGCGGTTTCTGTGGTGCTAGGAACACAAGAACAAGACACATCAGCAATGGGGTCGAGCTCTCTTTACGGATGAGAGCCGATTTAGTCTGACGAGCGATTCTGGACGTATACACATCTGGAGAGAGCAGGTAACACGCAATCACACCTCCAACATCATCGAAAGGTACCGCTTTGGAGGTGGCGGAGTTCTCGTTTGGGGCGGTATCATGCTTGGTAGCCGTACGGACCTCCACATCTTCCAAGGAGGTTCAGTCACTGCTGTCCGCTATTGTACCGAGGTTCTCCTGCCTCACGTGCGTCTGTTTAGAGGTGCTGTGTGTCCTGAGTTCCTCTTCATGGACAACAACGCTACACCTCATCGTACAGTGGCTGTCGCTGAGCTGTTGGAGAGTGAAGACATTCAACGCATGGATTGACCCGCAAGGTCCCTGGACCTAAATCCAATCGAACACGTGTGGAACCTTCTTGGGAGACGCTTGGCAGCACGTCACCAGCCGCCAGCAACGATTCCGCTGCTGCAATTGGCGCTACAAGATAAATGGGCCGCGATGCCTCAACAGCTCCTTGACAACCTCGTCCTCAGCATGGACAGACTTTGTAAGTCCTGCAACGCAGTCAAGGGTGATCATATCCCCTATTAAAGACTGGATTTTTCTTGGCAGCCGCCTGTCACATGAACGTTTCTGTCTTCTGTCCAGTTGTGCTCGAAGCTACCTTTTCAATAAAGTGCCTTTGTATCCTTTGGATTCTTTGTTTAGACGGGTTTGCTCACTTGTCCCACATTCGTACATCTTGGGGATCTTATGGTACTATTTGAGTCGATGTGGAGCACTTCTGCCCGACGTTACATTCGAAAAACCGTCTCGTCCTTAATATTTGCATGCCAGTGTACAAGAGATGGCTACGAACATGCCAAAATATAAACAAATTAGCACTTTCCTTACATTTTTGAAACGTTTTCCTGGAAGACTTACGCTTGTAGTAACTGGACTCTGAAACGACTGTAATGAGAAACCAGCAGTAGTCCGTAAGGATGCGTGGTGACGACCTCCCCGTATATTGCCTTTCCATTTTAGTTATGTTCTGATGGAATCTTTCTTCATGCTCGTTGCTCACGTCACGGCACATAGGTTAGCCGAAAAAAAATTCCAGGTACGAGTAGAGAAAGTGAATTTTCAGGCACATATTGCACCCCATATCCTTGTATGCCTTTAGCATAACTTCCACTATTTCACAATAGTTTTTCTCCCCAACATTTCCCAGAAAGTTCGTGAAAACAGCTTTGAATGATAACCACGCTACTTTTTCGGTTTCGGTGAGTTTCGCCGTGAGCACAGGGTCTTCCATTACTACCCGGATTTGTGGTCCAACGAAAATGCCTTCTTTCATTTTTGCATCGCTCAATCTTGAAAACTTTTCCTTCAAATACTGAAATCCACTGCTTCCTTTATCCATAGCTTTGACAAAGTTTTTCATCAAGCCTAACTTGATGTGGAGTGGGGTCAATAAAATTTTGTCGGAAGCAACGTGCCATTGGTATTTCACACTTTTTCCCCCAGGCACTAAACGTTCTCTCAAAGGCTACTCTTTGACCTCATAATGCTGTTTCCTAGCCCGACTGTCCCACTCACGCAAAAAACAACAAAATTTGGTATACCCTTGTTGCATTCCTCTTAGTAGTCCAATAACCTTTAGGTCCCCACATATTTGCCACATATGTTTGGCGTAATTGATAGATTTAAGGAGACGATCCATATTCTGGTGAGTTTCTTTCATGTGTGCAGCATAAGCCAGTGGTACCGACGGGTTAATGTTTCCGTTATGCAATGACACCACCTTTAAACTTAAGGCTGGTCCCTCCCGAATTCGGCAAACAGTCCATTAACGTCACTGCAATAAAAAAGATCACCACTCTCGGAGAAAACGGACGACAGGCACTCATGGCCCTTTTCTATAGGTTGTGGCTTTAGTGTCAGGCTGAAGAAGATACCACCCTTGTAGCCGAGAACCTAACAGTTCAGCTTGGTTTTTCGTGAGGTTCAGGTATCTTACGAGGTCTTTCAGCTCGTACTGTGAAATTAAATGAGATTCTTCTGATGCAGACTGGTATTCGTGATCAGTAGAACAGGATGGTTCAGCTTCAGAGGAGGAGTTTGATATTTCGTCATCCAGGGTCCATTTTTCCGGCGGTTTGGGAATTGGCAGGGAATCATCGTGCTTAACAGGTCTCATGGCTGAAGGCAAATTCGGGTAAACTATGGTATGTTTATTTTTCGAGGAAAAGCCAGATACGTTTGTTAAACAGAAGTAGCAGTCAGAAAGAAGCAGTCAGAAACATGGTCCTTTGGTTCTCTCCAAATCATTCGGCCAGCAAAAGGCATTGAAGGGTAAGTGCCATTTAACCAGCCTCTTAAATATCGCAAACAAACGTTGCAACATACATGTAGAGCCCAAATTTTATCTAAATCACCAAGTAGGTAAGCAAAATAACACTCATATGCCTTCTTATTCACCGAGTAATTGCTTTTCTTTGGGCTTTCGGTGTAATTTCACCGCACACGTGACAAACCAGATTCGTGGCGTTTACACATTGCCGCTGCCGTGACATTCTAACTACACTGCTGGCCACCTAACATGCAACACCAAGAAGGACACGAGATAGCAAAGCCAGATTTACTGGACACATAACAAAAGATACAAAGATGAAACGATTGAGCTTACAGGCCCGTGCAACTTGCGGAACACGCAGACATCAATAGTTCATGTGGCCCCCATGGCTGGCGGTAACGGCCGCTACACGCCGCGGCATTGAACGGAAGAGGCTTTGGATGTTGGCTTGGTGTATGTAGGTCCAGGCTGCTTCCACACTTTGTCACAGTTCATCAGGCGTACCAGCGGGTGGTGCTTGCCAGGCCACTCGGTTGCCGATCAGCGACCAGACGTGTCCGATAGGTGACATATCGGGAGAACATGTAGGCCACGGCAGCAGTGACACCTGGTGGGCCGTGAAGAATTGTTGCACGATGCGTGCCACGTGCTAGCGCGCATTGTCCTGTTGAAATGTGGCCGCTGGCTGGTCCTGCAGGTAAGGGAGGATTACAGGCTCCAAAACGTTGGAGATGTAGCGGTGGTTGTTGAGTGTACCGGCGATTCGTACCAGAGGGGTGCGGGTGTCATATCCAATTGCGCCCCAAACCATAACGCCAGGCGACGGACCGGTATGGCGATGCTATATGCAGGCGTCATGCAGTCTCTCGCCGCGGTGCCGCCACACGCGGATCCGACCATCGTGGTGTTACAGGCAGAAGCGGGATTCGTCGAAGAAGACAATGTGGTGCCATTGCGTAGTCCAGGTGCAGCGTTCAACGGCCCAATGCCGCCGCGCTTGCCGGTGGTGTAACGTCAATGGTAATCGGAGCAATGGGCACGGTGGGACAAGTCCCCGCTCCTGTAGACGACGTCGAACGGTACGCGCAGACACAGGTTGTTGCGCAACACACCCTAATTCTAGCGTTAACGTTCGTGATGTGGCGGTGCGAGCCATCAATGCCCGCCGCACAACATGCCGGTCCTCTCGATCGGTGGTGTGCCGCAGCTGCGGCAATCACTTACGTCGGTCTGTCCGTCCCTCCTGCACCCACCGAATCCATACTCGCCTCACTGTGGCTGGATGTCGTCCCACACGGGCGTCGATGTCTCGGTACGATAAACCGCTGTCGCAATAAGCCACTATTCGTCCTCTGTCGAACTCCGAAACGTGCTGGAATGACTGCCGTATTCTGCGGCGAGGCATCAGGAAGCTACCCACGCACAGGTCCGGCAGCACAACACACTTTCACTTCTTACACCCCGTCTTCTGCGCACCCTACTTATAGTGCTTCTCGGTGTCGTGCCGGGCGCACATGATTTGCATATGCCCTGCAATGCTAATCGTTTGCATGTCCTCTCGTGGGCGACCCATGCTGCGAATTTCAGGCCAATCGGATGCTTCCTTCTTGGTGTTGCATTTTGGGTGGCCTGCAGTGTAATAGTACTAGTAGTGCGTAAGTGATGCGAACAGCTGCACCAAATAGAAAGAACTGCTTCCAATCCTCACAAACAAAACAAGTGAGAGCTCTGACCAATTTTGGAGTCATAGAATGGAAGGAGTGCATTTGACCTTGACTTAAATACCTGTGGTTTCAACCACACGTGCTCATCTGATGCTACTGTTTTGCAGACGACGACGACACAAGCTATCACAAAAACGTTAGATAATACGAAAAAACTGCATTCATTTTCGGATTTAGCACCTCCTAAAACGTAATATTTTCTATGTCTTGAGTCGGGGCAAATTTCAGTGTTTTTCAGTGTTATCCACGAACTGTCTCGCAAGCTTTGTTAGCTTCACGAACTATCGAAATATTATTGTTATTTAGATAATTATACAGGTTACCTTACAATAATATAAAGTTTTTTAGCTCCAGTTATATCTAACTGTACCCAATCTTCGTCTACCTACGAGTTTACCAACCCACAGTTACTCTTCAAGGAAAGACACTCACCGTGTACTTATAAGAGGGAGGAGATGCATGGAAAATTTGAATTGCATCTATGTAAAAAGTCAACGTTAATGGTCCGTCAAGCAGCCTGGTGAATCCCTAACTTCTCTTAGCCTATTCCAGACAAAGGTAAATCAAATTTTTCATTTCTTTTGTCCCTCTAAACTCAGTTTTTATACTAGATCTATTTCATTTTCTGTGCTGTGGGGTCGTGTTCTCGACAAACCTGGCAACCTTAAGCTCTAGTTTGAGTGGACAAGGTGAGATGACTCGGGCTTGACCCTTTCGACCACTCGTTGAATGTCTTCAGATTAAGCATTCAGCTATTAGTAGCTGTGAAATACAAGTTGGGTTCTATGCAATTTAATTCCAAAATTTAACTATCGTATCTAATCATGTATAGCCGATTTTTGTTTTATTCTCGTGTATCAGTCAGGAACCAATTCTCTCCAGGTTCGGTACACAGGGAAATAATTTGGCATTCGTGAGCTGGTGGTGCTCCGTATGGGCATGTGCTGCTGGCCTTCCGCTCTTTCATTGGTCGCCTGCATAGCATTATCTGGATCGGCTCGTATTGAGCGGTACGTTTTTTTTGTTTTTTGCTTTTTTTTTTTACATTTCTGCGGAGTGAGTTTCAAAATAAAAATAAACAGATGCATCCACAGATCAGGAAGGAAAGAATCCAGCACCTTGTAAGTTACGGCCGGTGTATTTTGAAAAGGGAAGTGCTTTAGAGTGAATGAACTGTGGTTCGCAAAAGGTTTTCTTTCTAATTATATAACAAAGAACTGTACACCAACTATATTTAAAAAGTAGTTTAACTATACTAGTAATCCGAATTACTTGGTGTACAATAGAAATCAAACTTTCCAAGCTTTCACACATCAACCAGATGGCTTCTTCAAGGAAGGTAGGCAACAAACTGCTGTCAGCCTTCCTTGAAGAAGCTGCTGTCAATTTCTTGCTGTCTACCTTCCTTGAAGAAGTTATCCGGTTGATGTGTGAAAAGCTTGGAAACTTTGATCTCTATTCTACACCATAAAATTCGGATTTATTTATTTCTTTTCGTATTCTACACCAAAAATTCGGCTTTCTTTCTTTCTTTTCGTTCTATTTTACGGTTTCAGTTATCAAGGAAAATAAACATATGCGAATCCTGAGTTCAGAAGACGAAGAATCAAATTTATCACACGTCAGATCAGTCTTGAGGAAGCAGCTTTGAGACACTTCACTGTTACAGAATGCAGCTACAGTCGCGAAGAGAGAGGTCTGCTTCAACTCGAGTTGGAATACAAGATCGCTTACAGTAGTCTTCCTCTATTTGTCAAAGATACTGCCTTAGTCGAAAAACGCGCTTCAAGATTATACGATCGCTGTTGTGACAATGAAAATATCGTTGCTTTGATTATATGATTTACGCCTGCGTGGTTGTAGGACAAACCAACACGTAAATGATATACGTATTTCACGCCGATACATACTGGCTACCCGATGTGTGAATTCAGAACGTTTTAGGATCATTCGGCCACTTCGCAGTAAAAGGGTAAAAGAGCTTTTCATTACCCCCATGTCACACGCTCAATTTTAATTTAAGTGTCACGTGACTTTATTCGCATGACGCCCGAGCCAAATAGGAAGCAACTAGCGCTTTTTTTTTTTTTTTGTAAATAGGGCCGTAAATCTCAGATATATTCGTACCTCCACGAAGCGTTAGTGTGCATAGTTCGTATTTTGTTTCAAACTGTTTGTCATCCAAAACTCGACCTTACACGAGTATGGACGGTGTTTCCCGTTGTTCTACGAATTGTGAAGATTTCTCTATGCCTCAGTCACTGAAGAATTTTATACCAAATTTGCATTTCCACCCTTTTGCCTAATGAAATGTCCTCGAATACAGTAGGTAGATCACAAATAATCAGATAGTCCCCCTACCTTTCATGTGTTGGGCTGTACAGCACTTAAAATCGGAAATTCAGAAATTACAATAAGGATAAGTGACCTAGCCCAGGATTTATTTTAAAAAACAATATTTTTTGTCAAGTATTGGCATTATGTCAAGCCGTTCTCAACGGATGCCTTACTTTCTTGATGTATCGAATGCAAAATCTCTTGCATAGCGATTTCTAACGATTATGTCCAATGGAAAGATGCTAACGAGGAATGAACCATATCCAGTAACAAAAAATTTGGTTCTCATGGTGAAACCAAGTTCACACATGTACGATTCTGCTCATAAGATGATGTTACAGAAGTTCACATACAAACTAGCTTTCACTACGAGAAGCAAATTTTCTGTGTCACTCGATATGGTTATTTCCTTGTTAAACTCTTTGCTATGATATCATTTGTATTAATTGTATCAAAAAAGTGAATGATTGTGCTCATAGGATGACTTCTTTAATGTCTTCGTATGAGTGCAATCTTTCACTTGTGCTCATATAACTTGGTGTTAGTGTTTCTTTCTTTTCTGTTTGTAATATTGTTGTCAGTTTTACTTTTGTGTTAGCCTTCCATATTGACTAAATTTCTATTTTTAATTTCTCTTTTTCTTTTCAAAGCAAATTCTTGTGTTCCAGCTGAGCTCTTCAAGCCCTTCAATATGAATTCTCCTAAGGAATTAACAATTGCTGATGTGGAACGTGAAGGTTAGTTAAAATTGTTGTGCATTAAGTTGTAATTCTTGGATTGAGAAATTATTACATACACTCGCGGACAATGAAATCTGCGCACCAAGAAGGAAGCATCGGATTGAAATGAAATTTTATGGACGTAATGATACAGATGAATGATACACATGATGGCAAAAACAGAGCTGAAAAAGAATTGCATAGGGATCTGTGGCACGCAGTCCGGTCATCTTCAATAGCGCATCGAACCGCCTCGTGCGGCTATACATGCTGCATTACAGTCCGGCACGGAGACGAACAGACGCTTGATGTTGTCCTGAGTCAGACTGACCCACACGCGTTGGACGGTGTGCTCCAAATCCCGGATAGTGTGGCATGGTGGCAGCTGGCGTTTACCACACGCTCGATAGCGGACATGTCCGGGGAGCGGGCAGGTTATGAAAGTGTCTGGACATGACGTAGGCAGTCCTGGGCAACCCGAGCCATATGCGAGCGGGCATTTTCCTGCTCCTATAGCGCACCTGGAATTCCGGCGATGAATGGGAGCACATGGTGCCCTAAGGGATTTCATCAACATACCGCTGCCCCGTCAATAATCCACGTACCACTATTAGAGCTGATCGACTATCGTAAGCAGAGGCTCCCTAGGCCATAATGCCTGCAGTGGGGGAGGTCTGGTGCTCGATAGCGAGGTTGGGATTGCGTCGTTGACCCGGGGACCTTCACACCCGGACACGACGCTCTTCTATCCCAAAAAAACGAAGCAGCACTCATCGCTAAACACGGCATATCGCCAGTCTGTGGCATTTTACGTTGCTCTGGCCTGGCACCACTGCAAACTTAGCCGGCGATGTTCCGGTGTTAATGGAAGCACACGTAAGGGGTGCTGAGACCGCAGATTCGCTTCCGCTAGGCGTCGGGAAATGGTTCGTGGGCACACAGGAGCATCTACATCTGCCTGTATAGGGGACCGGATCCTCGTGGGATCCGTTCGTGCCTGGCGCACGATCCATCGATCCTCGCTAACGGTGGTCCTCCTGGTCCGTCCGGAGATGTCCGCCGTGCAGCAGTTCCGTCACGTTTCCACTGCTCCCAACACAGTCGGACGGTATGTTTAGAACGATCCACGTGGTGGGTTACACGTCACACCGACCACCCTGCGTTTTTCAGCCCGATGATCCGTCCTCTCTCAAAGTCCATAAGTTGCGTAAATCGACGTCTCTGGCGTCTTCCTGGCATTCTTGCCACTCTGAACTCTTGCTTGCGTCGGCCGGTGCTTTTCGCCTTCATAGGGCATCGACTACACGCCGGTTTATAAGGCTGCTGGTTCGGGCTTGCAGAGCCACCACAGGGTGTACGGTCATGAGCAATCACACCAAACGTGGAGCATTTGCGTACCAGCACGCACTCTAGCTATTTGCAAAGTTTCGCGGTTGTAGCATGTTTTCTTCTAGTTGCGCAAATTTCGTTGTCCGTGAGTGCAATAGATTATTTCGTCCGTCATTTGTGTGATAGGGTACCGCAAATGTCACGTGTCCAAATATCGCATTTATAAAGAGTGTCAGGAGCGTATTTTTTTGGGGGGAACGCCGACGAGGAATGATGGTGTTTGAAATCCACCAGAACAAAATAAATGTGAATGAAAAATAGGAGAAAAAATTCAAGCATTTTTTCTTACATAATCTGATGCATTGTTATTAAATTAAAGCATTTTGTTAAGTTGCATTTGAACCAAAATCATAAAAAAATAAAACACTTTCAAAGGGAATCAGGCGTTTCCCTCCTCCTCTTAATACGCCCCTGGTGGGTGTGATCAATTCTGGCACGCGTGAAGGTTTCAGAGGTCTTCCACAAACTGTCTGAAATGCCTGTCATAATTTTTGAGGCAAAAAATCCGCTGTTAGACTGTGGTAGTCGTAAGAATATATAGAAAGAAAATTATAAGATATTGGGTGGTATAACGTAATTGTCTTTCCGTTGTAACTGTAGAACTTAGTCCTTAACGTCAGTGATTACGTTATGTGTACTAAAGTCAATGTAATACTGTATTATAAGTTACCCAGAGGCATTTCAAAAAAGAGGTCAATAGTTGTACTTACAAATACGTTTATTCTTCTTGCATGTAGTTTACTCCACACTCATATCCAGTTCCTTAGAACACTTAAAATAATAGCAGCGATTCAAAACCCAGCCACAGTGTAACAGCAATCAACATCACGTCTAAAGCAACAGCTGCATCGCATTTTTATCTAACGTTCTTATCCGGACACACATACGGCACTCTCGTTCTGACTTCAGATTGTTGCCAACGTCATTCTCGTTTGAGGGGAAAGATATAACGTTAAGGTTGGAAAATGTCTAAGAGGACGAACTCAAATTCACATAGAAAGAGAAATTCAAACAGAAAGTTAAAATAGAATATACGTAACAGTGGACAGAAATGATAAAAGACGTTTTCTTGTGATTATCCCGCTAATGTTGAGTATAGCTGGAATATCTACTCGTTCATACTCTTGCTATGTATAACTGAAACGCCTTCATGTCTATACTCTTGATGAGTAAAACTGGAATGTTTGTACGTCTACATTCTTGATGAAAAAAGCTGGTATATGTATAGTCTACGTACTTGCTAGATCTAATACGTATGAGCATAATATATCACATGCGACATTTAGAAACAGAATAGCAAGAAAACAAAATAGACATATACATTGCTTACTACTAATATCTGCATTGCAAAGGAAATTACAGGAACAGGGGTGGGACAAAGTTTCTTTCCTTTTCTCGGGTTCTTGCTCTTGCAGAGTATAGTGAAATGTCTATACGTGCATGCTCTTGCTGAGTACAGCTTAAATGTATATACGTTATTACTCTTGCTGAGTATAGATGTAATGTCTATACGTCAGGACTCTTGCTGAATTGTTTTAACGTCTGCGTGTCCATCTCTTGTTGCGTTTAGCTGGAATTTCTTTTCTTCTTGCTCGAAGAGCTATGCGCAGTCGCCGTTCTTTAATTTAGGGCCACTGGTTCTAGCGAAGGAAAAACAAGAACACTAACCATGCCTTATTCAGGATTCGAACCGCACCCAATTCGAACGACCAGCCAGAAGACGACGTCTCTGACCACTCGGGCACCGGGACGTTACAGATAGAGTTACCATGTGAGAAACATTTATACAGGGACATCATACAATTTATTGTATGTCTCAATGTTGAAAGCTGATTCAGGCATAATGTATAGAGTGTAAGCGTCCGAAGATGATGATGCAGAGATATAGGATCAATCGAATCGAAACATCCAGAGCTCAATACAAGGAACTGCAGGAAATTTAGAAATTGTATAATCAAGCAGGTCCTCGTAAGGAATGTGAGAAATTCTAGTAAAAACCGAAATCGTTTTGTATCTGAAGAAGTCTTTGAGAACGAGCCATTCTTTTGAAAAAACATATTATACAATTACATTATGTGTGCTATAGTAGTACAGAATCACTTAATAATTGGCTGAAATTTTCTTTCTGCAGACAGGAAATTTTTCTAATTTTTAACGGCATTAACATTTACTACCACCTAATGGGGGAAATTTCTACGCTAGTAGAAAATAACATATGGTCATACTTGCCTGTGTAAAGTTCGAAGAGAATTTCTCTATTTCGGCGCTCTTTGGCTAAGAAAGATCCTTACGTCAGACTTTTTCAAAATGAACGAACAAACAGCCCAGCTCCTCGAAACCGATATTTTGGTGCAAAATGCTAATTTAGGGTTGCGCCATCTTGGGAAAATGTTTGCAGTATAAATAATGGCAAAAAAGACGGAATGTATTAAGCGATCTTACCTGTATTTAAGCTCCACATGTACCTGAAACCAATGGTGCCGAAAACGTTCTGGGCTCCCCAAACAGAAATCTCCACATAGCCGTCTGATTTTACGAAAGCTAAAACGAAACAATTCCTCCCCAATCTCAGCAGTACCGACCATTACCCTATCAAGGTTCATTATTTTCTTCTCCTTAATCCAAGGCATAATGAGGAAGGGCTAACCCCTGACACAGGCATGCAACTGGGTAGGGACAACTGATTCAAGGATCTTTCTTTCTTAGGGTATCCGCAACTCTTATAATCTCTTGAGCAGGTAATCAGTCCAAAACGATTAGTGTCATTCATGCCCCCAAATGTCCATTTTGAAAAACAAAGCTAAGAGGAAAGAAAAGCCTTCTGATGGGCAGGTTCACGCGTTACAGGTGAGTTCGGCCCACTTCTTAGACAGCGAATATATTCATTCCAGCTGTTTTCAGGCAACTTTGCTTTCCCCAAGTTCATTCGTTCCAACACGGTAAAGGGCCAAATGAACTGAATATCTTAAATCGACTTAAAAACATTGGCATTTCGACCAATTCCAGCATATAATTACCCAACCCCGCAAGAGAATTTTGCACCCGGAAAAACTGAGAAAGAGATATGAAATTCCTCCTTTTGATTCCAAATCCTAATTTTTCCCCAAAAAACATTTTCCTTTATCATTCTAGAGAAACAGACGTCTCTCAATATCACAAAAATATATTTGCGCAACTGTGTGGAATAATTATGCACCTTAAAAGCCGGATAACAGATGTGTTGGTGTGTACCGTGCTTAGTGTTTATCGTCTCCCACAAGTCCGTTCGTTCGGGAACTTGTTATGAAAACAAAGCTGTTAGCTGCAAGGAATGCTGGGAAGACCACTGGATGTTTTATGGCGTTGGCAGAGAAACGTTTTAAGTGGTTGTTCTAAAAGAAACATTGTGTGTTGCTATTCTGAAAGAACTCTGTCAACGATGCAATCTTTAGTTGTTGCTTGTGTGTTTTGTATTGTGCCAAAGTGTGTGAAAGCCAGGATGCCACCAGAGCATGCACGGATATAAATCATGGTAAGATTAAGAGAATTTAAAGAACCGCAAAAATATTAATACGCCACAACATAAATGAAGACTGTCCGCGTTGATTAAGAACCCTTTCGTCCTATGACTAATGTATTCTTGTTTTCGTTATAAGTGAAATACACGGTCGTATCAGAATAAGAGCACCCCCGGACTCACAGTGTACCCGCCCAGGCGCGTCGCACAGTGCACGTGACAAAGTCGACCACACGGAGATATACACTGAAGAGCAATTGAATTAGAGATGCCTGTCTAGTAACGTGTAGCACCACCTTTCTCCCTGATGATGGCGGCGATTCGTCTCGACATGGACTCGACAAGACACCGGAAGCGTTGGGAAGCCATACGGATCCATGACCCCTGAACAAGCTCCAACAGTTCACGAAGATTTGATGAAGGGGGAAGGGCGTCAGAGCCTCAAACATCTCTCTCGATGGCATCCCAGATGTGCTTGATGGGATTGAGGTCGGGTGGCCTAGCTGGCCAAGGAAACGAGGTTACGTCGGTGGAGTGTTCATCCAACCATTCGGATACAATTCGGGAGCGACGGCACGGTGCATTTTCTTGTTACAAGATGAGGTCCCCAGTGTGATGTTGAAGACGCACAAACGGGAGCACATGGTCGTCCAGGATATGCCGGTTACATTGACCTGTGAGGGACGATGTCGCACGTACCAGGGTTCCCATTTCAGTCCACGTAAACAGTCCCCAGACGGGAATGCCACCCCCCACCAGCTTGAAGAGTATCCTTCTGGCAAGAAGGATCCATCGCTTCATGTGGTTTGCGCCGTACTCGTATCCTGCCATCCGCATGTACTAACGTGAATCTCGACTTATCAGTCCAGGCAAAATTTTTCCACATGTCTAGGGTCCAGTGGTGATGTTCCCGCGCCCATGCTAATCTTTGTACCCTGTGATGTGCAGTTAGCAGCGGTACCCTCGTGGGACGATGGCTTCTGTACCCCATAGCGAGGAGATGGTTCTCGATGGTGTGACTGCTTACACGTTTTTGTGCACCAGCGTTAAATTGCCGAGTGATTTCTTGCACTGTGGCCCGTCTATCCGCTGCTACAATGCGAGCTAGCCGACGATGACCCCGCTCTTCCACACGCTGTTGTCCACGGCAGTTGGCCCTTGCAGGGATGGTTTTACCGGATTCGATATACTCACGGTGCACCCGTGACACAGTGGCTCGTGAAAATCCCAGTGCCTGCCCGACTTCCGAGATGGAGTGGCTCATTCGTCAGGCCCCGACCATTTGCTCACGATCAAATGAGCTTAGATCCTTCGTCTTACCCATACTGCGTCCGACTCTTACTGATTCTCGTCGCATCACTGCTTATATTGTCGGATCGCTGCATACGTCATGTCGTTTCCGTTTACAGGGCTGCCCACAGCGCCACATTTGCGTAACGCCAGCTATCTCTAATTCAATTGCTCTTCAGTGTAAGCGGTCAAGGCACCCATGTTAACCCAGGCCCATCGGCAACAACTCCTGCAGTTCGCATGGGACTACCGTCATTGGATTGTGGAAGAGTGGGAAAAGGTATCCTTCTCTGACGTATCGAGGTTTCTGTTCCACAGAAGTGACGGGAGGCGGAGGATATGGCGTCAGGCACACGAGAATCAGCATCCGGAAACGCTTGTCGATTAAGTACAGGCCGGCGGGGGCAGTGTGTATATCTGAGGGAGGTTTTCCTGGTATGAATTGGGACCGTTGGTACCACTGGATGGGTCCCTGAACGCGAATGGCTACCTGTCCATTCTCGCTGACCACATGCATCCCATTATATGTTGGGCGTTTACTGGTGGTGATGATGTCTACGAACAGGACAATGCGCCGTGCCACATCGCTAAGGGGATGCATGACTGGTCCCCGAAACACGGCAGCGATGTCTCCGTTCTCCTTTGGTAGGCGAAATCGCCCGATCTCAATCCCGTATAACACTTGTGGCTCTATTTGGTACGACGTGCCGACCCACAGCCACGGCATCTCCTGGACCTCGGTGCTCTGATGCAGTTCGAATGGGCACGTGTGCCTCGGGCAACCTTCCAGGGCCTCATTGCGTCCATGCCACGCCGTCTAGCCGCTGTCATCCGGGCCAAGGGTGGTTATTCCCATTATTAGGTAGGTGGTCATATTATTCTGATACGACTGAGTACAATTTGGTATTTTTTGCCATCGTATGAATATTCGGGAATAAATAACCAGGGAAAATTAATTCAAACATAACAGTATTATAATTTCTGAAGTTTGTTGATTATGAATACATACAGAAGGTACCGTGACAAAGCACCGATGTTTTTTGTTGTGAATGTACGGTTGATCTGATGTTGTGTGTGTAGTTTGAACTCAAAGTACTTCAACATAAAAAGAGCGAAAATTGTGCGTATACTTACGACGCACTAAACATTTCCCGCAAAACAACTTGCTAACGACACTTCAAGATCACATAAGGACGAATAACAGAAAAAAATTAGGAAGTAATTGTTTTGACGCGTGCACAATTCTCAAAACGTTGGCATAATATTTAACTTTTTTGCAGAATATTTCTTCAAAAATATCCTTTTCGAAGAAGAAATTTCAATAGCATTATAAACTTTTTAGTGTGTTCCTGTAATACGCAAAATCAGATTTGCATCCCAGTAATCGAGGACTGGTGCTCAAAATAAAATCTGTAACGCACCAGGAGATGTGACGTACCTGCCAGAAGGACGCACACGACATAAAGGCAGATAGGAATCAGAATAATCGTCCGCGTAGCTTAGTTGGTAGAGCAACTTATTCCGGAATGAGTGGACCCGGGTTCGAACCCCGGCGCGGATAAAAATGACGGAGAAATTCACTTCGTTATAATGGCGCCCGAACTATCCGGATGACCCGACCGTTCAAAATCTCGTATTGGTGTGATGTTATTTCCACACCGCGAGATAGGAAAAATATGAGCAGCACTTCGAAAAAAAAAAAAAAAAGAAAAATAAGGGGGAGATGATGTAACGTACCAGGAGATGTGACATACCAGCCAGAAGGACGCACACGACATAAAGGCAGATAGGAATCAGAATAAAATGTCCGCGTAGCTTAATTGGTAGAGCAACTTATTCCGGATTGAGTGGACCCGGGTTCGAACCCCGGCGCGGATAAAAATGACGGAGAAATTCACTTCGTTATAAATCAACAACCACAACAATTTACTTAACAGATTAATCCTGCCTTTAAATCACACGTACTAATTGGCACACAAGAAGCCGGTCATGTAAAACAATAAACGCTGTGGCGAATAAACAAATAACGACGTCATAAAAAGCCACGGTACACCAAAATTGACATATGGACTGCCATGGAGATAATCTCAAGTTCGATTCTTGGCAGGTTAGGTACGAACGTTGGAACCACTAAATACCAGCCGTGCGTCGGATGGGCAAGTTCAGCCGTCGGACCCAGGGTACTGACCCCCCCCCCCCTCGTGGTAATAAATAGAGGCGTCTTCCTCCCCCTTTCTACCTCGCTTCCGTGTGACTTTCCTATCGGGCACTGTAGCCCAAATCTCTTAGTTTCGTATTTCTAAGGGCTGTTTAAGACCTGGGGTCAGACACTCTCTTCCTGAAATCCTTTACATATGATCTGATCTGAAATTGGCATATGCCACACAGAGGTGGATACCGTATGTAAGCCATTGGAGTCAAAGACGTGGGAAATCTTGGGGTTTGCACTGTCAGGTGCAGTGATAAGACGTCACTATGTCTCAGAGAGTTCGATTAGATGATTCATTGTGGTGGAATGCTGTAGGGAGATTAGAAGCAGGGAAGTCTCAAGATGCAGTGACCAAATGCTTAAATGTGGATCGATCAATAGTCTGCCGTCTCTATAGACAATTAAAAACACTAAAAACACCTGGAGAAGTCGGAGAATCAATTCTGGGTCAAAAGACCCCTTACTCGTGGACACCAGACGCTCATTGCGGCAACTGGGCGGGCTACATCCCGTCATACACAGTCGTATCGGAATAATATGACCATCCTCGGAATCACAGTGTACCCGCCCAGGCGCGTCACAGAGTGCACGTGACAAGGTCGACCACACGGAGATATAAGTGGCCCACCATGACAGATGAGCCATAGTGCGTTACGTGAGCACAATGTGCAAAGGTAGTTATTTGACGGACGTTCGAAGAAGAATGTTCATCGGTTACCGCGCCCAGGGTGGAAGCATCTCAAAAATAGTAGACTTCGTGGGCTGTAGACCCTATAATAGTAGACCCTTACTACAGCATCTCAAAATAGCGAGGTGCTGTAGTAAGGGTGTACCAAGAATGGGTCGCTTTCATTCTTTGTTTCACTGATTTTTTTCACAGGCCTGTAATTTGGAAACCTTTGCATACAGCTGAGATCTTTTATGTTCAGAAGTGTGAAACACTGTACCACACAATATACATAACGTTCTTTTCCATAAGTTCATTACTTTGTCTGTCTGTTAACTAGGTTTGTGTGGTGGTTGCTTTAATTTTCCGCACCAGGGTATTTAAACGTCTCATTGTATACTATCTACCAACAAGTAACTGGACACCTGTGATAGCAAAGGAAAACGAAGTTTATTCATCTTCAATAGTTGGTGGAGCCTCCATGAGCGGTAATTACAGCTGGGACCTTCCGGGGCATACTCTCAACCAGGCGTTGTACGACGGCTAGCGGTATTTTCTTCCACTCGGCTTGGAGAACACAGGTCAGTTCCTTCACCGATTTCGGACGGTGGGGACACCCCTTACGTCGACGCTCCAACTCGTCCCAGAGGTGCTCGATAGGGTTAAGATCCGGTCTCTGCACAGGCCAGTCCATTTGATTAACCCCATTGTCACCATACCAAGCCATGGTGGACCTCGCAACATGTCAGGTGGCATTGTCATCCTGAAAGTAACATGGGTCCACCCCGTAAAACTGCCACAACGTAGGAAGCGCATGGTCATCCAAAATGGTGCAGTAGGTCTCGGCGTTGAGTCTACCAGGAATTGCGACCAAGGGTCCCGTGCCATACCAGGAGAAACACCCCCACAGCATAATTCCACCGCCGCCGAACTTCACAGTTGACACAATACATTCCGGCAAGAGGCGTTCTCCAGGCAGACGCCACACCCAGACTCTGCCATCCGAACGGTTGAGGGTGAACCTTGATTCGTCGCTCCAGAGAACCTGTTTCCACTGTCAACGTTCTTTGCACCACGTTAGCCGAGCAGCGCTATTGGACTTTGTGATCAAAGGCTTGTGGGCGGCAGCACGTCCATAATAACCGAGCAGATGGGCTTCCTTACGGATGGTATTCATCGAAAGAACACTCCCGGATGCCTGTTGAAACTCCTCGCGGATGTGGCCCATCGATTTGGTGCGGTTCTTCCGAATTTCTATGGGCAGCACCCGTCGGTCTCTAACTCCCAGTTTTGTGGGTCTGCCGGGTCGGGGCACATTCCGACAGTCACCTCTCATCTTCCACTTGCCAATCACGTAGGCTACTGTTGATTTTGGGTACTTCAACTCGCTGGATATGTCACGTATGGATCGGCCATTTCTGTGATACCCGACGATTACACCTTTCTCGAAATCAGAGAGCTCCGAATTGCGTGGCATCTTGCATGCGACTGGCTGCGTTGTTGTTTCCCGCACGATATTTAACGGCGGCGGTGACATGCATCAGAACCGCAGATATCGTCGATTGCAGGGGTGTTCTATTACTTGTTGGTAGATAGTGTATTTTACTATATTGAAAAAAAAAATACTTTGAGAGCGTAAAACTGCTCTTTTCGTTTTATCGTCTCTATACCCAATTTTAAGAACAAATTAATTTCCATGAAATTTTATAGGTGGCGCATATTATGATGCGTACGTGTGCTACGCAAAGGAGGACCAAAGTTTCGTCCTGGAACTGATAAATTATTTGGAAAGTCCCGCTGTAGGTTTAAGACTGTGCATTAAAGACAGAGATCTACTCCTTGGAAACTTTGAGTGCGACATGTATTCGAGAATCCTTTCAGAAAGGTAACTTTGGAAGGTACTTTTTAATTTTAGAGAGAGTTACTTATTACACAAATGCCGAAGTCAAAGGCTCTGATGCAAACACAATCTTTTGAATACTTTAAAAACAAGAGTCTCGTGTTATCAGTAATATAGTGACCTATACACTCTTTCAAATAAATAAATAAATAAATAATCGAAGCACCCTGAAGGAATAATTCAATCAAGATGAATATTGGTATGTGCAATGTACATGTATCCGAAAGGAAATGATTGCAATTACAGAGTAGTTAGGTAATTTATTCGGATAAAACAGCTAAACCAGTGGTGGAACAAGTCAGTACGTTATAGCGCCACCTCTGACTCGGATACAAGCGGTTATCTGGTGAGCATAGACGCACACAGTTCACGGATACTGTCCTAAGCATAGCATGCCAGATGGTGTCCAAATTCCGGACCAGTTCGCTGATATTCTTGGGTATGTGTAAGTAGCGTTCCACCATCATGCCCGAAACATGCTCGATCGGTGAGACGTCGGGAGATTGGGTTGGCGATGGAAGGGCGTTGACATGACGGAGATAGGCTTGAAAGAGCTGTGCCGTATGTGACTAGGCACTGTCCTGTTGAAAAATTGCTCAGTTATGCTGCGACAGGAATGGCAACGCAACAAGTCGTAGAATGTCGTCGACGTACCTAGGATGAGAAGGATTTACTTATTTTAAAACTATGAATATCGTACCAAGGACTGGTGTCCGGCTATCGTAAGAAATGGCTCCCAAGACAGTCACTCCCGGTGTTCGAGCCGTGTGCCGTTCCACTGTAAAGGCAGGATACATGCGCTGGCCGGCTTGTTTCCAGACACCTATACTCGCCAGGTGAAAACTGTGACCAATCACGACGCCATTGGACACTATCCCACGTTGAACGGGCCCGACACCACTGCATCCGGTGCCGGCAATGCTGGATGGTGAGAGGTAGGCGGTGGAGTGCCTCCTCCAATGTAGCCCACGTGTATTTCATCAAGATTGAATGACTTTCTCTTTTTCTTTTTTTTTCAAAGAATATTTAAAAACCTATGCAATCTTTTTAGATATAATACATTGGCGTGCAAAAATTAAGGACGAGACGGTTTTTCGAAGGTAACGTCGTGCAGAAGTGCTCCACATCTACTCAAATCATACATCACAAGATCCCCAAGATGTAAGAATATGGGACAAGTGAGCAAAAACGTCCAAACAAGGAATCCAAAGGATACAAAGGCACTTTATTGAAAAGTTAGAAGACAGAAACGTCCATGTGACAGGCGGCTGCCAAGAAAAATTCCAGTCTTTAGTAGAGGATAGGATCACCCCTGACTGCTTTGCAGGATTTACAACGTCTGCTCATGCTGAGGACGAGGTTGTCAAGGAGCTGTTGAGGCATCGCGGCCCATTCCTCTTGTAGCGCCAATCGCAGCTGCGGAATCGTTGCTGGCTGCTGGTGATGTGCTGCCAAGCGTCTCCGGAGAAGGTCACACACGTGTTCGATTGGAATTAGGTCCGGGGACCTTGCGGGCTAATCTCTGCGTTGAATATATTCACTCTCCAACAGCTCTGTGACAGGCACTGTACGATGAGGTGTAGCGTTGTCGTCCGTGAAGAGGAACTCAGGGCCCACAGCACCTCTAAACAGACGCACGTGAGGCAGGAGAACCTCGGTACAATAGCGGACACCAGTGACTGAACCTTCTTGGAAGATGTGGAGGTCATTACGGCTACCAAGCATGATACCGCCCCAAACGAGAACTCCGCCACCTCCAAACCGGTCCCTTTCGATGATGTTGGAGGTGTGATTGCGTGTTACCTGCTCTCTCCAGATGTGTATACGTCCAGAATCGCTCGTCAGACTAAATCGGCTCTCATCCGTAAAGAGAACTCGACCCCATTGCTGATGTGTCCAGTTCTTGTGTTCCTGGCACCACAGAAACCGCCGTCTCCGATGAGCAGGCGTTAATGGCACACACCGTAATGGTCGTCGTGCAAATAGACCACCTTTGTGCAGCCTCCTGGCCACGGTAAAACGCGATAACAGACGTCCAGTTGTCTGTTGTATGTGTCTTACGATTTCTCCCGCTGTCTGCCGTCTGTCTCTTCTCGCCTGTAGGGCAATATACCGGTCGTCCGCCACCGTGGTTGCTCGTGTACGACCACTGCTAAACTCTCGGACAGCTGTTCTCCTGTCGTTTGAAATGCTCTCCAAGCTCGTGAAACGATGCTGTGAGCGATCGCGAACTCCTCGGCCACAGTAGTCACACTTCGACCTTCTTCCAACTTCCCAATGACACGACCTCGGGTTAAAGTCATCGAGATGTCGTCTACTGGATTGCCTGTTGGCCATATCACACGGTGGCAGCAACTCGACGTCGTTCAAACCGATGTACACCGTGCAATAGCTTTCACCGAATTGCCGAGCGTACATCGCCCGTGTATTTTATACCCTTCCGACATCCCCCTCCCTACGTCATGCTGCATATATGCGCATGCCTTACCGTACCGGACCCTAGTCTATCTCCTGAGTGGTCTTTCGGTCCGTTCTGCCTGCTCGTTCCGCTGTTATGCTAATTTCTCCTCTTCGTCCTTAATGTTTGCACACCAGTGTATTATGTGAGCAGGAAGATTTTGTTTTTGGACATATTGACAAATTCTGTTCATTACTTTTCTGCGTATAATTCAAAAATTAAATTTCCTAATACGTCTTATAAAAAGATAAAAAAAAAATTGGAACCACTATCAGTTTGTTGGTTGAAAATCTCGACAAATAAACAAGAAAACGATTTTATCTATCTGAAGTCAGTATAGTACTAAGCCACGTCGAAATTCATTTGACAGCTACAGGCTGTTGGCATTGCGTAAGTGTCACAGTATTAAATGTAAAAATTCTACTTATTTGTAAAGGCAATGCCACTTGTCAACAGATTGCCGTGCGAAGGCCCCAATCCGGCGAGCCTAACAGAAATATAAATACTGAGCAGTAGAATTCAGCAACTGTTGTATTTGAGCGAACGGATAACTTTTAAGATCCAAGAATGAATAATTGACTTGTATGTCCAAAAAGGCAGGGAAGGAAAGTCCGCCATCATATAACTGTGAATGTGAAAGTAAATTTAATTATTCTTTTCCATGGGATACAAAAGTAGCATGATGAGCAACTCTAATTTATCGACGGCAGAAGATCTTTTTTGGGGGAGGCGCGGAGAGTAGTTATAGGCACGTGAGTTTGGCTCTGGTTCCAGTCTCGGTTGAAGTATGGGAATACGTCTGTTTCGCGGACCTGGTTTTTAGGGAAGAAGAGACACCAGATTGGACTCCCTACAGCACTAGACGATGATGAGCGTCCATAATGAAGTTCGAGAAATTTTGTTATCCAGAAAGTTGAATATACACAGGGGTTGGACAGAATAATGTGATCACCACGCTCAGAGACGTGACTTTTAATGCAGTTGCATACGTCGCAATATGGAAAGGTATCCACCTCTTTTTTGGTTGTAATAGCTTTATGTAGAACCCCAAGGTCCTGATTAAGGGCATTTAAAGTGTCTTGTTGCAAAATTTCTTTCAGGGTGACGACGAAATGAGTGACCTAACGGACATCGAAATAGAGCTAATTGTTGGTGGCCAGTTTGTTGGTGCCTCCGTGACAACAGTCGCCAGGGTAGTGCGGGTATCGAGAGCTACTGTGTCAAGCTTCATGACAGTATGCTGTGTTCGTGGCAAAACCTCTTCTGCGAAACACAAGTGCTGCCTGAAAACGATCCTGACTGATCGAGACAGGAGATCATTAAAGAGGTTTGTTACCCGTAATAAGACCACGGCGCCGAAAATGAGTGCGGAGCTCAATCTGCATCACCAGACCCCAGTATCAACGAAAACAATGCGCAGGGAACTGCATAAACAAGATATTCATGGCAGAGTTGCTATTGCAAAACCTCTGGTGAACTGGGTGAATGCACAGCGGCAACGCAATGGTGCCAGGAATATACGACGTGGACTGTCAATGCATGGAAGCATGTATTGTGGTCGGATGAATCCATATTCACACTATTCTCCACCGCAGGACGTGTTTACGTGTGGAGAACACTGCCAGAAGCGTACAATCCAGACTGTCTGTGCTCCCAACAGTGCAGCATGGTGGTGGTTTTGCCATGCTCTGCGAGTTCATATCGTGGTTTTCCAGCAAGTCCTTTGATCACCTTGAAAGGATGGATGATTGAGAGGGCGTATGAAGCCAGTTTGGCTGTCCAAGTCCGTGCAATGGCTAAGACATTGTTTCCTGTAGGGATGTCATCTATCAAGATGATACCGCCCCAATTCACAGAGTTTGGAATGTCCAATCATGGATTGTGGAACATGAGGACGAACACTCACACCTTTTTTGGCCTCCCCAATCACCAGACTTAAACATCATTGAGACACTGTGAATTCTGTGTTGGAAAACAGAGTAAGGTCCTGTTATCCTCCTCCTGCATTTCTCAAGGACCTGGAGCAGTTTCTGCGCAAGAATGGTGTAAAATTGCACTAACCGTCATCCAGGATTTGTATGCGTCGATTCCAAGGAGGATTCAGGAGTGTTTGAATGCCAAAGCTGGTCCCACACCCTATTAGATACGTAAAAACTTCTTTTCCTAGGTATTCATATTATTTTGTCCAACACCTGCATATATTCCGTCAAAATCCTCGGTCTTGGATTGTGTAAACCGCAAACTGATCTGCTGCCATGGAAGTACATAAAAATATCCATTAATTCAGTTTTCGCATTTTTCCAATAGCCTGCATTGTCCTCAAGCCAGCTGTTTGGTGAACTAAAAATCTGTCATAAATTTATTGTAGGTTCGGACTCAATTTTGCACAATAGTTTTTGCTCAGACACTACAGAAGGTCGTCTGGAACGGGCCTTATCTTCCAACGTCTTATCACACGAACGACAATGTGCGAAATAGTGTAAGCGTGTCTTTTCACTTACAGTACCCGTCCGGTAAACAAGGGATATGTCCCTACGTGTCAAAGCGAACGTTTTTCTTTATGGAACAGAAAAAGCAAAGAGTTGTCGAATGTGTGCACTTTATCAAAATTTGCGTTAACTTCTCAAATGCTAGTTGCAAGTACCAAAACTGCTGTTTCTACCACAACCTAGCTTCAGAAGGGGAAATTGCACCGTGATACAACCTGCTGAGGTATGATAATGCATGACTTCTTTCCGAGGAACCCTAAACGGATAGAACTTACTGTCCTACCCATATTTAAGATAAGAGCAAGCATGCTCTTATCTTAAATATGTAATTTCTTTACCCTTTTGTTTCATTCCGTATACATTGCTTGTCATACAAAATCCCATACCAAGAGGGAATGCACGAAATGAGACGAAGCTTACCGCACATGTAATCAAGTAAATGGGAAAGAAGTGATTTAATTTCTGAGGGGTTGAATGAATGTGATTGGTGAGGAGACAGTATGATGTGGAGGGAGTCAACAGGCCACAATACTGGGTTGTACATTCGGCAACCTGGCGTGGAATTGGGTGGAAACGTCCCCGGATGGTGTCCTGAGGTATCGCTGACCTTGCGTCTTTGATAACGTTCCACAAGGGAAGAAGTCAAGGGATCGCGCAGACCAGAGTAGGACCTGGACATCTTGTAATCACTGTCTACTGATGTTGTGTGTGGTCAGGCGTTATCTTGTTGAAACTGGGTCCTGGGCTACCACGGAATTACGACAAAAAAACCGGACAGCTGCACCTCATCGACGTATCGTCGTAGTGTCATCATATGTATCCCTTATGCGTAACAGCGGATAAAGGATGTTGAAAAATGATAGCGTCACCAAACCATCACATCAGACCGTGTAACCCTATGACGGCCACAGGTGGCAGAAAGATCAGCCGGATGACCACGTTGTCTCCAGACTCTCAATCGACAATAAAAGGCGCTGAGACAGAAGCGACACTCACTGAACTCGTTCCGCCTATACTCACTGAACTCGTTCCGTACGAAAGTCTGGTGCGGCACCACTGCAACCTTCCACACCAATGCGGTTCTGCGATGAGTGGCAGTCGTCTCAATGCCTAGCGGGAGCGCAAACCAGGCTCATCCAATCTGCAATTCACAGTCCGCGTCGATACGAGGATGTCCATAGCTGCCAGTGCACATCGTCGAGTGTCGTCAGCAGTGGATTCTGGTGATGTTACCACCAGCTTTTGAATGCGGCGATTGAGGCATTTTGACGTCCGCCTGCGTGCGCCAGTTACACCTCGGCGATGCACGTTGCCTTCTCTCAAACAGTGTTGCCACATTCTCCCGATAGTTGTTGCATCCCGATGCGTTTCCATGAGATACGACGCAGGGACAGACCAGTCGTACATAGCCCCCTATGCCGAAGCCTCTGATGAATGTGTCCGTGTGATGGTAGGATTCCCTACGACGTCGCCCAGACACTCTCACTATTTACACGTGATTTTGCCACCGAGATCATTCTGATGCAGGGATCCGCATGTTAATTGAAGACGCACCGAGTCGTTTCGCTCTTTTATCTCCCTAACCTCTCACGTGATTGGTTCGCAACTGCACTCATCTACATACGGCAACTGTCGACACATACCCAACAATTTGCACGAAGCTCCCAGAAGCAATTCTTGCTTACTTTTATTTTTTATTTTTTGTTTGGAGGTTTAACGATCACCGTGAGCAATTCAGAGGGCTATAAGCAATCGCCCATCTCTAATTTAGAGTCAATGGTTCCAGGGAAGGGAAAGAGCCAGTGCCGTAAAACAAACACAAAATCCATGCGACAGTGGGATTCGAACCCTGACACAATTGGACAAACGGTCAGAAGCCAGCTGTCACACTACTGCGTTACGGATGCGACTTCCTGGTTAGGCATTTTTTATGCACTGATGAGACATTCCATTATGACCACCCCCAGCGTAGAGAAAAAGCGCGACTAGAGACCGCATGGTGGCGAAGGTGAATCTCACAGAGCAGCATATATACAACCGGAAGACCGGCTTTTGGTTGGTAGAGTGTTCGGTGTCACAATGGGAAAAGCTGACGTTTTATCGAAGTTTGAAAAAGGACAAATTGTGATGGCACGAGGCCTCGGAACTACGATCTCGAAAAAGGAGCGGCTTGTGGGTTGTACCAAAAGAGGTGCACAGTTGGCCAAACGACGGACCGTCGTCCAGCGGTGTGTCGTCCACCGTCGTCCAGCCGTGTGTCGTCCACCGTCGTCCAACCGTGTGTCGACCACCGTCGTCCAGCCGTGTGTCAACCACCGTCGTCCAACCGTGTGTCGTCCACCGTCGTCCAGCCGTGTGTCGTCCACCGTCGTCCAACCGTGTGTCGTCCACCGTCGTCCAGCCGTGTGTCGTCCACCGTCGTCCAGCCGTGTGTCGTCCACCGTCGTCCAACCGTGTTTCGTCCACCGTCGTCCAACCGTGTGTCGTCCACCGTCGTCCAGCCGTGTGTCGTCCACCGTCGTCCAACCGTGTGTCGTCCACCGTCGTCCAACCGTGTTTCGTCCACCGTCGTCCAACCGTGTGTCGTCCACCGTCGTCCAGCCGTGTGTCGTCCACCGTCGTCCAGCCGTGTGTCGTCCACCGTCGTCCAGCGGTGTGTCGTCCACCGTCGTCCAACCGTGTGTCGTCCACCGTCGTCCAACCGTGTTTCGTCCACCGTCGTCCAACCGTGTGTCGTCCACCGTCGTCCAGCCGTGTGTCGTCCACCGTCGTCCAACCGTGTGTCGTCCACCGTCGTCCAACCGTGTTTCGTCCACCGTCGTCCAACCGTGTGTCGTCCACCGTCGTCCAGCCGTGTGTCGTCCACCGTCGTCCAGCCGTGTGTCGTCCACCGTCGTCCAGCGGTGTGTCGTCCACCGTCGTCCAACCGTGTGTCGTCCACCGTCGTCCAACCGTGTTTCGTCCACCGTCGTCCAACCGTGTGTCGTCCACCGTCGTCCAGACGTGTGTCGTCCACCGTCGTCCAACCGTGTGTCGTCCACCTTCGTCCAACCGTGTTTCGTCCACCGTCGTCCAACCGTGTGTCGTCCACCGTCGTCCAACCGCGTGTCGTCCACCGTCGTCCAGCCGTGTGTCGTCCACCGTCGTCCAGCCGTGTGTCGTCCACCGTCGTCCAGCCGTGTGTCGTCCACCGTCGTCCAACCGTGTGTCGTCCACCGTCGTCCAACCGTGTTTCGTCCACCGTCGTCCAACCGTGTTTCGTCCACCGTCGTCCAACCGTGTGTCGTCCATTGTCGTCCAACCGTGTGTCGTCCACCGTCGTCAACCGTGTGTCGTCCACCGTCGTCCAACCGCGTGTCGTCCACCGTCGTCCAACCGCGTGTCGTCCACCGTCGTCCAACCGTGTGTCGTCCACCGTCGTCCAACCGTGTTTCGTCCACCGTCGTCCAGCCGTGTATCGTCCACCGTCGTCCAACCGTGTGTCGTCCACCGTCGTCCAACCGTGTGTCGTCCACCGTCGTCCAACCGTGTTTCGTCCACCGTCGTCCAACCGTGTGTCGTCCACCGTCGTCCAACCGCGTGTCGTCCACCGTCGTCCAGCCGTGTGTCGTCTACCCATCATTGATGCCAGAGGGGAGCGGAGACTGTCACGCATTGTTCACAGCGATCGCAGGGCCACAGTGCGACAAATCACCCGCAGCTGCAACAGTGGTGATCAGGGCAATGTGATTCACAGCACACAGTTTGCCGCAGCCTCCTGCGCATGGTCCAGCGCAGCCGAAGACCCAGCCTAGTCCCCATGCTTAATGCACGCCATCGCCAACAGCACATGAAATGGGCACAAGATCTTCAAGATTGGACCCTAGATGGTTGGAAGAAAGAGGCCTGGTCTGACGAATTAAGATTTGCGATGCATCACGTGGACGGCCGAGCGTGGATCCGCCGATTAGCAACGGAGGCTATTGCACCTGGACCCACTGTTCGGCGGAAACAGGCCTGTGGCGGCGATGTTATGTTGTGGGCGATGTTTTCCTGGGCCACTTTAGGCCCCATTATCCCAATAGTACAATCACTGACAGCTGTCAGGTATCTGAACATCGTTGCGGACCAAGTTCACCCATTGATGACAACTGTGTTCCCTGCTGGTGACGGCTATTTCATCAGGATAATACGCCATGCCACACTGCCAGAATCGTCAAGGAGTGGTTCGAGGGACATGCTGATGACTTTCTGTTAATGCCCTGCCCTCCGAATTCACCTGACATGAACCCCATCGAGCATTTGTGGTTTGAATTGGAAAAGCGGGTTCGCGCTAAATCACCACCATCCAGAAATGTACGGGAACTAGAGGAGTTCAACAATTTATTCAGAAAATGATAATACAATCGCACCTCGGTTGATGAAAACATAAAAAAGAACCATGAATGACAATATCTACAGAAGAATGCATGTAACAAGATAAAATCAATGATGCAGATATAGAACAGAAAATGACATACGTACAAAAATGGCCCGGAGACGATCCGGGATAAATTCAATACAACGACATACTATAAAGTCCGATAAGGAAGGAAATGAAAGTCCAGAGAAGCTGTAAAAACGCAGGACTAGTCCAGGAGCAAGTAATAAGTCAGGAAAAGTCCCTACTCCTCAGCAGGGGAATGACGAAGAAATGAAGCAGAAAGTTAAGCGGTGTCCTCCATTTCACAGAGCCGTTGATAACAAGAAAGGAACGTACAGTCAGTGTTGCAAAGAGCCTCAAGGTCAGCTCTTATACACGTCAGCCGACGATGAACATCATCCGGAGGAAATGTGGAGTGAGAAAGGTAAGAGGCCATATCAAACGTTGGATCCTGGAAGAGCGAAAATAGGCGAAACAGTTGTCTATGAGTAAAGGGCCGAGTGAGCACAACGGTATCTTGACAAAACTGTTCAAATCGCGCTTGGAGCGCAACTTCTGCGAGTTCCTCTGGATTTTCCGTAAAGCTACACCCTCTGGGGGACGCTGGAGGAGAACGAGTGCTAGAAGATGAGCGAGAGCGATACACTCGTGGACGTCCACGTTTAGCTGGAGCACTAGGAGCTTTGAAGACGGTACGTTTTGCGTATCGACCACTGGAATCAACAACAGTCTCATCAGTAATGGCCAAGTCATCCACACTGGTGGGATATGCAGTAGGAGAAATAGGAAGGTGAAACAGTCCAGGAGTGTCCGGAGCAGTCATTAAAGCATCCCGTAATCATTAAGATCAGTTGCCGATAAATCAATGGTAACAATTGCCACCTCCGTAGAGGGAGCCTCACCATGGAGAAGTACAAAACACCACCTGAGCAGAAGCGTCCTGCTCAGAAATCGAGCAAGGAGGTGATAACGGTTTAGGTGAAGTTGAAGAACCAAGGAGAGGAGGAAAGTGAGCTTCAGTAAAATCAGGAGCACGTAAGGCAGGCTCTGCACGAGAACCAGATGGGGGCGTATCAACAGGCACTGATGTAGACATTAATCCAGAAGAGGGTCCAGAAGAAGAGGAAGGTCCAGGACACTCTTTATAAAAATGCCCTAGGTCTTTACACTTACTGCAGTGGAACTCAGTTAAGAGATCGATATGTCTCTGTTGACCGTGACAATGGACAATAAGTTGCGTAGGTAAAGTTACAATATCTTCCTGAGAAGAAAAAATGAGAGGCACCATGCGATGAACACCGTAAATATGGCGATCCGCGAAGTCGGTGGGCGCTGCCGAGTAGGTTACGACGTCCCCGGCAACGCGATCAAGAGATGAGGTAACTGAAAGGAGCATGACATTTGTGACTTCAGGGGGCACTGGATAAAACGACACGTTAACTGGGCGCTGTATCACAGGTTTGGGCATCAAGAGGTTATTATTAATAGTAATACCTTTCTGCAAAAGAGAGGTCACATGGTCAGGTTGAGAAAGATAAACAACAATAGTCCGAGTCCGACGATAGAGATGAGTAATAGCAGACGGAGATAAAAGCTGCCCAACTGCCGTAGCATAAACTTTCAACTTGGTATCGGAAAGGGCTTTAAAAAAAACTCCTAAAGCCATATGCGAGGAGAACTTTTGAGCTTGAACAGATGACACCGGAATATGAAGATGAATGGAGTTGCCAGTGCGACGAACATGAGGTTTCAAAGCATCGACTTGCTGTAACACAATCGAGGATTGGCGATCAGATGCAGAGGTCGCTGCGGCAGAATAAGACGATGGCAATCGAGCTGCTGTGGAAGGTGGAGGAATGACGTCATCGTGAGTATGCATGGCATCAGTAAAAGTCACAGTAGAAGCTGAAGCAGAGGAGCTGTCTGACTAAGCAGCAGCAGAAGTGGTGCCGAATGACGCACCGGAAGAGGGCAGTTGAACAGCGCCATGAGGAGAAATCAGCAGCAGCGTCGCCGGTTACAGCAAGAGTAGAAGTAGGGCTACCGAACATGACATCTCCACCGGAAGCCGTCATTACTAATGGCGGCGCCCAGCAGTTCTTCTGGCCAGCTCGACCAGAAGGTAAATAAAGCTTGGAATTTTTTTTTTTTTTTTTGATTGGAGGTTTAACGACCACCGTGAGCAACTCAATGGGCTATAAGCAGTCGCCCGTCCCTAATTTAGGGTCACTGGTTCCAGGGAAGGGAGAGAGCCAGTGCCGTAAGACAAACACAACATCCATGCCTCACCGGGATTCGAACCCGGACCCCGTTCGGGCGAATGATCAGAGGCCATCGCTTAGACCACTGCGCCACCGGGGCGGCAAAGCTTGGAATGAAGAAAATATCGTACTTACGAATCGGAAAGTAGAACAAAACGATGCACTAGACCTTTAGATACACGAAAAACACAAAATTAGAACTGAGAGGGCACTATAAACGGAACTTTAGACTCGAAAATATCGGAGCTGATGCCGAGCACGGGAGGACTTGCTGTTGACATTATGGTACCAGATACCGTAGGATGCCTATCGCCACCTCTTCGAATCGATGCTTCGCCGAGTGGCCGCTGTTTTGCGCGCTAAAAGGGGTCCTACAGCTTATTTGACAGGTGGTCATAATGTAATGGCTCTTCGGTGTTTGTCTAATAAATATAAAAGAGATCTTGTGCACCTATCTCATAATAATAAGTAAATTGGCGTCTTGATGGCCCACTACATATAATATTTTGGCCCTGTTTGATCTCGTGGGAAAGATAGGAATCTCAATGTAAATTTTGCAAAGGCAGCATGTTTATAGCAGAACGCAAAAATCCTCAAAACTTTGAATACTATTTATTCGCATCACTCAGTATTGTCAAGATTTACTGTATTTCACATCTCATCTTTGTCTCTTTCAGATGTGGAGTATCGCTATTAATCCTGTCTCCAGAGTTTCTACGTTCCGAAGAGTGCGAATTTATAATGAATTATGCTTCAGCATTAGCCAAAGGTAACTAAAGGTCATATTTTTTCAGCTCGTCTTTTGTCAAAAAAAAAAAGTATCCTTTTGTGCGTCTGTCTATGCTTCTCTCCGTCCGTCTGTGGACAACATATCTCTACAACTATCAATCAAATGTAGAAAATTCTTTTTGCGTTGGAAAGCTTAAATGTGGGAACAATGGTCCTTGCTTTCTCGTTTTTCTGATGCATAATTTCGCCCCTAGAGGGCATAAATGCTGCTGCCATCGAATTCAAAATTATTTTATTCCATATATTTGCTCCTAAATAAAAATCCTTTCTTCCTTTCGATGCCATTTCTAACTAAGACTATTTTGGGTAAATTTTCGTTTTCAAACAATGCATATATTTTCCGCTAGGAGGCGTAAAGGAAAATTACTATTTCCTCGATTTCACTGCTTCTAGAAGTCCGATTTTAAAAATTCTTTTTGCAACGGATTGAGTTCCTGGTGAGAAATGCTCTACATGTAATTTTTTATATTTTGTAGAGAATAGTTTGTCCACCAGGGGGCTTGAGTGTTTACTTCTGTTTCTGAGGTATTTTGATCAAACTCTGAAACCTCGATTGAAAACTTACTTTCGTGGACCGATACCGCTCGTCTTGAAAAATCTTTTTTTCTTTGTTTTTTTTTTTGATTGGAGGTTTAACGACCACTGTGAACAACTCAATGGGCTATAAGCAGTCGCCCGTCCCTAATTTAGGGTTACTGGTTCCAGGGAAGGGAGAGAGCCAGTGCCGTAAGACAAACACAACATTCATGCCTCACCGGGATTCGAACCCGGACCCCGTTCGGACGAATGATCAGAGGCCATCGCTTAGACCACTGCGCCACCGGGGCGGCTGAAAAATCTTGAGAGAATACCTTCTTAAAACAACGCATAGTTTTTCCACCAGGGGCGAAGATGTATACATTATTTTTGACCAGATCTCGAAGATGTATCATTATTTTTGACAAGAGTCCGATTTAGGAAATTCTTTCTTTGTCGGAATGTGTTTGTCGTGCAAAATGTTTTGCATATAATTTCAAATGTTTCTTGACGTACAAGTTTGCCACCAGACGGAATAAGCTCACGTTTGTGGTTTACGGCACATTTACAGCAATATTTGTGCGTGTGTTTATGCATGACTTATCTGGCAAGGAGTCATGTTTCACCCACGTTATTTTCAAAAAATTATCTTTGTGTCTCACGCGTTCTAATTCCCTGCATTTTATGTAGACCATTGCTTCAACCACTGCCTAGCTTGGCGAATCTTAATGCATATTACACCACGAAAAATAAACGGATTTACTACGCTGTAAGCGTTTCTAGAGTTTTCACGGTCTGGTGTATTTAAAATAACGTTTTAAGTTTAGACTCAAAGGATTAATATTCGTCTAAAGTAAAGAGATGTTATGGAGTTTGGGGAAATGGAAGGTTGCATGGCGCCAGAAATCTGTATGAGACTGAAAATGGTTTGTACAAATGCGACAATATACATCAACAATATCATAAGATGAATGAAAAATCATCAAACTGAAGAAACCTCAGTGGAAAACTATAGCGAAACAAGCTCTTTTTACTAGTGGTGGAATTCGGTCTCGCTGCTCTGGAGGACGGACACTCTCCCGTCTGAGCTACGCCGGCAAAACTGTTGCTGTTTGGTTCTTATCCAGGCAGCTTGCCGTTTTGGACTCCTGCGTAAACCAGTGGAAAGCCACAAGGTTTATGATCATTCGTCCGAGATGGGTCTGGGTTCGAACTTGTCTTACGGCACTGGCTCTCTCCCTTCCCCTGTCATACGTTTGTCTTATGGCAATGGCTCTCTCCCTTCCCAGGAACCAGTGACCCAAAATTAGGGACGAGCGACTGCTTATAGCCCATTGAGTTGCTCACAGTGGTCGTTAAACCTTCAATAAAAAAAATAAAGCCACAAGGCAAACAACGTAGTGGAAAACCTTCAGTTGAAAGCATCGAGGAGAGCCAACAGCAAGTTAATGAATGCATTCGCAATGATCGATGTGTGAGAATTCAGGACAACTGTGATTCAATGCATTGTGGTCATAATTCTGTGAGAAAAATTATTCATAACATATGACATCGGAAAGTGTATGCAAGTGACTTCCACGTCAATTTACCAGGGTCCAAATGGTTGAAGTATACAGAGACCTGTGGGGATGTTTGAGGAAAACAAGAGCACGTTGCTTTCCAATGTGTTAACTAGAGATGACTCTTTAGACATCCCTTTAAGACCTTGAGACAAAAGGTGAGTCTATGGAATAGAGCGCAAGACCTAGTCTAGGCTTAAGGAATTCGCAACATAGAGTTCAGCAAAAAAAAAGTGACAGTGAGAATTTTCTGGAATGCCATAGGTTTTTTTGCTGATTTTCTTGAACAAGGTAGCAGTGTCGTCCGTTTTCGCTCTTCTAAGACACGAAAGAAGCTCAGAAAAGCTATTCGAAGAAGAAACAGAGGCAAGCCTATTCGTTCTGCTTCGCACCACGGCAAGTCCCGACATCGCACTTTACTTGAAGCATCTCGGGTGGCAAAATGGGCTAGACCACAGGCGTAGTGTGACGTGCCTGCACCGCAGGACGCACATGAGATAAAAGCAGAAAGCAGCGAGAGCATACGTCCGCGTAGCTCAGTTGGGAGACCGACTCATTCCGGAATGAGGGGACCCAGGTTCGATGCCTGGCGTGGACAAAAATGAAGGAGAAATTTATTTCGTTGTAGTAGCGTGACCAAAAAGATTTTTGTGGTAATGGCAGCGGAGGGGGATGGAGGGGGTCACGAATAAGTATAAACTGATGTGTTCCTTTGGCGTATGGGGTGGCATGAATAAGTGTAAAGTGATGCTTTCCTTGGTGCGGAGGCACGAAAAAGTGCAAAGTGATATTTTCCTTTAGGGGAAGGCAATACTTGAATAAAGGTTTCTCCATGAAAGTCACAAAATGTGGGTCTTTTAAGTTCATAACTACCTTTTTTCTATTATGCATCATTGTTCAACCACTGCTGATAATGAACCATGATGAACAGTCCAGCGTATTTTTGACAAGATGCTAAATTTTCTGAAAATAAAGTCCTGTCTTTTATTATCAATTATTTTAAATACAGTATACTCCCGTTATAAGAAATTCAGATATAAGAAATTTATGGTTATAAGAAAGAAATTTGTAACTTTGGTTGGTGAAATGTTAAAGTATAGGAACGTTTCGTGTTTATAAGAAGGCAACAAAAGTTAAATTTCGGTTATAAGAAAGCTCCAAACAATTTATTTCCAAAATTAAATTTTGGAAATAAATGATTGGTAAATAGAAGAAGCCCCATTGTGATTGGTAAATCGAAGAAGCCTCGGTGTTTTAGAGGGATTCATGTTTACCTGTGAAATATCTATCTAATAAGAAAGCTTGGGTGACTTTTTCTTTCTTCGAAGTCTATTTAAAGGAATGGGACAACAAAATAAAGGCACAGAAAAGGAGAATTCTGCTTGTTTTGGACAACTGTTCTGCACATAGATGTTGTATAAAGCTGGATTCAATTCAGGTGTTGTATCTCCCTCCAAACCCCAGTTCTCAACTGCATCCCCTAGATCAGGGGATCATCCGATAACTAAAAGCGCATTATTGGAAGAGACTAGTAAGGCTGATGGTTTTAAACATGGAGGCAAGAAAAGAAACGAAAATTAATGTGAAAATTGGCATTGATTTTAGAAGGCCGCTTGGAATTCAGTGGACTGTACAGTAGTTAAGAACTGCTTTCGGAAAGCTGGATTTTATAATGAAGAAAATTCTGAAATGGAACAAGACTTTGAGGATGAAGTTCCTTTTGATGAGTATGTTCGATTGGATGAAGAAGGTGTTTCTTTTAAGGATCTTGTCACCTCAGATAACCATGTGCAAACATCGCCTGAGCTGACAGACGCCGAAATTTTGTCCCAAGTGAATCCTGTTGAAGAAACTGGAACCAGCAGTGAAGAAGAGAATGACAACTTTTCTAAGCCGCCGTTACCGATGCGTTTGGAAATCATGGATATGATTCAGAAGGTGAAGCATTATGTGAGTAGAATTCCAAGTGCTCAAGAAACACAGAAAGAGCAATGTTTGATTGGACCCCAAAAATATGAGACGATTGTAATGGTAAATGCAAAAAAGCAGACTTCTAAAACATATTTTTTTTAAATAAAAGATATGTATTGATGTGCACTTGTTTATTCATAAAATGCATTATTGTATGTTATGCCTCTGCTTTAATTTCGAAGATTTAGCCATTTTAATCCAAATTCGGTTAAAAGAAATTTCGGTTATAAGAAACTGATTTTCAATTCCCTTGAACTTTCTTATAACAAGAGTTGACTGTATAACAAATCTTTTTGCTGTTTCATGTGAATAATGTTATGTAATGAGTTCTTTACATTGATAGCATTTCAACTAAGGAGACAGTAAAGTTTTAAATCCGTGAATTGGTCCTTCCGAAAAAGTATTTTAATCTGCCGAGCTTTCGCCTGCCAACGGGAGGTTTTGTGAAGGCAACTTGCAACAGACAAACAATAATCCGCTTGGGGTTTAAAAGTAAAACCTTGGATAACGGTATGAGGATTAAAAACACAAATACAACACTACAAGAATGGGAACTACGCGATATTTTCCAAAAAGTGTAAAGAAGCGTGTTAAAGGACATCCCAAAGAAAACGAACATGAAATTTGCCGACAGCATTTCCTATATTCCCCAATTCTCATTCTACGTCAAGAATTTACTGAGAAAGAACGATGTTGAAGTGACGCTTAAGCCTCCAAAATCTATTGGGAAATTGGCAAAATATTAATTACAAATAGCAAAAACACAGATGAAGACTATACTGCAGCGGAATATGCTATTCCACTAAAATTTCGGTATTCCTCAATAAAGCCTTACGTCGGTATGACGAAAAAGTGCGGGATAAGTAGCGTATGACGTGCATACAGGAAGGAGGAGGAGTAACTGCTTTAGCAAAGGAAGTACTTTGCAACGCAGCAATTCCCCTATGGAATGAAAGGAAACTGGTAGTCCTGTTTACAAATTACAGATAAACTATGATCAGGGAGTCTATTGAAATTATCGTAAGAGATGTATGTAATGATGTTGTATCTGTTGAACTGCCTTCACCGTGGACCACCTAATCTGAAGTCTCTCAGCTTCAGACAAACAGAAACTACGGCTTGATATCCTACCTATTATACACTATATATTGGGATGTAAGGTCAGGTGATGCGTAACATCACAGCCTCTCCTTGACAAATGTCAACCCCGCCTTCTCGTGGTGCATCCTGTTCCCACTAAAGGGGCTCTGACGACCGCCAATAGCGGTATAACTATACCATCGGGATTAGAGGAAATTCTATCCCACACTCACCAACCCGCTTGGCCAGCGTGGTGAGTTATGGCCAAACCCCTCCAAAATGACTCCACAACTTAAATCTTGGCCCTCAGTCTCCGGCAGCTGGAATGTACCTGGCCAAGGCAGCGGCCAGTGCGACATAAAGGCAGAGGGTGCTAAGAATCCCCGGAGGACCGGACTAGGCTGCCATCTGATGCTGACCTTGGCAACGTACAATGGACGCTCCCTATCTTCTGATTCAAGGCTTCTTGAATTGGAAGAGGAACTACAAAGGATCAAGTGGGACATCGTGGGGCTAAGTGAGGTAAGGAGAAAAGGAGAAGATCTCATCGAACTGAAAAGTGGACATCTCTTCTACTATCGTGGGACAGATACTGGCAGAACTAGTGGTGTTGGATTTATAATAAACAAGAAACTGAAGGATAAAGTGGTAGAAGTTGAAAGTTCCTCTGACAGAGCTGCACGACTCGTTATCCAACTATCGAGAAGATACCAGGCTCAGATTATTCAAACTTATGCACCCACCACAAGTCATCCTGAAGAAGAAATTGAAGAATTTTATGAGGAAATTTGTCATCTAAATAATAAATGTAAGCAGCACTTGAAAATAATTATGGGAGATTTCAATGCAAAATAGGGCAACGGCAACAGAATGAAACTTCAGTAGGTAAATTCGGTCACGGCAACAGAAACCAGCGTGGAAATACTCTCGTTGAGTTTGCAGAGGCAGAAGGGTTTTTCATCTTGAACTCCTTCTTCAAGAAAAAGCCACACAGGAAATGGACATGGAGACATCCAAATGGGACGACAAGTGAAATTGATTTTATTATGTGTAACAAAAAATTCGTCATAGAAGACTGCAGTGTGCTAAACAAGTTCAACACAGGTAGTGACCATAGATTGGTGAGATGTAAGATGCACCTCAACACTAAACTTGAACGTGGCAAGCTCATAAGACAAACAAAATCTATTGACATAACCAACCTTAAAAAACACCATAATACCTTCAAGTTGGAACTGAAGAACAGGTTCTCTGCTTTAGAAGGCCTAACATCGGAAGAAGTGGACATCTCTGAAGTTAACAGAAAAATAACCAAAGCTCTTATGGAAAAAGCAACAAAATTAGCTGGGTCTAAGAACAAGTTGCATGTAAATAAATTATCAGGAAAAACGAAAATGTTGATGCAAAAAAGAAGAGAGATGAGGACAACTAAAGAAGATGTGACTTCCAAAGTGGAATATATAGAGCTATGCAAGACAGTAAGAAAAAGTATCACTGAAGACGTAAGAAAATTCAACTGTGAACTAGTGAGGAAAGCAATTGAAAACAACCAAAGCCTAAAGATAGCAAAGGGACATCTCAGTAAGGGAAGAAAACAGATTATGGCACTGAGAAAAGAAGATGGTTCTGTAACAAGAAATAGAGGCGAAATTTTGACAAGAGTGAAAGATTTCTACTCCAAATTATATGAAAGGGATGATACATGCACTCCAGACATCATGAAAGATACCAGTACCAGAGTTCCTCCAGTCCTTCCAGCAGAAGTTGCATATGCAATCAAGAACATGAAGCGGGGAAAAACTCCAGGAGAAGATGGAATTACTGTAGACATCATACAAGAAGCAAGTGGAGAAATCGAAACAGTACTCGCCCAAATTTTCACTCGATGCCTTAATGAAGGAAAGATTCCTGAGGATTGGAACACCGCTACAATGATCCTGCTACATAAGAAAGGTGACATTGAGGATCTCGGAAACTACAGACCTATCAGCCTCCTATCAGTAGTTTATAAAATCTTCACTAAAGTTCTTTCACACCGCTTGAAGGTAACACTGGACATGGCTCAACCGAGAGAACAAGCTGGATTCAGGAGTGGCTACAGCACAATAGGTCATATCCATGTGCTGAGAGAACTAATTGAAAGAGCGAGGGAATATGAACTTCCATTGTGCATGGCTTTTATCGATTATGAAAAAGCCTTTGATTCGGTGAAACCATCAGCAGTTACAATGGCTCTGAAAACCTGCGGTATTGAAGATGCATACATTAATATTATTAATAACATCTATGTAAATGCAAGTGCAAAGATTAGGCTGTTTGAAAATACAACACACATAAAAATTGGAAAGGGAGTGAGACAAGGTGACACCATATCTCCGAAGCTCTTTAATGCCACATTGGAGGGTGTTTTTCAGTCACTGAGCTGGGAAAACAAAGGGATAAAGATTAATGGAGATTATCTAACCCACCTTCGTTTTGCTGATGACATAGTCATTTTTGCAACTAGCCCATCAGAGCTGCAGAGTATGATCCAGGAACTTGCTGACAAGAGTAAAGAAGTGGGATTAAAAATGAACTTTCAGAAGACAAAAGTGATGTTCAATGCTTTTACAAGAAATGAAGATTTATCGATTGATGGAGAAAAGCTGGAGATAACAGATACGTACGTTTATCTTGGACAGCAGATATCAAGTGAGGGTCACATTGATGAAGAAATTAATCGGCGTACAAAACTTGCCTGGAGAGCTTTTGGAAGAAACAGCATAATTTTCAAGAGCAATATGCCATTATGTCTTAAAAGAAAAGTGTTTGATCAATGCATCCTTCCAGTGCTTACGTATGGTGCAGAGACGTGGACCTTAACTAAAAGAGACATACAAAGGCTGCAGACAACTCAAAAAATCATGGAGAGGTGCATGCTTGGTGTAACCAGGAGAGATAAGAAGAGGAACTCGTGGATCCGAAAAATGACAAGAGTGGAAGACATCATGATCAGAGTTAAATCCCTGAAATGGCAATGGGCTGGACATACTGCCAGAAGGACAGATCATCGATGGACAGCCGAAATTTTAGATTGGATTCCAAGGGACAGGAAAAGACCCAGAAGAAGACCACATGGGAGATGGGTGGATGAAATTCGAAAGTATGCAGGGGTGACATGGAGGAGACTGGCACAAGACAGACCGTTGTGGAGGAAACTTGGGGAGACCTTCGTCCAGCAGTGGATTGATAATGGTTGACAATGATGATGATGATGATGATACACTATATTGACAAAAGTTACGGGACACCCCTTCAAACGCAAATGAACGGATCTTCTGCGTTGTTAAGATGCGCGGTACAGCTGCAAACGGTATAAAAACAAGCCTGCAGCTGACCTCGATCATATTGCACTGTGAGGTTGAGCGAAAATGTCGCAGCGGCAGACAACTGACTTTGATAAAGGAAATATTGTTGGGTGTTACATTAGTGGGTTGTCCATAAGAGAAACCGAGAGGCGTTTAAACATACCAAGTCAACTGTTTTGGATGTACTGAATAAGTGGAAGACAAATGGCGTGCCTGAAGGAGCAAAACGTACCAGCAGAACAAAGAAAATCAGTGATAGAGGACGTCGAAGCCTACAAGTTACAGCTAATCGACGGAGTACTGCACAAGAGCTCAGTGTACAGGTGAGTAAAAATGCTGGAACATTGGTCTGTACACGTACCATTCGCAGAGAACTTCATTCCATGGGTTACTGTGGCTGTACGGCTGCTCATAAGCTTTTCATCTCCACTCGGAATGCTACTGGTCGGTTAACATGGTGTAAAGTACATTTATCGTGGACCGTAGATCAATTGAAATGGGTCCCATAGACTGATGAATTAAGATACACGATCCTTCAATCTGATGGCCGTGTGTGTGTATGGCGGCAGCCAGGAGAACCAAAGTGTACTGTTCTTACGTCAAGTTTGGAGCTGGCAGTGTCCTCGTGAGGGGTGTTTTTCATCGTATGGTCCCGGCCCATTGGTTATCGTGGACAAACCTGTTAACCAGCACGTCTACCTCGATATTGTGGACAATTATGCCTTACCAACTCTGTTGCAATACAATGGAACCGAGCCTTGTTAGTACTAGCAGGATAATGCACCGAGCCATAAAGCAAGGACTGTTACTGCGTGGTTTGACGATAATTCCGTATCGTGTGTGTAGCGGCAGCATTACGTACTGAATGGAAGCGCTTACCTATCGCTGTGTTCCAAAACCTTGTCGAAAGTATGTCTCGAAGGGTCAGTGCATGCATTAAGGCCAAAGGTGGACCGACACCGTACTAATGTATGTCAATAAATGCTATGTTGTGTTTCTCTTCTAGGTATCCGGTGACTTTTGTGAAGATAGTGTATATACTATGTGAACATTGGAAGCACGTAATGAAAAACCCAAGTTCGCGTCTCTATAGTGTTATATCTGTTTTCAATCCTCGTACGGTTATCAGGGTTTTAAATTTTAAAATCCAAACGGATTATTGTTCATCTAGTGTAAGTAACCTTAACAAAGCCTCGCGTTGGCAGGCAAAAGCTCGGTAGATGAAAATACTTTTCCATAATTCCCCAATTCACGGACTTATGTGTCTTTACTGTCTCCTTAGTTGTTAACAGTGTATTTAGTATCCTTTGGACATATTCTAAAGATCATTCTCGATGGCACTTTGCCGTGGTTTTACTTCCTCACAAAAACGAATCATGGACAAATCTAAAAGGTGCATATAACAATATGTTTGTGCGCTTGGTTTTTCCTGTTTGGACTTCGTAGCGACTTGATTTATCTTCCCAGTCATATTTCCCCCCCCCCAACGTGGGCTTGCCGTAGCACTTAAATTTTCTGAAGTTGTGGGGAACATGCACCTCCGATGCTACGTAGGCTGCACAGTACTACTTCATTCGTACAGCGATGAAGAAAGGTCATCTTGGTCAACCTTTTGAGGATTCTGGTACCAGCAATGACCAGTAGAATTATTCAGACTGGTTACACACTGGGTGGAACTGTGGTGTAAATACTTGATTTCATCGTTGGATTATTTTAAGTAGCACAATTACATTTAGCATATTTCAATGTATTTTTATATTAATTTTATGGAATGTCTTAACCGTCAGAAGAGTTATGTGCAAAGAGCTATTTCTTTTAAGACAGCCTCATATACACTCACGGACAATGAAATTTGCGCACGAAGAAGGAAGCATCGGATTGAACTGAAATTTTATAGACGTAATGATACAGATAAATAATACACATAAGACAAAAACAGAGCTGCAGGACAATTACAGAGGGATCTGTGGCACGCAGTCCTGTCATCTTCAATAGTACGTCGCACCACATCGTGTGGCGATACATGCTGCAATACGGTCCGGCATGGAGGCGAACAGACGCCTGATGTTGTTCTGCGGCAGACTGGCCCACACGTGTTGGACGGTGTGCTCCAAATCCCGGACAATGCGGTAGGGCGGCAACCAGCGTTTCAATTGGTCCCACACATGCTCGATAGAAGACATGTCCTAGGAGCGGTCAGGCCACTGAAGTGTCTGAACATGACGTAGGCAGTCCTGGGCAATCCTAGCCGCATGCGGGCGGGCATTTCCCTGCTGGTATAGCGCACCTGGAATTCCGGCCAGGAATGGGAGCACATGGGGCCGCAGGATCTCATCCACATACCGCTGGCCGGTCAATAATCCACGTACCACTACTAGGCCTGCTCGGCTATCGTAGGCAATGGCTCCCTAGACAATAATGCCTGCAGTGGGAGAGGTGTGACACTCGATAGCGAGGTTCAGATTGTGCTGTTGACCCGGGGACCTCCACACCCGGACACGGTGATCATCTGTCCCTAAAATGAAGCGGTATTCATCGCTAAACACCACACGTCTCCAGTCTGTGGCGTTCAACGTCGTTCTGGCCTGTCACCACTGCACACAGAGCTGGCGATGTTCTGGTGTTAATAGCAGCACACGTAAGGAGCGCTGGGATCGCAGATTCGCTTCCACGAGACATCCGGAAATGGTTCGCGGGCCCACAAGAGCCGCTACATCTGTCTGTGTAGTTATAACGCTGCCGGTCAGTGCTTGAAGCGCCACCACAGGGTGTGCGGTAATGCGCACTCGCACCAAACGTGGATCATTTGCATATCAGCACACCCTCTAGCTATTTGCAAAGTTTCGCGGTTGTAGCATATTTTCTTCTAGCCGCGCAAGTTTCATTGTCCGTGAGTGTATATAGGTGTGGATGATACTGTGTATATCTGTCTTGCCGGAGCTGTTATTTTGCATTTTTATGGATACTATAAAGTGTTCTGAAATACACTTCTATCCTCTCTAACTCTTTCACGACAATAACGTCCGAAGTTCCTGAAACGCTCTTGCATCCAAACTACCACGACCGTCAGAGTGAGTAGGATTTTCTGCCCCCCACCTGTTCTTTGAATTTACACGGCCTCTACGGGATTAGCAGAAGTCAACTTGCCACCTTTGTTGTTGCTAAACAAATAAGAAAAGCAGGTGTTGGTATCTCTCGGAGAGATACTACAGCCATTTGCAAAAAATTAAATCCACCTGTTGGTATTAGGATACTTCTGCCGTTTGCGTCAGCTACTGTCTGTATTACTCAACTTCCTGTCGGTGTTGCATCATCCCACAGAGGCAGCTGTTGATAGAGTTGGAAGAAGCGTGTGAGATATAATTTGCTTCTGGTTTTCATGCTGAGAGGTTTTGTACATTCTTCTATGTAGCGAAAAAAGGGCAAAAAAAAAGCGTCATTAAGTGTTACTCAGAGGGTATAAATAATCAGTGTATATCATAAAGGATACTCCGAACGTGATATAAGCAGAAAGGTGAGTATGAGCAAGACCGCTATTCATAATACGATCATTAAATATTGAGGTTATAACGAAGTAAATTTCTCCGTCATTTTTGGTTCACGCCGGGGATCGAACCCGAGTGTTCTTATTCCGGAACAAGTCGCTCTACCAACAGAGTCATCTTATTCCGGAACAAGTCGCTCTACCAACTGAGCTACGCAGACGTTCGTTCTCGCTGTTATCGGCCTTTATGTCGTGTGCGTCCTGCGGGACAAGTACGTCACATCTCCCCCTCTCCCCGAAAGAAGGTCGGGGCATGTCCCACGGGTCAGTCGGGACCATGTGTCACTGTAGGCAGTCATCCGCTGAAGAACGTGCACTTGAGATCTCCCAGTCAATCTGGTGTGTGGAATGCAACATCACACACATTTATTTTTCGAAGTGCTGAAGAAGGGATTCTCTGATTTTTCCTGTCTCGCGGTGTGGAAAGAACATTACACCATTGCGAGATCTTTAACGGCCGGGTCATCCGGGAAGTTCGGGCGCCATTATAACGAAGTAAATTTCTCCGTCATTTTGGTCCACGCTGGGGATCGAACCCGAGGCCTCTTATTCCGGAACAAGTAGCTCTACCAACTGAGCTACGCAGACTTTCGTTGTCGCTGCTATCTGCCTTTATGTCGTGTGCGTCCTGCGGGGCAGGCACGTCACAAGGTACAGCTGAATTTAGCGACCGAATGAGAAGTGGACGTCCAAGGAAAACAACCCCACGTGATGACAATACCATAAGGCGAATAGTTATGCGTTCTCCAAGGAGCTCGTACCAGAAAATCAAGACCTTTCTACATTTAAAGGCTCTGGTATTAGCACTGTTTCCCGACGTCTTAACAAAGAACATAAACGTAGACTAAACTCTGTCATGAAAAAGAAGAGACTCCAGTTTGCGAAGCGTCAGTAATCGTGGACTGCTCAAAATTGGAGTCAAGTTCTTTTTTCCGATGAATCAATTATGCGTCAATTTGAATCACATGAGGCATATTTTCGCAACCAAAAGGCAAAAGGTTTGATGAAAAATACACCGTATTAGCACCGTGAGACATCCGCCTAGTAAGATGATATGGGGTGCTATGTCAGCATCCGGTACTGCTTCATTATCCGTTTTTGCCGACAGGCACTACCATGACTGGTTCTTTTTATGCAGAAATGTTACTTGACAAGCTGTTAACTCATATGCAAGTGCACAGATGCGCAATCTTCACGCATGATGGTGCTCCATGCCACAGATCAAAGACAGTAAAGAACTACCTGCAGAGGGAAAACATAATTGCTTGGCCCGGTAATAGGCCTGACCTTAATCCCATCGAAAATGTGTCTAAAGAGAAGGTAGCAGAAAAACAGCAATCCAATTCCCAAGCTTTGCTTGACGTGATGAAGTACGTGTGGTGCAAAGGCATTTCAAGTGACCACTGCAAATCTCACGTTGAGAATATTCCACATCGTATTCTGTCCGTTATAAAAAACAAAGAAGGCCCCACAAAGTACTGATTTTGGTCTTTTTGTGTTCTAAAGAATGTAAGTATTCATCTCTGGTGTCAATTTTTCAAATATCTCTGACTAGTAATAAGTTTTTCTTTGAAAAACTTAATTTTCAGTAAATTGATAGGTGGTCTTAAACTTTCGAAAATGACTATAGTGACGTCCCATGACATCTCTTGCTTTCTCAGTGGAAGAATGCAGTGATCGCCCCTCCACCCTCCGCCGCCTGAAGTTCAATATACATAAAAACTACAGATCTGAAGCTTCGTGTAGTGACCGAGCACTAATCCTTCTTTAGTTAACTTGTAAAGGGAAGGGGAGAAATTCTGAAATGGGCTACACACAGTTTCGGGTGTTATGGTACTCTGAGGAAAAAAAGATTTCAGGGTCCTGGTTCTTAAAGTATTAAAAAAAGTTCCCCTTTCACCAGTGAATTCGGTTTTTATGCTTATCATTTTGTCATTATTTCTACACAATGGCTATTGCACATATTAGTGGAATCTTATGGGTAATATTTCTTCTTTTGATTCAGTATATTATCGATAATTACAAATTATGCTAAATATCTTTCTAATTTTTAGAGCAAAAGCGGCGGAAGCTCATACCAATTCTACTGCGAAATTGTGATATTCCTTTTATATTACGATTTGTGACAAGACTTGACTTTACTCAATCAAAAAAGCATGCCTGGCAATGGAATAAACTGCTTGCATCCATTCGTGGTGTAAACTTAGCGACCAAATCTGAATCGTCATCTGATGCGCCATCTCCTTTTCTTCAGAAACCATCATATACTCCTCCAAGACCTCGTAGATTGCCGATCACATCTGTATACTCATCACACTCCCCGTCTGGGTTTCAGCAATCCATTCCTTTCTTCTCCGAGTCTACACAGTCTTCTTCAACGTCCCTGAGTTTGTGCTCATCAACTGAAACCATGACGGAATTGACACTCACCAGTACATCTTCTGAATCGTTGACTTCCTTCACGCAGGAAAGTCAGCCAGCTTCACAAAGCACTTTACCAGCTTCAACTACAGACGGAAACAGTTTTAACGCAACTGGTCTACCATCCTCACAGACGAGTCGTGCTACATCTGCGGTACAAGTCCCGGATAAAACTACTAGTTCAGTAAATAACAAATTGTTCAGAAACTTAAAACGACTGTTATCTTACAACTCTCCGACCGCCCCTGCGCCCCGTGCAAGTGTTGAATTTCACAGTCACGTTGATAAGATATGCAACAGAGAGGAGCCTGAAGACATAGTTATTGTTCAACAAAGACATCGTTCAACAAGTGCACCTTCCTGTTCAATTTCTTTAAATAGTTTTGATTTGGAGAGTGCTTCAGCTTTACCTTCTACTTCGACCTCATTGACTCCACAAGAAAATCAAATCACAGTTGACACAAAAATTTCATCGGTCGAAGAGGGTTAGCAGCCCTAAGAGATTTATCTTTCAGCTCTTCTTCGCAGTAACTGGGCCATCCTTCGCGTCAAGTGCTACCAATGGATTTCATGATAAAAAACGAAACATCTTCATGCTGCTATGGGTTCGAGAGAGAACTCTCTCTGAAGTAAATGTCGATTCTCCACGAAGAGAACTAACTCTATCTGAAGTGGACGTCTATTCTCCATAAAAAGAACTCTCTCTGAAGTAAATGTCGATTCTCCACGAAGAGAACTAACTCTATCTGAAGTGGACGTCTATTCTCCATAAAAAGAACTCTCCATGAAGTGGATGTCCATTTTCCATGAAAAGAACTCGATATGAAGTGGATGTCCGTTCTCGATGAAGTGGATCTCCAATTTTCATCAAGATAACCCTTTATAAAGTATATGTCCATTTTTCGTGAAGATAACTCCCTATAAAGTGGATGTCCATTTTTCATGAAGAGAACTTTCTGTGAAGTGGACGTCTATTATCCATAAAAAGAACTCTCCGTGAAGTGGATGCCCATTTTTCATGAAGAAAACTCTCTATGAAGTTGATGTCCAGTTTTCATGAATAGAACTTTCTCTGAAGTGGATGTTCATTCTCCACAAATAGAAGTTTGCCTGCAATGGATCTTCATTCTCCAGGAAGAGAATTCTCCCTACAGTGGATGTTGCTATGTAACGAAAAACATTGCTTTCAGGAAAATTGAAAACGACTTCAATAACAGTAGAAAGAGCATTTCAAGTGACAAGGAGGATTCATAAGTGATTATTGACTAATAATAATCGTGCTTTGGAATGCGGTTTATGGCTTTTTGTGCATGTAACGTTCTTTGCATTTCTGTTTATTGTTGCATCAAATTCCTATTAACAGAATAATTAAAGGTTCTTATTAAACACCTGTAGTGTAATATTTTGTACTTCATTACATATATTTTAATCCAAACAACATTCTTAATAAATTCCTTTTGGGGAGGAACTCAGTCGATGAGAAGTCATAACTGTTACTCTCGGTGATTTAAAAGTTCCTTCATGCCCATTTCTTGTCGTGCATATGATATTACTGTTTGGTGCCCCACTAAGTTCAACGTGAATAACTGCCCGATTAAAAACTACCAATTCATTGGCGACCAAGCGAATTCAAAATTAATTTAAGACCATTTGCTATATCTGTTTAGTGTTGTACTAATTTTAGACTGAATGAAAGGCTGATTAAAAGCTCTTAAGAACTGCAACGGCTACAAGTCATTACGAACACAGAAAAATGAAAATATAATTTACGCACAAGCACGTATCTCGCTGTGTACATCTGCTCTCCGATATCAATAATATCATGAAATAGAAAGACGTTCAGATAAAAAGCAGATTAACATCGATTGCAAAATACCTTCAAAGAAGACTAACATTGTAATAGATTCATAGTTCTTCGGTGCTTACATTTGGCCCCATGTGTTGTACATTTCTGTTAAGATCGTTTATTACAAAAACAAAAGAGGAGCAAAATGCCGTACTTTTTCAGTTTCTCTTGTAGCCATCCTATCGAACATTTGAAAATTGCATCGCCCTGGAACGGGAAGTGAATCCGCACCTCCCGATTTCCGTTAGAGCATTCTACAGTTACACGAAGGCCTACCAGACAACGAAGGTCCAAGCAACTAAAGCTAAGATGATGTAGCTTAGGAATCCGAACAAAATTTCGGATATGTGTTAGTTCAAGCAACTCATGCTTCATCGTATCGTCAACGACCGTTTTTCATTCATGTACGAATAAAGGACAACAAATCTGCAATGCTTCAAATCAAAAGAGTGGCAACCAAATCCACAGCAGGAAGTAGTTTTCGGAGCCCCATGGGTATGTATCAGAGTTGGAAACGGGTCAAAAATTTTGCACCAGACCAATCAAATCTGCGTTGAACTATAAATTCGAAACCCAGTTTATAATTTTACATAATCACATATACACACACACACATATATATATATATATATATATATATATATACAGGGTGTTCAAAAAGTCTTTCAGCAGTGGGTATCGTAAGTTACATGGTCGTATGTTATGTAGAAATCATATAAGTGTATTACGGAAACGTATAATTTAATTACTTACTTACAGAAAGTGTCCAAACTGCGTTCTTCACATAACCTAACTGTTTTACGCATGTTTTCAAACACATCAAGGAACACATCCGCCATTGCATACTGTATTAGTTTTGTAGCAGTAGAACCCCCGCAAGTGCTGTTAGAAACTTTACCAGTCTACTCCCCAATGCCATATCCCATCGGCGGTGCTGAAGTTGGTTTGATCAGTTTCGAGAGAGAAATTTTGACCTGTCAGAGCGTCCCGAAGCCGGAAGACCAACAGTGGATATAGACACACTGAAGACTTTAGCGGAGACCGACCCACGTGTAACACCGCGGGATTTTGCTGAACAGCTGGGGACTACGTACAAGGGCATTATCACGCACCTGCGTCAACTTGGAAAGGTGCACAAGAAGGGTGTTTGGGTACCCCATCAACTCACAGTTTAGAAGAAAGCAAATTACTTGAGTGTCTGAGTTTCCCTTCTTACACGTGACCACGCTGAACTGTTCTTTGGCGGCATTGTGACAGGTGACGAGAAATTGGTCGTGTATGACAATGTCAGCGACCGGAAACAGCGGTTGGACTCAAAACAGAAGTCCATGTCGATTCCCAAAGCCCGCTTACACGCACGTAAGATATTGTTGTCTATTTGGTGGGATTATGCGGGGTGTCGTGTATTTTGAGCTGCTGCCGTATAACACAAATATCACCGCTGGCGTGCGCTGCCGTCAGCTCGACGACATGCCCACATCGCTCACGTCGAATGGACCAGCACTGCTGAACTACAAGTGCGTCCTCCTACAGCAGGATGGGGCGACATTTCACACAGCATGGATGACCTGTCACAAGGACCTGGGCTGAGAGCAGCTGCTGCACTCAGCCTGTTCCTCGGACATCCTTTTCCTATTGTTGCAGCATTCCTGGATGGATTGTGGTTCACCAACCGGGACAAGACAGAAAGCCCATTTAGTCAATTCTTTGCGTCCAAACCCACCACAGTTCTACAGGGACGGTATCCAATAGCTGCCCAGACGATGGGAGTAGATCGTGGCCCACGATGGCGACTACATTTTGGACTGATTTGTATTTGTATATATGGTAATTAGCACTTTTCTGTTGCTTTCCATTTGCAAACATTACTTTTTTTACAACCTAATACCTCATAGTTTTTTTTTTTTTACAATACTCGTTGTTTCTTTTACGTTTTAGAGCTGGAAGTATTTTTAAGCTCGTTTCTCTACTCACAGAGATTAATTATAAATACAAGTAACCTTGTAACACAGCGAATTGGCAAGCGTAATCTGGACACACTTTTTACGCAATTCTTAAACTTATTTTTGTGGCAGTTCAGAGCACTCAGATGAAATTCAACTTGTTTTCCAACTCATATGGACTTGCTTTATATGTGGCTGGGCACGTACATCAGCTGGCGTCGTCCTGCTACACTAGCATGGAGATTGGTGGCGGTTCCAATCCAAATATGGCGCACTTAGTCATAATGAGTAGGCAGTAACATATCTCGACTCTAAAAGCGCATGGCTTCAATATTTTCGATGAAGAAACTTTGATCTTCCGAAGCACCGAAATGCACGTTGTGAGATTATCCAAATTTGAAGTTACTTGGATGTAAAGGATTTTCTGAAATACAATTACCTCTAATAAACGTAACATCGATTCGGGGATTGGATTCTGTGATGTACCACTAAGGTGACGCAAGAGTCAAAACGGAAAGTTGCAGCGGTAAACCAAAGTCGATGTAGTTTAGTCAGTAACTCAGTAACCCACTAAAATCCTAGGAGACTTCCTCTTACGTTTGGTGCATGTCGAGGTCACACACGCTTGATATAGACAGGTATGGAATTATTCTTTTTCGAAATCAGATGAATCATTTTCAATAATCCTGTACTTTCTTTTTTTTTTTTTTTTTTGCTGTGATCATTTAATCATCAAATAATGGAAACTGAAATGGAAAGAACAGAAATTGAAATGAATATCAGGATGTGGCCAGAATCGATGGCTCCCAATCACTTTGCCTGTGTTCATTTCGTCCACGGTCATTGGTCCAGATCATTTCGTCCACAGTTAAGATCGTCCGCTGTTCATTTAGTCCAGATCATTTCGTCCACAGTTTAATTGGTCCGCTGTTCATTTAGTTAACTGTTCACTTTGTACGCTGTTCATTTATTTCACTATTCAGTGTTCACTTTGTCTGCAGTTCATTTAGTCCACTGTTCACTTGTCCTCCTTTCACTTTGTGCGCCGTTCATTTTGTCCGTGTTCACTTTGTCAGTCGTTCATTTTGTCCGCTGTTCATTTAGACCACCGTTCACTTTGTCCGCCCTTCACTATGTCCGCTCTTCATTTAGACTTGTATTCACTTTGCCCGCTGTCCACTTTGTCCTCCGTTCATTTAGTCCAATGTTCATTTTGTCCGCAGTGCACTTTGTCCTCCGGTCACCTTGTTCTCCGATGATTTAGTCCACCGGTTCACTTTGTCCTCCGTACACTTTGTCCGCTGTTCATTTAGTCCACGGTTCACTTTGTTCTTTCACATTGTCCGTTGTTCATTTAGTCCACGGTTCACTTTGTCATTTCATTTTCTCCGTTGTTCATTTAGTCCACGGTTCACTTTGTCCTCCTTTCACTTTTGTGTGCCGTTCACATTGTCCGCTGTTCACAATGCCCTTCGTTCGCTATGTCAGCCGTTAACTTTGTCCGTTGTTCACTTTGTCAGTCGTTCATTTTGTCCGCTGTTCATTTAGACCACCGTTTGTCTTCCGTTATCTTTGCCCTCCGTTCATTTACTCCAATGTTCTCTTTGTCCGCAGTCCACTTTGTCCGCAGCCCACTTTGTCCTCCGTTCACTTTGTCTTCGGTTCTCTTTGCCCTCAGTTCATTTGCTCCATGTTCACTTTGTCCGCAACCCACTTTGTCCACAGCCCACTTTGTCCTCCGTTCTCCGATTATTTAGTCTGCTGTACACTTTGTCCTCCGCACACTTTGTCCGCTGCTCATTTAGTTAACGGTTCACTTTGTCCTCGTTTCACTTTGTCCACTGTTCACATCATCTTCCGTTCACTATGTCTACCGTTCACTTTGTTTGCTGTGCACTTTTCCCTCCGCTCACTTTGTCCGTCGTTCATTTTGACCACTGTCCATTTAGACCTCCGTCCATTTTGTCCATTGTTCACTTTGTCCCCCGTTTACTTTGTCCACTCTTCATTTAGTCCGCTGTTTACGTTCTGCTCCGTACTCTTTGTCCAACATTCACTTTGCCCTGCGTTCATTTTGACCGCAGTTCATTTAGTTCACTGTTCACTTTGCCCTCCGTTCGCTTTTTCCGCTGTTCATTTACTCCACTGTTCACTTTGTTCGCCGTTCATACTGTCAGCTGTTCATTCAGTCCACTGATCAGTTTGTCCGCTGTTCACTTTCTCCTGCGTTCACTTTGTCTTCTGTTCATTTAGTCCACGGTTAAATTTGTCCTCCATTCACTTTGTCCACTGTTTATTTAGTCCCGCCGCTCACTTTGTCCTCCGTTCGCTTTGCACACTGTTCACTTTGTCCTCTGTTCACTTTGTCCTCTGTTCACTTTTCCTCAGTTCAATTTGTCAGCTCTTCATTTAGTCCACTTTTCAGTTTGCCCTCCGTTCACTTTGTCAGTTGTTCATTTAGTCCACAGTACATTTTGTCCTACGTTTGCGTTTTCCATTGTTCATTTAGTCGGCCGCTCACTTTGAACTTCTTTCATTTAGTCGGCCGCTCACTTTGAACTTCTTTCATTTAGTCCACCGTTCACTTTCTCCATCGTTCACGTTTTCCATTGTACATTCAGTCCGCCGTTCACTTTGTACTCCTTTCATTTAGTCCACCGTTCACTTTGTCCTCTGGTCACTTTTTCCATTGTTCATTTAGTCCCTCACTCACTTTGTCCGCAGTTCACTTTGTCCTCCTTTCACTTTGTCCACTGTTCAATTTTTCCTCCGTTCACTTTGTCCGCTCTTCATTTAGCCCATTGTTCAGTTTGTCTGCTGTTAGTCCACTGTTCACTTTGTCATTTAGTCTACTTTTTAGTTTGCCCTGAAAAGTAACTAAATGACCGGAGGACAATTAAACACTTTGTCCGCTGTTCATTTAGTCCACAGTTCACTTTGTCTTTCGTTCACTTTTTCCATTTTTCATTTAGTCCACCGTTTATTTTGTATTCCTTTCATTTAGTCCTCCGCTCACTTTGTACTCCTTTCACTTTGTCTACTGTTCACTTTGTCCGCCGTTCACTTTGTCCTCCTTTGTTCATTTAGTCCACTTTGCTCATTTAGTCCATTTTGTTCATTTAGTCCACTTGTACTGTTTTTTCTTGCCTTCAGATTATACACGAATATTCTTTCTTGTTAGGAAAGCATGCCCATGTCATCCATTTCATACCAAACTTAAGAGTACAAGTCCCCTTGGTACAATCTTACTTATTCTTACAATCTTATCTATTCATACTAAATGCAAGCTCCAGATTACCTGTGTATTTTGTTGCTTTCAGACATGCGTAAATGAGAAAGCATGCCCGTATAATACATTTAATATAAAACTTAGGCTCCAGGTCCCCTGGGTATTTTCTTGCTTTCAGATTATACATGAATAGTTTTTGTTTGGAAAGCATACCCATATTATCCATTTCAAGTGGGGGTATCACCATTGCCAGTGGCTTTTTGTCACCTGGTTTAAGTACTGGAATGACCCGATTCAAAATCTCGGAGAAGAGCTACGTGTTCCTGATTCATTTGCCGGTATTACCAATTTTATGCTGTCTATACGAAATATAAATGGCGCAAGATATTTCTTATCAATTTTCAAAATGCATTGACTTGACACTTCAAAAATGTTAATTATTGCATAAAACACTTATTTAATTGAGTCATTAAACGTCTGTCAGTCTTACATTTTGATTTTCACGTCGTCATTAATGCTAGACCTCTCTGTGGCAAGTTATGAAAAATGCAATGTCACTAAATTACAATTGCATTCCTCATCGGACCAGCTGCTTCCTTAATGTCAATTAAAAAAAATGTAATGACCGTTTAATGACTGATAGAAGTAATGGTGAAAAAAATCTTGAAGTGCTATTTGCATCTGAGATTGCACCATCGCAGACTTGTATATGTTTGAGGACTTATCGCTCGTTTTACTTAGTATGCCTAATTTCTTAGTATCATTTTCTATTCAGTTTGTGGGCAATGAAACGTTAAAATTGGCTACCATAGGCAATGAAGATAAAAAAATTACAACAGATGTGATTCTGCACGGAGCACTTATTCTTATGTGAAGGAAAGTTTACGGAAGCGACTTTCCTGATATTTGGCCGTGCGTATACGAAACCAATGTTGATCTCTACTTGCAAAATGTCTTTAATTTATTTATCATTGTAACTCACTAGGGAAACACTTCTACTTTGGGGAGTTAGAATAATAAAAAAACAGGCATCTATTTCTTTCATATTCATGGATAACGACACGAAGGGGTAGATTGTTGTCCTAAATGAAATTTACTAAACGGAAATAATTGGGATGTACAAAAAAAGAAGCATTTCTTTCTTGCAGATTCATGGATAACGATACAAAGGGGGTAGATTGCTGTCCTAAATGATATTCACTAAACGGAAATAATTATATTTCAAGAGAAGATACTAAGTGCTAGTTTTAATTTTTTGGACTGGTACAAAATATATAACAATATTTCTCCCATACCCAGAATGAAATCTACTTACAAAGAAGCTTCGATCCGAAATTCTTCTTTTGAGCGGGAGCATGAAACAGATGCTAATTAATTACACCACCATGTCCGGCCGATTATTTAAAAATTGGATCCCATTTCTTAAGTGGAAAAAACTTTATCCCTTCTGGGCAGAGAAATGAAACAAAAATTGGTTTGCTTCAGATCAATGACCAATAATATTTATGAAGGGCAGTTTCCCCCTTTTGGACTGAGAAAAGAAACAAAAATTGGTTTGTCTCACACATCTAAAGCCAAACATTCTTAAGAAAAAGATCCTATTTTTATATTTCTTCTGGGCTGGGATGTAAAAAAAAATCGGTTTCATGTAAAAGCCCAAGCATGGGAGTCTTGAGCGGAAGAAACTTCTCGAACTTCTTATTTTCGACAGGATATGGAAGAACTACTGTTTTCTTTTATAGCCACGTCCAATACAATGTAAGAACATAACCTGTGTCTTCAATGGAATATTTTTTCATTTAAATAGGCATGTCAAAACAAAAATATGTTTAAATATTTGCTTGTAGTGAGTGATATAAGAGAGAAAGCAAGAACGCACAAGGCCACCTTAACATGTTCTTAAGTGTTCTTGTTTTCTCACTTTCGTGAGTTCAATTTAACTTGAGTAAGTGCGAGAACTGCACATACGCATCAAAAGATTGAGGATTTCCAAACTGTTCTCGTAATTTAAACATATGAGTATTCATGGGCGCACATAAACAATTTCTTGAAGAGAATAAAAAAAACACGTCGCAACTTTTGGTTGACATGGGGAGATTACAGTTTTCTATGGAAGGAATTTTGCTCACCCTAACTGAACGCTTCTTTTTCATTCCTCAAACAGATTATTAAAGCTTGACATATTTCAGACGAAGAGCACTGTTGTTGCTATGTGAACGGTTTTGAGGAATCCCATATTTGGCCTCCAATGGGATATGAAGCAGTCTTCTAATTAAACTAAGACCTTCAAGGCTATTTGAAAAGAAATGTGGGTTAAAGAATATTTCTGGAATTATTTTTCACTAAACCGGAAGGAGGAACAAAGGACTTTTTGAAGAACTTTTGGGGTTAAATGTGGGTATTCGTACGCATATGATGAATCTTCTGTTCGAAGAATATTTTTGAACTCGTTATGATGAGTATTCTGTTTTATGAATATTTTTCACATTTTTCTTTAAGATATTCTTGTGATGAAATATTTTCTTCTTCTTTGTTTCTGCTGCAGTAACGTTAATATATGCATTTTTGAAGCTATTTTTTCTTCCAAAATTTCAGAATCGTCCTTTTCTTTTTCTTATGTGTCTTTTCTTCACAATGCGGTAATACAGATTCCGGTGATATTTTAGATGATGTTTCGGTTTGATTTCGTGTAGTGCTGGGAAGTATTGAATCTTCTTTTGGAGTAATGTTGACTATTTCTTCTGTTTTCTTGGACTTTTTCTTGAAGATATTCTTGAAGTGAAATCTTTTCTTCTTCTTTGTTTCAGCTGCAGTAACATGTAATGTAGATGGTTTGTCGGATTCAGCAACTATTTTCTGTTTCTTGAATAATTTGAATAATTTTGGCCACTTGGAGGGAGCTTTTTGTGTTGTACGGAGAGGGTCAAGGGACAAATGATCTAAACTGGCGGAAGGGAAGAAGAAAGAGGAGGAACTGGTGTCGAAAATTTTTATTGCTGGGTAATGGGGAGGAAGGGGACTAATTTGGGATATTTCAAGTTCACTTGAGGGAAATACCAAACTTATGGGATCTAGACTTGGTTGTGATGGCGACGAAAACGTAGAAGGGGAATGGGAATTTTGAGGTATGGGTTCTGACTGAGAAATTGGTGCCTCTACGGCAGCCAACTTGTTTTCGTCTTCCTCGGAATTTCGATTAAAATACTGAACAATTCCTGGTAATAAGGGTACGTGGGATGTTATAATGGTTGTGAGTGGTGCTCCTTCATTTATTTCTCTTTGAACTTCTTCCTGCCAGTTATAACCGGGATAGAAATATTGTTGGAAAAGGAATGTTTGGTCACTACTTCTTTGTTTTGGATCAAACTGGAGTAGGCCAACTAGTAAATCAACAAACAATTTATCTTCTACGTCCGTCACTTTCTGGCGTCCACTTGCGAGTTTAAAATATTCGCTCCATTCTGCTTCAGTTGGATCTCTACTTCCACGTGTTGTTAGGTAATTTGCAAAATGAACATACTGTCCACTTTCATAAATAGTTACTCCTAAAGAGTAATAATCGCAACTGTAGCTGTATGGTGGGGCATGGCTTGTGCATCGGAAAGCAATTACCTCAGGAGCGGAATAAAAGGGTGTGCCAGCGTAGGTGGATTTATACGGGCCAAAAACCGCAAGACCAAAGTCAATTATTTTCGCCTGGCACCTTGAATTTATCAGGATATTGGTGCCTTTTATATCTCTATGAATCACATTATTTTCATGAATGTATTGTAGCCCTTCTCCGAGTTGATTCAAAACGTAACGGAATTGGTTAACGGATAAGGTATTGTGATACACAAAGCTATCAAGTGGGATTCCATCAAAGTACTCAGTGACTATGTGATGTTCTTTCCGATGACGTTTTACTATTGTGGTGAAGTATCCAACGAATTGCAGAAATACTGGATGGCCCGAAAACAGTCGAAGCATTGTTATTTCTAAATCGACGTATTTCTTTGGGAGTCGATGCGCTGTTTTTACTGCTAAATTATCTCCTGTTTTTTGGTCTACGACAAGGGATACAGTGCCAAAATTACCACTGCCGATTATACTGATAAGCTGCAAATGTGATGGTGAATAATATACTTCCGATGCTGTTTTTTTCCTTACAATTATCGATTCAGTGGGCCTATTGAGATTTTCGTTTTGGAAGTATTTGTGTCTGAGGAATTTGCCATCTCCAAGCCTTACTTTTTTATATTTGCTAAGGAGGCCTCTGATAATTTCCCGCTCTATTTTTGACAGGGGCGCTGGAATTATAACTGAACCATTTTTCATATACTTTTGTGCTAATTTTTCCAGATTAGTTGGATGGCGTGCTGTGATTTGGGCCCTATAATCGCATGGGACAATATCAAATGCTATTACGTATGCAACGACTCCCAAAGAATAATAATCTGACGGAAAACCGTATGGTTTTGCATTCCGGTCATACTGATGGGCTACCACTTCTGGCGCTGCATAGCCCTCTGTTCCGGCGTATCCTACAGTTTTCGGGCCGTAAGCTGCCTGGTCGAATCCTGTGAATTTTGCAAATGTTCTGTTGTTGACCATTATATTTGCTCCAGTTATATTCCTGTGAATAATGTTTAGGGCATGAATATGTTCCAGTCCTTGACCGAGTTGGAACAGTAAAAATTGGAGGAGGTCATGGGTTGCATAATGTTGTTCCATAAATGTGTTGAGGTCAACTGCTTGGAATACGGGAGTCAACAATCGGTATACTGAAATCTGGGTGTATGGCATGAGTGGAAGTACCAAAAGTCGTGAAGCTCCCTCCTGTGTCTTTCTTCTGCGCTCTCGTTTTCTTTGATATAATGCTGGATCAAATCCAAAAGTTCCATTCCTCAAGGAAATGGATATCTCTTGCTCAACTTCTTCCGTAGAATGCGGTGTTTCCAAAATCTCATCCCTGGATGGGATATCAGTTCTTAACAATACGTCCAATTTGTCCTCAAAGACGTCATTATCCTCTTCTTCTGTGGTGTGTTGAGCGGTAGACCCGGCTACTGGGTCCCGATCTCTCCTGAACTTCTTCCTCAAGAAGGTCAGTACTCGACTAAACATAGATGTCATAGACTAGAAATAGGGGGAATTATCAATTAGCAAATATAAAAATAGTAAACAAACAAACCAGAGGAGATTTAGGTGCTCGTCCTTTTATACAAACTGAAACAATAAAAGCAATAATCTCATTGTTACCTACCGGTAATTTTACTTATTATTGAACCTGCATTTTTTGTAATTCAACTGTCACTGTTAAATCTTTCTTGCGCATCTTTAATAATGTTTTATCAGTCTTCAATACATTGTTGCGATGAAAATGTATTGGAGGAGAAGAATCCAAAAAAATTACATTTTGCAACTTCCTTCATCAGCACATCTTTTCTAAAAAAAAAACAAAAAAAACGTGACTGGTTATAAAATCAGTTTGCCCGTTTCGTCCGCCCGTCTGTCTGTATTCACGGTATCTCTGCAAGGAAGCCCGTAATGTGAGAACACTGATCTTTGCTAGGTAAAAGTGGGTAGCAGTACGCCAAACAACTAAGTAAATAATAATAATATCCGTTTTATTGGCATACAACAGTAAACAACTTGTTGCAAGCTTTCAGCACCTACGGGTGCCTTCTTCAGGCTTAAACGTGGGTTAAAAACAACGTTAGTAACCTAAATGAATGAACATGAAATTCAAATATGCACATATTTAAATTTTATGTTCATTCATTTAGGTTACTAACGTTGTTTTTAACCCACGTCTAAGCCTGAAGAAGGCACCCGTAGATGCTGAAAGCTTGCAACGAGTTGTTTACTGTTTTATGCCAATAAAACAAATATTATTATTCTTTACTTAATGATCTTTGCTTTCCTGGTTTTTCTCCGATGCACAACTTTGCCGATAGAGGGCGTAAAAGTAGATACTACCGCATTCAAAATACATTTCATCCCATATCATTGGATCTAAATATCCGACTGAAAAAATTCTTTCAATGCCATTCATTTATAAAGAACACCTATTTCGGTAGAATTTCTTTTTCAAGCAATTCATAGTTTTTCCGCTAAAGATAAATTGCGATTTCTCCGATATCATGGTCGATTTGAAAAACTATTTTTTGCATTGGATAGATGTTCTAGAGGGAATCGTTTTGTACGTAATTTGTATTTTTTGATAAACACCAGTTTTGCCCCAAGTTGTCGTCCATCTATTTCTGTTTGTGATGTATTTGTTGTAATGTCTGCGCTTCTGAGAAGTTGAGTGGAAAACATTTTTTGTTGTCCGATATCTCTCACGACGAGTAACCTTTCGAATTTTCATCTGCTTTAAGTAATGCACAATTTTTCCGCCAGATGGGGTACATGTACATCTTATTTTTCTCAGTATCTGTTCTAACAACCCTATTTGAAAAATTCTTTCTTTGTCGGAGTGTGTCATAATTTTTGCACATCATTACAAATTTTTACTTAACATACAAGTTTGCCACCAGAGGGCATAAGTTCCCGTTTGCGTCTACAGCATATTCACAGCAATATCCCTGTCTTTCAAAACCCGAATGAAAATATATTTTTTTCCGTCAGGTACTACTAACTATGAAAAATATTTGTTGGGTTTTCCTTCACAAAATTATGCAGAATTTCTTCGCTAGGGGACGCAAATGTTTGTTTTTTTCGATATCCTTTCTTCTAAGGTCCGATTTAAAAAATATTAGGTGTGCAAATAAGTTTTAAAGCGTTTTTTTGTGTAACGTATACCGCTAATTTACATATCAGACATTCCCCCGCGTTGCTGTCATGTGACCATAACTGGTACGGAGTATAAAATGTGACACAGAAGTTTGCCCACCAGTCAAACGCACTTGCACATCGGTAGGTGAAAGATGACAATCGATACTGCATTTATCCGACACTGCAGTTGTTACGAATTCCATCAAGGATAAAGTGCAGCAAAATCATGTGCATTGATCTGTTCTGTTAATATTGCATCGAAAAGCACGTGTGAGTTTTGGTTTAGACGGTTTAAAGCACATAATTTTTTATGTTAGTGATCGAGAACGTAGCGGCGCCCCACAGAAGGTTGCACACGAGGAACTGCAAGCATTGCTGGATGAACATTCGTCTCAAACGCAAAAAGAACTACCTGAAGAGCTGGAGGTAACTCAACAAACCATTTCCAATCGTTTACGCGCAGTGGGAAAGATTCAGAAGGAAAGAAAATGGGTGCCACATGAACTGAGCCAGAGAAACAAGGATGAGTGTGTAATGAAGTGTTTGAATCTATTGAACAAACAACACAGAAAGCCTTTCCTGTAGAAAATAGTTACGGGTGATGAAAAGTGAATGTGGTGCGACAATCCCAAACGCAAAAAAACACTGGGTACACTCCGGTAAAGCAACGGCTTCGACTCCGAAACGTAATATTTACTCCAAGAAAGATCTGCTGTGCTTCTGGTGGGATATGAAGGGTGTGTTCTATTATGAACTATTGAAACAGGGTCAAACTCTTACTGCTGATTGCTGCAAACAACAACTGCTCAGATTGAACCAGGAAATCTGTCGGAAACGTCCAGTCACAGGCAAAGGATTGCGTTCCGTGAAATTACTGCATGACAATGTAGCGAAATCGGTCTACGAAACGTTATTGACGCTTAGTTGGGAAGGTTTGGAGCATCCGGCGGATAGTCACGACACAGCCCCATCAGACTATACTTTGTTCCGATCGATGCAACATGGTTTGTCTGCTGTACGGTTCCGGACATGTGACGAAGTGCAAAAATGAGTTGACGATTTCATTGCGTCGCACGGCGAAGTATTCTTCATGGCTGGAATCCGTCAGCTGCCGGAACGATGGCGGAAGGTGATAGATAATGACGGCGCATATTTTGATTCGAAAAGGTATCTTTGTTTTCTCTCAAATTACATGTTGCGTTGTCTTAAAACGCTTTAAAACTTATTTGTATACCTAATACTTTTGAACCGGATATCATTTACCTTTGTGAAACTCTTTGCTTTTACTCGTGGGTTTTTGTAGTTCATATTTCTGGTACTAGGTGGTGCTAGTGTGCATTTCTGTTTGAAGCTGTATCTCCGCTTTTAAAAATTCTATTGGAAAATTTCTTTTTCTACTGTGTGGCATTCGCTACAGTAAAGATGGGGAATACTATTGTGTTTAAAGAGCGAACAGGTTTCATACTAGGAGGCTTAAATGTCAAAACCTGTTTCTCGCCATCTTTGTTTCCATGATACGTATTTGAAAAATTGTTTCTTTAGCATATAACTTTTCCTATGAAAAATACTCCTCGCAAAAATTATTCCGCTAGGTGGCGTAAAAATATGTCATGCTTTCCTTTATATCTTTTGTTCTAACTGTTCGATTTGAAAATGCCTTTGTTTCTAATATCTTCGTTGATCTACGAGAAACGCTTTGTGTCCAGTTTGTTAATTTTCGTGGCATATTTTTAGCCGCCAGTGAGAGAAAGATGTTTATATTTCTAGACAATTTTTTTAGCCGCTAGTGGGAGAAAGATGTTTATATTTCTAGACAATTTATCGATTGTAAAAAACCGTTTTTTTTTTCTTAATTTAATAGGCTTCATTGACTATGAATCACTTTAAAATATTTTATTCGTGCCGGAAGGGATTCAAAAGACGTGCTCAATACAACCAAAAATTCGGTCTCATCTTTCTTGTTTAAAACAAAAAAATGAAAGCGGTCCAATATATCCTGGTCGGTCCGGTGGCGCAGTGGTCTAAGCGATGGCTTCTGATGATTCGTCTGAGATGGGTGCGGGTCTGAATCCCGGTGAGGCAGGAATGATGTGTTTGTCGCACGACCCTACCTCTCTCCCTTCCCTAGAGCCAGTGGCCGTAAATTAGGGGTGAGCGACTGCTTATAGCCTAATGAGTTGCTCACTGTGGTCGTTAAACCCCCAATCAATATGCACTATATTGACAAAAGTCACCGGACACCCCTTGAAAAGCAAATGAACGGATCCGCTGCATTTTTAAGATGCGCTGTACAGCTGCAAACGGTATAAAAACAAGCCTGCAGCTGACTGCGATTATATCGCACTCCGAGGTTGAGTGAAAATGTCGCGGCGGGAGAGAACTGACTTTCAGAAAGGAAAGATTGCTGGGTGTTATATTAGTGGGTTGCCCATAAGAGAAACCGACAGGCGTTTAAACATACCCAAGTCAACTGTTTTGCATGTATTGAATAAGTGGAAGACACGTGGCGTACCTGAAGCAGCAAAACGACCAAAGAAAATCAGTGATAGAGGACGTCGAAACCTCAAGAGAGTAGCTACAGCTAATCTACGAAGTACTGCGCAAGACCTGAGTGTACAGGTGAGTAAATATGCTGGAACCTCGGTATGTGCACGTACCATTTTCAGAGAACTACATTCCATGGGTTACCGTGGTCGTGCATCTTCTCATAAGCCTTTTTTCTCCACTCGGAACGTTACTCGTTGTTTAGCAGGGTGTAAAGAACATTTATCGTGGACAGTAGGTCAATGGAAATGGGTCCTATGAACTGATGAATCCAGATACACGATCCATCAGTCTGATGGCCGTGTGTGGATATGGCAGCAGTCGGGGGGAATGCTATTTACCACAGTGTACTTTCCCTGCGGTCAAGTTTGGAACTGGCAGTGTACTCGTGTGGGGGTGGTTTTCGTAGTATGGTGTCGGCACATTGATTATCGTGGACAAACCTGTTAACCAGCACGTCTACCACAATATTCTGGACAATTATGCCCTACCAACACTGTGGCAATACTATGGAATTCAGCCTTATTGTTACTAGCAGGATAATGCACCGAGCCATAAATCGAGGATTGTTACGGCGTGGTTTGGCAATAATTCCGTATCGTGTGTGGACTGGCCAGCACAGAGCTCTGATCTTAATTCCATAGAGCACATATGGGATGAATTAAGGCGCCGCATAAGAAGTTTGGAACCAAGGCTTACTACTAAGCAACAGCTAGCGCCAGCATTGTGTACTGAATGGAAGAGCATACCTATCGCTGTGTTCCAAAACCTTATCGAAAGCCTGTCTCGAAGGGTCAGTGCATGCATTAATGCCAAAGGTGGACCGACACCGTACTAATGTATGTCAATAAATGCTATGTTGTGTTTCTCTTCTAGGTGTCCGGTGCCTTTTGTCAATATAGTATATATATATATAAATACTGCTGTTTGTGTAACAGCTGTTAATCCAGTTAATACTGTTGTTACGTATACCTCTGTTTAACCTTCGTTTTGAGTACCCATTTTCTTATGTAAATTTAGTCACTCCGTCTTTAAACATTTTCTTGCGGAACGGCACATTACTTTATTGTACAGCGTTTATATTTTGTCAACAGTGATTCACAGCAGAATAAACTAGCGACGTTGGTTATGGAATAGTGGAACTGCATAGACTTCGAGAGATTGCGTATACTTCGTTAAACGTTGATATTGTGAAAGAGATAAAGCCAATGTGGTAATGTATGTGATCGACGAATAAGTAAATTATATTGAGGCCCGTTTGAATTTGGAACAACAAAAGAAAAAGTTTGTTAAACATTTAACTCTGATTCTTTTACCGTGGCCGCTGATTGTCTTATTCACGTGGCTATAACAAAAGTACACTACTGTTTGTGAAAGTTGCAAAACCTTGAAGGACTGGTCTTTTTAGTTTGAAACTTACAGGATATGCACAACAGATGAGGATGATTAAAATATCAGTGAAAATGTGCATGTGGTTTCGAAGCAACGCCCTCTAAACTGTCCAAACTTGGGTATGAAGCGCTGGGGCAAACGAGATGTTGCAATCAGTGAAGAGCCGGCATTGAGTCAAAAGGGTGTTTCTTATATCTCGCTGTACTCCGTCGACGAAGAAGGCCGCATTAAGAACACCTAATATATTAGTTATGCAACTTAATTCTCGGCTACAGACACGACACGTTGACAGCAAATTATAGGAAATCGAATACGTACTTAATCAGGGAAATAATCACCGTCGTGTTGGATACATTGGAGCCATCGGTCAGAGAGTTGCCGATTGGCACTGCTGCAAAAAGAGGACTGTTTCGAGTTGATAAAGTCATCAATACTTGTGTGGACCTCCTCGACAGAAGTTAAGTGCGTATCACTCAGGTGATGTTGCAGGTAGTGAAAGAGGTAATAATCCGACGGTGCGAAGTCTGGAGAATACGCCGGGTGGGACAAAATCTTTCATCCCCGGTCGGTGATCGTGTTTAAAGTCGTTTTCGCGGTGTGAGGACGCGCATTATCCTGAAGCAACAGGACCGACCTTCTGCCTTTGCCGGTGTATGGCCTTTTCGCCTCCATTGCATCACTCACAGGAATGAGTTGCTGACAATAACGCTCAGCATTGACCGTTTCACCAGGTTTGAGCAACTCATAGTGTACGACGCCGCGCTGATCCCACCATATGCACAGCAACAACTTCCTGGCATGGATATTCGGTTCGGCAGTACTGGTGGTAGACTGACCTAGATAAACCCACGATTTGCGCCGCTTAGGATTATCGTAGAGGATCCACTTCTCATCGCAGGTCAAAATCTTGTGGAGGAAATCCTTCTTCTTGAATCTGGAAAGCAAGGACACAGAAACATCGTAGCGCCAAAACATGTTCGCAGCTGTGATTTGGTTGGGCACCAAATGGCCCTCCTTTTGAATCCGTCCAAGCTTGTGCAGGAGCTTTGCAATGACTCACCATGTTACTCCGAGTTCCTGGGCGAGCTCTGGCTGTATGCGTTAGGGATTCGCGTCCAACAGTTGTTCCAGTTCCTCATCGTCAACTTTCTGTGGCTGTCCCGGACGTTCTGCATCACGAGGATCGAAATTTCCCTGCTTAAACCGCTGGAACCACTTCTTACACGTACTGTAGGACACATCAGCCGCACACAAAACAGCACAGATGATTTGCTGGGCTTCCTCGGCACTTTGTTTTAGCTGAAACGCGAACAGGAGGCAGTGCCTCAAATGTTGCTTCTCGAACGACATTGCTTTCACCGTCAACTTTAGTCCCTTCTGTCACTACAGCTGTGAGCGGTTACGGTTGCCTGGAAAGCTGTTAGATGGCGCTTCAATCAGTCATTATCGCACACAGCTATTTGCATTTGCCGAAGTTCTATTATCGCTTGTGGTTAGGGGCCGAGAATTAAGTTGCATACCTAATACTTTGAGCGAAGAAGGATTGTTGGGAGGAGAGAAGCTGAATTTTCCTACCGCGAAATTGCCACTGGTACGGCACGAAACGTTAGTACAGGGATGGGAACTGGGTGTCAGTGGACAGATGAGGCTCGGACACACAAAAATCCCGGAAAATGGACAGCAAAATCGGACGACTGCACGATATGGCGGACACTTTCTACCGCATGGCAGTGACCGACCACACAGCGACATTCACAGTGTTAGCGCAGCAGTAGAGCACTGTCACAAATCAGGCTTTGTCCTTCCAGCACAGTTCGACGTTATCAGCTTAACAGAATATTAAATATGTACCGAATTTAGTAAAGTTTTAGATTTTTTTAACTTAAAGAAATTATTTGGAGATTATTACAAGGCTATTGGGGGTTTCGCATTCGATTGGGGCCTGAAGCCACCCTCCTCCCCCAGAGATGTCTAGCGACTCCCCTGCTCCTTGTACATCAATTCTACGAGCAAAAGTTTCTCCTATAATAGTGGTGCCAAATTTTTGTTCAAGCTCTGTATATATGGACGTATACACCGTCACATTCGAATAAAATGCAGAGTATGATCCATGAACTTGCTGACAAGAGTAAAGAAGTGGGATTAAAAATGAACTTTCAGAAGACAAAAGTGATATTCAATGCTTTTACAAGAAATGAAGATTTATCGATTGATGGAGAAAAGCTGGAGATAACAGACACGTACGTTTATCTTGGACAGCACATATCAAGTGAGGGTCACATTGATGAAGAAATTAATCGGCATGCAAAAACTTGCCTGGAGAGCTTTTGGAAGAAACAGCATAATTTCCAAGAGCAATACGCCATTATGTCTTAAAAGAAAAGTGTTTGATCAATGCATCCTTCCAGTGCTTACGTATGGTGCAGAGACGTGGACCTTAACTAAAAGAGACATACAAAGGCTGCAGACAACTCAAAGCAACATGGAGAGGTGCATACTTGGTGTAACCAGGAGAGATAAGAAGAGGAACTCGTGGATCCGAAAAATGACAAGAGTGGAAGACATCATGATCAGAGTTAAATCCCTGAAATGGCAATTGGCTGGACATACTGCCAAAAGGACAGACCATCGACGGACAGCCGAAATTTTAGATTGGATTTCCAAGGGACAGGAAAAGACCCAGAAGAAGACCACATGGGAGATGGGTGGATGAAATTCGAAAGTATACAGGAGTGACATGGAGGAGACTGGCACAAGACAGACCGTTGTGGAGGAAACTTGGAGAGACCTTGGTCCAGCAGTGGATTGATAATGGTTGACAATGATGATGATGATATACCGTAACACCTCGTAAAAGATTAAACTCTTTTTTCTATTTCATTTAGGTAAATTATGAGTACGTATTCAACACTTTTGTCCGGATATGTAAAAAAAAACACTGCAGAAAGAATTTCCTTCGTTAACTTTTTATTCTAAAACGTTTTATTGTCCAAAAAGATAAATACATACAAAAAGGAGAAATTTCAAAATAAATAGCATTTCGACATTGCAGTTGGCAATACAATGATAACAAGCCCATTGCAGTTGGCAATACAATGATAACAAGCCCATTGCACCTGCACAATGGGATAAAAAAAGTAAAAGACATTCCCCAAAATACTGTACACTTGTATTTTATGTACATCACAGAATAGAAACCGACAGAAACATTGTATATTTATTAATCCCACCAGCGTAAAGTGGTAGAATATGACTCCATATTTTACAAAAGATAAATAAATAGCATCATTAAATAGTTAACAGCAATCACTCACTATAAAACTATTTCTTCAATACCTTTGGAAAGTATTTACAAATAAAGCAATGAAAAACACATTTGTTTAAAACAAAAGCTATACTTGCTTCTTGGCGTATAATTGATTTCGATTTTGAATTTCATAAATTAATAAAAATGTCACAAATCTGCTGACTCACTCCGAGAGGAAAGCAACAACATCGTTCTTTGGTAAAAGTGAAAAATATACGAAACTCTCATTCGAATAAAATAAGCGAAGCCTCTTCTGAGTAAGGAATTGAAGTCGTGTTTAAATTTGTCATTTAAATTGCTGTACAATAAGTGGTGATGCCAATTTATTAGGTAGACCTTTCTTTGTCACATATTCACTCCAACATGTAATACGGTACGAGATCGCAGTGTGTGGTATAAATCACGCAGTCTGGCTTGTCGAGGACCAGTCAGAGATAGATGAATCGTTTATTTTGAAAGAATCGATTCTTTCGATTCGACTCACTAAAATGATTCGTTCGGTGATTCTTACAGCTTAGTTTTTCTTTAGTGGAGGTTTAATGACCACCGTGAGCACCTCAATGGGCTATAAGCAGTCGCCCGTCCCTAATTTAGGGTCATTGATTCCAGGGAAGGCAGAGAACCAACCCCTCATAGGGATTCGAATCCGGACCCTTCTCGGATGAATGGTTATGAGCCAGCGGTTAGACCACTGATCCACCGGGGTGGCAATTAGAGAGTGATTTATGTCTAGGTTATCGAATCAGAGTCGGATCTTTTCGTTCATTTCGTTCAGCGATTCTTCCGGTTTAGAGAACAATTCGTGTCTACGGGAAATGATTCTGAGTCGGATGCTTTCGTTCGTTGACAGTTTCCGGTTTAGTGGACGAATTTTATGTTTAAATTTGTTTTGAATTCTTACGGAAATTTTTTTCTCTCAGTGCTGATATAAGTTCGTTTCGAAAAGTTCACGTCATAATATTGTATTTGTACACTTCTGAATAAGGTAAGATTTTCTGACCAGAACATAAACCTCACCAAGACAGCATGGTGAAATTTTGATGTGTAATAAAATGTAATTCTGGCTAGCCTTCCGATTGTTATCATTTCAAGTAGTTCCCTGCATTTCATGCGAATTTTTCTTTGAATTAGAACGCTAATAAGTAGAATTCCCTAAAGAATAATTAGATTTGTTTTTGTAGGAATGAAATGTTGAATAAAAGGTAATATATAATTTATTTCTGGTTTCTAAACTCCGTTAATGGAACTGTTTAATGCACTGACAATCGGAAGGCTAGCAGTAAATATTGACTGAATAATTCACGGAATCGCATCTTTTGCGGAATCGATTCTTTTCAGGAAACATTCGCTCGCCAATGACTCAGTTTACTGATTCTTTATTTTTGAATGAATCGTTCGCGAAGGACACATCTCTAGCACCAGTTAGAGTTCGATTGAGGGTTGGAATAGACACAGCGAGTGATCTGAGTGACTTTGAACGCAGCATGATAGTTGACGCCAGAATTTCTGGTTTCAGCATCTCCCAAAGGGCCGTTTTTCTGTGCTTTTCACGCATAGTCGTTGTAAGGGTTTACCGTGACAGCTGCGGCACGTAAAAAAACAAAAAAAACTTCCATGTATCGGTAATCGTGTGGACGAAAGCAGCTGGTGGATCAAAAAGGTCAAAGGAGTCTTGTGAGAATCGTCAAGTGAAGAGAACGGCCACAATTTAGAAAATCACTGTGGAATTCATTATTGATGTGCAAAGGATCATCTCCGAAAGCACTGCGTATTATATCATGTCGCGAGTGCGCTACAACAGCTGACGACCATGAAGCCAGTTTCCGGTTATCCCTCTGATCCACCAATTGTTTTCGTCCACCAGATCGCCGATTAGTGGAAGATTTTTTTCGTGTCGCACCCCTCATGGTAAATTCTCACTTACTATGGTTGTGTCTGAAAAACCCAGAAGGACGGCCGTTTGGAATATGCTCGAACCGATACGCCTTGCACTATTCACGGTGAAAGAAGCTCTCAGTTCACTAGTTTTGCCCATTCCGATCCTCAATCGAACGCTGACGCTCTTCCTGGTTCATACCTCACACTGCACTCACGTGCTGATTTATCCATACCTCACACTACGTTACGTGCTCTGCCTCACACTTCGCTCACGTGCTGATTCATCCATACCTCACACTACGTTACGCGTTCTGCCTCACACTGCGCTCACGTGCTGATTCATCCATACCTCACACTACGTTACGCGTTCTGCCTCACACTGCACTCGCGTGCTGATTCATCCATACCTCACACTATGTTACACGTTATGCCTCACACTGCGCTCACGTGCTGATTTATCCATACCCCACACTACGTTACACGTTCTGCCTCACACTGTGCTCACGTGCTGATTCATCAATACCTCACACTACGTTACATGCTCTGCCTGATTTATATACCTCACACTTCATTACATGTCTGCCTGATTTATACCACACACTGCGCTACATCCTCTGCCTGATTTGTACCTCACACTGCGTTATCATGATCAAATGTAGAGGATTTTAGGAAGGAGTGTCTTACCCCAGGTCTTAAACAACCCTTAGAAATAGGAAGCTAGGAGATTTGGGCTACAGTGCCCGATAGGAAAGTGACACGGAAGCGAGGTAGAAAGGGGGAGGAAGGCGCTCTTATTTATTACCGGGGGCCAGTACCTGGGGTCTGACGGCTTAACGTGCCCATCCGACGCACGGCGGATATTTAGTGGATTGAGCGTTCGTACTTGCCTATGATCGAACCTGAGACCCTTTCCGTGGCAGTCACGAACGTTGCCCACTAGGCCACCCGCGGCCCTTCACACTGCGTTACGTGCTCTGCCTGGTTTATATACTTCGCATTCGGTTACATGCGCTGCCTGATTTATACCTCACACTGCGTAACGTGTTGGAGTGAGACATTAATGTGACGACGGCAGGTGTGCCCAATAAACTGTCATCTCAGTGTACAATTTACACCCTACTCTACCAAACAGACTTCCGAATGTGGGATAATAACAGAAATTATGACTGAGTATAAGAACTCTGGTGAAGAAACGTTGAACCACACAAAACTGACGTCAATTTTGTCAACAATTACTTAAAACAATTTAAGAATAAGGAAATACAAATACATTAAATCTGTTCAATAGTTCTCACATTTTTGTATCTACAATTATTTTGTACAGACGAAAGACATCAAAGTTAATTGTGTTTTGTGAATTCAACATGCGAAAGCATGGTACGAACTATATATGTATACACAGTACGTCAAAAAAATTTTAAGACTGGCGCTAGATTTCATCCTAGGGTAGCACCAGCAGTGTAATCGCGAATGCGTTATAAACCGTGACCATCTGCTTGCTTTCTGCCAAAAGTACTGAGCAGTTGTTAAAGTAACTCAAACGAAACGGCCGTTCATTAGAGAAGTAAAATTTTTTCATGTTGAATTATTAAGATGGAACAAAGGGCTGTTATTAAATTTAACGCAAAACTTGGTAAAAGTACCTCGGAAACGTACCAAATGATGAAACAAGTTTACTGTGAGTTTTGTTTAAGTAGATCAAATGTTTTCCTGTGACAAAAACGTTTTTTTGGACGGAAGAGAGACGCTAGAAGATGATAAGCATACCGGAAGACCAAGTTCATCTAGGACACCTGAGACTATTGAAAAAGTGCGTGATTTCGTGGAAAACAATCGATGTGCGTCACTAAGAATGATGGAAGAGTCTTTAAACATCAACAAAGAAACGATTCGAACCATTCTGCATGAAGATTTGGGCAAAACAAAAGTCTGTGCTAAATTTGTTCGACACACGTTAACCAATGAACAAAAATCAAGGAGAAGTGCACATTGCAGAGACATCATTTCAGCAGCTGAAAATGATCCAAACTTCTTAAAATCGATTGTTACAGGGGATGAAACATGGTCTTTTCAATATGATCCTAAAACAAAGCGACAAAGTGCAGAATGGAAGTAAAAAAACTCACCACAAGCCAAAAACACAAGAAAAGTTCCATCGAAAATCAAAACAATGCTCATTACATTCTTCGATTGTAAGGGTATTCACAAAGAATTTGTTCCAAGTAGACAAACAAAAACTGGTGAGTTTTATTTAAATGTTTTGAGGCGTTTGATGGGCCGAATTCGTCGAATTCGTCCAGAATATCGGGATAAAAACAGTTGGTGTTTGTTGCACGATAATGCACCCAGTCACACCTCACTTCTTGTTCGTAGATTTTTGGCGAAAAATAACATCTGTGTGTTGAATCATCCACCGTATTCGCCTGATTTAGCACCCTTCTTTATTCCCAAAACTTAAAAGGACGTTAAAAGGGTGCTATTTTGATGATATTTCGACCATACAAACAGCTTCGACGCGTGCTTTGAAGGCAATTCCGCAAAGTGAACTAAAACAGGCATTCGAATCATTATTAAATCGCTGTAACAAGTGTATTTAAGCCGGAGGGACTTATTTTGAATAACAAATCAAAACAAATTATAATTTCTTGTTTCTATTTCATTTTACAGACCCAGTCTTAAAAATTCTTTGCCACACTGTGTATACCTTAAATTTTCCCCAGAATAAGGAAAATATTCCTAAACTGAAGAAATTAATTCGCAGCGCTTTAGAAAGCATATTTGTGAAGTTTACTAAGTGCTATGTTTCAATGCTTTTTATAAATTGTGTCACTTATATACATTTTCTCCTAGCAAAAGATCTATTTCAAATGTTCCATTCGGAAGGAGCGTTCTTTTAACAGGCATGTTATATGAGTGAACTTAATGAAGTGGCAATTCACCTTGTATTGGAAGCCTTGGGGTAACTTCCATTATCATGACATGAGCCTGTACCTGATGAAGTGGCCATTACATGTACATTAGTATTTCTTCTAGGAAAACTGTTAATTTAAATGTTGCACTGACTGCGAGTTTTCCTTTCCACAGGGAAAGTGAAACTTATGACACGCGGAAAGGAAAACTTATAAAAACATATGAAGGTGTAACAAAGAGGCCTCTCATGAATATCAGTTTTCATCCTAGGAAAATGGTAATTTAAAATGTTAAACTATAAGTATTTCACTCCATAGAGATAATATGGAATTGTACCTAGTAAAGGGTGTACATTGGAACTCCATCGGGGAAAGATAGGGATTTTTCTTTTTTTTTGAAGAGTCACATTAGCTATGGGTGTGGCTTTCAATCGAGATAATATGAAGGTGTACCCATTGAAGTATCCTCTCAGTGTACAGTGGAATTCCATATGGGGGAAACTGTTACTTGAAGAGTGACTTTTGTTTTTGTTTGTTTGGAGGGTATAACGACCTCCGAGAGCAACTCAGTCGGCTACAAGCAGTCACCCATCCCTGATTTAGGGCCATTGGTTCCAGGAAGGGAGAAAACCAGTGCATAAGACAAATACACCATCCATACCTCACCTGGGATTCGAACCTAAACACATCTCGAGCGAATGATCAGAAAACAACGCTCAGACCACTGCGCCACCGGGGCGGGGAAGTGTTACATTGACAATGAGTGTTCCGTTAAATTCAGATACTATGAGAGTATATCTAATCCAATACTCACTCAATTGGTATTTTAAAACATCCTCACTGCAAAACAGAAGTGCCAACCCGGTCTCTGATCGTTCGTCCAAAAGGGGTCCGGGTTCGAATCTCGGTGAGGCATGGATGTTGTGTTTGTCTTACGGCACTGGCTCTCTCCCTTCCCTGGAACCAGTGACCCTAAATTAGGGACGGGCGACTGCTTATAGCCTATTGAGTTGCTCACGATGGTCGTTAAACTTCCAATCAAAAAAAGGAAACGCAATTTTTTCTTATTGCATCTTTACACAGCGATTACCCAGAGAATGAATTGCTGCCGTATCCCTGGGATTACGCACATGAGATAAAAAGGCAGATAGCATTGAGAGCCCATGTCCGTGTAGCGCAGTTGGGAGACCGACTTACTCCGGAGTGGGGGGCGAATTCCCAGCGCGGACAAAACTTGTGCGTTATAAGAGGAGCAACTAAGTGTCGTGCTGTCTTTACGATCCAGAAATACCTCGCCAAGTGGAATTTATCGTCAGACGGTCTCAAGTTCAAATCGTCGGAAAACAATTCTACAGTTGACTTCTCTCTACACTAAGGATATCTGCTGAAAATGTTACTTGATGGGTGCTTCGAGATCGAACATGTCGTTCTATTCTGGACAAACACAAGATCCATGTCTTGTATAGAATCCAACTCCGACAGACTATGGCAGAAGTGAAAATTAAACTAAGAAGTTAGCATCAGATTATACAAATTTCCCTGTAGAAACAACGTCTTAGCCAAATACTCGGTACCACATAGGATAGGTTTTTTAACACTGTGGATGCAGTGTAGTGTGTGTGTGTAATATTCGTTGGTTGAATGTAACATAAGTGATGATTTGTTGGGTGAATTTAAGCAATATATGCAGCAATTTGTTTAAGAATATAAGCCTCATTTTCCTCACTAGCAACTTGCTATCTAACGATTTGCTAATGATAGTTGTTCCAGCTGTGAGTTATACAGTATTTGAACGTTTGTTTTAACAATATGAATTGTGACCGAAGGACTGAAGCTCTACAGAAGTAAAGTAATTAAATTCTAGCCGTCGAAATATTGAAACGCACGAAAACTGTCTGTACAGTATGCCAATCCACTGGCTGTATGCTGCTATGTCATTTTATGACAATACACTCCCCATCAAGGCTAAAAAAGAACGCGATTTAGGTGAGCTGCTACATACTACGAATATCTGGGTCAGTATGTGTGGTACAAACCAGCTTCACAGAAATAAAGTAATACTTGTTTTTCATCTGTTTATATCTTATATTTTTGTGTGTAAGTAACATGCAATTTTTGTATATAAGGAACATATATTTTTGTGTGTAAGGAACATAAACTGATATCTTATATTTCAAATGATGACATTAAAAAAATTCATTCATTATTTGATTTTAAACACCAAATTTGAATGCTTTTCAATTTGACATCTTTGACAGAATTGTTATCGAAGATAAAGTCTCAACTGATCATCATTTAAGTAGACAGATGATTTTCCTTACCACCGTTTTGTTTTGGCAAATCCTGAGTTCCAGTTTCCATTCACGCCGTATTAATTTTTTTTATCATATCACAGAGCCATCTCTTGGGGCTCGTGTTTCCATTCATTTTTCTCATTTTGATTTTCTGGCATATAGAAGCAACCAGTACCTGATTTTATTTTCTGCAGTTCTTAACCCGTTCCCAACCAGCCCTCCAGTTTGATTGAAGAATTGCATATCAGAAGTGAAGTCCTTACACTTAAGTTGCTAACGCATGGTAAGCACTAGCTATAGTAGTTCCTCATGACATTTGGCGTAACAAAGCGGGATATTGGAGCATAACCTGGTGCCACATATGTTTCCCGGGTTGAAAAATCCGTGTCGTAAAAATTGCCATTCCCTTGAGGCTGAAAATACAAAAGAAAAAAACATTGAGCCATCTAACTAGGCACCACAGAAACTTTACATCTGTTATAATATGTCAGCGTTATTATGCAAAAGATGCGGGTTAGTAAAAAGGACTTAGAACCACTGGTGTCTTTTTCCGAAATGCAATTTGATATCACTTTAGTGTCATAGCTTTTCAGTAAAATATTGCAGACTAACAAATAAACAAGTATTTTGGAGCATAAGAACAGCAAATAGAAAAGAAATACAAGGTGTCTCAAAAGACCTTTTAAAAATTCATTAATTAAAAACTATTCAAGATGTGAACATAATTTTTGCAGATTTTGTTAACTTACTTAACAAAGTTTATTCTGTTTCCCAAATAGGTCACTAGGTAGCGCAACTGATCCAATCGCAAGATTAGTTATAAAAAATGCTTACTCCAGCAGAGAAAGCGATATGTATTGGTTTGTTTTGCGAAATGAAATCTGTTACCCAAGTGCAAAGATATTTTCGTTCGAAATTTGAAAAAGATCCTCTAAGTCATAACAGCATTTTAGCTTGGCACAAGAAGTTTCTGTAAACGGGAAGTGTCATTGATAGGCGGAGCACGGATGAAGACGATCAAAGAATATCAAGCGACGGCAAAAGCATTCATGATGCTTTTTCACGTAGCCCTACTAAATCGATAGGAACTGTCGCAAAGAATCATGAAAGAAATACGGGATTACGCCATATAATACAAATTTTGAAGATGACAATCCTATTTTTGGCGTAAATGTGACAAGGATGGTAAGTCAGATAATATCCGAAAACTTGAAAATTTTTCATCGTCCTGGAGTGGAACTCGAACCCGCGTCTCTCAAAAAACGCCCGGGTATGCTAACCACTACACCACCCAGAACGACCAAGTTTCAAGTTTCCGATCAATTTGAATTTAACCGACACAGGATTCGCTAGCCGAAGCAACCGGCATTCATGTTTAGCGAATCTGGAGGTTAAGAATCTTATCCCGTGTTTGATAATATCCGAAAACTTGAAAATTTTCATCGTCCTGGAGCGGGACGGGATGAGATTCTTAACCTCCAGATTTGCTAAACATGAATGCCGATTGCTTCGGCTAGCGAATCCTGTGATTGATTGCCGCCCCGGTGGCGCAGTGGTCTAAGCGATGGCCTCTGATCATTCGTCCGAACGGGGTCCGGGTTCGAATCCCGGTGAGGCATGGATGTTCTGTTTGTCTTACGGCACTGGCTCTCTCCCTTCCCTGGAACCAGTGACCCTAAATTAGGGGCGGGCGACTGCTTATAGCCCATTGTGTTGCTCACGGTGGTTCTTCGGTCTGTCCATCGAGTCTTTATAGATGCACTGCCACCGCCTACTGCAAGTACTAGGCACTTTTCTGTGACATACTCTGCATATGCTGATGACGCGACCTTTTGTGTACGGACAGACGCTCAATTCGACATCTTGCTCCAGATTTACAATCAATATTCTTCATGTTCAGCGGCATCACTTAATACATCCAAGAGTGCAGGTCTATGGAGCGGAGCGTGGGCCTCTAGGACTGACACCCCGTGGGGCGCCTCATGGACTGCTTCATCCCAAAAATTCCTTGGGGTCCATCTCGGGGTCCGTCTTTCTGCTCAAAATGAAACATGGAATGCTCTCAGAACACGCCTTACTCGAACTGCTGCCTTCTGGCGAGGTTCCCAGTTTTGTACTTCTTACTTCTCAAGAGCTAGAATAGCTCAGACTTATATTCTTTCACCATGCCTATATGCATGGTCAGCTGAACGTATGCCCATTTATCACCTCAATGAAATCACTCGAATCATCTCAACGATAATATGGAACAGGTACCATTGGATCCAGGTCTCCACTCTCTGTCGTCGAGTCACTGATGGAGGTATTTCACTGCTGGATGTTCGTACCTATTATAAAGCACATAAAGTGGTTTCTTTCCTGCGGCTACTAAGTGCACCAGAGTCGCCAGTTACGCTCGTTAGAGATGTCATGATATCGCCTAGGAATTCCCGAATCACTTTCATCATGTATCTTCTAATGGATCAATCTCCTTTTTTCCATTCTAAACTTTCCCCTTTCTACAAAGAGGTCCTTTCCTTTCTCCGTTCTCTACCCCTCTTCCGTGCTCCACCGGCTTCCACCACTGAACTATTAGCTGAGCCCCTGTTCTTTTCTTCCATCCTTCATCCCCCTAATGCTCCCTACTTTACTGACCTTTCCTGGCTCCCCGCCGGAATAGTATCTGTTCAGGATCTAATTTCTCCAGATCTTTCTTGGAAACCCTTCTCTGATCTTTCCCCCTCCTCCTCCTACCTCTTCCTCTCTTTTGCTGTATGATTCCTTCCGTTCTTCAATCATTACCCTCTTCCATAACCTTGCCTCTCAAGCTGGGTTAACTCTTGTTCCCTCTGCCTCTCTTCCTCTTCCCTTTTTCCTTTCCGTTCGGGGCTCATCACTTCCTCTCTCCAGTTTTTCTATCTCGTCTCTTTACCGTTGTCTCATTGATCCACTATATGCTACACCATTGATGATTCCAGATGTTCCGAATGTCGCCCTTTCACAAGTGTGGTCCATGTCTAATTCGCCACTATCTATTCCAGCAGAAAGAAACATCCAATGGTTGTTTCTTCATCGGCAGTTACCAGTTCCTACCAAATTATTCAGGATGACGCTTGTTGATTCGCCTAACTGCATGTTTTGCTCTGCGATTGCGGATGTAGATCATGTGTATCAACATTGCACAGTGCTTCTTCCCTTGCTACATCTGACCTTCACTACTGCACAGTGCCTTAGTACTAATGATCTCTCCTTCTCAGCCTATAGTACGCTACTCAGTTCAAGTACTCCGCCTATTCCTATATCAGAGTCATGTGCTTATGTATTCATATTAGCAAAACATGTGATTTTTTGCTACTATCAACAGCTACGTTCTACCCCTATACAGCCTACCATCTTACAGGCGGGAGCTGCGATGTGCAGTCAGTTCCGGAACAGACTGATTTCACGCTTGAGGCTTGCTTTCACTGTTGCTAAGGCAGCGAATCGAATCCCACACTTTATGTCAGTGTGGTCACCTTTTCGTCAATGGTTTTCTGGTCCATCAGAAGCCCTTAGACTTTTGTTCTGACTTCTGTGAAATTGTTTGGACTAATTGAAGTATAGTTTTGTGATTATCGTGTTCTTAGGTGCCCTTGTCATCATTGCTTCTTAATGTTACTGCACGTTTGCATGTTTCTCACCAACAAGGTCCTGTAGGTGAGTTTCTTGTTATACCACAGGCACTTAGAATAAGTTTAAAGTTTTTTTGTTTTCTTTTTCGGCACTTTCCTTATGTCTGCCGGGCTTTATAATATATGGTTTTTGCTCACGGTGCTAAGCAACTGTTTGATAGTATTTAAATTGTATTATTGATTTTGCACAGTGTGGTTTTTGATCATGTTACATGTGCATAAAGGGATATGTTCAGTCGATTACACCATGTTCTGCAAGGTTTAGTACTTTTTGTAGTGCAGGGGGTGATTGTTCATCATTCGGTTATTTGTACTGTACCTGAAGTATAGTTGCTATGCCAAAAGCTCAGTTTTGTATATACTAATGTACTTTCCTAATTGCACTGTAAAATTTATGTTTGGCACATTTTGCGTGTTGGGTCACGATTACATGTCTTAAGTTTTATGCTCATGGTGCGGAGCAAACGCTTTGATTTCAATTATATGTTAATATTACACAGTGTGGTTTTTCTCATGTCACATGCGCCTCACAGGAAATAATCAGTCTATTAGATAATATTCTGCGCTGTGTTGCATATTTGCTGTACAAAGAGTCAGTTTCATATTTTCATTATTTGTATTGTACCCGAAGTATAAATTTTCTGTAAAACGCAAGTTCTGTTTGTACTAATATACTTTACTCTTTGCGCTGTGAAACTTACAGTTGTACCATGGAATTGTAACTCCTGATTAGTGTCTTCCCTATGCCGTTGCATGTTGTGTACATATGTTGTTGTTCATTACAAGTTAATCTATAGCACTGTGATTGAGGCACTTGTTTAAGCCTAAGTAATAGTTCTTTTTGTAATTTGACAGCGTTTCACACGAGAGATATTGCATTCAATTTGTATAGAGTTCACACCATCATTGTGGATAGATCATTTATTCGCTTATCTTTCAGATACTGAAAAGTATAAACCTTCTGCTCTTTTCTTCTTTTTTTCAAGATTGCTCAAAATATACATGTTTGTTTTTGCACTGTAAAATTTATAGTTCTACCTTGTACTGGTGTTCACCTGTTAGAGATGGCACTATGCTGATGCAAATTAAGAACATATGATGTACATAGAGTAAGTCAACCCTTCAGTCCAGTATTGTCAGTGTTATGAATTTGCTTACATTGTATATAGTGCATCCACATAATGTAAATATCTCATTGTCATTGTAAATAGGTCATCTACTTGTTTATCTTTTGGTACCTGTTAAGCACAGGCCATCTGTATCTTCCTGTCCATGTTTGCTCCAAATAAAAATTGTTGAAGCTCACGGTGGTCGTTAAACCTCCAACCAAAAAAAAAAAAAAAAATCCTGTGATTGTTAAATTCAAATTGATCGGAAATTTGAAACTTGGTCGTTCTGAGAGGTGTAGTGGTTAGCATACCCGGGCGTTGCCGCCCCGGTGGCGCAGTGGTCTAAGGCGCTGGCCTCTGATCATTCGTCCGTAAGGGGTCCGGGTTCGAATCCCGGTGAGGCATGGATGTTGTGTTTGTCTTACGGCACTGGCTCTCTCCCTTCCCTGGAACCAGTGACCCTAAATTAGGGACGGGCGACTGCTTATAGCCCATTGAGTTGCTTACGGTGGTCGTTAAACCTCCAATTTAAAAAAAAAATACCCGGGCGTTTTCTGGGAGACGCGGGTTCGAGTCCCGCTCCAGGACGATGAAAATTTTCAAGTTTTCGGATATTATCTGACTTACCATCCTTCTCACATCTGCGCCAAAAATCGGATTGTCATCTTCGAAATTTGTCGCAAAGAAATTTGCAATTCGCCGTGCAACATTGCATCGAGTCATACACCAAAAAAATCTGCCTATATGTCTACAAAGTACAGATATTGCAAGCTTTACAGCCAGAAGACAAGCCGCGCTATTTTAACTTTGCTGTGGACATGCTAAATCATCTGCGGCAGATAATGACTTCCTACGAAACATTGTTATTACAGATGGAGCACCTTTTCGTGTTTCCGGTAAAGTCAACCGCCACAATATTAGAATTTGAGGGTCTCAGAATCCACATCACTTCATCGAACATGTCCGGGATAGTCCCAAAGTGAACTTGTGGTGTGGCATAATGGCTGATCGTGTAATCAGACCGTTCTTTTTTTTTTTTTTTTTTTTTTTGCAGAATCCACAGTCACAAAAGAAATGTATTTGGACATGATTCAAATTTTTGCTGTCCCTCAAATTTGCCGTTTACTTCTTAAAATCGTTTGGCAACAAGATGGTGCATTGCCACATAAGGTTCCCGCTCTCCCGATATCACGAAATTACGTTTCGAGACTTCTTGTGGGGATACAAGAAAGACAAAGTTCATTCATCCAAAGTGCAAAGCGTTGACGAATCGAAGACTCGCATAGTTGCTGCGATTTCATCTGTTACAGAATCCACTTTGGCACGTACGTGGGCAAAGTTGAATATCGGCTTGATGTACCGCGCAACAGAAGATGCAGATATCAAAGTTTATTAACTATACGAATAAAAACTTTGAAGTAAGTTTACAAGATCTGAAAAAGTTTTGTTCCTATCCCAAACAATTATTTTGTAATAAATATTTTAAATGTGTCAGGAACTTTTGCTACAAGAATGGCACTGTACAAATCTGTACTCAAATGACTTTTATCACGAATGATGCTTTCGAAACTTGTAAAAGCACGAACTCAGAGTTCATCGTTAGCCGTCAGTAAACCGACTGCGGTAGAACTCTATGGAATGAAAAGTTCAGTGGCGATTGAAGAAAGTAAATTCTGTTTGGCTTTCGGTGCAACACGGTCTAAGACGTCCAGCCTGAGACTCATGCTAACATTACATGACCTGCTCAATCCGAGCAGTCGAAAGTTTTGACCACTTCGTGAAGGTAAACACCGGGCTTAAAAATGTAAATAGCAGACAATAACAGACTGTGGTTTCAGCCATGCATACGATGTTTGAAATTTAGTAAACAGGCACTTAACTCATATACCCGTAAATGACTCAGAATTTGAAATTTAAGCAACAAGAGATAAGAACTTAATTTTAGCTCACCTACGACTTGTCAGAAATCTCATTTTGAACACCACTCTAGCACTGAAATCCCCCAGCTATAAACATTTTCTTGTTAAATCAAAACAGGTTTCAGCTTATTCCAGAAATCAGTCTCCCTATCAGAACGTCTTGAGTCACAAGGAGCATACACTACAGCAATTACAGTTCTCTAACTTTCAAAAAATTATTTCAGTTTTTCACTTATGCAGATATAGTGAGTAAAATCATCTTTTCACTTAAAATCACACACACAAATTTCACTTAAAATCTTCATCTTTTCACTTAAAATCACACTGCACATGCCTTTCCTCTTACATTATCCAACACTCCAAAACATCCACTCATCATTCCATTTACTTCTTTCATCCCAATTTCTTTCTTTTTAGTTTTACTTACACACAGCACACCCATCCAATCGATACTTATTCATTTTTTCAATCACCACATTCGTCTTTCCATTTGCTCATTCCATACAGGAATCTCACACTTACTCTGCCGGGATCTCTTTCTCATACGCCGTTGGTCAATTCCGGGATGGACCCGCCTTCCCCAGTGTGGTAGGTGCACCATATCCTACACTTGAGTCTTCAATAAGCACTCATGTAGCAGATTACCAGGAACACCTACCTAATAATGTGTTGGGCCACCTTTGACCTTCAAAACAGCCTCGATTCGATGTGGCGTGGATTCAGCAAGGTGGCTGGCATTGTTCAAGCGGATTACGATCTAGGAACTGTGGGGGAACATGTTAGCTGTTTGAAGTCGCTGCCATGCTTCTGGAACCATTGTGTACGATCTGAGCCTTATAGAATGGAGCAATATCCCGCTAGAAGTAGCATTCTGTGTGAGAAAACACCACGCACAGGTAGGCGTGCGTCTGCTCCGAAGTAATATTAATATACCCCTTGGCATTCAAATGGCGTTCCATAGGGATTACTTAAAGAACCCAATGCTTGACATGAAAACAGACCCCAGATCATTACAACACCTCCACCGGCTTGTACAGTTGATGAAATATCGCACCTGTCCGCTTAGCGCACAGGTGTGACATGGGAAAGACTTTCTTAAAGCCCGAATTGGATTTAGTCGAAGAATTTCTTCCAGGCTGAGTATAAGTCTTTCCTTTAGGCTAATTTACTTTTGCTAAGAGTTTCCCATTGTGTGAATTGGACTTAGGTTTTACTGCAGAATGAGTTGGCTTCAGTTCAGATTTTTGTTGTTGGCTGATTTGGTTACAGTGCACTCTTCTGTTGGCTTTAGCCAGCGGCAGATTTACCACTAGGCCGCAGCCCAGAGACCGCAGGCTCTAGAGGGCCGCAGGTGTAAAATCCAGAAAAACGGAGAGAATAGAACAGAAAAACTTAGAAAAAGAGAGGTACCGTTATTTTAATTTATTTGAATAAAATAAAGTAGTGGTAATTTTTTATTTTATCTTGAATGATAACAAAAGAAATAAGAACGTAATAATAGCTCTATATTGCGAGCACGCCCACGTTCGTACGAGTGCGATAGAGAGCTCATGCGACGTCTGACAGAGTGGCAGGTGCAGGAGAGGAGTGGAAAATATAGATTTTGATGATCTAATTAAAGACTTTTCTTCTATTAAAGCCCGTAAAGTTGATGTGTGATCATTGTTAAGTCTATACCCAGCTGTGAGCTCATGCAGTTCATTTATTGTTTAATTATTGTACTAACTCACTTATAACTATTTTTGTCTATTAGGATTAGTTGTATTTGTAAATGTTAGAAATAAGGGTTTCATTTTATAAAGTATAGCAAGAGCTGAGTACTCATACTTGTTGTAGATTACTTATTTAAGCTTATGATTCCATTTTTCTTATGTACAAATAAATCAAACTTATAAAAAAAGGTGTCAGTTTATATCATTTCCCAAAACACCTTACAATTAATTTTTATATACTTCATGAATTTTTGTTGTTGTAATGCAATTTTAAATAATCAAAACAAGAAATACTATTGTTTACTTTCATGTTATAAGAATGCGTCGTGTGTTGGCTTCAAATGTATATCTAAGGTTTCAAAATGTAAAGTGTTGTTCCTGGATAAGCATGAACCTCTTTGCCTATGTCTACAAATATTTTTTTTGTAATCTTTAATTTAATAAAGAGTTAAATCAAAATAATTTTTATTTAAATAATACTTATTTAACAATAAAATTATACTACCAATTATTATATTCTTAACTTAAGGATAAGTTTATTAGAAAATATTATAGGAGCAAATTGAAATATGGGTGGCCGGGTGTGTGTGTGGGGGGATGGGGGCATAGAAAATTTGGCCTAGGGCCTCAAAATACGGCATTGGCTTTAGCTAAGATTTCCCTGTACTCTGAGTTGTTCAGACTTTTCTTTCGTCCTCAGTTCCTGCAGACCGAGTTTGATTTAGTTCAGACTTCCCTGTGTACTGATCCGGTTCCATTTACAAGATTATCTGTACCCTAGGTATGCTGAGCAGGCTTTATCTCAGACTTGGCTTTACTAAATATCTGGTTGTAAATCGAACTGGCTTTAGTTAAAACTTCACTATAGATTGAATTGTCTTCTACCGTGTGGGAAACTTTACACTTCCGAAGTATGTGTTGCAACTGAGTTTATGTTCTCATGAAATACACTCACTTCCAAAAGTTAAGCACGGAGCTGTAAGATGTGAAAAAATGGAGACGTACTGCTTGGATTAACACGAAATGCGGCAGGAACGTAGGGAATATGTTTATTAATGAATCAAAACAAAGAAATACAGACAGAGGTGAAAATAATATTGAATTTTCAGAAATTATAAGATGACGTCAAATGGGAGTCATTTACAGAGTGAGTAATAAAGTCACAACAAAAAACAAACCCGACATTAATAGTGTATGTGAGCCCCCCTCATCTGCATACAAAGTTTACAACGTCTGACCATGCTTTTTATGAGGTGATCAACCACCGCAGAGTCCAGTAATCGCCATTCCTCCTGTAGAGCAGTTTCCAAAGCTGTGAGAGTGGTTGGGGGCGGAAGACGTGAACACACAGCACGGCCGAAGGCATTCCAAAGATTTTCAATGGGATTAAGGTCGGGCGAGTACGCCGGCCACTACATCGCGCAATCCCCTCAATCTACAGGTAGTCGTCGACGATGACAGCTCTATGGGGACGCGCATTATCGTCCATTAAAACGAAGGCAGGACCAACTGCTGCAGCGTACAATCGCACAGTGGGGTCTAAGTCTTCATCCCGATACCGTACAGCCGTCACAGAACCCCGTCTGTAGATGTGGAGGTCGGTGCGATATCCCAACAAAATTCCTGCCCAGATCATGATGCTTCCACCTCGGAATGCATGATGTTCGGTGATGTTCTGGGGTCAGTTCGTGTGCCTTCTTCCCTCCACACCCGTACACGCTTGTCATCGGGTTGCAGGGCAAATCTGGACTCATCCGTTAACATAACGTTGCCCCAATCAGACACAGTCCAATTGAATTGTTGGCGACACCACTTTAATCGTGCCCCTCTGGATTGGACGGATAGAGGAACACAAACCTGTGGTACCCGGGCGTACAGTCCTTTCATGTGTAGCCTTCGACGCACAGTAGTGGCAGATATCGTCTTACAAATGGCCGTCGTAACCATAGATGTCACACGTGTGTACGTCGCGCTTCGATTCCGCTTGGCTACAACAGCAATATATCGGTCTTCCGCGGGGGTCGTAACCCTTGGGCGACCGGCCACAGGTCTGCGGACAACTGTTTGGCTGGTTAGAAATTGTTTCCATAAACGTGAAATGACGGAATGATTCACGCCGAAGAAACCAGCAACATCTGTGATTGACTGTCCTGCTTCAATGCGTCCGACGGCACGCCAAAGCTCAGAATCTTCCAATCGTCTTCTGGAAGCTATAAAATCAAGCCTGTCTTCTAAACAAATCCTCCGACAGTTCTCAACACCTTGTAGCAGCACTTGCATGCAACTCCTGTACCCCTTCAGAGTGCTGGCTTCTTATGCGACTGCCTGTTTTGCATATTTCTCGGCAAGACACCGTGATTCGCTGTTACCTACCACATTTACATACTTCCATCTACCGCTGCGGCGAATTGCAGCCTCTCGAATTCCGATTGGCTTCCGGAAGTTAACTTCTCCCTCTGCGTGCTTAACTTTTGGAAGTGAGTGTATTTAAGCATTTCTTCTGAGCGACTGGAAACATTCTACGGAATAAACAGTGAAGTGTTGAATTAAGCAAACTTGTTAAAACTATCTTCTTTAATGATTGATTGAACATGATAAAACTGAGCTGCTTTGAAGCTGGGTTTGCACCTGTATGGCACAAGAATCAATCAAGCTTACATTTGGCTAATTGCGGCTTTGAAGCCTGTCTCATGATTGGTTGCAACCAAGCTCAACGTCCATATCGTGAAACAACAGGTGAGTTTAAACTCGGTTTAAGACCGATCATAACAAGTTCTCGAAGATAGATTACCTGATTGTGGCAGTTAGCTGCTCGTGATCTTGGCCGAGTTGTGTTATAACCATACCATGTAGTTTCATCGCTGCTTGGCGAATGACATCGATTCATTGTTGGATAAGCACTCTGATTGGCTTGTACCATGGCAGTCTGCATCGGTGTTGCTCCGGCCTCAGGTTGCTGTAGGAATACATAAAAATTACTCAAGTTAGTTTTTATTTCGCTAAGTGAAAATGGCATCAATTTTAATGACAGTTGTAGTGCACTAACCCACAAATACACTGTATGAAAAAAAGCGCACTACTTCTAAATCCATACCGAGAGTACGTCTCTGTTCGCATAAGAATTACCGTTCAAATTTTAGATTTGTTGACTAATTTCTGCTTGCAAAAAACAGAATGTCTTTTTATTAGCTGAAGGAGTTTTATTAGCTAATAAAAACACATTCAGTTTCGGATCTTGTGTGATTATATGAACACTGTGACGTCACAATGCCGTCATTTGTACCACATCCAGAGACAGCGTGTGTTCCCATCATTGCATTTAATGTGAAATATTGCCATTGCGCCAGAGAATTAAGTCCTAAACCTTCAGCTATATACACTGAAGAGCAATTGAATTACAGATATCTGTCTAGTAACCAGTAGAACCACTTTTCGCCTTGATGACGGCGGCGATTCGTCTCGGCATGGACTCGACAAGACACCGGAAGCGTTGGGAAGTCATACGAATCCACGACCCCTGAACAAGCTCCCACAGTTCACGAAGATTTGATGGAGGAGGTCAGAGCCTCGAGCATCTCTCTCGATGGCATCTCAGATGTGCTCCATGGGATTGAGGTCAGGTGACCTAGCTGGCCAAGGAAGCGAGGTCACTTCAGTTTACTGTTCATCCAACCATTCGGATAGAATTCGGGAGCTGCATTTTCTTGTTGCAGGATGAGGTCCCCAGCGGGATGTTGAAGAAGCACGAACGGAAGCAAATAGTCGTCCAGGATATCCCGGTAACGTTGACCTGTGAGGAACGATGTCGCACGTACCAGGGGTCCCATTTCAGTCCACGTAAACAGTCCCCAGACGAGAATGTCATCCCCACCAGCTTGAAGAGTACCCTGCTGGCAAGAAGGATCCATCGCTTCATGTAGTTTGCGCTGTACTCGTATCCTGCCATCCCCATGTACCAACGTGAATCTCGACTCATCAGTCCAGGCAACGTTTTTCCATATGTCTAGGGTCCAATGGCGATGTTCCCGCGTCCATGCTAATCTTTGCACCCTGTGACGTGCGGTCAGCAGCGGTACCCTCGTGGGACGATGGCTTCTGTACCCCATAGCGAGGAGATGGTTCTGGATGGTGTGGTTGCTTACACGTTTTTGTGCACCAGCGTTAAATTGCCGAGTGATTTCTTGCACTGTGGCCCGTCAATCCGCTGTTATAATGCGAGCTAGCCGACGATGATCCCTCTCATCCACACGCTGTTGTCCATGGCAGTTGGCCCTTGCAGTGTTGGTTTTACCGGATTCGATGTACTCGCGATGCACCCGTGACACAGCGGCTCGTGAAAAACCCAGTGCGTGCACGACTTCCGAGATGGAGTGACCTATTCGTCGGGCCCCGACAATTTGCGCACGATCAAATGTGCTGAGATCCTTCGTCCTACCCATACTGCGTCCGACTCCTACTGATTCACGTCGCATCACTCCTTATATTGTCGGATCGCTTCATACGTCATGCCGTTTCCATTTACAGAGCCGCCCACAGCTCCACATTTGCATAACGCCAGCTGTTTCTAATTCAATTGCTCTTCAGTGTATATCTCTCATCTGAATCGTTTTACTGATTTCCACTTTTGTAAAAATATGTTCATAAACTGACATTTTATGATCTAAATCAGAAAATGCCATCTTGCACAATGTAAAACAGAATTGCAAATCAAAGTGGATGATTGAAACTTTAATTTGATGAAAACACTGATTGAAAACTCAAGATATTTCATGCCAGCATTTGGCACATCCTCAGGTAATGGTTAAAAACGCACGATACGTTAAAACCTTAAAATAATTTACAGGAGAAATTACTGCTATATATACAAACCGTAGTCAATAATGCACTAGATTGGAGCATGCGTAGAAACATCGAGTCCACAACTGGTCAGTCCACATTAATCACAGATAAATCTTTAAATTATGTAGTAGGGTAATATTTTGATTCCGCCAAGGTACTTCCGAACAACAATCGTCAAGGGGAGAAATTAACTTCGGTAAATCATCATTGTAAACTCACTGTAGCATTTTTAAAAATATGTAGGCTTTCAGCAAGTAAAGTCGCGCTCTTTGTGTCATGACTGGAAATAACTCTAGCTTCATCCCAAAGAGGAACGTGTGTACCACAATTAATTAATCGTGAAAGAGCTGTAGAATCAGAACGAGTTTTTACATTGTATTTATGTTCATATAAACGAGTTCGTAAAGTCCGCATAGCAGAACCGATATAAACGTGGACCTGATCCACAACGTCCAAAGCTTTTAGAGGAAATTAAATATATCCGTCGCGCACACTGTTATAAAGAACACCTTAAAGGTGTAAGCGTAGGCTGTTTCCGCACGATAATAAATAGTTATTCAAATTCATTGAAAAACTGTCCTTAAAATACATTAAAAGACTTTATTTACAATAAAAGGGGTAAAAACATGTGCGCGAGATATTTCGCGGTCACTCTGACCACATCATCAGGCGTGGGCAAGAGTCGAGCAGGTACTACAGTTTTATATAACATACACTTTCAAACATTTATGCAAACGAGTTACTCACCGTTGCCAGTTCCGATAATGCTATAAATACACTATCTACCAACAAGTAATTGGACACTCCTGCAATCGACGATATCTGCGGTCCTGATACACTTCACGACCGCCGCCGTTAAATATCGTGTGGGAAACAATAACGCAACCAGTCGAATGCAAGATGCCACGTAGTTCGGAGCTCTCTGATTTCGAGAAAGATGTAATCGTCGGGTATCACAGAAATGGCCGATCCATTCGTGACACATGCAGCGAGTTGTAGTACCCAAGATCGACAGTGGGCAAGTGGAAGATGAGAGGTGACTGTCGGAATGTGCCCCGACCCTGCAGACCCGCACCAAATCGATGGGCCACATCCGCGAGGAGTTTCAACAGGCATCCGGAAGTGTTCTTTCGATGAATACCATCCGTAAAGAAACCCATCTGCTCGGTTATCATGGACGTGCTGCCGCCCACAAGCCTTTGATCACGAAGGCCAATAGCGCTGCTCGGCTAACGTGGTGCAAAGAACGTCGACAGTGGACCGATGAACAGTGGAAACAGGTTCTCTGGAGCGACGAATCAAGGTTCACCCTCCACCGTTCGGATGGCAGGGTCTCGGTTTGGCGTCTGCCTGGAGAACGCCTCCTGCCAGAATGTATTGTGCCAACTGCGAAGTTCGGCGGCGGTGGAATTATGCTATGGGGGTGTTTCTCCTGGTATGGCACGGGACCCTTGGTCGCAGTTCTTGGTAGACTCAACGCCGAGACCTACTGCACAATTTTGGATGACCATGCGCTTCCTACGTTGTGATAGTTTTACGTGGTGGACCCATGTTACTTTCAGGATGACAATGCCACCTGTCATGTTGCGAGGTCCACCATGGCTTGGTATGGTGACAATAGGGTTAATCGAATGGATCGGCCTGCGCGGAGCCCGGACCTTAACCCTACCGAGCACCTCTGGGACGAGTTGGAGCGTCGACTTAAGGGGTGCCCCCCCCGGTCCAAAATCGGTGAAGGAATTGACCTGTCTTCTCAAAGCCAAGTGGCAGAAAATACCGCTAGCCGTCGTACAACGCCTGGTTGAGAGTATGCCCGGAGGGTCCCAGCTGTAATCGCCGCTCTTGGAGGCTCCACCAACTACTGAAGGTGAATAAACTTCGTTTTCCTTTGCTATCTTAGGTGTACAATAACTTGTTGGTAGATAGTGTATCTGAAGAGCCTCTAACATCGGCTAGAGCGTGATGTGAAATTAACCCTTTAATGATCATGCCCCAAAAATCTTTTATCACTCCAAATGCCATAACGCCCGAAACTGTTTGGTGTTTCACTTCTTATATAAATAGTGACTGAATATAAATAGAAACAATAGTGACTGAATATAAATAGAAACAATAGTGACTGAGGGTGACTCCTGCTGATCTCTCATAGGTCGAGAAAATTTGAAGAACAGGTAAGGGTAGGAAATCTGACTCACTCTAAAGAGGCGTTTCGGGAGGCTATGGCCGTTTGTACGTACGAGGCGTTTTGGGCGCTATGGTCGTTAAAGGATTAAAGTGCTTCTATTTTGGGCACTGCGGTGTTTCGACCCGCTTTGCACATGATGGAAAGCTTATTCATCATTATATATGCGGTGAACTGTTGCAATGAATATCTCCCATCAGTTATCCCTTCACCCTGGCGAACTTTAATTTCACATCACGCTCTAGCCGATGTTGGAGGCTCTTCAAATATTTATAACATTATCGGAACTGGCAACGATCAGTAACTCGTTTGCATAAATGTTTGAGAGTGTATGTTATATAAAATTGTAGTACCTGCTCGATTCTTGCCCACACCTGATGATGTGGTCAGAGTGACCGCGAAAGATCTCGCGCATATTAGTTTTTAACCTTTTTATTGTAAATAAAGTCTTTTAATGTATTTTAAGGACAGTTTTCCAATGAGGTTAAATAACTATTTATTATCGTGGGAAACAGCCTACGCTTACGCCTCTAAGGTGTTCTTTAGTTTTAGAGGAATTTGGTGCACACCGTGTTTACCACACAAAGGGACAGGATCTCGACCATTCTTAATAATGGACATGAGATTATTAGTTTATGTGACGAAATCCAAATTATATTTCTTGCAAGCATTTTTGACGATAGTGGTAACCAGGGGCGGTTCGTCATTAGGGCCAGAGGGGCCGGGCCCCACCTGAAAATTTCTATTTTTTTGTTTATTGTTTTTTTTACCCTGATTCTTATTCTCTCTCTTAACTACATGGTGATAAATATTTCCCTTCAAAAACCATTACCTACGGGAAAAGTTTCCTTAAAAGACGAAAAACTATTCCCTGAGGAAAGAGATCACGTTCAGAGTGTGAGGTTATTGGGGCCAGCTGCAACAGGCCCCAGTAACATCACTACGCAAGCAAAGAGGAGACGATTTCCACCCCGTCTCATTCGGTATGAAGACCTACATACAACACTGTCTTAACAGCGTGTGGAAAAAATCTGTGGGGCCAGATCTATCTGACCCTGCGCTAATTTGATTGGCCGGGAGAGTATTCATTTCCTTAACGCCGTGGGTTGACAGAGAAGCTTACCCCGACTAAGCTCAAAGTTCAGTTAGTTGTTTTTTCTGTGTGTGTCTCTCTCGGTGATATGTTGTTCCTTTGTGTCGTGACTTTTTTGCTTGTCGTGTACATTGAATGGAGTGGATATTCTGTTAATATCTCCGTTCTTTGCTTTAAATCTGGAAGAAAAGCTTCATTTAAAAAACTCAGTGCTTATCACCCCAAGAATTTTTAGTTTGAGCTTCACTTAAAAAAACACAGTGCTCATCAGCCCAAGAATTTGAGTCGAAAAGCTTCACTTAAAAAAACTCGGTGCTTATCAGCCCAAGAATTTGAGTTTCCAAGAGTATGAAGTTTACAAAGCGCTTTGCAGAACTAATTTCAGTTTTAACTAAGAGGATTTTCTATGTTAAAAATAAATAAATAAATGAGAAAACCTGTAAGTATAATTTGCACATGAGTACATATATGCATTTAGGCTTCACAAGTTCTTTAAAAAAAAAAGGTTAAACCTTTCAAATAATGCAAATGGTAGTATGGTACTCATTCTATATGGGACGAAATTCATGAAACATTCCCTCCCTGCATATATTTGGAGTTATTATTTTTTCACTACATTTTTTTATCTTGTGATTATTATTCTTCAGTTGAGAAATCTGAAGAAACACAAAGCACAACTAACATAAATTAATGCTCAAATGTTTTAAGGTAAAAATTTCATTTAAGGAGTTTTAACATTTTTCTGTTAATAGTTATGCATTCTATTCTGAGGAAATTTTTTTCATGTGCAATACAATAGTTGATACATTCCTACCTGATTTGGGCATTATTGTGAGTCAAGGGGGTAAACAGAAGCAGAGTGAAGGAATCTTGGGGGTGGGGGAGGGTCTGAATAGTTGGCCTAATAATGGCATTTTTTTTATTTCATTGTTGGACTTCGGCTACTGGCCCCACCTGTTTCAGTTGCCACGAGCTGCCACTGGTGGTAACACCAAGGAAGTGGTCAAGAGATCCCGCATATTTGCACCGGTCCGCTTCCTTGTCAATGTAGAGAATGCCAATCATCGAATTATTCGGTGAACCCTGTCTACAATTTTTTTGGAGTACCCACGTTTCTTAGCAATAGCCACAATTTTGTCAAGCTCAATCTTCCTGGATCTAACTTTGGAAGAATGAGAATAGGCCCTACGAATGAGAAAAGAAAAGGAAGGCAACTTATAAGGAATAGGGTGTGCTGAAAAAGAAGGAATAAGTGTAGGTAGAGCAGAAGGTTTCCGAAAAACTGAACGTGAAAGATTATGCGAAGAAGAATCCGGCTTTAGCAGGAAATCCAGAAAGGGTGGAGCTTAGTTACTTTCGAGTTCGACAGTAAATTTAATAGACTCAATTTCAGATGACATGAAGTATATGTCATGTCAGGCCAAAAAACGAGAATATCATCTATGTAACGTAAATAAAGATAAGCAGCTCTAAAACTCTTTAATCCACAGCCTGGAGAACAATTTCAGCTAAGAGAGGGGAAAGTGGGGAACCCATTGGGTCTCCTTCCTCTGTCGATAGAAAATATTCTGAAATTTGAAGTTAGTGCTTTTATACACTAACCTTAGGGCAGCTAAAACAGCTTGAAGCTCTGAATCGTGTAAAGACCCTTGGGAAAGCCTTTTCGATTCTACACTGGCGGAAAGTGAAAAAAGAACACCAAGAAGGAATTGGCGGACGATCATGAAATGTACATATGTTAATGGGGTCGAGTTTACTTACGTAAGTGTGATGTTAATTTCGGCACCAACCGGTGAGCGCTTACGCCACAGCACGGCATAATATGCAAATTATCGTCGGTGGTATTTAAGGAGTACGGCGAAGTGAATGTAATCAGTCGTCGACGTACGGACACGTGCTAAGACGACGAAGAAGCTGCAATGCTTGGATATGGAAGACGTGTACGATTTCAGAAGTTATCGGACTTTGAGCGAGGTCGTCTAGTCGGACTCCGCGAGGCCGGGTGATCGTATCGTCGTATTGCGGAGCGAATTGGACAGGAAGTACCGGTGGTGGTACGATGGTGGCGTAGATGGTCCGAGGAACATTCCCACACGAGAAGACGTGGAACCGGGAGTCACAGACGGACTGATGAGCGGACCGATCGACGCATAAGAAGAGCGGCGTTGTCAAGCAGAACATCCACTGCGACCCAAATCCGAGCTGCCGTTGCACCTGAGGTGACTGTGCGAACAATCCGCAACCGTCTACTGGATGCAGAACTACGTGCACATGTGCCTCTGGCATGTGTACCTCTGTCTCCAGCCCACCGTCAGGAACGGCTGCAGTGGTGTCGCCAACGTCTGCACTGGAGAACGCAATGGCGATCTGTCGTGTTCAGCGATGAAAGCAGATTCTGCTTGGGAGCCTCCGATGGCCGTATGCGTGTTCGCAGACGCACAGGGGAGCGTCTCCACCCTTCTTGCATCCGCCAGCGACACACAGGGCCTACACCTGGTCTCCTGGTGTGGGGAGCGATCATCTATCACTCCCGTAAACAATTAGTATTTGTACCGGGTACGTTAAACAGCACCCCCTACATCAACAACATCATTCAGCCCGTTGTTGTGCCATTTGTAAGGTCGGTCCATCGTGGTGTTTTCCAGCAAGATAAAGCACGCCCACACACGGCACGTGCTACGCAACATGCACTTCAGGGTTTGAGAAAACTTCCATGGCCTGCATGTACACTGGATTTTTCCCCCATTGAGCACGTGTGGGATTTTATGGGACAACGACTTATCCGGTCTGCACGGCCAGCCACGACCATCTCCGATTTACGCGTCCAGGTTGAGGATGCTCAATACCCCAAAGTTATGTAACTTTGGGGCATTGAGTTGGAACTCAATACCCCAAAGTTACATCCAACATCTGTACGACAGACTGCATGCCAGAATTGCACAGTGTGACGCAGTTCATGGCGGTTCAACCTCGTACTAACCATGTTACATTGAAATGTTATTTTTCAGTTTACCAGCAAATACAGCTGTATTTTGCCATAATGTTTTGATCACGTTATCCTCTGTGTTCCGTTATTATGCTGTATAAATTTCGTGGGTATCAGACGTCTCCGTCTTGGTGTTCTTTTTTCACTTTCTGCCAGTGTATTAATTCCTGGGCGTATGCTACAGGAACATTGGGGGAAAGTGACACAACATCTAAAGACGCAAGAAAGAAATTTGAGTCTCTTGAATCAAATGCTTGAATTTTACGAAGGGTCTCAACAGAACCAGAAACAGAATAGATCGAGGAAGAAGTTAAAGGTGAAAGAAAAGTTCCCTTTCAAGAGATCTTAAAGGGTTAGCGAAGGGGACAAACCGAATTAAAAATCTTCTTAACGGATTTTAATTTTCCCGAAAATTCAAGTGACATTTGAATACGATTTCAATTTTTCAAATTCAAGGGACATTTTGTTTCTTGAATGCGATTTTAACACAATGCTCTTCAAATTTAGACAAAAATGGCATCAAGATATTAAGATTACATGCTTTTCTCATTGTATACCAATTGTTTGCTTTCCTCGTAAAGTTAGAAAGGAAATAAAAAAGTCATGAATTAAGCTTTCATAAAAAGCACACTGTGGGAGTTATGGATTTCGTTTGTTTGAGTGAGGGCATGGGCTCGTGCTGTCACTAAATCAAATACACGCACTTTAGACTATACATTTTTGATTGCCCACTGCACATATCGTTCGGAAAATTCGGCGAAGGGTAGCGAAAGCTAAAGGTAGAAACTCAGCTGTCATGTTGTTACAGCCCATTCATTACCCGAAATACACTGTTCCACATATAAAATGCAACACCATGAAGGAATATACGAAATACGACGAAACTTACCACACGTGTAGACAAGTAGGTGCGAAGGAGTTGATTTTATTTCTGAGAGATTACATGAATGCAAATAGACAAGGACATCGCTCTTTTCACATTTTCTTTCATTAACACACAGCAACCGAAAAATAGTTATCCGGACACCTCTGGGATCGAACTCCAGATCTCTCGATAACTAGCCGAGTGCATTCGCCTTACGCTACAGTGGCTAACAATTCACGATGCTACGTGTGTTTATCTGTCAGCATTAGACTTCACAAATCCGAAGGGATGGGCTCAGCAACTGAGACGTCTCCATCTGGTGGGGCTTAACGGCGCAAGCTATTAAATTATACCTAATAAATCCAAAGGGCGAGAGAAATGGTGAAAATCTTTCAACTACATGGAGACAGTGTGAATAGACAGTCATCGCTCTTTCTATGTTTTCTTTAATTAACACACAGCAACCGAAAAATTGTTACAATTTTTCGGTTGCTGTGTGTTAATTAAAGAAAACGTAGAAAGAGCGATGATTTTGTCTATTCACATTGTCTACACGTATTTGGAAGATTTTCACTACATGAATGCGATGGGCGGAGAGACAGTATAATATGGCCTGAGTCAGTATCACCCCTGCTCTGGGTTGTACATTCGGTAACACAGTAGGCCATCGAGGTTAAAAGTCCCTGGACGGTGTCCTAAGGTATCGCTGACCATGCGTCGTTGATCTGTGTCCACAATTCTTCAACATTGTGAGGCAGAACGTGCAAAGGCGTTAAGTCATCTGCCATTGACGTACCACACGTTCATTGTTGGAGAGAAGATTTGGGATCGCGCTGGGCAGGACAGCACCTATACACCTTGTATAGACGCTGTTTGCTGATGTTGGCAGTGTGCGGGCGGGCATTATCTTGTTGAAACTCAGCATCAGGGTTATCACTAAGATACGGCAACACATCGGAATGCAGCCCTTCACTGACGTATCGTCGAGCTGTAATTGTACCTACTAAGCGTACGAGCGGTGAATGGCAATAAAACGGGATGCATCCCTTCATTGACGTATCGTCGAACTGTCATTGTACCCACTATGCGTACGAGCGGTGAGCGGCAACAAAACGGGATGCATCCCTTCACTGACGTATCGTCGAACTGTCATTGTACCCACTGTGCGTACGAGCGGTGAACGGCAATAAAACGGGATGCATCTCTTCATTGACGTATCGTCGATATGTCATTGTAGCCACTATGCGTACGAGCGGTGAACGGCAATAAAACGGGATGCATCACTTCATTGACGTATCGTCGAACTGTCACTGTACCCACTATGCGTACGAGCGGTGATAGGCGTTTCAAACTGATAGTACATCAAACCATGACACTAGGCTGAATAGTCGTAAGACGCTCACGAATGGAAGCAATATCAGCACCGTTATCACGTTGTCTCCAGACCCTCAATCGGCGATCGTCGGAGCTTAGGCAGGAACAACGCTCGTCGTTGAATACAACCTGGTTCAATTCGTTACCTCACTCATGCCTGGTACGGTACCACTACGGTCTTACGCAATAAGTTGTAGTTTTTATTTATTTAGTTATTTATTTATTTGTAATATTTGTAAGCACATCCCTACAGATGGTATACTGAGTTACAGGAATTGCTATACATTGAGTTCATCCTGTTTCACACTTCGTAATGGAATACTGTATATTCACTGTACAGACGGAATAGGAACACCCGTTACCGTTCCTGGACTTCCAACTTAAGCGAAACTGTGTCAAATGTGCTACACCATTCAGTATACAGAAAACCGTCATTTAGTGAGTCACTCATTCCCAGTTCGTCTACACATCCACAAAAATATAAACTCGCTTCTTTGGCATTTATGTTGCGAAGGGCCTACTCTCACTCTTCTACCGACGAGACACGACAAAGATTGAAAATATTATAAAAATAGCAAAAACGTTTGGTTACTCTGGATATGTGGTTAACAACATTCTCAGAAGAGTAATAGATTCTGGTTAGTTAACTCTACAGCGGGACCAACCGCAACCTAAATTCATAGGATCAATGATATACTATCCCACAGTTATCCCAATTTTAAAGCAAATCTGAAGGACATTTGGTCTGGACTTTGGGACAAGAGTGCGAAATATATTGGCAACCATCAAGAATGATCGTGAACCTGTGCGGGACAAAGAGATCGACATGGAATATACAGTATTCCATTACAAAGAGTGGAACAGGATGAACCCGAAAAGATCTATATAGGATCCACAAGACGCACCCTAGAGACAAGGATTACAGAGCACAAATACAGTATTAAAAATGGTTCGATATCAACATCATTATCAAGATTGGTCAACGAAAGTAAGTACTACCCTCTTTGGGAGGATGCCTCAGTCATCGCTACTCCACCGTCAAAATCAAAATCATCTTACTTGTTTACAAAAAGTTTACACATATTTTATAATGAACATATATGTTGTTATGACAATATTCCCGCATACGTACCACATTCGTGGAGATATTTGTTATTGAAAAACAGTCTTAATCATCAAGAAGAAGCTTAAAGTAAAAGATTCATATAATAACAATATGCATTATATGTACATAACTGTGTCTGTTGCCGAGCGTGATATATTCTTACAAGGCGCATGCACTGCGTCACTAATCACTAACCAATCAAAGTATAAAAGATTTGTCTCCACTCACGCAATTTTTAGTTTAACACCTGATGATGATCCTAATGTAGGGTTGAAAGATCTTTTGTATTTTACTGTGTAAATAAAGTTTTTAACCAGTAGGGTTTGATTTTATATAGTAGAAAATTTTAATCGTGTAAAGACGGCCTTATTTTTTTTATCTCTATAGAAATTGATATAGTAATATTTACATAGCCAAGTGATATTTACAGTCTTGCAAAACATGCTTTACGAAAAAAATTATGACTTACGTTAAAATTATCCGGACATTCTTCAAATGTGTTGTAAAGTCTGTGCCTTTTTCATAACGGAGGATTTGTTCCAGCATCAGTCCTGCAAAATGGCACTGCAAAACAGTTCACATTTTGTCCTCGGTAAACGTGAGACACGGAAACTTTATTGGTTTAAAATTTGAGTATCATCTATCTCTCCATTGGTGATACCTTAGAGGAACTTAAGTTGGAGAACCTTCCTTCTCGATTGCAGAGCGGTCATCCTGAAGAATGATAGAAGGTCAGCCGCGCGGATGCCCAAATATAAACACAAGTCGATTTGTAAAAAAAGGTGTCAAAGAATTTTTTTTTTTTTAACTTTCTCGATTTCATTTATTAGAGTTACGAGGCTAAGGCTCCAAATGATCGCTGCATACTCCAATGAGGATCTGACCGTAGTCTCAAAAATGCGAATAAGTGTCTGAGTTATCCCAATGGTTGGGAAAGCGCAAACCTCCGTCAGCCAATCTGCGATTCACAGTCCACGTCGATGCGGGGATATCTCTAACTGCGCGTACACATCGTCGAATATCGTCTGCTGTGGATTGTGAGGCTTCTACTGTTTGTCGTCGAATATCGTCTGCTGTGGATTGTGAGGCTTCTACTGTTTGTCGTCGAATATCGTCTGCTGTGGATTGTGAGGCTTCTACTGTTTGTCGTCGAATATCGTCTGCTGTGGATTGTGAGGCTTCTACTGTTTGTCGTCGAATATCGTCTGCTGTGGATTGTGAGGCTTCTACTGTTTGTCGTCGAATATCGTCTGCTGTGGATTGTGAGGCTTCTACTGTTTGTCGTCGAATATCGTCTGCTGTGGATTGTGAGGCTTCTACTGTTTGTCGTCGAATATCGTCTGCTGTGGATTGTGAGGCTTCTACTGTTTGTCGTCGAATATCGTCTGCTGTGGATTGTGAGGCTTGTACTGTTTGTCGTCGAATATCGTCTGCTGTGGATTGTGAGGCTTCTACTGTTTGTCGTCGAATATCGTCTGCTGTGGATTGTGAGGCTTCTACTGTTTGTCGTCGAATATCGTCTGCTGTGGATTGTGAGGCTTCTACTGTTTGTCGTCGAATACTGCGATCAAGTTAGTGGAAATGCTTTGAGGGTATGTCTACCAGAAATAATATGACACACGCCAGTATAACGTCGATCTCATAGTCCATCCCGGTTACAGGCTGTTCATCGAATTGCGCTCCATAATGCTGCAAAATAACAATGCGAGTCCACATAGAGCTCGTGTGATGACAGATGTTCACAGTATATACATAATATCTAAGGTATTTTACGCCGCCCCGGTGGCGCAGTGGTCTAAGCGATGGCCTCTGATCATTCGTCCGAAAGGGGTCCGGGTTCGAATCCCGGTGAGGCATGGATGTTGTGTTTGTCTTACGGCACTGGCTCTCTCCCTTCCCTGGAACCAGTGACCCTAAATTAGGGACGGGCGACTGCTTATAGCCCATTGAGTTGCTCACGGTGGTCGTTAAACCTCCAATCAAAAAAAAAAAAAAAATAAGGTATTTTACCTGATATTGTCGAAGTATTTCGCACGTTGTCTGCTCTGTGAGGCACGTGTTCCTGGCCCGAGAGGTCCCTTCGTTACGGAGCTTTGGTTAGTTATAAAAAAAATTTGCAGATATAAAACAGTTAGGCTATATATTTTCAGTTCTACATTCATTCATTCGCACAATAAAACGTTTGAAATTTACTATTAATTAAAAGATTTTAGTAGAAAGAGTTATACTCATCGGGTCAGGAGACGTCTCACAAGGGTTCATTGTTACGGCGAGCGCTTTCAGCGGTGCTTAACCGCCATCTTCTGGCCACTACTTCTACACGAGGGTTCCTCGCGTGTATGAAGGTTTGCTGCTTGTATGTGTTAGATGATTTTGTTTCCAATGTGTCGCCATCTCTTGGATGAGTTGGTAGGTATCAGTCGTAAGTGTAATTCTATTGTGTGTCTGTATGTGTTAGGTGATTTGTTTCTAATGTGTCGCCATCTATTGGATGAGTTGGTAGTTATCAGTCGTAAGTATAATTGTTTGTTCGTTGTATCAGGTGTTTTTTTTTGTTTTTTTTATAGGTGTGATTTTTTGTAATGTTTTTTTTTTTTTGTCTTTTTTTATGAATTTTTTCTTTTTTTATAAGTGATTTCCAGGCTGTGTCTAGTGTGGTGGATTCTTGTAAGTTGCATATTTTATCTTTTTTTTGTTCAATTATAACGCTTTCCGAAATCCTTAATTCTTTTTCGTCTGTGTGGGTGGTTAGTAATTTAATATTTTCAAAATCTGGGTATTTTTTATGTTTAATACAGTGTTGGATAAGTGCAGTTTTTTCTTCTTTTTTGTTCCAGTTTTTTATATGGAACAAAAAAGAAGCTTCATGAATTGCAAGATGTTCACAGTGTTCTCAACATTTTCGCACGACGGTTATGGGAGATTGTATGTTGAGGTGACATTCTTTTGGTTATGGGAGATTGTGAGAAATTGAAGTCATCTTTACTCTGTCATAAGAGAATGTAAGAATGCAGAGATGGCGTTATATCGGTTATGAGAGATTGCAAGAATGCTGAGGTGACGTTCTCTTAGTTATGGGAGATTATGCGAATGTTGAGATGACGTTTCCCCGGTTATGGGATATTGTGGTAATTTTTAGGTGACGTATGCATCAGAGAAATCTGTTAAATCACGTTTGCTGATGCCAGTGTCTGGTAGCTTGCGTAAGTCCAGCGCACCTTGTCCTCCGTCTTAAGAGCTCACACTGGTCATCGTGCGAATTGCTCGGAAATAAGAGAAATGAGAAGTAGAGATCGCGAAATCGTAGGTTGTCTGTAAACTCAAAATTCCTTAAACTCGGGGTCCATAGAATCCAGGTTTTACAGCACATACGAACATTATTTGAATGAAAAAGTTTGCTCACAAAATACTTTTTGACGCCCAGGTGACGCAGTGGTCTAAACGATGGCTTTTGACCATTCGTCCGAGTTGGGTCCGGGTTCGAATCCCGGTGAGGCATGGCTGTTGTGTTTGTCTTACGGTTATGGCTTTCTCCCTTTCCTGGAACCAGTGGCCCTAAATTAGGAACAGGCGACTGGTTGTAGCCCATTGAGTTGCTCACGGTAGTTGTTAAACCTTTAATCAAAAAATAAAATCTTTTTTCAACTCTGCGTCATCAAAAGCGATTAATGGTTTTACTTACCACATATACATTTCCAACTACGTCAGCAATGTGGGCCCAGCGCATCCGGTCCTCCATCGTAAGACGATAAGTGTTGAGGTTAGACATCTTATTCAAGTAACTGTACGTCTGTGCGCTATTCACTGACCTTGCTGACATTGCTTCTGTCTTTTGTTGCTCTCTTTTCCAACGACGGCTGAAAAAAAAAATAAAAAAAAAACGGTGAGGTAACATCTTTCAGTTAAAAAAACATAATGATTAAGTGGAAATTATTTTTCTGGATAACATTCCATAGCATTACAAAGTATTCGTAAAATTAGTTACTCATTCTTTTGGCCGTGGCTCCCAAATAAGTAGACATATCTACACTGCTGGCCACCCAATATGCAACACCAAGACGGAAGCATCCGATTGGCCTGAAATTCGCAGCATGCATCGCTCGCGAGAGGACATGCAAACGATCAGCATTGCAGGGCATATGCAAATCATGTGCGCCTGGCACGCCACCGAGAAGCACTATAAGAAGAGTGCACAGAAGGCGGGGTGTAAGTAGCGAAAGTGTGTTGTGCTGCCTGACCTGTGCGTGGGAAGCTTCCTGATGCCTCGTCGCAGAATACGGCAGTCATTCCAGCACCTTTTGGAGTTCGACAGAGGACGAATAGTGGCTTATCGCGACAGCGGTTTATCGTACAGAGACATCGGCGCCCGTGTGGAACGACATCCAGCCACAGTTAGGCGAGTATGGATTCGGTGGGTGCAGGAGAGACGGACGGACCGACGTGAGCGATTGCTGCAGCCGCGGCACACCACCGAACAAGAAGACCGCCATGTTGTGCGGTAGGCATTGACGGCTCGCACCGCTACATCACGAAAGTTAGCGCAGGAATTAGGGTGTGTTGCGCAACAACCTGTATCAGAACGTACCGTCTGCAGGAGCTGGGACTTGTCGCACGGCACCCATTGCTCCGGTTACCATTGACGTTACACCACCGGTGAGTGCGGCGGCGGTAGGCTGTTCAACAACGCACCTGGACTACGGAATGACACGACATTGTCTTCTACGACGCATCTCGCTTCTACCTGCAACACCACGATTGTCGGATCCGCGTGTGGCAGCACCGCGGCGAGAGACTGTATGACGCCTGCATAATGCATCGCAATACCGGTCTGTCGCCTGGCGATATGTTTTGGGGCGCAACTGGATATGACACCCGCACCCCTCTGGTACGCTTCGCCGGTACACTCAACAGCCACAGCTACATCTCCGACGTTTTGGAGCCTGTAGTCCTCCCTTATCTGCAGGACCTGCCAGTAGCTACGTTTCAACAGGACATTGCGCGCCCGCACGTGGCACGCATCGTGCAACAATTCTTCACGGCCCACCAGGTGTCACTGCGGCCGTGGCCCGCCTGTTCTCCCGATATGTCGCCCATTGAACGCGTCTGGTCGCTGATCGGCAACCGAGTGGCCCGGCAAGCACCACCCAAGGCTACGCCTGATGAACTGTGGCAACGTGTGGAAGCAGCCTGGACCGACATATCCCAAGCCCACATCCAAAGCCTCTTTCGTTCGATGCCGCGGCTTGTAGCGGCCGTTATTGCTAGCCACGGGGGCCACACGAACTATTGATGTCTGCGTGTTCCGCAAGTCGCACGGGCCTGTAAGCTCAATCGTTTCATCTTTGTATCTGTTGTTATCTGTCCAGTAAATCTGGCTTTGATATCTCGTGTCCTTCTTGGTGTTGCCTTTTGGGTGGCCAGCAGTGTATATACGTAAGCCACTCTGGTGGCCGGTAAAGCTGGTCAATCATCCGAAAGTTGGATTCGGGTTCGAGTCCCGGATGAAAACAGCCATATTTGTTCTCCAACGCTGCTTCTGTCCCTTCACTGAAGCCATTGATTCTACATGGGTAAATATTAATTAGAGACCATCCCGCATCCCTTTAATTTCAAATGTTCAGGGTGGTTGTCCAACCATGGCAATGAAGAAAATGGGGATGTCGGCTCTCCGATGGTCTAGTGGTTGGAGACGTAGGTTTCTGGCTGGTCGCCCGAATCGGACTCGGGTCAAGTGCCAGATGAGGTACGAGTGGTGTATTTGTTTTACAAAGATGGTAGTCTTTCTTCCCTGGAACCAGTTACCTCTGATAACGGACGGGCGACTACTTATAGCCCTGAGAGTTCATCATGGTGGTCAAGTCCAGAAACAAAGAAAAAATGTGACAACGTTAGAGTGTACAATTATCCGTGCGATAATGTAAAATTTTATATGTACGATTATCCTTGCGAGGAAAAAGTTGTAGCAGGCTGAAAGTAACCTGCTTTCTAGCACAAGCATATACACTCGTCCAAACGATGACACACGTTTTAAACCAACTTGCGGCATTGTCATTACCACAATATTACTGATGTACCGATTATGTCCTTCATTAACTTGTGTAGCGGTTGTACACAAATACTTTGTCCTCAACTTATGCTATCACATTCCTTCCACATGTGAGCATGCTAAGTACACTCACGGACAATGAAATTTGCGCACCGGGTGTCAGTGTCGGTGGTCGGGAGACGTCTTGACCTCGGTGTGTCTTCGAGACTGACGTCCTTAGCACTGAAATGCCGGAACCATTTTCATGCAGTGCTGCTGCTCACTGTTTCCAAATTTCTGTGGCTGCTGCATTTAACCCATTTTCTCCCATAATCGCGTAGGAGCACCCTAACAGCACGTTTATCAACCTCCATCCACTGCTCACCTCATAACGCAATGGAGCCCCATGCCAAATGCACCTTATCAGCCTCGTGTGTTGCACGTCATCGCGGCTCTTAGTTCACGCTACCGCGGGTTTTGCACAGGAATCTCGGTCCAACGTTACGTGCAGCTCCCCCTATGGTAAAAGAATGTTTGAAAATCACAAATGGGATATTTTTCTGGTTCCTATCAAGCGTATCTTTACAGTAATAGACACAATTCATTTCTGAGTATTGCAATGCTATGATGCTAGCTAGGTACTTCAGAGTTACATAAAAGCATTCACTTACTTCCAAATGCAAAGGCAAACTAGAGTGAGAACAATAATGATGATGGCTGCTAAGGAGGCTCCCAGGGCTACACCAAGAACTGGAATTTGAAAAGAAAACATATCACTTAATATTATTCAAAAAATAATTACAGCATAAATTTGAATGAGTTGGAAATATTTATTATACAGGGCGATTCAGTTAAGCGTGCACAAACTTCTGGGAGGGGTAGGTTGCACAAATACAAATCGGAATCACATAACAATGCAGGGTCGGAAACGCCATCTTCATGTGCTAGTATACAGAGAGGACGAGAAATGAAACAGCAGCACGTAAGAGAACAAAATGCTTTTTACTACTCACAAGACATTTGCAAAATGCATTGAGGATACAGAAGGTGTTCAAAGTTGCGAACATGAGCTATAACACACGCTTGACATCGTCGGCGCATGGAATCACGTACATTTTGGAAAATTCCTGGTGTGTCTCGGACTTCTGAAACAGCTACAGAGATGCGTGCTACAAGGTCCTCATAACTTTCAACAGGGATGTCGTACACCAGTCCTTTGATGTAACCCCAGAAGAAGTAACCAAGGCATTTAAAGTTTGGCGATCTTGCAAGCCAATGAACGGGACCACCACGTCCTATACACTGATGTCCAAATGTCATGTTTAAGTGATGACGAAAGTCACTGCTGAAATGAGCGAAGGCCCCATCATGCTGGAACCACACTCCACGGCGCAGAGACTGGGGGACCTGTTGTTCTTTCAATAGCTGTGGCAAGACGTCCTCCAGAAATATCCGGTAACTCCTTCCGTCCAGACGAGGAGGCATGAGGTATGGGCCAATTAAGTGGTCCCCGACAATGCCGACCCAAACATTAACAGCAAAACGGTTTTGTGCTGCATGTGGTCGTACAGCATGGGGTTCTCCACCGCCCATACATGCGCGTTACGTGCATTGAAGCAACCTTCCTGAGCAAAGCATGCTTCGTCTGTGAACAGCACAGAAGCAGGGAATTGGGGTTCTGCCATACTCTTCTGCAGGTACCATTGCGCAAATGCAACGCACTGAGGGTAATCCTCAGGGCTTAGTGTCTGAATACGCTGCACATGATATGGATGCAATTGGTCTTCGTGCAGAACCCTCCATACGGTGGATTGGGAGAGTCCTAGCCGATGGGCATTTGCTCGTGTGCTGGCACTAGCAGTGTCTGCTGCATGACTTAACACATTCTCTTCGATGGCAAGAGGGAGTACCTATCGTTCCAGACACCTGGGAAGCCCCTGGAAAGAACCAGTGTCGCATAACCTCTGATGCAGCTGTGCAAACGCTTGGTGGTTTGGCACTCGTCTCGTCGGGTACCGTTCCTGGTACAGTCGCACGGAGGCTCGTCCGTTGCAGTTCACTGCTCCGTTTGCGAGGTGCATATCAGTCATTTCTGCGTTCCTGAACTCAGCCATCTTATTACTTCTGCGGGCGGTTTACAAATGACAGTATCCTGAAAGAACGTATGAGCAGTCTCGCGGCCGAACAGAGCCATCTACCGCATGAATATGGCGTTTCCGACCCTGCATTCCTATGTGATTCCGATTTGTCTTTGTGCAACCTACCCCTCCCAGAAGTTTGTACACGCTTAGCTGAAACACCCTGTATATGCTGAAACTTCAGCAATTTAATCACATAACACTTGCGAGTCAAACGAAGAGAAGAAATTAATATACATAAGTAAATTAATAAGAGACAAATTCGCTTTTAAGAAAAGTGCATTTCAAATATTTTTCAGTTTTATTTAATGTATTCGTTTGAAAGAACAACAAAAAAAAAAACGTCTTTTGTTAGCGAAAACATTGACAAAATTACTCACCTTCACTGTCGATTTCGCATCTTGATCCAATGTAATTACCTCGGCACCTTTAAAAAGGAAAAAAAAACAAAAACAGATCGTCTTTGCAGTTCAGCCTACATAACATAACTGATTTTCAACAAATCATAATACTACATGAGAAACGAAAATACTGTAAATACACTTTTTGCAAAAAAAAAAAAAAAAAAAACGAAACGAAACGAAGCACCGAGAAGGAATTATCCAATCGAGATGAAAACTGATATGTGTACCGTACATGTATAGGAAAGGAAATGGTTGCAATTCCAGAAGAGTCGGATCGATGCTCAACACCGATCGTATTTTTAATGCTGCTATTTTTATCGTTTTGACCTGACACATTTACCTTTCGAGATCGGGGGCTCGTCAAGCTTAAATTTAAGCCTTTTTCCCTGGCTCCATGTTACAATTCCATAGTACATTAAGTTTTTTTTTTAATAATTTACATTGTATCGATTTTTTTGGTCTATAGTAAACGTGATTAGTTCTTGTATGTTTATGATTATTATATTAGGTATACACTGAAGAGCAATTGAATTAGTAACGTGTAGAACCACCTTTCGCCCTCATGACGGCGGCGATTCGTCTCGGCATGGATTCGACAAGACACCGGAACCGTTGGGAAACCATACGGATCCACGACCCCTGAATTTGGTCTATAGTAAACGTGATTAGTTCTTGTATGTTTATGATTATTATATTAGGTATACACTGAAGAGCAATTGAATTAGTAACGTGTAGCACCACCTTTCGCCCTCATGACGGCGGCGATTCGTCTCGGCATGGACTCGACAAGACACCGGAACCGTTGGGAAAACATACGGATCCACGACCCCTGAACAAGCTCCCACACTTCATGAAGATTTGATGGAGGGGGTCAGAGCCTCGAACATCTCTATGGCATCCCAGATATAATCGATGGGATTGAGGTCAGTTGACCTAGCTGGCAAAGGAAGAGAGGACACGTCGACCATTCGGATACAATTCGGGAGCTTGTTGCAGGATGAGGTCCCCAAGTTGGATGTCGAAGGCGCACAAACAGGAGCACATGGTCGTCCAGGATATCCCGGTAAAGTTGACCTGTGGGTGACGATGTCACACGTACCAGGGGTCCCATTTCATTCCACCTAAACAGTCCCCAGGCGAGAATGCCACCCCCACTAGCTTGAAGAGTACCCTGCTGGCAAGAAGGATCCATCGCTTCATATGGTTTGCGCCATACTCGTATCCTGCCATCCGCATGTACTAACGTGAATCTCGACTCATCAGTCCAGGCAACATTTTTCCACATGTCTAAGGTCCAGTGGCGATGTTCCCGCGCCCATGCTAATCTTTGTACCCTGTGATGTGCGGTCAGCAGCGGTACCCTCGTGGGACGATGGCTTCTGTACCCCACAGCGAGGAGATGGTTCTAGATGGTGTGGCTGCTTACACGTTTTTGTGCACCAGCTATAATTTTCCGAGCGATTTCTTGCAATGTGGCCCGTCTAGCCATTGTTACAATCGAGCTATCCGACGATGACCCCGCACATACACACGCTGTTGTCCACGGAAGTTGGCCCTTGCAGGGATGGTTTTACCGTATTCGATGTGCTCAACCGTGACATAGTGGCTCGTGAAAATCCCAGTGCCTGCACGACTTTCGAGATGGAGTGACCCATTCGTCGGGCCCCGACAATTTGCCAACGATTAAATGCGCTTAGATCCTTCGTCTTACCCATACTGCGTCCGACTCTTACTGATTCCCGTCGCATCACTCCTTATATTGTCGTATCGCTGCATACGTCATATCGTTTCCGTTTACAGGGCCGCCTACAGCGCCACATTTGCATAACGCCAGCTGTCTCTAATTCAATTGCTCTTCAGTGTATTTGAGGTGGTTGAGCCTTTGTTTTCTCTTGGAGTTGTAACGTACCAGGAGATGTGACGTACCTGCCAGAAGGACGCACACGACATAAAGGCAGATAGGAATCAGAATAAAATGTCCGCGTAGCTCAACTGGTAGAGCAACTTATTCCGGAATAAGTGGACCCGGGTTTGAATATTGGCGGGGATAAAAATGACGGAGAAATTCACTTCGTTATAATGGCGCCCGAACTATCCGGATGACCCGACCGTTCACAATCTCGCAATGGTGTGATGTTATTTCCACACCGCGCGATAGGAAAAATAAAAGCAGCACTTCGAAAAAAAAATAAAAATAAGGGGGAGATGATGTAACGTACCAGGAGATGTGACGTACCTGCCAGAAGGACGCACACGACATAAAGGCAGATAGGAATCAGAATAAAATGTCCGCGTAGCTCAACTGGTAGAGCAACTTATTCCGGAATGAGTGGACCCGGGGTCGAATCCTGGCGCGGATAGAAATGACGGAGAAATTCACTTCGTTATAGAGTAAATAATTAGTACTAAATGTTATTATTTTATATTGAACTTTGTAATATTACTGTGATTTCATGTTTTTATTCCATTGTGACAATATTGTGTTAATATCTAAATTTAGTTTAGTACATATGACAATTCTTGATGTTTGTGTTTTGTTAAATCAAGATGTAGTGTGTTGCGTGGCAGAATTTTCATTAAATTCAAATTCAAATTCAAATTTATTCGGATAAAACAGCTGCATGAGTGAAACAAGTCAGTTCGTTGTAGAGCCACCTCTGGTTCGGATACAAGCGGTTAGCCGGTGTGGCATAGACGCTGACAGTTCACAAATGCTGTTGTAAAATATAGCATGCCAGGTGGCGTCCAAATTGCTGGCCAGTTCGCCGACATTGTGTGATGGGTGTAGGTGGCGTCCGATCATGTTTCAAACATGTTCCATTGGTGAGAAGTCAGATGATAGGGCTGGCCATGGAAGGGTGTCAACATTACGGAGGGAGGTCTGAGATTACGGAGGATGTGTGGCCGGGCATTATCCTGTGGAAAAAATTGCTCGGTGATGCTGCTGTGACAGGAATGGCAACACAACAGGTCTTAGAATATCGTCGACGTGCCGTTCAGCTGTGAGGAATGCACGGAGGACTACCAAAGGTGTCCGGGCTTCGTAGGAAATGGCGCTTCACTCACTCCCGGTGTGCGTGCAGTGTGCCGCTGCACAGAAAAAGCAGGATCCGTGAGCTGGCCGTCTCGTCTCGTCTCTAGACACGCATGCGCTGTTCATCGGAGCCAAGTACAAAACGTAACTCATCACTGCAGACAACACGACATTACTTGATATTATCCCACGTTGATCAGAACCGATAGAACTGCATCTGGTGCCGGAGATGTTTTCTGGCCAGCGGTTTGCAACGGAGTTCCCCTGCTCTAATGTAGTCTCCTCTTATGTAGTCTCCGTGCCGCAACTCGTCTGGAAATGGTCCGGATGTCCACTTCCGTACCTTTAGACGACGCAATATGGCCACGGATGGTTGAGAGCGACGAATTCGGTTCTGTTCGTGCAGCGCTCACAATTGCTCGATCCTCGCGTCCTGCCGTTGTCTTTGGTAACACAATGGCCGCGTGCAGTTGGATGGTGCCCTCCTCGACACATTGGCGCTAACATCGTCCAATTGCAGCGTTGCTCCGGCCCAAATGCCAATTGCAGCGTTGCTCCGGCCCAAACCGAGGACTGGCTTTCGGTTAGTAGAGTGTTCGGAGTCAGAATGAGAAAAGTTGCCGATTTGTCGGAGTTTGATAAAGGACAAGTTGTGATGGCGCGGCGCCTCGGAACTACGATCTCGGAAAGGGCGCGGTTTGTGGGTTGGTCACGTGCCGCGGTAGTGATAGTACGTATCAAAAGTGGCGCACAGATGGCCAAACAATGAACCGTCGTCCAGCCGCGTGTCGTCCGCAGCTCATTGATGCCAGAGGAAAGCGGAGACAGTCGCACATTGTTCACAGCGACCGCAGGGCCACAGTGCAACAAATCACCCGCAGCTACAAAAGTGGTGATCAGGACAATGTGTCACAGCACACAGTTCATCGCAGCCATCTACGCATGGACCTGCGTAGTCGAAGACCCAGCCGGGTCCCCATGATCATTGCACGTCACCGCCGACAACGCATGAAATCGGTCTAAGCTCATCGAGATTCGACCGTGAATGACATGGAAGAAAATGGCCTGGTCTGATGAATATAGATTCCGGGCGCATCACGTAGACGGCCGAGCGCGGATACGTCGGTTAGCAACGGAGGCTATGGCACCTGGACGCACTGCTTAAACAAGCCGGCTGCGGCGGTGTTATGCTGTGGGTGACATTTTCTTGGGACACTTCAGGCCCCATTATCCCAATAGCACAATCCCTGACAGCTGTCAGATATCTGAACATCGTTGCCGACCAAGTTCACCCATTCATGGCAACTGTATTCCCTGCTAGCAGGTGTGTAACGTACCAGGAGATGTGACGTACCTGCCAGAAGGACGCACACGACATAAAGGCAGATAGGAATCAATGTCCGCGTAGCTTAATTGGTAGAGCAACTTATTCCGGAATGAGTGGACCCGGGTTCGAATCCTAGCGCGGATAAAAATGACGGAGAAATACCACTTCGTTATAATGGCGCCCGAACTATCCGGATGACCCGACCGTTCACAATCTCGCAATGGTGTGATGTTATTTCCACACCGCGAAATAGGAAAAATAAGAGCAGCAGTTCGAAAAATAAATAAAAAAAATAAGGGGGAGATGATGTAACGTACCAGGAGATGTGACGTACCTGCCAGAAGGACGCACACGACATAAAGGCAGATAGGAATCAATGTCCGCGTAGCTTAATTGGTAGAGCAACTTATTCCGGAATGAGTGGACCCGGGTTCGAATCCTAGCGCGGATAAAAATGACGGAGAAATTCACTTCGTTATAGGTGGTCATTACCAACAGAATAATGCGTCATGTCACACTACCAGAATGATCAAGGAGTGGTTCGAGGAACATACTGGTGAATTTCTGTTAATACCCTATCCTCCAAATTCACCTGACATGAGCCCAAACAAACATTTGTGGTTCGACTTGGAAAAGCGGGTTCGCGCTAAATCACCACCATCCCGAAATGCATCGGAACTGGAGGACCTGCTGTTGACATTAGGGTATCAGATACCCAAGGATACCTACCGCCACCTCATTGAATCGATGCCTCGCCCAGTGGCCGCTGTTATGCAGGCTAAAGGGGGTCCTACAGCTTATTAGGTAGGTAATCATATGGTAATGGCTCATCGGTATATAATAGCGAGGATATTATAAATCTAAGTACATAAAATAGAGCTCTGTGTAGGATTTAGTATAAAATTTTCTAATATTAAATTATCAATAAATTAATTACTTGCATTTGTTATCGTTAAGAAATAGTATGCTCTTCCCGTTAAGAGAAAGGAAGGATATTAACCTGATATGACGTTAATAATCTCACAGAACAACATAATGAAAGAAAGAAGCAGAATTTTGGTGTTTAATATTCAACTGAACCCAGAGATGAGAACCCGGTATAGGAGATTTAATGCGCATGTGCTATACAAAGTGTATTTAAGGTAAGAAATTTTCATCGAAGTTTCAGAGCGGAGTGCGAGTGGAGAAGCTATGTGCGATTCCAGACAAATTTTCAAGAGAACGTGATAGTGCTAGAGGACATTCAGAAGTTCTTTTTTTTTTTTTTTTTTTTGATTGAAGGTTTAACGACCACCGTGAGCAACTCAACGGGCTATAAGCAGTCGCCCGTCCCTAATTTAAGGTCACTGGTTCCAGGGAAGGGAGAGAGCCAGTGCCGTAAGACAAACACAACATCCATGCCTCACCGGGATACGAACCCGGACCCCGTTCGGACGAATGATCAGAGGCCATCGCTTAGACCACTGCGCCACCGGGGCGGCATTCAGAAGTTCTCAATTAACAGTTTCACCGGCTGAAACGAATTAATTCGGGGTTGACAGAATGGGATGAAATCAGCTCGAATGAATACGAGTATATTCGCTGTCTAAGTGGGCCGAACGCGGCTTAAACGAATGAACTTGCGCGTCAGAAAGCACAACTAATCCTCCTTAGCGTTCTTATTCAAAATTTTCATTTAGGGGGTGAATGGAACAAATAATTTCTGATTACCTGCAAAGAAATATTTAAAATGGTGAAGAACCTAAGAAAGGAGAACGAAGATGTTTGTGTCAGTGTTTCTGCCCAGTAGTAGGATGTCCGTGTCAGGGGGACTGGCCCTTCCCATCATGCCTTGGGGCACGAAGACGAGAACTTAGAGAGGACGCTTATCCCGAGTGATAGGTTTATGCCGGTAGCGCTGAGATGAGAAATGGAAAATAATTGTTTTGCCGTAACTTTCGTAAAACTTAGCCTGTCCGCAACGAGACGATTACTGTTTTGGAGAGCGCAGAAAATTTTAGACCTGCTGCAACAGTGTACTCACTTACCAACAATAAAAACGGCAAAATATACATGGAATTTTGAACTTTTTTTAATTTCGTGAGAGCAGATAACAAAACTACAAAATTCAAATACACTTCTTGCTTTACCTGCATAACTTTTGCCCATTTTCAACGTAGCAGTTACCGTGGTTGCTGCAATAATCGACAGAACATGCTGTAAAGTAAAGAACAAAAACAGTAATTAAAAACAAGAATTTTGCATGAAAATTAATGTCATTGCATCTGATAATGGCGAATAACAATAAATTATCCACCACAGAAATCGAAAATGCCTGTTTAATAAATTTATGGTTGATCCATCTAAAAATTCTGCCCCGTGTTTTCCAATGGTAAAAACATCTGTAGACATTTTCTTCGCAATTAATGTGTTCCCAAAGATGAAAATTTGAACATTGATAAAATAACTTTAAATCATAGCTCTTAATTCCCTTGGGTAGTGATGTGATCAGCTAATAGATGCCTCCACCCGTACAGATCATTTAATAATTGTAATCATGTCGCATAATTTTTTTCCATAATTTTATTAATTTTCTGAATGAAATCAACACCTGAGTCTAACCATGCAACAGCCTGGAATGTTCGGAATGATTAGAGCCACTCAGATTAAAATTTTGACAATAATGTAGCTGAAGATGTTAACAGAACTGTAGATACTGCTGAGTATTAGTTCCGAAATAAACCAGCAAGCTCACTTTGTCACATTTTCTTACGGCGTGTCCAACTGGTCAGAGGCGTAGGTTTTTGGCTAGTCGTTCGAGGTGAGTCCGAGTTTGAGCTCTTGATGAGGCATAGGTGTTATGTTTGTCTTAAGGAGGTGGCTCTTTTCGTTCCCAGGTTTTCGAGTCGTTCATGAGGCATGGGCGTTGAGTTTGTCTTAAGGATATGGCTCTTTTCGTTCCCAGGTTTTCGAGTCGTTCATGAGGCATGGGCGTTGAGTTTGTCTTAAGGAGGTGGCTCTTTTCGTTCCCAGGTTTTCGAGTCGTTCATGAGGCATAGGTGTGGTGTTTGTCTTAAGGAGGTGGCTCTCTTCGTTCCCAGTTTTCGAGTCGTTGATGAGGCATAGGTGTGGTGTTTGTCTTAAGGATGTGGCTCTATTCGTTCCCAGGTTTTCGAGTCGTTGATGAGGCATAGGCGTTGTGTTTGTCTTAAAGGGGTTGCTCTTTTCATCAGTGGCCCCAAATCAGGGATGCGTGACTGCTTTTCGCCCTTACTTCTCATAGTGATTGTTAAAGGCTGAAAAAACAACAGGTAAATTCCAACATAGCAATTCTTCTTCACAAGGTTAGCGCTGAGTTAAAAGCATGCTGTCGCCCCGGTGGCGCAAACCTTCAAAAAAAAAGCAAAAAGCATGCTGAAGAATGAATGGCTTTGGAACTCTCTGAATAATGCGTTTACGTGTTCGTAGGAAGTAGGTTTCACGACTGTGTTGTCCATGAAAGTAATTCACCTAGAGTGATAAACTGTTATGTGCGCAAAGTTCGTAGCCATTATACATCGGGAACACACTGAGATACACTCGTTACGGTCTTGTGTATTAAAAACTTCTCTAGGGCTTTTTGAGAGAGCTATAAAACCAGCATAATTAATCTAAAATCCTTCGAATGGACGGAAGTACGAAACATTGACAGTGTCTAAATACTAACGCAAGGAACTTTACACCAATTATTCATAAGATAGTATTCGTTTTGCACGCGGAATCCTTGGAGAAACACAAAAGACATTCATTATTATTTGAAGAATTGGTTCCAAATTCGTGGTAATTCTAGAGAGACGCTATCATTGCAGGGCTCATTGTTGGTAATGATCTCCAACATTTTCCGAATGGCAGTGGATTTAGGAGTAGAGTTGAAGCTAATTTCTTTATGTCATCCCACATAGGATAAGAGGACTTGAACTGGACTTCTCTGGATAGGCCCGTGGTTAATTTGCATTTCTTTATGTACCTCTTATGCTCGTTGACTCTAATTCTAAATGAACGTTTGGTCATTCCAATGTAGCATCGCTTGGAGCCGTCCTTGGAAACTTTGGTTTTTATCTACGTCAATAAATTCGGATCACTAGTATAGTTATACTACATCTTATATATTGGCAGTGTCATTTTGTTTTATGTTTCGCAATAATTCGACATTCAGTTTGAAATTAAGCAAGGCCGTCTAGAAAACACAAGACCATGACATTATAGAGAGATGAGTTACCTCCTTTTGTGACGTCACTCTGATGTTACATGGACCGATACGTCGGTGTTGTGTTTGACGTCACACACGACAGCGTTGGAAACCAATCGGATGTCTTAGTTTCTGCGTGACGTCACTAAAAGAGGGAATTCATTTCTCTTGTGTTTTCTAGACGGCCTTGCCTTGAGTGTCTGGTGCAATGGCTACATTCGGCTGTGTTCTTTTTTGCCGTTCTCTCATACACCACCTGTGACATTACGAATGTTTTTCAGCACGTCTTTTATAAATAAAGGTATCACACGTTTTTCAGCACGTCTTTTATAAATAAAGGTATCACACGTTTTTCAGCACGTCTTTTATAAATAAAGGTATCTATGGTATCACTTTGTCCGTATGTGGACACCATATCTCAGCAATTATCAGTCCGATTTGAAAATTCCTTTTGCGTTGGACAGCTTGAAATGTGGGAACGATTATCCTTGCATTCCGGTTTTTATTTTCGATGCATGACTTCGCCTCTAGAGGGCAGAAACGCAGTCTCTAAAGAGCGTAAACGCAGATGCTGTCGAATTCAAAATACATTTCATTCCTTACATTTGCTTCTAAATAGCCAATTGAAAAAAAAAATTCTTCCTTTCGATGCCATGAATAAAAAAAGCCTATTTTGGGCACTGTTTCTTTTTCAAGTAATGCACAGATTTTCTACTAGGGGGCTAAAAGGTAAAGTACGATTTCCCCGATATATCTGCTCTTAAAGTCCTATTTGAAAAATTATTTCTCCATCGGATACAGCTCCTGGTGGGAAATGTTCTTCATATAATTTCTAATTTTTGATTGCGAAGAATTTAGCCGTCCTGGAGCGTAAGTGTTTATTTCTGTTTCTGGTGTATTTGCAGCAAAATCTGAGCTTCTGAAAACTCGATTAAAAAAAATATTTCATAGATCGATACCATTCACCACGGAAAACCTTTTGAGAATACCTTCTGCTTAAAATAGTGCATAGTTTTTCCGCCAGGGCGTAGATGTATAATCTTTTTGTCGATATCTCTGTAAAGTCCGATTTGAAAAATTCGTCCCTTATCGGAGAGCGTTTCCGGTGCGAAATGTTTCTCATGTAATTTCAAATTTTTCTTAAAGCACAAGTGTGCCACTAGAGGGCGTAAGTTCACGTTTCCGCTTACAGCATAAGCAATATCTGCGGAACTAAAAACCCGACTGGAAAAATTCTTTCTCGATCAGATACTACCAACTATGGAAAACTTTTGTGTGAATTTCCTTCCCAATATAATGCGCGATTTCCTCGCTAGGGGGCGAACGATTCAATTTGTTTTTTTCGATACCTCTGCTTCTAAATGTCGGATTTGAAAATTATTTTAACACCGGATACCATTGGCCATGTGCAACACTTTAGATTTGCCCTTGGAGCTTTTTTATAGTACACAATTCTGTCGCTAGGTGGTGTTTGTCTACTTCAGTTTGCAGCTGTATCTCCTCGTCTAAAATCCCCATTGAGAAATTTCTTCTTTTATACTCTATGGCATTCGCTGCAATGAAGATGGGGAACATTATCATCTTTGAATAATGCACAGTTTTCCCGCTACAGGGCGTAATGGTGAAAACTGTTTTCTTGCTATCTCTGCTTCCGGAAGATATATTTGAAAAGTTCTTTTTCCTTAGCTTTGCGTTTGCCATGAAGAATCCTTTTCCAATATTTTCAACTTTTCGATTACGCAAAATTCTTCGGCTAGGAGGCACACAGTTATATTATGCATCCTTCTATGTCTCATCTTTTAACCGTTCGATTCGAAAATTTCTTTGTCTCTGATACTACTGTTATGATACATCTTTTGTGCACCATTTGGTAATTTTCGTAACATGCTTTTTATTTTTAGCCGATGGTAGTACACTGATGAGCAATTAAATTAGGGACAGCTGGTGTTATGCAAATGTGGCGCTGTGGACGGCCCTGTAAACGGAAACGACATGACGTATGCAGCGATCCGACAATATAAGGAGTGATGCGACGGGAATCAGTAAGAGTCGGACGCAGTATGGGTAAGACGAAGGTTCTAAGCGCATTGATCGTGGGCAAATTGTCGGGGCCAGACGAATGGGTCACTCCATCTCGGAAGTCGTGGAGGCACAGGGATTTTCACGAGCCACTGTGTCACAAGTGCCCCGTGAGTACATCGAATCCGGTAAAACCATCCCTGCAAGGGCCAACTGCCGTGGACAACAGCGTGTGGATGAGCGGGGTCATCGTCGGCTAGCTCGCATTGTAGCAGCGGATAGACGGGCCACAGTGCAAGAAATCACTCGGCAATTTAACGCTGGTGCACAAAAACGTGTAAGCAGCCACACCATCCAGAACCATCTCCTCACTATGGGGTACAGAAGCCATCGTCCCACGAGGGTACCGCTGCTGACCGCATATCACAGGGTGCAAAGAATAGCATGGGCGCGGGGACTGTTTACGTGGACTGAAATGAGACCCCTGGTACGTGTGACATCGCCCTTCACAGGTAAACGTTACCGGAATATCCTGGACGGCCATTTGCTCCCGTTTGTGCGTCTTCAACATCCCACTGGGGACCTCATCCTGCAACAAGACAATGCAGCTCCCGAATTGTATCCGAATGGTTGGATGAACACTCCACCGACGTGACCTCGCTTCCTTGGCAAGCTAGGTCACCTGACCTCAATCCCATCGAGCACATCTGGGATGCCATCGAGAGAGATGTTCGAGGATCTGACCCCCTCCATCAAATCTTCGTGAACTGTGGGAGCTTGTTCAGGGGTCGTGGATCCGTATGGCTTCCCAACGCTTCCGGTGTCTTGTCGAGTCCATGCCGAGACGAATCGCAGCCGTCATCAGGGCGAAAGGTGGTGCTACACGTTACTAGACAGGTTTCTCTAATTCAATTGCTCTTCACTGTAGTAAGCAGCTGTTTTATTATTTGTAAAATGATAAAACAGGATGTTTTACCGATTTTAAAATCAATTGTAGTGATTGTACCGGTTGATTTTTTTATAACCGGTTCCGTTGAGTGTGAATAACTTCGATAAATTTTATTCGCGTCGGAAAGGATTCAAAGGACTTGCTTCTTACAACTGAAAATTCGGTGTCATCCTTCTTGTTCACATTGATCCCGAAACCAAAGTACCTTTACTTCAATCTCGCGGCACGGAGTTCAATCAAATTTCCTCGACGATACTCCATGTCTAACAAATGACGAAGAAAGACGTACTCCAATTTTTAAATAACACTACGACATGTAGCGAAGTGTATCTGCGAGTCTTATGCTTTATGGAAAAAAACGTTTCCTTGATAACACAGATTTTAACCATATTTAAACGTTTTCATTTATCATCATCACTAACCACTCTCAGTACATTTCTCGAGCTACTGGGTGTAGATGATGATAAATTAAAACATTAAACTTAAGTTTACTCAAATATTTTCCATAACGTTTGTGTCTACCAAACCACTTCCAAGTTTTTCCAGAAATCACTCGAATTTCATCGTCCCATCTCTCATGCAATCCTTCTGCATAACTTACACTGAAGTGTCAAAAGTCATGGGATACGTACCTAGCATCGTGTAGTATCTCCCTTAGCCCGGCGAAGTGCAGCAACCCGACGTGACATCGATTCCACAAGTAGCCGGGAGACTTCTGGAGAGATGTGGAGCCATACCGTCTGAATAGTCACCCACAGTTCCCTGATATTTATGGGTGCAGGATCTTGGGTGCGAATGGACCTCTCCACCACGTCCCATAAGTGCTCTATCGGTGCTCATTTAGGGCGAACGTGGTGGCCACAACATCCATCGGAACTGTCTATATTGCTCCTTGAATCAATATGGACAACTTGGGCCCCATGGCATGGTGCATTGTCCGTCTGGAAATCCCATCGTTGTTAGGGTACATGAAGTCCATGAAGGGCTGAAAATGGTCACCCAGCATAGCAACAAAGCGAATACCGGTTAATGGCGTGTTTACGAGGACCAGAGGACCCAAACCGTGCCACATAAAAACACTCCATACATGTATGGGACCACCACCAGCTTTTAGAGTGTCTTGTTGATCGCTTGGGTCCATGACCTCATGGGGTCAACGCCACACTCGAACCCTACCATCAGCTCGTAACAACTGGTAGGGGGACTTATCGGATTATGCCACATGTTGCCAGTCTTCCAGGGTCCAATTACCGTATTCACGAGCCTAGGGGAGGCGTTGTGTCCGATGTCGTGGTTTTAACAAAGGCACTCTGATAGGTCTTCTGCTCTCATACCTCATGGACGCTAAATTACTCTGCACTGACCTGATGGATATGTCTCTGGTACCTCCTGCATTGAATGTGGATGTTATTTGAACCAGCGTTACTTGTCTGTTAGCATGGATAATCCTGGTCAGACGCAGCTGGTCACGGTGATTCAGCATCCGTGGTCGGCCACTACGCTGTCCACGGTGGGTGGTAATGCTTTCCGTAAGGTATTTTCGGTACACACGTGACGCCGTGGATAGAAAAATGGAGAATGTTAACACAACTTCGGAAATTGAATGTCCCATCCGTCCGGCTCCCCACTACCATGCCTCGTTGAAACTCCGATAATTCACGTCGGCTTGCCATAATCCTACTGATCGTTGTTCTACCTGACTCACGAGACTACACCTCGCATCTGATAAAAATCGTGGCGTGCGTCTAAGTCTTTATACGGCTTCAGCGCCAGTTACAAATTCACATGCTGCTATCCCATGACTCTCAGCACTTCATTGTATATGTCTCATTGATGGTTCTGTCGTCTAACACTGATAGTTGCTTCTAACAGTATACATTGAACAGCCAAAACGATATGACCAGCGCGTCTGTTTGCAGATTAAAGCCATTAAACGATGGCGAGGTCATGAAAAAAGCAAAAGTTTATGAAACGGTATAAATAACACCTTATATTGAGGTGTTATTTTTGTTCTTCACATGGGAAATATAGCGTACTTAAGCGAGTTTGACCAAGTCCAAATTGTAATGGCCAATCGACTTGGTCAGAGCATTTCCGAGACAGCAAAGCTTGTGGGGTGCGCCCGGTCAGAGCTGTGGTTAGTAACTTCAAAAAGTGGTCAGAAGAGAAGAAAACCACGAACCGCCGGCAAGATGTGTGCCGACCACGGCTCATTAATTCTAGGGGTAAGCGAAGGCTATCCGATAATGTACGAGCCAACAGAGGGGATACTATGGCGCATCTCGCCAGTAATTTGAATGCTGGTGACTGGAGTAATGTGTCTCAACACAGAGTACATCGAACCCTGCTGAAAATGGGGCTGCGTAGCAGTAGGTCACTCGGAGTGCCCATGCTAACCTCTGTTCTCCGTCGAAAACGACCATAATGGTCCCAGCAAGCATCAAAACTGGTCCTTGAATGACTGGAAGAAGGTTGTCTGGTCCAATGAATCTCATTTCTTGTTTCACAATATGGACGGCAGGCTACGTGTGTGTCGTTTACCCGTGGAAGTGCTGGAAGAAGGATGCATCGTGGAACGTAAACAAGCCGGAGGAGGAAGTGTCATGTTTTGGGAAATGTTCTGATTTGAAACTCTAGGTCCAGTGATTCATATGCAGGAAACTATGACGTCTACCTGACCAGACACATCCTTTCATGTGGCAACGGTATTCCCCTCTAGTAGAGCATCCTTTCAGCAGGAAAATTTGCTATGTCACCTGCCCAGATTGTTTGAGAAGGGTTCTCTGAACATGAGGAAGCCTTCTAGGCATTCCAAATTCCCCAGGCATTAATCCTATCGAGTATCTGTGGTTTGTGTTGGAACAGCAAATCCGATCTGCGGCGGTTCAACCATGTGACTTACAAGATTAAAGGATCTGCTGGTATCGCGTTGGTACCAGATACCACAAGATACCTTTAGAAGTGTTCCGATTCCGGGTAGGGCCTGTTGGGCAGCACGCGGTGGACCAACATCATATCAGGCAGGTGGTCATATATTTTGGCTCTTCGGTATATCAAGCGCATCGGTGCTTGAAATCTTACACGTGTAGTAATGACTGAAATTCTTAAATTTTTGTCTGATCTGGCTTTTCGCTCATCCATGGGTTCTTGTTATGGCTGCCACTGACCTGATCAACAAGCCCTTTTCACCAGATTATCTGATTCGCGCATTACCTTTGATAGAATTTTTCCCGATCCACGAATTTCTGTTTGGTTCTTTATCTGTAATCCAAATGTTTCTTTTGGTAGAATTTAATTTGATCAGCAAGCAACCTGTTTCTCCGATGCACGAGTTTCTTTTGCAAGCGTTTTACCTAATTCTTAAAGTTATTTTATTAACATTTTCTCTGATCAACGAGTTTCCTTTTTGTAGCCTTTTTTCTGATCTCTTCTCAGCCTCTGAATCACGAATTTATTTAGCCAGCTTCCTGCCTAGTCCACGAATTTCTGTTTCAGACTTCATCTGTGATCCACACATTTCTGTCAGTAAATTTTTAATGTGATCCCCGCATTTTTGCTTGATTTTTCAATGATCCATAAGTTGCTGCTTCTTGCCTTTTCTCTGATTCTTGATTTTTTTTTTTTTTGCCGTATCCACAAGATTCTTATTTTATCCTTTTGCCTGATTCATAAGTTGCTTTTGATAGCTTTTTTTTTCATTTGATCCATGAGTTTCGTTTTGTATCGTTTTCTCTGGTTCACAAACTTCTTTTGTCAGCCTTTTCTGAGATTCACGTGTATCTTTTGCTAGCTTTCTCTCTGGTCCACGAAATTCTGTTCTTTATTTTACTTATCTGTGATCCACACATACCTGTCGGTATTTTTTTTTCTTTTTGGAATTTAATCCACACAATATCTTTGCTAGATTTTTGTCTGATCCACAAAATTTTTTTGCCAACCTTTTCTATCGTGGTGGTGACTTTTTTTCCTGAAGAGGTTGCTTCATCTTCATTTTGTTTACGGTATGACACAAAAGCTATCCATAAAACCTAATTTACCTAACATGTTGATCTTTTTATGTCTTTTGAATCACGTAAAGACAAACACACAGTAAAACTTCATAAAACAATTTTTGAACTGCAATACAGGGTAGGGCCGATATATAATGAAATATATTAACTACTCAGTTTGGGAAAATCTTGGAAAAAAGTTGTCTGAACAAATTGTTCAAGCAGTTATCCAACCGTTAACACAAAAACTTAAAACTTGTTTCATTTCTGGCATAGATATGCAAGACAGAAAACCTATTGCCCAAAATTTCAGTTTTGTGTTACTTGTAATTCTTACCTGAACATTTCCGTCCACTTTTTCGCTCATCATAAGGGTAAGAATCGAGATATCCCACTTTACATTTGCAAAGGTAGGTTCCAAAAATATTTGAACAATATCCGTTTTCTGAACAGTCATTGAGGGCTGGATCAGTGCATTCATTGACATCTAGAGGAGGTGGAAAAATATATTAATGCATTTACTCTCGATTTGCAACTACACTAAAGTCATGTAATCTGTTAAAACACATTGTATTTAATGGGTTGTCCAATATTTTTAATATATGAAATAAGCACACGAAGGTTTCCTTTCCTTGCTGTCTTGTATGAGTCATTCGCAACTGGGCTCATCATAAGTTACACTTATGATGAGCACAGTGATGAGCCCAACTTTCTAAGGAAGATGCATGAATTTGAAAACTTAGTCTTGAACTGAGTAAGTGGATACATGTGAAAGAGTTTACAAACGAGTAAGAGTGGGCGTTCAAAAAGTTCATGTTCTAACCTACTTCCGGTGAGTATGAATATGTAGAATTTTTTTACTATTAGTAAGTACATATTCTTGTTTATCACTGTACTAATTTCTAATATTATAAATTCATTCGTCCTTTTTTGTTTGTTTTTGTTTTTGTTTTTCAAATGATTTTGTGAATTGAACTCAACGACTTTCCGCGAAAAGAAGAAAGAACTACGGGCAGTCATATTAAAATGCGTCTTTCTGAAGGGCATTTCTCTACATAAGATCAGTGATGATATAGTGCAGACATTGAAAGAGATAAGGCACCTGCATGCTACAAATTCTTTTAGCTGCACATGGATGTGGTAGGGAATCTTGTTCTAATGCAGATTGTTCTGGGCAAACTCCACAACCACCTCTGAGGAAAATATCAACTGCGTGCATGAACTCTTAATGCAAGACGGAAAAATGGTTGTTCTAGGCATGACTGTGTCTGCAGGTATTTCAATCGGCAGTGTCAATTCAATCGTGACGAATATCTGTGGACTTGATTCATGCGACGTCAGTAGATACTACACTAGTGCATACTATGCAACCCGCAACTCCACCGAGGGACCCAGAGGACGCTGAAAAGTAGAACATTTCCACAATTTTCAATTCCTTGCATGATATCAATGTATTCGTATATTGTGAATTTGTGACATTTAAATGTTTGGGAAAATGTCCCTTCGATATTTGTCACTACCCTCGTTTTCTAGCACTTAGTTTCAACAGAATGGAGCCATCACGCATTTTTGAACAAAAGCTCACCGGAGGTTAGATAGGTCCTTCCTGGGTGACAGAGTGGATGGAGAGATTCCACTGAGTGGTCACCTCGCTCAACCGATCTCACGCAACTGGTTTCCTCCTAGAGGGGAGTCTAAAATCCAAAATTTATCAAAACCGTCTTCACGGTGTTCAGAATTTTAAGATTGCCATTACTGTAGAAATGACGAAAGAAACTTTCCTTTGAATTAACTGAGCCTGGTGTGGGCACGTACAAAACGTCTTGTGAGCACAGTGGAGACAACTTTAAAAATAACGCCAAATAAATTTTTAATATGTTCTGAACCCTATTTAGCTTTGGAAATTTTGTTTACTAAATCACTCTGCATATGTTTCGCAATTTTCATTGCAATAGGATAAAATGTTACTGTCGCAAATTTCATATTTTTATGCAACAAAATCTCCTAGAATTCCTACAATTCGAAGGCTGATTTATTAGAAGGCCGCTTTGCTGTTGATAGCCTGTCTCCGATATTCTGTGCTTTACTGCTGATAGCCTGAACCATTTCAAGACAGTGTGAAATTTTTTTAACATAGTACTGTTTCTAAATTCATATGGTGTGTCAGGGACACACAAAAAATGGATGGTGACAAGTGATGCATCAGCAGTACTTAATTTCGACAGAAGATCGTTTCTTCCTAGCAGAGCCTGAACATTTCACCGACGGGCGTGATGTCACAAGGCACATTCGGTGGTTTTGTTGCCAATAATATAGGAGGAGCTGGCTAAACTGATACCTGAAAAAAAGATTCTCTAATAATAATATTTGCAAACCTTCTACAGCTGGTACTGGATTCAGAGGCCCTTCGACATAAAGTCTACTGTCTCCGATATTCTGTGCTTTGCTGTTGATAGCCTGAACCACTTCTTGGCGCATCTGGAGCCTCAGAGATTGAACACGTGTCGATTCCTTTTCTTCCAACTGGATAGTGGAATTGATAATCAAACGACCACCAATGGAATAAAATTTATTCACAGTTGCGCTAACGAAGTTTCTGGAGAATGCAGTGTGGGCAAACAATGACGAGAGCTGAAACGAAAAAAGTTTTGTTGATTATTCATTTATTTATTCATTTCTAAATGTATTTATTTGTATACAATATATATATGTATACATATATATATTTATTTATTTATCTGAGCATATGTCAGTATACGTATTTATTCGCATCAGCGTCCATGGGTTAGTTTTCAGGAGGGAGCAGACAGAAATTGTAACAAGGAATAACATACAAAAACACCGTATGCAAATTTCCTTGTGCCTTATTATTATTTAACAGTTTTTACACTGTCAACACAGAAATTTAATTGAAAACCAGAAGAACCAAAAACTACATAAAAAAGAAAAAGATAGATTAATGAAATTAGACAGCATGTTAGAACAATACGGAAAATTCTTTGTCGTTGTTTTGAACCTTTCGGGCACTTACAGGGAGGTGGGGTGGGGGAGTGGAGAACAAAATTGGAACACCTGCGCAAATGTAACCCCACGTGCCACGCCGCTGTACGCGCTACCTGGTGGCCAGCCAGCTCTATCAACGAGGTCGGAGTGCGAAGGTTGCATTAGCTGAGCAGCAGAACAGCTTGGTCGACAAAATGTGCGATGCACACAACATAATAGGAGACATATCCAAGTTTCAAACAGGACATATTGTTGGTGCGCGTCTCGCTGATGCATTTGTGCTTAAGGCTCTATGAGACCCGCCATCTTGTATTGCTGCCTTCTCTTATTAATCAATGGGCAAGCGTATTTCACAAATTGCTCGGGCAATTTTGCACATTTTGGAACACCGTTTGTGGCTAACGCAAGATATATGATAAATAAAGAGTTCCCTGGTTTCAGATTTTCATTTTGGACCCTTAGCTCAAGGGCGCCACCTCCTTGAGCTTTGATTGTGAGAAAAGTCTCGGGATACTAAATTTCCCAGTCGATGGATTGGGCGTGGCGGTCCCATTGTATGGCCCCCACGTTCGCTGGACTTAAAACCCTGTGGCTTTTTTTATGGGGAGTTATAGACATTTGTTTACAGCACCCCTGTTATAGACATTGCTGACCTAAAGAGCAGGATTACACACACACTGCAGAAAGTTAATACGGATATTATTGAACGAACATGGTTGGAACTGCAATACCATTTAGACATTGTTCGGGTGACAAATGGTGCTCATGTCGAATGTGTATAAAATTTCATGATCTGTTCTGTCAATTAACACAAGTTGTGTATTGAGATCATTTATATTAAAACTCTTATTATCATTTGAAATTGGTTACACCTTTATGGGACACCCTTTATTATCTCAAGAACGGTAAGCATAAAGCAGTAGTTTACAGCTCTTGAACCAGCGTCACATCTGTCGAGCCCATTAGCCTGCCAAGCACACATCGAAAATAACCTTCTTATCTCATGTTTTAATATAAGTCTCACAACCTTCGACCTGATTTGTCGTTGCCAAAAAGATATTCGGGCGAGAGAGAAAATGCAAACGTTAAATGAGGGAAATGCTTCGGGAAAACGAACCAAGTTTACATGGAGACAGGAACTAAAAATGAAAGTTATGTCAGAGTACACATTACACAAGTGTTTTCAATTATTAATCAAGTTTCACTTAAAGTTGGTGCTCCAGGTAAATTGACTTTGCACATACACGGATGAACCATTACATTATGAACACCTACCTAATAAGCTGTAGGATCCCCTTTATCCCGCAAAACCGTGACCACCCGGCAAAGGCATCGATTCGATGAGGTGGCGATAGGTATCCTGGGTATCTGGTATCATAATGTCAACAGCAGGTCCTCCAGTTTACGTATATTTCGGAGTGGTGGTGAATTATCGCGAATTCGCTTTTCCAAGTCGAACCACAAATGTTCAATTGGGTTCATCTTAGGTGAGTTCGGAGGCCAGGGCATTAACAGAAAGACACCAGCATGTTCACCACTCCTTGACAATTCTGGCAGTGTGGCATGGCTCATTATCCTGTTGATAATGGCCGTCACCAGCAGGGAACGCAGTTGCCATGAATGGATGAACTTGGTCCGCAACGATGTTCAGATACCTGACAGCTGTCAGGAATCGTGCTGTTAGGATAATGAGGCCTAAAGTGTCCCAAGAAGAAATCTCCTACAGCATGACACCGTCACTGCCAGCCAGTTTCGGCCAAGCAGTGCGTCCAGGTGCCATAGCCTCCGTTGGTAATCGGGGTATCCACGCTCTGCCGTCCACGTGATGCACCAGGAATCTTGATTCGTCAGACCAGGCCAATTCTTTCCTATCATCCACGGTCCGATCTCGATGATCCTCGGCCCATTCCACGCGTTGTTGGCGATGACGTGCAGTGAATCTGGGGACCCAGCTGGGTTTTCGGCTACGCAGGCCCATGCGCAGAAAGCTGCGATGAACTGTGTGCTGTGATACATTGCCCTGATCACCACTGTTGTAGCTGCGGGTGATATGTCGCACTATGGCCCTGCGTTCGCTGTGAACAATGCATGACAATCTCCGCTCCCCTCTGGCATCAATGAGCTGCGGACGACACACGGCTGGACGAAGATTCGTCGTTTGGCCATCTGTGCACCACTTTTGATACGTATTCACTACAGCGGCACGTGAGCAACCCACGAGTCTCACCGTTTCTGAGATCGTAGTTCCGAGGCATCGTGCCATCCCAATTTGTCCTTTATCAAACTCCGCAGCTTTTCCCATTCTGACTCGGAACACTCTACTAGCCGAAAGTCGGTCCTCGGATTGCATATATACTGCTGTGTGAACTTCACTTGCGCCACCGTTCAGTCTTCAGGCGAGCTCATTTCCTTAAGTTGGGGGTGATCACAATCTGATGGCTCATCGGCGTATAGTTACACCTTTAAAACCTAGGAGCACTACACTTGTTTTGTAGCTGTAAAGGTATCCGAATAGTCGCATGAGCTGAAAGATAAAAATCTGTGAACGACTTCGGCTGAATTTTTTATTGTAGTATGTTACTATGAACTCACTCACATAGAAGGCTATCACTTTTCGGGGGAAGAGGGGAGAGACGACCCTATGTGGAAGAATCCTTTTATGAATAAATTTCTAAATAGTCTCCGTTCCTTTCTTGTTGTTTTTTATTTGTTTGTTTTTATTAAGGTACGAATGGAGGATCAGTACACATACACTCAAGGACAATGAAATTTCCGCACCTGAAAGAAAACATGCTACAACCGCGAAACTTTGCAAGTAGCTAGAGTACGTCCTGGTATGCAAATGATCCATGTTTGGTGCGATCGCGCATGAAGGCACACCCTGTGGTGGCGCTGCAAGCACGAACTAGCAGCCTTATAAACCGGCGTGTAATCGATGCCACATGAAAGCAGAAAGCACCGGCCGAAGCCAGCAAGAGTACAGAGTGACAAGAATGCCGGGTAGACGCCAGAGGCGTCGATTTACGCAACTTACGAACTTTGAGAGAGGCCTGATCATCGGGCTGAAACCCGCCACGTGGATTGTTCTGACCACACCGTCCGACTGTGTTGGGAGCAGTGAACACGTGACGGCACTACCACACGGCGGAACGGCTTCGGACGGACTAAGACGCACCGCCGGTAGAGAAAATCAACGTATCGTGCGCCAGGCACGAACAGATACCACGGGGACACGACCCACTGTACAGTCAGATGTAGCGGCTCCTGTGTGTCGACGAACCATTTGCTAACTCCTCGCGGAAGCGAATCTGCAATCTCAGTGCCCCTTACGTGTGCTACCATTAACCCCACAACATCGCCAGCTCCGTGTGCATTGGTGCCAGGCCAGATCAACGCGGAACGCCACACACTGGCGATGTGTGGTGTTTAACGATGAGTGCCGCTTCGTTCTGGGGACAGATGATCATCGTGTCCGGGTGTGGAGGTCCCCGGGCCAAAGGCACAATCCAAACCTCGCTATCGAGCGCCACACCTCCTCCACTGCAGGCATCGTGGTCTGGAGAGCCATAGCCTACGATAGCCTATCAGCTCTGGTAGTGGTACGTGGATCATTGACGGGCCAGAGGTATGTGGATGAGATCCTACGGCCCCCATGTGCTCCCACTCCTGGCTGGGATTCCAGGTGCGCAATACACGCCCGCACACGGCTCGGATTGCTCAGGACTGGCTACGTCACGTCCAGACACTTCCATTGCCTGCCCGCTCGCCGGACATGTCCCCTATCGAGCATGCGTGGGACCAGTTGAAACGCCAGCTGCCGCCGTGCCACACTACCCGGTATTTTGAGCAAACCGTCCAACACGTGTGGGCCAGTCCGCCTCAGGACAACATCAGGCGTCTGTTCGCCTCCATGCCGGATTGTATTGCAGCATGTATCGCCGCACGAGGTGGTGCGACGAGCTATTGAAGATAACCGGACTGTGTGCCACATATCCCTCTGTAATTGTCCTGCAACTGTGTTTTTGCCATCATGTGTATCCTTTATCTGTATCATTACATCCATAAAATTTCAGTTCAATCCGATACTACCTCCTTGGCGAGCAAATTTCATTGTCCATGAGTGTATTTAAAAAATCCGCAATCTAAACTTTTGTAAAATTCAGTACGGAAGACCCACACATAACTATTACACCAGTTTCGAATTCGAATATTTATGTTTTTTAAATGCAGGAATGAAGGCCGTTTTGGGATATTGAGGTGCGGAAAATTTGTTTTTTCCGGTTGTGTTCTCCACACTTTAGCGATAGAAAAAAAACTTGCTCACATGATCTCACCAGTGGTCATTTTCGAGAAATGCCCGCCATCTTGAATTTTTATGAATATAATATATGTTTTAGTTAATAATGTAACATGGGGGTGTGATGTATGGTTTTATACGTTTTCAGCGGCGTTGTATTCGAAAACGGCATAAAAATTGAACTGGGATCCCTAGAATTCTATATTGTGTACAAACTAAGAGTAAAACATGCGATTTAGTGCAATAAACTAACGATTTGTCACAGATTCAAACCGGGTCATTTATGAGGTTTCTAAATGCAAGCTGTAGAATTGGGACGTTCTCATGTGAAGAAAAAAAAAAAAGATGATGTTTGTATCATATGTAAATCAGGGGAAGCAGAAGCATTATTTGGGGCAGGCTCTGGTCGAGATAAACTTAAAGAAGCCAATGCTGTTTTGAACGATGGGTTGGTTATAACTGACAATGAATCGACGACTAATCTTCTTTACCACATGACGTGCTATGGGTCGCAGTGGTTTAAGTGCTGGCTTATGACATTCGTCCGTAAAGGGTTCGGGTTCGAATCCCGGTGAGGCAGGGTTGTTGTGTTTGTCTTACGGCACCGGCTCTCTCCCTTCCCTGGAACCAGTGGAAGTAATTTAGGGACGGGCGACAGCTTATAGCCCATTGAGTTGCTAACGATGGTCGTTAAACCTTCAACCAAAAAAAAAAAAAACAAGCGCTATGGGCCTTTCATCCTCAAGTCACAAGGAACCCTGGAATCAAATGAGGAAGAAAAGCTAGACCAATCTCTAAACGACCTGGATTCTGACCATTCGTCCGAGATGGATCCAGGTTCGAATCCTGTTTAGGTATAGATGTTGTGTTTGTTTTAAGGCACTGGCTTTTTACTTTCCTTTAAACCAGTGGCCTTAAACAAGGGTCGGGCGACTGCTTATAGCCAATCGAGTTGCTCACGAGGGTCCTCAAATTCCCAATAAAAAGAAATCTGCTTAATCAGTCAGTTTGCTGAACACCTCTGACAACATAGTGTATGTACTAACGTAAATTTCTACTAGAACTTTTTCATATGGTTGGGTTTTATACACTTCTCGCATTCTGGATGACGAAATTTGCCTACAATGCTGCGTACTTCTGTTTTCACAAAAGTTTGAGCATAAAAAGCAGAAGTATGTTAAACTTCGAAACTACGGAAATGACTATTAGACGCAAACTAGAAACATTTCATGTCCAGTCAAACGGTAAGTCTTCATAACATCCGTTTTAGAAATATGATACTTACAAAAATGTTTTCTAGTTGGTTCAGTTCCGAATAATAAAACTTTTGCTGTTCTTTCGACATCGTACTTTATGTTTCATACATACAACTGAAGAAATCCAAATCTTACCGCTTGTTTGGCTTCAAATTCCATTAGCCTGTATTCTTCTGAGTTCGGATCCTGGTATCGTGGATTGAAGGATATCCGCTGATCGCCAAATCTATCAACTTTCAGAGATAGCATTACAGATACAATGGCTGAAAGAAACCCGAAAACAATTAAGTTATGGATCAAAAACCGTTAAGTATTATTATCAACAAAACTCTGTTTACTGTTCGACTGATATCAAAAAGTAAAAAAATCAAGTAGGCTCAGTTCTGATTGAGCCGTCAGTTAGGAACGTGGGACTACGACTTGCAGTTGCATATCGGAGAGTTGAAATGAGATAGTCGAGAATGGTTTCAAAGCGTTTATTTAATTTGTTATAGCCAACACAGGTCTATGATAGGAAAAGTAGCTTACATAGTTTTTACAAATAATGCTGGATACATTGCGAACACAAAGCAGAGTTCGTGACCGGCCAGGTACGGTTCGATTGGAGTGTTGGATTTTTGTTTGGCGGGGGCTGCTTTCAGGCGTTCTCGACTCTTTAGTTCGTTTTTCTGCAGTCTTCTTGGGCTTCTTATACTCCTCATCACTTGGTTTTGCCTCTCGTTTTGATTTTCTCCACTTTTGCTTGAGTTCATTCTGCGAATTCCGAGACACTGTCGAAAATGTTAACCCGGTCACACGAAAACAATTTTTTAAAAAATTAAGGTTAAACCACTGCGATATGTTCTTTATATATTTGAATAGATCTCGTGGAGAGCTTTAAAACGAAACCACGCACAGTCGTTTTGCACTCACTGTTGTCCAGATAAACCGCGATATTGTCAAAAGTGTTCACCGGTTCTCGAGAAAACAATTTTTTAAATGTTCAGTTCAAACCACTGCGAAATGCTCTTCGTATATTTGAATAGATCTCGTCGAGAGTTTTAAAACGATACCACGCACAGTCGTGTTGCGCTCACGGCTGCAGAGATAGACTGCGTCAAACACGGCGGCACACCCAGAAATATTGAATCATCTCCCCCGCGAAGAGGGAGATGATTCATATTTTGTATTGCGCAATAAATACATCGTGCGCACAACGCTCAGTAAATACATTTGCGTGAATCGGACTCCATGCTGTTTACGATTATTCTAACACGATTAGTGTGCGACACGTATTTCTAACACTATAATGATTTCAATTGGGACCTGTTTTTGTCACAAACCGTCGGCCGTAAGACGCCGTATTATCCGCGGAGTAAGACGCAGGCCTCCGTCAAAATCATTTGAGCACCATTGTTCCTACAATTTAATTTCAGTAAACATTTGCAATTTAATGAAATGGGTAATAGGAAATAATTTTTGGAGTTTACTACAGCTGATAGAGTGACTGCTTAGGATTTGCGGTAATCAGAGCTTTCACATCATTCTTAAATGATCATCTGAATCATTCTCAAATTATTTTTATTGAACTGAATGTCAAACGGGAAAGAGCCCGCAAATACAGATGCAGAATAAAAGAAAGGTGGTAAAAATAAAAAAAAATGAAAGAAAAGGGTGATTTTCCATGCCGTAGAACTACATTACGTTTTTATGCTACGAGTGAAATACGGAAAACGAAACATCGGTATAGGTGCAAAGGATCACCAAAAGACTTACGTAAATGCAACTGTTTATTCCTCACATAATGGAATGTAGCCGTCCTGGTGGCGCAGTGGTCTAACCGCTGGCTTCTGACCATTCGTCCGAGATGGGTCCGCGTTCGAATCCCGGTAAGGCATGGATGTTATGTATGTCTTACGGCACTGGCTCTCTCCCTTCCCTGGAACCAGTGGCCCTAAATTAGGGACGGGCGACTGCTTATAGCCCTTTGAGGTACTCACGGTGGTCGTTAAACCTCCAACTACAAGTAAAAATAGAATGTATATCATTATAAACATCAAGTCAAACAGCTGACACCTAATCGCAGTACTTTTTTTTTCTTTTTGATTATAGGTTTAACGATCACCGTGAGCAACTCAGCGGGCTGTAAGCAGTCGCCCGTCCCTAGTTTAGGGCAACTGGTTCTAGAGAGGGAGAGAGCCAGTGCTATAAGACAAACACAACAACCATGCCTTACCGGGATTCGAACCCCGACCCATCTGACATGAATGATCAGGAACCATCGCTTAGACCACTGCGCCACACGGAGCGGCAAACACAGCGCTTCGACCAACGTAATCAGATAGCGGCAGCACTTATTCATCCATCCACATAAAACTACAGTAACTATAATGCCGCCCCAGTGGCGCAGTGGTCTAATCCGCTGGCTTATGATCATTCGCCCTAGTTGTGTCCGGGTTCGAATCCTGGTGAGTCATGGATGTTTGTGTTTGTCTTTTGGCAATGGCTGTCAATGTGTTACTTGTCCATCACTGGTTATCTGTGTACATTTCGCATACGGTAAAATCCATGTTTGATGTATACTTGTTCACATTGTGTTACGTGGTCAACACTAGCTCTCTGTGTACATTGATCATTTGGTATACTGTAAACTATGTATGATTTGTACACTATCTACCAACAAGTAATTGGACACCTGTGATAGCAAAGGAAAACGAAGTTTATTCACCTTCAATAGTTGGTGGAGCCTCCACAAGCGGCGATTACAGCTGCAACCCTCCGGGGCATACTCTCAACCAGGCGTTGTACGACGGCTAGCGGTATTTTCTGCCACTCGGCTTGGAGAAGACAGGTCAGTTCCTTCACCGATTTCGGAAGGTGGGGGCACCCCTTAAGTCGACGCTCCAACTCGTCTCAGAGGTGCTCGATAGGGTTAAGGTCCGGGCTCTGCGCAGGCCAGTCCATTCGATTAACCCCATTGTCACCATACCAAGCCATGGTGGACCTCGCAACATGACAGGTGGCATTGTCATCCTGAAAGTAACATGGGTCCACCCCGTAAAACTGCCACAACGTAGGAAGCGCATGGTCATCCAAAATGGTGCAGTAGGTCTCGGCGTTGAGTCTACAAGGAATTGCGACCAAGGGTCCCGTGCCATACCAGAAGAAACACCCCCACAGCATAATTCCACCGCCGCCGAACTTTACAGTTGGCACAATACATTCCGGCAGGAGGCGTTTTCCAGGCAGACGCCAAACCCAGACCCTGTCATCCGAACGGCAGAGGGTGAACCTTGATTCGTCGCTCCAGAGAACCTGTTTCCACTGTTCAACGGTCCACTGTCGACGTTCTGTGCACCACGTTAACCGAGCCGCGCTATTGGACTTTGTGATCAAAGGCTTGTGGGCTGCAGCACGTCCATGATAACCGAGCAGAGGGGCTTCCTTACGGATGGAATTCATCGGAAGAACACTCCCGGATGCTTGTTGAAACTTCTCGCGGATGTGGCCCATCGATTTGGTGCGGTTCTTCCGAATTTCTCTGGCCAGCACCCGTTGGTCTCTAACTCCTAATTTTGTGGGTCTGCCGGGTCGGGGCACATTCCGACACTCACCTCTCATCTTCCACTTGCCAATCACGTAGGCCATTGTCGATTTTGGGTACTTCAACTGGCTGGATATGTCACGTATGGATCGGCCATTTCTGTGATACCCGATGATTACACCTTTCTCAAAATCAGAGATCTCCGAACTGCGTGGCATCTTGCATGCGACTGGTTGCGTTGTTGTTTCCCACACGATATTTAACGGCGGCGGCCGTGACGTGTATCAGGACCGCAGATATCGTCGATTGCAGGGGTGTCCAATTACTTGTTGGTAGATAGTGTACTTGGAGCTATGTAATCTCTGTATCCTGTGAAATATCTGTATCATGTTTGTCATGTCTTTACCACCAGGTCCAATAAATCATTTAAAAAGAATAAAAAAAACAATAATAAGGACAAGCTCTTTAGTTATTTCTCTCTATATATCTCCATACCTACACTTTCACATATCAACCGCCATTCAACGTTGTCTATATACATGTACGTACATGGAGTGATTACTGAATTACGAAATTTACATAACAAAAGAGAAACTCAAAAGGAAGGTTAAATAGACGTAAAACACTGTATGACCAAAATTTTTGAAAAGTCATTAGAACACAAGCAGTTGAAGAGTGCCTGTAAGATTGATGTTATACTCGTATACTTGTACGTTGTTAAACATGAGCTACATTCAAGAAGGACGAAACTCAATACGAACGTTCCGTACTTTTCATCATTTCTTCTATGTTGTTCCTATTAAATTCAAATGTCGCTCAGATGGCACAGTAATCTAAGCGCTGGCTTCTGACTGTTCATTCGAGATGGGTCCGGGTCCCGTGAGGCATGGATGTTGTGTTAACTCCTCCTTCCCTAGAACCAGTTGCTCCAAATTAGCGACGGGGACTTATTATACACTGAGTGGCCACTTTATTATGACCACTTTTTAAGCAAATGAGCTTTGGCTGCACGCTGTTGCCGTTGCCGTCATAGGGCGAGGCTAGTATAAAAAGGGAAAGCTTAGTGCTTGCGACAGTAATAGGAATGATATTTGGGTGACGAGATGGGTAAAAAATACGATTTGACTGTCTTTCAACGTGGGATGATGTGGGAGCTCGGAGCCATGGAGCGAGTATCACCGAAACCGCCGTATTCGTGAAATGTTCCAGAGCAGCTGTTGTTAAAGTGTTTAAAGGCTGGACTGTCAGCCAAAAAACTGGGTCTCTACGTGCAACGTGTGGTCGTCATCGACTAGTGACTGCTCGGGCGGAACGGAGAGTGTCCAGACTGGTAACAGACAACAGAAGGGCAACACTGCAGCAAATTACAGACCATCTTGATCAAGGATTCCCTCAAATGATCTGTGCTCGCACTGTTCGCCTTGCACTGCATCGGATGGGATATGGCAGCGGAAGGCCTGTTCGAATACCTTTGCTGTCTGCAGTTAACAAGAGAAAACGTCTCCAGTTCGCACAAGGATTGGACAGTCGATAATTTGAAACAAATAATGTGGTCCGATGAATCACGTTTTCAGTTGCCCCATGCCGATGGCCGAGTGAGAATTTGGCGGAAATAGCATGAAAGCATGGACCCGAAATGCATTGCTACAACCCTTCAAGCTGGTGGAGGCAACGCTATGGTTTGGGGAATGTTTTCCTGGCATGCTTTGGGCCCTTTAATTCGTGTTGATCAACGTCTGACTGGCACATCATATCTCAACATCGTTGCGGACCAAGTGCATCCTGTCATGTGGATGGTTTATCCCAATGACTTTCAACAAGAAAATGCGTCCTGCCATAGTGCTCGTATTGTGCAGGATTGGTTTCAGGAACATGCCGATGAGTTTACTTTGCTTAGGTGACCCCAACAATCTCCATATCTCAACCTCAGTGAGAATTTGTGGGATGAAGTTGAACGAGCCATCAGACGGCTGGATCCACAACCCTGCAATCTCACACTCCTGGAAAGTGCTATTCATCAAGCATGGTCTCTGATTCCACAAACCACCTATCAACATCTCGTTGAGTCCATGCCACGAAGAATCGACGCAGTATTAAAGGCAAAAGGTGGCCCAACGAAGTACTGAGGGGTGGTCATAATAAAGTGGCCACTCAGTGTAGTACATCGAGTTGCTCCCGGTGGACGTTAAACTCAAAAATTAGAAAAATTCAATACGGTTAGCGCGTTTTAGTTCCGTCCATGTTAGTTCTTGGTAATAAGAAGTAGCTGGACATTGTTTCATCACGTCGAGTGAACCATGCCTCAACGGCTTTCCATACTCTTTGTTTCCTCTGAAAAGTGTATAAAATAAACAATTTTTGCCGAATAAACGAAACACTGAGAAGGAATCATCCAATCAGAATGAAAATTGGTATGTACAGGAAAGGAAATGATTGCAATTCCAGAGCAGTTGCACCATTTATTCGGATAAAACAGCTACACAAGTAGAACAGGTCAGAACGTTTTAGCGCCACTTCTGACTTCAATAGAAACGGTTATTTAGCGTGGCATGGACGCATACAGTTCGCGGATACTGTCCTGAGGTGTAGCATCCCAGATGGTGTCCAAATTGCGGGAATTCCGGGATGGGCGTAGGTTGCGTCCTATCATGTCCCAAATATGCTCGATCTGTGAGAGGTCGAGAGATCGGGATGGCCATGGAAGATTGTCGACAGGCCTAGAAGACCCTTGCCGTGTGTGTCCGAAAATTATTCTGTTGAAAATTTGCTAGGGTGATGCTGCGACAGTAATGGCAACACAACAGGTTGTAGGTAGATTGTCGTCGACGGTTGAGCTGTGAAAATGGTACGGTGGACTACCAAGGTTGTCTGGCTGTCGTAGGAAATGGCTCCCCAGACAGTCACTCCAGGTGTGTCAGCCGTGTGTCGTTCCACGGTAAAGGCAGGATCCGAGCGCTAGCCGGCTCGTCTCCAGACACGTAGGCACTGATCATAGGCGTCAAGTGCAAACCGTGACTCATCACTGAAGACAACATGACACGTTGATCGGGCCCAACACCACTGCAACCGGCGCCGGCAATGCTCGCTGGTCAGTGGTAGGCGGTGAAGTGGCCTTTGCGAATGTAACCCCCGTATCGCATGTCGTCTGGATGGCCACTTTCGTACCTGGCAGCATTGCCACTGATAATGGAGAGCTGCGACTTCGGTTCTGTAAGTACTTCTCTCACAACCGCTCGATTCTCGCTTTCTGTCGGTGCCCTCGGCCGTCCAGAATCGCTGGTACCAACATCGACCGATAACCGCGCCCGAACGTCTGTCCACACGGCGATTTGACCAAACGGTCTCACTCAGCTCAATTATACATCCTCTCTCAAACTCGCCGAACTGCTCCCATTGTGCACGGATTCGACGTCGTGGCGTCCTCACAGTCCGTGGAGGTTGATGTAATCGCAATCCGCTGTCGCAATTGCGTAAGAGCTTTGCTCATGATCAGTGGCGTATCTTTGGTGCGCGACCTGGGCTATCTCCTCCCCCGCCCCCTTCCTCTAAGTACTGTTTTTTTTTAATTGCAAAGTTTGTTTTCTAATTGTTGAATAATTTTTTTTTTCTTAATTTTAGTTACATGCTATTGCTAACATGATACCAAATAATTATGAGGATTAGGATTTGAACACTTGAACAGCATTCTTCTTCTGAAAACTTTATTTGTACATGAACTCCATTCTTCTTTCCTTTTGTGGGAACTTGAGTGTTACGTTTTCATAAACTGTTTCTTCCGAGTACTTTTTCACATTTAAAAAAATGTTTTTCTCTATTGACCAAACAGCCAAGTTGCTTGAATGTACATGTCCTTTTGTGGCTCTAAGATACATAAACTAAAGTGTCAGAAAATCTGGCCCACCAGTCTAATACGCATGTCGTGGTAGGTCCCCCACGGGAGCGCAGGAATGCAGAAATACGACGGGGCATGGACTTCACTAGCTTCTGCAAATATGCTGTAAGCAATACACACCATACTTTCTGCAGAGCGTTCCACAATTCGGGTGTATTCCGAGGTCTCGGATTCCTGTGTTCGATACCGTGTTGCATGGCATCCCAAATGTGTTCCATCACGTTCAGATCAGGGGACTTGGGTGGGAATGGCAACATGCCAAACTCAGAGGAATGCTCCTCTAACTATAACGCGGCGTCCCGACACTTGTGTGGAGGTGCATTGTCCTGTTGGAACAGGCCCAACCCATCAGCATGAATGAAGGACATGAACGGGTGAACCTCGTCAGAAAGGATGCGCACATAGCGTTGGCCGGTCACAGAGGTTTGAAGGCGTACTAGTGGTCCCAGTGAAGTCCAGATAAATACGCCCCACACCATTACGGACCCCTCACCTTCCAGTACAGTTCCCTGTTGACAGGCGGGATCCGTGGCTTCATGGGGTTTGCGCCACACACGAATCCTTCCACCTGCCCGATACAGTTGGAAACGCGACTCGTCAGATCTGGTTACTTGTTTCCAGTCATCAAGTGTTCAGTGGCGGTGTTGCCGTGCCAAAGCGAGGCGCATAGCCCTGTGTCGTGCACCCATCAAAGAGATTCGAGTTGGGCGTCGGCTTCCAAAGCCCATATCGTGCAGGGTACGTTGCACAGTCCGGATGCTTATGCTTGTTGAGGCTCCAGCATTGAATTCCGATGATACCTGCGAGAGTGTTGTACGCCTATCGCGTGAAACGATTCTTGACAGCCGACGATGGTCACGTTCAGCCAATGTCTTTTTACGGCCACACTGGTATCGTAGGTTGGAGGTTTTGCCGTAATGTTTGTAGTCACAGTACACCCTTGCAATGGTCGTCCGTGAAAATCCGAACTTCGTTTCTACCTCCGAAATACTACGGCCCATCTCACGAGCGCCAACTATGACACCGTGTTAAAAATCACTTAAATCGTTATTACTTGTCATTCTCATGCTGAAAACAGCTCTGACAGCTGGAAAGGATGTCTATCGCTTTATATACGCATTGGCGGATGCAACCGAGGATGAGCATAGGTGATGTTGCTATGTATTTTGCATAAGCTCGTATGTACCAGTTTTTCTGGCACTTCAGTGTACATCATTATTCTTTTTAATGCAGGAAAACTTCTTTCGGCAGTTGCAATTGTTGATGGAAACTTTAATATTAGGTCTGTTAATTTGTACACCTGAAAAAGCACTATGTCCAATTTATTCAACTTTATGTAACAAGTAATGTCTCTTATTGATTTATTTTGTATTCATCAAGGGACTAAAACACCTTCAGTTCATTTTTTTCGTCGAGCTGTATCAAAATTTGAAGTATAAAGTTCATTAAGTTCTGACAGTAGATGTTCAGTGAAGCTTTTACAAAATTTATCACAACAGCTTGAATCCAACAAAGCCACGAATTAAAGATACAATATCGCTGATTTGAATTCATTTACACTTCACACAAACTGAAACAACTCTCGCGAAACACGTGATGTTACAGGTAGGAGCATGTGAGTGACTGAGGTAGTCTAAGTCTTCTCTTTTCAAAGCGAATCGTTGCCCAAAGCAATGGCCCATTCCCCTCTACGCACTCATTCATGTTGTCATGGAAACTCCAGCAGGCGATCGTGTGGAAGGTCTTCGAATCAGAACAGCGAAGACTCGGGAAGAGCTGGTTGCGTTACGTTGTTGGGTTTCGCAGCTAGCCTAGCTAGCCTCGAATATACACCAATACTCTTGATATACCCTCCTCGGTGAGCGGTTACCAGGGGCTTTGGCGGGCTACTATTCCGCAGTTGGTCGTTATTTTTTAATCATTCCCATATTCGGCCCTGAGGTACTTGCACGCGGAGTTTCATCAGGATCCAACGAGTTTCTTCGGGTGCTTCGTATTTTTCGTTTCTTTATTCTTGGCAAAGTATTATAATTTGAGTTTGTTGAATTGTATCTTTATATTAAATACTAACTTCAAAACACCTAAAGATTAGTACACTGGTGTGCAAAAATTAAGGACGAAGAGGAGAAATTAGCATAACAGCGGAACGAGCAGGCAGAACGGACCGGAAGACCACTCAGGAGATAGACTAGGGACCGGTACGGTAGGGCATGCTCATATATGCAACATGACGTAGGAAGGGGGAAGTGTCGGAAGGGTATAAAGCACACGGGCGGTGAACGCTCAACAATTCGGTGAAAGATATTGCACGGTGTACATCGGTTTGAACGACGTCGAGTTGCTGCCACCGTGTGATATGGTCAACAGGCAATCCAGTAAACGACATCTGGATGGCTTTATCCGAGGTCGCGTCATTGGGAAGTTGGAAGAAGGTCGAAGTGTGACTAGTGTGGCCGAGGAGTTCGGGATCGCTCACAGCATCGTTTCACGAGCTTGGAGAACATTTCAATTGACAGGAACAGCTGTCCGAGAGTTTAGCAGTGGTCGTCCACGACAAACCACGGCGGCGGACGGCCGGATATTGTCCTACAGGCGAAAAGAGACATACGGCAGACAGCAGGAGAAATCGCAAGGGACATGTAACAGACAACTGGACGTCCGTTATCACGTTTTACGGTGGCCAGGAGGCTACACAAAGGTGGTCTATTTGCACGACGACCTGTACGGTGTGTGCCATTAACGCCTGCTCATCGGAGACGGCGGTCTCTGTGGTGCCAAGAACACAAGAACTGGACACATCAGCAATGGGGTAGAGTCCTCTTTACGGATGAGAGCCGATTTAGTCTGACGAGGCGATTCAGGAGGTATACACATCTGGAAAGAGCAGGAAACCCGTATTCACACCTCCAACATCACCGAAAGGGACCGGTTTGGTGGTGGCGGAGTTCTCGTTTGGGGCGGTATCTTGCTTGGTAGCCGTACTGACCTCCACATCTTCCAAGGAGGTTCAGTCACTGGTGTCTGCTATTGTTCCGAGATTCTCCTGATTCACGTGCTTCTGTTTAGAGGTGCTGTGGGTATTGAGTTCCTCTTCATGGACGACAACGCTACACCTCATCGTACAGTGGCTGTCGCAGAGCTGTTGAAGAGTGAAGATATTCAACGCATGGATTGGCCCGCAAGGTTCCCGGACCTAAATCCAATCGAACACGAGTGGGACCTTCTTGGGGGACGTTTGGCAGCATGTCACCAGCCGCCAGCAACGATTCCGCTGCTGTGATTAGGGTTACAAGAGGAATGGGACGCGATACCTGAACAGCTCCTTGACAACCTCGTCCTCAGCATGGACAGACGTTGTAAATCCTGCAACGCAGTCAGGGGTGATCGTATCCCCTACTGAAGACTGGATTTTTCTTGGCAGCCGCCTGTCACATGGACGTTTCTGTCTTCTGTCTAGTTGTGCTCGGAGCTACCTTTTCAATAAAGTGCCTTTGTATCCTTTGGATTCCTTGTTTGGAAGGTTTTGCTCACTTGTCCTATATTCTTACATCTTGGGGATCTTATGGTATGATTTGAGTCGATGTGAAGCACTTCTGCACGACGTTACATTCGAAAAACCATCTCGTCTTTAATTTTTGCAAGCCAGTGTACTTACTGCACTAACTTTTCTTAAATAGCTTAACGCGTGTACTTAATTCGTCATTTTCCTGGATAAGTGTCCGTCATTCGTAGCAGAAAGTCTTAAGTCATATTTAAGACACTTTAAGATCACGGCCGAGGTTCAACGATAACACAAAAAAACATTTGCCATTTTTCGAAATTCCAGCACGTAAGGTAAGTCAGTAATAAGTCGTTCATAACGCAAAATATGTTGAGTAGAAATTATCAATGGTAACAAACACTATGCGTGAATTTTGAAGACGACAATCCGATTTTTGGCGTGAAAATTTCATCGTCCTGGAGCGGGACTCGAATCCGCGTCTCCCAGATAGCGCCTGCGGGTGTGCTAAAATTTTCAAGTTTTCGGATATTATCTGACTTACCATCCTTGTCACATTTACACCAAAAATCGGATTGTCATCTTCAAAATTTGTATTATATGGTGTAATCTCGTATTTATTACATGATTTATCTGCCGCTCAGGTCAATCAAGGGATATGATTCTGAACCTCCATATTCGCTAAACATGAATGCCGGTTGCTTCGACTAGCGAATCCTGTGATGGTTATATTCAAATTAATCGGAAACTTGAGACTTGATCGTTCTGGGTGGTGTAGTGGTTAACATACCCGGGCGCTATCTGGGAGAGGCGGATTCGAGTCCCGCTCCAGGACGATGAAATTTTCAAGTTTTCGGATATTATCTGACTTACCATCCTTGTCACATTTACATCAGAATTCGGATTGTCATCTTCAAAATTTGTATTATATAGTGTAATCCCGTATTTATTTCATGAATATGCGTGAATCTACTCTCTGAATAAAAACTTCTGTTACAAGATTAGCTCGCTCTCTGCTCGTTTCAATATTGCACATCATGAATAGCTGAACTCGCAGTACATAGGAAATCAATATCCACACTGCTCGTCAGTCGCTCATCTAACATTGCGCACTGAGCTCTTCTCTCAGAAGTTTTTATTTACCTTGCTTGTCCTTTGACCCGCTGTCAGGATTATCAACTTCAAATTCATCGGAAAGAACTCTGCGGCATTAAGTCAGAAAATATTTTAAAAGAAACCAAATTTACATAGGAACACAGAAACTTAAAAAGGAAGTGTAAAATAGAGGTATACACCCATGACAGTATACCTCCAAAACATGCATCCTGATAAAGGTAACATATAAACTTTTCAAACTGATTCGCAGCGCGATGACCGAGTGGTCAGACGCACGGGGCTCTAGCTGATCGCGCCAGTTGTGCTGTCGAGTCCAAAGCTTGGGAGTTCTGCTTTTCTTTAGGTGCTGGTTCTTCAGTCCTCTGAAACCTGCGCCCCAAAATTTGCGACGGAAGACTTTTTACAGCCTTAGGTGCTCACGGGGATAAAAAAGAAAATAGAAAAAAACACCAAATTTTTCAATATCACAGTAGTTGGACCTTCTTTTTTTTTTTTTTAATGTTACCGAAGAGTGACGCAGAACTGATTTGAACTATCAATATCCATAAGCCACTAGATCATACTAGAGTTTACAATTCGCTAAACGGCGTCCGAATACAAAATACTGTTTAAAACACAATGAGGATATATAATAAATATTAAAAAAAAATCCTTAAGAGATGAGAATCTTACGTTGACAAGGTCCCCGAGGAAAAGATCGAGCAAATCCAGGCCGGCACTGGCAAGAGCTTACTCCGTGGTCCGTTTTGCATGTCTCATTCATCTGCAAATCGCAAGTGCTGTCGTCTCCAACAATGCACGTATCGATCCTGTAAAACATTTAAGGAGGTGATATAATACTGGAAACAGAAGCAAGTGGTATTATTCATTGACTGAAAAATCAATATGTAATTCGATCTGAAGAAGAATCGCTGCAAAGACAAATTTCTCATAACACCCGTACTTATTGCGACACAATAATGTGAATGGAACAGAGGCGTAGTGAGGAATAGGGGAGGGAGGATTTACCCCTATGCGCCGAAAATATTGAAATGATGCTGCTGCTAAAGTTGGAAGAGTGCCATGGGAAGTAACTTTGTAGTACGGAAACATTGAATTTTTACATGAAGAAAAGTTCCTTGAAATTGGTCTTAGGCCCGGTGGCGCAGTAGTCTAAGCGATCGCTTCTGCTCATTCGCCCCGAGATGGGTCTGGGTTCGAATCCCGCGGAGGGCATGGGTGTTGTGTTTGTCTTACAGTACTGATTGTCTCTCTTCTCTGGAGTCAGTGGCCCTAATTTAGGGACGGCCGACTGTTTATATCCCACTGAGTTGCTTACGGTGGCCGCTAAACCTCATTCCAAAAACAAAACCCATCTTTTTTCTGGTTCAGGGTTTAACCGCCTCCATGAGGAACTGTAAGGAATATAGGTAGTCGTCCATCCCTAATTAAGGGCCATTGTTTCCATAAGGGAAAAAGCCAGCGCAATCAGCAAATACACCACGCATTTATCACCAGGACTCGAACCATCATTTCCTCACTCCGAAGTCGTCCTCTCAAGTCTCTGAGCAAAATGGGTGGCGATAAAGAATCTATTTTTTTTTCTTTTGATTTGCCATGTTGTTAGGTGCTATGTGTTTTCTCGTGTTCCTTGGTCCGACCTGACACTTATGCGTAACATATACTCATTTGTTCGCTATTTAAATTTCATTGTACACTATTTAATCTACATCTTGCACCATAATGTAGTGCAATCTTGCACCATAACGTAGCACAAAGTTTCGCCATTAACGTTGTTTTTAATACACTACAATATGAATACTCAAGACACGCATATAGCGTATTAAATCCGTTTGTTTTTATGCTCTAATAAGCACAGAGATTCGCCAAGCTTTATCAAGCTTGGCGAATCTCTGTGCTTATTACACCATAAAAATAAAAGGATTTAATACGCTATATGCGTGTCTTGAGTATAAGTTTCACCATGTTGTTGGGTTTTGTTTGCACCACACAGTGGTGCTTCTATTTTCAGAAAATGGTGCAGCTGGTGTAGCACCACTTCTTGAAGCAACCTACCATAATTTTTTTTAATAGTGTCGGTTGAAGTTAATGTTTTTTAGTGTATCATGATATGAAATTAAATCTGCTTCGGAAAAAAACACTCTCAAAATATTTTCAATACAGAAAAGAACAACATTTTCTTTTGTAGATGCAAACCGATACTCATGGTAATTCCTGAAACCTTTATTTTAGTTGCCTCTGCTGTTATTCTAAGGGGCGCAAGTTAACATATCTTGCACCCGGGGCCAAGGCACAATCTGCTACGCTAGTGCAATCAAATGTACTTTCTATAAACGAATTTTTGATGCAATGCATCTTTCCCGACGGTAGTAAGGTAAATACCATGCAAAAAGTTTCGATGTAACGAAAATGGGTAACGGAAGTAGTCAAAACCATTGTTGAAATCTGATTTTCGAATGCTCTTCCATGAAGAGACCCAGTAATATTTAATTTCATTGTTACTCAACAATTTATTTTACTAAATAATCGCCGAACATTACTTCATCACGCTTACATAAACGTAACAGCATCTGCGTTAATTACGAGAACCTGACGCTAAATGTGATAAAAGCCATTATAAAAATGAATTCTTGATGCCAAGAAATCGGTGCATACGTCGTAGCGAAATTTGGCTTAATGTCGACTTCCCCGAAGGGATCGGGTTGTTATCTGGTATTAATCAGAGCTTTAAAATAATGTGCAACATGATGGAGTGTAACCTATAGAAATCCTAGACCAAATGTCATCAATTCCCCTCACTAACGCATTTCCGATTCAGCTTTTCTTTCGATCTCGAGTTAAGATTTTAGCTTGCGCGTGCGCAGATGGATTTTCGTAGCTATATCACATTTCGTCTGTGTCGGGGTCGTTTCTTACATTCGTCTACATTGAAATAACATGTAATAATAATAATGTTAATAAATATTTTTTTCCAAAAACTAGAGAGTCGAAATACACTGGTGTGTAAAAATTAAGGTCGTAGAGGAGAAATTAGCATAACAGCGGAACGAGCAGTCAGAACGGACCGAAAGACCACTCAGGAGATAGACTAGGGTCCGGTACGGTAGGGCATGCGCATATATGCAGCATGACGTAAGGGGGGGGGAGTGTCAGAAGGATATAAAGCACACGAGTGGTGTACACTCAGCAATTCGGTGAAAGCTATTGCACGGTGTACATCAGTTTGAACGACGTCGAGTTGCCCCGTGTGATATGGCCAATAGGCAATCCAGTAGACGACATCTGGATGACTTTACCTGAGGTCGCGTCATTAAGAAGTTGGAAGAAGGTCAAAGTATGACTAGTGTGGCCAAGGAATTCGGAATCGCTCACAGCATCGTTTCACGAGCTTGGAGATCATTTCAAGCGACAGGAACAGCTGTCCGAGAGTTTAGCAGTGGTCGTCCACGAGCAACCACGGCGGCGGACGACCAGTATAATGCCCTACAGGCGAGAAGAGACAGACGGTAGACAGCGGGAGAAATCGCAAGGCACATGCAACAGACAACTGGACGTCCGTTATCGTGTTTTACTGTGGCCAGGAGGCTGCACAAAGGTGGTCTATTTGCGCGACGACCAGTACGGCGTGTGCCATTAACGTCTGGTCATCGGAGACGGCGGTTTCTGTGGTGCCAGGAACACAAGAACCGGACACATGAGCAATGGGATCGAGTTCTCTTTACGGATGAGAGCCGATTTAGTCTGACGAGTGATTCTGGACGTATACACGTCTGGAGAGAGCAGGGAACACGCAATCACATCCCCAACATCATCGAAAGGGACCGGTTTGAAGGTGGCGGAGTTCTCGTTTGGGGCGGTATCATGCTTGGTAGCCGTACTGACCTCCACATCTTCCAAAGAGGTTCAGTCACTGGTGTCCGCTATTGTAACGAGGTTCTCCTGCAACACGTGCGTCTGTTTAGAGGAGCTGTGGGTCCTGAGTTCCTCTTCATGGACGACAACCCTACACCTCATCGTACAATGGCTGTCGCAGAGCTGTTGGAGAGTGAAGATATTGAACGCATGGATTGGCCCGCAAGGTCCTCGGACCTAAATCCAATCGAACACGTGTGGGACCTTCTCGGGAGACGCTTTGCAGCACGTCACCAGTCGCCAGCAAAGATTCCGCTGCTGTGATTAGGGTTACAAGAGGAATGGGACGCGATACCTGAACAGCTCCTTGACAACCTCGTCCTCAGCATGGACAGACGTTGTAAATCCTGCAACGCAGTCAGGGGTGATCATATCCCCTACTAAAGACTGGATTTTTCTTGGCAGTCGCCTGTCACATGGACGATTCTGTCTTCTGTACAGTTGTGCTCGGAGCTACCTTTTCAATAAAGTGCCTTTGTATCCTTTGGATTCCTTGTTTGGACGGTTTTGCTCACTTGTCCCATATTCTTACATCTTGGGGATCTTATGGTATGATATGAGTCGATGTGGAGCACTTCTGCACGACGTTACATTCGAAAAACCGTCTCGTCCTTAATTTTTGCCCGCCAGTGTACTATGGCCCATGACATCGTTTAGTAAGTATTTAATTTTATGACTCACATATCTTTTTTCATTGGTTTTACGACAATAGCATTCACTAGTCCACCTACCTAGGCACTGCTCAGTGTCAGGAATTGATAAACCTTTATTCTTTGCTGTTTTGATTTAATTCCATTCAATATATACAGGACTGTTTTTTTTTCTTTGATTGAAAGTTTAACGACCATCGTGAGTAACTCAGTGGGCTATAAGCAGTCGTCCGTTATTAATTTAGGGCCACTCACTCACACCTCACAGGGATTAGAACTCGGACCCTTCGCAGACGAATGGTCATGAGCCAGGGCTTAGAGTACTGCGCCACCGGGGGGGGGGGTAACTGGACTGTGGTTTGGTGCAGTTGTTAGTGATGCGAATAAATGCAATGTGTTGTAGGTAAATAAATTTATACTCTCGAATCAGTCGTTTTATTTCACACCCATAAAGATCTAAAGGCGTCAATGAAACGCCTTTACGTAACAAAAGGTGTCAGTAAAACGCCTTTACGTAACAAATGGCGTCAGTGAAACGCCTTTACGCAATGTGTACAAAGAAAAACGTCTCTGGATGGGACATGAAGAATGCTCAGACTGTATCGAGGCAGCTTATGTTTCTAAGTGTAAGACTAACTCACATTCTACATGTCCCTCTTCTTTTTATTTCGGTGTTTAACGGCTCAAATAAGTTAATATCTTAGACTAAGAGTGACTAGTCTTAAAATAACGGCTACTGGCTGCAAATGCGGGACAAAACCAGCCCTATGAAACAAACACACCACCCTAAATTTATCTGGGAAATAAAACCGGACCCAGAATGGGTCGATTAGTCAGACACGGGTTCTAAGACAGGTTCCTTCGCCACCATTTTGAGATCTTATGGTCTGGATCGAAGAATTCTGACATGTCGTACTGTTGTGTCTATGTTCTAGTCATGGGGACGAGATATGGTTGTTGCGTTCGTCCTCCCAGATTCCCTTCTCTTTCTGGAACCAGAGGTCCTTAATTAGGAACGGATTTAAATGTTCACGGGCGTCATTAAGCCTTCATTCTAACTATATTCAAACAAAACACTATGCATCTGTAATTAGAGGGCTGCGGTTCAAAGAGCGATACTCCAACTACTGACGAAATTTTTGCCTCTTTCTGCAAAGACAAGTAAAGTTAGTCACATCAATAATATCTCGTGCTGAACAGTTCAAACAAAATTGTCGAAGCAATAGCTGTCACAAGCACGATTCACAAAACTTTAGCAGAGTTAAACTGCAGGGATAAATAGATTTTATTTACAAGTATAAAATCAACTAAAAGACACAGGCAAAATCTTTCACAACCGCATCATCAGCAACACTGGTGTGCAGGCATCAGTACCATATAGTTATCTCCCACCTACCCCCAATTCCTACAATGTATAGCGAGGCTAGTTCAGGTTGCCAGAAAACAGTAAGATTTTTTTTTATTGGACTTTTAACGACCACCGCGATCAACTCAATGGGCTATAAGCAGTCGCCCATCCCTAATTTAGGGTCACTGGTTCCAGGGAAGGGAGAGAGCCAGTGTCGTAAGACAAGCACAACATCCATGCCTCACCGGGATTCGAACCCGGACCATTTTCGGACGAATAATCAGAGGCCATCGCTTAGACCACTGCTCCACCGGGACGACGTCAGTACCTCATCATTATAAGTTTTTGACTTATAACGAAGTAAATTTCTCCGTCATTTTTATCCGCGCTAGGATTCGAACCCAGGTCTCCTCATTCCGGAATAAGTCACTCTACCAGTTGAGCTACGCGGACATTTTATTCTGATTCCTACCTGCCTTTATGTCGTGTGCGTCCTTCTGGCAGGTACGTCACATCTCCTGGTACGTTACATCATCTCCCCCTTATTTTTTTTTTTTTTTTTTTTTTCGAAGTGCTGCTCTTATTTTTCCTATCTCGCGGTGTGGAAATAACATCACACCATTGCGAGATTGTGAACGATCGGGTCATCCGGATAGTTCGGGCGCCATTATAACGAAGTAAATTTCTCCGTCATTTCTATCCACGCCAGGATTCGAACCCGGATCCCCTTATTCCGGAATAAGTTGCTCTACCAATTGAGCTACGCGGACGTTTTATTCTGCCTACTATCTGCCTTTATGTCGTGTGCGTCCTTCTGGCAGGTACGTCACATCTCCTGGTACGTTACAGACTCTGTCAATAGTCCTTGTCAAATGGAGTTCACATTGAGCGGCGTTTCCTGATTGCAGCATCCTTCAGAAAAATACAAAAGATATAATGCCTCTGTAAATAGTAATGTCTGTTTTTTACTAGCAGATGTAAGAATCCTAACCCATTGAGGAATCTTGGGTTACGAATGGCGGAACATGAACTGTTTAGCCTAACAACAAACAAACTGCAAGTACACTGAAGAGCAATTGAATTAGAGATACTTGTCTGGTAACGTGTAGCACCACCTTTTGTCCTGATGACGGCGGCGATTCGTCTCGGCATGGACTCGACAAAACACCGGAAGCGTTGGGAAGTCATACGGATCCACGACCCCTGAACAAGCTCCCACAGTTCACGAAGATTTGATGGAGGGGGTCAGAGCCTCGAACATCTCTCTCGATGGCTTCCCAGGTGTGCTCGATGTGATTAAGGTCAGGTGACCTAGCTGGCCAAGGAAGCAAGGTCACGTCGGTGGAGTGTTCATCCAACCATTCGGATGCAATTCGGGAGCTGCATTGTCTTGTTGCAGGATGAGGTCCCCAGTGGGATGTTGAAGACGCACAAACGGGAGCAAATGGTCGTTCACGATACTCCGGTAACGTTGACCTATGAGAGACGATGTCACACGTACCAGGGGTAGCATTTCAGTCCACGTAAACAGCCCCCAGACGAGAATGCCACCCCCACCAGCTTGAAGAGTAAGAGTACCCTGCTGGCAAGAAGGATCCATCGCCTCATGTGGTTTGCGCCGTACTCATATCATGCCATCAGAATGTACCAACGTGAATTTCGACTCATCAGTCCAGGCAACATTTTCCCACATGTCTAGGTTCCAGTGGCGATATTCCCGCGCCCATGCTAATCTTTGCACCCTGTGATGTACGGTCAGCATCGGTACCCTCGTGGGACGATGGCTTCTGTACCCCATAGCGAAGAGAATGTTCTGGACGGTGTGGCTGCTTACACGTTTTTGTGCACCAGCGTTAAATTGCCGAGTGATTTCTTGCACTGTGGCCCGTCTACCCGCTGTTACCATGCGAGCTAGCCGACAATGACCCCGCTCATACGCCGGCTGTTGTCAACGGCAGTTGGCCCGTGCAGGGATGGTTTTACCGGATTCGATGTACTCACGGTGCACCCGTGACAAAGTGGCTCGAGAAAATCCCAGTGCCTGCACGACTTCCGAGATGAAGTGAACCATTCGTCGGGCCCCGACAATTTGCCCACGACGAAATGCGCTTAGATCCTTCGTCTTACCCATAATGCGCCCGACTCTTACTGATTCCGTCGCATCACTCCTTAAATTGTCGGATCGCTGCATACGTCATGCCGTTTTCGTTTACAGGGCCTCCCACAGCGCCACATTTGCATAACGCCAGCTGTCTCTAATTCAATTGGTGTACAGTGTAGGTGTAATTGGTGGCCAGGGATTAAAGCAACGCACACAAAGTTCAATATCACTAAATTGGTGGAGTTCCATCACACTCTCAAGACCGCCAATCACCAACTGACATTAGTTGCGAAAACAATACCACGTCTCAGTTTACATGAGTTTGATATACACTGCTGGACATGAAAAATGCCACACAAGAAAGTTCAGTGTGTCCATAAATAAAGTGTACAACTTCAGTATGCTATTGAAAAAAAAATTACAATAAAGAACAACTTATTTTTAATGTCAAAACACATAGTAACTGTGAAAGATTTTTTTAAAAAATGTCATTAGGTCTCCGTGTGTGCTCCGTTGGTTGCTCGCAAGATCTCTAAACGATAGTCCAGTTCCACCCACGTACACTGCAGAACGTCATGTGTAACAAGGAGGAAGGCTGCAGTAACGCGTTCTTTGAGCTTAGTGATAGATGTAGGCTTTTTCTTGTTACACAATGTCCTTAATAAAGCCCCAAAGAAAAAAATCGCATAGGGTAATGTCAGAAGAACAGGGTGGCCATGCCGTCGGACCCCCACGTCCAATCCAACGCCCTGGAAAATGGTGGTCTAAATCTGCGTTCATCCAAAGTCCAGTGCGAAGGCGCTCCATAAAACGATGTCTCTAATGTCCTGGAATTGTGGAATTGCAAATTGTTCAACATGTCCAGGTACGTTATGCCAATAACGGTTGGGTTAGTAAAGAAAAAAAGGGCTCTATCACTTTGTCTTCCATTAGGTCAGTCCAGACATTAACCTTCGGACTGTCTCACTCGTGTGCTACGACCACATGGGGATCTTCCGTGCTCCAGATTCGGCAGCAATGTTTATTCACTCTGCTAGAAACATGGAATGTCGACTGTATTCCGTGTTTGACGAGATTTTTTATTACATGAGACACCTGGCGCCATCTATCATCTAACTTAACAAACTTTAACACTTGCCGCGTCTCTTGACATTTAAAGTAATTTTTTTTGTATCGTATTATTTCTTAATAGTATATTGAATTTGTATACTTCATTTATAGACACCCTGAATTTCTCGGAGCGCCATGCAAATTGGTGGGTGCGTGTCAACAGTTGAGTAATGTAAATTATTACGGTTGAGAACCAATCACATGATCGGTAAGGGAGATAAAAGGACGAAACGGCACGGAACTGCGTGTGTGCACCACTGCATCTGTAAGATCTCGGAGGAGAAAACACATGTAAGGACTGAGAACGCCTAAGCGACGTCATCGGGAATCCTGCCATCATACAGACACTTTTCCCAGTGGCTTTATCATACGGATACGTGCGAGTAGTTTGTTCCTGGGACCCATCACGGTGGAAACGCATCGAGATGTAACTGTTAACTGAACGTGACGATAGTGTTTTGAGGAAGGTAACGTGCGTCGACTTAGTGGGACTGGTGTAAGTAGAGGAGCTTCCGAAAGCCTCGAACCCCGCATTCGACAGCAAGCCGTAGGTAGCAGTCTCATTCCCGAATCGACACGGACTGTGAATCGCCTATTGGCTGAAGCAGTTTTGTGCTCTCGCCAGCCATTAGGATGACCGCCATTCACTGCAGCGCATCATTGCTCAAGGTTGCAGAGGTTCCGTACCTGACATGTGTGAAGGGAAATGGAGCCATGTCGTATTCACCGATGAGTCTCGCTTCTGTCTCAGCGCCGACGATCTCCTGTTGAGAGTCTGAAAGACGACATGGTCAGCGGGCTGACCTTGCTGCCATCCATGAAGGTAATCGTGGTTTGATGAGCTATCAGTTTCACCAGCCGTTCACCGCTTGTATGCATAGTGGGTCTAATGACAGCACGGCGATACACCGATGAGGTGCCGCAGCCCATTTTGGTGCTGCATTTCCGTGGTATCACTGATACGCAGTTTCAACAAGATCATTCCAGCTCACACACTGCCCACGTGCACTGTCTTCTTGCCGATCGCATTCATGGAATCTCTCAAAAATTAAATCACTTGTTTCCCACTTACTTGCCTACATCTTTGTTTAAGATTCGTAACACCAAGAGTATCTTCGATGCCGAGCAGTGCACTTTTCTAGGAGTAACGTGTGTGATGATTTATGAGTTCAAAGTACTCCAAAGTGCCCACAATCAATAACAACTAGGTTTTCGGAGACACTGCTTCTTTCTTGGTAATTACAATTCGTAGTAAAGTAGAAGATTTAACACTACTACAAACTCCTAGTAAGGCAGAGGAGTAACCACAACTCTAATACATAGCAAACGCCAACGTGAGGGACGTGTCCAATAAGTACCAACCATCAGTTTCGTGGTGCTTTTATTTGTACCAATTTTAATCAACTGTCTGCCTACCAAGTGCACGAGAGAAGAAATGTTCATGGTAGTTCATATTAGAGAGAGATCGTAACAGATGGTTCACAAACTTCTTTTACTGCAGCCAAAAATTGTGGGACGTCACAAGATCTGCTTGTTGTTCGTTTTCAAAGCTCCCTACACAAGGATTTATACACGCACACCCCTAAAACACACCCCAATACACACAGAATTTCACTTCAGACACCCCCACAAAAAATTCCAACACTCCTTCCGTCTGGAGGTGTGTAACACACTGTGACATACCTGCCAGCAGGACACACACGACATAAAGGCAGATTGCAATCAGAATGAACGTCTGCGTAGCTCAGTTGGTAGAGCGACTTGTTCCGGAATAAGCGGACTCGGGTTCGAATCCCGGCGTAGACCAAAAATGACGGAGAAATTTACTTTGTTATAATGGCGCCCGAACTATCCGGATGACCCGACCGTTCAAAATCTCGCAATGGTGTGCTGTTATTTCCACACCGCGAGATAGGAAAAATCAGAGAATCTCTTCTCCAGCGCTTCGAAAAATAAATGTGTGTGACGTTGCGTTCCACACACCGGATTGACTGAGAGTTCTCAAGTGCACGTTCTACAGTGGATGGCTGCCTGCAACGATTCATGGTCACGGCCGACCCGTGGGCCATGCCCCCGGCCCTCTTTCGGGGGGGGGGGAGATGTGACGTACCTGCCAGCAGGACGCACGCGACATAAAGGCAGCCATCCATGAAAGTCTGCGTAGCTCAGTTGGTAGAGCGACTTGTTCCGAAATAAGCGGACTCGGGTTCGAATCCAGGCGTAGACCAAAAATGACGGAGAAATTTACTTCGTTATAACACAAAGAGATGTATATAATACAGTAGATTCCGGTTAATTGGGGCATTAACCCTCAATTAACCGGAATCTACTGTACTACCTCGCATATTCGGAATGCCTCCGCCCCCCCCCCCCGGTGGCGCAGTGGTCTAACCACAATCAATAACAACTAGGTTTTCGGAGTCACAGCTACTTTCTTGGTAATTACAATTCATACTAAAGTAGAAGATTTAACAAGCGATGGCTTCTGATCATTCATCTGAAAGGGATCCGGGTTCGAATCCCGGTGAGGCATGGATGTTGTGTTTGTCTTACGGCACTGGCTCTCTCCCTTCCCTGGAACCAGTGACCCTAAATTAGAGACGGGCGGCTACTTATAGTACATTGAGTTGCTCCCGGTGGTCTTTAAACCTCTAATAAAAAAAAAAAAAAATTTGGAATTAGAACACTTTGGCCTAATTAAGCGGCTACCCCAATTATGCAAAGCTGTATCTGAAATAACTAATTTGGGATGTCCTTTAAGAATTGGCCCAAATAAACGGCTACCCCGATTAAATGATGGCCCAATTAACCGGAATCTACCATATGTATATATATATATATATATATATATATATATATATATATGTGTGTGTGTGTGTGTGTGTGGTCACTGAAGTGCCAGAAAAACTGGTACACCAGTCTAATACTTGGTAGGTCCCCCACGGGAGCGCAGGACTGCAGAAATACGACGGGGCATGGACTTCACTAGCTTCTGGAAATATGCTGTAGGCAATACACACCGTACTTTCTGCAGAGCGTTCCACAATTCGGATGAATTCCGAGGTCTCGGATTCCTGTGTTCGATAGCGCGTTGCATGGCATCCCAAATGTGTTCTATCATGTTCAGATCTGGGGACTTAGGTGGGAATGGCAACACCCCAAACTCAGATTAATGCACCTTTAACCATAATGTAACGTCACGACACTTGTGTGGAGGTGCATTGTCCTGTTTGGAACAGGCCCAACCCATCAGCATGAATGCAGGACATGAACGGGTGCACCTCGTCAGAAAGGATGCGCACATAGCGCTGGCCAGCCCCATACCTTTGTAGACGTACCAGGGGTGCCAGTGAAGTCCAGATAAACACACCCTATACCATTATGGACCTCCCACCAGCCGGTATAGTTCCCTTTTGACAGGCGGGATCCAGGGCTTCATGGGGTTTCCGCCACACACGAATCCTTCCATCTGTCCGACACAGTTGGAAACGCGACTCGTCAGACCAGGCTACTTGTTTCGATCCATCAAGTGTCCAGTGGCGGTGTTGCCGTGCACAAGCGAGGCGCATATCTCTGTGTCGTGCACCCATCAAGGAGACTCGAGTTGGGCGTCGGCTCCCAAAGCCCATATCGTGCAGGGTACGTTGCACAGTCCGGACGCTGATACTTGTTGAGGCTCCAGCATTGAATTCCGATGATACCTGCGAGAGTGTTGTACGCCTATCGCGCGAAACGATTCTTGACAACCGACGATGGTCCCGTTCACCATCGCGCAAAACGATTCTTGACAACCGACGATGGTCTCGTTCACCATCGCGCAAAACGATTCTTGACAACCGACGATGGTCCCGTTCACCATCGCGCAAAACGATTCTTGACAACCGACGATGGTCCCGTTCACCATCGCGCAAAACGATTCTTGACAACCGACGATGGTCCCGTTCACCATCGCGCAAAACGATTCTTGACAACCGACGATGGTCCCGTTCACCCAATGTTTTTTTACGGCCACACTGGTATCGTAAGTTGGAGGTTTTGCCGGAATTCTTGTAGTCACGGTACACATTTGCAATGGCCGTCAAAATCCGAACTTCGTTTCTACCTCCGAAATACTATGACCCATCTCACGAGCGCCAACTATGACACCGTGTTGAAAATCGCTTAAATCGTTATTACTTGTCATTCTGATGCCGAAAATAGCTCTGACAGCTGGCAAGGATGTCTATCGCTTTATATACGCACTGGCAGAAGCGACTGAGTACGCGCATAGGTGACGTTGCTATGTATTTTGCATAAACTCGTCTCTACCAGTTTTTCTGGCACTTCAGTGTATATATTGGTCCTTTTTATTATCGTTAAGCACAGTTGTCAATAGCAGTTAGCATTTGCTTGCATTCCTTAGCTTTTCCTTGAAGTATTTTTTGCAACAATGCGATATTTCATTTTTATTTTTAAAAAGACCTATGTATATGGCAGTCTAATGTTTTCTTGTAGTTTTTTTTGTTAAAAGCACATGTTTAAAGTCAATGATTGCAACCTCAAAACGTGTGTACGTATCTCTTCATTTTAGTCTGTTACAAATTTTGCACTTTGAATAAGATTTGTGAAAGTGACAATATCTGCTGTTTCAACAACCCATGTTAATACTTCTTTGTCTGAACTTGTTTGGGAAGTGTTTGAACATGAGGGATTTGAACATAATGAACATAATGAACATTGAAGATTTTGAACATAATGAAAACAGTACAGAAACAAAACAGCCGTGTGTAGTTTTGGGAAAGAAAAGTTTCCCGGTTTTATCCATTCATAACTAAATTATAAAGAGTTCAGTAGTTCTCCATTTTCTAAACTTCCCCCATTTTAATCCTAAGGCAACAACGAAGTGAGGTACATGATTTATTTTTATTTCTTAAACATTTACTCTAAATATTTCGCTAAAAAAATTTTCAGCCTTCAAAAAATTGCCTTTGATTCACCCCCACCTCAAATTTTTTCAACAACCCTTCCCATATGAACCCCTGTCCGTACATCGCGCCCTGGGGTCTTCATTTATTTTTTATTTTTTCGATGAAGCCAGTAGATTATCTTTTGCAGTAGTGAGTGGCTCGGTGAAATGGCGGAGGGATTGCGTGCATTGAAAATAGTTTGGGTTGTTTGTATTTTGGCGTGTCCAACCAGTAACGTTTTTCTTCATTTCTTTTTTCATTCATAATATCTAATATGATGCATTAGATTAAAAATACCTAAGTTTTATTTTTAGTAAAAGGCGAGTATATTTCATTTGCTAAACGAAAAATCTGTTATTTCTTTGCTGCGTCATTCAGGTGATAGAATTTACATACGATGAAACGTGACGTTCATGTAACGAGAAGCGAGCAAAATTTGCATAAATGAAAAGTCAACAAACACGGAAGGTTAGAAAGGCAGTATACATCACTTGTTCAGTGAAAGACGTAAATTTCTGGATTTCAGTAGTTGGTATTACGCACTTGCATACATTTTGTAACTCATATTAGTTTTAAGGCGTTATAGAGGTTGTTAAGTTACTAACAGTCTTTCCATAGGAAGCTCTGGACTCAAACGGGTTATCAACTCCTGATTGTGTTGCTAGGGGCATCTGAAAACAAACAAATAGAAGAAGAAGATTTAATGTTAATAATTGTTATTCGAGGAATGCACTTTCTGTTACATCATTTTAAGTGTGAGTGGTTTGTATCTGCGTATGTGGAAAGACAACAACGAAGTGAGGTGCGTGATTTATTTTTATTTCTTAAACATTTACTCTAAATGTTTGATTTTATAAAAACTCCTTTACTTCGTACATTGCTCTTCACCTGCAAGAACTCGCCTCGCTGGGTTAGTGACTGCCGCAAATGAACGAAGAGTTTCCAATGAAGGTGTTGTGTTAACTACATTTGCGCGCATGCGTAAAAGAAACTGTATACTTCCACGCGAGAAAAGAAAAAGAAACGGACCAATTGGCGAGTACCCGAGTAGAATTTATTGTGTGCCTGTTCCACCGTCATCTGTTTTGTTTGGAGCTCAATTTTTTTGTTATTTTTTTTTACGTTTTGCTTACAAGAGAGGACAGTTAATACATCATTAATGTGAATACAAGTAGCTATTTCCTCGAGTAGGAACTTTTCACTGTTGTCTAAAGGATCTTTCTTCGTAGGTTTCAAGAACTCTGTTCATCTACGGCAGCCTTGGGTCTTTCTTCGTGGGTTTCAAGAACTCTGCTCATCTACGACTTACTTGCGCTTTTTTGAACGTGTTGTAGTTATTGTTCCTTCCAGCAAATTGCGTTCTGCCAGAAATCACTTGAAATCATTTATCAGTATTTGCCATCATGTGCTTCTCAGTGTTACAGAAGAAAAGGTTCTTTTTTTCATTTTTCTACTTCGCCATACAAGTTTCTGTGAATACCGAATCCTTTGACAAGTAAGTTTTCTTGTTATTATTATTTAATGCTTGATATATCGAATGCTTAATGGATTTTAATCAATCTCTTACAAATAATTCCTAGCACTCTTCCATTGCTCTTCCAAATGAGGGGTTGTGATCCCTTGGCGACCGGGGGGAGGGGGTGGAGATATCACACAATATCTGAAGTGCTTGACAGAAATGTTGGCAAAAAATCCCGTTTCGTAAAGGTTTAACCCTATCACGATGATGTTAACCTTAGTAAAAAAAATGGTTTTATGTACATACTTTTGGAGTATTTATTCAATGTACGTAGTACTAGGAATCATGGATACGCACCTCCATGGCCTTTAACAAGTTTATACAGTTGAACCTCGATTATGCGAGTTTTACGCTTTGTACGAGTTTACGTTTTCCAGTAATCCGTTTTTCATTTTTATACGTAATTCTGCGCTAGTGTATTGTAGTTTCTATAGCTTTTGCAATTCGATTATACTCCTAATATCAATTATACACTTTTTATGGGAAGAAAATGGGGTAGTCATTGTATAGCACTCTTATAAAAAAAATAGATATTAATTTTTATAAAATTAAGAAATTCAGTGTTGGGGGAAAAAAAACGAAAATGAAATTTTAATAGCAAATCTCATCAAACTCGTGCGTCAGAAACATAACCCTTGCTGAAGTTGTAAACTCTTAAAAGCAATCATCCTTGTACACAATACAGTTTCTATGCCATGCATACGTAGACTGAAACCTGTTTTCAGGGGAATATGCTTATTTTTCATTTTATTTCAATTAGTTATAACTATAAATGACCTTTTTTGCCAGTTGGGAATTCGAGTCCGCGATTTCCTCCTCCGGAACGGATGTTCTCTCAACTAAACTACGGCGATAGGATACAAATTTTGAAGATGACAATCCGTTTTTTGGTGTAAATATGACAAGGATGGTAAGTCAGATAATATCCGAAAACTTGAAAATTTCGTCGTCATAGAGCTGGAATCTAATCCGCGTCTCCCAGATAGCGCCCGGGTATGCTAGTCACTACACCCCTCAGAACGACTAAGTCTCAGGTTTCTGAATAATTTGAATATAACCTTTTAGGAGAATTCAAATTCGTTCAGAAATAGTCCAAAGTAATCGAGGTATTTGCCTTCAATGCACGATCTTAATAACAAGAGTCACTCACAATACCAATTTAAATTCGTTGGCTGAATTTAAAGATTTTATTGTATATACAAATATGAGTGGTGCAAAAATACAGTACATACGTGATAACTAGGATGATATTAGGAGAATTCAAATTCGTGCAGAAGTAGTATATAACCATCACAGGATTCGGTAGTCGAAGCAACCGGCATTCATGTTTAGCGAATCTGGAGGTTAAGAATCCTATCCCGTGATGAGTTTTAGAGTTTTTGGATATTATATGACTTACCATCCTTGTCATATTTGTACCAAAAAACCGGACTGTGATCTTCAGAATTTGTATTGTATGGGATAATCCCGTATTCCATTCATGATTTACGGCGATAGGATTATCGCTGCAACTTTGCATCATATGTCACCGCAGTATTGAGTAATATACACTGAAGAGCAATTGAATTAGAGACAGCTGTCGTTATGCAAATGTCGCGGTGTGGGTGTCCCTGTAAACGGAAACGACATGACGTATGCAGCGATCCGACAATATAAGGAGTGATGCGACGGGAATCAGTAAGAGTCGGACGCACTATGGGTAAGACGAAGGATCTAAGCGCATTTATCGTGGGCAAATTGTCGGGGCCGGACGAATGGGTCACTCCATCTCGGAAATCGTGCAGGCACTAGGATTTTCACGAGCCACTGTGTCACGGGTGCACCGTGAGTACATCGAATCCGGTAAAACCATCCCTGCAAGGGCCAACTGCCGAGGACAACGGCGTATGGATGAGCGGGGTCATCGTCGGCTAGCTCGCATTGTAACAGCGGATAGACGGGCCATAGTGCAAGAAATCACTCGGCAATTTAACGCTGGTGCACAAAAACGTGTAAGTAGCCACACTATCCAGAACCATCTGCTCGCTATGGGGTACAGAAACCATCGTCCCACGAGGGTACCGCAACTGACCGCACATCATAGGGTGCAAAGATTAGCATAGGTGCGGGAATATCGCCACTGGACCCTAGACATGTGGGAAAATGCTGCCTGGACTGATGAGTCGAGATTCACGTTGGTACATGCGGATGGCAGGATACGTGTACGGCGCAAACCACATGAAGCGATGGATCCTTCTTGCCATCAGGGTACTCTTCATGCTGATGGGGGTGGCATTCTTCGTCTGAGGACGGTTTACGTGGACTGAAATGGGACCCCTGGTACGTGTGACATCGTCCCTCACAGGTCAACGTTGCCGGGATATCCTGGACGACCATTTGCTCCCGTTTGTGCGTCTTCAACATCCCACTGAGGACCTCATCCTGCAGCAAGACAATGCCGCTCCCGAATTGTATCCGAATGGTTGGATGAACACTCCACCGACGTGACCTCGCTTCCTTGGCCAGCTAGGTCACCTGACCTCAATCCCATCGAGCACATCTGTGATGTCATCGAGAGAGATGACCCCCTCCATCAATTCTTCGTGAACTGTGGGAGCTTGTTCAGGGGTCGTGGATCCGTATGGCTTCCCAACGTTTCCGGTGTCTTGTCGAGTCCATGCCGAGACGAATCGCCGCCGTCATCAGGGAGAAAGGTGGTGCTACACTTTACTAGACAGGTATCTCTAATTCAATTGCTCTTCAGTGTACGTCATGCACACTGTGTGGACAAAAGTGGTTGGGCATCCCCATGCAGGCTTAATGGTGAGCTTCCGCAGCAGACAAGTGGTAGATAAGGTATAAAAATGGCAACGGGAGTCAATCGCTGATAAAAGAGCTAGTAGAAATGAGCTCTACGAGTTTAAAAAGGGTGTTATAATTGGCTGCTCAATTGAAGGCATGAACATAAAAATCATTGCTGAAGAAAGACAGCCGATTATGGTCTTTGTTAACAACAAGTGGAGAAAGACGGGACATTTCAGGAATTCACCTCACCCTGGAAGACCCACGAAACTGAAACCCAGGGACCGGAGGGAGATCCGGAAAACCAGTTCCCGACCAATGTAGGCCATAGCACATGAGTAGCAGATGGCCACAGATGTTATGGTCTCCATTAAAACACTTCTAAGAGAGGCTCATGCATTCAGGTATTATGGCCGAGCAGCCGCCCATAAACCTCTCATCATAAAGACCAATAAAACCACTATGGTGTCAACAGCACAAAATATTGGACATTGGAGCAACGGTGGCAGGTGTTATGGAGCGACGAATCCGACTTCATATCATTCCCATTAGATGGACGTGTCTGGGTTTGGCGGTTACCCGGAAAACGTCTGCTTCCGTGCCGACTGTGAAGCACGGAGGCGGTGGAGTTATGGTATGGGGTTGTCTCAGCTGGTACGGTGTATGTCCACTGGTTGTTATTCATGTCAACATGAAATCTGTGCTGTGTAGGTATTAGGTGCTTGAATTAATTCCCGCTGCTGCCCAATAGAGCGCAGCAGTGGTGCGCTGTAACCGGGATCACACGTGACCTCCTTCGCGCGCGCACGTACCGTCCGTAGTCTGAGCGAAGCAGTGTGAGACACGTGATCGGAGGGCACAGAAGACGAGTTTGTATCGCATTCACGATGTCGAGTTTCGTACCAAAAAAAAAAAAAAAAGCATTTGTGTGAAGCATTACTCTTCTGCTTTCATCTTAAGAAATCTGCAGCGGAAATTCATCGTTTGCTAGTGCAGGCCTATGGGGGAATATGCCCTATCGGAAACAACATACAGAGAGTGGTTCCGACGCTTCAAAGCCAACGAATATGACGGGAAGGACAAAGAGCGCCCTGGGCAGCCGAAAAAGTTCGAAGATGGAGGCCTTATTGGACGAGGATTCATGTCAGACGCTCCACGAGTTGTCTGAAACACTACGGGTCGATGAGTCAACGGTTTTCAAACGTTTAAAGGCAATGGGAATGATCCAGAAGTTCGGAAACTGGGTCCCACATGACAAGGTTATTCTTCTTCACGACAACGCTAGACCTCATGTCGCCAAATCCGTGAATGAACTCTTAGAGGCACGTGGCTGGGACTTCTTACCCCACCCGCCTTACTCCCCGGACATTGCTCCTGCGGATTTCCATTTGTTCCGGTCGCTACAACATGGCCTGTCAGAACAGCACTTCCTTCCTGTCGCGGATATCCAAAAATGGCTCGATTAATGGTTCGCCTCGAAAGAACCTGCACTTTTCTACCGCGGAATCCATTTGTCACCCCAACGATGGGAAAGGGTCGTAGCTGCCAACGGACACTACTTTGAATAGAGTATCCTGTACCGTTCTGTGGCAACACACAGGTATTTGTGTGGCAAAAAACAGCGGGAATTAATTCAAGCACCTAATATATCTTGAAGAACTCAATGCTCCCAACGTTGTGACAGTTTCATGGACACGACGACTGTATTTATGTTTCAGGACGATAATGCCATTTGTCTTCTTTAGGGTTACAATGCAGTTGTATGAGGAAAATCAGGTCTCGCGGATGGATTGACCTGCTCAAAGCCCGGACCCCAATCCCATTGAACACCTATGGGATCAACACGACCTTCTTCACTGACAGAGTTGGTCGATGTACTCAAGGCGGAATGGAGGAGCATACCCCTCTCCGTACTTCATGGACTTGTAATCAGTTTATCTCGAACGGATGGCTGCTGTAATCTCTGCAAATGGAAGACCTACTTGCTATTGATGTAAATACAATGCTGTTATAATAAAAGTGTCCAATCACTTTTGTCCACGTAGATTAGTACGTTACATATGCTTTAACTCCTCGGTGGAGACCAATCACTTGCGCTCCCACTAGTGCTCATTTTTTTAAATCTGATATTTTGTTTTTGTACTTGTGAGCCATTTTAATGTAAACGATTTTTTTCTCTTGGTGTCTGCTACAGTCATTGAGCGGCACAGGTCACTCAGCAAAGAACACTGTTTTGAAGAGAATGCGGCTGCTTTTTCAGTCCTTCCACCACTCACTCTTTCCGGACGTGAGAGGAAATTACAACACTCATAAGGACTGGAGTCGAAGGTCAAAGCTCAACCATTAATCGCCTCACTTTTCAAGAATCCAACGGTCTACCAAAGAATGCGGTAGTGAAAGGCCCCGTTTGAAAAGTTGACCTTCTACCGGTGCTTTCGGGGTTTCACACACGTGTCTTTCGTTATGAAACGTGCGCTGCTATTCGATGATAACCTGGAAGCAGACTTTTTTTTCATTTTATTTAATTCCTAACATAGGAGCACTTCCCTTTCCGCTTTACGATGATGGAAACTTCCTGCAAGTTTCTTCGATATTTATTTATTATAGATTGCAACAGCTACTGTGAACATTCACACGCCGAATAATTGAAACCATTTTTCCAGATATCATAAAATCGTTATAGCAGATATACAGTCACTGCAGATGATTTTCTGTTTTATTACGTAATATTTGTCGCAGATTTTTTCTACACTTGTCATGGAGACTAAGTAAAAATCTTTGCGTCTCGAGACAGTTTAATTATAATTGTTCTGTTCGTTTTTTTCTTTTTTGGTCTTTCATGATTTTTCGTAACACAAAAGAGTTTCGCCTTGAAAGACAGACTCCAGTGACGTCCACTTGAAATCTGTTTTTTTTTTTTACGCTTTCCAACCGTAGGTTGAAGAAGCGTATATGCTTCAGCTTTTTCCGTCTGTCCGCACATAACTTGCGTAAAAATGGTTCGATTTCGATGAAATTTTAGTATGTGGTAGGGACCACCTGGTGACGAACCCTATTGAAAATAGACGAAATGGGGTCAAAGGTCAGGACATAGGGAAAGGATCCATTCCATTGCCTATACGCGTCATAACTTGTGAAATAATGGTTCGATTTCGATGAAATTTTAGTATGTGGTAGGGGACTATGTGGGGACGAATCCTATTAAAAATGGACGAAATGGGGTTTAAGGTCAGGAAATAGGAGCAGGATCCATTCCATTGCCTTTATGCGTCATAACTTACCTAAAAATGCTTCGATTGTGACAAAACTATCATGTTGTTGCGGAGATACTCTGAACCAATTTTGTTGAATATCATCGTAATGGGGTCAAAGGTCATGGCACAAAAGCGAGATTTATTCCACAACAATTAACCTCATAACTTGACTAAAAATCGGAGGTACACTGTTTCGGAGGTATATTGAACCAATTCTGTTTAATATCATCGAAAAGGGGTCAAAGGTCAGGACAAAGAGTGAGATTTATTCCACAGCCATTATCCTCATAACTTGACTAAAAATGCTTCTATTGCAACAAAACTTTAGTATGTTGTTCCGGAGGTATACTGAACCAATTATGTTTAATATCATCCAAATGGAGTCAAAGTTAGGGCACAGAAGCGAGATTTATTCCACAGCCATTATCCTCATAACTTGAGTAATGATTTCGGGTATGTTGGAAAACGTATAATACCCAATGCATTGCATGATTTTACTAACTTGTTTTGACTCTTTCCAGCCGTAGGTTAAAGAAGCGTATATGCTCCAGCTTTGTCCGTCTGTCTGTCCGCGCGAAAACTCACGTAAAAATGGTTCGGTTTCGATGAAATTTTAGTATGTGGTAGGGAACAACCTGTGGACGAACCCTATTGAAAATGGGAGAAATGAGGTCAAAGATCAGTACATACGAGCGGGATCCATTTCATCGCACTTATGCGTCATAACTTACGTAAAAATGCTTCTATTGCAACAAAACTTCAGTATGTTGTCCTGGAGGTTTACCGAATCCAATTCTGTTTAATATCATCGGAATGGGGTGAAAGGTCAGGGCACCTTGACCCCATTTCGATGATGTTAAACAGAATTGGTTCAATACACCTCCGGAACAACATACTAAAGTTCTGTCGCAATAGAAACATTTTTAGTCAAGTTATGAGAATATGGCTGTGACATAAATCTCGCTCCTGTGCCCTGATTTTGACCCCATTTCAATGACATTCAACACAACCGGTTAAGTATACTTCCGAAACAACATGATAAAGTTTTGTCCCAATGGAAGCATTTTTACATAAGTCATGTCCTGTCGAGAATTTTCATGTTCGTAAATCTTGAGGAAACTGATCATTTCGCAGAGATTTACGAAAAATAAAAATAATAGAAAATAAATAAATAAAATGCCTAGATTGAAAATTCTCTACAGTCCAACGTTTCAAAATTTTGTTTGGAGGAGGGTAAAGTGAGGAAATAAATCGCCATGTTCGCTCATTTCTCAGTCCTGACCAAACAAACAAACAAAATTTCATGAAGAAAAAAAAAGGGATAATAGGCATTGAACTTCTTTTTTTCTTTCGGCCGGATTTATTTTTACTTTAGTAAGTTAAATAAAAAAAAAAAGGGCGAGCAAAAGAAGTCACCATCAACCCTTTTAGAAAACCAAATTATTCGTAGTAATCACAGAATGAAGGGAAAACATTTTTATAAAATTTGTGCAAAAGAAAAGAAAATATTTCTCTCTTTCAGTCCTCCATTTTATGCAAGAGTTTAGAAGTGCCCTTAAAAGTGTTGCAGAAATGCCCATGTAGACCAACGACAAATCTATTTTTAGCACAGCAGCATGTGGAAGGCTACAGCGTTTTCCCCTTTCCTTCGAAGGTCAAAAGGTTGCTTCCCCGGCTGAAAGTGAAGGAAGGCCATGTGTTTAGTAACAGAGTTTGGGCGCGAACCCTTTGGCCAATGGCCAGCGAAACCGTTGGTTACTAAGGGGAAAGTTCAGCCAATGAGAGGTCAGCAGTTTCATGCATCCCAGCTTCAGTTGAGAAAATTGTCACTCTACTTTTGTCCCTCTTGCTGGCCGGCAGAAAAAGTGGACGGCCGAGTTTTCTCCTAGCCTTTTTTGGTGGTTAGGGGACCCACAGAAAAAAATGTAAGGCTCTCCATGTTTGGAGGCGGCCAGTCCGCGGGGCTTGGCGTTAAAAACGTAAGCACGGGCTTCGGCCCTGAGTGACCTAAAATTACAAGTGGCTCACTCGTGACAAATGGAGGATTTCCCTTTGATGACCAACCATTGCCGGCCGTAAAAAAATTGCCGTTGCTGGATGACCCCTGAGAACTGCAGAGATGATGATGACGCGCGAAAGTCTTCCCCTGGAAATTCCGCTGATTACCAGTGTGTCCCCGGGTCAGAAAGAAGATGGCGGGCCTGGTCACCTGAACTTACAAAAAGAAAAAAAAAAAGAAGAAAAGAAAATCTTTGCTGCTGGGCCCTGAGAGATGAGTTGCAACTGAAAAAAAAAATCTTTGACAAGCCAAGTGTGGGCAAGCTCTTCGCCATTCCCTAAGGACTGGGGTGGTAAGTTGTGTTTTATTGCCCAGAGTCAGAAGCAAGGTGCGGCAATTGCGGTGAAGTTGGGCACCAGCACCACCAGTGTGCAGCCGCACCGAAGTGCAGAAACTGCACTGCTGCGAATGCCAAGTTCCGCCTGAAGTTGGACGTCTGTCACTCCAGCTTCAGTAAGACGTGTCCCAGTCTTATCAGGGAACTTGAGCAAAGGAAGAGCCGGGTCAACTATGGTTGACAGATGGTAGTACCCTCGGAGGTACGTTGCTTTCGATACTGAGCTTTTGGGTCTATTGACCAAGGTGTTTTTGATGACCCTGGCCTGGGGTCATCACCACAGCACTGGCCCTAGCGTTGTGGACCATGTAAATATTTTCAATGGGTGATCAATGTGAGTGTTAAATATTTGTGAGAGGGGTGCATGGGACCCTCATACTTATCGTGCATGTATTTTGTTTGAAGCCAATTAAAGGACATTAGTCCCAAAAAACTCGCGTTGGCGGGCGATCTCTCGGCCACGAGATGGGATAATTATTGAAAAGTTGCTTGCCCCAACTGCTTATAGCACGTCGCACACACAGGTTGTGACAGAAGGGTGTAAGGTACAGGTCCCGTGGAGGAGGCAGATCCCCACAGGTCTCTAAACCGAATCTGTCCGAGTGAAAGACTGTGGTTTCTGGAGACTGACGGGCTGGCTACCTCCGAGGGTTCTACCATCTGCTTGCCCCAACTGCTTATAGCACGTCGCACACACGGGTTGTGACAGAAGGGTGTAAGGTACCGGTCCCGTGGAGGAGGCAGATCCCCACAGGTCTCTAGACCGAATCTGCCCGAGTGAAAGACTGTGGTTTCTGGAGACTGACGGGCTAGCTATCGCAGCGCCGTCAGGAACCTTAAAAGTTCCGAACTTATGAGAGAGTTTTAACATTTCCCTGTGAAGTCCTCACTTGGACGGTACAGGTAGAGTCATCAGCTAGTATTACACATCAGAGGCAAGAGAGATTTAGGCCGTGAAAGAAAAATTTCGTCTAGAAGTGTCATCAGGAGCTCAAAAATTTTTTCCCCTTTGAAGTTTAGAACACTTCCGAATTCTCACCCATGTCGGCGTGAGTGTTTCGAATAAAAAAATATATATATATTCGGTCTACTAAAATTTTAATCCTTCTTAATAAGGCGTTTCTAAAGATGAAGTTTGAATGGAAATGGTTTCTTCCTTTTTGGCATTTTTAATATGTTGTGGTTCCTTCGTAATTATATGTCGAGTATGGACTGCAATACCGCAGACGACCATTCAAACTCTGTTTCATTTGATCCCAGAGCGTGTGGTGGAGTCGGTTATCACCGCCCATGGCGGATTTACTTATTACTAACATTTTGGTATCCCTCATCACGAACCGGTATGTAATTGTGTTCGTTTGCAGCTTGTACCATTCTGAAAACACAGGTTTGTTCGTGTCTCCTCACTCTGGAGTAAGTCGCTTTCTCATCTGAGCTTCGCGGACAGAATGTCACGCTGCAGTTTTGTCTTCTTGACACATATTTACACCTCTGTAGTAAGTCACATCATTGCCCTCGTATTTTTTTATTTTTTGAAACGAAGTAGGAATTGTTCATTAATTCCAAACAATGTGTAGAACAAACATCATACATTTTTCGAAGAACCCAATGGCTAGTGGATCCATTTTCCACAATCGGGTGCCAATGTGAAAACGCCGCCCCGGTGGCGCAGTGGTCTAAGCGATGGCCTCTGATCATTCGTCCGTAAGGGGTCCGGGTTCGAATCCCGTTAGGCATGGATGTTGTGTTTGTCTTACGGCACTGGCTTTTTCCCTTCCCTGGAATCAATGACCCTAAATTAGAGACGGGCGACTGCTTATAGCCCATTGAGTTGCTCACGGTGGTCGTTAAACCTCCAATCAAAAAAAAAAAAAAAAAATGTGGAAACTGAAGTTTGTCCGCAACGGTCATCAAATTCGTGTCCCCTCACTCCGGAGTAAGTAGCTCTCCCAACTGAGGTACGCGGACTGAATGTCTTGCTGCAGATTTGTCGTCTTTAGACATGCTTTCACCTTTGGCAATACGTCACACCATAACTAATCTCTCCCATTAATTTCATTGCGATAACTTGTTTCTTTTTTGGTGTCGCAATTTCTATTAGCAGCAGTGCATATCTGTTTTCCGTTAGTCACATCTGAATTTCACTACGCAATGAGCAGAACATACGTAGGTACACATCTTTATTATACGCGAATATCTAGTATTTTTTTATTTTTGATGTTTAGCTTACTTACACCTGTAAAATAATAAACATTTTACTCACCTGACGAGCGGAGTATTTGTCCGAAGACGGGGAGGAGTTCTTATCAGTGGTGGCCTACTTGTTTGGGAAGGCCTTATCGCTGATGGTCTACCTCTGGTATCGTCAGCAACATTCACTCCAGCCTGTGCCACCTGCACATTGCCAGATCCTAAAAGAGGAGGTCCCGGGAATCCAGGAGGAGAACGCTGTCCTCCGTTCAGAGATGGCCTTGCTCCTTGTCGAGGAGGATTGATTGCGCCAACATAAGGCCGCACTTCTTCAATGTCTACTGGCACCACTATTGGCCTGCCGAGCAAAGGTACGCCGCCGGTGCTCTGTTGAGGCTGAGGAGATGGGGTGGACAGAACTGACACTGACGTACTGTTGATTGGTGGAGAAGTAACACTAGGTTTCACCGAAGCCTTACCTACTAAAGTCACGGTTTCTGCAGCTGGCAAAGTCTCACTGAGTTCAGTTTTCGAGAACGTATCACTTAAATATGGATTATGTCTGTATTTGGAGAGATTGTCCACACGCAAAGGCGAAACGGGTTTCTCTTGACTAGATGAAGGCCTTCCGTAGACGATTTCAGGTTCAGAAGGTGACAAGGAGGCAGTCTGCTGTGACTGATTGTCAGTAGCTGGTGATTTCATTCTTACTGTTGCGTGTATTTCTTTGTCGACAACAGTCGTCGTGACCTGAGGATGGGGAGACAGAACAGGAGTCATAAAAAGTTTCGTTGACGATGAAGACAGGACTCCAGCGTCGAGTATTTTCTCTGGCTTGGTCGGCTGTACATTCATTGTGCTTGATGGAGTTATTTCAAAGAGCTGAGAGGAATTTGAAGTGGATGATGGAGAGTGAACTCCGGTTAAGGCGTTGGTTACGGTTAAATCAAACATTGTTGGTTCTGTGATTATAACTATCTCAGGAAGTAGGGAACCCGTGGATGAACCAGAATGTCCTTCTTTAACGGAACCAGTGAATGGCTTTGAAGCTGGACGCTCGAAGAAAGGAACCCAGTCTGTAATGGGGCCGGAAGGCATATGAGACCCTTTCGGTAATATTTTAGTAGACACGTACAAGTATTTATCTCCAGAAGACTTTTCACCAGACAATGATGTTGACACGATTCCCTGGTTTGAATTAACTGGCAGAGATTTTTCTTCCGTTGCACCCTTTATGTTACTCGCCTCTGAGTTGGAATTATTGCTGATGTCTTCAGGAGAAGGAGGGGGATCTTTAAGTATTTCAAATGTGTTTGAGGTTGTGTCAACTGTTTTATCCTCTGCCGATTCCTCCGATTCTGACACATCATCGTAATAATCGTCATAAACAAAAGGACCCGAGGAGTCTTCTGTGGTGCTAGCAGTTGAGGATCCTGAAGGAGTGTGGGATAGTAAAAGATCCGATTCTTTTTTAGTATTATATGCTTGTGGGACCTCTGGTATAGTAGTTTTCTTAGAACTTTCAATGAGCCTGTCCGTGGGAGAGTTGGTAAGAACAGTGTTCGGTTTAGCAGCACTCAGCATTGGAATCGATTTTAAGACAGATATAATCGTGTCTTCATCGATGGGAAGGTGGCCGTAGTTTTCGCCTTCTAGTGGATTCAGTAAAGGCTTGTACAAGTGAATTACGGAGGTCGTTGGGCTAGCAACTTTTTCCGGTCTGGTTGGAACAACGTTGATTATGTGAGTCACCGCAGGAGCAGTATGAAAGTGGTTTACCCTTGTCACACTTGGTCTTAGGCGCATGGGTGGTCGTGGAAGGGGTGGAGGCGGTCGAGGTCGCACGTTAACATGATGCGGAGGCTGAGAGAACACTACAACCGTTTTACTTGGTGGGAATAGTGCAGGGGTCCGCGATTATTGATTCGAGATGACGTTGGTCGCGGCGGTCTCGGTATGGGTGGATGCGCTAACTGAAAGTTTGGAGGTGGACGTGGAACACTTATGTCCCCAGCCAGGAGCTGAATTATGCCACTAATGATGTCGTCGAAGTGTGGTGTGTCATCTCGCGAAGTTTTGTTCTTCCCCAAGCTGGAATTATTGGCATCTAAGTGGAGTAGGGATTGGGAGGCTAATATATCTTCCGTGGACAAGTCCGGCAGGTTTCCAGTTAAAATTGACACTATTTTAGAGACCTCATCCTCGTTAAGAGTTGGCGATGGTTCTTCTGTTCTCAACACTATTTCCTTGTTTGTCCTTTGGGAAGACGGACTAACCACAATTAACATATCCGATTTTGTAGCATTTGATTTTCCAACATTCAGTTTACTGTACTCTGAAACCTGTTTCAGGTACATGAAAGATGGTTGCGAATAATGACTAGAGCGACTTGCGTCAATCACATGTTCTTCGCCTGAGTCTGACCGCTTTTCTATGAGGCCAGCTGATGTCACAAGTGCCTTTTCAGTTTCTGAGGAATCCTCGGTTTCTATTCCCGTTGTGAAAAATGGAGGGTACGATGTGAAAGAATCTTGCAAATTAGAAAACTGAAAACTACTATGTGTCGCCGTATTTTTTTCTGAATCTTCTAAACTTCCTTCAAGATGAATATGCGAATCGTCTCCGTCTTCATCTTCAGACGCTGTAAATATGAAGCCGTTCCTTTTTTGAAAATTATTTGGTGTGCGTTCTTCATATGAGGGTACACTATCGTCTTGATTCTTCGTACTTATTTCAAAAGTTTCTGTTACATCTCGTGGAGACTTCTCGCTTGCATCAGAATTATTCTGATTTCTTACAGCTGAAAGTAAGTCAGACGATATAACTGCAGTATTTTCGAAAGCTTCTACAATTTTATGGAAAAATGGGGTTGAAATGATATGCTTTTCCATTGACAGGTCCACGCTTGATATGAAATCTTTTGAGCTCGTTCCGGTCGTTAAACTTTCCATTTGGTTATTATACGATTTGTTTTTATTTTCTGTTACTCTCGTAGTGTGTTTAAAAAACGAAAGTTTGGGAGTTTCTGTAATTTGAAGTTCCCTCGACGTTTTCGAAATGGCTGACGATAATGCACTAGATGATGAAGTGGCGAATGAACTCTGTATGTCAAATGGGTTTTGATTCGAAGATATGTATTCGAAAAGCTCCCCTGAGTCTTTCGAATCTTTCTTAACCATGCTGCGAATGAAAGTCCTATTGTTCTGAGCGTCGTTTGAACTTCGATGTAAATCGTCATCGACGGTTGTGTTCAGTGAGAAGTCACCATACGTCGAAAAAACAATTTCAGAGCTCTCGGCGGCTTCTATTGTCATTTCCTCCCTTTGTTCTGCTCCGTTAGGAATAGAACTCGCTGACTGCGTCGACAGTTGCATGATGGGAGTCACGATCAGTTCTGACGGAAATGATAACAATGAATTTATGCTCCGTGAAATGGAAGGTAGTGTGAGAGGAACTTGACTTGATAATGGTGAATGGCTCACAGGCACAGGTTCTGTCCCATGAGATAAACTGTCAACAGTTAAAGCTATATTACTTGATGAGAGGAAGGAAGAACCGAGAGGTAAACCTTCGGACTCTGACATGATTCTAATACTGACAGTATTTAATAAATAAGAGTCCAACTCTATATTTGGCTTTGTTGATGAGGCTGTAGCGCTTTCACTTTTGGCTGCATAATTTACAAATGAAAGTTCTGATTCTTTCACGGGTGGTATCGCCCGTAAAACTGAAGATTCGTCATCCACAGGATGTATTATTGAGTAAAATGAGCTTTGCAGGCTCTCGTAAGCTCGGGTGATGGAAGAAAGAACGAAATTTTCGGCTGTGCTCTCAGTCTTGTATCCTTCCTTGACTTCTGTAACAGAAAAAGAGATAAAATCAATTTAATTTGGCATTCACTGAATTTAACAGCCAAATGAAAGCAAAAATTTTGTATCCAATTACAGTGAATACTTGTCAGAATAAGTAACATACTTTAAAGAATATTTTTTTTTCTTAAATTCCCATCAAAATCATCGCATAAATGTAAAAACAATCGTAAAGATAAAAGCAATTTCGTACAATATATCACATAAATGACAACATCGTCTATGTACGATATTTAATGTTAAAATATTAATAGTATTTACACTTAAAAATTCCACTAGTACTTTCAGGGTAACATTCACCCCGTTATCAGGTGGAACAGAGGTTATGTGATACTCACACGAATATATGAGAGTACAGCGACGCACTACGGGTAAAGATCTCAAGCCTCTTATATATTCGTGTGAGAATCACATAATCTCGGTTCCACCTAATGATGGGGTCACCCCGAAAGTACTAGTGGGGTTTTAACTGTAAATACTCTTCATCTTTTAACATTAAATATCGTACATAGACGGTGTTGTCATTTATGTGTTGTAAAAACATTACCGAATAACAATTAACAAGCGTTTCAATTGTGTGCTAAAATTTCAAAGTCCGCTGAAATATTTTGAAGGTTTTAAGCTGTAAGCGATTTAATTTGGCGATATGGTCACGGGTGGCCTAGTGGGCAACGTTTGTGACTGACACGGAAAGGACCTCAGGTTCGATCCCAGGCAGGTACGAACGCTCGATCCACTAAATATCCGCCGTGCGTCGGATGGGCACGTTAAGCCGTCGGACCCCGGGTACTGGCCCCCCGGTAATAAATAAGGGCGTCTTCCTCCCCCTTTCTACTTCGCTTCCGTGTCACTTTCCTATCGGACACTCTAGCCCAAATCTCTTAGCTTCCTATTTCTAAGGGTTGTTTAAGACCTGGGGTCAGACACTCCCTTCCTGAAATCCCCTACATATGATCACTTAATCATGATCAATTTGGCGATTTGATCATGATCAATTTGGCGCTATTATGAAGCTACAAGTTTAGGTTTTCCAAAGGATGAGGATACTAACCTCGCAAATTTGACAGCAAACAAAATGCAGCCTATTTTACTCGACATTTTAGAAAGTCACTTTTGTTTCAATTTGATTTGTTTTAAATATTTCAATTCTAGAAAAGAAAAAAATGCAAAATAAAAAAATTTTGATTGGAGGTTTAACGACTACCATGAGCAACTCAATGGGCTATAAGCAGTCGCCCGTCCCTTATTTAGGGCCCGACTTCAGGAAAGGGAGGAAGCCAGTGCCGTAAGACAAACGCAACATCCCTGCCTCACCGGAATTCGAACCAAGACCCATCTGGGACAAATGGTCAAGCTAAAATATAACGTACTTGAGAAAAAAAATATGTTCAGCACTCGGCAGCTTAAGCATAACTTTTCCCACTGTGCGGAGCTTATCAATCACACAGTGAATATTAAAAATATAATAATATATTCGTTTTACAACACTCACTCAGTTTTCTGCCGCTTTGTTGAGCTTCTTTCTAAAAATAACTCACAAGCGTTTTTTTTGCAGAAACGATTTGGCAGCGACCCCTCTAACCCTTGCTCAACAGCAGCTCATTAATCACGTGGGCAGTGCGAGGAGCAGCACACTTTCAACGCGTGCGCACTGGATGATTAACCCCTTGGTTTCGGCCGTTCCCCAAGCGTCGTCGAAACATTATTCTTGAATCGAGTTGCTCGGAAAAACTAAACTAACAAACATGCACATGCAACTCAGGATCAAGATGCTCATCGTACAAAACTTGCGTATCACCAGTATTTCCTTTTCTGGAATTCGGGGACAAAAGTCATCAAATACACCTCATTTTCCCTTCGATTCTGCATCCTGCGTCTAACTGCGTCACTAGTATCTCACCAATATCTGCGGCAAAGAGTATTATGTTTTCTAGATTTCTGAAGCAAATGACATCCTCATGAGTACCTCATTTTCTAGATTACAAATGCGAACGCTATCAATGACCCACACTTCCGGATAAATATAGTTATAAATAACTTATTTGAGTTATTCTGTATAGCATGAGTCAAAAGTTGGAGAAAAACAGATTGCTATAAATATAAAATTAGACGTGTGAAAACGAATAGAGAAGGAGTAGAGAGCGTGGGAGATATTGTACGTGCGTTAGGTTTGCAGTTAACCACTGTAAGAACGATTAAAATCATTGACGGGATTCGTAACAGCCCCGAACTCTTATTGATCTGCGTTACTGCGGCTTTATTTTCCAACTTATTTTATCCGGGTTGCCACGCAATTTATATTCAACGATTTTATTGCAATGTTCAGCATTTTTCATATGCTATTCATCTTTTCCTAGAGTCATAAAGCAAAAATTTTCGATGTAACGGAAAACGGTAACGGAAGTAGACAAAACCTTTGTTGAAATCTGATTTTTGAATCCTCGTCCATGAAGTGATGCAACAATATAGCTAATATCATTGTTATTCAACAATATATTTTACTGAACCCTCGCTGAATATTTTTTCATCATGTTTTAGATAAACGTAAAAATATCTGTGTAAATCACGAGAACCTGATGCTAAATGTGATAAAAAACATTACAAAAATGCATTTTTGATTCTATGAAAATGGTGCATGGTAGCGAAATTTGGCTTCCTCTCAACTCCCCAAGAGGGTGGACGAGAGCGTTAAATGATGTATATCACGTTGTGTTGTAAATTATTCCTTGTGACGTATACTCAAACTAAACTTTCATTTTTAGTTCCTTTTTCTTTGTAAATTTCAGTTCGTTCTCCTCAGCACCGTTCAAACTTAACGCAATATCTTCTCTCTCACAAGAATACGGTTGACAAAACTTCAGGTCTGTGAGAGTGACGTGTGCTTGCTGAGATAAGAAGGGAACGATACACTGGTGTGCAAAAATTAAGGACGAAGAGGAGAAATTAGCATAACAGCGGAATGAGCAGGCAGAACGGACCGAAAGACCACTCAGGAGATAGACTAGGGTCCGGTACTATAGGGAATGCGCATATATGCAGCATGACGTAGGGGGGGTCGGAAGAATATAAAGCACACGGGCGGTGTACGCTCGGTGAAAGCTATTGCACGGTGTACATCGGTTTGAACGACGTCGAGTTGCTGCCACCGTGTGATATGGCCAACAGGCAATCCAGTAGACGACATCGCGATTACTTTACCCGAGGTCGCGTCATTGGGAAGTTGGAAGAAAGTCGAAGTGTGACTAGTGTGGCCGAGGAGTTCGGGATCGCTCACAGCACCGTTTCACGAGCTTGGAGAGCATTTCAAACGACAGGAACAGCTCTCCGAGAGTTTAGCAATGGTCGTCCACGAGCAACCATGGCGGCTGACGACCGGAATATTGTCCTACAGGCGAGAAGAGACAGACTGCAGACAGCGGGAGAAATCGCAAAACACATACAACAGACAACTGGACGTCCGTTATCGCGTTTTATCGTGGCCAGGAGGCTGCAAGAAGGTGGTCTATTTGCACGACGACCAGTACGGTGTGTGTCATTAACGCCTGCTCATCAGAGACGGCGGTTTCTGTGGTGCCAGGAACACAAGAACTGGACACATCAGCAATGGTGTCGAGTTCTCTTTACGGATGAGAGCCGATTTAGTCTGAAGAGCTATTCTAGACGTATACACATCTGGAGAGAGCAGGGAATACGCAATCACACCTCCAACATCATCGAAAGGGACCGGTTTGGAGGTGGCGGAGTTCTCGTTTGGAGCGGCATCATTCTTGGTTGCCGTACTGACCTCCAAATCTTTCAAGGACGTTCAGTTACTGGTGTCCGCTATTGTACCGAGGTTCTTCTGCCTCACGTGCGTCTATTTAGAGGTGCTGTGGGTCCTGAGTTCCTCTTCATGGACGACAACGCAACACCTCATCGTACAGTAGCTGTCGCAGAGCTGTTGGAGGTTGAAGATTCAACGCATGGATTGTCCCGCAAGGTCCCCGGATCTAAATTCAATCGAACACGTGTGGGACCTTCCCGGGAGACGCTTCGAAGCACGTCACCAGTCGCCAGCAACGATTCCGCAGCTGCGATTGACGCTACAAGAGCAATGTGCTACGAAGACTCAACAGCTCCTTGACAACCTCGTCATCAGCATGGACAGACGTTGTAAATCCTGCAACGCAGTCAGGGGTGATCATATCCCCTACTAAAGACTGGATTTTTCTTGGCAGCCGCCTGTCACATGGACGATTCTGTCTTCTGTACAGTTGTGCTCGAAGCTACCTTTTCAATACAGTGCCTTTGTATCCTTTGGATTCCTTGTTTGGACGGTTTTGCTCACTTGTCCCATATGCTTACATCTTGGGGTTCTTATGGTATGATTTGAGTCGATGTGGAGCACTTCAGCACGATGTTGCATTCGAAAAACCGTCTCGTCCTTAATTTTTGCACGCCAGTGTATATACACTCACGGACAATGAAACTTGCGCACCTAGAATGAAGTAACGGATTGAACTGAAATTTTGTGGACTTAATGACACAAATGAATGATACTCATGATGGCACAAACAGAGCTGCAGAACAATTACAGAGGGATATGTGGCACGTAGTCCGGTCATCTTCAATAGCGCGTCGCACCGCCTCGTGCGGCGATACATGCTGCAATACGGTGCGCATGGAGGCGAACAGACGCCTGATGTTGTCTTGCCGGCAGACTAACCCACACATGTTGGACGGTGTGCTCCAAATCCCGGATAGTGCGGCACGACGGCAGCTGGTGTTTCAACTGGTCCCACACATGTTCGATAGGTGATATGTCCAGGGAGCGGGCAGGCCATGGAAGTGTCTGGACAAGACGTAGGCAATCCTGGGCAACCTGAGCCTTGTGCGGGCGTGCATTATCCAGCTGGTATAGCGCACCTGGAATCCAGGGTAGGAATGGGAGCGTATGGGGCCGTAGTATCCCATCCACATGCCGCTGACCCGCCAATGATCCACGTACCACTACTACAGCTGATCGGCTATCGTAGGCTATGGCTCCCCAGACCATAATGCCTGCAGTTGGGGAGATGTGGCGCTCGATAACAAGGTTGGTAGTGTGCTGTTGGCTCTGGGACCTCCACACCCGGACACGATGATCACCTGTCCCCAAAACGAAGCGGCACTCATCGCTAAATACCAAACGTCGTCAGTTCCACGGTGCTCTGGCCTGGCACCACTGCACACGGAGCCGGCGATGTACCGGTGGTAATGGCAGTACACTTAAGGGACGCTAGGATCGCTGCTTCGCTTCCGCGGAGCGTCGGGAAATGGTTCTTGGGCATACAGGAGCAGCTACATCTGCCTGTATAGTGGACAGGGTTCCCGAGGGATCCTCTCGTGCCTGGCTCACGATCCGTCGAGCCTCTCTACCGGTGATCCTCCTGGTCCCTCCGGAGCCGCTCCGTCGTGTGGTAGTGCTGTTACGTGTCCACTGCTCCCAACAAAGTCAAACGGTATGGGCAGAACGATCCACGTGGCTGGCTATACTGCACGCCGACCACCCTGCGGTTTTCAGCCAGATGATCAGGCCTCCCTGAAAGTCCGTAAGTTGCGTAAATCGACGTCTCTGGCTTCTGCTTTTCGCTTTCATGGGGCTTCGACTATACGCCGATTTATAAGGCTGCCGGTTCGTGCTTGCAGCGCCATCGCAGGGTTTGGTGTCATGCGCAGTCGCACCAAACGTGGATCATTTGCGTACCTCTAGCCATTTGCAAAGTTTCGCGGGTGTAGCATGATTTCTTATAGGGGCGCAAATTATATTGTCCGTGAGTGTATATAATATTTGAGAAACAGCTGTGTGTGGAATTTTGTCGGTGAACGTTAGTGTTAATTGTGGATACGATATTACTTAATTGCCGTTTGAGTTATTTAAAGGTTGCGTGTTGTGCTATTTATAAGTATAAGTTACGACTAACGTTGTCCGGATATTATATCATGCTATAAGAAGTGTTGGCTGAAATAAAAGATGGATAAGTAAGTAACCTTTTGAAGTTATTTGGTTGACACCTGATTCACTATAGGTGAAGTTTTGAGAATGGATTTATGTAGTGTTCAGTAAGACAGCTGCACACAAACGCTACATCCTATCCTAGGGGAAATGTTACCAATCCGCCTCACTAACACACTGCCATTCAGCTTTCTTTCATTTAAGATTTTAGCTTGCGCATGCGCACATAGACTTCGTAGCTGCATCACAACTCATCGGCGTCAGGGTCGTTCCTTACGTTCGTCTAAATCTGAATAACATATAATATTAATAATAATAATAAATATTATATATTTTATTATTATTATTAATATAATAATAATTGTCCATGTTGGCCATCAAAATTTTACTAAATATTTACTCTTATGGCTCACATATCTTCTTTCACTGGTTTTACGACAATCACATTCATTAATCTATTTATCTAAGTATCGCTCAATATCAGGAATTAGTAAACCTTATTGTTATGATTGAATTCCATTAAGTATGTGTCGTACTGTGGCCTGGTGAAATCGTGAGTGATGTGAATAAATGCAATATGTTGTACGTAAATAAATGTATACTCTCGAATCCATAGTTTTATTTCGCACGCACGAAGATCTTTGCATGCGAAAGATCATGTGAAAACACAAGTTTCTCCGTGAGGTAGATCGAACCCGCACTCCCTCACTCCGGAGTAAGTTGCTCTCCCAACTAAGCTACAAGGACGGAATGTACCGCTGCAGATTTGTTGTCTTGACACGTGATTCACCTTTGTAGTACGTCACAATCAAAGTCGGTGTTGCACGAATGGTCAAATAATGATTGGTCGACATAACGATTGTTTGACACCCGACTGGTCGACAGTAACGATTGGTCGGCAGCAAGATTGGACGACATAACGATCAGTCGACCGTAACGACTAGTCGACAGCAACGATTGGTCGACAGCACGGTCAGTCGACAGTAACGATTGGTCGACAGCACGATTGGTCGACACAACGGTTGGTTGAGATAACCAGTGGTTTAGAGGAATATGGTTTCATTCACAGCGGTACCTCTCAGAACGTACTGACCTCTCAAAACGAAACCTTTCTTTTTTAAAATAATATCTTTTAGAATGTAGTCCTCAGAACGTACAGCATTTTCACATGTTATTTCCAAATAGGCCCCAGTGTCATCTTTTTGTACTCTATGTAAAATCTATAGAGAGGGCCTTCTGAACGATGCTATTTCCGAGAGGGCCCCGGGGCACTTTAGGTATAGGCAACTTGGGGAAACAGCCACACATAATTCGGAAACTCGGAAAATTGCCCCACAGGAAGATTGCCACACATTCAAAGCGTTTCTCGGACGAACAGCGATTTGTGCTCGTCTCCTTAATGAAAACCATGTGGCAATTTTTCTGTGTGTGGCAATCTTCCGGTGGGGCAATTTACCGCCAAACTGTTTCCAGTTATTCAATTTTTTTCCAAGTTCCGTTGACCATTTTATGTCGACCAATTTCGACTAATCGTTATATCGACCAATCGTTATGTCGATCAAACGTGCTGTCGACCAATCTATAGTGTCAACTAATAATTTCTGTCGACCAATCGTTATGCTGACCAATCGTTATGTCGATCAATCGTGTGTCGGCCAATCGTTACGTCGACCAATCGTTATGTCGACCAACCATTTGTCGACCAATCGTTATGTCGACCAACCATTTGTCGACCAATCGTTACATACCCAATCAAAGTATCTACAAAGAGTACGGGGCTATTAGGTGAGAGAGCTCCTATTGACCTGCGTTACTGCGGCTTTCTTTTCCAACTTATTTTTTCCGGGTTGCTGCACAGTTTATATTCAGATATTTTTCTTTGCAATGTTTATCAGTTTTTATTAAAGAGAGAACGGGGGCTGCTCCTTGCGATACAATTGAAAAAAACATCTCTCTTTGTGTCTGTCTGAAGTAAGCAGGAGCAAACTTTCTCGGTAAATTTTGTCTGTTTGCCTGCAAATCTACGAGTATATACACGATTTTTCCGCTTCTAAACGTAACATAAAAAAGAAATCCATTCTTTAGCAGACAGCAATAAACACGTGTCTCAGTTCTCGAAATACGGTTGGAAGAATTCATGTTTTCCCGAGATCGAAAAAAATACAGCGCAATTATTTTGCCTTCTCGTGGGAATGATATCTCCTATTCTAAACATCTAACTGTGCAAGAACTTTTATCACCGTCTTCAAGAGAACATTCCCATGCTATTTATTACACATATTCTTCACCTGTTCTCGTTACAAAAGTTTTCCACTATGTGTTGCAAATATATATGTTCCGTCACGGAAAGTCTTTTTGTCAATTAACAGAGGTAAGCATGAACAATAATTTTTGTTTTTCAAAGATGAGAATTATTCCTCTGCATAACAATTTATACCGTGCAGTTGAAAAATTAAATTAAAGTATTGGGATCTAGCTGCGGATTCATATTATTATATTTTTCAGAAAGCTCGACGTTTTTCTGTAATAAGTTCTAAATTTGAATATTTTCTTTTATTCAAAAGATCTGCTCATTACTTCTCGTACTACAGTGGTATCAATTTTGAGATATGAGCTATAGTTATTCAAACATATTTCTGACAGGTCGTATTGACCCCCTCTCAAAAAATGCCCGAGTAATGCATTTGATTTTACATAAAATTGCCGCGTTATAAGTACTTCACAATAAAACAAATGAGAGATGACTGTTGAATGTTTTTGAAATGGTGTTTTTGGCAGGTAGGAATAGTACGCTTGTTGTTCCGCAATTCCAATTCCGGGGTCTCTCTTGTCCGCGTCAAAAAACTAAAGAAGTGTGAGGGCCTTGTGTTTCTAAATATCACACTTAGTGGCATTTTTCTGCAGAAACCTTGCTTCCGTTTGACTTTTGTATCGGGCACTCTAGCCCAAATCTCCGCGCTTCCTATTTCTGAGGGTTGCTTAAGACCTGGGGTTAGACACTCCCTTCTTAAAATCCTCTACATATGATCTGATCTGATATCTTTTTCTGTAGAAGGCTTCTGCACCCTGCGTCTCTCGGCCACACCAGTACGCACCGAATGAACTTCAAAATAACTTCGTGCGACGTTTAGAAACCATTAAAATCGCACGACTCTTCTTAGTTCCTCTAACGTGGACGCCTACAGGAGGGAATACACGTTTGAAGTGTCATAATCCTATTATTAAAGGCATATTAAAGATTCTTCTTCCATTTGCGTATAGTATTGGCATTTCTAAAATTATTCAAAGCGTATGTGACGTGCCTACCCCGCAGGAAGCACATAAGATAAAGGCAGATAGCAGTGAGAGCACATGCCAGTGTAGTATAGTGGATAGCACTCGGAGCTCCGAAGCCGAGAGTTGTGGGTTTGAATCCCGCCCCTGGCATATAAATGATGGAGAAATTCCCCTCGTCATATTGTGCGCCCGAACTTCCAGGATGACCTGGCTGTTAGGTTTCTCGCAATGGTGTGATGTTCTTTCCACACAGCGAGACAGGAAAAATGAGAACCCCTTCTTCAGTGCTTCGAAAAAATAAATGAGTGTGATGTTATGTTCCACGCACCAAATTGTCTGGGATTGCTAAAATGCACGTTTTTCATGGGATGGCTGCCTACAACGACACATGGTCCCAGCTGACCCGAGAGCCATGCCCCCGGGGCCCTCTTTCGGTGGGGTGACGTGTCTGTCCCGCAGAATGCGCGTGGGATAAAGGCAGATAGCAGTGAGAGCACATGCCAGTGTAGTGTAGTGGATAGCACTTGGAGCTCCGGAGCCGAGAGTTGAGGGTTCGAATCCCTTCCCTCGCATAAAAATGATGGGGAAATTTACTTCGTCACACGTAGTAAAATTCACCTTTCATTACCTACATTGTTGCCAATTCCAAAGAAATTATTAAAATCACAGTAAAATTCACTTTTCATTTGCATACAGCCTTACCAGTTCCGAAGAAATTATTAAAAGCACAGTAAAATGCATGCAGCACTGTCAGTTCCAAAGAAATTATTAAAACCACAGCAAATTTACCTTTCGTTTGTGTCCAGTGTTGTCAGTTCCAAAGAAAAAGATTAAAAGTGCGGTAAAATCCCCCTTTCATTTGCTCACAGTGTTGCCAGTTCCTGAGACATCATTAAAACCAAAGCAAGTTAACCTTTCGTTTGCGTCCAACCTCACCAATTCCAAAAAAATTGTTAAAATCATAGTAAAATCCGCCCTTCATTTGAATGCAGTACTGTCAATTCTAATGAAATTATAAGAACCACAGCAAATTCACCTTTTATTTGTGTCCAGGGTTGCCAGTTCCATAGAAATTATGCAGTAAAGTCTACCATTGATTTGTGTCCGGCGTCACCAAATTCTAAGAAATCATTAAAAACAGTAAAAACTACCTTTCATTTGCGTACAGTGTTGCCAATTCCAACGAAATTATTAAAACCACAGCGAATTCACCTTTCATTTGTGTCCGGCGTTCCCAAATTCTAAGAAATCATAAAAAAACAGTAAAATCTACCTTTCATTTGCATACAGTGTTGCCAATTCCTACGAAAATATTAAAACCACAGCGAATTCACCTTTCATTTGTGTTCGGCGTTGCCAAATTCTAAGAAATCATTAAAAACAGTAAAAACTACCTTTCATTTGCGTACAGTGTTGCCAATTCCAACGAAATTATTAAAACCACAGCGAATTCACCTTTCATTTGTGTCCGGTGTTGCCAAATTCTAGGAAATCATTAAAAACACAGTGAAATCCACCTTTCATTTGCGTCGTGTCGCCAATTCATTTGAAAGAAATTATTAAAAGCGCAGCAAACATTTACTTTCATATGTGTACAATGCTACAGTTGTAAAGAAATGCTTAAACTATAGTAAAGATTCACTTTTCGTTTGTTCACAAGGTTCCCACTTCCAAAGAAACTTTTAAGATTAGAGTAAAAATTCACCTTTTACTTCTGATTTTTGAAATGTGCCTAAAAAGGCAATACGCAAGAATCTTTAAGAAATTATTTTAGATGCTGAAGCAGTCGAATTCTTGAGTAGAAGTTTTCTTTTTTACTTATATACATATTTTTTTTCAGAGTTTTAAGAGCATCTAACCCGGATAAAGAATATCTAGATAGATGAAAGACGAATGCCATGCATCTAGCTTTGATGGATCGCTGCGCTTGGTGAATTTTATCGAACGTGAAAAAAAAATGTCTCATATTGTTACTTTATATCCTTGTTTTTTTAGCTTTGCCATAACGCACGAAATCAGTCAAGCCAGACGGAGCAATCACTGCTAAACATGCATAAGCGGACAGAGCGCTTCTGCTTATAAAAATAAGTAAATAAACGAAAATTTCAACGGCAGTCATTCCTGTGCAAAACGCTATGTTGAATGCAAACAAGGTTAATCTTTTACCTCATTCATGCGAGAAAATACTCCATGCCACACCTTCATTCGCTCTTCTTACACCGCATTATCTTTCACTTTCTCCGGAATAAAGAGAGACCTATTTCTAGAACTTTGTGACATTACAAATGCACTGACTATATGCTCTCATTTGGATGACACAAATTTAGACAATGGCCCTAAACTTCTTTGCCGAGATATGCGGGTACACGTGACATCCTAATGAGGGCCTAGTTACAAATTTACTTCCTGGATAAACAACGGCAGAAGAAAAGAATTATGAATTAATCCTTCCACACGTTTTTGCATTCTTTTTCAAATCATTGAGATTTACAACAGCTGAAAAAAAAAATACAGCAACATAATTTAAGGACTTTCGTCACATAAATATAAGGAGCTGGTAGAACACATCACTACTGAATTTTTGAGAAACTGCCTGCTTTATAAAATGCGTGAAACCCCAGTTCCAGACTGAAGTAGGTAGGCTGGAATCACTGCCTACCCGGTGGCTGAGTTGTCCGAGGCGCTGGCATCTAAATATTGGTCCTGGTTCGAGTCCCGGATAAGACATTGGCGGTGTGCTTGCCTTACGGCGCCGTCTCTCACCCTTCCCTGGAAGCAGTGGCTATAAATTAGAGACGGGTAACTGACTGAAGCCCTTTGAGTTGCTCCTGATGGTCGTTAAATCACAAAACAAACAAGTTAGTAAAAGCATGCAATGCATGGATTATGATACGCTTTCCAACATACCAGAAATCATTACTCAAGTTATGAGGATATTGGCTGTAGATTAAATCTCGCTCACATGACCTCATCTTTGACCACATTCAACAGAACTTGTAAAGTATACTTCCGGAAACATGATGAGGTTTTGTCTCAATCGTAGCATTTTTACGTAAGTTATAACGCATAAGGGCGATGGAATGGATTCCGATTCTTTGTCCTGACCTTTGACCCCATTTGGTCCATTTTCAATAGAGTTCGTCCCCAGGTTGTCCCCTACCACATACTAAAATTTGATCGAAATCGAACCATTTTTACGCAAGTTATGACGCATAAGGGTAATGGAATGCATCCCGCTTCTTTGTCCTGACCTTTGGCCACTCTTCACCCATTTTCAATAGGGTTCATATCCAGGTGGTCCCGTACGACAAGCTAAAATTTCATCGAAATCGAACCATATTTACGCAAGTTATGACACATAAGGACAATGGAATTCATCCCGCTCCTATGTCCCGACCTTTGACCCCACTTCCTCCATTTTCAATAGAGTTTGTCCCCAGGTAGTCTCCTACCACATACTAAAATTTCATCGAAATCGAACCGTATTTACGCAAGTTATGACGTATAAGGGCAATGGAATGCATCCCGCTTCTTTGTCCTGACCTTTGGCCACACTTCACCCATTTTCAACAGGGTTCGTCCCCAGGTGTTTCCCTACCGCATACTAAAATTTCATCGAAATCGAACCATTTTTGCGCGAGTTATCGTGCGGACAGACGGACAGTCGGACAAAGCTAGAGTACATATGCTTCTTCAACCTACAGTTGGAAAGCGTAAAAAACAAGTTAGTAAAATCATGCAATGCTTTGATTATTATAATATGCTTTCCAAAATACCAGAAATCATTGCTGAAGTTATGAGGATAAAGGCTATAGAATAAATCTCGCTCCTATGTCCTGACCTTTGACCCCATTTCGTCGATTTTCAATACAGTTCATCCCCAGGTCGTCCCCTACCACATACTAAAATTTCTTCTAAATCGAACCATTTTTACGCAAGTTATTACGCATAAGAGCAATGGAATGGATCCCACTCCTATGTTCTGACCTTTGACCGCATTTCGTCCATTTTCAATAAGGTTTGTCCCCAGGTGGTCCCCTACCACATACTAAACTTTCGTCGTAATCGAACCATTTTTACGCAAGTTATGACGCATAAGAGCATGGAATGGATCCCGCTCCTATGTTCTGACCTTTGACCGCATTTCGCCCATTTTCAATAGCGTTTGTTCCCAGGTGGTTTCGTACCACATACTAAAATTTTATCAAAATCGAACCATTTTTACGCGAGTTATCGTGCGGACAGACGGACAAAGCTGGAGCATATATGCTTCTTCAACCCATGGTTGGAAAGCGTAAAAAGTGACGTAACATGCTTATAGCCTGTTGAGTTTAAAAATTTAATGCGTTCCCGTACAAATAGCAGCCTATATGAAACCAAAGCAAAGGCGAACGATGAATCGGAAGGGGGGGGGGGGGGGGTAAAATAACGCCTCTTCGAGTTCAAGTTTCTCATTCTAATGCTGTATAGTACGCAGTTTTTACTTTCTCATACCTCCATCATAGGGTAAGTATTATGATCCTTCAAAAATCGCACGTCCTATCAGATGCTTAACTAGGCATTTCTGCACCCGAGGTAAACCACAAAATATTGTGCCCCTCTCCCCCAGTCTCTCTTTTACACGCACAATGCGTGTGTGTATGTGTGTATATTTACATACCGTATATGCTTAAATTAAATTAAACATACATATTTAATTTAAGTCAAATTTATACAAGTTTTGTAGTCGCTGATGTTCAATTTTGTTTCTTAAAACCGGTTTAACCTTCTTCATCTTCAAGAAAAAAAAACAAAAAAAAAAACATTTATTCGCCGTTGAGACTAGAAGCTGAGAACTTTTAATAGCTTACAAATACTTAGGTAGAATTCCTGTTCACAGGCGACAATGGATGTAGTGACGGACTGGTATAAATTTTTTGGAGTCTGATTCCGTTTCCATTTCTCACACCACATAAGATATGACTTTCTTGTTGTAAGAATTACATATTTTCAAAACGCGTAAAGCCGTAAATGGTGCAGGAAATTAACATTTTAGGGCGATACTCTACAGTCACTACTGCACAGAGACAGTTGTGTTCTCGTCTTTCTGTGTTTTTTCTGTCACTCTCTCTCTCTCTCTCTCTCTCCGTACGAGAAGTCAACACACAAAAGGTGTGATGATCAGAGAAAACATGTTCGTGTATTCAAATAAAGTTGCAATAAAGTTATAATGAATATGACTTTTACTAAGCCAATTACAATAAATTCAGCTTCTTCTAAGCTAATGCTTCTTCTAACGCTTCTAATAGTGGATTCAAATGGTTGTTGTTACTAGTTAATTAAGATCATGAATAAAGTCTCCTGCTAGTAGTGTAGTAATAGTAATGAGCAAACTTATAACTGGTAGTAATGTTGTAGTAGTAATTAAGATGAATAAAGTCTTAATGCTGGTTGTTACTAATAACCCTAAATGAAATAAACCTAACAGCCAGACAGAGGTCTGACAGTACTATGAACTGAGAAAGACGTACTTACTTAAAACCTTTTATTATGAACTTCTACTGGTATCATCACACACACTTCACACACAGCTACTCAAATAACACGTAGCTCTTTGCACATGAACGAAGCTCTGTACTCATAAACAACAGCTCTCCACATAGACAAACGCTCTCCCTATACAACCACAAACGCTCTCCCTATACAACCACAAACGCTTTCCTTTTGCATCTTTGAACGCGCCTATTTATACTGGCTACCACCACGTCATGACTTACACTCATTGCCAGATCTCATTCAGCGGGAGAAATAACATCTCGTTCAGTAAGAAGATAATTTACATAGAAAAATAAAATAACCAGAGATAGTAAAATCAAAAGGAAAGTGAATCGAGAGTATACGTTACAACGTCAGCTAACTTATCTAACTATACAAACGTAGAGATAAAAACAATGCACACACCTCATATAATTATGTCGTAAAAAGAACTATTTGGAAATGACTAAGAAAACAAAACAAAAAAAAAAAAAAAGGCGAAAAATTTCGATAGGTCCGGATCCTGTTGAGAGTGTCCCATGTATTCCCCTTGAGCATATAAGAAAATTCTGTACATAGACAAATGTCGAAATATGGCGAGGGCAAAACTGTACCAGAAACAGGTGCTAAAGTTTGAGCTGCACCTGGGAGTTAGGAAGCAGGGCCCTACAAAATAGGAAGCAGGGCCCCGTCCTAGTTAGGGCCCTGCTTCCTATTTTTGAAATATTTTTTCTAAAAATGTCGAACTTGTTAAATGTTCAAGACGCGAGTAAAAAGTAAAAGTTATGTTAATGCCCTACTCCGCAGAAATGCAGAATGAAATACGAACCAGCGCAGAATGAATGAGTATCAGATAGTGAATGTTACAATACGAAGATACTTTGAGGGTTGGGCTTAGAAAAATTTCTTTGAAGGCTAAATGATCAGAGGACGTTTCTGCAACAAAGCACAAATGACTAACTACCTCTATATCCTTTCGGTACATTCAGAAAGGTCACGGAGGTTAGGCATATCCACATATAGTTCCATATGCATCTCTCCGTTGTTTCGGACAATCCCTTTCCTACGTATAAGGGGAGTGCGTTATTCTGCATTTTTCTTGGCTGCATGGAATACTGTATGTTATTAAATCTTTAAAAAATAAATACTAATGTGAATGTGCGTAACATTTTTCAGTTACAAGTTTCAACAAATTTATTCACGCGTTGTGCATTTCTCCTCAGGGCCGAATTAAGACCTTCCCGATGCACACAGCGACGTGAAACCTTTGCCCTTAGTGAGTCACTGCCTTAAAATCTGTTCGTCTCTCTCTTTCTCTAAACCTTTACCCTTGGTGACTCACTGCCTTAAAATCTGTTCGTCTTCCGGCCTCTGTTTCTGACCAAGTGGAAATCATACGAGACAAAAGTAAAACTATTTTATAAGCCTCTCTCTTTCTCTATACCTTTACCCTTGGAGAATCACTGCCTTAAAATCTGTTCGTCTTCCAGCCTCTGTTTCTGACCAAGTGGAAATCATACGAGACAAAAGTAAAACTATTTTATAAGCCTCTCTCTTTCTCTAAACTTTTACCCTTGGTGAGTCACTGCCTTAAAATCTGTTCGTCTTCCAGCCTCTGTTTCTGACCAAGTGGAAATCATACGAGACAAAAGTAAAACTATTTTATAAGCCTCTCTCTTTCTCTAAACTTTTACCCTTGGTGAGTCACTGCCTTAAAATCTGTTCGTCTTCCAGCCTCTGTTTCTGACCAAGTGGAAATCATACGAGACAAAAGTAAAACTATTTTATAAGCCTCTCTCTTTTTCTAAACCTTTACCCTTGGAGAATCACTGCCTTGAAATCTGTTCGTCTCCCAGCCTCTGTTTCTGACCAAGTGGAAATCATACGAGACAAAGTAAAACCAGTGATGTAGTTCTAGTTAAAAAAGGGCCTTAGCGGTGAACTGATTAAGTAGAAACGCCTTGGCAAGGAGACTCAAAGTTTTAAAAGCATTGCAAATTCTGATTTGCTATTTTTATTATTCAGTATATATAATCAAATTTTAATCGCTAATTATTTATATTTAAATCGCAATTTTTAATAAAGAAAAAGAATGTTCAGTCATATCCTAAAAATATGGAGGGTTTTTCTTTTAAGTAATGCTCTATCATTTCACATGATTACAAATGTTCAGGGTGATTACTACTTGATTCACACTGAATAGATGTAACTACTACAGTCACATTGAATAAATGTGAATAATATAGTCACATCTATTCTGCAGTGTCACAAATATGCTTTTTTTTCTGAGATTTTAGGAGATATCTGTTGTATAATTCTTAAGGAATAAGGGAAAGAGTAGCTTATAGTAAAAATATTCTTCGCACGCATAAATGGCCTGTCACTTAATCTTAATGGCTGCATAATTTCTCTTTGCAGTTTTTCTCCGAGCAATGAAATAATTTTGAGGACTACCGTCTAGACAATGGACTTTATATTCTCTTTACGCCGCCCCGTTGGCCGAGTGGTCAGAGTTGTAGGTTTCTGGTTAGTGGTCTGAGCTCCGCATGAAACATGGGTGAGTGCGCCTCCCCCTCCCTAAAACAGGGACGGCCAACGGCATATAGCCCTTATAGCAGCACACGGTGAAAGTTGAACCCTGAAACAAACAAACAAACTCTTTACCCTCATAATCCATGAGATGTCCTATTGTGTGATCCGACGGTTTAATCTCATCCTTGGCGTACGAATATTTCGGATATGATTGAATGTAAAACCCAGTATTCGCTATTTCGAAAATATGATCATCTAAAAAATTTCTTTACCCACCTACCGCAACCGCCTACGTACGAAAAGTACCTTAGCTCCGTTAAGCCTAGAAAAACAGTTCCTCAGCGCCGCTAAGCCGCGCTAAGGCCCTACTACACCCCTGAGTAAAACTATATAAACCTCTCTCTCTCTCTCTCTCTTAGGGCCGCGGGTGGCCGAGTAGGCAACGTTCATGACTGCCACGGGAAGGGCCTCAGGTTCGATCTCCTAAATACCCGCCGTGCGTCGGATGGGCACGTTAAGCCGTCGGACCCCGGGTACTGGCCCCCGGTAATAAATAAGGGTGTCTTCCTCCCCCTTTCTAACTCGCTTCCGTATCACTTTCCTATCGGGCACTCTAGCCCAAATCTCCTAGTTTCCTATTTCTAAGGGTTGTTTAAGACCTGGGGTCAGACACTTCCTTCCTAAAATCTCTACTCATGATCTCTCTCTCTTATTTGCCTAGGCATGCCTCCTGGGCCCTTTGTAATTAATGGTGTGCCCCAAGGCTATAGCTCCTATAGACCCCCTTAATACAGTCCCGTTTCTCCCCCTCCCTTCATCCGGGGTCCAAAAAACCCAGGAAGTATGGTGGCGGAAATACTGCGGTCGGGGTTAACAGCAAAACATTCTAAAAAAAAAAATGCCGAGCGTCATTTTTTGTTAAGAATCCTAAGTTTTGTGTGTGTGCCCGAGCGCGCGTGTGTGTGTTTTGGGGGAGAGGCATAATTGGATTGGCATACCTTCATCGGAGAGAGATTCCGGTTCCCGCAAAAAATAATTTGGAACAGGGATAGTTAAGAACAACAGAATGGAAAAGAAAATTGACGTTAAGGAACAGTTTAGCCCTTACGAGAACACGCTCTTCCCCCATACTTTCAAAGGCATCGTAATTTTCATTTTGTGAATTGAACCTGTCTTGTTGCAGCTTATTACTTAGATAGTTATTGGAAAATAATATTAATAAAGTTGAGGATATAAAACGGGAGAAGCGAAAAATCGTTTAAAGGTGCAAAATTGAGAAAAAAAAAATAATAACGCGAATTAAAGGATGCTAGTCGGTAAAAAAATATCTTGACCAAGCAATAACAGAAATGTTATTTCATTTTATTCCAAATATTTCCCATGGTCTCCCGCGATAACACACACACACACACACACACACACACACACAATTCCACGTTTTTGTCCCACTGCAAATATTTCTGCATCAACGGAAATTGTTTCCTTCTCGGTTGTTTTTCTGCTGAGATGTCGCGTCTTTTTCTTTTTTTTCATTTTCCCATACATCATTATTTCACGACAAAGGTAGTTATTATGTGTTGATTGGATGTTTGGCATCACCTGGAAAAAGATTGGCCCTGACGCACGAATTTGCGGCAGAGTAGGCATCATGATTTTTTTCCCTCTGCTAATTCCCTCGTGAGTCAACCGCAAGAGGGCGCTACAGTCGTCTACGAAAAGAATCGGGAGTTCACCCGAAATTACAGACGAACACAGGCATGTCCACGCTCGTTATGGTCCTTAACGGCTTTATTTATTCATTTATTTATGGACTTTTTTAATCCTTGCCTGCTCTGAAGGAAACGAAAAGATGTTCACAGATCTCAGAAATTTCGAGTGGAAATGTTTACAGCAAATCTGTCGTGATGTTAGGAAAAAACAAAATCAATTTTTGTTTTCTTGATTACTTGTAAGGTAACTGAAGTGAAGTTTCTTATTCACACCAAGTTTCCGCTGTGTTATACACATCGTGATGATGTGACCTTGACAATTGCTGTTATTAGTGAAATAATATTTGCGCCAGACAGTGACGTAGCTAGCCACTTAGGTTCCGCGATCCTCTATATTTTTTCTGAGTGTGACATGTGAACAAACAGGGCCTGCCTTTGCCTTTAGCATAGGCGAGCAAGAAGTTGCCTAGGGCCTGCCTCCATTTCTTGGGACCGCGTTGTTTAATAATCACATCTTCACATGTTGGTTTTCTATCATCCAATTTTAAATCGTAATCACTAAAAACAAAGAAATGCATGTTATCACAAAAACAAAGGAATAATTAAAAGGACTAAAAAGATAAACAGCCGAAGTGCACCTTTTTCCCACTTTTACTTTACGATGCAGTTACGTGAAGCTACGTGAAAGAGCGTTCTTTCTTCCTTTTGCTTTGCAGTGAAGGTTGGTATCTTTTCCGCTGGCTTTTTTTTTAGGAAGGGGGCGGTTAACGACCACTGTGAGCACCTCCATGGAATATAAGCAGTCGCCCTTTCCTAATTGAGGGCCACTGGTTCCAGGGAATGGAGAGAGCTAGTGCCGTAAGATAAACACAACATCCATGCCTCACCGGGATTCGAACCCGGACCCATCTCGGACGAATGATCAAAAGCCGATCGCTCAGACCACTGCACTGTGACAGCGCCCAAACTGAGCGCTGCACATTTAGGTCGAAAACCCATTCCCTAGTTTATTTATTTATTTAATTATTATTTTATTTATTCATTTATTTATTCATTTATTTATTTATTTATTCATTTTTATTAATTCATGTATTTTTTTGAAGAAGGAGCACGTTTTATTTTGCCATATACTTTCGGGTGAATCTTTTCTTTTTTTTTCCTCTCCGTCCCCTCTCCCAGCACAAGGCGTCACAGGACAGACTGACACTGTAAGGAGTAAACGCTGGCGACAGCCATCGGCGAGCTGGCTTTGTAGTATGTTTTATTGGGGCAATAGAAGTGTCCACCGTCTATAGAATTCACAATGCGTGTTGGGCAGACTGGAGACTTGTTGGAACCGTAGCTAGCAGTTTAATTGGATTACGGATTTACGGCCGGGAGTAGTATCACGCGGTAAACAAGAGGTTCTCAGAATTTCACTGGAACGGGTAGGAATCTTGACCCCTAACGAATGGAAGATCAAAATGTTAATTTTCCGACCAGTAAGATCTACACTGGGGAATTTAATTCAGGGAGGCTTGCGTTTGCCAGCTAGTGATTGGATGATGGGATATTTTGAGGTAGTGTGGGTCTTCTTGGGGGTCGTCGAAAGATTTTTACAAGGGAAGAAAAGAACTTCGTCACTTTCATTCTTTTCACTTGTTCTTCTAAGTCGAGGTGCTTGACTTGCACTTTTTTTTTATTACTGGTGACTTGTCACTTGGGTTTTTTTTTTTTTTGTGGTCCAAAACGTGGACGCAGCCATGATGTATCAGAGACTGGCAGCATGACGAGAGCCCGCACCAAGTTTGACGGACCGGGGCAGACATCGCAGACCAGTACCCTCGGTGGAGGAACCACGATAACAGTGTTTGGCGGACGAGAATTCTCCCGGTTCAGGAGTGGTCAGCAGCGCGATATCTAGGCCAGATTCGGAGGTTAAGGTAGGAAATCCATCCTATTCTTTCTTTTGGTGTCCCCTCATACAATGTTTATCGGATCAGTCCATACGAGTCTTCCGTTAGAGTAAATAATTTTATGAGCAAATAAGTAATTTAGTACAGGTTCCTGTCAGAGAGTCTTAAATCATTTTTTGCTAGTATCATGAGCGTATATTTATTATTATGCCAAATCATAACCAATAAATTGCTTTTGTTGTTAATTTTGTCTCAGTTCTATGATGAGTGTGTCGTTAACTACAATATGTGTGCTCAACCCTAGATTATTTGGAGAATATATATAACTTTTGGAACCGGAACTTAGAAAATCACTTCACTTATGCTTTTTATTTTAAATCTAGACGTTACCAAAAATATTGCGGCACACAGCGGACCCTTTGACTCCCAGAGGAAAATCTGCTGTGTGAAACACAACGCCCCGTCAGTGGATTCTGAAGCTGCTTCAGCCCTAAATCAGGGAATCGCAGAATCACAATCCACTCGACACCCCCTTGGCTCCCAATATTACGCCGGGTGAACCCAATTAGGAACCCGAGCGATAATAGCACCAACGGGGTGGCCCGCTTGCTTGTGAAAACACACATTTCCCGGTATCGAACGTATACATTTGCCGGTATCTGCTCTGGAGACAAATGTTTTCCCAATTAAGATACACCGACGGAATTTATCGCTGCAACTCTGTCGTCTTGACATGCGCTTCAGCTCTACGACCCATCACATATATCCCTCCCTCCTCTCTTGAAAAAGGGCTGGGACGGAATCCTTAGTTTTCGGGTCAGCCGGTAAACTACGCTTGAAGGAACTCACTGTAGAATAAGGGATTCTCATTTAATTCCAAACGACGTGTGGAAGAATCATCACACATTTTTCCAAGCAAAAAAGGAATTTTTATTAATTCCAGACGATGTGTGAAAGGATCATCACACATTTTTCGAATAACCCAACGGGCAATAGATCCATTTCCACAATCGGGTAACAATGTGAAAACATAAATTTCTGCTCCGGAGCCGAATGCTTGCCCAATAAGCTACACCGACGGAATTCATCGCTAAAACTTTGCTTGACATGTGTTTCGCCTCTGTAGTACGTCACAGGCTTTAGAAGTTAAATGGCAATGGTGATGACAAGGGCCGCCTCTAGAATGTGTGGGGCCTCGGGAAAATATTCTTTGTGGGGCCCCTGTCTGTATAAACAACTGATTAAAGAGTGTATCATCAAATTCATGGGCACGAATGAGGTGTATTAATCTATCGATGAATATTTAGAAATTAGAATAACGTTTAGTGAAGAGGTGCTTACGTATTTGTTTATTGTCCAATTAATGTCCCCTTGAAAATTTCAGGCAGTAATCACTGCATTCCTACAATGTGACCTCCTTCAATGTTGACCATGGTCTTTCTTGGAATTTACATAATATCCAATACCACCAGTGTCTTCCATAGCGCTCAACAATGAAACAAATGTCGAAAAGGAGGGTTTTTCCACTTTTCTTCAGAATCCCAAGGAGGACTTGTTGATTTTGGCAGCAAGCTGTATTGCAAGGTCTCACATTGAGATGAACGCACTGATATGAAATATGCGGGAGGTGGGCTGAAATCCGGACTACAAAACGGAGCCCTTCTTTCATATACCAGATTTTGCATATTTGGGTGTTCTATTCATAGACCATAAAACAAAAATGAAATACAAAATTCACAAATTGTCACAAGTTTATTCTTGAATTTATTTTTGTTGCCTTCATTTCCCTAAACTACTTGATTATATGCAGCCGCGGATGGCTTAGTGGTAAGCGAGTCAGACTATCAATGCAAGGTCCTCAGGTTCGATCCTGGGCCGATCTTTCAGAGATGGTGTGATTTACTAACAATCGCTGAATATCGGACGAGCTCGTTAAGTGACGGCCCCCATGCTGGACCCACTGGTTAAATGGGTATCCTTTCCTATACCCCCTCCTGAAATTCTCTCATCCCCCTGTTTGCAACATCGTACTTGTACGGTGGCGCCATCTACTGTACTCTAATCTCACTACAAACTGTTCTGTTGAAGTCGCTAGACTTGCTCTCATTGTTTCTGTGTCCTGCCCAAAAGGCGATCTCGCTGTAGGTGGCTGGGACCTAAACTCTACTCACTGTGGACGAAAGTCCTACAAGAAAATGACAAATTCTACTTGATTATATTGTTGAAATCCAGATTTTCACATAATGTAAATATATCCTATTCACGGTCATCCCAAATTAGATAACCTTTCTTGAGTCTTTGTAGTTTCAAGGTAGTTTTTTTTTATTATTAATTTCAATTGACACATTAGAACAAAAATGGGCTATTTCTAGCATACTGCATTATGTCAGGTTAAAACTATTCTATCGTAAACTAATAATATTGTAAGTAAATAATACTTTCTAATTAAAAACTGTAGCTAATAATAAAAATATATGCGAGATCTGCAATAAGTAAAATATTTAATTAATTTAAAAATTTCAGTGACTGCGAAAAATTTGAAAGTTCACCTGTTGCATTTTATTTGCTGTTTACGTAGGACAGCCAACAGTTGCTTGTTTTGTGCTTATCGAGACAGATGTTTTTAATATTTTCAACTTCCTGTTACCCGGCGGTTGAGAAGTTTCTACATGCAAAATAAACTCTGAGATCATGAATGAAATACATATAACACAAATTTTGAAGATGACAATCCCTTTTTTTTTTTTTTTTTTTTTTTTTTTCGGTGTAAATATGACAAGGATGGTAAGTCAGACAATATGCAAAAACTTGAAAATTTCCTTGTCCTGGAGCGGAAATCGAATCCGCGTCTCCCAGATAGCGCCCGGGTGTACTACCCACTACACCACCCAGAACAACCAAGTCCCAAGTTTCCGATTTATTTGAATATAACATACCCGGGCTCTATCTGGGAGACGCGGATTCGATTTCCGCTCTAGGACGACGAAATTTTCAAGGGTGTGTAGTTAACCACTACACCACCCAGAACGAGACCTGGTCGTTCTTGGTAGTGTAGTGGTTAGCATACTCAGGCACTATCTGAGAGACGTGGGTTCGATTCCCGCTCCAGGACGACGAAATTTTCAAGTTTTCGGATATTATCTGACTTGCCACCCTTGTCATATTTACTCCAAAAAACGGATTGTCGTCTTCAAAATTTATAAACTCTGAGATTTTCTAAACAGAGATTAAGTGTTTGAAAGGTGGCGAGGCCGCCCCGGTGGCGCAGTGGTCTAAGGCGTTGGCCTCTGATCATTCGTCCGTAAGGGGTCCGGGTTCGAATCCCGGTCAGGCATGGATGTAGTGTTTGTCTTACGGCACTGGCTCTCTCCCTTCCCTGGAACCAGTGACCCTAAATTAGGGACGGGCGACTGCTTATAGCCCATTGAGTTGCTCACGGTGGTCGTTAAACCTCCAATCAAAAAAAAAAAAAAAAAAAAAAAAAAAAGGTGGCGAGGAGATCTATGTATGGTAAACAGAAAGCAGCGGGCGGTAGAAAGAAAAACGGAAACATTATTTTCTTCGTGAAATTTGACCTGCCTGTAAGGGGAACCACGTGATGCTGTCAAAAATAGGTAATTCCTCGTTTTTCAGTGAATAGTACATATTTTGTTTGCTGGTAACAGCACTGAAGTTCGATGCATGCGGTTTCTCCAAAATCGTTTTTTTTTTTTATTGATTTGAGGTTTAACGACCACCGTGAGCAACTCAATGGGCTATAAGCAGTCGCCCGTCCCTAATTTAGGGTCACTGGTTCCAGGGAAGGGAGAGAGCCAGTGCCGTAAGACAAACACAACATCCATGCCAGACCGGGATTCGAACCCGGACCCCTTACGGACGAATGATCAAAGGCCAGCGCCTTAGACCACTGCGCCACCGGGGCGGCAAAATCGTTTTTCGTAATATATGGTTAAAATAACAAGGTAGAATACTACAAAGCTAAAAGGATATATAGAAACTTTTTTTTTTTTTTGGAGGTTTAACGACCACCGTGAGCAACTCAATGGGCTATAAGCAATCGCCCGTCCCTAATTTAGGGTCACTGGTTCCAGGGAAGGGAGAAAGCCAGTGCCGTAAGACAAACACAACATGCATGCCTCACCGGGATTCGAACCCGGAACCCGTTCGGAGGAATGATCAGAGGCCATCGCTTAGACCACTGCTTTCAAGAGACAGACAAAGTAAGATGTGTACTTGCTTATTTTTTTTTTTTTTTTTTAGGTTTAACGACCACCGTGAGCAACTCAATGGGCTATAAGCAGTCGCCCGTCCCTAATTTAGGGTCACTGGTTCCAGGGAAGGGAGAGAGCCAGTGCCGTAAGACAAACACAACATCCATGCCTGACCGGGATTCGAACCCGGACCCCTTACGGACGAATGATCAGAGGCCAACGCCTTAGACCACTGCGCCACCGGGGCGGCCATTGAAACTTTAAAATAATACAAATTTCCGGTATATGCGGAACTTCGTATTATGTGACCTCGTTATACGGAGTAGGATCCAAACCTTCGGGGAACAGCGCCTACCCGTGACAACACAAGTATGTAGTTTAAGTTACGGCGTCTGAAATACATTCCGCCATCCCTGCCCTCCGTAGTTAAAATGGTTTGGCCAACGGAAAGTGATTGAATGCGCGCGCAGACGTTTGTTGCTGTGGTTAGTCGTCTGTCTGCTGCGATGTGAGAAACAAGGCTTTTGAAGAGCAAAGCTGTAACATTAAATTTTGTCAGCGTTTTCGTAAAACAGCTGCAGAGACCTTAGAAATGCTTTCGAAGGTGTACGGTCACTCTACGATGGCGAGATCCAAATTGTAAGACTGGTATCGGCGTTTCAAAGAGGGCCGAGAATCCATCGCAGATAATCAGCTCTGAGGTCGACCTGTGACTACACGTCGCCGAACCTCTGAGGAAATCGCTAACGCAACTAACTTATCGGAGACCACATGCCAGCGCATTTTGATGGGGATCTTAACACGCACCGCGTGTGTCAGCATATTGTTAATCGCCTTTTGACCTCTGAACAAAAGGATGAACGGATGCGGATATCGAGCGAATTAATCAACAAAGCCGATCCTACGTTTTTCGATAACATCATCACAGGTGATGAAACGCGATGCTACTTGTTTGATAATCAGCCAAAACGTGCGTCTTCAACATGGAAATCAGCGTCTTCGCCGCGATCAAAGAAATTTAGGCAGGATCGCAGCAAAGGGAAAGTCATGCTGGAGATGTTTTTTGATTCTCACGGCATTGTCCATTCCGAATTTGTTTCTGAGGGCACAACAGTTAACAAGGAACGCTATCTGGGCATTTTACGTCGCTTACGGGAGTCAATTCGTCGTAAACAGCCGAAGATGTGGCGAAGTGGACAATGGTACCTTCTCCATGACAACGTGCCTGCACGTCGGTCCCTACTGGTAACGGAGTTTCTCGCCAGAAATCGAGCTAACGTGCTTCCACATCCAGCCTATTTATTAACGCGCGGGTTCCATATTGGGTTCACCCGGCATAATATTGGGAACCAATGGGGTGTCGAGTGGATTGTGATTCTGACGCAGCTTCAGGATCCACTGACGGGGCGTTGTGATTAACACAGCAGATTTTCCTTTGGGAGCCAAAGGGTCCGCTCTGTGCCGCAATGTTTTCGTGAACGTCTAGAATTTAAAAGCATAAGTGAACGGATTTTCTAAGTCCCTGCCGTAAAATATGCCCATTCTTTAAAAATGCAGGGTTGAGCACACAATTTCTAACTTGCGAAACACTCATGATAGAACTTAGACAAATTAAAAAGTAAACAATAACCACATGAGGCGATGGATCCTTCTTGCCAGCAGGGTACTCTTCAAGCTGGTGGGGGTGGCATTCTCGTCTGGAGACTGTTTACGTGGACTGAAATGGGACCCCTGGTACGTGTGACATCATCCCTCACAGGTCAACGTTACCGGGATATCCTGGACGACCATATGCTCCCGTTTGTGCGTCTTCAACATCCCACTGGGGACCTCATCCTACAAGACAATGCACCGTGCCATCGCTCCCGAATTGTATCCGAATGGTTGGATGAACACTCCCACCGACGTGACCTCGCTTCCTTGGCCAGCTAGGTCACCAGACCTCAATCCCATCGAGCACATCTGGGATGCCATCGAGAGAGATGTTCGAGGCTCTGAACCCACTCCATCAAATCTTCGTGAACTGTGGGAGCTTATTCAGGAATCATGGATCCGTATGGCTTCCCAACGCTTCCGGTGTCTTGTCGAGTCCATGACGAGACGAATCGCCGCAGTCATCAGGGCGAAAGGTGGTACTACACGTTACTAGACAGCTATCTCTAATTCAATTGCTCTTCAGTGTATATATACATATTTAACAAAATTTATACACAGATGATATATATATATATATCATCATATATATATATATATATATTAATGTATGCATCTTCAATACCGCAGGATTTCAGAGCCGTGGTAACTGCTGATGGTTTCACCGAATCAAAGGCTTTTTCATAATCGATAAAAGCCATGCACAATGGAGTTCATATTCCCTCGCTCTTTCAATTAGTTCTCTCAGTACGTGGATATGATCTATTGTGCTGTAGCCACTCCTGAATCCAGCTTGTTCTCTCGGTTGAGCCATGTCCAGTGTTACCTTCAAGCGGTGTGAAAGAACTTTAGTGAAGATTTTATAAACCACTGATAGGAGGCTGATAGGTCTGTAGTTCCTGAGATCCTCAATGTCACCTTTTTTATGTAGCAGGATCATTGTAGCATTGTTCCAATCCTCAGGAATCTTCCCTTCATTAAGGCATCGAGTGAAAATTTGGGCGAGTACTGTTTCAATTTCTCCACTTGCTTCTTGTATGATGTCTATAGTAATTCCATCTTCTCCTGGAGCTTTCCCCCGCTTCATGTTCTTGATTGCATGTGCAACTTCTGCTGGGAGGACTGGAAGAACTCTGGTACCTTTCATGATGTCTGGAGTACATGTATCATCCCTTTCATATAATTTGGAGTAGAAATCTTTCACTCTTGTCAAAATTTCGCCTCTATTTCTTGTTATAGAACCATCTTCTTTTCTCAGAGCCATAATCTGTTTTCTTCCCTTACTGAGATGTCCCTTTGCTATCTTTAGGCTTTGGTTGTTTTCAATTGCTTTCCTCACTAGCTCACAGTTGAATTTCCTTACGTCTTCAGTGATACTTTTTCGTGCTGTCTTGCATAGCTCTATATATTCCACTTTGGAAGTCACATCTTCTTTAGTTGTCCTCATCTCTCTTCTTTTTTGCATCAACATTTTGGTTTTTCCTGATAATTTGTTTACATGCAACTTGTTCTTAGACCCAGCTAATTTTGTTGCTGTTTCCATAAGAGCTTTGGTTACTTTTCTGTTAACTTCCGAAATATCCACTTCTTCCGATGTTAGGCCTTCTAAAGCAGAGAATCTGTTCTTCAGTTCGAACTTGAAAGTATTATGGTGTTTTTTAAGGTTGGTTATGTCAATACATTTTGTTTGTCTTATGAGCTTGCTACGTTCCAGTTTAGTGTTGAGGTGCATCTTACATCTCACCAATCTATGGTCACTACCTGTGTTGAACTTGTTTAGCACACTGCAGTCTTCGATGACGAATTTTTTGTTACACATAATAAAATCAATTTCACTTGTCGTCCCAATTGGATGTCTCCATGTCCATTTCCTGTGTGGCTTTTTCTTGAAAAAGGAATTCAAGATGAAAAATCCTTCTGCCTCTGCAAACTCAACGAGAGTATTTCCACGCTGGTTTCTGTTGCCGTGACCGAATTTACCTACTGAAGTTTCATTCTGTTGCTGGTGCCCTATTTTTGCATTGAAATCTCCCATAATTATCTTCAAGTGCTGCTTACCTTTATTATTTAGATGACGAATTTCCTCATAAAATTCTTCAATTTCTTCTTCAGGATGACTTGTGGTGGGTGCATAAGTTTGAATAATCTGAGCCTGGTATCTTCTCGATAGTTGGATAACGAGTCGTGCAGCTCTGTCCGAGGAACTTTCAACTTCTACCACTTTATCCTTCAGTTTCTTGTTTATTATAAATCCAACACCACTAGTTCTGCCAGTATCTGTCCCACGATAATAGAAGAGATGTCCACTTTTCAGTTCAATGAGATCTTCTCCTTTTCTCCTTACCTCACTCAGCCCGACGATGTCCCACTTGATCCTTTGTAGTTCCTCTTCCAATTCAAGAAGCCTTGAATCAGAAGATAGGGAGCGTCCGTTGTAGGTAGCCAAGGTCAGCATCAAATGGCAGCCTAGTCCGGTCCTCCGGGGATTCTTAGCACCCTCTGCCTTCATGTCGCACTGGCCGCTGCCTTGGCCAGGTACATTCCAGCTGCCGGAGACTGAGGGCCAAGATTTAAGTTGTAGAGTCATTTTGGAGGTGTTTGGCCATAACTCACCACGCTGGCCAAGCGGGTTGGTGAGTGTGGGATAGCATTTCCTCTGATCCCGATGGTATAGTTATACCGCTATTTGCGGTCGTCAGAGCCCCTTTAGTGGGAACAGGATGCACCACGAGAAGGCGGGGTTGACATTTGTCAAGGAGAGGCTGTGATGTTACGCATCACCTGACCTTACATCCCATATATATATATATATATATATATATATCATCATCATCATCATTGTCAACCATTATCAATCCACTGCTGGACGAAGGTCTCCCCAAGTTTCCTCCACAACGGTCTGTCTTGTGCCAGTCTCCTCCATGTCACCCCTGCATACTTTCGAATTTCATCCACCCATCTCCCATGTGGTCTTCTTCTGGGTCTTTTCCTGTCCCTTGGAATCCAATCTAAAATTTCGGCTGTCCATCGATGATCTGTCCTTCTGGCAGTATGTCCAGCCCATTGCCATTTCAGGGATTTAACTCTGATCATGATGTCTTCCACTCTTGTCATTTTTCGGATCCACGAGTTCCTCTTCTTATCTCTCCTGGTTACACCAAGTATGCACCTCTCCATGCTTCTTTGAGTTGTCTGCAGCCTTTGTATGTCTCTTTTAGTTAAGGTCCACGTCTCTGCACCATACGTAAGCACTGGAAGGATGCATTGATCAAACACTTTTCTTTTAAGACATAATGGCATATTGCTCTTGAAAATTATGCTGTTTCTTCCAAAAGCTCTCCAGGCAAGTTTTGTACGCCGATTAATTTCTTCATCAATGTGACCCTCACTTGATATCTGCTGTCCAAGATAAACGTACGTGTCTGTTATCGATTGATGGAGAAAAGCTGGATATATATATATATATCGTAAGGAAATTCAACTGTGAACTAGTGAGGAAAGCAATTGAAAACAACCAAAGCCTAGAGATAGCAAAGGAACATCTCAGTAAGGGAAGAAAACAGATTATGGCACTGCGAAAAGAAGATGGTTCTGTAATAAGAAATAGAGGCGAAATTTTGACAAGAGTGAAAGATTTCTACTCCAAATTATATATGAAAGGAATGGTACATGTACTCCAGACATAATGAAAGGTACCAGTACCAGAGTTCTTCCAGTCCTCCTAGCAGAAATTGCACATGCAATCAAGAACATGAAGTGAAGAAAAGCTCCTGGAGAAGATGGGATTATTGTAGACATCATGCAAGAAGCAAGTGGAGAAATTGAAACAGTACTCGACCAAATTTTCACTCGATGCCTTAATGAAGGGAAGATTCCTAAGGATTGGAACAACGCTACAATGATCCTGCTACATAAAAAAGGTGACATTGAGGATCTCAGGAACTACAGACCTATCAGCCTCCTATCAGTGGTTTATAAAATCTTCACCACAGTTCTTTCACACCGCTTGAAGGTAACACTGGACATGGCTCAACCGAGAGAACAAGCTGGATTCAGGGGTGGCTACAGCACAATAGATCATACCCACGTACTGAGAGAACTAATTGAAAGAGCGAGGGAATATGAACTTCCATTGTGTATGGCTTTTGTCGATTATGAAAAGGCCTTTGATTCAGTGAAACCATCAACAGTTACAATAGCGTAACTGTTGATTTCGAAACTGTCGTAATCCCCTATTTCTTTCATGAGTTACAATGGCTTTGAAATCCTGTGGTGTTGAAGATGCATATATTAATATTATTAATAACATCTATGAAAATGCAAGTGCAAAGATTCGGCTGTTTGAGAATACAACACACATAAAAATTGGAAAGGGAGTGAGACAAGGTGACCCCATATCTCCCAAGCTCTTTATTGCCACATTGGAAAATGTCTTTCAATCACTGAACTGGGAAAACAAGGGGATAAAGATTAATGGAGATTATCTAACTCACCTTCGTTTTGCTGATGACCTAGTCATTTTTGTAACTACCCCATCAGAGCTACAGAGTATGATCCAGGAACTTGCTGACAAGAGTAAAGAAGTGGGATTAAAAATGAACTTTCAGAAGACAAAAGTGATGTACAATGCTTTTACACGAAATGAAGATTTATCGATTGATGGAGAAAAACTGGAGATAACTGATACGTACTTTTATCTTAGACAGCAGATATCAAGTGAGGGTCACATTGATGAAGAAATTAATCGGCGTACAAAACTTGCCTGGAGAGCGTTTGGAAGAAACAGCATAATTTTCAAGAGCAATATGCCATTATGTCTTAAAAGAAAAGTGTTTGATCAATGCATCCTTCCAGCGCTTACGTATGGTGCAGAGATGTGGACGTTAACTAAAAGAGACATACAAAGGCTGCAGACAACTCAAAGAGGCATGCAGAGGTGCATGCTTGGTGTAACCAGGAGAGATAAGAAAAGGAACTCATGGATCAGAAAAATGAGAAGAGTGGAAGACATCATGATCAGAGTAAAATCCCTGAAATGGCAATGGGATAGACATACTGCCAGAAGAACAGACCATCGATGGACAGTCGAAATTTTAGATTGGATTCCAAGGGACAGGAAAAGATCCAGAAGAAGACCACATAGGAGATATGTGGATGAAATTCGAAAGTATGCGAGAGTGACATGGAGGAGACTGGCACAAGACAGACAGTTGTGGAAGAGGCTTGGAGAGACCTTCGTCCAGCAGTGGATTGATAATGGTTGACAATGATGATGATATGTATATCTGTGTATAAATTTTGTTTTATTCTTTGGAACATTAGTTTACCGATTTTGAAATCAAATAATTGTTTAAAAGATAAAATTCCATAATTGTTAGGGTTGACATGAATTTGGTGAGAAGTGAAAAGTGAGAACTTGATATGAGAAGTAGAATTTCTTTTTAAGTCTAATAACCTTAAGTATTTATTCTGCAATATTTGTAGTTTATTGATATTGGTTTCAGTGGTTTGCCCCCATGTGGAAAAGCAATAGTTAATATGTGATTGTATGAGTGTGTAGTATAAAAGTTTAAGTATCTTAGTAGTTAGACTTGCTGTAATTTTGCTTACAATCCCCATATTTTTAGAGATTCGATTTGCAATTGAATCTATATTGTTATTCCATCTTAGGTCAGAATTTAAAATAATTCCCAGATAGTCAAAACTTTGTACTGTATCGATTGGTACATTATTCAAAAGTAATGTAGAACTTGTGTTTGGGATATTTTCTGTCTAGTAAAGACAAGAAGTTTAGTTTTACTAACATTTATTATAAGTTCACTGTACACTGCTGGCCACCCAAAATGCAACACCAAGAAGGAAGCATCCGATTGGCCTGAAATTCGCAACATGCGTCGCCCGCGAGAGGACATGCAAACGATTAGCATTGCAGGGCATATGCAAATCATGTGCGCCCGGCACGCCACCGAGCAGCACTATAAGAAGGGTGCACAGAAGGTGGGGTGTAAGTAGTGGAATTGTGTTGTGCTTCCGGACCTGTACGTGGGAAGCTTCCTGATGCCTCCTCGCAGAATACGGCTGTCATTCCAGCACGTTTTGGAGTTCGACAGAGGACGAATAGTGGCTTATCGCGACAGCTGTTTATCGTACCGAGACATGGGACGACATCCAGCCACAGTGAGGCGAGTATAGATTCGGTGGGTGCAGGAGTGACGGACGGACCGACGTGAGAGATCGCCGCAGCCGCGGCACACCACCAAACGAGAGGACTGGCATGTTGTGCGGCGGGCATTGACGGCTCGCACCGCCACATCACGAACGTTAGCGCAGGAATTAGGGTGTGTTGCGCAACAACCTGTGCAGCACGTACCGTTCGACGTCGTCTGCAGGAACGGGGACTTGTCGCACGGCGCCCATTGCTCCGATTACCATTGACGTTACACCACCGGCAAGCGCGACGGCAGCGGGCCGTTGAACGCCACACCTGGACTACGGAATGGCACTACATTGTCTTCCCCGACGAATCCCGCTTCTTCCTGTAAAAATACGATGGCGGATCCGCGTGTGGCGGCACCGCGGCGAGAGACTGTATGATGCCTGCATTATGCATCGCCATACCGGTCCGTCGCCTGGCGTTATGGTTTGGGGCGCATTTGGATATGACACCCGCACCCCTCTGGTACGCCTCGCCGGCTCAATAGCCACCGCTACATCTCCGACGTTTTGGAGCCTGTATTCCCCCTTACCTGCAGGACTTGCCAGCGGCCACGTTTCAAGAGGACAATCCGCGCTCGCACATGGCACGCATCGTGCAACAATTCTTCACGGCCCACCAGGTGTCACTGCTGCCGTGGCCCGGCAAGCTCCACCCACGGCTTTGTCTGATGAACTGCGGCAACGTGTGGAAACAGCCTGGACCGACATACCCCAACCCAAGCGCACATCCAAAGCCTCTTTCGTTCGATGCCGCGGCATGTAGCGGCCGTTGTTGCCAGTCATGGGGGCCACACGAACTATAGATGTCTGCGTGTTCCACAAGTCGCACGGGCCTGTAAGCTCAATCGTTTCATCTTTGTATCTGTTGTTATGTGTCCAGTAAATCTGGTTTTGCTATTTCGTGTCCTTCTTGGTGTTGCATTTTGGGTGGCCAGCAGTATATGTTAACCATTCTGAGTAAATAAAAATAACACTGAAAACTTTTTATAACATTTTATTACTCAAATATTAAATGTCGTTTGTGAACAAAATTGGGATTCGAAAGTTAATATTTCTGATAATTTGACTTCCTTTTCATTGTTTTGTTTCCTTCATGAACATGAAACCTAAACGTTCTTTTCAAAAGGAAATTTTGTTTTGAGATCCCATCTCTGAATGTAGGAAAATGTTCAACAAAATATTTTTCACTTCACATGAAAATCGACAAAGCAGATTTTTTTCTTTTCTTCTCACTCTTTCTTTCTTTCTTTTCTTTTCTTTTTTTTTTTTTTTTTGTGAAACGCAAAATTGTATCACATTTTTTGTCACACAACACAGCAAAATCCTGTCTTGCGGTTTTTGCAAATGTTGTTTTGGATAGTTGTCTACCAGATACAATGGATTTAGTAAGAATTTATTGTGTTAGAAGAACTGCGAAAATTCAAAAAATACATATTGTTTCTGAACAATATGTAGGGCTGGAAAGGATTATAAGTGAAACTTGACATTTCTTCTTTTTTTTTTTTTTTTTTTAATTGGAGGTTTAACGACCACCGTGAGCAACTCAATGGGCTATGAGCAGTCGCCCGTCCCTAATTTAGGGTCACTGGTTCCAGGGAAGGGAGAGAGCCAATGCCGTAAGACAAATACAACATCCATGCCTCTCCGGACGAATGATCAGAGGCCATCGCTTAGACCACTGCGCCACCGGGGCGGCACATTTCTTTAAGCAAAACTAATTATATCTTAAAAGAAAATATGAATCTTTGAGTTAATTATTTGTTTGTTTGTCTCTGTGCGTGTTCAGATTTTTTAATAAAACTATAACTGTGAGCTGCAGTACGCCCCTTTGTTACCTGCACACCCCCCTCCCCCCGCCTCAGCTGCAGGGGCTGCGGGGGTGGTAGTTATGACACTGTTTATTGTTACTTATACATTCATTTGCGTGAGATCTGTCGGCTCCTAAATAGTGCGGTGGGCGAAAATTGCTTTAACCTAAGTAGAAAAGTCATTTCTAAAATTATCCGAACTTTCCGAGTTGGGTACGATGTTAGAAATAATCTTGTCCGAAGGCAGATGTTACGGTGCGGGAAGCTGCCAGTACAAGCCTTTTAAAATCCTAGAGAACTCAGCTTCAGTCACGAAACGCACCGCTGCAATGCATTATGGGATTCCTCCTGCTGTTGTTGACTTGGCGGAAGTGCAGACAGAGGATTCAACCTTCTTAGCCGACTTATTGCTTCATTTGTAGCAGAAGGATTTCGAGATGATGGGTTTCGAACGACAATGGCGGAAAGAAAAGGCTGCATTGATAAGCCAACCGTGCGTGGCGGCTTTTCGCGCTACATTGACGTCTGCTTTCCGAACTGGGGAAAGAGATTTTATTCTCCTTGGGGCGTCGCCATATTGCAGGCAGGACGCATACGCTTTCCACCCAAAAGTGCAAATCATCCGAAAATTCGTAACCCACTGAACCAATAACTATTTTTTTGGGACGTAATAATAAGCATTCTAAACGCTCAGTTTATTTGTTCTATGATGAAATGTGTACAAAAGGAAACAAAAAAGAAATAAAAAAATGGAGCATCACTTAAGCAAAGTAGATTACCTTTGCAGTGAAAAATTACGCACATACACAACACTAAGACGTTCTCTGAGAGTCAGAGGTTAGCCCCTCAAAGAGATATCATCTGCCAAATCAATGTTACAGACGGTGTTCGAATTTACTTATCTTGATGCACCAAAAACGTCTGTGAGGAAAGGACTTTTTGCCGGCGGTGGCTTCGATTCCCCGTCTTCCGACTCCGGAGCGGGATATTCTCCCGACAGAACTACGCCGGCTAGGCTGATCACTGAGAATTGCAGTTTTTGTCTGTTGCGTCAAAATTGCTCTCAGCTGAGAAAAAACACGACCGTGCTTTAACTACTAGTGGCTTGCGTGAGAGCGTCGAAAACGAACATTCATCACTATTAATAGTTATGATAGCTTTTAGAAAACATTTAAAAAACTGTCATAACTAGAGATGATTCGTGGATTTATGGGTATCACACCAAAACTGAGGCCCGGTCTTCACAGTGGAAAACCCACAATTTACTCAAACAAGTTAGCTTTCCAACATACCAGAAATCATGCTCAAGTTATTACTCAAGTTATGAAAATAATGGCTGTGGAATACATCTCGCTCCTGTGCCCTGATCTTTGACCCCATTTCGATGATATTCAACATATTTGGTTCAGTATACCTCCGGAACAACATACTGAAGTTTTGTCGCAATAGAAGCATTTTTAGTCAAGTCATGAGGATAATGGCTGTGGAATAAATCTCGCTCCTCTGCCCTGACCTTTGACCCCATTTCGATGATATTAAACAGAATTAGTTCAGTGTATTTCCGAAACAACATACTAAAGTTTTGTTGCAATAAAATCATTTTTAGTCAAGTGATGAGGATAATGGCTGTGGAATAAATATCGCTCCTATGTCTTGACCTTTGACCCCATTTCTTCCATTTTCAATAGGGTTCGTCCCCAGGTTGTCCGCTACCACATACTAAAATTTAATCGAAATCGAACCATTTTTACGCTAGTTATCATGCGAGCAGACAGACGGACAGAACTGGAGCACATACGCTTCTTCAGCCAACGGCTGGAAAGTGTAAAAAAGCACGACGGAGCCACAGGAATGTCAAGACTCTCATGGTCGTTTTTTATAATCATGAGGGAATTGTTAATCGTAAATGCGCTCCATCAGGCCCGACAATCAACACGAAGTACTAATATCAAGTTTTGCGGCGTTTGAAGTAACGTAGTTCGTCGCAAAAGGCCGGCACTGTATGAAAGTAGCGAGTGGAAACTCCGCCATGGCAACGCGCCTGCCCCATGCATCAGCAGCTTCTTGGTAAGCAACACACTGCACATATCCGACAGCCACCGTATTCTCCAGAACTCGCTCACTGCGACCTTTTCTCTTCCCAAATATCAAATGCCACTTGAAAGGATGCAGATTTCAACATACAGAGGAGGATACAACAGAATGCGACGAAGCTGCTGTTCGCTATTTCAGAAGATGACTTCCAAAAATGCTTCAAGCAGTGAAGGCTTCGAAAGGGGAATACGATTGAGTTTCAAATCTGTAAGGCTTGTACTTTTTTTTAGACCTCGCCATATTCAGAATGGAAGCAGTCTCTCGTTGGCTTCACAATGAAACGATAAAACACGCACTTTTACGTTTTAACCAATGACGTTATTTGGGGATGGAGCTCAGTAAGTAGGCTGAGTTTCAATGGCTCAAATTCAGGGGTTCTCTGCTAATGTACACATTTTCTCTCCTAAAAAGGAACGTACAAATTAATGATGATTTATGGAAGACAAGATTGCAGTCTCACTTTTGGTCCCATTTAATTATTTCTATTTGGCCTAGATAATTTTAAAAGATCAGACAGAAACACTGCCAAGCTAACTTATCGTGCCATCTAGCGATAAATTGGGATACTTTCGAGTCAGATAAATTGAATTTTAAAAACCATTCTAACAAATTTTTCGGAATAATAACTGTGGCACATATTAGCTATGGGTCGCTTCTATTTGTGCTCAAAATTTCGAACACTACAAAGTAATAGTCTTCGAGAAAATGTGTACAAAATAATTTATATTGTAGATATAGGATGGAGTTCCTCTTACGCTCATTCAAAGATAGCCTTAAAAGTATATTAAGTGTGTTTCAGTGTTCAGGGAAACAGGCCTTCATATAAAGCTAGGTCAAAAAATTATGTGACACTGATGTGTTCATTTTGAAAGAAGCTGGTTCTTCGTTTTCCTTGTAGGCATCGGCGACTGGGTAACCAAGTTCTCATAACCTTTACTGTACGCAGTAATTGCAATTTAAAAATATATCGTCATGCTTACTTCCTTGAAAATAAATTACGAGAAAGCAAACTTTTCAACAAAACTCAAGAGAAGAAAAATCAATATCATAAAAAGTCCAAACAGGCATTATTTACCCCGCTTAATGGGACAATTTTACGACAAGTAGTTAAATTAAAGCTGTCTGTTTCAAACACAGTAATATGCCCAATGACGGGTAATGCTAGCAATCATCGATTCAATCTTAAATTTGCATAATTGCTTTTAGATGATTAATACTTTCCCCGAAACACACTTCGAAGCCGTCTGACAAATGTTCGCGGAACACCGACTGACAGAGAGTTGCAAGTAATGGTCAAGTGCGACTTTTAGGAAAGAGTTGGGAAAGACTTCCGGGTTCACTGAGGCGGCGGGGTAAACAGGTGCTATTCCACCAGAGGGAAGAAAGAAAATAACTCAGCAAACATTTTTCCGGCAGCATTTTTTTTTTTTTTTGCTTAAATGCATCTGCCATGTAACTTACGCTACGCCAAACCCATCCCACAATCTGCTTTGTTCAGTGTTTTGGAATGCTGCCCAAAGAGCGCTTGTAACTCGAAACTTATCTGCCATAAAGGTTCCGACAAAATCATGTTTGGACGCCCAACAATAAAACTGTTCGATTTACACTCTGTCCTGAGAAATTAAGATATCGGGCATTCAATACGACAAAATCTTCGGAGCAACCAACGCTTTCTTTTTTTTTTTTTTTTTTTTTTTCTTTTTCTTCTTTGACGCTTTCCAACCGTAGGTTGAAGAAGCATATATGCTCCAGCTTTGTCCGTCTTTCCGCACGATAACTCCCGTAAAAATGGTTCGATTTCGATGAAACTTTAGTATGTATTAGGGGACCACCTGGGGACCAACCCTATTAAAAATGGGCGAAATGGGCTCAAAGGTCAGGACATAGGAGCGGGATCCATTCCATCGACTTTATGCGTTATAACTTACGTAAAAATGCTTCGATTGCGACAAAACTTTATCATGCTGTTCCGAAAATATACTGAACCGGTTCTCTTGAATATTATCGAAATGGGGTCAAAAGTCAGGGCACAGGAGCGAGATTTATTCCGCAGACATTATCCTCATAACTTGAGTAATGATTTCTGGTATGTTGGAAAGCGTATCATAATCAATACACTGCATGATTTTACTAACTTGTTCTTTTTTAATGCGGAGTTTAACGACCATCATGAGTAACCGTAAGGGGAGAATAAGCAGTGGTGATATTTAACCGGTTCGGTCCGGTTCGCGAGAACCGTTTCTTAAAACCCAGACGGTTTACTGGACCCGTTTGTTAAATAAAAAATTTGGATGGGAAATATTAAGGCAAATATTTTTCAGTTTATTACCGAGTTTTTTGTCTTTTTCATTTTTTTTTTCTATTTTTCGCCAGCGTTAGCTCAGTTGTCAGCACAAGGGCCGTAAAGTTATGAGCCTTCCTTACGAAAGACTCAGGAAACGCAAAAATTATTACCACATACCATATCTCGAATAAAATTTAACGAAAAAAATTCAGAACTAAGCGCTCTTTATATCGATCTGACTGAGACGAAAAGCCCGTAAATCAGGTGATTGAAGATCATGTCCGTCGGGACATTAAAATGAAAGTTGGAAGTTTTAAAACACTGAAATGTTTTTTACAGAAGATAATTTTAAGACACAGCAATACAGTTCGTAAATAAATTTGTCGCTCCTACTTCCATGATAAACTATTGCAATCCCGTACACCGTACAGCCGTCCATTTCCCAGTACTCATTATTATTACTCACTTCTTAAAAGCTTTGCATTCAGTGAGGTCTGTCACAAAAGTTTAGACACAAAGGAGTATCGACGATAAAATGTAAAAATACTAAGCAAAGTAGTTTGGAGTTTGTGTTCTTTTGCTTCGTAAAAATAAGAAGCAAAGGAACACAAACTTTGAAAATCAAGTAAAACCAAGGAGGTTATATTACTGGAGACACCACTCCTATCCACGCAGCATTGGCCGCCATAAGTCACCGACTGTGCTGCAAATGACGTCATGAGCAGGCACGACGCAGCCGCAGAAGAGAAGCTGCTTGGAAACCAATGGAACAAAAGCTTCTAAGCGTATAAACAGATAAAATGAGTAATTCAATAATCTTTATCAATGATACACAAGCTTACTGTTTCATCAACGGTGTAATTTAGTTCATTTTTTGCCTGCATGTGACGTCACACCACAGATTAGCTGTGACCTATGGCGGCAGAGCCAGTGGTGTCTCCAGTAATATAACCTCCTTGAGTAAAACACTTGAAACTACTGTGCTGTTCCCATTTCTGCATAGCTGACGTCAGAACTTCACGTGATAGCATGCAGATTTCGAGACAGCAGACGCCGCGAGCGTGCATTGAGTCTATAGAGAGAGAAATTTTGTTTTGAATTGTAGGAAGTTCGACTAAACATATTAGTGTATTTCGGTGTGTATTTAATTAATTAAAAATGTTATATGTTGTAAGTTGAATTAAGACATGAATGAGTCTTGTTTATGAGTCGTGAAGATGCCACACTACATCACACTGTGCAATGGGAAACCAATACACGCAACGGTTATAATAGTTATACATATTAAAAAAAACATACCGTTATTAGACATGAATGGTATTTGCAGACACATGTATTAGTTCAAGAACGCGTTTCTCGGTGGAACAAATTGAATTTTGTAGAGTTTCCTGTTAATACAATTTTTATTAATAGTTTATTAACCGTCTATCGGTTTTTAATTAACCGTTTTTCTGTTAATAAACTATTAATAACAAATTGTATTAATCGGAAACTAAAAAGTAATTAGTATGTTTCCTTCGGTTTGTCTTGAATGGTTTTCCTTTGAAGTTCTCAAAAAATTTCGTCCGCATTTTCTTTTTTCAATCGCCTAGCTTAGAGGAAACAAACAACGGTATCGCATTATACTGTGTAAAGGATAGGTTTGTCCAATTTCCACCAAACGGACTATAAACATTTTTGGCGAAGGATTACGTCTACCGTGGAGTTCGCGGATAGTATGAGGCGACTTACGGCCGACAGCCTTGGACAAAAGTAGGTCCCAATTGAAATTATTATAGCTTTAAAAATACGTGCTGCACTCTAATCGTGTTAGCATATTCGTCAACAGCATGGAGTCCAATTCGCGTACGGCGCAATACATCGTGTGCGAGACGCTCTCTTTGCGCGGGGAGATGATGCAATATTTCTGGGGGTGCCGCCGCGTTTGACTCAGTCTATCTCGGCAACCGTGAACGCAAGAACCGGTGAACACTTTGACAATATAATGGTTTATCTGGACAACCTTGAGTGCAAAACGACTGTGCACGGCATCGTTTTAAAGATCTCGACGAGATCTATTCAAACATAAAAACGACATACCGGAGTGGTTCAAACTCAAATTTTTAAAAATTGTTTTCGTGTGAACGGGTTAACATTTTCAACAACGCCGCGGAATTCGCAGAATGAAAGCAAGCAAAAGTGCAGGAAAGCAAAACAAGAGGCAAGAGCAAGTGATGGGGAATGCAAGACGCCCACAAAAACTGTAGCCTAACGAACTAGCGAGCATTGAGAACGCCTGAAAGCAGCCGCCGCCAAACAAAAATCCAACACACCGATCGAACCCGTACCCGGCCTACCTCGAACTCTTGTGTTCGCGATGTATCCAGCATTATTTGTAAACACTATGTAAGCTACTTTTCCTATCATAGTGTTATAGGGTGCAGCCTAACTTGTGGAAAATTTTTATATTTCATTTATGCGGTAAATTTGTGTTTCGATGTAACTGCAAGGCAGCACTCATAGTTATAATTAATTACGGTAATTGATCCTCTAATTTGTTCATCACTGCCATTGTTAAAATTTGTTCAGTATTTGATAAGTGCATAATTCGTAGCCTTCTGGCAAACGAGAATTGTGAAAGGCCACATGGCAACAGACCATCTCTATTTCGGACTCATAGCAACAGTCGTGTGCATTTTCAACTAACGAAAGACTGCAAAACTCACCCCCCAAAAGTCCCTCTGCAAGCCAAGAGACATTCGGTGGTTGCAGTTTTTCTCCGAACTGAACGGGATAAGCGAGAACCGACTATCACCCACAGTTGAAAACAAGGTGATAAATCCCTCTTCAAGTGGCTAAGAGAAGCCCTGTGACAGGACAAAGAGGAGAGAAACGAGCAGAAGAGAAAAACAAGCGGCGGGGCATTCTCAGGACGGTGGCAAAGCCAGACACACGCACGAGAACAGCACCAGCGAGCTGCATGGAACCTAGGCCTGAGAGCTGACCGCTGGGAGAGCTCGGAAAAAGAAGCAGAGAAGCACGTAAGGAGGGCTATGAATGATCCCCTCTTAAACGAGGACATCTCAGTCCTTTGGACTTCTCGACCGATACTAGGTCGACATTAGTGCACTTTTGCCTAGGCTGTCTATATACCAAAAAGGCAGGACATTTCGTGCCACTTCTCTGCGCTGAGGACCTCAGACAACGGTTGCCAATGTATGTTATCTTTACATGAACATTTGCTCACGACGTATAAAGTGCCGTCGGACAGTGAACAGCATATAGAACTCTGTCCCCTGAAAAAATGAATACGCACGACAGCAGAGGCCTCCAACACATTTTATTCGTGATTTTTATTTGTGTTATGGCCATAAGTTTTAAGAGCTCTTCCCTGCTAATTTGGCATCAAGCCTATGCAGGTGTGTGTAATGGTATAGTTATATTTAGCTTATAATTAAACTGCGGCAGTCATGATAATTACTGTATCATTTTAATTGCTGGTACCCACGCTCGTACTCAATTATAGTTTTCTAAAGTGTGTATTTAAATGTTTTGGGTAATCTCTCACATATGTTTCCTTCGCTCTATTTGTTTATTGTGCATGCTAGAATTTCATCAGTGAACAGTGTAAATCAGTGTTAATTGTTAAATCAGAGTTAGTTAAATCAGTGTTATCGTTTAATCAGTGATAAAATGCTTAAATCAGTGTGCATAATTAAGCTGCCGATAGAGCAGCCCACCATACATTCATCTCAGCAGATTTTTGTGCCACTTCATGGATAAAGGTGGCAGTGTATATAATATAACGTTGGATATTAAATGTCAAGCGTACGTGAAATGAGCGTTGGGTATCTTTTCGAGTGTGTGTGTGCGTTGCTGTGATTTTCGGTAGATTGGGACGTGCTGGAGTTAAATCCAGGCATCCACGCCCAATCGTGGTACGGGTTTTGCGGGAAGTTAATAATTAATTTGTTATAATTAATTATGGGAGGTCATTATTAATTATTGGAATCAGATAATTAATTTGTTGTTGCAGAATTTTCGGTTGTCAACGCATGTAGGAAAACTCCTTGCTAGCCCCTAGCAGCAGAGGAGGAGAGCAAAATTTTTGACAAAATTTTCTTTAGTTTTTTTTATTTTTATTTAGATATTTATTTTTTTTCGGTGGAGATATCGGGTGCTTCACTGCAGGCGATACTTCACCTGGTGCCGCGGCCACATCAGCCTGTAAAGGTAAGATCCAACAATAGACCTGTGTTGGCTATAACAAATTAAATAAACGCTTTGAAACCATTCTCGAATAGCTCATTTCAACTCTCCGATCTGCAACTGCAAGTCGTAGTCCTACGTTCCTAACTGTCGGCTCAATCAGAACTGAGCCTACCTGTATTTTTTAAACAAAGCTTGGAAATGTGAAATTTCATTTTGATCAGTAAAACAGCTTTTGAGTTATTTCCTTCTAAAAATAAAAAACATCCCGAGTGTACCTCTTTTTTTTTTTACGCTTTCCAACCTTAGGTTGAAGAAGCGTATATGCTCCATCTTTGTCCGTCCACACGATAACTTGCGTAACAATGGTTCGATTTCGATGAAATTTTAATGTGTGGTAGGGGACCACCTGGGGACAAACCCTATTGAAAATGGGCAAAATGGAGTCAAAGGTCAGGACATAGGAGCTGGATCCATTCCACTGCAGTTATGCGTCATAACTTGCGTAAATATGGTTCGATTTCGATTAAATTTTAGTATGTGGTAGGGAACCATCTGGGGACGAACCCTAATGCAAATGGGCGAAGTGCGATCATGGTCAGAACATAACAGCGGGGTGCATTCCATTGCCCTTATGCGCAAGGACTTGCGTAAAAATGGTTCGATTTCGATAAAAGCTTAGTATGTGGTAGGGAATTATCTGTGTACGAAACTTATTGAAAATGGGGGAAATGAGGTCAAAGGTCAGGACATAGAAGCGGGATGCATTCCACTGCCCTTATGCATCATAACTTGCGTAAAAATGGTTCAATTTCGGTTAAATTTTAGTATGTGGTTAGGGACCACCTGGGGACGAACCCTATTGAAAATGGGGGAAGTGGGGTCAAAGGTCAGGACATAGGAGCGGGATCCATTCCATCGCTTTAATTCGTTATAACTTACGTAAAAATGCTTCGATTGAGACAAAACTTTATCATGTTATTCCGGAAGTGGACTTTACCGGTTCTGTTGAATATCATTGAAATGGGGTCAAAGGTAAGGTTATAGGAGAGAGATTTATTCCGCAGCCATTATCCTCATAACTTGAGTAGTGATTTCTAGTATGTTGGAAAGCGTATCATAATCAATGCATTGCATGGTTTTACTAACTTGTTCTTTTGATGTCCTTAATGGCATTTAAAGAGGAGGTGCAAATGGGATATACACTCATCGCCAAAAAAATAGGTGCATTCAGAAAAACGTGTCGGATTACAATGCTATTCTCAAGGAAGGTAAAGGTTACCAGGAACAATAAATGATTAAACATTGAGACTGATATGGGCATTACTGAGCTACACGTCAATTAGTAGTGTCTCTCAGTATGGCGTTGGGCCGCCATGTTTGCTCACACATCATCCAGACTTCTTGGCGTGGAGTTGTACTAGTTTCTAATGGTGTCCTGCGATAAGTTAATACCATACAGCTTGAATCTTCTCACGCAGTTCCTGCAGATTCAGCGGTAGCGGTGGACTGTGGATAGCGCGTCCAATGCCCTGTCGGATTGGTATTTGTTCCGGTCCATGGCCCACTTCCATTGAGGGTAGCACTTCAACAACCAGGAAGAGGTGGCAGCTGGGGTGAAGGAGTTCTTCGCCTCGAAGGACAAGAACTGGTACCGCCGTGGAATCGAAGAACTGTCATACAGATGGCTAAAGACGGTGCAACACGATGGCCTATACTTTGAATGCTAGTCAGCTTTCGTAGTAAAGGTACATATGAAGACATAAAGTGATCCAAATATTGCAAAACTTTCGACTCACCCTCTGTATTTATTGCTACTGAAAAACAATTTGGCGGAATTTAAATATGAAACGCTTCCATAGTTTTCGGCAAAATTTATCAAAAGATATGGCTTACGTTTTTTAATGTTCAACTAACAGGGATCATAAGTTGATCCTCTTCAAAGTAAGCTTCCTTAGCACTGCTGCGTTTCTCTCGGTTCTGACTAGGAAAACATCCCAATTTTTGAAACAAAAAAACAACAACAAAAATACGGCTTTGTGTTTAGGAAAAGACAAAAAGCGTCACCGTCATTAATTCGGTAAAGGGTCATACTCACTGGTAGGTGAATAACCAATTTGATAGTTGCTGTCGCACTGGAGGGATGGGAATACGTTCCTTACAAAAGCAATGAACTTGAAGCATTCAGCATAATGTTGGAATGCAAAAAAATCGTTGATGTTATACTCCAACGATTCAAACATATGTTTTCAGTTCCGCAGTTCTTGCTTTTCTTCGCTATAACGATTTCTTAGCGAAATATTATTGCAAAAACTGTGTGCTTTCTTTTTGTCTACCTATAAACTGTGCTTGCAGAACCGTTTTAATTTTCAAGACCAGTGAATAAAATTCCCCGGTGGGAAAGGCTATGTCTGCCGGCCTGCCCTTCACGGTTTTTAGGCGCAAAGCGCAGATCGACGTCTGTGCGTGGCCAGTGGCCCGTATGTTCATATCAGAAGCACTCGGCGTGAAAGGATTGTCATAAATTTGATAACAAGGACTGTTTTTGAAGTTTGTGATTTAAATGATACCCGTGGTTCCATTTGTCTGTTGTTTTTTTTAACCCGATTTTGCTTTCACTTGCCTTCAAGTTTCGCTTTTTGTTTTTACTCATGTCTTTTGACACAATAATAAAAAAGCTTCTTATTTTTGCGACTGATTGTACTGAAGCTCAATATCATCGCCTCTAAAAATATTTTTGTTCCATAAGTAAGATTTTCGTTTTTTCGCCCGTGTGCCTTTTTTCATTTTCTTGCGTCTTCGTGTTGATACGCTCTTCTTCCAAGCCATATTGAAAGGAATGTAAAGGCGTTCCCAAAGTTTTCTTATTGAATTCTTGTTGAAGGTACGCAGTTACAATCAGCTCTATAGACTCTCTAGCTGTTAAAATACACTAGACTGTATTTGCAGCACAAGCTGCTAAACGAGACGGGGACAATTTAACAAGAACGAAAAAACAGCTTTATCTATATCTCACATGTTTACATAGTTTATGAAAATAAATGTTCCTTCAGTCTAGGAACTTTTAGTATACTTTCCGGTACATTTAGTATAAATAAAAGTCAGAAATAATTTACAGTCGTTTTAGTCCTTTGGACTAGCAGTATAATGCTGTTCGCATGTAGTAACATTGTTCAATGTTCAGTCGAACTAACGAGAGACACGTAACAAGACTTACTACTTGAAGCTTGCCTTAACGTTGTTATAAAGATATTTTACACTTACTGTTCTGCTCGACAGCTCTGCAGACTACTGGAAACAGTCACTCGTAGCAGGAACTGAAAACCACCACTGGGCACTGAAATTGGAACCATCACTGCGAACTACACTGCTGGTCACCCAAAATGCAACACCAAGACAGAAGCATCTGATTGGCCTGGAATTCGCAGCATGCGTCGCCCGCGAGAGGACATGCAAACGATTAGCATTGCAGGGAATATGCAAATCATGTGCGCCCCGCACGCCACCGAGAGGCACTATAAGAAATGTGCACAGAAGGCGGGGTGTAAGTAGTGGAAATGTGTTGTGCTGCCGGACCTGTGCGTGGGAAGCTTCCTGATGCCTCGTCGCAGAACACGGCAGTCATTCCAGCACGTTTCGGAGTTCGACAGAGGACGAATAGTGGCTTATCGCGACAGCGGTTTATCGTACCGAGACATCGGCACCCGTGTGGGACGACATCCAGCCACAGTGAGGCGAATATGGATTTCGTGTGTGCAGGAGGGACAGACGGACCAACGTGAGCGATTGCCTCAGCCGCGGCACACCACCGATCGAGAGGTCCAACATGTTGTGCGGCGGGCATTGACATTCGTGATGTGGCCCGCACCGCCACATCACGAATGTTAGCAACAACCTGTGTCAGCACGTACCATTCGACGTCGTCTGCAGGAGCGGGGACTTGTCGCACTGCGCCCATTGCTCCGCTTACCATTGGCGTTACACCACCAGCGAGTGCGGCAGCAGTGGGCCGTTGAACGCCGCACCTGGACTACGCAATGGCACGACATTGTCTTCTCCGACGAATCCCGCCTCTGCCTGTAACACCTTTTGGTCGGATCCGCGTGTGTCGGCACCGCGGCTAGAGACTGTATGACGCCTGCATTGTGCATTGCCATACCGGTCCGTCGCCTGGCGTTATGGTTTGGGGCGCAATTGGATATGACACCCGCACCCCTCTGGTACGCATCGCCAGTAAACTCAACAGCCACCGCTACATCTACGACATTTTGTTTGGATCCTGTAGTCCTCCCTTACCTGCAGGACCTGCCAGCGGCCACGTTTCAACAGGACAAAGCGCGCCCGCACGTGGCACGCTTCGAGCAACAATTCTTCACGGCCCACCAGGTGTCACTGCTGCCGTGGCCCGCCTGTTCTCCCAATATGTCGCCCAACTAACACGTCTGGTCGCTGATCGGCAACCGAGTGGCCCGGCAAGCACCACCCACGGCTACGCCTGATGAACTGTGGCTACGTGTAGAAGCAGCCTGGACCGACATACCCCAAGCCCACATCCAAAGCCTCTATCGTTCGATGCCGCGGCGTGTAGTGGCCGTTATTGTGAGCCATGGGGGCCACACGAACTATTAATGGCTGCGCGTTCCGCAAGTCGCACGGGCCTGTAAGCTCAATCGTTTCATCTTTGTATCTGTTGTTATGCTTCCAGTAAATCTGGCTTTGCTATCTCGTTTCCTTCTTGGTGTTGCATTTTGGGTGGCCAGCAGTGTATATAATGACAAGAGAACAGTTCATCGACTTTGCCACATGAAGCACTTGAAGCTCACCCTCACGACTGTCTCACGAAGGTTTGTCTTTTATACTGATTGACGACGGTTGTTAACGTCACAAGTGTATGCGTCTTTGTATAAACGCGTTGGTTTAAGCGGGAAGGGAAGCACAGCAGGAAAATGACTATTTCCAACATCTCTTGCACTTGCTTTTGCGGCGATGTTTGACTCCTGAGAAAGGTTGGTAAAATTCAATTTAGATCAAATGCAAGCAAGCATGCACGACATTTCTGGTTTCCGCTAGTGCAAAATTTTCTGTCAACCTAGAAGTAATGTATTAGGTGTGCAAATAAGTTTTAAAGCGTATTAAGACAACGCAACATGTAATTTGAGAGAAAACAACAATACGTTTACGAATCAAAATATGCGCCGTCATTATCTATCACCTTCCGCCATCGGTCGGGCAGCTGACGGATTCCAGCCATGAAGAATACTTCGTCGTATGACACGATGAGGTCGTCAACCCATTTTTGCACTTCGTCACATGTCCGGAACCCTACAGCAGACAAACCATGTTGCATCGATCAGAACAAATGATAGTCTTGAAGGGGCTATGTTGGGATTCTACGCCTGATGCTCCAAAACTTCCCAGCCAAGAGTCAATAACGTTTCATTGACCGATTTCGCGACATGCGGCCTAGCTTTGTCATGCAGTAATTTCACGGGACGCAATCCTCTGCATGTGAATGGACGTTTCCGACAGATTTCCTGGTTCAATCGCAGCAATTGTTGCTTGTAGCGATCAGCAATAACAGTTTGACCTTTATCCAATAGTTCGTAATGAAGAACATCCTTCATTTCCCACCAGATGCACAGCAGAACTTCCTTGGAGTTTATTTTGCGTTTCGGTGTCGAAGTCATTGCTTCACCGTCGTCTACCCAGGGTTTTTCGCGTTTTGTCGTACCATATCCACTTTTCATCACCCGTAGCGATTTTTCACAGGAAAGACTTTCTCCGTTGTTTATTCAACAGATTCAAACACTTCATGACACGCTCATCCTTGTTCCTCTGGCTCAGGTCATGTGGCACCCATTTTTCTTCCTTCTGAATCTTTCCCATTGCGCGTAAACGATTGGAAATGGTTTGTTGAGTTACCCACATTTGTTGAGGTAGTTCTTTTTGCGTTTCATACGAATCTTCATCCAGCAATGCTTGTAGTTCCTCATGTGCAACCTTCTGCGGGGCGCTGCTTAGTTCTCGATCGCGAACATTACAATCACCTGCTTTAAACCGTCTAAACCAAAACTCACACGTGCTTTTCGATGCAATATTCTCCCCCAGAACAGAACAGACCGATGCACATGCGTTTGCAGCACTTTTTCCTTGATGAAATTCGTAACGAATGCAGTGTCGAATAATTGCAGTATCGCTTGCCATCTTTCACCTACCGATATGCAAGTGCGTTTGACTGTTCAGCAAACTTCTGTGTCATATTTTATACTCTGGATCAGTTACGGTCACATGAAAACAACGCTGGGTAATGTAAGATATATAAATTAGCGGTATACGTTACACAAAAAAACGCTTTAAAACTTATTTGCACATCTAATATAACAAACTAGGAGAACACAAATACAATTTGCATGTTTCCACTGAAATTTCATAGAAGTTTTAACGCTATTCTGAAACATTATGGAAAAATCCTAATTTTAGTTTTTTTAATGATGAGACGTACTACATAGGAGGTTTCTCTACCGTTGCTCTCCTTTCTTTTTGTTTCTAGTATCACAGGCGCCGATTATAGAGGGGGGGGGGGGATGTGAATCTTGCCCTTCCAATAATTTCACTGGCGGGGGAGTGCTCACCCAATATTTTTCGTCCTGTTTAATTAATTAATGGCTTTGGCCTAATAAAGCGGACCAAGCTCCACCTTATGAGACCAAAGCGATTTATTTCCAAAAAAATTAATAAATAACGAAATAAGTTAAAAAAATTTTTCCATATTCATCATTGCTCATTTGATAAGAAACTGGATTGCCAGCCCCGTATTGTGTTTGACGTGTCCTCGTGATATGTGATAAACGTTTAAAACAATTGTCAAATATAAAATAAATAAAAGTACAGGAACGTATAATCTCTAGCACCTTCGTTTATCTATTTACTTTTTTGCGCTTCTCGTTCTTTGTTTAAGTAACCGAGGAAATTTCCCATATTTTTTTTAAAAACGTTTGTAATAAAATCTTTCTGGATATTTTTACAAAATCACAGGCTGTTTTTATATTCAACAATAGAATACTTTGTTTTCTTTGTTAATTTGTTGATAAGCAATTACAATTGCTTTTTAAAATATACGTAGAATCTGGCTACCTATAACGGACGCTCCCTATCTTCTGATTCAAGGCTTCTTGAATTGGAAGAGGAACTACAAAGGATCAAGTGGGACATCGTCGGGCTAAGTGAGGTAAGGAGAAAAGGAGAAGATCTCATTGAACTGAAAAGTGGACATCTCTTCTATTATCGTGGGACAGATACTGGCAGAACTAGTGGTGTTGGATTTATAATAAACAAGAAACTGAAGGATAAAGTGGTAGAAGTTGAAAGTTCCTCTGACAGAGCTGCACGACTCGTTATCCAACTATCGAGAAGATACCAGGCTCAGATTATTCAAACTTATGCACCCACCACAAGTCATCCTGAAGAAGAAATTGAAGAATTTTATGAGGAAATTCGTCATCTAAATAATAAAGGTAAGCAGCACTTGAAGATAATTATGGGAGATTTCAATGCAAAAATAGGGCAACGGCAACAACAGAATGAAACTTCAGTAGGTAAATTCGGTCACGGCAACAGAAACCAGCGTGGAAATACTCTCGTTGAGTTTGCAGAGGCAGAAGGATTTTTCATCTTGAACTCCTTTTTCAAGAAAAAGCCACACAGGAAATGGACATGGAGACATCCAATTGGGACGACAAGTGAAATTGATTTTATTATGTGTAACAAAAAATTCGTCATCGAAGACTGCAGTGTGCTGAACAAGTTCAACACAGGTAGTGACCATAGATTGGTGAGATGTAAGATGCACCTCAACACTAAACTGGAACGTGGCAAGCTCATAAGACAAACAAAATGTATTGACATAACCAACCTTAAAAAACACCATAATACTTTCAAGTTGGAACTGAAGAACAGATTCTCTGCTTTAGAAGGCCTAACATCGGAAGAAGTGGATATTTCGGAAGTTAACAGAAAAGTAACCAAAGCTCTAATGGAAACAGCAACCAAATTAGCTGGGTCTAAGAACAAGTTGCATGTGAACAAATTATCAGGAAAAACCAAAATGTTGATGCAAAAAGAAGAGAGATGAGGACAACTAAAGAAGATGTGACTTCCAAAGTGGAATATATAGAGCTATGCAAGACAACACGAAAAAGTATCACTGAAGACGTAAGGAAATTCAACTGTGAGCTAGTGAGGAAAGCAATTGAAAACAACCAAAGCCTTAAGATAGCAAAGGGACATCTCAGTAAGGGAAGAAAACAGATTATGGCTCTGAGAAAAGAAGATGGTTCTATAACAAGAAATAGAGGCGAAATTTTGACAAGAGTGAAAGATTTCTACTCCAAATTATATGAAAGGGATGATACATGTACTCCAGACATCATGAAAGGTACCAGAGTTCTTCAGTCCTCCCAGCAGAAGTTGCTCATGCAATCAAGAACATGAAGCGGGGGAAAGCTCCAGGAGAAGATGGAATTACTATAGACATCATACAAGAAGCAAGTGGAGAAATTGAAACAGTACTCGCCCAAATTTTCACTCGATGCCTTAATGAAGGGAAGATTCCTGAGGATTGGAACAACGCTACAATGATCCTGCTACATAAAAAAGGTGACATTGAGGATCTCAGGAACTACAGACCTATCAACCTCCTATCAGTGGTTTATAAAATCTTCACTAAAAGTTCTTTCACACCGCTTGAAGGTAACACTGGACATGGCTCAACCGAGAGAACAAGCTGGATTCAGGAGTGGCTACAGCACAATAGATCATATCCACGTACTGAGAGAACTAATTGAAAGAGCGAGGGAATATGAACTTCCATTGTGCATGGCTTTTATCGATTATGAAAAAGCCTTTGATTCGGTGAAACCATCAGCAGTTACCACGGCTCTGAAATCCTGCGGTATTGAGGATGCATACATTAATATTATTAATAACATCTATGAAAATGCAAGTGCAAAGATTCGGCTGTTTGAAAATACAACACACATAAAAATTGGAAAGGGAGTGAGACAAGGTGACACCATATCTCCGAAGCTCTTTAATGCCACATTAGAAAATGTCTTTCAATCACTGAACTGGGAAAACAAAGGGATAAAGATTAATGGAGATTATCTAACCCACCTTCGTTTTGCTGATGACGTAGTCATTTTTGCAACTACCCCATCAGAGCTGCAGAGTATGATCCAGGAACTTGCTGACAACAGTAAAGAAGTGGGATTAAAAATGAACTTTCAGAAGACAAAAGTGATGTTCAATGCTTTTACAAGAAATGAAGATTTATCGATTGATGGAGAAAAACTGGAGATAACAGATACATATGTTTATCTTGGACAGCAGATATCAAGTGAGGGTCACATTGATGAAGAAATTAATCGGCGTACAAAACTTGCCTGGAGAGCTTTTGGAAGAAACAGCATAATTTTCAAGAGCAATATGCCATTATGTCTTAAAAGAAAAGTGTTTGATCAATGCATCCTTCCAGTGCTTACGTATGGTGCAGAGACGTGGACCTTAACTAAAAGAGACATACAAAGGCTGCAGACAACTCAAAGAAGCATGGAGAGGTGCATGCTTGGTATAACCAGGAGAGATAAGAAGAGGAACTCGTGGATCCGAAAAATGACGAAGTGGAAGACATCATGATCAGAGTTAAATCCCTGAAATGGCAATGGGCTGGACATACTGCCAGAAGGACAGACCATAGATGGACAGCCGAAATTTTAGGTTGGATTCCAAGGGACAGGAAAAGACCCAGAAAAAGACCACATGGGAGATGGGTGGATGAAATTCGTAAATATGCGGGAGTGACATGGAGGAGACTGGCACAAGACAGACCGTTGTGGAGGAAACTTGGGGAGACCTTCGTCCAGCAGTGGATTGATAATGGTTGACAATGATGATGATGATGGTAGTTTATCTTTTGTCCCCCTTTTTTTATTTTCCATGACAATGGAAGAGGCGTGCCACTCTCACGTTTCATCTCTTCACGTCTAACTCCCCTAATAATTTGATTAATTCGGCACCCCTGGCTCGCTTCAGTTCGATCGATAATAATCTTCCTCAGAACTCTCAAAATCGCTATGATAAATTCAATCAGCAATCACGTTATTTATGATTTCTTCTGAACAAGTACATACCTATGAATTTTGATGAACCAGTGTGCAATAATTCTTATGAATGATAATATACTATACATACGTATATGAATTATCATGTACAAATGTACCTATGATTTCTGTTGTACAAATACTGTATATACCTATAAATTTCCAGTACAGGAAATATAAGCCGCATTCGGGAAAGCAAATACTTGTTATGTATTTCTATGCATGTTTCAAGAAAGTTTTTTTAGATATTTTTTAGGCATTCCATGCTAAAAATTAAAGATCTCCATTTCAAAAGGTGAGCGTGTCGTGTTCTCAAAGAAGTATTCCTACGGACATTCAAAATGGGCTGAGAACACGAATTGTTTCAAAACAACCATGCTTTAATCTTTTAATTGATTAATTTTAGGAGCGCACAAAAGTCAGATTGACTTCGTAAGTCCTTTAAAAACGTAAGTTTTTATAAGTGGGATTTTTTTCGAACTGTACTTAAGAATTTTGAAGTTCAGATTACCCGTGGAAAGGGAATTGCAGGTACAATCATGACAAGAATTCAGCTGAACTCCGTGAGATGTATACACATCAAAAACTTGGCGCCGATTATTCGGATGCACTTATTCACAAAATGTTACCTATCGGCCGATGCTTGAAACTTTTCCGTTCGTGTATTTTATCATCCATTATTTGAATGATGTAAAATTAATTGCGCCGCCCCGGTGGCGCAGTGGTCGAAGATCTGACTTATGACCATTCACCCGAAAAAGGTTCGGGCTCGAATCCTGGTGAGGCATGGATGTTGTGTTTGTCTTACGACACTGGTTTTCTCCCTTCCTTGGAACCAGTGGCCCTACATTAGGAAGGGGCGACTGCCCATCTAGTTGGTCATGGTGGTCGCTAAACCTTCAATCAAAAAAGAAAAAAATGCCCTGCTTTCAGGTAAAATGTCGTTTTGGAAGTCTGTCGTTGTGGCAAGTTTAGTTTATTCTTCCTTCCACTGGGTACTTAAATTATTATATGAGTTAGCACTGAAAAATTTTGCGCCGCCCCGGTGGCGCAGTGGTCTAAGCGATGGCTTCTGATCATTCGTCCGGAAAGGGGTTAGGGTTTGAATCCCGTGAGGCATGGATGTTGTGTTTGTTTTACGGCATTGGCTCTCTCCCTTCCCTGAAACCAGTGGCCCTAAATTAGGGACGGACGACTGCTTATAGCCCATTGAGTTGCTCACGGTGGTCGTTAAACCTCCAAAAGATCAAAAGTGCGCGGTGGTCGTTAAACCTCCTAAAGATTAAACCCTAAAGATCAAAAGGGCGCGGTGAAGTGAAAACAAAAACAAAAAGCGAGAGGTGATAGACACGGATTTATATCCAGTCGTTCCGGACCCGAAGGAGGCACGGATGGTACGCGCGAGGTATCATACGGCGGAGGATCTCTCCCTTCCCTGGGGCCAGTGACCCCAAATTAGGGACGACAGATTGTTTATAACCCTTAGAGTTGCTCAGCGTCTTAGTTGGACCACTAAAGAAAAAGCAGTGCTGCTTTAAGTGATACACGACGCCTGGAAAATGAATGTAAAATATGTTCCAGTTTTTGTATAGACTTTTCCTATTATTCACATGAATTATACATATTTAATATCTTACTTTCCTTTCCTGAGGGAGATTTTTCTTTTGTTCTGCTAACATTTGATCAAATGAATTTAAATCGGCTGCTTCAAAATGCCTTTCTTAATCCCTAGAGGCTATGTTTCGCCTGAAAATCTTCGAATCGAAAAGATTTTTTTGCAACAGTGAAACTCAACAACAAATTTCATCGGATTAGATGTTCACCTCGGGCAGCAGATACGAGCTCATCACTGAGATTATAATAGTAATTATTACAAAATACATTACTGATTGCTTTCGGTATTTTCAGGTCACATTACACAGCGAAAGATTTGACTTAGGTTAATCTATTATGTTACTTTACCGCATTCCCTCTCCGCTCAAGTAAGCTACCTGTGAAACTGCAGGATAGAAAAGTGACGTATCAGTGGGAAGGTCATGCTAGGTAAGGGATAAGGTGTACATTTCGAGAGTTAACGTTTCATAATTCGAAGCAACTGTGTGCTTTCTCCCCATCATTTCCAAGAGCCCGTTTAATAAGAAATGAGGTCTTTCCTTGTCAGCTCAGGCTTCTCCTCTTTGAAGGCGGTTGCGGTTTAGTGGAGATACCTCGTTCATTTTAACCGCCTGCGGTGAAGTTTCATAAGCGGTTGAAAGAACAAAGGCTCCGCTCGTGGATCCTTGTGTTCCAAAATGGGGTCGTCACATCCTTTTCTTCAATGGTGGAAGAAATCCGACTGTGCCGCAAGAACTATATAGTTCTTGAAGTCCAACTTTTTTTCATTCCTTTAAACGTGATATTTCAACCGGAGCTTGTGTGAAGACAAAAGTATTTGGATCAGGGTCTGATAAAATGACGGCAATTAAACATACTTTCCTAACAAGACATTGTTGAAAGAAACTTCCCCTTCTCACTTTTATGACTTAGCTATTCACTTCCTCACAAACAGCATGCTAAAAGTGCCATGATACGAAAGTATTTAGAAGAAGAAATGGCGGCAATGAAGCCATTCGTGAAATGCAGAACAAATTAAAAATTTAATGCTGTTCCTACAACCCATTGCTTAAGAGGTTGGATTTTCTGCTCTGATAATGGTGTTCGGATACATTTTGTGAATATATTGCCACCCCGGTGGCCGAGAGGTCTGAGGCGCGGATGTATTTTTTTTTTTTTTTTTTTATTGGAGGTTTAACGACCACCGTGAGCAACTCAATGGGCTATAAGCAGTCGCCCGTCCCTAATTTAGGGTCACTGGTTCCAGGGAAGGGAACCAGTGACCCTAACATCCATGCCTCACCGGGATTCGAACCCGGACCCCTTACGGACGAATGATCAGAGGCCATCGCTTAGACCACTGCGCCACCGGGGCGGCGGATGTATTTTCATTCATCCGTGATATGCCCAGGCGAGGCCTGGGTGATGTCCCGATTGAGACCTGGGTGCTGCATTCGTCTGATTGCCGCCCCGGGGGCGTAGTGGTCTGAGCGACGGCTTCTGATCATTCGTCCGAGATGGGTCCGGGTTCGAATCCCAGTGAGGCATGGATGTTGTGTTTGTCTTACGGCACTGGCCCTCTCTCTTCCCTGGAACCAGTGGCCGTGAATTAGGGACGGACAACTGCTTACAGCCCCCTGAGTTGCTCACAATGGTCGTTAATTCTCCAATAAAAAAATAAAAAATTCGTCTGATAATGATACATTTTGTGAATATATTGCCGCCCATGTGGCCGAGAGGTCTGTGACGCGGGTGTATTTTCATTCATCCGCGATGTGCCCAGGCGAGGTCTGGGTGATGTCCCGATTGAGACCTGGGGGCTGCATTCGTCTGATAGCCGCCCCGGGGGCGTAGTGGTGTAAGCGACGGCTTCTCATCATTCGTCAGATATGGGTCCGGGTTCGAATCCCAGTGAGGCATGGATGTTGTGTTTGTCTTACGGCACTGGCTCTCTCCCTTCCCTGAAATCAGCTGCCCTAAATTAGGGACGAACGACTTCGTATAGCCCTTAGAGTTGCTCATGGTGGTCGTTAAACCTAGAAACGAAAAAATAATTCCCGCACTAAAAACATTCCCTTGTACTAAACCATCAGACGAAGAAAAATTGGGTTTATGTATTTTATCTCGCTTGTGGAAATTTACAGTTTTTCTGACATAAATTTGAGACAAGAAAAATGATACCGAATTTGTGATGCAATGAGTACGTTGTTTGACTAAATCTGTTATGCAATGAGTACGTTATTTGACTAAATCTAAATATGTTCCTAAAAGCACATTTATCCTACTAGAGTACGATAAATGTGCTTTTAGGAACATTATTATTATTATTATTATCTTCTTTATTCGTAATATACGAATCACAGCCTATGACAAACAAAATAGACAACAAAATTATCATTGACTGGTATTGTTGAGCTGATACGAGTTTCTACCAGAGACCTAGGTATCAGTCAAGAATCGGCGTAAAATATATGATGTCCCAAGTAAAGCTGTCTTCTGCAGTTCTGTAGGTGGTATATCAGGAAGCTGCAATTTTTCAAAATGATTCATAAAATTTTTTGACATTGTTCCAAGTGCCCCTATGGCAATGGGGACTACTGTTGGGTATTTAGTCCATAGTCGGTAACTTCTATGGCCAGGTTTAGTCATATTTAGTCATTTTTTCCAGTTCTTTTTCATCGACTCTGGCATCTCTAGGGATCGTTATATCAATTATTCAGACTTTCCGATTTTCTATTACTGTTATGTCTGGTGTATATTATGTTCTACATGTCGATCGGTTTGAATTCGGAAATCCCACAAGCTCTTAACTTGATCATTTTCTATATCTTTCTGAGCCTGGTGTTACCATGAGTTTTTCGATGCTGTCAGATTGTGCTTTCTGCATAATGTCCAGTGAATCAATTTTGCAACCCTGTCATGTCTAGCTTTGTAATCTGTCTGTGCAATTTTGCTACATTCACATGTAAGATGAGACACAGTTGCATCTTTTTCTTGACAAAGTCGGCATTTTTGGATTATCACTGACTTTCTGTGATAGTTCAAAGTACCTTCATAACATCTGCAACGCCTGTTCTTGTGCAGCAAAAATCAGACTTTCTGTTTCTTTCTTGACGGAACCCAAATTTAGACATGCCGAAGTCGAGTTGTTGTCACTTTTTCCATCAATATTCTTTAGAAATTGTCCATGCAGTGGCGTTGTTCTTCCAGCCATCTAATCTGCTTTCAAACTGCTTTGTCTTGTATTCAGCCTTGTTTTCTGTTGCTTTTAATATATTTAATTATTCACTGCCTGAAGTAGCTTTTCTCTGCTTCTGTTGACGTAATCATTCAGGCTTCTTTTTTTCCCTCTACTACCTGCTGTACTTGTAGCAGTCCTCTGCCTCCAATCTTCCAAGGTAAATATAATCTGTCAACATCACTTTTTGGATGGAGTGTATTGACCCATATTCAATAACTTTCGAGTTTTCCGATCCAGTATTTCTAATTCACTTTGGGTCCAATCAAGTATTCCAGCTGGGTATCTGATTACTGGAATGGCCCATGTATTTATGGCTTTGATTGTATTTCCACCATTTAGTTTTGATTTCAATATTTTTCGTACTCTCTTGATGTACTCACTCTGAGTCAGACCTTTGACTTTTGTATGCGAGATGTTATCTGATTCAAGAATTCCAAGGTATTTGTAATTTTCATTTTCTGACAATAATTTCATTATATTACCATTTTCTAGTTCTATTCCATCTATAATTTGGACTTTTCCCCGGTGCATGGATAATACTGCACATGTTTCCAGTTCATAGTCCATTTGTATATCATCACTAAATATTTGAACTGTATGCAGCAATGTTTCAAGTTCGGCGGCACTTTTTGAATACAATTTAAGATCATCCATGTACAGCAGGTGGTTTATTTTTCTTTCTTGGTCCGAAATGTGGTAGCTCATTTTTGTTTTGTTCGAAATCATTGACAATAGAATTAAAGAACTTATTATTATTATTATTATTATTATTATTTGAAGCTGCACAAACAGTAGTGTTCTTGCAAAGAATCTCAAATTTCACCAATCCCAAGCCTGAGCAATTTGCATCAGAAAAGTTTGAAAATGCATGATCATTGTTACAGCAAATAGACAAAAAAATAGTTTTTAACCTCTTCGCCTAATATGACGTCTCGGAGACGTCATGGTGTTCGGGAACCAAACCTGACCATGGCGTCTCGGAGACATCATGCGACTTTGGAAGCTATTCATCACATTATTTTCTTACACATACTTTTTTCCACTTACAATGTTATTCATCTGTGCAAATCATATGCTTTTCCCAAAGGAATGGAGAATAATATACGGAGAAATTGAATCGATAACCGCCCGTCTGATCCTGTTACGTGTGGAAATGTAGATTAGATTGTCTGATGCATAGGTCTTGTTTGCACGTTATCGCGTCACAAGGTCGTGTTAGGCCCTATATAATGCAAAAGTATCATATGCAGCAAAACTATTTTTTCGAAAAGTAACATATGCAGCAAAACTATTTTTTCGAAAAGTAACATATGCAGCAAAACTATTTTTTCGAAAAGTAACATATGCAGCAAAACTATTTTTTTGAAAAGTAACATATGCAGCAAAACTATTTTTTCGAAAAGTATCATATGCAGCAAAACTATTTTTTCGAAAAGTAACATATGCAGCGAAACTATTTTTTCGAAAAGTATCATATGCAGCAAAACTATTTTTTCGAAAAGTATCATATGCAGCAAAACTATTTTTTTGAAAAGTAACATATGCAGCGAAACTATTTTTTCGAAAAGTATCATATGCAGCAAAACTATTTTTTCGAAAAGTAACATATGCAGCGAAACTATTTTTTCGAAAAGTATCATATGCAGCAAAACTATTTTTTCGAAAAGTAACATATGCAGCGAAACTATTTTTTTCGAAAAGTATCATATGCAGCAAAACTATTTTTTCGAAAAGTAACATATACAGCAAAACTATTTTTTCGAAAAGTATCATATGCAGCAAAACTATTTTTTTGAAAAGTAACATATGCAGCGAAACTATTTTTTCGAAAAGTATCATATGCAGCAAAACTATTTTTTCGAAAAGTAACATATGCAGCAAAACTATTTTTTTCAAAAAGTATCATATGCAGCAAAACTATTTTATCGAAAAGTATCATATGCAGCAAAACTATTTTTTTCGAAAAGTATCATATGCAGCAAAACCATTTTTTCGGAAAGTATCATATGCAGCAAAACTATTTTTCCGAAAAGTATCATATGCGGCAAAACTATTTTTTCGAAAAGTAACATATGCAGCGTGTAACGTACCAGGAGATGTGACGTACCTGCCAGAAGGACGCACGCGACATAAAGGCAGATAGGAATCAGAGTAAAACGTCCGCGTAGCTCAATTGGTAGAGTGACTTATTCCGGAATGAGGGGATCCGGGTTCCAATCCTGGCGCGGATTGAAATGAAGGAGAAATTTACTTCGTTATAATGGAGCCCGAACTATCCGGATGACCCGACCGTTCAAAATCTCGCATTGGTGTCATGTTCTTTCCACACTGCGAGATAGGAAAAATAAGAGAATCCCTTCTCCAGCACTTCGAAAAAAAAAATAATAAAAAAAAAAAATAAGGGGGAGATGATGTAACGTACCAAGAGATGTGACGTACCTGCCAGAAGGACGCACGCGACGTAAAGGCAGATAGGAATCAGAATAAACGTCCGCGTAGCTCAATTGGTAGAGCAACTTATTCCGGAATGAGGGGACCCGGGTTCGAATCCTGGCGCGGATAAAAATGACGGAGAAATTTACTTCGTTATAAGCGTAACTATTTTTTCGAAAAGTATCATATGCAGCAAAACTATTTTTTCGAAAAGTATCATATGCAGCAAAACTATTTTTTCGAAAAGTAACATATGCAGCAAAACTATTTTTTCGAAAAGTATCATATGCAGCAAAACTAATTTTTCGAAAAGTAACATATGCAGCGAAACTATTTTTTCGAAAAGTATCATATGCAGCAAAACTATTTTTTCGAAAAGTAACATATGCAGCATAACTATTTTTTCGAAAAGTAACATATGCAGCATAACTATTTTTTCGAAAAGTATCATATGCAGCAAAACTATTTCTTCGAAAAGTATCATATGCAGCAAAACTATTTTTTTGGAAAGTAACATATGCAGCAAAACTATTTTTTCGAAAAGTATCATATGCAGCAAAACTATTTTTTCGAAAAGTAACATATGCAGCGTGTAACGTACCAGGAGATGTGACGTACCTGCCAGAAGGACGCACGCGACATAAAGGCAGATAGAAATCAGAATAAACGTCCGCGTAGCTCAAATGGTAGAGTGACTTATTCCGGAATGAGGGGATCCGGGTTCCAATCCTGGCGCGGATTGAAATAACGGAGAAATTTACTTCGTTATAATGGCGCCCGAACTATCCGGATGACCCGACCGTTCAAAATCTCGCATTGGTGTCATGTTATTTCCACACCGCGAGATAGGAAAAATAAGAGAATCCCTTCTCCAGCACTTCGAAAAAAAAAATAATAAAAAAAAAAAATAAGGGGGAGATGATGTAACGTACCAGGAGATGTGACGTACCTGCCAGAAGGACGCACGCGACGTAAAGGCAGATAGGAATCAGAATAAACGTCCGCGTAGCTCAATTGGTAGAGCAACTTATTCCGGAATGAGGGGACCCGGGTTCGAATCCTGGCGCGGATAAAAATGACGGAGAAATTTACTTCGTTATAAGCGTAACTATTTTTTCGAAAAGTATCATATGCAGCAAAACTATTTTTTCGAAAAGTATCATATGCAGCAAAACTATTTTTTCGAAAAGTAACATATGCAGCAAAACTATTTTTTCGAAAAGTATCATATGCAGCAAAACTAATTTTTCGAAAAGTAACATATGCAGCGAAACTATTTTTTCGAAAAGTATCATATGCAGCAAAACTATTTTTTCGAAAAGTAACATATGCAGCATAACTATTTTTTCGAAAAGTATCATATGCAGCAAAACTATTTTTTCGAAAAGTATCATATGCAGCAAAACTATTTTTTTGGAAAGTAACATATGCAGCGAAACTATTTTTTCGAAAAGTATCATATGCAGCAAAACTATTTTTTCGAAAAGTAACATATGCAGCGAAACTATTTTTTCGAAAAGTAACATATGCAGCAAAACTATTTTTTCGAAAAGTATCATATGCAGCAAAACTATGTTTTCGAAAAAGTATCATATGCAGCAAAACTCATTTTTCGAAAAGTATCATATGCAGCAAAACTCATTTTTCGAAAAGTATCATATGCAGCAAAACTCATTTTTCGAAAAGTATCATATGCAGCAAAACTCATTTTTCGAAAAGTATCATATGCAGCAAAACTATTTTTTCCGAAAGTATCATATGCAGCAAAACTATTTTTTTGAAAAGTATCATATGCAGCAAAACTCATTTTTCGAAAAGTAACATATGCAGCAAAACTATTTTTTCGAAAAGTATCATATGCAGCGAAACTATTTTTTCGAAAAGTATCATATGCAGCAAAACTATTTTTTCGAAAAGTATCACATGCAGCAAAACTATTTTTTCGAAGAGTATCATATGCAGCAAAACTATTAGTCTAATTTACTATTTTTATTTTTTCATTCTAAACTATAAACATATGTCAGAACAACACAACTAGCTAACACAAACGCATTGCTTTTAAAGCAGTACAAATTACTTTATTTTCCACCTTTGTACATTCAGGGCGTTAGAGTTAAAGCCGTACAAATTACTTTATTTTCCATCACCTTTGTACATTCAGGGCATCAGTCGAATTGAAATAGTACGCTTTGGTCTGACAAATCGACATTTAATCGTAGGTCAAAGGGTTAAAAATGGCTGGGCAGATAACTTTGCCGAAAAGTGGAAAACGCATCAGAAATGCTGATTATATAAGAAAGTGTGACGTACATTTCCAATTTAACATTAATTTTGAGTTCCTGCTTTCTTAGGGAATTTCGGTATTTCGTGGTTAAGGATTTTCTTACTGAACGGCACGTTACTCCCCCGAAGAGCTTGTACATTTTGGAAACGCTGACTGTGAGTAAGAACAAAAAATAAAAAGTGTAAATCGAGCGTGATATGAGAGGAGTAGTGAATTAGGGAGAGATGAAAAACTTGTTTTAGATTTATGCGGATTGATGAATAACGTATTGTAACTACACTGAGAGGATTGAAATCATTTGATACTTGTTTCCTAGGAAACGCGAACTACCACCTATCTTGCTAGTGGACGAACCCTCCGCTTGGCGGATATACAGGGTGTTCGGAAAGTCACTGTGCACCTAAGCTATGCACTTAGAAAAAATGTTCGAAGTGATCTCCATGAGTGTAGATACAGCACTGAACCCGTTTCAGTTTATTTGCAAACACTTGCTGCAGCTCTGCTTGTGAGATGTTTCTGATGAACGTAGTTATTGCAGTTTGTAATTGATCAAGCGTGCGTGGGCGATCACGATACACAGCAGATTTTGCTGCGCCCCACAGAAAAAAGTCTGGTGGAGTAAGGTCCGGGGAGCGAAGGGGCCATAGGTTTTTTGAGACGACACGTTCGCCGAAAACCTCATTCAGAAGTTTCATAGAGGTGTGAGCTGTGTGCGCAGTAGCGCCATCTTGTTGAAACCAGCTGTAGGTGATTTCGTCTTCTTCAAGGCGGCCGATGAAGTCGTGGAGTATGGAACAGTAACGTGCACTATTCACGATGTCCTGAAAAATAACGGCCCGACAATGCGCCGTCGGGATAGCGCAACCCACACTCCGATTTTCTGGTCATGCAAGGGTCGTTCCGACACAGCATAAGGAGTCTCTGTGGATCACAATCGTGTGTTTTGTGCGTTAACATACCCAGAGAGGTGGAACCACGCCTCATCTGTAAAGAAGGTGACATCAAGAACAGCAACAGTTTTCGTTTGAATAAAATTGTTAAACCATTCACAGTACCGGAGTCGTTTTACGTGATCCGCCGGTTGCAATTGTTGTACCGCTGTTACTTTGTATGGGTAGAGGTGCAATGATTCTCTCACCACTTTATGCGCTGTCGCAAGCCCAATATTTTCCTCTTTCGCCAACTTGCGCAATGATTTTGATGGACTCCGCAGCAGGGAGTCGGAGATGTCCATCAACTTCCTATCAGTAAGTTTAGTTGGTCTCCCGCTTCGTTCGGCGTCGAACACTGAGCCTGTCGCACGAAATTTCTCAATAAGTCGACGAACTGCATTACGATGAGGTACAGGTGTGTCTGGGAATTTGGCAGTAAATTGCTGCCGCACTTAATCGGTGTATTCATTGCCTTCTCGAAAGATGTATTCAACCAGAAACACACGTTCCGCAATTGAAAGAACCATAGTGCGAAAAACTGAACAACAACAGCACACACAATAACTTCGATACTTACAGTAACAACGACTCGTCTCTGTTGACCTCTGGAACTCAACTGCTGCAATGCGGCAACCGACGCTTCGAGCAGCTTGCTGCGCATGCGCAGTGAGCCCCATGGTTTCCCGCGATCGGCTGCGACTGGGAGAATCCACTTTATTACGTTCCGGTGGCACATACTGCACTTGATAACTGCGAAAACAAAACTGTAGCCTAGGTGCACAGTTACTTTCCGAACACCCTGTATAAGTAGAAAGACATCACTGCATTCACTTAGACGCTAATTCGATGTCTATAGGGATAAACGTCTTGAATTAACAGAGTTTAGAAGTAAGATGATGGTGGGTGCCCGACGCATAGGTTACTCTACCACGGAGATGGTACAGAAATTGCAGTATCCCCGTTTTACAGTAGTGTTGCTGACAATAACGAATGAGTTGCTGACAATAACGCTCAGCATCGACCGCTTCACCAAGTTTGAGCAACTCATAGTGTACGACACCGCGCTGATGCCACCATATGCACAGCAACAACTTCCTGGCATGGATATTCGGTTGGGCGGTACTGATGGTAAGCTGACCAAGATAACCTCACGATTTGCGCCGCTTAGGATTATCGTAGAGGATCCACTTCTCATCACAGGTCAAAATCTTGTGGAGAAAATCCTTCTTCTTGAATCTGGAGAGCAAGGACACAGCAACATCGTAGCGCCTAGACTTTTTCGCAGCTGTGAGTTGGTGGGGCGCCCAACGACCCTCCTTTTGAATCCGTCCATGCTTGTACAGGCGCTATGCAATGGCTTGCCGTGTTACTCCCAGTTCCTGGGCGAGCTCTGAATGTGTGCGACAGGGATCCGCGTCCAACAGTTGTTCCAGTTCCTCATCGTCAACTTTCCGTGGCTGTCCCGGACGTTCTGCATCACGCGCGGAGATCAAAATTTCCCTGCTTAAACCGCTGGAGCCACTTCTTACACATACTGTAGGACACAGCAGCCTCACCCAAAGCATCACAGATCATTTGCTGGGCTTCCGCGGCACTTTTTTTTCAGCTGAAACGCGAACAGGAGGCAGTTCCTCATATGTTGCTTCTCGAACGACATTGTTTTCACCTTCAACTTTCGTCCCTTCTGTCAATACAGCTGTGAGCGGTTACGGTTGCCTAGAAAGCTGTTGGATGGCGCTGCAATCAGCCATTATAGCACAGAGCTATTTGGATTTTCCGACGTTCTATGATCGCTTGCGATTAGGGGCCGATAATTAAGTTGCACACCTAATAGTAGCAGCACTGTTTCCCGACGTCTTAGCAAAGATTTTCGATTAAAGTCTTTTATAAACCTGCACATAAACCTAGACTAACCTCTGTGATGAAAAAAAGAAACTCCAGTAGACGAAGCGTCATTAATCGTGGACTACTGAAAATTAATATCAAGTTCTTTTTTCCGATGAATCAACTGTGCGTCAATTTGAATCAATTGAAGCGCATGTTCGCAACCAAAAGGCAAAAGGTTTGATGAAAAATACATCGTTAGCACCGTGAGACATCCGCCTAATCAGATGATATAGGGTGCTGTCAGCCTCCGGTACTACTTCATTATCCTTTTTGCCGAGTGGCACTACAAGGACGGGTCCTCTTCATGTGGAAATTTTACGTGAGAAGCTGTTAACTCATATGCAAGTGTACAGATGCACAATCCTTATGCATGATGGTGCTCCATGCTACAGATCAAAGACAGTAAAGAACTGGCTGCAAAGGAAAAACATAACTATGCTTGACTGCCCCAGTAATAGTCCTGATCTTAACCCTATCGAAAATTTGAGGACCATTTTACAGTACAAGGTAGCAGAAAAACAGCCATCAAATTCCCAAGCTTTGATTGACGCGATAAAGTACATGTGGTGCAAAGATATTTCAAGTGACTCAGTGATGTATAAAGCGCTTAGCGCGCCTTAGCCTCGCTAAGGCATTATTTTTCTAGGCTTAGCGCCGCTAAGCCGCTTTTCGCGGTTACATGGTAAGAGAATTTGGGCAAAGGAACTTTTTTTAATGACCTTGTATGCAAAAATAGGGTAAACTGTGTTCTGCATGCAAACATACTCGTATCTTAACCAAATGTTCGTTCTACAAAAATGGCCGTCCTGATGATACAGTTGTCTGAGCTGCAGGCTTGAGACCATTCTTCCGAGCTAAGACTTAATCCCAACCCCGTATGAGTCATGGGTGGTGTGCATGGCAAAAGGAGCTGGATCTGTCTCTTCCCTGGAGCAAGTGACCCGAAATTAGGGACTGACGACTTTGTATAGCCACATGAGTTGCCCATGGTTGTTGTTAAACCCGGAAACAAAAAACAAAAACAAAAAATACTGTGTAGATTGATCTACACAATTGGATAACGCAGTAGGGTATCTCACAAATCACAAGATTCTATCACAAAGAGAATGTAAACTCCTTTGTCTAGACGGCAGTCAAAATAAATTTGTAGGGGATGGCTACTCCGTAGGGCTAAAATTGCAGTGCACAGAGAGAAAACGGTGGTAATGGACATGCATTTGTACTGAACAACTCGCCACTGGTATCGGCTCCAATGAAAGTAATTCCCTGCGCTCACGGGCTCCTTGCGGGAAACACAAAAATCTTCCACATGTACCACATAATCTTAGTAGAAACGGAGCGTTAATCATACTGAATTGATATTACTCTGGTAGTTCACAAATATTCCCTATGCACATTTAAAATCATTTTTTAAATAAATATTTTAGAATCTTAGTATGTCTCTCACGTTACATTCTTCCTGTTATTTAAAATTGCTCAGATTACGCAGTTTTAATCTAAATGATGTTGGTAATTAGTAATGAAAATTAAAAATAATTAATAAAAACAAGATTTTGAAAATTCTGAGAGTATTTTTTCCTAGTCCGTTCACCGCTACGGCAGTTTTTTTTATTTACAATAGAACTACATCACTGAAGTGACTACTGCAAATCCCTCATTAAGAGTATGCCACATCGTATTCTGTCCGTTATAATAAACAAAGGTGGCCACACAAAGTGCTGATTTAGGTCTTTTTGGGTTCTAAAAATGTAAGAATTCATCTGTGGTGCTATTTTTTCAAATCTCTGACTAGTAAAAAGTTGTTTCTTCGAAAATTTTAATTTTCAATAAATTGGCAGGTGGTCTTAAACTTTTGCAATTGACTGTATAGTAACACTACATTGCCATACGCTTTCGTAACAATACAAAGGACAAAAGAATGGAAATGGGGCGAATACTTTTATAATTTTCTCTCGCATGTTGTCTTCTGAAATGTATTAAAATAACTACGCTCAGCAGCATTTATATTAAATTAGTTTCGCAAAGAGTTAGTTGTACTAAAACTGGAAAACCATTCTTGTAATACGCATTAAAAGCCCAGCCCAAATGATTGCGGTTACAGAGTTCTTTGTGAAGAGCATTATTACATATTTATATCATAGAGGTTAAAGTTAATGGGTTTTTCTCCTAGAGCATGTCTGTACCCGGTTCCTCTCATTTTTCATTTTCAAGGACAATTTCTAGTTAGCTTTTGATATCCAACAGAAACCTGTGCGTTGTTCGAAGCTTACAGGGGAGTTCTTAGAACAAAACGTTAGCTACGTGGTAAAGTCGCTTCTGAGAAACACTTGCTGATGCAGTCTGGGATGTGAGGCCTTTAGATTCGTTTAACTGTTTTAATCGTTCTGAAATCTGGTTTTACGCTTATCACCATTATCATTTGAACTATTGTTATCATTTTGCTCTAATGAATTTAAGAAAACCTTCAAAACTTTCAGCTACTGTAATTAAATTATTTTTCCATAAAGACTGGCGAAAAAATCAGTATGAAATATAAGCAATAAACTGCCTATTGCTCTACAAAGAGGAAAACGAACTAAATTCTTTCTCGTAATCAGTGACGTTACGCTAATTTTTTTGTGATAATACCTTTTCAAAGGTATTAGGTGTACAAATGTTTTAAAGCGTTTTTGTGTGACGTATACCGCTAATTTACATATCTGACATTCCCCCGTGTTGTTGTCATTTGACCGTAACTGGTTCACAGTATAAAATGTGACACAAGAAGTCTGCCCAACGGTCAAACGCACTTGCAAATCGGTAGGTGAAAGATGGCAAGCGATACTGCATTTATTCGACACTGCATTCGCTATGAATTTCATCCAGGAAAAAGTGCTTCAAAAGCATGTACATCAATCTGTTCTGTTCTGGGGGAGAATATTGTATCGAAAAGCACGTGTGAGTTTTGGTTTAGACAGTTTAAAGCAGGTGATTTTGATGTTAGCGATCGTGAACGTAGCGCCACCCCGCAGAAGGTTGCACATGATAAAGTGCAAGCATTACTGGATAAAGATTTGTCTCAAACGAAAAAAAGAACTAGCTGAAGAACGAAGGATACTCAATAAACCATTTCTAATCGTTTACTCGCAATGGGAAAGATTCAGAAGGAAGAAAAATGGGTGCCACATGACCTGAGCCGGAGGAACAAGGATGAGCTTCTTATGAAGTGTTTGAATCTGTTGAATAAACTACACAGAAAGTCCTTCCTGTGGAAACCCGTTACGGGTGATGAAAAGTGGATATGGTACGACAAAACGCGAAAAACCCTGGGTAGACCCCGGTGAAGCAATGACTTCGACATCGAAACGAAAAGTAAACTCCAAGCAAGTACTGCTGTGCATCTGGTGGGAAATGAAGGGTGTTCTCCATTACGAACAATTGGATAACGGTCAAACTGTTATTGCTGATCGCTACAACAAACAATTGCTGCGATTGAACCAGGAAATCTGTCGGAAACGTCCATTCACATGCAAAGGATTGCGTCCCGTGAAATTACTGCATGACAAAACTAGGCCGCATGTCGCGAAATCTGTCAATGAAACGTTATTGACTCTTGGCTGGAAAGTTTTGGAGCATCAGGCGTAGAATCCCGACATAGCCCCTTCAAGACTATCATTTGTTCTGATCGATGCAACATGGTTTGTCTGCTGTAGGGTTCCGGACATGTGACGAAGTGCAAAAATGGGTAGACGACTTCATCACGTCACACGACGAAGTATTCTTCATGGCTGGATTCCGTCAGCTGCCCGACCGATGGTGGAAGTTGATAGATAATGACGGCGCATATTTTGGTTCGTAAAGGTATTGTTGTTTTCTCTCAAATTACCTGTTGCGTTGTCTTAAAACCCTTCAAATCTTATTTTGATGTGTTCAAATGTTTAAGCACTCTTTTTGGAAACCTTTTCTTCAGTTTTCTTCTGTTAATTATGGAATGTTTTTCAGAAGACTCTTCTTGAGTGAGAAAATATGTTCGCACAGATATTCTTGGTACTCTGTATTGCGTTAAGACGTGCAAAAGTTTTGCTTTTCATTTTTTTTTTTTTTTTTTTTGTGTATGTGTGTATCTTTTCATGAATGGTTGCTTGCCACACTATAAAATAATTTCTGAAATTCACGAGCGAAATTCCGTGATTTCTTTCGTGAATTAACGAAGAATATTTCTGACAACTTTTTTCGTGATTTCTTTCGTGAATTAACGAAGCATATTTCTGACACAACTTTTTCCGTGCAAGGACGGAAAGCACTCTGAATTTCTAAGAGTTTTCGTACGCCAGAAAAATTCTGAATTTTCAGAAGTGTTTCCGCAATTCCTTTCTTACATTGACGGTGAATTACCGTTTTCAAGCTGTGTTAACGGAAAATTCTGAATTATCAGAAGTGTTTCCATAATTCCTTTCTTACATTGACGGTGAATTACAGTTTTAAAGCTGTGTTAACGGAAAATTATGAATTTTCAGAAGTGTTTCCGCAATTCCTTTCTTATATTGACGGTGAATTACTGTTTTAGAGATGTGTTGACTGAAAATTCTGAATTTTCAGAAACCTATCCGCAATTCTTTTCTTACATCAACGGAAAAACTTTGTTCCCACTTTTTCTGCATCCATATTACGAAAACCTTCTGGTAATAGGAGAGATTCACGGAAATACATGGGGGTTTAATTAAATGTTAAATTTCCATAGTCTGTCGAAGTATTTGATTTTGAAGTTATGTAGCGAGATCGGAATTGCGGATAGCGTATCGCATGAATTTCGGTTATTGTAGCACAGGACATTTCTCCATTTCTCCAAAATTATTGTACAGGTGATTGTACGATGCCTATGTATCAGTCTATGGAGTCCTTAGGACAAAAGCTATATAGCTAACAAGATTAAATTTTACATTTAGAAGTTCTGTAAAATAATATTATGAAACAGAACATTGCACTTTCTCTTAAAGATACACTCATCGCCAAAAAAATAGTTGCACCCAAAAGGACGTGTCGGATTGCAATGCTATTCGGGAGGAAGGTAAAGGTTACCCGGAACAATAAATTATTAAACACTGAGACTGATATGTACAATATTTATCGAGCTACACGCCAATAAGTAGTATCTCTCAGTATGGCGTCGGGCAGCCATGTTTGCTCACACAGCATGCCAAACGTCTCGGCATGAGTTGTACATGTTTCTAATGGTGTCCTGCGATAAGCCATCCCATGTAGCTTGAATCTTCTCACACAGTTCCTGCAGATCGTGCGGTAAAGGTGGAGTGTCGATAGCGCGTCCAATAGCATCTCACACATTTTCAAACTGCTTTAGGTCTGGCGATGCGGCTGGCAATGGCAGAGTGTTAGTGCCTTGGAGGAAAGTTCTCGAGATAGCGGCGGTACGAGGACGAGCGTTGTCCTGTTGGAAAATCCCACCGGAGTGAGCGTTCAGAAAAGGTAGGGACACTAGTTGCAGGACTTCATAAACGTAACGTTGGGTTGTCAAAGTACCTGTAATGGACACCAAAGGTGATCTGGCATCGTAGGCAATTGCACCCTACAGCAGGACGCCAGACCTTCTGCACGTGTGACGCTCGAAAATATAACGTTCATATTGGCGCTGACCACGGTAGCTCCACACACGGATTCGGTGGTTGTCTCCTCCAAGACAAAAGCGGGACTCGTCACTGAAGATCCCCTGCTGCCAATCTGAGTGGCTCCATGACTGTCTAGCACGACACCATTGCAGTCTTTGGCGTCGATGCAATGGTGTTAAGGGCAGTCGTCGTAACAGTCTGCGTGCGTGTAGTCCTACGTCGTGCAGCCATCTGCCAATGCTGCTGTCACTAACAGGACGATGCATGAAGGACACCACTGCTCACTGAATATACGCAATCTTGGCTGTTGGGTCCCTCCGCGCATGTCGGACAACCCGACGGTCCTCTCTCTCTCTCTCTCTCTCTCTTTCTCTGTGATTCGTCTAGGTCTCCCACCCTTCCTGTCGCTGCTGCGTGCCTTGTTCTATCCACTGCCGCCAACAGCGTGCTATAGTGATATCCGCACTACCGGTATGGCGCGCAATATGGCGATAAGACCATCCCACTTCTGGATTCTTGAACTGTCCCAACTGCTCGCATTGCTTCCAAACTTTTCTCCGATGCATACTTCACTTGCAAAGGATACAACTAACACAACAGCACGAGTCAGAAGGGCAAGCACGCGCAACGGGACGACCTTATAATGCCAGTCAGGCACAGCGCTACGAACCCTCATTGCTTGCGTCACATGCGCGGCCGAGCGTGATACTTGAATCATTTGCATGTCTCACGATGTTCAAACCTTCCCACCAAGTTTCATTCCAGTCGGTTGCTTCCTTTTGGGTGCAAATGTTTGTTTGACGATGAGTCTAACTGAAAGTTATTGTCAGTTGAAAAAATATCTCTAACTCCAAATCATTCTGTTGCTCCAAAAAGTCATGATGAAAAAATTACGTAATTTGTAATGAAACCTCCTACAGAAAAAATAAAATTGTTACAAACGTATTAAAAGAATAAACTCCAGTAGAAAATAAAATGACTCAATCAGCCAGATTAATGAAAAAAAATAATAATAATTGAGCGTGAGCCTGATTCCTGTGACTTTCATGGTTAAGACGCGCGGATTCAACCCAAATGACCTGGGCTCGATCCTCATCAACGGGACAAAAGGTGTCTCTCGCGTAAAGGCTAAAATATTCAGCGTGTCGGATTTTGCAGAATTTCTGTCTAATTAAGGAAAATTTTGAAACCGAATTACTGATGCCGGAAAATCTGTGAAAATACATAAGGTAAATAAAAACCGGGATGTTTTAAAAACGGAAATTCCTCTAAAAGACAGACACTTTTTGGCAACTTTACTGAAAGTTATTTTCAGAAACTTTTCCGTGAATGGGCACCATTTATTTTTTTACAGTGCATCAGCTGATCGCTGGAGATTTTCTAAGCAAGCGTTATTATTACTATTCGCATTTACAGTATGTTCCACTAATCATTACGGTCTCAGTTACCACATTTCCTCATTTCTTCAGAAAGCTCCATTTATTTAACTCCCTTCCGACCGAGAACAATATGCTACAAAATAGGCTGAATACTCCAGACCGAAATCCCATAATTAAAGGAGAGCAGGTACAAAATTGCAAAAAAACGCCTTGTTTCTACCCTAAGAGCAATTCTTTAATGTGATTCCGACATGTGGGGGTATTTCACGGTAGTGAAACAAGAACAAGGAGTCAAATCGTGGGTCTTCATTCTTGACATCATAATCCAGTGATATTATTATCGTATCAATAACCAGGGGTTGATTTGAGTCGGAGCTCAGTAGAGCTGTGCTCAAGTATTGCTTCATTTTTGGCGAATATTTGAATATTATCCGGAGCCCGGCGGGGCTCCGAAATACGCGTTTCTTTTGCGTGCCCGAATGCACGAGCAAGATTGCGCCGTCAAAATCAACTATTCTTTTGCTAAAGACCTTGAACGTGCAATTTCAGTCACTAATTCTGCCTTTAATAAGAAATACTGATGAGCAAACTTTGCCGATTCCAATAATTGTGGCTTCGCTGTGGTAGTACTACATGCATATTGGTCTCACCCGGGTTCCTGTAACAATGGGCTATACTTCTGCTTTTTGTTGTAGAATAATATTTCTGGCGACTGGCGAAGGTAACTTCTGTTCTTACACAAAGATCTTATAATTTATATGAGTCTGGTAGTGTAGATCTATAGATAAGTTTCCAGCGTTTTATGGTCAAATAGATGTCGTGCTTTCAAAAGCAGGTGAATTCAATTTTTGAAGCTTTACTATGACGTACAATTGTCGGACCGCAGTCAATTGATTTACGCCTACCTACATTACCAATTCTGTGGTCGACTTAGTAGCATCTTCGTCCAGACAAGCTAGTTTGCAAATCTGCGCTGTGCAACTCCTTCAGCCGTCCGCTACGCTGCTTGTCCCCCATGCTGGAATCACCACTTCTGAACTTCGCAAACCACTCAGGACAGGACACGCGCATGCATCTACAGCGTTTTCGCCGTGTGCCGAACAAATCCACTTTCGTGCTTCTGTTGCGAGTTTTCCGAGATTAAACATGAAAAACAGAGACGAATATGCACCTCTTCATTCAGGTGCAAATTCGTCACTGAAGCCATGTCCAAGCTCAACTAACCAAATGTGTGGGCTACCCGCCAACACGTATCGTTTGACGGACTGTCAGCACCTTACCCCTAAAGCACGAAATTCTGACCAAAATTCAACCGTTCGCTTTTACAGCCTCCTACGTGGAGAACTGGAAACTTATGCATGCATCTGAAATTATTGTTATCGTTTGCTGATTTTCTCAGTCAGAGCTCATGAGCAAAAGGTGGAGACATTCATCTCAGGCTTTAAAATTCAGGAATTTTAGAGTGGCATGGCAGATTTTCATAGTACCTTGTGGATTGGATGAAGCAGTTGTTGCGGCAACCCTAATTATAAAAGGTGTTTCAAAAGTTTTTACGTACCACTTTAGCTGTAGAAATGACAACTGCCACGATATCTTTTGTATTCTGTTCCCTTACCTTCTGGATTTCCGAGCGCATTTGGAGACTTCCAAGCGTTTGGAAATCCAGAGCCATTTGGATATCTCGCGCATTTGGATATCTTTCCAAGCGCATTTGGAGACTTCCAAGCGCTTGGAAATCCAGAGGCATTTGGATATCTCGCGCATTTGCATAACTTTCCAAGCGCATTTGGATATCTCGCATTTGGAGAATTCCTCAAATACTTTTCTCTGTAAGAGGAGCCGCCATGTCGCCTGATCTTCTGCATTTCCAATCGTAGACTCCCGTATTTGGCGATTTCGTCAAATACTGTTTTCCGTAAGTAGAACAGAAAAGTTAGCAAATCCTCTGGATTTCCAATCCTAGACTTTGAATTTGGAGAATTTCCTCAAATACTGTTCTCTGTAAGAGGAACCGCCACGTCTGATGATCCTCTGGATTTCCAATCGTAGACTCTCGCATTTGGAAATTTCCTTAAAAACTGTTCTCTGGAAGAGGAACCACCATATCAGCTGATCCTCTTGATTTCCACTCGTATACTCTGTATTTGGAGATATCCCCAAATACTGTTCTATAAGAGAAACAGCCATGCCAGCTGATCTTCTGGATTTCTAATTGTAGACTTTCGTATTCGGAAACTTCCTCAAATGCTGTTCTCTGTAAGAGGAACCACCATTCAGCTGATCCTGTGGATTTCCAATCGTAGACTCTCGTATTTGGAGATTTCCTCTGTAAGAAGAATCGCGATGTCAGCTTATTCTCTAGATTTCCAATCGTAGACTCTCGTATTTGGAGATTTCCTCTGCAAGAGAAACCGCCATGTCAGCTTATCCTCTGTATTTCCAATCGTAGACTCTTGTATTTGGAGATTTCCTCTGTAAGAGAAACCGCCATGTCAGCTTATCCTATGGACTTCCAATCGCAGACTCTCGTATTTGAAAATTTCTTCTGTAAAAAAAAAACCGCCATGTCAGCTTATCCTCTGTATTTCCAATCGTAGACTCTCGTATTTGGAGATTTCGTCTGTAAGAGGAACTGTCATCCATGTCAGCTTATTCGCTGGATTTCCAATCGCAGACTCTCGTATTTGGAGATCTTCTCTGTAAGAGGAACCGGCGTATCTCTGTAAGAGGAGATGGCGTATCCGAAAAACTCGCACTACACCGCGCGCAAAAAAAAAAAAAAGTCTTTGAGACCCTTTTGCGAAAATTTATTTGCTTTCAATTACTGAAATTTTTAAATTCCATATAACACTAGGTCTTACTGGCGTTCTATAGTTCACATTCTTTGGAACCTATAGATATTTTTCGCAAAAACAAAATTGTTACACTTTATTGCGTATAAAACAAATGTACACGTCGTAATTAAAATGATTACCCTAGTTTTATACTAATACAAAGTATTACAAAACACTTACGCCAAAGTTAATCATATCAAGCAAATTTTATTCTTTTAGAAACTAAGGCCTGTCTCTTTGAAATTCCTCGCGATCACACACAGAACACGTAACGGCCGTAAGACAGTGTCGAATGACCTCTTCCGATTTATATGAAAATACAGGAAATAAGTCAGCAAATTAAAAAGTAATAATTAAGAATTGTGGCAAAAAAAAAAGAGTAAAATTACTGAAATTATTTACTCTTGAATATGAAAAGAAAAAACGTTAACATAGCGTTGCACTGTTTTGCACGTAGTAAAAGATCTTTTCTTTTGACTCTGTTATAAAAAAAGAGTGACACGGGTTTCAGATTTTTCGTTCCCGCGAAGAATTCCAATTAGCTCATTATATTCTGAAGTATGTATATTATGTGCAAACAAGTGTAATGTATCATGCCTTATCCTCATTTATAGAAAATTTTCATTTATTCAACCGATATTTCAATCATATTCTCTTGCTAAATAAAACACATGTATAGGAATTATTGTTATGGCAGTGGAGAGGGGCCTCAAGTCCTTTGGAATAGCTGCTTTCTCTCGTCGCCCAGTTTTTATAAACTAAAGCGAAAATGATTTCTTGGAGATTTCACTTATTTACTGAAAAACAAAGTATCGAAAATTGATTTTCCTTTTATACTTCATTTAGAGCTACCGTCAAAGATTCCTGGCTATTCCAGTCCACTTTCATATGAAGTTCCAGCAAAAGTTTTGAAAAACACTTCTGCTGAGGTTAGAAACTCTTTAAGCCTCCCCCGGCCCCACTGCGGGGATTGAGGGGCTATCACTACACCCATGCAAAAGGGTGAACCGAAATAGGTATATCCCAAGAGTTACTATTTAATTTTTGTAGCACAATTTAGTTCTTAGAATATTTTTAATCACCCTGGAGTATTTTGTCATAATTTCCTGTTTTCAGTGTAATGGGATCTTTTATTGTAATGTGTAATGACTTTCTTTTATTTATCTTCCGATTTTGCTCTATTGTTGTTATTGCTCTTGCGCTTTTCAAAAAGATTTCTAGAAAGAACTGATATTTGTTTTGCGAGGTCACCAAAAACCGAATGTATAATCATTAAACCTTAAGGGGAAAAAATGATAAAATATTTTTAATATCCTTTTTCTGGGTGTGCTAGAAACAGTTCACTTGGAAACTGCCATAAACATTCTGCGGAAGCTTCGCTGACTACTGTCATTTGGAATTGAAGAACAATAGAGATCTTACAGCCAGTTCGACGAAAAGCGACGAGTTAAAAAGGCGTGAGAAGTTGCGAACACCATCACTTCCATTAAGGAAATCCAATGTGAATCTTCGGTGGCACATCGCACTTTCTTTCTTACCTTCTTTCATTTTTCTTCCGTCAATTTTATCGGAAAAGAATAGGCTGCCAGATTTATAGCATTCCCGGAAATGACAAGATAGCTGCTGTCATCAAGGGTGAAGGGGAGGTCTTACCCACCCCCGCCTCATGATCGCAGCTGCGAAACGTAAAAGTGATTCCAAAATACAAACACTCCCTCCCTTTAATGAAGGCAGATGAAGAACGTCTTTTTATACTTCATTGGTTTCCTACGGAGAGGAATCTCCTTCAAAGCAGAAGGCGCTCCGCTGAGTGGCTTTCTTTTATTTATAACCAAATTACTACACTGGGCACAAAAACAGGAAGTACAGAAGTCTTGTTCTCAAGACAACAGGGGCATTCGTGCGTGTTACTGACGTTTGCAGCTTCCACTGTTCAGAAGCTGAATAGCACTAGCATCTTTTTCCCTTCCGAAGACGAGAAAAATTCTGAGATTATTTTTAAAACCACTTTGAATATTTCTGAAGGAAAACAAGATGATGCTCATTAACTTTTTTTTCGTCGGCTAGTTGTTGGGATGTTTGACCTGATGGTTTCATAAGCTGAGCAAGTTTCGAACAGTTAATAGCCAAACTCGACTGAGCTTTTGAGGGAAACACAAGATGATCCAACTCAAAAGATTTGCTTCTTAGAAGCTTAGCATAAGCTAAACGATTATTTAAAAAACTTTTCAACCGTTTTTAGCATAACCTTTTGCTATCCTTTGTGGAATGATACCTTTGTCTCTGAAAATGCTACTGCAGTGTACAAAATTACAGGGTCAAATTACGGTAGGTACACCGGCAGCTGAGTGGCCAGTCAGTAATAAACCGTAATGTCCATTAACAGTCTAATGACCGGGAAATAAAAACGTGTTACCCAGAGAGGTGTTGCCAGTCGACTGATTGCACGTGAAACAAGAAAGTTGGCACTGAATTTTCGTGTGTAATAAGCACGTCTTTTGAATCCGTTCTGACTCTAATTAAATTTATCAAAGCTATTCAAAGTTAATGGAACCGGTATGGAAAACAATAGATCTGACCAAAGAAAGAAGATTTTCAATCGGAGTTTTAATCCCTCAGATATTGCTGTAAACGGAATCGTGAGCTTACAAACTCTTAGAAACAGAGATATCGACAAAAATAAGATGTGACTTTACTTCTCCTGGTGGGAAAACCATGCATTAATTTAGGAAGAAAGTATTCTCAAAAGGTTTATCCGTATAAGTGGTTTCGGTTGAAGAAAAAAATTAGTCGAGTTTTCAGGAGCCCAGATTTTGCAACAAATACTTCAGAAGCAGAAATTAACACATATGACCTCTGGTGGCTAAACCATTCTTTGCCAAACTTTAGAAATTATGTGAAAAATATTTTCCATCAGGTCTTGTATGTGATACAGGAAAAATTTTCAAATTAGAGCTTTAGAAGCAGAAATAACGCAGAAAACGCAATTTACCTTTGTGCCCCCTAGCGGGAAGTGTATGATTTACTTGAAAATTTTGAATTCATAGGAAAAGCATTTCGCATCGGAAACACTATCCAACAAAGAAGGAATTTTTCAAATCGTACTCTTAGAAGTAGAGATATTGACAAAAATAAGATATACATCTACGCTCCCTGGCGTAGAAACCATGCATTTTTTCAAGAAGAACATTTTCCTAAAAGGTTTGTCGACATGAGTAGTATCGGTCAACAAACGACGTTTCTTTCAATCGAGAATTTAGAAGCTCATATTTTGTTGCAAATACAACAGAAGGGGAAATTAAGATTTACGTCCCCTGGTGGCCAAACTATTTTTTTACAAAAATTAGAAATTATGTGCAAATGATTTTCCATCAGGAGCTGTATCCGGTGCAGAAAGAATTTTTCAAATCGGAAATTTAGAAGCAGAGATATAGGGGTAAACGCAATTTACCGCTACGCCCCCTAGCGGAAAGTCCATGAATTACTTGAAAATTTTGAAATTATATGAAAACATGTCACACTGAAAACACTATCCAACAAAGAAGGAATTTTTCAAATCGGACTCCTAGAAGTATAGATATTGACAAAAATAAGATGTACATCTACGTCCCCTGGCGGAGAAACTGTGGAATATTTTAAGAAGAAAGTATTCCGAAAAGGTTTATCGATGTTAGTGTCATCAGTTCACGAAAGAATTTTTTAATCGATATTTTAGAAGCTACGATTTGCCGCCCCGGTGGCGCAATGGTCTAAGGCGCTGGCCTCTGATCATTCGTCCGTAAGGGGTCCGGGTTCGAATCCCGTCAGGCATGGTTGTTGTGTTTGTCTTACGGCACTGGCTCTCTCCCTTCCCTGGAACCAGTGACCCTAAATTAGGGACGGGCGACTGCTTACAGCCTATTGAGTTGCTCACAGTGGTCGTTAAACCTCCAATCAAAAAAAAAAAAAAACAATCAAAAAAAAAAAAAAGAAGCTACGATTTTATGGCAAATGCATCAGAAACAAAAAATTAACACTTACGCCCCCTGGTGGCCAATTATTATTTACCAAAAATTTGAAATTATATCCTAAAGATTTCCCATCAGAAGATGTATCCGCTGAAGTAAAAAAAAATTAAATCGGAGTTTTAGAAGAAGAGTTATCGGGGAAAATGTAATTTAATTTTACGCCCCCTAGCGGAAAATCTATGCGTAATTTGAAAAAGTAACTATATCTAAAATACTCTTCGACATAAATGGAATCGAAAGATAAAAAGTTTTTTTTTAATCGGATGTTTAGAAGTAAATATGTAGAATAAAACGAATTTTTGAATTCGACATTATCTGCATTTACGCCCTCTGCCGGTGAAATTGTACATCGTAAAAAAACACGAAATAAAGGATCGTCATTTGCATATTTCAAGCTTCCCAATGCAAAAGAATTTTTCAAATCGGACTAATAGTTGCTGAGATATCGTGGGTACAGACGGACGGACGGACTGACGGACGGACAAACCGATAACAGAAGTACGATCTTTTTCAACAAATGACGTGCTGAAAACAGATATATGACCACTTTAAGAAGAACGTTCCGAAATTGCCAAGGTTACAATACATTAACAGTTCAAACAGTTTAAACACCGAGAACATGTAGTTTATTTACCAAAAATTTACGGTTGTCCTCCAGGTGGCGTGCTTACGATATCCAAACCGCCTTAATCCGGATGAAACTCTGACTATTCACGACGATTTTTTACAGTGTGGAGTACTTATTTGCATATTTTTTCTACTTCTGATGCCATATTTCCCCAAGGAGGTTAGAATAAGATATCTGGAGATGCCCTTTTTAATGAAGCAGTACCACTTTGCGTGAAGCCTGTAACCGCGAAGAACGGCCGTCGAAGTGTGGGAAAGCTCATGGTTTTCAAGGCTATTGCAACGCATTTTGTGTTAGCTGAATCGCCTTCTTTCGTCGCAAATGTTTTCCCATTTTGCATCGTAACTTGTGCCAATGTATGAGAAAATGCTGAATTTATATCATTCTAAATTATTTAGAGGCTCCTTCCCATTTTTATTTCAAATTAAAATATACGAACATTAGTGCGAATTCTAAACAAAACATAACGTTAAAACTCAAACCTCATTCTGGTAAGAAGTATAATTCATTTCGGTTTGATATTAACACGGTTTCTGCGATCCAAAACCACGGAATTCCAAAATACAAACAGTTGAAGTTACATACGTATCATGCAAACAAGGGCAAATTCCCACAACTTGCGGCTTCACGGTTAAGTGACCAAGGCATCTCCAGAAGTATTATGCTAGCCTCCTCGTATTTCCCCACTTGGTGAATAAGTGCTTATGGAATTTGTCATGACATTTTTGTTGGTAAGAGAGATTAGAAAAAAACATTTAGCGATAGCATCCTGGTGAACATGACCAAGATATTCAATGTATTTCCTGTTTTCTTCCCATTTAACTATTTTCCCGCTAAGTAGTGTGAATGTATCTTTGTAGCCATCGCAAAAGTACCAGGTCGTTTGGGGGAAAATGGCCGATTTGGAGGGCAAAAATGAAAGAGTCATATCTCATAGCACACAACTTGGTTTATTCTAAATAGGCGCCTTCGGCAGCTACACACACTTCAGCTAGCAAGTGACAAGTACTTCAATGCCAGTTCGGAAAACATCTGGCTTTCTGGATGCAAGAAAAGTCCCAGAATGCAATTTTCGCCTTCTCTCGGTTTTTGAAGGTCCTGTCCTTGAGGTAATTTCTAAACAGGTGGAAATCGGTAGGTGCCAAGTCAAGCGAGTAGACTGGATGTTGAGGGTAACGAACCTCAGTTCGTGTGGTTTCTGTTTCGTCATTTGTGACGCATGTGGTTTCGCATTAACATGGAGGAGGATAGGACCCTTCCTGTTCACCAAAGAGGGCTGTTTGTAACACAACTTCTGGTACATTCGGTCAATTCCTTCACAGTATGTGACCGAGGTAATGCTTTCACCGGCATTCAAGAACCTGTAGTTTTTGACACCGGGAATAGTCAACCACACTGTCGACAAAATCTTTTTTGGCGTTAGCCTTGGTTTAAGATGTTGTTCCGGTGGTTCATCCGCTGTCCAGATTGCTTACAGTTGTCGTATAGCACCCACGTTTCATCAAAGGTTAAAATCCGATCAAGCAGAGGCTCCTTTTCGCTGGGAAGCACGAGGTTACTGCACATATCAAACAGTTGTTGTTTCTGATGCTCCGTCAGTTCGTGTGGGACCTACGTATCGAGCTTCTTGACCTTACCAATTTTATGGAGATGTTCGGAAATGGTTGATACCGACACATTGTGTTGTTTGGCGAGTTCTCTGACTGTGACGAGAGGATTTACCTCCAAATTTGCGTTCAGAGCGTTGTTATCAATGACCGAATGTTGTCCTCCGTCCTCTTCATCTTGTAGGATCGTTTCAGCGGAAAGAAACTTTTCAAACCAAAGACGGGCAGTACGTTCAGATGTTGCCTCTTCGCTACATGCCTCGACCACATTACGGTAGGTTTGTGCTGAAATACGACCCAATTTGAACTCATGAAGCAATCTCACCCGCAACTCACTGTTTCCTAACATTTTGTAAAGACCACTCTCACACGAGTAGGAACGACTGCAGCTCAACCGATTATGGCGTGTATGTGACGTCTGAGTCGCCCTTCAACTCGTGCGAGTGGCGTTGCGAGAGGGTTGGTCTGTAAGCATTGCGGGAGAGTTGAATGTGTTACCTCAGAAAATCGGCCATTATTTTCCGAACGACCTAATATCTGTTTTCCTACGGCGGATTGAAAAATTTGATTTGGATCCTGCAGTGCTATTTTTTTCTTTCATTTTTTTTATTACAGATTTTTCCTCTACACGTAAGTATTGTGCAATTCAATTGAAAACAAAAAAGGAAAAAAAGAATGATATTGTCTATTTGTAGGCAGGATTGTCCGTTATTATGAAAGTAATTTTAAAATATTCTAAATTTTGGTATACCTCAGTATGTCTGTGATTAAACCGTTAAATGCACTTAGCTCGGTGTGAGTTCATAGGTATGTTATCCACCTACAAATAAGGTTTAGCATGGTGCGCTCTATTTTATTTTCGTTGCCGGATGTTTCTTATTTAATTTTTTTTTTTTTTTTTTTTTTTGGAACCCTGCGCCTGGTCCTCAACGAGTTTGAGATTACGCTCTTGAAGATCTTTGATTACTATTGTTGTTTATTGGAGTCCAACAGGTATTACCTGGAAATTGTAGAGGTATTGGTGCAGTACATGTCCTTGCAATGAAGTCTTCTGGAGATTAAATGGAGAGGTACTGGCACAGAATGTATCCTAGTGATGTAGCCTTCTATATAGATCTGAAATAATGAAATACCGGAGCATGATATGTCCTAGTAATGTAATCTTCTGGAGCTGAGATTGTGAGGTATCGTTGCAATATGTTTCCTGGTAATGTAGTCTTCCAAAGCTGAGATGGTGAGGTATCTGCTGAAGATACCTAGTAATGCAGTCCTCTGGAGCTGAGATGTTTAGGTATGTTCGCAGGATGTTCCTAGTAATGTAGTCATCTGGATATGAGATGGTGAGATATCGGCGTAGGATTGTCCTATCAATGTAGAGAATTTATATGTAAAATTTCATTTTATAAAAAAATCCCAAAGTTTTCGATAAACTGACCCTTCGGTGAAATGATGTTTTCATCAAATGAACTTTTAGATGGACGGCCCTTCTCTAAAATGTTAATTTCGATCAAGTGACCCTTCGGTGAAATGAACGTTCCGATTTTGTGGAAGTAATCGTCGAACAAATGAACTAGACCCTCAAAGAAATATTGCTATATTAAGACGAAACTGAAGGAATTGATTTACAAATTTGCAAAGTCATTAGTGTCACAAAGCCATTAGTCACTAAGCTGGATGCAAATTGGGTGATGGTTCAACGTGCAACTGAGAGCCGCAGCGAGACTAATGTGCACGGGTCTTAAGAACACTTTCATCGTAGCAGCGGTAAAAGATTCAAAGAGAGCTGCGCCATTCTTTTAACAACAACAAAAAAATACACCACTTCTTGTGAAAATTTCAGCAAAAACAAGAAATAACGCTATTCAAAAAAAATGTGTATCACAGATTCCTCGTGCTACAGGAGATAACTGATTACATTTGTAGAGCTATGCAAAAAATTTCAACAAAAAGAAGAAATCGCGCTATTCAAAAGAAATGTGTATCACAGATTCCTCATGCTATAGGAGATAACTGATTACATTTGTAGAGCTATACAAAAAATTTCAACAAAAAGAAGAAATCGCGCTATTCAAAAGAAATGTGTATCACAGATTCCTCATGCTACAGGAGATAACTGATTACATTTGTAGAGCTATACAAAAAATTTCAACAAAAAGAAGAAATCACGCTATTCAAAAGAAATGTGTATCACAGATTCTTCATGCTACAGGAGATAACTGATTACATTTGTAGAGTTATACAAAAAATTTCAACAAAAAGAAGAAATCACGCTGTTCAAAAGAAATGTGTATCACCGATTCCTCATGCTACAGCAGATAACTGATTACATTTGTAGAGCTATACAAAAAAATTCAACAAAAAGAAGAAATCGCGCTTTTCAAAAGAAATGAGTATCACAGATTCCTCATGCTACAGCAGATACTGATTACATTTGTAGAGTTATACAAAAAATTTCAACAAAAGAAGAAATCACGCTGTTCAAAAGAAATGTGTATCACAGATTCCTCATGCTACAGGAGATAACTGATTACATTTGTAGAGCTATACAAAAAATTTCAACAAAAAGAAGAAATCACGCTATTCAAAAGAAATGTATATCACAGATTCCTCATGCTACAGGAGATAACTGATTACATTTGTAGAGTTATACAAAAAATTTCAACAAAAAGAAGAAATCACGCTGTTCAAAAGAAATGTGTATCACCGATTCCTCATGCTACAGGAGATAACTGATTACATTTGTAGAGCTATACAAAAAAATTCAACAAAAAGAAGAAATCGCGCTTTTCAAAAGAAATGTGTATCACAGATTCCTCATGCTACAGGAGATACTGATAACATTTGTAGAGTTATACAAAAAATTTCAACAAAAAGAAGAAATCACGCTGTTCAAAAGAAATGTGTATCACAGATTCCTCATGCTACAGGAGATAAACGATTACATTTGTAGAGCTATACATAAAATTTCAACAAAAAGAAGAAATCACGCTATTCAAAAGAAATCTGTATCACAGATTCCTCATGCTACAGGAGATAACTGATTACATTTGTAGAGTTATACAAAAAATTTCAACAAAAAGAAGAAATCGCGCTGTTCAAAAGAAATGTGTATCACCGATTCCTCATGCTACAGGAGATAACTGATTACATTTGTAGAGCTATACAAAAAATTTCAACAAAAAGAAGAAATCACGCTGTTCAAAAGAAATGTGTATCACCGATTCCTCATGCTACAGCAGATAACTGATTACATTTGTAGAGCTATACAAAAAAATTCAACAAAAAGAAGAAATCGCGCTTTTCAAAAGAAATGTGTATCACAGATTCCTCATGCTACAGGAGATACTGATAACATTTGTAGAGCTATACAAAAAATTTCAACAAAAAGAAGAAATCGCGCTATTCAAAAGAAATGTGTATCACAGATTCCTCATGCTACAGGAGATAACTGATTACATTTGTAGAGCTATACAAAAAATTTCAACAAAAAGAAGAAATCGCGCTATTCAAAAGAAATGTGTATAACAGATTCCTCATGCTACAGGAGATAACTGATTACATTTGTAGAGCTATACAAAAAATTTCAACAAAAAGAAGAAATCGCGCTATTCAAAAGAAATGTGTATCACAGATTCCTCATGCTACAGGAGATAACTGATTACATTTGTAGAGCTATACAAAAAATTTCAACAAAAAGAAGAAATCACGCTATTCAAAAGAAATGTGTATCACAGATTCCTCATGCTACAGGAGATAACTGATTACATTTGTAGAGTTATACAAAAAATTTCAACAAAAGAAGAAATCACGCTGTTCAAAATAAAGGTGTATCACCGATTCCTCATGCTACAGGAGATAACTGATTACATTTGTAGAGTTATACAAAAAATTTCAACAAAAAGAAGAAATCACGCTGTTCAAAAGAAATGTGTATCACAGATTCCTCATGCTACAGGAGATAACTGATTACATTTGTAGAGCTATACAAAAAAATTCAACAAAAAGAAGAAATCGCGCTTTTCAAAAGAAATGTGTATCACAGATTCCTCATGCTACAGGAGATACTGATTACATTTGTAGAGTTATACAAAAAATTTCAACAAAAAGAAGAAATCACGCTGTTCAAAAGAAATGTGTATCACAGATTCCTCATGCTACAGGAGATAACTGATTACATTTGTAGAGCTATACAAAAAATTTCAACAAAAAGAAGAAATCGCGCTATTCAAAAGAAATGTGTATCACAGATTCCTCATGCTACAGGAGATAACTGATTACATTTGTAGAGCTATACAAAAAATTTCAACAAAAAGAAGAAATCACGCTATTCAAAAGAAATGTGTATCACAGATTCCTCATGCTACAGAAGATAACTGATTACATTTGTAGAGTTATACAAAAAATTTCAACAAAAAGAAGAAATCGCGCTGTTCAAAAGAAATGTGTATCACCGATTCCTCATGCTACAGGAGATAACTGATTACATTTGTAGAGCTATACAAAAAAATTCAACAAAAAGAAGAAATCGCGCTTTTCAAAAGAAATGTGTATCACAGATTCCTCATGCTACAGGAGATACTGATTACATTTGTAGAGCTATACAAAAAAATTCAACAAAAAGAAGAAATCACGCTGTTCAAAAGAAATGTGTATCACAGATTCCTCATGCTACAGGAGATAACTGATTACATTTGTAGAGCTATACAAAAAATTTCAACAAAAAGAAGAAATCGCGCTATTCAAAAGAAATGTGTATCACAGATTCCTCATGCTACAGGAGATAACTGATTACATTGGTAGAGCTATGCAAAAAATTTCAGCAAAAAGAAGAAATCACGCTATTCAAAAGAAATGTGTATCACAGATTCCTCATGCTACAGGAGATAACTGATTACATTTGTAGAGTTATACAAAAAATTTCAACAAAAAGAAGAAATCACGCTGTTCAAAAGAAATGTGTATCACCGATTCCTCATGCAACAGGAGATAACTGATTACATTTGTAGAGCTATACAAAAAAATTCAACAAAAAGAAGAAATCGCGCTTTTCAAAAGAAATGTGTATCACAGATTCCTCATGCTACAGGAGATACTGATTACATTTGTAGAGTTATACAAAAAATTTCAACAAAAAGAAGAAATCACGCTGTTCAAAAGAAATGTGTATCACAGATTCCTCATGCTACAGGAGATAAACGATTACATTTGTACAGCTATACATAAAATTTCAACAAAAGAAGAAATCACGCTATTCAAAAGAAATGTGTATCACAGATTCCTCATGCTACAGGAGATAACTGATTACATTTGTAGAGCTATACAAAAAATTTCAACAAAAAGAAGAAATCGCGCTATTCAAAAGAAATGTGTATAACAGATTCCTCATGCTACAGGAGATAACTGATTACATTTGTAGAGCTATACAAAAAATTTCAACAAAAAGAAGAAATCGCGCTATTCAAAAGAAATGTGTATCACAGATTCCTCATGCTACAGGAGATAACTGATTACATTTGGTAGAGCTATGCAAAAAATTTCAGCAAAAAGAAGAAATCACGCTATTCAAAAGAAATGTGTATCACAGATTCCTCATGCTACAGGAGATAACTGATTACATTTGTAGAGTTATACAAAAAATTTCAACAAAAAGAAGAAATCACGCTGTTCAAAAGAAATGTGTATCACCGATTCCTCATGCTACAGGAGATAACTGATTACATTTGTAGAGTTATACAAAAAATTTCAACAAAAAGAAGAAATCACGCTGTTCAAAAGAAATGTGTATCACCGATTCCTCATGCTACAGGAGATAACTGATTACATTTGTAGAGCTATACAAAAAATTTCAACAAAAAGAAGAAATCGCGCTTTTCAAAAGAAATGTGTATCACAGATTCCTCATGCTACAGGAGATACTGATTACATTTGTAGAGTTATACAAAAAATTTCAACAAAAAGAAGAAATCACGCTGTTCAAAAGAAATGTGTATCACAGATTCCTCATGCTACAGGAGATAACTGATTACATTTGTAGAGCTATACAAAAAATTTCAACAAAAAGAAGAAATCGCGCTATTCAAAAGAAATGTGTATCACAGATTCCTCATGCTACAGGAGATAACTGATTACATTTGTAGAGCTATACAAAAAATTTCAACAAAAAGAAGAAATCACGCTATTCAAAAGAAATGTGTATCACAGATTCCTCATGCTACAGGAGATAACTGATTACATTTGTAGAGTTATACAAAAAATTTCAACAAAAAGAAGAAATCACGCTGTTCAAAAGAAATGTGTATCACCGATTCCTCATGCTACAGGAGATAACTGATTACATTTGTAGAGCTATACAAAAAATTTCAACAAAAAGAAGAAATCACGCTGTTCAAAAGAAATGTGTATCACAGATTCCTCATGCTACAGGAGATACTGATTACATTTGTAGAGTTATACAAAAAATTTCAACAAAAGAAGAAATCACGCTGTTCAAAAGAAATGTGTATCACAGATTCCTCATGCTACAGGAGATAAACTGATTACATTTGTAGAGCTATACATAAAATTTCAACAAAAGAAGAAATCACGCTGTTCAAAAGAAATGTGTATCACAGATTCCTCATGCTACAGGAGATAACTGATTACATTTGTAGAGCTATACAAAAATTTCAACAAAAGAAGAAATCAGCAAGAAATGTGTATCACAGATTCCTCATGCTACAGGAGATAACGATTACATTTGTAGAGAAATTTCAACGTGTATCAAAAGAAATGTGTATCACAGATTCCTCATGCTACAGGAGATAACTGATTACATTTGTAGAGTTATACAAAAAATTTCAACAAAAAGAAGAAATCACGCTGTTCAAAAGAAATGTGTATCACGATTCCTCATGCTACATAACTGATTACATAGAGCTATACAAAAAAAATTCAACAAAAAGAAGAAATCGCGCATTTGAAATACGATATCACAGATTCCTCATGCTACAGGAGATACTGATTACATTTGTAGAGTTATACAAAAAATTTCAACAAAAAGAAGAAATCACGCTGTTCAAAAGAAATGTGTATCACAGATTCCTCATGCTACAGGAGATAAACGATTACATTTGTAGAGCTATACATAAAATTTCAACAAAAAGAAGAAATCACGCTATTCAAAAGAAATGTGTATCACAGATTCCTCATGCTACAGGAGATAACTGATTACATTTGTAGAGTTATACAAAAAATTTCAACAAAAAGAAGAAATCACGCTGTTCAAAAGAAATGTGTATCACCGATTCCTCATGCTACAGGAGATAACTGATTACATTTGTAGAGCTATACAAAAAATTTCAACAAAAAGAAGAAATCGCGCTTTTCAAAAGAAATGTGTATCACAGATTCCTCATGCTACAGGAGATAACTGATTACATTTGTAGAGTTATACAAAAAATTTCAACAAAAAGAAGAAATCACGCTGTTCAAAAGAAATGTGTATCACAGATTCCTCATGCTACAGGAGATAACTGATTACATTTGTAGAGCTATACAAAAAATTTCAACAAAAAGAAGAAATCACGCTATTCAAAAGAAATGTGTATCACAGATTCCTCATGCTACAGGAGATAACTGATTACATTTGTAGAGTTATACAAAAAATTTCAACAAAAAGAAGAAATCACGCTGTTCAAAAGAAATGTGTATCACCGATTCCTCATGCTACAGGAGATAACTGATTACATTTGTAGAGCTATACAAAAAATTTCAACAAAAAGAAGAAATCGCGCTTTTCAAAAGAAATGTGTATCACAGATTCCTCATGCTACAGGAGATAACTGATTACATTTGTAGAGTTATACAAAAAATTTCAACAAAAAGAAGAAATCACGCTGTTCAAAAGAAATGTGTATCACAGATTCCTCATGCTACAGGAGATAACTGATTACATTTGTAGAGCTATACAAAAAAATTCAACAAAAAGAAGAAATCGCGCTTTTCAAAAGAAATGTGTATCACAGATTCCTCATGCTACAGGAGATACTGATTACATTTGTAGAGTTATACAAAAAATTTCAACAAAAAGAAGAAATCACGCTGTTCAAAAGAAATGTGTATCACAGATTCCTCATGCTACAGGAGATAACTGATTACATTTGTAGAGCTATACAAAAAATTTCAACAAAAAGAAGAAATCACGCTGTTCAAAAGAAATGTGTATCACAGATTCCTCATGCTACAGGAGATAACTGATTACATTTGTAGAGCTATACAAAAAATTTCAACAAAAAGAAGAAATCACGCTATTCAAAAGAAATGTGTATCACAGATTCCTCATGCTACAGGAGATAACTGATTACATTTGTAGAGTTATACAAAAAATTTCAACAAAAAGAAGAAATCACGCTGTTCAAAAGAAATGTGTATCACAGATTCCTCATGCTACAGGAGATAACTGATTACATTTGTAGAGCTATACAAAAAATTTCAACAAAAAGAAGAAATCGCGCTATTCAAAAGAAATGTGTATCACAGATTCCTCATGCTACAGGAGATAACTGATTACATTTGTAGAGCTATACAAAAAATTTCAACAAAAAGAAGAAATCACGCTATGCAAAAGAAATGTGTATCACAGATTCCTCATGCTACAGGAGATAACTGATTACATTTGTAGAGTTATACAAAAAATTTCAACAAAAAGAAGAAATCACGCTGTTCAAAAGAAATGTGTATCACCGATTCCTCATGCTACAGGAGATAACTGATTACATTTGTAGAGCTATACAAAAAAATTCAACAAAAAGAAGAAATCGCGCTTTTCAAAAGAAATGTGTATCACAGATTCCTCATGCTACAGGAGATACTGATTACATTTGTAGAGTTATACAAAAAATTTCAACAAAAAGAAGAAATCACGCTGTTCAAAAGAAATGTGTATCACAGATTCCTCATGCTACAGGAGATAAACGATTACATTTGTAGAGCTATACATAAAATTTCAACAAAAAGAAGAAATCACGCTATTCAAAAGAAATGTGTATCACAGATTCCTCATGCTACAGGAGATAACTGATTACATTGGTAGAGTTATACAAAAAATTTCAACAAAAAGAAGAAATCACGCTGTTCAAAAGAAATGTGTATCACCGATTCCTCATGCTACAGGAGATAACTGATTACATTTGTAGAGCTATACAAAAAAATTCAACAAAAAGAAGAAATCGCGCTTTTCAAAAGAAATGTGTATCACAGATTCCTCATGCTACAGGAGATACTGATTACATTTGTAGAGTTATACAAAAAATTTCAACAAAAAGAAGAAATCACGCTGTTCAAAAGAAATGTGTATCACAGATTCCTCATGCTACAGGAGATAACTGATTACATTTGTAGAGCTATACAAAAAATTTCAACAAAAAGAAGAAATCACGCTATTCAAAAGAAATGTGTATCACAGATTCCTCATGCTACAGGAGATAACTGATTACATTTGTAGAGTTATACAAAAAATTTCAACAAAAGAAGAAATCACGCTGTTCAAAAGAAATGTGTATCACCGATTCCTCATGCTACAGGAGATAACTGATTACATTTGTAGAGCTATACAAAAAAATTCAACAAAAAGAAGAAATCGCGCTTTTCAAAAGAAATGTGTATCACAGATTCCTCATGCTACAGGAGATACTGATTACATTTGTAGAGTTATACAAAAAATTTCAACAAAAAGAAGAAATCACGCTGTTCAAAAGAAATGTGTATCACAGATTCCTCATGCTACAGGAGATAACTGATTACATTTGTAGAGCTATACAAAAAATTTCAACAAAAAGAAGAAATCGCGCTATTCAAAAGAAATGTGTATCACAGATTCCTCATGCTACAGGAGATAACTGATTACATTTGTAGAGCTATACAAAAAATTTCAACAAAAAGAAGAAATCACGCTATTCAAAAGAAATGTGTATCACAGATTCCTCATGCTACAGGAGATAACTGATTACATTTGTAGAGTTATACAAAAAATTTCAACAAAAAGAAGAAATCACGCTGTTCAAAATAAAGGTGTATCACCGATTCCTCATGCTACAGGAGATAACTGATTACATTTGTAGAGTTATACAAAAAATTTCAACAAAAAGAAGAAATCACGCTGTTCAAAAGAAATGTGTATCACCGATTCCTCATGCTACAGGAGATAACTGATTACATTTGTAGAGCTATACAAAAAAATTCAACAAAAAGAAGAAATCGCGCTTTTCAAAAGAAATGTGTATCACAGATTCCTCATGCTACAGGAGATACTGATTACATTTGTAGAGTTATACAAAAAATTTCAACAAAAAGAAGAAATCACGCTGTTCAAAAGAAATGTGTATCACAGATTCCTCATGCTACAGGAGATAACTGATTACATTTGTAGAGCTATACAAAAAATTTCAACAAAAAGAAGAAATCGCGCTATTCAAAAGAAATGTGTATCACAGATTCCTCATGCTACAGGAGATAACTGATTACATTTGTAGAGCTATACAAAAAATTTCAACAAAAAGAAGAAATCACGCTATGCAAAAGAAATGTGTATCACAGATTCCTCATGCTACAGAAGATAACTGATTACATTTGTAGAGTTATACAAAAAATTTCAACAAAAAGAAGAAATCACGCTGTTCAAAAGAAATGTGTATCACCGATTCCTCATGCTACAGGAGATAACTGATTACATTTGTAGAGCTATACAAAAAAATTCAACAAAAAGAAGAAATCGCGCTTTTCAAAAGAAATGTGTATCACAGATTCCTCATGCTACAGGAGATACTGATTACATTTGTAGAGTTATACAAAAAATTTCAACAAAAAGAAGAAATCACGCTGTTCAAAAGAAATGTGTATCACAGATTCCTCATGCTACAGGAGATAAACGATTACATTTGTAGAGCTATACATAAAATTTCAACAAAAAGAAGAAATCACGCTATTCAAAAGAAATGTGTATCACAGATTCCTCATGCTACAGGAGATAACTGATTACATTGGTAGAGTTATACAAAAAATTTCAACAAAAAGAAGAAATCACGCTGTTCAAAAGAAATGTGTATCACCGATTCCTCATGCTACAGGAGATAACTGATTACATTTGTAGAGCTATACAAAAAAATTCAACAAAAAGAAGAAATCGCGCTTTTCAAAAGAAATGTGTATCACAGATTCCTCATGCTACAGGAGATACTGATTACATTTGTAGAGTTATACAAAAAATTTCAACAAAAAGAAGAAATCACGCTGTTCAAAAGAAATGTGTATCACAGATTCCTCATGCTACAGGAGATAACTGATTACATTTGTAGAGCTATACAAAAAATTTCAACAAAAAGAAGAAATCACGCTATTCAAAAGAAATGTGTATCACAGATTCCTCATGCTACAGGAGATAACTGATTACATTTGTAGAGTTATACAAAAAATTTCAACAAAAAGAAGAAATCACGCTGTTCAAAAGAAATGTGTATCACCGATTCCTCATGCTACAGGAGATAACTGATTACATTTGTAGAGCTATACAAAAAATTCAACAAAAAGAAGAAATCGCGCTTTTCAAAAGAAATGTGTATCACAGATTCCTCATGCTACAGGAGATACTGATTACATTTGTAGAGTTATACAAAAAATTTCAACAAAAAGAAGAAATCACGCTGTTCAAAAGAAATGTGTATCACAGATTCCTCATGCTACAGGAGATAACTGATTACATTTATAGAGCTATACAAAAAATTTCAACAAAAAGAAGAAATCGCGCTATTCAAAAGAAATGTGTATCACAGATTCCTCATGCTACAGGAGATAACTGATTACATTTGTAGAGCTATACAAAAAATTTCAACAAAAAGAAGAAATCACGCTATGCAAAAGAAATGTGTATCACAGATTCCTCATGCTACAGAAGATAACTGATTACATTTGTAGAGTTATACAAAAAATTTCAACAAAAAGAAGAAATCACGCTGTTCAAAAGAAATGTGTATCACCGATTCCTCATGCTACAGGAGATAACTGATTACATTTGTAGAGCTATACAAAAAAATTCAACAAAAAGAAGAAATCGCGCTTTTCAAAAGAAATGTGTATCACAGATTCCTCATGCTACAGGAGATACTGATTACATTTGTAGAGTTATACAAAAAATTTCAACAAAAAGAAGAAATCACGCTGTTCAAAAGAAATGTGTATCACAGATTCCTCATGCTACAGGAGATAAACGATTACATTTGTAGAGCTATACATAAAATTTCAACAAAAGAAGAAATCACGCTGTTCAAAAGAAATGTGTATCACCGATTCCTCATGCTACAGGAGATAACTGATTACATTTGTAGAGCTATACAAAAAAATTCAACAAAAAGAAGAAATCGCGCTTTTCAAAAGAAATGTGTATCACAGATTCCTCATGCTACAGGAGATACTGATTACATTTGTAGAGTTATACAAAAAATTTCAACAAAAAGAAGAAATCACGCTGTTCAAAAGAAATGTGTATCACAGATTCCTCATGCTACAGGAGATAACTGATTACATTTGTAGAGCTATACAAAAAATTTCAACAAAAAGAAGAAATCGCGCTATTCAAAAGAAATGTGTATCACAGATTCCTCATGCTACAGGAGATAACTGATTACATTTGTAGAGCTATACAAAAAATTTCAACAAAAAGAAGAAATCACGCTATGCAAAAGAAATGTGTATCACAGATTCCTCATGCTACAGAAGATAACTGATTACATTTGTAGAGTTATACAAAAAATTTCAACAAAAAGAAGAAATCACGCTGTTCAAAAGAAATGTGTATCACCGATTCCTCATGCTACAGGAGATAACTGATTACATTTGTAGAGCTATACAAAAAAATTCAACAAAAAGAAGAAATCGCGCTTTTCAAAAGAAATGTGTATCACAGATTCCTCATGCTACAGGAGATACTGATTACATTTGTAGAGTTATACAAAAAATTTCAACAAAAAGAAGAAATCACGCTGTTCAAAAGAAATGTGTATCACAGATTCCTCATGCTACAGGAGATAAACGATTACATTTGTAGAGCTATACATAAAATTTCAACAAAAAGAAGAAATCACGCTATTCAAAAGAAATGTGTATCACAGATTCCTCATGCTACAGGAGATAACTGATTACATTGGTAGAGTTATACAAAAAATTTCAACAAAAAGAAGAAATCACGCTGTTCAAAAGAAATGTGTATCACCGATTCCTCATGCTACAGGAGATAACTGATTACATTTGTAGAGCTATACAAAAAAATTCAACAAAAAGAAGAAATCGCGCTTTTCAAAAGAAATGTGTATCACAGATTCCTCATGCTACAGGAGATACTGATTACATTTGTAGAGTTATACAAAAAATTTCAACAAAAAGAAGAAATCACGCTGTTCAAAAGAAATGTGTATCACAGATTCCTCATGCTACAGGAGATAACTGATTACATTTGTAGAGCTATACAAAAAATTTCAACAAAAAGAAGAAATCACGCTATTCAAAAGAAATGTGTATCACAGATTCCTCATGCTACAGGAGATAACTGATTACATTTGTAGAGTTATACAAAAAATTTCAACAAAAAGAAGAAATCACGCTGTTCAAAAGAAATGTGTATCACCGATTCCTCATGCTACAGGAGATAACTGATTACATTTGTAGAGCTATACAAAAAAATTCAACAAAAAGAAGAAATCGCGCTTTTCAAAAGAAATGTGTATCACAGATTCCTCATGCTACAGGAGATACTGATTACATTTGTAGAGTTATACAAAAAATTTCAACAAAAAGAAGAAATCACGCTGTTCAAAAGAAATGTGTATCACAGATTCCTCATGCTACAGGAGATAACTGATTACATTTGTAGAGCTATACAAAAAATTTCAACAAAAAGAAGAAATCGCGCTATTCAAAAGAAATGTGTATCACAGATTCCTCATGCTACAGGAGATAACTGATTACATTTGTAGAGCTATACAAAAAATTTCAACAAAAAGAAGAAATCACGCTATGCAAAAGAAATGTGTATCACAGATTCCTCATGCTACAGAAGATAACTGATTACATTTGTAGAGTTATACAAAAAATTTCAACAAAAAGAAGAAATCACGCTGTTCAAAAGAAATGTGTATCACCGATTCCTCATGCTACAGGAGATAACTGATTACATTTGTAGAGCTATACAAAAAAATTCAACAAAAAGAAGAAATCGCGCTTTTCAAAAGAAATGTGTATCACAGATTCCTCATGCTACAGGAGATACTGATTACATTTGTAGAGTTATACAAAAAATTTCAACAAAAGAAGAAATCACGCTGTTCAAAAGAAATGTGTATCACAGATTCCTCATGCTACAGGAGATAAACGATTACATTTGTAGAGCTATACATAAAATTTCAACAAAAAGAAGAAATCACGCTATTCAAAAGAAATGTGTATCACAGATTCCTCATGCTACAGGAGATAACTGATTACATTGGTAGAGTTATACAAAAAATTTCAACAAAAAGAAGAAATCACGCTGTTCAAAAGAAATGTGTATCACCGATTCCTCATGCTACAGGAGATAACTGATTACATTTGTAGAGCTATACAAAAAAATTCAACAAAAAGAAGAAATCGCGCTTTTCAAAAGAAATGTGTATCACAGATTCCTCATGCTACAGGAGATACTGATTACATTTGTAGAGTTATACAAAAAATTTCAACAAAAAGAAGAAATCACGCTGTTCAAAAGAAATGTGTATCACAGATTCCTCATGCTACAGGAGATAACTGATTACATTTGTAGAGCTATACAAAAAATTTCAACAAAAAGAAGAAATCACGCTATTCAAAAGAAATGTGTATCACAGATTCCTCATGCTACAGGAGATAACTGATTACATTTGTAGAGTTATACAAAAAATTTCAACAAAAAGAAGAAATCACGCTGTTCAAAAGAAATGTGTATCACCGATTCCTCATGCTACAGGAGATAACTGATTACATTTGTAGAGCTATACAAAAAAATTCAACAAAAAGAAGAAATCGCGCTTTTCAAAAGAAATGTGTATCACAGATTCCTCATGCTACAGGAGATACTGATTACATTTGTAGAGTTATACAAAAAATTTCAACAAAAAGAAGAAATCACGCTGTTCAAAAGAAATGTGTATCACAGATTCCTCATGCTACAGGAGATAACTGATTACATTTGTAGAGCTATACAAAAAATTTCAACAAAAAGAAGAAATCACGCTATTCAAAAGAAATGTGTATCACAGATTCCTCATGCTACAGGAGATAACTGATTACATTTGTAGAGTTATACAAAAAATTTCAACAAAAAGAAGAAATCACGCTGTTCAAAAGAAATGTGTATCACCGATTCCTCATGCTACAGGAGATAACTGATTACATTTGTAGAGCTATACAAAAAAATTCAACAAAAAGAAGAAATCGCGCTTTTCAAAAGAAATGTGTATCACAGATTCCTCATGCTACAGGAGATACTGATTACATTTGTAGAGTTATACAAAAAATTTCAACAAAAAGAAGAAATCACGCTGTTCAAAAGAAATGTGTATCACAGATTCCTCATGCTACAGGAGATAACTGATTACATTTGTAGAGCTATACAAAAAATTTCAACAAAAAGAAGAAATCGCGCTATTCAAAAGAAATGTGTATCACAGATTCCTCATGCTACAGGAGATAACTGATTACATTTGTAGAGCTATACAAAAATTTCAACAAAAAGAAGAAATCACGCTATGCAAAAGAAATGTGTATCACAGATTCCTCATGCTACAGAAGATAACTGATTACATTTGTAGAGTTATACAAAAAATTTCAACAAAAAGAAGAAATCACGCTGTTCAAAAGAAATGTGTATCGCCGATTCCTCATGCTACAGGAGATAACTGATTACATTTGTAGAGCTATACAAAAAAATTCAACAAAAAGAAGAAATCGCGCTTTTCAAAAGAAATGTGTATCACAGATTCCTCATGCTACAGGAGATACTGATTACATTTGTAGAGTTATACAAAAAATTTCAACAAAAAGAAGAAATCACGCTGTTCAAAAGAAATGTGTATCACAGATTCCTCATGCTACAGGAGATAAACGATTACATTTGTAGAGCTATACATAAAATTTCAACAAAAAGAAGAAATCACGCTATTCAAAAGAAATGTGTATCACAGATTCCTCATGCTACAGGAGATAACTGATTACATTGGTAGAGTTATACAAAAAATTTCAACAAAAAGAATAAATCACACTGTTCAAAAGAAATGTGTATCACCGATTCCTCATGCTACAGGAGATAACTGATTACATTTGTAGAGCTATACAAAAAATTTCAACAAAAAGAAGAAATCACGCTGTTCAAAAGAAATGTGTATCACAGATTCCTCATGCTACAGGAGATAACTGATTACATTTGTAGAGCTATACAAAAAATTTCAACAAAAAGAAGAAATCACGCTATTCAAAAGAAATGTGTATCACAGATTCCTCATGCTACAGGAGATAACTGATTACATTTGTAGAGTTATACAAAAAATTTCAACAAAAAGAAGAAATCCCGCTGTTCAAAAGAAATGTGTATCACCGATTCCTCATGCTACAGGAGATAACTGATTACATTTGTAGAGCTATACAAAAAAATTCAACAAAAAGAAGAAATCGCGCTTTTCAAAAGAAATGTGTATCACAGATTCCTCATGCTACAGGAGATACTGATTACATTTGTAGAGTTATACAAAAAATTTCAACAAAAAGAAGAAATCACGCTGTTCAAAAGAAATGTGTATCACAGATTCCTCATGCTACAGGAGATAACTGATAACATTTGTAGAGCTATACAAAAAATTTCAACAAAAAGAAGAAATCACGCTATTCAAAAGAAATGTGTATCACAGATTCCTCATGCTACAGGAGATAACTGATTACATTTGTAGAGTTATACAAAAAATTTCAACAAAAAGAAGAAATCACGCTGTTCAAAAGAAATGTGTATCACTGATTCCTCATGCTACAGGAGATAACTGATTACATTTGTAGAGCTATACAAAAAAATTCAACAAAAAGAAGAAATCGCGCTTTTCAAAAGAAATGTGTATCACAGATTCCTCATGCTACAGGAGATACTGATTACATTTGTAGAGTTATACAAAAAATTTCAACAAAAAGAAGAAATCACGCTGTTCAAAAGAAATGTATATCACAGATTCCTCATGCTACAGGAGATAACTGATTACATTTGTAGAGCTATACAAAAAATTTCAACAAAAAGAAGAAATCGCGCTATTCAAAAGAAATGTGTATCACAGATTCCTCATGCTACAGGAGATAACTGATTACATTTGTAGAGCTATACAAAAAATTTCAACAAAACGAAGAAATCGCGCTATTCAAAAGAAATGTGTATCACAGATTCCTAATGCTACAGGAGATAACTGATTACATTTGTAGAGCTATACAAAAAATTTCAACAAAACGAAGAAATCACGCTATTCAAAAGAAATGTGTATCACAGATTCCTCATGCTACAGGAGATAACTGATTACATTTGTAGAGTTATACAAAAAATTTCAACAAAACGAAGAAATCACGCTGTTCAAAAGAAATGTGTATCACCGATTCCTCATGCTACAGGAGATAACTGATTACATTTGTAGAGTTATACAAAAAATTTCAACGAAAAGAAGAAATCACGCTATTCAAAAGAAATGTGTATCACAGATTCCTCATGCTACAGGAGATAACTGATTACATTTGTAGAGCTATGCAAGATTTTTACGCTTCAAAGCTCAGTATCGTTTGAAGCAACCTCGAGCAACAATAACGGCTTCTACACTGCGTGACGTTGAACGGAAGAGCTTTTTGATATCGTCCTGGAGAACTGCATGCCAGGCTGCTTCTACGCAAGGCCAGAGTTCATTTGTGGTGACTGGCGGAGGCACTTGACGGGCCCGTCGCTTAGCTACCATGTCACAGACATGTTAAATCGGAAACATATCCGGTGAACGTTAATGCAAGGGAAGAAGCGGTATCTACTTGCATGGAACCGGTCTTCGATATTTCGGGCCACATGTGCCCGAGCATTGTACTGCTGCAATACAGATCTAGGACAACTGTGAAAGAAGGGTATACCTATGCCTCTAAAACATCCCTGATGTATCACTGACTGTTGAAGGTTATTTCAATTCACGTCAGGCGCGATCACGAATTGAACCCCGTGGCGCCCCAAACCATCACGCTTGGCGTTGGGTGGGCGTGGCCCTACAAAATGCACGCTGAAAGACACCACGATGTCTTCGAACAAGTATGCGAGCATCAAGTTGAATCGTGACTCGCCAGAAAACCCGATCTGTTGCCAATCAGCCCGCCAATGTCTGTGTTTAAGACCCCATTGCTGTCAGAGTCGTCTGTGGTTGTGGGTCAAAGGAATGCGCAGTAATGGGCTGCTGGCGAACAGTCCTCTGTTGAGCAGCCGACATCGAACTGTGCTGGAGAACAAAGACTGACCTGTGACAGTGCTCTACTGCTGCACTAACACAGTGGATATCGCTGTGTGATCGGTCACTGCCATGCCGCAGAGATATCTGTCATCCCGTGCAGTCATGCGATTTTGCGGCCCCGATTTCTGTGCGTCCGAGTCAGAGCTGAGACGGGCTGAACCCGAGCCGGAAAGCCCAAAGCAGAACCCGGACCCGAATCGAGCTCGGGCTGTAGAATATTTACTGCGTTCGGGCTCGGGCTCTTAGAGAGAGGGAGAACGAGAGTTTTTTTATATATAAATGTGATTTCCTATGATTTAAAAAATGAAACGCTTTATAGTTGGTAAAGAGAATTCTTCGGAGACTGGTTCTGGTTGGGGAGCGGGCATTCGAGATGGCTACTTATTCCAAGCTTGGGTAGAAAATGCCATAGGCCGCGGATTAGTGTGTTTCTGCAGAGAAGAAAAGGCTTTTTCAAGAACTATAGATATTGGATAGTTGATATCATGCTGACGATAATTTGCCCCTTATCTCCAAGCAGTAGCTCTCAGCTAATTTTATTTAGCAACGTACATATTGCAGTGCATTATGGCGCGATAATATTAGCATTATTTGAGCAACATACAATTGCATCACCTCCCGGTCATTTTGGATGTCCAGCCACAAGCACTTCAGGTGGAAACGAACCGTCAAAGAAAATCGTCCAGTTACACTGTAAAAATAGATAGAGGTCATTTCCCGACTCCCCATTTGAGAAATACTTTGGTTTATTGCAGGAGGAAGAGACAGAGTGGAAGTATAGCAAAGGAGATGCTTTTTTATTAATGGTTGAACAGGTTAGCCAGTTTTCGGGCTCGTTCGGGCCCGGGATGTATCTTGCAATATAAAATTCGGGCTCGGGTGGGCTCTGGCGGATATACCCCTGGCTAGTACGAGGCTCATCGCTTCATTTGACGTCACGTTTGCATGGCGTTTTGCACCGTATGAGTAGTAATTTCGCTGTAAGGAAAATCCAGCTTTTCTCGTCCAGACAATCCTGGCGCTCTTTGGCCAAACATAGCCTTAGCGCCATTAAACTCAGCCAACCAACCAAACAATCCTTCCTAATGCTCAACGTCCTTCAGATGTTCATAATACGCGTTCTTCTTCGGCGATGGGGCATAGTGGGAAACAAAAGACACCCTTTCGACTGAATATCGGACTTTCACTGATTGCAACATCTCGTTTGAGCCAGCTGTTTATATCCAAGACCGGACAGTTCAGAGGACGCGGATTCAAACTCGAATGCACATTTTCACTGACATTTTAATCGATTGAATGTCCCAGCCTGTTGTACAATATCTTCATGATGTTGCAATTGCATCATCTTATGATTTCAATTCCTTCATGATGTTGCAATTGTATCATCTTATGATTTCAATTCCTTCATGATGTTGCAATTTTCGCAAACAGTAGTGTACTGTTCTTTTCAATAAAAAAATTATTGAACAGAATAAGTGAGTGACAGACAGTCAGATATTTAAAAATACTACTATTTTCTTTTCTTTTTCAAACATTCGGTAGCACTGCTCCGAATGTGTAGAACAATATTTTGAAATTGTAAAAATTTGTAACTTATATTGTGCACTATAAGCTTTTTATTGCGACATTTTATATTCCACTAAATTTTTGATGATTGCGTGACTAGAAACATCCCTTTACACCGGAAAACTTAAATATATCTCTTCTCTGTATCGTTATAGATTTTTGTTTGTTCTTATTTTCATAAATAAATGCTTACGGGAATACGTATGTGTAATAGAAGTAATCCCATTACTAAGAGGTTAAAAATTGTTTCTTCAAAGTGAATCTCTTTCACCTCTTTCAGCTACGAGACAAGGGATTTAGACCGTAAACGGATCATTTAAATCTCAAATTCAAACAAAAACATCCTAAATCTTCTTCGGAGATTGATGTTATGAGGGCAAGTGTAGTTAATTAAGCGAGGAAACAAAAAACGAAGGATTATATAAACAAAATAATCCGATGCCGTGGTTCTAGAAATGTCCATTCTAGAGGTAGAATGCATGAGGTGTTTTAAACATGTCTTTAAAATTCGAAATCTGTCGTCTTTCCGTTAAAAAAAGAAGGATGCATTTACAGCAGAATTTTCAGAAATATTCATGATGTGTTCATACAACTTATACAGAACATTAAGAATAATATATAATTTACTGACTACTACCTGGAATAGCAACAGAAGCATTAAGATATGCAATACTAAGTAGTAAATGATGCACAGGGTGTCCCAAAAATAACTGTGCACTGAAAGTAACACCATGTCGATCTGGTTCCTACATGAGGTGTTGGAAATGGGCCCCATCGACGTCCAGACATGTCCGTACACGCTTCTGCATGTTGGTGAAGACCCTTTTCTCAGGGTATGTGGTGTGATTTGTTGTATATGGATCGTCATTGCAGCCTATAGCTCTTGAAGTGTATGTGGATTACCTGCGTACATTTCCCCTTCAGTGTTCCCCACAGAAACAGTGGAACCATGCCTCATCTGTAAAGAGAGTCACGTCCAGAATGTCCTCACCTTCTTCAGACAGGAACTCTTGGAACCACCTGCAGTACCGAACACGGGTCACGTGGTCTGTTTCTTTCAGCTGATGCACGACAGACACTTTGTACGGGTGGAAATGCAACTTCCTTTTCAAAATATCGTGGGCTGTACTCTTTGGTACATTAGCTTGTTGTGACAGCCGCCTCACGGACTTGTGTCGACTCCTCTGTATCCTGTCCTGGATATCCTTTACTGACTTGAGGACTCCTTTTTGTGATAGCCGCCTCACGAACTTGAGTCGACTCCTCTGTATCCTGTCCTGGATATCCTTTACTAACTTGTGGACTCCTTGTTGTGATAGCCGCCTCACGGACTTGTGTCGACTCCTCTGTATCCTGTCCTGAATATCCTGTACGGTCTCGGCTGCCGTAGATGGCCTACCGGGGCGGGGCATCTAGAACACTGCCAGTTTCCCGGAACTTCGCTATGAGCTGGCGTAGCGCATTACGGAGGGGAACGTGTGCATCACGAAATTTCCTAGCTATGAGATCATCAGATGATATGTAGAGGATTTTAGGAAGGGAGTGTCTGACCTCAGGTCTTAAACAACCCTTAGAAATAGGAAGCTACGAGATTTGGGCTAAAGAACCCGATAGGAAAGTGACACGGAAGCGAGGTAGAAAGGGGATGAAAGACGCCCTTATTTATCATGGGGGGCGGTACCCAAGGTCCGACGGCTTAACGTGCCCATCCGACGCACGGCTGATATTCAGTGGTTCGAGCGTTCGTATCTGACTGGGATCGAACCTGAGGTTTCTCCGTGGCAGTCACGAACGTTGACCACTATGCCATCCGCGTCCCATAATTTCCAAGCGAACTGTCCGTCTGTGCACTTGTCGTCATGGCGAAAGACATGTTCCACCGAAAACACTCTCTGTTCAACCGTCAACTCCATTGTCCTTGTGCCGAGACGAGTGATCAATCGACACGTCTGGCTCCGTCGACCAAGCGCTCGGGAATGACCTTCGCTCGGAATGACGCCTCGGGGTTGGGAGACATGAAGATTGCCACAGACACCACACTTCCACGTGGAGGTCACATCTACTGTAATTCCGTTCAAAATTTATTTATTATTACATTACTGCAATTCCTATATTCAGTGCACAGTCATTATTCGGACACCCTGTATAAGCAAACTTATCATGAACAAAGTAAAGATTCTCAAGTGGCAATGAACTAGACATATTGCTACGAGAATTGAGCAAAACAAATTAAATACTAGAAATAAAATTATAGAAGAGACCTCGGGGATATCTTCATCTAGCAGTTTAGATTAGGAATTGTGCTGCTGCTGATGATGATGATAACTACATGCCTGGTGTAACCAAGATCAGGTATATGAAAATAGTTGATCAGATCATGATGAATGTAAAGCCTCAACCGGCAATGGGCTGAACATTTTGATAGAAGAATTAACAGTGATCGAAAGTAGTGTTGTTATTGCAGCACGCTACTTTTAAAGTAGCGTTGAATGTAGCCTCGCAAAAAATGGGAAAGTATAGTTGAAGTAGTAGCACGCTACAAAATAAAGTAGCTTGTAGTGAGGAATTACGCTAAAAAGCCCGATACTTTTTGAAAAAGAAAGTGAAATATAATTCCTCAAATCACCTGATATTTCCTGATCTTCAGAAGCATTATCAACTGGAATAGGCGCTGAGTGTGTCCTAACTATAATAACGTGTCTGACTTGTCTTATATTGTGAAATCAGCCAAATAGTTAATATTTTGTTTTTGCTTATACCTTTTCGACAGCTGAACATGCATGCATATTTACCATTTAAATAGATCTCATAACAAAAAATGGTGAAACCATAACCACTAACACATTTGTGGAAATGTAGGGGTAATTATTTCCTTTCTTTTTTTTTTTTTTTTTTTTTTTGATTGGAGGTTCAACGACCACCGTGAGCAACTCAATGATCTATAAGCAGTCGCCCATCCCTAATTTAGGGTCACTGGTTCCAGGGAAGGGAGAGAGCCAGTGCCGTAAGATAAACACAACATCCATGCCTGACCGGGATTCGAACCCGGACCCCTTACGGACGAATGATCAGAGGCCAGCGCCTTAGACCACTGCGCCACCGGGGCGGCAATTATTTCCTTTCACTAAATGTGGAGAAAATTTTTCTTCAACCTACAAGCTGTTTAATAAAGCGTCACTGTGTGCTGATACTTTATTATATCGCTTGCAGAGAGAGAGAAATAAATTATTTTTTCAATTTTGTTCAGAAATATGGATTTAATACGCATCACGCTTTGAAGGGCAGCATCCTTCTGAAAATCCATTTAGAAAAAAAACAGCGCTTTTGTTTGTTTCGGGGTTTAAGAAGCACCAGGAGCAAATCTAGGGGATAAAAACTGTCGTCTGTCCCTATTTAGAGTTACTAGTTCCAGGGATATGAATGTGACTGTGCGAGCCGTCAATGCCCGCCGCACAACATGCCGGTCCTTTCGTTCGGTGGTGTGCCGCAGCTGCTAAAATCGCTCACGTCGGTCCGTCCTGCACCCACCGAATCCATACTCGCCCCACTGTGGCTGGATGTCGTCCCACACGGACGCCGATGTCTCAGTACAATAAACCGCTGTCGCGATAAGCCACTATTCGTCCTCTGTCAAACTCCGAAACGTGCTGGAATGACTGCTGTGTTCTGCGACGAGGCATCAGGAAGCTTCCCACGCACAGGTCCGGCAGCACAACACACTTTCACTACTTACACCCCACCTTCTGTGCATCCTTCTTATAGTTCTTCTCGGTGGCGTGCCGGGCGCACATGATTTGCATATGCCCTGCAATGCTAATCGTTTGCATGCCCTCTCGCGAGCGACGCATGCTGCGAATTTCAGGCCAATCTAATGCTTCTTTCTTCGTGTTGCATTTGGGTGGCCAGCAGTGTATAAGAAGGAATTCCCATTTATTCCAGACGATGTGTGGATGAAGCATCACACATTTTTCTCGCACCTCGCGGCCAGGAGATTCATTTTACGTTCGGGCGACAATACAAGAAAAAAGTTTTTCGTCGGTGGTGAATTCGAAATCACGTTTCCACGCTACGGAGCTGCTTATTTTCCTGACTGAACTACTCCCACCTTGGCTTATAGCTGCAACTTGCCATTTTGACATGTGCGTCACTTCTAAGGTAGGTACCTCACATACGTTACACATGGGCTGATGACGTTTTGCCATTTCCTTTTCAAAGAGCGTACCGATTGCAGTAACTTATGTAAACGGGTCTGGTACGATTCGTCCAACGACGATTGGTCCAGTGCCGATTCGTTCAAACGGACAACTGGTTCAGAGGTACGATTCGTCCAATGGGGCTAGTGGTCCAATACCGATTAGTCTAATGCCGATTCGTCCAAAGGGACAATTGGTCCAAATGTACGATTCGTCCAATGGTACAAGTGGACAAATGCCGATTCGTCCAAAGGTACGATTTGTCCGATGGTACGATTGGTTCAATGCCGATTTGTCCAAAGGTACAATTCGTCCAATGCGACGATTGGTCCAATACCTATTAGTCCAATGCCGATTAGCCCATTGCCGATTCGTCCAAACAGACAATTGGTCCAACGGTACGATTCGTCCAATGGTACGATTCGTCCAATGGTACGATTGGTCCAATGCAGTTTCGTCCGAAGGGACAATTGGTTCAAAGGGACGATTCGTCAAATGGTACCTTTGGTCCAATACCGATTAGTCCAATGCCGATTCGTCCAAAGGAACAATTGGTCCAGAGGTACGATTCGTCCAAAGGAACAATTGGTCCAGAGGTACGATTCGTCCAATGGTACGATTGGACCAATGCCATTCGTCCAAAAGGGACAATTGGTCCAAATGTACGTTTCGTCCAAAATAGCAATTGGTCCAAAGGTACGATTCGTCCAAAGGAACAATTGGTCCAAAGGTACGATTTGTCCAAAGAAGCAATTGGTCCAAAGGTACGATTCGTCCAACGGTACGATTGGTTCAATCCCGATTCGTCCAAAGGAACAATTGGTTCAAAGGTACGATTCGTCCAAAGGTACGATTCGTCCAAAGGAACAATTGGTCCAAAGGTACGATTCGTCCAAAGGAACAATTGGTCCAAAGGTACGATTCGTCCAATGGTACGATTGGTTCAATGCCGATATGTCCAATGGGACAACTGGTCCAATAGTATGTAGCGCTTGTGTGCAGCTGACTTACTGAACATTACATAAATCAATTCTCAAAACTTTACCTACAGGAAAACAGAAGTCACTCAAATAAAGTTCAAGAAGTAGTTACAGCTAATCCTTTATTGACCTCCCCGGTGCGTAGTGGTCTAAGCGCTGGCTTATGACCATTCGTCCAAGAAGGGTCGGGTTCAAATCCCGGTGAGGCATGGATGTTGTGTTTGTCTTACGGCACTGGCTATCTCCCTTCCCTGGAACCAGTGGACCTAAATTAGGGACAGGCGACTGCTTATATCCATTTGGGTGGCTCACGGTGGTCGTTAAACCTTCAATAAAATAAAATCCTTTATTGCTGTCAACAGGTACTTTATCATCAGTACTTCAGAGCACTTAATTGTCGAACTCTCAACGTATCAGATAAGTGGTATACTTTTCACTAAACAATGTTAACTGGTATAACTCTTAACGATAAATATAAGCACAACAGGGAGCCTCAAACGGCAATTAAACAATCTCGTATCCACAATTAGCTTTAACTTCCAGCATCAACACACACACTGCTGCTTCTCAAATACTATATATATATAATGTATATATATATATCGTTCCGTTCTTATCTCAACAAGCATACGTCACTCTCACAGAATTCAAGTGTTGCCAACCGTATTCGTGTGAAAGAGAAGATATCATATTAAGGTTGAAAGGTGCTAAATAGAACAAACTCAAATTTACATAGAAAACAAAAATTAAAGTTAAATTAGAGTATACGTCACAGGTACGATTAATCCAATTCGGTCTGATCTGTCCGAACACGTGCGCGACAAATCTCATCCGTTCTGATTCTGTCTTCGGTGTTGTATGGAAGTACCAGTTGTGCAAGAATGTAAAACAAAGTTACATTTCATGCGTAATATTGGGATTATAGATTGTTTTCTCGGAATCTCTTTTTTTTTTCTCGTTATACTGTCCTCGCTGTCGTATGAAATTACTGATGTATGAGCCATTCAATCAACTTCATATTAAATCAACTTAATAATATTGTGTTTTTACTTAGGCACTAAATATTAATTCATAGCCCATAGGCCTAGGCGTTTTTAATAATTTTTAGTTTACCAATGTCATGTTTACAACGTTTACACATCAAGTTAAGTTAATAATGTTGCGCTTTTACTTCGGTACTACGTAAATATTAATTCCTAGGCCCACAGCCTAGGTGCCTTGTAAAGATGTGCGAAATGATTTTTTGAGTGCCTTGTTTTAGGTTTTATAAAATGTTTACATATATGCCAAGTATCTAAGTTGTACCTTAAATATTCTGAAAAGACCCACGGCTTAGGTGTCTCATAAAGAGCTGAGAAATGGTTTCGTTGAGTGCCTTTTGCCAGGCTTATAAAATGTTTACAAATACCAAATGTATGGAAATCATTTTTCAAAAGGATATAAAGAAGAGACTAATTTCATTTATTATTCCTTTCTTTAAAAAATATTGGCCGTTTTTAGAATGATACCATCGGACGAATCGACATTGGACTAACCGTACGATTGGACGAATCGGCATTGGACTAATCGTACATTGGACAAATAATCCATTGGATTAAACGACATTGGACCAATCGACCCTTTGGAGGAATCGACATTGGACCAATCGTCATTGGAGGAATCGACATTGGACCAATCGTCATTGGAGGAATCGACATTAGAACAATCGTCATTGGACGAATTGTCCGGGACCGCATGTAAACATGGGAAAAATCTCAGGATCTGTCGGAATTCCAAAAAGGTTTAATCGTAGCCGTACGTTTAACGGGAGCCACGATTAATAAAACAAAGGGAATTACCGATTTCTAGTAAGGAACCATTTTAAAGGTATTTAACGACTGGAAGACAAGCAGATCTTTCATATTCAAAAGCATGGCAAGAAAACTAGACTTAAACAGTGTGACCGTCGAGCTGTGAGGAGGAGTTTACGGAAGAAATCTTCTAGAGTGCAGCAACTGATTGTTGAATTCAACCAAAGCCAGCAGCTCCCCATTTCGATACGAATCATGCGTAGAGATTCAGAGAAATTGGGTCTTGGAAGTGGTCTGCTCATTCTGAAGCCACTTGTCACAGCAAAATACAGAAAAATTTCCTTACAGTAATGCTAAGAAAGCCGTGAATGGACAAAAAAGCAATGGCAGAAGGTGATGCTGTCAGATGAATCACGATACACTTTGTTTTCCACTGATGGTCGGTAGAGAGTTCGTGGCGAAAACCTCGTGAAGCGATGAACCCCGCATACCTTTCGAACACAATGAAACATCTGGAAATGGAGCTATGCTATGGGAGATGTTCCGTTGGCAAGTTCTGGGTTCGCTGATACCACTGGAAAATAAGATGAGATCCTGAGTGTAGTATCTGACAATGCTACAATTTTTTCCTATATGTGATGGCATTTTTATGGATGACAATGCAGAAACGTATCGCGTCAGAGTTTCACAAGAATGGTTTGATAAGAGCGTAAAGAGGATTTCCATCATCTCCCTTGACCTCTACAGTCCCCTGATCTGAATTCTATTAAAAATGAGCTGGACATACTGAAAGGAGATGTTTGGCGGCGGACATTGACAGCGTTACACGTTTTTCTGTTGCTGTCTTTGGACTAAAACTAACTTAAGAATATCCTAGAATCCATTCAGCGCCGTATACTTGCTGTCGTTCTCAGCAAAGGTAACGCTACTTAATACTAAATAAAGGTTCGTATTTTCTTGGCCAGTGTCCGTGTGGGCAGTATTGCCAACTTCAAAATGAATTCCTTTTTTTTTATTGTCAAGTAAATTCGCTCACTCAGAAATCTTAACATCTGCGAACGATTGGACCAATGAACTCATATTATTATTATTATGCCATTGCCCACCATTTCGCTCTCCAAAGCGTTACTGGTTTATGAATTCATTCCAAAAATCTCAGTTCCGCTTCATTCTTCTACCTACTATTAATCGCTAGCCACTCATATGACAGAATTTGATTGGTTGATGAAAAAGCAGCAGGTGAAACATCGAGACGGTGCCAAACATCCTTGTATTTAAAAGACTGGACAATGAGTTAACCCAAAAAAGACTTTTATGATTATTTAAAAATACTCTGCAAATAAGGAAACTGAAAAAGAACCTCTTTTCCTCCTTTAATTCTGCGAGATAGCGTGAGCTCTATCAATAACTCTTACTCTTAGTACATTAGATTTTACACGAATTTGCCTTGAACGCTAGTTTGTAAAAGGCATAAACGTGATGGACAGGTGAATTTCATGCGTGCGTGAAAAGTGGTTGTGATTGCATTAATCTCTGCATTGTTGTGGAAGAAATGGTTTATGTCAAAAAAATTTTAGAATGATTAACTATTCACCACACGCCCAATGATTCATGGGAACGTATTGCATTTGTTTAGCGATATATTTTTGTTATTCATTGCTGGATTTCTCAGCTTTAATCATTTTGGTGATATCACAGATTCGTGTGAAGGTCATTTTTTTCTCAAAAGTTTTAATTTTTCCTTCTTCCCTTCGTAAAGTCTTTACGCTGTGTCACAGACTGTAAATGAAAACCTTGTAAAAGACCGAGAAAGAGCAGCATTTAAACACAATGAGGAAATACACTGAGTAACGACTTTATTATGACCACCCCTTAATACTTCGTTGGGCCACCTTTTGCCTTTAATACTGTGTCGATTCTTCGTGGCATGGATTCCACGAGATGTTGATAGGTGGTTTGTGGGATCTGAGACCATGCTTGATGAATAGCACTTTCCAGGAGTGTGAGATTGCAGGGTTGTGGATCCAGCTGTCTGATGGCTCGTTCAACTTCATCCCACAAATTCTCAATTAGGTTGAGATCTGGAGATTGTGAGGGCCACCTAAGCAAAGTAAACTCACCGGCATGTTCCTGAAACTAATCCTGTACAATACGAGCACTAGGGCAGGACACCTTATCTTGTTGAAAGTAGCCATCGCCATTGGGATAAATCATCCACATGACAGGATGCACTTGGTCCACAACGATGTTTAGATATGATGTGCCAGTCAGACGTTGATCAACACGAATTAAAGGGCCCAAAGCATGCAAGGAAAACATTCCCCAAACCATAACGTTGCCTCCACCAGCTTGAAGGGTTGTAGCAATGCATTTCGGGTCCATGCTTTCATGCTATTTCCGCCAAATTCTCACTCGGCCATCGGCATGGTGCAACTGAAAACGTGATTCATCGGACCACATAATTTGTTTCCAATTATCGACTGTCCAATCCATGTGCTCTTGGGCGAACTGGAGACGTTTTCTCTTGTTAACTACAGACAGCAAAGGTTTTCGAACAGGCCTTCGACTGCCATATCCCATCCGATACAGTAAACGGCGAACAGTGCGTGCAGAGATCATTTGAAGGGATCCTTGATTAAGATGATCTGTAATTTGCTGCACTGTTGCCCTTCTGTTGTCTGTTACAAGTCTGCACACTCTCCGTTCCGCCCGAGCAGTCACTAGTCACTGACGACCACACGTTGCACGTAGAGACCCAGTTTTATGGCTGACCGTCCAGTCTTGAAACACTTTAATAACAGCTGCTCTGGAACATTTCAAGGATGCGGCGGTTTTAGTGATACTCGCTCCATGGCTCCGAGCTCCTACAATCATCCCACGTTGAAAGTCTGTCAAATCGCATTTTTTACCCATCTCGTCACACAAAAATCACTTCTACCACTGTCGCAAGCACTAAGCTTTCCCTTTTTATACTAGCCTCGCCCTCTGGCCGCAACAGCGTGCAGCCATAGCTCATTTGCTTAAAACTGTCAAGGGGTCATAATAAAGTGCCCACTCAGTGTATAAGAACATCCCAAGATTTTGACGCTCAGTAACTGTCATAATAGCCAGTTATATAACGAGCTGTCGAAAAACTAAAAAAAGGATTTAAATTTTCAGCTATATTTATTAAAACACTGCTTTTTGAAATCAGAAGCGTGCTGGTGCTGAAGATAAATGCGATTATCCTGATAAATTAAATCTTGTGCTATAATGCGATTGGTGTTAAGAATCACGAATGGAAACAATAGGATAAAAAGACTCGAATCTAATCGAAGCAGTGCTGTTCAGAGATTCACATAGAAACAATGACACTTAGAAACACGAAATCGTCCGTCGTTGATTTAGGACCACTGGCTCCGGGGAAGGGAGGGAAGACAAGGGTACCATTCATGCCTTATCCGGAACTCGAACTTGGACGACTAGACACAAACCTACACCTCTGACCATAAGGGCTCCAGGGTCAGAGGCGTAGGTTAAGGGATTCGAATAGAAACATTGGCATTAAGAGACTGGAATAGAAACACCTTTAAGAGACTCGAACAGTAACATCGATATTAGGAGACTCGGATACGAACATTGCTGCTACTCCGGTGGTCCAGTGGTCTAAACGCCTAATTCTGACTATTCGTATGAGATGGATCAATGTTCGAACGCGCTTACGGCACTGGCTATCACCATTCTCTGAAGCCAGTGGAACCTTAATTAGGGACAGGCTACTGCTTATAGTCTTTGGAGTTGCTCACGATGATAGTTAAACCCCCATGCAAAATAGAACAAAAAACATCGCCGTTACGAAACTGGTGGAATTTGAGCAATAATTTGTAAGTAGGTAAACTTTTTCAAGCAATGCTCTACTTGTTATTTTTAGTTAATGGTTGTTCTATCTGGATTTGTGGTGAAATGGACGTTTGTAATTCTTTAGTAAAGTCTTCAGCAGGAATTCTTTTGAACTGTTAATTGTTTACTGTGAGTAGGGCAATGGTTGTTCGGTTTGCTAGGAGGGAGATTTTGTCTTGGTTTTAGTAGTAGATTAAATAATTTATAAATTTTGTCCATTACTGCAAACCGAATAAGCAGAAACACACACTTTCTGGTCTATGTATAAATGTGAAAAAAATTATCCGTGATTGCCCCTGACCAAACCATGGGTAAAATTTGCCCCATATTCTGCAATCCCTGTTTTTTCTCTAGGTTGAAATTATGGATATTTTTACGTGTTTGAATTAACGCTTGTTTTTTTTTAGTTTTTATTTAGTTTTTATTTTATTTCTTGCTTGCTTATCTCTTGTTTGTCCATATACATATGTATATATGCAGGGGTGACATGGAGGAGACTGGCACAAGACAGACCGTTGTGGAGGAAACTTGGGGAGACCTTCGTCCAGCAGTGGATTGATAATGGTTGACAATGATGATGATGATGATATATATATACAACACACATAAAAATTGGAAAGGGAGTGAGACAAGGTGACACCATATCTCCGAAGCTCTGTAATGCCACATTGGAAAATGTCTTTCAATCACTGAACTGGGAAAGCAAAGAGATAAAGATTAATGGAGATTATCTAACCCACCTTCGTTTCGCTGATGATGTAGTCATTTTTGCAACTACCCCATCAGACTGCAGAGTATGATCCAGGAACTTGCTGACAAGAGTAAAGAAGTAGGATTAAAAATGAACTTTCAGAAGACAAAAGTGATGTTCAATGCTTTTACAAGAAATGAAGATTTATCGATTGATGGAGAAAAGCTGGAGATAACAGACACGTACGTTTATCTTGGACAGCAGATATCAAGTGAGGGTCACATTGATGAAGAAATTAATCGGCGCACAGAACTTGCCTGGAGAGCGTTTGGAAGAAACAGCATAATTTTCAAGAGCAATATGCCATTATGTCTTAAAAGAAAAGTGTTTGATCAATGCATCCTTCCAGTGCTTACGTATGGTGCAGAGACGTAGACCTTAACTAAAAGAGACATACAAAGACTGCAGACAACTTGAAGATCATGGGGAGGTGCATGCTTGGTGTAACCAGGAGATATAAGAAGAGGAATTCATGGAACAGAAAAATAACAAGAGTGGAAGACATCATGATCAGAGTTAAATTCCTGAAATGGCAATGGTCTGGATATACTGCCAGAAGGACAGACCATCGATGGGCAGCCGAAATTTTAGATTGAATACCAAGGGACAGGAAAAGACACAGAAAAAGACCACATGGGAGATGGGTGAATGAAATTTGAAAGTATGCGGGAGTAACATGGAAGAGACTGGCACAAGACAGACCGTTGTGGAAGAAACTTGGGGAGACCTTCGTCCAGCAGTGGATTGATAATGGTTGACAATGATGATATATATATATACGTATATAGGACATAATTCCTCTTGGAGAACCTGAATTTGAAGTTTTGCTTCCAAACAATTATCTGTACCATTAGCAATATTCACCTAGATTTTTCTCCTTTTCCCAGGTGCTCGATTTTTTCGCTACTGTACTTTTCTGTTTAGTGTCATATCTCTACCTCTGGAAAATTCTTTTTGAAAAGAATCGCTGGTATTTTGGCAAACGTAATCCACATATTTGCTCAGGTTTTTTAATGAGAATTTATTATCGTCATGATCATTCAGTATGATGGTTTGAAACACAGATACCTTGAAAAATAAGGATATCTTACACTATATATAAGGGGAATTAAAGCAGCTGGAAATGCGGAAATTTTCCAGGAAATTTTCGCATTTTAAGCTGCTAAGATTTCCAGAAAATGTTGCTACGTCATGTGAAACGTAAAAGTTTGATGATCATATTGATAAATAGATAATAACATCCATAATTTGTTTTGCTATACTTTTCTCAGACAGACAGATACTTGAACAGTTAACATAACTCATTCTTTTTCTAGTAACATTGCTGTATCGCAAGACGTAATAACAGCGAGGATAAAACCGAATTCAGGAAGGTAGTGCATGAGCTCATCTTCAGTGCTTTTCTAACAAATAATATTTTGCACCACATAAGGAGAACATCTTCTTCAAAAAAGCTGTAAAGCGCACGGAATGTTGTTGCCGTGATTACGGAAATTAGGTGAAAAGGGAATTTTGAAACTGGGATATTGGAACGTGCGACGTAGTGCATGATGTAAACATACAAGTTGTCGTGCAATACCGTTTTTCAACAGAAAAGCTGGCAAATGTACGGAATATCGCCGCTCTGGTTTCAGAAATCAGGTGTAAAACTTTGACTAAAAAAACGACGTACAGAAGCTGCGGACAACTCAAGGAAGCGTGGAAGACTGCGTGAGAACGAAGAAAGGTAGGAAGAGGAACTCGTGGATCAGAAAAATTACAACAATGTATGATGTCATGTAAAAAGGAAAGACTCTCAAGCTGCAATGGGCTAAAGACATATTGCTGGAAACGCGTGGATATTTTTGTCTGTTAAGCGATTTTTAAAACGGGGGCCAATTTAGTTTTAAAAGCGATAATATGTACACTGATATGCCAGTTTATTAGGTACAGCTGCCCTCGTCATATAAATGATTCACTCCAACTCGTAAGACGGCACTTGAGCGGGGGTCGAGATCCATGATTCGTCGATGTAAAATCACATGACTCGTCGACGTAGGGTATAAATCACATGACTCGACGATGCGGGGTATGGGTCACATGACTCGACGATGTGGGGTATGAACCGCATGACTCCTTGATGTGGAGCACTCTTGTACTAGTCGATGTGGGGTATGGGTCACATGACTCGCTGATGTGGGGTATAAGACACATGACTCGTCGATGTGGGGTACAAGTTACATGACTCGTAGGTGTGTGGTATGGGTCATATGACTCCTCGATGTGGGGACACTTGTACAAATCGATGTGGGGTGTGGATCCCTCTTCGATGTGGAGTATAAGACACATGACTCGTCGATTTGGGGTGTAAGTCATATGACTCATCGATTATAAGACCATGGCACGTCGAGCATCAGTTAGCGTTCTTTTGAGAGCCGTAATGAGCAAAACGAGTAATCTGAGCGACTTTAAAGGGGGGCATGATAGTTGCCTCCAGGCTTGTTGGTCTGAGCGTCTTCAAAACGGTGGGCCTCCTGTGCTTTTCAAGCATCACCGTAGCAACGGTTTACCGCGAATGGTACGTCTTGCAAAGAGCTACCAGCAGTCGATGAACCTGCGGACGAAATCAGTTTGTAGCGCAGAGAGGTCAAATGAGCATGTGGTCATGGTCATCGGCTGTTGCAGCACATTCCCAATCATGGTCCGATACTTGGTACTTTCGGACATGACCCTCGGTACACCAATATTGAATTCTGAAGTGATTTATCAGGTTGTAACTCGTCTGTTCACTTGCCCGATTCTCGCCAGTTGTGACGTACTACAATGTAACGCAGATGTCAAGACGGAAGTAGAAGTGAGAACCCCTTACCGGCATAGCTTAATTGGGAAAGCATTCAGCTCCGGAGCTGAGGGATATGGGGAGAGGGTTTGAATTTCACATTGGCGCCCGAGCGTAAAAATAGATCTACTGACCGTTAGGTCCTTCGAAAAATGTGTGATGTTCCTTCTCTACATCGTTTGGAGTTAATAAAAATTCCTTCGAAAATGGGTGGTGCTTCTTTCACACATCGTCTGAAATTAGTGAAAATTCCTTCTCTGCAGAAAGTTACCTCATGCATGGTTTGCCGGCAGACCAGGACACCTACGATTCCGTCCCAGCCCTTTCTCAAGGGGGGGATATATGTGACGTACTGCAGAGGTGACACACATGTCAAGACGGCAAGTAGCAGTGAAAAGCCCATCCCGGAGTAGCTTAATTGGAAAAAAATCTGCTCCGGGGCATAAGGATGTGGACTCGTTGTCCGCCACAGGTAGAGAAAGGATTTGAATTTCACACAATCTCCTTCAACTTCTCGTATCGGCCAGTTGTATTCATCCACAGGATAGCCCATTCCTGGAAGTTTTTGCGTATCGCACCTTTCACGGTAAACCCTTACTACGGTTTTGATTGGAAAGAGTAGAGTGACGACAGTTTGGAAGACGCTCGAACCGACAAGCCTGGCGTCAACTACCATACCATCTTCAAGGTCACTCGGACTGCTCGTTTTGCCCATTCCTATCCTCAATCGAATGCTTACTGACATTCGACGAACTGGTCTGTCTGACTTGTACTGCATACTGCGCTCAGGTGACTCTTATGTGTTGGATTGAGCCATTTATGCAAAGAGGACAGGTGAACAATATAATCCTCTCCACAATATAATTATTAAAATATACATCATTATATTCGCAACACCCCCTCCCCACGTTTTTTTTTTAAAGAAAATGCTGAATCCATCACTGCCTGGTACCTAGCACCAATTCTGATAAAAAAAAAATGAAAGGAAAAAAAAAAAAAACGTTGAGGAACTTAATGTTCATGTTACTGGAGAGAAGATAATGCGGTCATTTAACCCAGTAGACAATATTATTGCTCATCGTAAGCTCTGGAAATTTCTGCAGCATATTAGGGAGAAATCACCAAAACACACAATAAAAGTTTGCTTCCACGACAATTTAGGCTCCAATGGCAATCATTTTTTATGATTTTGCTTCTTGTAAGACGCAGAGGGAAGAACTTCACAGTCGACGTGTGTATGTACGTTAAGATAGTAAGTTCTTCTGGTACATCTCTAAATCGCTGTTGCCGTTCGCACGGCAGGAAAGGAAAAAAAAATCGTTGTTTGTTTTGTTCAAGAGCTCTCGCATTGTTTGAATCTGAAAGAACAGGTTTTTGAGATGTGGTAATCTTTTGATGGTGCAGGAACAGTGGGTGCAATTCCACGCAAACAGATGTGCGTGAATGATTTTGTCGAGACTTTCTGAAAGTCAATAAAGTGTAGATTCACCCTGTCTCCTTTGCTGCCCACGGAAACCTGTGAGTGGAATGCACCAGACATATTGCATCTTTAAAAAAGAGGGTGAGAGAAGAAGAAAAAACGGTGGATCACGCGTTCTTCTTGACAACAAAAAGAACAAAAAATCCAATTTTGGAACAAATAGAGAGTGTGGCGGTTATAAATTCTTTAGAAATTATAACCGCTACACTCTTTGGAAATTATAACCTGTACACTCTTCTGTGGATCTTCTGTTTATCTTATAAACGAGAAATTGAACTTATAGGTTTCTAAAGCCGATGATGTACTAGTGTCAGATAATATGTGTTATGCCCAGAGAAAATTTCCAAAGAGGATGGAAAATGAAATGAATGATGTCCAGAGGCAATGGAAGCCTCAAATTGTTGTTGAATTCATTAAAGACTTGAGAAGTATTTTGTGTATTGAGAATCAGTTGTATTTCCATGTCGAAGTACTAGAGCAGAGGTTCTCAAACTTTTATGCTTCACGTACGCCTTCAAAATGTGTATATAACTGGCGTACCTCTTGTATAGATAGATAAAACAATAATTATAGTATAACAATGGAAATAAAATAAAACATATATATATCATCACAATATCTCCGAAGCTCTTTAATGCCACATTGGAAAATGTCTTTCAATCCCTGAACTGGGAAAACAAAGGGATAAAGATTAATGGAGATCATCTAACCCACCTTCGTTTTGTTGATGACGTAGTCATTTTTGCAACTACCCCATCAGAGCTGCAGAGTATGATCCAGGAACTTGCTGACAACAGTAAAGAAGTGGGATTAAAAATGAACTTTCAGAAGACAAAAGTGATGTTCAATGCTTTTACAAAAAATGAAGATTTATCGATTGATGGGGTAAAGCAGGAGATAACCAATACCTATATTTATCTTGGACAGCAGATATCAAGTGAATGTCACATTGATGAAGAAATTAATCTGCGTATTAAACTGGTCTGGAGAGCTTTTGGAAGAAACAGCATAATTTTCAAGAGCAATATGCCATTATGTCTTAAAAGAAAAGTGTTTGATCAATGCATCCTTTCAGTGCTTACGTATGGTGCAGAGACGTGGACCTTAACTAAAAGAGACATACAAAGGCTGCAGACAACTCAAAGAAGCATGGAGAGGTGCTTGCTTGGTGTAACCAGGAGAGATAAGAAGAGGAATTCGTGGATCCGAAAAATGACAAGAGTGGAAGACATCATGATCAGAGGTAAATCCCTGAAATGGCAATGGGCTGAACATACCGCCAGAAGGACAGACCATCGATGGACAGCCGAAATTTTAAATTGGATTCCAAGGGACAGGAAAAGACCCAGAAGAAGACCGCATGGGAGATGGGTGGATGAAATTCGTAAGTAAGCGGGAGTGACATGGAGGAGACTGGCACAAGACAGACCGTTGTAGAGGAAACTTGGGGAGACCTTCGTCCAGCAGTGGATTGATAATGGATGACAATGATGATGATGATGATGATGATGATCACCATCATGATTGTCAACCATTATCAATCCACTGCTGGACGAAGGTCTCTCCAAGCCTCTTCCACAACTGTCTGTTTAGTGCCAGTCTCCTCCATTTACTCCCACATACTTTCGAATTTCATCCACCGATCTCCCATGTGGTCTTCTTCTGGGTCTTTTCCTGTCCCTTGGAATCCAAACTAAAATTTCGGCTGCCCATCGATGGTCTGTCCTTCTGGCAGTATGTTCAGCCCATTGCCATTTCAGGGATTTACCTCTGATCATGATGTCTTCCACTCTTGTCATTTTTCGGATCCACGAATTCCTCTTCTTATCTCTCCTGGTTACACCAAGCATGCACCTCTCCATGGTTCTTTGAGTTGCCTGCAGCCTTTGTATGTCTCTTTTAGTTAAGGTCCACGTCTCTGCATCATACGTAAGCACTGGAAGGATGCATTGATCAAACACTTTTCTTTTAAGACATAATGGCATATTGCTCTTGAAAATTATGCTGTTCCTTCCAAAAGCTCTTCAGGCAAGTTTTATACGCCGTTAATTTCTCCATCAATGTGACTCTCACTTGATATCTGCTGTCCAAGATAAACGTACGCATCTGTTATCTCCAGCTTTTCTCCATCAATCGATAAATCTTCATTTCTTGTAAAAGCATTGAACATCACTTTTGTCTTCTGAAAGTTCATTTTTAATCCCACTTCTTTACTCTTGTCAGCAAGCTCCTAGATTATACTCTGCAGCTCTGATGGGGTAGTTGCAAAAATGACTACGTCATCAGCAAAACGAAGGTGGGTTAGATAATCTCGGTTAATCTTTATCCCTTTGTTTTCCCAGTTCAATGATTGAAAGACATTTTCCAATGTGGCATTAAAGAGCTTCGAGATATGGTGTCACCTTGTCTCACTCCCTTTCCAATTTTTATGTGTGTTGTATTTTCAAACAGCCGAATCTTTGCACTTGCATTTTCGTAGATGTTATTAATAATATTAATGTATACATCTTCAACACCGCAGGATTTCAAAGCCATTGTAACTGCTGATGTATATATATAAATTAAATTTTGTGTTCATAAATTACATATATCGATAAACATAAAAGTGATATAAGCAATTTAACAAATCTTATAAAATTATAAACATTTTACAGGATAATCAGTGAGATGGTTGCGCTTTTGTCCGCTTGCACAGTTCATCAGTGGTTGGTTATCTCACGACGTTTCCCGAAAGGTTTTACCGCATACCCCTAGCTGAGAACCCGTATACTAAAGTATTATGCACGAAGTGAATTCTCTTTTGGTGCGCTGAATACCTATCAAGGACAAGTAAAAGGTTCAATTCGTAAGTAGGCTGGACTTTTCTGGCTGTTAGTGCTATTAAGTGCTTAAGTTTTTGGTTAAGCTATCCGGAGAAGGAATTATTTTTACTGAACGTTTCAGTACGAAGGGCATTTACAATGAAGAAATGCTAGTGTTTTAGTGTAACACAGACAATTAACTCTACAGCCAAATACACTAAAACACTACAACCTTTTCTGTCAAGTACTAACACAGCTTTTTTTTTTTATTTCACTTCTTGGACTGACCATGATATTTGTGTTTGCGACATTTATCTCCGGAGCCGACTTTTCAAGGGCAATTTGCCACTCTATAAATTTTTAGGGCCTTCTCAGCTGATCTTGACGTCATGTGAATCATGAGAAAATAAAATGTCTCATGGTAGGCCTTTGGCCACACTTTCACCCATTGCATCCAATTTAGTTGCTAATAAAATAACAGATTTCACAGCTAATCCCAGGTAAAGTCCAAGCTTTATGGAAAAATCGTTCTTACGGCTTTTAGTGCTAGCAGATGTTTTTTTTTTTTTTTTTTTTCGTGCACTGATGTTACTTTCTCGCCATTTTCTGCAGATACCTCTGCTTTACTAATGAGTATTCATTATATGACTTCACGTGACACCCTATCATGTGCTTTCTTCACATCTTAAAATATTTTCCAGCTGTTTTTGTTCTTTTCCAAACATTTTCCTTGTAATATGAAGACAGAAACCTGTGGTTCCTCTGTCCTCCATAAAATCATACTGAACATTATTTATCTTTACTGTCTTTCTTAATATCAAACAGAGGTCAGCGCTTTTTCCACGTTTATAAATGAGTCACGGAAAAATTCTGGAAGAATTCGAGGCCGCTGCGGTGCAGTGGAAGCATAAAGCATATCCGGCGCATAACTCGAAGACCTGGGTTCGATTCCCGGTGGCGGCCAATGGGAATTTTTCCGTGACTCACTTATAAACGTGGAAAGAGCGCTGACCTCTGTTTGATGTTCCTCGTCCACGTCCAATGTCCGTATTAATTATTCATTCACCTTCTAATTATTTGTTCATTTGCTGCCTACCATCTTTGCGGAATCCCCAGCATTGTGCGTGGCTCCAAGAAGCAACCTGCCAAATTGGCTTGGCAGTTAGCGTTTGTGAGTCTGGAGGAATTCAAGGCCGATGTGGTGCAGTGGAAGCATATCCGGCGCTTAACTGGAAGACCCTGGATTCGATTCCCGGTGGCGGCCAATGAGACTTTTTCCGTGACTCACTTATAAACGTGGAAAGAGCGCTGACCTCTGTTTGACGTTCCTGGCCCACGTCAAATGTCTGTATTAATCTTTTGTCAATTATTTTCTCAAATGCATACGGTTCGATGAAAAGAAGAAGATAAATGTTTACACAAGGATATGTAAGCAGGACAAAAAATCCAACTCTTATTATTACTATTACTAGGTGGAAGCCCTTCAATAATGACTGGGGGAAAATAAGATCTGTAGAGTAATTTTATGATAACCAGGTATTCCTTTTGTTTGTTATGTCCAAATGTGAAAGTATGGTTCATGAACATTACAACAATGAACATTACAAAGAAAAGTATATTAGTTGAGGCAGGGATTCGACAATTAAAACAGGCAAGCGCTCTTTCCACTGCGCCACTAAACTGAGACAAACGTTCAGGCAAAGGAAATTATAGTGTTTGTGATTATTATTATTATTATTAACGGATGCCAAATTCATTAAGAATTAATCTTTTCCCAAAATTGCGATTTATAATTTTTTTTTTTTTTTTGATTGGAGGTTTAACGACCACCGTGAGCAACTCAAATGGGCTATAAGCAGTCGCCCGTCCCTAATTTATGGTCACTGGTTCCAGGGAAGGGAGAGAGCCAGTGCCGTAAGACAAACGCAACAACCATGCCTGACCGGGATTCGAACCCGGACCCCTTACGGACGAATGATCAGAGGCCAACGCCTTAGACCACTGCGCCACCGGGGCCGCATTTATAAATTGCAACGAGCGAATACTAACAGTGCTAAATCAGTACTTAAATCATTTGCAAGCTTATAAAGGTGTCAATCAGTTATTGGGGCTACAAATGACGTAACACAAATCCGGCGCTTTTTACATTATTATTTTACACCGATGAGTCATTACATTATGAGCACCCCCAGCAAAGAGAAATCAGCGCGCCTGGATACTGAACGGTGGCGCAGGTCAAGTTCACAGTGCAGTATATATACAACCCGAGGACCGGCTTTCGGTTAGTAGAGTGTTCGGAGTCAGAATGGGAAAAGCTGCCGACTTATCGGAGTTTGATAAAGGACAAATTGTGATTGCACGGCGCCTCGCAACTACGATCTCGGAAACGGAGCGGCTTGTGGGTTGGCCACGTGCCGCTGTAGTGAGTATGTATAAAAGGTGGGCGCACAGATGGCCAAACGACGAACTGTCGTTTGGCCGTGTGTCGTCAGCACTCATTGATGCCAGAGGGGAGCGGAGATTGTCGCTCATTGTTCCTAACGACCGCAGGACCACAGTGCAAGAAATCATCCGCAGCTACAACAGTAGTGACCAAGGGTAATGTGTCACAGCACACAGTTCATCGCAGCCTTCTGCTCATGGGCTTGCGTAGCCGAATATCCATCCTGGTCCCCATGCTCACTGAACGTCATCGCCAACAACGCGTGAAATCGGCCCAAGATCATCGAGATTGGACCGTGGATGATTGGAAGTTGCCTGGTCTGACGAATCAAGATTCCTGGTGCATCACGTAGACAGCCGTGCGCCGATACTCCGATTACCATCGGGGGCTAGGGAACCAGGATGCACTGTTGGGCGGAAATAGGGCGGCGGCGGTGGCGTTATGCTGCGGACGATGTTTTCTTGGGACACTTTAGGCCCCATTATCCCAATAGAAAAATCCCTGACAGCTGTATCAGGTATCTGAACATCGTTGCGGACCAAGTTCACCCATTCATGGCAACTGTGTTCCCTGCTGGTGATGGTCATTACCAACAAGATAATGCGCCATGCCACACTACCAGAATCGTAAAGGAGTGGTTCCAGGAACATTCTCTTGACTTTCTTTTAATGCCCTGACCTCCAAATTCACTTAACATGAATCCAAACGAGCATTTGTGGTTTGACTTGGGAAAGCGGGTTCGTGCTAAACCACCACCACCCCGAAATGTTCAGGAACTGGATGACCTGCTGTTGACATTAGGTACCAGATACCCCAGGATACCTATCTCCACCTCATCGAATCGATGCCTCGCCGAGTGGCTGTTGTTTAGCGGGCTAAAGGGAGTCTTACAGCTTATTATAATAGGTAGGTGCTCATAATGCAATGATTCATGGGTGTATTGCATATCATGTTTAAAGCAAAGCAACTTGAAGACCTTGGTATGAACTCAAGTTGATACTTCTTATGACGTATACTACCCCTTTAATCTTTCATTTCTCGTAACTTTTCCTTATGCAAATTTTGGTTGCTTCTCCTTGTGTTTCACATATTGAAAGTCGCGTTTGAACCTCCAAGAGGTTCTTCTCTGGGCTTTGACTGCTAATCACTCAATTCAGGACTGTGGAATAATAGTTGTTTTACTGAATATGTTTATGTTTCCTAACATGAAACTTCACTGTAAAGCACTACAACAATCACAGACTAAAGCTTAACTTGCGAAAGTAAAATTGCTCCACGGTAAACCTTACTGAATTACCTTAAATGAATCCCGGGTGGCTTCATCTCGTTGGTAATGTATATACTTAATTAAAATGAGTTAACTAATTAAGTACTAGGAATAATTATGGCAAAATGAAAATCAAGTAACACGTACTCACTCAGTCCACTCCGTAAATAAACTTTTGCATTCGTCCAACATAATTAATTAATAGTTTTGATCACAGAAGGCAACAACTGCAGGATACAACTCTCTATATGCTGTAGCGTAAAAGTCTCTTCGACTTCTACGCTGTTTTAACACGTCAATACACTAGGAAATAGTTCCATAAATGAAAGAAACCTTAACGGCCAGACGAAACATGTAAACAGAAGTCACCTTACGGAAAATGTCCTTTATTCACGATGGAATGCACTACAGTTATCACACCACTCTTTTCAATATTCATCAATTCATAATACAACGTTATCATACAACTCTCTCGACGGTACAACGCTCGTAATAATCGTTCTCTGTAATCGCTCTCTTACAACAGATCAGTCGTCGCTTTTTATCTCTTACTCTTATCTTATAACAGGCATACGTCACGTGCATTCAACCTCAATTCTGTTGCCAAACGTATTCGTTTGAGAGAAAAGATATTTCGTTAAGCGTGAAGAATAATGAGAATAAACTCAAGATTTACATAGGAAAAGAAACTAAAAAAGGAAAGTTAATCTAGAATATACGTCACAATGCTTAGCAGTATTACAGGACTGTACTCTAGTTTCAATACACCGATTCGTAAATAAATCAACTGTCGTGCTTCAAACAACAGAAATGTTTACAAATCAGACTGATAGACTGATCGACTAGTGCTACTACAGAAACCAAGTGACAAAGATAATCAAGTTCTCGTGATGCAACAAATAGTGGTAACAAGTGCTCGTACCAAACAGCACTAGCTCAAAACAGTCCTATCTCTCTAAACCAAGGCTACTCATACAATCGAGACATCAACTCTCATCTTCAGCTTTCAATTACGTCAGTACTCTTTGATCTGTAGTGAGGTTGCATTACACAAATTCATCGAGACAGAAAATGTAGAGTTCAGATTAAAAAACGGTTAACGAGAATAAGCCATAATTTACATAAGAAGATAGAAACTAAAAAGGAAGGTTAAATTAGAATATACGTCACAGGATGAATAATGTACATATAGGGACCGAGCAGCCGTTATGACGGAACTGATTACTCTCAATGCCATGTCAGTGTTGTTCTCATCTACTAAGTTTTTTTCTGTGATTGTTCAAGTTCGACAATGTTGTTTAAACTTCGAAATTATTAGCGTTGGTGCAGGTATTAGAGTTATATGTTCCATGAGTCATAGTAGGGTTCAACTTCAGTTCGCTCAACAAAGACTGGACCATTTCTCCAAGGATTTGACAGTACGTATCGTTTTTGTTTGTTTGTTGTTTTGGATAGATTTATGTAGAAAATTTTAGGAAAGAAGTGTCTGACTCCAGGTTGAAAAGTAGCATGCTAGGAGAGTGCTACTCCTAGCTAGAATGCCTGACTGGAAAGTCACGTGGAAACGAAGTAGAAAGGTGGAGAAAGACGCCCTTATTTATAACTGGGAGATCAGTAACCACGGTCCCACGGCTTAACGTGCTCATCCGATGCATAGCGCATATTCAGTGGTTCGAGCGTTCGTACCTACCAGGGATCGAACCTGAGACGTTTCCGTGGCAGTCACGAACGTTGACCACTAGGCTATCCGCGGCCTTGTTTGGGAGTTTAACCACCACGTGAGCAACTCAATGGGCTATGAGCTGTCTCCCGTCCTTAATTTAGGGCCACTGGTTCCAGAAAAGGAGAGAGCCAGAGCTGTAAGACAAGTACAGCACCCATGCCTTTTCCGGAACTCGAACCCAGGCCCACTCGGACGAACGATCAGAAGCCAGCGCTTAGACAACCGCGCCACTGTAGCCGTCGCCATGTTTTCCTTGAGGTTCCTTGTTTTACCAATAGTTAAGTGAACCCAAGAAGACATCACAAGCTACATTAATAATAAATACTTTTACTGAAATTAGATCAGGTGTAATAGCTTCGTAAGGGAGACGCACACACACACACACACACACACACACACAAACGAAAAGGGAGAGAAAAAAGAAATTAAAGTTTACTTTATATCTTCATTTTGCAAACAAACAATAATGTTTTCTTCGAGAATAATAGAGAAACACCAACCGAACGTTTTCTCAAATTCTTATTATGTGGATGATCAAGAAGTCGTGAAAACACAAATGTGTCCCTCACGGGGATCAAAATCACCCCCCCCCTCACTCCGGAGTAAGTTGCTCTCCTAACTAAGCTACACGGACAGAATGTATCGCTGCAGATTTGTCGTCTTGACAAGTGCTTTACTTCTGTAGTACGTCACTAAGTGTGAAAAGTATACACGTGAAAAGAATTACACAGTAACTGGAAATTTTTATGAGATGCAAATCCGCTAGTTTTGTCAAGATTTATCAGAAAACAATTGTGTTTTTATTCTAGCTGCAGACATATTGTATCATAAAGCTAAGTATTTTGTCCCTTTCAAGAGAAGAACATTGCTGAATGTTTAACTGCGCGATAATTTAACTACCACATTGAAAGACACTAGAAAACAAATGAAAAAATACCGTGTGTGTGAGAGAGAAACAGAGAAGGGGGGGGGGAGAGAAGGGATAAATATAGTGGCGTATACATTTTCAATTTAGTTTTAATTTGACGTGGCGAGAAAAGTAAATAACGCTTCGAAGTATCAAGAGGGTTCTACTGATAAAAGGAGAGGTTTCTGTAAGTATCACTTCAACTTAGCATGTCAGAAACGGATGTGATTTCATCAGCATTGCCGATAATATTAAGAAGTCCGACGCCAGGTGACTTGTACAGGATCTAGACAGCAAATGGTTTATTATCGTGCTTATGTGTGCGTAACAAAATAAGTGGATGCAGAGAGAAATTCCTGATGGTCAACGACGTGCTAAACGAAGAAATATATATATTCATTCTGTTGTTCACAATGTTTTTTTTTTTTTTTTTTTTCACGCAGTTTTACCTTGACTTTGGCATACATATGCTTCAAAATAGCTCGAGCCAACATTTTTTCTGTCGTTTTCTCTAGGAAAATTCCTGCCCAGAAAAAAAGAACACAAATTTATATGCGATTTTTTTATCGAGTTGGACAACTTTGATTTTACATTTTGTTTTGCTCTGCAAATTATTCGTACTGCAGTTTATCCATAAATACATTAGTGTTTACATAAATCCGATTAGAAAAATTATTTTAATATTGGGAAGGAGAAAACTTGCTTCATAATTTCCACACACACACACATATATATATATATATATATATATTTTTTAGTTTTCCTTGCGTGAAATTGTAGCATATATATATATATATATATATATACAGGGATTGTCCAAAATAATGGAAACACCTCGCTGAAAACAGTGACTTTGGTATGTGCTGCTTTTTGAGTAAAACGAACATGTAGCTACAATTTTTTTTTTGTTAAAAAGTGTTGCTTATAGTCTCAAGGGTCTGTGTGATTGCATTGTAAATCGGTGTTTGCATAATTTCGTTCCACGTGAAGGCACAATGAGTGACCTGTCGGAATTCCAAAAAGGGCAGATTGTAGGATCCCATCTGTTTGGTGTGTTAGTAACCACAGTGGCACAGGTATTCGGGGTATCGAGAGGTACAGTGTCGAAGGTCATGACAGCATACAATGTTCACGACACAGCATCATCTGCGAGACACAACTGTGGAAGAAAAACCAAACTCACTGCGGACATTAAAAGAGGATTGTGACCGCAAGGAAGAAGACCACGGCGAGGAAAGTGACTGCTGAGCTTAATGCACATCTCCAAAACCCAGTGTCGACCAATACCGTGCGTATGGAATTGCATAAGCACAATATTTACAGCAGAGCTGCGATTGCAAAACCCCTGGTGTCACAGGTGAATATGAAACGGAGACTACAGTGGTGCCGGGAACATAAATCAATGGAAACATGTCTTATTTTCCGATGAATCAAGTTTCTCACTATTCCTCACCACAGCACGGGATTACGTGTGGAGAACCCCCTGAGAAGCATACAACCCAGACTGTCTCTTTCCTACAGTGAAGCATTAGGGCGGTTCCGTAATGGTTTGGGCCATGATCTCGTGGTTTGCAGAAGGTCCCATTATCACCTTACACGGACGGATGACTAGCGGTGACTATGTCACTCTTTTGGCCGACCATATGCATTCAATGGCGCAGACATTGTTTCCGTCAGGGGATTGCACCTTTCAAGTTGATAATGCCCAGATTCACAGAAGTCGAACTGTTCAATCATGGTTTGAGAAACATGAGGATGAAGTTGCACACCTTTCATGACCTGCACAATCACCGGACTTAAACATCGTTGAGCCCCTGTGGTCTGTGTTGGAAAACAGAGTGCGACCCCGTTATCCCCTCCGGCGTCTCTCAAGGAATTGGAGCAGTTTCTGCAGGAAGAATGGTACAACATACCATTTACCACCATCCAGGACTTGTATGCGTCCATTTCAAGGAGGATTCAAACAGTTTTGAATGCCAAGGGTGATCCCACACCATATTAGGTGCGTAACACATATTGTTTAAAGGCGTTTCCATTATTTTGGACAACACCTGCATATCTACATCGATGAGCCATTACATTATGAACACCCCCAGCCTAGAGAAATGAGCGTGCCTGGAGCCGAACACTCGCATACGTAAACAGATCATATGCACAAGATTTTAGGAAGGGAGTGTCTGACCCCAGGTCTTAAACAACCCTTAGAAATAGGAAGCTAGGAGATTTGGGCTAGAGTGCCCGATAGGAAAGTGACACGGAAGCGAGGTAGAAAGGAGGAGGAAGACGCCCTTATTTATAACCGTCCGACGGCTTAACGTGCCCATCCGAAGCACGGCGGGTATTTAGTAGTTCGAACGTTCGTACCTGCCCAGGATCGAAACTGAGGTTATCTCCACGGCAGTCACGAACGCTGACCACTATGCCACCCGCGTCCCCTGGCATACGTGAAGTTCACAGAGCAGTATATATATAACACGAGGACCCGTTTCCGATTAGTAAAGTGTTCGTAGTCAGAATGGGAAAAAGCTGCCGATTTATCGGAGTTTGATAAAGGACAAATTCTGAAGGCACGGCACCTAGAAACTACGATCTCGGAAATGGCACGGCACGTTGGTTGTTCACGTGCCACTGTAGTGTGTAAGTATCAAAAGTCGTGCACAGATGGACAAACGACTAGTCGTCCGCTGCTCATTGATGCCACACGGAAGCGGAGATCGTTGCGCATTGTTCACAGCAGCCGCAGGGTCACAGTACGACAAACCACCCGCAGCTACAACAGTGGTGATAAGGGCGATGTGTCGCAGCACACAGTTCATCGCAGCCTTCTGCGCATGGGCCTGCGTAGCAGAAGACCCAATCTGGGTTCTCATGCTCATTGCTCGTCATCGCCGACAAGGCATGAAACGGGCTCAAGATCATCGAGATTGTACCGTGGATGATTGGAAGAAAATGGCCTGGTCTGACAAATCAAGATTCCTGGGGCATCACGTAGATGGCTGAGCGTGGATACGCCGATTACCAACGGAGGGCTATGTTCTCTGGATGCACTGCTGGGCGGAAGCAGCCAGGCAGCGGCGGTGTTATGCTGTGAGTCATTTTTTTCTTGGGACCCTTTCAGCCCCATTATCCCAATAACACAATCCCTGACAGCTGTCAGGTATCTAAACATCGTTGTGGACCAAGTTCACCCATTCATGGCAACTGTGTTCCCTGCTGGTGATGGCCATTACCAACAGGATAATGCGCCATGCCACACTTCCCGAATCGTCAAGGAGTGGTACGGGGAACATGCTGGTGAATTTCTGTTAATACCCTTTTACTCCAAATTTACCTGACATGAGCCCAATTGAACATTTGTGGTTCGACTTGGACTCCGAAACGTACGGGAACTGAAAGACCTACTATAGATTGACATTTTGGTACCAGATACTCCAGGTTACCTATCTCCACCTCATAGAATCGCCGAGTGGCTGCTGTTTTGCGGGATGAAAGGGTCCTATAGCTTCTTAGGTAGGTGGTCATAATGTAATGGCTCATTGGTGTATGTACACTCATCGTCAAAAAAATAGTTGCACCCAGAAGGAAACAACCGACAGGAATGAAACTTTGTGGATAGGTTTGACATCGCGAGACATGCAAATGATTCCAGTAATACGCTCGGCCACGCATGTGACTCAAGTAAGGAGGGGTCGTAGCGCTGTGCCTGACCGCCTATATAAGGTCGTCCCGTTGCTCGTGCTTGCCATTCTGACTCGTGCTGTTGTGTTGGTTGCATCCTTTGCAAGTGAAGTATGCCTCGGAGAAAAGTTTGGAAGCAATTCGAGCAGTTGGAGGAGTTCAAGAACGGCCGCATCGTCGGGCTCCTGGAAACAAGATGGTCTTATCGCCGTGTTATGCGCCATTCCGGTCGTGCGGATATCACCATGGCTCGCTGTTGGCGGCATTGGATACAACAAGGCACGCAGCAGCGACAGGAAGGGTCTGGGAGACCTAGACGCGCTAGGGAGAGAGAGAACCGACGGGTTGTCCGGCATGCCCGGAGTTACCCAACAGCCATGATTGCGGATATTCATCGAGCAGTGGTGACCTCCCATGCATCGTCCGATTACTGCCAGCAGCATTGGAAGATGGCTGCACGACGTAGGACTACACGCACGCAGACCGTTACGACGACTGCTCTCAACCACATTGCATCTTCGCCAAAGACTGCAATGGTGTCGTGCCAGACTGTCATGGAGCCACTCAGAATGACAGTGGGTGATCTTCAGTGACGAGTCCCACTTTTATCTTGGAGGAAACGACCAACGAATCGATCTGTGGAGGCACCGTGGTCAGCGCCAAGATGAGAACGGTTTGTTGTCGAGCATCACACGTCCAAAAGGCCTGGTGTCATGGTGTGGGGTGCAATTGCCTACGATGCCAGATCACCGTTGGCACTCATTACCGGCACGCTAATGGGGTCCTGCAACCTGTGGCCCTACCTTTTCTGAACGTTCACTTCGGTGCGATTTTCGAGCAAGACAACGCTCGTCTGCATACTGCTGCTGTCTCAAGAGCTTGCCTTCAAAACACTGACACTCTGCCATGGCCAGACGCATCGCCAGACATATCGCCGATTGAAAATGTGTGGGACGCTATTGGACACGGTATCCACACTTCACCCCTACGCACAATCTGCAGGAACAGCGTGAGGAAATTCAGGCTGCATGGGATGGCTTATCGCAGGACACCGTTAGGAACCTGTTGAACTTCATGCCGATACGTCTGGCATGCTGTGTGAGCAAACATGGCTGACCGGCGCCATACTGAGAGACATTATTTTTCGGCGTGTAGCTCAATAAATATTGCCCATATCAGGCTCAATGTTTAATCATTTATTGTTCCCGGTAACCTTTACCTTTCTCCCGAATGGCATTGCAATCCGATACGTCCTTCTGGGTGCAACTATTTTATTTTTTTTTTTTTTTGACAGTGAGTGTATAAGTACTCGCATTTGTTATATCTTCCTTTCGAAAAAAGAACTGGAAAATTTCTAAATTTCCCCATTTTTTTTTTTTTTGCGTGTTTTTCTTTCCTATTGTTTGTATCTGAAAGAAAACGTGATATTGTTTTTCTGTGAACACGAGATCTCCGTTGCCCGAGATATTTCTTGGAAATTACAGATGTAACATTCTTAACTTGAGTATTTTTCAATTCCTTTCGCTCCACCCACCCACCTTGTCTTATGTTTTCATGAAGTTCCGGGAGCCGTACTTATTTAACGCTAAACCTTCATGGAATCCTCTCTCTTTTATATTGATGCGTCAATATCCCAACGCGCACGGCTAATTAATACGTCATGACGAGCGAGGTGAAAAATTCCACCTTTCGTTACCAGTGTCGTCCGGTTGCTACTTCTAATTATTGCATCGTGCTACGAGCCCTTCCATGCCCGACGACTTGTTCTGCGATGCATTCATACGACTCAGTAGAATTTCGGGTGGGCTAGAAGAACTTTCACAGTCCTGTAGCACCTAAAATAAAACCGCCGCTCCTCTAAATTGGAAGGCAACTCGCACTACTTGGTCGGCCTGACCACTTTTTCGTAGGCAACCGTAACTGCGTACTCAGTCGGACTTAAAACTGCCGATCATGAGTTTTACGACTTAGCATCCATCGCGTGTGGAAACTGGGATTTGCCTCTTGGTAGACTGACAGCTGTTAACCAAGATATCAGCCTCCCAGGCTATTTCTATTCCATGAACCGTACTCTTATAGACTGACACCGGCTAGTCGAAGACTTTCGTTCCTTTCTATGGGCCAAAGGCCCGGCCCGTCTTACTTCTGTTAAAATTGGAATTCAACTGCCTTCAAAACCATTTGCTCTTTCCTTCGCGTCTGTTGCTAGGCATCATCGGAGACTTATGGCCTTCGTCTATTCTCTCTGCACAGTGTGCTCTTTGCTTGTCTGCCGAGGACTCAAAGGCCGAATTTGCCCTCTCGAACCCAATAACCATAAGTTCTGACGCCTCTAATCTCTTTTTGATGTTAATGCTCGACAAAGAGACATATTTATTAGGCTTTTAGCGTCAAACTCACGGGCTGCGCGTGTCGTTCCCATCCTCGGTGTGGGTGGGCCTCTCACAAAATTCTATCCCTCCTTTGTTCTACTTTTGCAAAGGCATATTAATTGTCCTCCCCAATTAAACATAATAATTCCCTAAGTAAACACGTAATTGGCAACGTCATTTATTAAATTAGTGACATAATTTAATCACACCTTTTAAGACCATCCCTCTAGTTAATTCATTATTCCAGACACCCAGTTGCAGATCAATATTATTGAAATAGCTGTTGCGAATATATATACACTGTTTTCTAAAACACAACGAACACCTTCATGGTTTGCTTACGAAAAGGTACAATAAGTCAATGCGCTGGTTTTATTCCTTTCCTGGAACTAGTGGCCCTAAATTAGGAACGAAGACGCTTTGTTGACTTAGATGATCATGAAGGTCGTTACTCCCTCCCCTCCCCCTCAAAAACATATACAATTAGCCGTATCGAAGCAGAAATTGAAAAGCGTGTGAAGCTTGGTTGCAGAGCACTTGGATGAAGCAGTACACTTATTTCTCAAGAGGAATTTACCATTATATCTCAAAAGGAAAGTGTTTAATCACTGCATATTTTGAGTTCCTACTTATGGATCGGAGACATGGACCTTAACTAAAGAAGATGTTCAGAGGGGGGAAAACCTGAGAGAAACATGGAAAGGTGGATAATTGGTATATCCAGGAAAGATAGGAAGAGGAACTCATGAATAAAAAAAAGGCAAGAGTTGAATGCATCATGATCTGGGCCAAAAGCCTGATATGGTTATAGGCTGGATATATTAGTAGAAGAACAGACCATCGTTGCACAACTGAAATTCTAGACTGGATACCAAGGGGCAGAAAAAGACCCAGAAGACCATTTGAGAGATACAAATAAATTGATGAAATTCGAAAACATGCCGGAGTGACATGGAGGAGACTAGCTCAATACAGAAAGTTGTGTACGAGGCTTAGGGAGAGCTTCATCCAGCAGTGAACTGATTCATGATGATATATATGCGTTTACGTGGAGCTGTCTGCACTGTAAATATTCAGAGTGCCATTGCTGTTGTCTAGTTGTTTTTATTAGACACGCATTCGGAAGGAAATGCAACCGAAAAATTAGTAATCTGTATGACTTATTGCGAAAGCTCATGTGGTCCTTCTTAAGTATTGTAACAGCATATTCGGATTTCCTCTGGTGGGTAAGCGTCTTTCTCTCCCACCCATCGCCTTGTATAGGCTCCCATTTGTATGATTCCACAGTTTTCAAAATTTAAAGGCATACCAAATATTTGTTTTAATAGGGCTAATCGAATTATATACCAGACACAATTAAAAGCCAACCTGTTGGTATGCCTCTGAATAGATCTTCATATTGTAAACTGCTTTCTTCGAAAACTGACCGTTTTTGTTTTGCTTTTTCTATTTTTCTCAGAACCTCCCAGTAGATAATGAGTCCAGTCAATCCCACCCAAGAGTGAAGAGGTATCGAACGAAATGAAAAGGCGGGTCAGCCGCACTCTTCCAAACTTGTTCCTCCAGTTCTTCGAAAAAGACTTAACAGTAAAGGCTTTGCGCGGTCGGGGATAATAGCATTTTGGTAGTAGTTAAAACCTCTGGCCATCGATAAAATCCCACTCGGCACGTCTCAACAACGTTTGTTGAGATGAAAATCAGGTGCATATCCAAATGCCGTCGTTTCAAGAAACGATTTCTCATTGCGCGACAATACTTCTTGGACATAGTGGGTCATTTGCATTAGGAAACTTTAATCACATGAATGTTTAATGGGTTCCGTTGGAAACCTGTGCTCGCCTCACCTTAACTGCTTAACGAAATACCAGTAACGTGTTTTTTTTTTAAACTGCAATAAATAACTAAAGCGAATTCTCTGTTTGATTAAAATTAATAGTGACCCTTCCTTTTTTATTTTTTTTATTTGATAAACTTTACTCTTCATTTATTATAAACAATCTGAACTCAAGATATTTTTCTATTACAGGTGCAGACAGTCTTTCTACTGCCATCTTATTTGAGCTTTATGTACTTAAAAAACATTCTAGTGGGATTGTTTAGGAGAAAGGGCAATTTTTTCGGGTAGGGGAAAAGGTTCAGGAGATTTTCTGAATGTTTTTAGGAGAAAGTACAATCCCTCTAGAAAGTTTTATATACTTAAAAACATTCTAGTGGGAATTTTTAGGAGAAAGGGCAATTTTTGCTGGTAGGGAAAAAGGTTCAGGAGATTTTCTCTCATTTTTTAGGAGAAAAAGCAATTTTGGGGGTAGGGAGAGGGATTCAAGAGATTTCCTTTAATTTATTTTAAAGTTCATTGTGATTCAATTCACTTCAGTTTCTCGTATTTGTATAAATTTTGCTTCTGCAGTAGCTCTCATGTGTGATCTCTCATTAGTTACATACAAAGCTTTCAAAGGATAGATTGCCGAAACCAGCAAAAAATTAATTACCTCCACCTCATCATGGATTGGGAAAATCATTTTAGTTATTTAATTTGTTTCGCTTTCCTTAAGCATTCCACTTCCAGTTTCACCAACAGACCCAGGTTGCACACAGCCCTGCAATTTAACGTAGTCCCAACACTGAGCCACCGTCTTTTACGAATAGAAAATGGTGGCTCAGTGTTGGGCCTACGTTAAATAGCAAGGCTGTGCTATCTGAGGATGTTCCTAACGAATTTGTTCAAGAAAACCTATTCAAGTTATTTTTTTCATTGAAAAGAATATCAGTCCAATTACTTCCATAAATTTTCCCTGGTGATTTTGTCTTAATTATCAATTGAAGGGACTCTTCATTACTTTTTATTCTGATATAATTTTGTAGTTAAATTTCCTAATGAAGTTACCTATTCATTAAAGACGTCACAAATAACAATTTCATGTCATACTTCTCCTGCAAAGTATCCGTGATCATGTAGTTCTGAAATACTGATCAAAGTTCTGAAATACTGATCAAAGCTGTTTGTTCATTGACAAGATTCCTAGCAAGGTTCCACGTCATTTTCTTTCCAAAGTATCGATAATAATTTAGATTAAGATAATATAATTGAATTATTTATTTATGTAGAAGAATACCAGTGGGGAATTTCATAGTGTATTCCTTTTGCAAATTATTCCAGATCGATTAGTTATGAAATGCCTGATGGAATTGATTATTCGCCAAAGAAATCGTCAGTAATGGTTCCATGTTTTGTTTTTTCATACAAAATATTCCGTACCATATTATATTCCAAAAGCAGTGGTGGACTGGGTCTAAAAATATTAGTTGCCAGGAGACAAAGAGGGGCCCACCCACAACTATAAGGATATCATTGAATTTTTATAAGAAAAAAAAATTCAAAAATAAATGTGGGAAAAAGGTACAGTTAAACTTTTTGCGAAATAAATTTATATTTTTTAATAATTACAGTGTTCATATATTGTACATATTGCTGGCAGTAAAATTTACAATATACTGAAACTCCAATATTATTGCATGCAACAATAATATTGGAACTTCTATTAAATTTTCAAGCTACTAAAAGGTCCTTAGCATTTTGTGTATTTTGAATATATCAATTTTGAGTTTTAGTAATCTATGGCTGACGTTGACTGACAGGAAGAATATGTTCTATATATTATTAGGAATATGTTCAACTCTTGAGATATTTCTACTGTTGTCGTCCGCTCCTTGTTTTTCGTATCCACTACCCTCTACCGAATGGTGACCTCGAAGGAGCCACGATCGAGAAGAGTGTTTTGTGGGACCAAATTGTGTTAGAGAAGGCCCATCGTCATTATTATTATTGAAACTGGGTTAGAGAAGGCCAACGTCATTATTATTATTAGGAATAATAATGAGGTTATTGCTGTCATTGAAACAGAAGACCTAACTGAAGTGATTCTGAAATTTGTCTCAGTACAACGTCTTTCACATTCGCTAGAAGATACAGCAACGATTTGCACATATTGTCTAATGTTTAAGGAGGCCCATTTCATCAGGGGCCCACTTGCCATCCGGCAAGCTGACACCCTGGCCAGTCCGCCACTGTCCAAAAGTCCTATTTAAATTGCTCTCTCACTAAAATTCAAGTCAGGAATAAAAGCTCCGCATACTTTTCAGTGAAATATTTTTATTTTATTTCGAGCTTTAGAAATACACATGAACATCTAATGTCGTTCCGATGTCGCAGTGTTCTTAGCACTTGCTTCTGACTGCTCGTCTGTGTGGGAGCAGGCTGCAGTCTCGAATTAATAACGGGTGGCATTATCTCGTACACAGCTCGAAACAGTGGCCCCAAATTAGGGATGGGCGATTGCTAATAGCCTATTGAGTTGCTCACGGTGATCGTTAAATTTCCAGATGAAAGAAAAAAAAAAAGGATCTAATGCTGCAAGGAGTCACCTATTCTTAATTCAGAGCTGATTATCTCTGGCAATGGAGAGAACTAGGACAAGCACAACATCCATGCCTTGCCAGGAACTCGAACCCTGACCCAGCAATACGAAAAGGCAGAAGCCAGCTCCTTAGACTACTCGATCACACTGCAAGGTACCACTCATAATTTTGTTCCAAAAGTGCTAATTAAATTACGGTAAGTCTACAGGGTAAATAAAAATTAAAAGGCTGGTTTTATACACTGAAGAGCAATTGAATTAGAGACAGCTGGCGTTATGCAAATGTGGCGCTGTGAGCGGCCCTGTAAACGGAAACGACATGACGTATGCAGCGATCCGACAATATAAGGAGTGATGCGACGTGAATCAGTAAGAGCCGGACGCAGTATGGGTAAAACGAAGGATCTAAGCGTATTTGATCGTTGGCAAATTGTCGGGGCCCGACGAATGGGTCACTCCATCTCGAAAGTCGTGCAGGCACTAGGATTTTCACGAGCCACTGTATCACGGGTGCACCGTGAGTACATCGAATCCGGTAAAACCATCCCTGCAAGGGCCAACTGCCGTGGACAACAGCGTGTGGATTAGCTGGGTCATCGTCGGCTAGCTCGCGTTGTAAGAGCGGATAGACGGACCACAGTGCAAGAAATCACTCGGCAATTTAACACTGGTGCACAAAAACGTGTAAGCAGCCACGCCATCCAGAACCATCTCCTCGCTATGGGGTACAAAAGCCATTGTCCCACGAGGGTACCGCTGCTGACCGCATATCACAGGGTGCAAAGATTAGCATGGGCCCACAGGTATCTCTAATTCAATTGCTCTTCAGTGTATACAGATAGGACTCGGTTTACGCCATTTCAATTTACGCTCGCTTCACTTTTGCGCCTCTCATAAATCACGAGTGGAAAGAGTGATGAGTCCGCCCGACTTCCTAGACACAGTTGGTCCCCACATTGTAATAAAACCATAATACTAAATGATTAAACTACATCCTAAAATTTAAATAATTAAACAAAAAATAAAATATAAAATGCGACGAGAAAAAGCAAATTACATTTACCCTCAGACTAAGAACTTGCAAGTTATCTGATAAACATGCTCTGCTGTATAGACAATAAGACGCCGAAAGGTTAGGAGTGATCGTCCTCTGAACAACTGTCCAAAGACACAGAGGAAAGTGAAGCTGACTTCGCAATGCCGGTCAGAACACTAACAGTGAAATCAATGGAAGAGGCTATTGCTCTTATTAACAAGGGATGTCAGATCTTTTGTAGCAATGACCATAACTGAGAGCGGAGCTCAACCATTATGAGAGGAATTGAAACAGTTCTACAGCCATATTATAATTTATTATTAGAAAAGAGAAAAACAAACAAACAAATATCTATTCAATCGTTTTTAAAACATAAATTTCCTTTCTTAAACATTATGCAATTATCAACACGTAAATTTCATAAAACAAAACATTTTTCGAGGGCTTTGTAATGATTACTGAAAATCTTGGAACGGAACCGTATTATTTACAAATGTATCCATTATATTTTTGCTTCATTTCACGCTGGAAACCTCAGGAACCTAACTCGGACGGAAGCCGAGTCCTATTGCTATACAGAGTGATTCAGAACTCATAGGACAAACTTTAAGGGGTGGTAGAGCACACTGAAACAAAAAAAATTGTATAGGAATGTATGGGCGCAAGTGACACGTTGAGGCACAAACACAAGAAATAGACATGAAAGGAAACATAAATTGTGTACTTACAGCATCGTTGACAAGTGCTTCTTTACAGCAATGTTTACAATAATTGCTCAAACTTGCGTCCACCAACAGTAATATATGCGTGGCAGCGTCGACGGAGTGATTGGCGTGTACTGTTGCCGGTAGAGGGCAGTAAGTGGCTTGCACATTATGCATCTGCTTGGCCCATATCTACTACCAACGCGACTCGATGTCAGATGTTATCGTATTTTTCTGGAAGAGGTTTTACCAGAATTGTTTCAAGATGTACCACTGGCCGTTCGACAAGGACTGTGGTTCAAGCATGATGGAGCGCCAGCCCATTTCAGCATTAATGTGCGCAATTACCTGGATGCCACTTTTGGGGCGCGATGGATTGGCCGTGGTGGACCAGTCCGTTGGCCACCCCAATCGTCCGATTTATCAAGAATCGATTAATTCTTGTGGGAACATCTGAAGGCCCTCGTTTACGAGACTCCAGTTGACTCTGTTGAGGACCTCGTCACTTGAATATCCGTTGCGGCTGCACGTGTGCGATAAATACCTGGTATCTTTGAAACTGTACGCCAATCACTCCGTCGACGCTGCCACGCATGTATTACTGCTGGTGGACGCATTTTTGAGCAATTATTGTAAACATTGCTGTAAAGAAGCACTTGTCAACGATGCTGTAAGTACACAATTTATGTTTCCACTCCTTAAAACTTGCCCCATGAGTTCTGAATAACCCTGTATAAATACCAAACATACTTAAAATCCGTCACAATTTGTTACTGTATGTATTTTTTTTATTGGGGGTTTAACGACCACCGTGAACAACTCAGTTGGCTATAAGCAGTCGCTCGTCCCTAATTTAGGGTCACTGGATCCAGGGAAGGGAGATAGCCAGTGCCGTAAGACAAACACAACATCCATGCCTCACCGGGATTCGAACCCGGACTCCGTTCGGACGAATGATCAAAAGCCATCGCTTAGACCACTGCGCCACTGGGGCGGCCACTGTATGTATTGGCTGGCTATGAGTCTTGAATCATACTGAGTTTACCATGTCTAGCTAATTGGCTTCCCTTTTTAAATTCTATGGCGCGTTTCCTTATAGAGCTATCGTGGACATGGTGGAAGTCCTTCAGCTGAGTTGATTTCGTGCTTAACATGACGCATTAGGAAATGTTTTGTGTAAAAATTTACCGCTTTTTACTCTTCCATTTAATTGCTAAACCACCTTCGTTCCTTCAGTCTCATTATTTTTTGCTTCCAGTATTGTTCTAAAGAAAAATAAAATCTTCCACTTTCGCGCTATATTTAAAATGCACAAGCTTCCTTCTGTTAATCCTCCGAAGGAGAACTTTAAGTTTCCAGTTTTCCGGGATAGACGTTCATTCGTTTTCCGCTTTAGATAAGACGTCCGCAAACGTTCTTCAGCAGCACCACATCTCACTAGCATCGGTTTCCTGCGTGTCAATACTTTTTGGTTTTCGTCCTTCGCATCAGCAAGAAACTGCTTGGACTATCATTGAATCCGTAATCCTTGGATTTGTTTTGATATGAAAATCTCTGTTTTCTTGAAGGATAACAAAAAGGGTTAACGTCCTTCGCACCAGCAAACAGATACTGGGAAGAGCACTGAATCCCTGATCTTTGGTAATGTTTTGATAAGGATATATCTAACTTTTTCTTTATTAGAGGTTTTTTTAAAGATTTATTGGACCTGGTAGTACAGAGGCATGACAAACAGGCAGACATAGACAGATGTTTCACATCAACAAGTGCATATAAAACATGGATTTTACAGTATGCTAAATGACTAATGTACACAGAGAGCCAGTGTTGATCAAGTAACACATTGAAAGGCAGTGCCGAAAGACAAACACAAGCATCCATGTTTCACTGGGATTCGAACCCGGAACCAACTAGGGCGAATGGTCATAAGCCAGCGCTTTAGACCACTGCGCCAAAGGGACGACAAATGTTCAGGGGATTTTTTTGTTTTTTTGTTTTTTGATTGAAGATTTAACGACCACCGTGAGCTTCAACAATATTTTATTTGGAGCAAACATGGACAGGAAGATACAGATGGCCTGTGCTTAACAGTTACCAAAAGATAAACAAGTGGATGACCTATTTACAATGACAATGAGATATTTACATTATGTGGATGCACTATATACAATGTAAGCAAATTCATAACACTGACAATACTGGACTGATGGGTTGACTTACTCTATGTACAACATATGTTCGCAAAGTGCATCAGCAGAGTGCCATCTCTAATAGGTGAACACCAGTACAAGGTAAAACTATAAATTTTACAGTGCAAAAACAAACATGTATATTTTGAGCAATCTTGAAAAAAAGAAGAAAAGAGAAAAAAAGAGCAGAAGGTTTATACTTTTCAGTATCTGAAAGATAAGCGAATAAATGATCTATCCACAATGATGGTGTGAACTCTATACAAATTGAATGCAATATCTCTCTTGTGAAACGCTGTCAAATTACAAAAAGAACTATTACTTAGGCTTAAACAAGTGCCTCAATCACAGTGCTATAGATTAACTTGTAATGAACAACAACATATGTACACAAGATGCAACGGCATAGGGAAGACACTAATAAGGAATTACAATTCCATGGTACAACTGTAAATTTCACAGTGCAAAGAGTAAAGTATATTAGTACAAACAGAACTTGCGTTTTACAGAAAATTTATACTTCGAGTACAATACAAATAATGAAAATATGAAACTGACTCTTTGTACAGCAAATATGCAATACAGCGCAGAACATTATCTAATAGACTGATTATTTCCTATTAGGCACATGTGACATGAGAAAAACCACACTGTGTAACATTAACATATAATTGAAATACTATCAAAGCGTTTGCTCCGCACCATGAGCATAAAACTTAAAACATGTAATCGTGACCCAACATGCGAAATGTGCCAAACATAAATTTTACAGTGCAATTAGGAAAGTACATTAGTATATACAAAACTGAGCTTTTGGCATAGCAACTATACTTCAGGTACAGTACAAATAACCGAATGATGAACAATTACCCCCTGCACTACAAAAGTGCTAAACCTTGCAGAACATGGTGTAATCGACTGATCATATCCCTTTATGTACATGCAACATGATCAGAAACCACACTGTGCAAAATCAATAAGACAATTTAAACACTATCAAACAGTTGCTTAGCACCGTGAGCAAAAACCATATATTATAAAGCCCGGCAGACATAAGGAAAGTGCCGAAAAAAAAAAAAAAAAAAAAACTTTAAACTTATTTTAAGTGCCTGTGGTATAACAAGAAACTCACCTACAGGACCTTGTTGGTGAGAAACATGCAAACGTGCAGTAACATTAAGAAGCGATTATGACAAGGGCACCTAAGAACACGATAATCACAAAACTATATTTCAATTAGTCCAAACAATTTCACAGACGTCAGAACAAAAGTCTAAGGTCTTCTGATGGACCAGAAAACCATTGACGAAAAGGTGACCACACTGACATAAAGTGTGGGATTCGATTCGCAGCCTTAGCAACAGTGAAAGCAAGCCTCAAGCGTGAAATCATTCTGTTCCGGAACTGACTGCACATCGCAGCTCCCGCCTGAAAGATGGTAGGCTGTATAGGGGTAGAACGTAGCTGTTGATAGTAGCAAAAAATCACATGTTTTGCTAATATGAATACATAAGCACATGACTCTGATATAGGAATAGGCGGAGTACTTGAGCTGAGTAGCGTGCTATAGGCTGAGAAGGAGAGATCATTAGTACTAAGGCACTGTGCAGTAGTGAAGGTCAGATGTAGCAAGGGAAGAAGCACTGTGCAATGTTGATACACATGATCTACATCCGCAATCGTAGAGCAAAACATGCAGTTAGGCGAATCAACAAGCGTCATCCTGAATAATTTGGTAGGAACTGGTAACCGCCGATGAAGAAACAACCATTGGATGTTTCTTTCTGCTGGAATAGATAGTGGCGAATTAGACATGGACCACACTTGTGAAAGGGCGACATTCGGAACATCTGGAATCATCAATGGTGTAGCATACAGTGGATCAATGAGACAACGGTAAAGAGACGAGACAGAAAAACTGGAGAGAGGAAGCGATGAGCCCCGAACGGAAAGGAAAAAGGGAAGAAGAAGAGAGGCAGAGGGAACAAGAGTTAACCCAGCTTGAGAGGCAAGGTTAGGGAAGAGGGTAATGATTGAAGAACGGAAGGAATCATACAGCGAAAGAGAGGAAGAGGTAGGGGAGATGTGGGGGGACAGATCAGAGAAGGGTTTCCAAGAAAGATCTGGAGAAATTAGATCCTGAACAGATACTATTCCGGCGGGGAGCCAGGAAAGGTCAGTAAAGTAGGGAGCATTAGGGGGATGAAGGATGGAAGAAAAGAACAGGGGCTCAGCTAATAGTTCAGTGGTGGAAGCCGGTGGAGCACGGAAGAGGGGTAGAGAACGGAGAAAGGAAAGGACCTCTTTGTAGAAAGGGGAAAGTTTAGAATGAAAAAAAGGAGATTGATCCATTAGAAGATACGTGATGAAAGTGATTCGGGGATTCCTAGGCGATATCATGACATCTCTAACGAGCGTCACTGGCGACTCTGGTGCACTTAGTAGCCGCAGGAAAGAAACCACTTTATGTGCTTTATAGTAGGTGCGAACTTCCAGCAGTGAAATACCTCCATCAGTGACTCGACGACAGAGAGTGGAGACCTGGATCCAATGGTACCTGTTCCATATTATCGTTGAGATGATTCGAGTGATTTCATTGAGGTGATAAATGGGCATACGTTCTGCTGACCATGAATATAAGCATGGTGAAAGAATATAAGTCTGAGCTATTCTAGCTCTTGAGAAGTAAGAAGTACAAAACTGGGAACCTCGCCAGAATGCAGCAGTTCGAGTAAGGCGTGTTCTGAGAGCATTCCATGTTTCATTTTGAGCAGAAAGACGGACTCCGAGATGGACGCCAAGGAATTTTTGGGATGAAGCAGTCCATGAGGCGCCCCACGGGGTGTCAGTCCTAAAGGCCCACGCTCCGCTCCATAGGCCTGCACTCTTGGATGTATTAAGTGATGCCGCTGAACATGAAGAATATTGATCGTAAATCTGGAGCAAGATGTCGAATTGAGCGTCTGTCCTTACACAAAAGGTCGCGTCATCGGCATATGCAGAGTATGTCACAGAAAAGTGCCTAGTACTTGCAGTAGGCGGTGGCAGTGCATCTATAAAGGCTCGATGGACAGACCGAAGAAACGGCTCAAAAGCAATGGCAAAGAGCTGCCCAGAAAGTGGGCAACCCTGCCGAATGCCTCGCCGAAAAGGAATAGGTGCAGTCAAGAAGGCGGCCGTCTTGACATGGAAAGCAGCGTCCTGATAAAGGGCAAGAATAGAGGTAACAAAGGCAAAAGGAAAGCCGAAAGCAATAAGAACAGCAGAAAGATAAGAATGTGAGATATTGTCGAAAGCTGCTCTTTGGTCAAGATTAAAGAGGGCAAGTGGTTCAGAGTTAGTACGAGCCAGATGTAGGAGATCTCGAAGGAGATTGAGATTAGAAGTGATGGACCGACCAGGAACCGTGTAGGTCTGGTCGGGAGAAAGAAGAAATGGAAGAACTTGGTTGAGTCGACTGGAAAGGAGTTTAGTGAAGAGTTTATAGTCAATGTTTAGTAGCGAGATAGGACGCCAGTTTCCCAAGTCAAGCAGATCGCCTTTCTTGGGAAATAACACCATATGAGCCTCTGTGAAACCCCTCGGAAGAAAAGAGGAAGAAAGAGCAGCATTGAAAGCGGCGAGAAGAAATGGAAGTAACGAAGGGAGAAAAGTACGGTAGAAAAGGAGCGGAAGGCCATCTGGACCTGGGACAGCACGGAAATTTAGAGAGACTAGAATGGTCCGAAGTTCAGTCTGCGAAATAGGTTGTAAAAGGGAATCAGAGAGATTGGAAGGAACTTGGGGAAGAGCAGAGAGTAAAGTAGCAGAAGCAGAAACAGAAGGCTGAGGAGTTTCACTGTATTTGATAGTAAAATACCGACGAACCTGAGAGCAAACTGCATCCGGATCAGAGATGATTTCACTATCAGGCCGCCGAAGTAGTCGAAGCTGATGCGACGAGCGGCGTTTTTCTTCTAACGCGGATAGAAACTCAAAGGAACAGTCCTCTGGTGATAGATGTTGTAGACGGAGACGAAGAATTACCTGACGTGCACGAGGCTCAAGAAGTGCTCTAAGATCCGCTTGGTAAGCTGTATACATGGGATGACTCGCACCAAGCTGTAACAGGATGTTTCGGAGATTTTGCTCTTCCATGGAGCGCTTCGTGCCTTCGGAGAAGGAATGACGTCTAAGAAGATAAATTAGGTAAGATTTTACCTCGAGCCAGTAATTGATGGCACAAGGTGCAGTGGACAGGCCCTCTCGCATATGATCAAGAAGATCTCTGATCTCGGTGCATATATTCTCATCAGCTAGGAGAGAAGTGTCTAGTGTCCATGACCGAGACCTAACATGCAGACGAGATGAAGAGTTACAGGAGATAGTGATGGCACAATGATCCGATGAAGCTGTAGGAGAGTGCATACAATCCGTTGTAATGGGCAATAACGGAGCAGAAGCGTAAAATCGATCCAGCTTGGCAGAAAGAGAGGAGGATGCAGATGCAGCTCTCCAGGTATGTGAAATGGATGTCGGATGCAATCGTCGGAACACGTCATGTAAATCAAAATCAGACACTAATGATCGCAATTGCTCCACAAGACGTGAACGATGTTCAATCCTCGAAGGAGCGCGATCGAGCTCTGGTTGAAGTGTACAGTTAAAGTCTCCTCCAATGAGCACATGATCTGATGGTAATGCTGACTGAAGTGCAGTGCGGAGCGACGAAAATAACAACGTTAGATGTGTAGATGAACATGGAATATATATGTTGAAAACTAAATATCGTTGTCCATCTAGGACGAAAGTGAGTCGCTGCAATAAATCTCGGCACAGGTTATGAACTTTAACAGAGGAGAGTGCTTGACGAAATCTATTATGTACACCAATCGCTAAACCTCCACGAAGAGAGAGCCTATATGCGTGATGAAATTGATAGTCCCATCTCCTCCAGCGATGGAAGGGTGAAGTGGAGAGACAATTTGTCTCTTGCAAAAGTAGGAGATCTGCTTTGAGGTGGTGGACGTCTTCATATGCTAAAGCATTGGCCAAAGGGGTACACATACCCCTACTATTCAGTGAGACTGTCTTGAACAGAATAGTCTGATGATGGTTGGAGGATGTTGTCGGCTGCGTTCTGTAACTTGGCCAGACGGCTACGGAACTTCTTTGCCCAGTAGGGACCACCCAGATCTCTGCCCGGAACGGTGCGTAAATGAGAATGTATCGCCAATATTTGATTCATGGTGTCAGACAGACAGTGGGAGTAACCTTCCAAAAAATTGCGAGACAGCTTGTCTCTACGGGGACTTATTAGGAACGCATACACCTTCTCTCCAGACACAGGTGTCTGTGGAAGAGAGGATGCCTCTAGAATATGTAAAATGTTTTCACAGGAGATCGGAATAATTGTTCCATCATCTGTATCAGATTCCATAGAGCCTTCAGACGTGAGCATCTGACTACTAGAAGGATCACGTCCTGCCCTAAGGGTGGTTGTCATTCTAAACTTCTTATTCTGGGCGCGTGAAGTTCTACGTCGCTTTGCCCGTCCACGACTTTGTGCTGTAACCGGAAGTGGAACTTCCGGCAATTTAAAAGGAGCTGAAGAAACAACCTCAACGGTCGGTGTAGCAGTATGACCAGAATCGTCATCAACCATCTCTATAGGAGACTTGGGATTAACAATTGATGCCTCTTTCGACTGAAGAGATGATGGGGGCGCCAATGCATCACCCGAGGTCGAGGGTTTACCCGTAGACGTCGGTTGACCAACGGCTGTCTCACTACTTCTGGTAGATGTTGGCCGACCAACGGCTGTCTCACTACATCTGGTAGACGTCGGCCCACCAACGGCTGTCTCACTACTTATGGTAGACGTCGGTTGACCAACGGCTGTCTCACTACTTATGGTAGACGTTGGTCGACCAACGGTTGTCTCACTACTTTTTGTAGACGTCGGTTGACCAACTGCTGCATCACTACTTTTTGAGGAAGTCTGCTGTTGCTGGTCTTTAGCACCAGAAGAGGAAGCCGATTGACGTGACAAAGAGGAAGAAGGTCGTGCTGTTGACTTGGAAAGAGTGTTCGCATTATGAGGGCATAGAGCGCGGGGATGTCCCGTGCCTTTACAATTCGGACAGACGGAGCCTACTGTGATTATATCTCTCTAATGTGCGTGTAGCAGCGTACACGTAAAGTGGGTGGAATACGCAGCATGTGCTCCTCTGAAGGGAAGACCACACGAACATTGCGGCGAAACCCGAGTAGGTATCTGTCTTCTGGCACCTCTGGAAACGAAGAGTAGGTAGTTACACCTCCAATGATCCGGCCATAAGGAAGAAGAGCGGCAATCAAGAGATCATCTGAAACTTCAGGTGGAACTGGTGAGAAACTTACAACAACGGAACTCTGTGAAACAGGTTCGGCATGGATGTGACGATCACCAATTGAGATGCCCTTGGTCAGTACATGTAGGGAATGGGCAGGAGTAGAGAAGTAAACAACTACTTTGTAAGGCTTCCTGCCCACATGAGTTATGGCTGATACAGAAACAATCTCTCGAAGAGCAGCAGTATATGCAGTGAGTTTTGTATTTCTCAGGCTCGGAAACACAACACCATTCTCCATAGTTTGAAGGAATTTCAGCCCAGAAGGGGTATCTTCTTTAAGGACAACCTCAATGACTTCGGCATTATGCGTCATCACATATTGTCCAGGAGAAAAAGAAGACTGGGAAGGTCCCGACTTAGATGCGGTTACGTCAGCATATGAGAGGGTAGATGTACGTTGCTTTGGAGATGATTCCGGCAAGGAGTGCGAAACATCCATGGCGTCATCATTAGCTTTCAGAGAGGACATCGTATCACCGCTGGGAGACTTGGAAGAAGAGGCGATATCCGATGGTAAGGCAGCAACAGAAGGCTGCAAATAGGAGTGGTTTATCGAGATAGACACGTCATTGGTAGTAGTATTTAGAGAAGCTGTTATCGGGAGATCATCATTTCCGGTAGCAAGGGTTAGGACGTCATTCTCCCCGGAAGCCGCCATTTGCAATGGCGAGGAGAAGCTTAGCATTTAGCCAGCTTGGCCAAGGCAGAAAAATAAGGATAACTAATCAAAATAAGCACTTACCAGCTCGGCAGGCATATAAAAAGAAACACGGGACCTTCACACACAACACACACACGAAATAGAACACTGACAACGAAGAAAAATAACACACACCGACGAAAACTTGAGGAGCATAGAAAAACACGACTAACCCACCGTGAGCAACTCAATGGGCTATAAGCAGTCGCCCATCCCTAATTTAGGGCTACTGGTTCCAGGGAAGGGAGAGCCAGGGCCCTAAGACAAAAACAACATCCAAGCCTCACCGGGATCCGAACCCGGACCCATCGGACGAATGATCAGAAGCCATCGCTTAGACCACTGCGCCACCGAGGCGGCATCTAACTTTTCATAGCTTTACAAAAAAGACAGAAAAGAGCTTATGAGCTACAGTGATACAATGATAAGAATTTAAATTATTTTATCTACACTGCTTGCTGATTTTAGCCGAAAACAGATATGCAACGATTTGGCACGCTATCACGTTCAAAATCGCATTATGTCCAGTAAAAAGAAACAGTCACAAGTTACGTGCAAAAACTGTGCTTAAGAATTCTTGAAAGAAACAAATTTACGTTACAGATTCAAATTCTTCTTCTGTTATACCCATATGGCGAATTTATAATAGGATCTCCTACCTAATAATAATGCACCATGTCATTTTGTTTTCATGACTAGCTGTGGACGATGCAGCAAGCTACGTCAGGGGCTCTTCTACACACACCCCGACGGTGACACTGTTTATATGATTTTTCTGAAGAACAAGTTCTGCCACCTCTACATGTACTTGTTCTATTATCTCTGATATACGACTGACTTGACGATCTTGGGAGAGCGGCTGCTGAAAGTTTAAACAGATTGTGGGATGAAACCTTTACGAAAATCCTTCTTTGTACAAGAATATAGTTCGTCACATGATTTTGCAGTCACACCTCGTGTTTTGCTCAAGGTAAATTAAATTGCGATCATGCACGAAAGTAATTCAAAAAGGCTTTGCCGTAATTTTTGTTCTATGGCACATGACACTGTTATGCGCATTTCATAATCCGCAAATGGAAAAAGAAAATTGGAATGTGTTTTAATAGCTTTTTCTGGAAGACGGTTATACAGCGTATAACGTAACCCTTTTTACGTTATGTAAGATTTCCGGCTAAATAAATGTTAAACTAAGGGCAAAGGCGATGCACTAATTGTGCCGGATAGCTTACGTTAGAGTAAGGCTTTTACAAAGGCCAGACGAAACATATACACAAGTCCAACTTACGTCAACTTTTTATTGGTCCAGCAACATTAAACGAAATCCAAAACACACCATTTCCCATATCTTAGTCAATAAGTCCAACTTACGTCAACTCTTTATTGGTCCAGCAACTTTAACGAAATCCAAAACACACCACTTCACATATCTTAGTCAATAAGTCCAACTTACGTCAACTTTTTATTAGTCGAGCAACATTAGACAAAATCCAAAACACACCACTTCACATATCTTAGTCAAGAAGACCAACTTACGTCAACTTTTTATTGGTCCAGCAACATTAGACGAAATCCAAAACACACCACTTCACATATCTTAGGCAAGAAGTTTACCATCCAAATTCAGTAACGTTCTAACATCTCCACACACACAAAGCAACCTCGGCATCGTTTTTTTACCTAATGTTCTTATCACATACATACGTCACTCTTGTTCCGACCTTAGATTGTTGCCAACATTATTCTCGTTTGAGGGAAAAGATATAACGTTAAGGTTTGAAAATGTCTAAGACAACGAACTCAAATTTACATAGAAAAAGAAACTCAAAAGGAAAGTTAAAGTAAAATATACGTTACAAGCGCTTCTTATGGTATTCCAAATATGCACCTCTCTTCTTTGTTTCTAGGTTTTGAAGATCAATAACGTTCGATAAGTAGGAACTGTACACCAATTATATTCAGAATAGTATAACTACACTAATAATCCGAAATTTCTTGGCGTAGAATAGAAATAAAACTTTCCAAGCTTTCGCACATCAACCAGATGGCTGTTTCAAGGAAGTTAGACAGAAACTGCAGGAAGTTAGAAAGTTAGGCAGTTTCTGAAGTAAGTTAGGCAATTTCTGTCTAACTTCCTTGAAAAAGCCATCTGGTTGATGTGCGAAAACTTGGAAACGCTTATGTGTCTATTTCGTACGCCAAAAAATTGGATCACTAGTATAGTATTACTATTTACTAGGATTATTGTAATTTAACTAAAGAATTTACCTCAAGGGCAATTTTAAAATGCGAAGGCATAATTCCAATTTTCTAGAACTACGAACGCACATACCTGCCTTCCACCTGCATATCTGTTCTACCGAACCATGAAATGTCATCACAGAATTGCTTGAAAACTCCATTTTCTCCTTTTTTTCTTTTAACTTATATCCTTAATCAAAGCAACGATCTGCCTGGCAAAAGTTTAGAAGTGCTTCAACTCCTTGGAGAATGTTTAGAAATATTTATTTGTAATTTCTACTCCGGTAAGACGTATTTTGGCTTGTTTAAAAGTGATCGAAATCATTACTCCTTTGGTTATCCTGTCGGCGTGACTTTATCCCACTCATAAAATTTTGATTTTCATATGATTTCTATAACGTTATATAATGTGTTTCATATATTATATTTATATTATACTAAAATGTACAATGCGCATGTTTAATTAAAGACGTCATGATTTCGGCAAAACAAATTTTCGTTGGACGAGAGGGTCACTGAATAATTTTTCGCTGGAGTTCCCTGCAGTTTTGAGTTACGCTACGGTGTTAAAATAATAAATTCACTTTGTAAGTAATTTTCAACTATCAATGTTATGGCGGCGAAAAAATTAATTAGTGGAGCAATCAATGCTGTATATGGGCAGATGGATGAAAACATATGTACGCCACATGATTGAGATTTGATCCATCTTCTTCGGAACACAATTATACATAATATTTGTAATAAATTTGGTGTAACTATCCTAACTAACTGATACTATAACTACTAATTATAAGTAATTTAATTAAATAATTAGTTATTCATCAATAATAAGAGCAAACTTTTTTAAAAAACGGAAAGAGTTCTTTTTAATAAGAAGCTTCTACCTTCCTTGCATGGAATTGCTGTCTTAAGTCTAGATCTAAACAATCTATGCTCCAAATAAATTGCAGAACTAAAAAAAAACCTTCGACAATGTCTGCGAAAACATTTGGGGAGAAGAATTAAAAAGTACAAGGACTGTTTAATAAACACATCAGGAAAAAAAAGTGCTGTCCGATGGGTCCTTTAGTAAACTATATGCTTTTCGATGAACTGAAACGAACTGTCGATTAAATGAATTTTTAGAAGTAATCCTTTCAATGAAATGAAATATTCGGTAACATGACTTATTCCTGAAATGAAAAATCCGGTAAAGTAATTTTTCAGTAAAGTGAACTTTTAGATGAACCAACTCTAACGGTAAGATGATCATTTCGATAAGACGATCTGCCGTTAAAGAGAACTTTTCGATGAAATAACTCTTCGGTAAAATGATTTTCGATGACACGATCGTTCAGTGAATTAAACTTTTCGTTTAATAATTAATCTTCAGTAAAGTAATTGTTTCGATAAAATGATCGTTTGATAAAGTAAACTTTTGGATGAAATAATCCTTCAGAAAAGCGATTGTTTCTATAAAACGATCTTTCGGTAAAGTGAACTTTTCGGTGAAATAATCCCTCGGTAAAATGAACTTGTGAAATGTTTCGATAAAAAGATCTTTCGGTAAAGTGAACTTTTTATTAAAATAATCCTCCGTTAAATTGACTGTTTCGATAAAACGGTCTTATGGTAAAGTGAATTTTGAGGTGAAACAACCATTCGGTAAAAGAAGTTTTCGATAAAAACGACCATTTAGTGAAGTGGCAATCGGAGAAACGAATTACCCCCATAATGAAAATATACCTCCTCCAAGAACAGTATGGGAATTACGAAAAGAGGAAAGTACAAAGATAAATTTACAAAATGACAAACCAGTTACTCGGAGAAAAACTGCAAAGTAACGTGATTTACCCCCGGGAAAAACTGAAGGTCTCTGAACCAAAGGGTAAAACTGGTAAATGACTATTTCGTTATGTCATGCCCGCAATGCGAGTCTGAAAAATTCCGGTGAAACTTAGAATACAGTAAAGTCTTGTGATAATATCTGGCACCTAAATCATCTAAACATACGCCAGACATATGATCTTAATCTTGCGTTGCGTTCTTGCATGGCTTGACATCCTGTATAACTATACCATACAAGCAGTTTTTGGAGACACATGTTCTGTTTAATCCTGCCGCAATGCAAGAGTGTCAAAACAAATTACTTCAGCAGGAAAAGTAAGGAAAAGGGCAACACAATTTATTTAACATCTGATGCCTGGGAAAAGTCGGAATAAGTTTTTTTAACTCCAAACATCACTAAAAACCCAGTGCAACTTGCTTTAACACTAAATATCAGGATGAAGACAGAACTAATTGCTTAAACACCAGATACAACAGAAGGGTTTAACTGTCAAATCTCAGGGAAAAGAAAAGTGACATTTAAAACGCATAACTCACGTAGTGCGATCAAAGACTTCAGAGACTAGGTACGCAGCACGCCAACAGATGGCAGTACGCGGAAGCGCGAGCACCGGTCGAGGGCATTCACCTTCATGAGTCATTTTTCTGAGTAGCGTCGTTTTGTGAACATCGGGAGCTGTACTACACGATATTTGGTGACCATAACTGCGATTTCGGTATGGACTGCAAACCAGAGCAGAGAGTGAACATCAAATTCTGCGTCAAACTCGGCAAATCGGGAACGGAGACGCATGAAATGTTGCGGCAGGCTTATGGCAATGAAGCAATGAGTCGTGCGAGGTGTTTTGAGTGGCACTCGCACTTCAAGAACGGCACTGGAAGACGACGAGAGGTCAGGGCGACTGTTCACGAGCAAAGCCTCCGAAAATGTGGACAAAATGAGGGAACTGGTGCACGAGGATCGTCGGAGAACCATTCAAGACATTGCTACCATCGTTAATGTGTGATACGGAACAATGCAAGAACTTGTGACGTCGGTTTTGATCATGCACCGCATTGCTGCAAAATTTGTGCCAAAGATTCTGAAACCCGAACAGAAGGCGCTTCCTGTCGAACTCTGTCAAGATCTTCGTAAGCAGGTGGTGAATGAACCAACGTTCCTGTCGCGGGTCATCACTGGAGACGAGACTTGGGTCTACAGTTACGACCCGGAGATCAAACAACAGTCGTCGTAGTGGAACAGCCCGGCATCTCCACCACCGAAGAAGGCCCGACATGTCCGGAGCGCAACTAAAAGCATGCTCATCGTGTTCTTCGACATTCGTGGGGTTGCGCACCGTGAATTCGTCCCCCAGGGCCAGACGTCACCGAAGTAGAGGGAAATGACCGATCCGAGCTTAAATAGCAGCCCATAGACTTAACATTAGGCTGCTACTTTTTTCAGCAGCCTCTAGTAGCAGCCAGTAGCAGCCAGCAGCAGCCGGGCGGACGGAGGGGGGCGTGGCCTGACGCAGGAATCAGGAGGATGAGGAAGTGTGGCATGGGTGAGGATGTAGGTGGCGCTTGTGTGTTGGGACAATGCTGATGTGCTGCCCCCTAGCGGTGCTTCTTGGAACTTTCGATGGATCTTTGTTTTTGAGGGATGGCAACGACCGAGTAGGAAAGGGGTTGGATATAGGGGGATGGCAACTCGATGTGTTGCCCCCTAGCGGTGCTTCTTGGAACTGCGATGTTCTGCGGCGTATTAGGGAGGACATTCGCTGCGTACAAACCTAAACATAAATTTTACTTTTTATTTTGTATAAACATTTTCATACCTTCAACAGTATCGCAAACTTAGTGTATAAGTCCATTTGATATTCTCCAACTTCCTTACACCCGAGAAGGTCCATCTACTTTTCACCCGAACTGATATAACAATAACAATCAAGAATTTCTTTAAAAAAAATTTAGTTCCATCGTCATGTGTAAATCAAAAATATTTTCTCAGCAGTAGTTCTCGGCAAATGCAGATAATCGCGAAATCCTCTACCTAGAGAGACAGAGAAAGAGAGAGAGAAAGATTTGTCTGCATGCAGTTCATTCTTCTGCCCTATCTAAGTATTTTCCTTTTTAATATATTTGCATGCTTTAGCGTGGAACAAATGAAGGTTAAAAAAAACAAGTATTTTCTCCATGGGGAGAAGCTTAGGAAAATGAGATTCTATGACCTCATTACAAATGTACCTCTTTTTTTCTTTATTTTAAGAAATATTCGCTTCATCTCCATCATGAAAAAAAAAAAAAAAAAAATAGAAGAAAAGGATACGCTTAATTTATTTCTTCTGAGTGGGCCCGGGAAGTTCCGCTTCATTTCCTGGAAGAAAAGTTTTCCTTGACTTGAGATTTTTGTATATCATCGAACGCGACGCAGAAGGCGGAGTTGTATTCGTAAAACACGAAACTGTTCTTTCTTACGAATTCGATTTCAGTGTTTAAGATAAATGTATTCCAAGATAGATCGTGTCATCCTTACCGAAATTGGCAAACGGTAATAGCTTGCATTTTTGAATTAGGTTCGCTTTCTTACCTGAAGCAAGTAGACCTAAAAACTGTTAACAACATTCTCCGAATGGATTTTTTTTTTTTTTTGATTGAAGTTTTAACGACCACCGTGAGCAACTCAATGGGCTATAAGCAGTCGCCCGGCCCTAATTTAGGGTCACTGGATCCAGGGAAGGATGAGATCCAGTGCCGTAAGACAAACATAGCATCCATACCTCACCGGGATTCGAACTCGGACCCCTTTCGGTCGAATAATCAGAGGTCATCGTTTAGACCACTGCGCCACCCGGGCGGCCCGAATGGATTATCATTGCATTTTGCGGCGAAAATGTGTGATATGAAATATCATAAATTGCGCACAAAGCATTTCTCATAAAGGAAAACATCCAAGGCAAAGGGGATTTTGCAAATCGGATACTTCGAAATGAAACTACGGTTCCAAGTGTGCTTCCAATAGAAATGAACGCTTACAAAACATTTCTCCTAAAGGAAAATATCCAGTTCAAGGAGATTTTGCAAATCGAGCTCTTAGAAACAAAGATCCGGTTCCAAGTATCTCTCTATTCTAAAAAAAAGTAACTGCCGCCGCTGCTGTCGCTGTTTTAGAAATTTCGTGACACTCTTGCTTTCCTAGCTCGCAGCGCAAAACGTATTGAGCACAAAAATATGAAATTTGCATCGCTTGTAGAGAATTGTTTGGAGAACACGCTGAAATTAACCGTTTCTCGATTCTAGCGATACTTCAAGAATTATTGTATTTCAAAGTTAAGGTAAGCAAAAAAGCGCTATCAGGTCGCGTTCCGGACACACTAACAGCAACAGAATCACAAAACTTTGTAGGCATGTAGTGCCATGACCGAATTTTTGCGCTTTGTCGCCCTTTTTTTGAATTTCGATTTAGTTTACGAGAAATTAAATTTCTAAATTTCACAAAATTCTCTATTTCGCTATGGGATCCATTAAAAAAACCGGATATATGTCAAACTGAAAATCCTAACGCATTGCAATTTTTACACCATAAACGTACAACTATCGTCCCTTTTTTTTTTTTTTTTTTTTTACAAAAAAAGTTTAAGAAAAAGTCATTTTCTGATTTTTAGGCATTTTTTAAATACGCAAAGGAAAGAAAGCCTGTCTTCACGATAACCACAGAGGAACGTTCTGGCCCCGTGACCTGCTGCCATGGTGATGCAGAGAATTTGTTATGCATATGTTTTGTTGGTAAAGCCATCTCAGTTGTTTAAGGTGGACGTCAAGTAATTTTACTTCCTATACATCCAATGATAAAACTTCTGTGCACATTTTCTTCACAATTAATGCCCAAGGATGAAAATTTGAACATCGATTAAAACAGCTTCATTTTATAACTTGGAATACTTAATGTTTCCTAAAACATAACCATAATTATATAATCCAACATTTGTTTGTCTACTGACGTCGTAATCAGTCGTCGGCGTACGGACACGTGCGAAGACCCTGAAGAAGCGGCAATGCCTGGACATGGAAGACGTGTACGATTTCAGCAGTTATCGGACTTTGAGCGAGGTCGTCTAGTCGGACTCCGCGAGGCCGGGTGGTCGTATCGTCGTATTGCGGAGCGAATTGGACGGGAAGTATCGCTGGTGGTACGATGGTGGCCTAGATGGTCCGAGGAACATTCCCACACGAGAAGACGTGGAACCGGGAGTCACAGACGGACTGATCAGCGGACCGATCGACGCATAAAAAGAGCGGCGTTGTCAAGCAGAAGATCCACTGCGACGCAAATCCGAGCTACCGTTGCACTGGAGGTGACTATGCGAACAATCTGCAACTGTCTACTGGATGCAGGACTACGTGCACGTGTGCCTCTGGCATGTGTACCTCTGACTCCAGCCCACCGTCAGGAACGGCTGCAGTGGTGTCGTCAACGTCTGCACTGGAGAACGCAATGGCGATCTGTCGTGTTCAGCGATGAAAGCAGATTCTGCTTGGGAGCCTCCGATGGCCGTATGCGTGTTCGCAGACGCACAGGGGAGCGTCTCCACTCTTCTTGCATCCGCCAGCGACACACAAGGCCTACACCTGGTCTCCTGGTGTGGGGAGCGATCAGCTATCACTCCCGTACACAACTAGTGTTTGTACCGGGTACGTTAAACAGCACCTCCTACATCAACAACATCATTCAGCCCGTTGTTGTGCCATTTGTAAGGTCGGTCCATCGTGGTGTTTTCCAGCAAGATAACGCACGCCCACACACGGCACGTGCAACGCAACATGCACTTCAGTGTGTGAGACAACTTCCATGGCCTGCACGTTCACCGGATTTGTCCCCCATTGAGCACGTGTGGGATTTTATGGGACAACAACTTATCCGGTCTCCACGACCAGCCACGACCATCCCCGATTTACGCGTCCAGGTTGAGGATGCTTGGAACTCAATACCCCAAACTTACATCCAACATCTGTACGATAGACTCCATGCCAGAATTGCACAGTGTGACGCAGTTCATGGCAGTTCGACCTAGTGCTAACCATGTTACATGGAAATGTTATTTTTCAGTTTACCAGCAAATACAGTTGTATTTTGCCATAATGTTTTGATCTCTGTATTCCTTTATTATGCTGTATAAATTTCGTTGGTATCAGACGTCTCCTTCTTGGTGTTCTTTTTTCACTTTCCGCCAGTGTATGTACAGGGTGTATAGGAAAGTCCTTAAACAGGGAAATAACTTTTGAACGCAAAATGCTAGAGTTGTGGAAGAAGTGTGTACATATAGTAAAGTGACTATGTTCTATCAGATGAGACCGATTGCAGCACCCCTAGCGGCGAGTTTTGGAAGTTAGCTATCCTATCGCGAGAACCAAGAGAGATAGCGAAAAAAAGTCAATAGCAAACGTGTAGAGCGCTACCGATTTAGTATGAAATGACGCCCTACATTCCCCAAAAACTCCAATAGAAGTCCGGAAATGCAGATCTCTCGGTATCCGATCACCGGCATGAATACGTAGCGAGATCGGATATTATGGAGAGCATATCGCATGAATTTTGGTTACTGTGGCACAAGATATTTCTTCTCCTCTTCTCCATTTTGTGCACCAGCTATTATACACTGAGTTGCCACTTTATTATGACCACCCCCTCAGTACTTCGTTGGGCCACCTTTTGCCTTTAATACAGCGTCGATTCTTCGTGGCATGGACTCCACGAGATGTTGATAGGTGGTTTGTGGAATCTGAGACCATGCTTGATGAATAGCACTTTCCAAGAGTGTGAGATTGCAGGGTTGTGGATCCAGCTGTCTGATGGCTTGTTTAACTTCATCCCACAAATTCGCAATGGGGTTGAGATCTGGAGATTGTGGGGGCCACCTAAGCAAAGTAAACTCATCGGCATGTTCCTGAAACCAATCCTGTACAATACGAGCACTATGGCAGGACGCATTATCTTGTTGAAAGTAGCCATCGCCAATGGGATAAACCATCCACATGACAGGATGCACTTGGTCCGCAACGATGTTTAGATATGATGTGCCAGTCAGAAGTTGATCAACACGAATTAAAGGGCCCAAAGCATGCAAGGAAAACATTCCCCAAACCATAACGTTGCCTCCACCAGCTTGAAGGGTTGTAGCAATGCATTTGGGGTCCATGCTTTCGTGCTATTTCAGCCAAATTCTCACTCGGCCATCGGCATGGGGCAACTGAAAACGTGATTCATCGGACCACATAATTTGTTTCCAATTATCGACTGTCCAATCCTTGTGCTCCTGTGCGAACTGGAGACGTTTTCTCTTGTTAACTGCAGACAGCAAAGGTGTTCGAACAGGCCTTTGGCTGCCATATCCCATCCGATGCAGTGTACGGCGAACAGTGCGTGCAGAGATCATTTGAGGGATCCTTGATTAAGATGGTCTGTAATTTGCTGCACTGTTGCCCTTCTGTTGTCTGTTACCAGTATGGACACCCTCCGTTCTGCCCGAGCAGTCACTAGTCGATGACGACTACACGTTGTACGTAGAGACCCAGTTTTTTGGCTGACAGTTCAGTCTTTAAATACTTCAACAACAGCTGCTCTGGAACATTTCACGAATGCGGCGGTTTTGGTGATACTCACTCCATGTCTCCGAGCTCCTACAATCATCCCACGTTGAAAGTCCGTCCAATCGCAGTTTTTACCCATCTCGTCACCCAAAAATCCCTTCTACTACTGTCGCAAGCACTAAGCTCTCCCTTTTTATACTAGCCTCGCCCTCTGGCGACAACAGCGTGCATCCATAGCTCATTTGCTTAAAACTGTCAGATGGTCATAATAAAGTGGCCACTCAGTGTATATTGGGTTACCGTAAGAAACCTGGTTCCAAAATTATTGTACAGGTGATTTGTACGATGCCTATGTATTATGCTTGGAAGTCCTTAAGGCGAGAGCTATTGTAGCTATCAAGAGTAAATTTTATATGTAAGGAGTTCTGTGAAATAATACTATAAAACAGTACATTTCACATTCTTAAAAAAAATTGAAATTCATTGTCAGTTTAAAAAGATCTCAAGTTCGAAAGCATTCTGTTGATTCTAGAAAACATGCACGACAAAAAATACTTATTTAGTGATAAGTCCTCCTACAGAAAAAAAAATATTACAAACGTATCAAAATAAAATAACAAGCTCCAACAGAAATTAAAACTACTAAATCACTCGCATTAATGAAAAAAAATCATTATTGCGCAATTAGTTTTACCTTGAAAGCGCGATAACTACATAAAGATAGAGGACAGAAGAGTAAAAAACTTTGAAATGTGTAGTAGGCCTACATGAGCGCCTCACAAGTTTCCATAATGCAACACCTCATGCAGTTTCCTTAAAACGTATGCAAATCGCTAATACACGTGCGATGTTCCAGAGACTACCTAGAATAGATACGCGCACTATTAGCAACCTTCAACTTCCGACTGAGCGCCGCGCCACAACGGAGCACGGATGAAAAAAAAATGCTCGTCCCGTCGTTCCCTGTCTATTCAGCTCCCTCGGTGGCAAAAATTATACGCCTACGGCAAAATTGATGAAACCGACTTTTGGTCAGGTGAAAACCTGACCAAAAGTCGGTTACATCATTTCGATGCAAATACTCCACTGTTCGACGTTCTGGCTCAGTTGTTAAAACGCACGGTTTCAAACCCAAACGCCCTCAGTTCGAACCCCACCACAACCGCGAAAGGATTCTCTGGCGTAAGGGCTGAAAATTTCAGCGTCTTCTATCTTGCGAAATTTTTATATAAATACGGAAAAATTTGAAATGGACTTCTTTGAAATAAACAGTTACTGACTACGGAAAATCTGTGAAAATACGGAAGTTAAAAAAATGGGAACTTTTAAAACCGGAAATTTTGTTAAAAGACGGTTACTTACCGGCAACTTTGCTATAAGTCATATCCAGAAATTTTCCGTGAACTCACGCCACTTTTTTTTTTTTTTACAATATAGGCGTGTGTTCATAATACATTTCTACTTCAGTGAGAAGAGGCTTTCAGTTAGTGCGAATCAAAAAGTTGTTTCCATTTTCTGTGACATCCCACCCTCACTATTCCGTTTTAAATTAAATAAGCGCTCACCTTGGTTTTTATTTTTCGTTTTTATTTTTATCGGTACAAATGTAAACGATGTCACAGTCTTATATTGTTTTTTATCAGTTTATAAATATTAACGTCTGCAAATAGAACGTTCTATGAAACCACGAGAAAGAATGTATTCGAAACACTGCCACGATAGAATAGGAATTCCAAATCAGCATTACCTTCGCGCGGCAGCAGGTTTCTTCATTCCCTATATTCCCTTAAGACAGGGGAATTCATGCGAGGCACACCAACTACCCTTGGAAACATACATGCATCCCTTTTGAAACAGAAAGGTTACGCTTTCGCTGATTTCAAATTCTACTGTTTAACTTGCAAATACTGAGCACATAGCGAGAAACGTAACTGAAACAAAAAAGGTATTTCCACTAAGAGAACGCATCTCGTATACAGCAGAATTCCCTACAGCGTTTTCTGCGGGAAAATTCAGCATTATTTCTTCTTCTGGACATCTTTTAACACCATTTGTTTCTCGAAATGCTGCATTCAGTGTATGTTAAGATATAAACCTTCGTTTTAAATTCTAAAGTTTTTCCTTAGTCTTCAGTTTTGCTCTTAAGTATATATATATATATATATATATATATATATTAGCCTTGGGATCTCGTATACTACATATGTTACTTCTTATAAACTGGGCAGGGTTTGGTGCACACATGGAATCTTGAGTAAATGGCTAAAAAAATGATATGGAACTAATTTGGTATGGAGATTTTAACCGCACAAAGCACATAATGGTGTAGTAAAGAAATAAAACATCTTTACTACACCGTTTGAGGATTTGTGAGGTCATTATTTTTTAAATAATTCATAGTTTGAATGTTCACTGCAAGTTACGTTATGATGTCACTTCTTCCTTGACATTCGTAATTCTTGTCGCTTTAGTACGAATAAAAACAGATTAAACTCTAGGGAAACCTAGTCTTATATTAGAAGAAATAAAAGAATTCGAATAAATTTCTCAACTCTGTTTCCGCGTCAATAACATTTTTGCATGAAGTAGTTAACTTGTGATGTATATTCTAATTTAACTTTCACTTTTATTTCCTTTTTCTATGTAAATTTGATCTCGTTTTCTTTTGCACTTTCCAACTTAACGTGATATCTTCTTTCTCACATGAATGAGGTTCGGCAACACTCCTGAAGTCAGTACGTAAGTGACGCATGCATGTTAATAAGAACGAGAAGGGATATACATGTTTTGCGACGTAGTTGTTTGGTGTGGAGATGTTAAATCTCTGCTGCGCCTATTGATCTTACAAAAGCTAATGTGAAGTTATATTTTTATTGCTGTGTGCATAACTACGTTGTGAGTGTTATACTACCGATTGATTACCACTTGTGGGTTATCGACGTTGGAATATACCATACTATATTGAAGTTGGATACAAATAAAAGATTTGTAAGTACCAACCCTTGACGTTGTTCGAGTGAAAGCCTATTTCATTATTGGTGAACTTGACATTTAGCACACGTAGTGTTTAGCTAGTTAAAAACATAGGAATAGTTGTTACACTACATAATTACCAATTATGTAGTGTAACAACTATTCCTAAGTTTTTAACATAATTGCCAATTATGTATGTAACAACTATTCCTAAGATTTTAACATAATTGCCAATTATGTAGTGTAGCTACTATTCCTAAGTTTTTAACTAGCTAAACACTACATGAGCTAAATGTCAAGTTCACCAATAATGAAATAAGAGTTCACTCGAAATAACGTCAAGGGTTTGTACTTACAAATCTTTTATTTGTATCCAACTGCAATATAGCATGGTATATTCCAACTTCGGTAACTCACAACTGGTAATCAATCGTAGTATAACACTCACAACGTAGTTATGCGGACAGCAATAAAAATATAACTTCACATTAGCTCTTGTACGATCAATAAGCGCAGCAAAGATTTAACATCTCCACACCAAACAACTACGTCGCAAAATATGTATATCCTTTCTCGTTCTTATCAACGTGCATACGTCACTTACGTTCTGACCTCAGGGGTGTTGCCAAACCGCATTCATGTGAGAGAGAAGATATCACGTTAATTTGGGAAGTGCAAAAGAGAACGAACTCAAATTTACATAGAATAAGGAACTAAAAATGACAGTTAAATTAGAATATATGTCACAAACTGCCAAATATTTCTGATAAATATTTCATGTAATTTATCGCGGAACAGCAGCTTTTCCTCCCTTGGTAAGTCTCGTTTAAAAGTTGTTTGTATTTCTCTCCGCATTTGACCCTGCAAGAATCCTTTGAAATTTTCTTTAAAAGAAACAAATATTTCTCGCCTCTCTTGAACCTGTAAAAATCCTAAATCCACCTACCCCAAAAGTTATGTTCTCACATTTGGAGCGCATGTACAATGAAACTGCAAACTTTTGATGCTTTCTAGGTTAAAATTGTTCAATACTTCTCATAAAATTGGACAATGGTAATTATGAGTGTGTTTTATGATACTGTTATATCCGTACATTATTCGAGAGATTTTTTAAAAGTGTTAGTTAGTTCTTCTTGCAATTCGACACAGCTGAAGATAGTGTAATCATATTTAGCATGAAAGTTTGTTGGCCTATGGGTTAGGTTGTGAGGTATGTTAGACACCGTGCGATTTTCTGTTGGTCATTTGAACTTTGAAAAGAAGCAACTACTAATTTTGAAAAAAAAAAGCCATAATGCATTTTCTTTTCTTTTTTTTTTCACTTATTTACTTTCTTTGTAGACACTTTACCTCGTAAAAACCATCTTTTCTCACACTCTTTTGTCAGCTGGAGCTCTAGGAACTGCTGTGAGTGAAAACAAAAAAGATAAAAGGAAAAGGAAAAGTAAGAATCGGCAGTAAGACTGTCTTTTAGCCACACAAGTTTCAGATCTATAGCAAAAATACAATCCATTTCCAACTTCAACTGCAGTTTTAAAAGCGTGGATCAGAAATTACTCGTTCCCTTTTACTTTCCATTTCTCTAAATTTCGGTTCTGGAGTTTTAATCAAGAAACAGTTGTGGAATTTTAAAGTTGAATTACGGAAGTCTAAACAAGAAATTCGTCTATTTTACTTCTTTTCCTTTCCGTCTTCCATTTCATTTCTCCCGTGCACTAATTCGGAAATCAGAATCGAAGATCAGTTCTTCTCAGCCTTCCTGCCTTAGCTCTCCGAAGTGGAGTTCTTAGAGTCTTAATCAGGAAATCTTCGTTTACCTTTCCTCTACATCTTTTTCAGCTAGTGTTCCGAGAGTCCTAGACAGTTAGTTCTCCTCCGCCCTTCCCACTTCATCCCTTCTAACCGGATTTCCCGATTCTAATTAGAAATCGCTCTTCTTTTCCTTTCCGAATTACCTCTCCCACACCAAATGTATTTGCTGAAACTCAAATCAGAAGTTCGTTTTCCTTCCCCTTTCCACCTCGTGTTTTGCAACGGGATTTCCAGGAGTTCTAATTAGGAATCAGTACTTCTTTCAACTGGAATTCTTGGGATAGACGTCGGGGAATCATTCCTCCTATATTCGACCTCACGATTTCTGCCTGATAAGATTTCTGGATTTGTAATCCGAAACCAGACCTTCCACTTCTTTCCACCTTCTTCCAGCTAGACTTTCTCGAGTTCTAATAATAAATTAGTCCTTCAACGCTTTTTCAACTCATCTCTTCTACCTGGATTTTCTGAAGTCCTAATCAGAATTGGAACTTATATATACAGCAATTTACAAAATTTTAAGGTCACCTGCTAGCATTAGGAGATTTCTGCCGATTGCGTCAGCTACTGCCTGCATTACTCAACTCTATGTCGGTGTTGCATCATCCATCCTACAACGGCAGCTGTTGATAGAGTTGGGGAAGCGTGGGAGCGTCAGTTTGCTTCTGGTTTTCATGCTGACAGGTTTTGTACGCATTATCTATATGGCAAAAAATGGGCAAAACAGCGTCATCAAATGTTCCCCAGGGGACACCAATTGTGACTTTATGTCATGAATAATACTCCGAACGTGACACAAGCAGAAATGTGAATGTGAGCAAGACTGCGATTCATAATACGATCATGAAATATCAAGATACAGGTGAATTTAGCGACCGAAAGAGAAGTGGACGTCCAAGGAAAACAACCCCACGTGATGACAATATATCATAAGGCGAATGGTTATGCGTTCTTCGAAGAGTTCTTGCAAGAAACTCAAGGCCTTTCTGCATTCAAACGGGTCTGATATTAGTATCAGCACTCTTTCCTGAAGTTTTAGGAAAGATTTTGGATTAAAGTCTTATAAACCTGCACATAAACCTAGACTAACTTCTGTCATGAAAAAGAAGATACTCCAGTTTGCGAAGCGCCATCAATCGTGGAATGCTGAAAATTGGAGCCAAGTTCTTTTTTCCTATGAATCAACTGTGCGTTAATTTGAATCACGTGAAACACATGTTCGACGACCAAAAGGCAAAAGGTTTGATTAAAAATACACCGTTATCACCGTGAGACATTCGCCTAGTCAGATGATATGGGGTGCTATGTCAGCATCCGGTACTGCTTCATTATCCTTTTTGCCGACAGGCACTACCATGACTGGTCCTTTTCATGTGGAAATGTTACGTGAGAAGCTGTTAACTCATATGCAAGTGTACAGATGCACAATCTTTATGCATGATGGTGCTCCATGCCACAGATCAAAGACAGTAAAGGACTATCGACAGTGGAAAAACATAACTGTGCTTGAATGGCCCAGTAATAAGCCCGACCTTAACCCTGTGGAAAATTTGTGGACCATTATAAAAGACAAGGAAGCAGAAAAACAGCCATCAAATTCCCAAGCTTTGATTAACGCGATAAAGTACGTGTGGTACAAAGACATTTCAAGTGACTACTGCAAATCTCCTATTGAGAGTATGCCACATCGAATTCTATTCGTTATAAAACACAAAGATGGTCATACAAAGTACTGATTTTGGTCTTTTTGTGTTTTAAAGAATGTAAGTGTTCATCTGTGGTGTCAATTTTTCAAATATCTCTGACTAGTAATTAGTTGTTTCTTTGAAAATTTCAATTTTCAATAAATTGATAGGTGGTCTTAAACTTTTGCAAATGACTGTATGCACCTCGTTTGGGGACGATATGATTTACCATACGGTTTTGGTGTGGTAGCATGTAATGGAAATGGTAGCGCCCTTCCCAGGTTTTTTTTTTTTTTTTTTTGCGTATCAGTGTACTTCTACATTACATATTCATGAAAACTGGATATACCTGAAAGATTAAATTAATTAACTACAGTGGTACAAATTGAAATAAATTACGCGCTTGCATGAACACATATAGCAGCGAATCCTGAAGCGAACATGATGTGGAAACATTTGGAAAACAAAAATATATATATTTTTTTTGTTTAATTATTCATGTCCCCTTAATTTTTGCTGAACAGCACTTATTACTCTCCTATCCCCTTTGCAACTGTCGTCCAGAAATCCACTTAATACATGTCCGTGAACCCACCATCCTCGTTTGGTCTAGGAGTAGCTGGCCCGTTTTCAACTCTGCTGACAGGATACTCCCAACGCCTAGGAGTGGGTGGCAGAGAGTCTCTTTAACTCGCTAGTTCAACATTTGATGTACTCTCTCTCTCTCCATTGCTTTTCTATCAAAATTCTTCCACTAGCACCCCAAGATTTCCTTGCGCTGTTGTAATTTCGTCCTGTATTTCATCACTTCTGTTCCTCCATTTCAGGACAGAGCGCAGCAAATTTCCTCTGACTTGTTAAATTTGGAATTTAATTACAAAGTGTTACTTCGCTTGTTAAAAGTAATCATCTTAGCTGTCCTGTCCGCCGTTAAATTCGGGGACTTCATTCAGTTTTGTTCGTTAAAAGCGAACAAATCAGCTTTATATCAAACAAAAGTTCTTGCTTCCTTTGTTAAATCCGGGATCGCGTTACATACAGGCTCGTTATAAGCAGGTTCTTCTGTATTGTGGATACTAGAAATCCGGTTGAATTTTTATTTTAAACTGGCTCCATTGATTATCAAGAACAATGAGCACACTGTGAATTTTAAATAATGCGATATTTTCCACTTAGATGTATACTTTTTTCTCTGCATTTTTTTTATTCCAAAAAATGTGTTTTGAGAAATTCTTTTCGGGTCAGAAAGAAATTAAAAGACAAACTCATTGCACCCGAGAATACGATGTCATCTTTTTTATTTATGCTGTGCGATGCACAGTTTTAACCTTTCTGTGAGAAAAAAAAAAAGTGATTTCCTTTTTTTGTTTTGTGCGTAATCCTAAAACGCAATCTAAGATTTTCCATGTTTTCCTGCTGCACAGTTTATCTGCTAAATGATGTAAATATGTATGTGCGTTTTTCACGAAAATTTTGCTTCTAGGAAAAAGTCTGGTAGAATCCTAGATGAGTTTACGCCAATTTTGGGGAATATTTGGCATTATAAATAAGGCTGGAAATAAAAGAACTTTTTAATCGTACTTTTGGGAAGGAAGATATCATACAAGATGCACATATTTATTTACACACCTTCGAAAAATTATGCATTTGCGACATCTAGCGATGAAACTCGGCAATGTACGAAGCAAGAAATGCATAGAAAATTTTACTGCCGACCCGGTCTGACCGTTCGTCCGAAAGGGTCTGGATTCGAATCCCGGTGAGGCATGGATGTTGCGTTTGTCTTACAGCATTGCCTCTCTCCCTACCCTGAAACCAGTGGCCCCACTTTAAGGACGGGCGACTGCGTATATCCCATTGAATTTCTGAAGGTGGTCGGTAACCCACCATGCACCCACCCCCAGTAAATTCTACTTATACTTCACGCTATCAAAACAGAAAGAAAAGATGAATTTTTACAGTTCGTGTCTTATAAGTTTAGGCAAATCGCAGAGATGTTTTACGCGACCTAGTGGGAAAACTGCATATCACAGTAATTTGGGAGGCCACCGTTCAACTTTTTCATGGCTAGCGCTTTTCGGTTCAAAAAGAATTTTTCGAATGTGACGCCAAAATCCTGATGATTGGAACCTACAGACACGTGGGCTGACAGATACATATACGGACGGGCAAAGTGAAGCATTTAGCCCGTAGGGGTTTTCTTTCATTTTATTTCTTTTCTTTTTTTTTTTTTTTTTCAAAACAAGCACGGAAATTTTATATCAAAAGAAACATGCAAACGAAACAAATCTTTAAGTTTTCCCTTTAAAAAAAGATATATGTCTTTTAAACCTTTTTCTCTCTTCTTTTCTTTGAAAAAATGTATCCTTAAAATCTTATTGTCCCAATAAACTTGTTTGAAATCATAAAGTTTCTTTTTAAAGAAGATATATTTTTGAATTTCTTTAAAGGCTGTTAACATTCCCTCTTTGAAAAACGATAGGTATATCTTTAAAATCTGTTTCGTCCGTTTGAAAAAAAAATTTGAAGTCTTAGTTCGGACACTGATAATAGCAGCACGTATTACAGAGCATGAGAATTAGCGAGTTTTTAGTACACATCAACCCAACGGCATTTCGGCAGTGTTATTATTTAACTGCATGCCAGACAGAAAGAACTAAATTGCTACATTCTGATTTTGCGCAGTATAATCCTTTCACGTGCATTGATATCTGATTACTTCAGATTATTCCGTTGGAAGTAAATAATGTTTATATGTTTGCTGAAAAGATCTGCTTCCTCGCCAAGTGAATATATAGCTGATAACGCTAAACGTCATACTTCGCTGAGTAAAAATGCTACGACCGTTCAATTTACGTAAATCTATCTTGAGGCAAGTTTGGTGGTTCTGTTCCGCATGAATAAAAAGAATACTAAATAAGAATTTTCCAAAATAAATACGCTAGTAATAGGCAGATGTGTACACATACATACATGCGCACAAGTGAATGCACAGGTAACTTTTTAGAACTCATTTCGTTGTAACTTTTCGGAAAAGGATATGTGCATGCCTAACATCAACATGCTTTTCCTGCCAGACAGCTTAACGCTGTTTTGTGGCTTGTTTCTTTTAGTGGAAGACGGATATGCAGAAAATAATTTTTCCGTCGGAAGAAATTTTCTCATATATACTGAGTACTTAAGGAAACTGGAAATGGGAGAAGATAACTTCCAGGAGCTCCAGTGAAGAAAAACTGGATGTGAACCTCGGGTAGCAGGACGTGCCATTAGGTCCTGGGAGTAGATATACAGTATATCGAGCAAGAGCAGTTGACGTTACGAACATAAGAATAAATTGTAATTTTCTCAAAAATTTTATTATGTTTAATAAAGACTTGGTCTCATTCGCGGCGCATAGATCCTTGCCTCCCTGTAATAGAATATTCGAAAGTCACGGGTAGAACTTATAAATGACTTGAGTAGCAAAGTTCCTACAGGGACGTTTGAAGCTTCATCACCAAGAGCCGCGCACAGTTGTGGTGAAGAATTCCATGGTAAAAGGGAAGTTACGATGAGGTAGCTTCCATTGCCCTTATCGTCAACTACCCCTAATTTTTCTTCTTGAGTTATGTAGTCCAGAAAAAGATATAGGTGATTCATCACCATGAGCTGCGCACAAACTTGTTGACGAATTTCATGGGGAACAGGATTACGATGAAGCGGTTGCCTATTGCCTTCCTCATCGGGTGACCTTTCTGTTTAAGGTGCCATGTCCAGACAAGGACGTTGGCAATTAAACACCATAATATGATGGAGAACATCTTGGGTAAAGAGTATTATTATGAGGTTTCCCATTACCTTCCACATCAAGTGGCTGCTCTTCTTCTTAAGGTACTATGTCAAGATAGGGATGCTGGTGATTACCAGCCATCAGCTGGTAAATCACCAGGAGGTTTCCCATCACCTTCCATATCAAGTGCCTGCTATTCTTCTTAAGGTATGTGTCAAGATAGGGATGCTGGTGATTACCAGCCATGAGCTAAGCACAGCCATGGTAATATGTATTCTGAGGAAATGAGATTGCAATTGGTTGTTTCCCATTGCTTTCCTCATCAGGTGGCTTCTTTTTTCTTTCTCCCCCTCTCTTTCAATTTTAGGTGCCATGCCCACAAAGAAAGGTTTGGTGATTTATCACCATAAAGTGCGATAGGTCATGACGACAAATATCCTAGAGAAAGGGGAAAGGGGATAGGCGGTTTCCCATTGCTTTTTTCATCACGTGTCCCTTCTTTTTAAGTGCCATGTCCAGACTGAGAAGTTTGCGATAGATGTCCAGAGAGCCATGACCTGCGCACAGTATTGGTGACAAATAATCTGAGGATGGAGTACAATGAGGTGATTTCTTACGGCCTTCCTCATCAAGGGTTAATTGGAAACCTCCAACAATGGCTCGATACTTTCAGGTCCGATTTTAGGAAGCGTAATTATAAATACACTACACTGTGAACACTCAAGAGACCCATATAGCATATTAAATCCGTTTATTTTTGTGGCGTAGTAAGTACAAAGATTCGCCAAGCTTTCGCACTCCACTGGGACGCTTTCTCAAGGCAGTGGTAGACATAAAAATGCAGGAAATGGGAACACGTAAGGAACAAAAAATTTTGAAAATAACGCGGATGACACCACGAGTGCATTACACGAATTTTTATCGCGCAATTATACGGAGTGTCGCGATATGTTTCCATCTTTTAATAAGAGATCTTGATAGTTCAGTAGAAACTATATCATTGCACGCTAGTTTGCTGGATAGGATTTCGACTGTTTCCCTGATGGGAGTCTCTTTAAAGTTCGTGTCTGGGGCAATTCTTCTAATATTATTCCAATGAGGAGCAGCCGATGAATGCATGACTTCTCTGGCGAGGGCTGTATTCTGCATGTCCTGGTTGACACTTGGCACGTGCTCTTTACATCTAGTGTCCATGAATCGCTTTTTCATATCGGAATGAGTTCACTAAGTAATTGTTGCCGGTGCTTTAGATTGGTTATACGAAGTTCTTTGTCTTGGAGGAACTGGTTTCAAAACTTTGAGCTCCCATATTCTTTCATATGAATAAATAACTGATGCCATATTTCAGTGCCTCAGATAGATTGTGCCAAGTTTTCTGTCTCGCAAAAAGTAGCCTCAAAGTTCGAGCTCTCATGTTTTTGCAGTTTAATAAATAGCTGATGCTGGTGCTTTATGTAGAGTTTCATGTGGTGGGGGGTAACTAGTCTCTAAATCCACTTGGTCAAGATTTTAGAGATATTTGTTTAATCATTTTGATGCGTTATTGCTACTATTTTTGCAACCACATTCTTTGTTTTCCTTTTCTTTCTTCTAGTTATTATTTTTCTTTTCTTAAGTCCTCACCCATCTTTTGGTGTATTTTTTATGTATGTTTTTTCCTTCTTTTTCAAGTTTTTCGACATTATCCACACATTTTTTGAAACTTTTTTACATAACTGACTCATCGTTTTTCAAATTTTATTGCGTGACCCACTTTTGTTTTTTCAGTTTTGTGGTGTCACCTATTGTTACGACTCCAACTTTTTTTTTTTTTTTTTTTTTGTTCGTTCGAATGTGAAAATAACCCAGAGATACTATAAGCATTAGCTCTCAGTTACGTAGCAATATGGGTGCCCAACCTTGTTAAGAAATTGCAGTCAGTGATGTGATGAAGTTTGATAGGTAAATAACAGCTGGTCTAGTGGTCAGTTTCGTGTGTATGTGGTGTTGCAGAAAAAAGTCCAAAAGGACTAAATCACTGGGTCGATGTTCCAGAATAATAAACTTCAATCAGCTGCGGTAATCGTCTGCAACGAGCTAGTCCTCGGTGCTGAATTTCTCCGAATTTTCGGCATTAAAAAATAATGTAGAATGGAATGTAAGACGTCTCAGGCTAACCAAGTTCTACGTCGACATTGTCAGCTCCAGCGACCAGAAATTCATAACTGCATGATTGAAAGTGGTCACGGCAGAGCGAATGTTCGATCGCTTGTCAGATTGTGACATGCATAAATATAAAGATGGCTGGGGCCGCTTACAAAATGGAAAAGTGAGAACTGGATTTCTTGTTTTCAGCGGCAAACAAGAAAGAATTTCGGTAGCAAAATGATGAACAAGAAGGATGACACCGAATTTTCAGTTGTAATGAGCACAGTGGCAACGATAGCAGTTCAGAACCAGGGAGCTATTAGGGGGAAACCAAGTATCGTGTAGGGGGAAAACGGTAAAAATTTTAAAGTGCTTGGAAGAAAATTTGCCAAATATTCCCGTTCATGTAGATTGTACCCGACAGTGGTATGTTGTTTTCCCTAGATAAAAAAACGTTTTTAGGTATGTACTCTATGTAGTATTTATTCAATGTACTGTATTTAGCAATGGGAGACATATGTGCGAACCTTCATAGTCTTTAACAAGCTATTATTTCTTAGCAGTTTTCGTTTACTTACGTCATTCTTTTTATCATATTTTAATATTCGCTGTCATAAGGCTGTTTATGAATCTTTCTCTGTAGCCTGACAAGGAATCTCTCTCTCTCTCTCTCTCTCTCTCTCTCTCTCTCTCTCTCTCTCTCTTTTCTACTCTCTCTCTGCTCTTTTCTACTCTCTCTCTCTCTCTCTCTCTCTCTCTCTCTCTCTCTCTCTCTCTCTCTCTCTCTCTCTCTCTCTCTCTCTCTCTCTCTCTCTCTCTCTCTCTTCTCTCTCCTCTCTCTTCTCCTCTCTCCTCTTTCCTCCTCTCCTTTCTTCTCCTCCTCCTCCTGTCTCTCTCCTCTCCTCTCTCTCTCCTCTTTTCTCCTCTCCTCTCCTCTCCTCTTTCCTCCTCCTCTCTCTCTCTCCTCTCCTCTCCTCTCCTCTCTCTCTCTCTCCTCTTTTCTCCTCTCCTCTCTCTCCTCCTCTCTCTCTCCTCTCTCTCTCTCTCTCTCTCTCTCTCTCTCTCTCTCTCTCTCTCTCTCTCTCTTTCTCTCTCTCTTTCTCTCTCTCTTATCTTTTAAAATTATAATTACGAAAATGGTGTTTTCTCCAACCCTCTGAGAACGCCCTCAATTTTACAAAATAGAACAACACTAAATTTAGCAAAACAATTCATTTGTTTCAAGTATTTCTGAGAACTCGAAAATTTCACATTAGCTTATCCAACTTTCCTAAAATATTAAGTGGTTGCACTCTCCATGTGGTCTGATTGATTAAATATTTTGAGATTAGGGGGGGGGTGCTAAAAAGTACGTTAAAATAAACGTTGGGTGAGATGAAACCCACACAAGCCTACCTGTAGTGTCGCTCCTGAATGGGCACCTCTTCTGAATTTTTCTGACAAGAAAAGAGCAGCATTTTTAAGTCATTCATAATCAATGGAACCCGTTAAAAATTCAACAGAACTTCTGCAATCAATAAAACGTCTACAAATAGAAACAATTACTTTCTCCCTCTAGTGGCTGAAAAGTATGTTACGAAAATTAACAAACTTGCAAAAAAAGTTTCTCATAATTGAACAAAAGTATCAAAGACAAAAGGATTTTCAAATCATAGTTAGAGCAGGAGATATAGAGGAAAACATGATGTAATTTCACACCACCTAGTGGAAGAATTTCGAATAATGGAAAAGTAGAAAATATGCGTAAAGTATTCCTCATAACAAAAGCTATGCTAAAAAAAAGAATTTTTTAAATACGACTCCTGGAAGCAGCGGTAACGAGAAAAAGGTTTTCCCATTCACTCCCTTTAGCGGGAAAATTGTGCATTATTTAAAGACAATAATGTGTTCTTCATCTTTACGGTAGCGAATGGCATACACTTAAAAAAGAAGCTTTCTAATAATTTTTTAAAAGCGGAGATACATCTGCAAAGAGGAATATACACTAACACCACCTAGCGCCAGAGCTGTTAATTATAAAAGTAAAAAAAAAAAAAAAAAAAAAAAAAAAAAACAGGAGTGCAGACAAAGTGTTCCACAAGATAAATGGTATCCGATGCTAAAGAATTTTTTTAATCCGACCTTTAAAAAGAGCGACATCGAGAAACACAGATCAAGTATTTGCTTTCCCCCAACGCAAAAATTGTGCATTATTTTGGGAAAGAAATACCCACGTATATTTTTCTTAGTTAGTGGAACCTGATTGAAAAAGGTTTTTTCAATCGGGATTTTAGACGCACAGATATTGCCGTAATTGTGCTGTAAATGCAAATATTAACTTATGCTCTCTAGTGGCAATTTCGTACGTTAAGAAAAATTTCAAATTATATGCAAAACGTTTCGCACTAGGAACGCTCTCTTACAAAGAAATATTTTATCAAACAGGACTTTTAGAAACGGAGATATTGAGAAATATAAGATATACGTCTACACCTCCTGGTGAGAAAAAATATGCTTTGTTTTAAGCAGAGAAAATTTTGAAAAGTTTATTCTTTGCGAGTGGTATTAGATGGCAAAAGAATGTTTTCATTCGAGTTAATATTGCTGCAAATACATCCGAAACAGAAATACACACTTACACCTCGTGGTGACAAAACCAGTCTTTATAAACAAAATTAAAAATTATATGCAAAACATCTCCCACCAGGAGATCTATCCAGAGACGCTTTAAGAGCTCTGAGGCCCCCGGTTTGTGTCAGGCCACCCCAATTTTCCATCCCCTTCTGCCCCGCACGTGCACATATTATTCCATTTTATCATCTAAAACCCAAAAATATTGCTATATATATCTTTTCCTTTTTATCTCAAGAAAATACAGTAAATATTTCTTGCAGTGTATTTTAGCAATACATGTACGTAAAAAGTCAGTCACATGAATAAGACGGGAAAAGAGAAAATAATTATGCGACATTAATCCCGGACCTTGAAATAGTGGAGGTTAAGTAAGAAGCACGTGCTTTATATTAAAGCCAAGTGAAATTCAAGGTATTAGTGCATTCTTTTTTATTTTCAGTAGATCAATAATAAAATAATCAATATAAGTATTTATTGTAAATAAATCAAATAAGTAAAGAAATAAATGAATTTCTAAAAATATACTGAAAAAAAAACGTTTCTCAACAAAAGCATCTGAATATTTTCAAGTATGTCACACATCGGTGGTATGATTAATTTAGTGACCCAGACTAAAGTCACGAGGCTCCGAGGGAGGAGAAAAATGTAAGGTTTGTCAAGAATGGTTAAAAACTTACCTTTTTTTCTCTCTCTCTCTCTTTTTTTTTTTTTTTTTAACGTTAATGGCGCAAGAGCCATTGTTGGCCAAAGAGCGTCAGGTACAATCAAAATACAGTTACGTAGTCAGCTAGGGTCGTGGGTATGTCATCTCTCAATCAGCTGAAAACTTTACCTGATCCCGTGTGGGTTTGTTCGTTTTCACAGCCGCCCATGGGGCAATATGCTTAGTCGTGTTGCTCCTTTTTTTTTTTTTTTTTTTTTTTTTTTTTTTTGAACGGGAATGAGATCCCCAGTAGGCCTACAAAAATTCTGAGCACTGCGTTTTAATTTACTTTAAACTAGAAGTTTTTTTTTTTACCTTTCAGCATTTCCCTTCTCTCCCCCTCTCTTAGATTCGGCAAATTTCAAAAAGAAAAATAGACAACACGCTCTCTTCAATGTGAATCGGAGTATGAAAATGGCGTAACACAGATATCTTGGGCGACTCAGTCAAAACGGTGATTGACGGAGCTCCCCACAGATCCTGAGGCCCCCGACAAACGCCGGGTACGCCCATGCGATAAAACGTTTCTGGATCTATCCGGTGCAAAAAGAATTCTTCAAATCGATCACTTAGAAACAGAGATATCAGAGAAATCGCAATTTATGTTAACACCCTTTAGCGGAAAAACTATGCATTACTTGAAAAAGAAACTGTGCCCAAAATAGCGTTCGTTGTAAAAGGTACTGAAAGGAAGAGATAATTTTTTCAGTCAGATATTTAGAAGGAATGGAATGGGATAAACTGTGTTTTGAATTCGACAGCATCTACAATTACGCCTTCTAGCTGCAAAGTTGTGAATCAGAGGAAAACCTGAAACCAAGGATAATCGTTCCCACATTTCGGGATTCCCAACGTAAAAATAATTTTTCAAATCAGACTAATAGTTGCAAAGATATGGTATCCACAGGCGGACAGACGGACGGACAAAGTGATAATATATGCACATATTTTTCCTTTTACAAAAGATGTGCTGAAAATGTTATTTGATCGTGTGCTGTTGATGGCAACTGAAAGTAAGCAGTGGTTCTTCGGAATTTTTTTTAACAATACGGTGTGACATAAGTATATACCTCTAAATAACTTTTATTTTGAGTTTCTGTGTACTTACGTTAATTTAATTTCTTCTCGTTAAAAGTTTTCCCACTAAATGACACATTACTTTCCCGAATATCTTTTTCACTTTGGCAGCACTGACAGTGAGTCGGAGCGTGAAAAAAGGGTAAACATTGAATGTATACGAAATACATATTAGAGATATGTTTGTCAGAAAAAAGTGGCGTGTTAGAGGCGCAGAGTTGTTACGCAAATTTTTTGAACAAATATTATTCTGAGTTATAACGAATAACACGTGTGAAAAGTGTATTGTGATTATGGTCTGAATTGAAGCCAGCAAGTTTCCATGCTTGCAAGAGTGATCCTTATGTTCTAAGGGTTGAGCTGATAAAGAGTGAACTAAATTTGTTTCGCTGATTCGTTACCTTATAGCCGTTTTGATTTCAATGTTGCCAAGTGATATATACATGTTCACAAAGTTGTTTGAACGTTTGCAGAAATGATACGGTTAAACAATTAAGCGTACGTAAACCTTAAACCTACAGCTACTACAGCTTTCATTTTAATTTAAACTTTATGACTGGCACCATTAAACATTTTGTCAGTGTATCTTCTTTTGTTACCCTTGATTTTTGTTGTTGTTCATGTTGTTACTGTTTGTTTGTCTGGGGTTTTAACGACCACCGTGCGCAACTCGATGGGCTATAATCAGTCACCCGTCCCTAATTTGGGGTCACTGGCTCCAGGAAAGGGAGAGATACAGTGCCGTAAGACAAACACAACATACATGTTACACCAGGATTCGAACCCGAATCCATCTCGGAAGAATGGTCACAAGCCAGCGCTTAGACCACTGCACCACTGGGGCGGCTAGTCCTAGATTAAATACTGGAAAAAGTCAGAAAACTTATTCAGCTTCTTTATTCCAACGTTCTTTCTTTCTTTTTTTTTTCAGAAAATATTGGGTTGGTGCGAGTGAAATGTCCGGCGCGAACGAGCAGTGGAGACAGCCCCCCCCTCTCAGCGGAATGGAACCACCCACTGGTGTTGTGGGTATTACGTCACAGTGTTACTATAAATAGCTAGCACGTATGTGAAGAACAAGGTTCAGGCGTGGTTTATTTGGACGTAACGTGGCTTGCAAAGGAAACATGCAGACGCCGGATTTGAGTCATCTTTCTGTATGAATTTAAACTGGGCCATTCTGCAGGAATTGCCGCTCGAAACGTTAACAAAGCGTTTGAGGAGAATACTTCCAGCAAACGAACCATTCGGCGATGGTTTGTGAAGTTTCGAAGCGGAGATACGGACCTGCAAAACGAACCACGTGGTTACCGACTTGTTGCTGTTTCCGACGATGTTCTGTTACTTGTGGTTAAAACGTACCCCCAAAAAACGTGTCGTGAGATAGCGGCAGAAGTAGATGTCCACCACACGATAGTTGTTCAGTGTCTGGCTGCGCTAGGTAAGGTCAAAAAGCTGGACATGCGGCTGCCGCATGAGTTCACAACTGCCAACAAGGCAAGGCGTTTGGAAGTCTGCACGTCGCTGCTTGCCAGGAATAAATAGGACCCTCTACTGCATCGAACCATCACCTGCGACGAGAAGTGGGTCCTTTTTTATAATAATCGGAAACGATCTGCACAATGGTTAAGCAAGGCACAGCCTGCTGGACAGCATCATAAGCCACCCATACACTCCAAGAAGATGAGGATCTTTGTTTGGTGGTCCACAGCCGGGATAATTCATCTGTTTCTTGGCAAGAGGCCAAACCATCGCTGCGGAACGTTATTGTGCTGAATTATAACAGATGCTCCGGAAATTGCTGCAGAAACAACCAGCTTTAGTCAACAGACATGGTGTTCTTCTGCTCCTGGATAACGGCTGCCCTCATGTCGCATAACGAACGATGCTAACACTAAGTGCCTTGGGTTATGAAGCACTGCCTATTTTCAGGACTTGTCTCCGACAGACTATCATCTGTTTCGTCGCCTGGGTCACTTCCTCTCCGGGAAACAGGTCACGACAGACAACGAGGCTCAACGTACAGTTGATGACTTCTTCGGGTCCCAGCCACAAGACTTTTTTCATTCCGGGATGATGGCCTTGCCGGACACATAGGAAACTATGTGTCGACGCCGAAGGGGATTATTTTGCCTACTTTTCCATTCTCGCCGTCCACGTGTGCCGGTCCTTTTGCCGGACATTTCATTCGCAACAACACAATAGTTTCTTGGCTTTCATGTTTATAAAAGATTAAAGATGCCCCATTCGCAGTAAAAAGTTGCAGGCTCCAATGCAAGTTGAGAAACGGAGTTGCATGACAAACGCAATCATATTTCGCTCAAGACTCTAATACAGAACTTCGGTACGAAGACTTGGCGCCACAATAACTCGCACACAGGATGTGGGTTGATTCCGATGTCATGAATGTGCAAACAGAGCATTACTATTCCCATGATCTAAACATACAACCGTGATATTTCTGTCTGCAAATCCGGTTGACTGAAGATCAAATTCTCGTGTCATGTCATGTGCAGAATCGCATAAAATATTACAACTACTAACACTGTTCATTCTTACGGAAGAAGTTTCACGCACAGTTTGCTTCCATCAGCAGTATATGCAAATACCTGTGAAAAGAAAATATATTTCCGAATGAATTAAAATGTTTTAGGCAACATTTTTATATTTCACACTAGCTGAATTGCACCGTGAGCTACAGGACGACAGCTGCGGATACAGAAGCTTTTGGTGGGGAGCTAAGGGGCCGGATTTTGACAAGTTTATTAGCAGGTGTACACAGACGAAGTCTTGAGGATTGTCCCCCTTTCATATTCATACATGTTTTTATTTTGTGCCAAAGCAACTGTTCAAAGCAAGGGGGAAATGCCCTTCCACCATCCATCCAACAGCAAATTAAATAAAAAAAAGTTTAATTTATTTCTTGTAGTAAGAATGATTTATCCGGTTACAAAGTTTGATCTGTACTGTGTCTACTAGTCGACTGAGTCGAAGGTTGAAAAGATATGTACGAATGCAATAGACAACATATGAAAACAAGAAATTCCCGCTGACGGAGATCGAATCCGCATGCTTCTGCACCGATGTTGAATGCTTTCCCAATTAAACTACACCGACGGAATTTATCCCTGCAACTTTGCAGTCTTAACTCATATGATTGTCAAATACAAAAAACTACACAATGTTGAAAACAAATATTCAAGTTCATCAAATGCAAACCTACTCTACCGTTCTTATGTCCAGCAGCGTTTTTCGTTTAAGTATTTGTGTAATAGAAAATGAATAAGAAATAACTATGAGATGCTTACGCACATCAAATTTTCCTTTTCTTTCTTTACGCTTTCCAACCGTAGGTTGTAGAAGCGCATATCCAGCTTCGTCCGTCTGTCCATCTGTCTGTATGTCTGTCCGTCCGCACCATAGCTCGCGTAAAAATGGTTCGATTTCGATGAAATTTTAGTATGTGGTAGGGGACTACCTACAGACGAACTCTACTGAAGATGGGCGAAATGGAGTAAAAGGTCAGGACATAGGAGTGGGATCCATTCCATTGCCTTATGCGTCATAACTTGCGTAAAAATGGTTCGATTTCGATCAAATTTCAGTATGTGGTAGGGAACAACCTGGCGACGAACCTTATTGGAAATGGGCGAAATGGGTTTAAAGGTCAGGACAAAGAAGTGGGATCCTTTAAATTGTTCTTATGCGTCATAACTTACGTAAAAATGCTTCGATTGCGACAAAACTTTATCATGTGGTTCCGGAGATGTACTGAACCGGTTTTCTTTAATATCATCGAAATGGGGTCAAAGGTCAGGACACGGGAGCGAGATTTATTCCACAGCCATTATCCTCATAATTTGATTTAAAATGTTTGTATTGAGACAAAACTTTAGTATGTTGTTCCGGAGGTATACTGAGCCAATTCTGTTTAATATCATCGAAATGGGGTGAAAGGTCAGGACACAGGAGCAAGATTTATTCCACAGCCATTATCCTCATAACTTGAGTAATGATTTCTGGTATGTTGCAAAGCGTATTATAATCAATGCATTGCATGATTTCACTAATTTGTTTTAATCAAATCATTGTAATACATGATTAAAAGTGCGTCTGATTCTTTAAACTTTGATTATAGTGGTACCAAACACTACAAACATCTTGCAATTGTTAAATGATCCCCTGAGAATAATACGGAATCCTCTTTATTCGCGCTCTAGCTTTTGAAAATACCACCTTGTTTTTGCTTCTGTGATTGACGCATGATTTTATCTTCTTTCTTAAATTCTCATATGATTATCTTGCATGATTTTTATCTGTTTTTTTTTTCTTTATTTCACGGTCGTAAAATACTTGTCGTACGTAACCCGAAAAAGCAATCTAGCAAGAACAGCAGAAGTGAAATTGTAATGATTAAGGATATATTAAAAATGAATGAAGATCAGGAGCGCCGATCTCACCATATCATTGGGGGTGGGGGGGGGGGTGAGGCGTGAAAAGATCAGACGTGGCAGGGGCACATCTTTTCCATTTTCAGAACGACAATAAGAAAAAAAGGGCAAAACGATAAACTGTGAGGTTCGACGTATATTTTAAAACGCAATCGTAAATGTTCATCAGTACATCAGCAAGGAAACAGAAATGCTGTTTTTCTGAATATTAATAAAAAAAAAAAATTCAGCCTGTGATTTTATAAAAACATCCAGAGAGATTTTATTTCCAAACTTTTATGAAAAAATACATTTAGGCTTAGTTCTGATTGAGCTGTCAGTTTGGAACATAGGATTACGACTTGCAGATCGGAGAGCTGAAATGAGCTAGTCGAGTATGGTTTCAAAGCGTTTATTTAATTTGTTATGGCCAACACAGTCTATGATATGAAAAGTGCCTTACATAATTTTTACAAATAATGCTGGATACATTGCAAACACGAAGCAGATCGATACACGAATTACCCAACGTGATGCTCTGTCTTCTTGGGCTTCTTACATTCCCCATCACTTGCCTCTCGTTGTGATTTTCTCCACTTTTGCTTGCGTTCATTCTGCGAATTCCGCGATATTGTCAAAAATGTTAACCCGTTCAGACGAAAACAATTTTTTAAAATTTTAGCTTAAACCACTGCGAAATGCCCTTTACATATTTGAATAGATCTTGTCGAGAGCTTTAAAACAATACCATGCACAGTCGTGTTGCACTCGCGGTTGCCGAGATGGACTGAGCCAAACGCGGCGGCACACCCAGAAATGTTGCATCATCTCCCCCGCGAACAGGGAGAGAGGCAGACGTCGCGCGCACCATGTATTGCGCAGTATGCGAATTGGACTCCATGCTGTTTACGAATATGCCAACACGACTAGTGTGTCTCACGTATTTTTAACGCTATAATGATTTCAATTGGGACCTATTTTGGCACGGGCAGTCGGCCGTAAGTCGTCCCATACTATCCGCGGAGTTAGACATAGTCCTACATCAAGACATGCGAAATTAGCGCGGTTCCTCTAAAAAAGAACGAGAAGCGCAGAAAATAAGCAGCTAAATAAAAGCGCCAGAGGTTATGCGTTTCTGCATTTTTATCAATTTATTTTATTTTTGATAATTGTTTTAAACATTTACCATATATCACGAAAACATGTCGAATACAATACGGGGCTGGCAATCAAGTTTCTTATGAAATGAGCAATGTTGAAAATGGAAAGGAGAGAGAGAGAGAGAAAATGAGATTTTACTTATTTTGTTATTTATTAATTATTATTGGAAATAAATCGTTTTGACCTCGTAAGGTGGAGCTTGGTCTATCTTATAAAGAACAATAACAATACATTTCTATTGAGGAAAGAGATGCAATTTTTTTGCAATCAGCACCACTGTAGTCTGAATTGCTTGGAAAACCATTTTTTTTTTTTTTTTTTTTTGTAGATACATTTTAAATCACGCATTTCGAAAATTATTTACACACACAAAAAAAAAGCTTATTTAATTAATTAAACAGGACGAAAAATATTGGGTTGCAGTGCCCCACCAGTAAAATTATTGAGGGGTAAAGATTCATTCACCTTGCCTCCCCCTACCCCTAGTTGTCGCCTAGGATGAAGATTAAGGATATATTAACAAGTTAGTAAAATCATTCAATGCATTGATTATGATACGCTTTCCAATATACCAGAAATCATTACTCAAGTTATGAGGATAATGTCGGTAGAATAAATCCCGCTCCTGTGACCTGACCTTTGACCCCATTTCGATTATATTAAACAGAACCGGTAAAGTATACTTCCGGAAAAACATGAGAAAGTTTTGTCTTAATCGAAGCATTTTTACGTAAGTTATAACGCATAAGGGCGATGGAATGAATCCCGCTCCTATGTCCGGACCTTTGACACCATTTCGCCCCTCTTCAACAGGGTTCGTCAACAGGGTTCGTCCCCAGGTGGTCCCCTACCACATACTAAAATGTCATTGAAATCGAACCATATTTACGAAAGTTATGACGCATAAGGGCAGTGGAATGCATCCCGCTACTATATCCTGAACTTTGATCCCATCTTCAATAGAGTTCGTCCCCAGGTGGTCCCCTACCACATACTAAAATGTCATTGAAATCGAACCATATTTACGCAAGTTATGACGCATAAGGGCAATGGAATGGGTCCCGCTCCTATGTCCTGACCTTTTACCCCATTTCACCTATTTTCAATAGGGTTCGTCCACAGGTGGTCCTTTACCACATACTAAACATTTATCGAAATCGAACCATTTTTACTCAAGTTATGACGGATAAAGGCAGTGGAATGGATCCCACTCCTATGTACTGACCTTTGACCCCATTTTGCCCATTTTCAATAGGGTTCGTCCCCAGGTGATTCCGTATGATATACTAAAATTTCATCGAAATCGAACCATTTTTACGCGAGTTATCGTGAGGACGGGCAGGCGGACAAAGCTGAAGCATATATGCTTCTTCAACCTACGGTTGGAAAGCGTAAAAAACGAATGTGAATATCGAAATCAAGATAAAGTACATGATTGATTATTATCATTATCAAGAGAAACGACACTGAATGTAATCACGAACAAAAATATATTTATACATTTTGAATCAAAGTTGAGGATATGCTAATTACGACTTTCGATACAGTAATCAAATTCGGTGGAGTGGAAGGGCCTTAGCGCGGCTTAGCGGCGCTGAGGCCCTTTTCTTATTTCACTGGTAATCGTCTTTTTTTTTTTTTTTTTTTTTTCTTCCTTGCGACATGTCCGGCATTGTTGTTAAATATAATAAGAAAACAATTTCCGGAAACGAAATTTGGACGAAGCCAAGTAAATTTATTTATTTTTCTCACGATGTCTCCTTTGCCCCGTAAGATAGTTAAATAACTTTTTATTTCTTAAACTTTTGTATTTACGATTGAAAACGGCGAAAAATTGTCCGGAAACAGAATTTAGACGAAGCGAAGATTTCTCCCGTAATCGTATTTTCTTTCTAATGATGTACCCTCAGTCCTTTATTGTTGCTACATATAATTTTATTCCATAAATCTTTCTATGTGCTTCAACTTGAAAATGGGCGGGGGAGGGGGTTCTAGGTACGGAGGGCAGAGTGTTCTTGATCCTAGTTATTGCAATTGATGTAGTATACCTAAGCTAAACTTTTCTTATACGTAGAAAAAATATAACGTGGGAGATTGATGATTTAAGGGAAGTATGGAAATTGTATAGAGGAGATTCACAAAAGAAGAGCATCGAGAATGATGGAAAATGAGGTTATTAGAGTGATGGCCGTCGATGTAGCATTATCCGAATAAAAAGTTTATCTGCTTGATTTTTTACAACGAATTTAGGAGAAATTTTTGATATTGGGGAAGAGTAAGAAGCAGTAAGTCCAATGGAATTTTTTTAATCTCTACCCATGTAAATTTTTATTGTTTTCAACGTCTAGAAGTTATCTTTCCCAGTGATCAATCGCAGATTTATTGTGGAAGCGTGGTATCCGTCGTAGACTGATCAGCAATTTTCTGCTACAGGGTTGCCTACATTCTGTAACGTTTGTAGTTATTTTCAACACAATTAAGTTCAGCCGTAAAAGTTGTCATAAAACGAGGTTATTAGCACAGCCTTTTAGATGGAAAAATATTTTTAATATGACTCTGAAAACTCTAATTAAAGATAAGGATATGCATATCAACCGTTCGGATATCATGATTAAATCAGCGATTTCTTAAAATCGTATTGAAAGGAAAACATATTCATAATATATATCTTAATCAGTCGCCCGGGGATAGTATGGTCTACGCCTCTAGGGTATGGTAACTGATGGCATGGTCTAGGCCTCTAGGGTGTGGTATCAGATAGTATGGTCTAGGCCTCTAGGATATGGTATCTGATGGCATGGTCTAGGCCTCTAGGATATGGTATCTGATGGCATGGTCTAGGCCTCTAGGGTGTGGTATCAGATAGTATGGTCTAGGCCTCTAGGATATGGTATCTGATGGCATGGCTAGGCCTCTAGGGTGTGGTATCAGATAGTATGGTCTAGGCCTCTAGGGTATGGCATCTGATAGTATGGACCAGGCCTCTAGGGTGTGGTATCAGATAATATAGTCTAGGCCTCTAGGTTGTTTTATTTGATTCTTGGTGCATCTGAGTTCCTCTTCGAATCCCGTGTGAGATAATGAGGGGATGAAACGAGACTCTCACCCTTCTGATTTTCTCCCTTTCTTGGAACCATCTGCCCCAAGTAAGAGAAGGGTGAGTCTTTTTACGGTTGAAAGCTTCTGTAAAGTCGCCAAACTTCAAATGAAAAGTCATAATCATATAGCGACATGAAATACCACTGTCGTGGGCGCTCATAGCTTAGTTTTCAGGAGGGCACAAACAGAAATTGTGCAATTAAAAATAACATACACAAACACCATATACAAATTTCGCCAATGTCTGCTTCTTATGCAATGGTTCTTACCAGACACTCAGCATATAAGTTTAACTGAAAAGGAGAAGACCTCAAAATAAACAAAATTAGACAGCTGGTGTGAACAATGAAAAATATCTTCTTGTTCAAATTTTGAAGAGGACAATCAGTTTTTTGGTGTAAATACGACAAGGATAGTAAGTCAGATAATATCCGAAAACTTGAAAAATTCGTCGTACTGCAGAGGAATCGAACCCGCGTCTCCCAGATAGCTCCTGGGTATGCTAACCACTACACCACCCAGAACGACCAAGTCTCAAGTTTCCGATTAATTTGAATATAACCATCACAGGATTCGCTAGTCGAAGTAACCGGCATTCAAGTTTAGCGAATCTGGAGGTTAAGAATCTTATCCCGTGATTGCCCGGAGGAGCAGATAAATCATGAATGAAATAATGAATTGCACCATATAATACAAATTTTGAAGATGACAATCCGTTTTTTGGTGTAATTATGACAAGGGTGGTAAGTCAGATATGATCCGAAAATTTGAAAATTTCGTCCTAATAGAGCTGGAATCGAATCCGCGTCTCCCAGATAGCGCTCGGGTATGCTAACCACCATACCACCCAGAACGACCAAGTCTCAAGTTTCCGATTGATTTGAATATAACCATTATAGGATTCGCTATTCGGAGCAACCGGCATTCAAATTTAGCGAATTTTCGGATATTATCTCACCTACCATCCTTGTCATAATTACACCAAAAAACGGATTGTCATCTTCAAAATTTGTATTATATGGTGCAATCCCGCATTTCATTCATGATCTTCTTGTTCTTTTGAGCATTTGCCCCTTTTTTACCACTACTCGTATGCCATGCGCCATGTGTTCCCAGCAATCGCTTAAAAGGTCATCAAGAAGGAAATAATATCCCCAAGACGAATTTTCGGAAAAACAATTTAACATATTTTTGTCCAGAAATGAATGGCTGCTGTAAAGGATAATACCATATCTTTCATTCTTTTGCCTTACTGTACGATGTATGCTGTGCTCCAACCCAAAAATATTGAGCCAAAGATTCCATATTATTACTTTCTACAGTAAATTTCCAACGTTTTCTCTGTCTTTACTGCATACATACGCAGCCAGAAGTTCAACAGATAAAACAGCAATCAGAATTATTGTTGTCGCTGAAATATTAGTAGCACCCAGGGCCGTATTAAGGTGGGGGAGCCCACCATGACCAAGGGCCCAGGAAGCATAGAGGTTTATAAAATGATTTTACTTCTGTCTTGTATTAATTCCATTTGATCAGAAACAGAGACTGGAAGACGAACATATTTCAAGGCAGTGACTTACCAAGGATAAAGGTTTAGAGAAAGACAGAGGCTTATAAAATAGTTTTACTTTTGTCTCGTATGATTTCTACTTGGTCAGAAACAGAGGATGGAAGACGAACAGATTTCAGGGCAGTGACTCACCAAAGGTAAAGGTTTAGAGAAAAAGAGAGGCTTATAAAATAGTTTTACTTTTGTCTCGTATGATTTCCACTTTGTCAGAAACAGAGGCTGGAAGACGAACAGATTTCAAGGCAGTGACTCACCAAAGGTAAAGGTTTAGAGAAAGAGAGAGGCTTATAAAATAGTTTTACTTTTGTCTCGTATGATTTCCTCTTGGTCAGAAACAGAGGATGGAAGACGAACAGATTTCAAGGCAGTGACTCACCAAAGGTAAAGGTTTAGAGAAAGAGAGAAGCTTATAAAATAGTATTACTTTTGTCTCGTATGATTTCCACTTGGTCAGAAACAGAGGCTGGAAGACGAACAGATTTCAAGGCAGTGACTCACCAAAGGTAAAGGTTTAGAGAAAGAGAGAGGCTTATAAAATAGTTTTACTTTTGTCTCGTATGATTTCCACTTTGTCAGAAACAGAGGCTGGAAGACGAACAGATTTTAAGGCAGTGACTCACCAAGGGTAAAAATTTAGAGAAAGAGAGAGGCTTATAAAATAGTTTTACTTTTGTCTCGTATGATTTCCACTTTGTCAGAAACAGAGGATGGAAGACGAACAGATTTTAAGGCAGTGACTCACCAAGGGTAAAGGTTTAGAGAAAGAGAGAGGCTTATAAAATAGTTTTACTTTTGTCTCGTATGATTTCCACTTGGTCAGAAACAGAGGCTGGAAGACGAACAGATTTCAAGGCAGTGACTCACCAAGGGTAAAGGTTTCATGTCGCTGTGTACAGCGAAGTCGGCGAGACAGTTTCAGCTTTTTCACTATTATCCACCCACACTTCCCAATTTACACTCGGAACCGTTAATGGTCGAAGTCCCCTGTGTCTTCCCATCGTATAACAGAAAAAATGCACTAAGAAAAAAGACATGCTGAAAAACAGAAAAGATTCTGAAAAAAGGGTTAAAACCTTAAAGTTTTTAACCCTAAAAGTTTAAAGCTTTTAATTCGTGTTCTTGTGTGTACAATGAAAAATACAGTGACTTACAATGAAAACTCTGCCGATAATTTAGTAGTTACAGTTTCGTGTTTTAGTGGACTTCATAATAATTACCCGTCATAAGTTTTTTGTGGGGCCCACCCAAATTTTTTAGCCTAAGGGCCCATTTTAAGGCCTTAATCCGGCCCTGGTAGCACCTTCAAAGAAAATAAATGGAACGGTCAGATTTCCAGGAGAGGGTAAGTACCTCCTCTTCCCGGGTCTGGTTCGTTTGCCGGACGATTACTTCACCGAAGGGTCACTTGAGCGAAAATCACTTCACCGAAGGGTCACTTGAGCGAAAATCACTTCACCGAAAAGATTGTTTCACCGAAAGATCACTTGATCGAAACGTTCATTTCACCGAAGGGTCACATGATCTAAAGGTACATTTCACCGAAGGGTCACTTGACCGAAAAGTTCATTTCATCGAAAACTGGATTTCTATTACATAGGATCTGTTGAAATGTGATGGCAGTTCGGAAGAGATACCACCGAAACGTTAGGGGATCATATTCAAACAGCACTTTTGATTTCTCCGTGTCGCAAAGAATCAATCTTAAGGCACTAAGCCTGGGTTTAGAACTTTTAGCATATTTTAATCATCTATGCTCATAGTTATAACGGTTACATACCAAGTAAAGTTAATAATGTTGCACCTTTACTGAGATACAAAGAATCAATTTTAAAGCCTCGATTTAGGTCTTTTAAATAATTTTAAGCATCTGTGCTCAGGTATATGTAAGAAATTAAGTGAATGATTTTGCTCTTTTACTCAGACCTAAAATATTAATTAAAAAGCTGCAATCATGGAGCTTTTTAGCAAATTTTAGTCTGTCGTGCTCATATTCATAGGGTTTATATGACAAGTCGAGTGAGTAATGTTGCAGATTTACTCAGACACAAAGAAGTAATTTTAAGGCACTAACAAAATCTGATAAAAGGCCTATAACTGGGCCTAGTGCCTAAAAATTAACGTTTTGTGTTTGAGTAATAGTGGAACATTAATAATTTGACTTCCTATGTAAACCGTATGAATGTGAGGTCGGAGGTTAAAATTTGTTTATAAGGCTAAGGTCTAGGCCCTTAGAATAAGTATTTTCGGCCTGAGTAAAAATTTAATATTATTAACTTGACTTGTTTTGTAAACTTTATGCATGAGTACGGGAGATTAAAATTTGTTAAAACTGCCCAGATCCAGGCCTCCTAGTGTTAAAATTAACATTTTGTGCTTGAGTAAAATAGCAACATATTTTCCTTGTAATTTTATATATCACTTATGAATATGAGCATCGATGGTTAAACTTTGCTAAAAAGGCTGTTATCTAGGCCTAGGGCAAAAAAAAAGTGTTTTGTGATTGAGTTAAAGGTGAACATTATTGACTTGATTTGCTATGTAACGGTATGAACAGGAGCTCGGAGGATTAAAATTTGCCAAAAAAGGCCCACATCAATGCCTTATAATTAATGTTATATTTCAAAAGACCTACCGGCGGAAAGGTACCGTAGAAATCAAAAGTGCAAGTTTTATACAATGCCCTAAACATTCGGTAGTCAGTTTTTTAAACCCGCAAAACACTTCAGCAAATCTCTAACAAAATACTAACTTTTCGATAAACTGACCCTTCGGTAAAATGATCTTTCAATCAAATGAACTTTTAGGAGAAGTAATCCTTCAGTGAAATGTAGTATCCTTCCGATCAAATGACCTTTCGATGAAACGAACTTTTATGTGAAGAGATCTTTCGGTGAAATGAAATTTTCGATCAAATGAACCTTCCTGAAACGTACCTTTCGATCAAGTGATTTTCGGCCAAGTGATTTTCGGTTAAGTGATCTTTCGATCAAGTGATTTTCGGCCAAGTGATTTTCGGTTAAGTGATCTTTCGATCAAGTGAACGATACTCCCCCTTCATTACAAGTAACCATGACCATGATAAATATTACGCCAATCATGCCATGGTAAATATTATAATTCTGAATCAAACAATAAATATTAACAATACTGAATAGAATGACTTGATTAAAGTTCCGCTTTTGCATTTTGAATAATACAGCATTTCGGCAGCTATGTAGGTTGTGCTTTTCTGGACATGCTTTAACGTTTTGTCCAAAAATGTAATAACTATATTGTAATCAGGGGCGTCGAGGAAATATGTTTTGACACGGAAGGCAAGAAATCAGGATATGCATATTCTGGTCAGACCGTAAAACTTATTGTGCTTTTGTAAAACAGGACGAGATGACGTCATTTGAACATACTACAGAAACAACGATTATATCGATAAAATCTCAATTAATGTAAATCTTGAATTTTATATCTATATTATATGTTTTTTCCGATGTTATACGTTTAACTCATAATTTAAACGATGTTAAGCTGTGTTGATTGAACACCTCCACAGTAGTATGAATTCCACAAGAACCGCAGCCTCTTGTGGAATTCATACTAACATTACAAAGTTCCAAACGACATAATTATAAAAATGTATCTCATTCCTTTCTCCCTCTCCCCGTCTATTCTCTTTTTTTTTTTTTAAGAAAGAGTGATTTTATTATACTTAAATGAAATAGAAAATGATTTTGCTCTTTATATAAAATACAATACCTTTCAGAAATTTCTGAGTAACTGTTTTTTAATAAAGCCGATTCGTGAAACTTTTTGTTCTCATACTGGCCACGAGTAGAGTTTAACCCGCGTCTCAGGAATGGCAAATAATATTCGAAGTTCGTCATGATTAATAATTAAAATCACAAATAATAATTTGTTTTACCAGAAGAAATTTTAAATGGCATGAGATAAATGAAATCCAAATATTAATCCGATTTCTCATTACTGACATAACTAAAAAGGAAAATAATTGAGTGGGGAATGTGATGTTTCGCTTCTGCACGCAAATTGAGGGGGCAAATGTGATGCTTCGCTCCTGCACGCAAATGAGTGCTCCCTCCCCGTCCCCCGTGTCCCCGTGTTCCCGACGTTGCTGATCATACTCTACATTTCTCGTCCATAAAAGAAATACCCGAATGCTCTAGCACTTTTCCCTTTTTAATATTGCCTGGTAGTAAAGACTATATATAATAATTATTTCGGAAACCTTACCTTTGGCATTTCCACCTTGCGCCAAAGCTATTCCACACAGCCAATGAAGAAGAACGAAAAAGAAACACCGAAACATCCTGTTGAAGAACATTTTAAGACACCACACAGACACGTACGATGGCTCACAAATCCTCGAGCATTTTCCCAGCCACAAAGTTTGAGTTAACAGCAGCACTTCCCATTCGTCATTATCATGATCGAGAAATCCCCTGGGTTTCTGAAGACTCCAGCCAAGCAGCTGATCCCAAGAATGGATCGGCAGCGGCCATGTTCAAGTGGTCAAGCCGGCGTAGACATCGGCAGGTAACTTGCTCACTGCCGCTCAGTTTCTGTAGTGAATGTGTGAAGAAGAAGTTTGTGTTCCAAGGGGTTGCACGAGAATGAACAGAGCGTGAATTTCGTCCCTCCCTCCCACCCGTTCCGTCCATCCATCCATCCTCTCATCCACTGTTCATGGAGCTGAGGAACAAATGAACGCGCGCCGAAGAACTGGTTTCGACCCTGACATCATCACCAGCATGGCCTCGGGTTATGATGTTATGGGGAGCAAGTTGAATGTCCCAAAACACACACAGCAACTTTCCAGATGGTAGAAGCAGTCATGTGTTTTCTTACTAAATCACCAGTCTCTTCTTTATAATTTTAAGTATAATTTCTAATCCTGTCTCAGACACAGACCGTTTCTGCTTCAGACTGTAGCGGATTTGGGGGCACAGTGTTGCACTGAGAGAGTTTTTTCTGGGGGAGGGGGAGGCAATTAGAAAATGCGAGGGGGCTAAAACTTTTTGACTCATTATATACATATAATCACAATTTTATTTATATAAATAAATATTAATACATATAAAAAATTTAAATAGAGTAAAAAATTGTATTATGCTTTTATTCGCAAATGCAGATTCCAAGAAATCAACACATACAAGTGATTAAAAATGTAAAAATTTTATACCTTTGCTTTAATTCATTAATGGACTACGGATCTCACCATGGACTGGTGTAAAATATTGAGGACGCTAGTAAAGGTAAGGCTGTGCTGGAGAAAATCCCCCCAAGGCATCCGGAGTGGTAAAAAATATCCTCGCCTTACTACAAGCATGTTTCTGATTATTAAGGAATAACTACCGTGTCACCTGAAAACGTATGGTGTAAGCCATTCCCCTGCCATTTGGTTTCAGCCCCTTTAGATTGCTTGATTAGCAAATAGTAGTAAAAATTCCAAAAACTAATTAACCGTTTCGATGCCAGTTTGAGGTGCCTCGATTTTTTTTTTTTGTCACATAGTGTGAATCACCACCGCTAGAACACCCCCCCTTATTATGGGAGTAATTTCTAATAATTTTCTATTGTTAAAAATTAGGTAGCAAATATTTCGTTGTATTGGAAGCAGTAACGTCATGTTAGCTACACTGAAGCTTAACCGTATCCATGGAAAGTCGGCATCCAAAAGACTGAAATAAAACTGAATGCCAGCTTCCAAAATATGATGATGTATTGCAGTGCAAACATCTCTACTCTGTGGAATCAGGTTTTTATTGCGGAAGTAGTCCGAGTTGTCAATGCTTGAAAAATTTCCTCTTCACCGAGGACTGTTTAATGTTTTGTTGAAGGATGATAGAAATTTCAGATTGAAGTCCATATGGATGGGTTTTTTTTATTATTATAATATTTTCCCCCATTTTCTTATTTTTTTTAATTAATTTCTCTAAAGATTATATTCAGTTATAAACGAACACAATTAGAGTAAAATAAGGGGAGATCGTCCGAAAACCTACCGGGGGCATTCAAAGATTTTCGGGGGCTAAGCCCCCTCCCCGAGAAGATGCCTGAATACATCAATGGCTGTTGCCACGGCAGCCGCCCCCATCCCCCTCAGGGGCGGATTCACAGGGAAGCCAACGAAGCCCAGGCGGGGAGCCCCGCGATGCTGGAGATCCTCAAAAATAATGATTTATATTTTTTTCATTTTTTTTTTTTTTAATTTTGCTTCTAAAAAAAGAGAAAAGTCATAGAGCGAGGAATAAAGTCGTCGAGCTGAGCTTGGGGAGGTTTGGGGGCATAATTCCGCCCGAAATCGAAGTACGTCATCTACAAGTATGAATTTGCTAGCTTAAATGCATGCTCGCTAAATATCGTTTTTAAAGTAATGTTACTTAATGCTACACTAAAAAAGAGCTTAGAAATGGGGTGTTGTTTCTGGCCAATTTTCTTAGAATGTAATGAACATTTAGCTCTTTAGTTCTGTGTTTTATATGACTGCCCAGGGGCGTACTAACAGCCCTTGCAACTCCCACAGTGCGGGAGGGCCGCCCTCGTGGTTAAAAGGGCCTCCAGCCTGTGCAGAAAGATTTTACAAATTTTTTTGTGGAAACTTCGTATGAAACTGTTTAAAGAAATAGCCAAGAGTTAAGGCAGCTTTGAATGAAGTGTTAAGAAGAAAAGCATTTTTTCCGCGTAAATATGTGAAACCTTTAGAAATTATTTTCGTTACTTTAGTTCATAAAAACTGGATGACGGTAAAACAGCTATTCAAAAGAATGTAGGACCCCTTGTAACAGCCCTTGCTGTTTGTTACAAGGGACCTCAAGTTCACAGCCCCTGAAATACTTTCTATGCATGTATGTTAACAAGAGAATGTGAAAAAAAAATCAATTTAATGAGGGGATTTTTTATGCCAATGAGTATAAGGTGTTATGTATTACAGTTGTTTGCACATAACTATGCATTCTTCCGAATATATTGAACTCAAAGATGTTCTTCGCGGGTGCGAAAAATTAGAGACCTGTGTCAGTTGTTTTTTTTTATAACAGAGTCAAACGATTTTTTATTTACTATGCACAAAACATTGTGGCATTGTGTTTTTTATATTCCAGAGTATATAATTTAAATAGTTTTACGTTTTTTGTGCTACTGTCCTTAATCGTTACTTAGTTATTTGATTACTTATGTTGTGACATTTCGTATAAATCGGAAAAGTTATTAGACACTGTCATACGGCAGTTGCATGTTTTGTGTGTGCAATCGTGAGGCATTTCAAAAAACACGCCTTAGTTCTTTAAAATAATAAATTTCGCACGATATGATTAACTCTGACGTAAGTATTTTGTAGTAATTTGTATCAGTAACCAGGGCAGTCATTTTAATTATAACGTACACATTTGTGTTTCACGCAATAAAGTGAAATAACTTTGATTTTACGAAACGTACTCGTAGGTTCCAAAGAATATGATTTATAAAAACGCCCGTGAAGCTTAGTAAATAATACTGAAGTTAAAATTTTGAGTAATTGAAAGCTGATGGATTTTCGCCGCAAAAAGGGCCTCGAAATTTTTTTTTTGGGGGGGGGGGGTGTCTCGAATTTTTTTTTTTGGCACGCTATTGTGACTTACCCCATCTGTCCCTTAAAATTCCTTTTCCCCCCATTAAGTTTAGTTTAACCGATTTATGTCTGGCGTCCTATATGTAGGACATTTTCAAAATGCTTCCCAATTTAAACACTAGACATCAAAAATAAATGGCGCCGGATATAACCGTACAGTTATTCACCAGGAGAAGCAAATCAGAGTACCCATTTTTATCAGAAAGTCACAACTAGATGTGAAAAATGTGACAAAGGACTCTGTGTGAAATGTTTCAAAGATTATCACACTGCATAAACGTAGTAGAAAACATGTTATGAATATTTGGCATCCTATATATAGAACACTCCCTAATGTTCAAAATTTTGAAAAAATAAATATCAATGTTTTGTTACCTTCAAGAAGGTGCAATAAGTGTAATGCATGGTGATTTCTACAAAAAAATCAATATTACCATTTTAGGCATAAATGGGTTAAAAGGTAATCTCAAGATTGTTATCGTACGAGTAAAGCAGAATTGGACATTTATGAGGCACAGGAGGCTGTCTGTAAGAGAACTAACTGTCAGTGACGTGGAATCTGACGATATGCAACAGCAGATTTGAGAAAACACAAATTTATCCGCACCCCCTCACTCCGGAGTAAGTTGCTCTCCCAACTAGGCTACACGGACGGAATATACCGCTGCAGATTTGTCGCCTTGACGCGTGTTTCACCATTGTTGTACGTTACATCATCTCCCTCTTAACGTTTTTTTTTTTTTTTTGAAGCGAAGTAGGAAATTTTCATTAATTTTAGATGATGTGTGGAACAAGCATCACACATGTTTCGAAGAACCCAAGGGCCAGTAGATCCATTGTTACCTTCGGGCGCCAAACTAAAAACACAAATTTGTCCGTGACGGAGATCGGACTTGCCTCCCCCTCACTCCGGAGTAAGCTGCTCTCCCAACTAAGCTACACGGACGGAATGTACCACTGCAGATTTGTCGTTTTGACACGTGATACACCCCTGCAGTACGTCACAGATCCCACATCGCATGTAACATAAATGTCAGTTAAAGCAGTACCATGAATTAACCTTACGTAACATGTTAAAATAGTGTGGTTCAGTGGTGATCTTTATAAAATTTCCGACTTTTCTTCCTTAGCAAAAAGACTTTCTACTTTTAACTTCGGCCATTTTCTCTCCTGTAGGGTATCACAAAAGCCCTCAGTGCTAAATTTCCTCTTGATAGCTATAATAGTTTTTGAGTTATGGCGACAACAAACCACACACACACACATAGAGACACCATCATGAAAATAGTCGAATCATATTCGGGAGAGCCAAAAATGGATATTTCTGTTGAAATCTGAAAGTCAATCTGTTTTTGCAGTTACAGTACTTTTTCACGCTTTCCAACCGTAGGTTGAAGAAGCGTATATACTCCAGCTTTGTTTGTCCGTCCGTCCGTCTGTCTGTCGGCACGATAACTCGCGTAAAAATGGTTCGATTTCGATGAAATTTTAGTATGTGGTAGGGGACCAACTGGGGACGAACCCTATTGAAAATAGACGAAATGGGGATCAAAGGTCACTTTATAGGAGCAGGATCCATTCTATTGCCTTTGTACGTCATAACTTGCGTAAATATGGTTCGATGTCGACGAAATGTTAGCATATTGTAGAGAACCACCTGGGAATGAACCCTATTGAAAATGGGTGAAGTGGGGTCAAAGATCACGGCATAAAAGCGGGATCCATTCCATTGCCCTTATGCGTCATAATTTTCGTAAGTATGGTTCGATGTCGATGAAATTTTAGTATATTGCAGGGCACTACCTGGGAATGAACTCTGATGGAAATGGGTGAAGTGGGGTCAAAGGTCAGGACATAGGAACGGAATGCATTCCATTGCCTTTATGCGTCATAACGTGCGTAAAAATGGTTCGATTTCGATGAAATTTTATTATGTGGCAGGGGACCACCTGGGGACGATCTTATGACGTCACAATCTCGCGTTTGCGTTGTTGGCGCGTGGTCACGCCATCTGTCGCATTACGTCACACATTGTGTGTGGATACTTATAAAGTTTTATGACGCCACACTCTTGCGAGCAGATGGTTGCGATTCCCATCTGCCTCAGTACGTCACGGATTGTTTGTGCGTATGTCCGTCCGCACGATAACTCGCGTAAAAATCGTTCGATTTCGATGAAATTTTAGTATGTGGAAGGGGATCACCTGGGAAGGAACCCTATTGAAAGTGAACAAAATGGGGTCAAAGGTTAGGACATAGGAGTGGGATCCATTCCACTGCTCTTATGCGTCATAACTAACGCAAAAACGGTTCGATTTCGATTAAATTTTTGTATCTGGTAGGAGACCACCTGGGGACAAACCCTATTGAAAATGGGCGAACTAGGGTCAAAGGTCAGGACATAGGAGCGGAATCACTTCCATCGCCATTATGCGTCATAACTTACGTAAAAATTCTTCGATTTGGATGAAATGTTAGTATGTTGTAAGGGACTACCTAGGGACGAATCCTACTGAAAATGGGCGAAATGGGATCAAAGGTTAGAACACAGGAACGGAATCTATTCCATAGCCCTTATGCATCATAACTTACGTAAAAATGCTTCCATTGCGACAAAACTTTATCATGTTATTTCGGAGGTATACTGAACCGGTTCTGTTAAATATAATCGAAATGTGATCAAAGGTCAGGGCACAGGACCGACATTTATTCCACAGCCATTTTCCTCATAACTTGAGTAATGATTTCTGGTATGTTGGAAAGCGTATTATAACCAATGCATTGCATGATTTTACTAACTTGTTTATGCATTAGTGGGAGAGAGTAAAAATGCGCGGGTTATATTTTAAGGATACCCGGTAAAGTGAGGGGCCCCAAAACCGATGCTGTGAGCAGGCCCCAGGTAACTCTAAATCTGCCACTGGGGAAGCCTACGAAGCCCAGGCACGGGTTCCCCAAAATAACCGTTTTTATTTATTTTTTCATTTTGCTTCAAATAGAAAAGAAGTAAAGTGAGAGATAAATTCACTGTTCTGGGTGTTGGGAGCCCGAACTCGAAATACGTCATTTTCAAGTATAAATTTACTAGCGTAAATGAAGGTTGACTAAAAATCGTTTTGAGAGTAATGCTTCTTAAAGCTATTCTACAACTGATCTCAGAAACAGGGGGTGTTATTTCTGGCTGATTTTCTTAGAATGGAATGAAAATATTGCTCTTTAATTCGATATTTATTATGAATGCCTATACAAATTGAGATGGCGCCCGCGTCTCCCAGATCCTCGGGTGCTATCCGGTGTTGGGAGCCCGAACTCGAAATACGTCATTTTCAAGTATAAATTTACTAGCGTAAATGAAGGTGACTAAAAATCATTTTGAGAGTAATGCTTCTTAAAGCTATTCTACAACTGATCTCAGAAACAGGGGGTGTTATTTCTGGCTGATTTTCTTAGAATGGAATGAAAATATTGCTCTTTAATTCGATATTTATTATGAATGCCTATACAAATTGAGATAGCGCCCGCGTCTCCCAGATCCTCGGGTGCTATCCGGAAGACGCGGATTCGATTCCCGCTCCAGGACGACCAAATTTTCAAGTTTTCGGGTATTATCTGACTTACCATCCTTGCCATATTTACATAAAAAAACCGAATTTTAATCTTCAAAATTTATATTGTATGGTGTAATCCCGAATTCCATTCATGATGAATGCCTATCTTCTTCTTAAAATTTATTTTTCTTCCTTCATTCGATTTTAAGATGCCATCACAAGACTGTTGCTATACAAGTTAAATGATATTGGTAAAGCTGGCTTTACGAAACAACCTAATGGATTTAATCCATTTTGGGTACTTTAGGGGAACTGTCAGGTGGGAGGAATCTAGGAGTGTAGTTCTAAATAAAAAAGTGCCTTAGCGGTGAACGGATTAAGAAAAACAAGCTGGGACGAATTCCGTCAAAAGTTTCAAAAGCCCTGTGAAATCGAATTTGTTGTTTTTATAAGTTCTAAGACTGACCTTGAAAGTAGTGGTTGGCGGCTGACACAAGTATTGCAAAGTATTGCATCATCCTTCACTTATATAACAGCCACGCCACGTTGGTGTGTCAGCATTTGAGACGGCGCCACAGTGACACCCCTTCTCAAATGCTGACCCCTAATTTCATTCACGAGGGGCGGTCAATAAGTTCTAAGACTGACCTTGAAAGTAGTGGTTGGCAGCAGACCCAAATATTGCAAAATATTGCATCATCCTTCAGTTATACAGTATAACAGCCACACCACGTCGCTGTGTCACCATTTGAGACGGCGCCACAGTGACACTCCTTCTCAAATGCCGACTCCCCCGGGGTACGAGGGACGTTCAATACGTTCTAAGCCTGACTTGAAGATAGTGGTTGACGGCTGGCACAAGTATTGCAAAGTATTGCAGCAACATTCAGTTATATAACAGCAACGTCAGCTCACTGTGTCAGCATTTGAGACGGCGCCACAGTAACACCCCTTCTCAAATGCCGACTTCCCCGGGGTACGAGGGACATTCAATTAGTTCTAAGCCTGACCTTGAAAGTAGTGGTTGACGGCTGACACAAATATTGCAAAGTATTGCATCATCTTTCAGTTATATAACAGCCACGCCGCATCGCTGTGTTAGCATTTGAGACGGCGCCACGGTATACTGAAGTCTATAAGGTGACAATGGATGAGCGACAGATGAAATTGCGGAACATAGTGGAGATTGGATTTTTGACGAAGGAAGGGGAAACGGCATTGTGTGTTCATGAACGGATGGTACCTGTGTACGTCGATGGTGCACCATCATATGCAACAGCCGAAAGATGGACTTCCCTCTTTAAACGGATTAGAGACTCGCAAAGGACGCTCAGTGGGGGTGACCACAAATGAAATTTGCCAGAAAGGGGATGACTTATGGTGATATAAAACCGGCTCGTGTCGTACAGATTGCTGTGGAACTGAAGTACCGGCAGTGTTTGGACCATTATGCATGACAGGTTAGGGATGTGAAATGTCTATGCGAGATGGGTTCCTCGAATGTTAACACCTGAGATGAAGAATGATCACCGACAGTGTTTGGATCATTTTGCATGAGAGGTTAGGGATGTCAAAGGTCTATGCCAGATGGGCTGCTCGAATTTTGACACCTGAGATGAAGATTGATCACCTGCAGTGTTTGGACCATTTTGCATGAGAGGTTATGGATGTCAAAGGTCTGTACCAGATGGGCTCCTCAAATGTTGACACCTGAGATGAAGAATGATCACCGACAGTGTTTCGACCATTTTGCATGAGAGGTTAGGGATGTCAAAGGTCTATGCCAGATGGGCTCTTCGAATGTTGACACCTGAGATGAAGAATGATCACCGACAGTGTTTGGACCATTTTGCATGAGAGGTTAGCGATGTCAAATGTCTATGCTGGATGGGCTGCTCGAATGTTGACACCTGAGATGAAGAATGATCACCGGAAGTGTTTGGACTATTTTGCATGAGAGGTTAGGGATGTCAAAGGTCTATGCTGGATGGGTTCCCCGAATGTTGACACCTGAGACGAAGACTGATCGTGTTGAAGCAAGTAGGATTCAACTGGACCGCAATCCAGATGAGTTCTATTTCTGCATTTTGATTGGTGATGCGACCTGGCTTCATTCATCATTGGGACCCTGATACTAAACAAGAGAGCGTACTGTGGAAACATCATGGATCACCACCACCAAAATAGTTCAAAACACAATCATCTGTAGAAAAGATTATCGCCACCATTTTTTGAGATTCATAAGGGTTGCTTTTAATTGATTACTTGCCTCACAAAAAGACTAGAAATGCTGCAGGGAAGATTATAGCCACATTTTTTTGAGACTCAGAGGGTTGCTGTTAGTTGATTATTTGCCTCATAAAACGACTAGAAATACTGCAGGAAAGATTACGGCTACCATTTTTTGACACTCAGAAGGGTTGCTGTTAGTTGCTTACTTGCATCATAAAAAAGACCAGAAATGCTGGAGGGAAAATTATGGCCACGATTTTTTGGGACACACATGGGTTGCTGTTAATTGATTACTTGCCTCATAAAAAGGACTAGAAACGCTGCAGGGAAGATTATGGTCACCATTTTTGGGAACTCAGAGGGTTGTTGTTAATTGATTACTTGCATCATAAAAGAACTAGAAATGCTACAGGAAAGATTATGGCCACCATTTTTTGAGATTCAGAAGTGTTGCTGTAAATTGATTACTTGCCTCATAAAAGGATTATATGTAGATGTTTCAGGGAAGATTATGACCACCATTTTTTGGGACTCAGAGGGGTTGCTGTTAATTAATTACTTGCCTCATAAAAGGACTAGAAATGCTGCAGAGAATATTATGCCCACCATTTTTTTTGAGACTCAGAGGGGTTGTTGTTAGTTGATTACTTGCCTCATAAAAAGACCAGAAATGCTGCAGGGAAAATTATGGCCATCATTTTTGGGGACTCAGAGGGTTGCTGTTAATTGATTACTTGCTGCAGGGAAGACTATGGCCACCATTTTTTGAGATTCAGAAGTGTTGGTGTTAATTGTTTACTTGCCTCATGAAAGGATTATAGATGTTTCAGGGACGATTATGGCCACTAATTTTTGGGACTCAGAGGGGTTGCTGTTAATTGATTACTTGCCTCATAAAAGAACTAGAAATGTTGCAGAAAAGATTATGTCCACCATTTTTTTTTAGACTCAGAAGGGTTGCTGTTAATTGATTACTTGCCTCATAAAAAAACTAGAAATGCTGCAGGGAAGATTATGGCCATCAGTTTTTGAGATTCAGAAGGGTTGATGTTAATTGATTACTTGCCTCATAAAGGGACCAGGAATGCTGCAGGGAAGATTTAGACCACCATTTTTTGGGACTCAGATGGGTTGCTGTTAAATGATTACTTGTCTCACAAAAGGACTGTGAATGCTGCCTATTATGCCTTGCTATTGCATGAAGCCATGAAGAGTAAACGGCCAGGAAAATTATACGACTGGGTGTTCTGCTTCTTCAAGACAATGCTCCAATCCTCACTGCCGGTGTTTCCATGCAAGCTGTGACAGAATGTGGCTTCCAACTGCTCTCCCACCTACCGTACTCACCCGACCTCGTCCCTAGTGGCTTCTTCCTTATCCCAAATTTGAAAGAAGACGTGCCGGGTAGGCGTTTTGCGGATGATTCTGAACTGAAGGAGGCAACGAAGTGTTAGTTTGAGGAGAAAGATAAAAAAAAAATTTCGTGGCAAGGATTCGTGACCTCTAAGATGGATATAAGTATATCCAAGTCAAGGGAGACTATGTGGGAAAATTAAGGTGCGTTTTTGAAAAAAATATTTGTCTTTGAATGTTAGCCTCAGAACTTACTGAACGCCCTACGTAGATGTTACTGGTAAATCCCCCCCCCAATCAACCTCTGAATGTTCAGTTTGTGTAAAAGTTTTGTTATTCGTAAGTGTTTATCTTGAACCTCACTCTTTTACTCTTTTCAGCAAGTTGCTGGATCATACTGTGTAGCTAGATGAGGGGATATTTGCAATAATGTCTATATTTTAAACAAAATGAAGGTGGGTTAAACTTGCTCCATTTTTCTTTATCCCCTTACTCAGAATGTATTATTTTAAACAATCTGTTATTTGGTGAACTAGTTTATTGCCCGTCCTAGGACCGTTGTTTTTAAGCTTTGCACAATTATTAATATACAGGGTTACAAGGAAAGTCCTTGATCAGGTCAATATCTCACGAACTTTGACAGTTAGCGATTTACTTTTTGTGCAGTTGTATAGGAAACCCCCTATGGCACACACAATAACACAACGAAAGATCCCCTCGCCCCCTTTTCTTTTTTCTGGGGGTTGAGGGGGCTATCGCGACCCCCTTTGAAGATAGGTCAAAAAAAGTCAATTACAAACTTGTTCAGCGAGGCAAAATTATTACATAAATGTTTTTCTCCCATAACAAAAGATGGAAGGGAACCGGAATTGTGGCCCCAAAGAAATTACAACATCCGGAAGCAGCAACAGAGTATTTATACAAGAACTTATTACTTATCTAACCTGGTAAGTTCTAAGTAAATGAAAGCACAAAGGAAAAGTTTCCCTACAAACCTTATAAACAGCTCTTGTTCTGAAATAAAACGCAGTTCCTTGACATATTCAAAATCAGACTTTGATGCCCAATACAGTAAAAAATACACTGAGAGAAGGAGAAATAGCATAAAGTGGCGAAACACTCATCCAATAGGAAAACTTGTGCACATTTAATTGACTTGCGTACGTGGCAAAGCTTTCGACTTCCCGTCACTGGTTCACGAAGTGTTGGCATACCGACCACGCATATCATTTTTGTGGTCTCACGACGGAGCAGAAAGCACATTTGAAATCCATGCAAGAATATGCTTCGAATACAGCGACTGAGGTAGCTCTCCGCTTTTTTCGGATTTGGAGAGTCCCCTTCCATCTTTTGTTATGGGACAAAAACCTTTATGTACTATTTTTGCTTCGCTGAACAAGTTTGTAATTGAATTTTTTGCCCTACCTTCAGAGGGGAACGCATAGCCCTTTAACCCCCCAGTAGAGGAAAATGGAGACTTCTGGCACAGGGACAGCCCTCCATAGACTTAACATTAGCTGCCCACGAGGCTGCCCACGAGGCTGCCCACGAGGCTATCCACGAGGCTGTCCACGAGGCTGCCCCTGGCTGCCCACGAGACTGTCCCAGCTGTCCCCGAGTCAGATTTTTTGTCACGTGGTCGTCCCCATGATGTACTGCCCCCTAGCGGTGCTTCTTGGAACTTTCAATGGAACTTTTGAGGGATGGCAACGACCGAGAGGGAATGGGGGTGGATATAGGGGGATGTCAACTCGATGTGCTGTCCCCGAGTCAGAATTTTTGTCACGCGATCGTCCCCATGATGTGCTGCCCCCTAGCGGTGCTTCTTGGAACTTTCAATGGATCTTTTGAGGGATGGCAACGACCGAGAGGGAATGGGGGTGGATAGAGGGGGATGTCAACTCGATGTGCTGCCCCTGGCGGTGCTTCTTGGAACTTTCGATGGATCTTTGATTTTGAGGGATGGCAACAACCGAGTGGGTCCGTTGGGATTTTTTGTATTTATTCCAGTGGTTTTCAAGCGAGATTTTTCCTCCTCTTCGATGTTATTTTTCCCCGGAGGAAATTTTTACGTAACGATGCTGGGGAATTTTCTTTCCAATTTAGTAAAAATGCTCTAATGGTCTTAGCAAGGTCCTAACTCACAATGATTTGGTTTCAAAAAATTGGTCAGGTGGTCTCATGTACTACGTATTCACTCTATTTTTTTTTTAATTACTTTTACATTATTTCTTCATGGTTTTTTTTTTTTTATATATATTTTGTATGTTTTGAGGGAGTTTTTTCGTGTAGATGTAATGAATTTTCTTGGGAACTTTTCTTTTTCATACATTTCATTTTATTTCAAACCATGAGACGGGAAAATGCTTCTTTAGAAACGATTTCGTTCCTGTTCGCAGTAACTATTGGACTTTGACAAAATTTTTGTGAAATCAAGCGGAAATGTAGACATGTTAATTCTGAGTCTTTCGTCCTTCCAATATTTTTTTTCTAGTCGTAATGTTTTCATGTACTATGTATTCCCACTCTTTTCTTTTTTATAACTTTTACGTTATTTCTTCATGAATTTTTTATATATTTTGTATGTTTTGAGGGAGTTTTTTCGTGTAGATGTAATGAATTTTCTTGGGAACTTTTCTTTTTCATACATTTAATTTTATTTCAGACCATGAGACGAGGAAATGCTTCTTCAGAAACTATTTCGTTCCTGTTCGCAGTAACTATTGGACTTTGACAAAATTTTTGGGAAATCAAGCGGAAATGTAGACATGTTAATTCTGAGTCTTTCGCCCTTCCAATATTTTTTTTTCTAGTCGTAATGTTTTCATGTACTATGTTTTCCTGCTCTTTTCTTTTTTATAACTTTTACGTTATTTCATCATGAATTTTTTATATTTTTTGTATGTTTTGCGGGAGTTTTTTCGTGTAGATGTAATGAATTTTCTGGGGAACTTTTCTTTTTCCTTTATTTAATTTTATTACAGATCATGAGACGAGGAAATGCTTCTTTAGAAACGATTTCGTTCCTGTTCGCAGTAATTATTGGACTTTGTCATTTTTTTTTTTTTTTTTTTGTTAAATGACTTCATGCTAATTCTGAGTCTTTCGCCTTTGCAATATTATTTTCTCGTAATTTTTTCGTGTGTTCAAGAACTCTACAGGTCTTTCACAGTTAAAATTCTGATGAAACAATATTTTCTTACTTTATTTCGCATATCATTATAGCTTACCAATTTCGCTATTTTACTTCATCTTTTTTTTTTTTTTGAAATTTCGTAAAACTTTTCAGTATGTCAGTAATTGTTTTCTTACTTGGTCAAACTTGTGACTCCATTTATTTGGACTCTTTTTTTTTTCCATTTCATTTCAACAAAACGATTATTTTAGATGTAGCAAGTCATCAGATTTTTGTTTCCTTATATAGCATATTTTCAAACTTGCTTAAAAATATTCCTCAAAGCTTTGCATGTAATCAAATATGCATTTTTTTTATTCTTTCCTAGTTTGCTATACTTTTCGTGGACTGTCCCAAGAAAGCATTCATTGTCAAGACATACAATCTAAAACCTTTTTTCTTACGATAAAATTTGTATTCTTTGGGCTGTATATTTTTTCTGTCTCGTCCGAAAAATCATTCATTCTAGAGGCAAAGCTAGTGATTCCGTTCATCCCATAAACATTATTTTTTTTTAACGTTTTATTAACTCATCAGAAAAGCAGTTATTCCCCACCCCCATAGCGAAAATAAAGAAATTCTTACTTCTTTTCCATACATATCGACTCAATCTATTTCTTTTCGAAATGCTGGTCATGACATTTCAACTAAAATTTCCTACTTTCACCAAAAACCATATTCTTAAACGAGCTATTTTTTTTTTTTTTACTTTATTTCATGTATAACTAAATTTTTATTGTTTCCTCACTTCATCAAAATTAATAAGAACTTCCCCAATCTCATTCCTTTCCCTCATTTAGTTCGCTTTAAATTGAGATGTTTCAAAACTTCGCATATATTTCTTCCACTAAATGTCCAGTTCTCCCGTATCGATCCCATCATTTTTAACTTCTGTGCCTGCCGCATTTTTCTTTAGACGTTTAGTTTCATTGACCTTTTCTTTCGTTTCAATTAGGTTTTCATTATCGTATTTTTTATTCATTGTCTCAGCAGAAAAAGCTTTCATTCTGGAGACATTGCGACTAAGTCCATACTTCCTCTAAACATTTTTATTTCACGTTTTACTAATTCGTAAGAAAAGCAGATGTTTCCAAACTCTCATAGTGAAAATATCGTATTTCCCTTATTTTACTTATTATGTTTTTCCTTCTATTCAGTGTTGTATGATTCTTAAAACTTCGGTTTATTTTTATGAAACTTCTTTTTTTTTCTTAGTTTTTTTTTTTTTTTCTGATTCAACCTATCAATCTTTTCCTATCGATTTAATTGCTCTTATTTTTCCATTCGACTTTACTTTTGAACAGAAATGTGTCTAAAATCTTCAGATGTATTTTAGTCTCTAAGGCCGATTCTTCACTATTTCAAATAAAGTCATTGTAGGATTTTAGTGTAAATGCCCCTAAATCTTTAGAACTTCCTTTTCATAGTTAGATACTAATTCCTCGAGGTTTAAATTAAAACATGAAAGAAGAGTGTTCTTAAGCTCTATCCAGTGAAAGAAGAGTGTTTTTACGCTCTCTCCAGTGAACGAAGAGTGTTTTTACGCTTTCCCCAAGAAATTAACTTTGGAATCTCCCTTCTACCTGAAAATGACTATCTTGTGCGACTGTTTTCACACGTCTACTGCTTTGCTGGAAAACCTCATGACATGAAATCCCTTTGCTTGGTAGATTAAACTAAATTCTGGTTTTGAACTTTGATCGCAAACTCAAGCTTGCAAAAGCATAGTTTTCTGAGCGAACTTAAACTGTTTAAGATGACAAAAATTTAAAACTGGTGACTCAATGGGACAGAGCGTTTGAACTTTGCCGTTCATTCAAGATTTAAGAGATCAGTCGTGAGCCACCACAAGGGAAATAAGCAGACCCTGATTTAGTCCACTGTTTCCAAGGAAGGTAGGAAGCTAGTGTTGTAATTCAAAAGCTCATAACTCAAGCCTCCCCAGGATTTAATTTCGGACGGGCGATTAGTCAGATGTCAATGCTTAGACATTGAAAAATTACTTCAGACAAATATTAACGAAGTCCATTAAATCTCTGTTGTCAGTACACGTATTTGTTTAATTTTGGGTAGAATGGATGACGATGTGAGATATCATTCGCCCTCCAATATTTTTCATGGAATTTTTTTTTATATATAAAACTTATATTTTTTATGTTTTCGGGAATCCTGTCTATGCATTATTTATTCAATTCTCATATTTTTCCTCTCTCCAATTTTAATCAATGTCGATTTTAACCGTTGCCCCCTTTCATGAGAGCGATTCCCCACTCAAAGGAATGCATAAGTCGAGATTTTCACCCTGTATTGGATTTCACTCAGAAAAAAGTGGGTCAGGATGGTGAAATTTTGAAATCTGAAATTTCTCTGTGCGGCGAACATTGGACTAAAGTGGATGATAAGAAATCTACTATGTTAAGAGTCATACAACAGACGTTTTTTCGATCCATTTCGTTTTCAGCTTTAATTAGGAAAGCATTGGAAAAAAAAATAATTTGACTTTGGAAACATTACAAACACCAAAAGAAGAATTTCTGTGGAATGAAGGCTCTTTTCTGCTTGAAGAAACTCTTGGGGACACAGTGTATGACATGGTGGATATGAACGGATTGGAAATCTCCGACAACGACAATCAAATAAACATGGTCAAAGTTATTTTACAACTGGATTTTGAGAAAATATCTTAACAGTATCGGGAAGAACTTCCTCGGAATTGAAATACTAAAGTAGACGAGGCATTTCTGGACTCAGTTGATCTTAGTTATTACGTGTGAGAAATTTTAAGAAAAAAGGGAATATTGAAATCGTACACTGTGTTTTCTTTATGTGAAGAACAAAGTATTCTATAGTTTACTGGGTTTTTTTTTTTTTTTTTCAAAAGCGGTTTTAATTCCGAGATGAATTCTTTCAGGGTGTCTGATTAAATTCTTTCGCTTTCCGTATTCCTTTTGTGGAAAATTCAACCATGAAGAATTTCTTACCGAATACATTTTAGTTTTATTCTCTCTGGATATGAAAATTAATTATAATGAAGTCCTTTCGTTTTTCTCTAAGAATTTACCTGAAAATAAGCTTTGTCTGATTAGAGTCGATAGAATGTTCGTTGAGAGATGAACAGATAAGGAAACAGTCACCGTGAAGCGCTGACGCATGGTGACACACCAACACGTGTTGTGATAAGGGTCATGCATTAGTCACAGTATGCAAAGGAAACGCTTAGTGAATGTTAGTTCTGTTCTAAGTTTAAATAAAGTAAGAAGTCTTCAAGTCTTTCAAATTCTGTTTCAGGATTTTTCACTTAACAACAGGAGTTGTATTAACCAAAAAGCAGTGTAAGAAACTTCAAATTATTTTGGATGGCGTGTGGGATAGCATCCTGGAATTGTTAATGGGTTCAGAATTCCAGAAAATCGTGCTCGGAGAATCCCGAAAGTTTCAAAATACATCGATTGAGGAGTGTGAACTTAGACACATATGTAGACGGCGCGAATGCATTTCTGAAGTACTTCCACCTATTCAGATGCATCCTCCATGCCTAACTACTGAGTGGAACAGGAAAGCGATTTCAAGTTTCGTGAACGCTGTGGCCTTGTTGAATCCTAAGGAAGTAGCTCAAGCTTTTATGAACATATGTGGAAAAGTGAAGATTTCAGAAGAGTTCCTCTCTACAATCAGGGGAAAACAACTACTTGGAGAAGTAATGATTTCGATTATATAAATTCAGAATTTTTTTTAAATGGGCAAGGTAGAAGGTGGGTTTGTGAATATTTATTATTTATTGAAATATTAAGCGTAAATATTTTTTTAGTTTTAAGACATAAATTTAGAGAGTAATTATTATTTTTTAAATTAAATTTTAAGTGATTTTTTTTTTTTTGAAATGGGTCAAAATTTAAGCTTTCAAGCTTTTTAAAGTAAAAGGGAGAATGTAAACTTCTTTTTGAAATGTTTAAAACAGTAACAGAATGAATGCCATTGATTTAATGGGGGACTAGTGCTTTTTTTGCTAGACTTTTCTTAAGGATATTTGGGAATTGTTATTCAAAAGGGGTCTAAGGTTTTCCATTAGGCAACCAATTGAGGCGGAATTCCGACTGGTCTGAGAGCAATGCTTTACAGTATTGAGTCGAAACCAGAGTACACGGCTTATTTTCGGGGAGTTTGAAATGTTTCAAACTGACTCGCTTCATTTTTTGGGTTGAAAAAGAAGAAGCGCTCTCACTGAAGACCCCGCTAGCCTGGAAAAACTAAACAGTCTGTGTTTTATAACAAATTCTTTCCTTAGACATTTTTCCAAATTTCACCCTCATCTATTTCCAACTTTCAGGAACTTGCTGTGACTGTTTTCACTGCATTCTGTTTTCTACCTGAATCGTTTTCAACTGAATCGAAAATAGACCTTTTAAAATATTTTTCTTGAACGAAAACGTGCTTCTTAAATTTCATAGTTCCCCATGTTATTCAATGGGAATTTCACTGTTTTTACTGAAACGTATTTCATCAAAACCGTCCCTAAGAAAATATGAAGTGTTCCATTTTTAGCCCTATAAGGGAATGTACTTTTCCGAAACGAACATTATCTGTTTTCAACTTTTGTGAAACGCACCTTATCAGTTTTCAGCTTTTCCTAAAACGATCTTTCAATCAAAATTTAAACCCTTCTCAATATGAACTTAGGAATGCATTTAAGAGAGAGAGAGAGAGAGAGAGAGAGAGAGAGAGAGAGAGAGAGAGAGAGAATCAACTCAAAAGAATGATACTTTATGAAAAATAGATTAAGAAAAGAAGTTTTAAGTTACATAGGGAAAAACAAGAAACGAACGACGATATGAAGTAGAAAAGAATAAAGTTTACATGATGAAATACTGAATTTGATGCGAAAAGAGCCACTTAATGTTTTGAACATGGGAAACTTGTTTCAGGAAAAAAAATTCTTATTCTTATGATTTCTTTAAGAAAACTGACATTTTCAGTACCTTTATGCTTTTCTATGAAAGTTTTTCTCAAAGGACTCGATAAAGTTGATCTCAAGTCTTTGAAGTGAATGGGAAGAAAAATAACATGTCTATGTGTAATGAGAAAATGAAAGAATATCCTTGAGACGGCGTGAAGTGAATTGAACATCAAGCAGTTGTATGATGTTTTACTATCGTATATGTACATACATTTTGGGAAAATATCTTCTAAAATTAGAGGGAAAAATATATGAATATTAAAAAGAAAAAACCTAAACAAAAACAGCTCCTTAGATTTACAAAGAGAGTATTTGAAGTAGAAAGAGTGATTTAATGCTTTGAATAGGAATTTCTTGTTTCATTGAAGGGATTCTTATTTTGGAATTTTTTTTAAAAAGAGAAACTATCTTTTTCAGAAAATTTCTGGTGGAGTCGAACTTGGACATTTAACAAAATTCTTGGGTATATAGGAATTTGAAGAAAGTTTATGGAATGAAACATGAAGAGAAAGAAATTGGTTGAAAGACTTAACATTCAAACTTCGTCAATTTATTTGGTTCCTCATACAATTCTGTGGAAATTTTACGTTTTTGGGAGAACTCGTTTTTTTTTTTTTTTTCAAAATCAACCCTTTAGAAGTTTTTAAGATAGAAAAAATATTGACTAAGGGAAATCTTAAGTAATACAAATTCTGACTTGAAGCACTTTTAAGTAAGAAAATATTTGTCTGAAGTAATTTTTCAATGTCTAAGCATTGACATCTGACTAATCGCCCGTCCGAAATTAAATCCTGGGGAGGCTTGAGTTATGAGCTTTTGAATTACAACACTAGCTTCCTACCTTCCTTGGAAACAGTGGACTAAATCAGGGTCTGCTTATTTCCCTTGTAGTGGCTCACGACTGATCTCTTAAATCTTGAATGAACGGCAAAGTTCAAACGCTCTGTCCCATTGAGTCACCAGTTTTAAATTTTTGTCATCTTAAACAGTTTAAGTTCGCTCAGAAAACTATGCTTTTGCAAGCTTGAGTTTGCGTTCAAAGTTCAAAACCAGAATTTAGTTTAATCTACCAAGCAAAGGGATTTCATGTCATGAGGTTTTCCAGCAAAGCAGTAGACGTGTGAAAACAGTCGCACAAGATAGTCATTTTCAGGTAGAAGGGAGATTCCAAAGTTAATTTCTTGGGGGAAAGCGTAAAAACACTCTTCGTTCACTGGAGAGAGCGTAAAAACACTCTTCTTTCACTGGATAGAGCTTAAGAACACTCTTCTTTCATGTTTTAATTTAAACCTCGAGGAATTAGTATCTAACTATGAAAAGGAAGTTCTAAAGATTTAGGGGCATTTACACTAAAATCCTACAATGACTTTATTTGAAATAGTGAAGAATCGGCCTTAGAGACTAAAATACATCTGAAGATTTTAGACACATTTCTGTTCAAAAGTAAAGTCGAATGGAAAAATAAGAGCAATTAAATCGATAGGAAAAGATTGATAGGTTGAATCAGAAAAAAAAAAAAAAAACTAAGAAAAAAAAGAAGTTTCATAAAAATAAACCGAAGTTTTAAGAATCATACAACACTGAATAGAAGGAAAAACATAATAAGTAAAATAAGGGAAATACGATATTTTCACTATGAGAGTTTGGAAACATCTGCTTTTCTTACGAATTAGTAAAACGTGAAATAAAAATGTTTAGAGGAAGTATGGACTTAGTCGCAATGTCTCCAGAATGAAAGCTTTTTCTGCTGAGACAATGAATAAAAAATACGATAATGAAAACCTAATTGAAACGAAAGAAAAGGTCAATGAAACTAAACGTCTAAAGAAAAAATGCGGCAGGCACAGAAGTTAAAAATGATGGGATCGATACGGGAGAACTGGACATTTAGTGGAAGAAATATATGCGAAGTTTTGAAACATCTCAATTTAAAGCGAACTAAATGAGGGAAAGGAATGAGATTGGGGAAGTTCTTATTAATTTTGATGAAGTGAGGAAACAATAAAAATTTAGTTATACATGAAATAAAGTAAAAAAAAAAAAAAATAGCTCGTTTAAGAATATGGTTTTTGGTGAAAGTAGGAAATTTTAGTTGAAATGTCATGACCAGCATTTCGAAAAGAAATAGATTGAGTCGATATGTATGGAAAAGAAGTAAGAATTTCTTTATTTTCGCTATGGGGGTGGGGAATAACTGCTTTTCTGATGAGTTAATAAAACGTTAAAAAAAATAATGTTTATGGGATGAACGGAATCACTAGCTTTGCCTCTAGAATGAATGATTTTTCGGACGAGACAGAAAAAATATACAGCCCAAAGAATACAAATTTTATCGTAAGAAAAAAGGTTTTAGATTGTATGTCTTGACAATGAATGCTTTCTTGGGACAGTCCACGAAAAGTATAGCAAACTAGGAAAGAATAAAAAAAATGCATATTTGATTACATGCAAAGCTTTGAGGAATATTTTTAAGCAAGTTTGAAAATATGCTATATAAGGAAACAAAAATCTGATGACTTGCTACATCTAAAATAATCGTTTTGTTGAAATGAAATGGAAAAAAAAAAAAAGAGTCCAAATAAATGGAGTCACAAGTTTGACCAAGTAAGAAAACAATTACTGACATACTGAAAAGTTTTACGAAATTTCAAAAAAAAAAAAAAGATGAAGTAAAATAGCGAAATTGGTAAGCTATAATGATATGCGAAATAAAGTAAGAAAATATTGTTTCATCAGAATTTTAACTGTGAAAGACCTGTAGAGTTCTTGAACACACGAAAAAATTACGAGAAAATAATATTGCAAAGGCGAAAGACTCAGAATTAGCATGAAGTCATTTAACAAAAAAAAAAAAAAAAAATGACAAAGTCCAATAATTACTGCGAACAGGAACGAAATCGTTTCTAAAGAAGCATTTCCTCGTCTCATGATCTGTAATAAAATTAAATAAAGGAAAAAGAAAAGTTCCCCAGAAAATTCATTACATCTACACGAAAAAACTCTCGCAAAACATACAAAAAATATAAAAAATTCATGATGAAATAACGTAAAAGTTATAAAAAAGAAAAGAGCAGGAAAACATAGTACATGAAAACATTACGACTAGAAAAAAAAAATATTGGAAGGGCGAAAGACTCAGAATTAACATGTCTACATTTCCGCTTGATTTCCCAAAAATTTTGTCAAAGTCCAATAGTTACTGCGAACAGGAACGAAATAGTTTCTGAAGAAGCATTTCCTCGTCTCATGGTCTGAAATAAAATTAAATGTATGAAAAAGAAAAGTTCCCAAGAAAATTCATTACATCTACACGAAAAAACTCCCTCAAAACATACAAAATATATAAAAAATTCATGAAGAAATAACGTAAAAGTTATAAAAAAGAAAAGAGTGGGAATACATAGTACATGAAAACATTACGACTAGAAAAAAAAATATTGGAAGGGCGAAAGACTCAGAATTAACATGTCTACATTTCCGCTTGATTTCACAAAAATTTTGTCAAAGTCCAATAGTTACTGCGAACAGGAACGAAATCGTTTCTAAAGAAGCATTTCCCCGTCTCATGGTTTGAAATAAAATGAAATGTATGAAAAAGAAAAGTTCCCAAGAAAATTCATTACATCTACACGAAAAAACTCCCTCAAAACATACAAAATATATATAAAAAAAAAAACCATGAAGAAATAATGTAAAAGTAATTAAAAAAAAAAATAGAGTGAATACGTAGTACATGAGACCACCTGACCAATTTTTTGAAACCAAATCATTGTGAGTTAGGACCTTGCTAAGACCATTAGAGCATTTTTACTAAATTGGAAAGAAAATTCCCCAGCATCGTTACGTAAAAATTTCCTCCGGGGAAAAATAACATCGAAGAGGAGGAAAAATCTCGCTTGAAAACCACTGGAATAAATACAAAAAATCCCAACGGACCCACTCGGTTGTTGCCATCCCTCAAAATCAAAGATCCATCGAAAGTTCCAAGAAGCACCGCCAGGGGCAGCACATCGAGTTGACATCCCCCTCTATCCACCCCCATTCCCTCTCGGTCGTTGCCATCCCTCAAAAGATCCATTGAAAGTTCCAAGAAGCACCGCTAGGGGGCAGCACATCATGGGGACGATCGCGTGACAAAAATTCTGACTCGGGGACAGCTGGGACAGTCTCGTGGGCAGCCAGGGGCAGCCTCGTGGACAGCCTCGTGGATAGCCTCGTGGGCAGCCTCGTGGGCAGCTAATGTTAAGTCTATGGAGGGCTGTCCCTGTGCCAGAAGTCTCCATTTTCCTCTACTCCCCCCCCAAGGGGGAAAGGGGATATTTCGTAGTGTTATTGTGTGCGCCATAGGGGGTTTCCTATACAACTGCACAAGAAGTAAATCGCTAACTGCCATGGTTCGTGAGACATTGGCCTGATCATGGAATTTTTTTCTTGTAACCCTGTATAGGGGATGTTTCCCGTCCTAAGACGGGATGAAATTTTTTATTGAAGCAGATTGAAAACAAATCAGATAGACTCCGGCTTTTTGTAAGGAAATATAGTAAAAACTTATATAGTAAGAACTCATTCATGTTAGAACTAAAAATTAAATGCTATTTATTTTCATTTTTAAGAAGACCTCGCGGTAAATAATATTCTGTGTAAAAAATATTCGTTGTTGTTTAACAATTGTCCTTCTAGTCCAGTTGTTTTCGTGTAAACTTACCTTAATAACTTTTGCTTTGGTTTTTCGCGTCATATAACTTTTCCCCCGGCACATTTGTTATTCTGTTCACGGATTGTCCTATTCGATGGTTAGTTTGCAACGAAGCTTTTTGTACAAAATAATGCGACAACTGGCATTACGAATCGGAACTATCTAAATTATCGACAATGCGCTGTTGGGGCGACATCTGTTTTTAGATGCAATTTTTCTCACTTTGACATCTCAAAATTTCAGTTTTTATTGTAGGTTAGAGCGTATAGATAGATCGATATTTTGCAAAACGTATAATATAATCAGCACTAAACTCTGAAAGTTAGTTAAATTAAAAAAGTAAAAAATAATTAAAGCGTACAAATTAATATCGGAATTGTGCTAAATTAAATTAATATACAGACTCAACTTGCTGTGATATTAAGATTTCAATTCGAATTTTGTAGATTGGATAAATAGAACTGAAGTCATTGATAATCCAATGTTTTTTAATTATCACGCGATCACTTTGACATTAGATCGCGTGCTACTGTATAGCACGCAATCACTTTGACATCTCGGGAACACACGCAAATTGATCGACACGTTATGGCGCAACAATGCAGACGTTGCGGTGACGTCAAGCGTTCCAGACAAATCTGGCTCTTTATATTATTAATAACGCTGATTCCTTTTTATGAAATTACTCTGCAATTTTCTTCCTTTTTGTGAAATTATGAAATTACTCTTCAATGCGAAGAAAATGAAATAAAGCACGACATAATACCTACGTAGCAGAACAAACGTCGCAGACAGTCGTTTGAGTACTTGCGTGTTGCCACAGAGGAAGTCGTTTGTCTTGCTGACTTTATTTTATTTTCCGACATTTCTCCTTGATTTTACGTATCATGCCAAAGCGGTGAGCTTAGTTTGGATTTCTGCCACCGGATTAAAGCAGATGGTGCTGCAAGTACTGAATGACGTCAGAACGTTGAGGACAGATGTAGCCTATTATATAGGTTTTATTAAGATGTGTTCCATTTTTCGAAGTTCAGTATGCGACATATACTAAAGGACGCATTTCTAATCATTCATTAGAGTAAGAGAATTAAGGTGACATAACTGAAACGTGTTCTTACATATTGTCTCTGTATGTCGTCACTTATACTGTATTCCCTCTTTCCCCCTCTCTATTTCGATGCTGAGATGTTGCTAAATTTCCCACTCGGCTGGCGTGATTCAAATGCACGTGCATACATACTTATAAAGGTGGCATGCATGCCCACATGCCCCATTACACACGCTCAATTGTAAGTTTTCAATATTTTGTTTTAACATGCACATACAGTAATATCACAAATCTGTCTACTCAGACCAAACGAAAATACTCTTCCTTGGAAACAGTTAAAAGTCGTTAGCTGTTTTCCAAACAAATTTCACGTAGTAATTAAACACTCTTATGCTTCAGTTCTGTGATTGTTAATAAAATACTTTTTTCTGGGTTAGGAGGGATTAAAGTCTCCCATCAGAGCCCATTTAAGAGGGGGGATGTGAAGTTTGCAACCCCGGGCCCAGCATTTGCAAGCGGCCTCAAAATTATGCAGAATGCTTGAAGAATTGACAGAGTTCTATAGTTTTTTTGTTTGTTTTTTTCAGATAGCACAGCAAAAAATGTAAGAAACTGTCTTGCAAAAAAAAAATTCTATCTCTTTCCGCTTTTTTAGGAAGAGTCTGCAAAAAGTATAGTCGTCCCCGTTACATCCTCAAATCTCTCGAAAGCATTAAATATATTTTTTTTTATTGGAGGTTTAACGACTACCGTGAGCAACTCAATGGGCTATAAGCAGTTGCCAGTCCCTAATTTAGGGCCACTGGTTCCAGGGAAGGGAGAGAGCCAGTGCCCTAAGACAAACACAACATCCATGCCTCACTGGGAGTTGAACCCGGACCCCTTTCGGACGAATGATCAGAAGCCATTGCTTAGACCACTGCGCCACCGAGGAGGCTCATTAAAGATTTTTTTTATACATATTTAATTGGAGGAAATTTTCATGCATTAATAATTCGTTTGAGTCGTGATATTTGCATCATATTATTTCGCCCGCTACTTTGATATAATTTCAACAAGTTGAACCCTGGTGGGTGGGGATTAAAGCAGAACTGAATTTGTATCCATTTTTTAACCATGCATTTTTACGTTTCCTTGCTAATACTGATTCTAGGCCGTGTTACCCTGAGCCACAAAACATCCGTTGTGTGTTGAATGGGCACTTTAAGCCGTCGGAATCGTCGTATTGGACGCACCGTTACCAATAAGGGCATCTGTTCATGCCCTTGTTTGCCGCCACGGTGGTGCAGTGGTCTAAGCGATGGCCTCTGATCATTCGTCCGAAAGGGTACCGAGTTCGAATCCCGGTGAGGCATGGATGTCTTACGAAACTAGCTCTCTCCCTTTCCTGAAACCAGTGACCCTAAATTAGAGACTGGCGACTGCTTGTAGCGCATTGAGTTGCTCACGATGGTCGTTAAACATCCAATAAAAAAAAAAAAAAAATCCCTTGTTCTCTCTCCCTGGAAGTACTCGTTGTGACGTCATAATCTGGCACTCCCAACTATGTCCACTCGCACTTTCAATTTGGCATTCCTACTTCTCACTTGTATATCGTCTGTCGTATCTGAGCCTTTTGGAGGTGTTTGGCCATAACTCACCACGCTGCCCAAGCGGGTTGGTGACAAAATGACTCTACAACTTAAATCTTGGCCCTCAGTCTCCGGCAGCTGGAATGTACCTGGCCAAGGCAGCGGCCAGTGCGACATGAAGGCAGAGGGTGCTAAGAATCCCCGGAGGACCGCACTAGGCTGCCATTTGATGCTGACCTTGGCTACCTACAACGGACGCTCCCTATCTTCTGATTCAAGGCTTCTTGAATTGGAAGAGGAACTACAAAGGATCAAGTGGGACATCGTCGGGCTAAGTGAGGTAAGGAGAAAAGGAGAAGATCTCATTGAACTGAAAAGTGGACATCTCTTCTATTATCGTGGGACAGATACTGGCAGAACTAGTGGTGTTGGATTTATAATAAACAAGAAACTGAAGGATAAAGTGGTAGAAGTTGAAAGTTCCTCTGACAGAGCTGCACGACTCGTTATCCAACTATCGAGAAGATACCAGGCTCAGATTATTCAAACTTATGCACCCACCACAAGTCATCCTGAAGAAGAAATTGAAGAATTTTATAAGGAAATTCGTCGTCTAAATAATAAAGGTAAGCAGCACTTGAAGATAATTATGGGAGATTTCAATGCAAAAATAGGGCACCGGCAACAGAATGAAACTTCAGTAGGTAAATTCGGTCACGGCAACAGAAACCAGCGTGGAAATACTCTCGTTGAGTTTGCAGAGGCAGAAGGATTTTTCATCTTGAATTCCTTTTTCAAGAAAAAGCCACACAGGAAATGGACATGGAGACATCTAATTGGGACGACAAGTGAAATTGATTTTATTATGTGTAACAAAAAATTCGTCATCGAAGACTGCAGTGTGCTAAACAAGTTCAACACAGGTAGTGACCATAGATTGGTGAGATGTAAGATGCACCTCAACATTAAACTGGAACGTGGCAAGCTCATAAGACAAACAAAATGTATTGACATAACCAACCTTAAAAAACACCATAATACTTTCAAGTTGGAACTGAAGAACAGATTCTCTGCTTTAGAAGGCCTAACATCGGAAGAAGTGGATATTTCGGAAGTTAACAGAAAAGTAACCAAAGCTCTTATGGAAACAGCAACAAAATTAGCTGGGTCTAAGAACAAGTTGCATGTAAACAAATTATCAGGAAAAACGAAAATGTTGATGCAAAAAAGAAGAGAGATGAGGACAACTAAAGAAGATGTGACTTCCAAAGTGGAATATATAGAGCTATGCAAGACAGCACGAGAAAGTATCACTGAAGACGTAAGGAAATTCAACTGTTACACGGCACTAGCAGTGTTCCTGCCGAGTCGGCCGGTAACGGTGCTTGGGACCTGAAGTACAATTTAGTTGGCCGCGGCACCAGGTGAGAATCTCAGGTGCACTGCTGCACTCAAAGATTCACACCAGAACATAAAAAATGAAAAGTTGAAGAATGACCCGAAGCATGAGGCTTGGGTGAATCCACCGTGTGAACAAAATAACAACAACAAATAAAAAAATAAAATAAACTAAAAAAACGATACTTTGGGATCAGAGTTGTGATGAGGTTCACCCGCAATCACCAATTTGTGACTGAGTGTAGTGGTCCGGATCTTACTCCGGTACATTCAATCCCCAACCAGCCAGTACAACACTCACTTTCGCAAATAACACATGTTTCTCAAATACACAACACAGCATTTAATAACGTTCTGCGAGATTTGAACAGATACGGCGCTCTCTAGGCGCATAGACAATTGCCTCTCATATGTGGGCAGCATACGGTGTCACACTTTACTGTCGGAAGACGCAGCCGACTGAGTCTCCACCGGACTATCTGAACAAGAGATACTACTCGTTTACACACTAAATAGAGCTGCAGGTGATATTCATATACAATTGCTTAGAGAATAAAAAAATTATATGCAAACGATCACATTAAAAATACTCGCGACACAAAATACACAAGCACGTTAATTTGCGGTATAAGATTATAGGTGCGAAATACTGCCAAAGTTAATTAACTAAATCTAATAAGCATGCACATGCAGATCCCTTCTCCGCTAGCTTTGGCCCTGAACCAAAGTTAAAAGAAACTGTCCCGCCCAGCGGAATTTGTGGCCACACCTTCTCCCTTATTCATGTAAAAAAAGTAATCAGGAAATGGGCCCTGTAAGAAATTGAAATCTGTATGTGCAGGTATTTCCTCTGAGGTTCAGTCACTCAGCATTACTGCATCTATGTCCATGCAGCTTTGGGTGTCGGGATGGCACAAGTTCGCAGATGTGCGAAGAAAGAAAAAGGAAATATTCATCTACTTACAGTTACGTGACTTTGCTGTGCAAATCCGTTGTGCATCACATAATATCACACGACAAAAAAAACACACACACACACACACAGACACTTGCACCATGTGGCAGCACCGATGATTCAACACTTCACTTTGACGCTTGATGTAAATGAAGCACACAATTAAAAATGGTAATATCACGCCGCACTTTGTTGCAATGATTAGAGTGCACACTGATCTATTCTCGTGACGATTTGAAGGTGGCCGTTAAGCAAAATAGGCCCTCTCACATCTGATGTTGCGGTTTCCAAGATTGATTTTCTGTGTTCCTGGGAAATGATTTTTGTTGTCGTGAAGAAATAATTGTGAACGTCGACTGCTGGGAGAGTGGGACACATTCAATTCCGCTGCTGCTATAGTTGATTCCGTCCGTCGCTACCTTCCGTCCTTTTTGACCGTTCATTCCCAATTCAGTCAGTTCCTTTCCGTTAGCAAACCATCTACCCTGCCTGAGTACGCAGTTCAAATATGCCACTCGCAGGTTTTGTTTCCATTTTTTTTTATCGAGTTGCGACCGCCAGCCCTGAGATTAATTTTCTCGGCCGAGCGAAATCAGACGTGCTTTTACCTTAAGCGTATATCGGCAACTCAACATTTCACCTGTATATTTGTTAGGTATCGAAGCCACCGCTCTTACGCTCATATTTTTCTTTCGCCATGTTTTTTATCCCGTCGCACTTACACGTAGTGGCTTCGCTGCTTACGTGACCACACACACGCACACATGGGGCCTCGCTTCGCCCCGTAAGACAAGCGCATCTCTTCACTTCCTCCACAGTAGGGGATGAATGGGGGTGACGATTCCACACTGCAGTGGTTGGCATCCGAACCCGACTTTGCATGGCTTCGCTTCTCATTGGAATGACCACTGTCCACTCGCAGACTTCTTAATTCCCCTGTAACTTGGCTTTCATTAGTCCAAACAGTCGCTGATTTCCATTACGCTCCAGCCTAGAAATTTCTTCGTTATCACGCGGATTTAGGCATTCTGCTGTCTTTGTGGCAAACTGGCATCTCCAGCTGCCTCGAGTTGTCTCCATTTCTTACCAAATGCGGGGAGGTTTGCTGCTTCATTTTTCCCAATTCATTTTTTGCAGATCCAAGGCATCCAGCCTTTCACATCGGAGAGCGCACAGACAACTAAACTTTCTTCCTTATTTTCACGCTAAGTACGAAATCTTATTTTTCTGCACGGACCCCACAGAGAGCAATTGTTCTCGAAAATGCCCCAAACAATCGACGAATTTACGATTATTCGCTAAACCTTTTGTCCCCATCTTCATTCATTTACTCAAGTGGACCCCTCTTCGAAATGTACCTCTTTTCCTTTCCGTGTTGCTTAGGCTTCCTGTCAGCTGCGCCCTGATATTTATGACCTAACAGAGCTATTCTGAGACCACCCAGCCAGAGAGAGAATTCTTCGCCTCTTTTCTTTCCAAACCCCCAGATAAAACTTTATCTGCTGTTTACACTTTTAAACTCCAATCAAGCCTCGAACATAATTAATACTTAATTAATTTCACGCATCAACCACGCCCATTAATTACTAAATTAATGGCGGGGGTGGGTCGTAACATCGGCCCCTAATCAAGAAATCCAGAAGTCCTCTTCTGGGCCTATCGCTTTGCTCTTATCAATTTCCAGAGCAACCATTGAGTGCTACCTTTTCCCACAGGTAGAAACAATTCAAAATGGCAAAAATATTGCGTTTCTTGCCTTCAAGAGCATTGGAGCGACTTCCCAACTATCCCGCAATTTTGTTAATTAATTTTAGAGAACATCCGAAAGAAAAAACAACGTAAATGAGAAATAAATAAAAAAACTGAACTGTAAAAGAACATGTGAGCCTGCCGAACTGTGATTCCTAGCTGCCTCATATCATACGCGACATGGCGGACAAATTTTAGAGGTTTCTTCAGGTTTTAGGATGGGGGGGTGTTCACTGTAACATTCCATCCCCCCATGAAAGAAAAAAAGGGATGACTGGATGAAGTTTATTCATCCAATCATTCTATATTTTTTTTAAACTGTAAACACTCGACCCTTTCCCCACCGTCGCAAGGTACCTAATTCCGGATTTAAGTGCCCTGAGAGCGGAAGGAAAGTTTAAGGATTTCATCGCACGTTCATTGCTGCCCGTCGAGATAGGCGGAAAGAAAATTTAAATATGAGGCATAGCTTCGAGAATCCACGAGTTCCACAGATCTCTCACGTTCGATGCTCCTACACCCGCTTTTATCTACGCTCGATGCCAAATTCTTGCGTTCCACTGTCTTCGAGTTCCTTCTCAACATCGTAGATAATCGTGGTGTCACAGTCTTCCTGGGGATCCACTATAATCTCGACTGCTCCCCGTCTGTCAGTGTGTGGCATGGTGTTACTCGCCCTTAACACCCGCCCGTAATCATTCCTTGGTCTCAGCGACGCCCGCGAAATGATTGGAGGACTTTTGACCTGGCTTCCCTGCACTCGTAAGGCATCCACAATCATGCGGGTTCGCGCTGCAAAGGGTTCGGTTTCAGCCCTCAGCTCACCGCTATCAGATAGAAATTCCGCAGATCTCTCCCGAAATTTAGATTTTGCAATCGCGAGTTTAGTTTGCTCACTCCATCTACCCACCATCGCTACACTTTCGACATCCTGAAAAAGTGTTTGGCACGATACAGCGGATCAGTGCCTGTAAATAGCTTCAACATGTTTATCCATCCCGCTATTTGCTCACCGTAAACCATAGGTGCGGCTAAAGCTGTTTGTCTCAGCTGTGATGTACCCGCTGTACTTGTAACAGGTGTACTCTCTTCCGGAACAATTGCAGCCCCAGCGCTCACATGTTCTCCGTCAGAGTGACCACCAGAATCATCTGAATCCACGTGACTCGCAGATGACGATTTCTTTGTGTTAGCCATTTTTTATTTTTTTTACCCACTAAAATTATGGCAGTTCTTAGAAAACAGCTTCAGGCTTACTTAATGCTAAATTATACAAAATTTGCACCGAACAAAATTAAATAAAAATAGTAATGGCAGTCAATTCGCACTTATTTTACGAACATGAGTGTTGTTCCGCTAGCTGCAAAATATAGGTATCGATCCTGGGACAACGGCACCATTAATGTTACACGGCACTAGCAGTGTTCCTGCCGAGTCGGCCGGTAACGGTGCTTGGGACCTGAAGTACAATTTAGTTGGCCGCGGCACCAGGTGAGAATCTCAGGTGCACTGCTGCACTCAAAGATTCACACCAGAACATAAAAAATGAAAAGTTGAAGAATGACCCGAAGCATGAGGCTTGGGTGAATCCACCGTGTGAACAAAATAACAACAACAAATAAAAAAATAAAATAAACTAAAAAAACGATACTTTGGGATCAGAGTTGTGATGAGGTTCACCCGCAATCACCAATTTGTGACTGAGTGTAGTGGTCCGGATCTTACTCCGGTACATTCAATCCCCAACCAGCCAGTACAACACTCACTTTCGCAAATAACACATGTTTCTCAAATACACAACACAGCATTTAATAACGTTCTGCGAGATTTGAACAGATACGGCGCTCTCTAGGCGCATAGACAATTGCCTCTCATATGTGGGCAGCATACGGTGTCACACTTTACTGTCGGAAGACGCAGCCGACTGAGTCTCCACCGGACTATCTGAACAAGAGATACTACTCGTTTACACACTAAATAGAGCTGCAGGTGATATTCATATACAATTGCTTAGAGAATAAAAAAAATTATATGCAAACGATCACATTAAAAATACTCGCGACACAAAATACACAAGCACGTTAATTTGCGGTATAAGATTATAGGTGCGAAATACTGCCAAAGTTAATTAACTAAATCTAATAAGCATGCACATGCAGATCCCTTCTCCGCTAGCTTTGGCCCTGAACCAAAGTTAAAAGAAACTGTCCCGCCCAGCGGAATTTGTGGCCACACCTTCTCCCTTATTCATGTAAAAAAAGTAATCAGGAAATGGGCCCTGTAAGAAATTGAAATCTGTATGTGCAGGTATTTCCTCTGAGGTTCAGTCACTCAGCATTACTGCATCTATGTCCATGCAGCTTTGGGTGTCGGGATGGCACAAGTTCGCAGATGTGCGAAGAAAGAAAAAGGAAATATTCATCTACTTACAGTTACGTGACTTTGCTGTGCAAATCCGTTGTGCATCACATAATATCACACGACAAAAAAAAAAACACACACACACACACAGACACTTGCACCATGTGGCAGCACCGATGATTCAACACTTCACTTTGACGCTTGATGTAAATGAAGCACACAATTAAAAATGGTAATATCACGCCGCACTTTGTTGCAATGATTAGAGTGCACACTGATCTATTCTCGTGACGATTTGAAGGTGGCCGTTAAGCAAAATAGGCCCTCTCACATCTGATGTTGCGGTTTCCAAGATTGATTTTCTGTGTTCCTGGGAAATGATTTTTGTTGTCGTGAAGAAATAATTGTGAACGTCGACTGCTGGGAGAGTGGGACACATTCAATTCCGCTGCTGCTATAGTTGATTCCGTCCGTCGCTACCTTCCGTCCTTTTTGACCGTTCATTCCCAATTCAGTCAGTTCCTTTCCGTTAGCAAACCATCTACCCTGCCTGAGTACGCAGTTCAAATATGCCACTCGCAGGTTTTGTTTCCATTTTTTTTATCGAGTTGCGACCGCCAGCCCTGAGATTAATTTTCTCGGCCGAGCGAAATCAGACGTGCTTTTACCTTAAGCGTATATCGGCAACTCAACATTTCACCTGTATATTTGTTAGGTATCGAAGCCACCGCTCTTACGCTCATATTTTTCTTTCGCCATGTTTTTTATCCCGTCGCACTTACACGTAGTGGCTTCGCTGCTTACGTGACCACACACACGCACACATGGGGCCTCGCTTCGCCCCGTAAGACAAGCGCATCTCTTCACTTCCTCCACAGTAGGGGATGAATGGGGGTGACGATTCCACACTGCAGTGGTTGGCATCCGAACCCGACTTTGCATGGCTTCGCTTCTCATTGGAATGACCACTGTCCACTCGCAGACTTCTTAATTCCCCTGTAACTTGGCTTTCATTAGTCCAAACAGTCGCTGATTTCCATTACGCTCCAGCCTAGAAATTTCTTCGTTATCACGCGGATTTAGGCATTCTGCTGTCTTTGTGGCAAACTGGCATCTCCAGCTGCCTCGAGTTGTCTCCATTTCTTACCAAATGCGGGGAGGTTTGCTGCTTCATTTTTCCCAATTCATTTTTTGCAGATCCAAGGCATCCAGCCTTTCACATCGGAGAGCGCACAGACAACTAAACTTTCTTCCTTATTTTCACGCTAAGTGCGAAATCTTATTTTTCTGCACGGACCCCACAGAGAGCAATTGTTCTCGAAAATGCCCCAAACAATCGACGAATTTACGATTATTCGCTAAACCTTTTGTCCCCATCTTCATTCATTTACTCAAGTGGACCCCTCTTCGAAATGTACCTCTTTTCCTTTCCGTGTTGCTTAGGCTTCCTGTCAGCTGCGCCCTGATATTTATGACCTAACAGAGCTATTCTGAGACCACCCAGCCAGAGAGAGAATTCTTCGCCTCTTTTCTTTCCAAACCCCCAGATAAAACTTTATCTGCTGTTTACACTTTTAAACTCCAATCAAGCCTCGAACATAATTAATACTTAATTAATTTCACGCATCAACCACGCCCATTAATTACTAAATTAATGGCGGGGGTGGGTCGTAACATCGGCCCCTAATCAAGAAATCCAGAAGTCCTCTTCTGGGCCTATCGCTTTGCTCTTATCAATTTCCAGAGCAACCATTGAGTGCTACCTTTTCCCACAGGTAGAAACAATTCAAAATGGCAAAAATATTGCGTTTCTTGCCTTCAAGAGCATTGGAGCGACTTCCCAACTATCCCGCAATTTTGTTAATTAATTTTAGAGAACATCCGAAAGAAAAAACAACGTAAATGAGAAATAAATAAAAAAACTGAACTGTAAAAGAACATGTGAGCCTGCCGAACTGTGATTCCTAGCTGCCTCATATCATACGCGACATGGCGGACAAATTTTAGAGGTTTCTTCAGGTTTTAGGATGGGGGGTGTTCACTGTAACATTCCATCCCCCCATGAAAGAAAAAAGGGATGACTGGATGAAGTTTATTCATCCAATCATTCTATATTTTTTTTAAACTGTAAACACTCGACCCTTTCCCACCGTCGCAAGGTACCTAATTCCGGATTTAAGTGCCCTGAGAGCGGAAGGAAAGTTTAAGGATTTCATCGCACGTTCATTGCTGCCCGTCGAGATAGGCGGAAAGAAAATTTAAATATGAGGCATAGCTTCGAGAATCCACGAGTTCCACAGATCTCTCACGTTCGATGCTCCTACACCCGCTTTTATCTACGCTCGATGCCAAATTCTTGCGTTCCACTGTCTTCGAGTTCCTTCTCAACATCGTAGATAATCGTGGTGTCACAGTCTTCCTGGGGATCCACTATAATCTCGACTGCTCCCCGTCTGTCAGTGTGTGGCATGGTGTTACTCGCCCTTAACACCCGCCCGTAATCATTCCTTGGTCTCAGCGACGCCCGCGAAATGATTGGAGGACTTTTGACCTGGCTTCCCTGCACTCGTAAGGCATCCACAATCATGCGGGTTCGCGCTGCAAAGGGTTCGGTTTCAGCCCTCAGCTCACCGCTATCAGATAGAAATTCCGCAGATCTCTCCCGAAATTTAGATTTTGCAATCGCGAGTTTAGTTTGCTCACTCCATCTACCCACCATCGCTACACTTTCGACATCCTGAAAAAGTGTTTGGCACGATACAGCGGATCAGTGCCTGTAAATAGCTTCAACATGTTTATCCATCCCGCTATTTGCTCACCGTAAACCATAGGTGCGGCTAAAGCTGTTTGTCTCAGCTGTGATGTACCCGCTGTACTTGTAACAGGTGTACTCTCTTCCGGAACAATTGCAGCCCCAGCGCTCACATGTTCTCCGTCAGAGTGACCACCAGAATCATCTGAATCCACGTGACTCGCAGATGACGATTTCTTTGTGTTAGCCATTTTTTATTTTTTTACCCACTAAAATTATGGCAGTTCTTAGAAAACAGCTTCAGGCTTACTTAATGCTAAATTATACAAAATTTGCACCGAACAAAATTAAATAAAAATAGTAATGGCAGTCAATTCGCACTTATTTTACGAACATGAGTGTTGTTCCGCTAGCTGCAAAATATAGGTATCGATCCTGGGACAACGGCACCATTAATGTTACACGGCACTAGCAGTGTTCCTGCCGAGTCGGCCGGTAACGGTGCTTGGGACCTGAAGTACAATTTAGTTGGCCGCGGCACCAGGTGAGAATCTCAGGTGCACTGCTGCACTCAAAGATTCACACCAGAACATAAAAAATGAAAAGTTGAAGAATGACCCGAAGCATGAGGCTTGGGTAAATCCACCGTGTGAACAAAATAACAACAACAAATAAAAAAATAAAATAAACTAAAAAAACGATACTTTGGGATCAGAGTTGTGATGAGGTTCACCCGCAATCACCAATTTGTGACTGAGTGTAGTGGTCCGGATCTTACTCCGGTACATTCAATCCCCAACCAGCCAGTACAACACTCACTTTCGCAAATAACACATGTTTCTCAAATACACAACACAGCATTTAATAACGTTCTGCGAGATATGAACAGATACGGCGCTCTCTAGGCGCATAGACAATTGCCTCTCATATGTGGGCAGCATACGGTGTCACACTTTACTGTCGGAAGACGCAGCCGACTGAGTCTCCACCGGACTATCTGAACAAGAGATACTACTCGTTTACACACTAAATAGAGCTGCAGGTCATATTCATATACAATTGCTTAGAGAATAAAAAAAAATTATATGCAAACGATCACATTAAAAATACTCGCGACACAAAATACACAAGCACGTTAATTTGCGGTATAAGATTATAGGTGCGAAATACTGCCAAAGTTAATTAACTAAATCTAATAAGCATGCACATGCAGATCCCTTCTCCGCTAGCTTTGGCCCTGAACCAAAGTTAAAAGAAACTGTCCCGCCCAGCGGAATTTGTGGCCACACCTTCTCCCTTATTCATGTAAAAAAAGTAATCAGGAAATGGGCCCTGTAAGAAATTGAAATCTGTATGTGCAGGTATTTCCTCTGAGGTTCAGTCACTCAGCATTACTGCATCTATGTCCATGCAGCTTTGGGTGTCGGGATGGCACAAGTTCGCAGATGTGCGAAGAAAGAAAAAGGAAATATTTATCTACTTACAGTTACGTGACTTTGCTGTGCAAATCCGTTGTGCATCACATAATATCACACGACAAAAAAAAAACACACACACACAGACACTTGCACCATGTGGCAGCACCGATGATTCAACACTTCACTTTGACGCTTGATGTAAATGAAGCACACAATTAAAAATGGTAATATCACGCCGCACTTTGTTGCAATGATTAGAGTGCACACTGATCTATTGTCGTGACGATTTGAAGGTGGCCGTTAAGCAAAATAGGCCCTCTCACATCTGATGTTGCGGTTTCCAAGATTGATTTTCTGTGTTCCTGGGAAATGATTTTTGTTATCGTGAAGAAATAATTGTGAACGTCGACTGCTGGGAGAGTGGGACACATTCAATTCCGCTGCTGCTATAGTTGATTCCGTCCGTCGCTACCTTCCGTCCTTTTTGACCGTTCATTCCCAATTCAGTCAGTTCCTTTCCGTTAGCAAACCATCTACCCTGCCTGAGTACGCAGTTCAAATATGCCACTCGCCGGTTTTGTTTCCATTTTTTTTTATCGAGTTGCGACCGCCAGCCCTGAGATTAATTTTCTCGGCCGAGCGAAATCAGACGTGCTTTTACCTTAAGCGTATATCGGCAACTCAACATTTCACCTGTATATTTGTTAGGTATCGAAGCCACCGCTCTTACGCTCATATTTTTCTTTCGCCATGTTTTTTATCCCGTCGCACTTACACGTAGTGGCTTCGCTGCTTACGTGACCACACACACGCACACATGGGGCCTCGCTTCGCCCCGTAAGACAAGCGCATCTCTTCACTTCCTCCACAGTAGGGGATGAATGGGGGTGACGATTCCACACTGCAGTGGTTGGCATCCGAACCCGACTTTGCATGGCTTCGCTTCTCATTGGAATGACCACTGTCCACTCGCAGACTTCTTAATTCCCCTGTAACTTGGCTTTCATTAGTCCAAACAGTCGCTGATTTCCATTACGCTCCAGCCTAGAAATTTCTTCGTTATCACGCGGATTTAGGCATTCTGCTGTCTTTGTGGCAAACTGGCATCTCCAGCTGCCTCGAGTTGTCTCCATTTCTTACCAAATGCGGGGAGGTTTGCTGCTTCATTTTTCCCAATTCATTTTTTGCAGATCCAAGGCATCCAGCCTTTCACATCGGAGAGCGCACAGACAACTAAACTTTCTTCCTTATTTTCACGCTAAGTGCGAAATCTTATTTTTCTGCACGGACCCCACAGAGAGCAATTGTTCTCGAAAATGCCCCAAACAATCGACGAATTTACGATTATTCGCTAAACCTTTTGTCCCCATCTTCATTCATTTACTCAAGTGGACCCCTCTTCGAAATGTACCTCTTTTCCTTTCCGTGTTGCTTAGGCTTCCTGTCAGCTGCGCCCTGATATTTATGACCTAACAGAGCTATTCTGAGACCACCCAGCCAGAGAGAGAATTCTTCGCCTCTTTTCTTTCCAAACCCCCAGATAAAACTTTATCTGCTGTTTACACTTTTAAACTCCAATCAAGCCTCGAACATAATTAATACTTAATTAATTTCACGCATCAACCACGCCCATTAATTACTAAATTAATGGCGGGGGTGGGTCGTAACATCGGCCCCTAATCAAGAAATCCAGAAGTCCTCTTCTGGGCCTATCGCTTTGCTCTTATCAATTTCCAGAGCAACCATTGAGTGCTACCTTTTCCCACAGGTAGAAACAATTCAAAATGGCAAAAATATTGCGTTTCTTGCCTTCAAGAGCATTGGAGCGACTTCCCAACTATCCCGCAATTTTGTTAATTAATTTTAGAGAACATCCGAAAGAAAAAACAACGTAAATGAGAAATAAATAAAAAAAAACTGAACTGTAAAAGAACATGTGAGCCTGCCGAACTGTGATTCCTAGCTGCCTCATATCATACGCGACATGGCGGACAAATTTTAGAGGTTTCTTCAGGTTTTAGGATGGGGGGGGGGGTGTTCACTGTAACATTCCATCCCCCCATGAAAGAAAAAAAGGGATGACTGGATGAAGTTTATTCATCCAATCATTCTATATTTTTTTAAACTGTAAACACTCGACCCTTTCCCACCGTCGCAAGGTACCTAATTCCGGATTTAAGTGCCCTGAGAGCGGAAGGAAAGTTTAAGGATTTCATCGCACGTTCATTGCTGCCCGTCGAGATAGGCGGAAAGAAAATTTAAATATGAGGCATAGCTTCGAGAATCCACGAGTTCCACAGATCTCTCACGTTCGATGCTCCTACACCCGCTTTTATCTACGCTCGATGCCAAATTCTTGCGTTCCACTGTCTTCGAGTTCCTTCTCAACATCGTAGATAATCGTGGTGTCACAGTCTTCCTGGGGATCCACTATAATCTCGACTGCTCCCCGTCTGTCAGTGTGTGGCATGGTGTTACTCGCCCTTAATACCCGCCCGTAATCATCTCTTGGTCTCAGCGACGCCCGCGAAATGATTGGAGGACTTTTGACCTGGCTTCCCTGCACTCGTAAGGCATCCACAATCATGCGGGTTCGCGCTGCAAAGGGTTCGGTTTCAGCCCTCAGCTCATCGCTATCAGATAGAAATTCAGCAGATCTCTCCCGAAATTTAGATTTTGCAATCGCGAGTTTAGTTTGCTCACTCCATCTACCCACCATCGCTACACTTTCGACATCCTGAAAAAAGTGTTTGGCACGATACAGCGGATCAGTGCCTGTAAATAGCTTCAACATGTTTATCCATCCCGCTATTTTCTCACCGTAAACCATAGGTGCGGCTAAAGCTGTTTGTCTCAGCTGTGATGTACCCGCTGTACTTGTAACAGGTGTACTCTCTTCCGGAACAATTGCAGCCCCAGTGCTCACATGTTCTCCGTCAGAGTGACCACCAGAATCATCTGAATCCACGTGACTCGCAGATGACGATTTCTTTGTGTTAGCCATTTTTTATTTTTTTTTTTTTTACCCACTAAAATTATGGCAGTTCTTAGAAAACAGCTTCAGGCTTACTTAATGCTAAATTATACAAAATTTGCACCGAACAAAATTAAATAAAAATAGTAATGGCAGTCAATTCGCACTTATTTTACGAACATGAGTGTTGTTCCGCTAGCTGCAAAATATAGGTATCGATCCTGGGACAACGGCACCATTAATGTTACACGGCACTAGCAGTGTTCCTGCCGAGTCGGCCGGTAACGGTGCTTGGGACCTGAAGTACAATTTAGTTGGCCGCGGCACCAGGTGAGAATCTCAGGTGCACTGCTGCACTCAAAGATTCACACCAGAACATAAAAAATGAAAAGTTGAAGAATGACCCGAAGCATGAGGCTTGGGTAAATCCACCGTGTGAACAAAATAACAACAACAAATAAAAAAATAAAATAAACTAAAAAAACGATACTTTGGGATCAGAGTTGTGATGAGGTTCACCCGCAATCACCAATTTGTGACTGAGTGTAGTGGTCCGGATCTTACTCCGGTACATTCAATCCCCAACCAGCCAGCACAACACTCACTTTCGCAAATAACACATGTTTCTCAAATACACAACACAGCATTTAATAACGTTCTGCGAGATTTGAACAGATACGGCGCTCTCTAGGCGCATAGACAATTGCCTCTCATATGTGGGCAGCATACGGTGTCACACTTTACTGTCGGAAGACGCAGCCGACTGAGTCTCCACCGGACTATCTGAACAAGAGATACTACTCGTTTACACACTAAATAGAGCTGCAGGTCATATTCACATACAATTGCTTAGAGAATAAAAAAAAATTATATGCAAACGATCACATTAAAAATACTCGCGACACAAAATACACAAGCACGTTAATTTGCGGTATAAGATTATAGGTGCGAAATACTGCCAAAGTTAATTAACTAAATCTAATAAGCATGCACATGCAGATCCCTTCTCCGCTAGCTTTGGCCCTGAACCAAAGTTAAAAGAAACTGTCCCTCCCAGCGGAATTTGTGGCCACACCTTCTCCCTTATTCATGTAAAAAAAGTAATCAGGAAATGGGCCCTGTAAGAAATTGAAATCTGTATGTGCAGGTATTTCCTCTGAGGTTCAGTCACTCAGCATTACTGCATCTATGTCCATGCAGCTTTGGGTCTCGGGATGGCACAAGTTCGCAGATGTGCGAAGAAAGAAAAAGGAAATATTCATCTACTTACAGTTACGTGACTTTGCTGTGCAAATCCGTTGTGCATCACATAATATCACACGACAAAAAAAAACACACACACAGACACTTGCACCATGTGGCAGCACCGATGATTCAACACTTCACTTTGACGCTTGATGTAAATGAAGCACACAATTAAAAATGGTAATATCACGCCGCACTTTGTTGCAATGATTAGAGTGCACACTGATCTATTCTCGTGACGATTTGAAGGTGGCCGTTAAGCAAAATAGGCCCTCTCACATCTGATGTTGCGGTTTCCAAGATTGATTTTCTGTGTTCCTGGGAAATGATTTTTGTTGTCGTGAAGAAATAATTGTGAACGTCGACTGCTGGGAGAGTGGGACACATTCAATTCCGCTGCTGCTATAGTTGATTCCGTCCGTCGCTACCTTCCGTCCTTTTTGACCGTTCATTCCCAATTCAGTCAGTTCCTTTCCGTTAGCAAACCATCTACCCTGCCTGAGTACGCAGTTCAAATATGCCACTCGCAGGTTTTGTTTCCATTTTTTTTATCGAGTTGCGACCGCCAGCCCTGAGATTAATTTTCTCGGCCGAGCGAAATCAGACGTGCTTTTACCTTAAGCGTATATCGGCAACTCAACATTTCACCTGTATATTTGTTAGGTATCGAAGCCACCGCTCTTACGCTCATATTTTTCTTTCGCCATGTTTTTTATCCCGTCGCACTTACACGTAGTGGCTTCGCTGCTTACGTGACCACACACACGCACACATGGGGCCTCGCTTCGCCTCGTAAGACAAGCGCATCTCTTCACTTCCTCCACAGTAGGGGATGAATGGGGGTGACGATTCCACACTGCAGTGGTTGGCATCCGAACCCGACTTTGCATGGCTTCGCTTCTCATTGGAATGACCACTGTCCACTCGCAGACTTCTTAATTCCCCTGTAACTTGGCTTTCATTAGTCCAAACAGTCGCTGATTTCCATTACGCTCCAGCCTAGAAATTTCTTCGTTATCACGCGGATTTAGGCATTCTGCTGTCTTTGTGGCAAACTGGCATCTCCAGCTGCCTCGAGTTGTCTCCATTTCTTACCAAATGCGGGGAGGTTTGCTGCTTCATTTTTCCCAATTCATTTTTTGCAGATCGAAGGCATCCAGCCTTTCACATCGGAGAGCGCACAGACAACTAAACTTTCTTCCTTATTTTCACGCTAAGTGCGAAATCTTATTTTTCTGCACGGACCCCACAGAGAGCAATTGTTCTCGAAAATGCCCCAAACAATCGACGAATTTACGATTATTCGCTAAACCTTTTGTCCCCATCTTCATTCATTTACTCAAGTGGACCCCTCTTCGAAATGTACCTCTTTTCCTTTCCGTGTTGCTTAGGCTTCCTGTCAGCTGCGCCCTGATATTTATGACCTAACAGAGCTATTCTGAGACCACCCAGCCAGAGAGAGAATTCTTCGCCTCTTTTCTTTCCAAACCCCCAGATAAAACTTTATCTGCTGTTTACACTTTTAAACTCCAATCAAGCCTCGAACATAATTAATACTTAATTAATTTCACGCATCAACCACGCCCATTAATTACTAAATTAATGGCGGGGGTGGGTCGTAACATCGGCCCCTAATCAAGAAATCCAGAAGTCCTCTTCTGGGCCTATCGCTTTGCTCTTATCAATTTCCAGAGCAACCATTGAGTGCTACCTTTTCCCACAGGTAGAAACAATTCAAAATGGCAAAAATATTGCGTTTCTTGCCTTCAAGAGCATTGGAGCGACTTCCCAACTATCCCGCAATTTTGTTAATTAATTTTAGAGAACATCCGAAAGAAAAAACAACGTAAATGAGAAATAAATAAAAAAACTGAACTGTAAAAGAACATGTGAGCCTGCCGAACTGTGATTCCTAGCTGCCTCATATCATACGCGACATGGCGGACAAATTTTAGAGGTTTCTTCAGGTTTTAGGATGGGGGGGGGTGTTCACTGTAACATTCCATCCCCCCATGAAAGAAAAAAAAAGGGATGACTGGATGAAGTTTATTCATCCAATCATTCTATATTTTTTTTAAACTGTAAACACTCGACCCTTTCCCACCGTCGCAAGGTACCTAATTCCGGATTTAAGTGCCCTGAGAGCGGAAGGAAAGTTTAAGGATTTCATCGCACGTTCATTGCTGCCCGTCGAGATAGGCGGAAAGAAAATTTAAATATGAGGCATAGCTTCGAGAATCCACGAGTTCCACAGATCTCTCACGTTCGATGCTCCTACACCCGCTTTTATCTACGCTCGATGCCAAATTCTTGCGTTCCACTGTCTTCGAGTTCCTTCTCAACATCGTAGATAATCGTGGTGTCACAGTCTTCCTGGGGATCCACTATAATCTCGACTGCTCCCCGTCTGTCAGTGTGTGGCATGGTGTTACTCGCCCTTAACACCCGCCCGTAATCATTCCTTGGTCTCAGCGACGCCCGCGAAATGATTGGAGGACTTTTGACCTGGCTTCCCTGCACTCGTAAGGCATCCACAATCATGCGGGTTCGCGCTGCAAAGGGTTCGGTTTCAGCCCTCAGCTCACCGCTATCAGATAGAAATTCCGCAGATCTCTCCCGAAATTTAGATTTTGCAATCGCGAGTTTAGTTTGCTCACTCCATCTACCCACCATCGCTACACTTTCGACATCCTGAAAAAGTGTTTGGCACGATACAGCGGATCAGTGCCTGTAAATAGCTTCAACATGTTTATCCATCCCGCTATTTGCTCACCGTAAACCATAGGTGCGGCTAAAGCTGTTTGTCTCAGCTGTGATGTACCCGCTGTACTTGTAACAGGTGTACTCTCTTCCGGAACAATTGCAGCCCCAGCGCTCACATGTTCTCCGTCAGAGTGACCACCAGAATCATCTGAATCCACGTGACTCGCAGATGACGATTTCTTTGTGTTAGCCATTTTTTATTTTTTTTTTTTTACCCACTAAAATTATGGCAGTTCTTAGAAAACAGCTTCAGGCTTACTTAATGCTAAATTATACAAAATTTGCACCGAACAAAATTAAATAAAAATAGTAATGGCAGTCAATTCGCACTTATTTTACGAACATGAGTGTTGTTCCGCTAGCTGCAAAATATAGGTATCGATCCTGGGACAACGGCACCATTAATGTTACACGGCACTAGCAGTGTTCCTGCCGAGTCGGCCGGTAACGGTGCTTGGGACCTGAAGTACAATTTAGTTGGCCGCGGCACCAGGTGAGAATCTCAGGTGCACTGCTGCACTCAAAGATTCACACCAGAACATAAAAAATGAAAAGTTGAAGAATGACCCGAAGCATGAGGCTTGGGTGAATCCACCGTGTGAACAAAATAACAACAACAAATAAAAAAATAAAATAAACTAAAAAAACGATACTTTGGGATCAGAGTTGTGATGAGGTTCACCCGCAATCACCAATTTGTGACTGAGTGTAGTGGTCCGGATCTTACTCCGGTACATTCAATCCCCAACCAGCCAGTACAACACTCACTTTCGCAAATAACACATGTTTCTCAAATACACAACACAGCATTTAATAACGTTCTGCGAGATTTGAACAGATACGGCGCTCTCTAGGCGCATAGACAATTGCCTCTCATATGTGGGCAGCATACGGTGTCACACTTTACTGTCGGAAGACGCAGCCGACTGAGTCTCCACCGGACTATCTGAACAAGAGATACTACTCGTTTACACACTAAATAGAGCTGCAGGTGATATTCATATACAATTGCTTAGAGAATAAAAAAAAATTATATGCAAACGATCACATTAAAAATACTCGCGACACAAAATACACAAGCACGTTAATTTGCGGTATAAGATTATAGGTGCGAAATACTGCCAAAGTTAATTAACTAAATCTAATAAGCATGCACATGCAGATCCCTTTCTCCGCTAGCTTTGGCCCTGAACCAAAGTTAAAAGAAACTGTCCCGCCCAGCGGAATTTGTGGCCACACCTTCTCCCTTATTCATGTAAAAAAAGTAATCAGGAAATGGGCCCTGTAAGAAATTGAAATCTGTATGTGCAGGTATTTCCTCTGAGGTTCAGTCACTCAGCATTACTGCATCTATGTCCATGCAGCTTTGGGTGTCGGGATGGCACAAGTTCGCAGATGTGCGAAGAAAGAAAAAGGAAATATTCATCTACTTACAGTTACGTGACTTTGCTGTGCAAATCCGTTGTGCATCACATAATATCACACGACAAAAAAAAACACACACACACACAGACACTTGCACCATGTGGCAGCACCGATGATTCAACACTTCACTTTGACGCTTGATGTAAATGAAGCACACAATTAAAAATGGTAATATCACGCCGCACTTTGTTGCAATGATTAGAGTGCACACTGATCTATTCTCGTGACGATTTGAAGGTGGCCGTTAAGCAAAATAGGCCCTCTCACATCTGATGTTGCGGTTTCCAAGATTGATTTTCTGTGTTCCTGGGAAATGATTTTTGTTGTCGTGAAGAAATAATTGTGAACGTCGACTGCTGGGAGAGTGGGACACATTCAATTCCGCTGCTGCTATAGTTGATTCCGTCCGTCGCTACCTTCCGTCCTTTTTGACCGTTCATTCCCAATTCAGTCAGTTCCTTTCCGTTAGCAAACCATCTACCCTGCCTGAGTACGCAGTTCAAATATGCCACTCGCAGGTTTTGTTTCCATTTTTTTATCGAGTTGCGACCGCCAGCCCTGAGATTAATTTTCTCGGCCGAGCGAAATCAGACGTGCTTTTACCTTAAGCGTATATCGGCAACTCAACATTTCACCTGTATATTTGTTAGGTATCGAAGCCACCGCTCTTACGCTCATATTTTTCTTTCGCCATGTTTTTTATCCCGTCGCACTTACACGTAGTGGCTTCGCTGCTTACGTGACCACACACACGCACACATGGGGCCTCGCTTCGCCCCGTAAGACAAGCGCATCTCTTCACTTCCTCCACAGTAGGGGATGAATGGGGGTGACGATTCCACACTGCAGTGGTTGGCATCCGAACCCGACTTTGCATGGCTTCGCTTCTCATTGGAATGACCACTGTCCACTCGCAGACTTCTTAATTCCCCTGTAACTTGGCTTTCATTAGTCCAAACAGTCGCTGATTTCCATTACGCTCCAGCCTAGAAATTTCTTCGTTATCACGCGGATTTAGGCATTCTGCTGTCTTTGTGGCAAACTGGCATCTCCAGCTGCCTCGAGTTGTCTCCATTTCTTACCAAATGCGGGGAGGTTTGCTGCTTCATTTTTCCCAATTCATTTTTTGCAGATCCAAGGCATCCAGCCTTTCACATCGGAGAGCGCACAGACAACTAAACTTTCTTCCTTATTTTCACGCTAAGTGCGAAATCTTATTTTTCTGCACGGACCCCACAGAGAGCAATTGTTCTCGAAAATGCCCCAAACAATCGACGAATTTACGATTATTCGCTAAACCTTTTGTCCCCATCTTCATTCATTTACTCAAGTGGACCCCTCTTCGAAATGTACCTCTTTTCCTTTCCGTGTTGCTTAGGCTTCCTGTCAGCTGCGCCCTGATATTTATGACCTAACAGAGCTATTCTGAGACCACCCAGCCAGAGAGAGAATTCTTCGCCTCTTTTCTTTCCAAACCCCCAGATAAAACTTTATCTGCTGTTTACACTTTTAAACTCCAATCAAGCCTCGAACATAATTAATACTTAATTAATTTCACGCATCAACCACGCCCATTAATTACTAAATTAATGGCGGGGGTGGGTCGTAACATCGGCCCCTAATCAAGAAATCCAGAAGTCCTCTTCTGGGCCTATCGCTTTGCTCTTATCAATTTCCAGAGCAACCATTGAGTGCTACCTTTTCCCACAGGTAGAAACAATTCAAAATGGCAAAAATATTGCGTTTCTTGCCTTCAAGAGCATTGGAGCGACTTCCCAACTATCCCGCAATTTTGTTAATTAATTTTAGAGAACATCCGAAAGAAAAAACAACGTAAATGAGAAATAAATAAAAAAACTGAACTGTAAAAGAACATGTGAGCCTGCCGAACTGTGATTCCTAGCTGCCTCATATCATACGCGACATGGCGGACAAATTTTAGAGGTTTCTTCAGGTTTTAGGATGGGGGTGTTCACTGTAACATTCCATCCCCCATGAAAGAAAAAAAGGGATGACTGGATGAAGTTTATTCATCCAATCATTCTATATTTTTTTTAAACTGTAAACACTCGACCCTTTCCCACCGTCGCAAGGTACCTAATTCCGGATTTAAGTGCCCTGAGAGCGGAAGGAAAGTTTAAGGATTTCATCGCACGTTCATTGCTGCCCGTCGAGATAGGCGGAAAGAAAATTTAAATATGAGGCATAGCTTCGAGAATCCACGAGTTCCACAGATCTCTCACGTTCGATGCTCCTACACCCGCTTTTATCTACGCTCGATGCCAAATTCTTGCGTTCCACTGTCTTCGAGTTCCTTCTCAACATCGTAGATAATCGTGGTGTCACAGTCTTCCTGGGGATCCACTATAATCTCGACTGCTCCCCGTCTGTCAGTGTGTGGCATGGTGTTACTCGCCCTTAACACCCGCCCGTAATCATTCCTTGGTCTCAGCGACGCCCGCGAAATGATTGGAGGACTTTTGACCTGGCTTCCCTGCACTCGTAAGGCATCCACAATCATGCGGGTTCGCGCTGCAAAGGGTTCGGTTTCAGCCCTCAGCTCACCGCTATCAGATAGAAATTCCGCAGATCTCTCCCGAAATTTAGATTTTGCAATCGCGAGTTTAGTTTGCTCACTCCATCTACCCACCATCGCTACACTTTCGACATCCTGAAAAAAGTGTTTGGCACGATACAGCGGATCAGTGCCTGTAAATAGCTTCAACATGTTTATCCATCCCGCTATTTGCTCACCGTAAACCATAGGTGCGGCTAAAGCTGTTTGTCTCAGCTGTGATGTACCCGCTGTACTTGTAACAGGTGTACTCTCTTCCGGAACAATTGCAGCCCCAGCGCTCACATGTTCTCCGTCAGAGTGACCACCAGAATCATCTGAATCCACGTGACTCGCAGATGACGATTTCTTTGTGTTAGCCATTTTTTATTTTTTTTTTACCCACTAAAATTATGGCAGTTCTTAGAAAACAGCTTCAGGCTTACTTAATGCTAAATTATACAAAATTTGCACCGAACAAAATTAAATAAAAATAGTAATGGCAGTCAATTCGCACTTATTTTACGAACATGAGTGTTGTTCCGCTAGCTGCAAAATATAGGTATCGATCCTGGGACAACGGCACCATTAATGTTACACGGCACTAGCAGTGTTCCTGCCGAGTCGGCCGGTAACGGTGCTTGGGACCTGAAGTACAATTTAGTTGGCCGCGGCACCAGGTGAGAATCTCAGGTGCACTGCTGCACTCAAAGATTCACACCAGAACATAAAAAATGAAAAGTTGAAGAATGACCCGAAGCATGAGGCTTGGGTAAATCCACCGTGTGAACAAAATAACAACAACAAATAAAAAAATAAAATAAACTAAAAAAACGATACTTTGGGATCAGAGTTGTGATGAGGTTCACCCGCAATCACCAATTTGTGACTGAGTGTAGTGGTCCGGATCTTACTCCGGTACATTCAATCCCCAACCAGCCAGTACAACACTCACTTTCGCAAATAACACATGTTTCTCAAATACACAACACAGCATTTAATAACGTTCTGCGAGATATGAACAGATACGGCGCTCTCTAGGCGCATAGACAATTGCCTCTCATATGTGGGCAGCATACGGTGTCACACTTTACTGTCGGAAGACGCAGCCGACTGAGTCTCCACCGGACTATCTGAACAAGAGATACTACTCGTTTACACACTAAATAGAGCTGCAGGTCATATTCATATACAATTGCTTAGAGAATAAAAAAAAATTATATGCAAACGATCACATTAAAAATACTCGCGACACAAAATACACAAGCACGTTAATTTGCGGTATAAGATTATAGGTGCGAAATACTGCCAAAGTTAATTAACTAAATCTAATAAGCATGCACATGCAGATCCCTTCTCCGCTAGCTTTGGCCCTGAACCAAAGTTAAAAAGAAACTGTCCCGCCCAGCGGAATTTGTGGCCACACCTTCTCCCTTATTCATGTAAAAAAAGTAATCAGGAAATGGGCCCTGTAAGAAATTGAAATCTGTATGTGCAGGTATTTCCTCTGAGGTTCAGTCACTCAGCATTACTGCATCTATGTCCATGCAGCTTTGGGTGTCGGGATGGCACAAGTTCGCAGATGTGCGAAGAAAGAAAAAGGAAATATTTATCTACTTACAGTTACGTGACTTTGCTGTGCAAATCCGTTGTGCATCACATAATATCACACGACAAAAAAAAACACACACACACAGACACTTGCACCATGTGGCAGCACCGATGATTCAACACTTCACTTTGACGCTTGATGTAAATGAAGCACACAATTAAAAATGGTAATATCACGCCGCACTTTGTTGCAATGATTAGAGTGCACACTGATCTATTGTCGTGACGATTTGAAGGTGGCCGTTAAGCAAAATAGGCCCTCTCACATCTGATGTTGCGGTTTCCAAGATTGATTTTCTGTGTTCCTGGGAAATGATTTTTGTTATCGTGAAGAAATAATTGTGAACGTCGACTGCTGGGAGAGTGGGACACATTCAATTCCGCTGCTGCTATAGTTGATTCCGTCCGTCGCTACCTTCCGTCCTTTTTGACCGTTCATTCCCAATTCAGTCAGTTCCTTTCCGTTAGCAAACCATCTACCCTGCCTGAGTACGCAGTTCAAATATGCCACTCGCCGGTTTTGTTTCCATTTTTTTTTATCGAGTTGCGACCGCCAGCCCTGAGATTAATTTTCTCGGCCGAGCGAAATCAGACGTGCTTTTACCTTAAGCGTATATCGGCAACTCAACATTTCACCTGTATATTTGTTAGGTATCGAAGCCACCGCTCTTACGCTCATATTTTTCTTTCGCCATGTTTTTTATCCCGTCGCACTTACACGTAGTGGCTTCGCTGCTTACGTGACCACACACACGCACACATGGGGCCTCGCTTCGCCCCGTAAGACAAGCGCATCTCTTCACTTCCTCCACAGTAGGGGATGAATGGGGGTGACGATTCCACACTGCAGTGGTTGGCATCCGAACCCGACTTTGCATGGCTTCGCTTCTCATTGGAATGACCACTGTCCACTCGCAGACTTCTTAATTCCCCTGTAACTTGGCTTTCATTAGTCCAAACAGTCGCTGATTTCCATTACGCTCCAGCCTAGAAATTTCTTCGTTATCACGCGGATTTAGGCATTCTGCTGTCTTTGTGGCAAACTGGCATCTCCAGCTGCCTCGAGTTGTCTCCATTTCTTACCAAATGCGGGGAGGTTTGCTGCTTCATTTTTCCCAATTCATTTTTTGCAGATCCAAGGCATCCAGCCTTTCACATCGGAGAGCGCACAGACAACTAAACTTTCTTCCTTATTTTCACGCTAAGTGCGAAATCTTATTTTTCTGCACGGACCCCACAGAGAGCAATTGTTCTCGAAAATGCCCCAAACAATCGACGAATTTACGATTATTCGCTAAACCTTTTGTCCCCATCTTCATTCATTTACTCAAGTGGACCCCTCTTCGAAATGTACCTCTTTTCCTTTCCGTGTTGCTTAGGCTTCCTGTCAGCTGCGCCCTGATATTTATGACCTAACAGAGCTATTCTGAGACCACCCAGCCAGAGAGAGAATTCTTCGCCTCTTTTCTTTCCAAACCCCCAGATAAAACTTTATCTGCTGTTTACACTTTTAAACTCCAATCAAGCCTCGAACATAATTAATACTTAATTAATTTCACGCATCAACCACGCCCATTAATTACTAAATTAATGGCGGGGGTGGGTCGTAACATCGGCCCCTAATCAAGAAATCCAGAAGTCCTCTTCTGGGCCTATCGCTTTGCTCTTATCAATTTCCAGAGCAACCATTGAGTGCTACCTTTTCCCACAGGTAGAAACAATTCAAAATGGCAAAAATATTGCGTTTCTTGCCTTCAAGAGCATTGGAGCGACTTCCCAACTATCCCGCAATTTTGTTAATTAATTTTAGAGAACATCCGAAAGAAAAAACAACGTAAATGAGAAATAAATAAAAAAACTGAACTGTAAAAGAACATGTGAGCCTGCCGAACTGTGATTCCTAGCTGCCTCATATCATACGCGACATGGCGGACAAATTTTAGAGGTTTCTTCAGGTTTTAGGATGGGGGGGTGTTCACTGTAACATTCCATCCCCCATGAAAGAAAAAAAAAGGGATGACTGGATGAAGTTTATTCATCCAATCATTCTATATTTTTTTTTTTTAAACTGTAAACACTCGACCCTTTCCCACCGTCGCAAGGTACCTAATTCCGGATTTAAGTGCCCTGAGAGCGGAAGGAAAGTTTAAGGATTTCATCGCACGTTCATTGCTGCCCGTCGAGATAGGCGGAAAGAAAATTTAAATATGAGGCATAGCTTCGAGAATCCACGAGTTCCACAGATCTCTCACGTTCGATGCTCCTACACCCGCTTTTATCTACGCTCGATGCCAAATTCTTGCGTTCCACTGTCTTCGAGTTCCTTCTCAACATCGTAGATAATCGTGGTGTCACAGTCTTCCTGGGGATCCACTATAATCTCGACTGCTCCCCGTCTGTCAGTGTGTGGCATGGTGTTACTCGCCCTTAATACCCGCCCGTAATCATCTCTTGGTCTCAGCGACGCCCGCGAAATGATTGGAGGACTTTTGACCTGGCTTCCCTGCACTCGTAAGGCATCCACAATCATGCGGGTTCGCGCTGCAAAGGGTTCGGTTTCAGCCCTCAGCTCATCGCTATCAGATAGAAATTCAGCAGATCTCTCCCGAAATTTAGATTTTGCAATCGCGAGTTTAGTTTGCTCACTCCATCTACCCACCATCGCTACACTTTCGACATCCTGAAAAAAGTGTTTGGCACGATACAGCGGATCAGTGCCTGTAAATAGCTTCAACATGTTTATCCATCCCGCTATTTTCTCACCGTAAACCATAGGTGCGGCTAAAGCTGTTTGTCTCAGCTGTGATGTACCCGCTGTACTTGTAACAGGTGTACTCTCTTCCGGAACAATTGCAGCCCCAGTGCTCACATGTTCTCCGTCAGAGTGACCACCAGAATCATCTGAATCCACGTGACTCGCAGATGACGATTTCTTTGTGTTAGCCATTTTTTATTTTTTTTTACCCACTAAAATTATGGCAGTTCTTAGAAAACAGCTTCAGGCTTACTTAATGCTAAATTATACAAAATTTGCACCGAACAAAATTAAATAAAAATAGTAATGGCAGTCAATTCGCACTTATTTTACGAACATGAGTGTTGTTCCGCTAGCTGCAAAATATAGGTATCGATCCTGGGACAACGGCACCATTAATGTTACACGGCACTAGCAGTGTTCCTGCCGAGTCGGCCGGTAACGGTGCTTGGGACCTGAAGTACAATTTAGTTGGCCGCGGCACCAGGTGAGAATCTCAGGTGCACTGCTGCACTCAAAGATTCACACCAGAACATAAAAAATGAAAAGTTGAAGAATGACCCGAAGCATGAGGCTTGGGTGAATCCACCGTGTGAACAAAATAACAACAACAAATAAAAAAATAAAATAAACTAAAAAAACGATACTTTGGGATCAGAGTTGTGATGAGGTTCACCCGCAATCACCAATTTGTGACTGAGTGTAGTGGTCCGGATCTTACTCCGGTACATTCAATCCCCAACCAGCCAGTACAACACTCACTTTCGCAAATAACACATGTTTCTCAAATACACAACACAGCATTTAATAACGTTCTGCGAGATTTGAACAGATACGGCGCTCTCTAGGCGCATAGACAATTGCCTCTCATATGTGGGCAGCATACGGTGTCACACTTTACTGTCGGAAGACGCAGCCGACTGAGTCTCCACCGGACTATCTGAACAAGAGATACTACTCGTTTACACACTAAATAGAGCTGCAGGTGATATTCATATACAATTGCTTAGAGAATAAAAAAATTATATGCAAACGATCACATTAAAAATACTCGCGACACAAAATACACAAGCACGTTAATTTGCGGTATAAGATTATAGGTGCGAAATACTGCCAAAGTTAATTAACTAAATCTAATAAGCATGCACATGCAGATCCCTTCTCCGCTAGCTTTGGCCCTGAACCAAAGTTAAAAGAAACTGTCCCTCCCAGCGGAATTTGTGGCCACACCTTCTCCCTTATTCATGTAAAAAAAGTAATCAGGAAATGGGCCCTGTAAGAAATTGAAATCTGTATGTGCAGGTATTTCCTCTGAGGTTCAGTCACTCAGCATTACTGCATCTATGTCCATGCAGCTTTGGGTGTCGGGATGGCACAAGTTCGCAGATGTGCGAAGAAAGAAAAAGGAAATATTCATCTACTTACAGTTACGTGACTTTGCTGTGCAAATCCGTTGTGCATCACATAATATCACACGACAAAAAAACACACACACACACACAGACACTTGCACCATGTGGCAGCACCGATGATTCAACACTTCACTTTGACGCTTGATGTAAATGAAGCACACAATTAAAAATGGTAATATCACGCCGCACTTTGTTGCAATGATTAGAGTGCACACTGATCTATTCTCGTGACGATTTGAAGGTGGCCGTTAAGCAAAATAGGCCCTCTCACATCTGATGTTGCGGTTTCCAAGATTGATTTTCTGTGTTCCTGGGAAATGATTTTTGTTGTCGTGAAGAAATAATTGTGAACGTCGACTGCTGGGAGAGTGGGACACATTCAATTCCGCTGCTGCTATAGTTGATTCCGTCCGTCGCTACCTTCCGTCCTTTTTGACCGTTCATTCCCAATTCAGTCAGTTCCTTTCCGTTAGCAAACCATCTACCCTGCCTGAGTACGCAGTTCAAATATGCCACTCGCAGGTTTTGTTTCCATTTTTTTATCGAGTTGCGACCGCCAGCCCTGAGATTAATTTTCTCGGCCGAGCGAAATCAGACGTGCTTTTACCTTAAGCGTATATCGGCAACTCAACATTTCACCTGTATATTTGTTAGGTATCGAAGCCACCGCTCTTACGCTCATATTTTTCTTTCGCCATGTTTTTTATCCCGTCGCACTTACACGTAGTGGCTTCGCTGCTTACGTGACCACACACACGCACACATGGGGCCTCGCTTCGCCCCGTAAGACAAGCGCATCTCTTCACTTCCTCCACAGTAGGGGATGAATGGGGGTGACGATTCCACACTGCAGTGGTTGGCATCCGAACCCGACTTTGCATGGCTTCGCTTCTCATTGGAATGACCACTGTCCACTCGCAGACTTCTTAATTCCCCTGTAACTTGGCTTTCATTAGTCCAAACAGTCGCTGATTTCCATTACGCTCCAGATTAGAAATTTCTTCGTTATCACGCGGATTTAGGCATTCTGCTGTCTTTGTGGCAAACTGGCATCTCCAGCTGCCTCGAGTTGTCTCCATTTCTTACCAAATGCGGGGAGGTTTGCTGCTTCATTTTTCCCAATTCATTTTTTGCAGATCCAAGGCATCCAGCCTTTCACATCGGAGAGCGCACAGACAACTAAACTTTCTTCCTTATTTTCACGCTAAGTGCGAAATCTTATTTTTCTGCACGGACCCTACAGAGAGCAATTGTTCTCGAAAATGCCCCAAACAATCGACGAATTTACGATTATTCGCTAAACCTTTTGTCCCCATCTTCATTCATTTACTCAAGTGGACCCCTCTTCGAAATGTACCTCTTTTCCTTTCCGTGTTGCTTAGGCTTCCTGTCAGCTGCGCCCTGATATTTATGACCTAACAGAGCTATTCTGAGACCACCCAGCCAGAGAGAGAATTCTTCGCCTCTTTTCTTTCCAAACCCCCAGATAAAACTTTATCTGCTGTTTACACTTTTAAACTCCAATCAAGCCTCGAACATAATTAATACTTAATTAATTTCACGCATCAACCACGCCCATTAATTACTAAATTAATGGCGGGGGTGGGTCGTAACATCGGCCCCTAATCAAGAAATCCAGAAGTCCTCTTCTGGGCCTATCGCTTTGCTCTTATCAATTTCCAGAGCAACCATTGAGTGCTACCTTTTCCCACAGGTAGAAACAATTCAAAATGGCAAAAATATTGCGTTTCTTGCCTTCAAGAGCATTGGAGCGACTTCCCAATTATCCCGCAATTTTGTTAATTAATTTTAGAGAACATCCGAAAGAAAAAACAACGTAAATGAGAAATAAATAAAAAAACTGAACTGTAAAAGAACATGTGAGCCTGCCGAACTGTGATTCCTAGCTGCCTCATATCATACGCGACATGGCGGACAAATTTTAGAGGTTTCTTCAGGTTTTAGGATGGGGGGTGTTCACTGTAACATTCCATCCCCCCATGAAAGAAAAAAAAAGGGATGACTGGATGAAGTTTATTCATCCAATCATTCTATATTTTTTTTAAACTGTAAACACTCGACCCTTTCCCACCGTCGCAAGGTACCTAATTCCGGATTTAAGTGCCCTGAGAGCGGAAGGAAAGTTTAAGGATTTCATCGCACGTTCATTGCTGCCCGTCGAGATAGGCGGAAAGAAAATTTAAATATGAGGCATAGCTTCGAGAATCCACGAGTTCCACAGATCTCTCACGTTCGATGCTCCTACACCCGCTTTTATCTACGCTCGATGCCAAATTCTTGCGTTCCACTGTCTTCGAGTTCCTTCTCAACATCGTAGATAATCGTGGTGTCACAGTCTTCCTGGGGATCCACTATAATCTCGACTGCTCCCCGTCTGTCAGTGTGTGGCATGGTGTTACTCGCCCTTAACACCCGCCCGTAATCATCCCTTGGTCTCAGCGACGCCCGCGAAATGATTGGAGGACTTTTGACCTGGCTTCCCTGCACTCGTAAGGGATCCACAATCATGCGGGTTCGCGCTGCAAAGGGTTCGGTTTCAGCCCTCAGCTCATCGCTATCAGATAGAAATTCAGCAGATCTCTCCCGAAATTTAGATTTTGCAATCGCGAGTTTAGTTTGCTCACTCCATCTACCCACCATCGCTACACTTTCGACATCCTGAAAAAAGTGTTTGGCACGATACAGCGGATCAGTGCCTGTAAATAGCTTCAACATGTTTATCCATCCCGCTATTTGCTCACCGTAAACCATAGGTGCGGCTAAAGCTGTTTGTCTCAGCTGTGATGTACCCGCTGTACTTGTAACAGGTGTACTCTCTTCCGGAACAATTGCAGCCCCAGTGCTCACATGTTCTCCGTCAGAGTGACCACCAGAATCATCTGAATCCACGTGACTCGCAGATGACGATTTCTTTGTGTTAGCCATTTTTTTTTTTTTTTTTTTTTACCCACTAAAATTATGGCAGTTCTTAGAAAACAGCTTAAGGCTTACTTAATGCTAAATTATACAAAATTTGCACCGAACAAAATTAAATAAAAATAGTAATGGCAGTCAATTCGCACTTATTTTACGAACATGAGTGTTGTTCCGCTAGCTGCAAAATATAGGTATCGATCCTGGGACAACGGCACCATTAATGTTACACGGCACTAGCAGTGTTCCTGCCGAGTCGGCCGGTAACGGTGCTTGGGACCTGAAGTACAATTTAGTTGGCCGCGGCACCAGGTGAGAATCTCAGGTGCACTGCTGCACTCAAAGATTCACACCAGAACATAAAAAATGAAAAGTTGAAGAATGACCCGAAGCATGAGGCTTGGGTGAATCCACCGTGTGAACAAAATAACAACAACAAATTAAAAAATAAAATAAACTAAAAAAACGATACTTTGGGATCAGAGTTGTGATGAGGTTCACCCGCAATCACCAATTTGTGACTGAGTGTAGTGGTCCGGATCTTACTCCGGTACATTCAATCCCCAACCAGCCAGTACAACACTCACTTTCGCAAATAACACATGTTTCTCAAATACACAACACAGCATTTAATAACGTTCTGCGAGATTTGAACAGATACGGCGCTCTCTAGGCGCATAGACAATTGCCTCTCATATGTGGGCAGCATACGGTGTCACACTTTACTGTCGGAAGACGCAGCCGACTGAGTCTCCACCGGACTATCTGAACAAGAGATACTACTCGTTTACACACTAAATAGAGCTGCAGGTGATATTCATATACAATTGCTTAGAGAATAAAAAAATTATATGCAAACGATCACATTAAAAATACTCGCGACACAAAATACACAAGCACGTTAATTTGCGGTATAAGATTATAGGTGCGAAATACTGCCAAAGTTAATTAACTAAATCTAATAAGCATGCACATGCAGATCCCTTCTCCGCTAGCTTTGGCCCTGAACCAAAGTTAAAAGAAACTGTCCCGCCCAGCGGAATTTGTGGCCACACCTTCTCCCTTATTCATGTAAAAAAAGTAATCAGGAAATGGGCCCTGTAAGAAATTGAAATCTGTATGTGCAGGTATTTCCTCTGAGGTTCAGTCACTCAGCATTACTGCATCTATGTCCATGCAGCTTTGGGTGTCGGGATGGCACAAGTTCGCAGATGTGCGAAGAAAGAAAAAGGAAATATTCATCTACTTACAGTTACGTGACTTTGCTGTGCAAATCCGTTGTGCATCACATAATATCACACGACAAAAAAAAAACACACACACAGACACTTGCACCATGTGGCAGCACCGATGATTCAACACTTCACTTTGACGCTTGATGTAAATGAAGCACACAATTAAAAATGGTAATATCACGCCGCACTTTGTTGCAATGATTAGAGTGCACACTGATCTATTCTCGTGACGATTTGAAGGTGGCCGTTAAGCAAAATAGGCCCTCTCACATCTGATGTTGCGGTTTCCAAGATTGATTTTCTGTGTTCCTGGGAAATGATTTTTGTTGTCGTGAAGAAATAATTGTGAACGTCGACTGCTGGGAGAGTGGGACACATTCAATTCCGCTGCTGCTATAGTTGATTCCGTCCGTCGCTACCTTCCGTCCTTTTTGACCGTTCATTCCCAATTCAGTCAGTTCCTTTCCGTTAGCAAACCATCTACCCTTCCTGAGTACGCAGTTCAAATATGCCACTCGCAGGTTTTGTTTCCATTTTTTTTTATCGAGTTGCGACCGCCAGCCCTGAGATTAATTTTCTCGGCCGAGCGAAATCAGACGTGCTTTTACCTTAAGCGTATATCGGCAACTCAACATTTCACCTGTATATTTGTTAGGTATCGAAGCCACCGCTCTTACGCTCATATTTTTCTTTCGCCATGTTTTTTATCCCGTCGCACTTACACGTAGTGGCTTCGCTGCTTACGTGACCACACACACGCACACATGGGGCCTCGCTTCGCCCCGTAAGACAAGCGCATCTCTTCACTTCCTCCACAGTAGGGGATGAATGGGGGTGACGATTCCACACTGCAGTGGTTGGCATCCGAACCCGACTTTGCATGGCTTCGCTTCTCATTGGAATGACCACTGTCCACTCGCAGACTTCTTAATTCCCCTGTAACTTGGCTTTCATTAGTCCAAACAGTCGCTGATTTCCATTACGCTCCAGCCTAGAAATTTCTTCGTTATCACGCGGATTTAGGCATTCTGCTGTCTTTGTGGCAAACTGGCATCTCCAGCTGCCTCGAGTTGTCTCCATTTCTTACCAAATGCGGGGAGGTTGCTGCTTCATTTTTTGCTGCTTCATTTTTCCCAATTCATTTTTTGCAGATCCAATTCATCCAGCCTTTCACATCGGAGAGCGCACAGACAACTAAACTTTCTTCCTTATTTTCACGCTAAGTGCGAAATCTTATTTTTCTGCACGGACCCCACAGAGAGCAATTGTTCTCGAAAATGCCCCAAACAATCGACGAATTTACGATTATTCGCTAAACCTTTTGTCCCCATCTTCATTCATTTACTCAAGTGGACCCCTCTTCGAAATGTACCTCTTTTCCTTTCCGTGTTGCTTAGGCTTCCTGTCAGCTGCGCCCTGATATTTATGACCTAACAGAGCTATTCTGAGACCACCCAGCCAGAGAGAGAATTCTTCGCCTCTTTTCTTTCCAAACCCCCAGATAAAACTTTATCTGCTGTTTACACTTTTAAACTCCAATCAAGCCTCGAACATAATTAATACTTAATTAATTTCACGCATCAACCACGCCCATTAATTACTAAATTAATGGCGGGGGTGGGTCGTAACATCGGCCCCTAATCAAGAAATCCAGAAGTCCTCTTCTGGGCCTATCGCTTTGCTCTTATCAATTTCCAGAGCAACCATTGAGTGCTACCTTTTCCCACAGGTAGAAACAATTCAAAATGGCAAAAATATTGCGTTTCTTGCCTTCAAGAGCATTGGAGCGACTTCCCAATTATCCCGCAATTTTGTTAATTAATTTTAGAGAACATCCGAAAGAAAAAACAACGTAAATGAGAAATAAATAAAAAAACTGAACTGTAAAAGAACATGTGAGCCTGCCGAACTGTGATTCCTAGCTGCCTCATATCATACGCGACATGGCGGACAAATTTTAGAGGTTTCTTCAGGTTTTAGGATGGGGGGGGGGGTGTTCACTGTAACACAACTGTGAGCTAGTGAGGAAAGCAATTGAAAACAACCAAAGCCTAAAGATAGCAAAGGGACATCTCAGTAAGGGAAGAAAACAGATTATGGCTCTGAGAAAAGAAGATGGTTCTATAACAAGAAATAGAGGCGAAATTTTGACAAGAGTGAAAGATTTCTACTCCAAATTATATGAAAGGGATGATACATGTACTTCAGACATCATGAAAGGTACCAGAGTTCTTCCAGTCCTTCCAGCAGAAGTTGCTCATGCAATCAAGAACATGAAGCGAGGGAAAGCTCCAGGAGAAGATGGAATTACTATAGACATCATACAAGAAGCAAGTGGAGAAATTGAAACAGTACTCGCCCAAATTTTCACTCGATGCCTTAATGAAGGGAAGATTCCTGAGGATTGGAACAATGCTACAATGATCCTGCTACATAAAAAAGGTGACATTGAGGATCTCAGGAACTACAGACCTATCAGCCTCCTATCAGTGGTTTATAAAATCTTCACTAAAGTTCTTTCACACCGCTTGAAGGTAACACTGGACATGGCTCAACCGAGAGAACAAGCTGGATTCAGGAGTGGCTACAGCACAATAGATCATATCCATGTACTGAGAGAACTAATTGAAAGAGCGAGGGAATATGAACTTCCATTGTGCATGGCTTTTATCGATTATGAAAAAGCCTTTGATTCGGTGAAACCATCAGCAGTTACCACGGCTCTGAAATCCTGCGGTATTGAAGATGCGTACATTAATATTATTAATAACATCTATGAAAATGCAAGTGCAAAGATTCGGCTGTTTGAAAATACAACACACATAAAAATTGGAAAGGGAGTGAGACAAGGTGACACCATATCTCCGAAGCTCTTTAATGCCACATTGGAAAATGTCTTTCAATCACTGAACTGGGAAAACAAAGGGATAAAGATTAATGGAGATTATCTAACCCACCTTCGTTTTGCTGATGACGTAGTCATTTTTGCAACTACCCCATCAGAGCTGCAGAGTATGATCGAGGAACTTGCTGACAAGAGTAAAGAAGTGGGATTAAAAGTGAACTTTCAGAAGACAAAAGTGATGTTCAATGCTTTTACAAGAAATGAAGATTTATCGATTGATGGAGAAATACTGGAGATAACAGATACGTATGTTTATCTTGGACAGCAGATATCAAGTGAGGGTCACATTGATGAAGAAATTAATCGGCGTACAAAACTTGCCTGGAGAGCTTTTGGAAGAAACAGCATAATTTTCAAGAGCAATATGCCATTATGTCTTAAAAGAAAAGTGTTTGATCAATGCATCCTTCCAGTGCTTACGTATGGTGCAGAGACGTGGACCTTAACTAAAAGAGACATACAAAGGCTGCAGACAACTCAAAGATGCATGGAGAGGTGCATGCTTGGTATAACCAGGAGAGATAAGAAGAGGAACTCGTGGATCCGAAAAATGACAAGAGTGGAAGACATCATGATCAGAGTTAAATCCCTGAAATGGCAATGGGCTGGACATACTGCCAGAAGGACAGACCATAGATGGACAGCCGAAATTTTAGATTGGACTCCAAGGGACAGGAAAAGACCCAGAAAAAGACCACATGGGTGATGGGTGGATGAAATTCGTAAATATGCGGGAGTGACATGAAGGAGACTGGCACAAGACAGACCGTTGTGGAGGAAACTTGGGGAGACCTTCGTCCAGCAGTGGATTGATAATGGTTGACAATGATGATGATGATGATCTGAGCCTCTAGGTTCAATCTAATGTAACTACTCTTTTCTGATACGCTGCCCCAAACTCCCATGGGACACAGGTAGTCGCGTCTAAACCTTCACTGTGGGTGTAAATCCTACGTGAATCAGGGCATGCTTAGTTTCTGACTGCTTCGTGAGCACTACCATTTGTTTAAAAAAGCTCAATAAAGTTAATTCAGCTGAAGCCGAAAATTAACTAAAACGGAATTTCCTGAGTCTTATCAAAGCGATTGCGAAGAAAGAAGAAATATCATGCAAACATCAGAGCTATTTTTTCACTCTGTGTGTTACTTTTAAGTTTGATACCATATCAAGCATGCAAACAATAAAGGTTAATAGCTTAATCAACAATACAATTCAGATGCAATTCCTTTCCATTGTTCAAAGAGTATCAGAAGACAAAGGAGTGAAAGGCGGTCAGCAATGATCATTTTTCTGATAATTTCGACTTCACCTATAAGTTTCCGAGGGATCAGGAAAAGTAATCCCTGGCGTTCTGTCTAAAATTTATTTCATTTTTGCCCCTTGCAAGTTGAAGGTTGACTAAAACCTTTCTGGTTTGCTCTTCGCTTTTCATCTGAGATAGATAAATAAACAAGTGGATTTATATTCCCTTCTAGCCTCAATTTACGGCTGTTTAATGACTACTATGTAGATCAGGCCTCTATGCATCGGAAATCAGTCACGGAAAGTAATCATGGATAAAAGTAGCAACGTAAGTGAATTTGACAAAGACCGTCACTCTCTTGATACACATACTGATATGTCGGTGTCGTGTTTTACGTCATACACGACAGCGCTGGAAACCAAACACAAGCCTTGGTTTACGCGTGACGTCATTAAAAGAGGGAACTCATCTCTCTAATGTCATGGCCTTATGTTTTCTAAACGGCCTCGATTTGACTGCGGCCAGACCTGCGAGGAAGGCTGCTTGTTCAATCACCGCAACTACTGAACTATTAGAATTTCCACGTCATACCGTCACACATATATGCCATGCGATATACTACAGAGGTGACTCACATGTCAAGACTGCAAGTAACAGTTTTAAGCCATTTCCGACGTAGCTTAGTTGGGAAAGCATTCCGCTCCGGAGCAGAATGATATGGGGTTTCGAATCTTTCAAATTTTGAGGTTGTGAATCCGTTTATTGGTGAAAATATTGCATGAATGGTAAGTCAGATAATATCAAAAAATTTTTTAATTTCGTTGTCCTGGAGAGGAAACCGAACCCGCAACTCCCGGTTTGCGCTCGAGTATGCTAACCACTACACCACCCAGAGCGACCAAGTCTCAAGTTTCCGATTAATTTGAATTCAACCATTGCTTCGACTAGCGAATCCTGTGAGAGTTATATTCAGATTAATCAGAAACTTGAGACTTGGTCGTACTGGGTGGTGTAGTGGTTAGCATACTCGGGTACAAACCGGGAGAAGCGGGTTCGATTCTCGCCCCAGAACGACGAAATTTTCAAGTTTTCAGATATTTTCTGACTTACATTCATGTCACATTTACACCAATAAACGGATTCACATCTTCCGAATTTATATTGTACAATGGTGTAGTCCCGCATTTCATTCATTGACGTGAATTTCAAATTGGCAACCAAATGTGAAATGAATCATTGGCCGTTAAGTTCTTCGAAAATTGGGTGATGTTCCTTCCACACATCGTCTGAATTAATGAGCATTCCTTCTTCGCTTCGAGAAACGTGTGACGCTTCTTCCACACATCCTCTCAAATTAGTCAGAATTTCTTCTTCTGCAGTGAGCTCTCCTTCAAGCATGGCTTGTCGGCTGACTCGGAAACCAACGATTTCGTCCCAGCCCTTCCTCAAGGCAAGGGGGGGGATATTAGACGTACTTACCTCAGAGGTGACGCACATGTCAAGACGGCAAGTAGCAGTGATAAGCCATTGCAAGCGTACCTTAATTGAGAAAGCATTCGGCTCTGGAGTAGATGCATGTGGGGTTCGAGTTCTGTCACCGTCAAATTTGGGTTTCACAACGAAGATTACCTGAAATACGGCAAATCATCCAACGAACGAGAGAAATGCGGACGACTCTCGAGGTGAGGGCAGACTGTCCTACATCAGTACAAGAAATGGCACTGCAAAAACAAAGCATATAACTTCGGAATTTAATGAGAGCGCGTACACAAGCATATGGACAAAGACTGTTCATCATACCATGGAAAAAGAGACTATGGCAGTCAACCTCCACATTATTGTACCCTTGTTGACTGCAAGACACTGAAAGATTAGGGGCTGGAGTTTGCAAAGGCCTATAGCAACAGGAGTGCGCAGGATTGGAAAAACGTCGACTGATCTGACGAATCACGGTTTCAACTCTATCACGCCAATGGGAGAGTCCCTGTGTAACTTAAACCATACGTACACTGTACAAAAATAAATGGTGTGAATTCATGGAAAATTTCTGAAAATAACGTGCAGCATAGTTGCCGGTAGGTATCCGTCTTTCTCAAAAATTTCCGTTTTTAAAAGTGCCCGTAACTTCCGTATTTTCACAGATTTTTCCGTAGTCAGAAATTCCGTTTATTTTAGGAAAAAATCCATTGCAGATTTTTCCGTATTTAAACTGAAATTCCACAAAATCGACGACCCTACATTTTTCAGCCTTTACCCCAGATAATCCTTCCGCTGCAGTTAGGATCGAATCCTCGTCGTTTGGGTTGGCTCAACAGGTAACGCACGTTTTTAACGACTGAGTCACAAAAGATCGGAAATATGAATCGCGCTCATCCTAAGAAAACCTGCGCGACGGTGATTTTGTTTTTTCATTAATGCGAGTGATTCAGTCCTTTTATTTTCCGTTGGACCTTATTAATTTTCTGAATAGGTTTGTAAAAACTTTTTTTTTTTTTTCTGAAGGAGAACTTTTTACAAATTAAGCATTTTTTATAACGGTTTTTCGAAGCAATAAAATGTTTTCCAACTTGATTTTTTTAAACTGACAATGGCTTCCAGTTATCTTAAAAAAGGTGAAATATACTTTTTTATAGTACTATTTCACAAAAAAACTCTTAAGTACCCGGTTTCTTTCAGTAACGCAATTTACACTGGTGTGCAAAAATTAGGGACGAAGAGGAGAAATTAGCATAACAGCGGAACGAGCACGCAGAACGGACCGAAAGACCACTCAGGAGATAGACTAGGATCCGGTACGGTAGGGCATGCGCATATATGCAGCATGACGTAGGAGGAAGATTGTCGGAAGGGTATAAAGCACACGGATGGTGTACGCTCAGCAATTCGAGCCGCGGATGGCTTAGTGGTTAGTGTTTCAGACTATCGATGCTGGGTCCCCAGGTTCAAGCCTGGGCTGATCTTTCAGAGATGGTGTGATTTACTAACAATCGCTGAATATCTGCCGTGCATCGGACGAGCACGTAAAGTGACGGCCCCCAGGCTGGACCCACTGGTAAAATGGGTATCCTTTCCTATGTCCCCCCTGAAATTCTCTCACCCATCTATGTGCAATATCGTACTTGTACGGTGGCGCCATCTACTGTACTCTAATCTCACTACAAACTGTTCTGTCAAAGTCGCTAGACTTGCTCTCATTCCTTCCGTTTCTGTGTCCTGCCCAAAAGGCGATCTCGCTGTAGGTGGCTGGGACCTAAACTCTACTCCCTGTGGACGGAAGTCCTACATGAAAATGACAAATTCTGCATCCTCACTGTGTCTGACTGTATAGCGCTCAGCAATTCGATCAAAGCTATTGCACGGTGTACATCGGTTTGAACGACGTCGAGTTGCTGCCACCGTGTGATATGCCCAACAGGCAATCCAGTAGACGGCATCTGGATGACTTTACCTGAGGTCGCGTCATTGGGAAGTTGGCATAAGGTCGAAGTTTGACTAGTGTGCCCGAGGAGTTCGGGATTGCTAACAGCATCGTTTCAAGAGCTGGGAGAGCATTTCAAACGACAGGAACAGCTGCCCGAGAGTTTAGCAGTGGTAGTCTATGAGCAAATACGGCGGCGGACAACCGGTATATTTTCATACAGGCGAGAAGAGACAGACGGCAGACAGTGGGAGAAATCGCAAGGCACATGCAACAGACAACTGGACGTCCGTTATCGCGTTTTACCGTGGCCTGGAGGCTGCACAAAGGTGGTCTATTTGCACGACGACCAGTACGGTGTGTGCCATTAACGCCTGCCCATCGGAGACGGCGGTTTCTGTGGTGCCAGGAACACAAGAACTGGACACATCAGTAATGGAGTCGAGTTCTCTTTACGGATGAGAGCCGATTTAGTCTGATGAGCGATTCTGGACGTATACATGTCTAGAGAGAGCAGGGAACACGCAATCATACCTCCAGTATCATCGAAAGGGACCGGTTTTGAGGTGGCGGAGTTCTCATTTGGGGCGGTATCATGCTTGGTAGCCGTACTGACCTCCACATCTTCCAAGGAGGTTCAGTCACTGGTGTCCGCTATTGTACCGAGGTTCTCCTGCCTCACGTGCGTCTGTTTAGAGGTGCTGCGGGTCCTGAGTTCCTCTTCATGGACGACAACGCTACACCTCATCGTACAGTGGCTGTCGCAGAGCTGTTGGAGAGTGAAGATATTCAACGCATGGATTGGCCCGCAAGATCCCCGAACCTAAATCCAATCGAACACGTGTGGGACCTTCTTGGGAGACGCTTGACAGCACGTCACCAGCCGCCAGCAACGATTCCGCAGCTTCGATTGGTGCTACAAGAGGAATGGGCCGCGATGCCTCAACAGCTCCTTGCCAACCTCGTCCTCAGCATGGACAAACGTTGTAAGTCCTGCAACGCAGTCAGGGGTGATCATATCCCCTAATAAAGACTGGATTTTTCTTGGCAGCCGCCTGTCACATGGACGTTTCTGTCTTCTGTCCAATTGTGCTCGAAACTACCTTTTCAATAAAGTGCCTTTGTATTCTTTGGATTCCTTGTTTGGAGAGTTTTGCTCACTTGTCCCATATTCTTTCATCTTGGGGATCTTATGGTATGATTTGAGTCGATGTGGAGCACTTCTGCACGACGTTACATTCGAAAAACAGTCTCGTCCTTAATTTTTGCACGCCAGTGTATAATAAATAAATGGTGCACAAATTAGGGTAGAGGAGAAGAAATATCCTGGGCCACAATAAACAAAATTCATGCGATATGCTATGCCCAATATTCGATCTCGCTACGGAACTTCAAAATTCGACAGACGATTGAAATTAAAAAGTTAATCAGACCTCGAGTATTCTCACCAATCGCACTTATTACCGGTAATTTCTCGTTATACGGATACGCAAAAAGTGAGAACGGAGTTTTTCCGTTAATATACGAAAGGAATTGCGGAAAGATTTCTGAAATTTCGGAATTTTCCGTTAACACACCTTTAAAACGGCAATTTACCTTCAATATAGGAAAGAAACTGCGGAAAGGTTTCTGAAAATTCAGAATTTTTCAGTGCTACGAAAAATCCGTGAAATTCTGGTTTCTTTCTGTGATTTCACGGAAAAGATTGTATCAGAAATATGCTTCGTTAATTCACGAATTAAATTCCGTGGTGCCACCCGTATCCATCGATAGCTTTGTAGCCTGCACAAGGTAATTGTACATCCTCACCGACCGTCTACATCCGTTCGTAATGATTATCTTTGGGAAACATGACGCCATCTTTGTACAGGACAACACTACACAGCATTCTTCCCGAGTGACGACCAGTTAGCTCCAGGAGCATTCGAGTAAGTTTACGAGATTCAAACGACCCACCCGATCACCGGATGTCAGCCAAATTGAGAATTAGTAGGACGAACTGGAAAGATTCGTTTGAGCCCGCCAAACCCCACCGCAACTGTGAATATTGTACGACAGGTGATCCTTGCTTAATGTGCGGCAATACAACCTCCGTGTTTTTAACACTTCATTGGGTCTTTTACAAAACGTCTGGCTGCTGTTGTAAGGGTAGACGACACTTTATTGGGTTGGTCAGGGACGTACTGACAGCCCCCGTGACTGAAAGCCTCAAGGCTAAGAGTGCCTTAAAATTCAGGAAAAATATTTAACAATATTTTTTTTCAGAAATTGCATATGAAATGGGTTAAAGAAATAGCCAGGAATTTTTTTTAATGGCGGCTTTGAATGAAGTATTAAAAAGAAAATAAGTTTTTGGTATTTCTTTCATTAAATAAGTAAAACCTTTAAAAATCATATCGCGGTTTTAATTTATAAAAACTGGATGACGGGAAAGCAGCTCTTCCAAACAACTGGAGGCCTCTTTTACAGCCATAGCAATAGTTTCTACACTATCTACCAACAAGTAATTGGACACACCTTCAATCGACGGTATCTGCGGTCCTGATACACGTCACGGCCGCCGCCGTTAAATATCGTGTGGGAAACAACAACACAACCAGTCGCATGCAAGATGCCACGCAGTTCCGAGCTCTCTGATTTCGAGAAAGGTGTAATCGTCGGGTATCACAGAAATGGTCGATCCATACGTGACATATCCAGCGAGTTGAAGTATCCAAAATCGACAGTGGCCTACGTGATTGGTCTGGGTTTGGCGTCTGCCTGGAGAACGCCTCCTGCCGGAATGTATTGTGCCAACTGTGAAGGTTGGCGGCGGTGGAATTATGCTATGGGGGTGTTTCTCCTGGTATGGCACGGGACCCTTGGTCGCAATTCCTGGTAGACTCAACGCCGAGACCTACTGCACCATTTTGAATGACCATGCGCTTCCTACGCTGTGGCAGTTTTACGGGGTGGACCCATGTTACTTTCAGGATGACAATGCCACCTGTCATGTTGTGAGGTCCACCATGGCTTGGTATGGTGACAATGGGGTTAATCGAATGGACTGGCCTGCGCAGAGCCCGGACCTTAACCCTATCGAGCACCTCTGGGAAGAGTTGGAGCGTGGACTTAAGGGGTGCCCCACCATCCGAAATCGGTGAAGGAACTGAGCTGTCTTCTCCAAGCCGAGTGGAAGAAAATACCGCTAGCCGTCGTACAACGCCTGGTTGAGAATAAGCCCCGTAGGGTCGCAGCTGTAATCGCCGCTCGTGGAGGCTCCACAAACTATTGAAGGTGAATAAACTTCGTTTTCCTTTGCTATCACAGGTGTCCAATTACTTGTTGGTAGAACATGAGAAAGTGAAAGAAGTATCAGTTCAATGAATGTTGTTTTCATACCAGTGAGGATAAGTATTACAATTGTTCGTACCTAACTGCGCATCATTCAGAATATAATGAACTGAACTGTGTTCTTCGGGAGGCGAAGAAACGGAGGCCAGTGTCCTTTTTTTTTATAACAAAGTCAAAAAAATACTATGTGCAAAACTTTGTGGTATTATGTGAAGTGTGTTATTTATACATAATGCATTCAAAAGTAAATAATTTGATGTATTTTTATGTATTCCAGCGTACATATTTTTTAACTGTCACTTTTTTTTTCTTGCTTATGTTTCGTATTTTCGTATACACTCGCGGACAATGAAATCTGCGCACCAAGAAGGAAGCATCGGATTGAACTGAAATTTTATGGACGTAATGATACAAATGAATGATATACATGATGTCAAAAAACAGAGCTGCAGGACAATTACCGAGGGATCTTTGGCACGCGGTCCGGTCATTTTCAATAGCGCGTCGCACCGCTTCAGTGCGGCGATACATGCTGCAATACAATCCGGCGTGGAGGCGAACAGACACCTGATGTTGCCCTACGGCAGATTGGCCGACACGTGTTAAACGGTGTGCTCCAAATCCCGGATAGTGTGGTATGGCGGGAGCTGGCGTTTCAACTGGTCCCCACATATGCTCGATAGGGGACGACATGTCCGGGGATCGGGCAGGCCATGGAAGTGTCTGGACAGGACGTTGGCAGTCCTGGGTAACCCGAGCCGTGTGAGGGCGGGCATTTTCCTGCTGATATAGCGCACCTGGAATCTCCGCCAGGAATGGAAGCACATGGGGCCGTAGGATCTCATCCACATACCGCTGGCCCGTCAATGACCCACGTACAACTACTAGAGCTGATCGGCTATCGTAGGCAATGACTCCCTGGACTATAATGCTTACAGTGGGGTAGGTGTAGTGCTCGATAGCAAGGTTGGGATTATGCCGTTGACCCGGGGACATTCACACCCTTGAGATGATGATCATCTGTCCCCAAAACGAAGCGGCGCTCATCGCAAAACACCACACGTCGCTAGTCTGTGGCGTTCCACGTCGCTCTGTCCTGGCATCACTGCACACGGATCCGGCGATGTTCCGGTATTAATGAAAGCACACGTAAGGGGCACTGGGATCGCAGATTCGCTTCCGCGAGGCGTCGGGAAATGGTTCGTAGACACACAGGAGCCGCCACATCTGCCTGTATAGTGGGCAGGTCTCCGCGGAATCCGTTCGTGCCTGGCGCACGATCCATCGATCCTCTCTACCGGTGGTCGTCCTGGTCCTTCCGGAGCCGCTCCGCCATGTGGCAGTGCCGTGCCGTCACGTGAACGCTGCTGCCATCACAGTCGGACGGTATGGTCAGAGTGAACCACGTGGCGGGCTATACGGCACACCGACCACACTGCGGTTTTCAGCCCGATGATCTGGCCTCTTTCAAAGTCCGTAAGTTGCGTAAATCGGCGTCTCTGGCGTCTACCCGGCATTCTTGTTACTCTGTACTTTTGCCTGCGTCGGCAGATGTTTTTCGCTTTCATTTGGCATAGATCATTATATATCATATGTAGAGGATTTTTAGGAGGGGAGTTTCTGACCCCAGGTCTTAAACATCCATTAGAAATAGGAAGCTAGGAGATTTGAACTAGAGCGCCCGATAGGAAAGTGACACGGAAGCGAGGTAGAAAGAGGGAGGAAGACGCCCTTATTTATTACCGGGTGGGCCAGTACCCAGGGTCCGACTGCTTAACGTACCCATCCGACGCACGGCTGATATTTAGTGATTCGAGCGTTCGTACCTGCCTGGGATCAAACCCGAGGTCTTCTCCGTGGCAGTCAAGAACGCTAACCACTATGCCACCCGCGGCCCTTTCATTGGGAATCGACTACATGCCGGTTTATAAGGCTGTCGGTTCGTGCTTGCAGCGCCACCACACCACACGTGAATCATTTGCATACCAGTACGCACTCTAACTATTTGCAAAGTTTCGCGGTTGTAGCATGTTTTTTTCTAGGTGCGTAAATTTCATTGTCCGTGAGTGTAAATTGCAAAATGTTATTAGACACTGTCACACAGCAGTGAGGTGTTCTGTGTGTGAGATAGTGAGACGTTTCAAGAGTTCTTAGTTCTCTAAAATAATAAAATGTGCATGATACGATTAACTTTAGCCTAGTTTCATAGCATTACAAGTACTGTTTGTAGTACTTTGTAATTGTATGAAACTAGGGCAATAATTTTAATTACAAGTGCACATTTGTGTTTTATGCAATAAAATTCAGTAATTTTTGTTTTACGAAAAATTCCTGTAAGTTCCACAGAATATAAATTATTACAACTTAGTTAATAGTATGGAACTTAGAAATTGCAGTTATTTAAAGCTAATGGATTTTCGCAAAAGAGCCTCAAAGACATATTTTTTGCGCGGGCGCCCAAAGTTTTTCGGATCCGCCACTGAGGTTGGTGAATATAATAATTTGTTTATTCAGTTTATAGTATAATCACGTCATTTTTCATTATATTTGCTATGAAAGAAGTGTTAAAAGATTGAATTATCTTACGGAATGAAAAATGATGATTTGCCGACTCAGTCACATCATGACAATCGAAAACTATTCGTGAGAAAAAGTATTTCCACCTACTCTGCGGGCCATTGCCTTCTAGGTATCTCTAGATAAATGAGGTGGCAGAAGAATAAATGTGGGCAGTTCAGACGAGCGAACCGGAGGTTGGTTAGTTCTGTGGGCAATGGGATAAAAGGCACGAACTGTCTGTCTGCTTTCACTAGGTTGGTGTTTCAAGACCATTCGGTGGAATGACCCCGGAGAAAGTTGAGCTAAACTGATCGTCCACCCACGCAGACACACCTTGAAACGATAAATTTGACTGAAAAACGGAGGCATACGTTCATTTAGACAGAAAAAAAGGGGTTCAACACAGTTCAGTTTTTAGTTTTGTATATTACTGCATGCCTTCTGTTTTCCAATACGATTTTTTTTTTTCATCGTTGACAAAATCTGGTTTTCAGAATCATTCCTTACTCTCACTTCATTCAACATGAAATTTTAGGAAAAGCATCAGCGAAAATTTCAATTTAAAATTAAATTTTTTTATTGACAAGTTTTTTTCTGTAGAATAAAAAAAACTCTAGCATGAAACTATTTTAAAAAATTTTTAGATTACTTTTCAGCACGTCTTTTGAAAAAAAAAAAAAAAAGAAAGAAAAAAAAAAGAAAAAAGGACGGCATTTTGTTATCAATATGTCTGTCTGTCCGTTTCTCTGTACACCATATCTCTGTAACTGTCAGTCCAATTTGATTTTTTTTTTTTTTTTTTTTGCAATGGAAAGTCTGAAATGTGAGAACGACAATCCTTGCTTTCTGGTCTTTTTCCGATGCACAACTTCGCCGCTAGGAGGCGTAAATGCAGATGCTATCGAAATCAAAATATATTTTACTTCACATTATTACTTCTAAAATCCTAACTGGGACAGTTCCTTTTTCTTTGGGTACCGTTTACAAGGAAGACTATTTTCCGTACAATTAATTTTTCAAATAACGATCAGTTTCTCCGCAAGGGGTCGTGAGCGTATATTGCACTTTCCGTCATATCTCTTCTTCTAACAGTCCTATTTGAAAAATTCAAAATTCTTTCTGTGACACACATGGCTATGCGATGAGAATGCTATGAATTTCAAATTGCCGCCGGTGGCGCAGTGGTCTAAGGCGCTGGCCTCTGATCATTCGTCAGTAAAGGGTCCGGGTTCGAATCCCGGTCCGGCATGGATGTTGTGTTTGTCTTAAGGCGCTGGCTCTCTCCCTTCCCTGGAACCAGTGACCCTAAATTAGGGACTGGCGACTGCTTATAGCCCATTGAGTTGCTCACGGTGGTCGTTAAACCTCCAATCAAAAAAAAAAAATTCAAATTATTTCATAATGCACAATTTGGTCACAAGGGGGGCGAAAGTTCATATTTCTATTTTCGCTATATTTGTAGTATTATCTCTAGCACTTAAAATTCAATTGAAAAAACTATTTTTCGATCAGATACAGCTCATGATCGAAAACTATTTGCGCGTATTTCATTCTCATTTCAGTACACAGTTTCCTCGCCCGGGAATGTAAACGTATATCTTATTTTTTTTTTTTTTTTTTTTTTTTGCTATTTCTATCTTTAACAGTATGTTTTGAAAAAGTTCTCTTTTGTCGGACAGCGTTTCTGATGAAGCGCACGCTACAAATAATTTTTACAGCATCTTGAAGACCAATTTTTTCCGCTAGAGGGCGTAAATGTATATTACGATTTGCAACCAGAAAAAATGTTTCTGCACGTCTTACAACACAATTCCAACAATTCTTTTTCCGTCCGAGTCCGCCTCCTACGAAAGCATTTCACGCTCGAAATGCTGCACAATTTAACCGCTACGGGCGCAAATGTTCATATGATTTGCTTCGATATGTCTGTTTCTAAGAGACCGATTTGAAAACATTTTCTAACACTGTATACCGTTCAATTCGTAGAATATTTTGCATATACTCTTCCATATGGTGATGCGTAACATCACAGCCTCTCCTTGAAAAATGTCAACCCCGCCTTCTCGTGGTGCATCCTGTTCCCACTAAAGGGGGCTCTGACGACCGCCAATAGCGGTATAACTATACCATCGGGATTAGAGGAAATTCTATCCCACACTCACCAACCCGCTTGGCCAGCGTGGTGAGTTATGGCCAAACCCCTCCAAAATGATTCCACAACTTAAATCTTGGCCCTCAGTCTCCGGCAGCTGGAATGTACCTGGCCAAGGCAGCGGCCAGTGCGACATGAATGCAGAGGGTGCTAAGAATCCCCGGAGGACCGGACTAGGCTGCCATCTGATGCTGACCTTGGCTACTTACAATGGACGCTCCCTATCTTCTGATTCAAGGCTTCTTGAATTGGAAGAGGAACTACAAAGGATCAAGTGGGACATCGTGGGGCTAAGTGAGGTAAGGAGAAAAGGAGAAGATCTCATTGAACTGAAAAGTGGACATCTCTTCTACTATCGTGGGACAGATACTGGCAGAACTAGTGGTGTTGGATTTATAATAAACAAGAAACTGAAGGATAAAGTTGTAGAAGTTGAAAGTTCCTCTGACAGAGCTGCACGACTTGTTATCCAACTCTCGAAAAGATACCAGGCTCAGATTATTCAAACTTATGCACCCACCACAAGTCATCCTGAAGAAGAAATTGAAGAATTTTATGAGGAAATTTGTCATCTAAATAATAAAGGTAAGCAGCACTTGAAAATAATTATGGGAGATTTCAATGCAAAAATAGGGCAACGGCAACAGAATGAAACTTCAGTAGGTAAATTCGGTCACGGCAACAGAAACCAGCGTGGAAATACTCTCGTTGAGTTTGCAGAGGCAGAAGGGTTTTTCATCTTGAACTCCTTCTTCAAGAAAAAGCCACACAGGAAATGGACATGGAGACATCCAAATGGGACGACAAGTGAAATTGATTTTATTATGTGTAACAAAAAATTCGTCATAGAAGACTGCAGTGTGCTAAACAAGTTCAACACAGGTAGTGACCATAGATTGGTGAGATGTAAGATGCACCTCAACACTAAACTTGAACGTGGCAAGCTCATAAGACAAACAAAATCTGTTGACATAACCAACCTTAAAAAACACCATAATACCTTCAAGTTAGAACTGAAGAACAGGTTCTCTGCTTTAGAAGGCCTAACATCGGAAGAAGTGGACATCTCTGAAGTTAACAGAAAAGTAACCAAAGCTCTTATGGAAACAGCAACAAAATTAGCTGGGTCTAAGAACAAGTTGCATGTGAACAAATTATCAGGAAAAACCAAAATGCTGATGCAAAAAAGAAGAGAGATGAGGACAACTAAAGAAGATGTGACTTCCAAAGTGGAATATATAGAGCTATGCAAGACAGTAACAAAAAGTATCACTGAAGACGTAAGAAAATTCAACTGTGAACTAGTGAGGAAAGCAATTGAAAACAACCAAAGCCTAAAGATAGCAAAGGGACATCTCAGTAAGGGAAGAAAACAGATTATGGCACTGAGAAAAGAAGATGGTTCTGTAACAAGAAATAGAGGCGAAATTTTGACAAGAGTGAAAGATTTCTACTCCAAATTATATGAAAGGGATGATATATGCACTCCAGACATCATGAAAGGTACCAGTACCAGAGTTCCTCCAGTCCTTCCAGCAGAAGTTGCACATGCAATCAAGAACATGAAGCGAGGAAAAGCTCCAGGAGAAGATGGAATTACTGTAGACATCATACAAGAAGCAAGTGGAGAAATCGAAACAGTACTCGCCCAAATTTTCACTCGATGCCTTAATGAAGGAAAGATTCCTGAGGATTGGAACACCGCTACAATGATCCTGCTACATAAGAAAGGTGACATTGAGGATCTCGGAAACTACAGACCTATCAGCCTCCTATCAGTAGTTTATAAAATCTTCACTAAAGTTCTTTCACACCGCTTGAAGGTAACACCGGACATGGCTCAACCGAGAGAACAAGCTGGATTCAGGAGTGGCTACAGCACAATAGATCATATCCACGTGCTGAGAGAACTAATTGAAAGAGCGAGGGAATATGAACTTCCATTGTGCATGGCTTTCATCGATTATGAAAAAGCCTTTGATTCGGTGAAACCATCAGCAGTTACAATGGCTCTAAAAACCTGCGGTATTGAAGATGCATACATTAAAAAAATATTATTAATAACATCTATGAAAATGCAAGTGCAAAGATTAGGCTGTTTGAAAATACAACACACGTAAAAATTGGAAAGGGAGTGAGACAAGGTGACACCATATCTCCGAAGCTCTTTAGTGCCACATTGGAGGGTGTTTTTCAGTCGCTGAGCTGGGAAAACAATGGGATTAAGATTAATGGAGATTATCTAACCCACCTTCGTTTTGCTGATGACGTAGTCATTTTTGCAACTACCCCATCAGAGCTGCAGAGTATGATCCAGGAACTTGCTGACAAGAGTAAAGAAGTGGGATTAAAAATGAACTTTCAGAAGACAAAAGTGGTGTTCAATGCTTTTACAAGAAATGAAGATTTATCGATTGATGGAGAAAAGCTGGAGATAACAGACACGTACGTTTATCTTGGACAGCAGATATCAAGTGAGGGTCACATTGATGAAGAAATTAATCGGCGTACAAAACTTGCCTGGAGAGCTTTTGGAAGAAACAGCATAATTTTCAAGAGCAATATGCCATTATGTCTTAAAAGAAAAGTGTTTGATCAATGCATCCTTCCAGTGCTTACGTATGGTGCAGAGACGTGGACCTTAACTAAAAGAGACATACAAAGGCTGCAGACAACTCAAAAAAGCATGGAGAGGTGCATGCTTGGTGTAACCAGGAGAGATAAGAAGAGGAACTCGTGGATCCGAAAAATGACAAGAGTGGAAGACATCATGATCAGAGTCAAATCCCTGAAATGGCAATGGGCTGGACATACTGCCAGAAGGACAGATCATCGATGGACAGCCGAAATTTTAGATTGGATTCCAAGGGACAGGAAAAGACCCAGAAGAAGACCACATGGGAGATGGGTGGATGAAATTCGAAAGTATGCAGGGGTGACATGGAGGAGACTGGCACAAGACAGACCGTTGTGGAGGAAACTTGGGGAGACCTTCGTCCAGCAGTGGATTGATAATGGTTGACAATGATGATGATGATGATGATACGAGAGGGAGAGAATTTTCTTTCCTTTTTCTAAATGTGATTTTGTATGATTTAGCACACGAGACTTTTTTTACATTTTCTAGTTGTTAAATAGAATTCTTCGGCAACTGTGTCTAGATGAGGAGTGGGATTCATTCCAGGCTTGCGTAACAAATACCATTGGCATTTTTAGGCTATTCATTCCAGGCTTGGGTAACAAATACCATTGGCCATAAATTGCTGAATTTCTGCGAAGGAAAAGTTTCTTTAAAAACTATAGATAGTAGACAACAAGCTTACGAAATTTTGCTCCCTACCTCAACGGGGCAGCTCCCTGCTAATTCTATTGAACGACGTAGATTGCTGTGCCTCCCTACTTTTTCTCATGCCCGGTCCCCCGAAACATTTCAGGAAAAAATGAATTGCCAAAGAAACTGTAAAAATAGATTACCATCCCTTCCCCACTCCGCAGTTGAGAAAGACATAGGTTAATTGAAGGGGGGGGGGAGAGATCGCAAGTCTGGAAGAGGAATTTTTTTAATGCCTAAACAGGTTAATCATAGTTTTCTGGCTCGTTCGGGCCCGGGCTGTATCTTGCAGTATAAAATTCTGGCTCGGGCTGGCTCGGGCTGACATACTTCGGGTTCGGGCGGACTCTGGCTCTTAAAATTAAGCCCGAACTCAGCTCTGATTTGTAAGTACTACAATTGACCTCTTTTTTTTTTTTTTTTTTTTTTTTGATTGGAGGTTTAACGACCACCGTGAGCAACTTAATGGGCTATAAGCAGTCGCCCGTCCCTAATTTAGGGTCACTGGTTCCAGGGAAGAGAGAGAGCCAGTGCCGTAAGACAAACACAACATCCATGCCTGATCGGGATTCGAACCCGGACCCCTTACGGACGAATGATCAGAGGTCAGCGCCTTAGACCACTGCGGCACCGGGGCGGCCAATTGACCTCTTTGACCTCTTTCTTGTAATGCGTATGGATACCTTCTAATATTACATTGACTTTAGCACACATAACGTAATTACTGAGGTAAGGACTAAGTTACAGCGGAAAGATAAATTACGTTATAGTCACAGTCCCTTGACTCTGTTCTCCAGCACGTTGACTGGTTATTCGAACTTACGAGCGCAACAACGCCGTCTAGTGTAATGACTCTGGAAAACACTGATTTCCATTATCCACCGCCAAAAGTAATCGAAAGTTATTTATTTATCAGTCTTTGGATATAAACTGCTAGCCACCCAAAGTGCAACACCAAGAAGGAAGCATCCGATTGGCCTGAAATTCGCAGCATGCGTCGCCCGCGAGAGGACATGCAAACGATTAGCATTGCAGGGCATATGCAAATCATGTGCGCCCGGCACGCCACCGAGAAGCACTATAAGAAGGGTGCACAGAAGGCGGAGTGTAAGTAGTGGAAGTGTGTTGTGCTGCCAGACCTGTGCGTGGGAAGCTTCCGGATGCCTTGTCGCAGAATACGGCAGTCATTTCAGCACGTTTCCGGAGTTCGACAGAGGACGAATAGTGGCTTATCGCGACAGCGGTTTGTCGTACCGAGACATCGGCGCCCGTGTGGGACGACATCCAGCCAGAGTGAGGCGAGTATGGATTCGGTGTGTGCAAGAGGGACGGACGGACCGACGTGAGCGATTGCTGCAGCCGCGGCGTACCACCGAGCAAAAGGACCGGCATGTTGTGCGACGGGTATTGACGGCTCGCACCGCCACATGACGAACGTTAGCGCAGGAATTAGGGTGTGTTGCGCAACAACCTGTGTCAGCACGTACCGTTCGACGTCATCTGCAGGAGCGGGGACTTGTCGCACGACGCCCATTGCTCCGATTACCATTGACGTTACACCACCGGCGAGTGAGGCGGCAGTGGGCCGTTAAACGCCGCACCTAGGCTACGGAATGCCACTACATTGTCTTCTCCGACGAATCCCGCTTCTGCCTGCAACACCATGATGGTCGGATCCGCGTGTGGCGGCACCGCGGCGAGAGACTGTATGACGCCTGCATTATGCATCACCATACCGGTCCGTCGCCTGGCGTTATGATTTGGGACGCAATTGGATATGACACCCGCACCCCTCTGGTACGCATCGCCAGTACGCTCAACAGCCACCGCTACATATCCGACGGTTTGGAGCCTGTATTCCTCCCTTACTTGCAGGACCTGCCAGCGGCCACGTTTCAACAGGACAATGTGCTGCCGCACGTGGCACGCATCGTGAAACAATTCTTCACGGTCCACCAGGTGTCACTACTGACGTGGCCCGCCTGTTCTCCCGATATGTCGCCCATCGAATTCGTCTGGTCGCTGATCGGCAACCGAGTGGCCCGGCAAGCACCACCCAAGGCTACGCCTGATGAACTGTGACAACGTGTGGAAGCAGCCTGGACCGACATACCCCAAGCCCACATCCAAAGCCTCTTTCGTTTGATGCCGCGGCGTGTAGCGACCGTTATTGCCAACCATGGGGGCCACACGAACTATTGATGTCTGCGTGTTCCGCAAGTCTCACGGGCCTGTAAGCTCAATCGCTTCATCTTTGTATCTGTTGTTATGTGTCCAGTAAATCTGGCTTTGCTATCTCGTTTCCTTCTTGGTGTTGCATTTTGGGTGGCCGGCCGTGCATAAATTCCAAAATTTGCGCTTGTGGTGAAAAAAATCGAATAGTACGTTTTTTATATCTTAATTGACTCATCAACTCAAAATCATAACTGAAATCTTGATCATGCATAGTGAAAATCGATATTAAAAAATGCTATCTTTAATGACTTTTTCTTACATAAGGAAAATATCTTTTTGCATAAAATATCTGCTTTCTGCTTGCCCCACCCCCCCAAATCGAGAGAGTTCCGTAGTACTGTTTGTAGATAATTTATGCGATATATATCTTTCACATTCCAAGAGCTCTGAGGATATGAAATAAAATCAATTATTCGAGAGTCTACATTTGTTTACGCGCAACACACTGCATTTATTCGCGTCACTCACGGCCATACCAAGCCACAGTCCGGTATATACTAATTAAACTATAACAACAAACAATCCATCTATCGGTCTAGCTCGTCACCCCATGGCGGATTGAGTCCCGCAAAGACGACTATACGCTCTTCAGGGTTACTGGCAAATTAATGCAGGCAGCTTGCCGTTCCTCTGCTGCATACGGATAAGGAACAAAGTGCGCCCGGGGCCGACTTCACAGGGAACCATCTACGCATTCGCGTCCCCAAACACAGGGAGCCTGCGGAAAACACGCAGACCAGATATTATTCATTTTATTTTATATCCACAAAGATCGGGGACCCGAACAACCGTGAGAAACGCGCGCCTCCCGTACAGCGCACAACTACTTAACTAACTGCTCTATGCCGGTGATACAACGAACACTGAGGTTTACTAATTCCTAAGATTGAGCGACACTTAGGTTGGTGGATTAATGAATGTGATTATCGTAAAATCAATGAAAGAAGATATGTGATAAAGTAAATACTAAAATACCATCATTATCATCAATCCACTGTTGGATGAAGGTCTCCCTAAGTTTATTCCACAACGGTCTATCTTGCGCTAGTTTCCTCCATGTCACTCCCGCATGCTTTTGAATTTTATCAACCCATCTCCCATGTGGTCTTCTTTTTAAGCTCTTTTCCTGTCCCTTGGAATCCAGTCTAAAATTTCGGTTGTCCATCGATGGTCGGTTCCCCAGGCAACATGTCCAGCCCATTTACATTTCAAGGATTTTGTTGTGACCATGACGTCTTCCGCTCTTGTCATTTTCCTTATGCGTGAGTTCCTCTTCTTATCTCTGCTAGTTCCACCAAGTATGCATCTGTCCATGCTTTTTTCAGTTGTCTGCAGTCTTTGAATGTCTTTTTTACGCTTTCCAACCGTAGGTTGAAGAAGCGTATATGCTCCAGCTCTGTCAGTCCGTCCGCCTGTCCGCTCGATAACTCGCGTAAAAATGGTTCGATTTCGATGAAATTTTAGTGTGTGGTAGGGAACCACCTGGGGATAAACCCTATTGAAAATGGGAATAATGGGGTCAAAGGTCACGACATAGGAGCGGGATCCATTCCATTGCCCTTATGCGTCATAACTTCTGTAAAAATGGTTAGACTTCAATGAAATTTTAATATGTGGTAGGGGACAACCTAGGTACAAACCCTATTGAAAATGGGTGAAGTGGGGTCAAAGGTCTGGACATAGGAGCGGGATGCATTCCATTGCCTTTATGCGTCAAAACTTACGTAAAAATGGTTCGATTTCGATGAAATTTTAATATGTGGTAGAGGACCGCCTGGGGACGAATCCTATTGAAAATGGGAAAATGGCATCAAAGGTCAGGACACAGGATCGGGATCCATTCCATCGCCCTTATGCAAATAATACTAAGTAAAAATGCTTCGATTGAGACAAAACTTTATCATGTTGTTCCGGAAGTATACTTTACCGGTTCTGTTGAATTTTATCGAAATGGGGTCAAAGGTCAGGTCATAGTAGCGAGATTTATTCTACAGCCATTATCCTCATAACTTGAGTAATAATTGCTGTAATGATTTCTGGTATGTTGGAAAGCGTATCATAATCAATGCATTGCATGATTTTACTAACTTGTTTAATTAAAATCCACGTCTCTGCTCCTTGCGTAAGTACTGAAAGGGTGCATTGATTAAACCCTTTTCTTTAAAAACATAATGGCATATTGCTCTTAAAAATTGTACTGTTTCTTCCAAAAGCTCTCCCAGTTTCATTCGTCGATTAATTTCTTCATCAATGTGACTTTTGCTTGATATCTGCTGTGCAAGGTAAATGTAGGTATCGGTTTTCTCTAGCTTTTCCCATCAATCGATAAATCTCCATTTCTTGTAAAAGCATTGTGCATCAGTTTTGTTTTCTGAAAGTCAATTTTAATCCCACTTCTTTACTCTTGTCAGCAAGTTCCTGGAACATAACCTGCATCTTTGAAGGGGCAGTTGCAAAAATGATCACGTCATCAGAAAAATGAAGGTGAGTTAACTAATCTCCATTAATTTTTATCCCTTTGTTTTCCCAGTTCATAGATTGAAAGACATTTTGCAATGTGGCATTAAAGAGTTTGCGAGATATTTTATCACCTTGTCTCACTCCCTTTCCAATTTTATTGGTGCAGTATCCTCAAGTAGCCGGACCTTTAAACTTGAATTTTCATAGATGTTACTAATAATACTAATATATATGCATCTTCAATACCTCAGGATTTCAAAGCCATTGTAACTGCTGACATGGGAGCCCATAGCTTACTTTTCAGGAGGGGGCAAACAGAAATTGTAACTACGAATAATTTATATTGTTGCTGCGAGAGCGAAAGTACTGGTCACGCGCCGTGGCCCAGCCTCCTACTTATGACTCTAAGGCGTCAGCGTTATAAGTGCTTCTCACAGACACAAGGAAGCGTTTCTGTTTCTCCGAAACACTACCCAAACTCTATTCGGGCAAACAAACGAAGCCTTCCCCACTTTGTTATGAAATCTGTGATCCAGGAAGGCGGATCGAAACAGCTGAACGAACAGAATAATAATCACAACTGAGATATAAGGATCTCGAGAGGATTTATCAATACAACACAAACATTTATTAAATAAGCAGTTAGGTTCCGACGGCAGTGGATTAATCTTCCTCTAGCATCGGTTTTCACTAAGGCTTAGATCTGACGGTGCGTAGACATGAAATCTAGGAGAATAACTTCCGAAGAATAATATCTAAGTCCTAGCTTTCGGCGTCGACGTTATAGAGAGAATCTACCTACTATTAGGTAGATCTGTTTCTCTGAGAATACTGTGATTAGCCTAACTCGTGCTTCCCTGTCGTTACGAATTCAATCTTAGCCAGTTCTAATAATTGACTTGCTGTAGAGGAATATCTATTATGCAAGCGGGATTCCCGGACTGGAACCTGTACCGCTGCAACCGAACACCCTATCTCTCTAAAGATAATGCGCTGGCTGATCTCATCCAGATCCTCGGACCTCCGTATAACAGGAGCGTCCGTTTGCTCACAAAAAAAAGGAAAACGCTTCGCGTCCCCTTATCGGAGAACTACTCTCTCCGCTAGACGAAAGCAGACTAACTAACAGGTTCCTCCTGAGAGACCTGCTCCCCCTCACCTCCTCCGCGCTACGCATGCGCGAAGTCCTAGGCGCCGACACTGCCCTCTCGCCAACCTGCTGACGTGGCGCTCTTCTCCTGTCCCGCGTTCCTCCTTTCGACGTAACGCGCCGACTAATCCCTGGCGTCGGCGAGTCGTACTTAACTGATGGGTTTTAACCCCACCTTTCGTGTCCCTGCAATCCGTCAGATCTATCCATTAGGAAGTGCACCCTTTGAGAAAGTGATCCTACCGCCGAGGTACATTCTTACAATAACACAATATACATTGTTATATCTACACAAAAGTTAACGGATGGTTTTCCAGACTTTTTGGCGTCTGTGCAACGCTGTCAATGTACAGCGAAAGTCGCGATATCATTAAAGATGTTATCAGGTTGTTGGAAAGGCCTCTTCCTTTCTAAGGCGTGAGAAAACTAAGGATCTTTGTTTGAGGCCCTCGACATCAGAAAAAAAAATGTTGTCGAACCTTCTGTCGCCTTCTTGGGCTTTGGACTGTTTTACTTTTCTTTGTGAAAAAGTAGGATAATGTCCAGTTCATTATATTTTAACATAATTAATATGTCCGTTCTTACAGTTGCCATCTTGTTTTATCAAACCGTTTTTACCAAACTTTCAAGGCAAATTTAATTGAAAACCAGAAGACCCAAAAAAAGCTTCATGAAATAGATGGATAAATAAAATTAGGAAGAAAGTTAGGACAATGTGGAAATTTCTTTTGGTCCTTTTGTTCACGTGCACCACGAAACCCCAGAGATCACTGAGTTGGTGATTAATAATTATAAAATACCCACAAGACAAATTTATGGGGAAATTTGTGATAGATCTTTGTCCTGCAGTAAAAAGCTTCTGCGGAGCATGATATATTTTTCATTTCTTCGCCTTTCATAGTTTCCCACGCTGTACGCATGTAAGCTGTTCTCCAACATGCAATAAGAAATTTCCTTATTACTTTCGACTGTAAAGTTTCGCTTTTTTTATTGGAAATTCCCAACTTTTTTTTTTTTTTTCAATTTTTACTGCTGCGCACGCATCCAAAAGTTCTACGGTAAAATTAGCAATTAAAATGAATGTTATCGCTAAAATCTCTGTAGCACCTTCCAAGGACAGAAAGTGTAGGATCGGATTTCCAGGGGAGGGCAAATGCCCCCTCTTGCCCCCCTATATGGGTGCCCATGACTGCTGACAGTTTCCCGAAATCAAATCTTTTCCTAATCGATAAAAGCCGTACATAACGGAAGTTCATATTCCCTCGTTCTTTCAATTAGTTCTCTCAGCACATGGATTAAAATATTCATAAAAGTAAATATTTACTAACCCATTCATAAAGTAAATATTTACTAATCCATTCATAAAAGTAAATATTCACTAAGCCATTCATAAAAGTAAATATTTACTAAACCATGACGGCAGCAATAGTAAGTATTTCAACTGTTCAGTTTTCAAAAACAAATTTTTCCTTTTTTTTATTATTGTTATATATTATTCAGATTTAGACAAACATAAGAAACGACCTTGACACCGATGAAACGTAATGCAGATATGAAAGTCCATCTACGCTTGCACAAGCTACAATCTGACCTCAAGATATAGTAAGAAAAGCTGATTCGCAAGTGTGTTAATGAGGGGATTGGAAACTTTTGACCTAGGATATCTACAGGTTACCATCGTGTTATATAACATTTTAAAGCTCTCGTCAATAGCAAGTACTCCCCCAACCCTCCCGCCGTCGAGGAAGTCGGCAGGAAGCCAAATTTAGTTTGACGCACCGTTTTCATCGCATGAAAAATGCATTTTTGTAGTGACTTTTATCGCATTTATAGAGTCAGATTCACGTAATTTACTTAGGTTCAAATGAGATATTGTTACATTTTTTGTAAAACGTGATGAAATAATGTTCGGTGACAGTTCAGTAAACTATATTGTTGAGTAAGAATGAAATTGCCGCGCCGATGGCGCAGTGATCTAAGCGCTGGCTCATCACCATTTGTCTGAGAAGGGTTCGGGTTCGAATCCCGTGCCGCCCCGATGGCGCAGTGGTCTAAGCAATGGCTTATGACCATTCGCCTAGGAGTCCGGGTTCGAATCCCGGTGAGGCACGGATATTGTGTTTGTCTTACGGCACTAACTCTCTCCCTTCTCTGTAACCAGTGACCCTAAATTAGGGACAGGCGACTGCTTATGGCCCATTGAGTTGCTCACGGTGGTCGTTAACCCTTTAACGATTATGAATCGACCTTCAATAAAAAAAAATCCCGCTGAGGTATAGATGCTGTGTTTGTCTTACGGCACTGACTCTCTCCCTTCTCTGGAACCAGTAACCCTAAATTAGGGACAGGCGACTGCTTATGGCCCATTGAATTGCTCACGGTGGTCGTTAAACCTCTAACCAAAAAGCGAACCGGAAATTAACTATTGTTACGTCACTTCATGGGATAGCATTCAGAAACTAGATTTCAACAATGGTTTTGACTACTTCCGTTTCCCATTTTCGTTACATCAAAATTTTATACATGGGATTTACTTCGCTGCAGTCAGGAAAGAGGCGTTGCATCAAAATGCAATAAAAATGGCAGGGGAGTAAATACTTTATGGCTCGTCTCTGTATTCCAGCCAAGTAAGTGAAAATTGGTATCATCAAGTGATCACGTGGTGATCAGTGCTTGAACATTACGTTTTTAATTCCCATCATATTTCAACTAATCGTATCTTGATTTCTTTTGTACTGTAAGTAAATGCTTTTTGTTTTTGTTTTTATCGAGACAGGGTTTTGTTTTCATCACCATAAACTTTAGCTACTTCGAATTTCATTCCATAAATCTTAAAAGTCCTCCTTTTTTTCGCTTTCCAACCGTAGGTTGATGAAGCGTACATGTTCCAGCTTTGTCCGTTTGTCGGTCTGTCCGCATGATGACTCGCGTAAAAATGGTTCGATTTCGATGAAATTTTAGTATGTGGTAGGGGACAACCTGGGAACGAACTTTATTGAAAATGGGCGAAATGGAGTCAAAGGTAACGACATAGGAGCGAGATCCATTCCATCGCCCTAATGCGTCATAACTTACGTAAAGTGCTTCGATTGCGACAGAACTTTATCATGTTTTTCCGCAGATGTACTGAACCGGTTCTGTTTAATATCATCGAAATGGGGTCAAAGGTCAGAGTACATGAGCGAGATTTATTCCACAGCCATTATCCTCATAATTTGACTAAAACTGCTCCGATTGCGACAAAACTTTATCATTTTGTTTCGGAGGTATACTGAAACGGTTTAGTTGAACATCATCAAAATTGTGTTAAATGTCAGGACACGGGAGCGAGATTTATTCCACAGCCATTATCCTCATAATTTGACTAAAAATGCTTCTACTGCGACAAAACTTTAGTATGTTCGGGAGGTATACTGAACCAATTCTGTTTAATATCATAGAAATGGGGTCAAAGGTCAGGACACAGGAGCGAGATTTATTCCACAGCCATTATCCTCATAACTTGAGTAATAACTTGAGTAATGATTTCTGATATGTTGGAAAGCGTATCATAATAAATGCATTGCATGATTTTACTAACTTGTTTTTTTTCATTTCTTTTTCTTTATGTAAAAGAGTGTTGATATCAATTTTGTCTCCCGTGACTTCAAGAGAGAGAGAGAGAGAGAGAGAGAGGAGACTTTGTGTATGTCAAAGAGAATGTTTATTTTGAGTGAAATACATATAACAAGCCTGACGACACCGGAAATTGAGGAAGAAAGAGTACGACTTTAAATAAAATAAAATAAAAAACAACTGACATTTGTATTGTTCGAAAGATTTTAGAATCACGTCGTGCCTTCACGAAGTTGTCGGATGATTTTGTGCTCGAATGTACGCTAAAGAAAAAAAAAAACAACAGGGTCACTGAATTGACTTACAACAAGACCTTTGTAATCACGGATTGATTTGTTGAGTATAAGATTTAAAACCACTAAAACTCGCGTAACACAATGGAAGACCTAAGAGTACACCGTATAATAATACATATTCATAGACGTAGTGAACACTGAGGTGAGCGAAGTATCTGATCAGTTCCGACCTTCAGATTGCGTGACTTTGTATTTGTGCAAGTTATACTGACAGGAATGGCTGACAGTGAAGAAAAAAACATGGGAATTCGAATCTAACGTTCACAACGAAAAGCATAATGAGAAGCGACCAAAATTTACAAAAGAGAAAAGTCAGCAAAAACGTAAGGTTAAAAAGGAAGTATGTCAATGTTTCCTCTAAGTAGCGCGCCCGCGCGGTAAGCATATATATATATGTCTTATTTGTTATAGCACAACTGAGTTTTCACCTGTGTCAGTGTTTCTGTGAATTTGGGTTCAGCCGAGGAATAACTAAAGCACTGTGTTTTTGGTACATGTGTAACATATGTGTCAACTCAAAGAGACCGTGTTTATGAACTCGTGTTTGTAAGCATGAACAAGAAAGAAAATATCAGACCGTAATTATTTTACTTATTAGGACATTATCATTATGTAAACAACAACCAAGGGACTTCCTAGCCAACGTCAGAGCGTTGGGTGATGAGTGCCATTGGTCAGAAATTTAAGAGACAGCAAGAAAACTGAATTGCCAATTCTTATTAAAATTTGGTTTTTGAAAGGCTAATGCCTATATTTATTTGTAAAACAATAACAACATGGTATCAAAAAAAAAGAATATTTGAAGAACAAACTGTACTGATAGGGTTGCGAGATCACAATCTTTTCTTATGTCATAACAATTCCTGTTGATACATTTTTGCCTGTTTTCGTAGATTTGGCTTCACATGCCTCTACCATTTTCATGGATTTTTTTTGAGGCCATTACAAAACATCATGAGTGATTTTTAATAAGAATTCTTTTCTTTTTTATCAATAACATTACTAACGGTCAGCTACAGCCTTCCCCTTCAATAGTGCTTCGATTAGTAAATTTTTCAGCTCAATTATACCTCCCCTTATCCAAAAAAAAAAAACTTTAACCATATTATGAGAAAGAAAAACAATAAAAGACAACTTACATACTTAAGCTCTAGGACCTGTTGTCTCACGTTTCACCTGTTTCCGTTTTTTCCTTTTTTATTTTTTTTATTTTTTCTGTCCCGCCGCTCTTAGTTGAATTACCGTACTTCTCTTTGTGGACATATCTTCAGCAGGCCTGTCTGAAGAGGCTCCTTCAATATCTTCCTTATTCTGGGACTGGTACCTTAGGTGGTCCACACTATCTTCTTGCTCCTCAATCTTGTGTTGTTTTTCTCTTTCCTTTTTGATGATGGCACAGAGTACGGAGGGGGAGACTGTTATGAGGCTATTTGATCACTCCTCGTAGCGAAGTGGATAACCTGGTCTCCATTCAATTTTTGTTGTTGTTTCTTTTCACCTCGGCCACATCGGTGGGTCGGCTGCCACTAGTCGCCCAGGGCTCTCCTCACAGCTAGGGATAGCTGTTTAAAAAAAAAAGAAACGGACTTAGCGCTGTTGTTCTCGGAGAGGCATCATAATGCGTGGGGTTTTTCCTTTTCTTTTCTCACTGGGACTGCAGGTCCAAGTAGGTAGCCTATGTTAAAAATTTTTGAGCTTCCCAGGAGGAGGATAACCTCCTAACCTCACTCTCGGCTTCTCAAAGACAATCTGCCTCATTTTCTTTACACCTATCAGCCCGCAATCATTTTTTTTTCTCGTCTCTCTCTAGCAGTTCATTTTTGCAACCTCTCTCTAAAATCAAAATGGACGCGCAGACCTCTCTTCCCCTTCAATACTTCAAGTGACCAATTGCATCAGGCCATGAAGACGCCTCCATCCCATTGGCTGCTTCTAGCCAAGAACACGTGAAATGCACGTGTTCGACACCTGACAGCTGAATGCTTCGCAAGGGTCCACATTTCGAAAACAACCTAATAAATTTTGACGCGAGGGACTGCTGCTTCCCACTTTCAATCGGCCAACCACTTCCCCTTTCATAGTGCCTTACACGGGTATCTATTTCAGTTCGCTAAGCCCCTTCTCAGCTAGGGAGATTTACCAAACCTCGGGGAAAAGAATGTTGGAACTCCTGGGGGTCTTTTCCCAGGAAAGAAAACCTCTGAAAGGGATCGAAAGAATTTTCTGCCTTCCAGCCCTTTTCTGGGAAACTTGGATCATTAACCGCTATCTGTTAAAGGAGGGAGGCTGTATCTGGCTTACAAAATGTTTTAACATGTTACCTCATACACTGAACAAAGCAAGAAATACAAAATATATTTTTTTTCTTAATTATTATTATTTTTCTTTTTTTATGAGCATACCCCAGGTTTATTCTCATGAATGTTGCGACATCGCACCTTTTGGTACTGCGTCGTATGAATGCTACATTTTGTTCATACACATAGAGAAAAAAATTATTAACACTGCTCTTATTTTAATTCTGCTGAGTACATTTTTCCTTTCCTCCTGCTGGGCTGAGTAATCCAAAAACAAAAGGACAGCATTGTGACTGCCAGTCCACACTATATACATTTTTTTCTTTTCTTTCTTTCGTGGAGAAAAAAAACGAACACCTTTCTTTCCGGCCTCACAGAACAAAGAAGGGAAAGAAACAAATGAGAAATAGAATTTCTGTAACTTTTTCTTGACCTTTCTCTCTAGATCCAAAAATCGAACCCAGGGGAGGTGAAATCTAAATTTACGAAAAGTTTAACAGCAAATCACTCCAGGGAAGAATCGTCACCCTTTCCTGAACTGACCACTATTATCCCTTCGATTTATTTATTTTTCTTTCAAGAAAAACGTGGATAATGTTGATGAAAATCTGAAAACATTGATCAGGTGTACACAGATTTTCAGCAACATATCACTGCATTCCTCCCATGGGAGACAACAAAAAAGAAACAACAACCAAGAAAAACTTTGAGAAACATACCAAAGCCACATGAAAATGTACCATGTCCTGAGCAAGGAACAGATAAATCAACATCTTGAACACGACAGAGAACTGGCATGAACTATCACACCCAACACCTCAACTACTTACATAAATACTATACAATTTCCTGGAATTCCAGGAGCTGCAAGGTGCTCCCTGGACACAACCAAACTCTACTTATTACTGGTAAGTATAAACCCTTAATCAAAGAAAATAAACAAAAGTGAATGGTTGGCTTGGCAGTGGAAATTGGAATCGACAGGAAAATTTTCACCAAACAACCACAACACTATACGAGATCACAAATTCAAAATATGCTTCACTTGATTTATCAATACTACAGAATACATAATTGCTTCCTACACTACACTTAAGGTACCAATCAATAATATCACACGACTATTTACACGAAACGTTGCAACTGAATTGGAGTGCACTATTTACTTCCGAGCTATGAATCCACGACCATCTCTAGGACGCAAACAATACCTAGGTGTCAACACAGTACTTGTGGGTATGCGACTGGCTCTCGGCCTTGAAGGACCAGCTTGCTCCACTACCGGAGTACTTGCTGGAGTTTGTATATTCGCCTGTTCATTAACTACCTCAGGAGTGCCGGCTGGAGTCTGAATACTCGCCTGTTCACTCACCACTGCAGGAGTGTTTGCTGGCCTAGGCAATCTCGCATAACTTGTTCTCCTCCCAGGAAACGGAAACCACGGAATGAAACCTACACCACTACTATCAATTTCCTTCACTTGTGTTTGTGTAGAATTGTTCTCTTGAACTTCCTCCGTCTCCTCGGAGTTTGTACTATCCTCGCTCTTATTCATGGCACTTGGAAATAGAGGCCTGTCCCTTACCTTGGTCAGCCTATCCACATGGACCAACTCCTTTTTCCTGGGATCAGGGATGAAGGTAATCTCGTAATTCACCGGCGGTATCACCTTGGTGACACAATAGGGTCCCGAACATAGCTTGCTCAGTTTCTTATTTCGTCCTGGCTTCACTGCAGGAGAATATAAATACACCTTGTCATTAAGTGTGATATGCTTATCAACGGCAGTCTTTGCACGTTGTTTCTCCTGTGCGTCTGCAGCCTTTTCCAGGTTTGCCTTGACAGCCTCGAATGCTATGTTTAGCCTATCCGTGAGCTCGTCACAATATTCCAACTGAGAAGCATATGTACGTACTCGGGGACTGCCGATCAAATGATATGGCAACACCAGGTCTCTTCCATATGTGAGATAGGCTGGGGTTTCCCCAGTACTGGTGTGCACTGCTGTCCTGAATGCAAGGAGTGCCATGGGAAGGCAATGGTCCCAGTCATCCTGTCTATCCGAGACCAGGTGACTAACTGACTTAATCAAGCTATCATTCAATTTCTCACACTGTCCATTAGCAGAGGGATGATATGGGCTACAATTCAACTTTTTGATACCCAGCCTCTCATAGACTTTCATCATGGCTGCCGACAGAAAGTTTGTTCCCCTGTCTGTCAACAATTTGGCTGGCACACCATGTGAAGCAATGAATTTTTCTATGAGGACCTGGGCTATCGTTTCACTCTTTGTGTCTGGTAACGCATAGGCTTCTGGCCAACGAGTAAAGTAGTCAGTGATAACTAGAATGAATCTATTTCCTGACATGGTGGTGACCAGAGGTCCCACAACATCCATAGCAATTTTCTCGAAGGGGCGACTAGGAAGCTCTGCCCTTACCAAAGGTGCCTTTCTACCTGGTTTGTAAGCTCTTTTACTTAAGCAGCTGTGACAGCTGTCTACATATGCCTTAACCACTGAGTACATGTTGTGGAAGTAGAATCGGGAGCGTACCCGCTCCAATGTTCTGTTGAACCCTGGATGAGCCACAGTTTCCGAGTCGTGGCACTGCTCCAAAATCTCTTCCACCATAGTTTCTGGTATGACCAGCTGTTCTCGTGGTTGATTCCTGGTATCTCCTGACTTGTGCAATACGTAGTGCCATAAGAGTCCATCCTGTAGGTAAAACTCATCCGAGACCTTGAGTTTACCCAGCTCTCCCTTTCCTTCCAGCAACTCAATCTGTTTATTCCACCTGCTATCCTGCCTCTGTAATTCCTTCACTCTTGTCCGTTCCTCTGCCTGTCTTGCTGCCGACTGCTCCACCACTTCGGTGGTCAGCACATTCCTAGACAGATAGTCAGCTACGACATTCGATTTCCCTGGTCTGTGTTGAATTGTATAATCAAACTGCTGTAACGACATGCACCAGCGAGCTATTCTAGAAGTGGGATCCCTTAATTTGAAGGCATATGACAAACTGGCTTGGTCGGTAATGATGAGAAAGTGTCTAGCATAAAGATATTGTTTGTAGTAGTTTACTGCAAACACTACACTGAGCATTTCCTTCTCCACCACAGAAAAATTAAGTTCCGCTCCTTTTAACTTTCGGCTAGCATATGCTACTGGATGCAATTTTCCTTCTTCCTCTTGTTGCAATGCGGCCCCAATAGCAAATTTTGAAGCATCACAAGCAACCACAAATTCCTTTGACAAATCAGGTAATTTCAGGCAGGGCTCACTTAAGAGTGCCTGTTGTAGTTCCTCAAAAGCGGTCTGGGCTTCAGGTGTCCATTTGAATGTTTTTTCCTTCCTGATCAGATTAGTCAGGGGCAAAGCCAATTCGGCATAATCAGGGATAAACCTCCTAGAAAAACCTGTGAGACCTAGGAAAGCTCGGACTTGCTTAACGGAATTTGGAATTTTGAAGTTTCTGACAGCTTCCAAATTTCTGGGATCAGGCGTGACGCCATTTTGACTGACAACAAATCCCAGGTACCTAATTGAAGACTTCAAAACGTGGCACTTGTCCGGTTTAAGCTTAAGGTTGTGTTGTCTCAACCTTTGGAAAACAATCTCCAGCTTATCAAGGTGTTCCTCGAAAGTTTTGCTGGCAATGACAATGTCGTCAATGTATATGCCAACCTGGAGAGGCTTGAGACCTGATAGGACTATTTCCATCAGCCTCTGGAAGCTGTTTGGGCTGTTTCGCATCCCAAATGGTACCCTTAGCCACTCGTACAAACCCTGATCGGTGACAAAAGCTGTTTTGTAAACATCCGAAGGGCGTACTTTCATCTGGTAAAACCCTGAGGTCAAATCCAGAGAGCTAAAGTAGGTGGCTCCTGCTAAGGAATCCACCATCTCCACCAAATTTGGAATCGGAAAGGAATCCGGTACTGTCTTGGCATTTAGCCTCCTAAAGTCAGTACAGAGACGATAACTGCCATCCGATTTTTTTACAAGGAGAACAGGTGCCGAATAAGGACTGTCGCTAGGTTGTATAATACCTGCCTCCAAAAGTTCGTTGATCTGCCTATTGAGTTCGTCTCGAAGAGCATAAGGAACTCTATAGGCTCTCTGTCTCACAGGGATCTCATCTGTCAGATGAACTTGATGTAGCAAGGTGTCACATTCACCTAACTCTGCTACATTTTTCGCAAACGTCCTCCTATGCGAGTGCAAAAATGAGGACAATTTTGACTGCTGATCAGGAGGTAGATGCGACACGTCGAACTCGTTCGCCCATGTGGAACAATCATCAATTTGACTGTCCACTGTTGACACTGAAGTTACCTGAATTGGTTCCGCTGTAACCAACCTAGAATGCTTGTTGAGGTAAACCACTGAGTCCGATAAATTGATCACCTTCACCAAGGTACTATCATTATTGGTACTGTTCACCGAGCGACCTATCCAAAGTGACTCGCACTTGAATGCGTCTGCCTGCTGTAAGAGCATAACTTCCCCCAACTCTGCACAGTCTGCACCCGTTACCGAAATTATCCTTTCAGATTTGGGGGTATTTTCTTCGCTCGGACAGTTTTTCCAAAATAATGCCTTTTCCCTAAATTTTGACTTACCGAAGGTGCCTCGGATACCTCAGTGGGGAGAGAGTCCTCCTGATGCATTACTGACTCAGCCGGTGGGTTGGTTTGTTTACCTTTTGAAATGGGGGTCTCCTCAGTAGAGAAGGCTCCCTCTCTAGCAGTAACCACACCAATAGGATCAACACCAGCATGCTCTGACACTGTAGGGGTACTCTGGGGTATCACCCTCTTTCTTGCACACCTCTTCCTCCTTTTTCTCTTAACCACTTTCCTCTTTCTCTTTGGTATTTGGAACATCTGTTTCACCAAAGCAATCACTTGCTCCCTCTCTCGTGGATAAACATTTGGCATGCGTGCTCCTACTCTACTTAAAGTGCCTGCTGCAGCATTGAAAACAAATTGTTGTGCCTTTAAAAGGTCAAAACCAACAATGACATCATAATCTGATGATAACCGAGTCTGGGTGACAAACACTTTATGCTTAAAATTCACCCCAGACAAACAAAATTTCAATTCCACATAGGCCTTAATATCCAGGTGTTTCCCTGAAACACCCTTAACCACTAGGTTGGGATACTTCATGAATCTCTTATATCCTGGTAAGGAGTTGAGGCAACCCTCGGTTATTAAGCTAACTGACGCCCCCGTGTCAATCAGTAGCCTCAAGGATTTCCCACTAACTACTCCTTCCAGAATAGGCATGCCAAACGAGTGACCGTTGGTGAAACATGAGCCAATTGGAGCCTTTACAACAAGGGGTTTTTTCTTAGAAGATGACTCCCAATATCTTCTCCCCACTACCAGTTTAAAGCATCCGACCTGTTGTGTTGACTGTTTCGTTGTTGACTATTTCTGCCCGGTGGTGCATGTCGGGTCCTTCCGCCCCTGGAATGGGAAAGATATTGACTGCTTCCGCGACCCTGATTCCTATACTCCTGAGAGGGCCTGTCTATCTGGTGACATTCATTTGCATAATGCCCCACCTGGTTACACCGATAGCAGATCACAGTGAGCCTGCTGCTCCGGCGGAAATCTTCCTGTCTTGGACGACTAGGGGATCTGTATCTATCCGACCTGCTTTCTCGTGGATATTCCTGTCTCCTATCTCTCCGGTACCTTGTGGGTGAGGAGTAATTGTTCCTGGCTGGGGAAAATCCTGATTCCCTACTAGCAGGAGAACTGCTGTGCCTCGGCTCTTCCCTCGGTGGTTTCTCACTGGCACTGGCATTAGCAATTGCTAAAGTGGCTACTTGCTTGCCCAGTTCCCTAATTTGGTCACACAGTGCTAACATCATGGGACTTGGAGGCGTTTCCGCCCCAAGCTCATGCCTAGGGGCACGATTATCTCCTTCCTCCACTCCTACGAAGGATACTCCCCGAGAAAAACTGGCCATGTGCTTCTCATTTTCTTCTTCCAATATGGCCTTCTCTTTTGCGTCTTTATAGGTTCGTGGTTGATGAGACAGAACCAGGCGACGAATTTTGGGGTCCACTCCTGTCATGAACTGGGCCAAGACATTCTGGTCTCTGAACTCGGCCAAAGCTCCAACGTTTTCATTGAAGTAACTAAAGGCTGCCCGTTCTAACCTAGCTGCAAATTGCCTCACTGTCTCACCCCTTTTCTGTACGCACGAGTGAAATCTTCCCATCTTGACAGTTACCGATTCAGGTGAAGCAAACCTCTCAATTAGTTCCTTTTTCAACCCCTCATAATCTACATTCTCTGACCAGGCAATCACATCCCTAACTAGTTGTTTGGCCTCTCCTGTACACCTATGTTTCAATACCACAAATTTCTGATCTGCTGCCCAGCATCCCATGAGTGCCACATCCTCTAATGTCTCAAAGAACTCTTTCACTGACAATCTACTCGGATCCCCAGAAAACTCCTTCACTAGTCCCATTAGACCTGGGAGACTCCAATTTACTCCTTGGATTTCTCCGGTACCTTCTCCTTCATTAGCCATGATTTCACTAATTCAATTTACTCTTGCTTCAGCACGAAAAATTTTCTTTTGGAATATTTATATATACTCAGCACTAGCACTGCTGTAGCTGTATCTAAGGTTATCCTAACACCCTATTAATCTTGCACTACACCTTCACTATACTAACACTCTCAATGAAACTAACTCACTGTAGCAAAGGAAACCCAAAACAAAAATTATTTGAAATTACACAAAATTCACACTACCATCAACCACTACACAGAATAACACTGTGTTCGCCTCCTAGCATTTGAAGGAATAAACAATTTACCCACATCACAAAATACCAATAATACTTACCAAACACTGATATAATCACAACATCAAAAGAAATTTATGTGCTCACACTCTCACAGAATATCGAAAGAATATTTTTGCCCAAATAAAAAAAAATGCAAATTCTATGTTCTAAAATTCAAATAGCACCCAAAACTCCAGTCTCCATATTAATTTGATTTCCCAGCAGAAGGAAAAAGAGGCAAAAAAAAAAGAAAAGAAATTATGGTTGTCCTAGTTAGTATGATGTTATGCTTCACTTTACTCCTAACTTGAGCCAAAACCATACAAATTGAAATATTACACCAAAAAAAGTTTTTACTTTTTCCTAGGGCAAGTGCTCTGTAACAACTCACTAACTAATTAATCCTGTAACTGTTATTAATACTGACATGTTCTATGAATTGTGCAAGTTATCATCATACCTATTCAGATTTAAGCTCACTCAAAGAAAAATCTTCAATGCAAAAATTCACACTATGCTAATATACTCAAAATTCTACACTATTCATTTAAACACTTATGTATGCAAATTGCTCCAAAAACTTATATATGCAAAACACTAGAAATAACATATGCACTAAACACTAGATTATATTGTTCCTAACTTTGAAATTTGAAGAAATATATATATATATATATCAGCACAATAGATCATATCCACGTGCTGAGAGAACTAATTGAAAGAGCGAGGGAATATGAACTTCCATTGTGCATGGCTTTTATCGATTATGAAAAAGCCTTTGATTCGGTGAAACCATCAGCAGTTACAATGGCTCTGAAAACCTGCGGTATTGAAGATGCATACATTAATATTATTAATAACATCTATGAAAATGCAAGTGCAAAGATTAGGCTGTTTGAAAATACAACACACGTAAAAATTGGAAAGGGAGTGAGACAAGGTGACACCATATCTCCGAAGCTCTTTAATGCCACATTGGAGGGTGTTTTTCAGTCGCTGAGCTGGGAAAACAAGGGGATAAAGATTAATGGAGATTATCTAACCCACCTTCGTTTTGCTGATGACGTAGTCATTTTTGCAACTACCTCATCAGAGCTGCAGAGTATGATCCAGGAACTTGCTGACAAGAGTAAAGAAGTGGGATTAAAAATGAACTTTCAGAAGACAAAAGTGATGTTCAATGCTTTTACAAGAAATGAAGATTTATCGATTGATGGAGAAAAGCTGGAGATAACAGACACGTACGTTTATCTTGGACAGCAGATATCAAGTGAGGGTCACATTGATGAAGAAATTAATCGGCGTACAAAACTTGCCTGGAGAGCTTTTGGAAGAAACAGCATAATTTTCAAGAGCAATATGCCATTATGTCTTAAAAGAAAAGTGTTTGATCAATGCATCCTTCCAGTGCTTACGTATGGTGCAGAGACGTGGACCTTAACTAAAAGAGACATACAAAGGCTGCAGACAACTCAAAGAAGCATGGAGAGGTGCATGCTTGGTGTAACCAGGAGAGATAAGAAGAGGAACTCGTGGATCCGAAAAATGACAAGAGTGGAAGACATCATGATCAAAGTTAAATCCCTGAAATGGCAATGGGCTGGACATACTGCCAGAAGGACAGATCATCGATGGACAGCCGAAATTTTAGATTGGATTCCAAGGGACAGGAAAAGACCCAGAAGAAGACCACATAGGAGATGGGTGGATGAAATTCGAAAGTATGCAGGGGTGACATGGAGGAGACTGGCACAAGACAGACCGTTGTGGAGGAAACTTGGGGAGACCTTCGTCCAGCAGTGGATTGATAATGGTTGACAATGATGATGATGATGATATATATATATATATATATAGGGATGTAAGGTCAGGTGATGCGTAACATCACAGCCTCTCCTTGACAAATGTCAACCCCGCCTTCTCGTGGTGCATCCTGTTCCCACTAAAGGGGCTCTGACGACCGCCAATAGCGGTATAACTATACCATCGATATTAGAGGAAATTCTATCCCACACTCACCAACCCGCTTGGCCAGCGTGGTGAGTTATGGCCAAACCCCTCCAAAATGATTCCACAACTTAAATCTTGGCCCTCAGTCTCCGGCAGCTGGAATGTACCTGGCCAAGGCAGCGGCCAGTGCGACATGAAGGCAGAGGGTGCTAAGAATCCCCGGAGGACCGGACTAGGCTGCCATCTGATGCTGACCTTGGCTACTTACAATGGACGCTCCCTATCTTCTGATTCAAGGCTTCTTGAATTAGAAGAGGAATTACAAAGGATCAAGTGGGACATCGTGGGGCTAAGTGAGGTAAGGAGAAAAGGAGAAGATCTCATCGAACTGAAAAGTGGACATCTCTTCTACTATCGTGGGACAGATACTGGCAGAACTAGTGGTGTTGGATTTATAATAAACAAGAAACTGAAGGATAAAGTTGTAGAAGTTGAAAGTTCCTCTGACAGAGCTGCACGACTTGTTATCCAACTCTCGAAAAGATACCAGGCTCAGATTATTCAAACTCATGCACCCACCACAAGTCATCCTGAAGAAGAAATTGAAGAATTTTATGAGGAAATTTGTCATCTAAATAATAAAGGTAAGCAGCACTTGAAAATAATTATGGGAGATTTCAATGCAAAAATAGGGCAACGGCAACAGAATGAAACTTCAGTAGGTAAATTCGGTCACGGCAACAGAAACCAGCGTGGAAATACTCTCGTTGAGTTTGCAGAGGCAGAAGGGTTTTTCATCTTGAACTCCTTCTTCAAGAAAAAGCCACACAGGAAATGGACATGGAGACATCCAAATGGGACGACAAGTGAAATTGATTTTATTATGTGTAACAAAAAATTCGTCATAGAAGACTGCAGTGTGCTAAACAAGTTCAACACAGGTAGTGACCATAGATTGGTGAGATGTAAGATGCACCTCAACACTAAACTTGAACGTGGCAAGCTCATAAGACAAACAAAACCTATTGACATAACCAACCTTAAAAAACACCATAATACCTTCAAGTTGGAACTGAAGAACAGGTTCTCTGCTTTGGAAGGCCTAACATCGGAAGAAGTGGACATCTCTGAAGTTAACAGAAAAGTAACCAAAGCTCTTATGGAAACAGCAACAAAATTAGCTGGGTCTAAGAACAAGTTGCATGTAAACAAATTATCAGGAAAAACGAAAATGTTGATGCAAAAAAGAAGAGAGATGAGGACAACTAAAGAAGATGTGACTTCCAAAGTGGAATATATAGAGCTATGCAAGACAGTAAGGAAAAGTATCACTGAAGACGTAAGAAAATTCAACTGTGAACTAGTAAGGAAAGCAATTGAAAACAACCAAAGCCTAAAGATAGCAAAGGGACATCTCAGTAAGGGAAGAAAACAGATTATGGCACTGAGAAAAGAAGATGGTTCTGTAACAAGAAATAGAGGCGAAATTTTGACAAGAGTGAAAGATTTCTACTCCAAATTACATGAAAGGGATGATACATGCACTCCAGACATCATGAAAGATACCAGTACCAGAGTTCCTCCAGTCCTTCCAGCAGAAGTTGCACATGCAATCAAGAACATGAAGCGGGGAAAAGCTCCAGGAGAAGATGGAATTACTGTAGACATCATACAAGAAGCAAGTGGAGAAATCGAAACAGTACTCGCCCAAATTTTCACTCGATGCCTTAATGAAGGAAAGATTCCTGAGGATTGGAACACCGCTACAATGATCCTGCTACATAAGAAAGGTGACATTGAGGATCTCGGAAACTACAGACCTATCAGCCTCCTATCAGTAGTTTATAAAATCTTCACTAAAGTTCTTTCACACCGCTTGAAGGTAACACTGGACATGGCTCAACCGAGAGAACAAGCTGGATTCAGGAGTGGCTACAGCACAATAGATCATATCCACGTACTGAGAGAACTAATTGAAAGAGCGAGGGAATATGAACTTCCATTGTGCATGGCTTTTATCGATTATGAAAAAGCCTTTGATTCGGTGAAACCATCAGCAGTTACAATGGCTCTGAAAACCTGCGGTATTGAAGATGCATACATTAATATTATTAATAACATCTATGAAAATGCAAGTGCAAAGATTCGGCTGTTTGAAAATACAACACACATAAAAATTGGAAAGGGAGTGAGACAAGGTGACACCATATCTCCGAAGCTCTTTAATGCCACATTGGAGAGTGTTTTTCAGTCGCTGAGCTGGGAAAACAAAGGGATAAAGATTAATGGAGATTATCTAACCCACCTTCGTTTTGCTGATGACGTAGTCATTTTTGCAACTACCCCATCAGAGCTGCAGAGTATGATCCAGGAACTTGCTGACAAGAGTAAAGAAGTGGGATTAAAAATGAACTTTCAGAAGACAAAAGTGATGTTCAATGCTTTTACAAAAAATGAAGATTTATTGATTGATGGAGAAAAGCTGGAGATAACAGACACGTACGTTTATCTTGGACAGCAGATATCAAGTGAGGGTCACATTGATGAAGAAATTAATCGGCGTACAAAACTTGCCTGGAGAGCATTTGGAAGAAACAGCATAATTTTCAAGAGCAATATGCCATTATGTCTTAAAAGAAAAGTGTTTGATCAATGCATCCTTCCAGTGCTTACGTATGGTGCAGAAACGTGGACCTTAACTAAAAGAGACGTACAAAGGCTGCAGACAACTCAAAAAAGCATGGAGAGGTGCATGCTTGGTGTAACCAGGAGAGATAAGAAGAGGAACTCGTGGATCAGAAAAATGACAAGATTGGAAGACATCATGATCAGAGTTAAATCCTTGAAATGGCAATGGGCTTGGCATACTGCCAGAAGGACAGATCATCGATGGACAGCTGAAATTTTAGATTGGATTCCAAGGGACAGGAAAAGACCCAGAAGAAGACCACATGGGAGATGGGTGGATGAAATTCGAAAGTATGCAGGGGTGACATGGAGGAGACTGGCACAAGGCAGACCGTTGTGGAGGAAACTTGGGGAGACCTTCGTCCAGCAGTGGATTGATAATGGTTGACAATGATGATGATGATGATATATATATACACCCTGAAGCTTTGACTTATTATCCTTACTCTCTGATTATTAATAGCAGTGAAGATGTACAAAACACAATTATTGTTTACTGTAACCTTGTGTTATTCTATTTTTCACAATTATAACCCCAACTCAACCTTTAATTTCCACTGGCGTATGCTCTTACAAAATTTTCAGAGACTACTCAGCTATTTTCATTTAACAACAAAACTTATCAGTATTATTACAACACTTTGGAATTACTTGGCATTCAGTGTCTTAAAAACAATTGAGCCATGGCACGCATCCTGGTCACGGCACCATTTATGTTGTGGCGGAAATCTCAACCACGTTATATATTTATTAAATAGGTAGCCAAAATTAAATCTGAAGGGAAATTTTGAATTTCGACTAAAATTCAACTTTGGGAGATGGGTAGATGCTTTTTGAAACAACCACAAATTAAACTTATAAGAAGAAACTTTGAGATGTCTTATTTGTTATAGCACAACTGAGTTTTCACCTGTGTCAGTGTTTCTGTGAATTTGGGTTCAGCCGAGGAATAACTAAAGCACTGTGTTTTTGGTACATGTGTAACATATGTGTCAACTCAAAGAGACCGTGTTTATGAACTCGTGTTTGTAAGCATGAACAAGAAAGAAAATATCAGACCGTAATTATTTTACTTATTAGGACATTATCATTATGTAAACAACAACCAAGGGACTTCCTAGCCAACGTCAGAGCGTTGGGTGATGAGTGCCATTGGTCAGAAATTTAAGAGACAGCAAGAAAACTGAATTGCCAATTCTTATTAAAATTTGGTTTTTGAAAGGCTAATGCCTATATTTATTTGTAAAACAATAACAACATGGTATCAAAAAAAAAGAATATTTGAAGAACAAACTGTACTGATAGGGTTGCGAGATCACAATCTTTTCTTATGTCATAACAATTCCTGTTGATACATTTTTGCCTGTTTTCGTAGATTTGGCTTCACATGCCTCTACCATTTTCATGGATTTTTTTTGAGGCCATTACAAAACATCATGAGTGATTTTTAATAAGAATTCTTTTCTTTTTTATCAATAACATTACTAACGGTCAGCTACAGCCTTCCCCTTCAATAGTGTTTCGATTAGTAAATTTTTCAGCTCAATTATACCTCCCCTTATCCAAAAAAAAACTTTAACCATATTATGAGAAAGAAAAACAATAAAAGACAACTTACATACTTAAGCTCTAGGACCTGTTGTCTCACGTTTCACCTGTTTCCGTTTTTTCCTTTTTTATTTTTTTTATTTTTTCTGTCCCGCCGCTCTTAGTTGAATTACCGTACTTCTCTTTGTGGACATATCTTCAGCAGGCCTGTCTGAAGAGGCTCCTTCAATATCTTCCTTATTCTGGGACTGGTAACTTAGGTGGTCCACACTATCTTCTTGCTCCTCAATCTTGTGTTGTTTTTCTCTTTCCTTTTTGATGATGGCACAGAGTACGGAGGGGAGACTGTTATGAGGCTATTTGATCACTCCTCGTAGCGAAGTGGATAACCTGGTCTCCATTCAATTTTTGTTGTTGTTTCTTTTCACCTCGGCCACATCGGTGGGTCGGCTGCCACTAGTCGCCCAGGGCTCTCCTCACAGCTAGGGATAGCTGTTTAAAAAAAAAGAAACGGACTTAGCGCTGTTGTTCTCGGAGAGGCATCATAATGCGTGGGGTTTTTCCTTTTCTTTTCTCACTGGGACTGCAGGTCCAAGTAGGTAGCCTATGTTAAAAATTTTTGAGCTTCCCAGGAGGAGGATAACCTCCTAACCTCACTCTCGGCTTCTCAAAGACAATCTGCCTCATTTTCTTTACACCTATCAGCCCGCAATCATTTTTTTCTCGTCTCTCTCTAGCAGTTCATTTTTGCAACCTCTCTCTAAAATCAAAATGGACGCGCAGACCTCTCTTCCCCTTCAATACTTCAAGTGACCAATTGCATCAGGCCATGAAGACGCCTCCATCCCATTGGCTGCTTCTAGCCAAGAACACGTGAAATGCACGTGTTCGACACCTGACAGCTGAATGCTTCGCAAGGGTCCACATTTCGAAAACAACCTAATAAATTTTGACGCGAGGGACTGCTGCTTCCCACTTTCAATCGGCCAACCACTTCCCCTTTCATAGTGCCTTACACGGGTATCTATTTCAGTTCGCTAAGCCCCTTCTCAGCTAGGGAGATTTACCAAACCTCGGGGAAAAGAATGTTGGTAACTCCTGGGGTCTTTTCCCAGGAAAGAAAACCTCTGAAAGGGATCGAAAGAATTTTCTGCCTTCCAGCCCTTTTCTGGGAAACTTGGATCATTAACCGCTATCTGTTAAAGGAGGGAGGCTGTATCTGGCTTACAAAATGTTTTAACATGTTACCTCATACACTGAACAAAGCAAGAAATACAAAATATATTTTTTTTTCTTAATTATTATTATTTTTCTTTTTTTATGAGCATACCCCAGGTTTATTCTCATGAATGTTGCGACATCGCACCTTTTGGTACTGCGTCGTATGAATGCTACATTTTGTTCATACACATAGAGAAAAAAATTATTAACACTGCTCTTATTTTAATTCTGCTGAGTACGTTTTTCCTTTCCTCCTGCTGGGCTGAGTAATCCAAAAACAAAAGGACAGCATTGTGACTGCCAGTCCACACTATATACATTTTTTTCTTTTCTTTCTTTCGTGGAGAAAAAAACGAACACCTTTCTTTCCGGCCTCACAGAACAAAGAAGGGAAAAAAACAAATGAGAAATAGAATTTCTGTAACTTTTTCTTGACCTTTCTCTCTAGATCCAAAAATCGAACCCAGGGGAGGTGAAATCTAAATTTACGAAAAGTTTAACAGCAAATCACTCCAGGAAAGAATCGTCACCCTTTTCTGAACTGACCACTATTATCCCTTCGATTTATTTATTTTTCTTTCAAGAAAAACGTGGATAATGTTGATGAAAATCTGAAAACATTGATCAGGTGTACACAGATTTTCAGCAACATATCACTAGCATTAGCATATACACTGAAGAGCAATTGAATTAGAGATACCTGTCTAGTAACGTGTAGCACCACCTTTCGACCTGATGACGGCGGCGATTCGTCTCGGCATGGACTCGACAAGACACCGGAAGCGTTGGGAAGCCATACGGATCCACGACCCCTGAACAAGCTCCCACAGTTCACGAAGATTGATGGAGGGGTAAGAGCCTCGGACATCTCTCTCGATGGCATCCCAGATGTGCTCGATGGGTTTGAGGTCAGGTGACCTAGCTGGCCAAGGAAGCGAGGTCACGTCGGTGGAGTGTTCATCCAATCATTCGGATACAATTCGGGAGTGATGGGGCGGTGCATTGTCTTGTTGCAGGATGAGGTCCCCAGTGGAATGTTGAAGACGCACAAACGGGAGCAAATGGTCGTCCAGGATATTCCGGTAGCGTTGACCTGTAAGGGACGATGTCACACGTACCAGGGGTCCCATTTCAGTCCACGTAAACAGTCCCCAGACGAGAATGCCACCCCCACCAGCTTGAAGAGTACCCCGCTGGAAAGAAGGATCCATTGCTTCATGTGGTTTGCGCCGCACTCGTATCCTGCCATCCGCATGTACCAACGTGAATCTCGTCTCATCAGTCCAGGCAACATTTTCCCACATGTCTAGGGTCCAGTGGCGATATTCCTGCACTCATGCTAATCTTTGCACCCTGTGATGTGCGGTAAGCAGCGGTACACTCGTGGGACGATGGCTTCTGTACCCCATAGCGAGGAAATGGTTGTGGATGGTGTGGCTGCTTACATGTTTTTGTGCACCAGCGTTAAATTGCCGAGCGATTTCTTGCATTGTGACCTGTCTATCAGCTGTTACAATGCGAGCTAGCCGACGATGACCCCGCTCATCCACACGCTGTTGTCCACGGCAGGTGGCCCTTGCAGGGATGGTTTTACCGGATTCGATGTACTCACGGTGCACCTGTTGGCTCGTGAAAATCCCAGTGTCTGCACGACTTCCGAGATGGAGTGACCCATTCGTCGGTCCCCGACAATTTGCCCACGATCAAATGCGCTTAGATCCTTCGTCTTACCCATACTGCGTCCGACTCTTATTTGATTCCCGTCGCATCACTCCTTATATTGTCGGATCGCTGCATACGTCATGTCGTTTCCGTTTACAGGGCCGCCCACATCGCCACATTCGCATAACGCCAGCTGTCTCTAATTCAATTGCTCTTCAGTGTAATTTGGTGGTTTAAGAAAAATAAAAAATGTGCTCTAAATTGAGGAAATGTATTCGTTAAATCACGAAACACCAAGCATTAATTTCAGTGTGATTCCACCCGTACCATAAAAAATGTACGTAAAATCGCAGTCCGTTAAACAGGGGTTTGACGGTACATATATCTGTTCGTTTCCACACACATGCAGATTTTCTGGACCTCCCTAACAGAAATCGTGGATACGTGCCTTCTGAGGGCTATAACAAGTTCCACCCCCAGTCCGTAATTTGGGGCCACTGTTTCCACATAGGAGAGACAGCCGGGCCCCTTTAGATAAGCGCACGACCCGTCCAGAGGCGTAGCGACGGGGCGGGTAGAGAGAGGGGACCAGTTTGGAAAAGTTGCTTGCCCTGGGCGTCAATGCATGCGGGGGTTAAAAAGTTTGGAATGATGTTGCTCTTAAAGTACCATCATGTGTACTACGGCAAGCAATTTTATTATATGGAAACGCACTTTTTACATGTAGAAAATTTGCTTGCAGTTGATCGTTCACCACTTTTTTTTTTTAACGACCACCATGAGCAACTCTAATTTCTAGGAACCAGTATCCCCTAATTTGGGGATACTGGTTCCAGGGAACGGAAGGAGCAAGTGCCATTAGACAAGTTCACAATCCATGCCTCGCTTGGGACTCGAACCCGCGCCCATCTGGGACGAATCGTCAGAAGCCAGCGCCTCAGACCTCTCGTCCACCGGAGTGGCGGTAAATTTTTTATTTCTGTTTTTAATTTTCCATTTTGTTAGGCGGTATGCATTTTTGGTGCTCTATGATTCGGCCTAGCTCTTATTCATAACATATACTAGGTTTTTTCACTGTTCAGCCTAGATTGAAATCAATGTTTTCAAGCGTATTATGATATTAAATTAAATGTGCTTTGCATAAACTCTCGGAATAAATTCAACACTGAAATCGAACAAACTTTTCTTCGGTAGGTGCTTACCGATACTCAAGTCGTTTCCCGAAACCATTTTCTCAATCGTCTGCGTTGTTGCTTCCCAAGGGCACCAGTCATCTTCTCTACGTTACTGCACTCGTGCCTCATCTGATACTCGAACCGGAGCTCATGTCAGGCTGATTGTCAGAGGCCAACACCTCAGACCACTCGGCCATCGGGGCTGCTCAAATATTAACTGTAAACCCGGAACAAAGATCGGGCAATGAACTATTTCCAAAAAAATTATAATTGGAAACTAAGAATAGAAAGGTGGGCCTGTAACGTATACTCTATATTCACTTTCCTTTTGATTTTACTATCTCTTGTTATTTTATTTTACTATGTAAATTATCTTCTTACTGAACGAAATATTATTTCACCCGCTGAATGAGATCTGGCAATGAGTGTAAGTCATGACGTGGTGGTAGCCAGTATAAATAGGCGCGTTCAACGATAGTCAAGGAGAGCGTTGTTGTTATACGAGGAGAGCGTTTGTTGTTATACTAGGGGAGCGTTGTTGTTGTGAAGGAGAGAGTTTGTTGTTGTTGTTGTTGTATTGAGAGCTTCGTTCTATGTGATTAGTTTGATTCTTCATTATTGTGAAACGAGTTGTGTGTGTGCGTTGGATGATCAAGAGTTACATAATAAAAGAGCTTTGTCGTAAGTACGTCTTTCTCAATTCATAGTTTTTGTCAGACCTTTGTCTGGCTGTTAGGTTTATGTCATTAGTTTATTACTATTAACAACCAGCGTTAAGACTTTATTCATTCTAATTACTGCTACAACATTACTACCAGTTATAAGTTTGTTCAATACTATTACTACACTACTAGCAGGAGACTTTATTCATGATATTAATTAACTAGTAACAACAACCATTTGAATTCACTATTTGAAGCTTAGTACAAGCATATCATTCAGTAGCAGAAGCATTATACTATACTATAATTCAGTAGTAGGAAAGCTTCATTATTATCATTAGCTTAGCGGAAAGCAAATAAAGCTTATTCATTATAGGCCTTCTCAATAATTGATAGTTCAATTAACTTAATTAGCGTTAAATAAAAACTATTCAAATTTTTTCAAAAGGAATTCGGTTTTATCACTTTGACCGAGAATTGATGACCTCTATAAAAACAATTATGTAAAAAAAATGGCATTTGATATATTCATAAAAAAAAAAAAAAAAAAAAGTTGACGCTTTCTTACTTTCCTTTCGCTTAAATGCCAGGAAAAAACAAAACGAAAAATAGATTCCTCAAGAGCTATTGCTGACCGCGCAGGACTGTCAACGCTTCTTTGCTTCCTTCTTTGTCATTTCCACAACACTTCGCTGTCATCATCGTAAACCTTCCCGTTCCTCAGGAAAGTCAAGTCAGGTGCATTCATTTCTCGTTGCCCTTTTTTTAATTCGTGCGTGGCTGGCTCGATTGTTGACGGGCCAGGAAGATCGCTGGCGAGGCCGTTTCAAGGGCAGGTGGTCGGAGTTCAATGAACTGGCAATCATACCTTTGCCAAGATCGTAAGTGAGGGATATCTTCCTTTACGAAAAACCTCCCCACTTGAACTCCTGCTCCGATCCGATCCCAGAACAGAAAGTATGTATCAGTTGATCGGTCTGCTTAACAGGTTCCGTTACAGCCTGTGGAAGAGAAATAACTCGAACAAATCTATTATCGTCGCCGAGATTGTTATTTGTAAGGATACGGCCACTGGCGCCATCTGCACAACAACACAGATACTGAGGGGAGTAGGGAGGGGGGGGCTGAGCAAACTGATTAATGACGCTCAAAGCGACCGAAGAAAAGAAATGAGACACGAGAAAATCATGCGTGCGTATTGATCATATTATACAATATCTTAGAAATTATTCGACATTTTTCGGGGCTGTTATTAGATTTCCTGATATCTCACATAAAAACACTCAAGGGGTTCCGCAAATTCTTTAAATGCTTCACTAAATGTGACGCATTGAATAAACATCATATTTGTATTTTGGTGAACTCTGTCGATTACACTCGTGCTTTCTCTACCAGTTTCTAACTTTCTCTTTCGTCCTTATCTTCCATTCTTTTTATTTAATTCTTTCATTTTCTGTTTTCATTTCTCTTTCTATTTTTATCTATTTTTTTTTTCAGCTATTCTTCCTCTTTTAGCACGTCTTTTTGAATAAAAGAAAAAAATAGGAAGTGCTTAGTGTGTGAAATATTTAAAATATAGAGATGATAATACAGGTGTGCTGAAATTTTGCGCTTACTTCTAGTTCAAAGTCTTACGAAAATATGTGTGCTGTTGAAACCTCAGCAAGAAACTTAAATAAATACTCACTGATATTTGATATATTACAAGCACTGATATTTTGTTACATTTTAAATTTGAATTTTTTCATGTCTACTGATTTTATGTTTTTGTTTCCGTGGAGCTCCGCAAAATATTGTAAGAAACTTATGAGCTACGGAAATTCTGTAATTCTATCTGGTCACTACTTTTGATTTGTAAAAGATCTGACACACAGTAGACGCAAATATTGTATTTCCACAATGAGAGTTTTTAGTGTTGCATATGTAGATTTTTTTTTTCGGAAGGGGCAGACGAAATATTCCTGAAATTTTGAAATCCACTAGAAAAAAATAAATGTCAAGTTAAAATAGAAAAAAAAATTAAACCATTGTTTCTAATGCAAGTTGACGCATTTTTTTTTCATTTTTTGTTAATGTAAGTCGAATTTAAATCAAAAACATTAAAAAAATGAAATTCTTTCGGGAGAACTAAAGCCCTTTGCCTCCCCTCTAAATACACCATTGTGTTGAATGTACTAATCGCGGAACATTTACTTTGGAACCTCATTACACAATGAAAGATTTGTGTGGAAATATTTCCGAAGTGCTGAGACTATCCCTCCGCAGAATTTCCCGACGTGTTTGTTTAAGTTTGAAGAAAATCCTTTTCCGATGTTTTTACTGCTGGATCCATCCATCCGCCTGTGGTAGAGCGGCGTGTATAGAACTTTTTTCTGGGGGGGGGGGAGACAGAAAATGGCAGTTTTTGAAATCCACAAGAACAAAATAAACGTCAATGAAAAAGCAGGAGAGAAATTTTATCAAATGTAAGTCGGTTTTTAACAAAAAAAGAAAAAAAAATGAAACACTTTCGGGACAACCAAAGCCCCCCCCCCTCCTCTAAATGTGCCTCTTGCCTGTGGAAACCTATCCCTGCACCTGTTAGTCCGATTTTTAAAAATGTAATTATTTTTGTATTGAGAATCCCGGGATGTGAGAATAATGATCCCTTCCATTTGGTATATTTTCTGATGCACAACTTTACTGCTAGAGGAGGTACATGCAGATGTCATCGAATTCAAAATATATTTTATTCAATATCATTGCTTCTAAATATATATATATATATATATTTTCATAATAGCAGTGGATTGATAATGGTTGACAATGATGATGATAATGATATATATATATATATATATATATATATATATCATCATTGGGATGTAAGGTCAGGTGATGCGTAACATCACAGCCTCTCCTTGACAAATGTCAACCCCGCCTTCTCGTGGTGCATCCTGTTCCCACTAAAGGGGCTCTGACGACCGCAAATAGCGGTATAACTATACCATCGGGATCAGAGGAAATGCTATCCCACACTCACCAACCCGCTTGGCCAGCGTGGTGAGTTATGGCCAAACACCTCCAAAATGACTCTACAACTTAAATCTTGGCCCTCAGTCTCCGGCAGCTGGAATGTACCTGGCCAAGGCAGCGGCCAGTGCGACATGAAGGCAGAGGGTGCTAAGAATCCCCGGAGGACCGGACTAGGCTGCCATTTGATGCTGACCTTGGCTACCTACAACGGACGCTCCCTATCTTCTGATTCAAGGCTTCTTGAATTGGAAGAGGAACTACAAAGGAGCAAGTGGGACATCGTCGGGCTAAGTGAGGTAAGGAGAAAAGGAGAAGATCTCATTGAACTGAAAAGTGGACATCTCTTCTATTATCGTGGGACAGATACTGGCAGAACTAGTGGTGTTGGATTTATAATAAACAAGAAACTGAAGCATAAAGTGGTAGAAGTTGAAAGTTCCTCTGACAGAGCTGCACGACTCGTTATCCAACTATCGAGAAGATACCAGGCTCAGATTATTCAAACTTATGCACCCACCACAAGTCATCCTGAAGAAGAAATTGAAGAATTTTATGAGGAAATTCGTCATCTAAATAATAAAGGTAAGCAGCACTTGAAGATAATTATGGGAGATTTCAATGCAAAAATAGGGCACCGGCAACAGAATGAAACTTCAGTAGGTAAATTCGGTCACGGCAACAGAAACCAGCGTGGAAATACTCTCGTTGAGTTTGCAGAGACAGAAGGATTTTTCATCTTGAATTCCTTTTTCAAGAAAAAGCCACACAGGAAATGGACATGGAGACATCCAATTGGGACGACAAGTGAAATTGATTTTATTATGTGTAACAAAAAATTCGTCATCGAAGACTGCAGTGTGCTGAACAAGTTCAACACAGGTAGTGACCATAGATTGGTGAGATGTAAGATGCACCTCAACACTAAACTGGAACGTGGCAAGCTCATAAGACAAACAAAATGTATTGACATAACCAACCTTAAAAAACACCATAATACTTTCAAGTTGGAACTGAAGAACAGATTCTCTGCTTTAGAAGGCCTAACATCGGAAGAAGTGGATATTTCGGAAGTTAACAGAAAAGTAACCAAAGCTCTTATGGAAACAGCAACAAAATTAGCTGGGTCTAAGAACAAGTTGCATGTAAACAAATTATCAGGAAAAACCAAAATGTTGATGCAAAAAAGAAGAGAGATGAGGACAACTAAAGAAGATGTGACTTCCAAAGTGGAATATATAGAGCTATGCAAGACAGCACGAAAAAGTATCACTGAAGACGTAAGGAAATTCAACTGTGAGCTAGTGAGGAAAGCAATTGAAAACAACCAAAGCCTAAAGATAGCAAAGGGACATCTCAGTAAGGGAAGAAAACAGATTATGGCACTGAGAAAAGAAGATGGTTCTGTAACAAGAAATAGAGGCAGAAATTTTGACAAGAGTGAAAGATTTCTACTCCAAATTATATGAAAGGGATGATACATGTACTCCAGACATCATGAAAGGTACCAGAGTTCTTCCAGTCCTCCCAACAGAAGTTGCTCATGCAATCAAGAACATGAAGCGGGGGAAAGCTCCAGGAGAAGATGGAATTACTATAGACATCATACAAGAAGCAAGTGGAGAAATTGAAACAGTACTCGCCCTAATTTTCACTCGATGCCTTAATGAAGGGAAGATTCCTGAGGATTGGAACAATGCTACAATGATCCTGCTACATAAAAAAGGTGACATTGAGGATCTCAGGAACTACAGACCTATCAGCCTCCTATCAGTGGTTTATAAAATCTTCACTAAAGTTCTTTCACACCGCTTGAAGGTAACACTGGACATGGCTCAACCGAGAGAACAAGCTGGATTCAGGAGTGGCTACAGCACAATAGATCATATCCACGTACTGAGAGAACTAATTGAAAGAGCGAGGGAATATGAACTTCCATTGTGCATGGCTTTTATCGATTATGAAAAAGCCTTTGATTCGGTGAAACCATCAGCAGTTGCAATGGCTCTGAAATCCTGCGGTATTGAAGATGCATACATTAATATTATTAATAACATCTATGAAAATGCAAGTGCAAAGATTCGGCTGTTTGAAAATACAACACACATAAAAATTGGAAAGGGAGTGAGACAAGGTGACACCATATCTCCGAAGCTCTTTAATGCCACATTGGAAAATGTCTTTCAATCACTGGACTGGGAAAACAAAGGGATAAAGATTAATGGAGATTATCTAACCCACCTTCGTTTTGCTGATGACGTAGTCATTTTTGCAACTACCCCATCAGAGCTGCAGAGTATGATCCAGGAACTTGCTGACAAGAGTAAAGAAGTGGGATTAAAAATGAACTTTCAGAAGACAAAAGTGATGTTCAATGCTTTTACAAGAAATGAAGATTTATCGATTGATGGAGAAAAACTGGAGATAACAGATACGTATGTTTATCTTGGACAGCAGATATCAAGTGAGGGTCACATTGATGAAGAAATTAATAGGCGTACAAAACTTGCCTGGAGAGCTTTTGGAAGAAACAGCATAATTTTCAAGAGCAATATGCCATTATGTCTTAAAAGAAAAGTGTTTGATCAATGCATCCTTCCAGTGCTTACGTATGGTGCAGAGACGTGGACCTTAACTAAAAGAGACATACAAAGGCTGCAGACAACTCAAAGAAGCATGGAGAGGTGCATGCTTGGTATAACCAGGAGAGATAAGAAGAGGAACTCGTGGATCCGAAAAATGACGAGAGTGGAAGACATCATGATCAGAGTTAAATCCCTGAAATGGCAATGGGCTGGACATACTGCCAGAAGGACAGACCATAGATGGACAGCCGAAATTTTAGATTGGATTCCAAGGGACAGGAAAAGACCCAGAAAAAGGCCACATGGGAGATGGGTGGATGAAATTCGTAAATATGCGGGAGTGACATGGAGGAGACTGGCACAAGACAGACCGTTGTGGAGGAAACTTGGGGAGACCTTCGTCCAGCAGTGGATTGATAATGGTTGACAATGATGATGATGATGATATATATATATCATCATTGTCAACCATTATCAATCCACTCTGGATGAAGGTCTCCCCAAGTTTCTTCCACAACTGTCTGTCTTGTGCCGGTCTCCTCCATGTTACTCCTGCATACTTTCGAATTTCATCCACTCATCTCATATGTGGTCTTCTTCTAGGTCTTTTCTTGTCCCTTGGAATCCAGTCTAAAATTTCGGCTGTCCATCGATGGTCTATCCTTCTGGCAATATGTCCATCCCATTGCCATTTCAGGGATTTTAATCTGATCATGATGCCTTCCACTCTTGCCATTTTTCTGATCCACGAGTTCCTCTTCTTATCTCTCCTGGTTACACCAAGCATGCACCTCTCCATGCTGCTTTGAGTTGTCTGCAGTCTTTGTATGTCCCTTTCAGTTAAGGTCCACGTCTCTGCACCATATGTAAGCACTGGAAGAATGCATTGATCAAACACTTTTCTTTTAAGACATAATGGCATATTGCTCTTGAAAATTATACTGTTTCTTCCATAAGCCCTCCAGGCGAGTTTTATACGCCGATTAATTTCTTCATCAGTGTGACCCTCACTTGATATCTGCTGTCTAAGATAAATGTAGGTATTGATTATCTCCAGCTTTTCCCCATCAGTCGATAAATCTTCATTTTTTGTAAAAGCTTTTATAACGAAGTGAATTTCTCCGTCATTTTCGGTCTACGCCGGGATTCGAACCCGAGGCCGCTTATTCCGGAACAAGTCGCTCTACCAACTGAGGTACGCAGACGATTACTCTGATTCCTATCTGACTTTATGTCGTGTGCGTCCTGCTGGCAGGTACGTCACACTTTGTTTATCACTTTTGTCTTCTGAAAGTTCAGTTTTAATCCCACTTCTTTGCCCTTGTCAGCAAGTTCCTGGATCATACTCTGCAGCTCTGATGGGGTAGTTGCAAAAATGACTACGTCATCAGCAAAACGAAGGTGAGTTAGATAATCTCCATTAATCTTTATCCCTTTGTTTTCCCAGTTCAGTGATTGGAAGACATTTTCCAATGTAGCATTAAAGAGTTTGGGAGATATAGTGTCACCTTGTCTCACTCCCTTTCCAATTTTTATAGGTGCTGTATTCTCAAATAGCTGAATCTTTACACTTGCATTTTCATAGATGTTATTAATAATATTAATGTATGCATCTTCAATACCGCAGGACTTCAATGCCATGGTAACTGCTGATAGTTTTTTTTATTTTTTTGAAAAATCTTTCTTTGCTTCGATACGATTCACAATGAAGAACATTTTGAGTACAGTTTTTTTTTTTAAATAATGAACAGTTTTTGCATTAGAGGTCGTAAATGTATAATAAATTGCATTTTCCCCGACCTCTGTACTTTTAAAAGTCCTATTTGAAATATTCGTTGTGAGTGGGGTACAGTTCCTGATGGGTAATGTTTTGCACATAAATTCCAATTTTTCTTAGCAAAAAGTTTTACCACTGGAGACGTAAGTGTATATTTCTGTTTCAGGTATATTTGAAGGATTTTCTGTGTTTCTAAATACTCGACTGAAAAAATTATTTTTCAACCAGTACCGCCCACGGAAAACCTTTGCGCACATTTTTTTTTTCATAATAGTTCACATTGTTTCCACCAGGGAGGGTAAATTAAATGCATACCCTATTTTTCTCGATATAGCTGCTTCTAACAGTCCAATTTAAAAACATCTTTTTTGTCGAGTACCGTTCTGGTCTCTGTTGGAATGTTTCGCACGTAATTTCCTGTTTTTTTTTCAACAAAAATTTTTACCCTTGGAAGACTTTAAGTTCATGTTTCTGTTCACAGCATATTTTACAGTAATACCTGCTCGTCTAAACACCCAATTGAAAAAAAATTGTTTTACGTGGGCTACCTATCCAAAAAAATGCACAATTTACCCGCCAGGGGGAACAAAGGTGTAAGTTATTTTTCTCGATATCTGTGCTTCAAAAAGTCCAATTTGAGAAATCATTTTAACACCGGAAAATATTCACTTTGTGAACATTTTTACGTCTACTCCTAGATTTTTTATAGCGCACAGTTCTGGCCCGATGATGTGTTAGTGTGTATTTCTGTTTTTTACAACTGTATTTCCCCCTTCTGAAAATTATTTTTAAAATATTCATTTTATGTTATTTGATATTCGCTATGGTAAAAATTAGGAACATTGTCTTCTTTAAACAATGTACATTTACCCCACTAAGGGTGCATATGTAAAAACTTGTTTTCCGCTATCTCTGCTTCTAGAAGTCGTGTTTGAACAATTGTTTTTCCTTCGCAGTATCTTTTTTTACGAAGAATATTTTACGTACATTTTCTGCTTTTACATTATTCACAATTCTGCCGATAGTGAGCGTTAGCGTATACTTCTATTTGAAAGAGCATCTCCGATTTTTAGAATCCGACGATCTCTTTCTTGATATGATACTCTTTGTCATGCAGAGACCTTTGCTCCCGTTTTCTCCTTTAAATTATGCACACTTTCCCGCTAAGGGCATAAAGTTACGAGGGTCATAACAAAACTTTTGCGCACGTTAATCTAAAACTGAAGCGGATGATGCAATCTGGGAAAATGATTACGCCATGTCAAGGTCAGACTCTCAGCAACGCAGTGGTGTCGGAACGACGCGCTACCATTTGCAGTGTGGACGTGGGAGGGTTTGAAAATGGAAGTGTGCAGCTCCTCAGGTCGAGTCACAGCGCTAGACCAGCGCTCGTACGTGAAAATAGAAACTCTACGGGGAAAAACTCCAACTCAGATCCACACTGCCTTGCAAGAAGTTTGTGGGAAAGGATCTCTTGATCGAAGCACAATTTCTTCTATTCGCACTTTCGGAAGGGCCAAAGCAGCATCGGAGATGATCACCGATCAGGCCGACTTCAAACGGCGGCAGACAAAACATCTGTCACCATTGTTGCAGCGCTTCTCGAAGAGAATCGCCGTTTGACAGTCGAGGAGATTGCTCATCAGACAAATTTGTCCACCATGTCTGTTCACCGGATTTTGACCGACTCACTGGGGAAAAGAAAAATCGCCCCGAGCTGGGTGCCCCATCAGTTCACCCCCTAGCAGAAAGCAGCCCGAGTGAGCATCGCACAGAATCACCTCCACGGGTTCGAAAGGAAGGGCGACACCTTCCTGAACAGAATTGTCCCAATTGATGAGACTTGACCCTGTGATTTTGAGCCGGAATTGAAGTCGCAATCAGCAGAATGGAGGTATCCAAGCTCTCCACGTCTCTCAAAGTGTCGTCGGGAACAATCCAAAGTGAAGCAAACGCTATTTTATTGCGTACGATGCCCAGGGTGTTGTGGTCTCTGATCGAGTGCCGGTAAGGCAAAATGTCAACGCGCAATATTATCGTGACTTTCTGAGGACAAAGCTGAGACCGAAAATTCGTCAAAATCGCCCCAACTTGTTCGAAACGGGAGCGATCTTGCTGCATGACAACGCATCGTGTCATGGTGCAGCGTCGGAACGTGATCTTTTGTCGAAATGTGGCTGTGGAGCTTTATCCCATTCACCATACAGCCCTGTTCTCAGTCCACCCGACTTTGATCTTTTCCCAAAGTTAAAAAATCAGCTGCGTGGCATCCGTTACGAATAGTTGGAGATACTATCATTGGACGTGATCCGAGTAATACGATAGCTGAACAAAGATGGCGTAACTACGGGTCATCCAGGACCTACCTCACTGCTGGCAAGCTGTCATTAGCAGCTGAGGGGAGTACGTTGAACAGCAATAAGGTAAGAACTTTTGTTGGGACCCCCGTATATCCCGTTTTCCTAAATATCTCCTTTAATCCATGTTTGATTTGAAAAATCCCTTTTGCCTCCGATATCTTCCGATGTTTTATTTTGTGCCAGTTTGTGATTTTCGCAAAACACGTTTCGGCCGCAAGTGGCCGAAAGTAACTACTTCTATTTCTTGATGTTTTACGGATCTAACTGATCGTTTTGCTTACGCTTTCCAACCGTAGGTTTAAGAAGCGTATATGCTCCAACTTTGTCCGTCTGTCTGTCCGTTCGCACGATAACTCGCGTAAAAATGATTCGATTTCGATGAAAATTTAGTATGTGGTAGGGGACAACCTGGGGACGAGCCCTATTGAAAATGGGCGAAATGGGAGGACATAGGAGCGGGATCCATTCCATTGCCCTTATGCGTCATAACTTGCGTAAAAATGCTTCCATTGAGACAAAACATTATCATATTATTCCGGAGGTACAGTGAACCAGTTCTGTTGAATATAATTGAAATGGGGTCAAAGGTTAGGGCACAGGAGCGAGATTTATTCCACAGCCATTATCCTGATAACTTGAGTAATGATTTCTGGTATCTTGGTAAGCGTATCATAATCTATGCATTGCATGATTTTACCAACTTGTTTGTTTGTTTTTGCATGTTTTTATTGTTTTATTTTTTGTAACCAGTTCCATTTACTATGAAGTACACAACTCATGTTAAGTTGTGCGCGGTATTTTTTCTAGGGAGACGAAAATGCGTTCAGTTTTTCGCTAATTTTTTTCTTTCGTTAAAAATCTGTTTTGGTTTTTTCTTTCGTGGTGTCGGAAAGGATTCAAAAGACTTGCTCATTACACCTAAAAATTTGGTCTCAACTTTTTTTTTTTTTTTTTTTTTACGTTTTTTAGGTGGGTTACTTGAATGAGGTGCAGATGTTATTAATAATTATAAAATTTTCCTCCATATTCAATTTTTATCATTCTTAATTTACGGATAGGGGTAGAAGCAACTAATGCTTTTTGTGTTCTTTCTTTCTTTCTTCTTCCCTCTTTTTTATAAATTGCAACACAATTCTTTCTTCAAAATTGTAACACAAACTCATGGACCAGTTCTAGAGCAATGCTGCACATTCAGTGCTAACAATTACACATTCACACATACATACATACCCACAGGGGTTGTTAAAACTGCTTGAATCCTCCTTGGAATGGACGCATACAAGTCCGGAATGGTGGTAAGTGGTATGTTGTACCATTCTTCCTGCAGAAACTGCTTCAATTCCTTGAGGAGGAGAATAACGGGATCGCACTCTGTCTTCCAACACAGACCACAGGAGCTCAATGATGTTTAAGTCCGGTGATTGTGCAGGTCAGGGAAGGTGTGCAACTTCATCCTCGTGTTCCTCAAACCATGATTGAACAGTTCGACTTCTGTGAATCGGGGCATTATCACCTTGAAAGGTGCAATCCCCTGACGGAAACAATGTCTGTGCCATTGAATGCACATGGTCGGCCAGAAGGGTTACATAGTCACCGCTAGTGATCCGTCCATGTAAAGTGACAATGGGATCTGCTGCAAACCACGAGATCATGTCCCAAACCATTTCGGAACCGTCCCTATGCTGCACTGTAGGAAGGAGACAGTTTGGGTTGTAGGCTTCTGAGGGGGTTCTCCACACGTAAACCCGTCCTTTGGTGAGGAATAGTGAGAAACTTGATTCATCGGAAAACAAGAGATGTTTCCATTGATCCGCAGTCCTCGTTTTGTGTTAATGCCACCACTGTTGTCTCCGTTTCACATTCACCTGTGACACCAGGGGTTTTGCAATCGCAGCTCTGCGGTAAATATTGTGCTTATGCAATTCCCTTCGCACAGTATGGGTCGACACTGGGTTTTGGAGATGTTCATTAAGCTCAGCAGTCACTTTCGTCGCTGTGGTCTTCCTCCTTGCGGTCACAATCCTTTTTAATGTCCTCCTGTCTCTCGCAGTGAGTTTGGTTTTCCTTCCACAGTTGTGTCTCTCAGATGATGTTGTGTCGTGAACATTGTATGCTGTCATGACCTTCGACACGGTACCTCTCGATACCCCCAATACCTGTGCCACTGTGGTTACCGACTCACCAACCAGACGGGTTCCTACAATCTGCCCTCTTTGGAACTCCGACAGGTCAGTAATTGTGCCTTCACCTGGAACGAAATTATGCAAACACCGATTTACAGTGCAAACACACAGACCCTTGAGACTATAAGCAACACTTTTTTACAAAAAAAAAAAATTGTAGCTACATGTTCGTTTTACTCAAAAAGCAGCACATAACAAAGTCACTGTTTTCAGCGAGGTGTTTCCATTATTTTGGACAACCCCTGTGCATACATACATACATACAGTGGTGGAAAGGGGAATTTTTCGCTGCCGGAACGCAACGTACAACTTGTAGTGTTGTCGTCAAAACCCGTCAAAATGACGTCGCAACGTTTTGTCTATTTCTGACTCCATAGTCAGAATTCGTCAAAAAGGCTTAACGCAGTTTTGACGGGTTTTGGCGACAACACTACAACGGTACAAGTGAATGCATTAAAGTTTTAATATTCGTAAACCCATTTGTTGTACACATAAAACCATATAAAGAAATTTCGTTATTAAACTTTAAAATGAAATAGTCACATTTAGCTAAAGTCAGAGCTGTTTTCTTTATTCAGAAGTACGTTTCTTATTAGAAAGACCACGCGAATGTGTGCCGGTGCAATTAAAGGTATCACCCTTTTTGGAGGTCTTCTCAAATAACAAACATCGGAGAAAAAACGTCAGCTCGTATTTGAGGCAGCAACTACTGTATATGTATTTCAGGCTAAGTAACTACTGTATATGAGGTGGCAAAGTAAAGAAATTCGGCTTTGTCTGAAAAATCCATTTATTTAGCTGCAATACCTATTATAACTTCGATTTGAAAAAAAAAATCATCTCCTAAAATAATCTCCAAAGTTTTTGTTTCAACAAGTTTTCTTGCAATCTTTTCTTCACGTTCTCTGCAAGCCAAAAAATCTGCATTTCTCCTTCCGTCCCTCAACCATTTCCGTACGTACGGCTCGGGATTGAAGATCTTTGAAGGAGGTCCGTTTATTTTTATGAACATGAGGTTGCTGACGTGTGTAACGTTTAAAGCGTTTCTTAAATCAGTTATTATCAAATTCATGGTGCTGAAACCTCTTTCACACTCAGTTGTTGATATAGCAACCGCAGCAACAGATTGTAATAAGACTTTTAAATGATGTGAAACTTTTTTAGTTTCCTTGAAATGTCTGAACTCTTCAATGATTTTCCTTTTCTTCCTCAAATCCGAATATTCGGCATAAACTTAGAACCTCTAATTCTCAAAATAAAATATCTATGTCGGTCGGCCAAAAGACGGATACAAAACCTGAAGTTGTTTTACAATGTCCTCGCTGCTGAATTATCTGGCAGATAAATTGTTGGCAACACTCCGAAAAAACTGAACACGGTTTATTTTCACGTCAGATTTATATCCCCTTGAATGTAAGTCCACCACTTTGAACACCATATTTTTTACGGCATCTGATGCTACTAAATAAAACTCGTCAAAACCACCATCAGCTAAACCTTGGAAAACTTTCACTGTAAAGGAAATATGCGAATGTGCTTCTGGTAACGATACAGAATTTCCTTGAAGACGCAGTGACAATGAACTAAGTTCCTTTAAGGCGGTATTCATTAGTGCCAAAATTTCCAGGAAGCATGAGCTCGTAAGTCTTTTCAGTAAGCCAGAAAACATGCTTCTTTCTTTACTATCCCTTGAAGCATCAGCAGATGCAGCTTTAAAATGCAAAACCAAGGCTGGAAACATATTCCAGACAGCAGATACTGTTTGCTCACTAGATGCGACCCATCTTGTTCCAAGAACTCTCCCGATTGAAGAAAACAGAACTGCAATTTCTTCAGCATAGTGATGCAACTCGCGGGCGTTCTTTAGTGAAGCGTGATACAAAGAGTATAATTTATCGCAAAACGATTTAAAACTCTGTATGCCGTAAACCTCTTTAATTACGTCTCCGACAGCAAATTCTAACTTATGATTTGCACAGTGCTATATAATAAGTTCAGGATTTTTTTAAGCTGTTGAGCCACACCAGATATGGAACCTGCGAAGTTTGCAGCTCCGTCGGAAGTGAAAGATATCAGATTATTTTTAATAAGCTCTATTGGAAAGTACTTCACCAAGCAGTTCATAATCGATTCAGTTATTGCTGTTGCTTTCAAATCGTGTAATTCAACCAAGTCAATAAATAGAGTTTGGGCATTTATATCATCCGGATCTATGGACATTCTTATGCAGATTATGAGTACTGAGAGTCGGTTTACAGTTGTACACTCATCAACCAAGATACCGAATTTTATATTTTGGGAGACGATTTCTTCACAGAGCTTTTTACGCATGTCATTTCCTATAGAATCGCAAATATCCGTACATGTCTTCCTAGACTGCAATATCCTCCCCATCTCAGTGCCGTTTTTCTTTTGAAGATCAATCAAACCAAGTTTGCAGCTTCGTCGGAAGTGAAAGATATCAGATTATTTTTAATAAGCTCTATTGGAAAGTACTTCACCAAGCAGTTCATAATCGATTCAGTTATTGCTGTTGCTTTCAAATCGTGTAATTCAACCAAGTCAATAAATAGAGTTTGGGCATTTATATCATCCGGATCTATGGACATTCTTATGCAGATTATGAGTACTGAGAGTCGGTTTACAGTTGTACACTCATCAACCAAGATACCGAATTTTATATTTTGGGAGACGATTTCTTCACAGAGCTTTTTACGCATGTCATTTCCTATAGAATCGCAAATATCCGTACATGTCTTCCTAGACTGCAATATCCTCCCCATCTCAGTGCCGTTTTTCTTTTGAAGATCAATCAAACCAAAAAAATCTGCAAAAGGTCTATTGTTCTTCGCAATGAAATATGCGATATTGAATATTTTGTACGTATTGTCCACTTTATTTTTATTTATTTTTTCAACAATATTTTCAAAGACGTCTTCAGAACGTTTTGCGTTCATTTTAGAAGCTTCTTTATGAGCGTGACTTTCTCTGTGCTCCTTTATTTTTTTCTTTAGAGCCGTATTTTACTTCTTCTTGTCGTCAGCCGTAGATCTAACTTTGCTATCTATCCACTCCTTAGAAAGCCTTGCACCGGTTAAAAATTCTGAAACTTTCATATTCCTGGCGGTTTTACAGAAGGCACATCCTAAACACTCATTTTTTAAAACAAACCAAGAGTACTCTTTCAAAAAATGCTTACTTTGTTCCTCAGTCCAACACTCGGGTTTACCATTTGTTGAGCTTTGCCGAGATTCATATTCTTCTAATGAACTTCCTGATGCAGTGATTTCCTTTTATTGTTGTATTTTCGGCGATTTTCTTGGCGATACTTCGGGGGGGGGGGGGGGGGGCAGGCTTCCAAATTCCCGAGTTCCATTTTTTTCCTTTTGATTCATCTTTTTTCCCAAAGAAATCTGTTAGTGTTCTTTTCATTATTTTCAGTTGTTTTCTTTTCTCACACAAGAACAAATTGAAACTTACAACAATGACTACAATATCAGTCAAAAAGCCACGTCCTACCACGACAGGAGCTGGAGTTGAAGTAACAGCATGTATAGAGTGTAGTAATTAAGCTCGTTGCCAGGTTACAGGAACTGCGAAGTCATTTTATACCAAGAGCGGAGAGAGGTTGCAAGGTCATCGAGCAATCAGCTCCTGTCATGACCTTCGCTCTCACGCAAACACTTCACACTCATCGTGGAATTAAGCGGCGTTGCAGTCGTCACCATGGCGGGAAATCGCGAAGGAAGGACGCCAGACGGCGAAGAGAAAATTTTTTGAGAACTACAGCCACAACTCCGGTAGTACCTACACAAATGGCGAGTGAGCTTTATTAGAGGAAAATGAAAAATAATAAATTTGAGACGACGAACAATTAATACAAGATGGTGTCATTAATTTAAATGTATAATGCATTACGAAATATTTTATGAAAATTAAATGCTCCCTTTCTTTTGGGGTCGATAACGGAACGCAGGGTTTTGCTCCCGGATCGGTGTTTCGGTGCGTTCCGGCCCATTTCCACCACTGCATACATACATGCATACACACCACTGAGCTGACCCCGGATATTTAGAGGTTAGCTCCTCAAAGAAAGAACTTGATGTTGCCGTATCAAACGTCTCCATTTGTAGCGATCTCGGCACACAGCTCGGGCTTCGCTGACATCCATCACACGACGCAGAATGTGGGAAATCTTAGTGAGAGATGGATTATCCTCAACGGGCGCTCCTCTGAACAAATGTGGTACATTCGACAGGAGCAATGGCTTCTACGAATCTTGAAAGCTGACACAAATTTAAGGTTCAGTATACCTCCGGAAACAACATGATAAAGTTTTGTCTCAATCGAAGCATTCTTACGTACGTTATGACGCCTAAGGGCGATGAAATGGATCCCGTCTTTATGCTCATAGCCCATTCAGTAGCTCACAGTGGTCGTTAAACCTTCAACCGAAGAAAAAAAAAGTGGATGTGATGTCCACAGACTGAAGGACGGACAGTGATAACATAAGCACGTGATTTTCTTAAACCCCTTCTGAAAAAAATTGTTTTTCTCTTCCAAATAGCTTTGGCCTAAGCTATAACTTTGGCCTATAGCTTTTCCTTGATGTCTTGGTCTCCACTACAGAACAAGACATCTGGGAAAGGCTGTAGCATCTGCTTCTCACATGGATGTTTGTTAATATTCATTATAGGAAATAATTTGGGAAGTAATCGTAATAACGGAATTATTACAGCATTAGTAATCACAGTAATGAATCCGATTATAATACAGCCCAACACACATTTCGGTGCCTTGAAAGTTAAACCTATTCTTGGATATATTTTGGGACGCTGATTCCAAAAATAGCATCAGTTTTGCCCTATCAGCTCTAGTTTTGGAGATAGGGCATACCCACCATATATACACTGAGTGGCCACTTTATTATGACCACCACCTCAGTACTTCGTTGGGCCACTTTTTACCTTTAACACTGCGTCGATTCTTCGTGGCATGGACTCCACGTGATGTTGATAGGCGGTTTGTGGAATCTGAGACCATGCTTGATGAATAGCACTTTCCAGGAATGTGAGATTGCAGGGTTGGGGATCCAGCTGTCTGATGGCTCGTTCAACTTCATCCCACAAATCCTCAATGGGGTTGAGATCTGGAGATTGTGGGAGCCATCTAAGCAAAGTAAACTCACAGGCATGTTCCTGAAACCAATCCTGTACAATACGAGCATTATGGCAGGACGCACTCTTTGTTGAAAGGAGCCATCGCCATTGGGATAAACCATCCACATGACAGAATGCACTTGGTCCGCAACGATGTTTAGATATGATGTGTCCGTCAGACGTTGATCAACATAAATTAAAGAGCCCAAAGCATGCCAGGAAAACATTTCCCAAACCATAACGTTGCCTCCACCAGCTTGAAGGGCTGTTGCAATGCATTTGGGGTCCATGCTTTCGTGCCGTTTCCGCCAAATTCTCACTCGGCCATCGGCATGGTGCAACTGAAAACGTGATTCATCGGACCACATAATTTGTTTCCAATTATCGACTGTCCAATCCTTGTGCTCATGGGCGAACTGGAGACGTTTCCTCATGTTAACTGCAGACAGCAAAGGTGTTTGAACATGCTTTCGGCTGCCATATCCCATCCGATGCAGTGTACGGCGAACAGTGCATGCAGAGATCATTTTAGGGGATCCTTGATTATGATGGTCTGTAATTTGCTGCACTGTTGCCCTTCTGTTGTCTGTTACCAGTCTGGATACTCTCCGTTCCGCCCGAGCAGTCACAAGTCGATGACGACCACACGTTGCACGTAGAGACCCAGTTTTTTTGGCTGACAGTCCAGCCTTTAAACACTTTAACAACAGCTGCTCTGGAACATTTCACGAATGCGGCGGTTTCGGTGATACTCGCTCTGTGGCTCCAAGCTCCTACAATTATCCCACGTTGAAAGTACGCCAAATCGCATTTTTTACCCATCTCGTCACCCAAACATCACTTCTACTACTGTCGCAAGCACTAAGCTTTCCCTTTTTATACTAGCCTCGCCCTCTGGCGGCATCAGCATGCAGCCATATCTCATTTGCTTAAAACTGTCAGGTGGTCATAATAAAGTGGCTACTCAGTGTATAAGTTGGTTCCATTGATCATCCGTCCAAATTCGGGATCTTACATTGCATGATCTGCTATTTTTGACATGATTTTGACAAATATTGATGCTATTAATATTACATACTAATTAAACAAGCACATGTTACAAAATCTTGGATATATTTGGAAACATTTGAGGCGCAGAGTCCACAAATGGTATCAGTTTTGCCCTATCAGCTCTAGTTTTGGAGATCAGCATATAAGGTGATCTCCAAAACTAAACTGATACCCACCTTATATGCTGATTCCACCGGTCATCCGTCAAGTTTCGGGATCATACATCGCATAGTCTGCTATTTTTGACATGATCTTGACAAATATTGATACTAAATAACATACTATTGAAACAAGCACATATTACTAAATCTGTATATTTCAACACAAGAGCATATAAACTGATCAGTCATTCAACATATGAGAAACGTCTTTTATACGACTTTCTAGAGTGAGATTTAAGAGAACAGTCCCGCTGAAGGTTACAGCAGTAATCTGCCATCGTATCCCACCTACCCTGGTCTTCCATAACCAAGTTATGCGCTCTTCACAAACTCAGAAATAGGGTTCCTACTTTCTTTAAGGGTGTACTCGCCACAAATGTAGCAAAAGGCATCTGGATGATTCAAGCAACTTCTTCGTGGAGAAGCACTCAATCTGCAAACAAAATTAGACCACATTAGATTATCTGGTTGTGTAGTTGTTCACAAACTCCCAATTAGACTAACAGACACTGACTTTACACTCATAAAATACCAATATATACTGACTTTATGCACATAAAATAACAATATTTCTGAACACAGGGCGGCTACGCCCTTTCTCCAAAACTAGAGCTGATAGGGCAAAACGTATGCCATTTTTGGAATCAGCGCCCCAAATATACCCAAGAATAGGTCTAACTTCCGAGGCACCAGAAAAAATGTTTTGTTGTTGTTGGGCTGTGTAATGAATATTACAAGTTATGTTATCTGCTCTACTTTACGAGGATTCTTCCTTGAGGTTTGTTGACGCCGTAATTGAGATATCGCTCATTAAAGTATTTCCCTATTGTTGCGATTTGGTCGAGTAGCCAAAAGGTCACTTATATCTAATCAAGAGTTTAAAAGCATCTTGATACCTGATCAGGATTTTTAAAAGGAACCGAGAACACGACACTCCTAACCAACACCGGCGATAAGTGTTTTCGCAAAATAATCTGCAACCCTGGAAGGCTAAATCGTTTTCCACGCTTGGTTCCCTGCATGCGAGTCTATCCACGCTCCTCTTAGACAAATAACGCAATATAGCGTGCACTTTAACTTCGTAGAACGTCTGCCTTGGATCATTAGATAATAACTTGTGTAATGGAGTATTTAAGATAATCTCAGTTTTTTTTTTATGGGGAACGAGCACGAGGTGAGTACTCCACCAACTCATCCTCAATACTCACAAATTCGTGAGATCAATAAAATTAAAAAAAAAAAAAATTTTGTTCGTACCCAATTTGTTTCCATGATTGTTGTGCAAAAATGCTTACGCTCTTAAATTCTTTCGCCAGTTATAGAGCCTTTGCACGTGACGTCACAAAACTCTGCTAGACTTCCGGGTGGTTATAAAGTACCCGCGCTGGTCTCCATGCTTTTCAATGGCTGCTGCTGCTGCTGCTGCTGTAAATAGAGTAAAAAAAAACTGTTCTTTTTGACAAAGTTTGCCATCTTAATGGGGTGGAAAAGCAACGTTACGAAGAAATAATGGCATAAAAGATCCATATGACGTACCTGAAAGATAATTCTATCGTCTGGAAGTTTGTGTTGCTACGGGCGTCAGTGATCTGAACCATCACGATATTTATAACTATTTAATAGGCAGTTTTTGGTGTTATACCGGAGAAGTTCTAAAAGCTTATAAAAGCCTTGATGCATATAAATATTTTACCAGTGGGTGGGTTAGAAATGTATTAATTCTGAAGACTGAAAACGAAAAATTCCTTATCCTGTCTGAGGTTAGTTGTTACATTTCTGACTGGTTCCACAGTATGTATTGCAATTAAAAAAGAGAAAATACCGATTCAGCATACCCCGAAAAATGGACTGTTTTTTCACACACACACACAAAAAAAAAAAGAAAAAAATGAGTTCCTCTTCTTATTTCTCCTGGTTACACCAATCATGCTACGTATATATCAGTAAAATCTTAACTGACATTCTCTAATGGCGGACAGTTTTGTGATACTCAATCCCAAGTATATACGGCTCTGTGTATTAATCTCCAAATAGCCGACTCTTCGAATAACGGACAGATGTCTTGGTCATAAGGCTGTTCAAAACAGGGATGCTAACAAAAAAATCGGCGAATTTTTGCCTTGCAGATTTTATTCAGTTTCTTTGGGCGTGGAAGACACATGGCGTGCCTGAAGCAGCAAAACGTACTGTCAGACCAAAGAAAGTCAGTGATAGAGGACGTCGAAGCCTCAGGAGAGTCGTTACAGCTAATCGACGGAGTACAGGTGAGTAAAACTGACCTAGAGTACAAGTAAGTATTCTAGGTGAAAGAGTACAGGTGAGTAAAACTGCTGGAACCTCGGTATGTACACATAATAATTCCGTATCGTGTATGGACTGGCCAGCACAGAGCCCTGATCTTAATCCCATAGAGCACCTATGGGAAGATTTAGAAGTGCAGCATGAGAAGTTTGGAACCAAGCCTACTACCAAGCAACAGTTAGCGGCAGCATTATGTATTGAATAAAAGCGCATACCTATCGCTGTGTTCCAAATCCTTGTCGAAAGCATGTCTCGAAAGGTCAGTGCATGCATTAAGGCCAAAGGTGGACCGACACCGTACTAATGTATGTCAATAAATGCTATGCTGTGTTTCTCTTCTAGGTGTCCGGTGACTTTTGTCAATTCAGTGTATATTGAAGAGTAGTCTTAGAAGACCATGTTCACTTGTTTTGTAGCACAATGGGTTCTAGCTCCATTTTCATGGATGATAATGCCAGACCTCATAGAGAAGGGTATATGAAGTTCTGCAAAGCGGGGATATTTAACGAATGGGTTGGCCTGCTACTCGCCCGACCTAAATCCTATAGAGCACATATGGGGTGCTCTTGGAAGGCGTATGCGATCATCGCCACCTCAGAGTCTCCATGAGCTAAAGATGTCCTTGAAAGAGGAGTGGGGCAAAATCCCAAAGGAACTCCTAATTACTTTCATTCTAAGCATGCCCGGTGTAATATGTGAAATACGGTGCGAGGAGGTCATATGCCCTACTAACAATACGTTGTTGATAGTCAATATTGTTTAAAGCTTTTGTTTTGGCCATCAAGTCAAACAACTCAAAAGCTCACACTGTAGATATCTTGCATTTGTTACATTTGTGTATGTTTAATTGCCTGTTCTTCAGCGTGAGTAAAAAATTCATGGCCTATGTATTGCTCCTATTTTGATTTTTTGCCACAAAAACTGCACCCATTTGTTGTTTTACTCTAAAATGCGGTTCTTCTTTGTCAATTGTCAGCTAGTGTAATTACGTGCCTAAACAGTGAAGGAAATGCAAAAGATTTCATTACGGTCGATGACGATCTGGATATCAAAGAGGCAACGAACAATGCGCGAGAGTTGGTTGCTTTGAAAGCATCTGAAAAAAATGATTTGCCACAGGAAGCATGCGATGCAGTTGAAGTTGAAATGTGCGATTTTTAAAAGACGCATTTAATTGCAGTGAAGAGTTTAAAAAAATTTCGTAAACAAAGAGAGTACGGAGGGTTTAGCACTCTTTAAGAACTTAAAAATACATTTTGAAAAGCCTACTTCGAATACAAGTAAGTAAAATCATGCAATGCATTGATTATAATACGCTTTCCAACATACCAGAAGTCATTACTCAAGTTATGAGGATAACGGCTGTAGAAAAAATCTCCCTTCTGTGTCCGACCTTTGCCCCCATTTCGATGATATTAAGCAGAACCGATTCAGTACATCTCAGGAATAACATGATAAAGTTTTGTCGCAATCGACGCATTTTTACTTAAGTTAGACGCATAAGAGTAGTGGAATGGATCCCCCTCCTATGTCCTGACCTTTAACCCCATTTCGCCCATTTTCAATAGGAGTTGTCCCCAGGTGATCCCCTATCACATACTAAAATTTCATCGAAATCGAACAATTTTTAAGCGAGTTATCGTGCGGACGGACACACAGACAGACAGACGGACAAAGCTGGAGCATATACGCTTCTTCAACCTACGGTTGGAAAGCGTAAAAACTAACACATTTCATTATCGATTTATGTGAACAAGAATAAAGCCAACAGTAAGTTACGCCATTTGATATGTTGCATATCTATGGGAGTATACATTACATAACATTTACTTTTACATCAAATGCTGAAAATGGCCGTCCCCTTCCTGAAGGCACATTTGGACACGTAGTTCTATGTTAATGGCTGTTCGTTGGAGCAGAAGGGTATATGTCTTGTCAATACCGTTCATTTCGTTTGTAATGGTCTCCTTCAATTGCTCTAATATTCGAGGACGTGTAGAGTACACTCTTTCCTTGAACCCCCCCCCCCAGAAAGAAATCTGGTGTTATCAAATCTGGTGATCTCGGTGGCCACAAGTTAGTATGGCACGTGGTGTCATCCTGTTGAAAATAGCCTTGACGAAGCTCTGTGCCATCCAATTGCTCAACAAAGTCCATGAAAATTATTTGGTACTCTGCAGTGTTGACAGTCCGTTGAAAAAAATGGGACCCACTATTCTTTCAGCGGATATTGCGCACCAAACTCAGACTTTTTGTGGGTGTATAGGCGCTTCCTGAAGGGCGCGGGGATGTTCTGCGCTCCAAATGCGTGTATTCTGTGAATTGTCATAGCCACCTAAGTGGAACAACCCCTCGTCCGTGAACCACGTGTTAGATAATATGCCAGGATTTTGATCTATGAAGTCCTGAACCCAGGGACAATAGTGCACTCGTTTTCCCTTATCTGGCTCCAGCACCTCATGAACAACCATCAACCTAAACGGATTTAGCCTCGCTTTCTTAGCAGCTCCTGACACATGTAGCACGAGTACCCAGTCTCCTGCGACAGACGCCGTAATGACTTCCGGGGTGACCGCTGCAGTCGTGCCTCAACGTCCGCAGCAACCGTCGGCAGCGCAGATGAACGGTGCTTGACGGTTTCACTCACAAGAGATCCTGTTGTTTCCAACTTGCGTACAAGCTCCAGTATAGAGTTCCTTCGGGGAGATTTACTAACACCAAATTTCCTCGCGTATGCTCTTTACGTAGCTGTGATCTAGTTTGTAATCCAGTAAGTTTACACAAGGAATGCCCTTGCGGTAGCGTGTACTGCATCTTCACACAGTGACCGAGGCAATCTGGCGGCGACAGCTACCACATCCTGCACACCAGCGCCCTCTCGTGAGGATAGAGGAATCTCGCAGATGCCCCGCGTCGTTTGACACAAACATGGGCCATTACGATTTATTCCTGCAGAAATAGAACGAACATGAAATGTGTTAGTTTTCTGTGAATCACCCTGTAGGTGCCTTTTAAAATTAATGGTGTAACATATTTTGTTACGTACGTATGTTTAAACATGCATCGAAATATACACATTGAATGTACTGTGCTTTAAAATAAAAATACTGTGCGTGTACTGTATGTATCCACACGTACTGAATGCTGCTCACTGTAACAAAACAGCAAAAAATGTAACATTTAGTCAAAAAACATCATTTTAATTATATATTTGATGTACGTATTTAACATCACGTTTTGTACTGTGATCCTAGGTCTCAGAAGTCAACCTCTTGAATAGCGGACAGGCAGAGTGTCCGCTATCCAGTGGTTTTAGTGTATGTTCCTATTCAGACAAATGAACAGCGGAAGCATCATACATCCTTTCTCAAATATTCTTTAACTCCTATCCCCGACATCCTATGTTTCAGATATGTATGGGTATTACAGAGGATGTTCACATATTTTTTGAACGATTTTCCAGCAATACGGGGTCCGGTCAAAAAGTTCCAAGACTACGCTGATATACAACAAAGTATTTACATTACTTAAGTTTGGCTATGATCTCCCTCAAAGTAGTCTCCTTGGGCAGCGATACACCACTCCCTGGAAGTCCTGTTTGCGAATCGTGTCAAGCACCGTCTGCAATTCGCGCTGGATCTCGTCCACGGTTTCAAAAAGGCGACCCTTGAGTTTCAGCTTCATCTTCGGGAACAGAAAGAAGTCGCAGAGGCCCAAAACCGGCGAGTAAGGCGAGGTGAGGAAGGGTAGTCATGCTGCTGAGGCTGCAAAACTGGCGTGTTGCTAACGCTCTGTGATCTGCTGCATTGTCGTGATGGAGCAGGAAATTGCCCCTGCGCCACATTTCAGGTCGTTTGCGGCGAATGTCCTCCCTAATACGCCGCAGAACGTCGCAGTAAAACAGGTCGGTGACGATCTGGCCCTGGGGGACGAATTCCCGGTGCACAACCCCACGAATGTCGAAGAACACGATGAGCATGTTTTTGGTTGTCCTCCGGACCTGTCGGGCCTTCTTCTGTCATGGAGATGCCAGACTCTTCCACTGCGACGACTGTTGTGTGGTCTCCTGGTCGTAACCGTAGACCCAAGTCTCGTCCCCAGCGATGACCTGCGACAGGAACTTTGGTTCATTCACCACCTGCTGACGAAGATCTTGACAGAGTTCGGCAGGAAGCGCCTTGTGTTCGAGGCTCAGAATCTTTGGCACCAACTTTGCAGCAATGCGGTGGATGTTCAAAACCGTCTCCAGAATTTCTTGCACTGTTCCGTATGACACATTGGCGATGGTTGCAATGTTTTGAATGGTTCTCCGACGATCCTCATGCACCAGTTCATTCATCTTGTCCACATTTTCGGGAGTTTTGCTCGTCGACGGTCGCCCTAACCTCTCTCATCTTCCAGTGAAGTTCTGCCGCTCTTGAAGCGCGAGTGCCTCTCAAAACCCCTCGCACGACTCATTGCTTCATTGCCATAAGCCTGCCGCAATATTTCATGCGTCTCCGTTCCCGATTTACCGAGTTTGACGCTGAATTTGATGTTCACTCGCTGATCTAGTTTGCAGTCCATACCGAAATCGCAGCTGTGTTCTGCGCGTGGTCACCAAACATCGTGTGGCACAGCTTCCGATGTTCACAGAGCAACGCCACTCGGCACAATGACTCTTGAAGGTCACTTCCTCGACCGTTGCTCACGCATCCGCGTATTGCCATCTTTGGAACGCTGCGTACCTAGTCTCGGAATGTTTTGACTACGTATAATTAATGTTTAAAATAAAATTATTTTCTTTCTTAAATGTTCTATCTGATAGCCCTTTCTCTGGATATGAACCTACATTTAGATTTCCAAGATAACAGGACATTTCTTAAAATTGTTAGCGATACTGTAATCCACTTCGCTCTCACTATTTTCCATAGTCCAGTCATTGCTTTAGGTCCGTGTTTAGAAAGCGCTCTTTTTAGCAGTCCGAAGGCACAATACCACATTGGTGGCATAGCAGTCGATTTTGAAGGAATACGGGGAAAACGGTTTGACACCCCTCTCTTTTTTTCTTTTTTTCAAGAAATAGAGTGATTCGATGTATGGCTGGTAGCCTTATTCTGATTGAGTTCTACTCTTTGAAGTCTGTGTGGATAAAGGAATGGTACTTCCTCTTTAATTATAGGAGTTAAATCATTATTTTGGTAACATGTAGAATTGATTTGAACATTTTTTTCCAGTTTTTCTTAATTTTAATTTCCCATTGTACCAGAAACCAGCAATAATTATGAATCCTTTACTGGATTTTTTGGCTCCAGTTTCCCATTGCATGAGAAACCAGCAATAATTTCCCATTGCATGAGAAAACAGCAATAATTATGAATCCTTTACTGGATTTTTTGGCTCCAATTTCCCATTGCATGAGAAACCAGCAATAATTATGAATCCTTTACTGGATTTTTTGGTTCCAGTTTCCCATTGCATGAGAAACCAGCAATAATTTCCCATTGCATGAGAAGCAAGCAATAATTTCCCATTGCATGAGAAGCCAGCAGTAATTTCCCATTGCATGAGAAACCAGCAATAATTATGAATCCTTGACTGGATTTTTTGGGTCCAATTTCCCATAATTATGAATCCTTTACTGGATGTTTTGACTCCAGTTTCCCATTGCATGAGAAACCAGCAATAATTATGAATCCTTTACTGGATTTTTTGGCTCCAGTTTCCCATTGCATGAGAAACCAGCAATAATTTCCCATTGCATGAGAAACCAGTAATAATTATGAATCCTTTACTGAGTGTTTTGGCTCCAGTTTCCCATTGCATGAGAAACCAACAATAATTTCCCATTGCATGAGAAACCAGTAATAATTATGAATCCTTTACTGAGTGTTTTGGCTCCAGTTTCCCATTGCATGAGAAACCAGCAATAATTTCCCATTGCATGAGAAACCACCAATAATTTCCCATTGCATGAGAAACCAGCAATAATTTCCCATTGCATGAGAAACCAGCAATAATTATGAATCCTTTACTGGATTTTTTGGCTCCAGTTTCCCATTGCATGAGAAACCAGCAATAATTTCTCATTGCATGAGAAACCAGCAATAATTATGAATCCTTTACTGGATTTTTGGGTCCAATTTCCCATTGCATGAGAAACCAGCAATAATTTCCCATTGCATGAGAAACCAGCAATAATTTCCCACTGCAAGAGAAACCAGCAATAATTTCCCATTGCATGAGAAACCAGCAATAATTATGAATCCTTTACTGAATCTTTTGGCTCCAGTTTCCCATTGCATGAGAAGCCAGCAATAATTTCGCATTGCATGAGAAACCAGCAATAATTATAAATCCCTTACTGGATTTTTTGGCTCCAATTTCCCATTGCATAATAAACCAGCAATAATTTCAAATTGCATGAGAAACCAGCAATAGTTATGAATCCTTTACTGGATTTTTGGCTCCAGTTTCCCATTGCATGAGAAACCAGCAATAATTTCGCATTGCATGAGAAACCAGCAATAATTATGAATCCCTTACTGGATTTTTTGGCTCCAATTTCCCATTGCATAATAAACCAGCAATAATTTCCCATTGCATGAGAAACCAGCAATAGTTATGAATCCTTTACTGGATTTTTGACTCCAGTTTCCCATTGCATGAGAAACCAGCAATAGTTATGAATCCTTTACTGAATCTTTTGGCTCCAGTTTCCCATTGCATGAGAAGCCAGCAATAATTTCGCATTGCATGAGAAACCAGCAATAATTATGAATCCCTTACTGGATTTTTTGGCTCCAATTTCCCATTGCATAATAAACCAGCAATAATTTCCCATTGCATGAGAAACCAGCAATAGTTATGAATCCTTTACTGGATTTTTGGCTCCAGTTTCCCATTGCATGAGAAACCAGCAATAGTTATGAATCCTTTACTGGATTTTTGGCTCCAGTTTCCCATGGCATGAGAAACCAGCAATAATTTCCCATTGCATGAGAAACCAGCAATAATTATGAATCCTTTACTGGATTTTTTGGTCCAATTTCCCATTGCATGAGAAACCAGCAATAATTTCCCATTGCATGAGAAACCAGCAATAATTTCCCACTGCATGAGAAACTAGCAATAATTTTCCATTGCATGAGAAACCAGCAATAATTTCCCACTGCATGAGAAACTAGCGATAATTTCCCATTGCATGAGAAACCAGCAATAATTATGAATCCTTTACTGAATGTTTTGGCTCCAGTTTCCCATTGCATGAGAAACTAGCAATAATTATGAATAATTATAGGATTTTTTGGCTCCAATTTTCCATTGCATGAGAAACCAGCAATAATTATGAATCCTTTACTGAATGTTTTGGCTCCAGTTTCCCATTGCATGAGAAACCAGCAATAATTATGAATCCTTTACTGAATGTTTTGGCTCCAGTTTCCCATTGCATGAGAAACCAGCAATAATTATGAGTCCTTTACTGAATGTTTTGGCTCCAGTTTCCCATTGCATGAGAAACCAGCAATAATTATGAATCCTTTACTGAATGTTTTGGCTCCAGTTTCCCATTGCATGAGAAACTAGCAATAATTATGAATAATTTACTGGATTTTTTGGCTCCAATTTCCCATTGCATGAGAAACCAGCAATAATTATGAGTCTTTTACTGAATGTTTTGGCTCCAGTTTCCCATTGCATGAGAAACCAGCAATAATTATGAATCCTCTACTGTATGTTTTGGCTCCAATTTCCCATTGCATGAGTAACCAGCAATAATTATGAATCCTTACTTCGGATTTTTTTACTCCAATTAAATAAGTCTTTTTTGCGCTTTTGCGATGATAAAACGATTTTTTTGTGGTTAGTCTTTCAGGTAGATCCATTCTTCATCAAAAGACAAAATAAATTTCCGCCACGTTAGTGATTTTCATAAAGAAGTCTACACCGTATTTTGCGCTCTTCCACGTGCCTTGGCAAAAGGCGGTGAACATTATGTTTTTCTTTTATTTATTTTTATTTTTTATTTTTTGCAGGTTCAAATCTTTGTTTATTACCTTATTTACATTTGGTACAGAGGTTTTTAACAAATATAGCGATTGCGCTTTGGGTCGGTGGATTTTCTTTCAAGACCAGAGACCTTACTTTTGAAATAGTCGCAAAAGTACGTACCTTCTTTGGATATTCGTCTAGTGTTTTTTTTTTCCTATTAAAAGTAATGGTTTCCGATTTTTCCGTCTGTTATAAATTTTATTGCTCATTTTATATTTAGAAATGCTGATTCCATGATTTTCTCGGCGTTTTTCAGAATACGAATATTTCTCTCCGTAAAGAGCAAAAACATAACCTTCCATCCATAACTTGTTTACGGGCAACATTTTCTTAACAGCCTATATTTAACTGTAGCAGATGTTTCTTTCGTGTTCATTTAACACGATGTTGCCAGTTTCAATTCTTTGAACTTCTTTTATTTTCTGTAATTTCTTATCAAAATCGTTCTGAAAATGTGTGAACATCCTATGCAGCATCTAGTTTGATACAGTATAAACTAGACTTATACTCACGCCTGTATGTATGTATATATAGATAGCAAAAAGTAAAATAATTTTTTCATGTTAAAAATTCAGGTAAAAGTTTTTGCTAGGAAAGTGGTAGTTTTCCAACAAGAGGCAAGTAGGAGAATACACACACACACACACACACACACACACACACACACACACAGACTAAAACCATCTGCTGTTTGTTTTCTTTACAAAATAGGGGATTCCAAAGTGGAAAGTGGAATCTAAAGCTACACTAGCGCTCTTAAGATTGTCCCAGGACAGTGCAAGTGCAGAAAGTGGCTGACGACTGCTTTATAGGAGAGGAGAGAAGTGCAAGGCAAAGTCGCTGGCTGAAAGGAAGGAAGTTAAGAAGGAGGGAGGTATTGTGTCTACATAGCACGACGTCAAAAATTTGATTTAGATAAACAAAAACATTTTGTTCTAAATAAATTGTTCAAGTACGGTGCTATTTTCGTAAGCAAAAATGGGAAATTTTGAAAACCAATTTAAGATAATGTATTCAGAGAAAGCAAAAAGTTGAAGGCGACATTTTACCAATATTTCTATCTCGTACCAGTAGCGTAACTAGAGGTGGAGGGGGTGAGGATGGGGAGAATTCCTTTGTTGCCGGTAGTGAAAAGCATTGAAGGGTCAATGGTCTAAGAACTGGCTTATGACTTTTCATTTGAGAAGGGTTCGGGTTCGAATCCCAGTGAGTCATAGATTTCGTATTTGTCTTACGGCACAGGTTCTCTCCCTTCTATGGAACCAGTAACCTCAAATTAGGGACGGGCGACTGCTTGTAGCCCATTCAGTTGCTCACGGTGGTCGTTAAAGCTTCAATAAAAAAAAACATTAAAATTTCATTCTTTCATTGTTTCGTAAAAAAAGATTGTTTCTACCAAGCTTGCCCCAGCAAAAATAATGCTCGCCAACCCGTCGCACTTCCTGATTTCGAAGTCTTCCTACGTCCCTGAGAGAGTACCCTGGTACTATTTGTAGATAATTTATGCTATGCATCTTTCGCATGCCAAGACTTTTGTAGGTGTGAAATAAATAGATTAATTCGAGAGTCTACATTTATTTAGGTAAAACAATTGCATTCATCTGCGTCACTCACCATCACACCAAGCCACAGTCTGATGCACACTAAGTGGAATTAAATCAGAAGAACAAACAATAAGGTTTACTGATTCCTGACATTGAGCGGTGCTTAGGTAGGGAGATTAACGAATGCTATTGTGGTAAAACCAATGGAACAAGATATGTGAGTCCGAAAATTAATACATACTAAGGTATGGCGGCGGCGATAATATTTCGACTGTTTAGTTTTTGAAAAACAATATTGATTTTTGTTATTATATATTATTCAGATTTAGACGAACGTAAGAAACGATCCTGACACTGATGAAATGCAATGTAGCTATGAAGTTCATCTGCGCAAGTGCAAGTTAAAACCTGACCTCAAGATAGAAAGAAAAGCTAAATCGGAAGTGTGTTAGTAAGGATATTGGCAACTTTTTGTCTAGGATATCTACAGGTTAAACCCGATTGTGCTAATTAATACACACAATTGACGTGGACTAGGAACATCAAACAGAAGTCATCGGTTTTTCCACGTTTATAAGTGAGTCACGGAAAAATTCTCATCGACCGCCACCGGGAATCGAATCCACGATCTTCCAGATACGTGCCGGCCATGCTACCACTGCACCACAGTGGCCTCGAATTCTCCAGACTCACATACGACTAACTGCCAAACCACATGGCAGGTTGCTTCTTGGAGCCCCGCACAATGCTGGGAATTCACCAAAGATGGATAGTTTGATGTCCCATTGTGTTATACATCGTTTTAAAGATCTCGCCAATAGCCAAATTTCGCTGCGACGAACCGTTTCTTAGCATCAACAAGTTGGTAAAATCATGCAATGCATTGATTATGATACGCTTTCCAACATACCAGAAATCATTACTCAAGTTATTACTCAAGCTATGAGGATAATGCCTGTGGAACAAGTCTCGCTCCTGTGCCCTGATCTTTGACCTCATTTCGATGCTATTTAAACATAATTGGTTCATTACCTCCGCAATAACATACTAACGTTTTGTCGCAATAGAAGCATTTTTACTCAAGTTATGAGGATAATGGCTGTGGAATAAATCTCGCTCTTGTGCCCTGACTTTTGACCCCATTCCGATGATATTGAAAAGAATTGGTTCAGTATACCTCCGGAAGAACATGCTAAAGTTTTGTCGCAATAGAAGCATTTTTAGTCAAGTTATGAGGAGTATGGATATGTAATAAATCTTGCTTCTGTGCCATGACCTATGACCCCATTTCGATGATACACAGCACAACCGGTTCAGTATACCTCCCGAACAATATGTTGAAGTTTTGTCGCAACCGAAGCACGGAAAGTCATGACGCATAAGGGAAATGGAGTTGATCCCTCTCCTATATCCTGACCGTTGACCCCATTTCGTCCATTTTTAATAGGGTTGTTCCCCATGTGGTCCTCTACCACATACTAAAATTCCATCGAAATCGAACCATTTTTAGGCGAGTTATCATGCCGGCAGACGGACAAAACTGGAGCACATACGCTTCTTCAACATACGATTGGAAAGCGTAAAAAATGCATTTTTTGTAATGGCTTTTGTCCCGTTTAACATCAGGTTCTCGTAATTTACGTAGGTTACACTGAGATATTGTTACGTTTTTGTAAAACGTGATTAAATAACGTTCGGCGATGGTTTAGTAAAGCATTGTTGAGTAACAATGGAATTATAAATACACAGTTGACGTGAACCAGGAACATCAAATAGAAGTCATTGCTCTTTCCTTGTTGTTTCGGAGGTATACTGAGTTATTTGTTCAGTTGCTGCTGTTCATCTTTGTGCGGGTCTCCAAAGAAGCAAATTGTCATGTGGTTTGGCAGTTTCTCGTTTGTGAGTCTGGAGAATTTCGAGGCCACTGTGGTGCAGTGGAAGCATATCCGGCGCGTAACTGGAAGACCCTGCGTTCGATTCTCGGCGGAGGCCGATGAAAATTGTTCCGTGACTCACTTATAAAACGTGGAAAGAGCGATGACTTCTATTTCATATAACAATGGAATTAACTATTGTTGCGTCACGTCACGTGACAGCGTTCAAGACACAGATTTCAGCAGTGATTTTATTTTAACTACTTCCATTACAGTCTTCCATTACATCGAAATTTTTTATTGGGATTTACTTAACCACTGTCAATAAATGTCCAGTTAAACTGAAGGTAAAAAAAAATAGTTTTTTAGCAACCAAAAATTTTTAAGAAAAAATAATCAGTTTTTAAAAAAGACTTCAGAAGTACACATGAATTTGTCAACTACTTAAGATCTCGCCTAGCAAATGCTAGCAATTTTGTCATCTACTTTTAACATAGCACTATTTCATATGCTATCATTTAATCTAGCAATTTTGGCAACTACATAGAACCTCACATAGTAAATGCTATGCGAGGTCTTAAGTCGAAATGAAGAGAGGAACTCGCATAGCAAGTCCTATGCGAGGTCCTCTTTTCTAAAATTTGCGTATTATCTTTTTCTCAAAAATGTTTAGCCGATAAAAAAATAATTTTTATATTCAGTTTAACTGAACTTTTGTTTTAAAAAATAAAGCTTATTTGCACTTTAAAGTCCTTTCAACCAATTTTTTTTTAGGACCTCTGATATGCAGGAACCCAACTGTATAATTTTTGGTTGATGACGAAATACAGGAAACATTGTATCAGCTGTATCCTTGAAGAAGCCTTAAGCAATGTTTAGATTATTCTGGTGCTTCTTTAAGCTTTCCAACCGTAGGTTGAAGAAGCGTATATGCTCCAGTTTTGTCCGTCTGTCGGTCTGTCCGTCCGTCCGTCCGTCCGTCCGTCCGCACCATAACGCGTAAAAATAGTTCGATTTCGATGAAATTTTAGTATGTGGTAGGGGACCAATGGGGACGAGCCCTGTTGAAAATGGACGAAATGTATTCAAAGGTCAGGATATAGGAACGGCATCCATTTCCTTGCCCTTATGCGTCATAACTTGCGTAAAAATGGTTCGATTTCAATGAAAGTTTAGTATGTGGTAGGGGACCACTGGAGACGAGCCCTATTGAAAATGGACGAAATGTGGTCAAAGGTCAGGACATAGGAGCGGGATCCATTTCCTTGCCATTATGCGTCATAACTTGCGTAAAAATTGTTCGATTTCGATGAAGTAGGGGACCACCTGCGGACGCACCCTATTGAAAATGAGCGAAATGGGGCTAAAGGTCAGGACATAGGAGCGGGATCCATTCCGTTGCTCTTATGCGTCATAACTTATGTAAAAATACTTCGATTGCGACAAAACTTTCGTTCTGCCGGCCATGCCCAATTCCAACTCCTGATTTTCTGCCTCATGCTGATGGATTCGGATTTCTTTACCTGTGGTGAGTGCCTTTTTCCAGCTCATAAAGCTCGTCTGCATCGTTCCTGCGACTTGTTCTGCACAGTAAGTGTCACAATATTTCATTTTCGACGTATTTTGCCGCCCTGTACTTAACTCTTGTCGTTTACTCTGGTAAACATCGTGACCCGCCTTGACTATCTTCAATTTCTCATCTTCCTGTGCTTGTCTACGCACCTCCCGTATCACGTCACCTTCTGCTAGTGGTCCTCAAGTGACGTCATCTTCTCGTCAGTCGTACAACACCCATCTCTAGCAGCTCTTCACGTGACGGCATCGCTCATCTTTTGCCTTCGTACACCCGTTTACCGTGCTTCTCTGCCTTCATTGTCAACCGTCATCGTAATTGTGTATTTCTACTCAACTGCTCATGACTTGTGTTACATCTACCTCTTATTTACCACCACTGACGCCTCCCCCATACGTTTTGCTTCAAGACACAATTCATCTCCCTTCGCCATCCGTCATTTTAATCTCCTCCGTTTTTTTTGCCGTCCTGTCTGGACCTTCTTCTTTCCCGACATGATACAGTCCTCACAGATCGTATCCCAGAATCCTCACCACGAGGTAAGTCTTTGCTTGCCTCTCTAGCCTTAGGAGTGAAATATATTGCCCTACCGAATACTAAACTCACTGTGTAAACCTCCGCTCTTAACGAGATTGTTGGCCTGACACTATTACCCACATCGCACAAAAACCCCGCTCTGTGCTTGTTTTTTTTTCCCTGCCGAGGTCACGCGGGCCATTTCTTCTCCCCTTTCCGTCGGCGATCAAAGTCTGTTCGCCATTCCCCTAGCACAATGCCCCATACTTGTCAGCATGTCTCCTGTTCCTCCTGAAATATCAGATGATATCCTTCATAGTTGCCTTTCCCGGTTTGGACTTGTTGTTGGCCCCATTCGTACATTGCCTGCAGCATCAGACGAGCAAGGTGCTCGTCCATATCTTAGTTTCCGCCGCCAAGCCCTTGTCGTATTTCCGGACGCAAATTGCATTACTTCCTGTCCAACCACTTTCCAAATAGTCTGTGGTCGCCATATTCGCACCATTCATGTCTACACTGCTCTTCATTGCTTCATTTGCAAATCGCCCGCTCATCTATGTTCTTCATGCCCTGATAAAGACAATATTTCCTGCTTCGGCTTCGTCTTATGGTATCTCTGCTTCTGCCTCACAGTCTGTTCGAACCCCTCGGCTTGTGTCTCCACCCGGTCCGGGTGAGTTATTTCCGACCCCTGCAGTGTTTTCTTCCCCTGTCCTTGATGACACCATTTTTTCTACACATCTCTTACCGGCCTCTCTACTGGAAGTTATTTCTTCTGCTACCATCACGCCACCGGGCTCGCCACCCTTCAGCCCATCTTCCACAACGATCTTATTGAAACGCCCCAAGTCTTCTTCCTTGTCGCATTCTTCTCCTGCTACCGTTTGTTCTCTGCCCGTACCTATGAATGATGTCACTACACCCAGGAATTAGCTTTCCGGTGTTACCGATACTGTTTTCTCCAGTTATCTCTTGTCTGCTGCCTCCACTAATTCCCAGTGTACACCACCGGTTAATGTGCCTCTTGCCTTTGCTTCGCCATCTGTGGTCACCCCTTCTCTCGTCTTTTCCTCGCCGCCCAGACATGTTCCTGACTCACCGCAAGTCTCTCCTTCTAATTCATCGCCTATGTTACCTAAGTCTTCAGATTTTTGCTTCTCACGGTCACCTTTGCCATCACACACCTCTCCTCCGTCAGCTATTTCCTCCGCCCGTCTGTGTCTTCTTCGTCCTCACTGCCTACCACCTGTGTTGTCTCATCGCCGGTGACTCCTGCTGCTTCAACGACGACGTCTGCGCACATTGCTGCTCCATCGTCTCCTCTTCAGCCTTCCTCTGATGGTGCTTCTCAGAAACGCCGTCGTAAGCGGCGGCGTTTCCACCTTCCCGTGATCCTCTACAGCGAAGTGACTTTGCCTCTCCTATTGCATACAACCGTGCCCATGAACGCTGGTTCAAGCGTGTCCTAATTCGTGAATCGTGTTATATGCATGACCTTCTCTCGTAATGCCTGCATTTTTGGCTGTTACTCCAGCGTTTTCTCCATGTTATTACTTGCGTCCCTGCTCACGCATATATCTTTGTACCGCCCAGAGTGATTGTATCACTATCTCATTATGTTTGCCCTGCCTCACACATGGCCTCTATGTATGTCTTGCCATATTGTTCATCATTGTACTTGCCCTGTTTCCATGTACCTCTTAGTTGTTCCAATAAAGCGATTTCGTAAGACAAAACTTTATTATGTTATCTCGGTGGTATACTGAACCGGTTCTGTTGAATATCATCGAAATGGGGTCAAAAGTCAGGGCACAGGAGCGAGATTTATTCCACAGCCGTTATCCTCATGATTTGATTAAAAATGTTTCTATTGCGACAAAACTTTAGTATGTTGTTCCGGAGGTATACTGAACCGGTTCTGTTGAATATCATCGAAATGGGGTCAAAGGTCAGGGCACAGGTGCGCGATTTATTCCACTGCTATTATCCTCATAACTTGAGTAATGATTTCTGATATGTTGGAAAGCGTATCATAATCAATGCATTGCATGATTTTACTAACTTGTTTTCTTTTTTTTGGGGGGGGTGTTCTTCTATCGTGGTACTTCTTGCTGAAAAACTCACTCTCTCATATAATTGTCTATTATTTTCAGCGAAAAACATGCATAAAAATTTTTGTCGGTAATCAGTGGCATCTGACCAGGAAAAAAAAAAATTCCAAATATCCAAGTCCGCTTTATGGGGCCATCAAAGAATCTTCTCTGTTCTCTCTTTCTCCGCCTTCTGTAATAAACCTTTATTGCACGAAATGGCAGTTAAACCCGCTTAACAAAAGTTGTATTGTTTCAAATAACTCAAGGGTTTTACTTTTGACAGCTTGAATTCAAATGAATTCGAATGATACGCTGTGTCCCCTGGAGTTACCTCCTTTCTTTGATGGTAATAACTCCCTTCTTTCGTTCGATGTCCATTGAATTTGAAGATCTTTCTACATAGAAAAAAATATTCTCGTGATTAACGCCTGAAGTGGGTAAAAAATAAATACTGCGCAAATTAAGTATGAGAGCCTCGTTCCAGCTTTAGATGCTCGTGGAGATAAAAAGGAATCAGAAAAACAACAAACAAATATCTCTCACCGAAGGTCAAAATTCGAATTCCAATAGGACATGAATGTTGTGCTTATTCTGTATGACGTTTCTCACGAGGATCATGCAACCTTAAGTCAGAAACGGTACTTCTTCCTCACGTGGGATGCTCAGAAACTCTGAATGGAAACCACAATATATTTTTCCACCAAGGGCTGAGTTTTACACGGTTTTGGGTTGGGGACTGACCCTGAGTAGCAGGGCCTTGCAATTTAGGAAAAAAAAACATTTCCTGTAGAACTTTATAATATTTATTATCTTAAGTTTGGAGGCGGGAAGCTCTTAAAAAGATATGCATGGTCGTATCAGAATACGATCATATGTAGCGGATTTTAGGAAGGGAGTGTCTGACCCCAGGTCTTAAACAACCCTTAGAAATAGGAAGCTAGGAGATTTGGGCTACAGTGCCCGATAAGAAAGTGACACGGAAGCGAAGTAGAAAGGAAGATGCCCTTATTTATTACCGGGGGCCAGTACCCGATGTCTGACGGCTCAACGTGTCCATCCGACGCACGGCGGATATTTAGTGGATCTAGCGTTCGCACCTGCCTGGGATCGAACCTGAGGTCCTTCCCGTGACAGTCACAAACCTCGGCCACCCGCGGCCCGTATCAGAATAATATAACCACCTACTTAATAATGGGAATAACCACCCTTGGCCAGAATGACAGCGGGCGAGACAGCGGGGCATGGACGCAGTGAGGCCCTAAAAGGTTGTCCGATGCACACGTGCCCATTCGGACTCCAGCAGAGCACGGGGGATCCCTTTAGCGATATGGCAGGGCGGATTGTGATGTTGGTAGACACCATCACCACCAGAGTAAACGTCCAACGTGAAGGGATGTATGTCTTCAGCGAAGATGGACAGGTTAGGTATCCATTGGTGTTCAGCGACCCATCCAGTGATAACAGAGGTCCCAGGTCATGCCAGGAAAACATCACATAGACATGCACACGGCCACCGCCTGCCTGTACTTGACTGACAAGTGCGTCCGGTTTTTGGTTCTCGTGTGTCTGACGTCATATCCGCCACCGACCGTCACTTCTGTGGAATAGAAACCTCGCTTCGTCGGAGAAGGCAACCTTTACCCAATGTCCAGTGACAGTAGTCCCATGAAAACTGCAGGCATCGTCGCGATGGACCTGGGTTAACACGGGCGCCTTGACGCAGCGTCGCCTCCAGAGACCCATGCGTAACAGAGTTCGCTCTATTGTTATCGGGGACACGAACCTGGGTGCTCAGCGTTTATTTGCGTGGCCAATACCTGCCCTGTTGCGCGTCGATTGCCCTTTACCAGTCTACGAAGGCGACGTTCTCCTATGGGGTCGATGTCCTTTGAGAGTCCACAGTTATGACGTCATAAGGTACTCAGTGTGGCAGCCGTCCATTCTTGGTGCACCCTTACTACAGCACCTCGCTAACAGCCCACGAAGTCTGCTGTTTCTGAGATGCTTCCACCCTTTGCGCGGTAGCCAATGATCATTCCTCTTTGAACGTCCGTCAAATCACTATCTGTGCCCATTGTGTTCTCATCTATCCTGGCCGGCCGCTTATATCTCCGTGTGATCGATCTTGTCACTTGCACTCAGTAACGCGCCTGGGCGGGTACACTGCGATTCCAGGGGTGATCGTATTATTCTGATAAGACTGTGTATATTTCTATTAGTTAGCAATCCCCCTACTTTCAAATATGTGTAGTGAGGCCCTTAAAAGATATGTTTTGTATGCTGTTTTGTTTAATTACCTGTCATCCCCCACTTTCAAATAAGTGATCCCACTTCGTTGTACTGGCACTATGATTTGCAGATTTCAAACAATTATTATACCCATCTTTAACTTTTCCGCATTCATCAAATAGCAAATTAAATTTGATCCCTTTGTAGTTCCTTACTTTTATATGTTCAACAACGAGTGTAAAGTAGATACTTAAATTTGAGATAATAAAAAGAACAATATAAAAGTTGTTTTAGGGATCATCATCATCATCATCATTGTCAACCATTATCAATCCACTGCTGGACGAAGGTCTCCCCAAGTTTCCTCCACAACGGTCTGTCTTGTGCCAGTCTCCTCCATGTCACTCCCGCATACTTACGAATTTCATCCACCCATCTCCCATGTGGTCTTTTTCTGGGTCTTTTCCTGTCCCTTGGAATCCAATCTAAAATTTCGGCTGTCCATCTATGGTCTGTCCTTCTGGCAGTATGTCCAGCCCATTGCCATTTCAGGGATTTAACTCTGATCATGATGTCTTCCACTCTTGTCATTTTTCGGATCCACGAGTTCCTCTTCTTATCTCTCCTGGTTACACCAAGCATGCACCTCTCCATGCTGCTTTGAGTTGTCTGCAGCCTTTGTATGTCTCTTTTAGCTAAGGTCCACGTCTCTGCACCATACGTAAGCACTGGAAGGATGCATTGATCAAACACTTTTCTTTTAAGACATAATGGCATATTGCTCTTGAAAATTATGCTGTTTCTTCCAAAAGCTCTCCACGCAAGTTTTGTACGCCGATTAATTTCTTCATCAATGTGACCCTCACTTGATATCTGCTGTCCAAGATAAACATGCGTATCTGTTATCTCCAGTTTTTCTCCATCAATCGATAAATCTTCATTTCTTGTAAAAGCATTGAACATCACTTTTGTTTTCTGAAAGTTCATTTTTAATCCCACTTCTTTACTCTTGTCAGCAAGTTCCTGGATCATACTCTGCAGTTCTGATGGGGTAGTTGCAAAAATGACTACGTCATCAGCAAAACGAAGGTGGGTTAGATAATCTCCATTAATCTTTATCCCCTTGTTTTCCCAGTTCAGTGATTGAAAGACATTTTCCAATGTGGCATTAAAGAGCTTCGGAGATATGGTGTCACCTTGTCTCACTCCCTTTCCAATTTTTATGTGTGTTGTATTTTCAAACAGCCGAATCTTTGCACTTGCATTTTCATAGATGTTATTAATAATATTAATGTATGCATCTTCAATACCGCAGGATTTCAGAGCCGTGGTAACTGCTGATGGTTTCACCGAATCAAAGGCTTTTTCATAATCGATAAAAGCCATGCACAATGGAAGTTCATATTCCCTCGCTCTTTCAATTAGTTCTCTCAGTACGTGGATATGATCTATTGTGCTGTAGCCACTCCTGAATCCAGCTTGTTCTCTCGGTTGAGCCATGTCCAGTGTTACCTTCAAGCGGTGTGAAAGAACTTTAGTGAAGATTTTATAAACCACTGATAGGAGGCTGTTAGGTCTGTAGTTCCTGAGATCCTCAATGTCACCTTTTTTATGTAGCAGGATCATTGTAGCATTGTTCCAATCCTCAGGAATCTTCCCTTCATTAAGGCATCGAGTGAAAATTTGGGCGAGTACTGTTTCAATTTCTCCACTTGCTTCTTGTATGATGTCTATAGTAATTCCATCTTCTCCTGGAGCTTTCCCCCGCTTCAGGTTCTTGATTGCATGAGCAACTTCTGCTGGGAGGACTGGAAGAACTCTGGTACCTTTCATGATGTCTGGAGTACATGTATCATCCCTTTCATATAATTTGGAGTAGAAATCTTTCACTCTTGTCAAAATTTCGCCTCTATTTCTTGTTATAGAACCATCTTCTTTTCTCAGAGCCATAATCTGTTTTCTTCCCTTACTGAGATGTCCCTTTGCTATCTTAAGGCTTTGGTTGTTTTCAATTGCTTTCCTCACTAGCTCACAGTTGAATTTCCTTACATCTTCAGTGATACTTTTTCGTGTTGTCTTGCATAGCTCTATATATTCCACTTTGGAAGTCACATCTTCTTTAGTTGTCCTCATCTCTCTTCTTTTTTGCATCAACATTTTGGTTTTACCTGATAATTTGTTCACATGCAACTTGTTCTTAGACCCAGCTAATTTTGTTGCTGTTTCCATTAGAGCTTTGGTTACTTTTCTGTTAACTTCTGAAATATCCACTTCTTCCGATGTTAGGCCTTCTAAAGCAGAGAATCTGTTCTTCAGTTCCAACTTGAAAGTATTATGGTGTTTTTTAAGGTTGGTTATGTCAATACATTTTGTTTGTCTTATGAGCTTGCCACGTTCAAGTTTAGTGTTGAGGTGCATCTTACATCTCACCAATCTATGGTCACTACCTGTGTTGAACTTGTTCAGCACACTGCAGTCTTCGATGACGAATTTTTTGTTACACATAATATAATCAATTTCACTTGTCGTCCCAATTGGACGTTTTAGGGATATATATATATGCATATATATGTACACTACATTGACAAAAGTTACCGGACACCCCTCCTAAAGCAAATGAACGGATCCGCTGCGTTGTTGCAGCTGCAAAAGGTATAAAAACAAGCCTGCAGCTGACCGGGATCATATTGCTCTGTGAAGTTGAGTGAAAATGTCGCTGCGGGAGAGAACTGACTTTGAGAAAGGAAAGATTGTTGGGTGTTATATTAGTGGGTTCTCCATAAGAGAAACCTAGAGGCGTTTAAACATACCCAAGTCAACTGTTTTGGATGTACTGAATGAGTGGAAGACACATGGCGTGCCTGAAGCAGCAAAACGTACCGGCAGATCAAAGAAATTCAGTGACAGAGGACGTCGAAGCCCCAGGAGATTCGTTACATCTAATCGAAGGAATACTGCACAAGACCTCAGCGTACAGGTGAGTAAAAATGCTGAACCTCAGTATGTACACGTACCATTCGCAGAGAACTTCATTCCATGGGTTACCGTGGTCGCGTGGCTGCTTATAAGCCTTTCATCTCCACTCGGAATGCAACTCGTCCTTTAGCAAATGTGTAAAAAAATTTATCGTGCAACATAGATCAATGGAAACGGGTCCTATGGACTGATGAATCTAGATACACGATTCATCAGTCTGATGGCCATATGTGGGTATGGCGGCAGCCGGGGAAACGCTATTTACTATGATGTTCGTACGGTCAAGTTTGAGGGCACCCCTTAAGTCGACGCTCCAACTCATCACAGAGGTGCCCGATAAGGTTAAGGTCCGGGCTCTGCGCAGGCCAGTACATTCGATTAACCCCATTGTCACCATACCGAGCCGTATGTGGACCTCGCAACATGACAGGTGGCATTGTCATCCTGAAAGTAACATGGGTTCACCCCGTAAAACTGCCACAACGTAGGAAGCGCATGGTCATCCAAAATGGTGCAGTAGGTCTCGGCGTTGAGTCTACCAGGAATTGCGAATACGGGTCCCGTGCCATACCAGGAGAAACACCCCCATAGCACAATTCCACCGCCGCCGAACTTCACAGTTGGCACAATAAATTCCGGCAGGAGGCGTTTTCCAGGTAGACGCCAAGTCCAGACCCTTTCCATCCGAACTGTAGAGGGTGAACCTTCTATTCGTCGCTCCAGAGAACCTGTTTCCACTGTTGAACGGTCCACTGTCGACGTTCTTTGCACCACTTTAGCCAAGCAGCGCTATTGAACTTGGTGATCAAAGGCTTGTGGGCTGCAGGACGTCCATGATAACCGAGCAGATGGGTTTCCTTACGGATGGTATTCATCGAAAGAACACTCCCGGATGCCTGTTGAAACTCCTAGCGGATGTGGCCCATCGATTTGGTGCGGTTCTTCCGAATTTCTCTGGCCAGCACCCGTCGGTCTCTAACTCCCAGTTTTGTGGGTCTGCCGGGTCGGGGCACATTCCGACAGTCACCTCTCATCTTCCACTTGACAATCACGTAGGCCACTGTCGATTTTGGGTACTTCAACTCGCTGGATATGTCACGTATGGATCGGCCATTTCTGTGTTACCCGACGATTACACCTTTCTCGAAATCAGAAAGTTCCGAACTGCGTGGCATCTTGCATGCGACTGGTTGCGTTGTTGTTTCCCACACGATATTTAACGGCGGCGGCCGTGACGTGTATCAGGACCGCAGATATCGTCTATTGCAGAGGTGTCCAATTACTTGTTAGTAGATAGTGTATATTGATGTGTTACGCAGCAATTTAGCAGACAGTACAGCGAAATTAGGCATAACTGATTGTTACCTCTTTCAACAGGATAATAATCTGAAACACACTGCACGTATCACAAAAGAGTGGTTGCTGTATAATGTTCGCGAGAGGCTTGATACCCCTCCACACTCTCCAGACATTAACCCTATCGAGAATTTGTGGTATTTATTGGATTTATCTTTAAGGAAAAGATACCTTTCGGGGGAAAATGATCTAAAACAAGCAGTAACTGAAGAATGGCAGAATATTGGGCAAGAAACGACTAAAAAATTAGTAGAGTCTATGACAAGAAGGCTTCAAGCCATTATTAGTGCAAAAGGTATGCATAGCAAATATTAGACAATTATAACGCATTTTGATGTTATGTATTACTCTTGTGCAAATACTTTTTTTTGGCGTTCAGAAAATGCCTTTTTCGCCTATGTCTCGTCCCGTATTTTTTCGAAATTTTCAAAAGAGCATTTTTTTGTTTCATTTGCCCATTTGCTGCTAAATAAATATGCCTTTTTCCCCTATTATTATTATTTGTGTGAAATTACTGCTGAAAAACAAGTTGTACAAATACTTTTTTTACTCACTGTACTTTGTGCGTTCCCAGCGGAAGGCACTCTCAATTAGCACTGCGTTTATCTCGCGTGTTCGGAAATGACAATCATGTCAAATATAGCAATCACAATCACACAGGACTTATTCTTCAGTCTAAAAAAGAATGAATGTTTCAAATCCTAGGGACCTGCGGGGAGCCTTATTTACGAACATTGTTTCACCACGTAAATGTAACAATATTTCATTGCAATCTGCGTAAATTATGAGAACTTCGTGCTAAATTGTAAAAGCCATTACAAAACGCATTTTTGATGTTATGAACACGGTGCATCGTAGCGAAATTTGGCTTCACTCGACTCCCGCCCCCCCCCCTCCTCCTCCCCTCTAGGAGGGGTTATCTGCTATTGAGGAGAGCTTCAAGATGATGTATCACACGATGGGGTGAAACCTCTAGATATCCTAGACAAAAAGTTACGTATCCCCTTAGTAATAATACACTTGCGTTTCCGCATTTTTTTTTTTTCTTGAGGTCAGATTTTAGCTTGTGCATGCGCAGATGAACTTTCGTTTCTACATTACATTTCATCGGTGTCTGGGTCGTTTCCCACGTTTGCGTAAATCTGAATAATATGCAATAACAAATATTGTTTTTGAAAAACTACGCAGTCGTAATACTTACTCTTGCCGCCGCCATAGTAAAGTAAATTTTTATAACTCACATATGTTCTTTTATAACTCACATATGTTCTTTTATAACTCACATATGTTCTTTATTGGTTTTACGATCATTACATTCATTAATCCACCTACCTAAATACCGCTCAATGTCAGGAATTAGTAAACCTTATTGTTTGTTGTTGTGATTTAATTCCACTTAGTGTGTATCATTTAGTGTACATCTGACTGTGGCTGGGTGTGGTCGTGAGAGACGAGAATAAATGCATTGTGTTGTATGTAAATAATTGCATACTCTCGGATTACTTGTTTCATTTCACACATACAAAGATATTGGTATGAGAAAGATGCATAGCATAAATTATCTACAAAGAGTACCAGGGTACTCTCTAGTTTTGTTTTGTTTTTGTTCCTTTTTTTTACGCTTTCCAACCGTAGGTTGAAGAAGCGTATACTTCAAAAGAGCATTTATTTACAAAAAAGACAACATACAAACACAAATTTTCACCGGGAAAAAAATTGCACAATAACTCACCGGTAACAACAATAAAACTCCACACAATCAATATCGCAATAAACAGAGAGTACTCTACAGGAAGAAGCAGACGACATCAGAGCAAGTTGAAGAATAACACACGGCAAGAATTGTCCGTCTGTCTGTCCGACGTCCGTCCGTCCGCACCATAATGCGTAAAAATGGTTCGATTTCGATGAAATTTTAGTATGTGGTAGGGTACCACCTGGGGATGAACCCTATTGAAAATGGACGAATGGGGTTAAAGGTCAGGACATAGGAGTGAGATCCATTCCATTGCCCTTATGCCTCATAACTTGCGTAAAAATGGTTCGATTTCGATGAAATTTTAGTATGTGGTAGGGGACTACATGGAAAATTATACCTATTGAAAATGGGAGAAATGGGGTCAAAGGTCATGACATAGGAGCGGAATTCATTCCATTGCCCTTATGCGTCATAACTTACGTAAAAATGCTTGCTTCGTTCGCGACAAAACTTTATCATGTTGTTCCGGAAGTATACTGAACCGGTTCTGCTGAATATCATTGAAATAGGGTCAAAGGTCAGGACACAGGAGCGATATTTATTCCACAGCTATTATCCTTATAACTTGACTTAAAATGCTTCTATTAGGCAAAACTTTAGTATGTTGCTCTGGAGATATGCTAAAACCGGTTCTGTTGAATATCATCGAAATGGGGTCAGAGGTCAGGGCACAGGAGTGAGATTTATTGCACAGCCATTATCTTCGTAACTTGAGTAATAACTTCAATAATGGTTTCTAGTATGTTGGAAAGCGTATCATAATCAGTGCATTGCATTCTTTTGCTAACTTGTTGTACTTTTGAGTAGAAAAAGAAAACGAGGTTACTTTAAAATAATACACTGCTTTGGAAGGTCAGATACAATGGCTGGAATGACAAACAATAAAGTGTAGATAAATAAATAACGTAATAGCAGAAACTTTTTGGGCACAAAGGAAATGAACGGAATCTTTTGCATCAAATCAAGGTCGGTAGCATATTTCGCTCATCCTGTACTGCCGGTGGCCACTAGTGATCTCACTGTCCTATCTCCATAGCAACGATACTTAGTCCCCACTTTGTCACTTCTCCTCCAAAGCAATATGTCCTAATTACTATTTGAAAACCAGAAATAATAATAATCATAAATTCCAACTGAGCGTATCACGCCTTTCTGTTTACTTATTAAATACGTAAATTTGCGGTATTCATTTGCTCGGATAAAGCAGTTTTTTTTACGAAATACCAGTAACATAACAGCAAATTACTGTGTCTTTTTCTTTCTTTTAAATTTATAAATATGAGAGGAAAATGGCTAATACAATTAAGTTAACCTTCAAAAGCACAATTTTTGTTTCAGCCTTTTCTTTTACAAAAATATGCAAATTGAAATCTCGGTTTACACTGCGTAAAATATTCGCATCTATTAGTTTCGTTTACATATAATGTGAATACCTTCTCCCGTGAACTGTAGCTGAAAGTTTGGAGTTTCACAAATGGTTTGAGTCGAAAATTGTGGGCAACGCTTAATCGGTGATAGTTTGTGACTAGTGGATGCCCAGAAATTTATTTCCTAGGGGAGGGGAGGGGAGGTTACGAATTTTTTTGGGGGAGGGGTTATGATTTTTTTTTACACAACTAAATGTGTTATGAGTGCATTTTTAAAATATGTTGAACATCTCGCGCAAAAATATTCAAATACATATTGCTGGAAATTATTATAAATATTCTTATTACCTGTTATATTTGCTATTTACCTGTTCAGAAAACAAGTTGGGAAAAGTGACTGGATAAGACTGATTTGTGTGCGAGAAATCTATTATCTAAAGGCACCAATAAACATGTCTAAAAATGGTACATAAATTGATATCCTGTAATGGTCTTCTGGGTTTTCTGTTTTTATGCTACAGCGTTGGTTTTGTTTTGATGTGATTCTTGGTATTTTAATCAAAACTCCTTGCTTTTCAGCGTGCTTTAGAGTAATCTGAAATAAGTCATGATACTCAAATATGTCATTGCCTCATCGCCACAAAAACTTTCAGTATACCCATATATTGACTCTTCGTTGCAATGGAACATTCCGGTCCTTGGCTCATTGCCACTTCCACGTTTTCATTTAGAAAGCACGTTCAGTTATTGCCATGAGACAGTTTCAAATGCTAACAAAACTTTTCCTTTTAAAATCGTTGAAATATCAAAAGGTTCCAAATCTTGGGAGGGGGGTAACATCCCCACCCCACACAGGGCACGCCTCTGAAGGTAACGTCACCGATATTTTACTTGCGCGGTAGACGATTTAAATAAACATCGTCTATTATTCACTTGGGCATCAAATTAGAGAAAGCATAGCAGAACCGTGGTCTCAGTATTTTTATTACTAGGATTAAAGGTAATCGTAATGCAAATTCCCATCAAGTTTATTTCTGTAGTATTTTGATTACACTCTCTGACCCGTATTATACAACAGTGACGTCATTCATCCGTTGCATTTTAACAGAAGTTCCTTTAAGATTAACTGGAAAGCGAAATAATTATCGGTTTCAAACCAAGGTCACTTCAAAGTAATCTCGAAATCGTAATCGGATGACTTGGCGCAAAGATATATATAATATGTCTGAGTGCTTCCTTTATGACGAATAATTCTGCCACTCGGCGTAGGCAGACAGCCATTCTTCCGAAGAGGTGAGTGAACGTATACCTCTCAAATTCTTGCCTGGGTCTCAACTCAAAACTGAATCACTCGAGATAAGAACTATGACTATATTCCCATGACCGCTAATATTTTGTGACTAACTAGAGCTTGACAAGATTTTTGTTTTCTAAACTTTCATTTCGCTGATAAATTAGTCAGGAGGAATGAAGTGAAGGTCACGGTGAAAAAACAAAGCTCTGAGATTCTTCGCCAATTGCAGAAAAAAAAAAGGCCGTGTAATGTGGAGTTAGGTCGATCAATCAACGCATTATTTCATAAGCTTCAACGCTAATTTAATTTTATTGAGAGTTTAGGAGAATAAATAAAATAGGCTTTTAAAGACATTTTATGTTATTTAATGCATATTAGCATGTTATCAATATTTCAGAAAATTCGCATCACAAGAGAGTCTATCTTTTTTTTTTTTAATTGCTTTTTCTAGTAGGTCACAATGCTGAGTTTGCTATTAACGCATGTGACGTACTACAGAAGAAAAGCACGTGTAAAGACGACAAATCTGCAGCGATTGCATTCTGTCCGTGTAGCTTAGTTGGGTGAGCAACTTACTCCGAAGTGAGGGGACGCGGACAAAATTGTGTTTCCGCAGGCATTGAAATATGGCGCCTCTCCTTTAAGTGATCATGCCTGTGGAAAAAGAGTAATATTGGGCCACCAAGGGAAATTTATCTGTTAAAAATTCCTTTTTATAAGACGGTGGTGCGCTCCGAAAAATTTTCGAGGGAAGCGCTCTTTCTTTAACGTTTATTTTTCATTTTATATATATTATTTTTTTTATTGGAAGTTTAACGACCACCGTGAGCAACTCAATGGGCTATAATCAGTCGCCCGTCCCTAATTTTGGGTCACTGGTTCCAGGGAAGGGAGAGAGCCAGTGGCGTAAGACAAACACAATATCCATACCTCACCGGGATTCGAGCCCGGACCCCTTACAGACGAATGATCAGAGGCCACCGCTTAGACCACTGCGCCACCGGGGCGGCTTTATATATTTAAAATGATCACTATAACATCATGTCGTGCTATGTGTAACGTATAAAAACATAGACCTAAGTCATTGCACGATCCAATTTCATGTAAAAATATCCTCAAGTACTATACTGAACTATATTTATTTACATGAGGTTAAAAACTATATACAATAGATTAAAAACACAAGATTGTTTGCAGTAGCAACTACCGCATCATCGGGTGACACATAGCATATACTGTATTTAAAAACTGGTTAAATTTTATGGAGAGTTTGCCAGTCTCCGAGAAAAGTTTTAGAAAGATGATTTTTTTCTTTTATTTATTGCTAGAATTGTTCATCTAGCTATAAACCAGTAGTGTTCCTTCTTTTTTCTTTCATCTATTGTAGCAAGCGGAACCTACCTCCTTGGCGTTTTGTTATAGCACTCGTGTAAGACTCACGAATACCCCGTCCGTATTATACTATGTAGATATGCGCAGATTCGAACATTAATATTTTCTTTTCGACATGTTTTCATATTTTGTCACATTGCTTGTGAAAGTGCTTTGCATGAACTTCTATAAGAAAGCGGAAAGCTGTCAGACATCCTTGGCACCAACGAAAGATGTTACCGGAATAATCTCCAAAGTAGGGGCGGATTGGCCCACCGGAACACCGGTACAAATGTCCCGGTAAAAACAACACTCAAAAAATTCCACACTTTTTCGTATTCTTTTTCATGCTATGCATCTTCCCCGGCAGAAGTAAAGTACATCCCAAGTAACAAATTTCGATACAACGAAAATGGGTGATGGTGCGTCATTGTCCAAATCACTATTAAAATCTGACTGTGCCGCATACTGTCCCATGAAGTGACGCAAGAACAGTTAATTTTATTGTTCCTCAACAATAGATTTTACTAAACTATCGCGTTTTACATAAACGAAACAATATCTCATGAATTGAATACGCGATTACACCATCGGAAACTTGAGACTTGGTTGTTCTGGGTGGTGTAGTGGTTAGCATACCCAGACGCTATCTGGGAGACGCGGGTTCGATTTCCGCTCTCGGCCGACGAAGTTTTGAAGTTTTCGGATATTATCTGACATCGTTGTCATATTTACACCAAAAAACGGATTGTCATCTTCGAAACAATATCTCATTGCGATCTGGGTAAATTATAAGAACCTGATGCAAAAAATGATAAAAACCATTACAAAATTGCATTTTGATACCATGCATTTTTCTTGACAGAAGTAAATCCCAAGTAAAAAATTTCAGTGTGACAAAACTTGGTCACGGAAGTAGTCGTTGAGCCACCTAGGTTGATTTTCTCAAATATCTCGAAAACGGTGCGTCGTAGAGAAATTTGTCTTCCTTACCTAGGTTAATTTTCGAGATATTTGAGAAAATCAATAGCAGGATATCCCGCTATTGATGAGCTTTAAAATAATGTACAACGCGATGGGATGTAACCTGTAGGCACCCTGGATCAAAAGTTACCAATACTCCTCACTAACACTATTCCAATTCAGCTTTTCTTTCTATCTTGAGGTCATATTTTAGATTGAGCATGTAGAATTTCGTTGCTACATCATACCGTATTTTATTAGTGCCAAGGCCGTTTCTTACGTTCGTCTAAATCTGGGTATACGCCCCCCCCCTCCCCCTCCGGCAAGATTTTCTTCAGCACCCTAAGGACAGTAATTTTCCCAGGATTTTGAACACGTGGGAGGATGCATTTCTCGCGGCGCGTGTGTGTGTGTGGTGGTGGTTGGAGGTGGAGGGTAGGGGGGGTTAGAAAGTCAGGGAGAGTGTCTGCAAAAGTAATGGTGGTACCTAGAGCCCTGTAGTTTTAACTTTTTAAGTGATACATTTGACAATACGTGTAATTGCTTTGTCCAAAACTAAAATAAATTACTTGAAGAAATCAACCTCTTATACATGGTAGATCTACGGCTGCAGTTAATAAATGTTGACGTCTGTCGTGCACGTAATCCTAGGTTACGGACTGTTTTCTCACATCCTCCACGGGGAATCCCACTATGGCCTCGCGCTTTTCCTCAGCAGCGCAGAGAGAGGGCGAGTGGAGAGCGATCGTATTATGTTCATATGTAGAGGATTTTAGGAAGGGAGTGTCTGACCCCAGGTCTTAAACAACTCTTAGAAATAGGAAGCTAGGAGATTTGGTCTAGAGTACCCGATAGGAAAGTGACACGGAAGCGAAGTATAAAGGGGGAGGAAGACGTCCTTATTTATTACCGGGGGGCCAGTACACAGGGTCCGACGGCTTAACGTGCCCATCCGACGCACGGCGGATATTTTGTGGATCGAGCGTTTGTACCTGCCTGGGATCGAACCTGAGGTCCTTTCCGCGGCAGTCACGAACGCTGCCCACTAGGCCACCCGCTGCCCTGCGATCGTATTATTTACAACCAAGGAGGTTATATTACTAGAGACACCACTCCTATCCACGCAGCATTGGCCGCCATAAGTCACCGTCCGTGCTGCAAATGACGTCATGAGCAGGCACGACGCAGCCGCAGAAGAGAAGCTGCTTGGGAACCAATGGAACAAAAGCTTCTAAGCGTATAAACAGATAAAATGAGTAATTCAATAATCTTTATCAATGATATACACAAGCTTACTGTTTCATCAACGGTATAATTTAGTTCCTTTTGTCAGCTTGTGACGTCACACCACAGATTAGCTGTGACCTATGGCGGCAGAGGCAGTGGTGTCTCCAGTAATATAACCTCCTTGTTTACAACCCATTGCAGAGCAATCAATCGTATTACATACAACCCGAAGTCAAGGAGCCGAATGCTTTCAATCTGTAGAACATTCGGTGCTTTAAAAGTGAAACTAGGCATTATTTATTTAGGCAAAACTAAATATATCTTAAAGCAAATTATGAATCTTTGGGTTAACTACTGTGCGTATTCGAATTTTTCATAAAACTATAACTGGTAGCTGCAGTATGCCTGTTCGTTACCTGCACCCTCCCCCACCCCCACCCCCGCAGTTGCGGGATTGGTTGCTACTCCACTGGTAATACTTACTATTGCCACCGCCATTGTTTAGTAAATGTTTACTTTTATGATTAATCTGTCTTCTTTCAGTGTTTTGACGACAATAGCATTCATTAATCCACCTAAGTACCGCTCAGTGTCAGGAATTAGTAAACTCTATTGTTTGTTGTTCTGGTTTAATTCCACTTAATATGTACCGGGCTGTGGCTTGGTGTGGTCGTGAATGACGCGTATGAATGCAATGTTTTGTACGTAAATAAGTGTATACTCTCGGAATCTTGGCATGCGAAAGATGCATAGTATAAATTATCTTCAAAGAGTACCAGGATACTTTTTCTCGATTTCCTTTTTCTGAATTTTTCGGAACGAACGAATAATGATTATTGAACTTAAGAATATTAATCGTTAGCTTCATTTGAGCTTTGTTTCTAAGAAGCGGCTTCCATCAAAAAAAAAAAAAAAAAAAAAAAAAAAAAAGCAGGTCAAGGTCATTGGTATGCCCTACTCTCCATTTGCTATTCTGAATCAGACACTAGAACCAATTGCGACAGCCCATCCCCACCTTCTTATCCACAAACTGACACAGAGTGTAAACCAATTCTTCGACGAAATCGTTCCATAAAAAACTGAGAGTCATTCTTTCTTTTGAGTTGGCAACAGTGAGGGGGGAAATAACCATGCAGACTAGAGATGAGCTCGGGCCCGGGCTCGGACGGCCTCAGAATTCATTAACTACCGAAGAACCCGGGCTCGGAATTACACGTCTTGAATTTCATTACTGTAATTAATTCAACACGTGTAATTCCGAGCCCGGTTGAATTTCATTGTGGATTTGTTACCATGGTGGAAGGATTTTCAATTTCTTAAGCTAGCTGCCATTTCAAGACAAATTTTGCTTAGCAAGACTTGCATTGTCCAAAGCTATGGCCCAAGCAAGGATTAGTTTAAGGAGGTTTCAAAATCGCTTTATTATTATTCATCATAAGAAAACATAAGAGGGAGACGTACAACGTTGGGCGTCTCACTGGGAAATAATACAAACTGTTGAAACATGATGGTATATACACTGCAATGACAATGGGGATGGATAACAAATGCTGCAAGCAAAGCTTATTGCATAAAAATTGCAGAAGTGACAGAGAGAAACACATCGTGTCACATGACATTGGCTGGGCATGATTTACAGGATAACACAGGCGAAACAATAGTACACAATTAGAAAAAGAACAGCACAAACACCGCCGTGAAGGTAAAACATTACATACATGAGATAAAAACACAGCGTGCACAATTGTGCAAGTTATTTAACGAGGGCAACAAAGCAACATAATACAGGCGGGGTGAAGGTAATTAATATGTATCGAAAAACTGGGAAAAAAATCACATTCCCATTTTTTGTATTTTATTAAAAATCAAGAATCTTATCTTTAAAATGATGTATTATTATCCAAAACTGTGCAGTTAGAAGTATTGTTATTTATTTTTTTAAATTTCCTCACTCCCTCGATTTTTGGGATGACGTTGGTTTTTAGTGCGGCACGTCGAGTTTTAGAGAAAAGAAGATCAAGTTGAAGTACTGAGGCATTAGATGCAATTCTCTCTCTCTCTCTTTTCATGATGAACTTGATCTGGAAACTACACACACGTATGATAATATTGTGATTATTATACTATTAAGCGCAAAGCTTTCTTAATGTTGCAAAATGCAGAATAATCTGGTATGGAATGCTTTTACGTTCTTTTTTTTTTTTTAAATTTTGGAAATTTCCCTACATGCTTTTTTTTTTATATTCTATATACTACATCACTCTATACCTTTACCAATTAGCATATATGTAAATTATATTTCAAAGATTAGTTTCTAGAGTCGAAATTTCAAACACTTGCAACTGTCTGTACGGCGTTGTACGTTATATACTGCAATTTATTCAAAATGAAAGTAAAATTAGAAATCAAAAAGAAATAGCGAATTAATTTTTTTGTTTCTAAACGAGTTTCTTTTCTTCAGCTTTTACCAAAATGACTTATTCCCCTGATACGGTCGAAGGGCACGTTGATTATTTGTTTCTTTTAAAATCCACATTTTAGAACATTTGGCTTTATGCGTAGTATTTCTAAAAACATATTAATATTGTGAAGCGGATTAACTGAACTAAACTTTTTAAACTAATCCTTGCTTGGGCCATATCTTTGGGCGGTTTATAATGCATAAATGCAAGCCTTGCTAAGCAAAAGTTTCCAAGAATCCGGGCCCGGGCTCAGCAAACACATTTAATCAAAGAAAGCAGGCCGGGCTCCTAAGATTGAGCCCGAACTCATCTCTAATGCAGACGACTAACTGAATTAAGGAAGTATCTATGGCTACAGTTATTAGCGGTGGAAGACGATTATGTTATCGCGCAGTTCATTTCGCCACACAGCTATGGAGGTGAGTGATTCAGAGTTACGAAGTGAATTCCGTTGTGCGATAAAATTTTGCTATTGTTTGGGTAAAACGGCTCCAGAAACAGTTGATTTAATGAAAAAAGCTTACGAAGATAAATGTTTGGGTAAGTCAACGATTTTGAGATGGCACCAGGGCTTCATAAAAGGGCGTTTGTCGGCAGAACTCGCTCTTAGGCCTGGTCGACCTGAAAGTGTTGTTACGGAACGCATTGTTAACACATCTTGGGCAATCCTGCAAGAAGATCGACTAATGACGTGTGAAGACATAGCGGTGTCAACTAATATTTCATAAACATCGGCATTCCGCATTCTACGCGACAAATTACTGCTGCATCGTTGGTGTTCCAAATGGGTACCTCATCACCTGACGAGAGAACAATTGTTAGCCAGAGTTCAGGTGTGTCATGAGTGGAAACAAATGATGGCAAGGGATCCAGACTTTCTAAACACAGTAATAACTGCCTATGAAACATGGGTCCACTATTTCGACGCCCTCATGAAGCGTGCAACGAGTGTCTGGAAACACACAGGCTCGCCTCCTCCGAAAAAGTCCGCTAAACCAAATCAGCTGGGAAGGCGATGATGATTATTTTCTCTGATCATAAAGGTGTAGTCTACCAGCATGTCGTTCCTCCACAAATTACTGTCAATGCTGAGTATTACATTTTAGTCTTGAAGTGTCTGCGACGACACATATCGATTAAGCGACCGGAACTGGTGGCAAAGTGGACCTTATACCATAGTAACGCCCGCCAAGATGTGGCTGCTTGTGTTCAACAGTTTCTTACGAAATGCAGTATTAAAATCATGCCACAGCCTGCTTAAAGTCCTGACCTCGCCCCGTGCGATTTCTGGTTGTTTCCAACAATGAAGAAGAATTTCCGTGGCGCAACATTCAGCACAAATGCTGACGTTATTCAAGCCGTACAGGGGTCGCTGAAGCAGCTACCACAAAATACCTTCGCCAAATGCTTTGAAAGTGGACTGAACGATGGAACCGTTGCATATCATCCGATAGGGAAGGTACTTTGGGAAAGAATAACATATAGTTTGCTGTACCTATATTTTTTTCATTTTCTGTTATTTTACTCTCAGTTTTTGTGGAACGGCCGTTGCATAAACAAAGACTTTTTCCCATTCATAATAATTAATTAATAAAAAAAGCATAATTTTTTTTTGTATTGAGATTCTGCCCCCCCCCTAAAATGCGGGGACCCAGGCCCTGACCTTTCGGGCATAGGGGGAAATTGGGCCCAACGATGGAACTAGAAGGCCCAGCTCAAGCCATGAAAAACAGCCCGAGAGTATGATGCCTCCTCCACCAAACTTCACAGTTGGCATAACACAGTCCAAAAGGTAGCGTTCGCTTGGCATTTTCCACAAACAGACTCGTCTTTCGGACTGACTGATGCACTGTAAAAAATACGTGGTATGAATTCACGGTAAAATTCTGTGCAGCAGGTGTCCGTCTTTTAACAAAATTTAAGTTTTGAAAAGTTTCTGCTTTCTTTTTTTTTATTGTATTTTCACACATTTTCCGTAGTCAGTAATTCCGTTTATTACAGAAAAGTCCGTTTCAGGTTTTTTAGAATCGAAGACGCTGAATTTATAAGCCCTTAAATAATCTTTCCGCTTTGATGGAGATCGGACCCACGTCTTTTGGGTTGGCTCAGCAGAGAACACGTGTCTTAACCATTGAGCCAGAAAGACTCGGGAATCTGCATCACGTTCATGGTAAAACTAATTGCGTGATGATGCTTTTTTTCTTTTGTCATTAATGCGAGTGATTTGGTCATTTTATTTTCTGTTGGTGCTTATTATTTTTTTCGATAAGGTTAGTAATAATTTTATTTTTTCTGTATGAGAACTTATTACAAATTACGGATTTTTTCATCGTGATTTTTCGAAGCAACATAATGCTTTGGAACTTGAGATCTTTCTAAACTGACTATGACTTTCAATTATCTTTAACAAAAGGTGAAATGAACTGTTTTATAGTATTATTTCAGAAAACTCCTACATATAAAATTTACTCTTGATAGTTATAATAGCTTTCGTCTCAAGTGGTACAAAGACTGATCATAGACATCGTACAATCACCTGTACAATAATTTAAGTACCCTCTTTCTTACGGTAACACAATATACACTATCTACCAACAAGTAATTGGACATCTGTGATAGCAAAGGAAAACGAAGTTTATTCACCTTCAATAGTTGGTGGAGGCCCCACAAGCGGCGATTACAGCTGCAACCCTACGGGGCATACTCTCAACCAGGCGTTGTACGACGGCTAGCGGTATTTTCTTCCACTCGGCTTGGTGAAGACAGGTCAGTTCCTTCACCGATTTCGGACGGTGGGGGCACCCCTTAAGTCGAAGCTCCAACTCGTCCCAGAGGTGCTCGTTAGGGTTAAGGTCCGGGCTCTGCGCAGGCCAGTCCATTCCATTAACCCCATTGTCACCATACCAAGCCATGGTGGACCTCGCAACATGACAGGTGGCATTGTCATCCGGAAAGTAACATGGGTCCACCCCGTAAAACTGCCACAACGTAGGAAGCTCATGGTCATCCAAAATGGTGCAGTATGTCTCGGCGTTGAGTCTACCAGAAATTGCGACCAAGGGTCCCGTGTCATACCAGGAGAAACACCCCCATAGCATAATTCCACCGCCGCCGAACTTCACAGTTGGCACAATACATTCCGGCAGGAGGCGTTCTCCAGGCAGAATACAAATCCAGACCCTGCCATTCGAACGGTAGAGGGTGAACCTCGATTCGTCGCTCCAGAGAACTTGTTTCCACTGTTCAACGGTCCACTGTCGACGTTCTTTGCACCACGTTAGCCGAGCAGCGCTAATGGACTTGGTGATCAAATGCTTGTGGGAGGCAGCATGTCCACGATAACCGAGCAGATGGGCTTCCTTACGGATGGTATTCATCGAAAGAACAGTCCCGGATGCCTGATGAAACTCCTCGCGGATGTGGCCCATCGATTTGGTGTGGTTCTTCCGAATTTCTCAGGTCAGCACCCGTTGGTCTCTAACTCCCAGTTTTGTGGGTCTGCCAGGTCGAGGCACATTCCGACTGTCAGCTCTCACCTTCCACTTGCCAATCACGTAGGCCACTGTCGATTTTGAGTACTTCAACTCGCTGGATATGTCACGTATGGATCGGCCATTTTTGTGATACCCGACGATTACACCTTTCTCGAAATCAAAGAGCTCCGAACTGCGTGGCATCTTGCATGCGACTGGTTGCGTTGTTGTTCCCCACACGATATTTAACGGGGGCGGTCGTGACGTGTGTCAGGACCGCAGATATCGTCGATTGCACGGGTGTCCAATTACCTTTATAATAGCTAGTGCACAAAATGGGAGACAGGAGAAGAAATATCGTGTTCCACAATAACCGAAATTCATGCGATGTACTATCCGTATTACCCGATCTCGTTAAAGAACTTCAAAATCAGATACTATGGCAGACGATTGAAATTTAACGGTTAATCAAACCTCAAGAATTCCCACGAATCACTCCTATTACCGGATTTTTTTTTTCATATGGGTATGGAAAAAGTGAGGACGGAGGTTTTCCGTTAATATTCGTAAGGAATTGAGGAAAGGTTTCTGAAAATTCAGAACTGTCCGTTATCGCATCTTAAAAACGACAATTTACCGTGAATATAAACAAGAAAGATGACACCGAATTTCGGTTGTAATGAACACGTTTTTTGAATCCGTTCAGACGCAAATTAAATTTATCAAAGCTATTTAGAGTCAAAGGAACCGGTTAGGAAAACAATCAACCGGTTTCTACAATCGGTAAAACATCCAGGAATAGAAATATTAACTTAGTTCCAGCGGCGACTAAAAAGCCTGTTATGAAAATTAACAAATGACACACAAAAAGTTTCTCATAGCACAAGGAAGGTATCAGAGACAAAGAGATTTTCAAATCGAACGGTTAAAAGAAGAAATATAAAAGGAAATATGATATAAGTACGTCTGCTAGCGGAAGAATTTTGCATAATGAAAAGTTGAAAATCGGCGAAAAATATTATTCATGGAAAAGCTATGCTATGGAAAACTAATTTTTCAAATACGTCCCTTAGAAGCAGAGATAGCAAAAAAAAAAAAAAAAAAAAAAAAAAAAAGCGTTTCAACAGAGATAGCAAAAAAAAAAAAAAAAAAAAAAAAAGCGTTTCAACCTATGCGAACTGCGAACCTGGCGGGAACTTTTTGCATTATTTAAAGGGAAAACTGCTTCACATCTCTATTATAGCAAATGACATACAGTAAAGAGTAAATTTCTGAACAGTGTTTTTAGAAGCGGCGATGCAGCTGCAAATTGAAGTACAAAACACCACCTACCGACAGAATTGTGAACTACAAAATACCTCATATACTAGATAAAAGTGCTCTACAAAGTAATGTTGCAAGAATTTTTTTAATCGCGCATGTAGAAGCAAAGATATTGAGTAAAACAGATTAAGCATTTGTCCCCTAGCGGCGAAATTGTGCATTACTTTCGTAACAAAATACGCACACAAAGTTTGAACATTTATTAGTACCTGATCAAAGAAAGAAGTTTTTCAATCGGGTTTTTAGTCTTTCAGATATTGCTGTAAATGGAAACGTGACTTACGCCCTCTGGTGGCAGACTTGTGCGTTAAGAAAAATTTGAAATTATATGAGAAATATTTCCCAGCGGACAAAGAAAGAATTTTTCAAATCAGACTTTTAGGAGCAGATACATCAACAAAAGTAAGATATGCACCTACGCCCCTGGCGGGAAAACCATGCATTATTTTACGAAAAAAGTATTCTCAAAACGTTTTTCGACGTGAGAGGTATCGGTCCACCAAAGAATTTTTTCAATCGAGTTTTCAGGAGCACATGTTTAGCTGCGAATACATCAGAAGCAGAAATAAACACTTATACCTTCTGGTGGTCAAATCATTCTTTGCCAAATATTAGAATTATATACAAAAAAAATCCTCATTAGGGACTGTGTGCGGTACAGGAAGAATTTTTCAGATCGGAGTTCTAGAAGCAGAGATATCGGGAAAAACGCACTTTACATTTAGGCTCCCTAGCCGAAAGTCTATGAATTACTTGCAAATTTTAAAATTATATGAAAAACATGTCTCACCGGAAACGTTATCCAACAAAGAAGGAATTTTTGAAATATATATATATATATATATATATATGGGATGTAAGGTCAGGTGATGCGTAACATCACAGCCTCTCCTTGACAAATGTCAACCCCGCCTCCTCGTGGTGCATCCTGTTCCCACTAAAGGGGCTCTGACGACCGCCAATAGCGGTATAACTATACCATCGGGATTAGAGGAAATTCTATCCCACACTCACCAACCCGCTTGGCCAGCGTGGTGAGTTATGGCCAAACCCCTCCAAAATGATTCCACAACTTAAATCTTGGCCCTCAGTCTCCGGCAGCTGGAATGTACCTGGCCAAGGCAGCTGCCAGTGCGACATGAAGGCAGAGGGTGCTAAGAATCCCCGGAGGACCGGACTAGGCTGCCATCTGATGCTGACCTTGGCTACGTACAATGGACGCTCCCTATCTTCTGATTCAAGGCTTCTTGAATTGGAAGAGGAACTACAAAGGATCCAGTGGGACATCGTGGGGCTAAGTGAGGTAAGGAGAAAAGGGAAGATCTCATCGAACTGAAAAGTGGACATCTCTTCTACTATCGTGGGACAGATACTGGCAGAACTAGTGGTGTTGGATTTATAATAAACAAGAAACTGAAGGATAAAGTTGTTAAAGTTGAAAGTTCCTCTGACAGAGCTGCACGACTTGTTATTGTTACACGGCACTAGCAGTGTTCCTGCCGAGTCGGCCGGTAACGGTGCTTGAGACCTGAAGTACAATTTAGTTGGCCACGGCACCAGGTGAGAATCTCAGGTGCACTGCTGCACTCAAAGATTCACACCAGAACATAAAAAATGAAAAGTTGAAGAATGACCCGAAGCATAAGGCTTGGGTGAATCCACCGTGTGAACAAAATAACAACAACAAATAAAAAATAAAATAATCTAAAAAAAAAATGATACTTTGGGATCAGAGTTGTGATGAGGTTCACCCGCAATCACCAATTCGTGACTGAGTGTAGTGGTCCGGATCTTACTCCGGTACATTCAATCCCCAACCAGCCAGTACAACACTCACTTTCGCAAATAACACATGATTCTCAAATACACAACACAACATTTAATAACGTTCTGCGAGATTTAAACAGATACGGCGCTCTCTAGGCATATAGACAATTGCCCCTCTTATGTGGGCAGCATACGGTGTCACACATTACTGTTGGAAGACACAAGCCGACTGAGTCTCCACCGGACTATCTGAACAAGAGATACTACTCGTTTACACACTAAATAGAGCTGCAGGTGATATTCATATACAATTGCTTAGAGAATGAAAAAAAAAATTATATGCAAACGATCACATTAAAAATACTCGCGACACAAAATACACAAGCATGTTAATTTGCGGTATAAGATTATAGGTGCGAAATACTGCCAAAGTTAATTAACTAAATCTAATAAGCATGCACATGCAGAACCCTGCTCCGCTGACGTTGGTCCTGAACCAAAGTTAAAAGAAACTGTCCCGCCCAGCGGAATTTGTGGCCACACCTTCTCCCTTATTCATGTAAAAAAAGTAATCAGGAAATGGGCCCTGTAAGAAATTGAAATCTGTATGTGCAGGTATTTCCTCTGAGGTTCAGTCACTCAGCATTACTGCATCTATGTCCATGCAGCTTTGGGTGTCGGGATGGCACAAGTTCGCAGATGTGCGAAGAAAGAAAAAGGAAATATTCATCTACTTACAGTTACGTGACTTTGCTGTGCAAATCCGTTGTGCATCACATAATATCACACGACAAAAAAAAACCCACACACACAGACACTTGCACCATGTGGCAGCACCGATGATTCAACACTTCACTTTGACGCTTGATGTAAATGAAGCACACAATTAAAAATGGTAATATCACGCCGCACTTTGTTGCAATGATTAGAGTGCACACTGATCTATTCTCGTGACGATTTGAAGGTGGCCGTTAAGCAAAATAGGCCCTCTCACATCTGCAGTTGCGGTTTCAAGATTGATTTTCTGTGTTCTTGGGAAATGATTTTTGTTGTCGTGAAGAAATAATTGTGAACGTCGACTGCTGGGAGAGTGGGACACATTCAATTCCGCTGCTGCTATAGTTGATTCCGTCCGTCGCTACCTTCCGTCCTTTTTGACCGTTCATTCCCAATTCAGTCAGTTCCTTTCCGTTCGCAAACCATCTATCTACCCTGCCTGAGTACGCAGTTCAAATATGCCACTCGCAGGTTTTGTTTCCATTTTTTTATCGAGTTGCGACCGCTAGCCCTGAGATTAATTTTCTCGGCCGAGCGAAATCAGACGTGCTTTTACCTTAAGCGTATATCGGCAACTCAACATTTCACCTGTATATTTGTTAGGTATCGAAGCCACCGCTCTTACGCTCATATTTTTCTTTTGCCATGTTTTTATTCCGTCGCACTTACACGTAGTGGCTTCGCTGCTTACGTGACCACACACACACGCACACATGGGGCCTCGCTTCGCCCCGTAAGACAAGCGCGTCTCTTCACTTCCTCCACAGTAGGGGATGAATGGGGGTGACGATTCCACACTGCAGTGGTTGGCATCCGAACCCGACTTTGCATGGCTTCGCTTCTCATTGGAATGACCACTGTCCACTCGCAGACTTCTTAATTCCCCTGTAACTTGGCTTTCATTAGGCCAAACAGTCGCTGAGTTCCATTACGCTCCAGCCTAGAAATTTCTTCGTTATCACGCGGATTTAGGCATTCTGCTGTCTTTATGGCAAACTGGCATCTCCAGCTGCCGCCTCGAGTTGTCTCCATTTCTTACCAAATACAGGGAGGTTTGCTGCTTCATTTTTCCCAATTCATTTTTTTGCAGATCCAAGGCATCCAGCCTTTCACATCGGAGAGCGCACAGACAACTGACTTTCTTCCTTATGTTCATGCCAAGTGCGAACTCTTATTTTTCTGCACGGACCACACAGAGAGCAATTGTTCTCGAAAATGCCCCAAACAATCGACGAATTTACGATTATTCGCTAAACCTTTTGTCCCCATCTTCATTCATTTACTCAAGTGGACCCCTCTTCGAAATATACCTCTTTTCCTTTCCGTGTTGCTTAGGCTTCCTGTCAGCTGCGCCCTGATATTTATGACCTAACAGAGCTATTCTGAGACCACCCAGCCAGAGAGAGAATTCTTCGCCTCTTTTCTTTCCAAACCCCCAGATAAAACTTTATCTGCTGTTTACACTTTTAAACTCCAATCAAGCCTCGAACATAATTAATACTTAATTAATTTCACACATCAACCACACCCATTAATTACTAAATTAATGGCGGTGGGTCGTAACATCGGCCCCTCCTCAAGAAATCCAGAAGTCCTCTTCTGTGCCTATCGCTTTGCTCTTATCAATTTCCAGAGTAACCATTGAGTGCCAACTTTTCCCACAGGTAGAAACAATTCAAAATGGCAAAAATATTGCGTTTCTTGCCTTCAAGAGCATTGGAGCGACTTCCCAATTATCCCGCAATTTTGTTAATTAATTTTAGAGAACATCCGAAAGAAAAAAACAACGTAAATGAGAAATAAATAAAAAACTGAACTGTAAAAGAACATGTGAGCCTGCCGAACTGTGATTCCTAGCTGCCTCATACAATACGCGACATGGCGGACAAATTTTAAAGTTTTCTTCAGGGTTTTAGGTTGGAATGGGGGGGGGAGGGGTCCACTGTAACATTATCCAACTCTCGAAAAGATACCAGGCTCAGATTATTCAAACTTATGCACCCACCACAAGTCATCCTGAAGAAGAAATTGAAGAATTTTATGAGGAAATTTGCCATCTAAATAATAAAGGTAAGCAGCACTTGAAAATAATTATGGGAGATTTCAATGCAAAAATAGGGCAACGGCAACAGAATGAAACTTCAGTAGGTAAATTCGGTCACGGCAACAGAAACCAGCGTGGAAATACTCTCGTTGAGTTTGCAGAGGCAGAAGGGTTTTTCATCTTGAACTCCTTCTTCAAGAAAAAGCCACACAGGAAATGGACATGGAGACATCCAAATGGGACGACAAGTGAAATTGATTTTATTATGTGTAACAAAAAATTCGTCATAGAAGACTGCAGTGTGCTAAACAAGTTCAACACAGGTAGTGACCATAGATTGGTGAGATGTAAGATGCACCTCAACACTAAACTTGAACGTGGCAAGCTCATAAGACAAACAAAATCTATTGACATAACCAACCTTAAAAAACACCATAATACCTTCAAGTTGGAACTGAAGAACAGGTTCGCTGCTTTAGAAGGCCTAACATCAGAAGAAGTGGACATCTCTGAAGTTAACAGAAAAGTAACCAAAGCTCTTATGGAAACAGCAACAAAATTAGCTGGGTCTAAGAACAAGTTGCATGTAAATAAATTATCAGGAAAAACGAAAATGTTGATGCAAAAAGAAGAGAGATGAGGACAACTAAAGAAGATGTGACTTCCAAAGTGGAATATATAGAGCTATGCAAGACAGTAAGAAAAAGTATCACTGAAGACGTAAGAAAATTCAACTGTGAACTAGTGAGGAAAGCAATTGAAAACAACCAAAGCCTAAAGATAGCAAAGGGACATCTCAGTAAGGGAAGAAAACAGATTATGGCACTGAGAAAAGAAGATGGTTCTGTAACAAGAAATAGAGGCGAAATTTTGACAAGAGTGAAAGATTTCTACTCCAAATTATATGAAAGGGATGATACATGCACTCCAGACATCAAAGATACCAGTACCAGAGTTCCTCCAGTCCTTCCAGCAGAAGTTGCACATGCAATCAAGAACATGAAGCGGGGAAAAGCTCCAGGAGAAGATGGAATTACTGTAGACATCATACAAGAAGCAAGTGGAGAAATCGAAACAGTACTCGCCCAAATTTTCACTCGATGCCTTAATGAAGGAAAGATTCCTGAGGATTGGAACACCGCTACAATGATCCTGCTACATAAGAAAGGTGACATTGAGGATCTTGGAAACTACAGACCTATCAGTCTCCTATCAGTAGTTTATAAAATCTTCACTAAAGTTCTTTCACACCGCTTGAAGGTAACACTGGACATGGCTCAACCGAGAGAACAGGCTGGATTCAGGAGTGGCTACAGCACAATAGATCATATCCACGTGCTGAGAGAACTAATTGAAAGAGCGAGGAATATGAACTTCCATTGTGCATGGCTTTTATTGATTATGAAAAAGCCTTTGATTCGGTGAAACCATCAGCAGTTACAATGGCTCTGAAAACCTGCGGTATTGAAGATGCATACATTAATATTATTAATAACATCTATGAAAATGCAAGTGCAAAGATTAGGCTGTTTGAAAATACAACACACGTAAAAATTGGAAAGGGAGTGAGACAAGGTGACACCATATCTCCGAAGCTCTTTAATGCCACATTGGAGGGTGTTTTTCAGTCGCTGAGCTGGGAAAACAAGGGGATAAAGATTAATGGAGATTATCTAACCCACCTTCGTTTTGCTGATGACGTAGTCATTTTTGCAACTACCCCATCAGAGCTGCAGAGTATGATCCAGGAACTTGCTGACAAGAGTAAAGAAGTGGGATTAAAAATGAACTTTCAGAAGACAAAACTGATGTTCAATGCTTTTACAAGAAATGAAGATTTATCGATTGATGGAGAAAAGCTGGAGATAACGGACACGTACGTTTATCTTGGACAGCAGATATCAAGTGAGGTCACATTGATGAAGAAATTAATCGGCGTACAAAACTTGCCTGGAGAGCTTTTGGAAGAAACAGCATAATTTTCAAGAGCAATATGCCATTATGTCTTAAAAGAAAAGTGTTTGATCAATGCATCCTTCCAGTGCTTACGTATGGTGCAGAGACGTGGACCTTAACTAAAAGAGACATACAAAGGCTGCAGACAACTCAAAAAATCATGGAGAGGTGCATGCTTGGTGTAACCAGGAGAGATAAGAAGAGGAACTCGTGGATCCGAAAAATGACAAGAGTGGAAGACATCATGATCAGAGTTAAATCCCTGAAATGGCAATGGGCTGGACATACTGCCAGAAGGACAGATCATCGATGGACAGCCGAAATTTTAGATTGGATTCCAAGGGACAGGAAAAGACCCAGAAGAAGACCACATGGGAGATGGGTGGATGAAATTCGAAAGTATGCAGGGGTGACATGGAGGAGACTGGCACAAGACAGACCGTTGTGGAGGAAACTTGGGGAGACCTTCGTCCAGCAGTGGATTGATAATGGTTGACAATGATGATGATGATGATATATATATATATATCTACATCCCTGGCGGGGAAACCATGCATTATTTTGAGAAGGGAATATTCCGAAAAGATATATTCCCTTCTCAAAATAATGAGTGGTATCGGTCCACGAGCAAAATTTTTCAATCGAAATTTTAGAAGCTGAAATTTCTTCTGCAATTACATGAGAAGCAGAAATATACACTTACGCCCCCAGGTGACCAAACCATTCTTTGCAAAAATTCTAATGTATATGCAAAAGATTTCCGATCAGGAGCTGTATCCGTTAAAGAAAGAAATTCTCAAATCGTAGATTTAGAAGTAGAGATATCGAGAAAAACACAAATTAATTTTTCGCCCCCTAGCGAAAAATCTATGCGTTACTTGAGAAATTGTCTGTACCTTAAATAGTCTTCGACATAAATGGAATCGAAAGGTAAAATAATTTTTTCAATCGGATGTTTAGAAGCAATTATATGGAATAAAATGTGTTTTTAATTCGATATCATCTGCGTTTACGTCCTCTAGCGGCGAAATTGTGCATAAAAAAACGAAATGAAGGATCGTCATTTTTGTACTTCAAGCTTTCCAATGCAAAAAGAATTTTTCAAATCGGAGTAATAGCTGCAGAGATATGGTGTCCACAGACGGACGGACAAACCAATAACATGAGTTCGATCTCATTTTACTAAAGACGTGTTAAAAAGGTATCGCGGAAAGGTTTCCCAAAATTCAGGATTTATCTGGTGTACGAAAAATCCGTGAAATTCAGGTTTTCTTCCGTTATTTTACGGTAAAGTCTGTATCAGAAATGTGCTTCATCCATTCACGAAAGGAATCACGGAGAGTGGCTTGTGAATTTCAGAATTACTTTTTACATTATGGTTATTGGATGTTTGATAATTATATGTGATACGAAAAATAGAATGTTTATCTATCTACACTTTAGCCTTTCGGAAACAAGTAGCGCCCCGCTCCAATGGCAGACTTATGACTTCGGAAAAGAAGAACTAATGCATGCATGGACGATACTCATCTTAAATAACTGTATCTTGAGTCGAATAAAAGGACGAAATCTCTCTGTATGTAAAACAGACTGTGTGTGTGTCTGTCGGTCGGATTTCACATAGAATTAGGCGACCTAGAGCGACAAAATTTGTTATGAAGGTACCTGAAGACATCTTCTGGTGCACCTCGAAGTGTTTTTTTAATTTGAATTTGATTTTTAGTTATTTAATGTTACGCGTCTCTACCCGATCTGAGTGTGTCTCTCGGCTTTGTTGACATCAACCTGATCACACCGAACGTTAAGGCGTGAAGAAAAGTAGTTCACCATAAATTTTCGGCGTTTCTTTTTTAGAATTCCGTTACGACTATTTTCGTTCGTAAATACATTTATTACGCCCTTTTTTGTAAGCGTTGTTTGCTTATAAACAAGAAAAAAAAAAGAAAATAGAACGTTGTTTTTCAATCTGCGTTGTTAATTCAAAAGTGTCATACATCAGAAGGTCATCATACTGTGACGACGTTGTGAGCTAGAAAATAGAACGCTGTTTTAACGAAATTCTAAAAAAGAAATGGCTCAAATTTATCGTGAACTACTTATCTTCGCGCCTTCACGTTGGGTGTGATCAGGTTGCATGTAAAGAAAGCGGTAAAGAAAGCGGTAAAGAAAGCGTCTGTCGGTCGGATTTCACATAGAATTACAATTTAAACATCTTCAATTCCCGATTCGTTTGAGTTTCGCCATGAGCATCATTAAGGCACAAGGGCAGTCTCTAAAAGTTGTTGGATTGGATATACAAAGTCCATGTTTTTCCCATGGTCAACTGTACGTTGGTTGTTCCAGAGTCGGAAATGGGGAAAATCTTTACATCTTTGCTCCGAATGGAAGGACTGTTAATATTGTTTATCCCGAGGCTCTACAAGAATAAGGTACTTTTCATCTCAATCAATTTCATTGCATTTGCCTTCTGCTTTCAAACTTTTTGAATTATTTACATTGGACGTGACAACTACTAAATAATTCAAATTCATTTTTATCCTAATATTCTATTCCGGGAAGTTGTACTGCAAAGTTGTATAAACCTTAATTTACCGGTCTTAATTTAATTGCCGATATAGCTTTTACTTTATACTATCACTAGCCCGTCAACGACTGGTACAACAGGCTAGTATTTAATAAAAATAACGCAATAAAATCGCTATACACAGAACTAACGGGATCACGTTTTATATCTTGCAAACATGGCAGCAGCTGATGAACAACAAACAACAACATCAATCTAATAAGTTCTGTGTTCCCTTAGCGTGTGTGACTTCACGTGATGATGCAACGAGAATTTAAAAATAATTCTTTCTCCTCCTCTATTGGGTGAACTTTAACCATTCGACTACTGCGAAGCGCGTCATACCTTTCCTCGTATTTCCAACAGTGGTAAGCGTTATTCATCACTCCAGAGAACTCGTATCCACTACTCCAGAATCCACTGGGGCTGAGCTTTACACCATTCCTACAGACGCTTGGCTTTGATTTTGCTGATGTTAGGCTTGTGCGCGACTGTTCTATGACAGCCTATTCCCTTGAGCTTTATAGTAATCGTTTTGGGGCTAGCGTTGCTACCAGAGGCATTTTGGAACTCGATGGTTTCGTTCAGTCTTTTTTCCAGAAGGCAATTGCGCTGTTGCTGATGTTAGGCTTGTGCGCGACTGTTCTATGACAGCCTATTCCCTTGAGCTTTATAGTAATCGTTTTGGGGCTAGCGTTGCTACCAGAGGCATTTTGGAACTCGATGGTTTCGTTCAGTCTTTTTTCCAGAAGGCAATTGCGCTGTTGCTGATCTTAGTCTATTCCACTTAACAATAGCATTACGTACAGTTGATCGGGGCAGCTGCAGTAGAGCAGAAACTTTCCAAACTGCTGTCCTATGATCGTACCGCGTTGAAAGTCACTGAGTTCTGCCGAATATCCTGAGTTCTACTTACTGTTCATACTTGAATATGATGTTTGTCAGGCCGTGTGTATCTTTTTATACCTCTATGGGCAGTGCTCGAAATTGAAATTTCAAAGTACAGGTATGCTTAACATGTATTTAGCTAAAATTCCTCCAGAAAAAGAAAAGAAAATCTTCAAAACTGAAAACGTAAAACCAGCAACAAAAACTCTTTTGTTTGAAAATGTAATTAACAGTTCCTCATCTCATTTCATCATCACTAAGCTGTTCTCTGAGATTCAGAGGTTAGCTCCACAAAGAAATACAAACTACAAGATATTTTTTACTTACTGTTGCCTTATCAAAGAAAGTACGGTTTCTGTTATACAAAAGGCAGAGTAATAATCGAATGTCCATTTTTTGTCTTCTTCTTCAGGGAATTGTTACAATTATTTCAAATATTTCGAGTTTGTATCGTTTTTAATGAGAAGTGATTGGACAGAATTATGTAATTTTTAAATATGTAGTATGAATCAAACAGTTATCAACTGCAAAAATTATTTCCCTTAAAATACACTGCTGGCCACTCAAAATGTAACACCAAGAAGGACACGAGATAGCAAAGCCAGATATACTGGACACATAACAACAGATACAAAGATGAAACGATTGAGCTTACAGGCCCGTGCGACTTGCTGAACACGCAGACATCAATAGTTCATGTGGCCCCATTGCTGGCAATAACGGCCGCTACACGCCGCGGCATCGAACGAATGAGGCTTTGGATGTGGGCTTGGGGTATGTCGGTCCAGGCTGCTTCCACACGTTGCCACAGTTCATCAGGCGTAGCCGCGGGTGGTGCTTGCCGGGCCACTCGGTTGCCGATCAGCGACCAGACGTGTTTTATGGGTGACATATCGGGAGAACAGGCAGGCCACGGCAACAGTGACACTTGGTGGGCCGTGAAGAATTGTTGCACAATGCGTGCCACGTGCGGGCGCGCATTGTCCTGTTGAAACGTGGCCGCTGGCAGGTTCTGCAGGTAAGGGAAGACTACAGGCTCCAAAACGTCGGAGATGGTGCGGTGGCTGTTGAGTGTTTCCGCGATACGTACCAGAGGGGTGCGGGTGTAATATCCAATTGCGCCCCAAACCAAAACGCCAGGTGACGGACCGGTATGGCGATGCATAATGCAGGCGTCATACAGTCTCTCGCCGCGGTGCCGCCACACGCGGATCCGACCATCGTGGTGTTGCAGGCAAAAGCGGGATTCGTCGGAGAAGACAATGTCGTGCCATTCCGTAGTCCAAGTGTGGCGTTCAACGGCCCACTGCCGCCGCACTCGCCGGTGGTATAACGTCAATGGTAATCGGAGCAATGGGCGCCGTGCGACAAGTCCCCGCTCCTGCAGACGACGTCGAACGGTACGTGCTGCACAGGTTGTTGCGCAACACACCCTAATTCTTGCGCCAACGTTCATGATGTGGCGGTGCGAGCCGTCAATGCCCGCCGCAGAACATGCTGGTTCTCTCGTTCGGTGGTGTGCCGGGGCTGCGGCAATCGCTCACGTCGGTCCGTCCATCCCTCTTGCACCCATTGAATCCATACTCTCCTCGCTGTGGCTGGATGTCGTCCCACACGAGCGCCGATGTATCTGTATGATAAACCGCTGTCGCGATAAGCCAATATTCGTCCTCTGTCGAACTCCGAAACGTGCTGGAATGACTGCCGTATTCTGCGACTAGGCATCAGGAAGCTTCCCACACACAGGTCCGGCAGCACAACACACTTGCACTACTTACACCCCGCCATCTGTGCACCCTTCTTATAGTTCTTCTCGGGGGCTTGTCGGGCGCACATGATTTGGATATGCTCTGCAATGCTAATCGTTTGCATGTCCTCTCGCGGGCGACGCATGCTGCAAATTTCAGGCCAATCGGATGCTTCCTTCTTGGTGTTGCATTTTGGGTGGCCAGCAGTGTACATAATTTTGTAATTTTATCCCTATTATCATTAAAGGAAACAGAAGCCAAAGTTCAGGGCTCTACTTCTATGTCTGAAAACTGTGCTGAGAAGCATTCAGAATTTTTCAACTTAGGTGTCGAATGCAGCATTCAGATCCCTTTCGAGAATTAATCAGAATAATTTAGTCGACAGAATGAAAGAAATGGTTCAAAAAAAAAAAAACATTAGAAGGAAATATTCAAGAATAACTAATTACCGATCTGTGCAATAAATACCTTCAGTTCAAGGGTGGTCTTTCAAATAAGAATGCTTTCCAAGTAGTTCCCGCCTTCGCGTGTACTGTTCAGCTTTGTCTGCGTTGAACCTGCTTAACCCAACATCATTCGGCCACCCGTCTATCTTAGCGGCGGTACTACACTTGTTCCCATAACTTAGAGAAAAGAGAAAATCGCGGTAACACAAAAATTACATGATGAAACGATGTGAAATTTGGTGAAAACTTGTACCATATCGTACTAAAAATAGCGTAACTATACTAGGAATCCGAATTTCTTGGAGTAGAATAAAAATAAAAGTTTCCAAGCTTTCGTGCATCAACCAGATGGCTTTTTCAAGGAAAGTAGACAGCTAACTGCAAATTGGATAATGGAACACTTCAACAATTTGAACGCGGTGACTTGACTAGACAATAAATGAATAGGCGCAAATGTTATCAGTCATTCGAAGAAACGAAGTCACGTTGGTTGGGCACGCGGTACCGTAGTAGAAAACGCAGCATTATTTGAAGAATTGATTCTATATGCGTGGCAACACTAGAGAGACGCTATCATTGCAAGCCTCGCTGCTGGTCAAGATTTCCAATGTTTCGCAAATGGCAGTAGATTTGGGTGTGAAGTATGAAGTTCATTTTTTTTATATCGTTCCACATAATATCAGTGGACTTGAACTTGACTTCTCTTGATAGTGCGGTGGTTATTTTTCCCGTCTTTTGTATCCCTTTTATGTTCGTTTACTCTAATTCCAAACGAACATTTGGTCATTCCGATGTAGTATCGCCTGGAGCCGTCTGGATATTGTAATGGGGTTGTAAAGTACGACTTCCACGCACAAAAGTGCGGAAGGATACATTGACATTAAATGACTTGAGCGTGTGGTGAGTGATGAGGAGAGTTGCGAGAGAGATATTGAAGGAGGAGGAGATGCCGAGCTTTGGCTAAGACAACAAGTTCAGTTTGTAGCGCGGAGTGTATTCCAGTTTATGTTTTTGTGTAAAGAAATAAATGTTTTGTGTTGTGATCGAGTGTCTGTGATGTTACAGGGTGGCATAAACACCTGCCTCATTGAGAAGAGGGGGCTTGTCAATATTTCTCTTAAGCTTTATATATAAAGATGTCGGAGACCTAATGCCGACACCAAAGTTCATCCTCCTGCGCGCGTTTTTGAGTTGATAGGAAACATTTGATTTGTAGGGAATAGAGCCCAGGTAGCAAAATTGCGGCATGAAAAGATTAACACGACTGGTTCTGGTTTATATCCTGACGTATATCCTGCCTCAGTGGCCAATCTGATTATGTTTTTTAGTTCGTAGTGTCTAGAACGAACATCGGAAGAGACTGCGAAGGCCCTTCTGATTCGAGAAAGGAAGATTTATAATCTACGCCAAGAAGTTCGGATTCCTAGTATAGTTGTACTATTTTTAGTATTGTTGGTGTATAATTCCTTTTTATTAATTACCATATCGTACATTAGAGGAAGACCCTAAAACATATCCTAAAAAGCACTTCGTTCAGACAAAAATGACCTCATATAGAACCAGGTCAAAAATGAGGTGTCAGAATGAAATTGCCAAACAACAGGGAGTGTGGTCACTCCTGACAGCAATGCAACCTCACAGCAATGTTTCATTCTGTGTTGATGATGTTGTCTAGGAACTCAGTAAGTAGCAACCGCCATTGTTCAAGCAAAGCTGGTCTAAGCTCTTTCAGAACTTGCGGAGGGGTTCGAGTGCAGCAGCACATCTTTCTAGAGCATCCCAGACATGCTCGATCGCATTAAGGTCGGAAGACCCGGCTGGCTATATCCATACGGACAATGGTCTCTTGAAGATATTGTTCGCTCAGCCACCCTCGGAGACGAGCGCTATCGGCTTGTAGGAGAAATGTATCTCCTACGGCACCTGCATAAGGCATCTTGTATCCTAGAGGTTGAGGGTTGACTGTTCGCCAGAATTGAAGTCAACAGAAATACACATGCGCAGTCTGCTCCGGCGTCAGCCTGTATGTTGGCTTCTGTGCACTGCATCTTGTATTCTAGTTGTTGAGGATTGACTGTTCGCCAGAATTAAAGTCAACAGAAATACGCATGCGCAGTCTGCTCCGGCGTCAGCCTGTATGTTAGTTTCTGTGCACTGCATCTTGTATCTTAGGACATGTCGGCGCTAGTTACGTCTCGCCGAGTCTTAACTTCTCAGTTAGATATTCTTTGGTAGTCGTCCTGTTCCTCGGCGCAGTAAACCGGAAATATTGGTCGTCCACGGATGTTGTAGTTCTAGTCCTTTCTTTGTTGTAACTTCGGGCAACTGATTACGTATAGACATAAATCAGGCCGTTCATTCCATGTAACATAACCACAGAAATTTGAAAATTTAATCGTTTTGGAACGGGATTCGAACCCACTGATAATGCTGGTGATCTAACTTAGCCCTACGGTGAGACACGTTGGTTTGCCTGGTGCGGGGAAATCAAAGTATGACGCTTCAGATTAATGCCTCAGTTGCTTGGGTTTCATTCGGTTAGCATACTCGAGCGCAAATCGGGAGCTGCGGATTCGATTCCCGTTCCAGGACGATTAAATTTTCAAATTTCGGTGGTTATGTTACATGGAAAGAATAGCTCGATGTATGTCTATATTAATAATTCTATGTGTTTACAACTTGATGTTAACTGATTACGAATTTTAAAATGTGTTGTCTACCGACTTCTGTTTATCTCAGTTCATCTGTTAAATGATGCCTTGCAGCATTGAAACAAATCAGCTATCACAAAATCCTTTGTTTGTACTCTGTAAACGACATGACTCACGCTTCCGCAACAGCAGCTTTCGTTCAGCGACTCATTTGCATAAACCAATACCATCGAGACTCATTTATATACGATCCCCGAACTCTGCGTCATCATACACCCAAAGTTTGTGTATTTCCAACTCTTCTTTCACGAATAATCGCGATTTTTCTGCTTTTTTCCCCTTAATTTATTGAAATCAGTGTAGTTTGTTCGTCCCGTGATAGTACATGTTCGCAGCCTCATACAGGGTTAGCCAAAAGCCCCTGTGCACCTGACGTACAATGATAAGAAATAATAATAAGAGATCTATAAAGTGCAGTTACTGCGCACGTACATACAATATTGTGAATAAAGAATGTTCGTGTTTGGGGCAGAGTAACGCGTATCCTGCCGCCTGACCTTGAATAACGCAGCCGGTATTTCCGGTGTGTTTAATCACTCAGTGCTGAAACAAGCCTCTAGAGACAGAAGGATACCTAATGCTTTTGGACTTTGAAAAAATTGAAGCATGCACAACTTGAAGTGGCGTAACTAGTTGATTGGCATCTCAGCGGTCCGCTCTCCCTCTAGCGACCAAAATTAGTACATTTATTCTGGAATTAGAGGGTAGTATACTGAACTTCCATTGTGCATGGCTTTTATCGATTATGAAAAAGCCTTTGATTCGGTGAAACCATCAGCAGTTACAATGGCTCTGAAAACCTGCGGTATTGAAGATGCATACATTAATATTATTAATAACATCTATGAAAATGCAAGTGCAAAGATTCGGCTGCTTGAAAATACAACACACGTAAAAATTGGAAAGGGAGTGAGACAAGGTGACACCATATCTCCGAAGCTCTTTAATGCCACATTGGAGGGTGTTTTTCAGTCGCTGAGCTGGGAAAACAAGGGGATAAAGATTAATGGAGATTATCTAACCCACCTTCGTTTTGCTGATGACGTAGTCATTTTTGCAACTACCCCATCAGAGCTGCAGAGTATGATCCAGGAACTTGCTGACAAGAGTAAAGAAGTGGGATTAAAAATGAACTTTCAGAAGACAAAAGTGATGTTCAATGCTTTTACAAGAAATGAAGGTTTATCGATTGATGGAGAAAAGCTGGAGATAACATACACGTACGTTTATCTTGGACAGCAGATATCAAGTGAGGGTCACATTGATGAAGAAATTAATCGGCGTACAAAACTTGCCTGGAGAACTTTTGGAAGAAACAGCATAATTTTCAAGAGCAATATGCCATTATGTCTTAAAAAAAAGTGTTTGATCAATGCATCCTTCCAGTGCTTACGTATGGTGCAGAGACGTGGACCTTAACTAAAAGAGACATACAAAGGCTGCAGACAACTCAAAGCAGCATGGAGAGGTGCATGCTTGGTGTAACCAGGAGAGATAAGAAGAGGAACTCGTGGATCCGAAAAATGACAAGAGTGGAAGACATCATGATCAGAGTTAAATCCCTGAAATGGCAATGGGCTGGACATACTGCCAGAAGGACAGATCATCGATGGACAGCCGAAATTTTAGATTGGATTCCAAGGGACAGGAAAAGACCCAGAAGAAGACCACATGGGAGATGAATGGATGAAATTCGAAAGTATGCAGGGGTGACATGGAGGAGACTGGCACAAGACAGACCGTTGTGGAGGAAACTTGGGGAGACCTTCGTCCAGCAGTGGATTGATAATGGTTGACAATGATGATGATGATGATACTGGAGAAATCCCTGAAGTACGTTTTGTTGCGTCCAGAAGTGTCGTTCCCAAGGTTGCAGCTGTGGTTTTCACAAGTGAGTATAAACGTTTGTGGTTTAAAATTTCGTATTTCAACATGCTGTGGGAAACAAGTAATTGGACTTACGCACATAAATTTAAACTCGATTAAGGAGCTAGATTTTCAATGCTCTGTCAACAGTCACCAATTCATAAAGTACAGCACAAACTACTAAACGTTCATTCACAACCACAACACAGACATGGAGATACCTTTGGGTAAACAAATATTATCGAGTACTTAACGCCAACTAAACATGAGCATGCGCACGACGGTCAAAGAGAGCACCGATTTTTTTCAAAGTCCAAAAGCATTACGCATGCTTCTGTTCCTAGACGCTTGCAGTAGTGAGGCGTCACAGTGGCCGGTTGAACATGGTGCTGTCGCTTGAGAGTCGAGCGTTTCTGGTTGATAATGTGCTCCGTAGTGGAGGTGAATATACGGATGAAGTGAAACATAAGTGCAGTGAACAATTTCTCGGTAATGAAACACCCCATCGCAATGCAGTGAGGTGGTTAATTGAAAAGTTTCGTAATACCGATCAGTGAGAGATGCTCCGAGAAGCGGTAGGCCGCGAGTTTTAACAGAGGAAAAGGTGGGGGACATTTCTGTTTGCATCACTAAAAGTCCAAAGAAATCGGTTCGAAAATTGGCACAACAAGCAGGTTTACCAATACAAAATCAGAACACTGCACGAATTAAAACGCACAGACTACGATAAGCGTGTGGAATATTGCAGATGGGTCAAGCACTTCATTAATGACAACGGAGGGGATATTCTGGACGTGACGTTCTTCGCCGGTGAGGCGCTGTTCCACTTATCCGGATATGTAAACATCCAAAACAGCCGCATGTGATCTTTTAATAATCCGCATCAGATACACGAAATGCCATTACATGATCAGAAGATTGGTGTGGGGTGTGCGATATCTAGAAGACGCATTTTTGGGCCCATGTTCCTCGAGGGAACCATAAACACTGTAACTGTGCCACGTGCACAGTGACTTTTGGCTCACCCTGTATAAAGAAAAAGAATCGGTGAGCATAACTACTTGAAGAGCTGGTAATCAACTCCCATAATTTGATCCTGAAGATTGGTTTCTCATAAATTTCAGAATTTCATAAAAACAAAAATTATAGCTTACCACAGATTCAAATCTACTTTGTATTTATTTATGAAATACTAACATCATATATTCACTGTTATTTGCTGAAGTTCCATCTATGTTTTACATTTATATATTGGATCTTACACGTACTTTAAAGTTTAAAAGAAAAAATCAATTCTATATCGTTAACACATTTTTCAAAAGTGTGTGATTCTCTCTTTAACAACGTTTACAGTAACTTCAATCTTTCACGACATTTCATAGCCTGAGATTAAAATACAGATTATTAAATTGATCTTCCTATCTCAAAATTTATGTAAGAAGAACTGGAACCAATGTTGTTCAAAATGCTGGAAAGTAACGCTCGTCTCTGTAATTCCGAATTATTGGACTACGTGGTCCCATTGTCGGAAAAAGAGATCTTATGCCTGCTGGCTTTCTGCACCTTTTTGTGTAAGGGCAGCAGAAAAAAGGTCTATCGCATTCAGATTCCACTATGGGTTTAGGAGACCTCCAGGTACTTCCTAGACCCATGCGCAGGTAACGGTTCTTTATGGAGGGCTTCGAGCAACGAGAACCTTCGTCTGAAAAGAAACAAGAGCCATGCATTAATTTTCATTTAGCGAAAAACGATCTTGACGACAAAACTTTCAGAACTCATCAGTGATTTATTTCTAAATACAAAAAAGTGCCTTAGCGGTGAATGGACTAGGAAAACTTACCCTCGAAATTTTCAAAATCTGATTCGTTGTTTTTATTATGTATTACTTCTTAATTTTCATTACTAATTACCAATATCAATTTATATTAAAACTGCGTAATCTGAGCAATTTTAAATAACAGGAAGAATGTGACGTGAGAGACATATCCAAAGATTATAAAATGTGTGTTTAAATACAGCTCTGTGGCGTTCTATACGATTTTAAATATGCATGAATATTTCTGAACTAACAGAGTACCATCAATTCAATATGATTAATGCGCCGTTTTTACTAAGATTATGTGGTACATGTGGAACAATGTATTTTCTGTAAGGAGTCAGAGAGTGAGCTCAGGGGATTACTTTTATTGGAGTCGATACAAGTGGTAAGTTGTTTAATACAAATGTCTATCACTACCGTTTTCTCTCTGAGCACTGCAATCTTAACCCTACGGAGAACAAAAGTATCATCTACATATCGAATCCACAGGTCAAATGTAACAAGCTGAAATAGTTGGTCTTCAAAGTGGTGCATGTGGATTCGATATGTAGATGATACTTTTGTTCTCTGGAATGGCATGAACTCGGAAATACCTAAATTAGTTGAACTTATCAATTCAATTGATCCTCATATACAGTTCGCATGTGAGACTGAAAATAATGGCTGCTTACCATTCCTTGACGTCCTTGTGTCATGCTTTGTATGATCCTTTAGTACAACAGTTTATCGAAAACCATTTGCTGTTTCCTTACTCCCACATGCAAAATCAAATCACCCATGGAAACAAAAAATCTCTGCCTTCTTCACATACGTATATCGTGCAATACATATCTGCTCAACTGAGGATTCCTTACAGAAAGAACTTGATTTTCGTAAACGAATAGACAAAGCTGTCCAAAAATTTAGGAAACCAAAGCCTGTCTGCACGCTCATGCCTATAGACCTCTCAATACGAAAGAATTGGGCAGTTATCCCATTTGCTCCTCAGATTTGCTTCGGAATTTCAAAAAACCTTAAAAGTTTTAATTTCAAAGTTATTTTCAAACCCATAAACAAGATGAATTTTTACGGATCAAAAGACTACGTCGAAGACTTAAACTCCTGGGGAATTTATCAGATACCTTGTGAATGTGGACTTTCATATGTAGGACAGACCCGCAGGGCTTTAAGTTTTCGTGTGAAGAAACACAAGACCTATGTACGGAACTATGAGCCGAAGAGGTCATCTATAGCTCAACATTGTCACGAAAATAACCATAAATTTTTGTTTGGAAACGCTACGCTTATTGATAAACCGGACTCTACTATCAAGCTTAATATATTAGAAGCTTTCCACATATACCGGAACTCGTCACGTCTTGTCAACGACATGACGTCGACTCCATTTCTTTCAAGCGCGTGGAAACAACTCTCCAAAACCCGTGACCGTCAGAATTCTGATGCTGTCACAATGATTTGAATGTTTACGCTCCATTCGTCCTGAGGAAGCAGAGCCAAACGCTCTGCGAAACTATAGTCGATGTATAATAAACATTTTATTGTGCGAAACGTTGTTATTATTATTCTATCTTAACACCGCAAGCTTTGTAGTCACAAATTATATATAAAGTAGTTCACATTCTCTTTATGATAGAATCTTATGATTTGTGAGACACCTTATTGCGTAATACAGCTATGTAAATCAATCTTCACAGTATTTCTTTTTTTCTGGGTTTAACAACTACCATGGGCAACTCGCATGGCTTGGAGTCGCCCGTCCCTAATTTAGGATCACTTGTTCAAGGGAAGAGATAGATCCAGCACCTTTGGCTATGCACACCACCCACGACTCATCCCGTGTTGTGACTTAGTCTTAGCTCGGAAGAATGGTCAGAAGCGCAGACCACTGAACCACCAGGGCGGCCATTTCTGTAGTATGAACTTTCGGTTAAGCTACGAGTATGTTTGCATACAGGGCACAATTTTCTCTATTTTTACATACATGATCATTTGTTCCTTTGCAAGATTCTCTTGCCATGTAATCACGAAACGAGCCTTAGCGGCGCTAAGCCTAGAAAAATAGTACCTTGGCGCCACTAAGGCGCTCTAAACCCCTTTACATCACTGGAGCTCATGTTTCATTTGATATTACTCGTCGTATTCGAGGCAAACGCATCCATGAACCGTTTTACAGCAGAATACTAAACACTAGCCAACAGAAGATATTCAAGTTTCATGTTTCCGTTGAGATGGCTAATCATAAACTAGTAAAGACAAGTTAGTAAAATCATGCAATGCATTAATTATGATACGCTGTCCAATATACTAGAAATCATTACTCAAGCTATTACTCAAGTTATGAGGAAAATGGCTGTGGAATAAATCTCACCCCTGTGCCCTGACCTTTGATCCATTTGGATGATATTCAACAGAACTGCTTCAGTATATCTCCGAAACAACATGATAAAGTTTTGTCGCAATCGAAGCAATTTTACGTAAGTTATGATGCATAAGCCCTATGGAATAGATCCCGCTCCTGTGTCCTAACCTTTACCCCATTTCGCCCATTTTCAATAGGATTCGTCCCCAGGAAGGTCCCTAAAACATACCAACATTTCATCCAAATCGAAACATTTTTACGTAAGTTATGACTCATAATGGCGATGGAAGTGATTCCGCTCCTATGTCCTGACCTTTGACCCCCATTTCGCCAATTTTCAATAGGGTTTGTCCCCAGGTGGTCTCCTACCACATACTAAAATTTAATTGAAATCGAACCTTTTTTACGTTAGTTGTGACGCATAAGAGCAGTGGAATGGATCCCTCTGTTATGCCCTGACCTTTGACCCCATTTCGTTCACTTTCAATAGGGTTCCTTCCCAGGTGTTCCCTTACCACATACTAAAATTTCATCGAAATCGAACGATTTTTACGCAAGTTATCGTGCGGACGAACATACGCACACAACGCGTGACGTAATGAGGCAGATGGGAATCGCGACAATCTGCTAGCAAGGTGTGACGTCATAAAACTTTTTTTTTTTTTTTTTTTTTTTTTTTTGATTGGAGGTTTAACGACCACCGTGAGCAACTCAATGGGCTATAAGCAGTCGCCCGTCCCTAATTTAGGGTCACTGGTTCCAGGGAAGGGAGAGAGCCAGTGCCGTAAGACAAACACAACATCCATGCCTCACCGGGATTCGAACCCGGACCCCTTACGGACGAATGATCAGAGGCCAGCGCCTTAGACCACTGCGCCACCGGGGCGGCCATAAAACTTTAATAGGATCCACAAGCAACGCGTGACGTAATGAGATAGATGGCATGACCGCGCGCCAACATCTAATGGGGCGACGCCATAACACCACACTACAAACTTGTTAATTCGGGGTGGTTATTTAAATCACTAAACAAATTTTCTTAAAGTCGAGATCAAGCTAAATCGATTTCTAGTACCAGAAAACGGTAGGTTAACGACTTTCATCAAAATCCTCAGAGCCGTTTTCAAAATAAAATTTACATACACACAAGAATTGCTCCTTTAAGGTGAACGTCAAGTAATTTTGCTTCCTGTACTTCGAATGGAAAAATTTCTGTACACATTTTCTTCCCAATTAATGCGTTCCCAAAAATGAAAATTTGAACATCGATTATCATATCTTCATTTTATAACTTGGAATACTTTATATTTTCTTAAACATAACCATAATTATGCAATCCAACATTTTTTTGTCTACTGACGTCATGAAAATACAGGTCCTGCCATCTTTTTTCTGGACAATTAATGCGTTCACAAGGATAAAAATTTGAACATCGATTAAAATAGCTTCATTTTATAACTTACAATACTTAATATTTTCTAAAACATAACCATAATTATGCAATCCAACATTTGTTTGTCTACTGACGTCATGAAAATACAGGTCGCGCCATCTTTTTTTTTCTTTTTTTTTTTGATTGGAGGTTTAACGACCACCGTGAGCAACTCAATGGGCTAAAAGCAGTCGCACGTCCCTAATTTAGGGTCACTGGTTCCAGGGAAGGGAGAGAGCCAGTGCCGTAAGACAAACACAACATCCATGCCTCACCGGGATTTGAACCCGGATCCCTTTCGGACAAATGATTAGAGGCCACCGCTTAGACCACTGCGCCACCGGGGTGGCATCTTTTTTCTGGACAATTAATGCATTCACAAGGATGAAAATTTAAACATCGATTAAAATAGCTTCATTTTATAACTTGGAATACTTAATATTTTCTAAAACATAACCATTATTATGCAATCGAACATTTGTTTGTCTACTGACGTCATGAAAATACAGGTCGCGCCATCTTTTTTCTGAACAATTAATTCATTCACAAGGATGAAAATTTTAACATCGATTAAAATAGCTTCCTTTTATAACTTGGAATACTTAATATGTTCTAAAACATAACCATAATTATGCAATCCAACATTTGTTTGTCTACTGACGTCATCAAAGTTCAGGTCGCGCCATCCTTTTTCTGGTTTCAACACCACCAAAGGAAAAGTTATTGATTTTTAATGTAATTATGGTTATGTTTTAAAAAATATTAAGTATTCCAAGTTGTAATAAAGTTATTTTAATCGATGTTCAAATTTTCATCCTTGGGAACACATTAATTGTGAAGGAAATGTGTACAAAAGTTTTTCCATTGGAAGTATAGGAAGCAAAATTACTTGACGTCCACCTTAATAATATGGGATAAGAGCGATTGAATGGATCGCGTTCCTATGCCCTGACCTTTGACCCCATTTCGTCCATTTTCAATAGGTTTTGTTTCCAGGTGGCCCCTTACCACATACTAAAATTTCGTTGAAATCGAACCATTTTTACGCACGTTATGACGCATAAGGGTAATGGAATGCTATGGATCCCGCTCCAGTGACTTAAAATTTCATCTATATCAAACCACTTTTACGCGAGTTCTCGTGCGGACAGACAGACAGACGGACGGACAAAGCTGGAGCACATACGCTTCTTCAACGTACGGTTGGAAAGCGTTAAAAATGGATCTACTGGCAGTTGGGTTCTTCGAAAAATATGTGATGTTCGTTCCACACATCAAGCGGAATTAATGAGAGATTCCTTCTTTCAAGAAAAAAAAAAAAAGAAAAGAAAAGAAAAGAAAACTAAGAGGGAGATGATGTGACGCACTACAGAGGTGATGCACGTGTAAAGACGACAAACCTGCAGGGATGCATTCCGTCGGTGTGGCTTAGTCGGTTAGAGCAACTCACTCCGGAGCAAGAAAACGCCGGTTCTATCCGCGTCACCGACAAATTCATGACTTCACTGACCCTCTCTCCTATCCATGAAGCCAGTGGCCCTAAATTAGGGACGGGCGACTGCTTATAACCCATCGAGTTGCTCACGGTGGTCGCAAACTAAAAAAAAAAAAAGGCGAACTAATTTTCATGCAGAAGTGTGGAACACTCTGATAATGAACGAAAAAAGAAACCGCGCTTCTTTTTTTGTTTTTTTACTACGGTTTTTTTACGGTAGAAATGTTCGTTAACGAGTGTCAGTGGAACATCCGAAATTAAATACGGTGAAGAATAACACTTTATTGCGAATATAATGTAGATATTAACATATCAAGCATACCCTCAGAGCTGCAGCGCATGATCCAGGAATTTGTTGACAAGGATAAAGAAGTGGGATTAAAGATGAACTTATGGAAAACAAAGCTGATGTAAGTATAATTCTTTTATAAGAGCAGAAGATTTAGAGGAGAAATTAGTAAGCTAATAATATGTGGCTGGCAGTGGCATATCTTGGGTTCAAGACATGGGCCTCACCCGCCCCCAGAACTTTTTTTTTTTATTTACAAGGTTTATTTATCAGTTGTTAACTAATACAGTAGAAGTAACTTTTTTTTTAATTTTAGGTACATGCTATTGCTATCATAATACCAAATTATTATGAGGAATAGGATTTTAACACTTATTTGTACATGAACTCCATTCTTCTTCTGTACACTTTATTTGTATATGCTCTCCATTTTTCTTTCCTTTTTGTGAAGTTCAGTGTTACGTTTCTATAAAAAGTTTCTTCCGAATAATTTATCACATTTAAAAAGAATGTTTTTCCCTATTGACATGCAAAACAACCAATTTGCTCAAGTGTACATGACCGTGTGTTTCCCTAAAGTATAGTATGTCTCGATTCTTTTCAGTGCAGAAAAACTTCTTTCCGCTGTTGCAATTGTTGATGGAATTTTAATATTAGGTCTGCTAATTTTTACACTTCAATAAACACAATGTTCAATTTATTCAACTTTATGTAACTAGTAATGTCTCTTGCTAATTTCTTTTTGTATTCATCAAGGGAATAATAAACACCTTCACACACACACACACACACACACACACACACGCGCGCGCGCGCGCGCAGTTCATTTTTGAGTCGAACTGTGTTAAAATTTTAAGAATAGGGTTCTTTAAGTTCTGACAGTAGATGATCAGGAAAGCTTTCACAAAATGTTTTCAAAACAATTCGAGTCCAACAAAAGCCACAAATTTGAGATATAATATCACTAATTTTGATTCATTGACACTTCACACAGCTGAAACAACTCTCACGAAACACGGGTATTTACTGGCGGAAGCATGCAAGTGACGAAGGTAGTCAAAGTCTTCTCTTTTCTGAGCGAACCGTTGCCTAAAGCAACAGCCCATTCACACTTCATCTGCTCCTCCATGTTGTCAGGGAAACCCTAGCCGGAGAACGTATCCAAAGTCTTCGAATCACACAGCGCAGACTGGTAGAGCGACTGGTTGCGTCACGATGACCTCTTCCCTCCACTAGGAGGCCGGTTGGTCTTTGATCGCCAGACTGATTCTCTTAGTCAAAAGAAGTGAATCAGCGCATGTGTTGGTTTTTTATCGCAGCAAAACATCGATATAGCTTAATGCCGTTGATAACTGACTTCTTTGTGTATATCTAACTGACTTTTATTTGTGCATTCTCCGGGCTTTGCAGGTAGCCTAGCTAGCCTCGAATATACGCCACTGGTGGCTGGAGAGCCCTGAAAGGAACAGTAAATTTTCAAATGCAATTTGCTATATATAATGTCTTTTAAAAAAGTGTTTCATCAAGACATCCTTCTACAGCGTGAGCTAAAAGTCCCTGTGCACCTGACGTACTGTGATAAGAAAAAATATTAATAAGAAGAAATCTATAAAGTGTAGTTACCGGGCACGTACGTGAATGGAGAATGGTCGTGTGTTTGGGGCGGGTTATGCGCATCTTGCCGTCTGACCTTGAACGACGTAGCCGGTATTTCCGGCGTCTGTCCTTACTACTGACTGATTGAATCAGTCAGTAGTGAGGCGTCAAAGGGGCCGGTTGAACATGGTGTTGTCGCTTGAGAGTCCAGCGTTTCTTATTGATCATGTGTTCCGTAGTGGATGTGAATATGCGGATGAAGTGAAACATAAGTACAAAGAACAATTTCTCGATAATGAAGCACCCATCGCAATGCCGTGAGGCGGTTAATTGAAAAGTTTCGTAAAACCAGATCAGTGAGAGATGCTCCGAGAAGCGGTAGGCCACGAGTGTTAAGAGAGGAAAAGGTGGAGGAGATTTCCGTTCACATCACTAAAAGTCTAAAGAAATCGGTACGAAAATTGGCCCAACAAGCAGGTGTGTCATACAGCAGCACCCATAGGGCATTGAAGACGCGGCTGCGGCTCTACCAATACAAAATCAGAACACCGCACGAATTGAAACGCACAGACTACGATAAGCGTGTGGAATATTGCAGATGGTTCAAGGACTTCATTAATGACAACGGAGAGGATATTCGTGACGCCACGTTCTTCGTCGGTGAGGTGCTGTCACACTTATCGCGATATATGAACAGCCAAGACAGTCACATGTGGTCTTCCAATAATCCGCATCAGATACTCCAAATGCCATTACATCATCAAAAGCTGGTGTGAGGTGTGTCATATCTCGAAGATGCATAACTGGGGCCCATATTGTTCTAGGGGACGATGAACGCGGCTAGGTATTGTGACAGTATCCTGTACCCATTCATCGGACACTTAACCGAGGAGGAAATTATTAATGGCTACTTCCAGTAGGATTCCGCTACCTCCCATTCAGCTGATGTCTGTATCACGTTGTTGACGGATGTTTTGGGAAACAGGCTCATCTCGAAGATGCATAACTGGGGCCCATATTGTTCTAGGGGACCCTAAACGCGGCAGGGTATTGTGACAGTATCCTGTACCCATTCATCGTACACTTAACCGAGGAGGAAATTATTAATAGCTACTTCTAGTAGGATTCCGCTACCTCCCATTCAGCTGATGTCTGCATCACGTTGTTGACGGATGTTTTGGGAAACAGGCTCATCTCCAAAGGCTTATTATTATCTGTGGGGTTTACTGAAAAACTCTGTTTATTTATTTTTATGTTTTTTGATTGGAGGTTTAACGACCACCGTGAGCAACTCAATGGGCTATAAGCAGTCGCCCATTTCTAATTTAGGATCACTGGTTCCCGGGAAGGGAAAGAGCCAGTGCCGTAAGACAAACACAGCATCCATGCCTCACTGGGATTCGAACCCGGACTCCTTTCGGACGAACGATCAGAAGCCATCGCTTAGAGCACTGTGCCACTGGGGCGGCAAACTCTGTTTACAAGAATAATCCCCGTTCTCTGCTGGAAATACAAGAAGCCATCACCACAATAATCAGCAACATTTCTCCCTTGGACCTGTCACGTGTCTTTGAGAACATGTTCAGACGCGTGGATGCATGTATACATACAGGAGGAATGGCGGCATTTTCAGCATTTATTGTAGCTGGTACGCTTGTAATTGTCGTACATGTATTGTCTTGCCAGGTGCACAGTGACTTTTGGCTCACCCTGTAGTTCTTACTTACGAATCTGAGACATGGACCTTAACTAAAAAAACATTCAGAGGCTGCAGGCAACTCAAAAAAGCATGGGGAGGTATATGTTTAGTGTAACCAAGAAAGACACGAAAGGAAACTCATGGATCAGCAAAATAACAAGAATAGATGACAACGTGATCAAAGAAAAGGCTCTCAAGTTGTAATGGTCTGGAAGTATTGTTAAAAGAACTGACTATTAGGTGTACAAATAAGTTTTAAAGCGGTTTTTGTGTGACGTATACCGCTAACTTACATATCCGACATTCCCCCACGTTGTTGTCATGTAACCGTAACTGGTCCAGAGTATAAAATGTGACACAAGAAGTTTGCCCAACAGTCAAACGCACTTGCACATCGGTAGGTGAAAGATATCAAGCGATACTGTATTTTTTCGACACTGCATTCGTTATGAATTTCGTATAGGAATAAGTGCTGTAAAAGCATGTGCATCGATCTGTTCTGTTCTAGGGGAGAATATTGTATCGAAAAGCACGTGTAAGTTTTGGTTCAAACGGTTTAAAGTTGGTGATTTTGATGTTAGCAATCGAGAACGTGGCGGCGCCCCGCAGAAGGTTGCACATGAGGAACTGCAAGCTATGCTGGATGAAGATTCGCCTCAAACGCAAAAAAGAACTAGGTGAACAACGGGGAGTAACTCAATAAACCATTTCCAATCGTTGACGCGCAATGGGAAAGATTAGAAAGAAGGAAAATGAGTACCACATGAGCTAATCCAGAGAAGCAAGGATGAGCGTGTTATGAAGTGTTTGAATCTGCTGAATAAACAACACACAAAGTATTTCCTGAAAATCGTTTTGGGTAATGAAAAGTGGATATGGTACGACAATCCCAAACGCAAAAAGCACTGGGTAGACCCCGGTATAGCAACGACTTCGACACCGAAGCGCAATATTCGCTCCAAGAAAGCTCTGCTATGCATCTGGTGGGATATGAAAGGTGTGGTCTATTCTGAATTATTGGAACATAGTCAAACTGTTACTGCTGATCGCTACAAGCAACAATTGCTGCGATTGAACCAGGAAATCTGTCGGAAACGCCCATTCACAGGCAAGGGATTGCGTCCCGTGAAATTACTGTATGACAACGCGTGGCTGCATGTCGCGAAATATGTCAAGGAAACGTTATTGACGCTTGGCTGAGAAGTTTTGGAGCACCCGGCGTATAGTCCCGACATAGCCCCTTCAGACAATCATTTGTTCCGATCGGGAACGTCGCCAAGGGGGTGCGAGGGTGGGCTTGATCTCACCCTGAAATTTGTCTTGCCCACGCAATTCAAACTGTGCCGTTTTTCAATATATTTAACTTTAAAATGTAATCCGTATTTTGTCCAGTAATAAGACGTGTTTTATTTCATTTAGCTCTGCGTACTTTTCCCTAGATAGCGCATTGTTTAAGACTCAAAAAAAAAAAAAAAAAAAAAAAAAAGATCAACAGGAGGGTCTTGAAAATTCAATTGATCTCCACATATTTATATGGCCAGGGCGCTACTGAAGAGGGTGAATAGGAATTCACTGAGGGATCACTACTAATTGCTCTGTTTGTTTTCTTTACAAAATAGGGGATTCCAACACGGAAAGTGGAGTCTAAAGCCACTCTAACAGTCTTAAGACTGCTCTGCGACAGTGAAAAAGTGCTTTAGAAAGTGGCTGATGACTGATTTGTAGGACAGGAGTGCAAGACAAAGTCGCTGGCTGGAAGAAAGGAAGTTATGGTAGGGGGAGGTACTGTGTCTGCGTGGCACGACGTTATAATTTGATTTAGATAAGCAAAACTGACATTTTCTTCTAGAGAAATTGTTACAGTACTATTTTCGTAAGCAACCATGCAAAATTTTGAAAAGCAATTTAAGACAATGCATTCAAACCGAGCAAAAAGTTGAAGGCAACATTCTAGTAACACCTGTATCATACACCAGTGGCGTAATTAGTCAGATCCGTGTATTTGTGTGTGTACAGGTGGTGGGGATGGTTTACGGAATAGTGGCCCCTCGCATCCCCCTTCCGTTTCGCCCCCGCCACATTTCGCCCCCTGTAGATAATAAGTATTCTCAGGACAACTGCTCCCTGGTTGCATGCTTCTTTTTTCTACTAGTAACAATCTTCAGTTATTGGCGCGTAGCCAGGAGTGGTTTTCTGATAGAACTTTTAGCACAATACCCACGCATTTCCAGCAGCTTTATACAATTCAAGTGGTTCAATTCAATGCAGTTATTCCAGTGGTCTACGCGCTTCTGCCAAACAAAACTCGTGCCACATGTGTCAGGTTGCTTCAAGAAGTTAAAAATCTACAACCGGGTCTCCAACACCAGCGACTTATGACAGATTTCGAACAAAGTGCCATGCAAGCCTTCCAACAAGAATTTCCTGGAATTGTAAACACCATTTTGTGTGTGTGTGTGTGCGTGTGTGTGTGTGTGTGCTTCATCTTTCCCAAAGCGTTTGGCGAAAGGTACAGAATGAAGGCTTAAAAACCCGATACGAACAAGACCATGAATTTGCTCATTGTATCCGAATGATTCCGGCATTGGCATTTATTCCTCCTGCTAACGTTATTCAAGCATTTGAAGATTTAGTTGAAGCTGATGACTTCCCCTTTGAAGCTTTGGGGATTGCAAACTACTTTGAAGATACATTTAATGGAAGAAGACAACGTAGATGCCGACAATTACTTATTTTTGCCATCGAATTGTGAAATGTTTACACATGAACACTGAATGATCGGCAACGTACAAACAACGGCGTGGAGAGGTGGCACAGGAGATTTCAAGAAACTTGTTGGCTACTCTATTCCCAAATATTTACCGATTCATTGATTTTGTAAAGAAACAACAAAAGCTGCGCAATTTTGAAATTACACAACTAATTGCCAGTAACTCAGGCAATCAAAGAAACAAGAAGTACGTTGCAACTTCTGCTAGAATCAAAAGAATAGTCCAGGAATTTCAAAATCGTAATGTGATTGATTTCCTTAGAGGCAGTGTATACAACTTCGAGTTTTAAACAATAATAATGTGCATTTATTCTATTAAAGCAAAATAAATTAGAATTATTAAAAAATTAGGTGTATTATTTACGTTTTCGTAGCCTACTCATTATCTACTGGGGGCGAAATGTGGGAGGCGAAATGCGAGGGGCCACTTTTCCGGATCCCGGTGGGGATGGGGATTGCATGAATTCTTTTGTAGCCAGTAGTGAAAAGTATTAAAGCAGCTCCGGTGGCGCAGTGGTGTAAGCGATTGCTTATAACCATTCGTCCGGGTTCGAATCCCAGTAGGGCATGGATGTTACGTTCGACTTACGGCATTGGCTCTCTCCTTTCCCTGGAACCAGTGACCTTAATTTAGGGATGGGCGACTGCTTATAGCCCATTGAGTTTGGTCGATAAACCTTCAGTAAAAAAAAAAAGATTAAAAAGTCGTTTTTTCGTAAAAAATAACAACAACAAAACCGTTGCTGTGAAGCTTGTCCCACCTAAAGTAATGCTCGCCCACCCATCGCCCATCCTGATATCGAATCCTAGAGACGTCCCTGACTCCGATCGATGCAACATGGTTTGTTTGCTGTACGATTCCGGACATGTGACTAAGTGCAAAAAGGGGTTGACGACTTCATCGCGTCACACAACGAAGTATTATTCATAGCTGGAATCCGTCAACTGCCAGACCGATAGCAGAAGGTTATAGACAATGACGACGCATATTTTTATTCATAAAGGTGTTGTTTTCTCTCAAATTACATGTTGCGTTGTCTTAAAACGTTTTAAAATTTATTTGTGCAGCTAATACTAGACTGGATTCCAAAGGACAGGAAAGGACAAGACACAGAAAAAGACCCGTAGCATGTGGGTGAATGAAATTCAAAAGCATGCCGGAATATCGGTAGCGTCCTTTACTATTTGAAACGTGTGTCTGTTGCTTTCAGAACAGTACGTAAAATTTCCTCTTCTAATTTCCTCAGTCAAAGTGAAACAAAGTCACTCAAATAAAGTTTAGAAAGACTTACATTTTGCTTTTTATCCCATCAGTATCGCATGAGCACTTCACTCGAATACTCCAATATTCGTGAAGAATTAATTCATAACAGTACTAATATTTTATAATTAATTAACGTAAGTTAGTAAGCAGAAAACTTGATTGACAAACGCCAACACTATATCTATAACAACACAACTCGAACACGCAGTCTTCAAGTAAACACCGATTCAGCCAAATGCAACTTCCACCTCAATTTTTGCTGCTTGCTTCAACATTATATGTCTCTCGTTTTTACCTCTCAACGTGCATACGTCACGCTGTTTGATCTCAAGATTGTTGCCAACATTATTCAGCGAGTGAGAAGATATAACGTTAAGGTTTAAAACGCTAGAAGAGAATGAACTCAAATTTACCTAGAGAAAGAAACTAAAACTGAAAGTTAAACCAGATATACGTTATATCATCGCCTTCTTAATTTTTTTAAGCGAGAAAGGAATTTTTTCATTAATTCCAGACGATGTGTGGAACAAACATCACACATTTTTCGAAAAACCCAACGGCCAGTAGATCCATTTTCTACAATCGGGCGCCAATGTTGTCGGTGATGAAATTATATTGCGCCTCCTCGCTCCGGAGCCAGTTGTTCTAACCGACTAAATAACACCGACGAAATGTATCGCCGCAGATTTTTGGTCTTGACACGTGCTTCACCTCTGTAGTATGTCACATAACATGGCATTGAATAGCTCAAGATAGAGACTTGGGGAGACCTTCATCCAGCAGTTAATTGAAAATGGTTGGTGTTGATTAACCTAATACAAAACGTAAGCTGAGCAAGAAATAAATGCATTGTTACGAATAGAATATTATGAAGGTGGAAGCAGCTAGCTATATATGTAGGCAACAGACGTCATTTCGTTTAGTCTCGTGATTTTCTGAATCGCATACTTTAAAAAAGGAACATACACAAAATCATCATATTGGAGGGGGTTGAAGATAAAAAGAAAGCTCATTCTGCTGTGAGTGAAGCCCCTGTCCCTTAAACCCAAGAATGATCACCGATTTTCCAAACAAATACCTCATTACTAAATTGCTCCAGACTTAGATTATTACGTTCACAGTTCTCGAAGTTTTAACGATGCTCCAAGTCCAACGATTTCTGCAAAATATAATTTCAACGTTGATTTATGAATAATAATTGCTGTGTTGCCACATTTTCTAATGTTTCTCTGCCCAACAAAGGCAATAATCGTGGTGGTTGAATTGACCTACGTTCAATGGTGTCGTTGCTTTTGCGGCCGGTGCGTAAAAGGTAGCTTTTGCGGCCGTTCGTATTTTGGCTCCCCCTTTTGAGATAAAACGAGGCTGCCCGTTTGTGACTTTCAAACTTCCTAGGAGTGTCCGCGTTCCTTTTGTGTTGTTTGTTCCCCCACCACTGATTGCCCGGCATTCATTACAATTTCTTTTTGAGTGTGCATCGTTTTGGATCTTTAGCAAAGGAATCTTTTGAAGTCATTGAGACAACAAAAAAAAAAAAAAAAAAACCTTGTGCTTTACACGAAGACTAAAATGTCAGAACGATGATCTTGAATTCCGGATTTTTTCAATGCACAACATCAAAGCTACAAGGCGTAAATGCAGATGATATCGAACTAAACATTTTATCCCATATAATCACTTCTAAACATCGGACTGAAAAATTATTTCTTCCTTGCGATACTATTTAACATAACGAAGGCTACTTGGGGTACAGTTTCTTTTTCAAGTAGTGCATAGTTTCTTCAGTCTACCGAAGAGAGGACGTAAAAGTAAATTGCAATTTCCGCGATATCTGTTTTTAAATGGACGATTTAAAAAATCTTTTTGCAACGGCTTGAGCTTTTGGTGGGAAATTCTCTTTTTTGGTAAAGAAAAGTTTTGTCGCTAAAGGGCGAAGTGTACACTGAAGAGCAATTAAATCAGAAATACCTGTCTAGTAACGTGTAGCACCACCTTTCGCCCTGATGACGGCGGCGATTCGTCTCGGCATGGACTCGACAAGACACCGGAAGCGTTGGGAAGCTGTGCGGATCCACGACCCTTGAACAAGCTCCCACAGTTCACGAAGATTTGATGGAGGTGGGTCGGAGCCTCGAACATCTCTCTCGATGGTATCCCAGATGTGCTCGATGGGATTGAGGTCAGGTGACCTAGCTGGCCAAGGAAGCGAGGTCACGTCGGTGGAGTGTTCATCCAACCATTCGGATACAATTCGGGAGCAATGGCACGGTGCATTGCCTTGTTGCAGGATGAGGTCCCCAGTGGGATGTTGAAGACGTACAAACGGGAGCAAATGGTCGTCCAGGATATCCCGGTAACGTTAACCTGTGAGGGACGATGTCACACGTACCAGGGGTCCCATTGCAGTCCACGTAAACTGTCCCCAGACGAGAATGCCACTACCACCAGCTTGAAGAGTACTCTGCTGGCAAAAAGGATCCATCGCTTCATGTGGTTTGCGCGGTACTCGTATCCTGTCATCCGCATGTACCAACGTGAATCTCGACTCATCAGTCCAGGCAACATTTTCCCACATGTCTAGGGTCCAGTGGCGATGTTCCGCGCCCATGCTAATTTTTGCACCTTGTGATGTGCGGTCAGCAGCGGTACCTCGTGGGACGATGGCTTCTGTACCCCATAGCAAGGAGATGGTTCTGGATGGTGTGGCTGCTTACACGTTTTTGTGCACCAGCGTTAAATTGCCGAGTAATTTCTTGCACTGTGGCCCGTCTATCCAAAGTTAGAATGCGAGCTAGCCGACGATGACCCCGCTCATCCACACGTTGTTGTCCACGGCAGCTGGCCCTTGCAGGGATGGTTTACCGGATTCGATGTATTCACGGTTCACCCGTGACCCAGTGGCTCGTGAAAATCCCAGTGCCTGCACGACTTCCGAGATGGAGTGACCCATTTGTCGGGCCCCGACAATTCGCCCACGATAAAATGCGCTTAGATCCTTCGTCTTACCCATACTGCGTCCGACTCTTACTGATTCCCGTCGCATCACTCCTTATACTGTCAGATTGCTGCATACATCATGCCGTTTCCGTTTACAGGGCCGCCCACAGCGCCACATTTGCATAACGCCAGCTGTCTCTAATTCAATTGCTCTTCAGTGTATATTTCTGTTTCTGATGTATTTGCAGAAATATTTGCACTTTTGAAAACTCTGTTGAAAAATTTCTTTTGTGGTCAGATACCTCTCACTACAAGAAAACTTTTCAAAATATCTTCTGCTTAAAATGATGCATAGTTTTTCCGCTATGGGCGTAGATGTATATCTTATTTTCGTCAATATCTCTGCTTCTAACAGTCCGATTTGAGAATTTCTGTCCTTGTAGGAAAGCATTTTTAGTGTGAAATGTTTTGCTTATACTTTAAAAATTTTCTTAACGTAAACGTTTGCCACCAGAGGGCATATGTTCACGTTTCTGTTCACAGCATGTTTACAGCAATATCTGCTAATCTAAAAAGCCGATTGAAAAATTAATTTTTCAGTCAGATGCTACTAATTACGAAAAAGTATTGTGGACATTTCCTTCCAGAAATAATGCACAGTTTTCCCGCTAGGAACGCAAATGTTAGTCTTTTTCTTGCTTCCAGGAGACGTATTTTTAAAAAAAATATTTCGTCCGCATACCTCTTCTTTTAACTGTTCGACGTGAAAATCCCTTTGTTTTCGATATCTTCCTTCATCTACAGGAAATCTTTTGTTTATGAATGATTTTAAATATTTTATCCATGTCGGAAGTATTCAAAAGACATGCTCATTACAACCGAAAATTATGTTTCATCTTTCTTGTTTGTTGTCTTAATGACTTCAAAAGATTCCTTTGCTAAAGATCCGAAACGATGCACACTCTATAAGAAATTGTAATAAATGCCGGGCAATCAGTAATGGGGGAACAAACAACACAAAAGGAACGCGGACACTCCTAGGAAGTCTGAAAGTCACAAAGGGGCAGCCTTGTTTTATCTCAAAAGGGGGAGCCAAAATACGAACGGCCGCAAAAGCTATGTTTTCCGCACCGGCCGCAAAGGCGACCATTTCACGTCCAATTAGGTTCAACAGCCTAACGCAAGCATGTTGCCCCGGTGCCTGAGAGGAGAGAGGCGTAGGGTTCGAGTCTGAGTTGTGCCAGAGCTCGAGTCCTACTCAGGAGAATCATGGGTGGTGTGACTGTCGCACAGTGCTGGCTTACTTTTCCACCCGGAACCATTGGTCCCAAATTAGGACCGGCGGCTGCTCGTAGCCCTCGGAGTCTCTCATGTGGCAGTTCAGCATCGACAAATAAAAATTGAAGCATATTTTGATTCTTCGTCGATTCCTTTAGAACTTTTCTTTCATCACTATTGTGTCCCTCTCATTGATTAAAAGCTAACTGAACCTTATGGTTTGTCATTCGCTGTCCTTATTTTTATAATCTCCATCTACTGAGAAACTCAGTTTCAGTAACTGGTAATGTCTTGTAATGAATGGTAATATATCTTTTCGTCACTCTTATGAACTTTTATGCTGCTGTCAATACTTCCTGGTAGCAGTTTTTCCGTACTGCCGCCATTATTAAATCAATAATTTTATTGAATGCACTTTCAGTTATACATAGCTTGTCCCAAAACAAAAATATTTTTATAAAAAATGTGCAATACTGCATTCGACCTTTGCACGAGTCTCAAAACAAACGGTAGTCGTTGTAGTAACCATAGCAACAGGCCACATCTGTTCATCACGCATGCGTAGTCGGTAGTGCGCAGTTTAATTAGCATTGTTTCGTGAACCCCTAGCAAGTGTTTTCGCACTGTGATTTTTCGGGAAAATGGAGGTGAAAGAGGAACAAAGATGCGTCATTAAATTTTGCTGTCGACTTAAGAAGTCTGTTGGAGAAACTTTCTGTCTTATGCAAGAGACTTATAAAGATGAAAATTTTGCTGTCGACTGAAGAAGTCTATCGGAGAGACTTTCCTTCTTATGCAAGAGACATATGTATAAAGATGAAAATGTTGCTGTTGACTGAAGAAATCTGTCGGAGAGGCTTTCCGTCTTATGCAAGAGACTTATAAAGATGAAAATTTTGCTGTCGACTGAAGAAATCTGTCAGAGAGACTTTCAGTCTTATGCAAGAGACTTATAAAGATAAAAATTTTGCTGTCGACTTAAGAAGTCTGTCGAAGAGACTTTCCGTCTTATGCAAGAAACTTATAAAGATGAAAATTTTGCTGTCGATTGAAGTCTGTCGGAGAGACTTTCCGTCTTGTGCAAGAGACTTATAAAGATGAAAATTTTGCTGTCGAATGAAGAAGTCTGTCGGAGAGACTTTCCGTCTTATGCAAGAGGTTTATAAATATGAATGTCTAGAAAAATCAACAATTTACAGATGGCATAAAGAATTTATGGATGGTCGTGAGTCAGCGGCTTTAATTGCGCATGGAGGAAGACCTTCAACGAGTGTTACAGAGATAAACATCAATACAACAAATGTTATTATACGGGAAGGCGGACGCCTATCAATTAGAGATATCGAAGATATGGTTCACATTTCAGAATCATCAATTCACAGAATTTTAACCAAGCATTTGCGCATGAAACGAGTTTGTTCAACTTCGGTTTCTTTTGATGTACGGTCCAATGCAAGGCCGCACATGCCAAGTTCTGCCGTTTCTTATTTGGAAAAAATGAATATTAAGTTGGTGCCCCAACCTGCACATGGTCCAGACTTGTCACCAGGGGACTTCTGGTTGTTCCTCATTTTAAAAAACAGTACCGGGACGACGATTTGAGACTGAACAACAACTTATTACACTGCGCAGGTGTGCTTCAACAGCATTTCAGAAGAAGAATTCCAGAAGACATTCAAAAAGTGGGAGGAACGTTGGGACACCTGTATTCGATGCAATGGACAGTATTTCGAAAAAGATGACCACTTCCTTGATAATTAAGGTGAGCATTTTCAAAAAGTGGGAGGAACGTTGGGGCACCTGTACTCGATGCAATGGACAGTATTTCGAAAAAGATGACCACTTCCTTGATAATTAAGGTGAGCATTTTCAAAAAGTGGGAGGAAAGTTGGGACAGCTGTATTCGATGCAATGGACAGTATTTCGAAAAAGATGACCACTTCCTTGATAATTAAGGTGAACATTTTCAAAAAGTAGGAGGAACGTTGGGACACCTGTATTCGATGCAATGGACAGTATTTCGAAAAAGATGACCACTTCCTTGATAATTAAGGTGAGCATTTTCAAAAAGTGGGAGGAACGTTGGGGCACCTGTACTCGATGCAATGGACAGTATTTCGAAAAAGATGACCACTTCCTTGATAATTAAGGTGAGCATTTTCAAAAGTGGGAGGAAAGTTGGGACAGCTGTATTCGATGCAATGGACAGTATTTCGAAAAAGATTACCACTTTCTTGATAATTAAGGTGAGCATTTTCAAAAAGGGGGAGGAACGTTGGGGTACCTGTACTCGATGCAATGGACAGTATTTCGAAAAAGATGACCACTTCCTTGATAATTAAGGTGAGCATTTTCAAAAAGTGGGAGGAAAGTTGGGACACCTGTATTCGATGCAATGGACAGTATTTCGAAAAAGATGACCACTTCCTTGATAATTAAGTTGAACATTTTCAAAAAGTGGGAGGAAAGTTGGGACACCTGTATTCGATGCAATGGACAGTATTTCGAAAAAGATGACCACTTCCTTGATAATTAAGGTGAGCATTTTAAAAAGTGAGAGGAAAGTTGGGACACCTGTATTCGATGCAATGGACAGTATTTCGAAAAGGATGATCACTTCCTTGATAATTAAGGTGAGCATTTTCAAAAAGTGGGAGGAACGTTGGGGCAGCTGTACTCGATGCAATGGACAGCATTTCGAAAAAGATGACCACTTCCTTGATAATTAAGGTGAGCATTTTCAAAAGTGGGAGGAACATTGGGACCCCTGTATTCGATGCAATAGACAGAATTTCGAAAAGGATGACCACTTCCTTGATAATTAAGGTAGGCAAATTTTTTTTTAATAAAAACCTTCTCAGTTGTTTTGGGATAACCCTTGTAATGTTTCTAAGAAATACGGAACCAAAGTTAAAGTTATTTTACTTATTTATTTATAATTGCCACTGTTTCTAATAACTGTGCAACCAAAGTTATTAAAGTTTCATTTCTTTATTTATTTAAGTTTGCCACCTTATTGAGTGTGTAAGGACAAAAGGAGACTCCGGGCCCTAATTTAGGGACTTCTCGTTCCAGGAAAGGAAAGAGCCGTCACCCCAAAAATAAGCTCAGCAATGGTTCTACTGCATACTAGTTCCGCAGCTGGGTGACGCCACTACTATAACACTCAGACTTTAATACATTTTATGGAAACACGCGTTTCGCAAAGATAACAATAAACACATAGCTGCTGTGATTATACAGTAAAACAGCACTACCGGGCGTTACTTCCGACACGACCTTTGTAGCATAGTATTCTAAGAGAAATCACTTTCGACATGCCTACTTATCCAAATGGAGGGAATTTTCAATAAACAATGAATACGTCGTCGAAGTATGACGTCACAAGAAGGCGCTGCGCATAAACAAATGTCTGTTTCTCCATGATTCCCATAACGTTTCAACGTGATTGATGATATGTGCTCATATTTTGCAATTTCTTTATTTTTTCTGGCAATTTGAAAGCTAATTCAACCCAGTGAAAATGCTGTGAAGTCCTCTCACATCCAGTCATTTTATTATGATCCGCATAGCGAGGAAATACGTGGTCAAATTCATGCTTCTATGAAAGATGTGATATATTCCATCGAGGTACTGTCTGCTTTTTATGCGTATGTTTCATAAATTATTTTTTCTTACTTTTTTCAGTTTTATATCATATTTGAACAGACCACCCAAAGAGCCTATAACTTTACGGCTGGACCGTTTCATGTTTGTAGCAAAGATGGATGTGGTGTCCGTCCAGGTTGTATACATTTTGAAGGAGCATCTGCTGATTCACACTGGCGAGAAACCTCACCAATGCACTGATTGGATTTAATCTTACAGTATTTAAATACTTAATGATTTAATTTTAACGCATTTTGGTAAATGAATTTTATTTTAGTGTTTTAACTTACAAAAATTGTAGTCATATTACTTCCCAATAACACAGACGTTACATAGTTTTCCACAAGAATATCTGCTAATTCATGTCTATTTGCATGCTTACATTGCAAAGTATACATTTTACGGATGCTCTTCAACTGTGTCAATATTTTTAACACCTATTAGGGAAATTTATATTTTTGTACAGGGTACTTAAAATATCCCGAAGGCATCGCATGTTACCCGTAAATCGGTACGGAATTTGATATAAAAGCCTGGAGGCAAAACCTAACGTTCTGAAAACGATAACAAAAAAACCGAGGGGTGATCCAAATTCATATTTTACAGACTACAAAAAATATGCTTGTTTATGAGAATATCAGTCAGTCTACAAATGCTTACCTTGGCATTTTAGTACACATGGCATTTTTCCGTTTGTTTCTCGGAAATCTATAAAACGAACACTGATTTTTGACAGTCTGGTAATTACAGTACGCTGCAAAACATGAAACTATATCTAATATATTCAGTTTCACCTTAAAAAATCAATTTTACAGGACTATCGACAGCCACCAACGATAAAACTAACGTCAGTTAACATGTAAACAACGTATGTTTGTGCCCAGTCGTCATTCTGTGACGTCACGACTTCGACGACGTATTCACATCTGAGTGTACAAATCATGTTAGACACGCCTATTTTTCTATGAATGTCCAGTAGTCACTAAGCTGCAATGAATTCATCATTATGTCACTAAAAGTGTTAGGTATTCTTTCTTCTTTAGCCTATAACGTTAACGGAGAAAACGCTATTTTTTGAGTTGTGCGCATAAACTATGAGGTAGGGTCAATGTTTTGTATTTTTTAAATTGAGTATGAGAGATAACTGTACAGACTAACTTACGAAGTTTGATGACACATATGTTGCAACAGTTGCAGAATCCTCCTTTTTTACTACTCCGCATTTCTGAGTGCATGCCATGCGATCAACGTCAGCACATCGGATTCTACGACACAAAGATTTGGAGCAAGACTGTCGGTAGCATGACACTAAAGGGGTGCTCAAAAGGAACATGATCATCAACAAATATGCGAGCATTAACACCGGAGATATTCTTTCCATAGCTCCCTAGAAATATAATATAGTGGTATTATAAGACAGAATGACACCGCAACCAGAATAAAATGCAAGCAACAGATCTTTAAAAACAAAATTACTGCAGGAAGAACATTAAAATCTGAACACCAAAGAATACTGCTTGACAAAAAAAAATCCGTACCATGAAGAAATACTCGAAATGAGACGAAACTTACCAAACATGTAGAGAAGTAGGTGGGGAAGAAAGAGGTTAAATTTTTGAGGGATTGCGTGAATGCGATGGACGAGAAGATAGTATAATGTGGCTTGAGCCAGTAGGTTGTATAACCGTAATGCTAGGCTATACATTCGACAGCGCAGTGTGGTATCGGGTCGGAAAATCCCCGGATGGTGTCCTGAGGTATTGCTGGCCATGCGTCGTTGACCTGTATCCAGAATGCAGCGGCATTACTAGGGGTGTGTATATGCAATAGCGTTCACTTGTCTGCCTATGACGTCCACACGTTTTCTATGGGGGGGGGGGGAGACTGGGGACGTGCTGGGCAACGCAGCACCTGGACATTTTCAAGGCACTGTTTGCTGATGTTGGCAACGCTCTGGCCAGAGTTGGAAACGGATCAAAAATTTTGGACCCGGACGTTACATAATTGGGCACGATCCGGACCTGACCCCGGACAAATCTGCTTTGAACAATAATTTCGAAACCCAATTTATAATTATACGTAATCATATATATATATATATATAAATATATATAACGGCCGCCCCATAAAAATTGAGAGTAAAATCACACAAAATGAAGAAATATAGGTACAGTAAAATATATATTTTTCTTTTTCAAAGTAGCTTCCCTCGGATGATATGCAACGGTCCCATCGTTCAGTCCACTTTTCAAAGCATGTGGCGAAGGCATTTTGTGGAAGCTGCTTTAGTAACCCCTTTATAGCTTGAATAACGTCAGCATCTGTGTTGAACTTTGAGATACGGAGCTTCTCCTTCATTGTTGGAAACTCCAGAAATCGCACGGGGCGAGATCAGGGCTATAAGCAGGCTGTGGCATGGTTTCAATACTGCATTTCGTAAGAAACTGTTGAACACAAGCAGCCACATGCGGGTGAGCGTTATCATGGTCTAGGGTTCACTTGTCCACCAGTTCCTGTCGCTTAATCGATATGTGTCGTAGCAGACGCTTCAAAACTGAAAAGTAATGCTCAGCATTGACAATAATTTGTGGAGGAACGGCATGCTGGTAGACTACATCTTTATGATAAAAGAACTTTTTTATCATCACCTTCCTAGCTGATTTAGTTTGGCGGACTTTTTTGGAGGAGGTGAGCCTGTGTGTTTCCAGACACTTGTTGCGCGCTTCGTGAGGCGGGTCAAAATAGTGGATCCATGTTTCATCGGCAATTATTACTGTGTTTAGAAATTTTAGATCCTTTGCAATCATTTGTTTCCACTCATGACACACCTGAGCTCTGGCTAACAATTGTTCTCTCGTCAGGTGATGAGGTAGCCGTCTGTAATACACCCGATGCAGCATTAATTTGTCGCGTACAATGCGTAATACCGACGTTTTGGAAACATTAGTTGATGCCGATATGTCTTCACACGACATTCGTCGATCTTCTTGTAGGATTACCCAAACAGTGTTAAGAATACGCTCCGTAACAACACTTTCAGGTCGACCAGGCCTAGGAGCGAGTTCTGCCGACAAACGCTCTTTTTGAAATCATGGTGCCATCTAAAAATCGGTGACTCACCGAAACATTTATCTTTGTAAGCTTTTTTCACTAAATCAACTGTTTCTGGAGCCGCTTTATCCAAACGATAACAAAATTTGATCGCACAATGCATTTTACTTCTGAACTCTGAATCACTCACCTCCATAGCTTTATGGCGAAATGCAGACTTACCTTAAAGAACTGCGCAATAACAAATCCAGAATCGTCTGCCATGGCTAATAACTGTTGCCATATATACTTCCTTAATTTAGTTAGTCGACTGCGTGGTTTCTTTCCACCCTAGCACTATTGCCAACTCAAAAAAAATTACTCTCAGTTTTTATGCAACGGCCTTTGTATATTTGTATATATATTATACAGTATATGAATATAAGTGACTGTCTAAATGCATGTGATGTTATATATATAAATACAAATATATACAAATATGCAAATTCCGTTCCATAAAAACTGAGAGTAATTTTTTTTGAGTTGGCAATACTGCTAGGGTGGAAAAAAAACACGCAGAGGACTATATATATATATATATATATATCGTCATCATCATCATCATTGTCAACCATTATCAATCCACTGCTGGACGAAGGTCTCCCCAAGTTTCCTCCACAACGGTCTGTCTTGTGCCAGTCTCCTCCATGTCACCCCTGCATACTTTCGAATTTCATCCACCCATCTCCCATGTAGTCTTCTTCTGGGTCTTTTCCTGTCCCTTGGAATCCAATCTAAAATTTTGGCTGTCCATCGATGATCTGTACTTCTGGCAGTATGTCCAGCCCATTGCCATTTCAGGGATTTAACTCTGATCATGATGTCTTCCACTCTTGTCATTTTTCGGATCCACGAGTTCCTCTTCTTATCTCTCCTGGTTACACCAAGCATGCACCTCTCCATGCTTCTTTGAGTTGTCTGCAGCTTTTGTATGTCTCTTTTAGTTAAGGTCCACGTCTCTGCACCATACGTAAGCACTGGAAGGATGCATTGATCAAACACTTTTCTTTTAAGACATAATGGCATATTACTCTTGAAAATTATGCTGTTTCTTCCAAAAGCTCTCCAGGCAAGTTTTGTACGCCGATTAATTTCTTCATCAATGTGACCCTCACTTGATATCTGCTATCCAAGATAAACGTACGTGTCTGTTATCTCCAGCTTTTCTCCATCAATCGATAAATCTTCATTTCTTGTAAAAGCATTGAACATCACTTTTGTCTTCTGAAAGTTCATTTTTAATCCCACTTCTTTACTCTTGTCAGCAAGTTCCTGGATCATACTCTGCAGCTCTGATGGGCTAGTTGCAAAAATGACTACGTCATCAGCAAAACGAAGGTGGGTTAGATAATCTCCATTAATCTTTATCCCCTTGTTTTCCCAGCTCAGCGACTGAAAAACACCCTCCAATGTGGCATTAAAGAGCTTCGGAGATATGGTGTCACCTTGTCTCACTCCCTTTCCAATTTTTATGTGTGTTGTATTTTCAAACAGCCTAATCTTTGCACTTGCATTTTCATAGATGTTATTAATAATATTAATGTATGCATCTTCAATACCGCAGGTTTTCAGAGCCCTTGTAACTGCTGATGGTTTCACCGAATCAAAGGCTTTTTCATAATCGATAAAAGCCATGCACAATGGAAATTCATATTCCCTCGCTCTTTCAATTAGTTCTCTCAGCACATGGATATGATCTATTGTGCTGTAGCCACTCCTAAATCCAGCTTGTTCTCTCGGTTGAGCCATGTCCAGTGTTACCTTCAAGCGGTGTGAAAGAACTTTAGTGAAGATTTTATAAACTACTGATAGGAGGCTGATAGGTCTGTAGTTTCCGAGATCCTCAATGTCACCTTTCTTATGTAGCAGGATCATTGTAGCGGTGTTCCAATCCTCAGGAATCTTTCCTTCATTAAGGCATCGAGTGAAAATTTGGGCGAGTACTGTTTCGATTTCTCCACTTGCTTCTTGTATGATGTCTACAGTTATTCCATCTTCTCCTGGAGCTTTTCCCCGCTTCATGTTCTTGATTGCATGTGCAACTTCTGCTGGAAGGACTGGAGGAACTCTGGTACTGGTATCTTTCATGATGTCTGGAGTGCATGTATCATCCCCTTCATATAATTTGGAGTAGAAATCTTTCACTCTTGTCAAAATTTCACCTCTATTTCTTGTTACAGAACCATCTTCTTTTCTCAGTGCCATAATCTGTTTTCTTCCCTTACTGAGATGTCCCTTTGCTATCTTTAGGCTTTGGTTGTTTTCAATTGCTTTCCTCACTAGTTCACAGTTGAATTTTCTTACGTCTTCAGTGATACTTTTTCGTACTGTCTTGCATAGCTCTATATATTCCACTTTGGAAGTCACATCTTCTTTAGTTGTCCTCATCTCTCTTCTTTTTTGCATCAACATTTTCGTTTTTCCTGATAATTTATTTACATGCAACTTGTTCTTAGACCCAGCTAATTTTGTTGCTGTTTCCATAAGAGCTTTGGTTACTTTTCTGTTAACTTCAGAGATGTCCACTTCTTGCTTTGTTAGGCCTTCTAAAGCAGAGAATCTGTTCTTCAGTTCCAATTTGAAGGTATTATGGTGTTTTTTAAGGTTGGTTATGTCAATACATTTTGTTTGTCTTATGAGCTTGCCACGTTCAAGTTTAGTGTTGAGGTGCATCTTACATCTCACCAATCTATGGTCACTACCTGTGTTGAACTTGTTTAGCACACTGCAGTCTTCTATGACGAATTTTTTGTTACACATAATAAAATCAATTTCACTTGTCGTCCCATTTGGATGTCTCCATGTCCATTTCCTGTGTGGCTTTTTCTTGAAGAAGGAGTTCAAGATGAAAAACCCTTCTGCCTCTGCAAACTCAACGAGAGTATTTCCACGCTGGTTTCTGTTGCCATGACCAAATTTACCTACTGAAGTTTCATTCTGTTGCCGTTGCCCTATTTTTGCATTGAAATCTCCCATAATTATTTTCAAGTGCTGCTTACCTTTATTATTTAGATGACAAATTTCCTCATAAAATTCTTCAATTTCTTCTTCAGGATGACTTGTGGTGGGTGCATAAGTTTGAATAATCTGAGCCTGGTATCTTTTCGAGAGTTGGATAACAAGTCGTGCAGCTCTGTCAGAGGAACTTTCAACTTCTACAACTTTATCCTTCAGTTTCTTGTTTATTATAAATCCAACACCACTAGTTCTGCCAGTATCTGTCCCACGATAGTAGAAGAGATGTCCACTTTTCAGTTCGATGAGATCTTCTCCATTTCTCCTTACCTCACTTAGCCCCACGATGTCCCATAATCCTTTGTAGTTCCTCTTCCAATTCAAGAAGCCTTGAATCAGAAGATAGGGAGCGTCCATTGTACGTTGCCAAGGTCAGCATCAGATGGCAGCCTAGTCCGGTCCTCCGGGGATTCTTAGCACCCTCTGCCTTCATGTCGCACTGGCCGCTGCCTTGGCCAGGTACATTCCAGCTGCCGGAGACTGAGGGCCAAGATTTAAGTTGTGGAATCATTTTGGAGGGGTTTGGCCATAACTCACCACGCTGGCCAAGCGGGTTGGTGAGTGTGGGATAGAATTTCTTCTAATCCCGATGGTATAGTTATACCGCTATTGGCGGTCGTCAGAGCCCCTTTAGTGGGAACAGGATGCACCACGAGAAGGCGGTGTTGACATTTGTCAAGGAGAGGCTGTGATGTTACGCATCACCTGACCTTACATCCCTATATATATATATATATATATATATATACACTATACGGACAAAAGTCACCGGACACCCTTTCAAAAACAAATGAACGGATCCTCTGCGTCGTTAGGATGTATGGTACAGCTGTAAACGGTATAAAAACAAGCCTGCAGCTGGCCGCAATCATATCACACTGTGAGGTTGAGTAAAAATGTCGCGGCAGGAGAGAACTGACTTTGAGAAAGCAATGATTGTTGGGTGTTATATTAGTGGGTTGTCCATAAGAGAAACCGAGAAGCGTTTAAACATACACAAGTCAACTGTTTTGGATGTATTGAATAAGTGGAAGACACATGGCGTGCCAGAAGCAGCAAAACGTACCGGCAAACCAAAGAAAATCAGTGATAGAGGAAGTCGAAGCCTCAGGAGAGTCGTTACAGCTAATCGACAGAGTACTGCACAAGACCTCAGTGTACATGTGAGTAAAAATGCTGGAACCTCGGTATGTACACGTAACATTCGCAGAGAACTTCATTCCATGGGTTACCATGGTCGTGTGGCCACTCATAAGCCTTTCATCTCCACTCTGAATGTAGTCTGCGTTTAGCATGGTGTAAAGAACATTTGTCGTGGACCGGAGATCAATGGAAACGAGTCCTAATGACTCATGAATCCAGATACACGATCCATCCCTTCAGTCTGATGGCCGTGTGTGGATATGGCGGCAGACGGGGGAATGCTATTTACCACAGTGTACTGTTCCTACGGTCAAGTTTGGAGCTGGCAATGTACTCGTGTGGGGGTGTTTTTCGCGGTATGGTCCCGGCACATTAGTTATCTTGGACAAACCTGTTAACCAGCACGTCTACCTCGATATTCTAGACAAGTATGACCTACCAACTCTGTGGCAATACTATGGAACCGAGCCTTGTTGGTACTAGCAAGATAATGCACCGAGCCATAAAGCAAGAACTGTTATGGCGTGTTTTGACGATAATTCCGTATCGTGTGTGGACTGGCCAGCACAGAGCCCTGTTCGTAATCCCATAGAATACCTATGGGATGAATTAGAGTGCCGTTTGGAACCAAGGCCTACTATTAAGCAACAGTTAGTGTCAGCATTATGTACTGAATGGAAGCGCATACCTCTCGCTGTGTTTCAAAACATTGTCGAAAGCATGTCTCGAAAGGTCAGTGCATGCATTAAGGCCAAAGGTGGACCGACACCGTATTAATGTATGTCAATAAATGCTATGTTGTGTTTCTGTTCTAGGTGTCCGGTGACTTTTGTCAATATAGTGTATATATCTAACAAAATAGAAGTATTACGGTACGGAAACGTATAATTACTCACTTACAGAAAGTGTTCACATAACCCAGCTGTTTTACACATGTTTTCAAACACATCTGCAAGAGTCATAAAATCCCTCGCAGTAACATTGAGGCTGTTCCATTTAATTTTTATGGTGCTACAGTTAAAATTTTTGAATTAAGTAATTTGTATGTTTAATTTCAGTTTTTGTTCTTTTCTTGATAACGTATGAATCTTGAGAATATGTTTCACAGCATTACCAATTTTTACCAGCTTCTGATGAGTTGAAAGTTTCTAAACTCTGGATGTTGATATCATTAATTCCCCTCAGAAGGAAGGAACACTCATGAAATCAACATTCACATATTGAAAACCTTCAACTCATCACAAACTTGTAAAAATTGGCGTTGCTGTGAAACATATTATTTTCTCTTAATGAGATGAAACAACTTCCAGCACTCACTCTTCTCCTTTTTGTTTTAAACAAGAACGTATTTGTTGGCCCCGACACCTTTTTCAATTTCCATAATATTAAGTTCCTCCATATTAGCAAATAAGGCATTAATTCCGACACGACATGCAGTGGAATGGGATGTGAGGACGTCAAATGAAAACCTCTGAATGCTCAATGCAAAAGATGCGATGTGAAAAGTATCTTTTTGTCTTACAATGTGACACGCGGGGTGTAAAACAGTGAATCACCAGTGAAGCAGGCGACAGGCGTTTGCCTGTATCTTGCTCCGGACAGTCGCACTGAAAACAAACTCAAAGGAAGTATCGTTTTACGATGTGGTATCTTCGGTCGGTGAAAATATTATTTAAAAAAAAAAAAAGAGACGGCAGTATTTTTTGTATGACAAATCATTTTTCACTCCGCTGGCACCAGCATCGAGCACGAAATCCCACAGAATGCATTTTTCTTCTTTTCAAAAATCAAACGGAAATAAGACAAGGTCGAATCGGTTCAAGAACACCTTGACCTGACTCGCCAGAAATAGTCGACCCCTTGACCAGCTGACCCGTTTTCATCTCTGGCTTGGGAAGGCGTTATCTGGTTGAAACTGGACATCAAGCGTACTACGGAGATACGGAAACAAAACGGGAAGGAGCACCGTACCGACGTATCGTCGGACTGTAGTTGTACCCACTAGGCGTCCGAGCGATGAACGACTATTGAAACTTGTGAAAACACAAGTTTGTCCGCGACGGGCATCGAACCTGTGTTCCCGCACTCCGGAGTCAGTTGCTCTCCCAACTGAGCTACGCGGACTGAATGTCTCGCTGAACATGCTTTCACCTCTGACCCATGTTTTCACCTCTGTCGTACGTCACATCATCTCCATCTTATTTTTTATTTTATTTGTTTTTGAAGCGAAGTAGGATTTTTTTTTTAATTCCAAACAATGTGTAGAACAAACATCACACATTTTTCGAAGAACCCAGCGGCCAGTGGAAACATTTTCCACAATCGGGCGCCAATGTGAAAACACGAGTTTGTCCGCAACGGGCATCGAACCTGTGTTCCCTCACTCCGGAGTCAGTTGCTCTCCCAACTGAGCTACGCGGACAGAATGTCTTGCTGCAGATTTGTCGTCTTGACACATGTTTTAACCTCTGTAATACGTCACAAACTGAAAGATCCCCAAACCATGACACGAGGCTCAGGAATCGTATGACGTTTAGGGATGGAAGCAATATCAGCCCGGTGACCACGTTATCTCTAGACTCTCATTAGGCCAGCTCTGTGCTGAGAAAGAAGCCAGACTCATCGCTAAATACATCCCGGTTTTATTCGTCCCGCTACACACCAACTCTAAACGATGTGCAGTGGTGGCGACAGCCCAAACCTGCCTTAGTCAACCTGCAATTCAGAGCCCCTGTACACATCGTCGAATGCCATCTTGCCATCCGCTGTGGACTGTGGATGAAATAGGATCCACAGCGGACAAACCAAACCATCGCCTCAGAAATCGGCAGGGTAAAGGATACCCATATCTTCCTGAAATCCACAGGGTGTTAATAATACTCGGGTCTCCTGAGAAATCGGGAGGAGGTGAGGCGTACTCAAAACTCGCGGAAAGCTGTAGGAAGTGAAACGCCTCCAGGTTGGCAGCAGATGACTGACGGAGAGCCGTATTTCTCGGAAATCGGCAGGAGGTAAACACCCACATCGCCCGTAAATTGGAGAAATGCGAGTTTGATTCGCACTCTGGGAGAGGTGACTTTCAAGTTTTCTATATACGCTAACTGTTGGATAAGTCATCTCTGTGCCCAAAACTAATCTTCTTAAGAGCAAATTATTTTTGGTGGGGGGAAGGGGGTTAACGATCACCGTGAGCAACTCGATGGACTACAAGAAGTCGCCCGTCCTTAATTTAGGGCCATTGGTTCCAGGGAGGAGAAAGAGCCAGTGCCATAAGACAAACACAACATCCATGCCTTCCCGGCATTCGAACCCGAACCCATCTCGGACGAATGGTAAGAAGCCATCGCTTAGACTACTGCAACACCGGGGCGCCTAAAATGTTGTTCAGTAATTCTCTTGCTTGCATTGAATAAATGCAGTAAATAGCAAAGATGTCTTTTCTCGTTTTAATTAAACTTAGTCTTTCCTCATTTTAATTAAATTTAGTTTTTCCTCGTTTTAATTAAATTTAGTCTTTCCTCATTTTAATTAAATTTAGTCTTTCTTCCTTTTTAATTAAATTTAGTCTTTCCCCATTTTAATTAAATTTAGTATTTCCTCATTTTAATTAAATTTAGTCTTTCCTCATTTTAATTAATTAATGTTGCCTTTTCCTTATTTTAACTGAATTCAGGAACATAGGAAACTGATTGATTGGAGGTTTAACGACTACCGTGAGCAACTCAATGGGCTATAAGCAGTCGCCCGTCCCTAATTTAGGGTCGCTGGTTCTAGGGAAGGAAGAGAGCCAGTGCCGTAAGACAAACACAACATCCATGCCTGACGGGATTCGAACCCGGACCCCTTACGGACGAATGATCAGAGGCCAGCGCCTTAGACCACTGCGCCACCGGGGCGGCACATAGGAAACTGACTGAACATATTGACTTGGGTGATGAGCTAAATTGATAACAACCGATTAGTACTGACCGCAAAGTGAAAAATGGTTGCGAGGGGGGGGAAGCTCGAGTCATGTGTTTGTTGATCTAAGTAAAAAAATCCCTGTTGAATATAACGAGCTTGTGACGCGCCTGCGCCGCAGGACGCACATGAGACAGAGGCAGATAGCAGGGAGAGCAGATCCGTGTAGCTCAGTTGGGAGAGCGACTTATTCCGGAATGAGGGGACCCTGGTTCGATGCCCGGCGTGGACAGAAATGGCGGAGAAGTTCACTTCGTCATATTGGCGCCCGAACTTCAAGAATGACATGGCCGTTAAAGTTCTCGCAATGGTGTGATGTTCTTTCCGCACCGCAAGACAGGAAAAATAAGAGAATCCCTTCTTCAGCGCTTCGAAAAATAAAAACAAAATGTGTGTGATGTTACGTTCCATACACCAAATTGACTGGGAGTTCTCCAATGTACGTTCTTCAGCGGATGACTGCCTACAGCGACACATGGGTCCCGGCTGACCCGTGGGCCATGCCCCCTACCCCCTCTTTCGGGGGAGGGAGATGTGACGTGCCTGCACCACAGGATGCACATGAGATAAAGGCAGATAGCAGCGAAAGCATACGTCCGCGTTGCTCAGTTGGGAGAGCGACTGATTCTGGAATGAGGGAACCCTGGTTCGATGCCCGGCGGGGGAAAAAATGACGGACAAATTTACTTCGTTATAAGCTTTATATTGAATGTTGGCAACAACACGCGTAGCCCAGGTGACACAGTGGCCTAAGCTCTGGCCTTTGACCATTCGTCCGGGTTCGAATTCCAGTAAAGCATGGATGCTGTGATTGCTTGCGGCACTGGCTCTATCCTTTCCCTGGAATCAGTGGCCTTAATTTAGGAACGAGCAACTGCTTATAGCCCATTGATTTGTTCGGCAGTCCTTCAGCCACCCACCTCCACCCCACCCTCCAAAAAAGGGGGGGGCAATATTGTATCGATTATTGATTGTGTGTTTTTCAATGCTAATACGAGCACCTCAAAGATCTTTTAATTAATTTACCAGCAGGCCATGTAAATTGCCGAGCTTATCCATTTTGAACAATTTTAACCCCCTGGTAACAGTAAACAATACTTTTTTCTTAGCATAGACAGACCAAGAGATTCCGTTTCCGTTGCTGCCTCCGCAGAAACAGGTTGTAATGTAGTTTTTGTAGCCGTCTGTGTTACATCGGATTGGGTGGTTAGCACAGGGCAAGTTGGAAATCAGGGGTAGAGTACATCCGGGGCCGTCTGCATATGGAACGATCCAAGTATTCGCGTTACTAAGAGCCCAGGAGTTCTGCGGTAAAACCGCAGACTTGATGGAAAGCAAACCAAGTTTCGAATCTCCCCCACCAGAAAAGTCGCCATCCCACACTGCAAGTTAGAAAACTGTGATAATAAAATGCCCAAATTTATCGAGAACGATAGAAAAAAATTTACGGAAGCTATTTTGCAGAATTGTGTGATTGAAAATCTCTCTCTCCTACATTCCAAATATTAATTAGGTTTCAACAAGCTAAGTCTTCTGCCTTTGATGGGGGGGGGGTTAACGACCGCTATGAGCAACTTTGATGTGTGCAAGCCGTCGCCTATTCAAATTTGGAGCCACTGGTTTTGGAGAGGTAACAGAAACATTGGCATGCTTCGCCAGGGATTCGAACCCAGGTGACTTGGACGAATGGTCAGAAACCAGCGCCTCGGACCACTCGGACGCCGCGACGGCAGCCCTGACTTCTCCTGAGATTGTAAAATAAAGTTATAAGGTTGCTAAAATATTAACACTGCGTGCCGATGAATGATTAAACTGTGTAAAAAAAAGGGGGGGGGGACTCATTCCTGAACTGGAAAATATCTTCCATGATGCTTTTCCATGCGAATGTCGAGTATGAAAAACGATTCCGCCGAACCGTAGTAAGTTTAACAAGCGGTGCGCGCGAATAGGATTGAACCAGATACGTAGTACTCCTGCTAAAATACCCTTATTTGTGAAATGTGGCAAATGAGGGATGATACGTATGAGTGTTTTACATAAATCGTTTCTGGTTCAACGTTACTCAAGCAGGCTTCATGCACCTAAACGACCACCGTGAGCAACTCAGTGGGCTATAAGCAGTCGCCCATCTCTAATTCAGTGCCACTGGTTCCAGGGAAGAGAGCCAGTGCCGTAAGACAAACACAACATCCATGCCTCACCGGGATTCGAACCCGGACCCCTTTCGGACGTATGATCAGAAGCCATCACTTAGACCACTGCGCCACCGATGAGGCGAGTGCTCTTTTCCGTGGAGATAATATGGAGGTTGTCCTAATAAAATCATAATTTAATTATTATCTCTCAAAAAGCAGAATAGAAAGGAAAATATAATTACTTTTTTTAACCAGAAATATCACCGGAAAACGTTGTTATAGCATGACCTACCTGTTCGGATGTTAGAACGCGCGAAAACCGTCCCATATCGGTGCAACAATTCGAGTGTCTGAGCAAGTTTTGTGTAACAGATGTGTTTACAATTTGCCTGCATACCATACGTATTACGAACAGAGAAAGTTGCTAAATCGGCATAAAACGCACACTGTTCGTGCTGCCTTTACGTAGGAATTGATTTCACTAGGGCGTGAGATTATTTCGCCGTCAGACTGAACCCTCTGCTTTAAAACAGGGTTACGCAAATTCATTTGACACAATAACTGGCATCTGACCAACTTCCCTACATTTGTAAATACTTCCCTCCGTTTGTTCAATTAAGCAAAAACTGGTATTAAAGAAACTCTTCTTCATTGAGGAATACACTATATCATCAAAAGTATTCGGACACCACAATGCTTTGAGACAAATGGCTTTATTATTGCAATTAATAGTTAATCGGTCCGCCTTTTGCTTGTATGGCAGCGACAACACGTCGAGGCATACTTACTATCAACCAATTTCTGGTAGGTCTCGACAGGAATAGCTCGCCATTCTTCCTGCAAAGCTGTTGTCGGAGTGAGAGCAAAGATGGTTGTTGTGGTCGATTTTTTGTCCGTCGCTCCAGTTCATCCCAGAGGTGTTCTATAGGACTAACATCAGGACTCTCAGTAGGCCAGTCTAACAATTCCACCTGACTCTCAAGAAACCAGTCTTGCACACGTGACTGGGAGCTCGATCGTGTTGGAAGATAAAACGGTAATTTTCATAAAACTGCCACATTGTTGGTAGGGCCGAATAATCGTTAATGAGTTCCTGCAACCATGTGGCCCAACGTTTTCTGAACGCTTACTCCGGTGCGATTTTCCAACAGGACAACGCTCGTCCGCTTACTACTGTTGTCTGGAGAGCTTGCCTTCAAGGCACTAAAACTCTGCCATGGCCAGCCGCATCGCCAGACCTATAAAGTCCATTAAAAATGGACGGGATGCTATTGAACGCGCTATCCACACTCCACCCCTACCGCGCAATCTGCAGGAACTGCGTGAGAAGATTCAAGCTGCATGGGATGGCTTATCGCATGACACCATTAGGAACCTGTACAACTCCTTGCCGAGACGTCTGGCATGCTGTGTGATCAAACATGACGGCCTGATGCTATACTGAGAGACACTGCTTATTGACGTGTAGCTCCATAAATATTGCCCATATCAGTCTCATTGTTTAATCATTTAATTTTCCTGATAACCTTTACCTTCCTCCCCAAATAGCATTGCAATCCGACAGGCCCTTACGGGTGCAACTATTTTTTTGACTATGAGTGTATATCGAAGTACAGAAAAACGATATTCTTGTCTCATGCATCCAGCTAAACTAAAAGGACGTCTTTATGAATCCAACTAAATAAAAATGACTTTCTTATTCATCCAACTAAAGGAGAAAAATATCTTTAACAACAAAGGCCGAGGTTCTTCTTTACTTGGAAGGACTACACAACTGAGCCTTCATTTCTCACTTTAAGCAACTAGCATCCCTTGAGCAATCTGAAGAGAAAATTTGAACTTAAAGTGCACCAGAAACTGGTGTAAAATTTTCAATTCCAAGTTTAAGTGGATTGCAAGCAGTGATTTTTGCACCTGCTCTTGAGCCGTGCACAGGGCAGCCGCCCCTTTTGCCCCGCCTTAGTTTTTTTTTTTTTTTTTTTTGCCTCTGTTAGCTGGCGCACAAAATGGGGAAGAGGAGAAGAAATATCCTGTGCCACAGTAACCACAATTCATGCGATATGCTATCCACAATATCCGATCTCGCTACAGAACTTTAAAATCAAGTATTTCGACAGAACAATTGAAATTTAACAGTTAATCAAATCCCCAAGTGTTCCCGTGAATTTGTCCTATTACTGGAAATTATTCGTCATATAGATACGGAGAAAAAGTGAGAACAGAATTTTTCCGTTAATATAAGAAAGGAATTGCAGAAAGGTTTCTGGGGCATAAAAAATCCGTGAATTTGAGAAAATCTTTTACCGTGTATGGTGAAAACTGTATGGTCCTAACTTTCTTTATTTCTTCATAATGCTTGAAATTTAACTACTCTTTCAAGGACACCTTGTATTTTAAAGAAAAGTGTGATGTATTGCTTTCTGAAGCTGATTAACGTATCGATGAACATTTTAGACTGTTGAGAAATTTAGAAAGAGCATCAAAAGCGAAATTCCGTGAACTTTCATTGAGCTGGCAACTGGAAGGCTGACTTTTGAATACTCGTATATGAATCCTCTTTAGAAAAATCACAAAATATATCTGTAGTCGTAAATTACTGGCGTTACATTGTTTTGAGGTGCGGTGCGCAGGGCACTGATTGCTTAAGTGCTTATTAGTTCGTTGCGTCTGCATTGGAGCTCGTCATAAACTTTTATGTTTTAGCATTGTTTTTTCATGAGGAACTTTCGGTACCATTTTACACTGTTTTTACCCTTTGCTTTTTGAAGCCTTACGGCATCATTTTAATGAAGCTAGTTTTCAGTTTGAATTTTTTTATCTGTTTTTCTTGGGTTTGAGACTTCCTTTTTTAACACATCCATCCATTGTTTTAGCACATCGTCGACCTCACTACGAACTTCTGTCATTTAGAAATGATTTTTTTGCGTTCTCAGAACAATTACATGTAAATAACAATAATAATAAGAAAAATGACCCCGAATAATCGGTTGTAATGAACAAGTCTTTTGAATCTTCCCAGACACGAAAGAAAAAAAATGTATAGGAAAGGAAATGATTGCAATTCCAGAGCAGTTAGGCCATTTATTCGGATAAAACAGCTACACGAGTAGAACAAGTCAGTGCGTTGTAGCGCCACCTCTGGCTCTGATACAAACAATTACCCGGCGTGGCATAGACGCATACAGTTCACGGATACTGTTCTGAGGTACAGCATGCCAGATGGTGTCCAAATTGCGGGCCAGTTCGCCAACATTCCGGGATGGGCGTAGGTGGCGTCCCATCATGTCCCAAACATGTTCGATCGGTGAGAGGTCGGGCAATCGGCCTGGCCATGTTTGTTTGTTTGTCTGATTGGAGGTTTAACGACCACCGCGAGCAACTCAATGGGCTATAGGCATTCGCCCGTCCCTAATTTAGGGTTACTGGTTCCAGGGAAGGGAGAGAGCCAGTGCCGTAAGACAAACACAACATCCATGCCTCACCGGGATTCGAACCCGGACCCCGTTCGGACGAATGATCAGAGGCCATCGCCTAAACCATTGCGCCACCGGGGCCGCCCTGGCCATGGAAGGGTGTCGACATTACGACGGCAGGTCTGGGAGAGCCGTGCCATGTGTGGCAGCACATTATCCTGTGGAAAAATTGCTCGGTGATGCTGTGACAGGAATGGCAACACAACGGGTTGTAGAATGTCGTCGACGGACCGTTAAACCGTGAGAGTGGTACGAAGACTACGAAGGGTGTCTGGCTATCATTGGAAAGTGAAATGTCTATGGGTCCAGGTTCAAATCCAGAAAATTGTTCCCCAGACAATCACTCCCGGTGTGTGAGCTGTGTGCCGTTCCCTTGCGCTGACCGCCTCGTCTCCAGACACGTATGGCTCCAAGTGGAAAGCATGGCTCATCACTGAAGACAACAGGAGGCATGTTGACACATCCCACGTTGATCGGACCCACCAACGGGTCGATGCAGACGATGCTCGCTGGTGAGTGGTAGGCGGTGGTCTGGCCTCCTCGAATGTAGTTTCCGTGCCGCAAGTCGTCTGGCAACGGTCCTGATGGTCACTTCCGTATCTGTAGATGACCACGGATAGTTGGAAGCCACTAATTCGGTTTTGTTCCTGCGGGTTTCATAATTGCTCTCTATCCCTGCATTCTGTGGTTGCTTTCGGCCGTCCACTGACCGTGCGCCAGTGGGTTGTGCCCTCCTCGACCCATTGGGGCCAACATCGTCCGATTGCCGCGTCGCTCCGATGCAAATACCTGGCGATACGGCGACTTGATCAACCGGGCCTCTCTTAGCCCAGTCATACGTTTTCTCTTAAGTCGCTCAACTGCTGGTACTCCTGTGCATAGTCTGTATGCCGAGTCTCATGAATCGCCGTTATGCCTCCGCCGTAAGCATCTGTCCGTTCTACACCAAGTTGAAACCTCTTCCTGATCATCCACTGCATGATTCCGTCTACAATCCGCAATGTGTTCGCTTGTTTTCAAGCCGCCCTTCTTGTGTTCTAGCTTTCGGGATTCGGATGTCAAACATAATGCTAGATGCTGGTCTAAACTTATCGAAGATTGGTGTGACTCGTTTTTTCAATGAACCTCTTTGGCGGCCGGTTCAAGCAATGGCTGACCTCTCTCTTTGTGTGTGGCCTAAGTCATCAACTCCTGCTCTGGTGTACCAGAATCTGTTTGTTGAACAACAGTCTCTCTATCCGGATTTCGTGCCTGTGTTCACCGATGGCTCGAGATCCGGGGATGTTGTTGGGTCCGCTTTTGTGTGTGTCGATGACACTCATGCTGAGAGGATTCCGCTGGAATCAACAAAAACGGTAACATAAGACCGATCTTTTTGTTATTTACAAAGGACGTGCTAAAAATGAAAACGTAGAAAATATGAAAAATCTTTTCTTCATAGATAAAGCTATACAAATGAAAAATGATTTTTCAAATACTTCTTCCGGAAGCAGAGAAAGCCAGAAAAAACTTTGACATTTGCACCTCCTAGCGGGGAAGCTGCGCATAATTCAAGGAAGATAATGTTCCCAGTATTCACTGTGGGGAATGCCATACATTAAAAGTAGAAATTCTTCAATAGGATTCTTTAAAAAAACATACTAACACCACCTAGCGCCAGGAATGTGAACTAAATACAATCCACGAGTATATGCACAAGGTGAATGATATCCGGTGTTGACAGTCTCTTAAATGAACTTTTAGAAGCAGAGATGTCGAGAAAAACAAATAGATAATTTGCCACCACCCCCCAGCATGAAGATTTTGCGTTATTTTGAGGGAAAAATTAGCATAAAATTTTTTCATATTTTGTAGTATCTGACAGAAAACTCATTTTTCAATTGGGTTTTTAGAAAGTAGATATTGCAGCAAATAAGCTGTTAACCAAAACGCGACTTATGCCTTCTAGTGGCAAACTTGTACGTTAATAAAAATATGAAATCATATGCAAATCATTCCGCATTAGATTCGCTGTCCGACAAGGAAAGATTTTTTTTCTAATAGGACTGTTAGAAGCAGAGGTATCGAAAAAAATAAATCTGTGCCGCCTGGCAGAAAACTTCTTCACTCTATTTATCTATTTATGCAGAAAGCATGCGCACAAGGTTTTCCGTGGTGAACGATATCTGACCTCGAAGAAATCTTTTCAATCAAACTTTCAGAAGCGCAGAGACTGCTGCGAATGCATCAGAAACATAAATATACTCTTACGCCTCCTAATGGCAAAATAGTTTTTCACCAAAATTTGAAACTATATGCATTGAAATGTTTCCAACAAAGAAACTCTATCAGACGTAAAAGTTTTTTTAAATCGGACTTTTAGGATCAGAGATAAAGGATAAGTCGCAATTCCCCTCTCATCGAAAAAACGGTGCGTTACTTGAAAAACAAATGATACCCAAAATAATCTTCGTAGTAATTGGTATCAAAGGAAGGAAAGATTTTTTCGAACAGTCATTTTAGAAGCAAAGATATGGAACAAAATGTATTTTGAATTCCATAGTATCTGCATTTACGCCCTCTAGCTGCAAAGTTACGCATCAGAAAAGGACAGGAGAACAAGGCTCGTCGTTCACACATTTCGAGCTTTTCAACGTAAAGGAATTTTTTAAATGTGGCTAATAGTTGCAGAGATAGTCGGACTGACTGACGGATGGACCACAGTGACCTGTAAGCATCTTTTTTTTTTGCCCTTCCTTTTTTTTTTTTTTTTTTTTTAACGTATTAAAAATATCAGATTTTGAACTATACCATTTTTAGATAAATCCGAAAACAACTCCGAGGCAACTTAATAGGCATTTTATATATAGGAAGATAACCTTGAGTTAAATGTGTGTCGCTACATATGTTGGAATTTAAAAAAATAATCGATGAAAAATTTTTCAATTAAAATATGACGTAAATTCACATGTTACGTAATCAATGAAATTATCCTTTGCGTTATTCTTTGAAAAATTCCCCATCTCTCACAGAAGGAATGCTCGAATGTTGTGAATACCAATTTATTTTTCAACATGGCTTCCGCATTCGCCCTCCCCTTTAATCCTTTAAGCGGCCGATGTACCTGAACCAAATGGTGTCCAAAATTTCCTGCGCGCTCCCCAAACAGAATGTTTGCATAGCGGCGGGATTTTATAAAAGCTACGGCAAAGCAATTCCTTCCCCCCTCCCTCATCTCAGCAGTATCGACCATAAACTTGTCACTAGTGATTAGCGCTCGCATCTAGTCCTCTGTTCTCTGCTACATGACCCAAGGCATGAAGGGGTAGGACTAGTTCCCCTGACACGGACTTCATGCCACTGGGAAGATAGAAACAAGTGACTCAAACATCTGCCTCCTTTCCTAGGTTCGTCGCCATTGCTGCCGCCCTATTAGCAGGTAATCAGTCAGAATGTATTAGGATCAGTCTCCTTCCCTAAATGACTTCTTTGAATAACGAAGCAAGGTAAAAGCAATGCCTTTTGACGTGCAGGGTTCACTCTTTCCCGCAGCGGCCGCGGATGGCCTAGTGGACAACGTTCGTGACTGCCACAGAGAAACCTCATGGTCGATCCCAGTCAGGTACGAACGCTCGAACCATTAAATATCCGCCGTGCGTCGGATGGGCACGTTAAGCCGTCGGACTGCGGGTACTCCCCCCCCAGTTATAAAGAGGAGCGTCTTCCTCCTCCTTTCTACCTCGCTTCTGTGTCACCTATTGGGCACTCTAGTCCAAATCTCCTAGCTTCCTATTTCTAAGGGTTGTTTAAGACCTGGGGTAAGACACTTTCTTCCTAAAATTCTCTACATATGATCTGATCTGATCTTTCCCGCAATGTTCAGTTCACTTCTTAGACCGCGAATATATTGTTCTAGTTGATTTCAACCCGTTTTGTGAACCCCATGTTACTTGGTTTCAGCCGGTTGAAGAATAAATACAATGTCTGGCACAATCCTCTAGCTTTTGTAATCCCCTAAACTTAAATGAAAAGATTTTGGCTCAAACCATTTATTCACTGCATCTATTGCAACATTACTACTGTCGAAGTTTTGCACTTTCAAGTCATTTTTTATGTTTGGAAAAACAGTCCGATTTACTCGTTAAACCCCAAACAAACAAACAAACAAACAAAAAAATGGCGCTGCCCTGCAATTAATATCTAGACGTCCCTCTATTAATAGTGAGTTAGGTCTTACACTAGCACCACGTCACAAACCCAACGATAGATATACTCGTAAGACTATGATATGACAATGCAAGATGCCTCGATCAAAAGGGTGATTCCCAATATGAATTAATAAAAGGGTGTTACATAAGCAATCACTCCATAAGTGACATTTCAGCGACATTAAAGATTCCTATACCGACGGCTGGTGATGTGGTACACTAGGACTTCACTTGAAAAAAAAAAAAAAGAAAAAAAAGACCTGGTGAACTTCGGAAGCCAACGGGATTCTACAAAGGACTGTCCCCTTAGAAAGCAAATCACTTTTGCCTCAAGTAACGCAAACCCTATGTAAAACTACTGTGACTGATGTTAGCAACAGTGCAGTGTGTAGGACGCTGAACAATATGGGTTACCACTGTCACACATTACGTGAGACTATTGGTACATTGCGCAGGACACTGCACCACGCGGGTTACCACTGTCGGACCCTATGTGATACCATTGGGACTGGTATTAGCACCAGTACAGTGTGCATGACACTGCACGACATGGGTTACCACTGTCAAACACTGTGCGAGACTATTCGGACTGATGTGATTAGCACCAGTACAATGCGCAGGACACTGCATTACATGGGAGACTATTGGAACTGATATGAGCACCAGTACATCAACAAATCCTATGTGAGACTATTGGGACTGATGTGATTACCAGTACAGTGCGCAGGACACTGCACGACACGGATTACCACTGTCAGACCCTATGTGAGACTATTAGGACTGGTGTTAGTACCAGTAGAGTGTGCAGGACACTGCACGACACGGGTTACCACTGTCAAACCCTATGCAAGACTATTGGGACTGATGTTAGCACCAGTACAGTGCGCAGGACACTGCACTGCATGGTAGACTATTGGAACTGATGTGAGCACCAGTACATAAAACAAACCCTATGTGAGACTATTGGGACTGGTGTTAGCACCAGTACAGCGTGCAGGACACTGCACGACACGGTTTACCACTGTCAAACCCTATGCAAGACTATTGGGACTGATGTGAACACCAGTACTGTGCGCAAGATACTGCACTACATGGGAGACTCTTGGAACTGATGTGAGCCCCACTACAATGCGCAAGACACTACACTACATGGGAGACTATTGGAACTGATGTGAGCCCCACTACAATGCGCAAGACACTACACTACATGCAATGGAACTGATGTGAGCCCACTACAATGACACTGCACTACATGGGAGACTATTGGAACTGATGTGAGCACCAGTACTTCAACAAACCCTATGTGAGACTATTGGGACTCATGTGAACACCAGTACTGTGCGCAAGATACTGCACGAATGGGTTACCACTGTCAAATCCTATGTATGACTATTGGACTGGTTACCACTATCAAACCCTATTTTGACTGGTGTAAGCACCAGTACACTGCACGACATGGGTTATCGCTGTCAACCCTATGTGAGACTATTGGGACTGACGTTAGTACCAATACAGCGTATAGGACCCTGCACGATGTGGGTTACCACGGTCGAACAGCCATCTACAATCCACTAATTACTTCGCCTAATGCCTGATTAGCGTGTGGTATAGGGATCGTCCATCTTGGACTAACGGAAAACTGTGCTTTGGACTACCTCCCGGACTCTATCGCCTCGAAAATGAAGTTTGGTCGGGCAGCGTGATGGCATGGAGATGTTTTTCGTGGTTCGGTTTTGGCCCGCCAATCCTTTTTTACTTTACTAAACCGTTACTGCCACCAGTCCTTCTATCTGGAACACCTGGACATTTATGAATAGCAAACGTTGTTGCAGTACTTTGGTGACAGCCCATACCTTTGTCAGCAGAACAACGCGTCATGTCATCCTGCTCGCGTTGTTACAAATTGGTTTGAGGATATGGGCGTCAAAAAGCTCGACTGGTCAGCCTAGAGTCCTGATCTGAACCCTACAGAGAATCTGTGGGACGAACTGGATTGTGGGATGCGTGGAAGAAGCGATCACTTAAAAATAAAAGCGAAACTGGTCACTGCTTTGAACACCAAATGGTGAGACGTATCGGTATTTATAAAAGAAAAAAATCACAAAAAACAGTGTTCAAAACACAATGTTAGCATTCAGCACACACTATTAGCTTTCAGCACACAATATTAGCATTCAGCACACAATATTAAATTTAATATAAATAAAGATTATTTGCAGACATGCAGGTGACCTGATATTAATGGTAGGGCGCGTGTGTGTGTGTGTGTGTGTGTGTGTGTGTGTGTGTGTGTGTGTGATCAGGGGCTTTTTGGCCTACTATGATCTTTGAGCCAGAAAAATCGAATGAAAAACACACAAAAAATTGATCTGTCTGTATCCAACGAAATGTTCCTGTTTTCAAGCATTTTGTTTCCTTTCTTCCAATCCATTCAAGCCAAGCAACGTGATAATCATTTTAGTACTTATGTTTATTAGGTGTATAATCTCTCATCCGCGATCTACTGATCCGCGTTCTTCGAGCAGTCTGAACTCTTTAAACACCCTCTTATTAGCACGTCTTTTGTATATATATAAAAAAAAAAAAAAATACGTGCTTATAATATCACTTTGTCCGCCCGTCTTTGCCACCATATCTCAACAACTATTAGTCCGATTTGAAAAATTGTATTTGCGTTGGGAAGCTCACAATGTGAGAACAGTCATCTTTGCTGCACAGTCCTTTTGTAGTGTAAAATCTATTCATAAGTTTCTAACTAGCTAAGCACTACATGTGCAAAATGTCAAGTTCACCAATAATGAAATAGGCGTTCACTCGAAATAACGCCCAAGTTCGGTACTTACAAATCTTTTATTTGAATCCAACTTCAATATACAGTGAAGAGCAATTGAATTAGAGACATCTGTCTAGTAAAGTGTAGCACCACCCTTCGCCCTGATGACGGCGGCGATTCGTCTCGGCATGGACTCGACAAGACACCGGAAATGTTGGGAAGCCATACGGATCCACGACCCCTGAACAAGCACCCACAGTTCACGAAGATTTGATTTAGGGGTAAGAGCCTCGAACATCTCTCTCGATGGCATCCCAGATGTGCTCGATGGGATTGAAGTCGGGTGACCTAGCCGGCCAAGGAAGCGAGGTCACGTCGGTGGAGTTTTCATCCAACCATTAGGATACAATTCGGAAGCTGCATTGTCTTCTTGCAGTATGAGGTCCCCAGTGGGATGCTGAAGAAGCACAAACGGGAGCAAATGGTCGTCTAGGATGTCCCAGTAACGTTGACCTGTCAGGGACAATGTCACACGTACCATGGGTCCCATTTCAGTCCACGTAAACAGTCCCCAGACGAGAATGTCATTCCCACCAGCTTGAAGAGTACCCTGCTGGCAAGAAGGATCCATCGCTTCATGTGGTTTGCGCCGTACTCATATCTTGCCATCCGCATGTACCAACGTGAATATCGACTCATCAGTCCAAGCAACATTTTTGCACATGTCTAGGGTCCAGTGACAGCGATGTTCCCGCGCCCATGCTAATCTTTGCACCCTGTGATGTGCGGTCAGCAGCGGTACCCTCGTGGGACGATGGCTTCTGTACCCCATAGCGAGGAGATGGTTCTGGATGGTGTGGCTGCTTACACGTTTTTGTGCACCAGCGTTAAATTGCCGAGTAATTTCTTGCACTGTGGCCCGTCTATCCGCTGTTACAATGCGAGCTAGCCGGCGATGACCTCGCTCATCCACACGTTGTTGTCCACGGCATCCGGTAAACCATCCCTTGCAGGGATGGTTTTACCGGATTCGATGTATTCACGGTTCAACCGTGACACAGTGGCTCGTGAAAATCCCAGTTCCTGCACGACTTCCGAGATGGAGTGACACATTCGTCGGGCCCCGACAATTTGCCCACGATCAAATTCGCTTAGATCCTTCGTCTTACCCATACTGCGTCCGACTCCTTACTGATTCCCGTCGCATCACTCCTTATATTGTCGGATCGCTGCATACGTCATGTCGTTTCTGTTTACAGGGCCGCCCACAGCGCCACATTTGCATAACGCCAGCTGTCTCTAATTCAATTGCTCTTCAGTGTAGCATGCTGGTATATTCCAACGTCCTTAGTCCACAACTGTAATTAATCAGTAGTATAACACTCACAACTTCACAACGTAGTTATGCAGACGGCAATAAAAATATACTTCACATACGTTATTAGCTCTCGTACAATCAATAAGCTCAGCAAAGATTTTACATCTCCACACCAAACAACTGCGTCGTAATATATATATATATATATCCTTCCTCGTTCTTATAAACATGCATACGTCACTTACCTGCTGACTTCAGGGGTGTTGCCTAACCTCCATTCACATGAAAGAGAAGATATCACTGTATGTTGGGAAGTGCAAAGGAGAACAAACTCAAATTTACATAAGAAAAGAAACTAAAAATGAAAGGTAAAATAGAATATACGTTACACTTTTCTAATGCATAATTTTGCTGCGTTTTATGCCTAATTTTGCTGTACATGCAGATGCTATCGAATTCAAATGACATTATATTCCATGTCTTTACTTCTAAATGTCCGTTTATAAAAAAAATCTTTCTTTCCTTTTACACCAATTATTACGAAGACTATTTTGGATATAATTTGTTTTTTAAGTAATGCACGGTTTTTCCAATTGGAAAACTCGAAATGTGCGAACGATCCTTGGTTTTCGGTTCTTCTTTTTCTGACGCACAACTTTGCCGCTAGAGGGCGTAAATGCAGATGTTTCTAAATATTTGATTGAAAAAATCTTTCTTCCATTTGACGCCATTTATAAAGAAGACTATTTTGGGTAAAGTTTCTTTTTCAACTAATGCACAAATTTTTCGCTGCGGGGCGTGAAGGAAAATTTCGATTTCCTCGATATCTCTGCTTCTAAAAGTCCGATTTCAAAAATTATTTCTGCATCGGATAAATTTCCTGGTGGGAAGTGTTCTACATTTAATTTCTAGTTCTTAGTAGAGAATTGTTTGGCCACCAGGCGAAGTAAGTGTTTATTTCTATTTCTGATGCGTTTGGAGCAAAACCTGCTCTTCTGAAGACTGGACTGAAAAAAAATTATTTCGTGAACCGATAAAGCTCACTTTGGGAAACCTTTTTGAGAATACCTTCTGCTTAAAATAACACATATTTTGTTCCGCCAGGAGGTGTAGATGTATATCGTATCTTTGTCGACATCTCTGCATCTAAGAGTTGATTCGAAACATTCCTCTTTTATCGGTGAGCGTTTTCGAAGAGAAATGTTCTGCACATAATTTCAATTTTTTTGACGCACAAGTGTACCACTAGAGGGCGTAAACTATTGTTTCCATTTACAGCATGTTTGCAGCAATATCTGCGGGACTAAAAACTAATGAAAGAAAAAATTTCCGTCAGGCGCTACTAAATGTAAAAATATCTTGCGTGTATTTCCTTCCCAAAATAATGTATAATTTCTCCTCTCGGAAGCTCAATAACTTTATCTGTTTTTCTCGATATCTCGGTTTCTAAACGTCCGATTTAAAAAATCCTTTTAACACCGGATGCCATTTACCTTGTGGAATATTTTAGGTTTGTGTTTGCTGAGTTTTTGCAGTTCATAGTTTTGTCACTAGGTGGTGTCTTTGTACTTCTACTTGCAGCTGTATCTCCGCGTCTAAAAATCCTACTGAAAATTTTCTATTTTATCTATACCATTCGCTACAAAAAGATGGGAAACATTATTTTCTTTTAAAAATGAACACCTTTCCCGCTCTAAGGAAGTAAAAGTCAAAACCTGTTTCTCACTATCTCTGCTTCTGAGAGACATATTTGAACAATTATTTTTCCTTACCATACCTTCTCCTATTATAAATAACCCGCCCCGGTGGCACAGTGGTCTAAGAGATGGCTTCTGACCATTCGTCCGGGGTGAGTCCGGGTTCGAATTCCGGTAAGTCATGGATGTTGTGTTTGTCTTAGGGCACTGGCTCTCGTCACATTTCCCTAGAGCCAGTGGCCCTAAATTAGGGACGGACGACTGCTTATTGCCCAATGAGTTGCTCACGATGGTCGGTAAACTTACTACAGCCGCCCCGGTGACGCAGTGTCTAAGCGATGGCCTCTGATCATTCGTCCAAAAGGGGTCCCTGGAACCAGTGGCCCTAAATTAGGGACGGACAACTGCTTATTGCCCAATAAGTTGCTCACGATGGTCGGTAAACTTACTACAGCCGCGCCGGTGACGCAGTGTCTAAGCGATGGCCTCTGATCATTCGCCCAAAAGGGGTCCCTGGAACCAGTGGCCCTAAATTAGGGACGGACGACTGCTTATTGCCCAATGAGTTGCTCACGATGGTCGGTAAACTTACTACAGCCGCGCCGGTGACGCAGTGTCTAAGCGATGACCTCTGATCATTCGTCCAAAAGGGTCCCTGGAACCAGTGGCCCTAAATTAGGGACGGACGACTGCTTATTGCCCAATGAGTTGCTCACGATGGTCGGTAAACTTACTACAGCCGCGCCGGTGACGCAGTGTCTAAGCGATGGCCTCTGATCATTCGTTCAAAAGGGGTGCATGGAACCAGTGGCCCTAAATTAGGGACGGACGACTGCTTATTGTCCAATGAGTTGCTCACGATGGTCGGTAAACTTACGCAGTGTCTAAGCGATGGCCTCTGATCATTCGTCCAAAAGGGGTCCCTGGAACCAGTGGCCCTAAATTATGGACGGACGACTGCTTATTGCCCAATGAGTTGCTTACGATGGTCGGTAAACTTACTGCAGTCGCCCCGGTGACGCAGTGTCTAAGCGATGGCCTCTGATCATTCGTCCAAAAGGGGTCCGGGTTCGAATCCCGGTGAGGCATGGATGTTGTGTTTTGTCTTACGGCACTGGCTCTCTCTCCCTTCCCTGGAACCAGTGACCCTAAATTAGGGACGGACGACTGCTTGTAGCCCGTTGAGTTGCTCACGGTGGTCGTTAAACCTTCAGTCAAAAAAAAAAAAAAAACTTGCTACATTTTAGAATTTCTCTCTCTCTCTCTCTACATACATATCATCATCATCATCATTGTCAACCATTATCAATCCACTGCTGGACGAAGGTCGCCCCAAGTTTCCTCCACAACGGTCTGTCTTGTGCCAGTCTCCTCCATGTCACTCCCGCATATTTACGAATTTCATCCACCCATCTCCCATGTGGTCTTTTTCTGGGTCTTTTCCTGTCCCTTGGAATCCAATCTAAAATTTCGGCTGTCCATCTATGGTCTGTCCTTCTGGCAGTATGTCAGCCCATTGCCATTTCAGGGATTTAACTCTGATCATGATGTCTTCCACTCTCGTCATTTTTCGGATCCACGAGTTCCTCTTCTTATCTCTCCTGGTTATACCAAGCATGCACCTCTCCATGCATCTTTGAGTTGTCTGCAGCCTTTGTATGTCTCTTTTAGTTAAGGTCCACGTCTCTGCACCATACGTAAGCACTGGAAGGATGCATTGATCAAACACTTTTCTTTTAAGACATAATGGCATATTGCTCTTGAAAATTATGCTGTTTCTTCCAAAAGCTCTCCAGGCAAGTTTTGTACGCCGATTAATTTCTTCATCAATGTGACCCTCACTTGATATCTGCTGTCCAAGATAAACATACGTATCTGTTATCTCCAGTTTTTCTCCATCAATCGATAAATCTTCATTTCTTGTAAAAGCATTGAACATCACTTTTGTCTTCTGAAAGTTCATTTTTAATCCCACTTCTTTACTCTTGTCAGCAAGTTCCTGGATCATACTCTGCAGCTTTGATGGGGTAGTTGCAAAAATGACTACGTCATCAGCAAAACGAAGGTGGGTTAGATAATCTCCATTAATCTTTATCCCTTTGTTTTCCCAGTTCAGTGATTGAAAGACATTTTCCAATGTGGCATTAAAGAGCTTCGGAGATATGGTGTCACCTTGTCTCACTCCCTTTCCAATTTTTATGTGTGTTGTATTTTCAAATAGCCGAATCTTTGCACTTGCATTTTCATAGATGTTATTAATAATATTAATGTATGCATCTTCAATACCGCAGGATTTCAGAGCCGTGGTAACTGCTGATGGTTTCACCGAATCAAAGGCTTTTTCATAATCGATAAAAGCCATGCACAATGGAAGTTCATATTCCCTCGCTCTTTCAATTAGTTCTCTCAGTACGTGGATATGATCTATTGTGCTGTAGCCACTCCTGAATCCAGCTTGTTCTCTCGGTTGAGCCATGCCCAGTGTTACCTTCAAGCGGTGTGAAAGAACTTTAGTGAAGATTTTATAAACCACTGATAGGAGGCTGATAGGTCTGTAGTTCCTGAGATCCTCAATGTCACCTTTTTTATGTAGCAGGATCATTGTAGCATTGTTCCAATCCTCAGGAATCTCCCCTTCATTAAGGCATCAAGTGAAAATTTGGGCGAGCACTGTTTCAATTTCTCCACTTGCTTCTTGTATGATGTCTATAGTAATTCCATCTTCTCCTGGAGCTTTCCCCCGCTTCATGTTCTTGATTGCATGAGCAACTTCTGCTGGGAGGACTGGAAGAACTCTGGTACCTTTCATGATGTCTGGAGTACATGTATCATCCCTTTCATATAATTTGGAGTAGAAATCTTTCACTCTTGTCAAAATTTCGCCTCTATTTCTTGTTATAGAACCATCTTCTTTTCTCAGAGCCATAATCTGTTTTCTTCCTTACTGAGATGTCCCTTTGCTATCTTTAGGCTTTGGTTGTTTTCAATTGCTTTCCTCACTAGCTCACAGTTGAATTTACTTACGTCTTCAGTGATACTTTTTCGTGCTGTCTTGCATAGCTCTATATATTCCACTTTGGAAGTCACATCTTCTTTAGTTGTCCTCATCTCTCTTCTTTTTTGCATCAACATTTTGGTTTTTCCTGATAATTTGTTTACATGCAACTTGTTCTTAGGCCCAGCTAATTTTGTTGCTGTTTCCATAAGAGCTTTGGTTACTTTTCTGTTAACTTCCGAAATATCCACTTCTTCCGATGTTAGGCCTTCTAAAGCAGAGAATCTGTTCTTCAGTTCCAACTTGAAAGTATTATGGTGTTTTTTAAGGTTGGTTATGTCAATACATTTTGTTTGTCTTATGAGCTTGCCACGTTCCAGTTTAGTGTTGAGGTGCATCTTACATCTCACCAATCTATGGTCACTACCTGTGTTGAACTTGTTTAGCACACTGCAGTCTTCGATGACGAATTTTTTGTTACACATAATAAAATCAATTTCACTTGTCGTCCCAATTGGATGTCTCCATGTCCATTTCCTGTGTGGCTTTTTCTTGAAAAAAGGAATTCAAGATGAAAAATCCTTCTGCCTCTGCAAACTCAACGAGAGTATTTCCACGCTGGTTTCTGTTGCCGTGACCGAATTTACCTACTGAAGTTTCATTCTGTTGCCGGTGCCCTATTTTTGCATTGAAATCTCCCATAATTATCTTCAAGTGCTGCTTACCTTTATTATTTAGATGACGAATTTCCTCATAAAATTCTTCAATTTCTTCTTCAGGATGACTTGTGGTAGGTGCATAAGTTTGAATAATCTGAGCCTGGTATCTTCTCGATAGTTGGATAACGAGTCGTGCAGCTCTGTCAGAGGAACTTTCAACTTCTACCACTTTATCCTTCAGTTTCTTGTTTATTATAAATCCAACACCACTAGTTCTGCCAGTATCTGTCCCACGATAATAGAAGAGATGTCCACTTTTCAGTTCAATGAGATCTTCTCCTTTTCTCCTTACCTCACTCAGCCCGACGATGTCCCACTTGATCCTTTGTAGTTCCTCTTCCAATTCAAGAAGCCTTGAATCAGAAGATAGGGAGCGTCCGTTGTAGGTAGCCAAGGTCAGCATCAAATGGCAGCCTAGTCCGGTCCTCCGGGGATTCTTAGCACCCTCTGCCTTCATGTCGCACTGGCCGCTGCCTTGGCCCAGGTACATTCCAGCTGCCGGAGACTGAGGGCCAAGATTTAAGTTGTAGAGTCATTTTGGAGGTGTTTGGCCATAACTCACCACGCTGGCCAAGCGGGTTGGTGAGTGTGGGATAGCATTTCCTCTGATCCCGATGGTATAGTTATACCGCTATTTGCAGTCGTCAGAGCCCCTTTAGTGGGAACAGGATGCACCACGAGAAGGCGGGGTTGACATTTGTCAAGGAGAGGCTGTGATGTTACGCATCACCTGACCTTACATCCATACATATATATATATGTATGGATATATATATATGTATATATATATATATATATATGCATACATATATATATATATATATATATATATATATATATCATCATCATCATTGTCAACCATTATCAATCCACTGCTGGACGAAGGTCTCCCCAAGTTTCCTCCACAACGGTCTGTCTTGTGCCAGTCTCCTCCATATCACCCCTGCATACTTTCGAATTTCATCCACCCATCTCCCATGTGGTCTTCTTCTGGGTCTTTTCTTGTCCCTTGGAATCCAATCTAAAATTTCGGCTGTCCATCGATGATCTGTCCTTCTGGCAGTATGTCCAGCCCATTGCCATTTCAGGGATTTAACTCTGATCATGATGTCTTCCACTCTTGTCATTTTTCGGATCCACGAGTTCCTCTTCTTATCTCTCCTGGTTACCCCAAGCATGCACCTCTCCATGCTTCTTTGAGTTGTCTGGAGCCTTTGTATGTCTCTTTTAGTTAAGGTCCACGTCTCTGCACCATACGTAAGCACTGGAAGGATGCATTGATCAAACACTTTTCTTTTAAGACATAATGGCATATTGCTCTTGAAAATTATGCTGTTTCTTCCAAAAAGCTCTCCAGGCAAGTTTTGTACGCCGATTAATTTCTTCATCAATGTGACCCTCACTTGATATCTGCTGTCCAAGATAAACGAACGTGTCTGTTATCTCCAGCTTTTTTCCATCAATCGATAAATCTTCATTTCTTGTAAAAGCATTGAACATCACTTTTGTCTTCTGAAAGTTCATTTTTAATCCCACTTCTTTACTCTTGTCCGCAAGTTCCTGGATCATACTCTGCAGCTCTGATGGGGTAGTTGCAAAAATGACTACGTCATCAGCAAAACGAAGGTGGGTTAGATAATCTCCATTAATCTTTATCCCCTTGTTTTCCCAGCTCAGCGACTGAAAAACACCCTCCAATGTGGCATTGAAGAGCTTCGGAGATATGGTGTCACCTTGTCTCACTCCCTTTCCAATTTTTACGTGTGTTGTATTTTCAAACAGCCTAATCTTTGCACTTGCATTTTCATAGATGTTATTAATAATATTAATGTATGCATCTTCAATACCGCAGGTTTTCAGAGCCATTGTAACTGCTGATGGTTTCACCGAATCAAAGGCTTTTTCATAATCGATAAAAGCCATGCACAATGGAAGTTCATATTCCCTCGCTCTTTCAATTAGTTCTCTCAGCACGTGGATATGATCTATTGTGCTGTAGCCACTCCTGAATCCAGCTTGTTCTCTCGGTTGAGCCATGTCCAGTGTTACCTTCAAGCGGTGTGAAAGAACTTTAGTGAAGATTTTATAAACTACTGATAGGAGGCTGATAGGTCTGTAGTTTCCGAGATCCTCAATGTCACCTTTCTTATGTAGCAGGATCATTGTAGCGGTGTTCCAATCCTCAGGAATCTTTCCTTCATTAAGGCATCGAGTGAAAATTTGGGCAGTACTGTTTCGATTTCTCCACTTGCTTCTTGTATGATGTCTACAGTAATTCCATCTTCTCCTGGAGCTTTTCCTCTCTTCATGTTCTTGATTGCATGTGCAACTTCTGCTGGAAGGACTGGAGGAACTCTGGTACTGGTATCTTTCATGATGTCTGGAGTGCATATATCATCCCTTTCATATAATTTGGAGTAGAAATATTTCACTCTTGTCAAAATTTCTCCTCTATTTCTTGTTACAGAACCATCTTTTTTCTCAGTGCCATAATCTGTTTTCTTCCCTTACTGAGATGTCCCTTTGCTATCTTTAGGCTTTGGTTGTTTTCAATTGCTTTCCTCACTAGTTCACAGTTGAATTTCCTTACGTCTTCAGTGATACTTTTTCTTACTGTCTTGCATAGCTCTATATATTCCACTTTGGAAGTCACATCTTTAGTTGTCCTCATCTCTCTTCTTTTTTGCATCAACATTTTGGTTTTTCCTGATAATTTGTTCACATGCAACTTGTTCTTAGACCCAGCTAATTTTGTTGCTGTTTCCATAAGAGCTTTGGTTACTTTTCTGTTAACTTCAGAGATGTCCACTTCTTCCGATGTTAGGCCTTCTAAAGCAGAGAACCTGTTCTTCAGTTCTAACTTGAAGGTATTATGGTGTTTTTTAAGGTTGGTTATGTCAATAGATTTTGTTTGTCTTATGAGCTTGCCACGTTCAAGTTTAGTGTTGAGGTGCATCTTACATCTCACCAATCTATGGTCACTACCTGTGTTGAACTTGTTTAGCACACTGCAGTCTTCTATGACTGCAGTATATATATATATATATTTAACTCGTGGATCCGAAAAATGACAAGAGTGGAAGACATCATGATCAGAGTTAAATCCCTGAAATGGCAATGAGCTGGACATACTGCCAGAAGCACAGATCATCGATGGACAGCCGAAATTTTAGATTGGATTCCAAGGGACAGGAAAAGACCCAGAAGAAGACCACATGGGAGATGGGTGGATGAAATTCGAAAGTATGCAGGGGTGACATGGAGGAGACTGGCACAAGACAGACCGTTGTGGAGGAAACTTGGGGAGACCTTCGTCAGCAGTGGATTGATAATGGTTGACAATGATGATGATGATGATATATTTATTTATTTAATTCTGACAGGAATAAATACAGCCTACCGGCCGAGATAAATGACCACAATGTCTACAGTGTCCATAAATAAGAAGTTTTACTGTATGACATAGCACCTAAATGAAAAAATTCAAAGATCAAGATCATCAAGGAAATGAAGGAAGCCTCTCCAGGGGCGTAGTGGTCTAAGCGCTGGCGTCTGACCATTCGTTTGAGGTGAATCCGGGTTCGAATTCCGGTAAGGCATAGATGTTCTGATTGCCTTACGGCACTGGCTCTCCTCCCTTCCCTGGAATTAGTGGCCCTAAATTTGGGATGGGCGACTGCTTATAGCCCACTGTATTGCAGATGTGGTAGTTAAAATCCCAATCAATAAAAAAAAATACTTCCGCATTTTTTAAACTTTTCCATTATGCAAAGTTCTTCCGCTGGGGAGCGTAGAGTAATGACATGTTTTCTTCAATATTTCTTCGTTTAACTGCTCGATTTGAAAATCTATTTGTCCTTGATGGAAAACTTTTTTATGCATTATTTGTTAAATTTCGTAACGCCGCTTGTGGGAGCAACTGGCTGTTTCTATTTCTGAATGTTTTATCGATTGTACAAATCCGGTTGATTTTTTTCTAACCGGTTATATTGAATATGAATAACTTTGATAAATTTTATTCGCGTCTGAAAGGATTTAAAAGGCGTACTCATTACAACCGAAAATTCGGAGTCATCTTTCTTGTCTCTCTCTTCTTCTGTTTGTATCATATTTTAGGATCTCTTCTAAGGAAATATTTTAGTGTACTCTAGTTTCCAAACTGGAGAAAAAAAATAATAGCACTGCGAGTCAAACTTTCACATGAGGAAAATCTTAATTCCTAAAAATTAATTGAAAATCCTGACTACGTTCAAAACAGTAAGTATTGTTCTGAATAAAGGTTTCTTGGCCTTCCGGTCAATAATAGGAGACCCTTGGCTCTGTCAGGTCAGCTTTCCTATCCAAAGTCGCTCTAGACACAATCGGATGGCTTAAACGCCTGTTTCCGGATGTGGAAGAAAACAATGCAGGAAATAAACGTCGTCGACATATTTTTGGGGCTTGAATATGAGATTATAAGTATGTAATCAGGTCAAGTTCACAACATGTAGTTGGCATAAAATTTTAAGTGTAGCTTTTGGAATCCTACTTAAGCTTATTACGCAGCCTGGCGAATAATGGCTCGTGTTCGTTGCCGACGCGTTACGCATCGCCGAACTAAAAGATGCTTTCGTTCCCTGTTCGTTTCTCTTGAATAAAAATAAAAACAAACAATTTAGTGACTCTTGGTTTACAGACAACTAAAATGCAAATTTAGTGAGTGCTACTTTCAGAGTCTAAATATATCCAGGGGAGGATTTACAGAGAAGTCCAGGCGCAGGAGCTCGAGATGTTGGAGGGTTCCCAAAATAACGATTTTTGATGCTATGCGTCTTTCCCGACAGCAGTAAAATAAATCGCAAGTAAAAAATTCGATATAACGAAAATGGGTAACGGAAGTAGCCAAAACAATTGTTGAAATCTGATTTTGAAATGCTGTCTCATGAAGTGATCCAACAATAGTTAATTTCATTGGTACTCAACAATATACGTATTTCATTAAACTATCGCCGAACAATATTTCATCACGTTTCATACACTGCTGGACAATTGCTAAGGACGGATCATAAACGGCTATATAGCGCATAAAAAAGTAAAGGGTGTTTGGATGCCAAGTGAAATAAAATAATGTCAGAATGCCAGGACATTACAAGAAAGACAATTTATTGTGCTCTGAAATCCAGAAGGCTTTGGAACGTGTTCAAGGGGCAAACAGGCCATTTTGTGCAGAATACGTAAACGTGAAAAAAATGCAACTACCGTCCGCAGGCGTTCCGGCGTAAGATGTCAATACGGGATATGGCCACCATGGAGGGCGATGCAAGATTCCACACGTTGTGTCATGCTTTGCACAACATTATCAAGCAGCTGTTGGGGTAATTTATCCCATTCCTCTGTCAGTGCACGGATGAGGATGTCCTTGTTTATTGGAGGGCATTGGCGACCAGCAAGACTCCTCCCCAAAACATCCCACACATTTTCAATGGGATTCAGATCTGGAGAACGTGCTGGCCATACGAGGCGTTGAATAACCTCGCTCTCAAGACACTCCTGGACAGCGACTGTTCGATGACATGTTGCGTTGTCGTCCATGAAAATGAATCTATCACCGACAGCACCTCGGAACATGCGAACATGAGGTAGCAGAACATCATCAATGTATCGTTGGCCAGTCATAGTCCCAGTTGGAAGCACATAAATGGGCGTACGGCCATTGATCATGATGCCAGCCCATACCATGACACTACATGTCGGATATCGGTCCCTTTCCTGTATGTTTGCTGGACAATATGCAGTACCACTATCACGCCAGATCAATTGTCGTCGACAATCAGACGATAGACTGTATCTACTCTCATCTGAGAAGAGGACAGCAGACCAGTCGTTATCATTCCAATTGCGATGTTGATGGCTCCATTGCAAACGGGCGGTACGGTGACGTCTAGACAATGGGATGCACACAACAGGACGGCGGGCGTATAGTCCTCCTTCATGCAAACGTCTGGCGACAGTTTTTCGGGAGATCCGCTTGCCAGTAGCAGCCATAAACTGATTTGCTACCTCTCTAGCTGTGCTGCGCCGGTGTCTTTTTGTTGATAGCACTATGTACCGATTTTCTTCAGGTGTCGTACTGCGAACACGACCTCCCCCGTGACGTTTGCTACACTCTCCATTTGTTTGAAATGATTTCCAAAGCCTTGAAACAACACTGTGGCTGACGTCGAACTCCCTGGCAACATCTGTTATTTTTCGCCTTTCTTCAATCTTGCCAATAATACGGCCACGCGTAAAATCATCTAAGGGATGTCGGGAAGACATACTGAAAATTGCAAGTTCGTCAATTGATTCTTTCCCTTTCAACTTTGCGTTTGAACAACAACGGTCAATACGCGTCAAATCCTTTGTATCTCTTATCAGCGCTATGACGTCACGAACAAGTTCGGCAATCCAAAATTTGCATACGCACAACACGTCTTACTGTATCCCGCACTTACGCTAATTTCCACATTTTCGTGCCTTCCATTTTATGGTTGCTATCGTTGCTATTGTCACCCGTCCTTAGCAATTGTCCGGCAGTGTATAAACGTAGCAATATCTCCTTGAAATGTGAGTAAATTACGAGAACTTGCGTAAATTACGGAACTGATGCGGTATTCGGTATTTAAAAAAAAAAAAAAAGAATATGGGAGTCAAACTTTCAGCAAATTTCGATTGTTACTTCTTGAGGTCACCATTGAGTGACCTACGTGACGTTAAAATTTATACAGAGAGTAAGCGCATCATAAAATTTGAAACTTTTGCTTTTATTATGAACAATATTTATTTTCAAAAACACTTCGCCATTCTGGTGGATAAGTGGTCAGAGACACAGGATCCTGGCTAATCTTTCAAGTCCCGGATGAGACAACGGTATGCGTTAGTTTCGCGACGGTAATTCGGTTCTTTTCCTAAAACCAATCGCTCTAATGTAGTGACGGCAGACATCTTACTGTCTTAGATGCTCGTTGGGCTCATTACCCACCCACCCTCAAAAAAAAAAAAAAGCATGGGAACAACAAGATTTTTTTCTACTGTGAAAACGTTTTCTTCCATGTGCAAATTATACAATTTAACAGGGAGTTTATGGTTAATGCCCAAAGAAGCAAAGCACGTGACTGTACACCACATAAAACTGACATACAATACTGTTGCGACTTTAGGTGTGTTAATTAATTCGATTCGCTGGTTTTGCAAGAGGCGGGTACAGTGTTATTTGTTGGTTGAAAAATTACCAGCTAGTAGTTTCCTCTATTGCGAAAGAAGAAAAGATAAGAACCCTTTTTCTCGAGAGGGTGAAATGTGAAACGAAACATGGATCTTTCGGAGCGGGGGTACGCAATGCGTCAACTCCACGCGCGTGGGTCTACTATCAAAGAATATCTAACGCTTAAAGAGGGTCAACTCTCATAGAGATAACATAAAACAGGCGGCAAAAGCGCCACAACATTCAGGAGCAAAACACATTAGGGAGACTACGGCAGTGAAGCTTTTCTTTGATCCACTATGGTTTCCTTCGATCTGATGACTATTTGCTTAGAGCATTTGTTGTTGTTGTTGCTGTTTCTGATATCCCGCCCATCCTTTATTTTGGTGAAAAAAGTATGCAATAACATTAGTATTACTGTTTAAATTATTTTTCAGCAAATATTACAGTTATTCTTAAGGATCCGTACAAAATGCAGACATTCCCTAGTATTTGGCATTACTGAAAATGTTTCTGAAAAACTGAAGAACAAACAAAAGCCTTAACTAACCCGATTGGCGTAACAAAACTAACATATCCGATTTGCGAAGTGATTATGCTACCAAGAAGGTAACAATCACGTGCTGTGAGTAGCTCGGCTGACTGTTCTTTACGCAAAGAATTGAAGTCAACAGAAATACGCATGCGCAGTCTGCTCTGTCTGCTCCGGTATCTGCCTGTATGTTGGCTTCTGTGCAGTGCATTTTTTCTCTGAAGATATGGCGGAGCTAGTTACGTCTCGCAGAGCCTTTACTTCTTCTCGTTAGATATTCTTTGCTACTGTACTCCAAGTCAACCTAAGAATGTACCACTATGAAGGCTACCTCCGCTACGAAAAATAGTCCCTAGCGTTTAGAGCGAAAAGCAGTAGAATTATTGCTTAGAATCCATTTTTGTTTGCTTAACAGTTTATCAGACAAAACCGCTATCTAAAAAAAAATTCCTGAATTTAAATCGCTTTTAGAAATAAATTTACTGTGAGAATATGATGAATCAAGAGCTTTGCACTTTCGGTTATTTTTGCCCACTTGGGATAGAACTCGGACAGGGGAAGGGGTAGAAGACCTCTCCCAACATTAACAACACAGAGACAATAAATTGACAATCGGGGAAACTCGAAGGATGCGTTACTTAAATAGGTGGTAAGGGAAGCAGTTCGGACTCCACCAGACCCCCACTCGCAATCCACACTGCTTATGAGATGTCTGGGTGAGTTGGGGCATCAAAAAGGAAACAGTAGAAGAGCATATTGACGCCGATGGATACCGTTCTTGCGTTCCACGACGAGATGTGATATGGCTCTCCCGCCTTTCCCAGTAGTACACTTTTAGGTTGAATTGGAGGTCGTGTAAGCACGGGTGGCCTCGTGGCCAACGTTCGTGACTGCCACGGAGAAGTCCTCGGGTTCGATCCCAGGCTGGTACGAACGCTCGAACCACTAAATATCCACTGTCTGATGAGCACGTTAAGCCGTCGGGCCCTGGGTACGGGCCCCACGGTTATAAATAAGGGCGTCTTCATCCCTTTTTCTACCTCGCTTCAGGGTCACTTTCCTATCGGTCACTCTAGCTCAACTCTCCTAGCTTCCTATTTCTAAGGGCTGTTTAAGACATAGGGTCAGACTCTCCCTTCCTAAAATCCTCTACATATGATCTGATCTGTGAGATGTTTCGATATTCGGCAAGCAGTTAGTGTCGCCAGATCGGAAAAAACTTATGGCGTTCTCTAATTAGAATCTTGGCAGGACAAAGAAGTGCTGTTAAGTTATGTGTTTGCCTACATGTCTGCGAGTTGAATTGCACAGTATCCTGAGCGCAGAGCTGATCTTACAGCGTGCGGAATTCTTTTGGGAAACAATTAAACTTGACGAGAGAGTTAAAACAGACCCCTAGCAACGGAGCAAGGAATTTGTTGGCAAAATGTGAACGACCAAAAAAGAGTAGTTTTGAAGAAGCTTGTGGGGAAAGCTGGACTTTGATAGCGGGACCAGGGGCGATCCCACTGCGTTGTATTTTGAGGGGGCGGGGGTAGAAAGAATTCTGCCCCCGACCAGCTGGGCGAAGAACTGCAGAAACAGTTGATGTCACCGTGAGAAAATGGAGATTACAGATGCCCTTTCCTGCTTCATGGTTGCATGTAGGGCTAGAGAGATGCGAAGTAATTTCTCTCCGAAAAGCTTCCTGTTGTTTTGCGGCTGCGGACATTGCTGCAGTAGCAACCTAAAATTCTGGCCAGTAATGAATGTGGTTGACGCCAGGATATCGAAGTGGAGCTACAGAGCAGACTTACAGAGATAATTCTATTGCAGCCCCGAGTGGCTGAGGTGGACGACCTGTGATGTAAAGCGAATTAGAGGTCTGCACAGGTCGGGTCGGGCCTTTTTTAGTTTAGAAAACAAAGCAACGGCCCGGGCTTTTCCCCATACACTTACGACCGGGTCGGGCTTTTTCCCAGACATTTACGACCGGGCCGGGCCAAGTCGACCCATTCTTTTTATCGCAATGGTAAAGAAAGAATAAAGTCGTGTTCCCCGATTTCCTGGTGTGTTTAACAGTTCCTATTAACTGTTTATCTTACTGTTCCTAGAGGCACTCATAGTGTTTTTACCATTCTGTAGGTATTAAGATGGTAAAACCATTTTGGGGCTTGTTGACAACAAAAAAGATTCGACCCCGAGATAGAGCGTGTGTTGTGTAGAGTGGGGGACGGTAGATGTCTGCAGTGGTGTGTGTGTGTGTGTGTTTGTATGAGAGAGTGGCACGACATGGGTTTTTTTCCACCCCTAGCCTGTATACGGATTGACTTTTGCAGTGTTAGCTCTTACTAGTTCAGAGAAAGGGAGATTCTGAACGTGATTAGTATTCCTTTTCATCTCTTTTCATACGTTAACACTGAAGAGCTACTGAATTAGGGATACCTGTCTAGTAACGTGTAGCACAACGTTTCGCCCTGATGACGGCGGCGATTCGTCTCGGCATGGACTCGACAAGACACCGGAAGGGTTGGGAAGCCATACGGATCCACGATCCCTGAACAAGCTCCCACAGTTCACGAAGATTTGATGGAGGGGGTCAAAGCCTCGAACATCTCTCTCGATGGCATTCCAGATGTGCTCGATGGGATTGAGGTCAGGTGATCTAGCTGGCCAAGGAAGCGAGGTCACGTCGGTGGAGTGTTTATCCAACCATTCGGATACAATTCGGGAGCTGCATTGTCTTGTTGCAGGATGAGGTCCACAGTGGGATGTTGAAGAAGCACAAACGAGAGCAAATGGTCGTCCAGGATATCCCGGTAACGTTGACCTGTGAGGGACGATGTCACACGTACCAGGGGTCCCATTTCAGTCTACGTAAACAGTCCCCAGACGAGAATGCCATTCCCACCAGTTTGAAGAGTACCCTGTTGGCAAGAAGGATCCATCGCTTCATGTGGTTTGCGCCGTACTCGTATCTTGCCATCCGCATGTACCAACGTGAATCTCGACTCATCAGTCCAGGCAACATTTTTCCACATGTCTAGGGTTCAGTGGCGATCTTCCCGCGCCCATGCTAATCTTTGCACCCTGTGATGTGCGGTCAGCAGCGGTACCCTCGTGGGAAGATGGCTTCTGTACCCCATAGCGAGGAGATGGTCCTGGATGGTGTGGCTGCTTACACGTTTTTGTGCACCAGCGTTAAATTGCCGAGTGATTTATTGCGCTGTGGCCCGCCTATCCGCTGTTACAATGCGAGCTAGCCGACGATGACCCCGCTCATCCACACGCTGTTGTCCACGGCAGGTGGCCCTTGCAGTGATGGTTTTACCGGATTCGATGTACTCACGGTGCACCTGTGACACAGTGGCTCGTGAAAATCCCAGTGCCTGCACGACTTCCGAGATGGAGTGACCCATTCGTCTTACCCCTACAATTTGCCCACGATCAAATGCGCTTAGATCCTTCGTCTTACCCATACTGCGTCCGACTCTTACTGATTCCCGTCGCATCACTCCTTATATTATCGGATCGCTGCATACGTCATGTCGTTTCCGTTTACAGGGCAGCTCACAGCGCCACATTTGCATAACGCCAGCTGTCTCTAATTCAATTGCTCTTCAGTGTATTTTTCGATAATTGTCAAAGTTTAGTTAATATTTTTAGGCTCACATTCAACTAAATATTTTCAATAATATCTCATTTCATTATTTAATTTCCACATTTTAATAAGATATAATAGAAAGACAAAATAATGCCAAATGGCACATCACCGGCCGGGCCGGGCCTAAATAAGAGCTGCAACTGACGGGGCCGGGCCGTGCTGGGCCTGAAATGCACGGGCTTGAGCGTGTCGGGCTCTTCAAATTAGGCCCGTGCAGACCTCTAATTAGCGAATCACCTCTACCCATTCCGAGCTGGGACAGACGGACGGATCCTGCTATTACGTCAGCGGCCTCATTCGATCTCGACATTAGTGCGCACAGATGCGTACGTGGTTTCATACAGGTGAATGCAGTGCACGAGAGTTAATGGGAGATGGGGTTTGACCTCCCTCTCCATCGGTTATAGTGCTTGGTCCGAAATCGGCGTGCTGTCACACAGGTGCGATTCAGAACACCCATAACCGAGTGCACCGAATGCAGATACCTAACAGAAGGAAAGCGATACATCTGCAAGTACTATATTTTTTATGCATGACAGTTCTGGGTAAATTGGCTCATGTCAGCCAATAGATTTTGGTCGGCTGAGAACTTTTTAAAGCCGGACAGTACAGTGAAGAGCAATTGATATAGAGACAACTGGTGTTATGCAAATGTGGCGCTGTGGGCGGCCCTGTAAACGGAAACGACATTACGTATGCAGCGATCCGACAATATAAGGAGTGATGCGACGGGAATCAGTAAGAGTCGGACGCAGTATGGGTAAGACGAAGTGCATTTGATCCTGGGCAAATTGTCGGGGCCCGACGAATGTGTCACTCCAACTCGGAAGTCGGGCAGGCACTGGGATTTTCACGAGCCACTGTGTCACGGGTGCACTGTGAGTACATCGAATCCGGTAAAACTATCCCTGCAAGGACCAACTGACGTGGACAACAGCGTGTGGATGAGTGGGGTCATCGTCTGCTAGCTCACATTGTAACAGCGGATAGACGGGCCACAGTGCAATAAATCACTCGGCAATTTAACGCTGGTGCACAAAAACGTGTAAGCAGCCACACCATCCAGAACCATTTCCTCGCTATGGGGTACAGAAGCCATCTTTCCACGAGGGTACCGCTGCTGACCGCACATCACAGGGTGCAAAGATTAGCATGGGCGCGGGAAGATCGCCACTGGACCCTAGACATGTGGAAAAATGTTGCCTGGACTGATGAGTCGAGATTCACGTTGGTACATGCGGATGGCAAGATACGAGTACGGCGCAAACCACATGAAGCGATGGATCCTTCTTGCCAGCAGGATACTCTTCAAGCTGGTGGGGGTGGCATTCTCGTCTGGGGGCTGTTTACGTGGACTGAAATGGGACTCCTGGTACGTGTGACATCGTCCCTCACAGATCAACGTTACCGGGATATCCTGGACAACCATTCGCTCCCGTTTGTGCGTCTTCAACATCCCACTAGGGACCTGATTCTGCAACATGACAATGCACCGTGCCATCGCTCCCGAATTGTATCCTAATGGTTGGATGAACACTCCACCGACGTGACCTCGCTTCCTTGGCCAGCTAGGTCACCTGACCTCAATGCCATCGAGCACATATGGGATGCCATCGAGAGCTATGTTCAAGGCTCTGACCCCCTCCATAAAATCTTCGTGAACTGTGGGAGTTTGCTCAGGGGTCGTGGATTCGTATGGCTTCCCAACGCTTCCGGTGTCTTTTCGAGTCCATGCCGAGACGAATCGCCGCCGTCATCAGGACGAAAGGTGGTGCTACACGTTACTAGACAGGTATCTCTAATTCAATTGCTTTTCAGAGTATATCCCAATGAAAAATCATTGAACGTCAATGATAAATTCAGCCTATGAGCTATCCTGAAAGGAGCGAGTTTATTTGACGCCCCTTCTTCTTCCTCTCTATGTAGACGTCTTCTTCGTTATCTGTTTTATTTTAATTGATTAAATGTCTGTTGTCTCGAGCCAGTCCTAAAGTTTCATGTATAATTTATAATGTCAGAAGAATTTCTTGGCTTTAATGGGCTAAATTGTAGACTAAATTTTTTTCACCAGTACATAAGATTTCGGCAATAAAGAGCTCGCAAATGATTATTCAAAATTCTAATGTTTACCTCCGGGTCTTCAGCAAACGCTGGACATCCTGACATCTAAATTCATCTTATACACTGACGGAAAAAAATCCCAACACCACGAAAAAATAGTTGTAGAGGAATGAAATGGCGGAAATACATTTGTATAGGTAACATATTTAATCGATTAAGGTTTCAAGATCACAGCTTATTGTAAGCGCGAGAAGAGCCATTTTAAATGTGAAATGCTGGTACATTAATAACCGGTGTAACCGCCAGAATGTTGAATGCAAGCACGCAAACGTTCGTGCATTGTGTCGTACAGGTGCTGGATGTCAGTTTGTGGGATGGAGTTCCATGCCTGTTGCACTTGGTCGGTCAATACAGGGACGGTTAATGCTGATTGGGGTGGCGCTAGAGTTGTCGTCCAATGATGTCCCATACGTTCTTGATTGCAGAAGGATCTGGTGATCTAGCAGGCCACGGCAACATGTCGACACTTTGTAGAGCATGTTGGGTTACAACAGCGGTATGCGGGCGTTATCCTGTTGGAAAACACCCCCTGGAATGCTGTTCATGAGTGGCAGCACAACAGGTGGAATCACCAGACCGACGTACAACTGTGCCGTCAGGGTGCGTGGGATAACCACGAGAGTGCTCCTGCTGTCATAGGAAATTGCTCCCCAGACCATAACTCCAGGTGCAGGCCCAGTGCGTCTCGGCCGCAGACAGGTTGGTTGCAGGCGCTCACCTGGCCTCCTTCTAACCAACACACGGCCTTCACTGGCACCCAGGCAGAACTGGCTTCCATCAGAAAACACAACAGATCTCCACTCTGTCCTCCAATGAGCTCTAGCTTGACACCACTGACGTCGCAAACGGCAGTGTTTTGGAGTAAGTGGAATGCACGCTACAGGGCGTCTGGCTCAGAGTTGTCCTTCAAGTAACCGATTTGTAACAGTTCGTTGTGTCACTGTGGTGGCAACTGCAGCTCGAATTGCTGCCGCAGACGCGGTACGATGCGCCACAGCCATACGCCGTACACGGCGGTCTTCCCTCTCAGTAGTGCCACGTGGCCGGCCGGAACCCGGTCTTCTAGAGGCAGTACCTTCCCTTGACCACCGCTGCCAACAATCATGCACAGTGGCTACATTCCTGCAAAGTCGTTCTGCAATATTGCGGAAAGAAAATCCACCTTCTTGTAGCCCTATTACACGACCTCGTTCAAACTCCGTGAGCTGTTGATAATGGCTTCTTCGTCTTCTTAAAGGTATTCTTGACTAACATCAACACACTAAGTCGAATCTCAACGATAACTAACGCTCACGAACGTTACAGCGCGTATTTACAGCAAACCTGCTTTGCATGTTCCGAGGGGCGCTACTGGCGCCTCACGTATGCACCGAGCGCGAAATTTGCATAGACGTCATCTTACAGATGTACTCTCACCGCCTACCAACTGTCGTTTATCTAACACAACCCCTTCTTGGTGTTGGGATTTTTTCCCGTCAGTGTATATAAAACACAAAACGTCTGTTTGTCTGAAGCAGCAAAAACTCTGGGACGCCGAACTGTGGCATCGTGAAATTTGCACAGCTTATTAATATTGGAATTTCTAGGTCTACGCAGCTATTTTAAGATGTCTACGTTGTTCCGTTCGCGAGTTATGAATTGTTTATAAAGCTAATCAGTAAAGTCAGCGTCTTTTGCTACGTCATCCTGTTCCAAATCTGAAAGCACGTGACTGCATTCATCGCCCGGCACACCCACAGGTGTTTCTATTCTTTGAGAACTGTGCAACAAAAAATGCAAAAACAAACTTTGCGAAATCTTAACGAAACGGGCTGAAATTTTTATTAACACCATGAATTGGTAATAAGAGACGTCCCTCAAAATTTCACAGGAATCCGGTCGAAACTTTTTAAATTAGGCATGGAATTTTTAAATCAACGGTAAAAAGAAATATATACGCAGAAACGGTTAATAAATTTTTGACGGCTAATTTAAAGGTTACTTACCGATTCAGGCGACATTTGGAGGTCATGTTCCTATTAACGATTTATGGTGTTCATTAAATTTTCAGCCAGTTTCATGAAATATTCGCAAAGATAAGTTTTTAACTTTTTTATCCCAGAGATTCGCCCCTCAAAGACGTCTGAAATTAAAATCACTTGATGCATTTGATCGTCGATAACAAATTGTTAACGAATTTTGTTTAGTCAGTGTTCTAATGCTGTGTCTCCTGGACGCGTGTTTAATAATTCGTAACACTTTTGGTCCTTTTGATTCTACAGATTCCATACATTCTGTATACCGGGCAAAGCCGGGTAGTAAAGCTAGTAATTCGTAAAGCTATTTTTATTCGATAGTCTGCGTTCCGGAACGTAACAATGCTTTCAATGATTGATTTTATTTGTTTGGGGGCTTAACGACTATCATGAACAACTCAATAGGCTATACGCAGTCGACCGTCCTTAATTTAGGAACAACTCAATATGCTATATAGGCGGTTCACCGTCCTTAACGTCCTTAATTTAGGGACATTGGTTCTAGGGAAGAAAAAGAACCAGTGTAAGCCGTAAGACAAACACACCATTCATACCTAACTCGGAATTCGAACACTGTCGCACCTCAGGCGAATGATTAGAAGCCAGAGTTTCACATCACGTGGTCATCGGGGCGGCTTCTGAATGATGTTATGCTTTTGAATGATGAATTTCAGGCGTTATTCAGCTTTGAATTCCAATCACGATCCTTTTATCTTTTTTTTCTTTCCTCACCCAGCAAAAACAGTGTTGCTGGGCCAGCACTCAAGCCAGCACTGGCCCAGCACTGTCCCAGCACTATGTTGCTGCCGCCTAACCGTCAATAAAGTGTCCCGGCGGCCAGCACATGGGCCAAAAGTTCAGGCCAGCAGCTGGCCGACATGGCACCCCATCAATTGTCATATGCCAGAACAGGGCCATCATATCCATCACAGGCATTGGCTGCCACAAGTGGCCCTTCAGCGGCCCTGCAAGCACGTGCCATAAATGATGGCTTGCCTAATGTGGTCCGTTGGTTTCCCTGTAGTGGTAGCTGGCAATTACGTGACGTAACTGATGGCTTGCCGAATCTTCTCCGCCAATTTCCCAGTAGTAGCCATAAAAAAAAAGATAACTACAGTTTCCCCAAGCCACAACTATTTTTTCCCCATTCGAAACTTCTGCATGACGTCACCATGCTGGGGAAATTTTCTCAAGAGATCTTGAAAAACGCCCATTTGGATCTGGCTGGAAGCGAACCAACGTCCGTCGTAACACAAGAGTTTCCCAACACTTGTGTTTCTGCTGGGCAGTAAATTCAAGCTCTATATGACACCTACACTTAAAACTATTGATGTTATTAAACATTTCTCCGTCTTTCGTTTGTTAAAAATATGGCAATAATATTCATGATAGCTCTGCCTGGTAACACTCTTGAGTTATAACATTATGACCAGCTGATAAACAGCTTCTCTTGGCCGTGGACGCCCATATTTGTGATAAGCGCTTGCACCCAGCATGGCATCGACTCCACTAGACCACAGATTTTTTTAAATCACTTCAGCTGTCTTCAAGTATTCTGTAACACATGGACAGAATGAAGTCCCGGATTCGACGATCCTTTTGTCGCCCTGTTCGGTCTGGAATCCGGACTCATCGGAAAAAGCGCCTCTTTTCCAATCGCCCAATGTCCAGTAAAGGCCACGATGATGGTCAGTCACCATGAACGGGCCAAGGGTCCGACTTAGACAGTTTGGGGCCCAGGGCAAAATACTTTCAATCCTCTCGCCCCACCCCGCATTCCGTGTTATTTGCATCCATGTATATTTGAGATCGGTTACATAATTATTATTAGCACATTAAGACATTAATTTGCCAATAATATGATGTTCATTTGTGTCAATTATGATTGTCATTTCCATGTGTTTCAACGTACATTTCTGAAATTACCATTTTAACTTTTTTTAAGTGGATGGACATTGAGAATCAATTTGGTGCAAAGCAAGTTATACATAACTATATTTTGGGGACCCCCTCATAGGTCGGGGCACTGTGCACATGCCCCGAATACCATGCTGTAAATCAGGCCTTGGCCGCCGACTCCTTAGGCTAATCCACAAGAGCATCCGCCGAACTGTGTTCTCGGAAACAGTCCTCTGCGCGCTCTGGTGGTTGTAGTCTGCTTTTAAATGACTGATTGTGAGTTGTATGTTGTCCAGGATAGAACGCGCCAACCGGTTTTCACATCAACCGTCAGCCAGTGATGAACTCCCCATTCTGGCACGCTGGATTGATGTGTGTATACGTCTTCGGACCGTTCTCACCTCAACTTCACTTCGGTGGCCCTTGAATACCCAAGAATGCCTGAGGTACCTGAGATACTGACCCACTCCTTCCTCATAGAAACAATTATACCCTGTTCAAACTCCAACAAATCGTTCCCTTTCCCCAATTTCGTGAGCAATTGGGGAAATTTCCTGTTGAGCTTTCCTGTTCGTCTATACGCATTACGCTCCGCTCAGTAACATCACTGCTGTTGAACGTGTAACATCACTGTAACATCACACAGTAACATCACTGCTGTTGAACGTGTAACATCACTGTAACATCACACAGTAACATCACTGCTGTTGAACGCGTCCAGTTGTGGAAACAGGTGTGATCATAATAATCTGTCCCATTAGCAAGGCCCGACTTAGGTCAATCGAGGCTCTGTGCGCATCCTATGTCTGGGGCCCTCTTGATTAAAATTTACAGTCGAAAAGAATATTTACTGGTAAATATTTGTTGCAAGCAGTTTTTTTAGCTGTAAAAACATTAAAACATATTCCACATGCTAGTCAACTTTGTAGCCAATATGGCTTTTAATAGACGAGCATTCACACCACTTGTACTTCCTGCACCCACAGAGCTTACTGCTGTAATAATAATTACTTGGAATTCTTTATTTGTTTTGTTTTATTGTATTATTTACGGAAACAAATAACTGTCCTCCCAGAGATATAATTTAAAACACCTAGTATACCGTAAATTTAATGGAAATGATGAACCAATGTAAGCTGTAAGAAGCAATCCCTCACAAAGTCTTACAGCTGACCACACACATTGTGGGATAAATTATTGCAACACCATGTAAATTATTATTACAAGTCTTTAAAGTAGTGTCAATTGAACTTATTTTGTATTTTTATTGATGCAAAAATAAACCCTACATAATTATGAATATTAATTCACAATTTTTGTTTCTCACAAGACTAATATTAATAATTAAAAAATATTTTGAGTAAATTATACATGTTTGCTGAAATGCTTTTCATGTATAATATACCGTAAGGCTCCGAATACAGGCTGTTCTCATTTCATTTTGATTGTTACAAATAAGGGTGTGATTAAGATGTTACACTGACTGATCACAGCTCAGCGTAACGCTTGAGCTTTATTCTACAAAATAATAATAACTTGGTTTCCAAAATCTCGTCCTAAATTTTGAAACCGAACCGTATAATAATTTCGTGCTATAACGGAAACCATATTTTACTTCTAAAAATTTATATTGTTATTAAAGTAGTTTGGAGGCCCCTTCAAATTCTGAGGCCCTGTGCACGTGCAGAAATCAGGTCCTGCCCATGAGTGTATTTCATATCATAAATTTAGCTATATTTTAATATTGCAGCTGTTGAAATTTCATTGAGATTAAAATTTGCTGACAAAGTTGGGTTTTTTCTAGTCATAAGTTCATTCAAAAATACGATATCTAATTACAGATGAAAATGTTAAAAATTTATCACAGAAATTTAATATCAACTGTTCACAGTTTTGATGACGCAGTGGGTAAAAATTATAACTTTGTGATGGAGGATCCCATTCTCCTCAGAAGTCCCGCTGAGCCATTTTTTGTTGTAGTTTCATTTTTTGTTGTATGTAGTTATGTATTACTTGCTTTGCACCAAATTGATTCTCAATGTCCATCTACTGAAAAAAAGTTAAAATGAAAAAAAGTTTAACGACTACCATGAACAACTCTATGCCGCCCCGGTGGCGCAGTGGTCTAAGGCGCTGGCCTTTAAACATTCGTCCGTAAGGGGTCTGGGTTCGAATCCCGGTTAGGCATGGATGTTGTGTTTGTCTTACGGCACTGGCTCTCTCCCTTCCCTGGAACCAGTGACCCTAAATTAGGGACGGGCGACTGCTTATAGCCCATTGAGTTGCTCACGGTGGTCGTTAAACCTCAAAACAAAAAAAAAAAAAAAAAAAAAACAACTCTACGAGCCAAGAAAAGTTGCCACCCGTCTCTAAATCGGGGCCTGTAGCTCTAGGGAAGGGAGAGACACAACGCCGTAAGAAAAGCGCACCACTCTTGCTTCATCAGAAACAAAATCGCACTCAGCTCTTAAAGAGTCGTTAAGTTAAAAGCTCGATGACTAGTCAGAAACCTACGCTTTTGACCACTCGTTCCCCCAGGGACGGCTAAATCATTGGTCCGGAGCGTGCATACCCTTCTTAAAAGCCACAATTGTTGTTGTACTTTCAAATCAAGGTGCCCTATCCCGCTTCTCAGTATTTCAACACAAGAACATCAATGCAGTAAAGGAAATCTGACATAAAGCTATCCCAGGACCTCAGGTTCTTTTCTGTAGCTAGAAAAGAACCTGAGGTCCTGCCGGACAAGTAGTCAGAAATCTATGCCTCTGACCACTCGATTGGCTACAACCCGAAATTATTTCCCATCAGCGGAAAAAATTATTTTTATTTAAGACAATTTTCATGTATGCTTTCGCAAGTAACTTTTGTTCACCGTGAAGGTATTTTTTTTACTTTTACAGGCAAATTTGCTGTTACGTGTTTATCTTTTTCTTTATCGTATGCATACGTTTGGTCTGTTTAGATAGCTGCCAGTCAATTAACAACTGTGTTCGTTTCGGGGTTCAAATACGACCATGAACATCTAAAGCTTATAAGGGCCACTGGTTCCAGAGAAGGGACAAAATTAGCGCAATAGGGCAAATCCCTCACCTATACCCCATCTGGGACTCAGACTCGGCTTGGGCGATTGGCCAGAAACCCCCACCCCTGACCATTCTGCCACAGGGGCTGCACCTGCCAGTTAAGGGGTATGATTGTTTTAGAACGTCTTGCTCATGTTATCACTTTGTCTGTCCGTCTGTAGACACTATATATCTGCAACTATTAGTTCGAGTTGATTTTTTTTTTTTGCGTTGTGAATCCTGAAATGTGAGACCGTCAATCCTTGCATTCCGATTTTTCTGCTATACACAACTTTGCAATCAAAGGGTTTTGCAATTAATCATGCTATCGACTTCAAAATACATTTTATTCAATATAATTGCTTCTGATAATCCGATTGAAAACATTCTTTGTTTCATCGATACCATTTATAAAGAAGACTATTTTCAGAACTGTTTCTTTTTGAAGTAATGCATAGTTTTTCCGCTAGGCGATGTAAAGTTAAATTACGATTTTCCCGATATCTTTGCTTCTAAAAGTCCGATTTAAAAAATATTTTTGCGTCTGATAGAGCTCCTAGTGAGAAATGTTCTGCATGTAATTTCGAATTTTTTTTATAAAGAAGGGTTTGATCACCAGGGGGCGTATGTGTGTATTTTTAGTCCTGATATACACTGCTCGACATTGAAATTGCCCCACCCAGAAGGAGTGAGGGTAGAGGTGTGAAATTGAGCATGCAAATAAGAATGCACAAGTGCAAAGATTCGGCTGTTTGAGAATACAGCACACATAAAAATTGGAAAGGGAGTGAGGCAAGGTGACACCATATCTCCCAAGCTCTTTAAAGTAACATTGGAAAATGTCTTTCAAACACTGAACTGGGAAAACAAAGGGATAAAGATTAATGGAGATTATCTAACTTACCTTCGTTTTGCTGATGACGTAGTCATTTTTGCAACTACCCCATCAGAGCTGCAGAGTATGATCCGGGAACTTGCTGACAGGAGTAAAGAAGTGGGATTAAAAATGAGCTTTCAGAAGACAAAAGTGATGTACAATGCTTTTTACAAGAAATGAAGATTTATCGATTGATGGAGAAAAGCTGGAGATAAAAGATGCGTACGTTTATCTTGGACAGCAGATATCAAGTGACGGTCACATTGATGAAGAAATTAAACGGCGTACAAAATTTCCCTGGAGAGCTTTTGGAAGAAGCAGCATAATTTTCAAGAGCAATATGCCATTATGTCTTAAAAGAAAAGTGTTTGATCAATGTATCCTTCCAGTGCTTACGTATGGTGCAGAGACGTGGACCTTAACTAAAAGAGACATACAAAGGCTGCAGACAACTAAAAGTAGCATGGAGAGGTGCATGCTTGGTGCAACCAGGAGAGATAAGAAGAGAAACTGATGGATCAGAAAAATGACAAGAGTGAAAGGCATCGTGATCAGAGTTTAATCCCTGAAATGGCAATGGGCTGGACATACTGCCAGAAGGACAGACCATCGATGGACAGCCGAAATTTTAGATTGGATTCCAAGGGACAGGAAAAGACCCAGAAGAAGACCACATGGAAGATTGGTGGATGAAATTCGAAAGTATGCGGGAGTAGCATTGATGAGACTGGCACAAGACAGACCGTTGTGGAAGAGGCTTGGAGAGACCTTCGTCCAGCAGTGGATTGACAATGGTTGACAATGATGATGAAGGTTTTACCTAGATGTTATTTTCAGCCACGTACAGTGTTTATCCGATGAAATAATGCGGCACAATCGGTAAGCCTCGGTAAGTGGTTGCACCGTCGCAAACGGCAATACAGACAGAAATGTGGCTTGGCAATGAGTCATACAGCCGACGCATACCGTCCTGAGGAATGGAACACCAAGTACGGTTGACTTGCTCTCATAATTCGTCGAGAACGTGCGGAGCCCGATTCGATTGCAGACGATGTGCAATGTGGTCCCACAGGTTTTCGATCGGGGATAAATTGAGCGATCTTAATAGCCATGGCAGTGTTTGAACATGTTGAAAAAATTCTGTGGAGACCCGAACGTACACGGGCGTTGTCTTGCTGGAAAAAGGGGTGATGTAGGCCATTCAGGAATGGTATCAAAATGGGCTGCAGAACTTCGCTCACGTATCGTGCAGCTGTCGGTGTACCCGTGATGCGGACAAGAGGTGACCTGCTGTCATGCGCAATTGCACCCCATACCATGATGCCTGCTTGACAGGCGGTGTAGCGATTCCGAACGAAACAGAGATAGAAACGGCATTCATTACTGAAGTGATCCATTCGTAACCCCAGTTTGCATGACTTCGCCACCAAGCCAGACGAGCTTTGCGATGGTTGGCCATCGATGGCAGTGGGCGTAACGATTGCCTACTGCGAAGGTTTGTCACATATAACCTTCGGTTTATAGTTCCGGTCGTTATGGCGGCAGACACAGCACGTCGAATATCGGCTGCAGTACCTTCTGGTGACGAACGAGCGTGTGGAACAATCCGCCGGTCCAGGCGTGGTGACGTTTGTCGGGTTGCAGTACTGTCGCTCCGACGCACGTACGAACCTTCCTGTAGCCTCTGGTACCAACAGCGTCCAACAGGTCGTGCATCCCGTTGCACATGCGCAGCGATAGGACGTGTAGACCAGCCCGCTTCACACAGGCCTACAATTTTTCCTCTCTGAAACGTATCCAAATGGCGATAAACCTGCCGACGGCGTGTACCCAGCAGCATTTTCGGCCTTCTCTGAGCAGTTTTCCAGTACAGACAGCAAATCTGAAACGTCCGTGACACTTCCACCGGCAACCACACATTACCATCCATGTTGCTGCTGACACCTTTATCTCACGAACGTGTGATGTCATCTGCTCCGATTCAATATAATTTGCGTATCTTGAGTGGGTGCACCTGCCCTGCGATTTGCATGTTTGTAGTACATCTCCTCCTGGGTGGGGCAATTTCTATGTCGAGCAATGTATTTTCAGCAATATCTGCGTTTCTGAAAGCTCGATTAAGAAAACTATTTCGCATTATCAGATACCACTCACCTCGACAACTTTTTTGATAATGCATTGTGCTGAATACAATGCACAATTTTTCCGCCATAAGGCGCAGATGTATATCTCATTTTTGTCGATATCTCCGCATCTAACCGTCCGATTAAAAAAATTATCTGTTAGACAGCGTACCGGGTGCGAAATGTTGTGCATATAATTTCAAATTTTTTTAGCGCGCATGTACCACTAAGGGGACACAAGGTTACGTTTCCGTTTGCAGCATATAAGCAGAAATATCTGCTTGTCTATAAACCCAATTGAAAAACCCCTTTTCCAGTCAGTTTTTTTTCAGTCTAACTTTCAGAACAGTTTGTGTACACTAAGCTGCCAAAAATAGTGCAAAGTTTTCCTGCTAGGGGCACAAATGTGCTACCGGTTTTTGTTAATACCTCCGCTTTTAAAAGCCCGATTTAAAAACTTCGAACGTTGTATACGTTCAAACCCCTATTTAACGGGCTGCGATTTAACGAGTTCCGCGATTTTAGGTACATTTCTTATGATACGGGTGGAATCACATTGAAATTAATGCTTGGTGTTTCCCAATTTAACAAACACATTTCCTCAATTTAGCCAATATATATATATTTTTAAACCACCAAACTATGTTAACGAGCGTCTTCACTTTAAAAGTCAGCTAGAAAGAGAGCCTCACGTAACGGGAAAATTTTGCGCATGCAGTTAACCAGCGTCTCAAAGAACACCATCTGCGACACAGCTTGACGGAATTATAAATCAGCTCGTTTTTTCTGCAACTATCAAGCTTAAGCTTTTAATAGGGGGAACCAAATGACCAACAAGTTCCAAATGAGCGGCAACGTTTTCTTCAAATTAAACAAACCTCGTTATGTAGCTTAGAATACTGAAACCATTATTTAAAAAGCTAAATTCTGGGAAAAAAATCAGCTATCGTATTTTTCTCGCAATTTTAAAGTACTTTTAAGTTTTGATGCTATTGCTACATGTTGAAATCTAATATCTACGAATTATGTATTTAATATGCAAAGTAAATGTGTACGTATTATAACATTTTGATAATGAATTTCGTAAGTAAAAGTATTATAAATAATTTAAATTTCACTGGATGAAAAAGAACTTAACTGCTTACGTATTTCGTTATGAACACTAGCTTGATTTGAATATTGTATTTTTTTTTATTTTTTTTGATTGGAGGTTTAGCGACCACCGTGAGCAACTCAATGGGCTATTAGCAGTCGCCCGTCCCTAATTTAGGGTCACTGGTTCCAGGGAAGGGAGAGAGCCAGTGCCGTAAGACAAACACAACATCCATGCCTGACCGGGATTCGAACCCAGACCCCATACGGACGAATGATCAGAGGCCAGCGCCTTAGACCACTGCGCCACCGGGGCGGCAATATTGTATTTGAAAGACTTCCTCGACTTAGCTAATTCCGCGATTTTGCGTACAAGCTGTTGGTCTCTTGAAGTTCGTTAAATCGAGGCTTCACTGTATTTACTTTGTGGAAGACTTTGCCTGTACTCGTAGGATTTTGTAGTTCACAGTTCTAGCGCTAGGTGATGTTAGTATGTACTTCTGTTTGATGCTGCATCGCTTCTAAAAACCCTTTTGAAAAATTTATTTTCTTTTTTTTTACTGTATGCTGTTCGTTACAGTGAAAATGGGGAGTATTATCTTTTTTAAATAGTGCTCAGTTTACCCGCTAGGGGGCAGAAATGTCAAAACATTTTTCTCGCTATCTCGTCTTCCAAGAGACATCCTTGAAAAGAAAAAGAAAGTTTCCCGGTGGCGCAGTGGTCTAAGCGACGGCTCCTGATCATTCGTCCGAAACGGGTGCGGGTTCGAATCCCGGTGAGATTCGAACCCGGACCCAAGTTAAAAGTTAATTTTTAAAAGTTGAAAGTTAATGTGAAAGTTAATTCAAATTCAGAAACCCTCCCCGAAAAAATTTTCTAGCTAATGTATTTCCATGCACACAAGATCTCTTGTGATTAACTGAAGTCACAATGCTTTACTTTGGCTTCATAGCTAACTATCGATTCTGCTATGCGAATTTCACCAATTTTTCTATACCCGAAATTAATTTTACGCCCTCAAAATATGATGTTACTTGCTCTGTTTCGTAGCTTTAACTACAGCAGTTTCTTTCCCTGAATTTTCGATATGCCCTCTGATTCTCTGTCTTAAATTTGAATTTAAAATGAAAAAACTTTTAAATCATTATGGTAAGCTTTTGAAAGTAGAAAAGTATTGAGTTGAAAAGAAAGTAATGTCTGCAAATGTAAAGCAACAGAAAAATGCAAATTACCGTATATACAAGTACAAATCAGTCCAAAATGTAGTCGCCGTTGTTTGCCATGAGCTGCTCTCATCGTCTGGGCAGCTATTGGATACCGTCCCTGTACAATTGTAGCTGCTTGGACGAAAAAAAAGTGAGTGCGTATTCGACACCGTCCCGGTTGGTGGAAATGGCATGAGAGATGAGATACGGAGACGGAACAGCCGTTCTTATGCAGACAAGAATTGCTGTTCCGTGGACATGGTGAAACTCTGTCTTCGGTAAATCGGGAATACATTGCACTCATAAGTTAATCATTACCTATTTTTTTTTCTATTTTTTTTTTGTCCCGTAGTGAATGCCGAGTAACCAGTATAATGAATAAACTTCTTCTTCCAGCTAAGCTAATTATAATGAATAAAGCTTTCAACTAAGCTAAGTATAATGCTTCTGCTACTGAATTATATGCTTGTACTAAGCTTCAAATAGTGAATTCAAATGGTTGTTGTTACTAGTTAATTAAGATCATGAATAAAGTCTCCTGCTAGTAGTGTAGTAATAGTATTGAACAAACTTATAACTGGTAGTAATGTTGTAGCAGTAATTAGAATGAATAAAGTCTTAACGCTGGTTGTTAATAGTAATAAACTAATGACATAAACCTAACAGCCAGACAGAGATCTGACAAAAACTATGAATTGAGAAAGACGTACTTACGAAAAGCTCTTTTATTATGTAACTCTTGATCATCCAACGCACACACACAACTCGTTTCAATAATGAAGAATCAAACTAATCACATAGAACGAAGCTCTCAATACAACAACAAACTCTCTCCTTCACATAAACCAACGCTCTCCGTACAACAACAAACGCTCTCCGTACAACAACAACGCTCTCCGTACAACAACAAACGCTCTCCCTTCAACAACAAACGCTCTCCGTACAACAACAAACGCTCTCCCTAGATATCGTTGAACGCGCCTATTTATACTGGCTACCACCACGTCATGACTTACACTCATTGCCAGATCTCATTCAGCGGGTGAAATAACATCTCGTTCAGTAAGAAGATAATTTACATAGAAAAATAAAATAACCAGAGATAGTAAAATCAAAAGGAAAGTGAATCTAGAGTATACGTTACACCAGAGACTCCGGCTTCTAGATAATTATATGAATTGGGTTCAGACTAACGTACATACAGCAGGCGTGAATCGTATGTTTGACTTACGATCTATTGTTCAGTTCCTTCCCTGGATTTGAAAGAGAGAAGAGTGACCCTTACAGCCTTAGGTGCTCACATTCATTTTAAACTTACAAGCAAACTAGAGCATGCCGCCCCGATGGCGCAGTGGTCTAAGCGATGGTTTATGATCATTCGCACGGAAGGGGTCCGGGTTCGAATCCCGTGAGGCATGGATGTTGTGTTTGTCTTACGGCACTGGCTCTCTCCCTTCCCTGGAACCAGTGGCCTTAAATTAGGGACGGGCGACTGCTTATAGCCCATTGAGTTGCTCACGGTGGTCGTTAAACCTCCAATAAAAAACAAACAAAAAAACTAGAGCATAATTTATTAGGAGAATATGCTTGTAGTTTTTTTATTTCTTTGGAGGTATAACAACCCCTGCGAGCACCTCACTGGAATACAAGCGATCGCCCGTCCCTGCGTCCACTGGCTTCAGAGAATAGAGAGGGCCATCGCCGCAAGCAGTGGCGCAACCAGAAATTTCTTAAGGAGGTGGGTCCATGGATTTGGTTCATTGGTAAAAGTCCCATATATACATATATATCGCTTTAAATTCGTGCTCAATCCACCCTCAAAGTAGGGAAGGTACGAACACAAGCCCTCCTCCCTCCTCCCCTTAGCTACGTCTCTGGCCTCAAGACAAACCCAGCATCAATGACTCCTTTTCCAGCTGCGCCGCTGGCCGAGTGGTACGAAGCGCTGGTACCACTCACCCAGCGATTCGTACCACTGCGGGTCATAAGGAAAAAGAGAGAGAGAGAGAGCCAGCTATTCGTCTCTGCGCTGGTACCACTCTTGTATGATTCGCTCAACATGGGATTCAGTTTCTATTTTTTTTTCTTTTGGTTGGGAGTTGAACTTCAATCAAAAGAAAAAAATTGAAACTGAATCCTATGTTAGGGTTGAACTCCCAATCAAAAGAAAAGAAATTGAAACTGAATCCCATGTTGAGCGAATCATACAAGAGTGGTACCAGCGCAGAGACGAATCACTGGCTCTCACTCTTCCCTTATCACCCGTAGTGGTACGAATCGCTGGCCAAGTGGTACCACTCGGCCAGCAGCGCAGCTGGAAAAGGAAAAGGTATGGATGCTGGGTTTGTCTTGAGGCCAGAGACGTGGCCAGGGGGGAGAGGATTGTGTTCGGACCTTCCCTACCTTGAGGGTGGATTGAGCAGGAATTTAAAGCGATATATATGTATATATGAGGCTTTTACCAATGAACCAAATCCATGGACTCTTAAAAAATTTCTGGTTGTGCCACTGCTTGCGGCGATGGCCCTCTCAATTCTGAACGACCACCGTGAGAGACTCAGTGGGCTATAAGCAGACGCGGATTACTAATTCAGGGACACTGGCTCCAGGGAAGAGAACCAGTGCAGTAAGACAAACACAACATTCATGTTTCACCGGGATGCGAATCCGGACCCATCTCAGACCAATGATCAGAAGCCATCACTTAGAACTCTGCGCCACCGGGGCTGCCGGTTTCAAATCCTGGGTGAGGCATGGATGGCGTGACGCCCCGGTGGAGCAGTGGTCTAAGCGATGGCTTGTAATCACTCGCCCGAAAAGGAACCGGGTTCGAATTCCGGTGAGGCATGGATGTTGTATTTGTCTTACGGCAGTGACTCCCCTCCCCTGGAACCAGTGGCCCTAAAGTAGGGACGGGCGACTGCTTATGGCCCATTTAATTGCTCACGGTGGACGTTAAACCTCCAATAAAAAATGAATGGCGTGCTTGTTTTACCGCACTGGCTTCCTCTTTTCCTTGGAACTGGAGCGATGAAATAGGGAGCGACTACTATATATGTAGGGTGATTTAGCTAAGCGCGTACAAATTTCTGGGAGGGGTAGGTTGCACAAAGACAAATCGGAATCACACAGGAATGCAGAGTCGGAAACGTCATTTCATGCGGTAGATGGCGTTGTTCTGCCGCGAGACTGCTCAAACGTTCTTTCAGGATACCGCCATTTGTAAACCGCCCGTAGAGGTAGTAGGGTGGCTGAGTTCACGAACGCGGAAATGGCTGATATGCACCTCGCAAACGGAGCAGCGAACTGCAACGGATGAACCGCCGTGTGACTGTACCAGGAACGGTACCCGATAAGACGAGTGCTAAACCTCCAAGTGTTTGTACGGCTGCATCAGAGGTTATGCGACTTGCCAGAGCTAATGAACGAACAACAGGTCCCTCAGTCGCTGTGCCGTGCGATATGGTCCCAGCACGATGGCGTCCCAGCCCATTTCAGCAATGACGTTCGTCATCAATCACTTAAACATGGCATTTGGACATCAGGGGATCGGGCGTGGTGGTACCGTTCATTGAACTGCAAGATCGCCGGACTTATAGGACCTTGAAGCACGTATCTCTGTAGCTGCTTCGGAAGTCCGAGACACGCCAGGAATTTTCCAAAATGTACGTGATCCCGTGCGCCGACGATGTCAAGCGTGTGTTACAACTCATGTCTCTACTCTGTGGTCGCAACTTTGAACACCTTCTGTAACCTCAATACATTTCGCAAATGTCTTGTGAGTAATAAAAGAGCATTTTGTTCTCTTACGTGCTGCTCTTTCATTTCTCGTCCTCTCTGTATACTAGAGACACGAAGATGGCGTTTCCGATCCGATTTGTCTTTATGCAACCTATCCCTCCTAGAAGTTTGTACACGCTTAGCTGAATCCTTCTATATATATATATATATATATATATATATATATATATATATATATATATATATAGTAAACCTTCATTAATCTGGACCCTGCCTAGCGCCTAAATCGGACAGCAATCGGCCACGTTGTGAGGCGGTTGCCCGAATTAGGCAAATTGTTATCATATTGCATAAATAAATAAAAAGTATCATATTCCCGTTATTTTTAAAACCTTCCAACCCTAAGGGGGGAATGTCATGGTTTGGTTGCTCAAAAATATGGTCTATAGAAACAATGGAATTTACAATGACCCAAACATTTTATAAAAATATCATGATAATTTGATATTATCATTTAGAACAGCCATTCTAAGCTTTGTCTGGGTCACATTAACTTTAAGAAGTATCAAGTGTACACAGTTTTATGAATTCTATGATATTGTTGGAACAGAATTTCGGGAATGGCGATATTTTTCATGGAAAACAATGCAGAAAATATGTACCACTCCTATATTCTGTTGCACCTACTACGAGTGGTTCAAGGATACTCTCTTGCTTGGACAATATACAGAATTCGGTTTGGCAACATTTAGTATCCGACTGTAAAATTTGTTTATCGGAGTGTTTTGAATGTGATGGTGCTGCTAAAGTTTCCTGAAAAGTTTGATGTTTTACATGATAATCTAGAATAACTGTGTAGCATAATATTTAAAATTTTGCGTATCTCTGATGAAACATTTTAGGTATCGTCTGTGTACAAAAAGTTAGTAGGGTCCCAAAATTGTAAGTTGGTGATTTTACTTTAAATAGCCAGAAAAATCCGTTCTAAATATAAATCTCCGATGTTTCTTTTTGTTTTTTCTAGCCTAATTTCAATTTCAGTAGCTCTTGTAAACAACGTAAGTGATTTAAATGTTCACGTGTTTTTAAAATTGCATTCTCATCGTCCTGCAACTGAAATTAATTTGTTGGCTGTCCCCCAACACATTATTCTGTTCGTTTTAATAGGGGTAGAGCAGTAGGGAATCAATATGAAATTTTGCATGGGTTGGTATTAGTTTTTAACTGTACAGCCTTTGCATCTGTGCAGTTTTATGTCCATTAACTGACTGATTTAAACGATTTTTAATTTTGCCTATGTGTGCAGGCATCACTGATGCAACCAAAATAATAAAAAAATCAATGGTAGGCTGGCATGGGACAAAAAAAACATGTCAAATTATTTTAGGGCAGCATAAACAAGAAATAAAGTTAATAAACCTTATTGATAGTATTAGTTTTCAAATGAGGGCATTTACAAGAAAATTGAATTCATCATGGACTGAAATAGTGAAAGCAGTTCTTGTGGATAGTAGTGGGAGATTGTGCAAGTCCTAAGGAATACAGATATTTTTTATTATGTGAATAAATGAACAGAGTAGGAAATGGGTGGTGTTCCTCAGAAGAGCAATAATGGAATAGCCATACATGGAAAAATCGGTGTAATTCTGTGGAACATTTGTTGAATTGAGGTTTTGTTGTTGTGAATGTATGCCTTGAACCCTCCTAGCAGAAAGTTGCTGATCAATGTGCAAGGAATATCATTGCCGGAAAATAATTTATGGGGGTGGTCACTGAGCAAGACAACTGCTGTGTGTGAAAAATAAAAATTTGCATTGGTAAAAAAAGTGGAGAGAAGAGAAATGGACCACCTTATATTTTGTCCGCTAAATAAAGAAAAGCTTAGTTTAGGTACTGCACTCTAAAAAATTTTGAATTGCTATTCGTATTAAAACAATAGAAATGACAATTCAAATTTTTTTAGCAGAAAGTACATGCATTAATCAATAACTTTCTGCCAGCACAAAATGTTATTTTTAACTGGGCCCTAGCCAAAGAAAGCTCTTGTTCACTGATCAGTTTTAAAAACATTGTATTTTAAGAACTGAAGTTGTGGTGCCTCCCCGGTCTTTCCTTCTGTTTGTCAGTCAGCACGGCCATATAGTGTGGCTGCTCTTGCAGTTTATGGCTCAACTCCCCCCCCGGGTCTTCTCTAGCATTCCGCAAAGGCTTGCAGTGTTCTGAACTTCTCTCTTCTCTGAGCATATACTCCAATCTCTTTCTCCTATTGGATCTGTGAGAAGTGTGAAGTTTTACCCACAATTCCTACAGAATGCAGAAGTTGACTGAAACAGAAGGAAATCTTATCTGATAATTACCACAGCCTCAAGAAATTTGTGCGATCAATCAGTTAAATTCTTTTTGTGCACTTCTATTTTTTGTTCTTTGTAGTGAAATTTCCACAATCTTTTAATTTCTTGAATTACAACTGCAATTAATTCTTTTTTTTTTTTTCTGACTGGAGGTGTAATGACCACCGTGAGTAACTCGGTGGGCTATAAGCAGTCGCCCGTCCCTAATTTACATACATGAGATTCTTCCGCAGATTTGCGGAATTCTGCTTTTTTTGTCATTTGGGTTATTCTCGAGATCGATTCAAAGATAAATGTTTGGGAGATTTGAGGGGCTATGGTGGAATCCTTTTCCGTCTGGGAATGATAATTTGTGTTTCAAGGCTTTGGAAAACTACAACTGTGTGAAGGTTTTTTCCGTAATCGGAGGTGTAAAGACCACCGAGAGCAACTCAGTGGGCTATAGCAGTCGCCCGTCCCTAATTTACATACGAGATTATTCTGCTGATTCACGGAATTCTGCTTTTTTCATCATCATTTGGGCCATTCTCAAGATCGATTCGAAGAGAAATTTTTGGGAGATTCGAGGGGCTAGGGTGGAATCCTTTTCCGTCTGGGGACGATATTTTGTGTTTCAAGGCTTTGGAAAACAACGGCGTGAAGGTTTTATCCGTAATCCTAATTTGTTTCTAGCAATGTTGCATCTGACCAGTAATGTTGTTAAATATCAATTTATTGCATACATGTTTGTATTTAAGCATGAAACATGAGGTAACAATTTCCAAAAATGAAAGTTGAGATGGCACAAAGATTTCCCCGTAAACTTCAGGAATGTGATTCTTCCATGGAATCGAGAAATTCCGCGTTTTTCTTATTATTTGGGTAATCTCGAGATCAATGCACAACTGAACATAATTTTTTTGAGATTTTGTTGTATTTGGAGGTCGTTTTCTGTTTGAGGGCAGAATTTGTCTTTCGAAACTTTCACTAACAGAAATTAGACCAAGTAAAGAGTTTGCCCGTAAACTCTTCTCTCTCTCTCTCTCTCTCTCTCTCTCTCTCTCTCTCTCTCTCTCTCTCTCTCTCTCTTCTACCTAGTATTGTTGTTCAATGTCCTTTTTTTTTATTTCATAGTCTGTCTCATATATGGCCATAGCACATTCCAATTTTTCACCCATTTAAAAAGTTAAGCTTTTTTTTTTTTATTAGTCGGTCTCTTGTATGAATTTAGGGCCACTGGTTCCAGGGAGGGGAGAGAGAGCCAGTTCCATACTTAAGACAAACACAACATCCATGCCTCACTGGGATTCGAACTCTGACCCCTGTCGGGCAAATGATCAGAAGCCATTTCTTAGACCACTGCACCACCGGGACATTTTCTTCAAGAACTTTAGAGGGAAAAATTGAAGTAAAAATCTTTAAGATCCTAAGTAAAAGTAAATTCCTTAGGATTCTTGATTCTTGGAGAGGGCCTAAAAATGAAGCTTGATACATGTGCAATTATTTATACTTTTTTGCATTTCATAAACTCTTTATCGTGTAATACGTAGAGTAATTTAGTTAACTCGTGTATAATTAATTCTTATTTAAGCTCTTCAGAAGTGTATTAAAAATCATAAACAATAAAGATTAAAAGGCTGATTGTACATGAACAAAGTCACCACAAAAATATTTTCCATTAAAAAAACAGATATAAATAAAACCCGGTTTTTCCAAAAAAATTGAGTAATGTTTTTAAATGATCCACGGCTAAATATGTTTTAAATCAACAACAGAATTACAAAATACACCAAAAAAAAATTTGTTTGGTAAACTGGCAACAGTGTGAGGAACTTGGAAACTATGAGGAACCTGTCAAGGACATTTAAATTTTTCAGTAGTAAACAGAACTTTTGTTAACCCTTCTATACATTGAGAACAGGCCTTGACCAAAATCAAAAGGCCAGAAACGTCTGTGAAAACCCAAAAGAACCTAGAGGGAAGGAAGATTAAACAAAATTTCTTCAACTGGAACTAAAACCAAATGAATGTTTTCTCGGTCGTCGGAGATTAATAAATCTGTATGTTTTGCAAAATATTAGGCTTAACATGTTGCGGAACATATGATTATAAATTTAACCATTACACTGTTAATGTAATTACTGATGCTAAAAAGGTGAAGAAAATGATTAACAGTTCATATAAATTTGTGTATAATTATGGAAAACATCTGGAGTTGCTTTTAATTTTCCTTTTTTTTTTTTTTACTACAGATGGTGAGCCTAAGCCTGTTGAATCCCAATTCCAAGGTCTTTGCTGGAAAGGGGGGAGGGGTGGGGGGTAAGGCGTAGCACACACGTTTTCAGTAGCACCAGCCACCACTGGTACTGCAGCAATTTTTTTATTGAACCTACAATTTTTTTTATTGGATTCAGGGTAGTACGCTGCTGTACTTTTGTTGAAGATAATTAGTTTTATTGGTGGCAAATCAATTGCTATAAGAGTGAATAATTAACTGCAAAAACATGAAACTGAAATTATAATCCTTCCTGGGAGAAACTAGCCTCTGTGTAAAATTATTAAGTTAAAAAGATATTGTTTTTGGAAACCAATGTTTAAGTGATGCATTTTTGTCATTAATCACAAGTACACAAAATTATGGGCAGTGTATGTTTTATAACCTAGCTACCTCATGACTTTTTTATAATTTCCATTTGTTATCAGCTTAATAACAAAGTATTTCTGAAGGAATTTAAAATGCAGTCGTAACTCAGTTTTCACGTATGATGAATAATTTATAAATCTTGTAAGAAGAAGCCGAATATAATTTTGTTTCCCAGAGAAACATGCTGGCTTACCAGCATATTTAGAATATAAGTTTAGTGAGTGTGAGTTGAACCAGAAGGGATTTCAAGCATGAGGTACATATCAATAGTGCAAGAAATGAAGAAAATAAATACAGAGACAAATGGCATAAATGAATAAACATTACATTTCCAAAAATGTTTTGCATATATTTTTCTATGACTCACTTTCAGAATTAGAAGAATGTCACACACACAAGCATATTTCAAACAAGTTTTGATGTAACTATGGGTGAAAGTTAAGAAGCAATACATGTATATTTGCATATATAAGTGCAGCATATTAAAGTGCCTCTCCATTATAAAAATAAATAAATGGCGTACCCCTCATTAATGTGTTCCTTACCATAACATACTGTATACAAACGTGAAAAATTCCAAACTTCTAAAAAAATGTTTATGGTTCATAACGCCGTTGAATTGTAACAAATAATTCCTTATGACTGAATATCACATCCTCCAGAGTGAAGGTCAGCCAATTTCAGCCACATTAAACAGTGACTGACAGCAGCATGCTAAAGGACAAAATGTGCTTTCCTTGGTACACTTTTCAAAGCTCTAAAAGCAAAGTTGGATCTTTCAACTTTCCATCTGCGGAATACCAACATTTATGGAGTGAACTCTTTAACATTTTATACGTGACAGAGGAAACATCGTGTGAAAAAAAAAAAAAATTAAAAAATCGATTTCACGAGAAATTATTGCTCTATTTTCTGTTAGGAAATGTTTCCTCCATTTTCAAGTTGAAACTAAGTTTAATATAATTAAATGACATTTAGCAACAACACAGGACAAAGAGAGCATCACACACACACACACAAATGCAATTTTAGGAGGAATCTTTAATCTTTCTAATCTCTGTCGTCGAAGCATTGTGCACCGTTTTTCAATCGTGCATACACAGATGAGTCATTCCATTATGATCACCCCCAGCCTAGAAAAATGAACATGCCTGGAGACGTTTGGAGTCGGAATGGGAAAAACTGGCGATTTATCTGAATTTGTTAAAGGACAAATTGTGATGGCATGGTGTCTCCGAAATGGGGTGACTTGTGGGTTGTTCACGTGTTGCTGTAGTGAGTAGGTATCAAAAGTACTGTACAGATGGCCAAACGATGAACCGTCGTCCGTAACTCATTGATGCCAGAGGGGAGCGGAGACTGTCGTGCATTGTTCACAGCGACCACAGTGCAACAAATCACCCACAGCTACAACAGTGGTGATCAGGGCAATGTGTCACAGCGCACAGTTCATCGTAGCCTTCTGCGCATGGACCAGCGCAGCCGAAGACCCAGCCGGGTCCCCATGCTCACTGCTAGTCATCTCCAACAGCGCATGAAATGGGTCCCAGATAATTGAGATTGGACCAAGGATGATTGAAAGGAAGTGGCCTGGTCTGACAAATAAAGATCCGTGGTGCATCATGTAAATGGTCGAACACTGATACGCAGATTACCAACGGAGGCTATGGCACCTGGACGCACTATTGGGCGGAAACAGGCCGGTGGCGGGGGTGTTGTGCTATGGGCAATGTTTTCTTGGGACACTTTAGGTCCCATTATCCCAATAGCACAATCCCTGACAGCTGTCAGGTATGTGAACAGGCAACTGTGTTACCTGCTGGTGATGGCCATTACCAACAGGATATTGCGCCATGTCACACTGCCACAATTGTCAAGGAGTGGTTCGAGAAATATACTGGTGACTTTCTGTTAATGCCCTGGCCTCCAAATTCACCTGACATGAACCTGATCGAACATTTTTGGTTTGACTTGGAAAAGTGGGTTTGTGCTAAATCACCACCACCCCGAAATGTACAGGAACATGAGGACCTGCTGTTGACATTAAGGTACCAGATACCCCAGAATACCTATCACCAGCTCATCGAATCAATGCCTTACCGAGTGGCCGCTGTTTTACAGGCTAAAGGGGGTCCTACAGCTTATGGTAGGTTGTCATAATGTAAAGGCTCATTAGTGTATTGGGTTATACTTCCATCCCTGCTGAGCTGTGACGTGCTACCATCTGTCGGCTTATGTGAAAGATATCACATGAGCTGTGTATTGATCACTTTACATTGCTATTTTGACTAGCCCTTTAAAGGACCTCCAGGGATTTATTGTACCTATTCCAAAATATGCATTCTGAAGGGAAAGTTTTGTTTTCTCATTAATTGGAACCTGTCTATCTAGCAGAATAAATGAAGTACATTGATTATGTGCCAGGGAAGAACTGTTTCTACCTCTTAAAATAGTGTTCTGAGGAAAGATGACATTTTTGTAGGAAAAAGTACAGGGTGTTTCAAAATTATGTTTACAACTTTGACCCTCAATGAAACCTAAACAAAATAAGATAGCAAGGTTCTGTTTTTTTGGTACATGTAACAGCAATGCATACAAGTTTTATTGGTACACAAAAGGTTTTTGTTTTCCTTCAGATACTACCCTGAACTTGTGATGGCTACTCCACACGAAAAGGCCCATTATGTGGCATGGTTCATGGAGACGAAGTCAGCTACGCAATTCCAAAGGAATATCCGTACCAAATACCGACATAATCCATCATCCAGACCGTCAATACACGAGTGGCGGAAGGAGTTATGCAGACTGGTAGTGTACTTCATAAAACATGTGCTGGCTGTCGAAGCACAAGTAAAGAGGACAGAATGTGTTCGATAGTTTCCTACGAGGCCCAGAGAAGTCCATTCATATGGCCTCGAGGCAGTTGGGGTTACCTCCTACAATGATACAGAGGGCGCTGCACTAGCACTTGACTGCCTACAAAGTGCATTCGACACAGGCACTGCACTTGAGAATAAACCATAACATTTCAATTTTTCTGTTGATATGCTCCACAGGATTGATAATGAGGAAGGCTTCTTGAAATGTGTTTTATTCAGCAATAAGGCAACGTTTCATGACTATGGTGTTACCAGTAGGCATAACTGAATTTGGGGGTCTGAAAATCCACATGCCGTCTATGAGATTGAATGTGACAGCCCTAAGGTTAACACCTGGTATATTCTCCTGCACAATCACATCATAGGCCCATTCTTTTTTGCTGAAAATACAGTTGCATTCAATGTTTGTTTGGACATACTGAGTGAGTTCGTTACCCCCAGTTGGAGGGCCTGCAATCGGCTACCTTCTTCCGGCAGGACGGTGCACCCCCGCACTGAGCATTTCATGTTCTTGAGTTTCATGATGAAACCTTTCCAGAGCAATGGATTGGACGGAATGGTCCCAGTTCCTTGGCCTCCATGTTCAATGGGTCCTACTACCCCCCCCCTAGACTTTTTTCTGTTTTTTTTTTTGATTGGAGGTTTGACCACCGTGAGCAACTCAATGGGCTATAAGCAGTCGCCCGTCCCTAATTTAGGGTCACTGGTTCCAGGGAAGGGAGAGAGCCAGTGCCGTAAGACAAACACAACATCCATGCCTCAGCGGGATTCGAACCCGGACCCCTTACGGACGAATGATCAGAGGCCATCGCTTAGACCACTGCGCCACCGGGCCGGCACTTTTTTCTGTAGGGATATGGAAAGGATATTTTGTATCACAGAAATGTTCCGGATTTGGATTAGCTGAAGCACAAGAGTACAGCTGCCATCACAACTTCTGAGGACATGCTCAGGAGAACATGGCAGAGGTTGAATACTGTCTTGGTGTTATTCATGCAACCAATGGTGCACATGTGGAGCTCTACTGGCATTCCAACAAACTTTGCAACATGCTGTTCAATATGCAATTGACCGATTTTTGTTCTCTTATTCTGTTTCTGTTTTATTGAGGGTCAAAGTTATAAAGATAATTTTGGAACACCTTGTATTCCAGAATGTGGTCTGCCAAATGAATTTTTTATTCTCCTGTGTTAGCTTACATTTGAGTGGATGCCCTAGCTGTCCACATCATGATGATATCAATAGTGATATCAGGATTATGGAACCATGTCCCAAGTGAATGAACACATCTGAAAAATGCTTGAAGCGTGCTTCTTCTGACACCTTAATTTTTCAAAACTATAAGGCAAATCTACTTGGAGAGTCATTTGGTGACCCTTAGAACATCTTGATGTTACAAGCAATCCGTACCATTCTCTTAAGCAAATTACAAGCTCCTGCAAGAAAACACATGCACTACAAGCACATCAGAGTTAGCACACAATAGTAAGTGCTAATATCTACCTGCCGATCTGCAATCACCATATCGTGTAGAGCAGGCCAGGGTTGGAAAGAATAGCGCAAACTTGTATGTAATTAAATGATATTTAGCATCAATGCAAGACAGGCTAGTATGGCATGAAAAATCAGGATTGTGGAGAAATCTTTGCTCCCTTTATTGTGGATCTACATAAGCTGGAGAATTGAACTTGGGATTGTTCTAAGCACCCCTTCCCCCTCCCCTTCCTAAAAAATCAAGGGCTAGCTTTCTGACTGTCAGCTCATCAAGTAGCTTCATTTGTATCTTTGCTTTGTTTACATGGCATGTGCAAACACCCACCATCACTTGGCAACAAAACTAGTGCTACCACTGTAGAGAAACAAGGAAACAAAAAAATCTTTTCAGCAGTTATGACATTCTTCTGTGTTTTCTCAGGATACATCTCTTCTCGCAAATGCTTTTTAATAGGTGCTCCTCCTGCATTATGTAGACTACTGTTTAGCAACTCAGTAGCAGCATTTAAAGCATGCATTCACTGCTTTGTTATTATTATTATTATTATTATTTGCTGAACTGTATACAATACACTAGTTCCTTCTTTAATGCTATATACTAGTTTTTCTCAACATGTAAACTTTAATTCAACATTTGGCACAAACATTGCCACTTTCTTTAAAATAGAATTGCTGACTATGCTTAACATCCACAATAAATATGTCTCAAAAGGTTTTCCCTCTAATGTGCAAATGCCTCTCTTCATTAAAAGGATTAATGAAATGGAAAATCTTTTCATTCAGTTTCTTAGCAGTAGAAAACACAGTGCACCATAAAATGAAATTTACTTGAAATACTAACTCTAAAAGCCAAGTGAACATTAGAATATAATCTTGAAATAACTGCACAAAGTATGGTAGATTCCAATTAATTGGGATATGTCAAGGCTAGAGCACTCTGGTCCAATTAAGTGGCTGTCAATTACGTAAAGCTTTATCCCAAAGAGCTTGTTTGGGATCTTCGAGGATTGTCCCAAATAAACGGCTGCCCTGATTAACTGATGGCCCAATTATCTAGAATATACTCTAGTTCTAACTCTTCAAATAGGTTAAACCTTATGGCTGGTTTCATTTGCGTATGAAAGGTGTACATTTTTTAAACTTCAAAAAAAAAAAAAAAATTGCTAATAAAAAATATTTGAAAATTGGAAAAAAATTCGACTTGATATTTTAGAAAGGTAGCAAGCTCACCTTTAAAATGAACAGTTAGTTTAAGACAAATAGAAGCAATTTTATTAATAAAATAATGAACATCCTTTTTCTTTTTAAAAATATGACTTTGAATAAAAATTCAAAGAAAAATCCCCCCCCTCATTTTAATTCTAAAGTCTGTCTTCTCTCTACACACAGTGGAACCTGCTTGTAAGGAGAAGCTCGGGACCAGTGTAAATCCTTGCTAAACCCATTATGGCAAGCGATGGCCTCTGATCATTCATCCGAAAGGGGCAACAAGGACAACATCCATGCCTGACTGGGATTCGAACGATCATTCGTTCGAATCCCGGTCAGGCATGGATGTTGTGTTTGTCTTACGGCACTGTCTCTCTCCCTTCCCTGGAACCAGTGACCCTAAAAAAAAAAAAAAAAAACTTTATGGGATGAAAAATCCCACACTGTAAAAATATGCATACTTGATTATATGCATATACATATTACGCTGAAGTGCCAAAAGTCATGGGATAGCAGTATGTAAATTTTTAAGTGGTGCTGCCGTCGTATAAAGGCTTCAATGCATGCCACGATTTTTATCATTTGCGAGGTGTAATCTCTTGAGTCATGTTAAACAACCGCCAGTAGGATTATGGCAAGCTGAAATGAATAATCGGAGTTTGAACGAGGCATGGTAATGGGAGCCAGATAGATGGGACATTCAATTTCCGAAGCTGTGCGAACATTCAACATTCCTCGATCCAGTCTCGCGTGTATCGAGAATACCTCATGGAAAGCATTACCACCCACCGTGGACAGTGAAGTGGCTGACACGGGTTCTGAATTATCACAACCAGCGACATCTGACAAGGATTGTCCATGATAACAGACAAGCGACACTCAAATAACATCCACATTCAATGCAGGAGGTATCGGAGACATATCCATCAGGTTATTGCAGCGTAAGTCAGCGTCCACGGGGTATAAGAGCAGAAGACCCACAAGAGTGCCTTTGTTAACACCACGACATCAGACACAGCGCCTCACCTGGGCTCGTGAACAAAATGATTGGACCCTGGAAAACTGGCAACACATGCCGTGGTCGGATGAGTGACACTACCAGTTGTTTCAAGCTGATGGTAGGGTTCAGGTGTGGCTCAGACCCCATGAGACCATGCAAGCTGGTGGTGGTTCCATACCTGTGTGGGGTGTCTTTATATGGCACAGTTTGGGTCATCTGGTCCTTTTAAGCACGTCATTAAGCAGTGTTCGCTTTGTTGTTCTGCTGGGTAACCATTTTCAGCCCTTCATGGACTTCATGTACCCCCAAAATGATGGGGTTTTCCAGGCAGCCATGTGTTTGGGTTCAAGTTGCCAAAAATTGGTTTGAGGGAGTATTCCGGGCAGTTCCAACAGATGGTGTGGTCACCACGTTTGCCCGACATGAACCCAATGGAGCACTTACGGGACGTGGTGGAAAGGTCCATTTGTACCCAAGATCCTGCACCTACAGATACCAGGGAACTGTGGGCAACTATTCATACAGCATGGCTCAACATCTCTCTAGAAGTCTTCCGGCCACTTGTGGAATCCATACCATATTGAGTTGCTGCACTTTGCAGGGCTAGAGGAAGTCTTACACAATACTAGGTACATATCCCATGATTTTTATCACTTCAGTGTATATATATCCATGACAACTGGATGTGCTGTAAATGATTTAATTAATTGACTGAAGTAATAAAAAGTAAAGTAAGCTCATACATGAATACATGCACAGGAGCAGTGAATCTTGAAGCAGACATCTTGTGGAAACATTCAGAAATGAAGAATGTGATTTTGTTTTATATTTAGGTTCCTTAAATTTTTGCCGAGAGATGCATTAAATACCTCATCAACGTCATAGTCTGTTTGTTAAAAAAATTGACTTTTTCCACAATCAATGTCTGTTACATATGACAGCAGCCAAGTGATCTTTTGGATTTTTTCAGTCACCACATCCGTTTCTGATGACTTAACTGCCTCTGCAATATTGCCTGCAGAAAGAATGCCAGATGTGGTGACAGCATCATCAACATTAACAAAGTCTATTGCTGGAACATCATCAAAATGCATTTTACAAGGTGTGATCAAAAAGTAGCCTATCAAGTCTAACTGAAAGCGGTTGTTACAGGCTCGTACATTATTCTGCTCCTCAAGCCACATGCGGTGCAGAATTATGTACGAACCTGCAAAAACTATTTATTTTTGTGAATACAATATTTGAATCATTTTAATCTGTACAAATAACCTAGCCATTCACTAGATAGAGAGAATCAGAAAATCTAACAGCCACCCATACCAGGGGTAGGTGACAGTTATTCTGTGAAGCAGGGGCAGCTCTATGAATGTCAAGGCCTCTCAGTCTAACCGCTGTAGTTATGCATGCATTTGCAGCTAAAAGGATCTTACTTAGCTATGTCTGCAAAGTGTGAAAAGTTATTTATGTTGCACTGATTTTTTTGTAATGCATTTTCATAAGTTGTCACTGTAGGTGGGATGGACATGCATGAAGGTATGTGTTGCAGTCCTGTGTAAATACAAAACTGAAAAGCCGAAAATAATTGTATAAGCTTGTATGGTTGAAAAGTATTCTTTTGATATGCTGCTATTCATGTTTTATATATACAGTGTGCCCGAGAATTGTTTGACACATTACAAAATTATATAAAACAAAACATTAAACAGATAGAAAGAAACTGACTGTACTAACTTACAATGTAACTACACAAGTTAATAAATTTCGATGCGAGATTCCTTGGTTGCTCGTAGTTTGTCCAACCGATACTCGATTTCATGCCATGTATTGGCAAGCATCTGAGGAGTTATGGAATTAATAGCAGCTGTGATACGCTGCTTCAGGTCCTGCAAATCAGTACAAGGCGTCTGATAGACACGATCCTTCACATAACCCCACATGAAATAATCCAGTGGAGTTAGATCTGGAGAGCGAGGAAGCCACGGAATGGGACCACCACGCCCAATCCATCTGTTGGGGAAATGCTCAGTTAGGCACTTACAGACACACGTTGACCAATGCGGAGCAGCGCTGCCTTGTTGGAAAATGACGTCATATCTTTTGATCTGGGGTATAGGGAAATTTTCTAGCATATCCAAGTAAATGTTACCATTTATGGGTTTTTTGAAGAAGAAAAAAGGGCCAATAACTTCTCTTTTTGATAGGGTGCACCACACATTAACTTTTGAAGAATCATGTTCCAGTTCAATAGCAGCATGAGGCGTAACTTTTGAAGAATCATGTTCCAGTTCAATAGCAGCATGAGGCGGTTCACTGCCCCATATCCTACAGTTGCGACGATTCACAATACCTGTTGCATGAAATGTGGATTCATCACTAAAAATTACAGTACTGAAAAAGTTTTTGTTGTTTTCCACTCGATTCAGCATATCCACAGCGAAATCGTGTTGCAGAGTGTGATCATTTACATGCATTTTTTGCACTATTTGAATTTTATAAGCATGAAACTTTAATTTCTTGTGCAAGATATTGTGAACTGTCGATTTCGGAATGCACGGTTCTCTGCTTGCTTTACGAACAGATTTCTTGGGGCTTCATCGGAAACTTCCATAAACTTGGTCAACCGTCTCACTGCTGACGCTAGGCCTACCAGATCCTCCACGATGTTCCACATTGCCAGTTTCTTTAAACTGTTTCATCCACCACTTAATTGAATTTGTTGACGGAGGATTACAACCATACTCTAAATGGTACCGTCTTTTAACTTTAATGACAGACTTTAATTCCCAAGCCATAACACACGTACATCACCTTCTGCTGTACGGATGACATGACTACTGATTGTGCATTTTTCATACATTCCTCATCAGGCCGCACTTAGCGCCATCTATTGGATTCTGGGAATAACAATTCTGCAAAACAAAAATATAGAAACCGTGTTAGTAATACGTGACATAAAAAAACAGAAAAGCTCATAGGTTTTTTTGTACATAATTTTTTAATGTGTCCAATAATTCTCGGACACCCTGTATATATACATAAAAAAAAAAAAAAAAAAAAACATCAGAATTTGGAGTTTAAATCAACTGGTGAAATGTTCAAGATATGTACAATAATAAATTTCACAATTTAAATTTCTTTTCAGGTTTTTAACTCTGGCTTCTGGCAGTAGCAAGATTCATCCTTTTTTAAAACAGAGTTTAGAAGTTCGACTGCCCCATTGCGGGAATTCAATGTCATGTCTGGTAGGAATCTTAGATTTTTTAATTCAGTTTTTAACAGTATAAGGTGATAAGAAGGATTGTATTGTGCTTTTTGCAGATAAAGAGGTATAGCTGTATATCAATAGTGAATGTTTTTTTATTTATTTTTTAACACTTCTTAAAACTTGGTTCCATGTTGCGTAGGTCTTTGAGATGATTAAAAAGTTTTACTTAAGCAGTTAAGTGTTGGCAAGTGTTTATGGTATCACAGAACTAAGGGGAATAAGCATGATTTGTTAGGTATTTTTGCAGTTTATAAAAGATACAGGATTTCCACGCAACCTGGAAAACGGAAAACCTGGAATTCTCAGGGAATTTCAAAATGGTTCCAAAAATCAGAAAAAATTGTATTTTCATGAAAATCAGAGAATTTTTTTGTCAGTGCTTTGAAAAATCAGGGATTTTTTATTTTATTTTGCCTAAAGACTTCTTTTTTCAGATCCAGCCTTTGCTAGTATCGAAACACATTCCCACAATACGATTCTTAACATTCCATTCTCCCAAAGCCTCAATAACAGCTTCTGACTGGTTTATACAATCAATGCCTGACTAGAATTTGATAAATCTTACTTTAAATGTATTATATTTTTCTTTGATTTCCTGAAAAGGATCAAAAACTACCTGTTATTGTTATTAACTTTGGTTTCTGTAGACAGTTGGCTTCATGTCTTGAGCATGGAGCATTTAGGTCCAATGGCCTGAAACCTTCCTGCTTTGAGAAACACATTACAAAAGAACTAAGCAACCAAGGGGTCCAAGCTGTTTGTTGGGTGGGTCTTTTGTGACATGTTTCTCTAAACGGGAACCCCTTCAGTCAGTTAAGTCTATCTGCATTGTGTTAACCCTGGAATGGCAATGTTAAGCAATAGTACACTATCAGTAACGATGAGTAAAAACTACGCATATGGCAAATATTTACAAATAAAAGTTGTTTTAAATTAAGTTAATAAACAAAGACATCACTCTTTCCACGTTTTAACAACACACAGCAACCGAAAAATTGTTATTCGGTCACCGCCGGGGATTTGAATCCCGGATCTCTCGATAGCTAGCTGAGCGCGTTAGCCTTGCACCACGGTGGCCAACAATCCACGGCACTATTGCTACATATTTGGAGGATTTTCACTTTAATTAAGTTATTAGAAATTTTTCATTCCTTTATTTAGCTTACATAATTTTGATAAACTTGTAAAAGTTTGATGCTGATAAATTCAAAATAACCTGAATAAAGTACATATTAAAATGTCACTTTTTAACGAAGATAAGAAAATGAATAACTGAAATATTACATCAGTTTTTGCCAATACTAAATTAAAAGTTTTTGAGTTAAATTATATTGTAAATTTCGCTAAATGAAAACTAAAATTGAAGTTTTGAAAAAAAATTAGTTTTAACATTCCATCCCCCACAAATTGGCTTCTGGCAGTCAATGCAGTTGCATGCCTCCTTTTGTTATATAAACAATATGGGCAGTACTTTCGTGGTCCATGTTGCGATTTAGCATCACTCATAGAAGGAAGTTCTTTTCTTCCTAGTGCCTCCTCTATAACTGCTTTTAGTTCTTCATTTATTTTCTTTTGTCAATCTGTGTTGCTACCATTCTTTTGTCAGTTGTTTATGTAAAGATTGCATGAATTGCAATCTGTTTAGTGGCTTACCCGCTTATTATTTTTATAATAATTGTGAACATAAATCACTAATGCATTTAGATTAGCTATATTCAACATGTTTTAAAAACCCATAAAGGCCATCGTTTAGTCTTGCAACTGCAGTTCATGTTGTGGCACATTTGATCAAATGAGTCAACTCCACTTTTTGTACAGTTGTAATTCATCACTGTTTTGGGTTTCTTTGCATCCTTATTGATTGCTGAATCCTGGTGAATTGAATACATCAATGTTACAAGTTAGGTTTGGTTTGGTTTTTATGACACAACAGTCAAATCTTCATGAAATAGAAAAGCCGATGTACCGGGTTTTCTGTTTTGGAAATTGCTGTCTATAAAACATAAAGCCAATACTATCAGAAATGTTTATAATATTTTTGCATCAGCAGATTCCTCTTCACATGTTTGCTTTTCATAAACAGTTGCATCTACCGAACATGTAGTATATGATCTTTTTCTCTCCTTACCTTGCTTCTGAAGTACTTCAAATTTTCTAACCTCATCACAAATCGATTCTTCAGGATCTAAATAGAGAACCACAGAAGACTTAGATCTGATGTGGTGCACTTAAAGATGAGATATAAAAATCTTCACAAAAAAAATTTAGTGCGTATTAGTAACTATGCAAAATATTTATACATATGAATTATCGCACACTGGTAAACATGCGTAAAATTTCCGTACAACAATTTATTTGTATTGGTAGCTCGATGAGTAAGATTGACGCAGTAGCCTTCAGATGATGTCACTGTGCAAAAGAACTATGCCACAAGAAGCTGACACTGCTATGGAAACATGGGGTCGACAGCCCGAGGAAAGCATAGCTTGGCCTGATTGGATATCTGCTTAAATAATGGAACATGACATTGTTGGCCTGATTGGATATCTGCTTAAATAATGGAACATGACATTGTTTTTCTTAAGCACATTACCGTTCTATGGTTAAAGAAGAACTGAAACAAATCAGCTGAAAAAATTTTCCTTCCATATGAGCTCTTTCTATGAAAAAGAACTATTATGAACTATTTCTATGGGAAATAGTTCATATGGAACATACCACTTAAGCCCATCTTACTTTGACATATCAGTCATATGGTGAGGATGAAAATTCGAACCAATGATGAAAGCAATTGGCTGTCTGAAGGTGTGACATCATTGACAAATTCTGCAGCGTATGTGCATGTCATTGGCTGACAAACTGAGTGAGGCTTTTCTACATTGTTTTTCATCAATGGTATCACACATTGTTAATAGGATCAAATTAAATGTTTCCCAAATTAAACTCTGAACTCCTAGCACTGTACTCCAAAAAAAAAAAAAAATAATGAATATCAAAAATACTTTTGAGATACCAAATGATAGATCGAAAAACGAAATTTGCATCACAAAAATAATAACGGTTCCTATTGTTTTAGTAATGCCTGTATTTTAAGTACTATGGTTATACTGAATTTAGTAAAAGTTCACCAAATGTATAACACTAAATTTACTCGACAATACTGCCAAAATAAATTTTTTCTTTTGCAATTATTGTAAACACTTTGTAAAAAAACCTATTATTATATCAAATTATTATTTAGCTAGCATAATTATAAGTCCCGCCCCCAAACGCTTCCGCACGCCTCACCCTTCCTTGACGTCCCGCTTTGACAAGCGTGTCGGGCCAACAAGGTTCCCAAGGAAGCAAATGAGAATTATAAACCGTAAGCCTGGCACAGCTTTTAGCTACAACAAAAAGCTTTAAGCAAGGAATGTACCAATCAGGAGGAAAACGTAAAAGAGGACGACCAGCAAAATAGAAAAAAGCTTTACTGATTCAATGATTTCTTATTTCATGTTTATTATGTCTGTGAGAGTGAGCGTGCTCATCTCATGTTGGACACGTCCAAAATTATGATTCCGTGGCATCCACGCTATAGGCTCCCCTCACAGCCAATAGAAGTATGAAGGTCCGTTCCTAAGAACTTACTCCAAAACTAAGATTTGGTGAACAGACGAAATCCTCCCCACTTTACTATTTACTGAATATCTGTAAACCAGGAGGATGGATTGAGACTGCTGAAAACTCCAATAAAAATTACTAATGTCCACAAAGTAATGCAGGAAGACTTGATCAAACTTAATAAAATTTAATGGAATTATATATGAGGTTTGCAAGTAAGCCTGTCCGTTGAAAATGCTTTCCGTGGTTGTAAACCAAATGCCCTTTCTCCAGTGGAAACGTTCGTAATCTGCCAACGTAAAAACTTGGCACCTATTATCTAACGCGCTCCTACTGAACTCGAGAGAGAGTCTTTCTCGATAGAGATGAAACCTGTGTCTCTCGTTATCTCCTGTCTACTCGTTGTATAAGGAATCTAATTCGGACCTTCGTCTTTTGTCATGTCACTATGTTATCTTCTCCCGGATATTCGACACAAACTGTAAGAGTCTCCGTTCCTGAGACCTGTATCACAAGTATCGCTGACTTAGAAAATAAAAGTGCCGTTAACTGTCCAGTGCACGGCTGAACATCCTCGGACCCCTATGCTCAGAGTCCAAATGCACCCGAAAACTCCTGAGTCATGTCTGCTTGAGCGTCCCCTGCTCCTCTCCATTCCACGAAAAATAGACTAATTCTCTTGTCGCTCTCTCGCGCGTACCTCCTCACCACGCTTACGTCACTTCCGCTTCCTTGGCCCAAGGGCCTCCTACTCCTCCTGTATCCTCTCTGTTGACAACCTACGTCATTGTGATCAGTGCTTTTGCTCCCCGCGCCCACCCTGTCGGCCGACGTTTGGTCTTTCCACTGGATAGTCGGACCGTTTTGATGTACCCCGTCGGCGACGTTCCTTAGACAGGCTTAACTTACCGCAAAAGACACAAACACATTGAGCACAATACACTTTCCTGCATACATGCAATACTGATGGGCAGACAGCTAGACTTCTTGGCGTCTGCTCTCCGTTAAACAATGTTTGGCGGATGCCATTAACTTTTAATGGTTGATCTTTATCTTACTTGAGAAAGGTATCTCCCTTTTCTGAGTGTGTGAATTTCTGGCTTTCTTTGTAGCATCCAAATAACTTTAAGAAAAGTTCTAGAACCATCCAATGTTCTTTGTCTACATTCCAAGTTCCGTTAATAAAAATACATATATGGATGCTGTCATCATACGTCCATGTAACACACTTAATTTTGTTATTACATTATAAATATAAAGTCCTTATTACTAGTTCATTAACGCATGACTTCCTGATTATACAGGCATAATGTTCAATTAATTATTTGTTGTGCGTAGATAATGTTCCCGCTCTCATAATGTCATTTTATTTTTAATAATTAGGGAGACTGATTTCTATATCATGATTATTATAATAAAACTAACACATTAAAAGTTTAGTTTTCATTGTTTTAGCTTAACACCTATAACTACAAGTATTTACAGATAACTGCAGGCAGGTATATGGGTATTACTACCGTTATTTTTTGGTCAGAAAAAGAACTTTAGATTTAGTCATGAATTATTGATTTCAATGTCAGTTCCAATATAAGAAATAACATAATTATGATTACATTTTCCCCATTTTAAAAATATGTTGTCTTACATTTGGTAAATACTGTTTTGCTTACAAATGATAAAAGACGCTAACCAGAAGTAAATATCTAGTTATTGATTTAAAATTAGATATCTAAAATTTGGTGAACATGTAGTATTTTTGGGAGACAAAAACATTTTTTTACTGTCAAATAATTTAAGAAAATGACGAGAAGTTAATACCTGGTTATCACTTTAAATATCATTATTATGTGGTCTAAAATTTGGTGAACATTTACTATTTTTGGGAAACGAAAGTATTTTTTTGTATGAATATTTTCATTAAATTTAGTAAGCAGTTAAACACAAGCCATTGTTAATTTCACAAATTGCAAGATTCAGTGATTAATAAGCTGCTATTTTTGTGCACAAAATTTATTTATTTTCTAAATAAAGATATTTGAAATACTATTTAAGATTTTTCTTTCTTTTATTTTTCTCAAAAGATAAGTGTTTCTAATATTCAAAAAATGTGATACATTATTAACACTAAATGCACATAGATGAGTTCAATGTTATATTTATGTAGCTATTTGGTGGGAACCGGAAACCAAAAATTTATCATAAGGGGTATGCAAAGTTTCCACCGTCCCCGCTAGCGTGTGCTGTAGGGGTCTAACTGGCAGGCAACCCGTGCTGTCAGTTCATACATGAAGCCAAGCATGGCAGTCGATAAAGTTTATTTGCGGTACTGTATGTTATTCATGTTTAATTTAGGGAAAAGTGTGTGTGAAGCATACAGTTCAATATGTCAGGTGTATGTTGAAACAGTTATGGGTGAGCCAATGTGTCGAGAATGGTTTACCAGGTTTAAGAAAGGTGATCTAAGCTTGGAAGACAAGCCATGTGCAGGTAGACTGCAGGAACTTGCTGACAAGGAGCTGAAATAATCGCTGTTGCAAGAGGATGCCACACAATCGACCATGCAACTGGTGAAACGTTTGAAAGTGGCTCAGTAGATGGTGGTACAGTGTCTATAGGCCTTGGGGAAGATCCAGAAGATTGGTAAGCTGGTTCCGCATACTTTAACGGAGCGTAAAATTGGTCAATAATTGGGCATCTGCATGTCGTTGCTGAAGAGGCTTCAAGAGACGAATTTCTTGTGGAAGGTTGTCACTGGGGACGAAAAGTGGGTCTATTGTGACAACCCCGTATGCAAGCGATCTTGAGTAGACCCAGGCCAGTTATCAACATCCACTGCAAAACAGGATATCCACTGGAAAAGGGTGCTGTTGTGTGTGTTTGTGGGATATGCATGGAGTGCTGTACTTTGAACTGTTGAAACCGGGAGAAACAATCGCTGCACAACGATATAGCAATCAGTTGATGAAACTGAATGCCGCAATCGAGCAAAAATGCTGATGGACAGGTAAAGGACGCCGCCCAGTCATCCTGTTAGATGATATCATGTCGGTGCCACCATCATGGTTCGTACGAGTCCTGAAAATCCTGGAAAAGTCCTGGAAATGTCCTAAAATTCTGTTTCGTGTCCTGGAATTTTATCCATTCCCTCCTTTTTGTCCCTGCACGATGTTTTGTAGTTGAGAATTATTCTACTGACATAACTTATGTCTGACAAGTTTCCCTTCCCACCCACTGAAAAATGGGGGGGGGGGCTGTTGGTAGGACTGAAACTGTGTTATTAGCAGCATCTTTTGCGTTGCGCTCATGTTATCACTTTGTCTGTCCGTCCGTCCGGTGAGACCATATCTCTGCAATTATTAGTTCGATTTGTAAAATTATTTTTGTATTGGGAAGCTTAAAATGTGAAAATGATGATCCATTCGTTCCGTATTTTTTTCCCGATGCACAACTTTGCCGCTAAAGGGCGCAAATTGGGATCGTATTGAATTTAAAATGCACTTTATTTCATATATTTGCATCTAAATATCCAATTGAAAAAATTATTTTTCCTTTTGATGCCATTTATATCAAAGATTATTTTAGTTACAGTTCCTTTTTCAAATAATGTATAAATTTTCCACTAGGGGCGTAAAGGTAAATCGCGATTTTCCCAATATCTCCGTTTTTAAAAGTCTGATTTGAAAAATTCTTCCTGCATCGGATACAGCTCTTGAAGAGAAATGTTTTGCATATAAATTCTCATTTCAGGTAAAGAGTGGTGTGGCTAGAGGGCGTAAGTGTTTATTTTTGCTTCTGATGTATTTGCAACAAAATTGGAGCTGGAAACTCGATTGAAAAAATTCTTCTGTGAATCGATACTGCTCACCTCGGAAAACTTTTTGAGAATACCTCCTGCTCAATATTGTGTATAATTTTCCCACCACGGGCGTACACATATATCTTATTTTTGTCGATATCTCTGTTTCTAGGAGTCCAATTTGAAAAAATATTTCTTTGTTGGAGAACATTTTTGGTACGAAAGGTTTCTCATATAATTTCAAATATTTCTTAATGGCACAAGTGTGCCACTAGAGGGTGTAACTTCACGTTTAAGTTTACAGCAATACTGCGGGACTAAAAATCCAGCAGAAAAATATTCTCTTTCGATCATATCCTACTAACTATGAAAACTCCATGTGCATTTTCTTCCCAAAGTAATGCACGATTTCGACGCTAGGGGGCGCAAATATTTAACCTATTTTGCTAAATTTCTGTACTTCTAAATGTCCGATTTAAAAAATTATTTTAAAAGCAGATACCATTTGCCTTATAGAACATCCTAGGTTTGTGTTTGAGGAGGTTTATGGTTCACAATTCTGCTGCTAGGTGGTGTTTGTGTACTTCTGTTTGCAGCCTATCTCTGCCTCAAAAACCCTATTGAGAATTTTTTTTTTTACTCTATGCCGTTTGTCATAATAAAGGTGAAGAATGAATAAAATTTTTGCTACAGTAAGAAGATCCTTTTCAAACAATGTACAACTTCCCCCTAGGGGTTGTAAAGGTCAAAACGTTTTCTTGCTATCTCTGCTTCCGGGAGATGCATTTGAAAAGTTCTTTTTCCTTAGCAATGCTTTTTGCCTGTTTTCAACTTTTCCATTATGCAAAATTCTTCTGCTAAAAGGCGTAGAGTTATATCATGTTTCCTTCTATATCTCTTCTTTTAACTGTTCAATTTGAAAATCTCTTTGTCTCTAATTACCTACCTTCTGCTATGGGAGACATTTTTTGTGCCATTTGTTAATTTTCATAACATACTTTTTTTACAACGGAGGAAAATTTTGCATTTCCACAGAAGATAACGAAAACCGAAGTATTAATACCAAATTTTGAAGATATCATCAGAAATATCCCTAATGAGGATAAGGAGGAATTCAGTGGTAAACTATTCCGAATTATATTAAAGGAATATAATGATAAAAATAGTAAAAAATATTATTTAAATAAAAAATCAACTGTTGAAATTAAAAGAAGACAAGAATATCAAATTTTGTGAGGCTGATAAAACAGGCCAAATTGTGATCTTGAATACAGTAGAATATAACCTAAAAATGAAATTGGCAATAGAAGAATTGAAATGCTCTGAGGTGAAAAAGGACCCAACTGATAACAAGTTAGATGTTTGGCTAACATCAGGAACCATAGCACCTTACCTAATGAGATCAAAAATGCAAAACACCCAATGGGTACAAAGGTCCCACGAATGTTTGCAAAAATTAAAACACACAAGGATGGTAACCCCATGAGACTTATAGTGTCCAAAAAGAACTCTCCATTGATTAATCTTGAAAAGAATATTTACAGTTTCTTGGCACCAATGTTTATGAAAACACAATACACTGTAAAGAATACATATGAATTTATTGAAATAGTGAAAAATGTAAACCAAGATCTAAAAGATTACAGAATGGCTAGTATGGATGCCAAAACACTGTTTCCAAGTACCCCTGTACCAGAAGCAATTGAGATTATTAATAAGAAATTACAACAGGGTCAATCTCTTAATAACACACAACTACAAGAGTTAAAAGCAATTTTATTATCCATCTATGAAAATATCTTCAAATATGATGAGAAAATATACAAACAAAACTTCGGAGGCCCAATGGGCTCTCCTCTGTCAAACCTGTTTGCTGAAGTAATTATGAACAGCATAGAAGAACAAATTATTAGTACAATGGATGAACCACTGTTGGTTTACTGCAGATTTGTAGATGATATCTTCATCATGACCAGAATGAAAACTGATGAGCTGGAATCTTTAACTCAACCCACAATTAAATTGCCAGTAGAACATGAAGAGGAAAATATCTTACCTTACTTGGATGTTAAGATCATCAAGCAAAATAACCAACTGCAGTACAAGGTACATAGAAAACAGACATATGTCCCTGTTCTGATACCATATAACTCAACACACCCTTACACACAGAAATGTAATAGCATAAACACATTAATTAAAAGAGCAATCGCACATTCCTTTAAAGAACAATTTCGTAATGAAAAAATAAATTACATTAAAGAAATCTCTTACAGCTATGGATACCCTCCACAAAAGATAAATAAATGGATTTATGAAGTGCTAGTAAAGATGCAAGATACATATTCCTTTAAAAGAAAAAAACAATTACAATATGTCGGAGCAGCATCTTACCTTCCAGGAATATCTACAGAAATCAATAAATTATGCCATAAATATGGAATTCAGATGGGAAACAAAGTAATGACTATTGGAGATATGATAATTAATAACACTGAAAAATGTATCTGGGAAAAAGCAGGTGTGTACGAAATACCTATAAGTGGAATCCCACCAATATCATATATTGGAAGTACCAAAAATCAGTTAAAACATCACCTACAACAACATATTAAAAATTGGCAAAAACAAATAAGCAAAAACAGCACGGATACAATACTGTCTGGATAACCACACATACCCGAATTTTGAAAAGATTAAAATAATATCATGTCACAATGAGAGACAACCTATGCATTGCAGAGTCTGTATTGATTGAAAAAATAGAGATCGAATTTGTAATAATAACGATCCAAGTATCCTTAATAAAAAATGGAAAGAACTAATAAAAATTGACCAAAAAAAAAAAAAAAAACCAAAAACACAGAAAAAAATAACAAATGGAGCCACGATGGAAGCTTTTCGTAGATGACGTCAGTGCGGGGCGAGGAAGAAGAGCGTATCGCTCACTCTTACTGCGGTGGCAGAAGAGAAAGCATCTAGAACACCTCCTGAAGATAACCCCACAGAGGGTAGAAAGTACTTGAGGCAGTCTGCGTTGGAATGGCTTAGGGTGTGGTGAATGAATGTTCTGGTTGTTCATGAGGTGCTGAGAAGGGGAGTTGAAAGAATAAGATGAGTCGTTTGTAAGTAGTTGTATATACGTTTTTAATATTTTTGTTCAGCATTTTGTATGTATGTAAATAGACAGTTTATGTTTGTTGATAATATCAAAAGGTTTTGAGTTCAAGAATTGGGGTTTTTACCAACGAGGGGAGGGGGAAGATACAGTTTTGGGACCTAGAAAGCAATGCACTTCATGGACTTGGGCATTCGTCGAACATTTGAAAGAACCTGAAAACAAAAAATAGAACACTGCACCGGAGGCTTGAACTAAGCATGACAACAAAAAGAATAAAACGTGCAGTGAAATGTGAAAAAAGGTAAGCAACCTTGTTATTAATACTTTTTTTAGCCACTGGTGGAAGTAAATAACTGATTTTTTATTTTACTTTTTCGTGGGTTATTTTTTGACCTTTACTGAAATTTTCTAATGAATACTTTATATAAAAATTGGCATAAAATCAGATTGCTTTCTAATATCAGAAACTTAAATCCAGTTGTTTCTTAGTATTTTCTGAGCTAAGTAATCACATTGCATCTTCTGTAATTAGTTTTCTAATCGTGCTCAGTTAAATTGCCTTGAAGACTGATGAATGTAGTTATACACAGCCCGTGGACTTAAGGTTTTCCAGTTATTCTGTTTTGTCTGACGTTGGAAATTTTTGTGCATACTTTGTTTGCTGTGGTGAGTACAAATTTAAAACATAGCTACAGCATCAATATTATGTTGAAAATTCCTTCCCTAAATAAAATGTAACACTAATACTTGCTTCTATGATTATGTGTTTAAGAAATAAAAATCCCTTTGGTCCTTTGAAAAAGTTCCAAATATTTCACCTTTCCTTACCCTTAAATTCCCAAAGTAAGCATTATTTCAAAATAATCAAATATAAATAGTATTTCATGTATTGATTGTGTGGTATATGAAAGCATTTCAATAGTAATTCCACATGTCTATGCATTTTTGAGTTTTATGGTGTTTTTTTATTCTGTAATTTGCTTCAATAATTGAACTAAAGCCAAAGTTGAAAAATATTTTTTTCTCAAAATCGGAGTTAGTATACTTATACAGTGTATAAAAGTTTAGTAGATAATAAACCTGGTCACATTTTCAGTGACAGTTTTGGTATTTCAGTATTTATCTGTGATTCTAATTTTCTGATTAGCTGAAGTGGACATCATTTTTAATATTCTGCATTAAGTTTGCCCAAGCATGTAGGAAGCTGTTTGTTGTAGGTTACAGGTTGAGCAAACCAGGTTTCACTATATTTTAAGTAAGAGCGTTTGGATCGTATGTCCTGGGAAAAAATCCAAAAGTCCTGGAAATGTCCTGGAATTTTGTGATTGAAAAAGCGTATGAACCATGCACCATGAAATCAACCCTTGAACAGTTACACTGGGAGGTTTTACCACACCCGCCTTACTCCCCGGACATTACACCCTTAGACTTTCATCTGTTTCACTCTGTGCAACATGCACTAGCCCAACAGCGGTTCACCACAGTTCCAGAGGTGAAAATTTTTGTCACTGCATTCTTCAGCTCAAAACCAGAGTCGTTCTATCACAGGGGCTTTCATTTGTTGCCTGAAAAATGGGAAAAGGTCATTGATGTTAATGGCCAATATTTCATTGAATAAATGTGTACTGGTTTCCTGATTGTTTCTGTCTCCTTAAAATGGCGGAAACTTTTGCATGCCCCTAATATTTTAGAAATGTTAAATGCAAAGGGACCAAAAGTATTGCTTGGGGCAAGAAATGCTTATAAATCAGTTTTTGTAGTTAGTAGTATTTGATTGGAAAATGCTTTATCAGTTGGGATTTTAGATGCACAGATGTGGTGCAAACAGAAATGTGAACTTATGACCTATAGCAGAAAACTTGTACATTAAGAACATTTTGAAATTATATGCAAAGCATGCCACACCAGAAGCATTGTCTGAAAGAAATAATTTTTGTAAATTAAATTGTTAGAACCAAAGATATCAAGAAAAATGCAATGCATATCTATGCACACTTGCAAAAAAACTGCATTATTTTAAGGAAAAAAATATGTACAAAAGATTTTTCTGATGAGTGGTATTTGACTGCAAAGAAATTTTCTCAATAAAGTTTTCAGAAGTGCAAGTATTGCTGCAAAAACATGAGAAATAGGAATATACACTTATGCCCTTAGTGGCAAAACAGTACCAAAAATTTGAAATTGTTTGCAGAACATTTTTTTACCACCCAGAACTCTGTCCTATGCAAAAACGATTTTTCAAATGAGGATCTTAGTAGCAGAGTTATTGGGGTAATTATGATCCTCCCCTGCAGAAAAATGATGCATTTTTTGATAAAGAAACTACCCAACATAGTCTCCGTTATAAAAGGCATTGAAGGGAAGGAAACATTTTTCCAATTGGATGTTTAGAAGCAATGATATGAAATAAAATGTATTTTGAATTTGATAATGTTTTCATTTACACTCTGGCAGCGAATTTATATATTAGAAAAGGACTGGACTGCAAGGATCATCATTCTCATATTTCTGGCTTTCCAATGCAAAATCAGTTTTTCAAATCTGATTAAAATGGTGTCCACAGACATCCTCTTTTTTTTTTTTTTTTTTTTTTTACAAAAGGCATGCTAATAAGAACCAACAATAGACATGAAGTCATAAAAATTTAGGAATGAAAGAATTCAACTGAAAAAACGAAAATTCAACTCCAAAACCATGGATTTCAAACCCCAAAAACCTGCAGTGTTAGGCTCTAAATGAAAGCTTACTAGAATTTTTTGCTGCATTGTTCTGCTGTATTTTATGATTTGTTATTTATAAACTAACTACATTATTTAGACTCAACAAGCTATCAGTAGCGGCTTGTGTTTGGAAAAATAGGTGAAGAGGTACAAGAGCAGTATGAAAAGATATCTACTGTCAACAATGAAAATCCCTTAATGAGGACTTATCTATTTTTTGTATATTAAATCAAGTTTTCTTCCTTTTAAAGCTGCAAATTTGTCGATTATGTTGTCATAAAATGGTTAGATTGTTTCTTCGTATGCATCAATAAAATGTCTTCCTGAATAGAAATATTTGCCAAAGAAGCAAGTTTATCTTGGGAACTAGTTTTTCTTGAGCAAGTTTGTATTCTTTTAAGAAAACTTCTTTCCACTGGCACACTTGTTGATGGAATTGTTAAAATGAGGAAAACCAATTTATAATCTTCTGTAAAAATGTCTTTGTCTCCGTGAAACACTCGAAGGAGTTCTTGAGTCAATATATTCCTTAATTTTTCATCGGCATGACTCATTTCATTTTTAAGGTGCTGGTGTTTAGTAAATATGTTTCCGTAAAAAATGTAGATTTTCAAGAGCGCGAGAGGGAAAGCATGCATTAAATTATTTGAATTTGGTTGTGTCAGCAAGTCAGACAAATTGAAGTTTCTTACAGTCTTGAAATCTTATATCCATTTCCATAAGAATGTGGTCCAAAATTTCAAAATACAATTGTTTATAATTTTGAAAAATTGTTTCCTGTGTAAGAGCAGCATATTCCCGTGCTTATTTCTGTGAATTTGCTAGCTTTTCCAAACTGTGTTTCAAATAACTCATCGTTCCTTTTATGGCTCAAAATTTCACTAGTTTTTTTTTTTTTTTTTTTAATTTGAGTTACACAGTAGTTTATGTTTAGTTATTTTTTCTTCAAAAGTTCGAATAATAGATCGGTGGACCCAAAAATGTAAATTCGAAAGTGTTCATATCATTCAAAAACCCCTTGGCAAGATGAATTGATTTTTTGTCTGATTATTCGCTATTCATCAGAAATCCAAACACTTCCTTCAATTTATCCAAATGTTCAACAACTACACTTACTAATTTCGAAGTAGAGGACCATCGAGTTTCTGTTAGGTTGGTCTGCGTCTTGCGGTTGTTGATATAAGTGTATAAGACCGCTTCGCAGAATGATGAACAAACGAAGCAATTCCACTGAGGCTTGTACAAAGTATTCGACACTTAGAAATTTTAGAAAAACTCTGGTGCAATACAAGATTCAAACGATGAACTAAGCAATGAACAAAAACAGCTTGAGAAGCTTTATCCTTGACTTTTTTGTTTGTAGCCCATTTAAGTGTCCAGGCATTATACTTGCCCCATCGTAACATTTTCCTATTTATTTGTGTTGGTAATCAGACTGTTCCAAAATTTTGTCTAGCATTTTGTATAAAGCTCCTGATGTTCTATCTTCATTCACATCATAGAAACCCAAAAATCCCTCAACCAATACATCTTCCAAATCAACAATAAAAAATTATTACATTTTTGATATGATCGTTTATATATTCAGAAATACATTAAATTAATTAATTTTGAATAGTTTTTTATCCTTTCGTATTGATTTTCAGTTTCTAAAGAACTTCTTCATATCAACAATGAAAGTAATTCAATGAAATTTATACGATTTATCGAGCCCATGCTTTCGTCATGGCCATGGAATGCTAGTTCTTGTTTGCTCAAATACAGTATAGACTAATACTGCATCAATCACTGTCTGCAGGAAAAGTCTTTAAACGAACGTTTTCGTTAAAATGCGTTTTCAAAAGCCTAGCATTCTTCCTCAGGGCATTGGCAATGGTGTTTTGAATTTTTTCAAAATTCCTTAACATTAATCCGCATTTCAGGTGTTCGCTGCGTTTTCAAAAGCCTAGCATTCTTCCTCAGGGCATTGGCAATGGTGTTTTGAATTTTTTCAAAATTCCTTAACATTAATCCGCATTTCAGGTGTTCGCTAGAATCACGATGTTTATGAAGTGACTGTGTTACGCTTAATAAATCTGAGAATCCGTCTTTATTCCACGCCGAATGTTTGTTAATAAAAAGTAAGCAGGGCAAAAAAAAAAAAATTAACACAGAAGTGCTGCAAATCCATTTATATTCAGTAAACCAACAATTTTTAAAATTAATATTGTTAGATTTACCGCTCTTCTTGATTTTGTTCTTGGCAGCAATTGTCAGTGAATCCGTCGGTTGTTCTTGAAGGAAAATGTCTCTTTTATCTTCATCTTTCCACAGATTAAATGGAGTGTGCAATAAATTACAAACAATGTCGTCCACAGGATGCATACTAAAAACTATCAGTTAAATTGTACACAAACCTAAAATATCAGTTAAAGCTTTCAACAAATAATCACAAAGCATGAAAGAACAAATTCCTTTCAGAAAATAATGTACCATAGCACCACAAGGAAAAAACCCTAGTAGATTGCAAGGTACCCTGGTAGTCCGCCCGCTCCACCGTCATCTCTCACGACTTCACGCTCAAAAACTGAAAGATGCAGAGGTAAGGCGCCTGAAGCTGAAACACTTCACTTGAGCGAGCAGATTGGGGAGGGTGATGTCATGGTTACCATGCCAACTCGGCGGAAAACTGCAGACTTCCAAGCATTCTCATTTCGGCTTTTGACTTCCACTGTTTTGCGTATAAGGATTTGTTTTCCGTACTAAGCACGCCATGTGAATTAATATCTATTCAAAATTTTGAGTATTTTGGAACTGAATAAAGGCAAAAAAGAATATATTACAAAAAATACTGCATAAAACTTTATTTTGAGTAAAATAGGTGAAGAGGCACTTCACCTACTTCACCTGAAAAGCCGCCACTGCAAGCTATTATTTAATACATGAGCATAGAAAAGTTATTTTTTTATAGCTGTTCCTAGAGCAAGATAGATTGTGCCTGTATGTTATTATCTTTTTTCTTCTGTAAGAACTAAACGTTTCCCTTTTTGTGTGGAAAAGGGAGATTTCAAAATAGTTGTGTGTGATGGCGGGTGGGAATGAAGTAGCCAAATATTCTGCAAGACACCTGCAGCCCAAAGATTCTTAATGATGTCAAATAAAACTCAGAAAATACTGAACACTAAATTTCAACCAAGGATTTGGGGGAAATATTGAATGTACATATTAAATTAAAGTTTCATGCTTATAAAATTCAAATAGTGCAAAAAATGCTTGTGAATGATCACACTCTACGATACGATTTCACTGTGGATATGCTGAATCGAGTGGAAAACGACGAAAACTTTCTCAGTACTGTAATTTTTAGGGATGAATCCACATTTCAGGTATTGTGAATCGTCACAACTGTAGGATATGGGGCAATGAACCGCCTCATGCTGCTATTGAACTGGAACATGATTCTTCAAAAGTTAATGTGTGGTGCGCCCTATCAAAAAGAGAAGTAATTGACCCTTTCTTCTTCTGCGGAAAAACCATTTACTTGGATATGCTAGAAAATTTTGCTATACCCCAGATCAAAAGATATGACGTCGTTTTCCAACAAGACGGTGCGCCTCCGCATTGGTCAACTTGTGTACGTAAGTGCCTAAATGAGCATTTCCCCAACAGATTGGTTGGGCGTGGTGGTCCCATTCCGTGGCCTCCTCGCTTTCCAGATCTAACTCCATTGGATTATTTCATGTGGGGTTATGTGAAGAATCGTGTCTATAAGACGCCTTGTACTGATTTGCAGGAACTGAAGCAGCGTACCACAGCTGCTATTAATTCCATAACTCCTCAGATGCTTGCCAATACATGGCATGAAATTGAGTATCGCTTGGACGTACTACGAGCAACCAAGGGATCTCACATCGAAATTTATTAACTTGTGTAGTTACATTGTAAGTTAGTACAGTCAGTTTCTTTCTATCTGTTTAATGTTTTGCTTTATATAATTTTGCAATGTGTCCAATAATTCTTGGACACCCTGTTTATTGAGCACAGGAACTCTTGTTGGTGCCAGTCTGAAGATGGACTCATAGTGAGTCCGAAAGGTCTTAGGTCTTAATGTTTTAATCCATTTTATTTTAAACTTTTAAGTAAAGTTTTTAACTTTTATGTGTTCATTCATAAGCAGTGGTTTCGTGCTTTGAAGGTGAACCTATTTTGTTTTAGCATTTTAACAGCACGAACCAAAATATTTGATCTTCCACTGCCTTTAAGGTATGTAATTTTTAAATTTTTGCTTTTGATACTGAGTGTTAGTACTTTCGTTTCCTTTTGTATTTCAGGCATAGATAGATTTTTCTCAGTTACTAAAATATATTAGCATTTCAGATTTTTGTGAACATCATAGAAATTATTCATACATTAAAAATTCAAAACATGTTGAAATCACTTAAAATCATTGTTTTGCAGCATAGAAATGATGTTCCAAGCTATCATCTGTGTGGGAAACTCATTAGGAAAAACTTACCATTTCAGGACAGTTTTGAGGTTAACTGAGTATGTCACAAACACACACAAACAACAATTAATAATGACATTTCAGTGCCAAAACCTGGTGGCTAAATACTTCTTCTTTGGTACAAAAGAAACATTTGGCATGAAATGTGTTTTTTTTTTTTTTTTTTTTTTTTTACGTTTTGTTGTTTTGAAATGATGAGTGATCACAGTTTGCAGTTTTGTTCTCTTTGTAGATATTACCTATTTATTTATCATAGAAATGTATGACAGACTTGAGGTTTTATTATAATATACTGATGAAATGTTCTAAAACTTCACAGTTTTCTAAGTTAACTTAATTCTGTTGACCTTTTAGATCCCTTATCTCCAGAACTCACCCAGAAGAAATTATATTAATTTTAATAAGGATGTAAAACATCAGCAGAAGTTGGCAAGTAACTCAGTATGAAGTGTTTGAGCATTTTCACTGGTGTATTATATGAAAAATATTTAAACAGTTCATTTAATGTTAATAACAAAAAATTTCCTGTTTTAATTTTTGCTTCTTGATTATAGTCATAATTTGTGTTTCTTATTGATTTAGCCTGATTGTGGCTGTCCTAGAACGACACAAGAGACAGACTCTATTGGTGAACAAATTGCTCATGACGAATCTTCCTACCAGCCTTTGGTGAGTCCATTAATTCTTTTGTAGTTTGTGGGGGAAGGGACATGCAGCTACAGTTTGATTTCTCAATATACAGGGTGTCCAAGAAAGATCTATAGTATTTCAAAAATCAATAAAACATAAACCAAGTTGCAAATAATCCCACCAGTTAAGGAAAAGGATGGACACTAACAAAGCTTTTTCCACATCATTTGTGCCTGGCAGATGACACCATGTGTAGTGTTTCTGCTTCCTAACATCCAGGATGGCAACAATACAGGAGGAAGCTCATTGTGGTCAGTGGAGACAATCTCATATTCAAGTTCAAAGGAACTGTCAATGTGCATGAAAAATCCCCCCCTCCTCAACTTTTAACTAAAGCCAGTATTTATATGTGAAGAAAAGAGTTTAAAGACACTCATAAAAAGCATCTGTCGTGTAAAGGAGCATATGACAGGGCTTCACAAGAGACCGTTAAAAATGTCAAGAAAGCATTTACAAGAAGTCCATGGTAATCAATCAGAGTTGGCACAGAAAAACTTCACTTATAGGAATCAACCATTCATAACATTAGCACTGAAGGCCATGTCTTTATGCCTATCAAAAGCAACTTGTGCGGACATTAGAAGTTAATGGTCTTCTTCTGCATACAGTGTTCTCAATTTCTATGCTGGAGATGCTCAAAACCAATGCTGATTTATTTGAATAAAGTGTGCTTCAGGAAACGTAAACCAGCATAACGTGCATCTGGGGCTCGGAGATACTTCATGCAATGTGTGACCATGTTCAGTCCAAAAGTGAATGTAAGGTGCAGGCTGCTTTATGACACTGTCATCAGCCTCCCTCCCCTGGCCTTTTTCTTTTGTGTAACATAACATCACTGGAACTGTATATCAAGTTCTTGAGTTGTTTGTGATGCTTCAGCTAATTCATCATCAACATGATGCTCTGTTTCAACTCAATGGTGCTTTGCCCCACAGGAGTCTTTCAGTTTATTTTGTCTTGGATGAAACATTCTGGAGTAATGGATCAAGTGTGATGGTCCAACAAGCATGACCTTCTTGATCACCTGACATAATCCCATTGTAGGAGTTGCACTGTCAAGTGCCAATGGCATAAATAAAAAAAAAAAAAAATAGTGATAATATTTAAAAAAAAATAGCAGAAAAGATGCAGTTCAATAAATGTCCATTGTGAAGTAAAAATTGGAAATATTATCAAAATAATTCTTTGAAGAATAATAAATTGATTTTTTATCGAAATTGTAGGACATTTTTGCACACAGGTACCTCACCCACAGAACTTACCACAGGGGCAGAACTACATTGATGTTTGCAGATGAAGTGAAGAGTTATGGTACAATGTTTACTCAAATCGCAAACAAGCCCACATGTTGCCTAAAATCAGAATTCCTGTGACCTTCATGTGCTTGAAGTAGAGGAGCAGAATGCATTCTGGTTTGAACCTGAAGCACTTACCACAGTTAAAACTAGGGAACAAATTATTCACTTGAATTAATTGTGGCATTTCAAAATAGGTTTTCATTTTCCAGGAAGTTCAGCTTTGCCTTTCGGTGTACCACACTCAATAACACCACCAATGAATAAATGCACTCAGAATGAGTGCATGTATCTCTCTTGGGCTGCATTGTGGAATTTCAGCCCAAAACACATCTGACAATATTGCTGCAAAATACATAACTCTGCTGGAGGTAATATCCATAAATTATGTTGTTGTCATAATTATTATGATTTTGCGGTAAGTGGTCTACAAAAAAGGTGCAAACAGAAAAAATCTGTATACTGTAGTACTTGTTGCATTATTAAAGAAATGAGAGCTTCATAATAGAAATTCAAATTTTGACATAACATTTTCAGAATAGGATTTGAAAACTGGTGTCAAGTAAAAATTTTTAGGCTCCATTTTCTACCTGGGATTTAACTCACCAATAATACCAGCAACTACAGTCATTTGCATAAGTTTAAGACTACCTGTCAATTTATTGAAAATTAAGAATTTCAAAGAAACAACTAATTACTAGTCAGAGATATTTGAAAAAATGGCACCACAGATGAATACTTACATGCTGTAGAACACAAAAAGACAAATCAGTACTTTGTGTGGCGACCTTTGTTTTTTATAATGGACAGAATACGATTTAGCATACTCTCAATGAGGGACTTTTAGTAGGCACTTGAAATGTCTTTGCACCACATGTACTTTCTTGTGTCAATCAAAGGTTGGAAATTTGATGGCTGTTTTCCTGTTACCTTGTCTTTTAAAATTGTTAACAAATTTTTGATGGGGTTAAGGTCTGACTCTTACCGGGCCAGTCAAGCACAGTTATGTTTTTCTTCTGCAGATAGTCCTTTACTGTCTTTGATCTGTGGCATGGAGCACCATAATGCATAAAGATTGTGCATCTGTGCACTTGCATATAAGTTAACAGCTTCTCACGTTACATTTCCACATTCTCTTCTTTTTATCTCAGGCCTAATGGCCTTTTCCCCTCTTTCTTCCACGTTGTCAGCAATCATTAATTATGTTAATATATATGCAGTTCTATGTCTTGATGTGACAACTAAATAAATGAAATGAAAAAGGACCAGTCATGATAGTGCCTCATGGCAAAAAGGTTAATGAAGCAGTACCGGATGTGACAGCATCCCATATCATCTGACTAGGCGGATGTCTTACAGTGCTAACGGTGTATTTTTCATCAAACCTTTTGCCTTTTGGTCATCAAACATGTGATTCAAAATGACGCACAGTTAATTCATCAGAAAAAAGGACTTGGCTCGAATTTTCAGCAGTCCATGATTGATGACGCTTCGCAAACTGCAGTCTCTTCTTCTTTTGTTTATGTGCAGGTTTATAAGACTTTAATCCAAAATCTTTTCTAAGATGCTGGGAAACAGTGCTGATACTAATATCAGACCCTTTTGAATGTAGAAAGGCCTTGATTTTCTAGCACAAACTCCTCGGAAAACGCATAACTATATTCGCCTTATGGTATTGTCATCATGTGGGGTTGTATTCCTCGGATGTTCACTTCCCTTTTGATTGCTAAATTCACCTGTATCTCGATATTTCATGATCGTATTATTAATAGTAGTCTTGCTCACATTCACCTTTCTGCTTATGTCACATTCGGAGTATCCTTCATGATATAAAGTCACTATTTGTGCCCTCTGAGTAACACTTAATGATGCTTTTTTGCCCATTTTTCGCTATGTAGAAAATACGTACAAAACCTCTCAGCATGAAAACCAGTAACAAACTGATGCTCACATGCTTCCCCCATTTCTATCAACAGCTGCCGCTGTACGATAATGTAACACCGACAGGAAGTTGAGTAATACAGACAGCAGCTGACACAATTGACAGAAATTTCCTAATACCAACAGATGGTCTTAAACTTTTGCAAATGACTGTAGCTCCAACATCATGGGTATTAACTTCCTGTTGGAACATAGGTGCAAGTTGATATAAGGTTAAGTTTCTAAATTCCAGTCCTGCTATACGAGCCTCGAAAATTAACCACATGGTAGACCAGATGATGCCAAATTGGGGAGGGGGAGGGGGACTTGATTGAATTAGATCCTTGTCATACTGTACAAGAACTTGGCAAACAATTCAAATTACACTGTGCAGCCATTTTCCAACATTTAATGGCCATAGGCAAAGGGAAGAAGATAAATTAATGGGTCCCACATGTATTGAAGGTACAGCACAAAACAGCAATTTGGTGTCTGCTCTTTCCTGCTTATCTGCGAACAAATGAACAACATTTGGAAGCACTTTGGCATGTGTGTGGTAAGAAATGGATGCTGTATGACAATTTCTTATGTTTGGTGCACTAACTGGGCTGCAATAAAGCCCCAAAACACATCTTGCTGCCGTTACTCCACCCCAGGAAAACCAGGGTAAGTGTTTGGTGGTCTGTAGCTGGTGTAATCCACTTCTTCTTAACTGGTTCAAACCATTGCAAAAGATAGATATTGTCACAAACGTGTGACATCATGCATGGAAAACAGCTAGCATTAGTCAGTTGCCATGGACCATAGTTCTCCATGGTAATGCGAGACCCCATGTTGCATGCCTGACAATCCAAAAACTGCACAAGTTGAGGTGTGGAACCTTACCTCATCCGCCTTAATCCCCTGATTTGTCCCCCTATGGACTATCAGTCCTTCAAGTAACTGGACCCCTTTCAGTAGAGCAAATCATTTCCCAATCGAACATCTGTTGAAACCACATTCCATGAGTTTGACGCATCCCGAAACTCAACATTTTTTTCATGTCAGCATACAATAGCTTGGATCTTGTTGGCAAAAGTGTGTTGCTGCTGGAGGTGATTCTGTTGATTAATAAAGTTTATTTTGCATTGAATTTTGTTTGCGTGAAATTTCCATCAATAATCTGACATTTCATCTGCAACAACCTAGTTATTTTGTTTCACATATAGAAAAACCAAAGCAGAATTTAGCAGCAACATGATTTACAGTAATCATGTTAATCCTGAAAGATGAAATGGTGTTGTTCAAGTAGCTTCCAATCATCATATATATTGTGTGTTGGGGGTGTTTGGACACTAAGTCATAAACAAAACATGAACAGTAAATTTGGAGTCACAAAAGCTGTGTTATCTTTAACTCCTTGAAGGACACTTTGTTATTAGCAATCATCCATTCAACTGTAATAGAATATTGAAGATAATTTTAAAGAAAGAAAAAGGAAGTGGATTGTATGTACCACTTTCATTGAACTTAGTACTAAAAATACGTAAGAGTGCTAGACTGAAACATTTTGCTTCCTATGTAAAGGAATAACAGTGCACAATCGGGAAAGCATTGTTTTTATTTTATTCTTATTATTTTCAAGTCTGATGTTTGAACACACCCTGCGACACGATTGATTATTTGGATATTTTTCAGGCAGTGATTTGAAAGACTTATTCCACCGCATAAATTGTTGTTACTTATTTTAGGGGCTGCTGTGGTACAAATCCCATTTCTGACACCATGAAATGTTACATGGAGAAGGAGGGCATGGGGGGCACATGCCACTCCTTCAGGAACCAAGGAAAAGCTTCGATTTGTTAGGTTTTAATAACAAACTGAATATTTTTTTCATAAAACAAAGTACCGTATTACTTAAAAGTATATTACTTTCATTAATTAATTGGAAGAATTTATAGACGTACTAAGAACACTTTTCGTTTTGCGGGGAAATATCAGAAAAGTCCCCAGTTATTCTCGACACTTGTGCCCCGTCACGAAAATCCTGGATCCGCCCCTGCCCTACCCCAGGGCACCTGGCATATGAATCCTTCTTCTGAAACCAAAAATTAGTTACACCAGGAGCCAAGGATGGCTGGACCATTTGTGGACAGCTTATCTACATAGGTTGACCTCTGTCAGAGAGAGGGTTTTGAACATTGGATTCGAATAAGATCAAATACAGGGCAGGCAAGGGTAAGCACAATAAACTGTTCAGTCACTGACATGTTCAAGACTCTGGGCAAACACAAGGTACATTTAATTGTTTACAGGAGGGAAAATGTATACATATTTACTGATATTTTTATGAAGCAATTAGTACATGCTCTCACCCACTTCAGAGAATAAGCAGCTCTCTGCTCTGTTATCATGAGTCTGTCTTGCTCAGCCCTATAGCTGTCCTCAACAGTTCGCAAGTAGAAATTAGCATGCAAGATAAAAATTTAAAGTATTGGGTTGGCGCGAATGAAATGTCTGCCAAAGGACTGGCACATGTGGACGGCGAGAACAGAAAAGTAGGACAACTTACCTATGCAAAATAATCCCCCTCGACACATAGATGTCATCTGTCTGGCAAGGCCAAGATCCCAGAATGAAAAAAGTCTTGTGGCTGGGACCCGAAGAAATCATCAATTGCACGTTGAACCTCGTTGTCTGTCATGAACTGTTTCCTGGGCAGAAAGTGATCCAGGCAACGAAGCAGATGGTAGTCTGTTGGAGACAAGTCTGGGGAATAGGAAGGATGAGGCAGTGCTTCATAGCCCAAGGCACTTAGTGTTCACATCATTCGTTGTGCAACATGAGGGCGGGTGTTGTCTTAGAGCAGAAGATCATCATGTCTGTTGACCAAAGCCAGTTGTTCTGCATTGATGGACTGGCCTCTTGCCAAGAAACTCCAATGAATTATCGTGACTCTGGACCACCAGACAAGGAGCATCATCTTCTTGGTGTGTAGGGATGGCTTAGAATGCCGTCCAGCAGGCTGTGCCTTGCTTAACCATTGTGCAAATCATTTCCAATTATCATAAAGGAGCCACTTCTTGTCACAGGGGATGATTTGACGCAGTAGAGGTTCCTGTTTATTCTTGGCAAGCAGCGGCGTGCAGACTTCCAAACGCCTAGTCTTGTTGGCAGTTGTCAACTCATGCTGCAGCCACAGGTCCAGCTTTTTTACCTTATCCAGCGCAGCCAGGTACCGAACAACTGTCGTGTGGTGGACACCTACCTCTTCCACTATCTCATAACATGTTTTTCGAGGGTCCGCTTCAACCACACGTAACATAACATCGTCAGAAACAGCCACAGGTTGGTGACCATGTGCTTCGTTATGCAGGTCCATATCTTCACTTCGAAACTTCACAAACCATCGCCAAATGGTTCGTTTGTTGGCTGTATTCTCCCCAAATGCTTTGTTAACATTTTGAGCGGTAATTCCTGCAGAATGACCCGGTTTAAATTCGTACAGCAAGTTGACTCAAGTCTGGCATCTGCATGTTTCCTTTGCAAGTCACTTTACATCCTAATAAACCACGTCTGAACCTTGTTTGTCACACAGGTGCTAGTTATTTACAGTAACTCTGTGACATAATACCCACAACACCTGTGGCTGGTTCCATTCCTCTGTGGTGGGTAGGGCCTGTCTCCAGTGCTCGTTCATGCCGGACATTTCATTCACACCAACCTAATACAGTTTGGGTGTCACTCCCCACACAGCACAGAATATGTCGTATACGTTACAGGTACATAACACTGAAACATTGAGACATTTCAGATACGTTGCACAATGTAACAGTAATGTTTCAGAAACCTTACGGTTGCGTCAAAATGTTCACAAACGTTACAAAACGTTTGAAACATAACTGATATGTTACAGTGAAAGGTCTTTGTAACTTCAAGATACCAACTTCATGTTACTGTTACGTGTTTGAAAGATATTTGTAACTTAGTTACATCACTGTTATGTGATGATATAGGGGGTTTCTGTAAAAAGGAACCCATCCACGTGCTGCCTCAAAGACGCATGTGGTCAATTCCTTGTCAATCATGACGTCAGTCGTAGCCATTGTTTTTCCACGTGATCTTCCCGACCAACTTTTTGTCCGCCATTTTCTCTTTGTGTTCAGCCATAACATTTTGTGTGCCACTTGGTCCTACCGAACATGTTTTGCTCGCCAATTTTTTTTTACCTACCTACATGCTCTCGCCGATATCTTTTGTACGCCTTTTTATTTTCCCCTATCAGGAAATTTTACGGTGTGACGTCACGGCGCTAGGGAAGTTTTTTTTCCAAGGAAATACAAATCCTCGAAGTCATGCCAGGTTTGAACCCCTGTCCAGCGTGTTTCTAGGCAGATGCATTATCCCACTCGACCACGGGACGCCTCGCGATTACAGCATTCTGTAGGAACTAACGAGAAGGTCAGTGCTTTGCAAACACATTGTTTAATAGAAACGCATTATTGTTTCCATGGATCATTTTATTTTTCTGTAGGATGACTTAAATTTCTTCATGATTAATCAACGAAATGTACCTTTTAATGCATATCTCTCTTTTTTTTTTTTTTTTTCAAAACTTGTGTGGTCGTTAAACTTCTCAATATATCAACATTATTTTTTTCTACCTTTACAAACTAAAAACTACTTTTGTTGAGACTTTTTTCTGATTCAAAACCAACATATGTACTAAGATATTGTACACTGGTGTGCAAAACTTAAGGACAGATACTAGTGTACACTAACTAGCTGACACCAGGTACGGAGAACTGGACACATTGGAATTTCAGTGCCATTAAATTGTTCTGCATAAACACATTTCGTATGGCTATATTCCCCACTACTTGAACAACTATTGTTCATAAAAAAAAATTTTTAATATTTCATTTTCAGTCAGAAATTTAGACATTTCCATGATTTTTGAGTGAAAGACAATGCGGAGAACTGGCCACCAAAGAACTGACCCCGTTCTGGACTGCTCGGTGGCTACGCCTCCCGAGATTGGTTATCTGACACACATAACATTTCCGTAATTTCATATTTTCTTATTTACGGTACTTTTCAAGGTTTAGAAATTACACCTAAACAAATTCTCTGCAGGTATGGGGTATGTGCAAACCCAGGAAACTTATCGGGGGTCATAAAACCTAAAATATGAAATATAAAGAATTCCTGGTCTGAACGGGATATTTTCAGCGTTTACAACCAGAAATACTTTGTTTTACATTTTAGGTATTACCCCCCCCCCTCCAGAGAGGTTTCCTGAGTCAGCACATGCCCTCGGAAAGTTTGTTGCGATGTAGGTTGTAAATGCTGAAAATCTCCCGATCGGACTAGAAATTCCTTATATTTTATACTTTTGGTGCTCCCCCCACCAACAGGTTTCCTGAGTCAGCACATGCCCTCAGATAATTTATTGACTTGGTTTTGTAGCTTGTAATTGCTGAAGATTTCCCGATCGGACCACAAATTCTTTATATTTTACAATTTTGGTATTACCCCCTCCCCCCTTGACGGTTTTCCTGAGTCAGCACATGCCCTCAGATAATTTGTAGACTTGTAGTTTGTAAAACCTGAAATGTTTTGTTGAGCTGTTGATCACAAACATTTTTTATAAAGAATTATATTAATAATTGCAATTAAGAAAAGACAAAATTATGGAAACTTTATATGACTCAGATAACCAACCTCTGCGAGTCGTGGACACAAAACGGTCAAAATGCAATTTTTATACGGTCCCTTAAATTTTTTGTGGCTACTTCTCTGGTGGCTAGTTTTTCTACACCCAGTTAACTCAAGTACAACAGTGTTACAAAGAATATCCCAGTAGCTTGTGGAACGACTACGAGAGTGCTTCGATGAAATGGCATAAATACACATGCGCATCCACGCCATTGCCAAATCATAAATCATAAATATCGCCGGAATGTAACATCAAGGTAACAACTATGTACAATGGAAACTATAAAGCAATAGTGTCGGTGAATGCACATTTAAAAGAGTAATAACCAGTCATCCAGCAATACTCATAAGTACACTCTTCTAGCTGTTGCTCCTCAAGAGAGGAAGAGTGCACTCTTGCATGCTGGAGGGGATGCCAGCATTATCCCTGTGCCCATGAAATCCTGGTTATTGTAAAGCTGTGCACCATTGACTCTTAAAGCTTGAGATTCTTTTGACCATTGACTGAAATGTACACTCTGGAAAACTGTCTGCTTTAACTGCAGGTGCCCAATCAGTGGGAAATCATAATAAAGCTATAGCACACTAGCCCAGTCTGAAAAGATGAGCCTGTGGAAAGAACTTTCAGAATCCGTTTGCTGCTCCACATAGTTCTCAAATCACTTCTCCAAGCCAGCAATTGGAATGTTCTTTCTACATAGTGGACTCTGGCTAGACTCCGATTTCTTGTTCTGCCAATTTTCTCTCCTTGGTGAGCTTTTTGATATCCCGAGTGGTGTGAATCCCAGGTAGTGTCACAAATGCATTTTTGCCTGGGCTGGTGTTCTGCTACGCAGTCATTAGATACGAAGAAAGGCATTTTTTTATGTTCTTTTTTCATTTGTGTCAGTACTCAAAGGCTGTCAGTCAGTGCTACTTATATCTGTACACTAATTTTATTAATGTGTTTTATTTCAAATAAGAAATTTAAATTTACTGGCACCGCCCTGGTGGCACAGTGGTCTAAGCACTGGCTTCTGACCATTCATCTTAGAAAGGTCCAGGTTTGAATCCCAGTGAAGCATGGATGTTCTGTTTGTCTTATGGCATTCACTCTCTCCCTTCCCTGGAACCAGTGGCCCTAAATTAGGGACTGGAGACTGCTTTTAGGCCACTGAGTTGCTCACGGTGGTCGTTAAACCTCCAACAACAACAACAATATATTGACTTTACTAAAGATATTCCTAAGCTTTCATTAAAGTTCACTTACTTTCCTCAACTTTTCCTCTGAGTGTTTTATTTTCTTGCAGGTGTTTAAAAGTGAAAAATATGAATGCCATTTGTCAAATAACAATGGATTACAATGACACATATTAGGGGTATTCAAAAGTTCCACCATTTTAAGGAGAAAGGAGACAGGAACAATCAGGAAACCAGTACACATTTATTCAACGAAATATTGGCTGTTAGCATCAAAGACCTTTTGCCATTTTTCGGGCAACAAATGAATGTCCCCATGATAGAAGGACTCTGGTTTTAAGCTAAAGAGTGCAGTGATGAAATTTTCCACCTCTGGAACTGTGGTGAACCGCTGTTGGGCTAGTGCATGTTGCATAGAGCGAAACAGATAAAAGTCTGAGGGTGCAATGTCCGAGGAGTAAGCTGGGCGAGTTAAACCCAGTGTAACTGTTCAAGGGTTGATTTCATGGTGGCACCGACATGTGGTCTGGCATTATCATGTAACAGGGAGTCTGGGCGTTTTTGCTGAATTGCGGCATTCAGTTTCATCAACTGATCGCTATATTGTTGTGCAGTGATTGTTTTGCCCGGTTTCAACAGTTCAAAACACAGCACTCAGTGCATATCCCACCACACAGACAACAGCACCTTTTTCCCGTGGATATCCTGTTTTACACAACAGCACCTTTTTCCCGTGGATATCCTGCTTTACACAACAGCACCTTTTTCCCGTGGATATCTTGTTTTACACAACAGCACCTTTTCCCTGTGGATATCCTGTTTTCTAGTGGATGTTGATGTCTGGTCTGGGTCGACCCAGGATCGCTTGCGTGCAGGGTTGTCGCAATAGACCCAATAGATCGTTGACCAATATTTTGCTCCGTCAAAGTATGCGGAACCCACTTACCAAACTTCTGGATCTTCCCCAAGGCCTGTAGACACCGTACCACCATCAATTGAGCCATTTTCAAACGTTTTGCCAGTTGCGTGTTCGATTGTGTGGCATCCTCTTGCAACAGCAATTCCAGCTCCTCGTCTGCGAGTTCCTGCAGTCTACCTGCACGTGGCTTGTCTTCCAAGCGTAGTTCACCTTTCTTAAACCTGGCAAACCATTATCAACACATCTGCTCACCCATAACCGTTTCGTCATTGGCCTGACATATTGAACCGTATGCTTCACTCGCACTTTTCCCTAAATTAAACATGAATAACAAACAGTACCACAAATGAACTTTATTGACCGCCATGCTTGGCTTCATGTAGGAACTGACAGTATGGGTCGCTGGCCAGTTAGACCTGTACAGCACCTGCTAGCAGGGGTGGCAGAAACTTTTGCGTACCCCTAATATATTGGACAAACAGCATGCAAATTGGTACAGAGAATTAAAGAACATATAACAGTTACTCATAAAGGTGATCAAAATAGTGGGGTCATCTCCAATTTTAGATTATAAACCTCAGATCAGCAGATGACTTATAAAAAGGAACCTTCTATATCATAGAGGGATAGGCTCAATTAATGAAGCTACAAAAACCATACGCCCAATATTCAATATTTGGTTTAATTACAAAAACTGAGGTTCAAGAACATTTCATACATTTGTTTAATATGCCATAACATTAATCTTTGATCTGGCAACAACCTTTAAATTGCACTTAATTTCAACAACAAGTGTGAAGTGGAGTGAAGCATTGAGAACAGGCCAGAAGCATCTGCAAGAAAATAAAACAGTTGGAGAAAAAGGTGAAGAAGTGAGCTCTTTAACGAGTAAAAACTGATTCCAAATAACCTGAGTCCTGCAAATTTGGAAGTGTGCCTGATACAATAGAATGGACTTAATTTTGATGTGTATTATGGAGATATGGTTCCAAATGCATTTAATTTTTGATTAGTTAGTGAATGCTTTCACCTAGTATGTTTAAATCAGCATAAGTCATTTACAAATGGCTCTTGAATGTTCTTTTTCTGCCTCTAAATTACAGTCTTTTTTGTAAAGTAGTTGCAATCGGTATTGCATTCACTGACCCTGTCTAGTTGTAATCGTGCCACAGAAGCAAAAAAAGAAAAAAATCAGTTTTATTTATTATGTCATACATTTACATTAAATACTCTGTTATGTTTTTTAAAAAATAAATGCTAACTTAAATGCTTTAAGTTGCACATTCTGCTTTTGTTTGAAAATTTGGTTTTGTTTGTTCCTAACTTACTTTTTTCAGTCAGAAGCCTCTTTTATATCGGAGGCCATTCCCCTACTCCCGAAGGATACCACCATGATTACTTTCGATGCAGATTTTAACCATTATACACTAATATCTGTTATTGGTAAGCTATTTTATAAGTATCATATTTTGGTAATGACAATAACTCATCCTTTGCAGTCAATTATGTTTATTCAGTACTTTTTATTTTTGAAAATTCATGCGAATTTCTTGTTTTCAATAAGAATCAAAAAACATTATGTTGTACACTGAGTGGACAGAAATCATGGGATACCTATCTAGTAATGGGTAGGCCCACCTTTTTGCCTAGATAAGGGAAGCTACACGATGAGACAGTGAGGCCACTAGATCACGAAAATATTGCTGAGGTATATCCACCCATGCTGGAATAGAGTGGAATTATGCACTGCTGTCCATAATTCCACTCCATTCCAGGATGGAGGAGAATTCAAAGATTGAATGGACTTCTGTAAATCATTGTTTGAAAAGTCACAGTATTACCATAACCATTCAAAAGTTTACGTGTCTACAATTACTTTAATGAGACTAATAAGAAACTTACCTTTACTAGAAGGTCTGTTCTCATTTGAAAAAGATACATTTATCTGCACGTTTTCCCCCGTTTTGAGTTCTACAGTTGGTTTGGGCTTTTGGTGCGGCGGTTTTATGTTGTCTTCAGCTTGTTCTTTATTTGACAGGGTGAGTCATTTTTTAATCCGTACTGCGGCAATGATACTTGGTCTAAGAAACCTCTATTTTACTTAAAAACCTATTATTTTGCTAACGTTTACATAATCCTAACCGGTAGTTTAATTGACTTATAAAAACATACTATTCAGTAAACCTACTTGCGTGAACATTCACATAAACTAACTTCTTATTTGCAAACACAAAAAACATCTAACAAAAAAATAAAAAAAATAAAAAAAATACAATTATTTACACTAACTCATCTCATTGCCCACCATTTACACAAAACTCATCTCACTCTCTCATTCATGCACCACACTTCTGCTGTTCCCAAAGTAGATTGCCTCTAGCAGCTTTCTACCCGGCCAGGGTTGTCTTCAGGAGGCTAGACCTTTTTGTAACATCCCAAATATTTTCTACAGGGTATATGTCCAGGGTGGAAACTTCTGCGGAATTCTCTTCTTACCATGTTCTAGTTGCCACGGTTGTGTTGGGAGGTGCATTGTCTTGCTGGAAGAGTACATTGACCTGTGGGTGCTTGATGACCATGAATATAGATGCAGATGGTCTGCAAGGATGGCCACATAGCACAGACCAATCACAGATGTAGGGCTTGAAAAATACCATGGCCTAGATGCCCGGGGTATATAAGTTACTGTCCTGGGCAGGTAAGTAAAAAATTTAGTTGCGCAGTCCGGGCACTAAATTTAAAGAGAAAAAGTTTGGAATAAAATTTCCTACTATATAAGGAAAAAAAGACAGTCTTTCATAGCCGGCCCGGTGGCGCAGTGGTCTAAGCGATGGCTTCTGATCATTGGCCTAGAAGGGGTCCTGGTTCGAATCCCGATGAGGCATAGATATTGTGTTTGTCTTATGTCACTGGCTCTCTCTCTCTTCCCTGGAACCAGTGGCCCCAAATTAGGGATGGGCAACTGCTTATAGCCCATTGAGTTGCTCACAGTAGTCGTTAAACCTGCAATAAAAAAAAAACAAAAAAACAGTCTCGCATGTTGTGTTTCATTTCATTGCTAATCACCGGAAGTTGTATTATTGTTGTGGAGTGCTAAGGACAGAATATCACTTCTTTAATTACATTATGCTCTAGGTCCACAAATTGGAACCATATGTAGTTTTGCTCCAAATGTTTATAGTCAGCAGTGTGATGCATTCCTCCGATGGAACTAGCCTCTGGTGTTTAGTGACAAAGGGTGAAAACTTTGATGAGAGGAACATGGCAGAATTACTAAAATTCTCAAATGCCAGTTTCTTCATCATATCATTTCATACCAGTTTCAGCATCTACATCTTAAAACTTCAGATACATGCTTTTGTGCATTGAACGTTTTGTATACAGACCCTTAAAAAGGAAATGTGAAACATGTAAAAAAAAATTAATAATATTTTTTGACTTAAAAAAAAAGGGGGGGGGTTCTGATTTGCTATTGTAAAAGATAAATTTTCCTGGGTATCCAGTTTTTACTACTAGGGCAAGTAACAATTTCTGCACATGTCCAGCTGGGCACGTAGCTTTTCAGATAGTTTTCAAGCCCTGGAGATGTATCTGGATATACCAGATGTCCCTATGTGTACTTGTTCAACATGTCTGAGACCATAATCGAGCCTCCATTAACCTGAACAGTTCCTAGTTGATATCCTAGGTCCATCGCTTTGTATGGTTTCTGCCAGATCCACACCCTCCTGTCTACATGAAATAATAGGAAATTGGACTCATCGGACCAGGAGACCCATCTCCAATGGTCCAAGGTCCAGTGCTGATGTGCTTTCCATTTGAGGTGTACAGTCCGCTGATGTGGCGTTAACAATGAAACTCTGGTGGTTAACTGCTCCCATAACCTATTGGCTGCTCCCATATTCATACAGGTGGTCGCCCCCATACAGGCAGCCAACCACCTGCATGGGAGCAGGTGGGTTGGCTGCTCCCATAAAATCTTCAATTGTCTGATGGTCTCAGTGGACACATTTCTGGTACTTCCCTTATTGAAGTCAGTGGTGATTTGTACCATTGTCGCTATCCAGCTAGTTGTAACTATGTGAGACGGACGGTGACGGCTACATTCATCCACCACTTTTCTCCACCCACAGTGATATTCCTAAAATGGTGTATTCCTGACACATTCTTGATACTGTCAAACAGGGATACTGCAATTCCTGTACCCCTCCATGATAGAGTGACCCATGTGTTTGGCACCTATGTCATCCTTCTTTCAAACTCTGTTAGCCGCCCCGGTGGCACAGTGGTCTAAGCAATGGCTTCTGATCATTCGTCCAAAAGGGGTCCAGGTTCGAATCCCGGTGAGGCATGGATGTTGTGTTTGTCTCACGGCACTGGCTCTCTCCCTTCCCTGGAACCAGTGACTCTAAATTAGGGATGGGCAACTGCTTATTATAGCCCATTGAGTTGCTCACAATGGTCATTAAACCTCCAATTAAAAAAAAAAAAAGAAAAACTCGAATTCAAAATTGAAGCTCATATCTAGGCCTAATGTATAGGCCAGACATCACTACTATTTGGTTTTTACCTGCATTATTTCAACATATATTGGAATCTTCCAGAATGTATTGCTTATCTCTGAGGTCCACGTCTGAAAAAAAGAAAACACATTTCAAACACGTTATTTGGTCCTCGTTGCTGTCCTTCACTCTGTGCCCAGATGTCTTGGTCCCCATTCGCTTCCACCTTCTTTGCTTACTCGAGTGTTACAAATATTTAAAATCTCATTCGTAACACTCGAGTAAGCAAAGAAGGTGGAAGTGAATGGGGACATGACAGCTAGGCACAGAGTGAAGGACAGTGCCAGGGACCAAATAACGTGTGTGAAATGTCATTTTTTCCAGAAGCGGACCTCAGAGGTAAGCAATGCATTCTGGAATATTCCAATATATGTAAAAAAAAAACAACCTCTGTTAACTTACAGCCTTTATTCATACTGACATTGAATTACCATGTACATGGATGCAGAGATATCCTCCTACGTATACGCCTGCAAAGCTGTGGGTTTGTCCACTAGCGAGAAGGAGGTGACAGAGTCGCTGCGCTCAGGAACCAGGTATCCCATGATTTCTGTCCTCTCAGTGTATTATGTTTCTCACTAGGATTGCTGGAAGTTGTAGACATTTTGAACTGCCTCACAGGACAGGGAAAACTTGCACTTTCTGCCACTTGCATTTTCCTAGTTACTCATAAGTTTTGTGTTGTAAAGATAAACAGATAGAAAATTTGAACTCGTGTTGTGTAAAGATCTGTTCACGTGCATTGCAAAAATGAACAGTTAATTTCAATGACCATAGATATTTGACTGAAATTTCTAATATTGGAGGTTCCAAAATTACAGAACTGATAAAATATTTTAAACCTGTATCAACTGTAACATTGGGATTTTCCTTGCACTTTGTAAATTTTCTTAGAGGAAGTCAAAAGTTAGTAGTTTTCAATGAACTTTTCAAAAATTCTGTATCAGCTAAGAGCTGTGTTTGAGAACAAATTGTCAGATAAGCAATTCTGATTATATTCTTTATTGTGTGAAATAAATTTAATCTTCATTGTATGCCTTAATTTTTTGCAAAATTTTAAGCACCATTCAGTTGTTTCTTTTTTTGAAAAGCTGTATAACTAATTGTAGGTATCTTTCACAGAGGTGTCAGTCAGTTTGGATTTTCCATAATAATAATAATATTATTATTATTATTATATATACTCGATAAACCCCTAATTAGTATGTCGATAAATTCTTGGTCATCAATACCTGCCCCTAATATTCATGCCATTTCGAGCAGCTTTTCAGCTCTTAATAATCCTGCCAATTTTCACTCGCTCCCGTTGCAATTCTAGAAACATTATTTCTCGCCTCTACCATCCTGCATTTTGAATCGCTTTCATAACGCGTATGTGGGGATTCCCAAATTTTTTTACTAGTTTGACAAGTTAGAACTAGAGCAACTTGTGTATCTGACAACTGACATAGAACATGTTATAATTCCTTTTGCCTGAGAGTCCCTCTTTTTCCATATAGCCTTTTCAGCTATGTCTTTTGGGGGGAGGGGGGTCAGTTAAAATGCTATCTCTTTACTTTCCAGAATGCACAACATTCTGTACTTCCATGATGCGAAATTTTTTCCATCAAATTTTGGAAGTTGCGTATTTTCCATCATCTTAAAGTGAATTTATTTCTGTAATGTAAATCAACGTTTCTTGTGTTTTCCACTTTGCAAAAAAATTGTAACTCTCCTTTTATTTTTATTTATTTATTTATTTATTTATTTATTTATTTATTGTTGCAAAAAGTGTTCTTACCTTTTCGGTAAGTTATCCTCGATTGCCTAAGACCATTGGCTACACTAAACGTAAAGACTTCCAAGCCAAAAGCAAACATTGTGTGATTGAGCTTCTCTTCGAAGAATGAAAGTAAAAATGGTGCAGGCTTCTTCAGTCTGTTCCATGCTCAGCATTCTGTTTCCTCTCCTGGGCCCATAACCCTTTGTGAGTGGTAGCAGAGCATTGTTTGATGGCTTCGGGTGATGAAATTATTTTATTTATGGAATACTCTTTCATCTCCTTTTGCTATGATATATCCAAAGCGCTACTCCACTTTAAATCACTTATCACAATCACATTTTAAAAACACAACACTTTATTTCATGAAAATAACATGTAGACATCATGAGCTCTTCACTACAAAACTCCACAACAACTTCTCTCTATGGAGGAAAACATCGAAGTGATGTCACACACAGTCTGTGCAATTTGATGTGCATCTGGTGCCATCTATTAAGTCAGATAGTACATAAAAGATTGGGAATTACAAAATTTACAGCATACATATAATTCCAACCTCACTGTACTGCGGCACATGTCCCGAACTGCAGGCGTGTTAGTCTGCAGAACCATCACGTATGAGAGCCAGACTTCCCTCGCAATAATCTGAGGGACGTTGAAAGCCGAGCTCTATGTACAGGAAATCCGGTGTCCCCATGTACTGCCTTTCCTGGCAGGGCGGCCCGGAGCCGTTTTCCAATGACATAACGCCCATCCGCACATGGCTTGGGTTTTGCAGGACTGTACACGGCATGCTTTGATGCTTCTGTGGCCTGCCGGATCGCCTGATCTTCTGCCCATTGAGCATATGTGGGACTAGATGGGATGCCAGCTTTCTCCATGTCCTAGTGTTTGTGATTTAGAGCGTCAGTTGCTAGAAGTGTTGGCCAGTCTGTCCCAGGATAAAATATAGTGTCTCTTTGACTCCATGCCAGACCGTATCACCTCATGCATCCATGCACGAGGTGGTCCGACGCAGTACTAACGCTGACCAAAATGTGTATCGTATGTCCAGGGAAAATCATCCTTTTGCTGTGATATTGTAATCACTTCTATCCTTGGTATGTACCATTTCACTACTAAAATCTCATTTCAATCTGACACTTCCTTCTTGGTGCACAGATTTTTATGACAATGAGTGTGTAAAGCTTCAAAATATTACATTCTATTTTAACTTGAAGAGCTTCTTTATATCTTCTGAGTCCTTTTGTATTTTCAGACACTTTTAGAGAACAAGTCTATGAAGCTTGTTCTCCATGATCAGAAAGATGTATCAAAGGCTTCGTTTACACAGAAAGTCCTTCTGTGTAAACGAAGCCTTTGATAAAAAACAATGGTTTCAAGAAGAATTTTCAAACTGATGGTGAAATGTAATTTTACTCACTTTGGAAAATATGTGCACATGGTAGAAATATGTGTTAATGTTTTCCTTTCATCCATATGTATTGTTAAAATGGTTATTTTTCATAAAGTAGTGGACAGGATTTTACCCAAATAATAAAAGTATTTTGTTTGTGCATTTTTCTTTATAGGTAAGGGCTTGAATAATTCAGCTACCATAAGCATTGCTCGACATACACCCACAGGTCAACAAGTCGCTGTTAGGAGAACTAATCTGGATTTATGTCCCGAGGATATTGTTTATATTCAGGTGAGCAAATCTTTAATCAAATATATATCACTTTCTTAAACACGTTTTTTAGTTACTCAACTTCGTGCAGAATAATGTCATAAAAGATTATACTTGCTCTACAAGTGTATGACTGCAGTCATCTTTTTCTATAGCAATACAGTGTATCTCATCCAATGGCAGCAGGCAGTATTCTTGTTTCATGTTGAAATAATATGCATCATGATTCCATAGTGCAGTTGAATCCGTACTAACAGGGATTTGGTATAACCTACTTTTTAAGCCTATATGAAATGCATAGAGGTCAGTTTTGACTCGTTTTATCAGTGATTGTTCAATTGTCACCATTTGTGTAAACTTTCTGACATGATTTGTTTCCTGTGCATACAAATTATTTTATGCACTTGTTGACTTTTTATGGACTTTGAGAGTCCGAGACTTTCAGTACTCAGCTGCAATAAACATTCAGCTGATCCTGATCTCATCAACTGGGATGATACAACATTAACTTTCATGGCTTTCTCTTCTAACTATCCGAGAGTCATTGGAAATTTGTTGACAAAAACATCGTAGTTTAAAAAATATTATGACTGCAAAACAGCATTCTTAAGTTACATTAAACATTTTTTATTAATGGAGCTTTCAACTGCTAACTTTAGTCTCTTTTAGCCTTGGATGGGATGAACAGAGGCAAATGTCAGATTTGTAATATTGTGCGCATTTTTTTTTTTTTTTTTTTATTTATTTCCGGCTTAATGGAAATACAAGTCAGCAAATTATTATTGCAGTTTTGGGGTAATAGAAGAAATATCTAAATTTTCGCCACAATAAAATGAAAAATGATGGTGAACTGTATGATTCATATGGTATCATTCCACAGGACTTCAACACAAGTACCTTAAAAGTTAAAGTGGATGATAAAGTACCAGAATTTCCGTTATGGCCATCATTTTTGCATTCCATTAAATAGTTGCTGTTGTAAGTGCCTCTGACGTGCATCATATAGTGAAACATGTTACATTGGAGGCACTTTCCACAGGATCAACAGCCATTCAATGAAGCACAAAAATTCTTACTGTAAAGGATATTCTGACATTTCATTAGTCACTTGACCCTTGAAGGACAGCTGTGCTGAAGCATCAACACCCTGTTGAATGACACCATACATTTTTTAACTTGGTGGGGTGCTTCTTCTTGGGAAGAAAAAGTTAATGAGTACAGTTTGATATGGTTTGGATACGTGTTGTATGGGAGATGAAAGTTGCTGCATTCTGAAATGACAGCTGCAGACCTTTTACCTACCTAAAACAATAAGCTGGGTGGAATGCATGGAATTTACTCTTATTAGAAGTAGAAAATCTTGCAAAGAGTCAAAAAAGGGTAGAAAGAATTGGTAGCAAATAGCATTGAGTTTTATTTTTAAAAAGTATTTGTGCCAGCAGTATGTCAGTTTTTTTTTTTTTTTTTTTTTTTTTTTTGGTGCTAAAGAAAAAGTTATAATAGCAGGGGATTTCAATGCTAGAGTAGGTGTGCAGAATGCAATTTCTGACAATGTTCTGGGTAAGTTTAATGATCCTTGTGTGAATGATAATGGTGAAAGATTAATTGAACTCTGCATTGAGAATGGTTTCTGTGTATCTAATACATTTTTCAACCACAAGTATATCCACACATATACTTGGGAAAATCGTACTCTTGGTCAAAAGAGTGTGATAGATTTTGTTGTTTACGATCAGCGTTTGAAACACTTAGTTGTTGACACCCGTGTGACGAGAGGTGCGGATGTTGGTTCTGATCATTACTTGGTAGTGTCACGAGTGAAACTTAATGTTGGTTGGAGGAAAAGGAATAGGAAGAGACCCAGGATAGAAAGAATAAAGGTTGATAGGCTCCTTGAAGATCATCAGCGGTACTCTGACTTACTCAGAGAACGACTGAAGGATCTGAAATCTTGTGAGAGGGATGTAGAAAAGAAGTGGGAATGCTTTAAGAACTGTGTTATCACTGCTGCTAAAGAGGTCTGTGGCACCACAATAGTGGGTAACAATAGAGGTGATGCTTGGTGGAATAGTGAAATTGATGAGGCAGTAAAGAAAAAGAAGGAAGCCTATTTGGGGATGTTGCAAGTTAGAGTTTCTGTGGATGAACATCGCTGTAAGAAGCGTGAAGCTGCTAAGCTGGTTCGCCACAGTAAGGCAAAAGATAGGAAGGAAAAAGTGGAAAGGCATGAACTGGCTTTTTGGAAAGATAGAAAGTCCTTCTGGAAGTACATGAGACTCAGGAAAAATAGGGGAAACAAAGTTGTAAGTTGTGTGAAAAATGAGATCTGGGAAATGATATGAAAGCCCAATGAGTTAAGTGAAAGATGGGGTGAATACTTCTGTGAGTTATTAGATCAGGAGAGCAAAAATGATTCTGAGACAGATGCAGATGATGTCACAATGAGGGATGAAAGCACAGGAGGGATCTCAAGAGAAGAAGTGTGTAAAGCTCTAAAATCTCTTCAGAATGGTAAGGCTCCAGGAGTTGACGGCATAACTGCAGAGATGTTGAAGTATGGTGGTGACTTTATAATTGACTGGTTAACTGAAATTTACCAGTTGTGCTGGGAGTTAGGAATGGTCCCTCGGGATTGGAAGGATGCTATTATTGTTCCTTTGTATAAGGGAAAAGGTGATCAGACTGAATGCAAGAACTATCGTTGTATTAGCCTACTGAGTGTGCCAGGGAAGTTTTTGGTAAGGTTGTTATTGAAAAAGTGCGGGGTCTTACATAATTGAAAGTGTGGGATGTTCAGAATGGTTTTATGCCTGGTAAAGGCTGCACTAACCAGATTTTTGCATTACGCATGATGATTGAAATGTATCTGGATGTTGGGAAGAAAGTTTTTACTGCCTTCATAGATTTAGAGAAAGCTTACAACCGAGTGAATAGGACACTTTTGTGGAAGGTATTGAATGAATATGGTGTTACTGGGAATCTACTTAATAGTGTAAAAGCCATGTATGCTGGTAGTAGAGCTTGTGTACGAGTGAATGGTGTTTTATCAAAATGGTTTTCTATTGGTGCAGGAGTTAGACAAGGTTGTGTAATGTCACCATGGCTGTTTAATATATTTATGGACGCATGCATGCATGCATGAGGCCAAAATAGATAATAGTGGTTTATGTCTTGGTGATATCCATGTGTGCAGATTGCTGTATGCTGATGACACTATCCTGTTGGCAGAGAGCAAAAGTGAGTTGCAGAGTATGTTGACTCGGATGCACGAAGTTTGCATGAAATTCAAACTGAGTATAAATAAGGGAAAAACCAAAGTTATGATGTTTGAGAGAGGAATGGGTAGCACTGAATGTAATGTAAGTATAAATGGCACTGTGATTGACCAGGTGAGTGAGTTTGTGTATTTAGGAAGCATGTTTGACAGAGAGAACAAGTTGGATAGTGAAATCAGTAGGCGAGTGAAATCTTCTTTGAAAGCCATAGCTGCTCTGGGAGGTTTTCACAGGAATGATGGGTTCTCTAGAGAGTCCCGCATGGCTGTGTATGAAACAGTAATTGTTCCTACTCTGATGTATGGCAGTGAAACCTGGGTACTGCAGAAGAAGCACAGGAGTCGTTTGTGTGCTGGAGAAATGCGTTGCTTACGTGGGGTTTGTGGCAAGACACGATCTGATTGTGTGAGGAATGAAGATGTATTGCAGTTGTGTGATGTAAAGCAAAATGTTGTTAGCAAGGTGTAGACCAATATGCTTCGGTGGTTTGGCCATATTGAAAGAATGAGTGGTGAAATGCTTACTAAGAAAATATTTTCAACCCAAGTGGCTGGAAGGAAAGGCAGAGGAAGGCCAAGGAAGACATGGGTGGATCAGATTCAGGAGTGTCTGCATGAGAAAAAGATTATGAGTATGAAGTATAAAAGATCTTGTGTACGGCGTGTAATGGATATCAGTGAAGCACGAGTTTGTATGTCAAGATCACTATAAATGGTGAAGTTTGATACGACAACAATAAGTAAAAATATCTGGAAGTTCGTATTTCTTTTTGGAGCTAACTTCTGAATCTCAGAGAACAGCTTAGTGATATGTGTGTATGTATGTAGTATGTCAGAATACTGGATTAGTGTGGGAAGGCATGTGAAGGAGTGTTAATGAAATGGATGAAAACCAATGTTGCATTGCATTTTCACTACTTCATGTGTGTGATTCATTAATTTTGTATGCTAGTTTCTTCAGACTATTGGAGGTAACTCACAGTATCAGTGAAAGCACAATAAAAAAACACTAGCAGACTGGGTATGATTTTGCAGCTTGTGTTACAGTAAATTCAGGCAAAGTTCCATCTTATATATATATACAATAAATTCAGGCAAAGTTCCATCTTATATATATATACAATAAATTCAGGCAAAGTTCCATCTTATATATATATACAATAAATTCAGGCAAAGTTCCATCTTATATATCTTATCCATGTTTCGGTCCAAAGGTTGAAATGAGCATCAAGTTTGGGTTGCAGATACAAAATAAAGTGGGGTTTGCTTTATAAAATTTTTTGGGAACTGATACAGGAGGTCTTTGTACACTGGAAAGACATGCTTTTATGAGGAGTTTGTAGTGTGACTCATGTAGATCATATGCATAAGGAGGATTTGCTGTATATGCTAGTAGAGGGGAGACAAATGTTTTAAGTTAGTGTGGTCATTTTGAAAGAATAAATGATAAGGTGCTAAGTCAATTTATTTCACCCAAGTGGCAGGAAAGAAGGCCAAGGAAATCATCTGATTGTATTCAATAATGCTTGAAAGAGTAAAAGATAGTCAGTATGAAGGACTGACTCAGGTCTCATACAAATGATGGATATAAGTGAAGCTCTAGTTGTGTGCCAGAATTGCTGTAAATGCAGATGCTTGGTACATCAAGAGTAAATAAAAGTTACTAACTTGGATTTGGCAGACAATCTTGATTTTAGGAACTGTGGGTATATATATATATATACACACAGGGTGTCCGAGAATTATTGGACACATTACAAAATTATATAAAACAAAACATTAAACAGATAGAAAGAGACTGATTGTGCTAACTTACAATGTAACTACACAAGTAAATAAATTTCGATGTGAGATCCCCTGGTTGCTCGTAGTACGTCCAAGCGATACTCGATTTCATGCCATGTATTGGCAAGCATCTGAGGAGTTATGGAATTAATAGCAGCTGTGATACGCTGCTTTAGTTCCTGCAAATCAGTACAAGGTGTCTGATAGACACGATCCTTCACATAACCCCACATAATATAATCCAACAGAGTTAGATCTGGAGAGCGAGGAGGCCACGAAAGGGGACCACCACGCCCAATCCATCTGTTGGGGAAATGCTCATTTAGGCACTTACGTACACACGTTGACCACTGCGGAGGCACGCCGTCTTGTTGGAAAATGACGTCATATCTTTTGATCTGGGGTATAGCAAAATTTTCTAGCATATCCAAGTAAATGTCACCATTTATGGTGACGCTAGGCCTACCGGCTCCTCCACGATATTCCACATTGCCAGTTTCTTTAAACTGTTTCATCCACCGCTTAATTGAATTCGTTGACGGAGGATTACAACCATACTCCAAACGGTACCGTCTTTTAACTTTAATGACAGACTTTAATCCCGCAAGCCATAACACACACATCGCCTTCTGCTGTACGGTTGACATGACTAGTGATTGCGCATTTCTCATACATTCCTCATCAGGCCACACCTAGCGCCATCTATCGGATTCGGGGAATAACAATTCTGCAAAACAAAAATATAGGAACCGTGTTAGTAATATGTGACATAGAAAAACAGACAATGCTCATAGCTTTTTTTTGCACATAATTTTGTAATGTGTCCAATAATTCTCGGACACCCTGTATATATATACAGGGTGTCCGTGCAGCGTTTGCCATAGAAATGCTTCATCTTATTGATTGCCAAGAATCTGCCAAGAATCTGTTTCAGTGATGAATCAACAATTCATATGTCAGGTACCATCAACAAGCATAATTGCTTAATTTGGGGTTCAGAAAATCCCCATGCTGTCCTGGAACACACAAGACAGCCCCAAAGTTAATGTTTGCAGGAATGGAAAATTGTCAGTATAATCAGTAAAAGTCAGTATTTTTCAGATTGGTCAGTTTTAGTCTGTATTTTTCAATTTTGGTCTGTAAAGTTAGTTTTATACCATGGCTTTTTTAAAAAAGATTTACGTGATATGAAAAAAAGTTTGTGGTCGGTAAAGTAATGTTTTATGTGGCAGATGGATTGAAAAATTAGAAAATGCCGTTGAGAAGGCTCCGAGTTATAACTTTGTTAACAACCTTGTGTACTAGAGAGTGATTTTTGATCTCTATATTGGGAATGTTATCTAAGTGCAAAAAAGTAAATTTCGGTTAACTTTCCTCGCCAGATGTAGTATTTTGGTTTGGGGAAGAGTTGTGTGTGCGCATATATGCAAACAATGCTCCTACCCATCTTATATTTGCTATATTTTGAGCCTTTGTACTGTATTTCCTATAATTTTTCTTATTACTTTCTCATACATTAGTATGAGGAAGTATTGTAATCGTGCAAAAATTTGAATTCGAGATTTCAATGGAAATGCATGTTTTGGGGTCCCTCGAATACGATTTCACTATTTTCGAAGTGGTTTCTGTGTGTCAGTCTGTCTGTTTGTGTGTCTGTCTGTTTGTGTGTCTGTCTGTCTGTCTGTAGTTTGTGTCCACCATAACTACATAATTATCTGGTTAATTGTGAAGTTTTTTTTAACTAATCAGTGCTGATTTTTTTTTATTTCTCTGAAAATAATAATACAGAGATGAAATTTGGACATAGGGCAGAGTTAATCTGGTGTTTGAAAATGATTGGAGGGAACTTTGCTGTTCAGCCAGCTTGTGAAGATGTCAAAGAAACCTTTGAGGTAATGTTTCCTGGAAGTGTTCCTTCTGAGTTTACCCTTTCAAGGACAAAGGCAAGATATTTAGTATGTGATGCTTTAGCTCCATATTTTAAAAAGCAGTTGGTGGATGATATTGGAGGAGCACATTTCTCTCTTTGTTTTGATGAAACTGTGAATGCAGCTTCAAAGAAAGAGCTTCAAACTGTAGTTAAATACTGGTCTGAATCCAAACAAATGTTTATGACATGACATCCACAGACTTTCTTCATTGGTAAAGCCACTGCTAGTGATATTTACTCCAAGTTAAATGAAGCCTTGGATAATGCCCAGCTTTCTCGTTCAAAGCTATTGATGCTAGGTTGTGATGGACCCAATGTTAACAAAACTGTGAATTGTCTTATGAATTATTCTCTGATCCTGTTAGGAAGAAAACAGTTGATTGATGTTGGCACATGTAACATACACATCATCCATAATGCATTCCAAAAAGGATTACAAGACTTTGGTGAAAATGCTTCGGACATGGTCTTGTTTCTCTATAATTTTTTTGATGGCCAAACATCTCGTTGGGAAGATTTTGAAAAATACAATCAGATATGAAACTTCCGGGTCATCGGTTTATGAAACATGTTTCCTCTAGATGGCTGACATTAGAACCAGCTGGAGAGAGACTTTTAGAACAATGGTCAGCTGTTGAAAAATGCTTTCTTCAGTTCATACCCCAGCACAAAGGCAAGTTGATGAGTTCTTTGAAATACAAGAATATTATTAAACTATTAAAAGACAAAACTACCAAAGCAGAAATTATGTTTGCTTGTGCAAGTGCTCATACATGTTCAAGATTCGCTGGTTTCCTTCAAAAGAGAGATCCTTTAATGCATCTAATCTATAATGAGCTCACAAACCTCGTCAGAACACTCATGAATTGATTTTGTGTTAGTGCTGCTCCATTGAGTCTGGAAGCATTTTGTGATAAGTATTACTTGCCATTGAAAAACATAGTGTTCGACTCTAGAGAAAGTGAATATCTCAAGAAGCTAAGCGCACAAGAAAGATGCTATATTTCCATGAAAGCTAGAAAGCACTATGTGTCTGCTTGTACACATATTTTGGAAAAGTCTTCTTTGGATAAACCTGTGTTGTGGTATCTTCGATGTTTGCATCCTGCAAAGAGGGTGAAAGAAGGATCATACAAAAACATAGTGAAATTAGCTGCAGTTCTTCCAATTGAGTACAGTAAACATGCACTAGTTGATGAATGGAAACTATTGACGTTAGAAGAAGAAAAATCAGTTAGTGAAAAGAACCCAGTGGACGTTTACTGGTGTCAGTTTTTTGAGAAGACATATACCTCTGGAGAAAAGAAATACCCTACTGTTACGAAAATTGTGAAGGCTGCACTTGCACTTTCGCATGGCAATGTGGATGTAGAAAGGAGATTCTCATTGTCGGGGAACATCTTGAATGAAGACACCGCAAATATGTGTGAAAGAACATTGGATGCTTATTTGACTGTAAGAGATGCTGTGGTGAATGTGTTTGAGGGAAGGCTCACTTTGTAATTATCACTCAGGAACTTCTTCAATTGGCACACACAGCTCATGTCAGATACAAGCAGTACTGTGAAGATGAGAAGAGAGTGGCTGAGGAAAAACTGAGGAAACAAGAACAGGAAAAAGAAAAATTGTTGCAAGCAAGTATGAAGAGTAAGTTTGAAAAAGAAAAAGTAAACATTGAACATGGTGAACAGGCGCTGAAGAAAATGAAAGAGGAAGAAAAGGAGAAAAGATTGACTGTTGACAGATTACTGGATGATGCAAACAAGTGCTTAAAAGAAGCAATAAATAAAAAGGACTTGGTGGGAATTAGTGTGGCCCAAGCAATGTTGGAGAGTGCTACGAAAGTTAGGGAACAAGAAGTGAAGAAAATTAAAGACATAGGAAAGGTACAGAAAGCAGTTGATAAGCGAAAAAGCAGTGCTACAACAACATATTTTCCAAAGAAGCAAAAACAAAGCGAGACTTAATGACCTAATTTTGTAAAGAAAGCTAGATGATTTTCCACATTACATTTAAAAATTCAAAGTTGTAAACATTTTGTTTGTATTATTCTGAAAATGGTACTGTACAGCTGCATTTTAAAGCTTTTTCTAATTTTAGGTATATTTGTGCTGAATAGGAGCATGTCAGTATTATTATAATAAAGTGCAATGATTTTCCTGATTATTTATTATTATTATTATATGTAATTTTGTAATAGTTTTATATGTTGATTACAATTAAAACAATAAATAGGTGTGAGTTGGCTGGCTATGAGGATGGTGGAGGCCAGATTAAAAAAAAAATGCTTTTACCCTTCTTTCCTAATGAGAAATTTGAAATTTGAGACAGTATTTAGTCTGTTTTTTTTTTTTTTTTTTTTTTTTATTTTTATGTCCAAATCAGTAAAGTCAGTTTTTGTAATCAAAATGGTCAGTAAGTCAGTAATTTTAGTCTTAGGTTTGGTTTCCATTGCTGTGTTTGGTGTGGCATTATGCAGGACAGAGTGATTGGACCGTTCTTGTTTACCGAACCAACCTTAACTGGCGGCACATACCTGGACATGTTACAACTGTTCATCATTCCAAAACTGCAGCAGATTCCAGATGTCATTTTCCAGCAAGATGGGTTCTCCCTCATTGGTCATCAGGTGTTCGTGCATGCTTGGATCAACACTTCCCTGATTGGTGGATTGGACGTGGAGGTCCAATGACATGGCCTCCCCATTCACCAGACATAACACCCAGTGACTTTTTTTTTTATAGGGGTTCCTTAAAGACATCGTCTACCGGACAAAGGTTGCCTCTCTCAGTGACTTGAAAGCACACATCACCCCAGACATTCTGCACCGTACTTGGTCCGAAATCAACTACCACGTGCTACGAATGGAGCACACGTGGAAATGCATTGATTGCAAAGCTATAAACTTTAGAACTTGCTTAATCTTGGACAAATTGTAAAACATTTGTATCGCAAATACTTTTTGTACTAATCAACTTTTAAATTGCATACGTCATTTCCAAACACCCTGTATATACACTGAATTAGCTCTGAATCTGGAATCCCCCTCTGTTTCACGTATTCGGAGCAATAATGAAGTACCACATATACCAACGTCACATGAGGCTACTATAAATTGTGCACACTTATCTTCTGTATGTAATCAGTAAACGTGGTGACATAAGCCAGTTTGATGGTGGCCAGATAGTTGGGGCCCAGAGGGCAGGTGCCACTATTTCGGAAACAGCTGCACTTGTTGGCTGCTCCCATACTACTGTATCAAGGGTATAACCAAAACTAGATTAATCAATCACAGACGTCCAGCAGAAGGGCTCACATTGGTCAGCCACACTTGGTTGACCCTAAAGGTGAGCATCAGGTGTCATGACTAGTATCTCAGCAACCACATGCAACACCCACCAGTACAACGGCAGTGCAGTTTGGCCTATTTCTATATGCACCATGCTCCGTACCTTGCTTTGCCTGGGGTTCCACAGCCAGAGACCTACGTGGGCACCCATGATGACACCCAGTCATCACAAACAATGCCCCGCATGGACCAAGGGACATCGGTAATGGACCCTCGACAGATGGAAAAAGGTCATCTGGAGTGATGAGTCCCGTTTCCTGCTGCACCAGGCTGATGGCCGGGTTCATTTATAGCGTAAACAGCATTAAGCCCTATTCCCTGGTTGCACAGTTGGGGTGCAGTAGGCCAGTGGAGGTTGTGTTATGGTCTAGGGAGCTTTTTCCTGGCAAGCCCTAAGTCTATTGGTTATCATCCCATAAACACTGAATGGTGGATGCTACGGTGACCGGTTAGCAGACCATCTCCATCCATATCTGCAGGAGGTTTATTGGAACTTAAGTGCCATCTTTCAACAGGAAAACACACCATGTCATCAGGCTCGTATAACCACTGAGCGGTTTGAAGAACATGACAACAAATTTGTCTCATTGCCTTAGCTCCCGAACTTCCCTGACTGTAACCCAGTTGAACATTTGTGGGATATTCTAGAATGAGGTGTGAAAACTGGTGATCCTTCTCCATGGAATGAGCGTGAGCTGACAAAGCTGCTGGGTCAAGTTACACGTGGAGGATGTTCAACACCTTGTAGAATCTGTTCCTAGGTGTTTGCAAGCCGTGATTGCACAGAAAGGTGGACCAATGCATTATTAGGTAGGTGTTCCTAATACAAATCTAGCCTAGTGTATGTACATAAAGGGGTACACAAAACCCCAAATGTTCAAGTTCCATCTTTTTTTTTTTTTCCTGGATCCAGCACATTTTTTAAAGAGATGCAAGAAGAAAACAATGATTAGTCTTAACAAAATCTTCAGGTATAAAATTGTGACCTTCAGCAGTCAAAATTAATGTATCATTTATTACATATTGTTCAATAATAACTACTAAAACTAGAGAGCATATTACACATTTAGTACTGAATGTAATATAAGTCTAAATGGCAAAGTGATTGACCAGGTGAATGAGTTTGTGTATTTAGGAAGCATGTTTGACAGAGAGAACAAATTGGATGGTGAAATTAGTACGCAAGTGAATTCTTGATTGGAAGTCATAGTGTCTTTGGGAGGCTTTCACAGAAATGATGGGTTCTCAAGAGGGTCCCGCATGGCTGTGTATGAGAGTGTAATTGTTCCTACTCTGATGTATGGCAGTGAAACCTTGGATACTGCAGACGAAACATAGGAGTCGTTTCTGTGCTGGAGAAATGCATTACTTACGGGGTGGGGGGTGGAAAGACATGTTCTGATTGTGTGAGGAATGAAGAGGTGTTGCAGTTGTGTAAAGTGAATCAAAATGTTGTTAGGAAGGTGGAGACTAATATGCTTCTGTGGTTTGGCCGTGTTAGAAGAATGAGTGATGAGATGCTTTCTAAAAAAATTTTTTTGGGCCCAAGTGGCAGGAAGGAAATGCAGAGGAAGCCAAGGAAGTCATGGGAAGGTCAGATCCAGGAATGTCTGCATGAGAAAAAGGTTATGAGTATGAAGTATAGAAGGTCTTGGGTATGACATGTGATGGATGTCAATGAAGCCTGAGTTGTATGTCAAGATCACTATAAATGGAGAAGTTTAATATAGCAACAGTAAGTAAAAATTATCTGATAGTTTGTATTTCTTTGTGTAGCTAACCTCTGAATCTCAGAGAACAGCTTAGTGATATGATGATATGTTGCATTTTAGAAAGTTCAGCTTTGTCTTCTGATGTATAAATTCAATAAAATCACTAATAAATAAATAAATAAACTTATAAGCAACCCATGCGACATCAGTGTCATAGCTACGAAGATCTCTGATGTTTGTTCTGCAGGTGCACACCCATCTGTCTTGGATTGCACTGTGGAATTTCAGCTTGAATCACTACAGCCAGTATTGTTTGCAGAATGCACAACTTTCTTGTGACAAGTGCCAAAAATTTATATTGGCATCTTCAATATTCTGGTTTTATGGTAAGTAGTGTGTACAAAAGAGACACAAACAGGAAAATATCCGTAACTGTTCTTGTTGCTTTATTAAAGGTATGGAAGCTTCATAACAGAAATCCAAATTTTGAAAAATGAAATTCTCAGAATGGAATTTGAAAACCCAGCTGCCAGGTGAAAATTTTCACATGGCACCTAAGTTTTCTTCCAGGGGTTAACAAATAAAAGATGCCCAGCCATGGCAAGTGGGCACCTTCTATTTGTCTACCTCTGTATATGAACCATACATGAGATTCTTCCGCGGTTTTACGGAATTCCGCTTTTTTTGTCATCATGTTGGTAATACTCAAGATCGATGCAAAACTGAAGAGAAATTTGGACTGTATTAGTTGGGGGTGGGATTCATTTCCCATCCGGAAATGATATTTCATCTTTTAAAACTTTCGAAAACGGAAGTCAAACGGAGCCAAGATTTTCCCCGTTATCGTAATGCCCTTTTCTCACGATGTTTCTTCTGCCCAGTATTGTTTTTTAATATTTTATTCCATAACTATTTGTATTTCAGCTTGAAAACGAAAGTTAGGTGGCGCTGAAATTTTCTTGGAATCTTCAGGCATGAGATTTTTCTGCGGATTCGAGGTATTTTGTCTTTTTCATCGTTGTTTGTGTGGTACTCGAGATGTATACATAACTGAACAGAATTTGGGGAAGGGCAGTTTTCCGTCGGAGGACAGAAGTATGACTTTCGAAATCCAAAGTTAGTCGCAGTGAAGATTTCTGCCGTAATCGTAATTTTTTTTTTATCTTGCAATGTTCTTTTGCTCGGTATTGTTGTTAAATATAATTTTATTGAATAGATGTGTATTTCGGCTTGAAAATGGAGTGAAAATTTCCAAAAAATGAAGTCAGATTGTTGAGAAGATTTCGCCCATAATCGTTATAGATTCCTCCCCCCTCCCTTCCCCTCCATGCAATGTTTCATCTATCTTGTGTTGTTAAAATGTTAATAATTTTATATTTCGAATGTGGTCGAATGTAATATTTACATAAATGAATTAACATGAACAATTTCGTCTTGCTCATACTGTGTTTTATTCACACGGTTTCGCCATGCATTCGGATTTTTTACCCAATTAAAAAGTTCAGCTTTTTTCTTCTTTGCCAGTCTCGTGTATGATATGAACTGATATTGTACAAAATTTATGTTTTGGAAACACGCCACAGCATAACATACAGAACAGCCAGCCAGTTGTTATCCAACAACATAATACAAATTTATTGTTGTAATGTTATAAAACATGAATATGTAATTCAATGTTCAATTTTATTTCTCAATTTTTGTTTTCCTGTAGAAAGAAATCCTCACTACTAGGCAACTCAGGCATGAAAACCTTCTTCCATATTATTGTTCATTTGTTCATGACAATGAAGTTTGGTCCATCATGCCTTTGATGGCATTTGGTAAGTTGAATGTTTTATAGCTTGTGTTTATGTTATGTGCAATATTGCTGCTCTTTGTTCTTGCAAAGATTTGTTAGAGAAGTTATGTACTAGGTATGGCTATTAAATAATGATATTGATGCTATAACTTCAGTTAAATAGAAACTTGTATCATCCTCAATGTACTCCACTTTCTCGTTAACACACCCACTGCCTTCTGATCTTCCACGGGACAAAGCAGTGTTGCAGCTCATCTGATGTGGTTCTTTTGAGGACATTGATTACCACAGTAACGACTCAAAACAGGCCCCCGTGAGTACAGATTTGACTTTAGAAAAAAGTCACATGGGGCCAAATCTGGTGATTAAGCAGGATATTCAAGGACTGTGATGTGTTTCTTGGCTAAATACTGCTTCACAGAGAGCACTGAATGAGCTGCTTTGTTGTCCTGGTGAAGCATGAGGCAATTTTTCCACAGCTCTGTTCTCTTTCTTCTGACTCACTCCCTCAAAATCACCAGAACCTGTTTGTAGTTAATGCCGGTTCACTGTTGCTCCATCAGGAACCCACTCTGCAAAAATTACACCTTTATTGCAAAAGAAAACAATTAACACTTAACAGGAGTTGGCCTAATTTTGGAACACTATTGGGGTTTAGATGCCTGACAGACACTTGCCCAAAATCCAAATTCTAAAAATGCTTTTGGGTAGGTAATGTATCAAATACTTAGTGCATTCTATATTTTAAGAATAAGAACAATAATATAGGAAAAAATTAAGTTTAATCTCGATTTCGTGGCTTAACAAAAAAGACTTGGAAAATTATGCTATTTTTACAATTGCCCAAAAAGGTGTAATAATTAGCAAGAAAAAAATAAAGCTTGTGGTGTATAACATAAAAAATAAGTGATATATATATTTAAAAATGTATCAAAATAAAATTCTAAAATATTTAAAAAAAATTACACAAGCCAAACAGTGCTGCGTGCTTCTAAATGTCAATTTCTCAAACACGAAATTTTCTTCACAGTCATCTGAATTGCTTAAATCACTTCCAATTAGCCTTTGTCTTACAAGATCCTCATAATCTTCATCCCTGTACCTTACTCTTACTTGGTGCCAGCTTAATAATTTTGAATGCATGTCTCAACAAAAGTTACACCAGCAGAGTTTATATGTCTGACCTTATCATTTTTAAAAATGCCTCCTTCTGACTAACAGTTCCAAAAAGTAGACACCTCGGCAGCAAGCGAAGGTCAAGGTCATTTGAATGTATTGAGACTCGCGCACAATGGAAGTTAAGACTTAGGCTTCAGCGACCAATTATGCGTTCAAGACTGCCTCTCAGACCTCTTAACTCTCGTTAAGGGTTAACATGGCCTTGAACTTGCTTTGCTGTGCTTTCTTCATTTTTAGTGACAGTGTTTTCCAATGCATCAACAGGTTTTTTTTTGTTTGTTGTTGTTTCAGGGTTGTACTGTGGAAGGTTTGGGTTTCATCACATTTGCTTACACATTCTAAAAGGATAGAGTTTGCCTAAATTTGCCTCACAGATTTGCTTGCAGTTTTGTGTTTGTTCAAGTGTGAGAAGCTGTGGAACCATCTTGGTACAAACCTTTGTCATGTTTAGATTTTCATGTGAAATTTACCTAACAGTCTCTATATTGATGTTTACCATTTCTGTTTTCATTCTAATACTTAGTTGTTGATCATTTTAAACAATTGCATTGGCTTTGTTCACATTGTCTTCTGTGAAAAAGTTCTTGGGTTTCCTGGACATTCGTCATCTTCGATGTCCTCATTGCCTTCACTGAACCTTTTATGCCATGCAAAAACATGAACATGGGGTATACATTCTTTTCCATACATCTCACTTGACATACAAAGAGATTTGACTTGTGCTTTCTTTAATTTCAGTAGAAATTTCATGTTTATCTGTTGCTCAACTCTTTAACTCTACATTCTCCCAACATGTGGCAACAACACGCCTCACTTTTGACCTTCACCGCATGTTTTGTTGGCCACAAGCACAATCTCGTTGTTTCTGAGCCATACCTCTTATGCAAACATTAATGGTTGGACCTCCAGATATCAGTTGTACCAAGGGTTTATATTAGGAGAACCTGGCCAAAGCTTTGTGTAAAACATTTAGACCATGCAAATGTGCAGATAAATTCAAGAATATTAAATAAAGTAGGTAGTTTATTAATTGCTTTGATTAGGCATTATTAAAACAGTGTTAATAGCAGATTTTCGTTGCAAGAAATACTGTAAATGTTTGCTATATTTTTGTAACTATGTTGGGATCATTTGTAGATATTTATTATTGCTAACATAGTTTGCATTTCAATCATTCAATAAAATTAAATTGTTCTATTTAATTCCATATGTGAAAAGCAAAACCAATAACACAATTCTAGTGCTTATCCTAGTAGTTCTTTGTATGATAGGATGAGTAGAAGCTCTTCAGTCAAAGCATCAATTGTTTGATTTCAGCGTTAAAATTTTACGTTCGCATTTAAAATCATTATTTTTTCAGGTAGAACCATTTAATGGTGGTTTTAAATGCTTTAACTTTTTACATGTTATGTTTCCTTTGAGCAGAAAGTAATTTCTCGGTTGGAAGTTATTGATACTCGCTGCAAATATATATATATCGCAGTAATCAAATGTGATTCAAAGAAAAACCTTTCACGTACCTCTCGGTTTTAGGTGGGCTATGTTTAAATCCCTGCACTGTTGTTCTCATCAGGTTCTTGGGTGTAGGCTTTTTTGACTAACTTCAAAAAGTCCACATGTTTCTTGAGTAGGATATACTTTTTTAGTTGAACTATGGGAGGCACATGGAGACAAAGGAGATGTGAAAATTCCGTTGGAACACTTGAAAAACGGAAAAATGAATCACTCGTAAAAATATTCGCATGAGGAATTGCAATCACCAAAAAACTTCGTCAGACTTCTTGGATGTATTGTCCGATGCATTTCGGCAGATCTGTCTGCCATCTTCTGGGACCTCTGGTCGTCCGTTCTCTCTGCAGTTTATGTTGAATATGCGACATGCTCAGTTTGGGAATCAACGTAAACTGCATATTCAGTTTTCGCATATTCAACGTAAACTGCAGAGAGAACGGACGGCCAGAGGATGATTGAAAAGTATCTGGCTGTTGGTCAGAAAGTGTTTGCGGCCTTCATAGATTTAGAGACAGCTTATTACAAAGTAAATAGGACTCTTCTGTGGTAGGTACTAAATAAATATGGTATTACGGGGAATCTACTTAATAGTGTGAAAGCCATGTATGCTGGCAGTAGAGCTTGTGTACGAGTGAATGGTGTTTTATTGAAATAATTTTCTATTGGTGCAGGAGTCAGGCAAAGTTGTGTAATGTCACCCTGGCTGTTTAATATATTTATGGATGCATGTATGCATTATGCCAAAATGGATAATACTGGTTTGTGTCTTGGTAATGTGCAGGTTGCTTTATGCTGATGACACAGTCCTGTTGGCAGAGAGCAAAAGTGAGTTGCAGAGTATGTTATCCCGGATGTATGAAGTTTGTATGAAATCCAAACTGTGTGTAAATAAGGGAAAAAACCCACGTTATGGTTTTTGAGCAAGGAACTGTTCATACTGAATGCAAGATAAGCCTTAATGGCACTGAGATTGGCCAGGTGAATGAGTTTGTATATTTAGGAAGCATGCTTGACAGAGAAAACATATTGGATGGTGAAATTAATAGGTGAGTGAATTGTTCATTGAAAGTCATAGCTGCCTTAGGAGGATTTTACAGGAATAATGGGTTTTTAAGGAAGTCCCGAATGGCTGTGTATGAAAGTGAAATTGTTCCTACTCTGATGTATGGCAGTGAAACCTGGGTACTGCAGAAAAGACACGAGTCATTTGTGTGCTGGCAAGATGCGTTACTTTGGGGGGGGGGGTAAGACACGTGCTGATCATGTGAGGAGTGAAGAGTGTTACAGATGTGTAATGTGAGGCAAAATGTTGTTAGTAAAGTGGAGACTAATATCCTTAGGTGGCTTGGCCATGTTGAAAGAATGAGTAATGAGGTACTGACTAAGAGAATTTTTTCAGCCCAAGTGGCAGGAAAGAAAGGTAGAGGAAGGTCAAGAAAATGATTGGAGGACTAGATTAAGGAATATCTGCTTGAGAAAAAGATTATGAGTATGAAGTACAAAAGGTCTTGTGTGCGGCGTGTGATGAATGTTAATGAAGCTTGAGCTGTGTGCCAAAAATTTGTGAATGGAGATATTTGATACACCAGCAGTAAGTAAATTTTAGTTCTGTCAGTAAATGTGTACGTGGCACATAGTCTTTCTTTGAGGAGCTAACCTCTGAATCTCAGAGAACAGCTTAATGATGTATATGTATGTATGGATGGATATATGTGTGCCTATTTTTTTTTTTTTTTTTTTTTTTTTTTTGTATTAAAACTGATTCTGCTAATCGTAGATGTTGTTCTGTTTGACAGCTTTTGATAATTTTTATGTCTTCAAATTTCAGATATTGCTTATTTTGAATACAGTATGAGATTAGTGCAGATTTTGCTTTTTTTTTTTTTTTGCCAGTTTTTCAAATGCTGCTGCTATTGATGTTTTACTTTATACTTAGTGGAGGGTTTTTACTTATGGGAATCTTGTATACACCCGCTCTATCCAAATATTTTGCCTTTCCTTTATTATTCAAAACAATCTTTTAATGGTATGCACTTTATTTCCTAATTGCAAATTATATTTAACACACAATGTATTTATTTCTGCAGAAATTCCTTTTATATATGGGAAAGTTCCGATATATCTAATCTGCTTATTATCATTCCTTTTTGTTTTTGTTACATTATTCAAATTATTCTGTACTTCTATTATCCATTTTTCCAATTTATTACTAGGGTAACCATAATTTTTTGCAATTTCTTTTTGAATTTAATTCTTCATTTTTATAGTGCATATTTGATGAATGTGTACAGGCTCTTTTAATTAATGTTTTAATACTATTGCATTTTTGAGCTAATAGATGATATGAGTTGTAAAGCATCAGTACAAGCACATACACTGAAGAACAATTGAATTAGAGACAGCTGGCATTATGCAAATGTGGCGCTGTGGGCGTCCCTGTAAACGGAAACGACATGACGTATGCAGCGATCCGACAATATAAGGAGTGATGCGACGGGAATCAGTAAGAGTCGGATGCAGTATGGGCAAGACGAAGGATATAAGCGCATTTGATCTTGGGCAAATTGTCAGGGCCCGACGAATGGGTCACTCCATCTCGGAAGTCGTGCAGGCACTAGGATTTTCACGAGCCACTGTGTCACGGGTGCACCGTGAATACATCGAATCCGGTAAAACCATCCCTGCAAGGGCCAGCTGCCGTGGACAACAGCGTGTGGATGAGCAGGGTCATCGTCGGCTAGCTCGCAATGTAACACCGGACAGACGGGCCCTAGTGCAAGAAATCACTCGGCAATTTAACGCTGGTGCACAAGAACGGGTAAGCAGCTACACCATCCAGAACCATCTCCTCGCTATGAGGTACAGAAGCCATCGTCCCACGAGGGTACCGCTGCTGACCGCACCTCACAGGGTGCAAAGATTAGCATGGGTGCGGGAATATCGCCACTGGACCCTAGACATGTGGGAAAATGTTGCCTGGACTGATGAGTCGAGATTCATGTAGGTACATGCGGATAGCAGGATACTAGTACGGCGCAAACCACATGAAGCGATGGATCCTTCTTTCCAGCAGGGTACTCTTCAAGCTGGGGGAAGGGGGGTGGCATTCTCATTTGGGGACTGTTTACGTAGACTGAAATGGGACCCCTGGTACGTGTGACATCGTCCCTCACAGGTCAACGTTACCGGGATATCCTGGACGACCATTTGCGCGTCTTCAACATCCCACTGTGGACCTCATCCTGAAACAAGACAATGCACCATTCCATCACTCCTGAATTGTATTCGAATGGTTGGATGAACACTCCACCGACGTGACCTCGCTTCCTTGGCCAGCTAGGTCACCTGACCTTAATTCCATCGAGCGCATCTGGGATGCCATCGAGAGAGATGTTCGAGGCTCTGACCCCCTCCATCAGATCTTCGTGAACTGTGGGAGCTTGTTCAGGGGTCGTGGATCCATATGGCTTCCCAACGCTTCCGGTGTCTTGTCGAGTCCATGCCGAGACGAATCGCCACCATCATCAGGGCGAAAGGTGGCGCTACACGTTACTAGACAGGTATCTCTAATTCAATTGCTCTTCAGTTTATGATGATTTTCTATGTACTTTATATTTCAATGTATCAGTTCTTTTAATTACTTGTATATCCAAAAGCCAAGGTTTCTTGTTCTTCTAATTCAATTATTAGAAGAACAAGAAACCTTGGCTTTTTTGGATACACAAGTAATTAAAAGAGCTGATACATTGGAATATAAAGTACATAGAAAATCACCATATGTGCTTGTACTGATACCTTACGACTCATATCATCCATTAGCTCAAAAATGCAATAGTATTAAAACATTAATTAAAAGAGCCTGTGCACATTCATTAAATATGCGCTATAAAAATGAAGAATTAAATTCAAAAGAAATTGCAAAAAATTATGGTTACCCTAGTAATAAATTGGAAAAATGGATAATAGAAGTACAGAATAATTTGAATAATGTAACAAACACAAAAAGGAATGATAATAAGCAGATTAGATGCAGTGGAGCTTTCCCATATATAAAAGGAATTTCTGCAGAAATAAATAAATTGTGTATTAAATATAATTTGCAATTAGGAAATAAAGTGCATACTATTAAAATATTGTTTTGAATAATAAAGGAAATGCAAAATGTTTGGATAGAGCAGGCGTATACGAAATTCCCATAAGCAAAAACCCTACAATGTCATTCATAGGAAATACAAAGAATAAACTAGAGCATCAATTGCAACAGAATTTAAAAAACTGGCAAAAAAAATAAAAAAATAAACTGCACTTTTAATGCAGTATTGTATTGAAAATAAACAATATCCAAAATTTGAAGATATAAAAATTATCAAAAGCTGTCAAACAGAACGACATTTACGATTAGCAGAATCAGTTTTAATAGAAAAAAATAGGCACCGATTGTGCAGCTTTAATGATCCCAGCAGTTTGACTGACCATTGGAGGGAATTAATAAGAATTGAAAGCCAAAAAGACAAAAAAAAAAAAAAAGAAAAAAAAAGAAAAGAAAACTGTAAAAATAAAAAAAGTGAAAAAACAGAATCATCTAATAGATGGCGCCACTGAGTTAAATTGTGGTGAACATCAGAGAGGCAATACGAAGCAACCACCGGAATGTTCACTTACTTGGAGGCAGTGGGTGCCATCGGAACTGCTGTGCTTCCTGAGGATGACCAAAAGGGTATTGTTAAAAGTACTTGAAGTGAATGTTGCTGCCATGTGGGTAGAGGATGGGAATTGATTTGTATAGTGTGTTTGTCATTTTTCAGAATGTTGGGTTCTTTTGGTCTTTTGAGCTTATATTTGTATATAACTGAGAATGTGTAAGAGTTTTGTAAATATGTAGCTAAGTGGTTTCTAACAGGTAGTTAGGTTTTTAGCACTGTCTATATTATAAGTAAAAAAAAATGTGTTTAGTGTTGTTAGGGTTAATGTGCTTTGTTAAAAGTTTCTGTGGAGTGTTCGGCATATGAATGTATAGTGAGCCGTGAAGTGTTGAAATTAATATGAAAACGTATCAGTGGAAGACCAGTAAATTTTGATACGCACTACGAAAATATCATGTGAGAAGTTAGTTCCTCGAACCATGGCTGGCTGATAGATAAATAGTATATGTGCTGGAAATGTTTTTACAAGAAGAGAAACTTCCGATCCTTATTAGAAAAGGTAAGTGTCTATTACTATTAAGTATGCAAAATAGACACAGCAGGCTGGATACATTGATGCACAATGCTGTATTAGTATATAATTAATAATGTTTTTCATTTCATGTTCTTAGTTTTATAGCTTTCTGTGATCCTTACCCTTTTTTTTTTCTTTCAACTTCATTAGAAGGCAAAAACTGTTCTACTTATATTTAATAATATTTTTCATTTCTTGTTCTTACTGTTACAATTTTCTGTGCACCTTATTCTTCTTCTTTTTTTTTTTCATCTTCATTAGAAAGCAAAAACTGTTTTACTTGTAATTTAATAATATTTTTCATTTCTTGTTGTTGATTTGCCGTCATCTTTAGTTAATGTTTGTTTTCCCTTGTAGTATTCTATGATTTTTAATAGCAGGCTAAAGTGTTTACTTGTAATTAATGATGTTTTTCATTTCTTGTTGATTTGCAGAGTCATCTTCAATTGAAAACTAATACTTTCACTTAAAGTAAAACGTCTCCCCAGATAAAAACGAAACAATAATAAAATATATGTGTGCGAGAGAAAGAGTGGGGTTTTGTCAAAAGCAATGTCTCTCACACCTTTTCTTTCTCTCTTTTCTCTTTTTATGAAGCAAAAAGATTTCTGATAGTAAACAAGATTTTCTTTTGTGTGTGTGTGTGTGTGTGTGCATGCTTATATATATCCCATCTACCTCTTATTCTTATGTGCATAATTTATTTTCAGGTTCAGCTTGCAACATCATGATTTCATATTTTCCTGAAGGTTTACCTGAGCTGGCTATTGCATTTATTATGAGGGACATATTGTCTGCTTTAGATTATATTCACAAAAGAGGATATGTTCACAGGTAAATTAACATAAAATTTCTTCCTGTTAGTGGAGGACAAGAGAGGATAATTTTTCCTTCTCATTATTACATCTCCCAATGTGTACTTTTTTAGATAACAAATAAATAAATCTGCCATGCTGTTAGTGCACAGTATGTCAAAACTTTTACAGTTATTGAAAATCCTCCAAATACGTGGCGTCAGTAAATAAACAAATACATTGCTCTTTCCACGTTCCAGAAACACATAGCAACTGAAAAATTGTTATTCGGGGAATTGAGCCGACGAATCTCTCGATATCTAGCCGAGTGCGTTAGCCTTACACCACGGTGGCCAACAATTCACGGTGCTATGTGTTTTTAAGTCAGCTTCTGACATCATAAATCCGTAAGATGGGCTCAGCTACTGAGACATCTCCATCTGGTGGGCATTAACGGCACTGGCTATATATTAATTATAGCAGTTAAATCCAAAGTGAAAATCCTCCAAATACGTGGCGTCGGGAAATAAGCAAATACATTGCTCTTTCCACGTTCCAGAACCCATAGCAACCGAAAAATTGTTATTCGGTCACCGCCAGGGAATTGAACCCACGGATCTCTCGATATCTAGCCGAGTGCGTTAACCTTACACCACGGCGGCCAACAATCCACGGTGCTATGTGTGTTTTTAAGTCAGCTTCTGACATAAATCCGTAAGATGGGTTCAGCTACTGAGACGTCTCCATCTGGTTGGCATTAACGACACTGGCTATATATTAATTATAGCAGTTAAATCCAAAGGGCGCAATCCAAAGTGAAAATCCTCCAAATACGTGGCGTAAGGCCAACGCGCTCGTCTAGATATCGAGAGATCCATGGGTTCAATTCCCTGGTGGTGACCGAATAACAATTTTTTTATTGCTATGTGTTCCTGGAACGTGGTAAGAGCAATGTATTTGTTTATTTATTTTACAGTTCTTGTTTGTAATTGTTAAGTTTGCAGGTCATGTATGTTTATTGAGTGAACAATATTGCAGGTCATGTATGCTTATTGAGTGAACAATATAGTAGGAGCATGTACATAAAAGTATGATGGAACACCTTAGACTTGAAGAGCAGCAGCAATTCACCTTGCCATGGATTCAACTAAATTTCATTAGCATTTTGGTGAAGTTTTGGCCAATGTGTGTGGAATAGCATCTTCCAATTCATAGATTGGATGGCAGTAGATCCACACGTCTAACATCTTGTTCAATTTCGTCCCACAAATGCAGCATGGGATTTAGATCTGGGGACTGAGGTGGCTAATGAAACAGAGGAAAATCCCCACCATGTTCGTGGTGGAGACTTCGTGCCATGAATATTCCACGGGATTGAGAGCTGGGGACTGAGGTTGCCAATGAAGCTGGGAAAAAGTGTTCATAGTGTTCTTGAAAACATTCAAAGACAGTGTAGGCAGTGTGGTATGGTGCATTATTCTTCTGAAAGTATCCATCACCCTGTGGATAAAGAGTAATTCTGGTTAGTGGATGAACTTAATGCTTTGACTGGTTTGAATATTCGAGACACATTCAGGATTCACCCTTTCTAAGATGGCTTTAACTTCGATGACATATTTTGGCTCTGCTGTCATGAAAACGATTTGCCTGCGCTAGATGCAACTCTCTCTACTGCTCCGTTAAGTGGGTTTGCACATGTGAAATGCATTCATTGGAGCATTATGCATTCAACAATGAATGCATGAATGCTTCAAGTATGTTCCTATCCCAGAAACAACAGCTTGAATGCTCCAAGTACGTTCCTATCCCAGGAACAACAATTTTATGGGCCGAGTGGTCTGCAAGCTGTAATCTTTATTTTGTGTTCAAGAAATTGCTTTTCTAATTACTTTGATTTTCATTCTTTCAATTTGCATTCTTTAATTTTATTACTTTAAAATGCTACATATTTATTTTCTTCAGAAACATCCTCCAAGTCAGATTTAATGTTCAGCTGGAAAACCTCGTAAAACGCCCATGTATAAACTACTCCCCTTTGAGGTGTTAGGTCTGTTTTTAAGAAATTTATTGTTATGTTTCACATGCAATAAATACAAAGTCTGTTTGGTTATTAAAGTAGGATGTATCAACATCTGCTGTCACTGCAGTCCAAAAAGTATAATAGGAATTGTACCCTTTGAGCTTGATATAGTTTAGTTCCAGCAAGTATTACAGACCACTGTTGAGTGTCAGAAACTTTTATAAATCTATGCCCCCCCCCCCTTTATTGTACTGTGCCATTTTGTCAGGTCGTTTCTCAACAAAAGTGTAAAGCAAGTATGATAATTTTATAGTTAATAATAAATTTTAAGTAAGATATTATGACTTAAATGTGTTTTGGAATTGTATTTAGAAAATACCAAAATGTTTCTACAATAATTTTCTTAATTGTTTCACTTCTTTCAAAAAACATGATTTGAAGTCCATGTTTTGAGTGGCGAATTATATTGCTAACATGCATATAATGTGAATACTTAAATTTTTAATATACTGAACTCTGCATTGAACGAATGCTAACATTTCTCTTGGACGTGTTGAGTTTCTCTCAAGGAAAGATGTGGGATTCAGCTTTACTCACAGCTTTTTACAGGGAGATGCTACATGATATGCTTCAGATATGCAGTTCAAAGCAAACTCTGGGACCGCTGTCAAGATTCCATATTGTTGCATGAAAATGCATGTCTTCCTGCTGCTTCGTACACTGTTAAAATCCTGAGAAATTAACATTAACGTATTGAAGCATTGTCAATATAGTCCTAACCCTTTTGGACTATCACCTGTTTGGTCAATTTGCCATGGACCAAGAAGTAAAGGAAGTGGTGCATTTGTGGCTCGTCTTTCAACAAGTTTTTGGTTTTTGTTGTTGTGTCGACAGAATAAAGAATTTTGTGCAATGCTAGACAATGTGCTTTGAAATGCAAGGGAACTATATTCAAAAATAGTGGTCAGGGCTTGAAAAATGCCATGCCTGAGATGTCCAGGGCATGTAACTTATTTGACTGGACAGATAAATAAATCTAGTTGCCCAGACTGGACAACTAAATTTAAAAATAAAAAAAATAAAAAAGGTTTGGAATAGAATTTCCTGCTCAAAAAAAAAAAAAAAAAAAAAAAGGACAGTCATCACATGTTTTGTATTATTTCACTGCTAATCACTAGAAGTTGTATTATTGTTGTGCCAAGGACAGAAGAATATCACTTCTTTAATTATATTATTCTCTATGTCCAGAAATTGAAACTATATGTAGTTTTGCTCCAAATATTGTTTATAGTCATCGACTGGATGCATGCCTCTGATGGAACTAGTCTCCAGTGTTTACTGACGAATAGTGAAAACTTAAATGAAAGGAACATGGCAGAATCACTAAATTTCTCAAATACCAATTTCATCATCATACCATTTCATACCAATTTCAGCATCATCATCTTAAAACTTGAGATGCACGGTTTTGCGCATTGAACAATTTAAATACAGACCCTTGAAATGGAAATGCAAAACATGTAAAAAAAAATAATTATATTTTTTAACTTAACAAATCAGAAGTCACACTTTATTTTAAAATATAAATTTTCCTGGGCATCCATCTTATTACCTGGGCAGGTAAATAATTTCTGCACATGCCCTACTGGGCATGTGACTTTTCAGATATTTTTCAAGCCCTGGTGGTGTCAATTGTAATATATTGGGTTTTAGTACAGACAAAATGTCTGCTTTCAGCAGGTGGGCATGGTCGGCACCTCGTATGGAGTCTTGTTTCCACCCATGTTACAAGGTCAGTATTAATCTATTGCACACATTATGGGCCTCATTGTGACAAGGGTCAACCACAAGTGCATCGACTTTGGCCATAGTGGACGCTGGAAATGGGTCAGTTTTCTATATGAGTTCAAAACTCGGACATTTTGCATGTATGGCGATAGAAAACATTAATGCAGCATTTGGGCAGGATACTACAAATGAACACAGCATATGTCGAAGGTTCGCAAAATTCCAAGCAGTAAACATGCCCCTTGTGGTCGTCCGCAAGTAACTGTAACAGATGAGGCGCTAAAGAATAAGTTTTGCCATGGCATAGTGACCATATGATTGCAGCAAAGGTCCAAGTGCATCATTTGATGGCTTTCTGATGCCTGGCAGCCGTAGAAAAGGTGGAAATGTTTGATATCTGAGTGCCACACAAATTGACGGCAACTTAAATGACACATCATATGAAGGTTGCATTTCCAGTGATGGAAAGTTTACACCAAACTGCATCAATTTTATTATCTTGTGCCAAACTGTTACAAATTATGAAAAAATTTAATATTTGCACCCAACTGCGCCAAAATGGCAATCCCCAGCGAACACTACTGAGCTTAAAAAATGTTTTCACTGCAAAAAATGCTGTTTTAAACTGCAAATCAAATGACACTTTTTAAGGTCTATGCATAATTTGGTTAAATATAAAAACAACAACATGTACAGCAAATCCCAACATTTTGGAATGTTTTTCGCCTACCTTCAAATTCATTGTTTTTTCAGCATAAGTGATGAATAGGTTTTGCATTGTATGTGGAGCTTATGGAGAAGGAGTTTTGTTGTAATCACATGGTATGTAGGAGAAATGATGCTGTATGTTACGAAATCCTGATGAAGATTGTTTACAGATGGTATGGTGGTCTTTTGGAGTGTTGTGCAAATGTGATTGTTTATATGTCGTTCGCTGCTCTTTGGGATGGCGCAGTTATTTCGTTCGGGGAGAGGTGCTCGATTACGTAAATACAGCGTAAGATCAGTCGTTAGCTATTTCGTTGACGCAGAGGACGACTGAAAATGGCTCTCTCTCGTGGCAGGATACAATGGTTTTGTTTCTGAAGGATTCATAGGTATTCAGAGATGCCAGCTTTTACGGATTTTCATTCCATCTTACGGTTTTACAGAAGTCACCCCAAAAAAACTACGGAAAAGCCCACGCAAGACCCCCTGCCTGCAATTTTCGATTTTTTACCATCTTTTGGTCGATAAAACGCACTTTACAGATAGTCCCTGTACGCCTTCGATGTTCTGACTTCCCCGCCAATGGAGGCGGAGCTTCTTCTCATATGCTGTTTGTCACGGGATTCCCCTTATAGTCATTCAAGAATGCTGTGCGCAAAAGCCAAGAGGGAGCTCAGCTCGCGCCTTTGCAAACTCTTTACATTGATTACATGTGGCTTTGTGCTTGTGAAAATTTCAGTGCCAATGTTTTAACCCTTTCCACTCCACCGTCAGGTTGCACCTGAAATCACAAATTGCCGACCTCTATAGCTCGCATGTCGGTGCTCGCAAGACATTTCTTTTTCACCGAATAGAGAAAAAGAAACGTTGTTGGTGCTCGCGATGAATTTCTTTTTCGCCGAATAGCTCGCATGTCGTGTTTTATCCACCACGCTTATGACTCCTCTATAGCTCACATGTCTGCACTCACAAAAGTTCTTTTTCGCTGAATAGCTCGCGTGTTGCATGTCATCCGCCACGCCTATGATGCCTCTACATCTTGTATGCCGGGGCTTGCGAGGCATTTCTTTTTCGTCGAATAGGTCAGGTGTCATCCGCCATGCCTATGACACCTCTATAGCTCGTATGTTGGGGCTTGCGAGTCATTTCTTTTTCGCCGAATATCTCGTGTGTCGGGTGTCACCCTCCATGCCGATGACACTTCTATAGATCGCATGTCAACACTTGCGAGACGTTTTTTTCTCCACATAGGTCGGGTGTTGCCTGCCATGCCGATGATGCCTCTATATCTCATATGTTGGGGCTGGTGAGTCAAAGCTGAGCTTTTACTGCTAAGTTGTGGCCTCTGCTGCAGGAAAAAAAAAGGGTGCTAGGCAAGTATGGGTGAAAAGTTATTCGAGTGGAAAGGGTTAATTAGATTAAAATGAAATGAAACATAGCAGTGAAACAGCTGTGACAACAAAAAGAACAAAGTCAGATAAAACTTATCGTCAAGTGTATTGCAATATATATAGTAAAGAATGGCCTTTTTTATGAAGCATCTAAAGTTTTGCCAAATCATGTCTTGTAAGCCAGGAGGCTGCGATTTTAGCGTGGCACATGGCGGCCACGATGATTGTAGGCGTCATGCAGAGAGCAAGAAGCACAAAGATCATGTCAAGAGACTAAATGGAGATGTGAGTAAAATTAAAGTAACCAAAAAACTTCTGACAGCTTAGAAAGAATCCTGGAAAAAATATCAAGAGCAGATTAGTGCTGGAAAAATGCAGCATAATAAGCAAAAAAAAAAAGAAGAAGAAATTGAATGTTCACAAGGTGATTTGAGACTGGAAGAAGCTGAACTTTTGCAGCAGTTGAGTTCCTCTCAGAAAGTGTTAAACAATGCTGAGATGAACATTGGATGTGGCATAAAAACAAAGAGACATGAGTCCAATAGAAAGTGGACAGGTACTATTAGAAGCAAAATAAAACATTGCTAACTATCTTTAAAAAATTGGAAAAAATAAAAATGAGCAATTAAATATTGAGAAAAGCAGCAAAAAATTAAACATTTTTTAGTAAAATAAATGATTAATAATAGAATCCTGCTATAGTTACAATTTTTTTGATCTTTTTGAAAACTAAAATCTTTGCATATGTGTGTGTGTATTTCAATGCAAGATGTTTTAAATTTCAGTAGGATGCATCTAGTTCCAAAACATTTTTTGCTTAAGAGTTTGTTCTATCTACTAATATTTTGCCTGCTCCGAAAACGCATTTGTCTGCTCCAAAAATGTTTTTTACCTGCTCCAAAAATGCATTTTGTTGCTCCAAAAATGCATTTCACCTGCTCCAAAAATGTATTTTACCTGCGCCAAAAATGATTTTGCAACTTTCCATCACTGCATTTCTTTCCTTGCCAGGCACAGACTGGAGGAATTTCTGCACTGGATCATAATGTGTAATGAAATGTGGGTCCTCCACAATTATCACAAGTGATCAGCACAGTGGTTGGATAACATGGAGCTACCTAACAGTCCAAAGCCACCCCTACACCAGCAGAAAGTGCTGGTTCTTGTATGGTGGTCTGCTGCTGGCTTGATCCATCACTCATTCCTCCAACCAGATGAGACCGTCTATTTGGACCATTATTATGCTGAAATGCAGCAGATGCACAAAAAGCTTCATATTTAACAGCAGATTTTGGTCAACAGGCATGAAGTCCTGTTGCATGACAGTGATCACCCACATGTTTCCCACAGGAACATCTAACAGATCTACAAGTAAAACTAGGAAACTCTGCTGCACCTTGCATATTCTCCAGACCTTACCCCCCACAGATTATCACCTTTTCCACCATGTGAACCATTTTCTGGTTGAGAAGACCTTCCCGAATAACCAAGTTGTGTACCAAGTCATTGCCACGTGTGCATCATAGACTGAAGTTTTATCATCATGGGATAAACAGCCTTGTAACCATTGGCAGAAGTATGTTGATGCAGAGACAAACTACCTTGACTAGGTGGGTAGGTGCTCCTCTATTTTTACGAGGATTTGCAGGTGGCATTCTCATTTTGTACATTTCACCTGCACCGATCTGATATTTTATGAATATATTGTGGATAATTATTGACTCACCCATGTTTATATGTGAGCCAAAGTGAAACAGGCAATACAGTTTTGTTGCTGTGTCTTCATGATACCAGAGTAACTGTTTACAATGGTGACATGATTTTTTTCTTCTCTAAACCAAAATGAGGTTTGTTTACAAGTATCATACATGAGATTATTCCGCGAATTCGTGGAATTCCGCATTTTTTATCATCGTTTGGGTTATTCTCGAGATTGATACAAAACTGAAGAGAAATTTTGGAGGATTAGTTGGTGGTGGGGGGGGGGGGGGCATCTTTGGTCTGGGGATGGTACTTGGTTTTTCAAAGATTTCAAAGACCGAAGTTGAACGGAGTGAAAAATTTTCCCGTAATCACGATTTCTTTTTCTTGCGATGTTTCTTCTGCACAGTATTATTGTTAAATATAATTTTATTCCATAAACATTTGCATTTCAGCTTGAAAATAGAAGAAAATTTTTTGAAAATGGAAATTAGATGTAGAAATTTCTCTGCAATCTTCAGGCACGAGATTCTTCCGTAGATTTGAGGAATTCCGCCTTTTTCATCATCATTTGGATGGGTCTCAAGATCGATGCAGATCTGAACAGAAATTTGAAAGGGATTGGTGGGGGGAGGGGGTCATATTCCGTCAGAGGATGGAATTCCGACTTTTAAAACTTTCGGAAACAGAAGTTAGACAGAGTGAAGGTTTCTCCCGTAATCCTAATTCTTTTTTTCTTTTTTTCTTTTTTTCTCCTATCTCGCGATGTTTCTTCTACTCAGTAGTGTTGTTAAATATAATTTTACTCTATAAATATTTGTATTGCAGCTTGAAAATGGAGGAAAACTTTCCTCAACGGAAGTTGGACAGAGTGAAGATTTCACCCGTAATCGTAATTTTTTTCTCCGCGATGTTCCATTTATCGAGTGTTGTTGTTGTTAAATGAAAAAATGTATATATACGAGGATGGATCCAAAAAAAAAAAGGTTAAAAGGGTCATAAAAATGATTGACTAACAATAGACAGAAAATTCAAAAGGGAATTATGAGGCATACTTGCCAATCACTTTTCCACATAATCAATCACCAAATCTGTTGAGGCATTTATCGGAACGCATGACCAACTTGTTTAACCCGGCTCGGTAGAAATCACGTCCCTGCCCATTGATCCAGTTCTAGGCAGCTGTTTTCACATCACTGTCGGAAGAGAACTTTCTTCCAGATAAGTGTTCCTTCAATTTCGGGAAAAAAGGAAGTAGTCACTGGGTGCCAAATCTGGGCTGTATGGGGGTGGCTCCAGACTTCCCACTTGAACTTTTGCAGCAATTCTTGAGTTCTGTGTGCAGTATGGGGCCTGGCATTGTCATGCAGGAAGATGACACCATCACTCAACATGCCAGGCCATTTGCGTCGGATGGCTTCACGTAACCTTGTCAAAGTGGCACAATAACGATCGGCATTAACGGTATGGCCACGCTCCAGATACTCGATAAGGATAACACTGCATGCATCCCAGAATATGGTTGCCATAACTTTACCGGCAGAGGGTGTAACCTTAAACTTCTTTTTCGTTGGTGATCCAGCGTGTTTCCACTTCATACTGGCTCTTTTGGTTGTGGGGACGAAGTGATGAAGCCAAGTTTCGTCGATCAATGAACTGCTGGCCGTCGGTATGGTAACGCTGCAGAAACGTGAGGCTGCACATCATTCGTGTGGCTTTCTGCTCCTCAGATAACGCACGTGGTACCCAGCGGGCACAAACCTTGGAATATCCAAAAAAATCAGAAACGATACGCTGAACGGAGCCATAGCTGAGTCCCAGCTCTGACACCATTGCACACACAGTTACTCATTGATCATTTTGAATCATTTCGTCAACTCGTGCCGTGTTGATTTCTGTCGTTGACGAACTTGGGCGGCCGCTCGCTGCCCTGTTGCGGTTTTCCACATCCTCTCTGCCCGATTAAAAAGAGCGGCACCATTTCGCTACATGTTGTCGGCTGATTTCTTCTTCACCATAAACTTCCACTATTTGACTGTGAATTGCAGATGCGGACACATTCTTTGCCCATAAGAACCGAATTACGGCTCGCACCTCCAAGCGGGACCACTTTTCTAAACGTCTTGCCATTTCAATCGCCCTCATGCATCTGCGAACTTGCACTAACTTCCCAAACAACCACTGTCAGACAACTAGCGCCATCTGTCTCCACTCTGTGCGACAAATGTACCCTCCACACTAATTACTTTTCCAATGCTGCTGCTTGTAACCTTTTTTTTTAATCTATCCTCGTATATATATGTATATTGTATACAGTGATGTGCTCTAGTTTAATATTTGCATAAATAAATTTCAGTGAACAATTCTGTCTTTCTCATGCCGCAGTGTATTTCATGCTGTTTCGCAGCACGTTCTTATTTTTCATCCAGTTAAAAAGTTCAGCTTTTTTTTTTTCTTCATCAGTCTCATGTATGAAGTTATGGGAGCAACATAAGGTAGTAGATAATTATTTTTTTTTATGCATCTCATATTGCTGCTTACATGATAAAGAGTTAGGAAAACAGAAATGTTTAGCAGAATGCCTGATTTTCTGCATTAATTAGAATGTTGTGTAAGTGTTGGTAAAAGGTTGGTTTATTGATGGGTGGATGAACATGCCAGTTAAATTTACTGTGTAACAACTGAGCCGAGTAGCTTATATTTAATATACATATTTTCTTGTCTGTTCATGACCTGTAGGCTACAGTCTGAGATGATTTCCATAATTTCATTATCATGTGTCTTGCTAAGCCCAGACAATTTTTGTATTTTGGTAATTATAATATTTTTCAATTCTAACACTGTGCACAAACTTGATTTTATAAACATGCAGCTCTGAAATGGGGCATTTAACTAGGTGCGGTTTATAAATATTTTCAGTTGCATTATAAATTTCAACTGTCACACACAATATTAAAACAAATCATCTCGGGAATTGTTTGTGGCAAATGCTGTGCTACAAAGACAATTTGGAGTGCCTGCACTTTATTGATTATATTATATTTGTATTTAAAACCTGGCTGGTTCTCACTAAAGAAGTTTCAAAATGTGGGTGGTTATTTATATCTGAATAGGAAATTTAAAAATGTCATTATTGGCACAAAAAGGTGCCATATTTTCTCTGTTTTTTCATGCAGCCATCTTCTCAGAAAACTTGAAAATTGTAACAATAGCAGGCTCAAGTAAAAATTGGGAGATATGTATTTGATATCCACTCCAAGGCAATGAAATTTTCAGAAGATATGCCTACGAAAATATGGCACCTTTGTGCCAATGATAACATTTATGTAAGTCTTCCGTGTATTCGTGAAGAACTATTTCTTTGAGGTAGGTAAAATGTATATTTTTTTTTTTTTTTTTTTTGGCCTTGTGCGTAATGCAGTCTGTGTGCCCACAACAGGGATGATATGATCTCAAATTTTTATGCTTTTCCACTAGTGCACACTTACTCGTGTGTGAAATTAGAATGACATCTTCCAGGGGCATATTTAGAGGGGGCACGGGGTCCTTGCTGCCCCACCCCCAAAAATGTTTCATTTTTTCAACTTCTTGGTTAAAATGCAACTTACATTAGAAAAAATGCCTTAATTTAATAAAAATGCATCAATTTACATTACAAAAAAATGCTTTAAGTTTTTTCTTTTATTTTTCATTAACTTTATTTTGTTCTGGTAAATTTCAAAAACTTCCATTTCAACCCCCTCTCCCCCTGAAAACACCCCTGGTGTCTCCCACTTTCTGAACACATAAACTGCTGTTAGTTATCATAGGCTAAATAACATTCATCTCCCCACACCCTGTGATTGGTATCAATGATCTGCTATGAAACAATGATCTTTCTCACTCGTTCCCTTCCCTCTTGGTAAATGGGGGTATGAAGGTCTTTTACCCATTAGGAGAAAGAGTTACACAGGCACAGCAATGAAGCAGTTGTGATGACTGTGATTTAGTGCATAACTTTCCGCACTGCTACAGCACTTTTACCACCGATGTTAATAAATGTGAGTTACACAGGTGATTCAAAAGTGTATTAAAAATAAATAAACAGTTTTTCTAATGCCTCCCTTCATTGTATCATTTATCTTCAATGGAAGTCATATAATGTACTTGACTACTATATTGGTGGGTAGTGGGTTTAGAATGGTTGCCAAATGAATATTCCTTTGTGGTAAGTTTGCCTGCAGCTTTAAACTGGGTACTGCATTATTCCCAAACAAATAAAGGAAAAAATGAAACTGCAATGTTATACTTGCTGCCATGTTATACATATGGGAATGCATCTGTTGTGCATTTTGTGAATAATAATCATGATTATTGTTCATATAATTCACACTGTTTTTTTTATTGTTCAGAAACATGTTAGTGACAAATGTTCATGGTTGCCTCTAAAATTTCAAACTGTTTAGTAATTATGTACTGTATGTGGGGAGATCATGAAGGATAACATACTCAGACCTGCCAACTGTTTCGATTTTATTGTATTTAGTATGATAAATCATGCTGCAGTATGCTAATATGATTTTGCAGTCAAAAATACGATTTTTTTTAAAATAGTCATGTTTTCCCCCAAATTTTTACTATTTTCAGACAGAAGCCTTGTAGCAGAATTGCGGCGACGGACGATGTACATCGCAGATTTATTTTGGTCCTGCAGACAAAAACGATATCTCCAGAATTCTATTAAATCCTTTTGTAGACTTCCGATTATGGATGCAAGTTTTCCGCCGTTCAAAATTTCCGAAAACGGAAGTTAGGCTTAGTGAGGATTTCTTCCGTAACCGTAGAAGAATCGCGGCGACGGCCGACATACATCGCAGATTTATTTTGTACTCGTCCCCGTTGAAGAATTGCGGTGACGTACAGCACAGGTTTATTTTGTACTCTTTCCCGTAGCAGAATCGCGGCGATATACACCGTAGGTTTATTTGTACTCATTCCCGTAGAAGCATCGCGGCGACAGCCAACGTACATCGCAGAACCGCGGCGATGGCCGATGCACATATTTTGGTCCTGCAGACAAAAGTGACATCCCCAGAACCCGATTAAACCATCTTGCAGACCTCCTAAAATGCAAGTTTTCCGCCTCTCAAAATTTCTGAAAACGGAATTTAGACAGAGTGATTATTTCTCTTGTAATTGTAATTTTTTTTCTAATAATTAACAACATAAAAGTGTTTGCTGATTAGATTTAATTAGTTTCTCAATAAAATTTTGATGTAGGGAAAAAAATCCCTACATTCTCATCATCAAGAATTTATATAGCTGAAATAGGCTTAAAAAATATCAGCATGAGTCGTGTTACGATTTTTCTGAGTGTTATGTTTTTCGGTTCTGAGAGGTTGACAGGTCTGCATACATACTTAATATCAGATTTTTCTAACTCATTGTTAGGACAAATGTCAAAGGTAATTGGGAATACCATACACAAACAAACGTACAATGTACTGACCAATCATTACAGTTATTTACTATGTGTATTTGTCCCCTTTTCACCAATTTTCACATTAAAAAATGTATCTGATGATTTATAATTTTAAAATGATTTTACATAAATGCATGTCCATTAACAGAAATATGTGTACAATATTGGACATGCTGTTTGAGAGGAAAGATTTTTAACCGTTGCTGTTTGTTCAACTTTTTCTTGAAAGTAAAAATCAGATGATAACTGAAAATTGATAGAGGACAAGGAGATGCAAAATAAAATGAATGAGGTGACTTATAAATATGTAGCCTAAACATTTGGTGATAAGTTATGTTGTAACTCTTGTGAAAATTGAATTTTACCAAATGAATGATTTAAAAATGTTGAATTGATGGCAAAGAACAAAAACAATCAGTCTTCGAAGAAAGTAACTTTACCAGAAACATTTTTGATTTTCTTATTTCTTGAGATCATAATGTTATAATTTGTCCTTTCTCCTTACTTGCAGGAGTGTCAGAGCAAGCCACATCTTGATATCATCTTCAGGAAAAGCTGTCTTATCTGGCCTAAGGTATTCTTGTAATGTTATACAGAGTGGAAAATGGCGAAGAACTGTCCATACATTTCCTCATGACTCCATTACCAATCTCAATTGGCTGAGCCCAGAGCTTCTAGAACAGGTGCTGCCATAATTTGTACTTGAAGAAATTTAAGTGCTGACTTTTTGAGACAAATAGTTTGCCTTAGCTTTTCTCAGTGACAAGTGTTAAAAAAATTTCCTCCAAAGATTCTTTTGTTATGCAATCTCTACATAATTTACCACTGGGTAAACCAAACAGGCAAATGCATAGTTGATGTACATGGTGTGGCTAAAAAATAACGAGACCATACTTGTGGTAAATGAAATGTGCATTGCAGGTTAAAAGTGAGTGGGAGGTCATTGGCCTTGAACTGTTTGTAACTGGAAATGCAAAGTTCACCTCACTCTCTGCATTAATTCAGTGACATGTCATAAAAGTAGATATGTTGTTTGTCGCATGGTGAGAAAATGCTGAGTTAACAAATTGAGCTACAGATAAATGTGAAATTACAGGAGACTCCCACTGAATCTTTCACATGTTAAGTGGGGCATATGGAGAAGAATGAATGTCACGTGCACATGTTTTTGTGTGGCATAGGAGGTTCAGTCAAAGGGTGGGAAGACTTGCAAATGACAAGCATCTGGGACACCTAGGCTTTTCAAAAACCGAAGACTGTGGACAAAATCTACGCAAGTGTTTCAGATGATTGACCACTAAGTATCAGAATGGTGCAGAGAACATAAATTGATTAAGGTACTGTGAGGCAAATTTCATGTGAAAAAGGTTTGTGCCAAGATGATTCCAAAGCTTATCAGTGAACAGACAGAAAATTGCAGGTAAATTTGTGCTGAAATTCTGGAGATAATTCAGGTAAACCCTGACCTTATAGAAAAAGTTATCAGCTTTTGGCCAAGAAACACATTACAGTGCTTGAACATCTTGCCTACTCACCAGATTTGGCCTCATGTGACTTTTCCCTAAAGTTAAATCTGTACTCAAGGCGACCTGTTTTGAGTCAGTTACTGTGGTGAAGAGAATGACCAAGCTTCCCAACAGGATCTCACCGAATGAGCTATAGCACTGCTTTGCCCTGTGGAAGATCAGCATGCAGCAGTTTGTTGATGCAGAAGTAGAGTACATTAGAGGTGATGAGCTTAAAATTTATGTTTCTTATTTAGCCAAAGTTAGAGTGTCAGTCTCTTTATTTAATAGCCATACCTTGTATATGCATCAGTCATATTAGTTCATGCATAGTTGATTAGTAATTCACCACGTGTGTGCAAGAACTAGCAGCTACGTATCTCATACAAAGATACACCAATGAGCCATTACATTATGACCACCCCCAGCCAAGAGAAATGAGCGCACCTGGAGACCAAACTATAGGGAAGGTGAAGTTCACAGAGCAGTATATATACAACCCAAGGACTGGAAAAAGCTGTCGATTTATAGGAGTTTGATAAAGGGCAAATTGGGATGGCACGGAGCCTTGGAACTACGATCTCGGAAACACTGCAACTTGTGGGTTGTTAATGTGCCGCTTTAGTGATCAGGGCAATGTGTCGCCGCACACAGTTCATCGCAGCCTTCTGCACACGTGCTTGCATAGCCGAAGACCCAACCGGGTTCTTATGCTCACTGCATGTCATCGCCAACAACCCATGAAATGGGCCCAAGATTATAGAGATTGGACCGTGGATGATTGGAAGAAAGTGGTCTGGTCTGACAAATCAAGATTCCTGGTTCATCATGTAGATGGCCGATCGCGTATACACCGATTACCAGTGGATGCACTGTTGGGCGGAAACAGGCTGGCGGTGGCAATATTTTCTTGGGACACTTTAGGCCCCATTATCCCAATAGCACAATCCCTGACAGCTGTCAGATATCTGAACATCGTTGCGAACCAAGTATACCCATTCATGGCAGCTGCGTTTCCTGCTGGTAATGGCCATTACCAACAGGATAGTGCACCGTGCCACACTGCCAGAATCGTTAAGGAGTGGTTCGAGGAACGTGCTGGTGACTTTCTGTTAATGCCCAGGCCTCCAAATTCATCTGACATGAACCCAATCGAACATTTGTGGTTTGACTTGGAAAAGCAGGTTTGCACTAAATAACCACCACCCCGAATTGTACGGGAACTGGAGGACCTGCTGTTGACATTATGGTACCAGATACTCCAGGATACCTATTGTCACCTCATCAAATCGATACCTCGCCTAGTGGCTGCTGTTTTGCAAGCTAAAAAGGATCCTACAGCTTGTTGGGTAGGTAGTCATAATGTAATGGCTTATCGGTGTGTACTACCATGTTCTGAAGTTCTTAAAAGAGGGTGAATTTTGGGCTTTAACAAAAACTGAAAACAAAGTCATCAGATTTGATCAAGTGCATAAAATTCTGGCATTCAGTGATAGTTTTCTTTTAGTGCTCCATGCTGAGAATTGTGTCCTTTCATTATGGATATTCACTTTCTAGAAAATCAGCTGAGAAATGAACTTTTACCTAGTACAGAGATTCCAACTGCTACGAATTCTCTGTAGTCATTACGGAAATAGTCAGTCTGCTATGGATTATGAAAATCAAAAAATTCAGTGAAATAATCTTTTTAATGATGTGTGTGTAGTTTATTTTCATGTTTTCAATATTGTTGCATTTCTTATATGCTTTTTCAACATGTTTTCGATGTCTAAGTGTCTCTAGTCATGTGACAGAGTTATCACAGCCCATGGAATCCCATAAACATCCTGAAATTTTATTCCCTTTCCAGATCTCAGAAAGTCTCAAATTTATTATAGTTTTTTTTTTTTTTGTCAAATCCTGGAGTAGTACTATAATTCTTCTGTGCAATGAACAATTTTAAGAAAAAGGTTGAAAAATTAGGGTAAAGTGGCCAGCGATTGAAAAAAAAACATGGAAAGTCTGCGAATCCCACAAATGCAGTGTTGAGACTGCTAGAAATGACTGCTCTAAGCAGCAATGAGAATGTTGCATCATTTTCCGTTTCCACATTTTCAATTTTTCTGTTTTGAGGGTTTTTTTCTGTTATTGTTATTCCACTCTCATTATATTCATATTTCTTTTTTGTTATATTTCTCTGATCATGTTCCTCATTTTTAAGATCGTCGGTAAAAGTGACTTTGTATTTTTTAAGAATTTTCCCTAATGTTCTGTATGTTTCCCTGTTTCTCATAGTATTTTCTTAAAACTTATCAGTAGAAAGCAAGAATTTTTGCCCTGCGCACTCCCCCCCCCCTTTTTTTTCCTTTTAAGTGGAATTAAATTTCAAAAACCAACAATTCTTAATCTGTCCATGGTAGAGTGTGCTTCATTTCCATGATTCGTACAATGTTTCACGGGAGAGTGAGTAACGCAGTCCTTTGTCACATTTGAAATCCCTTGAAGTGCTTGCTTTCCCATTTTTTAAACACTTCTTACTACATCAAAAGACAGAGCAAGCATTTTTTTTTTTTTTTTTTTTGCTTAAAATGAAATTAACGTTAAAAAATGTTACCACTCACTTGGTCTGCAGAGAAAACAACTTTACAGCAAACAAAAGACTGCAACGGGAAGTTGAAGTTCCCATTTTGAACTTTAATTTCTTTTTTGAACAAAAGTTAAAATGCTTGCCTCTCTTTGTTTCTTGATATAGCAAGAGGTAAGGAAGAATCGTGCATTTTCAGCAAAATTAAGTTTAACAAGCGATAATGCCAACCCTCACTCTGCTGTGGGAACAACTGTACAGGTCATGAAAATAGTGCAATTTCTAGCAAGGACAAGATAAGTAACACTTTTCTGTTTAAATTTTACCTTAATAAAAAGCAGAAATGTATGTTCCATTGAGTGATGTATAAAGAAAATATTATGAGAAATAAGAAAAGGTACATTTCAGTAGAAAACTTTTCAAAAAAATGTCACTTTTGTGCATTGTTACCATTTTTTACGAATGTTCTTTCTTCTTTTTTTTTCTTTTTCTTTCTTTTTCATTCTGTTTCTTGTGATGAGGTTTAAAGACGACCATGAACAACTTCCAATTTGTGTTGGCACTTTACTGTAAAAGGTTCTCATTGGAACATACTTTGATTTTTTTTTTTAATTTTTGAGGTAAATTAGAAAAAGAAATGTTAAAGCTACTAGTGTATCCCACAAAATGTCTTCAATTTATGGAATTTTTTAATTAAAGCAAAAGTACATGTTTTTTTTATGAATTTACACTGTTATTTTGCTGCCCTGACAATTTGCTTTTTACAGTGTGTTACACATTTTATTCATTACAATACTACTGAAAAATGCTGAAAAATACAGATTTTTGTAGTTTTAACTACTGAGAAAAGCTAAAAATTATGGATTTTTTAGTGTTTACTTCTGAAAATTTCCAATCAGGATTAAAGTCTCTGCTAATAGTTCATTTTAACTACATATATTTACGAAAATTCGACGTAACAACAAATAAAGTATGAAAAAAATTAATGCCCTTCACTGATTTAGCTCATTACACGTAAGTGGTTACTCTGCAGAAAATAATGGCAGTGTATTGATTGGTCCACTTGTATTTTTTGGTACTGTGTGAATGTACACTTTGTAGATTAATTGGGCAATCTTCCATAATTGTTGTTAACCCATCATGGCATGCTTTTAAGCAAAAACCCTAATTATGTCATAAATAGAAAGCAGCCATTTGCAACATTGTAATTGTGCATTTATTGTGAATGACTAAACCACAACTTACTAACACAACTGTTTGAATAAATATTCATTGCAACAGCACTTAAAAGTTAAGTGGTGGTGGAAAAAAAGGGGGTGGTCCACAGCTACTAACATTGCTGTTTTTTCTGGTACACTTTCAGTTTTCAATGTATTCTCCCAATTTACTGTGTAAATAACCCAATTTTTTTATTTTTTTCAAAAATTTTGTTAGTTTTTTTTTTTTTTTTTTTTTTTTTTTTTTGCTGCTATTTATGGCACAAAGTAGAAACAAGTGTTTGTGGCAAGTTCACTCCAGAAGAGGTGATGAAAATGTATTTGCTTTCACCCCAGAAAGGAAGGTTGGATCGTTCATTGTGTTCATTGAGTAGGGCACAACATAATGAATGCATACAAGACATGGATGTCTGTGTAGTGGTAAACATAACTCCCTCCCCACAGCGACAAGTAAAGTGGGTGGTGGCTGTAATTGAAAGTGAAGGTTAGAAGGGAATATTTGTATGATGTGCTTGTAGGAGCAATGAGAAGGATTAACTGTTTTACCTCAGGAAGAGTGTAGGGTTGTGCTGTTTCCTGATTTGTCATGTGTGAATTAAAACCATGCAGCTGCCTTTGAAGTGTGGTGCTTAATGCCTCCTGAAATCTTTTACCTACATCTCACTTTGATGCAAGAGGAATTTTGCATTCATTTTTTGATTTGAAAATTGTTCTTTTTGGCCTAATCTTATCACCAAGTTTGATATGTTTTATGCATATGTGAAGAATTTTTCATTACTTTTACAAAATATTTTTGCCAGGTGATTGCTTTGTAAATACACTGCTGGACAATGCTAAAGACGGATCATAAATGGCTATATAGCGCATAAAAAAGTAAGTGTGGTTGGATGCCGAGTGAAATAAAATAATGTCAGAATGCCAGGACATTACAAGAAAGACAATTTATTGTGCTCTGAAATCCAGAAGGCTTTGGAACGTGTTCAAGGGACAAACAGGCCATTTTGTGCAGAATACGTAAACGTGAAAAATGCAATTACCATCCGCAGGCATTCCGGCGTAAGATGTCAATACGGGATATGGCCACCATGGAGGGCGATGCAAGATTCCACATGTCATGTCATGCTTTGCACAACACTATCAAGCAGCTGTTGGGGTAATTTATCCCATTCCTTTGTCAGTGCACGGATGAGGGTGTCCTTGTTTATTGGAGGGCATTGGCGACCAGCAAGACTCCTCCCCAATGCATCCCACACATTTTCAATGGGATTCAGATCTGGAGAACGTGCTGGCCATATGAGGTGTTGAATATCCTCGCTCTCAAGACACTCCTGGACAGCGACTGTTCGATGACATCAAAGAATATCTAACTGATAAGAAGGTAAGGCTCAGCGAGACGTAACTAGCGCCACTATATTATGCGGCAAAGAATTACTACACAGAAGCCAACATTACAGGCTGATGCCGCAGGATGCCGAGCAGACTGAGTTAGACTGAGCATGCGTGTTTGTGTTCAAAGAATATAAACGCTTGCTTGTGTTGGCGTTTTGTTCAAAGGTTTTGTTGTTCTTATCTAGATCTGCGTTTATATTACAGCCATGAAATACACCCACTCCATTCTGATGAATAACAATTCATGGAATGGAGTGGATGAATAACAAGAACAAATTTGAAACCGTTTGAAACAAATATCCTGGAAAACCATTAAAACAACGTTTGCTGAAAAAAAGCTATCGTTACGTTGAAAAAATTAATTTATCAATTATATGAGACTGACTTTTATGAAAAATACCTCGTAATATTGTAAAATGAAAGAGGGAAGCATTCGATTACACATTGCATACCAAAGAGACAGCTTTAAGGATGCACTCGAACGTGAGGAATTAGTCCGGTCGGTAGAGAGCTCAGCTATCACGCCAACGGCCCAGGTTCGAACCTACTCAGATACGAACGAATGTTTTTCAGATCTGTTGAGAAAATTTCCCCAGCGCAGTGCGTTTAATTTACAAACTTCGGAAGGGTAGAAAAAAAAATTGTAGCTTTGGGAAACTGCGGTTGTCTTTTTTTTTTTTTTTTCTTTTATATTATTATGGCTACTACTGGGAAATTGGCGGACAGTGCTGGCCCAGCAAGACTGTTTTTGCTGGGTACCTAATGTTTACGTTTTGTGGGAACCCATTCCTTTGTTTTGCTACTGAAAATTCCATGCAAACAATTTTTAATACGAAGTACCACGAATCCCATGGAAATTCAAAACCAGCCTCAGCATTTTTGACATTTAAGGTATATTGTAAATGTGAAATTCATGCCAAGCAACCTGGTATTACTACGGTGCTTAAAGTGAGAATAAAACTGCTAAAATTTCCTTAAAATAATATTAATTCCTAATGTATATATTTGTTTCACCAAAAGAAGGGACAGGAGGGATACTCAGAAAAGAACAAAAAAGAAAATGCTTTAGTAGACCCAATGAGACCGAAGGAAACAGTCGCAGATCAAAGCTTAGCTTCCTTTCCGTGAAATAGGCTTCCCGTCCCGTGTCTCCTACGCTTTTTGCGCCTGAATGTTAACTTTCCCGCAGAGCATCTGCGGCCGCATTACATGGTGGCGCTGCTGTCGCCTGTTTTACATTATCTCTACGAGAGTTGAGCTTCTTCACGCGAAGCATTTATATTCTTTGATGACATGTTGCGTTGTCGTCCATGAAAATGAATCTATCACCGACAGCACCACGGAACATGCGAACATGAGGTAGCAGAACATCATTAATGTATCGTTGGCCAGTCATAGTCCCAGTTGGAAGCACATAGAGGGACATACGGCCATTGATCATGATGCCAGCCCATACCATGACACTACATGTTGGATATCGGTCCCTTTCCTGTATGTTTGCTAGACAATATGCAGTACCACTATCACGCCAGATCAGTTGTCGTTGACAATCAGACGATAGACTGTATCTACTCTCATCTGAGAAGAGGACAGCAGACCAGTCGTTATCAGTCCAATTGTGATGTTGATGGCACCATTGCAAACGGGCGGTACGGTGACGTCTGGACAATGGGATGCACACAACAGGACGGCGGGCGTATAGTCCTCCTTCATGCAAACGTCTGGCGACAGTTTTTTTGGGAGATCCGCTTGCCAGTAGCAGCCATAAACTGATTTTCTACCTCACTAGCTGTGCTGCGCCGGTGTCTTTTTGTTGATAGCACTATGTATCGATCTTCTGCAGGTGTCGTACTGTGGACACGACCTCCCCCGTGACGTTTGCTACACTCTCCATTTGTTTGAAATGATTTCCAAAGCCTTGAAACAACACTGTGGCTGACGTCGAACACCCTGGCAACATCTGTTATTTTTCGCCCTTCTTCAATCTTGCCAATACAACGGCCACGCATAAAATCATCTAGGTGTTGTCGTGAAGACATACTGAAAATTGCAAGTTCGTCTATTGATTCTTTCCCTTTCAACTTTGCGTCTGAACAACAATGGTCAATATGCGTCGAATCCTTTATATCTCTTATCAGCGCTATGACGTCACGAACAAGTTCGGCAATCCAAAATTTGCATACGCTCAACACGTCTTACTGTATCCCGCACTTATGGTAATTTCCACATTTTCCTGCCTTCCATTTTATGGTTGCTATCATTGCTATTGTCATTCGTCCTTAGCAATTGTCCGGCAGTGTATATATATATACACACCTACATCATTACGAGGTGAGGTATCTGACCACTCATGGTTTGGGATCTGGCATTTGTATGAGATACATCGATGACCTTCTTGTTTATTGTGTGCATGAGTTTTCTTGAGCTGCTGGGGATATTTATCCTGAAAGTTTAACTTTGAGAAAAACCAGCCTTAGTGAAAGAGAAGTCAACTATTTGGACCTGACAATCACGTTTTCACCTACTGCTAGTGAGACCATGGTGTACGATAAAAGAAAATAATTTAATTTTCATGTCTGATATAGTGTAAACTGTCATTCTGTTATATTTCGTAGAGTACATCTTAATATAATTGTCTCGCAGTTCTTTCGATTTGCATATGTTCAGTAATTGTAACTCCTTTCTTGAGACACTTGTTTGCTTTTTCAACCGGCTTGGTATTAATGAATATTGTACTCATGTTTCACATTCTTGGCCAACTTTTTCGGAGTCTTAAATTCAGGGAGTTCAATTTTAATTTGTCGTTCAGTCATTTCGTTGGCAAAATATTTCGTTAGTTCTTTTGTGTACCTCCTGCTTTGCTTTGTGATTGGTTATTTTGATTTTTGTTTTCTTAGTTTGGCAACGTTTGCTAACTTATTACTACTATTTCTTCTTGACATTGCCTTTGAACTTTTTTTCGTCTCCTGTTTTGTTTGGTCTCGCAGCTTAGGGAGCTCTCCTGCTTGTATTGGTTTCACCTACATTAGCTGAGATTTGAAAAGCCGTTCATATTCAGCTGGAGCTCTCCTGATGATTTCAGCTGTTTTATTTTTTGGTCTATCCAGTCTTTTGCATTGTCAATCTTATTTTTCTTCTATAGGTGTGAGATTCATTGTGTTCTTTTATTAATTGTACATATTTTATTACAAATTTTGAAGATGACAATCCGATTTTTGATGTAAACGTGACAAAGATGGTAAGTCAGATAATATACGAAAACTTGAAAATCTTCATCCTCCTGGAGCGGGACTCGAACCCACGTCTCCCAGATAGCTCCTGGGTATGCTAACCACTACACCACCCAGAACGACTAAGTCTCAAGTTTCCGATTAATTTGAATATAACCGGTTGCTTCGACTAGCGAATCCTGTGATGGTTATATTCAAATTAATTGGAAACTTGAGACTTGGTCGTTCTGGGTGGTGTAGTGGTTGGTATACCCGGGCACTATCTGGGAGATGCGGGTTCGAGTCCCGCTCCAGGACGATGAAGATTTTTAAGTTTTCAGATATTTATCTGACTTACCATCTTTGTCACATTTACACCAAAAATCGGATTGTCATCTTCAAAATTTGTATTATATAGTGTAATCCCGTATTTCTTTCATGACATATTTTATTGTTTACATGTTTGCTTTTGAATTATTTTACCTTCTGTTTATTGGACTAATATTCTGGTGTATATATAGATATGCAGAACATATGAGTTTATGCTGAGTCATAAATTTTGTTAGATATTTTGATTAATTGCAGGTGGAGGATTAATTTAAACATAGAGGAATTAATGAAGGACAGCCAATCAGAAGTTGCATCACCCAAGCCAAAACATGACAGCAAAAAATTTAAACATACAAGCACAGATATAAATTTTTCATTCAATTTGCAATGGAGATTATTGGTTGATATAAAAAAATAGGTTGGGTTATACCCAGGGTTCCCATGATCCTTGAGAACTCTTTGAATTTAATTTTCCTTTTCAAGGGCCCTTGAAAGTCCTTGAATTTTGTAAGAGTCCTTGAAAAGTACTTAATTTTTTTTTTTTTTTTTTTTTCCTGTGCACCAAATTTCAGAATAGCCACAATTCATTGAAGAGAAGCTATCGCCAAAATGTCACAGGTTGCCGCGCTGTATTGTAGAATGTTCTTTTGGAATCTGGAGCGGAGCACGTAGCTGTCACATTTCCAGTTTTCATGAGATTGTGATTCTGAACTACAATAAGTGAATGAGAGGGGGTGTAAGTGTATACGGCATTAGCATCTCAAACCAGGTTTGTGATCTGCTGAATGCTTGTAATCCAGGAATGCAGTCTAAAATTTTTGTTGTCCATCGGTGTTCTGTCCTTCTGGCAATATGTCCAGCGTATTGCCATTTCAGGGATTTTATCTTGTGGAACAATATTACCTCACCAAAGTATGTCCCTATGCTTATATATAACTATAATTTTAATTGAATTTTTTACTGTTTGTTACGATTTATTTTAAAGTGTTTTGTGAGAGTTCTTAGTGGGCATGAATATAGTCTTGAAAATTCTTACGAGTCCTTGAAAAATCCTGGAAAAATCCTTGATTTTTTTGGTGGGAAAAGAGTGGGAACTATGGTTATACCATTCACTTAGTATAACTACCAACCAATAGGAACTGCATGCAAGAGTCTTTCTAAAGTTACTATTGATTGTACATACGTGCAGTCTCTACTGAACACATGTTTACAATACCAACAGTACACAGTTGATAGGTTACTACTGCCTGTCATCTGTCTCACTATTTTCTGTGGCAAGCAACCAAAAATTCGAAGCCTTGCTAATAATGCTAAGTGAAAATTTATTTTTCATTTGTGTAAATCATTTTGTTTTATCCAGTTTTAGCTCGGCTATGTGTGTTCGTATCTCAGTAACAGTTAGTTTGATTTATCAATTGATTTCAGATCTTGCACTGATATTTGAAATCGTACCAATTTCAGATATCAGCAGGAGATATAAGAAATTAGATGTATGATACACAGTAACTATCTTTGTGGTGTTTATTGATTTATGTATGTATAATAGTATCATTAAAATGAATATAGCATTGATAAAAACTGTTTCTTGCAGAACTTGATGGGATATAATTCTAAATCAGATGTATACAGTTTAGGTGTTACAGCCTGTGAATTAGCAAATGGCGCAGTTCCTTATGCTGAGGTGCTCCCTACCCAGATGTTGCTCGAGAAATTGCAAGGCTATCATCCAAGACCTCTGGACTCTCGCACTGCATATGGTATTGAAGAAGGTAGCTGCTCATTTTTTTTTATTATTATTTAAAATTTTCTTTTCTACTGCTTAAATGAATTATGTAAACAATAATAATATCACTAAATTCTCAGGTGAAACAAGCATGTCTGTTAATTAAAAAATACAAATTTATTAGCTATCACCCATTTATTCACGTCTTAAAATGAAAGGCTAGTGGTCGCCCAAGTGCCTCTTCGCAAAAAAAAAAAAAAAAAAAAAGAAGAAAGAAATCTAAAAGTAAAACTATTTCAGTACTTATGATCACAGTCATGCTTAACAAAGCAATATCTTTACTTATTGAGGTAGCAGTGAAATTATATTGCCTTCCAACAACGGTAACCTCCAAACAATGGCTTTCACACTATTAAGTAGCTTCTCAGTAACACCATATTTATTCAATACCTTCCACAAAAGTGAAGTGTCCTATTTACTCGGTCATAAGCTTCCTCTAAATCTATCAAAAACTTTCTTACCAACAGCCAGATACTTTTCAGTCATCATGCTCAGAGGTAGAAAAATATTCTGAAATCTGGTGGCCAGTTAAATTTTTTAGTGGCCAGACACTGGACCAACGGAAAGGGGGGTATGTATAATATTAAAGTCGTGCATGTACACTTTTGTCCAAAAAAAATTTCTACCATCAGCTTATCTCTCCCTGGCAAAAAAAAAAAAAATGGTACTCATTCGTTTTTTAGCACGTCTTTTGTAAAAAAAGATCGTGCTTATGTTATCGGTTTGTCCGTCCGTCCGTCTGTACCCACAGTATCTCTGCAACTATTAGTCCGATTTGAAAAATTATTTTTGCATTCGAAAGCTTGAAATATGCAAATGATGATCCTTCATTTCGTTTTTTTTACGATGTACAATTTTGCCGCTAGAGGGCGTAAATGCAGATGATGTCGAATTCAAAAATATGTTTTATTCCACATATTTGCTTCTAAACATCCGATTGAAAAAAATTTTATTTTTCGATTCCATTTATGTCGAAGAGTATTTTGGATATAGTTTCTTTTTCAAATTACGTATAGATTTTCCGCTAGGGGGCGTAAAAGTAAATTGCATTTTTTCCGATCTCTTCTTCTAAAACTCCGATCTGAAATATTTTTTCAGCGGATACATCTCCTGATGCACAATCTTTTGCATATAATTTCGAATTTTTGGTACTTCGGCCACCAGGAGGCGTAAGTGTTAATTTTCGCTTCTGATGTATTTGCCATAAAATCTGAGCTTCTAAAATATCGATTGAAAACATTCTTTCGTGGGCTGATGCCACTCACATTGATAAACCTTTTCGGAATATTTTCTTCCTAAAATATTCCACAGTTTCTCCGCCAGGGGGCGTAGATGTATATCTTATTTTTGTCAATATCTCTACTTCTAGAAGTCCGATTTGAAAAATTCTTTCTTTGTTGGATAGTGCTTTCCGTGTGACATGCTTTTCATATAATTTCAAAATTTTTAAGTAATTCGTAGACTTTCCGCTAGGGGGCGTAAAGGTAAATTGCATTTTCCTCTATATCTCTGCTTCTAAATCTCCGATCTGAAAAATTCTTTCTGCACCAGATACAGCTTCTGATGGGAAATCGTTTGCACATAATTTCTAATTTTTGTAAAAAAAATGGTTTGGCCACCAGGGAGCATAAACCTTAATTTCCACTTCTGACGTATTTGCAGCAAAATATGAGCTTCTAAATTCTCGATTGAAAATAACATCATTTGTAGACCGATACTACTCATGTTGACAAACCTTTTAGAAACATTTTCTTCTTAAAATAGTGCGCGGTTTCTACGCCAGGGGGCGTAGATTTATATTTTATTTTTGTCAATATCTAGACTTCTAAGAGTCCGATTTGAAAAATTCCTTCTTTGTTGCATAGTGTTTCCGATGCGAAATGTTTTCCCCATAAATTCAAAATTTTCAAGTAAATCATAGACTTTCTGCTAGGGCACACAATGGTAAATTGTGTTTTCTGCTCCTAAAACTCCGATTTGAAAAATTCTTCCTGTATCGCATACAAGACCTGACGGAAAATATTTTTCACGTAATTTCTAATGTTTGGTAAAGAATGGTTTGGCCACCAGGGGTCATAAGTGTTAATTTCTACTTCTGATGTATTTGTAGCAAAATCTGGGCTCCTAAAAACTCGACTAAAATTTTTTTCTTGGACCGATACCGCTCATATGGATAAACCTTTTGTGAATACTTTCTTCCTAAAATAATGCATGGTTTTCCCACCAATGGATGTAAAGTCACATCTTATTTTTGTCGATAACTCTGTTTCTAAGAGTTCGTAAGCTCACGATTCCATTTACAGCAATATCTGAGGGATTAAAGACCCGATTGAAAAACTTCTTTCTTCCGTCAGAGGCTATTGTTTTCCATACCGGTTCCATTGACTTTGGATAGCTTTGATATATTTAATTTGCATCAGAACGGATTCAAAAGACGTGCTTATTACACCCGAAAATTCTGTGTCATCTTTCTTGTTTGTTTGTTTTTGTCTGGAGCTCGCAAATTCTTGAATTACTGTCATTTTAGTCGTTTATCCCCAGACTGGAATTTGCACGATTTTTTTTTTTTACCTTCGTATAATCTGCACCGGCATATAATTCGCAGATTGTGACATTCAGAAAAAAAAACGTCGCCGTATAATCCGCACATCACAAATGCTGATCCAAAAGCGGAATTTTCGACAGAATAGTGGGTCACATAAAGACCCCGAAGTCCAGAGAAATTAAAAAAATGATCTTATTAAATTAAGAAATTCATTTTTTAAAGCAAACTTTTTTTAATATATTTCTATCTTCGGACACAAAAGAAACTTAGTGGTGGCGTGACATCCATATAGCACAATATTTAATCATGTCGATGCAGTAGCTCCAATTGTATTACACATTGCTCATGATGAAATGCTGATACAGAAGAATTCATAGAAATACCATATATATACTCGCGTGTAAGGTGAAAGGTTTCGGAAGAAATCCTGCTTTCAAAGTAGGGGAGTCGGCTTACACTAAAGATTAAAATTGGGGATTTTTTTGAGTGGCCATTGGCCAGTGGGTGGACAAAGTCTAGTGGCCACTTTCCTTACAGCTATTTTGTGTTGTATACACATTTTATCACTGCACTGTATACCTTTCATTTATTTAGACATAGTTAAATTTAAGCTTAGTAGTTACAAGGGCCCACTGTCTATTGTCCAGTGCAATTAAATGAATAAATATAATCTTAAAAGTTATATTTTTCTTCAACCACATCAACCAAATTTCCTAGACAGTTTTTATTGGAAAGATAATTTAATCATTTTTATTTGGTCTCTCGCTATGTTCACAAATAAAATCTCTCCACCATAAATTGATAGCAGTGAATGGGTCAAAATTTTCAAGCAGTACTTACTTTTACTTACTTTATTTAATGTGCTCTATTTTCTAAAGTCATTCTTTGCATGAGCATTGCCTTGTCCACAATGCTTGCATTCTCTTAACTTCTGCATTGCTTGGCATAACAGTCAGCAGTATTGAGTATTTCAACAATTTGTGCTATGACCTTCATGTGCTAAAAATTGCTTGTTTTTAGTTTCTCTAGCAGTTTTTGGTGAGTTATTGATGGTCAAAAATGTTCAGACATCATGTTTCGGAGCTGCTTCCATTCTGCAAAATTTTTCTTTTCATTCCATTTATTTTTGGTTAGGTTCTTCTTGGTGTCAAAATGAAAACTGGCTGTATAGCTTTCACAAATGAATTTGATATCTTATAGCAGAATCATTTTGTGGTACAGCTGAGATTGGGAGAAATGTGATACCAACCTGGTCAATTTTTTTAACAGAAAATATTCAGCAATTTCCTGGGTTGTTCTAATAAATATTACATGAAAAACATTGATAAACCTTTTTTTTTTTTTTTTTTTTTTTGATTGAAGGTTTAACGACCACCATGCCATAGCAACTCAATGGGCTATACGCAGTCGTCCGTCCCTAATTTAGGGTCACTGGTTCCAGGGAAGGGAGAGAGCCAGTGCCGTAAGACAAACACAACATTCATGCCTCACCGGGATTCGAACCCGGACCCCGTTCGGACGAATGATCAGAGGCCATCGCTTAGACCACTGCGCCACCGAGGCGGCTTGATAAACCTTCACAGGTGTTGAAAAAATAGTCATGACGAAATAAGAACACTTGCAGAGTATCCTGATTCCATCGGATTCTGTCTGGTTTTCGAACCCAGTGTAATGTTGTTGTTGTTGTTTTCAGAAAACCTTCAGTTTTGGTAGAATTTTAATGATTTGTCATTTTTCCTGTTTGCTACCACAGACCTTCCAAATACTGTGGAATTCTCCATAGTCACAACAAAAATCGTCGATCGCTGCGGAGTACGGGAAGCATCAAATATACTACGAAAATAAAAAAATCTGGTTGTCGAGTTTTTTTTTTTCTTTCAGAAAACGTTGTTTTGGTAGAATTTTAATGATTTGTCATTTTTTCCTGTTTGCTCACCTCAATGCTACGAATTCTCCATAGTTACTACGGAAATCGTCGATCGCTACGGAGTACGGGAAACATCAAATATACTACGGAAATAAAAAATCTCTATGAAATAATGTTATTCAGCATTTGGTCAAAGTTTATTTTCATGTTTTCAAAATTCTTAACATTCATCAAAAATTTTTGGGACTGTTTATTATTTGATGTTTTTAATGTCACGACATTTGTTCGGTATAATTTAGGCATCTTCATGCCATTCGTCTCCTGAAAATGATTGTTTTAGCACGGATGAAAATGTACCATAGTTTTCTGTTTTCTAAATTTCGAATTTTTCTTACCCCAAGATGCGCTTTCTTTTCACTTTCTGGTTACATTCTTATGTTATATTTTTTCTGATTGTTTCTCATTTTTAGTAGCTTCAGTAATAGTGAAAAAGAACAACTTCATATTTTAATAGTTTTTTCTAGTGAAGCGCAGTTTTTGTTATTTCTAGCAGTCTGTTCTTCAAAACCAATCAATACGGAAAGTATTTTTTCGTTTTCTGTTTTTTTTAAAGCTAAAAATTTCAAAATCGGTACTTTTTCCGCCCGCAGTGGAATCGGCCGTTTCCGTGACCCATAAAATGACTATCACGCAGAGTGAACAATACAGTACTGGTTTTTGAAATCGCATTTCACTGAAAAACTTGTGTTTACCCATTCCTTAGTAACATTTTACTGTATTAAGGGGCAGATAAGAGTTTTTATTGTGTTTAAAGCGAACTTCACATGTTCAAAGGAAACGCGACTCTGCGTGGAATGAAAGACGGCGTGCGGCGGCAGAATGTGAAGTCCCGATTTTCTACCTTTGATTTCTTTTTGTAAACAAAAGGGAAAATGCTTGCCCATTTTGTTTGATGACAAGCAAGAAGTGCCTAAGCAATGGAAAATCATAAATTTTGAACCAAACTTTAAAAAATGAGCTGCTGAAGACGAGTTGTGATGCCATAGTTCCATCTAAAGCCACAGGTGTCCATTCCCGATACGGTTACTTTGTGCACTAACTTAAGCGCAAAAACAAACAGGTGTCCCCGTTCTTGAAGAGTGAATCTATAAATAGATCGTACCCACTTATTTGCAGAGGAAAGGGCTGTTTTTCACCGCGTGTGAGTTGAATGATTTGAAAATGCATTTCCAGCAGGAGCATTTTAAAAAATGCAAATAAATTCTTTAGCAATGAAAAAGAGCAAATTTCCGTGCGTGGCGACTAAAGTAACTTTTACTACTGGACATTTTATTTTATCCAGTCTCCACGAGGCAACTGGCGACCACTAATTTTAATCTTTAGCTTACACACAGGTTAAAAAAAAAGGGCTGGACTTCTCCCACGGAGTTTACCGACGGATTTGTTTACATTTCAGACCGTTGCTTTTCGTGTGTCACTGCACACTAGTTTTCTCACCTTTTGAAAACTATCACGTAGTGTGACACGATCATATCATCAGCTGTTACTCCACTTTAAGTTTAAATTCGGCAGTGTAACTGAAACGTTTCCTTTTCGAAGACATCATAAACAGCAATGAAGGAAACTATCAGCAGCAAAGACTTTGGTCAAAAGGGCGAATTAAAATACAAGGCACTGAGCACACGAGATCCAGAACATAGAACTTTGAAATGAGGCATGCATGTGTAGGTTCATGCAGCGAACGCTTTGTGTACATTTTTATTGGCCAATTGACGAAGAGAGGGCACAAGCACAGTCAGCATTTTCTCTTTCCCAACAATACAAAGATAAAGTAACTCCCGCTGTCCCTCCCTACAACTTTCGCGGTCTGTCATTTTGACACCCCTTCCTCCCTCCTCTCCGCTCAAAGTCCTGAGCTGAAAATGTTTCCGAGGGAGTTCCTTTTATTATACCCCCTCTCCTGCACAGTTACTCTGAGGATTTTTTTTTTTTTAATTAAACGGCCGCAAAAACGTTCCTTTTTTTTTTTTTTTTTTTTCAATCGTCGTTTATCTGCGGTTTATATGACGAAAATTATGGTACATATTTTTCCATTGATGTTTTCTGTGATGGCCTGGAAAAAATTTTTGGTCACCCTGGGCAACCAGGCGACCGTATTTTTCTAACCCTGATCATGCGTAGTGCAAAAATTTGGTTAGTGCAGCCTTTACCAGGCGTAAAACCACTCTGAACATCCCACACTTTCTTTGATGTAAAACCTCGTACTTTTTTCAATAATGACCTTGACAAACTCTTTCCCTGGCACACTCGGTGGCGTAGGACCACGATAGTTCTTGCATTCAGTCTGATCACCTTTTCCCTTATACAAGGGAACAATGATAGCATCCTTCCAATCCTGAGCGACCATTCCTAACTCCCAGCACAACTGGCAAATTTCAGTTAACCAATCAATTACAGAGTCACCACCATATTTCAACATCTCAGCAGTTATGCATCAGATCCTAGAGCCTTACCATTCTGAAGATATTTTAGAGCTTTATACTCCTCTTGAGATCCCTCCTGTGCTTCCATCCTTCACTGGGATATCATCTGCTTCTGTCTCAGAATCACCTTTGCTTTCTTGATCTAATAACTCACAGAAGTATTCACCCCATCTTTTTCTTAACTCATATGGCTCCCGTATCATTTCCTCGTTCCTATTCTTCACACAGCTTACAACTTTCTTTCTCCTGCTTTTTCCTGAGTCTCATGTACTTCCAGAAAGTTTTTTTTCTTTCCAAAAGCTCAATTCATGCCTTTCCACCTTCTCCTTCCTATCTATTCCCTTATTCTGGTGAACCAGCTTAGCAGCTTCACGCTTCTTAAAGCGATATTCATCCACAGAAAGTCTACCTTGCAACATCCCCAAATTGGCTTCCTTCTTTCTCTTTACTGCCCCTTTAATCTCACTATTCTACCAAGCATCACCTCCGTTGTTACCCACTATTGTGGTGCCACAGACCTCTTCAGCAGCAGTAACGACACAGTTCTTAAAACATTCCCACTTCTTTTCTACATGCCTCTCACGTGACTTCAGCTCCTTCAGTTGTTCTCTGAGTAAGTTAGAGTAATACTGATGATCTTCAGACAGCTTTTCGACCTTTATTCTTTCCATCCTAGGCCTCTTCCTGTTCCTTTTCCTCCAACCAACATTCAGTTTCATTCATGACACTGCCAAGTAATGATCAGAGCCAAAATCTGTACCTCTCATCACACGAATGTCAACAACAAAATCTATAATACTCTTTTGACCAAGAGTATGATTTCCCCAAGTATATGTGTGGATATATTATATACTTGTGGTTGAAAAATGTATTAGATTATAATAACATTCTGAGTGCAACAGTACTCTGGAAAGACTCCAGATCTGAGCTGCAGGCACTGTAATACCAAGTTTTTACTCCTTTGTCACTAACTTTCTCTCTCTAATATGAACACACACATGCATGTGCCTTCTGTCATAAGGTTACCGGATCAAACAGGACTGTGACAAGTGCAACTTCACTCATATTGGAAAATTGAGGAACCTAATGGACTGTGAGGTCCGCTCAAGACCAAGGCAATGTTCTAGTATGGGAATGGGAATAACCAACCACCTTTTATTAATCTTAGTGGAGTTATTCTATCTTCAACCCAGGAATCTGCCTTAATTCGGAGCATGAAATTTTCTTTTTGCCCCCCCCCCAGCCTAATTTATTCTCATTTGCAGCACAAATCGAGAACATTGTGAGAGGATTGCCTACGGAGGAATAAGATACAGCTCGCTGTTCCTTAATTCAGACCTACAAGAGACTGAATTTTGGGTCGCGACCCAGGAACAACAGTCAGTCATCAATGCAGGAGGAATACAACCAATTAAGAGCATTACATGACAATCCGGAGAAATGCATTATTGCTGCAGATAAATCACCCCAGATTGTTATTCTTAACAAATCTGACTATGATAAAAAAAAATGCCAGAACTTTTTGGCAAACTCAAAACCCATAAAGAAGACTTACCCATTTGCCCCCTAGTCTCGGGATATACCAGCCCCACCCAACTGCTAGAACAGGCACTGAGAAGATTCCTTAGTCCTTTTCTGGGTAACTCACAGTACTCAGTTCATAGTTCCATTCAAGTCTTGGATTTAATCAAAGCTTTTACTTCATCCCCCACCCCCATCCCTTTCTGTTTTGCTTCTCTTGACATGGTGTCCTTGTTCCCTAGCATTCCTGTAGAAGAGGTTTGTTCACTTATTGAAAGAAAACATTTAGAATCGAAACAAGTCACCCCTTCAAAAATTTCTTGAATAATTGCAGCCCTTAGGCTTATTCATAAATGTACCTACTTCCAGAGACAAATCTATCAACAAATTCAGGGAGTACCTGTTGGGTCTCCACTTGCTTCCATACTAGCAGAATTTCTTCTCCAGTATATCGAGGACAAGGTTTTAGCAGAACACCCAAAGGTTCCACTCCTCTATATGAGGTATGTCAACAATGTACTCTTTCTCTGACCACACACCTTTTCAGAACTTCAAGCATTTACTGTTCATCTATCTTCTATTTTTCCTTCTATTTCTTTTACTATAGAACTGGAAACTAATTTTTTTCTTCCATTTCTGGATTTCAAACTTTGCAGGGACACCCCCTCTCTAATACCATTTCATATTCTGTATTTTGAAAACCCTCTACCTTCCCTATCTTAATCTCTTTTTATTCTCATCACCCTCAGAACTATAAACTGGTGGGAATTTTTTTTTTTTAGTTAAATGAGCTCTAACTCATAGCTCTTTTTAACAGGCAAGGACTCAAGAACTTTCCTTCATTAAAAACCTGGCAAAAAACTTTGGATATCCTGATTATCTAGTCATGAAAATAATTAAGAAAGCCATGAAAATGTATGAAACCACCCTAATTCCCGAGATTTCTACCATAAGATACATTGGTTCAGTGGACTATCATCCATCGCTAACCCTAATCCTTAGGAACATTTGTAGAAGACTGCAATTGAGAATTGGGATCCAAACCAGGAATATCTTTTCTTTTGTATGTTCATACCGTGACAAAGTCAATAAGGACAAACAACATGGTGTTTGTAAGATACCTCTACGAACCCTGGACCCGTCATTGCCTCCTTCCTGCTACATAGGCTCCACCCGGAGGAACCATGGGTTACGTTTGAAAGAACATAAAAATGATTTGAAACAGGGGAACTTGTCCACCACTCTAGCAAGAACTGTAAGCACGGGTAACTACATTCCACAATGGGATGAGGCAATAATTATCTCTTCAGCCCCTACTCAAACCAACTTGTTATTCTTGGAGAGCCTGCACATTTATCATTTTTGTGACTCCTGTTGTAATGACAGCCCCCATCGTCGAATTCCAGAGCCCTGGCAACATCTCTTCCACCTAATCACATAATTGGGAAGTGGAGACTTTTAACCATGACCACTATGTCAAGACTGATAGGTAAATTTTCTTTTAATTTTGACCACTTACCTATATACAGCGTGTGTCATATAAAAGAGGCCCGGCCAAAAATGCAAATCCACCTTAAGTATGCGTCGACATGACGTGGCAGATATTCCCGTTGCAGACGATAATCGGCGAATCGACTTCCGAGGGCTTTGTAACATTATTGTGCACACATCCTTGATATTGTCTTCAGTACGAATTGTCGTGGGTTTGTTTCTTTTCCTGTTGCACACCATGGCAGTTTCACGAAATTTCCGCACTAACTTCTGTACCACTGATTTCGCCGGTGCTGCACAATGTGGAAATTTTTCTGTAAATAACTCATATAAAACCTTGTATGAGTTATTTCTGAAATACTGTTCCACAATAAAAATCCACTGTTCCATACTTAGAACCATTTCCGTTGCCTTTGTTCTCTCTTCACTTACACTTACGACCGCGTACCTACACTGCTCTGGCTGTGACTAACCACTCCGGAGAATTCCTTTGCAGCAGTACACGCAGAAACCGGTTAGAAGTGGAACAAAGCGGTTTTAACTGGAAACCCAGCAAACAACTTTAACCCACCTAACAATGTCTGGCCACAGGGTTTCTTTTATATGGCGCACCCGGTATACTTGAATGTATGGTCTAATTTTGCCATCTGAAGATGGGTGTATAGTAATGCCCGAAAGGCCTAATGTGTGTCAATGATTTTAATAAAGTTTTAACTTATTTTATCGTGCAACTAGATGGAAGTCGTTAATACTAATATTTGAAGCATGAATTTTATTTATAGAGTTGTTGCAGGTTAGAGAACAAGGTTTGTTAAAGAGTGTTGCTTCAGCTACGCTTGAGAGTTTTTACTCTGACTTGACTAAATTAAGAGGAGATTCAATATTTTTTATTCTGTGCCTTAAATTCTTATTTTTGTAATGATGTTTAGCACACTGAGCTGGTCTTAGTGAGAGATGGGTTTGCCTCCTTGGGCAACAATGGCACACAGAACAGCAACATGGGCCTCTGTGGGGTCTAGTTCTCTTCGTCGACACTACAGTATATGCAAACAGTCGATTCCTAAAAAACCGAAAAAAAGTTCAGAACCACCAAATTTGGTATACTATCTCATGGTACTATAACTTAGATCGTAGACGGTTTTTGGAAGAGGTCGGGCCCGGGGTGAAAGGGGCCCCATACAAAATTTTTGTAAAATCTACAGTTTTCAATTTAGAACCACCAAATTTGGTATACTATCTCATGGTACTCTAACTTAGACCGTACATGGTTTTTGGAAGGGGTCGGGTCCCGGGGTCAAGAGTCCATACAACATTTTCGTAAAATCTACAGTTTTCAATTTAGAACCACCAAATTTGGTATACTATCTCATTGTACTCTTACACCAACTTAGACCATAGACGGAAGAGGTCGGGGCCCGGGATCAAGGGGGCCCATACAAAATTTTCGTAAAATCTACAGTTTTCAATTTAGAACCACCAAGTTTGGTATACTATCTCATGGTACTCTTACTTAGACTGTACATGGTTTTTGGAAGGGGTTCTGGCCCGGGGTAAAGGGAGCCCCATACAAAATTTTCTCAAAAATTTCCATTTTTTACTTAAGAACTGCAACACAGTTCTGCGCTCCAATTCCCTATCTGCAAGCTAAGTTAGAGTACCATGATATAGTATACCAAATTTGAAGGTTCTGAATTGAAAACTGTAGATTTTACGAAAATTTTGCATGGGCCCCCCCCCTTGACCCTGGGTCCCGACTCCTTCCGTCTATGGTCTAAGTTGGTGTAAGAGTACCATGAGACAGTATACCACATTTGGTGGTTCTAAGTTGAAAACTGTAGATTTAACGAAAATGTTGAATGGGGACCCCCTTAACCCCGGATCCCGACCCCTTCCAAAAACAGTGTATGGTCTAAGTTAGAGTACAATGAGATAGTATAAAAACTTTTGGTGGTTCTAAATTGAAAACTGTAGATTTTACAAAAATGTTGTATGGGGCCCCCTAAACCCCATGCCCGACCCCTTCCAAAAACTGCGGTATGATCTAAGTTAGAGTACCATGAGGCAGTATACCAAATTTGGTGGTTCTAAATTGAAAACTGTAGATTTTACGAAATTTTTAAGGGATCGACTGTTTGCATATGTAGTGTCGACGAAATGTACCTGTCGACGAAATGAGTTGTTGACGAAGTGATTGTTGACAAAATGAACGAGACTGCCGCCTCTGTAAATCTTGAAGAGGTACAAGCTAGTTCTGTGTGACATTGGTGAAAAGACCCCAAATCACTGGGGTTTTGTCCCAGAATCCTTAGGTTGAATGACCAACTGGAACCATCAGCTGTGGGCTAATCCCCCACACTGGTGTACTTACCTGATTTAAAAAGACACAAAGAAATAAACATCTCACCACTCATTATATCAACATTCGCCAAACCACCTCAGAATAAATTCAGTGTTAGAACATCTATAGCACAGGCCACGGTTGTTCGTAATTTATGTGCATATAATTATAACAGGTTGCTTACATTTTACACATTTCCCTGCACGAATAAAACGTGCAGGGAAATGTGTAAAAGGTAAGCAACCTGTTATAATCACTTCAGAATATTTGTTTTTACCTTACTAACAACATTTTGCTTCATATTACACATCTACAGTACATCTTCGCTCTTCACATAATCAGAACGTGTCTTGCCACAAACCCCATGTAAGTAACACATGTATCCCTGAAGTTCACAAATGACATCTTTGTCTCATCTGCAGTACCCAGATTTCACTGCTGTACATCAGAATAGGAACAATTACACTTTCATACACAGCCATTTGGAACCATTTTCAGAACTCATCATCTTTTGAAGACCTTCTAAGGCAGCTATGTCTTTTAAAGATGAATTCACTTGTCTACTAATTTCACTATCCAATTTGTTTTCTCTGTCAAATATACTTTCTAAATATACAAATTCATTCATCCAGTCTATCTGTGTGCCATTTAGACTGATCTTGCATTTAGTACTAACAGTTCCTTGCTAAAAAAACCATAATTTTGGTTTTTCTCGTATTTATACTCAGTTGGAATTTCATATATACACTTTACAACCAAGACAACATATTCTGCATTTCACTTTTGCTCTCTACCAAGCAGGACTATGTCATCAGCATACAGCAACCTGCACACGTGGTAATTACTGAGACGTAAAAAAAAAACTGTATTTCAGCATCACACACCCATGCATCCAGAAATATATCGAACTGCCATGGTGGCATTACACAGTCTTGTATGACTCCTGAACCAATAGAAAACCATTTCATTGAAACACCATTCAACCACACACATGCTCTATTTCCAGCATACATAGCTTTCACACTTTCAAGGAGATTCTCGGTTACACTATAATTATTCAAGACTCTTCAGAAGCATCCTGTTGTTTCAGTCAAAATTTCTCCAAGTCTAACAAGGGCAACAAAAAATTTCTTACCAAAAGACCGATCATTTTCAATCATCATATATAACACAAAAATTTGGTTAGTGCAGCCCTCACCCAAGTATAAAACCACTCTGTACATTCCACACCTTCCCTGGATTTTGTACCTTAACAGTAACAAACTTTCCCAAACATTTTGGCACACTCAGCAGATGAATATCTCTTTTTCTTACATTAAGTTTGTCTGTGTGATCACTTTCCCTTATAATCTCTCTCTCTCTCTCTCTCTCTCTCTCTCTCTCTCTCTCTCTCTCTCTCTCTCTCTCTCTCTCTCTCTCTCTCTCTCTCTCTCTCTCTCTCTCTCATATATCATTATACAAATTGCAGCAACTGCAGGAAAACGACAGCATGTGTGAAGGTCATGAAATGCTATAAATAACAACTGATGCTAAGCTCTGTTAATCAGTGTTATTCCTGTTCTTCAGATGAGAAAAGCAGTGGACTTAAGCGAGTTTGACAAAGTCCAAATTGTAATGGCCAGACAACTGGGTCAGAGCATTTCCAAGACTTCAATTCAAGCCTTGTGGGGTGTTTACAGTCAGTCATGGTTAGTAGTTAGTACCTTTAGAAAGTTGTCCAAGAAAGGAAAGAAAACCCATAAACCACCAGCAAGATGTGGGTCAACCACAGCTCATCGATGCTAGAGGTTACTAAAGGAAACCCATTTGGTGCAAGCCAACAGAAGGGATACTGTGGTGCAACTCGCTGATGACAAGAGTAATGTGTCACAACCACACGGTACATCGAACCCTGCTGAAAATGGGGCTGCGTAGCTGCAAGCCACTCTGAGTGTCCTATCTAACCTTGGTTCACCATCAAAAGCACTTACACTAGACACGAGCTTCGAAACTGGACCTCGATAAATCTCGTTTTCTGTTGCAGCACCATGTGGATAGCTGGGTATGTGTGTGTCATTTGCCCGAAGAAGTGTTGGCACCAAGTATGTGTGTTGTTTACCTGGAGAAGTGTTGGATGCACTTGAATCTTCGGCCCCCATCATCTGCTTCAGCTAATGTGTCACTAGAATGCCGGGAGAAACGTTTCGCGATAGGTGGCGCTGCAGCTGCGTCGGCGTTTTTTTGCTCCTTCGCTGCGTGCATATTATGTAGTCGGTGTGTGTGTGTTGTGCGGGAAGAGTGCTAGGGATGCGAAATATGTGGCTGGGAGTATTTTTTGAAAGGAAGGGGTTTATTTTGTAATATGGCTGGCCCTGAAAAGGGCCTTTATGGAATGTGAGTAGTTCAGGTGTTGTTAAATATTTATAACGACGGAAAAGAAGTGTTTCCTCCTCATTGAGAACCTGTCTATCCCGTACGAATATTTAAGTGGAAAACATTGCGTACTAGGAAAGAACTGTTTGATGATAACAATCATCACCTCAAAACAGTGTTCAGAGGAAAGACTACAATTTCGTCGAAATAAATTTTCCAGAATGGGGTCTGCCAAGTGGTCTTTGTGAATTCCATTAGATAGTGTGTGTTTGAGGGGCCGCCAATTGCTATCAACACCTAGCATATGCACCCCAGTTGCCGGATCGATGAAATTGAGCGAGTGGTTTACTGACAGATGTTGGAAACCACAGGATGGGAGATTGCGGTACGCAGCCCACTGATCAATCATTACAGTACTTCCAGGTATAACATGTTTCTGGATGAGCGGCAGCAATGCGTGAGCAGAGCGGTTATTCTCCGGGCAGATCTCAACCCTGAATAATTTCGAATCTCGTTCAAAGATGCCAAGGATCGAGGTGCCCTCAACGAGGCGACCACGATTATACTTCCGCTTCCTAACCTTCGTCTCATCCACTTCTACGATGACACCTGGGCCTCCAAGCTGTCCTTCATCTTGTTTGTAGGCTACCATAAACTCTGTGATTAGTTCTCTGCAAGACTGATAATAGTCACTGACTGTCGTAGATAATGTGGAAACCCCACCCTGGGAAGATTCCTCAATTGCATCAACGTAGGACAATCCTTTGGCGAAACAATATAAAAGAGTCATCACCTTATCAAGAGGAATACAAGCAGCTTCAAACCAAGTCCCAAGTAAACGGGAACAGTGCTCACTTTTCTCTGTAACATGATTCTTCCTACACCTGAATTGTTTCGTTCGGTTGGATGACACATATCCACTCGCAAACTCATTGAATGACCTGTGAAACGTCTTTGTTTGGTTGGAAGCAATCTTTTCCGCTCGCACCATGCAATGCATGTTTCTTTATCCTTTCCAACTTCGTCGAAGAAACGCCTCCAGTTCCACATGGCTACTGACAGAGCTACAACGTACGCTAAAAAAAACACAAGCCATGTATCGCTTAGAAAACACAAGCCACATGTTGCTTAGAACAGGGTGAACAGAAGTAAGTATACAGGTTTCACTGCTCACGGGGAGAAAACGCTGACGCAGCTGCAGCGCCGCCTATCGCGAAACGTTTCTCCTGGCATTCCATTGCCGTGATAGCTGAAGCAGGCGACGGGGGCCAAAGTCTAAAGTGTAGCCGAAGTGTTTTGCACCAGATACATGTGTGTTGTTTACCCAGAGAAGTGTTGGCATCAGGGTGTATCTTGGGACAAAAACAAGTCAGTGAAGAAAGTGTAATGCTTTGGGCAATGCTCTGCTGGGAAGCCCTGGGTCTATTCATCCTGTGTAAGTAAACTATGCTGTCTACCACCTACACACTCCCTGGATTGTTTGAGAATGGTTTGCGGAACATGAGGTAGACTTCCGGGTATTGCCCTTGCCTCCAAATTCCCCAAGATATCAATCCGATCGATCATCTGTGGTTTGTTCTAAAACAGCAAATCTGCTGTGAGGTGTCTCAACCACGTAACTTACAAGAGTTAGAGTCTGGAGATTATGGAAGAAACATTTTTTGTGAATACATGGAATATTATAAGTACAGGATTTTTATGCAGCAAACAGAATAGTCATTGCCTTGCTTACTGTTTTACATAAGGATAGTCATTGCCTTGCTTACTGTTTTACATAAGGATAGTCATTGCCTTGCTTACTGTTTTACACAAGGATAGTCATTGCCAGGCTTACTGTTTTACACAAGGATACTCATTGCCTTGCTTACTGTTTTACCCAAGGATAGTCATTGCCTTGCTTACTGTTTTACACAAGGATAGTCATTGCCTTGCTTACTGTTTTTTTACAAGGCAATGGCTAATCTATTTGCTGCCTTAAAAATCCTGTTAAAGGATCTGCTGGTAATGTGTTGGTACCAGCTACCACAAAACTCCTTTAAAAATCTTGTAGCGTTCATGCTTCACCAGGTAAGAGCTGTTTTGGTGGCACGTGAAGATCAATATCATATTAAGCAGGTGGTCAAAATATTTTGGATCTTTGGTTTATAAAATATAGTTTAAAATTGAAGTATGTGAAAAGCAGATGATATTTACCGTTCAGAAAAAGATTAACAGGGACGCAGTCGCCCTAAAATTCCTAAAATCTCTAAACATTTACTAGTGTCCTAAAATTCCAGTAATATCCCTAAGAAAACATAAAAGATCCTAAAATTCGTCCAGCATTAATTTTTTGGTTTTATATGTGAAAAATGTTTTCTACATTTTGTTTTGTACAGTAATTTTCAGGCTAAATAAAAGCTGCAGCTTGTGGTTTTAAAAGTTAGATTTTCCAAAGAAGGCAGGTGCGCCATTAAAGTGATTTTTCATCAGATACCCCTCCCCCAAGAGAGCGCAACTGTTTCCCAGAGTGTTTATTTACGGAAGGAAGCATTGGGGTTAGGGCGAAGATGCTGATGGACTTTGATAACATTCACGGGGAAGGAGTGACTGCAGCCGCTCGGGATACATGTGGGTGGGGGCTATAGTGGGGAGGAAAGGAGCAACTATGGTGGAGTTGGTTTTGTGAGCGTGCTGGAGATTAGTTTTGCGATAAGGATAGATGGATCACACCCTGCTGACTGACTTCCTTGATTTGAGGCACACTAGGATAAAAAAATACAAAAATCAATCTTTGTGAATTTTTCACGAAACTGGCTGAAATTTTTGTGAACTCCATAAATCGTTAATAGGAAGTGGTCCCCAAAGTTTCGCCTGCATTGGCTAAATACTTTTTAAACTAGCCATTAAAATTTTTAATCTTTGTGTCATGCAGCACTGAAGCTATAAAAATAAGTCAGTGTAGGGCTGGCCATTTCTTGGGAAAACATGTTACCACCACGGTTTGGTTGAAATTAACTCCAATTACGACTTGATTTGCCTCCTTTGACTTTCTTTTCCTGGAAATAAAATGAGTACGGCTTGATTGACAGATAAGCTGGCACCTTTTCAGTTACGCGGGAAAAACAGCAGAGCTGATAGAGACTGTTACGAGCACGGATTTTATTTAATTTTTTTTTTTTTTTTTTTTTTTTTTTTTTTTGCCAACTGTGAACAAATTGTTCATGATCAGTAGAAGGAGAATTGGTGAGAAACCTAAAGTTACTGATTGGATGAAAACATTCGTTGCTTGTGGTACGCAATATTGGTATAACAAAGAAAATGTGCAATGCAAGTTCAGTTGTGAAAGGTATCCTTGAGTAAAAAACATCCTTTTTGTGTTGTTGTGCTGGTTGGCATAGGATGTTCAATAACCAAGTCATTGACATTTTCGTAAGTTTTTTGTTCTGCTTTCATTCTTGAGCTGATTAAGAAACTTGGCAAATAAAATGCCTCCTGGAAAAACAAAATTTCAGACATCATGGCTAATGCGAGAGTTGGATGGAGTTCCCATTGCTGAATGGTGTTCTGCCATGCCAGACATATATTCAGCTAAGTGTGAATTGCGCAGTGATAGTTTTGCTGTATCCAACAGTGGGTTTTCTCAGCTTAAATCCCATCATAATGGGAAAAAGCACAAAGAACGTTTCCTTGCAAGGTATTCTAACTCTTCACTTGTTAAGTTGTTTGACATTCAGAGAGGTAAAACAAGTGGAACCAGTTTACCCTCCTTAGGTATTGAGATGGAAACAGTTAAAGCAGAAGCTATATGGGCATTAAACATAGCACACACAATTTTTTCTTTTAAATCTTGTAATGAGACCCTAAATATTTTTAAGGTTACGTTCAGCGATTCAAAAATAGCTGCTGAGATGCAACTAAAAGAAAAAAAAAATAGCCTACAACATATCCCATGGGTTGGCTGTACATTTTGATAATGAACTGAGAAGAGACATTAGGGAAAGCAACAAACCTCTCACACTTGCATTTGATGAGACTACAAATAGCCAAGTAAAGAAACAGCTAGATATCTATGTTAGATATTGGTCTGAAGAAAAAAACCAAGATAGTCTGTCGGTATGCTACAAGCATATTTTTGGGTCATGCATCAGCAGATAAGGTGCTACATGAGCTCCTTGATCAATTGGCCTCATATGAGATCAATTTATGTAATTTGTAAATAAAAGTATAGTGCGTAAACTGAATGAATTGATGGAAATTGAAACTGGGCATAAAATGATGGATGTTAGTTTCTGCTGTTTACACATTGTGCACAATAGCTTCAACAAGATGCTGAAAATTTTTGATTTCAATCTTGATGAGTTTGCTACAGATCTGTATGCATTTTTGAAAAATAGTGCTGCACGACGGGAGGACTTTTTAAGGAAGTGAATAAGATTACTGGCATTTTAACACAGTTTATGATAAAGCATGTCACAAGCAGGTGGCTTACTATAGGACCTGTCGCAGAGAGAATTTTTGAACAGCTGCCAAATTTGAAAGAATATTTTTGCATTTTTTACCAAAGCAAAAGTCTTTTGACAACAGTATAAATAATACTGAGAGATATAGAAGAATCAGAAATTCCTTGACAAGTCAAATAATGCCTTGCTATTTGACTTTTGTAATACACATTTATCCAGTATTTGAGAAATTTCTAACCCTATTTCAGTGTGAAGAACCTCTAATTAACATTATGTATTCTGAGATGAATTCGTTTTTGTGTAACCTTAAGTCAAAATTTATTTATGATAACATCCTTTCACTTAAAGAGGGGGAAGAGTTGAAAAAAATTGATTTAAAAAAAATGACTCACTTTAAAACTTTGAACGAAATTGAAATTGGTATGGCAACTAATTGCCTAGTGAGGGCACTAGAAGCAAATGAAAGAAGAAAATTCGTTCTTGATATAAGAGCTGCTTTGGTTAAAAATGTTGAATATCTGAAAGAAAATCTTCCGTTTTGTAGCCAAAAATTGAAAGATCTGCAAGTTCTTTGCCAGAACATGCCGAAAGCCACACAGATTGAACGTGATGCTAACCATGGTTTGCATGCAATAACACGTGTGTGTCAATATCTACATTTTCTTGATGAAGTGACTGATTTGGTAAGAGATGAATAGAAATTTTACCAACTACAGACCTTACCTGAAGATATTTGGAATGATAAGGGAACGCTTACTCCTATTGATGAGTACTGGGCAAAGATACTGAGGCTAACTGATGTTGATGGAAAGCTTAGCCAATAAATTAGCAAATTTAAGCTTTCCATCTGCATTAGCTCTGCCCCATGGAAATGCAGATCCTGAGCGTGGCTTTTCTTTAAACAATTCTTTGGTAACCAAAGACAGGTTCGGTTTGAGTGAGTCAACAATAAGAGCCATCCGCACTGTTAAATCAGCAAATCATTATTATGGTGGAAATGTTCTGGATGTGCCAATCACTCTACCTCTTTTAAAGGCAGTTTCAAATGCTCATAAGCATTTTAAAGAAGAAACTGAGAGGAGAAAGCAGGATGAACTAAAATTACAGAAACAGAAATTAAAAATTGAGAAAGAAAGACAGGAACAGGAGGAATTGAAAAAGTGCAAATTAGAGTGTGATGACAGCATTTCAACATGTGATGTTGAAATAAAGGAGTTAAGAAATGAAAAAGAGGCTTCCCTGTCTATGATAAAAGAAGGAACTGAACGAGTGACCAAAGCAAGCAAACTCAAAAACAATGCAACTGAAATGATAATTGCCTAAAAGTTAATAATTGAAGGAACAGATTCTCTGTCTCAGTTGGAAAATAAAATAAAAGTGTTGGAAGATAAAAAGATTCCCTTATAAAGAAACGCTTAAAAATGGCCAAATGATTTTTTGTGATAATCTTAAGTGACATCAGAACAGAATGTGCCCAATAATAATTTTTTGTGACGCTCTTAACTAAGTAACAACAAAACAGGATGTGCTAAATGAATTTTTTTTTTGTGACAACTTTAATGTAGTGACAAAAGAACAGGATGTGTCAGTTTTCCTTCACATACCATGCAGTGAAAGAACGGGAAAGAAGTTCCCAAATTATTTTTTCAATTCATATGGTATGTTACACCTTTACAAAATACATAGGCATTAGCTGCTAACCGAAATAATTGTTAATTTTAAGGTTTATTAGAAAAATGTGCAAGATGGTTATAAGTATCAAAAATATAATTAATAAACTAACAGAGTAATAAAACCACTTAATAGACATATATTCCAACTCTTTTAAATCATGTGAATTTAAGTGTTGTCATGTTTTTATGTAATCTTATGCGACATATATGCCAACTCTTTTAAATCGTGTGAATTTAAGTGTTGTCATGTTTTTATGTAATCTTATGCGACATATATCCCAACACTTTTAAGCTACATAAATTTTAAAGTGTTTGTGTATGTCTTTATTTAGGCACGTATTCAATTGTTCTGTTAAATTAATCTGTTTTAAGGAGGGAAAAAATCCCTAAAATTTTTAACTGAATGCCCTAAATTCCTACCCAAAAATATTGTGTTTCTGTGCTGCACCCCCTGGATTAAGCATAAAACTGCATGCCTAAAGTCTTGTGTAACAGACACACACACACTCACTCAATGAATGGATGGATGGATTGAACCAACCAACCTCCGTACCTACCTCCCTCGGTTATACGTTTTTCTAGGCAATGACCTTAAAAAACGTATGAATGTAAAAAAAAAAAAAAAAAAGAAATCTCAGATTGTTCAACTGCTGTGTTTGTCTATAAAATCCTGATTCTAGTTTAAGTGAAATCCTCACAACCAAGAATCTGAAACCAGTGCTTCAATATGCAACAAATGAATTAACAGCTTTTTTCTGGCAGATCCTGTGTGCATGCATTTGAAACCAGAAAGTTGATGATGTATCTTGGATTTTATTCTGCTACACCAAGAAACTGTGGGCCACAAAGTTAGGTTTCGGAGATTCGTCAATTTTAGAGTAGTGCATATGTGCATGTGAGTCTTGAAACACGAAACCAAATTTTCATCCAAACTGAAAGTAAACAACATACCATTCTTTGATGGTATCAAGATTAACTTTGGCTGCACCTAGAAGAAACACAAGAGCAGTGCCTTGATTCTCTCAAAGTTGTAACATACTGGGTTACATATAAAAGAAGCAAAGGACAATGTATTTTTGGTCATCTGAAATAAAATCTTAATGTGTGATCGCAAAAAGCATATAAATGAATTATGTACAACCCTATTGAAAAATCAGTCGAAACTACAGTAAAAGATCGGAACTAACACAGAATTCCAAATAAAAATAAAAAATATATAATCGAGGTTCCACTGTATGTATATATACTCACACACATACATATATAAAAGATATATGAAAAGGCACTGTAAATTAAAGAAAAATAACTATTTTAATCATTTTTAGGTGAGACAGAGAGTGGTCAGAAACTGAGCAGTGTGTATCGTAAAAGACAATTCACCGAAACCTTTCATATTTTCACACAACTTTGCCTTCATAGGGATCCGACTAAAAGGTATGAGTGATTGTCATGTGTTTTCCTTATTATTCTTAGATATTTTGTTTAATAAGAGCTCTTGATCCTATTTACGATGTGTATTTGTAAGTGTAGCTGTTAGTGCAGTACAATAGAATCGAGAGACAAGTCACATCAAATGGTATGATAACTTGGCAAGCATGGGCAAAGTGAAGATGGATAAATAGGTCCTACCTGAGTTGACAGTACATCATAAAACATGATGATTTGATGTCCGCTCATCTCTGTTTATCTGCCGCCAAACAAACAACATATTAAGGCACCTCATCGTGTGTGATGAGAAATGGGTGCTGTATTGCAATTGCCGATATTTGGATTTTTTATCATGGTGAAGCCTCTAAAGCCAGTACTACATCCCAGGAAGGTGATGGTCAGTGTTTGGTTGTCCACAGCTAGTGTCATCCACTCCTCCTTACAGCAGGAGTGGGCCTCTCCAGTTGTAGACCATCATGCCTGGAGAACTGTACACCAAACAGCCAGTATTAGTTGGTCACCATGGGCCCATGGTTCTCCATGATAACGTGATACTCCCATACAGCATGCCAGACAGTCTGGAAGCTGTACAAGTTGAGGTATGAAACCTTATCTCATCCACCTTATTTACCTGACCCCTACAGACTATCACTTCTTCAAGCACCTGGACACATTACTACAAGGTAAATCATTCTCAATCAAAGATTAATTGAAACAACGTTCCATGAGTTTGTTGCGTCCCAATGCTCAACATTTTCTCACAACATCACACAGAAGTTTGTATTTCTTTGGGATAAGTGTGTTGCTGCTGGTGACAGTGATGTAAAATACCTGGGTATTTATTTTTGTGGGTAAATACCCAGGGTGATATCAGGGTATTTACTGAAAATGGGTATTTTAGTGGGTATTTATAGTTACGATACTTAAGCACTGATGGACTGGCTCCTTATTTCCGGGAACTTATGTTAGAGGAAGCAATGTTCATCTTACTACATATTGAGTTATGATGAAACAACTAATGCTAAAGATAAAAAGGAGCTGCAAACAACCATCACATTTTGGTCAGAAAGCAAATGTGGCATAACGACACGGCACCTCGGAACTTTCTTTTTAGGTAAAGCAGATGATGAAACATTGCATAAAAGGCTATGTGAAGCACTTTCTAAGGACAATTTATCACAAAACAGATGCCTAATGCTTGGATCAGGTGGACCTAATGTCAAAAAAAGTTTTTAGGCTTTTCAGTAGTAATAATATCCAGGAGACATGAGGGACAAGTCTTATAAACGTAGGTACTTGCAACATCTACACAATGCACATGTAAAATCATTGGAGTAGGTGAAGAAGCTTCTGAGCTGCTGGTCAGCATTTACCATTATTTTGACGGTTGGCCTGCCCGTTGGAAAGAGTGAAGAAATCCAATCTAAATATAACGTTCCACACCACAAATTTTTCAAACATGCAACAACAAAGTGGCTTACTTTGGGGCCTTCAGCCAACAGCATTTTGGAGCAGTAGGACATTATTCAGTTCTATTTCCTTAAGTACATGCCTCTGAGAAAAAATTCTGCTGCTATTTAATCCAGATCCTACAAGGCTGTTGTGAGTGCTTTAAAGAAACCTTCAATAAAACCTGAACTTCATTTCATTATTTCATCAGCTGAACTATTCATGAAGTTCACGCAATATTTTCAGTGCCAAGCACCCATGATCCACAAATTCCATGAAGAAATGGGGAACGTTCTTCAGAACTTCATGGCTCGTGTTTTGAAGACTGCTGTCATTAGAAAATCTGTTTGATGTTCCTGGTCCGCGTCAAATGTCTATTAATTATTCATTCGCCTTCTGATTATTTGTTCAGTTGCTGCTTACCATCTTTGGTGAATCCCCAGCATTGTGCAGGGCTCCAAGAAGCAACTTGCCAAATTAGCTTGGCAGTTAGTGTGTGTGAGTCTGGAGGAATTCGAGGCCGCAGTGGAAGCATGTCCGACGCATAACTGGAAGACCTGGGTTCGATTCCCGGTGGCGGCCAATGATAATTTTTCCGTGACTCACTTATAAACGTGGAAAGAGCGATGACCTCTGTTTGATGTTCCTGGTCCACGTCAAATGTCTGTATTAATTGACGAACTGTTTACAGTTGGTAATCTGCTTCCTCTTGAAGAACTTGTTATTAATAAAAAGGTCACAGACGGCCTTTCTAAACTGAAAGAAAGTGATAAGTTATTGTTTCTGAAGGAAGCTCAAAAGCACTATATTACTGCTTGTAAGCATGTGATAAAAAAGACTTGCTTATCAAATGGATTACTTAAAAAATTTTAGATTTTTAGACCCAAAAGAAAGAATTAATGATAGAAGCTGCAGAGGCATATTGAAAGTTGCAAAAATTATGCCATTTCATGTTCAAGTGGATTATTTGTTAGATGAGTGGAAAATTTTGTAACTGGAAGAAGATGGTACAGCATTTTAAAACAAAACTATTGATGATTACTGGCAACAACACATCTCAAGAAGGGACTCATTATTAAAGGATATAAAGTTTCCAAACTTTGCAAAAGTCATAAAGGCAGCTCTTACTTTGTCACATGGAAATGTTGACATAAAGAGATGATTTTCCATTTCTAAGCATATAGTAGGAGAAGATAAATCAGCAATAAAAATTAAAATCCCATTAATCCAAAACTCATTAGGTATGGACAAACAAGCACATTCAAAGTACACTGCCTTTATGGAAGAATGCAAGAGAAAAAAGGAAATCCAATTAGAAAAAAAGCAAAAAGAAGAACAAAAAAGAATGGATTATGAAGAAGATATGAAAAAGATGGAAAAGATAAAGTCAATCAAATGTGAGACTGCTGCTCTGAATTACAAGAAAAAAGAACACCTACAAACTAAAGAGGCAAGAGAAGAACTCTTTGGAAGCTTCGGCTAAACTGAACAAAGCCCTCGAAAAAAATTATTTAAAGGGAGCAAAATTAGCTGAAGGCATGCTTGAGGGAGTAAAATGTATGCAAACGGAAGAAAGAGTGAGAGAAAAGGAAGTGGAAATCATTCAGAAGAACCTTGAGAAAATAAAATAAAGTATGACTACATCATTTTTTGCTAAGATGCCTAGAAAACAGTAAGCCAAACAGTTTTTCTTCAGAATCGTTTTTCTGGAACATTGAAGGGAATTATACATCATTAGATTTTCAGAATTTTCTGTAATTTTTTTTCTGTAAAATTATAAAATGACAATACAATGGCCATACCCCATCGAGGACCATAATAAAGAAATTTATTATGATCTTACCTGACCTTTTTTGGTAGGAGAGTATACAAAAAATAAAAATAAAAATATTTTTTGTAACTATATTTGTTGTTTTGTGCTATTGGCAAGAAGTCTCTTTTAATCACCTTTTTAAAAAAATGTCTCACCTTTTTCAAAGGTTGCCTTAGCTCCTTACCCTGGTTGCAGAAAGTAAACCTCAATGAAATACACTCATGATTCCAATGTGGTGTAAGTTACTGTTGTGTAATTTCAATGTACATCAAGCCCACCCAACCCACTCCTTTGAATAATAAAAAAGAGAAATGGATGTTTTGGTTATTTCTGTGCCTTTTCCATTCATCTGTAAGATGTAAATAGGTGCACTCTCTGTATCTTGTGCTGTTGCAGTAAAGTCACCCATGTTCTCAGTAGATGTACCGTATTCTGTGCACCTCATCCTGTTCTGCACTTTATTAAGTCTTTGTATCCGATTTGGAACATCCTGTTTGCATTGGGAAGCTTTTAAATGTGAGAACGGTGATTCTTGCTTTCCAGCTTTCATACGACATACAACTTCTGCTCTAGAGTGCGTAAATGCAGATGCTATTGAATTCAAAATACATTTTATTCCATATAATTGCTTCAGAACATCGGACTGAAAACATTCTTCTGTCCAATCCATACCATTTATAATGAAGACTATTTTGGGTGGGGGTTTTTTTCAAATAATACATAGTTTTTCTGCTAGGGTGCATAAAGATAAATTGCGATTTCCTTAATATCTCTACTTCTAAAAGTCTGATTTGCAAAAACCTTTTTGCATCAGATAGGAACTGATGGGAAATGTTCTGCCTATAATTTCAGCTATTTGGTAAAGAGTGGTTTTGCCACTAGGGGACTAAAGTGTATATTTTTGTTTCTGATGTATTTGCAGCAATATCTGCCCTTCTGAAAACTTTATTTGAAAAGCATTTTGCCATCAGATACTACTCACAGCGACAAACGGTTTCAGAATACCTTCTGCTTAAAATAGTGCATAGTCTTTCCGCCATGAGGTGTAGATGTATATCTTATTATGTCGATGTCTCTGCTTCTAACAGTTTGGTCTGAAAAATTCTTTCTTTGTAGGAGAGTGCTTTTGGTATGAAATGTTTTGCATATAGTTTCAAGTTTTTCTTAACACAAGTGTGCCACTAGAAGGCATAAGATCATGTTTCCATTTTGTAGCATATTAGCAGCAATATCTACGCATCTAAAAACCCAATTAAAGAATCCTTATTTAGTCTGACACTACTAACTGCCAAAACATTTTGTGTACATTTATTACGAAAAATAGTGCAGAATTTTCCCACTAGGGAACATAAATGCACAATTGTTTTCTGTTGATATCTCTGCTTCTAAAAGCCCAATTTAAAAAATTCCTTGAATGCCACATACTATTTATTTTGTGGAATACTTTGACTGTACTTGTGGGGTTTTGTAGTTCATAGTTCTGGTGCTAGGTTGTATTAGTGTGCATTTTATTTTGATGCTTTATCTCTACTTCCAAAATTCCTATTGAAGATTTTCTTTTTTTATTATATGCTTGTTCACTACAATAAAGATGAAGAGTATTATCTTTTTTCAGTAATGCACAATGTATTTGCAAGGAGGCAGAAATGTCAAAACCCTTTTCTCGCTAGTCTGCTTGCAAGAGACGTATTTGAAAAATTATTTTTTTCCTTGGCATAGCCTTTGCCATGAAGAATACTTTTTGCATATTTTTTACTTTCCCATTCAAAATTCTTCCACTAGGGGGCATTTAAAGTTACATCATGTTTTCCTATATATGTTCTTCTAACTGTTCGATTTGAAAAATCGCTTTGTTAAGAGGAACTTTTTGTGCACAATTTGTTAATATTCATAATAGACTTTTCAACAGCTAGTGGAAGGAAGTTTCTATTTCTACATGTTTTATCGATTGTGGATGCGCTGCTGGCTTTTTTTTTTTTTTTTTTTTGTAATGGATTTTTTAGCATTGAATGCCTTATTTGTGTCAAAGAGTTCAAAAGCCATATTCATTACAACTGAAAATTTGTTGTTACCTTTCTTATTTTCCAGAATAGGTGGAGTTCATGTAGAAAGTGTGAATGTAACTTGTTTCTGGAATAAAACACTTAATGTATTTATGCAGTACAAGACTAAGGTACTCATTATCAGTAGTCCAGTTTTCTACTGTATAGAGCTCAGATAAAATCACAGGCATCAGAGTAACAGAATGTATACATATTCTGGATGTGGATAGTTTCCGAATTATTAACAGATTTTGCAGATAGTTTTTGCTTTGCAGATTAAAAAAAAATAAGAATGTTATTTACAGCCATTAGAAACACTTACTTGTGGCTTTACTCAGATTAATATACTTAATTCTATTTTAATTAAAGAACTTCCAATTATTTTTCACATCTTCTGAGTTCTTTTGTTTTTACAGATGTTTCTGGTCTCTAGATTTCATGAAGACCTGTTCTCATTGTATAGAAACGGTATCAGAAGTTTTGTTTACCCAGAAATAATTTAAATTTTGTTGCCAGGTTCCTCTTACAGTTGTCAGTTATTAAATTAAAATAGTTTCCTTATGTATTTTGTAAGTCTACTATTTTTGAACTAAGTTGTTGAAAATGCTATTTATAATTTTTGAAGGTTCATTGATGGAACTGGTTTTCAGGATGTAAAAATTTTCTTTAATCAGCTTCTTGTTTTATGAGGTTCATAATCCAATAATTTAATATTTTGCCATAAAGGTCCACATTTCACACCCATTGCTGTACATTCAATTGTAATGTACTTATTTTGCCCTCATTGGATCTGTAATGTGCTAATAATTATTTATTGTTTTATTAATTTTTCTTTAAATTATCTTATTCTATTGTTATTGTGGTCATGCTCCACTGGTTTGCAGCAGGTTTTTTGTTTGATGGTTGTGTATGCAGATATATTTTATTTTTATACAACTCTGATGGGCATTCTCTTTTTAATCTTTAATTTGCATCTGATTAACAAAAAAATTAGCATTGCATAAAAACATTTTATGTAATTTTAAAAGTCAAAATAATATGTACAGTTTTTTCTGTCATTTATTTTATAGCAGGTAAGTTTGCTGCAAATATTTTTAAATACTCTAGTGAAAGGTGTGTAGAAAGTGGAAACACACTAGACTGGTGCTCACAGTATTCCAAAGACAGTGTTTTCCTTGTCTGTGTCACTGGAAGAACTTCAGCATTTTGCCTTTTGAATCTAAAGGCACATGTCTTTGCTTTATACACATTTATTGTTTGTTTTGGTTCTTTAGCAAATTTAGCATTTGGTTCTCTTTGTTGTGATGTGGACACAGAGAAGACAAACACCTACTTTGGAAAGTGGTAGTGGAATAAAGCAGGGTTGTAATATATTCCTGGTCAAAGAGCCAGTGGGCCCAAAACTTAGGAATCAGGAGAAATGAATTTGAATTTCAAAGAACACATAAACATAATGTGTGGTGATTGTTCCTGGAATGAAAAGCAATATAGCATATTTGCTGCCAATTTTCTTTTCCTGTTCTATCAGTCACTGTTCTCAAGAAATTAAAATATTTAATTTTATTGAAATACAATTTGCTGAAGTTAAATTTTTCACATATAAACTATATAAACAGTGTTCGTACGGTCCTTAAAAGTCCTTAAGAACTCCTTAATTTCCATTTGCCTTTTTAAGGGCCCTTAAAAAGTCCTTAAGAACTCCTTAATTTCCATTTACCTTTTTTAAGGGCCCTTAAGAACTCCTTAATTTCTGTTCTGTTTTTAAGGGCTCTTAAAAAGTCCTTGAAAACACCGTAATTATATTCGGTCGTTAAAAGTTCGTAATTTTTTTTTTTTTTTTTAACCAAAGAAATGCGCGCGTTACGCAGGCCAGCTGGTTTCATTAGCGTACTGATGCTGGTTTTACGTCACTAGTCACTAGATCGCATGTCCCAAAAGTTTACTCATGTTCTGTATTGCTTTTGGCAGTTTGCCAACCTGCTACCTTCAAATCCCTTTTAGTTTAGATTAGATTTATTGCTGGCTTCCTATTCTTGTTTTCTTTGCGCGGGGTCAGTGCAGTTCAGATCGTTATCTTCTGTTATTTATTAGAGAATTTGGTACTAAGTAAAGAGCTTAGAGCTTCTGTCTTTTCAGCTAGACAGAAATATGTTCAATATTTAGATGCCGAAAAAAAAAAAAAAAATGTGCCAAGCAACATCTGGGAGGAAACGTAAATTGATTGAGGAGGAATTGCAAATGCTTAGTACGAAAAAACTGAAAGTAGAAAAAAATATTGCTGAATTAGAGAAACGTGCAGATGACCTTGCCGCCCAAGGGGAATTGATGAGAGATATGAACTGCTTCCTTCAATCAAATAGTTTTTGAAAATTAATAAAGGAAAAAACTGAAGAATTGGCAGAAATTTTCCATGTCAGTAGTTGCAAAAAAGGAGCTGAAAAATTGATTTCATTGTAGGCCTACGTCCTTTGTTTGACCTCAAAAAGTGAATATGTACATAATATAATTTTCTTGCAGTCATTGTTAAATTGCATTACTGTTTTTTAAGTTTAAGAGCAAAAAAAGATGTATAATAGAAGTAAAAATTCTGAAGGAAATTTCATAGGTGTCTTGTTGTTACTGCAGTTTGTTTTAGCTTTTATACCTGTACACTATTGCAGGGCTGCCAGACCTGCGCCAAAACGTTGTTCTTGCGCCATTCTGCTAAAAAATCGCCATTTCGACGAAATCTGCGCCAATTTTGTGCCAAAAGTTAAAATTTACCGGTCATCGATATTTTAGCATTATCTTACGACATTCGAAATTGATTCAGCGGTTAATTTGTACATGAGATTCTTCCGCGGATTCGCGGAGTCCCCTCCGTTTTTTTTTTTTGTCATTTTCAAGATCGATGCAAAAGTGAAGAAATTTTCGGGATATTAGTTGGGGGGGGGGGTCGTATTCCGTCTGGGGACGTTGTTTTGTCTTTTTAAACATTCGGAAACGGATGTTAAACGAAGTGCAGATTTTCCCCGTTATCATATTTTTTTCTCGCATGATGTTGCTTCTGTTCAGTATTGTTAAATATAATTTCATTGCATAATTGCAGCTTGAAATTGTAGGCAACGATTTCCGAAAACGGAAGTTAGGCCGCCCGAAAATTTCCCCGTAATCTTCGGTGACGAGATTCTCACGCTGATTCGAGGAATTCCGTCCTTTTTGTTATCATTTGGACCATGTACAAAACCGATGCATAGCTGAACTGAAATTTTGGGAGGATGGGGGGGGGTCGTTTTTCGGAGGACGGAATTTCATCCTTCGAAAACTAAAAGTAGATGGAGGTAAGATTTCTCTGGTAATCATAATTTTTTTTTCTCGTGATGTTTCCTCAACCCAGTATTGTTAGATATTATTTTATTCCATAAATATTTGTGTTTCAGCTTGAAAATGTTGAATAAATTTCCGAAAACTGAAGTCAGACGGAGCAAAGATTTCTTCCGTAATTGTATCCCCCGCGATGTCATCACCCTCATAAATGTGTGTGCATTTTAGCTTGATAAGGGTGGGGGAAATTTCCAAAAGCAGAAGTGACGAAGTTTGGAAATTTGTACGAATTGATGCATGGTGTTAAAAAAAAAAGTATTCATTCTCTGAAAATTACACCATTTATCTAAAATAGTTAAAGCCCTGATATCAGAATTCATGGTTCTCAGGCTGAAAGTTCTTTAAGCATGATGGATAAAATTGTCATCTGAGGGAATAAAAAAAAAATTAAAAAAGAAAGAAAAGTAACAAAAAAAAATGGTAAAGGGAAAACTATGAGCAGAAAAAAAAATAAAAAAAAAAATGAACAGTTGATGCTGTGCAGTGGCAGAGTCAACAAAAGACAAATATGGCCGTGGAACTTGCTGAGAAGAAAGTAGGGTTTGCTCGCAAGAGGAAACCAGAGCTAATGTTTTAGCAAGTACAAGAACAAAACCAGGAAAAAAAAAACTGAAGCTCTCTTTCAAAACCACCCTATTTTGTTTGGAATTCACTAATTTTATAATTGTGAATACAGTGGTGTGATCTAGTTAAATATTTTCATAAATAAATTACAGTAAACGATTCAGTTTTGTTCATGCTTTGTAATATTCACACTTTCTCACCCTGCAGTCTGATTTTTCACCAAATTAAAAAGTACAGTTTTGGTTTTTTTCTTCGTCAGTCTCGTGTATGTTAATTAAAATCGCTCACGAGCGCTATGGATAAATGAAAGGATTGTTTATATCGCATAACTTGTAATCAATTATCAGGAATACTGATCTTTTGGTTCTTACTTAAAGTCTGAATTTTGCCCCGTACGTTCAGGGATCAGAATTTTTAGGAGGTTTTCTTTTTTTCATTTTGATCTACCTTGGGGAACATCTTCATCCTCACGCTTTTCTTTTTCCAGATGGAAGGTGCGTTGAACCACTTACTAACTCGCAATTGTCTGCTTAATGTCCATGCATGCAGGATCCCATGTATGCAAGAACAGTGGCTCTTTCAGATAGCAACAACAAAAAAGTCATACACTGATTCTACTACTGAAGAAGAGGGGGGGGAGGTAATCTTGTGCCAAAACGTCACTGTTCAAGCTTTAAGCGATAGAAGCAGCTTTTATGTAACCAACTTTATGAAATCTCACTATCATCTTGTAGTTTTGGTTCCAGTTGTAATTGTTCACAGCAATAACGAAAGTTTGGACATTGATAATTACTTGATAAAAAACATTGTATGAAGAGTATCATGGTGCAACTGCTTAAAGATGATGCATATAGTTTTCACTGTTATCTTATAGTTTTGGTTCCAATTTTATTATTAAATGTTACATTAGTTTTCCGTTTATATCGAAGGTATGCTTTCCTTCAGAAAACCTTACGAGTTTGTGATGAACACGCAAACCACGTATGCGTGGCTTGCCAGTTGGTTGGTTTTAGAAATAATGTATTTTAACCTGAATGCCATGAATCTCGAAAAATATGCTGCTAACAACAAACAGTAATTACATATTATTTATTCTTCCTAAGTGTATATTCGCAAGTGTTCAGTATCAATAGCAACAGTTCTTGGACGCGGCAGCATCCTATTTGTGTTACAGCGAAACAAATGCATTCAGAAGAAACCCCTGATATTAATGTGTTACGCTTAAAATATTGCAGGTCATGTAGTTTTCAATAAATCGTGGGTAGTATAATTGTTTTCCTATTTATCTCACTGTAGGAACGACAGAAATGCTAATTAACAGTCGTAAGAGAAGCAGTAAAATGTCAACAAACCTGAAATATAAAAATTTTTCATAGTTCATAAAATAATGGTAATTCAGTATATAAACATAACTTAAAGCACAGCATGGACTTAAAACAATTAAAAATACTATCATTAGCTGCTCCAAAACCTGAGTTTTGCTCCAAAATGCAAATTTTCTCGCTCCAAAACCCAACTTTTCTGCTCCAAATTGCACATTTCCCTGCTCCAAGAATTGCTCCAAAACATGGTAGGGGCACTAACACCCCTGCTATTGCCAAATGTTGAAAATCAACCTGCATTAAGTGTATGGAAGAAGTTACTACAAGTGCTACGGCTGTAGAATTAAAAAAAAAATTAAAAATAAAAATGCAACAGTTACACAAGCAAAAATGTGTTATTCATCCAAATCTACGAAAACCAAATTTTTCTCCAGATTTAGGAATTCCGAAGCTGTAAGTAAAAAAAAAAAAAAAAAAAAAAGGGAAAGTGATGCTTCACTGTTCAGTTTTGATTCTTTGAATTCTGCCAATGTAGTTTGAAATTTATGCAAACATTTTTATTGAACTGAAGGCTTTCAATTCCGATGATATGATTTAAGTTACAATGAACTTGTGTGTTCTGATTTGATTTAGATAGTGTGTTTACTTGCTTCATTAACCTAAAACAGGTCTAACAAGCTTTGCTGCATTTTTATAAAAGTGATTTTTCCAGCTGCAGCACTTGTAGTGATGCCACCCACAGAATTAATGCATTTAGTTTCTTAGCCTGTGTCCGTACATATTTGTAAAAGTAATTCTAATGGAAGGAATTAAGTTATTGAATGGAAAGGTAAAGATACCAAAAATTTTAAAGACTGATAATCACAGCCATATGAAATTCTAAGCTGTATTTGTAATACTGTTTTTGTTAAAATGAATTTGTAAATTAATAAAAAAATATAAATTCGGATAAACTTTGAAGGAAAAACAAATGCAAATTTAAAAAGTTTCCGAAACCATAAAAGATGGGCCTATAATCATAATTAATGGGTGAAAATTTGTTGAAAATTGAAATTCCAAAGTAAATAAATTTTATGCTTCACACCACAATACAAAGAAGCAGAGTGTTAGTTCTGTAGATGCAAAGATATGCTTCAGGACAAATAATGGATCCAGTATTAACAGTAAATAATGTATATAAGGAACTTTTAAGTTAGTTGGTTTTTCTGTTGGAGTATTTAGGTTTATTTTGGTAGAACTAATTTAAATTGATTTATTGTGTTAAAATGACTTATGTTGTAATAGTTAACTCACATTGTGTATATTTGCATTCAGTGATTATGAAGTCCTTAAAAAATATTTAAAGGTCCTTAAGAACTCCTTAATTTCCATTTTCAAAAAAGAGTATGAACCCTGATAAAAAAAAGTCTGATCCACACCATGGATGTTGATCCCAAGCCACACATAATTTTTGACAAAAAAAGTTGATTCACTGGATGACCCTGAAGTAAAAAAATAAAATAAGGGTAACACTAATTTTTAAACACTTTTGTGTCACGTTCAAGCGAATAAAGTCCCTGGCTTTTCGGCATTTCTGTAGTTCATTAGTTATGCCTAAAAATCCGTGGAAGCTAAATACAATCCATAATATTTGAGATTTCTGAAAATGTTTCAACTGAAGAGCAAACAAAAGCCTTAACTGATGCGATTAGCACAGCACCAATGAATGAAATTTGCGAAGTGATTAGGCTGCTGATGGCAACGACAATGTGCCGTGAAACAGCTCAGCAGGCTTCCCTTGCAACACGTAGTCTCCCATGAGTGCAAAATAGTAGCACTTCGTTGTGTCATTTTCTGTCAAATTGCTCATCAGTATAAAAAGAAAATATATTTCCATGTCTTTGCCTTCATATTGTGTAACTTTTTTCTGTTAATGCATTTTCAGTACTTTTCTAATACTGCTTAACAAATTACCACACAGATTTAAGAAAAGTTAAACTGTCCCCAAACTTTTTCCCCCCTATTTAAAGTGGTGTGTTATTTATGTGGAACCTAAACTTATAACTTTTTAACAGTAATTTGTTGGTTATAATAATTGAAAATATGGGGTATTTACTGCAAATTACAAAATTTTGAAGTAAAAAAAAATGTACCCCAGGACCTAATTTCTAAACTTAAGCCTAGAATAAAGTATTAAAATCATATTAAGAATTCAGCTTTGATTTGTGTATTCTAAAATGTCCACAATGGTACCATTTTTCAGTAGAAACATAATGGCAGTAACTTTTTGATCTGTCTCCACACCCCCCTTTATTTTTGTATAGTGACATAATGTATTGCATCTTACAGGCCATCAGCTGCTCAAATGCTGCATCATCTATATGTGAAACAGTGCAAGAAAATGAATGTCAGTCTTCAGGATATGCTGACAGTTGTCACTTCTCTTACTGATCTTCCAGCCATCGAGAAAGACACCCAGAGCCAAGACTTAGCTAATACCACAGCTTGCCTTGAAGACTTGGTTCTTGAAGAGCCGTGGGATTTCTAGTCCAGCCCTGGTGCGGGTACTGGAGTGTAAGCTGATTTGTTTCTGGGTTAGTTCATGGCTTGTAAAGCTGTTACGAATTGTTGACAATGCATCTTTGTACAGTGTTATTGTAAATAAATGTGTTTATACAAACTGTTTCAATTTCAGTTCTTTTATCTCTGTGGAGATTTAATAAGCATCGCATGAAATGTTTTTCAATGGGAAACATACACCTGTGTTCATCTTTAAATATATGTACCGTAATTTTCAGGCTAAGAGGTTTTTTGCACATTATCATAATCACCATCATCTTCAAAATTCAAGATTTTCAATGTCCTGCTGCATTTTATTTTAGCTGATTAAAGTGCAAAAATGACTTTAAAAGATATTTTGAGATTACAGAAGAATAACTAAAAATTTACAGAAAGTTCAAATAGTGATCCACTTGTGTTGTGGTGTTATTTGTCAATGCTGTTACATTAATGACTAATAGATTACAAAATTTTGGAGTGTGGCAGTTCCGCTTGCCAGATGTGGCACTTACAATTTTTTTCACTTGAAAATTATGACAAGGGACAGTTAAAAAAAACATGCATTTCAAGCAAAATGAAATAAAAAAATTGGTACTGCTGTGGGAACAAATTTACATTTCACAAAAATAGCACCAATTCATCCTCACAGACAGGTTAAGTGTTGATTTTGAAATTTAATTTCGCCTGGGAAGGTAGGGAGAGGCAGAAATGCTTGCTCAGTTGATTGATTCTGAAGACACTTAAGAATAGTAAAACATGCATTTCATTAGGAAAATTTCTTAAAATATATGAAGTCACTCATTCACTCTGTTAGCGAAAAAATATGGAACAAAATAGTGTGATTTTGTCAGAAAAATTCAAAATCAATAAAACCATGGAACATTCTCATTTGTGCTAAAACTGTGACCTACGACTTGAATTCCATGACCTTTTCCCCATTTCACGACCTTTCCGTGACCTGACAGACACACTGAGAATTTAAAGAAAAATGGAAATTGTAAAACATGTTTTTTTTTAAATATATAAATCTATAAAGCAATAACTGTTATCAAAATCTGCTAATAATTTGAAAACTATTTAGGTATTTCTACATTTAACAACAGTGGTAACTAGAAAGGAAATAAATTAGATCACAATAAATTTGGCTTTAAAAGTCATGACTGCTTTAGGTAGACTTCACAAAACTGATTGATTGACAAAAAAAGGTCCTAAATAGTTGTGTATGAAAGTGTGCTTGTTTCTACTGTGATGTACGAGAATGAAACCTAAAAAACATTTTGAAACACATCTCAAATTGGGACAAGCGTGAAGAGAAGACAGCATTAATACAACATTGTATGCATAACTAAGCTTATCCAGACTGGGAGAATATTGAATTATTAACAACATTAAAGACCTATCAGCAAATATTAACCTCTGAGGCAGTTATCATAGAAAAGACTAGGAATATAAATTGTAACTTAAGTGCACCATCTGATTTAACTTATGCATGGAGACACCTTGTTGAAAAAGAACTTAAGACAGAACAGAATTAAAAGGAAAGCATTGAATGACCGATAAATGGCACTTTCTGACCAAGTATACGTACACCCCTGTCATATGTGTGCACAGTTTCCTGATGTGTAAAACCAGGATGAGAAGCCTAGTCAAGCCTCAGAGAACAAGTGCAGTTGCACTAACAACGAATCTTGAAAATGACTGCAACTGGGGCAGTCGGAACTGGTCGGTGAAAATAAATATATCATTGTGGTCAACCTGCTTCAATGGATATTTTATTGTATTTCAACATACTCTGGTGAATGTTTTATCGTACTTCAACCTACTCTGGTGAATGTTTTATTGTGATTCGACCTACTTCGGTGGATGTTTTATCGTAATTTAACCTACTTCGGGAACATTATTGTTGTGCTTGTCCTACTTCACCTTAAGTACATTTTAATTCTCGTTTATATGTTTAAAATTTTGGTTGTTCATTCGATGTTGGACATTGCATTTTGTTTTAATTTTTTACTTCAAAATATATCCTGCTGACTGTAATATCTATTGAGGATTATTCTGGTCTTCAATATTTCATACGACCAACCTCATTATTACCTTCTTTTTTCACATAAGGATTAAATTTATTGCAAACTCATTTCTCCCTTGCATTGACTACGAAGTGACAACTCAACATAATAACATGTGCTCGGCAGTGTCTTTTTCAACAATTGCACCTGATGTAATGTAAGTTGTGACTTTTTATATTTCACTAGTTATTAGATTTATGTTGATAATTTCTGTGGTTTTTTATCATGAGTATTACTGAGTTTAGGCCAGTGACAGTTAAAGGTTGACCCGATGGTATATAAATAAATATGTGTGAAATGACATAAGCTAGTACATAGTACTAATAGCAAATTATTAAAATGAAACCTACGTACTGCAGAAGAGAGGAGTTGTTAGTGGCAAGACTCACTCTGATCATGTGCAGAATGAGGATGTGCAATGTGAAGCAAAATGTTAATACAATGGAAACAAATATTTTCAGGTGGTTCAGCCATTTTGAAAAAATGAGTGATGCTGCACTAAGATAATTTGTTCAGCCCAATGGAAAGCAGGGGAAGACCAGATTCAGGAATGTCTGTAAGAGAAAAGAGTATAAAGTACAAAAGGCCTTGTATGAGACATGTAATAGATGTTAGTGAAGCTCAAGTTGTGTGCCAATATCAGTGTACCAAGGTGAGTCAAAAGTTCTTCTCGTTTTGAGCTACACATAAAGGTTGGGCCACCATCCATGTGTGAAATGCGTGCCACTGTACCATGATGACGAACATTCTTCACGGGGCCACATTGCATTATCAGGTTGGCAGAGAATAGAGGTTGATAAATGTGCTGTCTGAGTGCTTCTATACCATTATTGGGGGGGGGGGGGAAAGGGTTTAATGCAGCAGAAGCAGAGCGAGAAATTTGTGCAGTTGAAAGTAAGGAAACAGTGGACAGCAGCACTGCATGAAAATGGTCCATCATTTCAATGCAGAGGACACCAGTCGGAAAGGCAAGCCGAGGTATGGACGTCCAAAGATCATTAACACTGACACAATAGTTTAAACTGTGGGAATGAACCCCATTACCAGCACATGTCAATTGGCAGCTGAGGTGGAGGTCTTTCCAATCTACCATCATTCGTCACCAGCACCAGCTTGGTTTCTCCTCCAGGCACCATTGAATAGTTAAACATGAATTAACACCTCAGCAGTTCAAACAATGTATTGTCACAGATTAGTGTCATATCCACAGGACAATAGATTTTGGAATCGTATCATCACAGGTGATGAAAAGTGGATATTCCTGCATTATCCTATCACTGGGAACCAGTGGTGCAAAAAGGACAATTTGAGGGGAAAGCCTTGCTATGCACTAGGTAGATTTGTGAGGGCCTTGTGCACTGGGAACTCGTGGCAAATGCATACCTGCCAACTTTTACGGATCTTCCGTAAAATGTTTGGATTTTGATACTGTTTTACGGATGTACGGAAGACTCTAAAATCACCAAAAATCCGTAAAATTTTTAATGTCCTGAGATTTTTATTTACTTCTGCGTAATTTTGCCTTTGCCTCCTTCAATGCACCGAGGAGTGAGTCAGATTTGATCTCTCTCTACCGTACTCCTGCTTTAGGTCACGTGATAATCGGCACTTCTCGTAACGCCGTCAAGGCTGCGCACGCACATCTCAGCGGATCGAGCGCTTCACCGCGCAGCAGGGGAAGATAATTCATGGAAAGTTACGCACGTGCTTGCTTGCTTGCTGTTTTTCGTATTATCATTACTTGCCTCTTAACCGTGCAATGGCCTTGAGTAAGGCAAATAAATATTTTCAAGCATTTAAGGACAGTTATACGAAAGAATTTCCCTGCATAAAACACTCGCAAAAAGGTGCGAAGTTTGCGTTTTGTGCCGATCTGACTTCAACATTTCCCATGCTGGGAAAAACGATATTTCTCGGCACATGAAAAGGCCCAAGCACATAAGCAATGTACAATTGTTGAAAAAAGTGTCAGTCCGATGTGCTACGTGCTGAATTGCTATTTACGTCACTTTTTAATTCAACATAATGTTCCAATAAGTGCTGCAGACCATATCGATCCCCTATTCTGGAAAATGTTTCCAACATAGCAAAGTATGGGTGTGCAAGAACCCCCATACTAAAACAACAGCTGTAATTAAAGAAATTTCTAGAAAGAATTTCTTCAGTGGTCACATATTTGCAAGAGGGCCCATTTGCTGTTGCATGCGATGGGAGCAATGATAGCAATGACAACAAACTGTATCCCATTGTTGTCACCTTTTTTTTAATAAGTCTGAAAATTTGATCCAAGGTAAGTTGCTAAGCATTCCGAATCTGTTTGTCGACTCTACAGGAGAGAATATAAGTGCCTTAATTTTTCAATGAATTTGCACCTATAATTTTGCTGATGCACATTCTCCCAGGTTGGCAGGTATGCAAATGGTCAAGCTGTGAATGGGAACCTTTATGCCGAACAACTGTCACAGTTCCATGATATTCTGGCCAACACTACCCAGTGCTCGTGACTAGAAAGCAGTTTTAGGCTTACCTTTATTTCCTCCATATGATTTTATATACAAAGCATGTATGCATCATGAAGTTTGTAACTATCAGTTCTGACATTTGTGAACTGGAGAACCCTGTCAGAAATGCATTTTGCTGGGAATGGCTGCAGTGTGCAGATGCAAATGGTGGAAAATTAAAATGTTTGTGGTGCAAGGTGCAAAAAAATTTATTTGCCGGGTGAAGCTTAATATGTATTCTGCAGTTATATTTTAAAGTACAGCTCTGAGGGATTCAAAGCACTAATATTGCATACTAGAATTCAAAGTCATTAAAATTGCAGAAGGTGCAGTGTTTAGCAGATGCAGCAACTCCAGATGATATTGATAAAGGCAGGCCGATTGATTTTTACCTCTGGAAAAGTATGCCAAGTACTTGTTTCTTCATTTTTGGCTGAAATATCTTTAGTTAGGCACCAAAACTAATCGAATTAGCACAGGAGTTAAGTCGTGACTCTGTTGCATTGAAATCAACTTCAGTGAGTAGAACTATTGCACCTTATAAACTTACATTTGGTTTGGCTAAAACCCTACAGAATGATCTTGTGTGCCTGTTGAAGTCAATTTCATTTTCCTTGAACTTGATAAAAGTATGAATGCAGCAAATGAAAGCATTTTAACAATGCTAGTTCAGTACTTTTGTGAACATCAGGATTGTATTGTCATACACCTTCAATCAGTAAAACTTGAAATTACTACTTCTTTATCCACTTGTTCTGCCATTATATAAGTAACTGAAGAAAATGAAATTCCATGGTAAAATCTATAAGCATGTTGATGGATTCGTGCGTGGGGGGGGGGGGGTGTCGAAACCAGGTTGCATGAAGAAAAGTCACCTCATCTACTGTGGATGGCGATACCTGCCATGCTGCCAATAACTGTGCAAAGAAATTTACATCTGTTTAATAATTATTTGGAAGTTTGTTTTGTTGACATCTACTATGATATGGAAAGTAATAGTAAAAGACAGACTTTTTTTTTTAAAGTATGTTCTGTGTTGGGTGTTAAACGATTGAATCTTCTAAGAAGGCCAGACCATTGATGGGTAGACCATCTAACAGTTTTTGAGAGAATAAAAATACTTCGGATGCATTTATAGTTTTTCTTTTTTTCTGGGTTCCTGATGGAGATAAAGAGCTGTACCAACCAGATATTAAAAGTACAGTCGAGCCTGCTTATAGCGAGATTCCGAATTTAACGAACTAAACACAACTTTTGTTTGGTACAATGCTAATTCAAGGCAAATGTAATCGTTTTTAGCGAACAAAGTTTAATGAAAACCCCGGATTTAATGAGGGAGAAGAACAAAAAATAACAGATTTTAAGGAAATCGCATTTAACGTGAGGAAGAGAAAATCTGATGCTCAGGGTTCTAGAGGGAAGGGAAAGGCACTGAGTAATATCTTTTCTTTTACTAGTGAAAGTTCAGTAACGGAAAAAGAATGTGGAGGGTATGCACAAACACTTAGCCCAATATCCCCCCCCCCCAGTGCGAGCGAGTGGAAGAATAGTGGGTCCCAAAGTTAAAGTTGAAAACCAAATCCTCTTCCCCTCGGATGGGGAGGATCCATCCAAGGCCGCACCCAGCAGCATTTATGCTTAGAGAACAAAGGTGTGTGGGGGAGTGATGGAATGTAAAAGTCGCGCCTTAGGAGAAACAAGAGTTAACTTCCTGAAATGTTTTCTCACATCTGGCGCTTCTTGTACTGTATATTCTTACTCTGTGCTGCATGCGATGTTAGTTACTGTATAAACAGAAATCACATAGGAAGTTAAAAAAATGTCTGAGAGAAAATTTTTAACCGTGAACGATAAAGTCTTCATCATTAGGGAGTTGGAAAATGGCGAAAAAAATGTCGTGAAATGCAAAAAATACGGACTATCATCTTCCACCATTTCAACCCTTTTTAAAAATAAGGAAACATTGTTGCAGGCTTTTGAATGCAATGTTACGTCTAGCAAAAGACTGAAGAAATTCCAGAAAACTGACATAATTGAAGCCTTGTTAAAATGGTTCACTGTTCAACGAAACACTGGCTTACCAATAAATGGCGCAATAATGAAAATTCAAGCTGAAAAATTTGCAGTTCAACTTGGTTACGAAATTTTTTCGTGTTCTAATGGGTGGCTTCATCGCTTTAAAATGCGACACAACATTTGTTCTGGAAAAATTAGCGGGGAAACATCAGTGGATACAAAAGAAACTTCATCATGGTTGAAAACAGTGTGGCCGGATCTTCAGAAGAACTACAGTAACGATGACATTTATAATGCGGATGAAGCAGGTATGTTTTATAATTTAACTCCCAATCAAACAATGAAGTTCAAAGGTGAGAAGTGCACAGGGGGAAACTTAAAAAGAATCGCCTGACTGCGTTAGTGTGCGCTAATATGTCCGGCAAGGACAAGAGGAAATTGCTAGTGATTGGAAAATCTGCAAAACCAAGATGTTTTAAAAACGTGAAATGTCTCCTCCTTTCGTACAGGTCCAATACGAAACCATGGATGACATCGGACATTTTTACAGCTTATCTTAGGGAGTGGGACAAAGAACTCCGAAAAAAAATCGTAAAATTATTATTGTTATAGATAACTGCCCAGCACATCCTCATGTTCAAAACCTGACTAACATTCAGCTTATCTTCTTGCCTCCAAACTCCACAGCCTTGCTACAACCAATGGACCAAGTAATTATTCAAAGCCTTAAATGCCACTACAGACGAGAATTAATCCTACTGATGTTACAAAGGATGGGAAAATAGGTTGAAGTGAAAATTTCCATTCTTGATGCAATTAGAATGCTGGCTGATGCTTGAGGATGAGTATCAGAATTTTGCATTCAGAACTGCTTCAGAAAATCAGGGTTGGATAACACAAGTTGCAGTGATGACGAAATGGACGATATCCCCCTTTCTGAGTGGTTAAAACTATAGAACATTACACGTTTTAATGATGTCCCTGAAATTGATGACTTTGTTACCGCTGATGATGCTGGCGCTACATCGGGCATCGTTCCTGGAGATGACATTGTGGAGGAAATTAAGGCATCAACAATTGCACAGGAAAGTGAAGAAGAAAGTACTCAACCACCGTCACATGCATCAGCCATTGATTGTACGGAAAACCTCCAACGTTTCTTCGAGGAAACAGATCACTGCGATGACCAGGTGTTTACTGCACTGAGTGTTATTCGCAGAAAATTAAGGGAACAGAAGTACACCAATAAAACAAAACAAACAACTACAGACTGTTTCTATAAAAATGTTTCCAATTAGTGGATTTGCTGCTACTGTTCCATTCCCTTCAGGTTTTGTTGCTACTGTACTTTAGAATTCATGTAAGTTTCTCTTTAATTAAAAAACTTTGTTATTTAATTTGCATATGCAATCGTTATGGATAGTACAGTATACAATTGTATATTGTATTTTCCTGCATATAGTCTGCCCCAATTAGAGTCCGAACAAAAACATTTGCGCCTCTGAAAAAGAAAAATTTACCACCAGATAGTCCGTACTTGGTTAAAAAAGGGGGGGGATAATTATTGCATTTGTACGTCACTGATGTCTTTAAAGCCTTTTTATGGATCCGACCATGACCCCGTTTGTAAATCACCTAGAAGAACGATGTTAAAGCATCAGTCACGTTCGTTCCAGAGATAAAAGTTGCACCGCGCTCATTCTCGACAGGGGGGATAGGAAGGGGAAGACTACCTGCAAACAGATTGAAAAAAGCTTTAAACAAATAATCGGCCTCTGGAAGTTCTAAAAGAAATGACTTCTTTAACTGTGCAGATCCCAAACATTTTTTCGTTCACTTTAAATTCCCTAACTGCCGCACATTTGTTTGTTTTCTCTACAAATGGTGTCATACTTTTTCTTGTGTGTGAATCCAGCAGTATTACTACCTACTTCTTTATTACCCCAACTCAAATAAACAACAGTGACTCGGAAGAGACAGCCTCAATCATAAACAAGTAGGGGAGAATGGAGGGGGTATGAAACGGTGTAGATGAAACACCTCCGTCAATCAAACACTGCCCAGCCAAAGACCGACAGCTGCTTCGAAGAGGGATTCCCCCCCCCCTCTCCCAGACTTCGCTACTGCCGTTCTACATCTATGAAAAAAGATGCAGGCAGTGAAGTTCTAATTTTCTTCTGAGCTCGCCCTGGTACGCTTCCGTCTACAAATGCAAAACTATTGTTTTTAAAATGCTAATTTTTAAGGTGCAGTGGGCACGAAAATTGAGATACATACATACTGTTGTATTTGAGTGCAACAATTTAAAAAAATAAATACGGTACTATTGCCAGATTGTCAGCACCCAACAGTTTTGCAGACAAAAAAGCACAGATAGTCCGCAGACTGTACCCAAGAAAATACATACTACATGTACTATGTACCTTGTCATTATCATGTAGGCTTATTTTTCCACATTGGGTTGGTTTTGCACTGAAACGAATTTAGCAAGCACCTGGATTTAGCGAGCATTTTCGCCAGTCCCGAGCTCCCCGTTAAAAGCGGGCTCGACTGTATTCACAAAGAAAAAAAGAATCTTAGTACTATTCAGAAGAAAAACTTAAAAATGTGTATACAACTCTAAAGTCACAAAAGCTAACAAAGGAAGCAAGTACGCACAAAATTCGAATAGTGAATGGCCTCTTCACACACCAAATGAAAGTGTTGTTCACTTGTTTTACCTGAATTTAACAAATATATAAAGTTATTTAAAAATAAAAGGCCACTTCTACATCTGCTACATATAACTCTGTTAAATTTAGTTTCAAAATTTTTATGAAACCAGAAGTTTTGTGTATCTGTAAGTCTTACAAAGAATTATTGAAATTAGATGTACGAGATGCTAATTCTCAATTGTCAGACAAGTTGCTGCACATGGGAACAGATGCACAATGAAAGGAGACTGATTCTGTAATCTTAGATTTCAAAAAACTTTGAGGAAATCTTACATGTATAGGGGAGTACATGTTAAAAAAGTTGCCTTTAGGCAATTCTTTTTTTATCAGTTTCACTGGACTTGTACGTCACTGATGTCCTAAACTTTGGGGTAAAGACAACTTTATATGCCCTTTCCACTCTTGCCGGTTCACTGTCTTAGGTTTTAAATTACTCTGAAACACAAGCTGTTGACCATAAAATTTGAATATATCAAACTGATCCCTGGATAACAGAAGAAATGTCGTTTTCTAATGTTGATATCATGAACAAATATAACAAGTTAGTAAAATCATGCAATGGATTTATTCTGATACGCTTTCCAACATAAAAGAAATCATAGGAAAATGCCTTGGTTTTGAGAGAACTAAACTATGGTTATAACGTTTGAGGTTCACACAGAGGTGCCAACCTTTAGCAGAACGTATCGGTAATCAATAGGGGATTTTTCAGTAATGGAACACAAACTTTCAGTAATGTAACACGCCATTTTTTTTTTTTCAAAGTTAAGGACGATATTATAGTATTACTGTGTAACCTGTAATACTTGTCTGATGTGCCAACCTTCCGAGGAGCCTATTGGTAATCGCCATACGAAGCCTCATCGTTAACGCACGGAAAGGGTATTTCATGAGAAATTAATGCATGAAATGTGTAATAACCTTATATGTTTACACTATCCTGACAAAAAAATTATGAAATTAAATTATCAATATTGTACTTACCTCATGCTTGTTTTGGAGTCGTATATTTTTTTTCAGAAAACTTCTTTTTATAACACGGCTTGTCTGAGGAAAATGCTTTACTTTTCTGTACAAGAAGGGCACTTAATGTTTTGGTGCTCATTGTTGGGCAGAAGTATGTGAGGTTTTTCCTCACTATACTAAATATTCTCTCTGTAGAGGAATTGCTGTGAGGGATGGTCAATATTGCCAACATTAGTTTAGGCAATGCAGAATACTTGGGAAGGCCAGATGAATCCTTCATCTTAGATATTTCATTCCATGCCACATCTGGTCTAGGATATCCAGCTTCATCAATATCAGAGTCTGGGAACATAGCATGAAACAAGAGACCAGCATGATCACAGCTTGCTATAGGTAGGTTATGCTCCACAACGAATGTAGTAAACAGCAATTTAGCATTTATCACGCAATTTTCATTTTTTGCAAAAAAAATTATCCATAGGCTTTGATTGAGTCTTTAATTTTACATAATTTTTCAGAAGTGATAATTCCAAGAATGAAATTGGTAAAAAACAAGTCAAAATATGTAATAGGTGCTGCATCAGTTACAGGAGCATGTTTGGGCACCCAAGTCTTAAGTCATAAAGCATTTTTTTTTTTTTTTTTACTTTTTATGAGTCTAGTTTGACTTCTGAAGCTTAAACACTTTATATGTTATATCCATAAACTAATTTCATATAAACATTTAGGGTGATAATCATTTATGCCTGAAGTTAAGGAAATTTCTTCGAACCAGCACTACTAAGCAAAATAAGTAAAACTGTGCCTTTATCATTTCTAACTTATAAGATCATGAGACACATCAACTCATATCTCATTTCATGATAATCAAAAGGATGCTGACGTTGTTCATTACTTCCTTCTATTACATCCTCTCTTCACTTTCAGAACTTTCATGATCTTCACTTTCTGAAGAAAATATTGTGTGCGTGGCACGGTGGCTAGTTTTCTGGCTTGACGTTGCTTGGCCAATATCACTCTCAGATGATTCAAAATCATCACTTGGCAAACTTTCACTCTCACTACAACAAGCCATTTCAAATAACCTTGTAAAAAATTTCAGGCAGTAGGAAAAAACACATCTGCTAGTCTGAGGAACAAGCTGTCAATAAAGTCATCCTCTACTAACACGAGTTTGGTAAAAGAGGGGAATTCATAATTCACGGAGTTTTACAATTGTGTCTGTTTGTTTGGAAAAGAGAAATGAATAATGTGAAGAGCTTCTAGTAATATAACACCGCACTTCGTTCTCCTGCGTGGCGCAATTCCGCAAGAATATACACTCCGTCATCGCGGTACCACGCGTTGCACGTTATTGCACTTCGAACGGGGCTCGAAAAAGTGATTTCCGACAGTACAACGCCTTATAATTCACCAACAATGCCAAGTGAACAGCCCTACCTCAACTGCAGTAGGAAAAGTTTTGGCTAAAGTAGCCTTTCTCCCGTCACGCGGAGAAAGTGCGCGGGAAGCCAATAGCAAGCGCAAACTTGTTCACGACACGACACTTACAGCATATTACCATTCTTTTGATAATATCGCTGTTTAACGATATGATTCATGGAGATCCCATTTCAAAACGATATGATTGATAAATGATATAATAATCGACGGCGATATCTGCCGTTTGATTCGGGAAATACGCAGATCAAAATCGAAGGCCGACGAATCGGCCGCGCCGCACTAAAAGGGTTAACAAAAAAAGGATTCAAAATTGAGATTCTCCAAAATACACTGAAATCCGTAATTCTTCCAACCTGTTCGTAATTCCATAATCCGACAGTCGAAACCATAATAATTACGGACAATCCGTAATAGTTGGCACCTCTGGGTTCACATATATCAAAATTAAATCTCTTTGTGCCCGTGTTACCTATTTCTCTTATCAAGAGCTACCACACATAAGCCATGTTATAATTGAAAATCCCATCTAAATTGGGCAATTTTCACAAAAGTTATAGTGCAAAAATAATGGCTAAATGAATCTCACGCACGCGCACTGCCCACAATTGCCGACAAAAAAACATTTTTTGCCGAACTGCTTCCAAAGTCATACGGAACAACGTATTGTATTTCGTCACAAACGAAGCATTTTTACGTAAGTTATCACACAGAAGGGTAGTAGAAAAATTCATTAACATCTGTTGCGTGAAACATCTGTGCTGCGTCGTGGGTGAAACATCTGCTGGTTTTAATGCTTGAAGTAAATGTAATGCTTCTCGTATGTTATGGGTAACCTAAGACAGTTTTCAGCCATTTTAAGTAAGAATTGTTACTGAATATACCCAAACGCCACAAATTGTGAGCGTCAAAATCGAATAATTTTAAGTAAGTGACAATGCAGGAGGACAGAAGTATATACTCTGTTCCTAAACCTTAAAATATATTGTACTGACTAATGATTCGATTTTAACGGTTTCTTTGTACTTCGCTCCATGGTTCCCCACAAAAGCATAATGAACTGTATAGAAATCAAGCAATTTCTACGTGAGTTATCCTGCGCACAGACTAACCCTCCTCCCTACCCTGACTATTGATTCGTTCAGTATACCTCCAGAACAACATACTAAAGTTTTGTCGCAATAGAAGCATTTTTACTCAAGCTGAGGATAATGGCTGTGGAATAAATCTCACTTCCTGTGCCCTGACCCCGTTTTGATGATATTAAACAAAACCGGTTCAGTACATCTCCAGGAAAATATGAAGTTATGTCGCAATCGAAGCATTTTTACGCAAGTTATGATGCATAAGGATGATGGAATGGATCCTGCTCCTATGTCCTGACCTTTGTCCCTATCTCACCCATTTTCAATAGGGTTCTTCCCCAGGTTGTCCCCTACCACAGACTAAAATTTCATCGAAATCAAACCATTTTTACATGAGTTATTGTGCAGACAGACGGACAAAGCTGGAGCATATACACTTTGACCTATGGTTGGCTGAACCGTAAACGCTTCAGCCATTGGAAAGCGAAAAAAAGAGCAAAACCTTTTCCCCAATACTCATCTAGAGAACACTGCTTTTTATTTACGCTTTCCAACCATAGGCTGAGGCGCAGTGGTCTAAGGCGTTGGCCTCTGATCTTTCGTCCGTAAGGGGTCTGGGTTCGAATCCCGGTCAGGCATGGATGTTGTGTTTGTCTTACGACACTGGCTCTCTCCCTTCCCTGGAACCAGTGACCCTAAATTAGGGACGGGCGACTGCTTATAGCCCATTGAGTTGCTCACGGTGGTCGTTAAACCTCCAATCAAAAAAAAAAAAAAAAAAAAAAACCATAGGCTGAAAGTATATATGCTCCTGTCTGTCCGCACAATAACTCGCGTAAAAATGGTTCAATTTCAATGAAATTGTAGTATGTGGTAGGGGACAACCTGGGGATGGAACCCTATTGGAAATGGGTGATCCATTACATCGCCCCCTTATGCATTGTAAATTCGTAACTAACATAAAAATGCTTCGATTGTGACAAAACTTTATTATGTTGTTCCAGAGGTATACTGAACGAGTTCTGTTGAATATCATCGAAATGGGATCAAAAGTCAGGGCACAGGAGCGAGATTTATTCCACAGCCATTAATTATCCTTATAACTTGAGTAAAAATGCTTCTATTGCAACAAAACTTTTATGTTGTTCCGGAAAAATACTGAATGAATCAATAGTCAGGATATGGAGGAGAGTTTGTCTGCGCATGATTTCTGGTATGTTGGAAAGCGTAAAAATTACAAGAAGGATATCCACGCATTGTATGATTTTACTAACTTGTTAAAAGCTGATGATGTCCAAAATATCCCTCACTGAAAAAACGGTTAAAACATGTTTAAGCTGTTTCCATGGTGCTCTTGTTGAAGGTGCCTTCAGCTTTTATGGGTAACATCATGACTGAAGACAAGACTTTTCTAAATGTATACTCCCAAGATGCTGAGCAGAAAGTTAACTATAATCTCTTAGCAGCCTTAAAAACATGGTGTAAGAAATCTGGCACCAGGAATCTGCTGACTGAGTCACTAAATAAAAAACTGGTACAAAATATGGTAAATATTATACAGTAGTTGGGACAATTTACAAGAAGGATAAGCAAAGTAGTACTGGAAAATCTAGTAGCACTGTTGAAAACTGTGGGACAGAATGCAACTTTCCCACCCACTTTACTAACCTGACCTCACCCCCTAGAGACTTCCTTTGAAAAAAAAATCTGTGGTGTAGGTGTTTTGTGGACGATTCTGAATGAAGGAAGGCAACACACTTTTGGTTTGAGGAGAAAGATAAAACATTTTTTACACCCAGGATTTTACCAACTCTATGATCGTACGGTACAGCAGGGTAGACTATTTTTCAAAAATGAAAGTGATTTTTTTTTGCATGTTAGGCTTAGACCTTGTGTAATGCCCTACATTCAATAAGGCCTAAGCCTAACCTACATACATTGTGACCTCCTACTTTTGACATCAACAGCGCATAGTCAATGAAAGAAGGCACATGTCGTGAGCTGGCTTGGAAGGTGTACAAGGTGTGTGTAGGCATTCTGAAAAATATCACTCGTTGCTGTCATGGATAAAAGGAGCGATATATCAGATTTGCAAAAAGGGATGATTATCGGCTTTCGGGCCAAGGGTGGCAGTATTTCTGAAACAGCGCAATTTGTGAACTGTTCGCGTGCTGCTGTGGTTAAAGTGCATCATGATTGGAGAAATAGCACCATTGCGAATAAGCGATGTGGAAACTGTGGAGCACCATGTGCCACTGATGTAAGAGGTGAACGTCAGCTTCGAAGGTGCGCGAGGGCCAATCAACATGCTACAGTGCAGCAACTCACTGGCTGAATAAACTAGGGGGCTACTACAAGTGTGTCTAAAGCGACAGTTCAGCAAACCCTGCTGTGTATGGGGCTCCGATGCAGACGGATTGTCACTGCACCTATGCTAACGAAGGTCCATTTGGCAGAAATGGCTTATATTTGCATGGCAGTATCGGAATTGATTGGCAAAGGATTGCCTTCTCCGATGAGTCATGTCTTTTGCTTCATTGAACGGATGGACGTTGGCGTATAAGGCAAGAAACATCGGAGAATAAACACTTCCACCATTGCTGGTGGGGCAGCGTTATTCTCTGGGTCCACTCATACCTGTGGAAGGCACTATGGACCGAATTTGTTATGAATTCATCCTTGCAGACCACGTACACCCATACATGCTGATTGTCTTCCCTGGGGTGGATGGGATCTTCCAGCATGACAATACGACGTGTCACACAGCTAGAAATATCTGAGAGTGGTTGGAAGAGCATGATAAAGTACTTCCCTGGCCCCCTAATTCCCCAGACTTAAACCCAATTGACCATCTGTGGATTCTCCACCACGCTTGCTGACTACAGAAGCTCAGAATAAACTGGTTAACCACCCAGTACAATGAAGTTCCATGTAACAGAAGCTCATCTGTCAGATGCACTGCAGTCAGCATGGATCCGCATACCTGTGAACACATCCCAGCCCGTCTAGCTGCTGAACACTGCGGTTATTAGCTGGTAGTCACAATAATGTGACTCAACCGTGTATATTTCTGAGGAGTATTTTTCCCTGAAGTACTAGTGATTTATAACATATAGCCATCCTTGGATTTTAAAAGGTTAATACTACAAGAAATCCGAGGTTGTTCACATTCCTGAGCTTCTGTTACATGGAACTTCATTGTCCTGGGTGGTGTAACCAGCTGATTCTGAACATCTGTTACATAGAACTTCATTGTCCTGGGTGGTATGCTTGAATGCGATGCTGGTTAGTTGCAAGTGTTCTGTAAACTACAGACAATTCTGATTGCTCTTAATAGTTGGGTTATCTTTGGATTAAAATGAACTCAAGAACCTCAGAGAATTGATACTGCATCGCATATATGCTGTCATATTCATATTTTTTTTGGCTAATGTGAGTATATAAAGTGATGACTGGCATTCAAGATTCCATACTAAAGAAATTAATCAAAACAAATTGCACTGAAATAAAATATTATATCTTTATTTTACAAAATGCGAAAACCATTATTACACAGCATAGAAACAATGCAGATAAAGCTTTTCCTACAGCGACTAAGAGAAAAAAATGCACAGAATCAAATATTTGAAAATTCACATATCAGTTATGAAGAACACTTAATCAGAACTGCAGCATAACACATTCTAATAAATGCACATGGAATCACAAAATAATCTAAAATAAATTAACAAAAAAAAACCCCTAGTACTTAAATGCACAATATAAAAATGGAGTTTGTTACAATGACTGGAAATAAAAATGCATGAACCAGATCTTTAAAAAAAATGCTCAATGACTTGAATGCCTAAAACAAAAACAATTTCTGCCTCTCAATAGAAGTATGAAAAGGAAACAAAAACATTACGCAAAATTGCCCAAAAGTCCCATTCAAAATAACATAATATAGCAATAACACAACATACAGCAGGAAAACTATCTGCTCTGTAAGCTCCTCAAATCTTCAATTATAAGGTACCATCATAATTTTCATTTACAAGCTTTGATTTGATTAGTCATAGAAATTTGAAAATGGCAAGGTAACTTAACATACAGTTTAGTGCCACCCTCGTCCCATGCGTTGTCACTGAGCTAGAAACTTGGAGTGTTTTGAAAACTAGAAAACTCAACTTCTGTGTGCTTAAATTCTGGACTATAAAATCAGCATTCAGGAGCCAAAAAGAAATTTAAGTAGTTTTTATGTTAAATTTCAATGTTATTTTAAAATAAACACTATAACAATGTTGTAACACATTTAATTACTTTTAATCTTCAGCATAACAGCAAAAGTTGTTTAACAGATGGGCACTTATGATACCCTTGCAAGGATGACCAAGATTCCATTTTCAAACATACTCAAAGTGTTTCACATTTTTTTCCAACTTTTGTACAATTGTTTTTAACTTTGCATGATCAGCTTAAATTATGTATATAATAAATTCATTGGTTATAAAATAGCACTTCATTTGATTTGTTACAGTGCATCTAGTATTTGTGGCCATTGTTTTTTTTAGCTGAAAATAAAACAAACAAAAAATGACAAAATATTGACTATTACTTTCAAATTTTTTGTTTATTAGCCAGCACAGAAGTCTAGTGTATCATAGGTTTAAAAAAAAGTGACTGAGAGGGGCACTAACTTATGTTTCATAAACCAGCATGCTTTTCTCAAATTTATGCCACTAACAAAGCCTAACCTTGCAGATGAAACTTAAAGATCTGATTTTTTTTTTTTTTTTTAATTTATACAAATCTTAGTTGTGAAAACTAAAAGATCTTCTAAATAATGTGTTCAGTCATTTTCATAATAAAAAGTAGCTATGATATGTGCAATGGTGATCATTTATTTCTTATATTACAGAATTTTTTTTTCGTGGTATACAACACAGAAAAAGAAATCAAACAAGGGGACATTTCATGAAGATAGATACTAATATATTTCTTCAATTGAAGAATTCTGGATGTTGCATACATAATTTTTATTCAGAATTAGTTACTTGAAATAAGTGACATTATACATATGCTGAGATGATATGTTACAGTGAAAGACTGTAGAATTTAGTTAAAAATTGTAAGTAGTTATTCTTTAAATTTCCCTTTCAGATGATATTTATATTGCATTAAATAATATGTGTAACCGCAGAAACAAAAATCAAGATAGTATGGTACAGTTATTTGCTTTCTCTGCACAGGAAAAGTGCCTGCATACAATCCACGCCTGAAAAAATCAGTTTTGTCTTTCTTTTTAAAAGCATATGAAGATAAATGACTATTGATTATGTCAAATAATGATGCATTTGACAGAAATGACTGTTGTGTGTCGTAAAATGTAATTTATGAAATTTATGTGTGGCATTATGAAATACAGTGTGTGTACAAAAGTGATGGGACACCCAATGCAGGCACAGTGGTGTGCTCCGGCAGCAGACACAAAGTTGTTTAAGTATAAAATCGGCAAAAGGAATATGCTGAGATTAATCACTGATAAAATGGCTAGCAGGAGAGAGCTCTCTAAGTTTGAAAAGAGCATAGTAATGGGCTGCTCAATTGAAGATAGAAGCATTGTTGATGTCAGACAGGTCACTAAATTGATTGTGGCCTTTATCAACAAGTGGAAGGAAATGGGACATTGCAGGAATTCACCTCACCCTAGAAGCCCCACGAAACTGCAACCCAGGGAGGTCTGAAAAACTAGGTCCTGACCAATGCATGCCATAGATGTGATGGTCTCTACCAACACTTCAAAGAAAAAAGGCCCATGCACTCAGGTATCATGGCCAAGCAGCAGCCCATAAGCCTCTGATCACAAAGACCAATAAAGCCACATGGCTACAATGGTGTCACCAGCACAAAAATTGGACATTGAATCCCACTCCACATTATTTCGATTGGATCGACGTGTCTGGGCTTGGCGATTACCCAGAGAATGTCCGTTTCTAGAGTACAGTGCCGACTGTGAAGCACGGAGGTGATGAAGTCGTGGTATGGGTCCACTGATTGTTATTTATGGCAACATGAACTCTGTGCTGTATAGGGATATCCTGGATAACTCAATAGTCCCAATGTTGTGGTAGTTCTACAGACATGACAATTGTTTCTTCCAGGGTGACAATGCCACTTGTCATGTTTCCAGGGTTACAATGGAAAATCGTGTCTCACGAATAGACTGGCCTACTCAGAGCCCGGACCTTAATCCCATTGAATACCTATGAGATGAACTTGAACAACAGTGAGGTCTAGACCAACAAAACCTTATTCACTGACACAGTTGGTCGATGTAGTCAAAGCAGAATGGAGGAGCATCCCACTCTCCGTACTCCATGGACTGTTTACCTTGACGAGTGGCTACTGTAATGTCTGACCTACTGCTATTTTTCTATTTATTTACAGTGTCCAATCACTTTTGTCCACATAGTGCATAAACTGCCTGGTAAATGCTTGCTTATTCAATTGAAGCCAAGTCAGAAGTAGTAAGATATCCAATCAAAGCTCATCATCCACACTTTTTTTAGAAAAATTGAACCAATGGTAAAAAGAGTAAAGACAAAGATATATTTTTTATCAAAAGGCTTCTGAGGTGGCAGCACTGACTACCTTGAAAATTTTGCCGTCTTTAGAAAGTTCAATACTTCAGTGAGTTCCGCCAAAGTAGAATATTCATCAATTCCATATAGTTCAACCAGCAAGCCCAAGAAATTTCCTCAAAAGTTCAGCTAAAAAAATATCCAGGTTGCTTGCTAGAGGTGCAAATGAATCTTTCTTGAAAAGAAATGATTCCACAAAAAAAAAAAAAACTGTTTTCCGAAGGAATCAGAATTGCTCTTCACTAGATACCAAAATTTCACATTTCTGTCTTGGTGAGGTTCATGTCCTAGTCGGAAAAAAATGTTACCTTATTCAGGTGTAAAAAATGCCATAATTGCATGGATATTCTGAAATGAGCATATTTGAAAGCTAGGAGGGGGAATTTTTCCGTAAGAATTAAAAATAAATTTAAAATCATTCACTAACCAGAAGTGGCAACGAACGAATTGTTTTAGCGAGTCCAATCAAAAAGATCAACTCTTCCAAAAGAATTGGTTTGCTCGGTTTTTAAATGCACACTTTATGATAAAAATATACTTTCAACTAAACTTAAATTATCATTTGTCCAGAAAATGAAATGAGCTAGAGATTTACTGAAGTAAACAATACTCGTGTGTCATCTCTAAGCCAAAGATAGAACGCACGTTGCTCAGAAATGTGATTTTTCAATATTGATGCCAAAGCTTATTTATTAGTCTATCCATTTTTATTTTCTCACAAGTAAGCTGAAAATGTCCTTTTGAAATTTTCTGGACTTGCCCATTAAACAGTGCAATAAAAGATTTAATATAAGTTTTATTTTGATAGGCTTTCCCTGAACTTATGAAAATCCACATATAGAAGAAGTATCTCATTCTTAATTTAGGATTACCAGCTTCAGAGAATGAAATGAATGGAAGTGAAAGAAGAAATGCAATATTAATGTCCCAAACAAGACCACAATTTAATAAAACACCGTATCTGTCAACAAAAGATACAGGTGAAATTTTGCTTTTAAGAAATGCATACTATTTGCTCATTCATAATATTTTACAGTACAAAAATATAAATTACAAAACAAGTACTCAATTCTCAATTACAGCCAAGTAAAAGATACAGGACATTCTTTAATCAACAGGAAATAAAGTAAAAACTATTGAATTATGCATTTTTATTTATTTTTGTTCCATTTTAATGACTAAAACCATCACTGCTTGAAGAGCAAACGCAATGTTTTGTCCCGGGATTTTAAACCTAGATCTAGTACCAGAAAACTAAAATCCCATGCCGTATATCACTGGAGTGCCAGTTGATTGTGCATGCCTCCTGTACAAGTTATCTGACTTTATTAAAGTTACGGTGTTTCTAAAAAACTGCAGAAGAATCTAAGAACTGACTGACTTTCTTGCAACTACTGGTTTATGCTATTCAATTTACATGACCCTTGGAAAGCACCAAACTAAATGTGCTTGCTTGTTAAATTTTTTTGACGCAGAAACCAATTTGGTCAAAGAGCCGCATCTCACGAAATGTTATTTACAAAGGTTGGCTCTGAATGATGTTAAAAGTGAAGTATCAAAACTCAAAAATAAATTTTCCACTGAAGCAGCCTTCAAAACACAAACTTTTTATTGCAAATGCTATTTTTTTTACAATTGCAAGAAACTATTTGGCAGTGGAATCATTAGTCTTTAAAGCATGAATATGTGTTACACTAATATTCCTGACCAGGTAGGACACTCACTATAATGTCTCCATCAGAACAAACTCTATACTTTCACAAAAGATGGACAGATTAAATTTACAACTCTTCTCACTATATAAATCACCTCTTCCTGGAAAATTGCAACCGTCAACTACACAAATCAATGGCAAATTGACTACACTGGGCAGTTCTACGTTAAGAAATGGGAAAACTAAAAATTAACCTGGATCCACAAGCATTTATTATTGTATAAGCTTTGGGGTTTTATTAATTAAAAAAAAAAAAAAAAAGCCACAATCTCAATAGAATCCTATTTCTCAGTTTCAGAAGCAAATGTGCATGAGCGCACACACACAAAGCTCGTTATACCTTTTCCAAGTATATCAATTTTGCTATTGCTAAGCTATTACGTGGTTCAAGAAATATTGATGTTTGTATAAAAATGAATGCATGACACCCCTTTCCCCAAACTTCGGCCCAATGTACGAATGACGACTTCTTCATTCGTACATCAGGCTCGAAGTTTGGGGAAAGGTGAGTCATGCATTCATTTTTACACGTGTTGAACAGGATTATATGCGATACTTGTTAACACAAACAGCGATACTTTTCCAAGGAATCAGTTTCTTGAAATTTTTTCTAACCAAGCATTCCATGAATTTTCATTTCCTAATGTGTGTGCTTTTGAAAAGAGTGAGATCACTGAGGCAAATTCTGAAATCTTAAGTAATCTGTTTAAGTACTTTTCCCATAAATTAATGATCACACACAGCTGAACAGCAAGACCACTTCACAAGACGTGTTATGTAAGCTTGTAGAATACAGCCTATAACTGACAGTCTCATTGTCGAACAGATGTTCAAATGCTTTGTTGCTACAGATAATTTAAATTCGTGATGGCCAACTAATTGGCCATGGCTCATATATATATGTTGCTTTGTTTGGCCTATCATGAGGTATCTCAAATGTAAATTAACTCACCAATGGATAAAAGTAGTCTTCCAATGCTTATATTTTTCACACAAAATCGCCGGAACTGCAAAACTCCCCCCACACTGCTATTCGAAGCATCAAGAAGGCATTGACATGGAACCATCTATGATCTGCAAAGTGACTCCTTTGAAGAAAGTCCGAGAAACTGCAACTTGAAGCATGCATGAGATTGATGAAGAAACAAAAAAGCTGAAATTTTTAACCAGGTGAAAAACAAACGGGCTGTGCAACAGCGTGAATATTAAGCGCAGCATGAGCAAGACATTCACTGAAACCTATTTATGTAAATATTAAACTGGAGAACATCACAGTATTCAATATATATTATATATATATATATATATTTTTTTTTTTTTTACGTGTAACAAAAACACAGGATAAATGGAACGTCACGGAGGGGAAAAAATTATGATTTCGGGGGAATCTTCGCTCTGTCTGACTTCCGCTTTAGGAAAGTTTACCTCCATTTTTCAAGCAGAATAAAATGATTATTTAACAACACTACTGGGCAGAACAAACATCACAAAAAAAAAAAAAAAAGAAAAAAATTAAACATCACGTGAGAAACCTTCACTTTGTCCAACTTCTGTTTCCGAAAGTTTTGAAAGTCGGAACTCCATCTTCTGGTGGGAAAGGACCCCCTCCCACACACACCAATCCCTCCCAAATTTCTGTTCAGTTCTGCATCGGCCTCGAAAACCATCGAAATGATGATGAAAAAGGTAGAATTCTTCGAATCCACAGAAGAATCTCATGCCTGAAGATTACAGAAAAATTTCCTTGCCGTCTAACTTCCGTTTTCGGAAATGCCAATATTTATGGAAGAAAAGTATATAGCAATAATACTGAGCAGGAGAAACATCGCGAGAAAAAGAAATCCCAATTATGGGGGAAATTTTTACTCCGTTGAACTTCTGTTTTTGAAAGTTTTGAAAAACGAAATACCATCCCCAGACCCCAAAACGACCCCCCCCCCCCAGCTAATTTTTCAAAATTTCTCTTCAGTGTTGCATCAATCTCAAGAATAACCCGAAAATGATGAAAAAAGAGGAATTCGCGAAAGAATCTTGTGTACATTGAAGACATGAACCGAGCTCTAGAAACTGGTTCCAAATAATAAATTCTTGGGCAGGTTTAGGTGACTTTTCTAGAACTGTTTCCATGTTTTGGAAGCACATACATACATGTATGTGTAAATGTTCATCCTCAAAGAAGGCAATCGAATCCTCACAACAAAATCAATCGACTTATACTTGCCTTTAAGAATTGCTGTAACTAGTCTTCATCTTTATTAAAACGGAACTTCTAAGCTCATGAGTGCCCACTGTGATCTGATTAACTCACTTCATGTACTTTGTCAATAACGGAATGGTTTTTAAATTTGATTTCATTTCTCTAACAATTCTTACACATTTTGACATTCACTTTCTAATCACTAAAAATGATCAGTGGTGGGCAATGCGATGAAATTTTAAGCATACAATAAAAATTAATAAACATGTAAATATACATAGGTTCCCCTCATTTGTATTGGCCAAAATTTATGTGCAGATCTCTTGTTCCTCAAGGATGTATAAGTTGATCACCCCTGCTTTAAACCACAAGTTTTCGTGACTGCCATGGTGAAACCTCAGGCTTGATCCCAGGCAGGTATGAACACTCGAACCACTAAATGTGCATCGGATGGGCATGTTAACCAGTCTGACTCCGAGTACTGCCCCCCCCCCCCTCGTAATAAATAAGGGCGTCTTTCTAACTCGCTTCCGTGTCAATTTCCTGCCAGGCACTCTAGCCCAAATTTCCTAGCTTCCTATTTCTAAGGGTTAAGACCTGGGGTCAGACACTCCCTAAAATCCTCTACATATGATCTGATCTCTAAACCACTGAAAAGAATCAAAATGCCACAAATTATTATTTAGAATGTTTCACCATGAAAAATGCATAGTTTCTTCACAGCTACTCTCTCACAACTTATTTCAGTTATGTCTCATCAGTAGCATGATTGTAAATAACAACAAAATATTAAATGCAAGGAAGCTTTTGGAAAGTTCTGCAATCAACTAAAACCATTCAAACTAACTTAATGTAGAACCAAATTCATATAACACACAGCCAGACATAAGTAGCACTTGGCATCAAGGAGTATTGTATACAATTAACCACATAACAGCAAAGGAGGATAGGGGGACTGCACAAAAAGAAGTCGCACAGCTTACTATATATTTTAGCAAAGATCAAACCAATTATGATAAACCACATAACATGAAAAAGCAATTATGTACAGTTCAAAAATGTATTTTTTGTTCAGAACCCCCCCCCCCCCCCCCCCCCCACACACACACACAGAGAAAATGCTTGGTACTGCAGAGTAAATAACATGCCTATTATCACCAAAGCTATTCAGCAAATATCATAGCCACATAAATCAATACTTATACTGCAACAGCGAAATATATCAGAAAAAGAGATTCAAAGACATACAGGGAAAAGATTGAATTCCGAATATAACGTGGCCTGAATATCACATAACTAAAATCATCAAAATAACACAGACATTGTACATTAAAAACTAAAAATTACCACAGCAAAACATATAAAAATATTGCTAAAAACACATTAGCAGCAAAAACAATGTTATCTCCACAATATATATGCTTCTAAATATATCACAAGTAACTTCCAAGTATGTGCTTGCTTATTTCACATACTATGAAACTAGTGGTAACAAAGAATCCATCACAACGCAACCTTGTTGTTAAAAGGAAAAGGGTGATATGCAAATAAAATACACTACAGTGAAACAAAAATTTTGAAAGTTTTTTTTTTTTTAAATACTGCATAGCGAAAATATTAGAATGAACAAGTGAAAAATTGTAGTTTTCAGAATTTTTTAAACAGGTGTTCACACTGTATTTGCTGTTGCATTATTCCAAACATAGCATCTTACCTCTTTTTGTTCATTTACACAGGAAGTTCTGAGAGATTCCATAAGTATTTCTTCTTTTGTGTAATGGTCATTTACTTCTAAGTAACAATGTCATTTGACATAGATTTTTTATTTTTTACTCTGAATATCCTGTAATGTACGATTGCCTACTGCTCTGTTAATTTTTTTGGCATGGACAATAGAAGTGGTATATTTTGGAATGTCATAATAGCAAGTGCAAATTTGCCAGCTTTCAGAAAAACCAATATAAAACACACCTCTCTTTTCAATTTGTAAAGTCTGAAATGTTTGTTACAGTGCAATATGAAAAAAAAAAAAAAAAAAAAGGTTTTCACATACCTGACTTCCTTAGCATTATGTGGTGCATATCATACATTTACAAAAGTCAGTGACTGGATTTAGATATCAGGCGAATGGTATCACAAAATGAAAGACAAAATTGCATCAGACTTATTGAATTGCAGATGAACGTTGCCTCATCACCCATGCCCATTTTGTTGATAAATATCAGTCACAGAGAAAAATCACACTTCTTGCACAAATACTGCTGACATTCTTTTTAATCATAACAACACACAGTGAAGGGCATGGCTTAAAACATCTGCACTTCTGAAAAATATTGCATATGATCTAAGTAGATAAAAAATAAGAAAATGTGTTAAATTGCTTTTATTGATGCCAAGTGTTTTCCTATAATCAGCATCACTCGTTTACCCTTTAAAGTAGGTCTGTCAATTTTTGTTGTAACCTGTACAATAAATAAAGAGCCGCTTTCATACATGAAATACACATATTCAAAATAGCTTTTGTGAATGTACAGTAATGTTTGCATGAAAGTTCCATTTACCATATTTTTGGAATTCCTGTTCATATTTAAAACTGCTGTCTTTATTCATGAAGAGAAATCAAGTCTTTCGGAAAGCTTTTTCTTATTTGACATTATAAACATTCAGAGCCTATTTGTTTGTTTGAAAGTTTAATGACCGCGATAAACAACTTGGAGGTCTATAAGCAGTCGTACGTCCCTAATTTAGGGCCACTGGTTCCAGGAAAGGGAGAGATCCATAGCCACAAAACAAACACAACATCCATACCTCACCGGGATTCGAACCCAGACCCATCTCGAACAAATGGTCAGGAGCCAGGGCTTAAGGCCATTGGGGTGGCGTATATTTGAATTACAACAATTAGGCAATTTTAGAAGTTCAGAGAAATATGTGGTTTTAAAAAATATACACAGATGAGATTTTTGTGGTCAGAAAAATCTTAACATTTTGTTGTTGGTCTAATACTGACGCCCATGGAGGAGATGTCATAGGCTTTGTGTTGTGTGTGTTTTTGTTTTTGTTTGAGGGTTTAGCGACAACCATGAGAAACTCATTGGGCTAGAAGCAGTTGCCCGTCCCCAATTTAGGGCCACTGGTTCCAGGGAAGGGAGAGAGCCAATGTCGTAAGACAAACACATCATGCATACTTCACCGGGATTCAAACCCAGACCCACTTGGACGAACGGCCATAAGCCAGCACTTAGACCACTGCGGCTTTGTGTGTGTGTTTTGGGATTTAACTATGAGGGCTATAAACAGTTGCCCATTTTTAATTTAGTGTCACTAGTTCTAGGGAAAGGAGGGATCCAGTGCCACATCAGACAAACACACCACACATGCCAATCTCGGGCAAATGGTCTGAAGCCGGTGCCACATATGGACTGTTGCAACGGTGAGTCCTCCCCCTCTGCTGGTTGTCACTCTCAGCAGAGAGGGAGGACTTAGATTCATCCTACATTTGCATATTTTGAAATATTCATAACTAAATATGTCACAGAAAAACTAACAAAGTTTGTTTCCTCTTTTTTTTTCAAAAAGAAAAATTGTACTTGTTATTCCTTCCCAAAGTTACTATGCATGTGTGATTTGTTTAACAGAGGTTATATCAAAGTACTTAAAAAAAAAAATCACTACAAATTGTCAGATGCACTCATAGGAATCCAAAAATTTTCAAACTAATTACTTTTCTTTCTTTTTTGTATTTGCATGACATCTTTTATTTGCCTGCAAGATTTCAGAGCTGCATTATCAAATTATTAATATGAGTATAGCATGGAATTTAGTTCTTTCTATTGCAAACAATCATATAACAGTTTTACACTTAGAAATAAAATATAATTAATATATTAAAATATGTAAATAAATGTATGTTGCAGCACTACAAAAAAAAATTGCATATTTTTAAATATCCGAGAAATTCCAAGATGCCACGTGTAAGCTGGGCTTTTCAACTTCACATATTTTTTTTTCTTCAGAAAATCTGTCTGCAGACAAACATGCTGTAAAGCAGTAATATCAACAACACACATCAATACTTTTTTTTTTTTTTACACAATCACAGATTTAGCTCAGGAGGTGTTATTTTCATCTGCAGTCAAATAGTAGAAAACTGCTGGTGCATTAAAAAAATTCTACACAATAGATGTTAAAAGCAGCAGCACACAGCTACAATTTGTGAAAAAGTTTTTCTCTGGGGCTTTCATTTTACATCACCACCCTCAGGTTAGACCAGCATTTCTACTGGAGTGAAAAAGACATCAAAAGCATTATTGCCATAAGATTTGACACCATTAATTTGCTGTATATCAGATGAAATTTTTGTTTAGAAATTTTATCCAACTTAAGAAACCAAACTTAGTGTACCTTATAATTTTTTTATTACTGTTGTTATGACTGGAGTAAAACTAATTTATTTATGAATTCAGACTTTTGAAACCTTTTATTGACTGCCACAGATTGTTCTCAGTAGCCATATTTCAATTACAGAAGTTTGGCTAAAAATAAATATCTAAATGTTGCTCCCAGCTTTTCTTTATTTTTACTCCAAATTTGAGCCAGTCTTAAATTGTATGCCTTTTCATTGTTCTCAGCAATCAAATTTTGGTACTACATTGTTTTTAGATCACTGTTCACCTCTTCCCCAGAAAACTTGAGAATTGCATCACTCTGAGATGGGAATCCAACTTTTATCTCCACATTTTTGTTCCAGCATATTAGTTACATCACCCAGAACAACTGAAGCTAAACAAAATCTGAGATGTTTATACTCTAAATTGCAATTTCCTAGCTTCAGTTACTTGGAACTTTATTGTCCTGGGTGGTGTAACAGTAGCATGCTCAAACGGAAATCAGGAGATGCAAGTCAAATTCCCATTCCTGGATGATGTAACTTTTAAGGTTTCTGAGATATCACAGTGAACTAAAAGCAATTCAGTGCTGTAATATCATTACTGAAAAAAATGTACTTGTGAAGAATATCTCTTCCTTAATTTCTGCGACAATTTATGCTTTTTATTTGACAGAAATTACTCTTTTGAAGACAGGGCTCAAAATTTTGGGAGTAAATTCAGCACCTTTTTTGTACCAAGTATCTGTTTATGAATTTTATATTGATATTACATCAAAAGTCGGTAAAGTCTGCATTCATATGATTTACAGTGTTTCACAACTACACTGTAAGGGGGTCAAGACACAAATTATCAATGAGCAAATTGTCTAACATAATGGCTACAACATTCCTGATGTATCATACAAAAATTTTCTCCTTCCAAATCTTACGAATAAACACTTACAAAAAATGCTTAAAATGTACAAAAAAAGGGGGTGATTAGGAGTAATCTAAAAATTATTTTCTACTCTTAAGAATCTCTTGAAGAATTAAATGAAACTAAAAATAAAATAACAGCTTATGTTATAGTTAATGAAGTGCAGTAAGTCAGGTGAAACGCAAAACTTTTAGTATGGCCAGTATCTCATTAATTACATTACGCAGTTTTAAAAATCATAATTCCCCCAAAGTAGTGATTTTATTTTTTGTAAGACACAATAAATTTATTACAAAACTCAATTTCTTCATCACAAAAGACATCCACATTTTTTACAGTTAATTCACTGATAAGTTAGGAGATTTTCCTTAAAAATATAAACTTTATAAGCCAGTAAAAAGTTGCTGAGACCATGAAATATAATTACTATATTAAATGTATTCTCTAATTAGAAACTCCCAAGCACATTAATCAAAAAGGTATATCACCTGATAAACTGTACTTTTTATTTGAAAAAAAAATGTTTACTTTGTTTTTAAAATTCTAAGAGGAAGAAAAATGCATCTAAGTATAACCACAGACACCAAACAGATGCACAACGTCAATTAAAATAACCATTCCAATTTTAGCACATGGATGCTGTAACCACACATAAATCAATATTAAAACTTTACAAAGGATTCCATTGAAATAAAAAATCGGCGGAAAACATAGTATGTTTTTAAAGATGCTACGAGAGGTAAAATAATTTAAAAAAAAAAAGTAACAAAATCATGAATGTATTTGTGGTATGTACAGAACTTTGATAATTTGAACTTATCAAACATGACTGCTATGAAAAAAATTTTATCATGGAAAATTGCCATTATTTAAATGATCTTCCACTGCTGACGTAAGACACCTAATAACCCAGCAGTCAGGATATCAATTTTGCAAGTTAAGAATTTGGGTTTAAGAACTGTGTGTCCCATATCTCCCTTCTATGGAACCATTAATCCTAAACTAGAATGCAACAGCCCCTTCACTGCATAAAGGAGACTTTAACAGAAAATCATGTATATGGAGAAATTCCCATTTTGTGTGTGGATTGTATCTATTTAATTTAAACTCACAGGAGATGACATCAGAGGTATTCAGCCATCTCTTCCCAAGTGGTTATCTCAGAAAGACTAGTCAACAGTTTTTCTACATAATGCTATTCTTTCATTCATTACATATTTCCATCTCTTAGAAGAAAGATGCAGAAGAGTTCTACAAAAAATATTGAAAACCAGAAGAGGATAGGAGTACATGAATGAACACATATTTAACACCACATTGTCGGGAACACAGGAATGTATGGAAGGAGAAGTTGATATGAATTGGACTTCTAATTTATACCAAAAATATAAAAGCCACAACATAAGGAAACCATCCTAATGAATTACACTCTTGTTGTGTACGTACACACACACACATTACCTGAAAATAAAAAAGAGAAAGCAATAGCAGGGGTCCATAACAAGAGTAAATGCTGAATATGAGGTGGTTTGTCACTCATGGTAAAACCATAGCAAACCACCTCAAATTTTTATCTCCAAACATAGTCACGAGGCTGATGTATGCCTTTAGAGAGAGAGAGAGAGAAAAGACGCTTTCACCATATCTACCATTCATTTGTATTTCACTGGGATTTTATAAAAAAACCTTAACCATCTGATCATAATTTCACATGTGGATCTTCAAAGATTAAAAGGAAAAAAACTCTGTGAAAGTTTTTTTTTTTTTTCACTGAAGCAGATTTTAGTGTTTTATATGCCTATAAAAATACATTATACATAAATGTCAACTATTCAGTTGTTGCATTACTTACTGTTTCTCACGCTGTTGTTGAAGTGCTTTCAGGAAACATCTTTGTTTGACCAAGGGTTATAATCATATAACATGCCCTAAAGTTTATAATATATAAAAATAAATCGATAATAGGAGGTTAAGAATGTTACTCACATTTGGTCATGGAGTATTCCGGGATATTGAAGGGTCCTTTGTAGTCCTATTGTGATGAAATCCTGTTCATCATGTTTCAAATGATAGGCATCTCTTTTTCACACGAACATTGATTCAGTCAAATCTTCGTATTGAAGGGTTAAGTTCAGGCTTGATATTTAATCTTGTTATTATTCTATATTTTGTTTCCGAATGGCAAGGTAAAAGCAGTAAGTGAGTATCGCTCTTTTTGAGTTGTCATTTAAAAGATGATATTTAAGAACATTAAAACATACATTAATGTTTAGTTGTTTTAATGTTCTTAAATATCATCTTTTATATGTCGACTCAAAAAGGGCAATACGCACTTACTGTTTTTACCTTGCCATTTGGAAACAAAATATAAAATAATAACAGGATTAAATATCAAGCCTGAACTTAACCCTTCAATACAAAGATTTGACTGAATCAATGTTCATGTGAAAAAAGAGATGTCTACCATTTGAAACATGATGAACAAGATTTTATCACAATAAGACTACAAAGGACCCTTCAATATCCCAGAATGCTCCATGACCAAATGTGAGTAACATTCTTAACCTCCTATTATAGATTTATTTTTATATATTATAAACTTTAGGGCATGTTATATGATTATAACCCTTGGTCAAACAAACACGTTTCCCGAAAGCACTTCAACAACAATGTGAGAAACAGTAAATAATGCAACAACGGAATAGTTGACATTTATGTATAATGTGAATTATAACAACGTAAAAAATTCAACACCTTGACATGTTTGAAGAATTGGTAGAATAAAAATAAATATTAGCAAAATAACTATCAAAGCATAGAAGTTCACAAACAATGGTTCTCAGTAAAAGCATTAAAAACATGATGAATTATTTTGCTTTTCATTTTCACCAAAATTTTACTGTTTTGGACAAAAATTCCAAAAACAGATTTTACCATCATCTGCCCTTTCCCCCCAATTTCATTACTGTTTTCTGTAATGGTTACAACTAGTCTTCTGACAGCAGCAAACCTATTATGAAATCATTGGATCATGCAATCCTCTTCTCTATTTCAAGTCCTTTTAATTTTGAATGATATCTTGCTGATTCCGTTATAAAAGGGAAATTGATAAAAAAAGGGGGGGGATTACTAAATCATCAATGATTACATAAGAGAGTTTACTGTCATCAGAGTGGTTCTGTCCACTTAACAATGGCCACTGTAAAGACAGTTCTGAAGTGCAGTTAAGGGCCTGATGTTGAAACAAAGGCTGCCCACCGCCACCCCCAAGCATTGGCCCTACATAGAATTCTAATTAAAAAGTAACATACACAAAAGTATAAAAAATCATTAATAACATGAACAGCCATGAATCCATTCATACTGACATTAAATAATTCAAGTACTTATGCTATCTGAACTCAAATGCTAAAACTGAATAAAATGGATGAAAATAGGAATTTCTGAAAGATTGTTACTCTGACATTTTTATTGTGTCCTCATGTTTCTGGCTTTTTGATTACGGCTGTCAGTTGAATGCCAACAAACCTGCTGTAGAACTTATGAAGATTACTGTGTTTGATAAGATGCCTTGACAGCCACGGAGCGGCCACAGACATCAGGATGAACAACAAATGACATAAAAAGTAACAGAGGAATTTTTCAAAACTCCATTCTACATCCATCAACTTTTTTTTTTAAATCAATTTTTCAAAACTCCCTTCCACTTTCATCAACTTCATTAACTTAAATCATTTGCTTTGATCCTTAAATAAACATCTGGAGACCAATAGTATGGTAAGCTGAGCTTAACAAATAAATCCATACCCTTATTATTACTTCTTTACATATTATTTTAGGTTTTAACAATTCCTGTGACAAATGTGCTAACAGAAATTTTGGATGTCATGCATATTCTTTTCTCATGTGGCTCTCAAGTCTTCAAATCACAAATATATGACCTGCTGACCTTATTGTTTCACATATGCTTTAATGAAACAGATCTAAATGATGATGATGTGGCTCTCTGCAAATATTTTAGCAACATTTTTGCTGAAAGTAGAGAGAAGGTATTTTAACACTGGTGTTTATGTAAAATTTCCCAGTTTGTAATCATTCATGCATGTGCAACATGTGAGAACTTGAACAAACTTAACTAAGTACTTGAATACTGAAACAAATGCTGCATTTATGGCACTGTTCAAATATACATCTATTTCTGCTTTTGTGGAAACTGCATTACTTTTAATAAGCACATTACCTGAAGCAAAAATTGTGGCTGCATTCTGACTTTCCCAAAATTGTCATTGATTTACGTTAAAACACTAGTGTTTTAACCAACAGCCTGAAAATTCTCAACAATACTACTGGTAACTAGTGTTGCAGCAACAAGTAATCACCAGCAACCACAATCATTTTTTACTGATGCACTTATCTCTGGGTTAAACCTCGTCAGTGGAAAGTGTTTCTGAAAGATTAAAAGTACTTTATTGCAAGATATTCAAATGTTATGATCTCAGTCACCTGTCAATGTAATGAAAGGGTTCCTCGCGGATATGTGTAGTGCAGATGTACTCCGGGATGTTGTTTCTTTATGGTAGACAAACGTGTGAAACAGAAGTGCAACAAATTTTTATTCGTCATAACCTAAACGTACATTTCCACATAGTATAGCATTGAGAACACTCGTTCTTGAGCTACATATATATGTAATGAAAAAAAAAAAAAATGTAGAGGATAATGTGCAAATTGTTTGTGGACATACAGCTTAAAACAACCTTAATTTTCTTACTTATATGGAATGACATGCCTAGCATGACCAGTTTTTGAAACAAGTTTATAAAAACTTGGGAATGGGGGGAAAAAAATATGAAGGAAGGTGAAGAAAATCATTTGAAACTTTTGCACTGTCTAGCAATGTGGGTAGTACATGATGTAACAGAACAATTGCATAATGTTGATAACATATTACTCAATAAGTCTGAGCTAGTGATAATATAAGACATGCAACAGTGACTTAATTTTTTAACAAAGTAATAATTTTTTACCCTAAAAGTATTTAAGTGAAAAGAATGTGCATAAAAACAACTAATGAATAACAAAATTACATTGTGCAAAAATTAGAATGTATATTCTCTCAAGAATTTGGAAACATTGCCAAAATTTTACATAATCATCAGACCACACACTCTAAAGTGTAGATATCAGTGGGAAATGAATCTCCCATACAACACTGCATAACATCCTATCACAATATGTTTATTTTATCATCCACTGGAGTTTATCTAGTGAGCTTCAAGATGAATGATATTTTTGTATACCAGGCCATTACACCATTATCACTGATAATGTCATAAAGGACAATAATATGTTACCACCCTATCCTGAAAGAGAGAGCATAACTGCCCAGTAGACAAATAAATATATTCTGTATAAAATGCAGTGTTGAATATTTTAAGAACTAATGGAAACCAATTCATTCCACACAAGTCAAAATGTCACTAAAACAGTTAAATCTAACCCCGGTACACAACAAAATAATTCCAAAAGCCACATAAAGACTTAGAAACAAAATCACAGATATTATGACCCTCCTTTCACACTGACCAGATGTCAGTGTGACAAAAGGAAAAGTAATTACATGATTTGTTCACAAGTTTCTCAAACTCATCTGCATTAGTACAAAATCCATTACCACACTGCATATAAGCTCTTCTTCTGGAAGCCATGTCCTCTGGTCTACTACACCTTTCAAAATCACAATTCTAAATAACCCAGAATTATTTTTGCCATAACATTTTTCCAAATTAGATTTGAATACCAAAATACAAGAATCCTAATTTCTTTAGGTACAACCATTAGTGCTGCTTTCAGTAAATCATATCACAAATCCTGTCAATGAAAAATTCAGTACAGCTGTCACAAAAAACAAGTCACTCTCAAATATAATAATTGTTTAATAGCAGGGGAAAAGTTTATAAAGTGAATAAAAATCATACATCAGTAAGGCTCACTCGACCAGCGTTCCTAATTCACATATTCATGGATTCTCAAATTCCTGAGTGACTCCACTCTCAGGAAAAAACAATTTTGTTATGTTTTCTTAACTGATACTCACACATGCACACACATATGACTATTCAGTGAGCTTTCAAAGCCCAAGAAACAGAAACAATTAACAATCTTTGAAGCTGATTTTCAAATAAATGCTCTGTACATATGAAGTTTGGGCACTGAGATATCTTTTTTCTACACCTACCCTCACGTGTCAGCTGATGAGGGATTGCAAGTCATGTTCGTAAACTGCTATCAGCAGCATAATGGAGGCGCCTAAAGTGATGCCCCCAGCTGAATGAGCAGCTGCTGGAAACTGCGTGCATTTGATACCCTGCTGATAGATATCTCTGGAAGCTGCAAAATAGATAAATAAAAAAAATGTTATGTTACACATTATTATAATAAAACAAATGTTATGTTTACACATTATTATGTTTAATCCACACTATATACAACATAATTCTACTCCAAATTATATGAAAGGGATGATACATGCACTCCAGACATCATGAAAGATACCAATACCAGAGTTCCTCCAGTCCTTCCAGCAGAAGTTGCACATGCAATCAAGAACATGAAGCGGGGAAAAGCTCCAGGAGAAGATGGAATTACTGTAGACATCATACAAGAAGCAAGTGGAGAAATCGAAACAGTACTCGCCCAAATTTTCACTCGATGCCTTAATGAAGGAAAGATTCCTGAGGATTGGAACACCGCTACAATGATCCTGCTACATAAGAAAGGTGACATTGAGGATCTCGGAAACTACAGACCTATCAGCCTCCTATCAGTAGTTTATAAAATCTTCACTAAAGTTCTTTCACACCGCTTGAAGGTAACACTGGACATGGCTCAACCGAGAGAACAAGCTGGATTCAGGAGTGGCTACAGCACAATAGATCATATCCACGTGCTGAGAGAACTAATTGAAAGAGCGAGGGAATATGAACTTCCATTGTGCATGGCTTTTATCGATTATGAAAAAGCCTTTGATTCGGTGAAACCATCAGCAGTTACAATGGCTCTGAAAACCTGCGGTATTGAAGATGCATACATTAATATTATTAATAACATCTATGAAAATGCAAGTGCAAAGATTAGGCTGTTTGAAAATACAACACACATAAAAATTGGAAAGGGAGTGAGACAAGGTGACACCATATCTCCGAAGCTCTTTAATGCCACATTGGAGGGTGTTTTTCAGTCACTGAGCTGGGAAAACAAGGGGATAAAGATTAATGGAGATTATCTAACCCACCTTCGTTTTGCTGATGACGTAGTCATTTTTGCAACTAGCCCATCAGAGCTGCAGAGTATGATCCAGGAACTTGCTGACAAGAGTAAAGAAGTGGGATTAAAAATGAACTTTCAGAAGACAAAAGTGATGTTCAATGCTTTTACAAGAAATGAAGATTTATCGATTGATGGAGAAAAGCTGGAGATAACAGATACGTACGTTTATCTTGGACAGCAGATATCAAGTGAGGGTCACATTGATGAAGAAATCAATCGGCGTACAAAACTTGCCTGGAGAGCTTTTGGAAGAAACAGCATAATTTTCAAGAGCAATATGCCATTATGTCTTAAAAGAAAAGTGTTTGATCAATGCATCCTTCCAGTGCTTACGTATGGTGCAGAGACGTGGACCTTAACTAAAAGAAACATACAAAGGCTGCAGACAACTCAAAGAAGCATGGAGAGGTGCATGCTTGGTGTAACCAGGAGAGATAAGAAGAGGAACTCGTGGATCCGAAAAATGACAAGAGTGGAAGACATCATGATCAGAGTTAAATCCCTGAAATGGCAATGGGCTGGACATACTGCCAGAAGGACAGATCATCGATGGACAGCCGAAATTTTAGATTGGATTCCAAGGGACAGGAAAAGACCCAGAAGAAGACCACATGGGAGATGGGTGGATGAAATTCGAAAGTATGCAGGGGTGACATGGAGGAGACTGGCACAAGACAGACCGTTGTGGAGGAAACTTGGGGAGACCTTCGTCCAGCAGTGGATTGATAATGGTTGACAATGATGATGATGATGATATACAACATGGGATGTAAGGTCAGGTGATGCATAACATCACACCCTCTCCTTGACAAATGTCAACCCCGCCTTCTCGTGGTACATCCTGTTCCCACTAAAGGGGCTCTGGCGACCGCCAATAGCGGTATAACTATACCATCGGGATTAGAGGAAATGCTATCCCACACTCACCAAACCGCTTGGCCAAGCATGGTGAGTTATGGCCAAACCCCTCCAAAATGACACCACAACTTAAATCTTGGCCCTCAGTCTCCGGCAGCTGGAACGTACCTGGCAAAGGCAGCAGCCAGTGCGACATGAAGGCAGAGGGTGCTAAGAATCCCCGGAGGACCGGACTAGGCTGCCATCTGATGCTGACCTTGGCTACGTATAATGGACGCTCCCGATCTTCTGATTCAAGGCTTCTTGAATTGGAAGAAGAACTACAAAGGATCAAGTGGGACATCGTCGGGCTAAGTGAGGTAAGGAGAAAAGGAGAAGAACTCATTGAACTGAAAAGTTGACATCTCTTCTACTATTGTGGGACTGATACTGGCAGAACTAGTGGTGTTGGATTTATAATAAACAAGAAACTGAAGGATAAAGTTGTAGAAGTTGAAAGTTCCTCTGACAGAGCTGCACGACTCGTTATCCAACTCTCAAGAAGATACCAGGCTCAGATTATTCAAGCTTATGCACCCACCACAAGTCGTCCTGAAGAAGAAATTGAAGAATTTTATGAGGAAATTCGTCATCTAAATAATAAAGGTAAGCAGCACTTGAAGATAATTATGGGACATTTCAATGCAAAAATAGGGCAACGGCAGCAGAATGAAACTTCAGTAGGTAAATTTGGTCGCGGCAACGGAAACCAGCGTGGAAATACTCTCGTAGAGTTTGCAGAGGCAGAAGGGTTTTTCATCTTGAACTCCTTTTTCAAGAAAAAGCCACACAGGAAATGGACATGGAGACATCCAAATGGGACGACAAGTGAAATTGATTTTATTATGTGTAACAAAAAATTCGTCATAGAAGACTGCAGTGTGCTAAACAAGTTCAACACAGGTAGTGACCATAGATTGGTGAGATGTAAGATGCACCTCAACACTAAACTCGAACGTAGCAAGCTCATAAGACAAACAAAATGTATTGACATAACCAACCTTAAAAACACCATAATACCTTCAAGTTGGAACTGAAGAACAGATTCTCTGCTTTAGAAGGCCTAACATCGGAAGAAGTGGATATTTCTGAAGTTAACAGAAAAGTAACCAAAGCTCTTATGGAAACAGCAACAAAATTAGCTGGGTCTAAGAACAAGTTGCATGGAAACAAATTATCAGGAAAAACCAAAATGTTGATGCAAAAAAGAAGAGAGATGAGGACAACTAAAGAAGATGTGACTTCCAAAGTGGAATATATAGAGCTATGCAAGACAGTACGAAAAAGTATCACTGAAGATGTAAGGAAATTCAACTGTGAACTAGTAAGGAAAGCAATTGAAAACAACCAAAGCCTAAAGATAGCAAAGGGACATCTCAGTAAGGGAAGAAAACAGATTATGGCACTGAGAAAAGAAGATGGTTCTGTAACAAGAAATAGAGGCGAAATTTTGACAAGAGTGAAAGATTTCTACTCCAAATTATATGAAAGGGATGATACATGTACTCCAGACATCATGAAAGGTACCAGTACCAGAGTTCTTCCAGTCCTCCCAGCAGAAGTTGCACATGCAATCAAGAACATGAAGCAGGGAAAAGCTCTAGGAGAAGATGGAATTACTGTAGACATCATACAAGAAGCAAGTGGGGATATCGAAACAGTACTCGCCCAAATTTTCACTCGATGCCTTAATGAAGGGAAGAGTCCTGAGGATTGGAACAAAGCTACAATGATCTTGCTACATAAAAAAGGTGACATTGAGAATCTCAGGAACTACAGGCCTATCAGTGGTTTATAAAATCTTCACTAAAGTTCTTTCACACCGCTTAAAGGTGACACTGGACATGGCTCAACCGAGAGAACAAGCTGGATTCAGGAGTGGCTACAGCACAATAGATCATATCCACGTACTGAGAGAACTAATTGAAAGAGCGAGGGAATATGAACTTCCATTGTTCATGGCTTTTATCGATTATGAAAAAGCCTTTGATTCAGTGAAACCATTAGCAGTTAAAATGGCCCTGAAATCCTGTGGTATTAAAGATGCGTGCATTAATATTACACTGCTGGACAATTGCTAAGGACGGATCATAAACGGCTATATAGCGCATAAAAAAGTAAGAAAAAGTAAGTGTGGTTGGATGCCAAGTGAAATAAAATAATGACACAATGCCAGGACATTACAAGAAAGACAATTTATTGTGCTCTGAAATCCAGAAGGCTTTGGAACGTGTTCAAGGGACAAACAGGCCATTTTGTGCAGAATACGTAACATGAAAAAAATGCAATTACCGTCCGCAGATGTTCCGGCGTAAGATGTCAATACGGGATATGGCCACCATGGAGGACGATGCAAGATTCTACACGTCGTGTCATGCTTTACACAACATTATCAAGCAGCTGTTGGGGTAATTTATCCCATTCCTCTGTCAGTGCACGGATGAGGGTGTCCTTGTTTATTGGAGGGCATTGGCGACCAGCAAGACTCCTCCCCAAAGCATCCCACACATTTTCAATGGGATTCAGATCTGGAGAACGTGCTGGCCATACGAGGCGTTGAATATCCTCGCTCTCAAGACACTCCTGGACAGCGACTGTTCGATGACATGTTGCGTTGTCGTCCATGAAAATGAATCTATCACCGACAGCAGCACGGAACATGCGAACATGAAGTAGCAGAACATCATTAATGTATCGTTGGCCAGTCATAGTCCCAGTTGGAAGCACATAGAGGGGCGTACGGCCATTGATCATGATGCCAGCCCATACCATGACACTACATGTCGGATATCGGTCCCTTTCCTGTATGTTTGCTGGACAATATGCAGTACCACTATCACGCCAGGTCAGTTGTAGTCAACAATCGGACGATAGACTGTATCTACGCTCATCTGAGAAGAGGACAGCAGACCAGTCGTTATCAGTCCAATTGCGATGTTGATGGCACCATTGCAAACAGGCGGTACGGTGAAGTCTGGACAATGGGATGCACACAACAGGAAGGCGGGCGTATAGTCCTCCTTCATGCAAACGCCTGGCAACAGTTTTTCGGGAGATCCGCTTGCCAGTAGCAGCCATAAACTGATTTGCTACCTCACTAGCTGTGCTGCGCCTGTGTCTTTTTGTTGATAGCACTATGTACCGATCTTCTGCAGGTGTCGTACTGCGAACACGACCTCCCCCATGACGTTTGCTACACTCTCCATTTGTTTGAAATGATTTCCAAAGCCTTGAAACAACACTGTGGCTGATGTCGAACTCCCTGGCAACATCTGTTATTTTTCACCCTTCTTCAATCTTGCCAATAATACGGCCACGCGTAAAATCATCTAGGTGATGTCGGGAAGACATACTGAAAATTGCAAGTTCGTCAATTGATTCTTCCCCTTTCAACTTTGCGTTTGAACAACAACGGTCAATATGCATCAAATCCTTTATATCTCTTATCAGCGCTATGACGTCACAAACAAGTTCGGCAATCCAAAATTTGCATACGCACAACACGTGTTACTGTATCCCGCACTTATGCTAATTTCCACATTTTCCTGCCTTCCATTTTATGGTTGCTATTGTCATCCGTCCTTAGCAATTGTCCGGCAGTGTATTAATAACATCTATGAAAATGCAAGTGCAAAGATTCGGCCGTTTGAAAATACAACACACATAAAAATTGGAAAAGGAGTGAGACAAGGTGACACCATATCTCCGAAGCTCTTTAATGCCACATTGGAAAATGTCTTTCAATCACTGAACTGGGAAAACAAAGGGATAAAGATTAATGGAGATTATCTAACCCACCTTTGTTTTGCTGATGACATAGTCATTTTTGCAATTACCCCATCAGAGCTGCAGAGTATGATCCAAGAACTTGCTGACAAGAGTAAAGAAGTGGGATTAAAAATGAACTTTCAGAAGACAAGTGATGTTCAATGCTTTTACAAGAAATGAAGATTTATCGATTGATGGAGAAAAGCTGGAGATAACAGACACGTACATTTATCTTGGACAGCACATATCAAGTGAGGGTCACATTGATGAAGAAATTAATCGGCGTACAAAACTTGCCTGGAGAGCTTGTGGAAGAAACAGCATAATTTTCAAGAACAATATGCCATTATGTTCTTAAAAGAAAAGTGTTTGATCAATGCATCCTTCCAGTGCTTACGTATGGTGCAGAGACGTGGACCTTAACTAAAAGAGACATACAAAGGCTGCAGACAACTCAAAGCAGCCTGGAGAGGTGCATGCTTGGTGTAACCAGGAGAGATAGGAAGAAAAACTCGTGGATCAGAAAAATGACAAGAGTGGAAGACATCATGATCAGAGTTAAATCCCTGAAATAACAATGGGCTGGACATACTGCCAGAAGGACAGACTTTCGATGGACAGCCGAAATTTTAGATTGGATTCCAAGGGACAGGAAAAGACCCAGAAGAAGACTACATGGAAGATGGGTGGATGAAATTCGAAAGTATGCGGGAGTGACATGGAGGAGACTGGCACAAGACAGACCGTTGTGGAGGAAACTTGGGGAGACCTTTGTCCAGCAGTGGATTGATAATGGTTGATGATGATGATGATATACAACATAAGCATCTCCTGAAAAAACTGCACATTATGAGAGGATGTGTATCACTGTGAGCAATTAAAACCAATTTGGTGTTTGAATTCAGTTTCTTAAACACTGAAACTGCAATGCATTATACAGACCACAACCCTACTTTACCCTTCCACAATAATGTGGCTAGTCAAATTTCCCTACATGTCTAAAAAAAATAAGATGCCTAATAGCTGTACAGTACACCCATGACTTGAGTGAGTTCTATTGGAAGAAGATAGTTGGGGAATGAAAGATACACACACTAGGGCAGTTCAAAGCCATAAGCAAAAAAAAAAAAAAAAAAAAAAAAAAAAATTTAATAAATTGTTGGTGTTCATGCATTTTATTGTTCCTTTTGATGAGTAAACAATTCACAAAAAATTACAAACAAATCGAATTATATTTAGGATTTCCTAATCAGGGTTGAAGTTTTGCCATATAGATTTATATTGCAAAATGCTTTCTAATGCTCACAGTAAGCACCTTTTGCAGTGTTAATTAGAAATAAATCTTTTACTGGCCCAGCAGACCACAAGAATTTGCAAACCACTGATCCACCAAAATGCCCACTGGTCAGTAAAAACAATAAAAAAGACTTTAGACATTTACAACATATGTAGAAAATAACGTATCATTTCAATGGAATTATCTCCAATATTCGTTTTTAAAACGTAAGTGCAACTCCCAGGACAAAGAATGTTTCCAGAATAAGATTCTGATGGATTGGTGATATAGCAGAGTAAGAGTGCATTCCCAATCTGTTTTTAAGTAACAAGGGAATGAGGACACTCCAAGGGTACAAAAATTCCCATATATCAGCCTTTTTTTAATGTTATTTACGCTTTCCAACCGTAGGTTGAAGAAGCGTATATGCTCCAGCTTTGTCCGTCCGTCTGTCCTTCCACACGATAACTTGAGTAAAAATGGTTCGATTTCGATGAAATTTTAGTATGTAGTAGGGTACAACCTGGGAAAGAACCCTATTGAAAATAGGCGAAACGGGGTCAAAGGTCAGGACATAAGAGCAGGATCCATTCCATCACCCTTATGCGTCATACATAACCTATGTAAAAATGCTTCAATTACAACAAAACTTCATCATGTTGTTTCGGAGATGTACTGAACCGGTTTTGTTTAATATCATCGAAATGGGGTCAAAGGTCAGAGCACAGGAGCGAGATTTATTCCCCAGCCATTATCCTTATAACTTGACTAAAAATGCTTCTATTGCGACAAAACTTTAGTATGTTAAATACACAGTTGGCGTTGACCAGGAACATAAAATAGAAGCCATCACTCTTTCCACGTTAAGAAGTGAGTCACGGAAAAATTTCTCATTGGCCGCCACCGGGAATCGAACGCAGGGTCTTTCAGTTACCCGCCGGATGTGCTTCCACCGCACCACAGCGGCCTCGAAATACTCCAGACTCGCAAACGACAAACTGCCAAACCACATGGCAAGGCTGCTTCTTTGGAGCCCCGCACAATGCTGGGGGATTTACCACAGATTAACAGCAGCAACTGAACAAATAACTACAAGGTGAATGAATGATACATACACAGTTGACGTGTACCAGGAACATCAAATAGAAGTCATCCCTCTTTCCATGTTTAGAAGTGAGTCACGGAAAAATTTCTCATCGGCCGCCATCGAGAATTGAACCCAGGGTTTTACAGTTACATGCCAGATATGCTTCCATTTGGTCGCTGTGGTGCAGTTTTCCAGTGGTGGCCGATGAAAATTTTTTCCGTGACTCACTTCTAAACGTGGAAAGAGCAATGACTTCTATTTGATGTTCCTGGTCCACCTCAACTGTGTATTTATCATTCATTCGCCTTCTAGTTATTTCTTCAGTTGCTGCTGTTTATCTGTGGTGAATCAACAGCATTGTGGGGGCTCCAAAGACGCAGCCCTGCCATGTAGTTTGTCAGTTTGTCGTTTGTGAGTCTGGAGAATTTCGAGGCTGCTGTAGTACAGTGGAAGCATATCCGGCAGGTAACTGAAAGGCCGCCCCGGTGGCGCAGTGGTCTAAGGCGCTGGCCTCTGATCATTCGTCCGTAAGGGGTCCGGGTTCGAATCCTGGTCAGGCATGGATGTTGTGTTTGTCTTACGGCACTGGCTCTCTCCCTTCCCTGGAACCAGTGACCCTAAATTAGGGACGGGCGACTGCTTATAGCCCATTGAGTTGCTCACGGTGGTCGTTAAACCTCCAATCAAAAAAAAAAAAAAAAAAAAAGGTAACTGAAAGACCCTAGATTCGATTCCTGGTGGCGACCGATGAGAAATTTTTCCGTGACTCACTTCTAAATGTGGAAAGAGCGATGACTTCTATTTGATGTCTTTAGTATGTTGTTCCGGAGGTATACTGAACCAATCCTGTTTAATATCATCGAAATGGGGTCAAAAGTCAGGGCACAGGAGCAAGATTTATTCTACAGCCATTATCCTCATAACTTGAATAATAACTTGAGTAATTATTATATTTGCACTTTTAAGGTATTAACCTCCTGCAAAGTGCGCATAGTTTACGTGCAACTCATAAATGAAAAACTATTAGAAAGTACCAATCACTCACCCTAAAGATCATGGTAACCTCCATCGACAACACACTTCCAACACGTCAATCATTAGTACTTTCAACAGACCTCTGTCATCATCAGGAGGCAGGTGTGTCTCACCCGCCCACCACAGCTCAAGTGAGCAGAGCCATCGAGGCACGGGCCCCAGTCGCTATCTCTGAATCACTGTGTCTCTGGCGCCATCTATTGTCCCTGCTGCTCTTTTTTCCCTTTTTTTTTTCTAAGCTGCTGTTCAATTTTTATTAGGGTTTTCCATTGTTCGTTTAAGTTACTAGTCTCATTAATGTTGCATAATCTTGATCTGTTTTTTTTCAATTAACACTGATTCTGCAATTCTTAACTGCCTTTCATTTTTACAGCTCTTAATAATTTTAATATCTTCAAACCTTGGACATTGTTGATTTTCCATACAGTATTGGGTTAATGCTGTCTTAGCTTCTTTTTTATTCCAATTATTTATATGCTGGTTCAATCTATACTTTAATTTATTCTTGGTGCTGCCTATATATGACACAGGTGGTTGCTGGTTTATAGAAGACATCGCTCTTTCCACATTTATGATTGACGTGTTGGAAGTGTGTTGTCGATGAAGGTTACCATGATCTTTAGGGTGAGTGATTGGTACTTTCTAATAGTTTTTCAACTTGAGTAATGATTTCTGGTATGTTGGAAAGTGTATCATAATCAATGCATGGCATGATTTTACTAACTTGTATTGTTTAGGGTTTATTTTCTTTTTCCTTATTTTAGTCTTATTGCTCATCCCTCCTACTTTCCCATAAAGTTAGTTTTAATCCTCCATTGAACACTGTTTCATGTTAATTCCTCTTTTGCAAAAATTACCGTCATGCATCCAATTGACCTCCTCCGCAAGTGTGTTTTCTTGGGGCAGAAACAAAACTAGGCTTGTGTCAGGTGTCAGTATCTGCTGCACTCACTAAGTTGGGCAAATCCAAGGAAAATCATGTCATTTATTATGCTTACTTCTGCTCATTACGAATGGTGGAGACAGAGATAACAAAAAAAGGGAGCAGACGAATTCATCGAAAACAAATTTATCAAACAAGTAATTTAACGAAAGGCGACTTTTTCGGGGGAGGGGGGGAGGAATGAAATGAATTCACATTGAAATAGTTTAAGACAACTGGGCACTAAACAGTTGGCCAAACGGACAAGTGCAGATACCCACTTTAGGGTCCGTATAAAAATTGCAGTTTCTTGGCTTCAGATGTGCCCAAAGGCCTAGGGATTAATATTTAATGCCTTAGTAAAAGGGCAATAACACAAGTCTTTGTGTCTAAACCTTATGAATCTGAGCACGATGCAATATATTCATAATGTTTACATAATAAATCAAACTAATAATGCTGCACTTTTACTTAAGCAACAAATATTAATAAATACGCTTAGGCTTTTTTAACAGTTTTTCTCCTGTCGTGCTCACATTCATAAGATTTAAGTACCAAGTCAAGTTAGTATTATTGCACTTTTACTTAAGCATTAAATATGAATACCATGGCCTAGGCCTTTTAAATAGTTTTTATTCAATCATGCTCATATTAAGTTTCAGACACAAGGTCTAGTTAGTATTATGGCACTTTTACTTAGACATTAAATATTAATAATACCTTTGCATAGGCCTTTTCAACAGTTTTTATTCTATCATGTTCATATTCTATGGTTTAGACACCAAGACAAGTTCTATTATTGTGCTTTTACTTAGGCATTAAATATGAATACCATGGCCTAGGCCTTTTAAAAAGTTTTTATTTGATCGTGCTCTTATTCATAAGGTTTATACAGAAGGTCTAGTTAGTATCATTGTGCTTTTACTTAGGCATTAAATATTAATACCTTGTTTAAAACTTAGGCTTCACGTGACAATAACACGTAAACATATAAAACGAGCGAAACACACAGAGTCACGTACGGTAGAAGGTTCGTTTAGCGGTAGCTTTCAGTCATCCTACGACCTTGATCACCCGTGATCGACTGGATGGGCTGGTTGCCAGAACTACAATTTGAAGTTGGGGTGTTGGAAATGTTGCCAGATTTTGGAAGAAAGATCCAAATAAATGGGATTTGGTGAGGGGTCTCTGAATTGCAGTTTTTGGTGAACAAAATTTCAATGCTCTCTTGGAAACACTAAGATGCCTTGTTGATGAAAGGGGCAACTTTTTTGGTTTCTTTCCAAATGGGAACTGCACTAACCCTTGAAGATACCTCTGCAGTTCCCATTTGGAAAGAAACCAAAAAAGTTGCCCCTTTCATCAACAAGGCATCTTAGTGTTTCCAAGAGAGCATTGAAATTTTGTTCACCAAAAACTGCAATTCAGAGACCCCTCACCAAATCCCATTTATTTGGATCTTTCTTCCAAAATCTGGCAACATTTCCAACACCCCAACTTCAAATTGTACTTCTGGCAACCAGCCCATCCAGTCGATCACGGGTGATCAAGGTCGTAGGATGACCGAAAGCTACCACTAAACGAACCTTCTACCGTGCGTGACTCTGTGTGTTTCGCTCGTTTTATATGTTTATTAATACCTGGCCTAGGCCTTTTAAACAGTTTTTATTCGATTGTGCTCATATTCATAAGGTTTAGGTACCAAGTCCAGTTAGTATTATTGCGCTTTTACTTTGGCATTAAATATGAATCTTGGCTTATTTTTTAGCAGTTGGCTTAGGCCTTTTTAACAGTTTTATTCCTTCGTGCTCATATTTATAAACTTTGCATCAAGTCAAGTTAATAATGTTGTGCTTTTAGTTAAGAAAAATATTTCATACACTTGAACAAAATCTACCAGAAAGGCCTATTGATTAATATTTAGTGCCTAAGTAAAAGTGCAATAATACTAACTTGACTTGGTATCCAAACCTTACGATTCCAGCACAATGGAATAAAAGCTGTTAAAAAGACCTAAGGCCTCTTTGTTAATATTTACTACCTAAGTAAAACTGCAACATTACTTAAATGACTTAGTGGCTAAACCTTATGAATACGAACACGATGGAATAAAAACTGTTAAAAAGGCCTAGGCATTAATATTTAATACTTAAGTAAAAGTGCAATAATAGTAACTTGACTGATGTCTAAACCTTATGAATATGAACACCATGAAATAAAAACTGTTAAAAAAAGGCTTAGGCCTAGGCCATGGTGTTAATATTTAATGCCTCATTAAAAGCGCAATAATACTAACTTGACATGGTGTCTAGACCTTATGAATATGAACACGTTGGAATAAAAACTGTTAAAAAGACCTAGGCCTAAGTAAAAGTGCAATAATACTAACTTAACCTTATGAATATGAGCACAATCAAACAAAACTGTTTAAAAGGCCCAGATCTATGTATTAATATTGCCTAGGTAAAAGCGCAATAATACTATCTTGACCTGGTGTCTAAACCTTATGAATATTAAAACGATGGAATAAAAACTGTTAAAAAAGCCTAAGTTTAGACACCTATGCATATTAATTTATTTTTAGCACCAAAAAAACAAACAAATGTGGTGTTACTAACCTGTCTGGGTGTCCAAACCCATATAAATATGATTACGGCGGAATAAAAACTGTTGAAAACGCCACTGCCTATGGCATATCTTTAGAGGTGGTCTACGGGGATAGTAGACACAATGAAATCAAAAGTCTGATTCTTGTCAGACTCCCAAACGGTTTTGTGGTCATCCTACATGAAAGTGTAATCTAAGAAATAAAAAAATGCAATTTTTATGCGTTCCGCAAACGCTTTTGTGGCCATTTAGCCCTATTCCAATTATAGTCAAAGTTTTCGACAAAACCCTACGATATTGTATCTTTCAGTGATTACGCTTTCGATGAATTCGTTTTCAATTAATACATTTTTGATGAATTCACCTAGAACCACAAAAAAAAAAAAAAAAAAAGGATATTGCATTACAAGACAACTGCCTGTCTGTATTTGTTGTTTCTTCCACTCTTTACAAATCATGAGGGATAGGAAAAAAATAGCTGTTATCCAATAGTATTTCATAAATCTATCACTAGTTTGCAGCCTAAAAAGAAAACCGTACAGCAATGTAAAAGCAATAGAAATTAATCTTTTTACTTGTGACAAATTACCAAAAAAAAAAAAAAAAAAAATTACTGGCCTGGATGCCAGTAAAATCAACAGTTCAGTGGTCGGACGGAATTTTTACTGGCCAATGGCCAGCGGACCACTGGGTAATTTGAACACTGCTTTGGGTCATCACTTTTTCTTCAACATTGCTGTTATTAAGAAGAAATATTATATTAGACACCAGTTTGTTCTTTAAACTTTTATTTACTTGATAAATGTATCTGATAAATTTATCTGAAGTATTGCCATGTTATACTGACACTAGCTTCTCCTTTTAGGTAACTAATGATGTCTAAAACGCGCTCTAAGACTGCCATTTAGCTCACTGGCGAGCCACTGGAAGGTTTTAGTGGCAACTATTCTGTAAGGATAGAAGAAAAATATTTGTCTTGGAGGGAGGGGGGATGTATGTACATTAAGCTGAATGACATATGTTAAGAACAATGGTACAAATAAAACTGAAGTAGCAACAGATGAATCAGTCAACAACTAAAAATGAACAAATGAAAATTAAAAAAATTATGAAGAATGAATGAGACTGTACGAAACAGATTTAAAATTGTAAAGGACAGAAAGGTAAAATTACATGGATGAATGAAACATGTCAGAAAGTGGAGATTTCAACAGGATTGTATCGTAGTGCAGGTTAGAATTCTGTTTTAAGATTGGTTGGTCTTTTATTTTTTCAATGCAATTTTGCCTGTTCAACTTTTGCAATTTTAAATCTGTTTTCTACTGTCTCATGCATTCTTAAATCTTTGTAAATTTCAAAATTTTTGTAGTTACAACAGCAATCAGATAGCTTTGAATTGACTGTATTTACTGTTCCTCATGCAATATCAATCGCATCAGAAAACTTTAAAATTTCATCGCCCTGAAGCGGGAATCGAACCCGCATCTCCAGATTGCCGTTCCAGCATGCTATCCGTTACACCACCCAGGACGACAAAGTCCTCCTAGGGTAGTGTAAATTTTCTGATGTGATCGAAATTATGCAAGAAACAGTAAATACAGTCAATTCAGAGCTGTGTGATTACTGTGATAATTATCGAGATGTATTTTCCACGTATTATGAGAGGAATATTTCTTCCACACAATATACCTGAATGACTTGTGATTTCAATCAGGAGATACGAGTTCGATTCCCGCTCCAGGGCGATGAAATTTTCAAGTTTTTGATATTACGTGAGGAACAGTAAATTCAGAGTTGTCTGATTGCTGTGATAATAATCAAGACCTATTTTCCACGTATGAGAGGAATATTTCTTCCACACTATATTAAAATTTTCATTTGTAAATTTTCAGTTGTTGACTTATTTGCCTGTTGTTACTTCAGTTTTGCTACTATTCACTTTCTTTGTTCTTAAAGCATGTCATTCAACTTAACATATATACATCCCTCCACACCCAATAGACAAATCCTTTCCTCCTATGCCTAAGGAATAGTTGGCAGAATGTGTATCACAACAATGTTGATTTAGACCTAATGTTACAGCAAATGTAAACTTAGAACTTTTAACATCAAGGCCTTGCAACATTTTGGAAGTTTCTTGACAATTTCATTAGCTATGATCTGGCATTTCACTAAGTTATGTAATTCCGTGGATGGATTTAGTAATGTTTTAATTTTAATCTAATCTATTCTGTATTTTTGATTCTATGTTTTTCTTTTTCCTGCACTGCACAGTTTATTTGCAACTCCAACTCATTCATTGATTGGGCACATGTAGAGCAGAATTTGAATTCTTTCTTTGAGTCTTAAAAATAAGAAAAGTCAATCAGTGTGAGGAATCAGCCGACAGCTGAATTTAATAGTGTTGTTGGCAGAGAGCAAAAGCAAGTTGCAGAGTATGTTTTGCTCTGAATGTATGAAATTTAAACTGAGTATACGTAAGGGAAAAACCAAAGTTATGGTTTTTGAGCTAGGAACTGTTAGCACTGAATGCAAGATCAGACTAAATGGCACAGAGATAGATTAGATGAATAAACCTGTATGTTTAGGAAGCATGTTAGACAAAGAAAAAATATTCAGTGATGAAATTAGTATCAGAGTGAATTCATCATTGAAAGTCAAAGCTGCTTTAGGAGGGTTTCACAGGAATGATGGGTTCTCAAGAAAGTCTTGAATGGCTGCGTATGAAAGTTTAATTGTTCCTACTCTGATGTATGGCAGTGAAACCTGGGTGCTGCAGAAGAAACATTTGAGTTGTTTGTGTGCTGGAGAAACGCATTTCTTACATGGGGTTTGTGGCAAGACACATTCTGATCATGTGAGAATAGAAGATGTGTTGCCGATGGGCAAGGTTAAGCAAAATTATGTTAGTAAGGTAGAGAAAAATATTTTGAAGTGGTTTGGCCATGTTAAAAGAATGAGTGGTGAGATGCTTACTAAGAGAATTGATTCAGCTCAAGTGGCAGGAAAGCAAAGTACATGTCAGTGAAGCTCGAATTATGTGCTGAGAATGCTGTAAATGGAGACATTTGATGCATCAACAGTACATAAAATCTAGAACCGTAAGTTTTAAACTTTAATCTGGCAGGTGAGCTTTCTTGAGGAGCCAACCTATCAATCTCAGACAACAGCTCAGTGATATGTATGTATTAGGTGTGCAACTTAATTCTAGGCCACAGGCACAACACGTTGACAGCAAATTATAGCAAATTGAATACATACCTAATCAGGGAAATAATCCCTGTCGTGTTGGATACATTTGAGCCATCGGTCAGGAAGCTGCCGAATGTCACTGCGGAAAAAAGAGGGCTGTTTCAAGTTGATAAAGCCATCAATACTTGTGTGGACCTCCTTGACAGAAGTGAAGTGCGTATCACTCAGGTGATATTGCAGGGAGTGAAAGAGGTGATAATTCGACGGGGCAAAGTCTGAAGAATACGCTGGGTGAGACAAAATCTTTCATCCCAGATCGGTGATCGTGTTTAAAGTCTATTTTGCAGTGTGAGGACGTGCGTTATCCTGAAGCAACAGAACCGACCATCTGGCCTTGCCGGTGTATGGCCTTTTTGCCTTCATTGCGTCACTCACACGAATGAGTTGCTAACAATAACGCTCAGTATTGACCGTTTCACCAGGTTTGAGCAACTCATAGTGTACGACACCCGCGCTGATCCCACCATATGCACAGCAACAACTTCCTGGCATGGATATTCGGTTTAGCGGTACTGGTGGTAGGCTGACCTGGATAAACCCACGATTTGCACCGCTTAGGATTATCATAGAGGATCCACTTCTCATCGCAGGTCAAAATCTTGTGGAGGAAATCTTTCTTCTTGAATCTGGAGAGCAAGGACACAGCAACATTGTAGCACCTAGACTTGTTCGCAGCTGTGAGTTGGTGGGGAACTTAACGGTCCTCCTTGTGAATCCGTCCAAGCTTGTGCAGGCACTTTGCAATGGCTTGCCATGTTACTCCGAGTTCCTGGGCGAGCTTTGACTGTGTGCGATAGGGATCCGCGTCCAACAGTTGTTCCAGTTCCTCATCGACAACTTTCCATGGCTGTCCCGGACGTTTTGCATCACGGAGATCAAAATTTCCTTGCTTAAACCGCTGGAACCACTTCTTACACGCACTGTAGGACACAGCAGCCTCACCCAAAGTAGTACAGATCATTTGCTGGGCTTCTGTGGCATTTTCTTTCAGCTGAAATGCTAACAAGAGGCAGTGCCTCAAATGTTGCTTCTCGACCAACATTGCTTTCACCGTCAACTTTTGTCCCTTCTGTCACTACAGCTGTGAGCGGTTACGGTTCCCTGGAAAGCTGTTGGATGGCACTGCAATCAACCATTATCACACACAGCTATTTGCATTTGCCGACATTCTATGATCACTTGCTGTTAGGGGCCAAGAATTAAGTTGCACACCTAATACAACAGAATCCAATGTGGTATAAGTTATCACTAATTATACCAATATACAGGGTGTGCCATATAAAAGAGGCCTGAGTATAAGGAACGACAACAGTCAGGCAATGTTACTATACATGGTAAAGAATAGTTGAAATGACAGAAAACAGGAGCAATTTACTTGAGTTTACAACAATTGCTGAAAGTGCTGTCCTCCAACATCAAGACACAGCTACACATGACGGAACATGTTGTTCGTAACATGCCACAACTCATCGGCAGTAATCTAGGCAATGGCATCCGTAATGTTCACTTTTAATTCATCAAGGGTGTGCGGATTAGTTGCATACACTTTCCCTTTCAGTGCTCCCCACAGATAAAAGTCACAGGTGGAGAGATCGGGTGATCTGGGTGGCCATAGTCCCTTCGATACAGTCCTGTCCTCCCCAAACACTTCAGGCACAGCACATAGATTGTTCCGCGCAGTATGCGCCATTGCACCATCCTGCCGAAAGAAAGCATATGTTCGCTCTTCTTCTGTAAGTGCGGCAACAAATGGGTTGAACACAGTTGCTGAACATAACGCTCCGAGTTGATGGTGTCAGTGAAAAAGAATGGGCTGACTATCCTCTTCGCAGACACAGCACACCAAATGCCTATCGTTTGGTCGTACAGTCCGTCTGGGATTCGTGTCGGTCCAAATCCTGCTATTTTGCGCCTTGACATACCCGGACAGATGAAACCATGCTTCATCTGTCATGTAATAAAGTGTTGAGTCCATTTTGTCGCTGACAATGGTCTCCTGAAACCACTTGTAATATTGCATCCGTTTCGCATAATCAGGAGTTTTAAGTTCTTGGAGTGCCATAACTTTGTACTCCCGAAAATGCAAATCCACCTTAAGTATGCGTCTGCATGACGTGGCAGATATTCCCGTTGCAGGCGATAATCGGCGAATCAACTTCCGAGGGCTTTGTAACATCATTGTTCACACATCCTTGATATTGTCTTCAGTACGAACTGTCTTGGGTTTGTTTCTTTTCCTGTTGCACACCGTGCTGGTTCCACAAAATTTCCGCACTAACTTCTGTACCACTGATTTTGGAAATTTTTCTGTAAAGAACTCATTTAAAACCTTATACGAGTTATTTCTGAAATACTGTTCGACAAGAAAATTCCGCTGTTCCGTACTTAAAACCATTTCTGTTGCCTTTCTGTTGCCACTGCTGCGGCTCTTCACTTACATTTATGACCGCGTACCTACACTGATGCGGCTGTGACTAACCACTCCGGAGAATTCCTTTGCAACTGTACACGCAGAAACCAGTTAGAAGTGGAACAAAGCGGTTTTAACTGGAAACCTGCCAAACAACTTCAATCCACCTAACGTCTGGCTACCTCTTTTATATGGCACACCTGGTATCTACTATATACCATGTAATTGTGATTATTATTATAAGTATTGTTATGTTCCATATATCTCATCCAATGCAGAATGGTTCGATTGTTCCAACAACAACAGATCAATGAGAGAATGCATGTACATCATAGACCACACGAGGCCATGGACCTGAACTGTGAAATCAGGATGTTACAGGCCAATGGTGTAATGTTTTGGGGAATGCTTATCTGGGCCTTTCAGCCACATTTCAGCCCCTTGCACGTACTGAAACCATCATCCCAGAAAAAAGGAATCTTGGGATGGCATCCACAATGTCACCGTCAAGACAATTATAGTGTGTCTGAAAATCAATATGTGCACATGGTAGAAACTCTTGGTCCTTTACAGATGGCTGTCCTGGAATCGTAAGCCACAATACCACCCAAACATTTCCAGCACCAGATAGCAACTCTTAGTCCTTTACAGATGGCTGTCATGGATTCATGGGTAACAATACCACCCAAACATTTCCAGCACCAGATAGCAACTCTTAGTCCTTTACACATGACTATCATGGATTCATGGATAACAATACCACCCAAACATTTCCAGCACCAGATAGTAACTCTTGGTCCTTTATAGATGGCTGTCATCGATTCATGGATAACAATACCACCCAAACATTCCCAGCACCTGGTAGCAACTCTTGGTCCTTTACAAATGGCAGCCCTGGAATTGTAGGCCACAATACCACAGAAAATTTCCATAGCAGCTAGTAGTCCTTTACAAGTGGCTGTCCTGGAATTACAAGCCACAATACCATCTGAACATTTCCAGCATTTGGTAGCAACTCTTGGTCCTTTACAAGTGGGTTCCTGAAATCATGGGCCACAGTACCACCCGAACATCTCCAGATCCTGGTAAAGTCCTGCTGTGATGAGGACGAAAAGTAGGCCCCATACATTAAGTGGATGTATATAATATATTGTCCTTTCAGTGAATACACTTAGATGAAGCAACATCAATGGGAAAACATCTTCCAGAACATTAATAAATTGTGACAAAAGTCTGCAGAAACACCGCACAGATTTGTCCTTCACATGATTTGCATTTCTTCTGAAGTACGTGGAATTTTAGGGATACGGAGAGTTCTAGTAAATAACAATGCAGAGGTTGCAGCTCCTGCCCACTGTAAGGTAAATAAAATTAAATCTATTTGGCCATTGAAATGCATGAAGGGTAGTTTGAAATGGCACAAAAATCAATTATGGTATCAGGGCTTGAAAAATATCTGAAAATTTCTGCACATACTCAGCTGGGCATGTGCAGAAATTATTTACCTACCCAGGTAATAAAAATTGGATGCCCAATTCTTATTTATCCTTCAAGATAACAAATCACAACTTCATTTTTTACTTCATTTTTTTAAAGTTAAAAAATATAAAGAGTTATTTTTTACATGTTTTGCATTTTCATTTTAAGGGTCTGAATTCAAAATGTTCAGTGCAAAAGAGCGTGTATCTGAAGTTAAAATAATGTTGATATTGGTATAAAATGGTATGATGATGGGAAATTAGTATTTGAGAAATCTAGCGATTCTGCCACGTTCCTATCATTGAAATTTTCGCCCTTTGTCACTAAACACCGGAAGCCTAGTTCCCTCAGATGAATGCATTCTGTTGCTGACTATAACAACATTTGGTTTCAATTTCTGGATCTAGAGCATAATATAATTAAAGAAGTGATATTCTTCTGTCCTTGACACTCGGTAACAATAACACAACTTATGGCAATTAGCAGCGAATTGAAATACGATGTGTAATTTTATTTTTAAATCTAGTTGCCCGGTTCGAGCAACTAGATTTTTTTTTCTTACTTGCTTAATCCAATAATTTACATGCCCCAGACACCTTGGGCATGGCATTTTTCAAGCCATGGGTATCATAATACTAAAACAACATAATGTAAAGAACTGTTCAAGTATAACCCACACGTAATGAAAAAAAAACAATAATTCAATAACCCATGATTTAAATTTAAAAGTATTTACTAAAAGACAAATATTTTTGGTGATTCCTTGATCCCCTTTGTGGAGATTTTGATGGTTCTTTATAGTTTAATAATACTTTTTGGTGATAATACTGTTTTTGCATGTTTTTGCTGGTGGTTATTCCAATTAAAATAAAAAAGTGTCAATATATTAAATGCAAGACTGTTCATTACAGAAGTTTTGCTTCAACTAACAACACATTCATAAAAGGTGGGGATGGGAGACTAAAAAGTTTATATGTACATAAGCTGTATTGACTTTCACACATTACTGTTAACACTTTCTTTTCTCTTTTTTTCTGAACTGTGAAGATCATACAGCTTAATGAGGTACTGTAAGTACTCAATACCTCATTAAGTTTCTTTGAAAAAGATGGTAACGAACCACCAAAAACAGCATGAGCTAATAAATACATATATGTAAATTTCTGTGGTTAATGTATTATGTTTTTTTTCTTATTACATATATACACATGACAAATTATTATTTTTTAATTATGTTGCTTTAGTACTATGATTATATCACTTACTCAAGGCTTTATTTACTTTGGTTCCAGTTCTAGTTCCAGATGAACATTAGAAACATAGTACAAAAAAACTGCCAAGTACCTGAATTATTTGTTTTTTTAAAAAACTCATAAACCTTATATGCCATTAAGACCAGTAGTAACCACAATAGGTGGACCACTTTATAAATTGGAACAATATTTATCCAACATAATCAGACCAGAAATTAGTTATGGACAATTCACTTTGAAAAATACTTTTAATCTAGTAAATAAATTAAGAAATATGCATATCAATTTAAACACCAGAATGGTAAGTTTAGATGGCAAAAAATATGTATCCTTCAATACCTTTGAGGAAATTTTTTACCAAGATCAACAGTTTCTTTGAACAAAAAAATCAAAGCAACTTTGTCATAAAACATGGTATTACTGCCAATGATTTCTTATTCCTACTAAATTTATTTTACAGTTCATTAATTACAAAATTCAATGGGAAAATATATCGACAAAGACAAGGTTTATCAATTGGATCAGAAACTTCTCCAATTCTAGCAGAATACTATTTAAATTCATTGGAGCAACTGATTTTTGAAGAAAATAAAATTGTCTTGGATCTTTATGTCATATATGTGGATGATATACTTATATTGTATGATTCAAGCAGCTATTCAGCACAAAACATTATGGATTTTTTTATTCTTTGGATTCCAGCATTAGTTTTGAATTAGAAGAAGAAAAGAATAGCGAAATTCAGTATCTAGACATAAAGATCATGAGAGATACAGAAAGTTTGGAATTTATTCATAATTTCAAGCAAGAAAAATCCAACATAATACTGAATTTTGGCTTGTACCACTCAAAAGCAGTGAAAATTAACACAGCAAGAAATTTAATAACAAGAGCTAAATTACTTTCATCAGATAAAAATCAAGTAGAAGCAATGACAAAAATGGGATTAAAGTTAATAGACAATGATTTTCCCAAAAAAAAAAAAAAAAAAAACTATCATCAATATTGTGCAAAATGTCAGACCAAAAACAATTTGAAGGGAACAATGAAAAGATTGAAAAAACTGATAAAATAATCAAGTATACACCAATGGCCAATTATGTAAAATTAAATACCAAAATTAATAAACATTTAATAAAAAATAACATAAAAGCAGCCACTACAGCAGAAAACAAAGTAGCATATTTAGCTAATAAAGAAACATACAGAAATACAATTGACAAGATGGAAAGAAAAAATGAATATCAAATTCCACTTAATTGCAACAGTAATTATATTGGACAAATGTCTCGAAAATTGGAAATCAGAATTAAAGAACATCAAATGGCTATTATAACAAAGATCAAAACAGTGTATTAGCAAAATCATATGCAGTTTTGCAAATGTGAGCCTTTATGGGGAAAAAATCAAAATATTGGACTATGAATCTCATAAGATCAAGAGACTAAAGAAAGTTATTACATCCCAAAAAAACAGAGCCATCAATGAGCCTTCAAAACTAATAAGTGGTGTTTTAAAACAACTTAATTACAACAACAACAGAATTACAAAATACACAATGAAAACATTTCAGTTTGGTAACTGGAAACAGTGTGAGGATCTTTGAAACAGTATGAGGAACCTGGCAACAACATTTAAATTCTTCAGTAGTAAACAAAACTTTTGTTAATCCTTTCATACATTAAGAACAGGCCTTGACTAAAATCAGGAGGCCAGAAATGTCTGTAAAAATCCAAAAAAAAACCAGAAGGAAGGAAGATTAAATAAAATTTCTTTAACTGGAACTAGAATTTTGATTATATATCACTGCCAAGAAGATTTTTGCAAATTACAATGCTTCATTATGCAGACCTGCCAACTTTCAAGAATTGAAATCCACAGAAAAAAAAAAATCGTGAGTGTTTAATCAATATGTTTGAGTGTCTAACGAATTGATTAAATGTATTGAACATATCAACTAAAAGCTGATTGATTATACAAATGTTTTGTCAAATATAATGGATTTCACACACCATAATTAAGATATTTGGCATTATTTCACACTTACAGTGATTAAAATGCAATTGGTGCATAATTATCTTATAAGCACGCTATCATTAGGCTACATACATGGATACAAACCTCATTAGTAACTGAAATTATTGTGATATTGCATAACTTTTAACTTTAACAGAGGTTTTGACCATAAACTTTAGTGACAACATATTAGAATACCTTTAAAAGTAATTTTAAATTTTATATTTGAGGCAGATGTTTTTAATCTCTCCCTCTCTGTCTTTCTCTCTAGAAGTTGACCCCAATCCTTCAGCATTTTTAGCAAGTCTTTCCCTCCAGGGTGCTAGCAGGAAAGGTTGGGGATGCAAAGTGGAAGAAAGTAAATGTGATCAGGTAGATCAAAATATGCAAGCGCAATGGTCTTTTAGAACACTTATTTTCCCCTCGAAATAGGACTAACCTGGGGAAGGGGGACCTGTAAAAAAAGCAAAATGCAGTTTGTAAAATAACCACAAAACAGGTAGAATTTCCATAAATTTTATGGGGAAACTGTAAAACTTGGCGCTCGAGAGAGAGAGAGAGAGAGAGAGAGAGAGAGAGAGATCTCAAGTGAAGAAGTTTGTAAAGCTATAAAACCTCTTCAAAATGGTAGGGTTCCAAAAGTACATGGCACAACAGCTTAGATATTAAAATATGGTGGTAACTGTCATTTATCACTTAAATGAAATTTGACAGTTGTGTTGGGAGGCAAGATTTATCCCCCAGGATTGAAGGGATGCTATCATTGACCCTTTGTATGAATGCAAAAATGATCAGACTGAATACAAGGCATCAACCTGATGAGTGTGCCACACAAAGTATTCAAAGAGGTCATTAATAATAAGGTATGATGCTTGACATCAAAAATATGGGATGGACAGAGCAGTTTGATCCATCAACTTTTTTTTTTTTTTTTATCAGTCTTTCTTTCATATCAACCCTACAGGAGTCATGGTCAATCGATTCCTGTCGCGCTTCACCGTTATGGACAGCAATGTTTCCACAAAGAATGTGTATTTGTTGGTAACCTTTTCAAAGCTGAAAATGCAAAGTAAAATCTTTGGGTTCACCTTTTTCAATCCAAAATGCAAATATTCACAGAACGAAGAGATATTTAACAATATCAGACAAAACAAAAAAGATGACACTGAACTCTCAGTTGTAATGAGCATGTCTTTTGAATCCTTTCTGACACACACACACACAAAAATTATTTCAAAGCAGATTTTTAGAAAATGTAAAAATTCAGCAAAAAAAGAAAATGCTCTTAACCACCTATGAAAAATCTGCACATAATTTAAAATATGCAATGCGAGCAGAGCTGTTCATAGTCAATGGAAGCAGATTAAAAAAAAAAAACAGGATTTCTGTAGTCATTGACACACAGCCAGATATAGAAACAGCTACTTACTCCCACTAGTGGCTGAAAAGCATATTACAAAAACTAACAAATTATGCACAAAAAGTTTCTCATAGTGGAATTCAAAGATAAGATATTGGAGACAAAGGGGTTTTCAAATCAAACAGTTAGAAGAAGACATATAGAAGAAAACATGATCTAATTTTAGGGCGCCTAGCAGAAAAATGAGTTGAAAAAGAAACTGTACCCCCAACAGTCTTCATTATAAATGGCATGGAAGGGAAGGAAGAACTTTTTCAATCATTTGTTTGGAAGCAATTATCTTGAGTAAAATACATTTTGAAATTGATAGCACCTGCATTACACTCTCTAGTAGGAAATTACGCACCTGGGAAAAAAAAAAAAAAAAAAAAAAACTGGAAACCAAGGATCATATTGAGATTGGATCTCTGACAAGTAGTAAATCAATGACATGTTTATAAACTGGGCTAGACCCATGTGTTTAACAGATCTTTACAAAATGCTTCAGGAAAATTTTTTTGGGGAAAAACTATAAGTTAATCTACACAACATCCAACTAGAGGTGAGTCCATTAGAAAACTTGAAGGGAGATATCCTTGAAGAAAAAAGGAGCTAAAAATCCTAAAAGCTAATAGAACATATACTTATCTGTGAAATAAGACAAAACTATGTGATATTTACTTTATCACACATAAGTACAAAAAGCAACATAAAAAAAATATAAATAAAGTTTCATATTAATGTTAAATAAAAGGATTTTGCCTTTCTTTGCTCAATAGAATTTGTTTCAGAAAACTGTTGCTTCTTGTAGCTTTTGGTATGCATTTCTATTATACTTGTTTTAATAATTTTGTTTTACATTTTATTGTTTTCATTGTGAAATGCATAAACTTTATTGCATTTTATACACATTACATCAATAAAAAACTGTATTTCTAAATAATATAGGGTGGGCATAAAGTACTTCCCTCATTAAGAAATGTTTTATTTAAAAAACTATGATAATTGAAACAAGCAATTTGTGGCATGATGCATGTAAACTAATAGGGTTTTTGTTGTTGTAGGTACATGCTGAGTAATAACTAGGTGGTGCTGCCAACGCAAGAAGTCAAAATGGCATCTGTGCAGAAAAATGCACAATGTGTTCTGTGATACTACAAGAACAAATCGCTGATAACTGTCCAGCGTAATTTCAGAAGAGAGTAGGACGTCTATAACCTGATCATAGAAGCATAACAACATCTTGGTATGCAAAGTTTAAGGAGATGAGAAACATTGATGACCGAAAATGAACTCGGCCGACCGGGTGTTAGTGAAGAAACTGTTGATAAAGTGCAGACAGCTTTTGTATGCAATTCCTTGAAATCCACCTGCCAAGCTTCATTTGAACTTAGAATCCCCTGCACTACGTTGAAGAAAATTTTACACAAAAGGCTTTGTTTGTATGCATACAAAGTGCTGATTTTTCAAACCTGGAAGGTGGAAAACTGCACACATCATACTGCTTTTGCAATTGAGATTTTATGTTGTATTGATGCCAACAACTACCTGCAGCATGTTGTTGTTGTTGTTGTTTTATGGATGAGGCTACTTTTCACACCTCTGGTGAAGTAAACAGATACAATGTGTATGTATGGGGATAAAAATCAGCATGTTGTCTTTGAAAAACAGCGAGACAGCCCCAAAGTGAATGTTTGGTTTGGACTCGTGCACAACACAGGCATCGGACCTTTCCTTTTCTTGTGCACACACAATAACAACAAGTGTGTACGTGGACATGATGGAGCTTTTTGTTACACCTCAGTTGGACGGTCAACCATGGGCCACTTTCCAGCAGGATGGTGCCCCACTACATTGGCAATTAATTGTTAAAAAATTCCTCAATACATTTTCCAACAGATGGATTGGGAAAGACAGTCCAATATCATGGCCACTACGGTCACCTGATATAACACCCCTAGACTTTTTCTTGTAGGGTTATGCCAAGGATAAAAAGTCTATACAACACCAATGTTATATGAAAGTGGTCATGGCAGAAAAAAGCTGAACTTTTATACCATAGGAATAAGCAAAAATAATTAACCTTTCAGCATTTATTAACTACCCTTAAGGCACCATATATGTATATATAAAAGCCATAAAATTGTCTAACATTTCTTTAGGAACGAATAAGATTTTTTTTTTATTCAATGTGCTTACATCAAACCAATAATGTCAATCCCATATTACATTGATCTAATTTGTTTTATTGCAATTATTGCATTTCTGCATCAATCTCAGGAACTCCCCAAATGACTTCCAAAAAGGCAGAACTCTTTCACTCCTGATGATATTGAAACTCTGCAGAGAAGAATAACAGATGCTATTGCCATGAGCTTGAAAGAGACAGTAGGCAAAACATAGCAAGAAATTGAATACTGACTAGATGTGCTCCAGGCTACTAACGACACTCACGTGGAGGTGTACTACATAAAGATTATTACTAAACAACCTACCGAAAAACTATTAGATATGCTGAATCAATTGTTACTGAAAAAATGAAAAAAATAATTGTAATATAAGCAGTGGTATTGTTCTTCCAATTCCGTGGAAAATTTTGATTAGGGAAGACGACGAGCAGGGAAGTACCACACCAAGAATACATCATTACCCTGAATAATACCTCAATATACTCTTTTACAACAAAACAACTGTTCAGTGATGGTTACCACAAAGGACAGTGATGTCGAAGGTATATACATGTGCTGTGACAACGGCCCAGATGGATGTAGCAGGATGTGAGAGATGATAAGAAAGACAGTGGACTCGACTTTGTGTGCTCCCTGAGATGGTGAATGAATTCTCTCACCGAAATGCATAGGTTTTCGACGACATACCGAATTCCATGAAATTTCTGCTGTTTCTATGCCCTCGTTTGGATATCTTTTTTGGTGTAAAATATTGCGTTGTATTCGTTTTGGTAGGCCATTTCATTTGTTTTAACATTGTGTTTATATACTCCATTAGTGTGGTAACTTCCAGTCATTTTAACATTCATGCTTTTCATACTTCATTATAGTTGAGATTTCCATTGGTCATGATGCACAGTATTCATTACTAAAACTTTCCATTTTGAGAACTTTATTACAATCAGATACATTTTTTAACAGACTTTGCCATTTTCAACTGGTGTATTGTAATTTTACTTGACCAACTATCTTCCATTGTGTTTTTTATGCTTCATTATCTTAAAGATTTTCATTGGTCATAATGTACAGTATTCATACAAAAACTTCTCACTTCGAGAACTTTGTTACAATGAGATATGTTTTCAACAGACTTTGCCATTTTTTAACTGATGTAAAGTGACTTTACTTGACCAGCCATTTTCTATTGTGCCCAATGCCCACCAAAAACGAAAAAAGAAAAAAAAATATTCCATGGACAATGAACAACATCAAAACAGGTAAACATTTTGATTTTGCAAGTTTTTATATTTTATTTAAGTATGACGAACAGGACATAGAACGGCAGAGGCAATAGTATGTAGTTTTATTGTGTGTTTTTTTCCATGCCTTATTATAAGAGCAATTTAGTGTAAAAAGAAATGAGCTGAATTTTGGATGCAAGATAGGAGATCGAGACAAAGCTTTTTTTTTTTTGCTTTTTTTTTTATTGGAGGTTTAACGACCACCGTGAGCAACTCAATGGGCTATAAGCAGTCACCCGTCCCTAATTTAGGGTCAATGGTTCCAGGGAAGAGAGAGAGCCAGTGCCATAAGACAAACACAACATCCATGCCTCACCGGGATTCGAACCCGGACCCCGTTCGGACGAATGATCAGAGGTCATCGCTTAGACCACTGCGCCACCGGGGCGGCCGGCAACAAATAAAACAACAAAGCTTTGCTATGATTCTTTGAGCTTCAATAAAATGTAGAAAAAATCCATCCCATTTGCATTTCCCATGCTTTGGTGAAACATAAATATCATGAAAGTGATTGATATTTTTGGATTACTAAAATATGCAGATTTGAATTCTTCATTCTGAACAAAATAAATGATAAAGGGGGGTATTCAACTTCTCTTCACGTTAAGCCTGTATCACAAAGAACTTCATGAAAGCCATGGATGAAGAAAAGAGAAAAGGAAAGCTTCAGGAACACAGGGAGAGAGAGAAAAAAAAACTTTCCTTCGACCAGTCATGTTTAGATAAAGGAAGTAATATTTGTGAGCCTCAGATAAGGCAAATCATGGACAATGAAGGCTTTAAAAAGTGTACTAAATCCAGTTGGGGGGGGGTGTAGGCTGCCTTTTGAACAGATCTTTGGCTTCCCTGATAAGGGTTCTATAGTAATCTGCAAGCATGCTTGGCTTTGTCAAGCCATTATGCAAAAGGAAAGCTTCAAGTATCTCAAAAAAAAAAAAAAATCCCTTCAATCAGTCACGCTAAAACAAAGGAAGGGGGTGTGGGAGGGAGAGAATTAGTCATGGCAAAATAAAGAACGATATAATGTATATTAACTTCCACAAATTTGTGCCTGGAATGCAAATCTCTGTAATGGTTAATTTGGTTGACTTACCATATCTACAAGGGCTATATACAAGAACATGCCAGCGGCTCCAGAGAATATCCACCTAGAAGCAGATGAAATATTGCCAAGGGCAACTCCAATTAACATGCCCAAAAAACAAAGGAAAGATGAAATTCCATTGTATAAAAGTGCTTTTTTTGCAGACATACCAGCTTTCAACAGCATAGCAAAATCACCTGTAATGAATGAATGTGCACATGAAGTCACAAAGTTGTTAGAAAACTAGTTAATTATTATTAACATTATTGCAAATACTCTACAACTTTACACCTTCCAAATATTTTCAAAGACCATAAATAGTTCCAGTTAAATGAATAAAATATGCATAAAGCAAATCACTTCTTAGAAATCCATCTACTTTTCTACCAATACATTTTTAACTTCAAAAATAAATACTTGTCATATCTTTTTTACAATTTTCATAAATATCTTTTCTTTTTTTTTCAATTTTCAATGCATGGTTCAAATAATTAAGAAAAATTCTTATTGCATATTAAGGCACAGCAATTGCTTAAGGTTTATAAACAACTTCCTAAGTTATTAAACACATTTTGCTAATAATTTCAGATTCCCCAGTTACCTCTAACGAGAACCACCACTGAAGCACCACACTCACAACAGAGCTTTACCAGATGAAAGCAACAAGCATAATGAAAAGGAACGGCAGAAATCCTTATAACACAATAACAACTGGCAAATATATTAAAGTGCTACTAAAACAAATCAATGCTAAAGTTATGTAAAAAGGGAAGTAAGAAAATTGAATAATTTCAGCAGCTATTTCTGACAAAGGTAGAAATAGCTGCCTTCAAAAATTAAATTCCTATTATTTGGAAATCCCTTAGTTAGTTTTTCAATCACACTTCAGTGTTGAACTTCATTAAGTGGTTATAAGATTTATTAGATAAAGGAAGGAATATTTGTGAGCCTCAGAAGATGGTGACAACAGACAATTTAAAATTGGGAACAAATTTGAACGTGTCCAATCAAGAACTAACACATGTATGACGTAAAAATGCACAATAAAACCAAGATTTGAATGTGCAAAAGGTTCTGCCAATGTGGAACTGTTCGGTCACGTTGCAGATTGTGAGCTACCTCGCCACTGAACAACTTGCACGATGAGAAGCGCGTTGTTTAACCCACATGTGAAGACTACGAAAATGATAGTCGAAACTAGTTTGGGAACATTAGTGCAGCGGGAAACGAAGTCTAAGTTGTTATCAAGACTGAATATTTTATCAGATCGATTTCCCTTCGACTTGGCCGTTCACTATTTTATTATTTTAGATTTCATTTTATATTGAATTATTTTATTGATAGAATCACGATTCATTAAGGAGTGGTTACATACCTTTATCAACTTACCAAATGGAATATCTTCACGAAGTGACTACTAGAAATGCTAACAGAAGACAACTTGAAGCAAATTTATGCTTCCGACAAGTAAAATGTGCAATATTTACTTGTAATATTCAATAGCATTCAACTGTGATAATTCAATGTCAGACAAAGATGAATAAGTTTCTCGCAAGTACTTTGATATTCATACAACATGAAACCCAGTACAAAATATCACAACTGTATAGTTGACAGATATATAAAATAATTTGGAAATCCATTTTGGACTCTGGCAACATTTAATGTAACACCTGATGAATGAAATAACATGAGGTGTTAAATTAAATGTTATCAGATTTCAAAATGTATTTCCAAATAATAGGAATTTAATGAGGTGAGTCCATATTACAGGTGTTAGGGAAAAGGTAATTTCTATACTTTCACTATATCAAAGAGATTTTCTATTAATGAATGAAGCAATGCACTTTGTGTTTTTCCAATCAGGAACATCAGAAATATTGCTGATAGTTAATAATGAAAGAAGTAGACCTGTCTTAGCATCAGATATGTGCTTTTTCAGAAAGCTTGATACTATGGTAAGTACTTTCGACTGTAGTGGGTAACTTCTAAAGTGTTGACAGGAATAAAACACCGGGTAAATTGAGGGGATTGTTTGGGGATCTCCATTTTTAAGCAATAGATTGATAAGTTCTGGAGGAGGTTTAACTGCAATGTTTTGACCAAAAGATTTGAAGATTAATCAAAGCTTACATGAAAAGAACAGCTTGAAAGTGATCTTTTGTGGCTCAAATTTAATCTAACTATGGATCAAGGAGGGAGGAAAGTGATGTTTTTACCAATGTTTAATATATCAGTATGTTCTTCTTGTAGTGAAAGAGCTATTACAAATAAGGTTAGCACTGCAAATATAAGATTTGATTGCTGTAAGTTTGCATTACTCAAAGGTAAATGAATGGCTTTAAAGGCAGCAGTAGGTTTTGTGTAGACGGAGAAACCAAGAGTCAAGTCTGAGTTTAGGCTAGCATCTACGAAATTTATATTATTGTTAGCCTAGTACCGTATTTTCCGGCACATAATCTGTGGATTATCTGTTCCTAAAAGTTTAAATTCTAGCCACTGTTGATTATATGATGGTGCAGATAATACAGAGCCCCCCCTTCAAAAATGAAGCAGTTTTGCTCTTCATGAAAGAAATCTGTATCACATCAAAGCTTTAAGAATGCCACATGTTCGATGAAAATGCGCCGTAAAAATGCGAAACATATCTCTCCCTCGGCTTTGGCAAAAACGTCTGTGTGTATGTGCGTGTACACATTTCCTCTCTGCAAATTTCTACTTTGTAAGAGTTACGGGAGAAAACATAGCCTGCAGCAAAGTGCGTTGACCTTGAATAGGGGAAAGCAGTTTCCATTCCATGCTGCTCTGCCATGTGACCTCCACTTGTTTATTTTGCTCTACTTCAAAGAGAATGCCTCTGGTACAACAGCTACAAGACTGAAGGGGAGAACTTTGACACAATCACATATTATTTATGGTCCTAAGTCCAGTGTTTCAGTTGTTGATGTATAATAATTTAAGCATTTTTACTCAGAGTTACAGCAGGATTGCCACATAAATAAAAAATATATATCACAACCGTCTGAAAGTTGCAGGGTATTGTAACTGTAACTTTCTTAAATTTTCAAAAAATTCAGCAATTTTATATTTCCTCAAACTCATTAAATGGAAAGAAAGTAGAAATATATATCGTCGTCGTCGTCGTCGTTGTCAACCATTATCAATCCACTGCTGGACGAAGGTCTCCCCAAGTTTCCTCCACAACGGTCTGTCTTGTGCCAGTCTCCTCCATGTCACCCCTGCATACTTTCGAATTTCATCCACCCATCTCCCATGTGGTCTTCTTCTGGGTCTTTTCTTGTCCCTTGGAATCCAATCTAAAATTTCGGCTGTCCATCGATGATCTGTCCTTCTGGCAGTATGTCCAGCCCATTGCCATTTCAGGGATTTAACTCTGATCATGATGTCTTCCACTCTTGTCATTTTTCGGATCCACGAGTTCCTCTTCTTATCTCTCCTGGATACACCAAGCATGCACCTCTCCATGCTTCTTTGAGTTGTCTGCAGCCTTTGTATGTCTCTTTTAGTTAAGGTCCACGTCTCTGCACCATACGTAAGCACTAGAAGGATGCATTGATCAAACACTTTTCTTTTAAGACATAATGGCATATTGCTCTTGAAAATTATGCTGTTTCTTCCAAAAGCTCTCCAGGCAAGTTTTGTACGCCGATTAATTTCTTCATCAATGTGACCCTCACTTGATATCTGCTGTCCAAGATAAACGTACGTGTCTGTTATCTCCAGCTTTTCTCCATCAATCGATAAATCTTCATTTCTTGTAAAAGCATTGAACATCACTTTTGTCTTCTGAAAGTTCATTTTTAATCCCACTTCTTTACTCTTGTCAGCAAGTTCCTGGATCATACTCTGCAGCTCTGATGGGGTAGTTGCAAAAATGACTATGTCATCAGCAAAACGAAGGTGGGTTAGATAATCTCCATTAATCTTTATCCCCTTGTTTTCCCAGCTCAGTGACTGAAAAACACCCTCCAATGTGGCATTAAAGAGCTTCGGAGATATGGTGTCACCTTGTCTCACTCCCTTTCCAATTTTTACGTGTGTTGTATTTTCAAACAGCCTAATCTTTGCACTTGCATTTTCATAGATGTTATTAATAATATTAATGTATGCATCTTCAATACCGCAGGTTTTCAGAGCCATTGTAACTGCTGATGGTTTCACCGAATCAAAGGCTTTTTCATAATCGATAAAAGCCATGCACAATGGAAGTTCATATTCCCTCGCTCTTTCAATTAGTTCTCTCAGCACGTGGATATGATCTATTGTGCTGTAGCCACTCCTGAATCCAGCTTGTTCTCTCGGTTGAGCCATGTCCAGTGTTACCTTCAAGCGGTGTGAAAGAACTTTAGTGAAGATTTTATAAACTACTGATAGGAGGCTGATAGGTCTGTAGTTTCCGAGATCCTCAATGTCACCTTTCTTATGTAGCAGGATCATTGTAGCGGTGTTCCAATCCTCAGGAATCTTTCCTTCATTAAGGCATCGAGTGAAAATTTGGGTGAGTACTGTTTCGATTTCTCCACTTGCTTCTTGTATGATGTCTACAGTAATTCCATCTTCTCCTGGAGCTTTTCCTCGCTTCATGTTCTTGATTGCATGTGCAACTTCTGCTGGAAGGACTGGAGGAACTCTGGTACTGGTATCTTTCATGATGTCTGGAGTGCATATATCATCCCTTTCATATAATTTGGAGTAGAAATCTTTCACTCTTGTCAAAATTTCGCCTCTATTTCTTGTTACAGAACCATCTTCTTTTCTCAGTGCCATAATCTGTTTTCTTCCCTTACTGAGATGTCCCTTTGCTATCTTTAGGCTTTGGTTGTTTTCAATTGCTTTCCTCACTAGTTCACAGTTGAATTTCCTTGCGTCTTCAGTGATACTTTTTCTTACTGTCTTGCATAGCTCTATATATTCCACTTTGGAAGTCACATCTTCTTTAGTTGTCCTCATCTCTCTTCTTTTTTGCATCAACATTTTGGTTTTTCCTGATAATTTGTTCACATGCAACTTGTTCTTAGACCCAGCTAATTTTGTTGCTGTTTCCATAAGAGCTTTGGTTACTTTTCTGTTAACTTCAGAGATGTCCACTTCTTCCGATGTTAGGCCTTCTAAAGCAGAGAACCTGTTCTTCAGTTCTAACTTGAAGGTATTATGGTGTTTTTTAAGGTTGGTTATGTCAATAGATTTTGTTTGTCCTATGAGCTTGCCACGTTCAAGTTTAGTGTTGAGGTGCATCTTACATCTCACCAATCTATGGTCACTACCTGTGTTGAACTTGTTTAGCACACTGCAGTCTTCTATGACGAATTTTTTTGTTACACATAATAAAATCAATTTCACTTGTCGTCCCATTTGGATGTCTCCATGTCCATTTCCTGTGTGGCTTTTTCTTGAAGAAGGAGTTCAAGATGAAAAACCCTTCTGCCTCTGCAAACTCAACGAGAGTATTTCCACGCTGGTTTCTGTTGCCATGACCGAATTTACCTACTGAAGTTTCATTCTGTTGCCGTTGCCCTATTTTTGCATTGAAATCTCCCATAATTATTTTCAAGTGCTGCTTACCTTTATTATTTAGATGACAAATTTCCTCATAAAATTCTTCAATTTCTTCTTCAGGATGACTTGTGGTGGGTGCATAAGTTTGAATAATCTGAGCCTGGTATCTTTTCGAGAGTTGGATAACAAGTCGTGCAGCTCTGTCAGAGGAACTTTCAACTTCTACAACTTTATCCTTCAGTTTCTTGTTTATTATAAATCCAACACCACTAGTTCTGCCAGTATCTGTCCCACGATAGTAGAAGAGATGTCCACTTTTCAGTTCGATGAGATCTTCTCCTTTTCTCCTTACCTCACTTAGCCCCACGATGTCCCACTTGATCCTTTGTAGTTCCTCTTCCAATTCAAGAAGCCTTGAATCAGAAGATAGGGAGCGTCCATTGTAAGTAGCCAAGGTCAGCATCAGATGGCAGCCTAGTCCGGTCCTCCGGGGATTCTTAGCACCCTCTGCCTTCATGTCGCACTGGCCGCTGCCTTGGCCAGGTACATTCCAGCTGCCGGAGACTGAGGGCCAAGATTTAAGTTGTGGAATCATTTTGGAGGGGTTTGGCCATAACTCACCACGCTGGCCAAGCGGGTTGGTGAGTGTGGGATAGCATTTCCTCTGATCCCGATGGTATAGTTATACCGCTATGGGCGGTCGTCAGAGCCCCTTTAGTGGGAACAGGATGCACCACGAGAAGGCGGGGTTGACATTTGTCAAGGAGAGGCTGTGATGTTACGCATCACCTGACCTTATATATATATACATACAGTAAAACCTCAAAAATCAGTCATCGGCGGGACTGGAAGAGTGCCAGATTTATGAAATTTCCGAATTTCTGAAGCTACCCAAAAATTGCATAATGGGTTTTATGTAAAGCACGTACTAACACGTAAGAGGTCACTTTAACAAAAATTTGCACGTCTACGCATTATAAATATGGCAGAAGTGTGGTGTATGAATGAGGTAGAAATTTGTTCTGAGGAATGAAGGAATGGTATAGAGGGCAATGAGATGAGTTTGTGTAAATAATTGTACATTAGGTTTCAATGTTCTAGTTAGAAGTGTTTGGTGTGTGTAAATAAGGAGTTAGTTTATGTTAGTGAATGTTCACGCATGTGGGTTTACTGAATAGTAAGTCTTATATGTCAATTAAACTATCGGTTAGGGTTATATAAATGCCAGTGAAATAATAGGTTTTTAAGTCAAATAGAGGTTCTAAGACCAAGTATCATTGCCGCAGTACGGATTAAAGAATTACTCATTCTGTCAAATAAAGAAGGAGCTGAAGACAACAAAAAACCGCTGCACCAGAAGCCCAAACCAACTGTAGAACTCAAAATGGGAAAAAATGTGCAGAGAAATGTATATTTTTCAAACTAGAACAGACCTTCTAGTAAAGGTAAGTTTCTTATTACTCCCATTAAAGTAATTGTAGGCACGTAAATTTTTGAATGGTTATAGTAACACTGTGACTTTTCAAACAATGAATTACATTCTTCGCAATTTGCGAGGAGAAGTTTTGGCGGCGGAAAAACGCTTTGGCGAAAATATTGGCGATTACCTTTTTGTATTATTTGTTATAAAACTCTGTTGTGGATTATGCATCTGTTTTTTAACTTTTACTATGAATTTAGTCTGTGGATTATACGGCGACTTTTTTTCTCTCATGCTGAATTTTACCGTCAGCGGATTATATGCCAAAAAATACGGTAATATAAACTTAGAAGTTATGTTCAAAATCCAGCACCAGAACCATATTCGGTAAAGGCCTACAGTCATAATTACTCAGTTAAAATGTTTTAAATACATGCTAAAACATCTAAATAGCAAAATTGTTTAATTTTCAAGATAACAAGAATCAGGGTAGATTACACTAAAATGATCATAAAAATCAATTCTAAATCCATTTTAATGGTGTACAATAATAAAGTAAACAGAGCAAGCTTTCACCACTCACGGGTGGCTTCATCAGGCATAACTGAGATAAACACCGTTGTTTATCTCAACATGGTGTTTATATATATATAAAACACCATGGAGCTAAAACGTTTTCTTACACTTCCCACAGGCAGGCAGGCACACAAACACAAACCCAATGATTATTTATAAGGATAAACACAAACATTAATTACTTTGTCATCAAATATTAATAGAATAAAAACTATAGATTTGGCTGTTTGAAAATACAACACACATGAAAATTGGGAAGGGAGTGAGACAAGGTGACACCATATCTCCGAAGCTCTTTAATGCCACATTGGAAAATGTCTTTCAATCACTGAACTAGGAAAACAAAAGGATAAAGATTAATGGAGATTATCTAACCTACCTTCGTTTTGCTGATGATGTAATCATTTTTGCAACTACCCCATCAGAGCTGCAGAGTATGATTCAGGAACTTGCTGACAAGAGTAAAGAAGTGAGATTAAAAATGAACTTTCAGAAGACAAAAGTGATGTTCAATGCTTTTACAAGAAATGAAGATTTATTGATTGATGGAGAAAAGCTGGAGATAACAGATACGTATGTTTATCTTGGACAGCAGATATCAAGTGAGGGTCACATTGATGAAGAAATTAATCGACGTACTAAACTTGCCTGGAGAGCTTTTGGAAGAAACAGCATAATTTTCAATTGAGCAATATGCCATTATGTCTTAAAAGAAAATTATTTGATCAATGCATCCTTCCAGTGCTTACGTATGGTGCAGAGACGTGGACCTTAACTAAAAGAGACATACAAAGGCTGCAGACAACTCAAAGCAGCCTGGAGAGGTGCATGCTTGGTGTAACCAGGAGAGATAGGAAGAGGAACTTGTGGATCAGAAAAATGACTAGAGTGGAAGACATCATGATCAGAGTTAAATCCCTGAAATGGCAATGGGCTGGACATACTGCCAGAAGGACAGGCCATCGATGGACAGCTGAAATTTTAGATTGGATTCCAAAGGACAGGAAAAGACCCAGAAGAAGACCACATGGAAGATGGGTGGATGAAATTTGGAAGTATGTGAGAGTGACATGGAGGAGACTGGCACAAGACAGACCGTTGTTGAGGAAACTTGGGGAGACCTTCGTCCAGCAGTGGATTGATAATGGTTGATAATGGTTGATGATGATGATATATATACCTTAAACCAAAAATAGAGCTAAAACAAAAATTAAAAAACATTTTTATATATTGAAGATCATAACGCACTAAAGCTGCAGTGAAGAATTCTCAGAACACTAACAACCTACAAAGCAGAAACTACAACAACAAAAATAATAATAATAATAAATAAAAACTCAAAAGCCAACAGGCAAAGAGAATAAAAATAATAAAACCTGAATGCAGAAAGTGTCAAAAATGCCGAGCCTTGGCTTTACTGAGAGCCAGCAAAAATCTGCATTTTCTCACTACCACAAAGACATAGTTGAAAATGGGTTTCTGCAAAGTCATAGATGGTAGTATAAGCCCCCAAAAATCCAAATTACATAACCGCCCTCAAAGGTGCGGAAACTAAATAATTAAGCAAAAGTTTTTGCATACATCTATCACTTTCCTGGCCCAACCCATACTCATCATCTCCCACAAAAACTAGAAAAACATTGGCAAAGAGTTCACAAATATTGTGAGAAGGCTTAGAACTTTAGACCCAGTAAACAAAGCAAAACCTACTACAAAGAAATATATATGTAACTTAGGAACACCTAGAAAATGACAGGTTTGACACGTGGTAAGCTACCTGACCGCCCAAGTGAAGTTCCAACCGGGAACCAAAATAAAAAGCACTTAAAAAGTGTCATTCCCTGGGAAAAAGAACTTCCAAAAAATTAAATAAAAAATTAAAAAGAAGAAAAAAACAGAGACCACAGGAGCAAATAAGAACGTTTTACAGACAGTTCCCACATAACGTGGAATGCCATAAGGCAAAAACACGTAATATAATGCATTGGTAAAAGTACTTAAAAATTAAAAATAAAAGTTGCAATATTTACACAGTATTCTAGAAACGCTTTAAGATGATTACAACTGAAAATAATTCCGCCCAACGCTGAAAGTCGACGAACACCATGAGGTCGAGAAACCATCAATCACCCCTAAAAGAAGCACAAAAACGGCCTCATTGCCAATGTAAATGAAATATTTTTTTTTATATATATTGGGTTGTCGGAAAAGTCATGACGTATTTTAGCCATGTTTTGCAAAGGTCATTTATTGATAGAAAGAACAAAGATCAATCAATGATATAAAGCCCGTTTTGTTTGATGACCTTTTGCCATCTGTCAGTGAGCTGCAGAATGCCTCGTTCGTAGAAGGACCTGTCTTTCGTGGCGAAAAACTGTACAAGGTGCTGATTTGCAGCCTCATCTGAATTGAACGTTATACCACGCAAGGACTGTTGAAAAGAGCGAAACAAGTGGAAGTCTGACGACACAAGGTCAGGCGAGTATGCTGGGTGTGACAACACATCCCACCCAAGCTCAAATAATTTTTGGCGGGTATCAAACTTGTGTGTGGTCTTGCGTTGCTGTGATGGAATGCAACACCTTTACGATGAACGAGCTCTAGACGTTTCAGGATTATGGATTCGTTCAAACTGTCCAATTGCTGACAGTACACATTCGAATTGATTGTTTGGTTTCCATGGTAGGAGCTCGAAAATTCCACCACACTGAGAACAGAACCTTGCTTTGGGCAGACATGGCAGGTAAATTTTAAAATTTACCTGCCATGTCTGCTTTGGATGTCATTTGAGGCGAAGCAGCACGTCGGAACCAAGACCGTTTGCACAGCACATTGTTGTAAACAATCCACTTTTCGTCACCAGTTATCAGTCACTTCAAAAAAGGATCGTTTTCCTCACGTTTAATGAGCATATTGCAGATGTTTATACGTGCCATCAATTGAGCTTCTTTGAGTTCACGAGGAACCCACACATCGAGTTTGCTTACGTATCCCAGCTTCTTCAGGTGGTCGTGAACGCTTGAATGATGGATGTGTAATGTGTCTGCAATCTCGCGTGTCGTGTAACGTGGGTTTGACTCAATCAATGCCTTGATTTGGTCGTCATCAACCTCAGTTGGACTCCCGGACCGAGGAGCATCGTTGAGGTCGAAATCACCAGCACGGAATTTTGCGAACCGCCACTGACGTTCTTGTAGAGCATTATCACCATACGCTTTATGCAACTTTTCACAAGCTTGACGCACGTTCTTCCCTTTACAGAAGTAAAACAGTAAAATCTGGCAAAAATGCACAGTTTGGTCTTCCATCTTCAACTTAATGTCAAATCTCCGCAAATCAACCAAATCGCTCACTATTCCTTTTAGACTGCAGCTAGAACTGGCACCCGTCGAATGCCATAGCGATAACAGAGCTGCGCATGCCCCTAGTGCTCCCAAAACCGCCCAACCGCCATCAGGTGGCAAAATACGTCATGACTTTTCCGACAACCCAATATAATTAGAATTCAAGCTGTACAAATGCCAAACAAGAAAAAATATTTTTTTAGCATTAAACGAAAACATCAAGAAGTATAGAAAGATCCTGTACATGAACAAATGAAAGAGCCCACATACAATGCTGCGAACCTATTCTCTTATCTCCTCACGCGCAAAATGGCCGACCGAAAAACAGCAGTCAGGGAAGAGGAGATAGACTGAAGACTGTCCCACACAAAAAATACGCTACATACGAAATTCCTCCAATCAAAAATTCCAAACCGAGAATTATGACCTGTTTGTCCAGTAAGAGAAGAATAACTCACCAGAATACACGAAAATTATTATCAAATATACCTGATGTGTATTTAATAATTTTTACCTGTATTAAAATACCTTAGTGTACATCTGCAGACAAAAACAGTTACTTATTTAGTTTAACGTAAGTTTTGCCATTTTTATGTTAAGCTATTCTTGAGATAGAATATCTAGTTTACTTTTTATATTTTTTATCTAAAATTTTTTTATTCAAATTATAAACTTTTTTTGTGATTTTTAATATTTTATTATTTTTAATAAGACTGTTCTATCCATAGCCCTAAAAAGGTTCCAGTTGTTAGTTAACATACATCCTCCAGACTAACTTACAAGAAGGCTTTCATTGGCCAGAATCATTTTATTAACGTGAAGAAATTAAAACAGATCTGCTAACCTAACTCTATTTTTCAGAACGATTTTTCTTAAAACTTTTTGATGAAAAGAGCTGGAATTTGGTTGTCTAGAAAACTATTTAATAAGATACTTATGTAATCATGGAAATCCAAATTACTACTGCAAATTCTGGAAATTCTAAGTACCTGTGAAATAAGTACATTTTCTATTACTTTGGTTGAGATGTTATTGTTCCAGTGCAAATATTTAATTACTTTGAAAGGAAAATTTACTCTTTTATCAAAAAGGCTAATGAAAGAGTTACCTATGTTAAGCTTAATGCTTAAGTCTAAGAAATCCAGCTCTTGGTTATTTTGATGTATAGTGATTCACTCAAAATTATTTTTCAACCCTATAAACATGCTAGATCTGTGAAGTTAGTAGTGAAATTACACCATTCACTTTAAAATGTCATTTATTTATTTGCAGTTTAATTTTAACTCAATAACAGTGACATTACCAAACTCTCCATTGTGACTGAGCCCATTTTCTGACAAGATTAAATTTATTATAATATCACAGGTTTTTTAAACTGCCTATAAGGTCATACAAACTAAAGAAAGGAAAAAATTAATCCTATCTCCCTTGCATCTACTAAAAAATATTTTTTCCAATTTAGTTTTCAAATTAAAATGACTTAATAAGATAAACTGTATCCTTAGCTAAAAACAAAAAAAAATCTTGTCTTCAGGTGCCCATAGTCATGTTTTTTTTTACTGTCCTAAAGAGAGTTTTATGTTGGTCCTTTCATTGGTTTGCTGTACTACTTCTGTTCCACGGGTTAAACTTAAACTATGGTTGCTAATTTTTGCAAAATGCGATAAGTTAATCTAAAATGTGAGAGATAAATTAGTGTCCATCACAAAATGGTGCCAGCCATTTAAATATCAACTCATCAGCAGATTTTCTATTACTGTGAAAACTAGTTTCCAAAATCCTGGCAGCAATTTGCACTCTGCTAATGTTATTTTCTTAATTCTTAAGGTATGTTCCCACAGCACCTTCTGGTTCAATCATCCCCCCCCCCCTTTCTATGCACTCAAGAGCTGCGAGCACTTCATAAATTTTGGGGTGGGGTAAGATTATAGAGGCTAGAGGAGGTATTAGAGCCCCTTCCCCTATTCAAAGTTCAAACCAGAGTCAGCTGTGATGTCCACGGCATTACCACAAGGCCATAAACTTCATTTGATGCTACGATTTTCCAGTAGACAAAGGCAGCTAACTTTCTTTAGAATTTTGCTACAACTTTTTTCCCCATTTTAGCTACAACATTTTAGAGCCAGCTTATAAACTCTGTTCTGTTCTATGGTTTGCTGAAATGTCTTCCATCTGAGTGAATTAGATTATTACATAGGAGAAATACAATATTTAAAATAAATTTTATTTTTCAGCAAAGTTGACAAAATTATCTTGTGCATTAGCTTATTAAGCACATGCTTTCATTCTTTCAGACTTAAAAATCAGAGAAATTAAAATAAAAGCTGTAACAACTTAGCGAAATATTCTTTTCACATTACACAGCCTCCCCAACTGCACTTAGTTTAGTCACACAAAATTTGTGTTTGTTGCAGTTTTCTTTTCAAACTAATATTTAGATGTAGAGGTGTATCCATAAACAGAAAAACCAACACAGAAAATCATTCTATATATGCAGTACTTTCTTCTGCAAGCTATTTCTCCTTTAAAAAAACAGGACTTTCAAAATCCTCTTTGCTAAGCTTCCCATGGCTACATTAAAAATATTGGTTTTGGCTGTTGTGTTAGCATAATAAGATGAAAATTATTTAACAGTCACAATTGAATTGCCAAAAAGTGCAGAAAATGTGCTAAAATGTTTAGTTAATAATAAAAAACTCCAATCAGCATCTGGAGGAATTTGTTTCTTATTGTACACACAGAAAAAACAATTACCCCCCCCCCCATATCACTGATTTTCAAAGTGCATCCTTTCACATTTATTTAGTAATAATGCACAAGAAAGAGCAGCTTCACATTTATTGATGAATTTCCAAATGAAGTGCATATTTTCTGATTCCTTACATGTTTTTCTTGCTGTACCAATAACTGAGCAAGCATCCTCTCTGTTTTTATGCAAACTCACAGTTCAAAATCAGTACTTACCCTTCTATGTCATCTTTTGTTACTAGAGAAGTTGTTTTCACAGTTGTGAAAACAATTTTACCAGAGAGGAGAGAGACAGAACTGATTCTGAGCTTTTATTTCTGCTTGTGAAAAAAAAAAAAAAAATGCTGGCTTTAGTGATTGACATATATTGAACAGTAAAAAAGACTGTGCAGAACAAGAAGGCGCAGATCCTGAAAATGAAATGAAGTTCAAAAGCTGATACTGTGTCTGCTCAATCTGCTGTGAAAACAACTTGAAAGGTCACAAAGAAGAAGTCATAAAAAAAGGAAATACAATTGCCTTATTGATTGATTTAGTGAGAAAAAAATACTATAAGGAATGAGAACACATGTGTTTCAGGGGGAGGGGGACATTAAGGCACTCTTCATAATTCATTTTTATTTGTGAATTCTACTTAAAGTATAACATTGAATCTAGCCAATGTGTTGTACCTGTACTTTAATAACAGAAGAAAAAATACCATGCTAATAGGCATGCTATTTATCCACCTCACCAAATTGGTACAACAGAAAAAATTCCAGTTTATACAGTTCTGACATTTGAATATTTATATACATTTCATGAAAATCTACTGCAAGACTTTCAGGAAGTACTGATTTAGGAAATGGCCGACCCCCCCCCCCCCCCCACCCTACTATTGGAAGATAAGGACTCGTAAAAATAATTGTACTGACTGAATGCAGCACTTCATCTACCTAATCTAACTTCAAAAGGAACATCAAGCACTGTACCCTTCCCCATACCCCCTAAAAATGGAAGAGGAGGGGAGGCAATGACTTATGCAACATTTGAAGAGAAAAATAAAATTTCCATCACAAGTGATTCGGAAGGTGCTACCCCCCCCGCCCCCTCCCAGTGTTCTGATCTCAAGTTTAAAGAAAAATATTTTTATATGTATTACTAGTGATCATTCACTTCCAGTTCTTATTATTGTGTGCATTTCATGTGTCAGAAATTTTGCACAGAAATACTAATACTTAAGCAAAATGAAACATAAAAATGTATCCAACATTAAGAAGTTAACACCTACAGAATCTTTCAAGTTGATAACTTTTATATGTGTCATCCTTTTTTTTTTTTTTTTTTTTTTAAGTATACAGTGTCAACAAAAGATTCTGCAAGTTTGCTTCTTACTTATTGCATTAGTGAGTAAATTGATTACTGACCTAACTCATGAGGTAGTTCATGACAAAGAACAGCAATGGCTGTACTTATTCCACTAGAGATTCCAGCTCCAAAGGCAGCACCTGTCATCAAAAGAAACTATTAAAGTGCAAATGACACAACTAAAATTATACATACATATTAGGTTGAAATCAGAGTTTTACTGCAAGGAAAATGAAATGTGAGCAAACACAAACTATTGAGTCTATTACTTTAAACTTTCAATACCACACACCATGTATTATATATACAATTGAACCCTTATATAATGAAGTCGAAGGGAGAGTTAAAAATATTCGATGTATGTGAACTTCACTGGACAAATAAAAAAAAAGGGGGCTATTTTTGACATATTGCATTATGTTAGGTTTAAACCAGTGATTAAACCATTATGTTAGGTTTTTGGTTAAAATGATACATACATATTAGGTTTTTGTGTTTTATCATAATATACTGTTTATCAATTAATCAAAGGTAACTGAAAAACAGTTAATTAAAAAAGTATAGCTAGCAAAAAAATATGAGTAAGATTTGACTGCTATTTGCATGATACGTCAGAAACATGAGTCAATTGTTGCTTGTTTTATGCTCATCATTGTTTTATTCAAACTTCGTATGGGGCGGTGGTTAAGATGTTTCTAGATGTAAAATGAACTCTAAGATTTTCTAAACAGAGATTAAGTGAATGAAATGTGGCAAGGGGAGGGGATAAAAGACAGCATTACCAGGGAGATGTATGTGCTGCATGTGGGGGAGGATTTTTTTTTTTTTTTTTGTTAGTAAAATGTGGTTAAAATAACGAGAGAATATTACGAAGTTCAAGGGATCTATAAAAATTTGGTTCATGCGGAACTTCATATTATGAGAACTCGTTATACAAGGTGTCTCAAAAGTCTGACACATTTAAAAAGTTTATTAAAAATAAAACTATTCAGGATATGAACATAATTTTTTCAGATTTTGTTAACTTACTTAACAAAGCTTTTTCTGTTTCCTTAATAGGTCACTAGATGGCGCTACTAATCCAATCACAAGGTTAGTTAAAAAAATGTCTACTCCAGCAGAGAAAGCAATATGTGTTTGTTGGTTTTTCAAAACAAAATCTGTTACCCAAGTGGAAAGAAATTTATCTTCAAAATTTGGAAAAGATCCTATAAGTCATAATAGCATCTTAGCTTGGCACAAGAAGTTTCTGGAAACTGGAAGTGTCCTTCGTAGGCCAAGATGTGGAAGATCCAAGCACAGGTGAAGGCGACATCAAAAGCATTTGTGAAGCTTTTTCACATAGCCCTTAAACCTATACGAACTGCCGCAAAAGAATTGGCAATTCCGCGTGCAACAGTGTATCAAGGCTTACACCAAAAATTCTGCCCGTATGCCTACAAAGTGCAGATATTGCAAGCTTTACAACCGAATGACAAGCCATGCCATTGTAACTTTGCTATGCAGGGGTTGAGCTGCTGATCGCATTCTTCGCAATTTGCGAAAAGAAAAAATTGTTTTGGTGATGGTAAAAAAGCTTTGGCAATTACCTTTTTGTACTGTGATAATAACTGTGGTGAAAATAAAATTGAATTTGGCAAATAAGTTGCGAAAACTTTTAAAAAGCCTGAGCAACCGCTGCTATGGACATGTTAAATCATCTAGAGGCAGACAGTGATTTCCTACGAAACATTGTTGTCCTTACAGATGAAGGAACTTTTATGTTTCAGGTAAAATCAACAGCCACAATATCAGCATTTGGGGGTTAGAGAATCCACATCACTTTATCGAACATGTCTGGGATAGTCAAGTAAATGTGTGGTGTGGCTTAATGGCTAATCATGTGATCAGACCTTTCTTTTTTGCTGAATCCACAGTCACAAAAGAAACTCATTTGGTCATGATCGAAATTTTTGCTGTTCCTCAAATTTGCCATTTACATCCTAAAATCATTTGACAACAAGATGATACACCACCACATTGGGGTAAGGTTGTGCAAAATTTTTGAAATACAGAATTTCCAACTAGGTGGATTGGTCGAGATGCATCCATCCCATGGCCTCCTCGATCTCCAGATCTCACGCTTCTAGACTTCTTGTGGGGATATGTGAAAGACAAAGTTAATTCATCCAAAGTGCAAAGTGTTCACGAATTGCCAACTTCAATAGTTGCTGCAATCGCATCTGTTACAGAATTCACTTTGGCACTTACATGGGCAGAGATTGAATATCGGCTTAATGTACCCTGCGCAACCGAAGGTGCACATATGGAAGTTTATTAAATTATATATATAAAAAAAAAACTTTTCAAAATAAGTTTAAAAGGTCTGAAAAAAAAATTCCTATCCTGAAAAGTTTTTTTTTTTTTAATAATTTTTTTAAATGTGTCAAGGATTTTCGGGACACCCTTTATGTGGGTTCGACTGCATTATACACTGTTGTTCAAAGTTAAAGCAACCACCACAAAAACTTAGTTAACAGACAATAACTAACAAATTAATGAACATAAGGAACTTTATGTATGTTGTGTGGTACAGTGTTTCACACTTTTGAACACAAAAGAACTCAAATGTATGCAAATGCGCTCATATTATTGGCCTGTCAAAAATAATCAGTAGAATAAGGCATCAAACCATATCACATAAATTAGCAAAACAAATGGTACCACCACATTCAATATGAAATGTGATCCCAGCAGACAGCAATGCAAGCTTCAGTACCAAACCATGCTTTGAATGAGGGTGTCCACAGACTGTGGGATTAAGTTCCATTCTTCTGGAAGAGCACATCCCTGCAGCAATATAAAAGGAGGGAAAGTAAGCAGCCATTTGACCTAAAGTATCCCAACCATGCTCAACTACACTCACAGACAATCAAATTTGCACACCAAGAAGGAAGCATCGGATTGAACTGAAATTTTATGGATGTAATGATACACATGATGGCAAAAACAGAGCTGCAGGACAATTACAGAGAGATCTGTGGCACGCAGTCCGTTCATCTTCAATAGCACGTCGCACCGCCTCGTGCAGCGATACATGCTGCAATACGGTATGGCATGGAGGCAAATGGACGCCTGATGTTGTCCTGCAGCAGACTGGCCCACACCTGTTAGACGGTGTGCTCCAAATCCCAGATAGTGCAGCATGGCGGCAGCTGGCATTTCAACTGGTCCCACACATGCTCAATAGAGGATATGTCCGGAGAGCGAGCAGGCCATGGAAGTGTCTGGACATGACGTAGGCAGTCCTAGGCAACCTGTTCCATGTGCGGGCGGGCATTATCCTGCTGGTATAGCGTACCCTGAATCCAGGCCAGGAGTGGGAGCACATGGGGCCTTAGGATCTCGTCTACATAACGCTGGCCCATCAATGATCCACGTACCACTACTAGAGCTGATTCGCTATCGTAGGCAATGTCGCCTGCAGTCGGGGGAGGTGTGGAGCTCAATAGCGAGGTTGGGATTGTGCCATTGACCCAGGAACCTCCAAACCCAGACAAAATGATCATCTGTCCCCAAAATGAAGCAACACTCATCGATTGCTAAACACCACACATTGTCAGTCTGTGGCATTCCACGTCGCTCTGGCCTGGCACCACTGCAAACGGAGCCGGCAATGTTCCGGCATTAATGGCAGCACACGTACGAGGCATTGGGATCACAGATTCGCTCCTGTGAGGTGTTGGGAAATGGTTCATGGGCACCCAGGAGCCACTACACCTGGCTGTATAGTGGACTTGGTCCCTGTGGGTTCCATTCGAGCCTGGCGCACGATCCATCGTCCATTCGAGCCTGGCGCGCGATCCATCGATCCTTCCTACCGGTGGTCCTCCTCATCCCTCCGGAGCCGAACAGCCATGTGGCAGTGCTGTCACATGTCCACTGCTCCCAACACAGTCTGACAGCATGGTCAGAACAATCCACGTGACAGGGAACACGGCGTGCCGACCACCGTACGGTTTTCAGCATGATGATCAGGCCTCTCTCAAAGTCCATAAGTTGCATAAATCGACGTATCTGGCATCTACCCGGCATTCTTGTCACTCTGTACTCTTGCTTGCGTCGGCCGGTGCTTTTAAGCTTTCATGGGGCATCGACTACACACCGGTTTATAAGGGTGCCGGTTCGTGCTTGCTGCGCCACCACAGGGAGTGCAGTCATGCACAATCGCACCAAACGTGGTTCATTTGCATACCAGCACGCACTCTAGCTATTTGCAAAGTTTTGCGTTTGTAGCACGTTTTCTTCTAGGTGTGCAAACAAGGAGCGATTTTGTCGAATAGCAACTAGCAAATTGCTAGTGTAAAAACAAATTTGCTAGAGAAAAAAGTGGAAGTAGCAAGTATTGCTAGTAAGGTATTTTTTTTTTTTTTGGTAAAGGCGTAGTTTAGCGTCCTATATTATTCGGCTCAAAATTTTGAGAAAAAATTATATACATGTTTTAAAGTAAGTAATTTGACAGAAAATGATTTAAAAAAAAAAGCTCTACAATGCATTTTAAAGATTTCTACCGTAAAATTTACCTGCCAGCACGGGAATGTTAACGAACCTTACAGTGAGCCTACCCCAGCAATGTTCTGAAGTCATCCAAGGCTCCGCTGAAATGGTCATGGTCTTGTGTTTTTAGCTCGTCTTTTGTAAAAAAAAAAAGATCATGCTTATGTTATCGGTTTGCCCGTCTGTCTACCCGTGTGTCCGTCTGTAGACACTATATCTCTGCAACTATTAGTCCGATTTGATAAATTCTTTTTGCATTGGGAAGCTTGAAATATGGGAATGATGGTCCTTTGTTTCTTTTTTTTTTTTTTTACGATGTACAGTTTCGCCACTAGAGGGCATAAATGTGGATGATATCAAATTCAAAATACATTTTATTTCTATATATATACAAGTGAAAGTTTGTATGTTTGTTCCCCATACGTTCCTAAATGGTTTGATGGATTTGTACCAAAATTGGCAAACATATTCTTCATCACCCAGATTAAAATACAGGCGGGACGATTCTTAGAAATTCCATCCCTAAGGGGGTTAAATGTGTTTTCACGGGGCCCTCTATAGACTGGGTGCAAGTCAGCTGCTACGGTATTACTCCGCGTGTCAGAGCAAGAGCCGCCAGGTGACGCCTCCCTCCCCGCAAGCTTCCGCGGTTCAGGCATACGGGGAAGAGCGCGATTTTTGAAAACACAATGCACCGGCGGAACATATTGTCATAAGTGTTTTTTTTTTTTTTTTTTTTTGGGATGTAAGGTCAGGTGATGCGTAACATCACAGCCTCTCCTTGACAAATGTCAACCCCGCCTTCTCGTGGTACATCCTGTTCCCACTAAAGGGGCTCTGGCGACCGCCAATAGCGGTATAACTATACCATTGGGATTAGAGGAAATTCTATCCCACACTCACCAACCCGCTTGGCCAGCGTGGTGAGTTATGGCCAAAACCCTCCAAAATGATTCCACAACTTAAATCTTGGCCCTCAGTCTCCGGCAGCTGGAATGTACCTGGCCAAGGCAGCGGCCAGTGCGACATGAAGGCAGAGGGTGCTAAGAATCCCCGGAGGACTGGACTAGGCTGCCATCTGATGCTGACCTTGGCTACGTACAACGGACGCTCCCTATCTTCTGATTCAAGGCTTCTTGAATTGGAAGAGGAACTACAAAGGATCAAGTGGGACATCGTGGGGCTAAGTGAGGTAAGGAGAAAAGGAGAAGATCTCATTGAACTGAAAAGTGGACATCTCTTCTACTATCATGGGACAGATACTGGCAGAACTAGTGGTGTTGGATTTATAATAAACAAGAAACTGAAGGATAAAGTTGTAGAAGTTGAAAGTTCCTCTGACAGAGCTGCACGACTTGTTATCCAACTCTCGAAAAGATACCAGGCTCAGATTATTCAAACTTATGCACCCACCACAAGTCATCCTGAAGAAGAAATTGAAGAATTTTATGAGGAAATTTGTCATCTAAATAATAAAGGTAAGCAGCACTTGAAAATAATTATGGGAGATTTCAATGCAAAAATAGGGCAACGGCAACAGAATGAAACTTCAGTAGGTAAATTCGGTCACGGCAACAGAAACCAGCGTGGAAATACTCTCGTTGAGTTTGCAGAGGCAGAAGGGTTTTTCATCTTGAACTCCTTCTTCAAGAAAAAGCCACACAGGAAATGGACATGGAGACATCCAAATGGGACGACAAGTGAAATTGATTTTATTATGTGTAACAAAAAATTCGTCATAGAAGACTGCAGTGTGCTAAACAAGTTCAACACAGGTAGTGACCATAGATTGGTGAGATGTAAGATGCACCTCAACACCAAACTTGAACGTGGCAAGCTCATAAGACAAACAAAATGTATTGACATAACTAACCTTAAAAAACACCATAATACCTTCAAATTGGAACTGAAGAACAGATTCTCTGCTTTAGAAAGCCTAACATCGGAAGAAGTGGATATTTCTGAAGTTAACAGAAAAGTAACCAAAGCTCTTATGGAAACAGCAACAAAATTTGCTGGGTCTAAGAACAAGTTGCATGTAAACAAATTATCAGGAAAAACCAAAATGTTGATGCAAAAAAGAAGAGAGATGAGGACAACTGAAGAAGATGTGACTTCCAAAGTGGAATATATAGAGCTATGCAAGACAGTAAGAAAAAGTATCACTGAAGACGTAAGAAAATTCAACTGTGAACTAGTGAGGAAAGCAATTGAAAACAACCAAAGCCTAAAGATAGCAAAGGGACATCTCAGTAAGGGAAGAAAACAGATTATGGCACTGAGAAAAGAAGATGGTTCTGTAACAAGAAATAGAGGCGAAATTTTGACAAGAGTGAAAGATTTCTACTCCAAATTATATGAAAGGGATGATACATGCACTCCAGACATCATGAAAGATACCAGTACCAGAGTTCCTCCAGTCCTTCCAGCAGAAGTTGCACATGCAATCAAGAACATGAAGCGGGGAAAAGCTCCAGGAGAAGATGGAATTACTGTAGACATCATACAAGAAGCAAGTGGAGAAATTGAAACAGTACTCGCCCAAATTTTCACTCGATGCCTTAATGAAGGAAAGATTCCTGAGGATTGGAACACCGCTACAATGATCCTGCTACATAAGAAAGGTGACATTGAGGATCTCGGAAACTACAGACCTATCAGCCTCCTATCAGTAGTTTATAAAATCTTCACTAAAGTTCTTTCACACCGCTTGAAGGTAACACTGGACATGGCTCAACCGAGAGAACAAGCTGGATTCAGGAGTGGCTACAGCACAATAGATCATATCCACGTACTGAGAGAACTAATTGAAAGAGTGAGGGAATATGAACTTCCATTGTGCATGGCTTTTATCGATTATGAAAAAGCCTTTGATTCGGTGAAACCATCAGCAGTTACAATGGCTCTGAAAACCTGCGGTATTGAAGATGCATACATTAATATTATTAATAACATCTATGAAAATGCAAGTGCAAAGATTCGGCTGTTTGAAAATACAACACACATAAAAATTGGAAAGGGAGTGAGACAAGGTGACACCATATCTCCGAAGCTCTTTAATGCCACATTGGAGGGTGTTTTTCAGTCGCTGAGCTGGGAAAACAAAGGGATAAAGATTAATGGAGATTATCTAACCCACCTTCGTTTTGCTGATGACGTAGTCATTTTTGCAACTACCCCATCAGAGCTGCAGAGTATGATCCAGGAACTTGCTGACAAGAGTAAAGAAGTGGGATTAAAAATGAACTTTCAGAAGACAAAAGTGATGTTCAATGCTTTTACAAGAAATGAAGATTTATTGATTGATGGAGAAAAGCTGGAGATAACAGACACATACGTTTATCTTGGACAGCAGATATCAAGTGAGGATCACATTGATGAAGAAATTAATCAGCGTACAAAACTTGCCTGGAGAGCTTTTGGAAGAAACAGCATAATTTTCAAGAGCAATATGCCATTATGTCTTAAAAGAAAAGTGTTTGATCAATGCATCCTTCCAGTGCTTACGTATGGTGCAGAGACGTGGACCTTAACTAAAAGAGATATACAAAGACTGCAGACAACTCAAAGCAGCATGGAGAGGTGCATACTTGGTGTAACCAGGAGAGATAAGAAGAGGAACTCGTGGATCCGAAAAATGACAAGAGTGGAAGACATCATGATCAGAGTTAAATCCCTGAAATGGCAATGGGCTGGACATACTGCCAGAAGGACAGATCATCGATGGACAGCCGAAATTTTAGATTGGATTCCAAGGGACAGGAAAAGACCCAGAAGAAGACCACATGGGAGATGGGTGGATGAAATTCGAAAGTATGCAGGGGTGACATGGAGGAGACTGGCACAAGACAGACTGTTGTGGAAGAAACTTGGGGAGACCTTTGTCCAGCAGTGGATTGATAATGGTTGACAATGATGATGATGATGATATTTTTTTTTATGTTACCATGGCATTTTCTTTGTAAGGATTACGTTTCATTAGACTCCCAACAATTGGCGCAGGAGTCTCAAATATCGGCGGAGCTACAGCTTCCCACCAATAGGCGTGGTCCTCTCAAATAGCATCAAGGTTAAGTTGAAGTTACAACAGACGGTCTTCTTCATACATAAAATTTTAATACAAGATTAGTGTTGGTATTAGTATAGATAAAATAAATAGCCTATGTCCACTGGAAAGAAGTAAGCTTCCCAACGGTGAAAGAATTATCCGAATGGGTTTAGTTTTCGAGATTAGTAAAAAAAATTCCGTATATTATTGTGAACTACTTTCTTTCACTTGGGTGTGATCAGGTTGTATGTAAACAAAGCGGAACGATACATGGAAAATTGGAAACTACTTGAAAGCGATGTTATTCGGTAGTACAGCCAATAATAATAAAAAAATAATAAATAAACGATATAGCCTATGTCATTCGGAAAGCTTCCCAACGGTAAAATAATTATCCGAATCGGTTTAGTTTTCGAGATTAGTAAAAAAATTCCGTATGTTATCGTGAACTACTTTCTTTCACGTTGGGTGTGATCAGGTTGTATATCTACACTCTAAAAAGCTGAATGCGGAGTGCAGGAATTGCATTATTGTGCATGTTTGTTATTTCGAATTTTTAGGGCTCAGAACAGCCATTATAAATTGTGATTTTTATAATAAAATTTTCATCAAGTGTGGTGAAATGCCTCCAAAAAAATGCAAACCCATTGGACAAGTTCAGCAGAAAGCAAAGAAAGTAAAATTACTTCGTGAGAGTGAGACAACTGAACAACGTGATCGAAGACTTATGGATCAGTGGGAAAGAGCCAGTGTATTTAGGGCGGCAGAGACCTTGGAACAGCGTGAGGCCCGACTTGAGTGTTGTTCATCATGGTAGGATTTTTTTTTATAGTGTGATTTAGGTTGTTACTTGAAAACAAACTTTATGTCTATCTCGGGCAATGTCAGGTATCTCCGCTAATTCCATATATTTGCTTCTGAACAACCGATTGAAAAAAATGTTTTACCTTTCGATTCCATTTATGTCGAAGAGTATTTTAGATATAGTCACTTTTTCAAGTTACATATAGATTTCCCGCTAGGTGGCGTAAAAGTAAATCGCATTTTCCCCGATATCTCTGCTTCTAAAACTCTGATTTGATTTTTTTTTTTTTTTTTAGCGGATACAGCTCCTGATGGGAAATCTTTTGAATATAATTTCTAATTTTTGGTAAAAAATGGTTTGGCCACCAGGAGCGCAAGTGTTAATTTCTGCTTCTGATGTATTTGCAGCAAAATCTGAGCTTCCAAAATCTCGATTGAAAAAAACTTGTTTGTGGACCGATACTACTCACGTCAATAAATCATTTCAGAATATTTTTACTTAAAATAACACATGGTTTCTCTGCCAGGGGGTGTAGATGTGTATCTTATTTTTGTCGATATCTCTACTTCTAAGAGTCCAATATGAAAAATTATTTTTCTTTGTTTGATAGTGTTTCCAGTGTAAAATGTTTTCCCTATAATTTCAAAATTTTCAAGTATCTCATAAACTTTCCACTAGGGGGAGTAATGGGAAATTGCGTTTTCTCTGATATTTCTGCTTCTAAAACACCGACTTGAAAAATTCTTCCTGTATCGCATACAGCTCCTAATGGAAAATGTTTTCCCTATAATTTCTAATATTTGGTAAAGAATGGTTTGGCCACCAGGGGGCATAAGTGTTAATTTTTGCTTCTGATGTTACTGTATTTGCAGCAAAATCTGAGCACCTGAAAACTCGACTAAAAATATTCCTTGCTAGACCTATACCGCTCAAATAAAAAAAACCGTTTGAGAATAGGGGCATAGATTCATATCTTATATTTGTCTATCTCTGCTTCTAAGAGCCCGATTTGAAAAATTATTTCTTTGTTGGAGAGCATTTCTGCTGTGAAATGTTTCTCATGTAATTTCAAATTTTTCTTAATGCATTGGTTTTTTAGTCTGCAATCAGAGGGCATAGGCTCACGATTCTGTTTACAGCAATATTGTGGGATTAAAAGCCCGATTGAAAAACTTCTGTCTTTGGTCAGGTACTGCTGTTTTCCATACCGGTTTCAGCGACTTTGAATAGCTTTGATAAATTTAATTCATGTCAGAATATGATTTCAAGAACCTATATACTAATCTGCCTCTTTCAGATATCATTTCCACCCTTAAAGAATTGTATGTAGAATTTAAACTCAACCAATTTGTTAATGTAAATGTAACTCTTATCTTAACTGTTGCATCAATAATAACCATATTTTATATAATAATACTCTCTATAAGCAAATTAACAGTATTCCAATGGGATGTTCCCACTCAACTAGCATTTGTAACCTCTTCTTGTTCTTTAGAGAATATAAGTTTATTAAAAATAGGTCTTTGAGCTCAGATAACTACTTATACACTTATAGCATACCTGCCAACTTACGAATCTTGAAATTAGTACAATTCTTCATTAAAATTAGTACAAATTAGTATAATTCTTAAAGTTAAAATTAGTACAGTATTTACCTACTGAATAGGGAAATTATGTTTAAAAAACTGAAAGCTGTAAAAGGGCATTCTGAATTTTCTGCTATAATATTTTAAGTACCTACACCAAAAATTTATTTCTATGCACAGTAGCTTATCTAGAAGCTTTTTAATAAATGGTGCTGAAATGGTATTTGAAACAAATGCCGTTGATATTAGCACATTCATAAAATCAAAATATTTCCTGTTTTCTAGGCAAATGAAATAATCACAAACATACAGTAGTTGAAGTAAGAAAGCATAAATGAGAATATTCTTTACCCTTTTTTTCTCTTGTTCAAATGGAATTTGCATCACACAGAATATTCCTACTATTCATTTGGAACATACGATGAAAACGTCTTGTGTGGAGATTCCAAGGTATTGAAGTTTTTTAACTATTTTGATTACTATTCAAACACTTCATATTTCTCTTTACACATTTTATCAGCTTAAGAACATATTTACAAAATAAAAAAATAAAAACAAATTCACAATGCTTTTTTAATAATTTATTTAGATGCCTGACTGGGCACCTTTTTTTTCCTTTTCGCACAGACCAATAATTTAAATAGCCTTGGAATCTAGGGCATAGTGTTTTGGAACCTAAGGCACAACTTGATATACAAGTAACCTTTTTTTTGTTATGAGATACAATCAATGAATTCTGGAATATCAAAATTTTCACACAATTTTTAAATGAATTTATATACTTTTCATTGCAGCATCTTATTCATTATTGAATTACAGCTACACTTGGCTGCTAGTGCATCAGGAAGTTAGATGCAGCAGACTTTGCCTTTTTTAGGAATGTTTTATCATACTTTTGCTCATAGCAGTTTCCTTTTTCGCATACTTTTCACAATCAATAAATTCTGCAAGTTGGAGTCTGACAATGAACTGCGGAACTGTGTCCTTGTTTTTTTTAACTTGCCTAAAAATTCGTTCACATTCTGCATTTCCATGAAGAATGGTTAGGATAGATAGAATAACTGTTGCTAGTCTGTTATATTTCAAACCATCCAGTGCCTTTAATTCACCTAAAAGGGCCCACTTCGTATCAATTCTTTCTTCATTAACAATATTTGCAGGCAAATTATCTATCTGAAGGGCACAAAGTTCAGACTGGAGCTTGTCTATTGCTTCCTCTTGGCTCTCTCCATCCTAAATAGGCAACATTATGGGAAATTTATTAATAAAATACTTAACATCTGTGAACACCTGGTTTTCAAAAGAAGAAATGTTAGCAACCTGTGCATGTTTCAGAAACTCATCATTGAAGGGAAATTTGTGCAGAATGTAGTCACAGCAAGTGATAAAATATGTTCTTACAGCAGAGTAAACTGTCGATTTTTCTAAAGCCTTTAAACCATTAATTACCTTAGATGCAGCATTACCTATCAACAATTCAGAATCATCCATTTGATTACATTTGTCACTATATCTGATTTTCAAAAATGAACAGTTTTTAATAATCTGTGGTTTAATGAATTTAACAAGTAGATCTTTGAACATGCCCATTAACAGTGATCTTAAGATGTGGATTTTAGGAGTTGTTGACTGCAAAGTTACATTTGTACTTTCAAAAGTGGGTATCACAAAATCCAGAAAAAGACAATATGCTTTATTAATGTCTGATGAAAGGAACATAAATATCCTTTCTGCTCGAGTTAAGATAGTTTCAGACTTCATAGACTTGCCCACACCCCCAGATACTCCAACTGCTTGTGACACTGGAATATCTTCATTAGGGCCACACTTAAAGGTTTTTACACCTTGGGCATTTTTCTTTATTTTCTTTGCTGGTGGTACATCAGTATCAGATAATGTAGAGATTTCCCTTTTCTTGATTTCAATGTTTGATGCAGGCATAGTTTTTTTATTCATAGGCACACTCAGACTCATGTCTTCTGCACAGTCTTTGGATTTGGACTTTAGAATGGGCATGTGGTGACTATCTAGGGATTTATGTTTATTTTCTTTTGCTCTTTAAAAGCTAATCAGTGGATCCCACTGCTCTAATAATATTTTTAGACATTTTCCCAGAGAAAGCCATCTTGTGCATACATGTTTCAGTACTTTTTTACTTCAACACCATACAACATTTGAAACTGCTTCAACTGTGTTTTTCTTTTACTACTTGACTTCTTTTTTTTTTTTTTTTTTTTTTTTTTTTTTTTTTTTGAGGTTTAACGACCACCGTGAGCAACTCAATGGGCTATAAGCAGTCGCCCGTCCCTAATTTAGGGTCACTGGTTCCAGGGAAGGGAGAGAGCCAGTGCCGTAAGACAAACACAACATCCATGCCTGACCGGGATTCGAACCCGGACCCCTTACGGACGAATGATCAGAGGCCAACGCCTTAGACCACTGCGCCACCGGGGCGGCCTACTTGACTTCAAGTAATAAAAAATGTCAACCAACATTTCATCAACAGATACTGGAAAGCTAGCAGCCCCCTTTTTAGCAGCCAAGTTGATTAAGTGGCAAGGACAACCAATTACCACCAGATCCTTTTGTGCATTTTTTAGAACTGCAGCAACACCATTTTTTGAGCCAACCATTATAGGTGCATTATCTGCACTTAGTGCAATGCAATTTTTAACTGGTATATTTCCAGATTCCAAAGTGTCTAAAAGAAGTTTGTCAATGTTCTTTCCTGTTGAATCACCAAAGCTGGCACAACAAGCAGAGAATAGTCAACTTTATATGCATTGGCATTATAAAAACTAACAACGACTGGGTAAAGTTGCGAATCACTGCCATTACTTCCATCTATTGCAATTGCAAATGGAGTGTTTCTCAATAAACTCAAGAGAGATTCTGAATTTTTAGAAGACATTTCTGCAATAATAGCAGAAGTTTTTGTTCTTGCACTGCCATACCTTTTGGCAACTTCACATTTCGGGAATATTGCTCGGAACAAAGGACCTGCATGGTTAGAAATTGCAATAGGTAAATTATGTTCGATGATAAAATCAGTAAAAAGGCATTCAGCATTTATAACATCGAATTCACTATTATCATTAGCCCTATTGATAAATGCTTCAATATTAGAGTACTTTTTGATACATGCTGCGAAATCACGATGTTTTTTCGATTTAATATGCCATGGGAAATGTTCAAATTGCAACTACAGACCGAACAAAAAGCAAAATTCTCACCTTTCCGCGACTTCACAATGAATGGGATTTTATTCGTGTAAGAATCTAAAAAAATTTTAAATACTGCTTGTTTGACATTTTACCCGACAATATTCCAGTATCAACGTTAAGTCACTGCACGTGCTTCGTCCAAAAACATGAAACGAACTTTGCAACGCCAATCGCCACATACTGGTGATGAATCACCATGGTCGCGGTTTTCTCCACTTGGTCATGTGTTCGTGACGCAAATCAACTCGCTTTTGAATGGGGTGCGTTCGGTTTCTCAGCGCAGCATTGTTCAGAATCTTAGCAGTACTTATACTCATTCGATCATAGCTCCATAAAAATCATGGTAATAACAGCATATCACACATTAAAATGAAGAGAAACGCACAGAGTTTACGCATGTAACCGCTGGATGGTGCAATGTAACCCATGTACCTGCCCCTAAGTTAAAGACTGTCATTGTGAAAAATGCCATGCAGGAGGCGATGGAGGACAATGAATTTGTTTTACACCTGGTGTTTCGCATATGAAGCACAGAAAACCCATATGCAGTATTTGAAACTGAGAGTGACCTAAACGAAAAGCGGTTAGGAAGCCACCATTACCTTAAACAGTTTTCTAACCACTGGATAGGTCAATGAGGACAAAACAACAAGGCGATCTAACAGGTGGCCTGCCAGGTCTCTGGACCTGACCCCTTGAAACTCTTTCTTATGGGGGTATGTTAAGGGTAATGTGCCACCATTGCCCACACTAGATGAACTCAAAGTTTGCATTCATACTGCTCTGCAGACATTGACAGCAGACATGCTTGATCACGTATGGCAGGAATTTTATTGTCTTGACGTAGTTTGCTTAACCAACAGAAGTCGCATAAAACATTTATAAGGTATGAAAACAAAATGTGGACAGTTTTTTTTTCTTTATCCTACGTACATTTAATTGCTGTATATTTAGAAACACATAAAATAGTAATTTGAAATCAGATGAATCATTTTGAATTACCCTGTATTTCTTCCATAACTCCCATACCTGAAATATTGGTATTTATTTAATTACGGTACAAGAAAAAGCAACTACTTTGACAGGCGAAAAACTGAAGTTGTTCAGTTTACTCATCCTCAGATACTTGGAACTTCATTGTCCTGGGTGGTATAACAGACAGCATGGTTAAATGGAAATCAGGAGATGTGGGGTTGATTCCCACTTCAGGGTGATGAAATTTTCAAGTTTTCTGGTGGAATGTGATGTTACATGTATGTAGAACAGGAAAACTAGGCAATTCAGGCATTCTAATTGCTGGGTTAATAATCCTGATTACTGGGTTACTTTTGCAGCATCCAAGTTCCACTTTTGTACACCAGAGTAGGAACAATTACACTTTCCTGAAAGGCCATTAAGGACCTTTTGAGAACTTGTCATTCCTGGGAAATTCTCCTAAGGCAGCTATGACTTTCAAAGCTGAATGCACTTGCCTACTAATTTCACCAACTAATCTGTTTTGTCAATCAAACATGTTGCCTAAATACACAACATCATTCACCTGCTCAAAATCTGCACCATTTAAACTGATTTTACATTCAGTACTTGCTAAGTGAGATTAATTCTTTGGATTCATTTGAAAGTGAAACTTCAGAGAATAGTAATTGTTGTAGTGTATGCTCCTTGTCACTCGGAACCTTCTGATAGGAAGGGAGATTTCTGGAATGAGCTGAAAGCTGTTTTGAGCCAGTTTGGTGCTAAAGAGAAAGTTATAATAGCAGGGGATTTCAATGCTAGAGTAGGTGTGCATAATGCAATTTCTGGCAATGTTCTGGGTAAGTTTAATGATACTTGTGCAAATGATAATGATGAAAGGTAAATTGAACTCTGCATTGAGAATTGTTTGAGTGTATCTAATACCTTTTTCAACCACATGTATATCCACACATATACTTGGGAAAATTGTACCCTTGACCAAAAGAGTGTAATAGATTTTGTTGTCTACAATCAGCGTCTGAAACACTTGGTTGTTGACACTCGTGTGATGAGAGGTGCAGATGTTGATTCTGATCATTACTTGGTAGTGTCACGAGTGAAACTGAATGTTGGTTGAAGAAAAAGGAATAGCAAGAGGCCCAGAACGGAAATAATAAAGGCTTAAAAAGGCTCCCTGAAGATCATCAGCGTTATTCCGAATTGCTCAGAGAATGACTGAAGGAGCTGAAGTCTTGTCAGAGGGATGTAGAAAAGAAGTGGGAATGTTTTAAGAACTGTATTGTCACTGCTGCTGAAGAGGTCTGTGGCACCACAATAGTGGGTAACAATAGAGGTAATGCTTGGTGGAATAGTGAGATTGAAAAGGCAGCACAGAGAAAGAAGGAAGCCAATTTGGGGATGTTGCAAGGTAGAGTTTCTGTCGATGAATATCGCTGTAAGAAGCGTGAAGCCGCTAAGCTGATTCGCTAGAGTAAGGCAAAAGATAGGAAGGAGAAGGTGAAAAGGCATGAATTGGCTTTTTGGGAAAGACAGAAAAACTTTCTGGAAGTACATGACATACATATATATCACTAAGCTGTTCTCTGAGATTCTCAGGTTAGCTTCACAAAGAAATACAAACTACCAGATAAAAATTTTAACTGATTATTTACTTACTGTTGCGGTTAAACACTTCTCCATTTATAGTGATCTTGACACCCAACTCGGGCTTCACTGACATCCATAACTCGACCTACAAAAGACCTTCTATACTTCATACTCATAAACTTTTTCTCATGCAGACACTCCTGAATCTGGTCCTTCCATGACTTCTTTGGCCTCCTTCTGTCTTTTCTTCCTGCCACTTGGGCTAAAAAAAAAAATTCTTAGTAAGCATCTCATCACTCATTCTTTCAACATGGCCAAACTACCTAAGAATATTATATTAGTCCATCTTGCTAACAACATTTTGCTTCACATTACACCACTGCAACACATCTTCATTCCACACATGATCAGAACATGTCTTGCCACCCCACCCCCTAAGTAACGCATTTCACCAGCATACAAACAACACCTATATTTTTTCTGTAGTACCCAGGTTTCACTGCCATCCATCAGAGTAGGGACAATTACACTCTCATACACAGCCATGCGGGACTTTCTTGAGAACACATCATTCCTGTGAAAACATCCCAAAGCCACTATGTGACTTTCAATGAAGAATTTACTCGCCTACTAATTTCACCATCCAATTTGTTCTGTCTGTCAAACACACTTCTTAAATACACAAACTCATTCACCTGGTCAATCACTGTGCCATTTAGACTTATATTACATTCAGTACTACCAGTTCCACTCTCAAAAAACATAACTTTGGTTTTTCCCTTATTTACACTCAGTTTGAATTTCATGCAAACTTCGTACACTGGGACAACATACTCTGATACTCACTTTTGCTCTCTGCCAACAGGACAGTGTCATCAGCATACAGCAATCTGCACACATGGATATCACCAAGACATAAACCAGTATTATCTATTTTGGCATGATGCATGCATCCATCCATAAATATATTAAACAGCCATGGTGACATTACACAACCTTGTCTGACTCCTGCACCAACAGAAAACCATTTTGACAAAACACCATTCACTCATATACAAGCTCTACTGCCAGCATACATGGCTTTTACACTATTAAGTAGATTCCCAGTCACACCATATTTATTCAATACCTTCCACAAAAGTGTCCTATTTATTTGATAATAAGTTTTTTCTAAATCTATGAAGGCAACAAAAACTTTCTTACCAACAGCCAGATACTTTTCAATCATCATGCGTAATGCAAAAATCTGGTTAGTGCAGCCTTTACCAGGCATAAAACCACTCTGAACAGCCCACACTTTCTCTGATGTAAGACCCCATACTTTTTCAATAATGACCTTACCAAACATGAGACTCAGGAAAAATAGGAGAAACAAAGTTATAAGTTGTGTGAGGAATAGGATCGAGGAAATGATATGGGAGCCCAATGAGTTAAGTGAAAGATGGGGTGAATACTTCTGTGAGTTATTACATCAGGAAACCAAAGGTAATTCTGAGGCAGAAGCAGATGATATCACAGTAAAGGATAGAAGCACAGGAGGGATCTCAAGAGAAGAGGTGTGTAAAGCTCTAAAATCACTTCAGAATGGTAAAGCTCCGGGAGTTGATGGCATAACTGCAGAGATATTGAAATATGGTGGTGACTCTGTAATTGACTGGTTTAACTAAAATTTGCCAATTGTATTGTGAGTTAGGAATGGTCCCTCAAAATTGGAAGGATGCTATCATTGTTCCCTTGTATAAGGGAAAAGGTGATCAGACTGACTGCAAGAACTATCATGGTATTAGCCTGCTGAGTGTACCAGTGAAAGTGTTTGGTAAGGTCGTTATTGAAAAAGTATACGGGGTAATACATCAAAGAAAGTGTGGAATTTTCAGAGTGGTTTTATACATGGTAAAGGCTGCACTAACCAAATTTTTGCATTATGCATGATGATTGAAAAGTATCTGGTTGTTGGTAAGAAAGTTTTTGCTGCCTTCATAGTTTTAATGAAAGCTTACAATCGAGTAAATAGGACACTATTGTGGAAGGTATTGAATGCATATGGTGTTACTAGGAATCTACTTAATATTGTAAAAGCCATGTATGCTGGCAGTAGAGCTTGTGTACGAGTGAATGGTGTTTTATCAAAATGGTTCTCTGTTGCTGCAAGAGTCAGACAAGGTTGTGTAATGTCACCATGGCTGTTTAATATATTTATGGATGCGTGCATAAATAGATAATACTGGTTTATGTCTTGGTGATATCCGTGTGTGCAGATTGCCATATGCTGATGACACTGTCCTGTTGGTAGAGAGCAACATTGAGTTGCAGAGTATGTTGTCCCAGATGTACGAAGTTTGCATGAAATTCAAACTGAGTATAAATAAGGGAAAAACCAAAGTTATGGTTTTTGAGAGAGAAACTGGTAGTACTGAATGTAATATAAGTCTAAATGGCACAGTGATTTAACAGGTGAGTGAATTTGTGTATTTGGGAAACATGTTTGACAGAGAGAACAAATTGGATGGTGAAGTTAGTAGGCGAGTGAATTCTTCATTGAAAGCTATAACTGCTTTGGGAGGTTTTCACAGGAATGATGGGTTCTCAAGAGAGTCCTGCATGGCTATGTATGAAAGAGTAATTGTTCCTACTCTGATGCATGTCAGTGAAGCCTAGGCAATACAGAAGAAATATAGGAGTTGTTTGTGTGCTGGAGAAATGCATTATTTACAGGGGGTTTGTGGCAAGACTTGTTCTGATTGTGTGAGAAATGAAGATGTGTTGCAGTTGTGTAATGTGAAGCAAACTGTTGTTAGCAAGATGGACTAATATAATATTCTTAGGTAGTTTGGCCATGGTAAAAGAATGAGTGATGAGATGCTTAATAAAAAAGTATTTTTAGCCCAAGTGGAAGAAAAGGCAGAGGAAGGCCAAGGAAGCCATGGGAGGATCAGATTCAGGAGTGTCTGCATGAGAAAAAGATTATGAAGCACAGAAGATCTTGTGTATGGCGTGTGATCAATGTCAGTGAAGACCGAGTTGTACGTCGAGATCGCAGCAAATGGATAAGTTTGATTTAATTAGTTCTTCAAACACACTTCGGTGTTGAACTTTATTACATGGTTATAAGATTTATTGTATATATATATATATATATATATATCTGTCAACTACACAGTTGTGATATTTTGTACTGTTTCTCACGTTGTATGAATATCAAAGTGCTTGCGGAAAACTTATTCACCTTTGTCTGACATTCAATTATCACAGGTGAATGCCACTGAATATTAAAAATTTTAAGGTAAAATATTATATAGATAAAAGGTGTAACTCACATTTTCATTTTCCTGGAATACTTCGGGATATTTTACTTGTCGGAAGCAGAAATTTGCTTTGAAGTCTTCTGTTAGCATTTCTAGTAGTCACTTTGTGAGGATATTCCACTTGGTAAGTTGATAAAGGTGGGTAACCACTCCTCTTAATGAATCGTGATTCTATCAATAAAATAATTCAATATAAAATGAAATCTAAAATAATAAAATAGCGAACAGTCAAGTCTTCAAGTCGAAGGGAAATCAATCTGATAAAATATTTAGTCTTGATAACAGCTTAGACTTTGTTTCCCGCTGCCCTAATCTTCCCAAACTAGTTTTGACTATCATTTTCGTAGTCTTCATCTGTGGGTTAAACGACGTGTTTCTCATTGTGCAAGTTGTTCAGTGGCTAAATATCTCACAATCTGAAACATGACACAAAAGTTCCATGTTGGCAGAACCTTTTGCGCATTCAAATCTTGGTTTTATTACGCATTTTTACGTCATGAACGTGGTAATTCTTGATTGGATATGTCCAAATTTGTTCCCGATTTTAAATTGTCTGGTGTTGCCATCTTCTGTATATCAGTCGACTCAGTATTTGGTCTTGATTTTAAATCATTTATTTTGGCTGGGGTTTTTTTTTTTTTGTTCTTTTTTCTTTTCTTGCTCAATGAGTTATCTCCATATGTATGGTAGATCGACTGGGTCATTGTAATTACAGTTCTTATCTCTTGTTTTTTCAATCATAACTGCCTCTGATGTTAAAATTTGTGCTTTCGTTTTATGCGATGTTATTAATTTGGCTTTCAGCAATCTGGGATTGGTTCATTATTAATACAATGCTGAATTAATGATGTTTTATTTTATTTTATTTATTTTTTATTCCAGTTGGGTATGTGTTCTCCCAGTCTTGTCTTAAATCTTCTTTTGGCACTTCCTGTGTATATTTTATTCGTTTTATCTATTCTCTGTGCACCTGAAATATTTCTTGTTGGAATGCAGTATACAATTGAAGAAATACTTAAAAATATTAAAAATGTCTCTAAATAACACTACCGTAAAACCTAACATGGATAGAAAATTTGGAGGTAAATTTCCATTCATTCCTCCACTTGCGAATATTTTAAAAAAGGAAGGCGCGAAGGAAAACTTATTACTAGCGGAGACTGTTATAGATAACGAGACCATTTTGACAACAGGCAACGGAAAAAGATAGATTTTGGAGAAAGCAGGTGTATACTACATTCCAACAAGAAATATTTCAAGTGCAGAGAGAATAGATAAAACGAATAAAATATACATGGGAAGTATATATAAGATTTAAGACAAGACTGGGAGAACACATATCCAACTGGAATAAAAAAAAAAATTAATAAATCATCATTAATTCAGCATTGTATTGATAATGAAACACAATCCCAGATTGGTCGGAAGCCAAATTAATAACATCGCATAAAATGAAAGCCCGAATTTTAACATCAGAGGCAGTGCTGTTATGATTGAAAAAACAAGAGATAAGAACTGTAATCCCAACGACCCAGTTGATCTACCATACGCATGAAGATACCTTATTGAGCAAGAAAAGAAAAAAGAACAAGAAAACAGCCAAAATAAACGATTTAAAATCAAGACAAATACTGAGTCGACTGATATACAGAAGATGGCGACACCAGACAATTTAAAATCGGGAACAAATTTGGATGTAACCAATCAAGAACTACCACGTTCATGACGTAAAAATGTGCAATAAAACAAAAATTTGAATGCGCAAAAGGTTCTGCCGACGTGGAACTTTCGTGTCATGTTGCAGATTGTGAGATATTTAGCTACTGAACAACTTGCATGATGAGAAACATGTCATTTAACCCACAGATGAAGACTACGAAAATGATAGTCGAAACTAGTTTGGGAAGAGTAGGGCAGCGGGAAACAAAGTCTAAGCTGTTATCAAGACTAAATATTTTATCAGATTGATTTCCCTTCGACTTGAAGACTTGACTGTTCGCTATTTTATTATTTTAGATTTCATTTTATATTGAATTATTTTATTGATAGAATCACGATTCATTAAGAGGAGTGGTTACCCACCTTTATCAACTTACCAAGTGGAATATCCTCACAAAGTGACTACTAGAAATGCTAACAGAAGACTTCAAAGCAAATTTCTGCTTCCGACAAGTAAAATGTAAAATATCCCGAAGTATTCCAGGAAAATGAATATGTGAGTTACAGCTTTTATCTATATAATATTTTACCTTAAATTTTTAATATTCAGTGGCATTCGACTGTGACAATTCAATGTCAGACAAAAATTAATAAGTTTCCCGCAAGCAATTTGATATTCATACGTGAGAAACAGTACAAAATATCACAACTGTATAGTTGACAGATATATGTTACTGGCAATGTATGAAAACCAGGCATTGTATAGAATGCCTAGGCAATGTATAGAATGCCTAGCGTTTTTAGGCAAAGTATGAAATTGTTAATATTTCACACATTTCCTAAGGAATTCTATACAATGCCTAAACAGAAACCGGCAAAGTATAAAATACTCTGGCTAATGATGGTTCTAATATGAAGTGGCAAGGCATGTGACTTTCAACGCTCGTGTAAGACGGAGAATTCGCCATTTGTATTTCGGTCTTAGTTTGGAAGTCAAGTATAAAATACTCTCACCAATGATGTTTCTAACGTGACGTTGTAAGGCACGTGACTTTCAACGCTCGCCTAAGACGGAGAATTCGCCATTTGCATTTCAGTCTTTGCTCGGAAGTGAAGTATAAAATACTACCGCTAATGATGCTTCTAATGTGACGTCGCAAGGCACGTGACTTTCAACGCTCCTGTAAGACGGAGAATTCGCCATTTGCATTTCTGTCTTGTCTTTGTTCGGAAGTCAAGTATAAAATACTCTTGCTAATGATGTTTCTAATGTGACGTGGCAAGGTAACTGACTTTCAACGCTCACATAAGACGAAGAATTCACCATTTGTATTTTACATACATGAGACCGGCCGATGACAAAAAAAGCTGAACTTTTTAACTGGGTGGAAAATTGGGACATGCGAACGCGCGGTGAGCAAATTCAAATACAGCATATATACAACATTTAAGAGTACGCTAGCCATATGGAATTATTTTCTGTAAATTATGTAAGTAAATATTAAAGTGAAGCACATTATTATATTCACAATAGAAAAGTTATGATTTAAGAACAAAATAAAATGAAATATTTAAAAAAATCAGATTTAAAACTTACATGTGAATCTTTACTAGCTAAATCCTGAGGTGAAAAGTATTTGTCTAGGAAAGTTTGTGAATTTAGTCAAGCAATTAGAAACTTGCAAGAATTAGAAACATATATCCAGAGCTTAGTTTTTAGTCATTGAAGAAGTCAATAAAGTATTTCTCAATGTAACCTTATAAAATGGCTTGCAAAATTTTTTGCTTGCATTGTGAATATGGTGACATGAATCTCCATCAACGTCAAGCAAGTGGGGAGATTTTCTCTGCCGAATTCTTATTTTTAACCCTGTTTTTGAGCCTCTCATGACACATTCTTTCCACTTAGCTTTCAAACAAGCAAAACAAATTCCTTCTTAGAAAGAAATGAAAAAAAAAACAACCGGAAAGCTGAGTCACAAACTTTTTAGAGGCTTCGGCCCGACGTAATACTGGCCCGAAGCCGTGCCTCCCCCCTCCCCCCCCCAGCTTTCAAACATGCAAAACACATTCTTCCTTAGAAAAAAAAAGGAAAAAAACAGAGTTGCGTCACGAACTTTGTTCAGCGGCTTCGGGCCGACGTTATCCTAGCCAGGCGCCGTGCTTTCTTTCCACTAAGTTTTCAAACAAGCAGAACACATTCCTCCCCCTTAGAAAAAAAAACCCAAAAAGGTTCGTCATGAACATGGTTCAGAGGCATCGAGCAGAAGCAATTCCGGGCAACAGCGAAAGCACGTCCGAACCAACGTAATTCCGGATCACGGCAAAAGAAGCACATCCGAACAAACGTAATTCCGGATCACGGCAAAAAAACCCCGCCAGGCCTACATAATCCCGCGGCACGGCACCATTCTTCCTTTCCACTTAGCTTTCAAACAAGCAAAACAAATTCCTTCTCTTCGGGGGGGGGGGGGGCGTAGAACGAATTTAAGAAAAGAAAGCTGCGTCACGAACTTTATTTAGATGCTTCAGGTCGACGTAATCAAGGGCCACGGCGAAAGAAGCACGACGGGCATTTTTTTTTTTTTTTGCTCACACTTTGAAACAAGCAAAACAAATTCCACCACCTGAGAAAAAAAAAAAAGACAAAGGGCTGTGTTACGAACTTTGTTCAGAGGCTTTTACGTCGATTATTTACAAAATCAGTAAAACTTTCTTAATAACAGCGAAAATCTGAATATCCATAATTTTTTTTGTTAGTCACCCGTAATCCCGGGGGAAATCCGTAATAATTACGGAGATTCCGTATTTTTTGGCATCCTCCGTAGGAAGAGGATTCACGAGAGCTTCGATTCTCGAACGATATCAGAAAAGCGGGAACGCATTCGGGTACATTTGCAAATTACAAGACAGAGTTTTTGGTGATGATGTCACGGATAGAATCAAGCGGATAGTTTGGCCCTGATAGAATGCAGAGTGGCGATTTCCCGCAAGACACGGAAAGGGCTGCGGTAGTTTCCCTAACGCACGAAGTTGGCGGAGCTTCCACCCTTTGCGCTGCGATGCTCAAGTGACTGACAACCCATCCATTGTCGACAGCATTAAACGAATTGAGCTCCTGACTCCACCCTCCAACATTTCTTCTTGCCCCCCGCGTCTGCTCCAAAAACAACGCTTTCAGCTAGAAAGCGCTTAGTTCTTTTACTCCACAAAAAAGCGGAATAGCAGAATTCCGCTTTTTTTTTTCTATAGAACGACGACCCCCCCCCCCCCTAAAAAATCCTGAAAATTTTCTCTTTATTTTTGCAATGACCTCGAGAATGACCAAAATGATGCCGAAAAAAAGCGGAATTCCGCGAATTCGCGGAAGAATCTCATGTATGATTTTAGTCTTTCTTCGGAAGTAAAGTATAAAATGGAAGAAAAAGGTGTACTTTCCCAGAAGGAATCATGAATGTAGAAATGCAACTTGATTTTACGATGAACTGTCTAAAGTGTGAGACAATGCTGCCAAAAACAGTGTTATCCTAACCGCAACTACTTACCAGAAGTTAGTGAGCGATGTGAAAAAAGCCAAGATCACTTCCTAAGAAGGAGCATGGGACTATTGGCTACTGAATCGCTATTATGTGATGTGTTAGTGGAAAACAAAAGAAAACTGATTCATTCTGTTAAAGAAGGCATTAGTACTATCCAGTTCTACATCAAGGACTCTGAGTTACTTAATGTGCTTCATGACGTTCATTTGGAAATTGGCCATCAAGGACATGACAGAATGTTGAAAGAACTTTCACCCCAATACTAAAACGTTACTCGTCATGATATTGAACTGCACATTCACCTTTGTAAGCCGTGCCAGAAAAAACAAAAAGGTATAAAAAAAGTTGTTGTGAAGCCTATGGTTTTTTCTGAATTTAATTCCCATTATCAGGTCGATCTTATTGATTTTCAGTCCCAACCTGACAAGGAATACTAATTTATTATGATGTATCAAGATCATCTCACTAAGTTCATAGTTCTGAAGGCTCTTACATCAAAAGAGAGTGGAAGAAGTAGCGTATAACCTAGTGGACATATTCTCGTTGCTTGGGGCAGCATCCATTTTACAGTCTCACAACGGTAGGGAATTTGCAAATAACGTGCTGAGCAGCTTGAAGGAGTATTGGCCGACACTGAAGATCGTCCATGGTAAGCCTCGCCACTCACAAAGCTAGGGTAGTGTCGAAAGAGCTAATCAAGATATTGAAAATATGATCTGTACTTGGATGCAAGATGAAAAAACTGACCGCTGGAGTGAGGGACTACATTTTGTTCAACTTATGAAGAATAGGGCTTATCATTCTGGGATCAAAAGAACACTATATGAAGCTCTCTTTGGTTGCAAAGCTAAAGTAGGCCTCACAACGTCTTCTCTACCCCAAGATGTCTTAGCAGATATACAGACAGAGGAGGAACTAGAAAAAATAATACAAAGCGTTCAAACAATACAAGAAGATGAAACCAATCACCCTGTGCAAGAAAAAGAGCCTATTGTACCAAACATGGACGAGATTTTAGTTGATGATGGAAGAAATCAATATGGTGATGAAGAAATGTTTATCGAAGAGGCTTCCATTTCTCCTATCTGTTGTGTGTGTTTAAAGGAAACCACTGATGCACATGAATGCTGAAAGTGTCGTCGAAAAATTAACAGATTCTGTGGCCATGCCAGTAAAGATGATGGATACAATTTGTTGGGAGTTGTTATGAGTGTGACAGAAGACGGTTTTTACCAAATTGGAACTTCTGAAGGAATTTTAAAACAACTATATGCAAGATCACAAATCACTTTGCGCCCAAAGAATTTACTGACAAATGAAAACATTCCTTATCACGAAATACCTCTCCGGTCAGCTGCTATTGCTCAGTCCACAGGAAGCGGCCAAGGATTTGTAAAGTGTATGTGTAAGACAAAGTGCCAAAACATGAGGTGCTTTTGTGTAAAAAAAGGAATGAAATGCAATTCAAAATGTCATACAAGCCTTCCTTGTTGCAACAAGTAGGTTAGAAAGTTCAGTATTTTATTTCATATTTTCTGTTTTCATTCTTTTTCATATACGTCTTTTCAATAAAAGACTTTTCATGAATCTCTTTTAATACTTTGCCTAAATAGCATTAGTCATTCTATAGAACGCCTAGGCATTCTATACAATGCCTAGGTAAAGTATATATAATATTTGAAAATCTCATACTTTGCCTAAAAATGCTAGGCATTCTACAGAATGCCTGGTTTTCATACTTTGCCAGTAATATATACAATAAAAGGATAAGTTTGATACGACAACAACAGTAAGTAAAAATTTTCTGGTAGTTTGTATTTCTTTGTGGAACTAACCTCTGAATCTTAGAGAACAGCTTAGTGATTGTGTGTGTGTGGGGTAGGGGGGTGAACTTAGGTTATTTTCTTATTTATTCGCAGTTTGAATTTCATATATACACTGGTGTGCAAAAATTAAGGATGAAGAGGAGAAATTAGCATAACAGTGGAACGAGCAGGCAAAACGAACTGAAAGACCACTCAGAAGATAGACTACGATCCGGTACGGTAGGTCATGTGCATATAAGCAGCATGACGTGGGGGGGGTCGGAAGGGTATAATGCACACGGGCGGTGTACGCTCAGCAATTCAGTGAAAGCTATTGCACAGTGTACATCAGTTTGAACGACAACGAGTTGCTGCCACCGTGTGATATGGCCAACAGGCAACCCAGTAGACGACATCTGGATGACTTTACCCAAGGTTGCGTCATTGGGAAGTTGGAAGAGGGTCAAAGTGCGACTAGTGTGGCCGAGGAGTTCGGGATTGCTTACAGCATCGTTTCACGAGTTTGGAGAGCATTTCAAACAACAGGAACAGCTGTCCGAGAGTTTAGCAGTGGTCGTCCACGAGCAACCACGGCGGCGGACGCCCAGTATATTGTCCTACAGGTGAGAAGAGACAGGCGGAAGACAGAGGGAGAAATCGCAAGGCACATGCAAAAAACTGGACGTTCGATATCGCATTTTACCATGGCCAGGAGGCTGCACAAAGGTGGTCTATCTGCACGACGACCAGTACGGTGTGTGCCATTAACGCCTGCTCATCGGAGACGGCGGTTTCTGTGGTGCCAGGAACACAAGAACTGGACACATCAGCAATGGGGTCGAGTTCTCTTTACGGATGAGAGCTGATTTAGTCTGACGAGCGATTCTGGACGTATACACATCTGGAGAGAGCAGGGAACACGCAATCACACCTCCAACATCATCGAAAGGGACCGGTTTGGAGGTGGCGAAGTTCTCGCTTGGGGCGGTATCATGCTTGGTAGCCGTACTAACCTCCACATCTTCCAAGGAGGTTCAGTCACTGGTGTCCACTATTGTGCTGAGGTTCTCCTGCCTCACGTGCGTCTGTTTAGAGGCGCTGTGGGTCCTGAATTCCTCTTCATGGACGACAATGCTAAACCTCATCGTACAGTGGCTGTCACAGAGCTGTTGAAGAGTGAAGATATTCAACGCATCGATTGGCTCGCAAGGTCCCCCGGACCTAAATCCAATCAAACACGTGTGGGACCTTCTCGGGAGACGTTTGGCAGCACGTCATCAGCCGCCAGCAACGATTCCGCAGCTGTGATTGGCGCTACAAGAGGAATGGGCCGCGATACCTCAACAGCTCCTTGACATCCTTCGTCCTCAGCATGGACAGACGTTGTAAATCCTGCAACGCAGTCAGGGGTGATCATATCCCCTACTAAAGACTGGATTTTTCTTGGCAGCCGCCTGTCACATGGCCGTTTCTGTCTTCTGTCCAGTTGTGCTCGAAGCTACCTTTTCAATAAAGTGCCTTTGTATCCTTTGGATTCCTTGTTTGGATAGTTTTGCTCACTTGCCCCATATTCTTACATCTTGGGGATCTTATGGTAGGATTTGAGTCAATGTGGAGCAGTTCTGCAAGATGTTACATTCGAAAAACCGTCTCGTACTTAATTTCTGCTCGCCAGTGTACTTCCTACACCCAAGACAAAGTACTCTGCAACTCATTTTTACTCTTAGACAGTAAGCATAGGGCAACCTGATGTATGGAAATTCCTAAGACACAAACCATGACTGTTTACATTGCATCATGTATATGTGCATCCATAAATATAATGAACAACCATGGAGATATTATAGAACCTTGGTTGACTACTGCACCAAAGAAAAATCAATTAGATAAAAACTCCTTTCACATATACACATGCTCTACTGACACAATACATAGGTTTCACATACTTGAGTAAGTTACTAATTATACAATATTTCAAGAACTCTGACAGAAGCAATCTGCTTATTCTGTCATAAACCTTCTCTGAATCTACAAAAGCATCAAAACTTCCATTTCAAAAATTTCTCAAATGGAAAAACATTTATTCATTATGAAAATTCGTTTGAAAATATGCCACTGTTATGCAATTCAATATTTATGTGAAAAGTTTCCAAAGGCTCATATCTATGAAGATCTGGAAGTTTTACTACAGTAGATGAATTAGGGATGTAAGGTCAGGTGATGCGTAACATCACAGCCTCTCCTTGACAAATGTCAACCCCGCCTTCTCGTGGTGCATCCTGTTCCCACTAAAGGGGCTCTGACGACCGCAAATAGCGGTATAACTATACCATCGGGATCAGAGGAAATGCTATCCCACACTCACCAACCCGCTTGGCCAGCGTGGTGAGTTATGGCCAAACACCTCCAAAATGACTCTACAACTTAAATCTTGGCCCTCAGTCTCCGGCAGCTGGAATGTACCTGGCCAAGGCAGCGGCCAGTGCGACATGAAGGCAGAGGGTGCTAAGAATCCCCGGAGGACCGGACTAGGCTGCCATTTGATGCTGACCTTGGCTACCTACAACGGACGCTCCTATCTTCTGATTCAAGGCTTCTTGAATTGGAAGAGGAACTACAAAGGATCAAGTGGGACATCGTCGGGCTAAGTGAGGTAAGGAGAAAAGGAGAAGATCTCATTGAACTGAAAAGTGGACATCTCTTCTATTATCGTGGGACAGATACTGGCAGAACTAGTGATGTTGGATTTATAATAAACAAGAAACTGAAGGATAAAGTGGTAGAAGTTGAAAGTTCCTCTGACAGAGCTGCACGACTCGTTATCCAACTATCGAGAAGATACCAGGCTCAGATTATTCAAACTTATGCACCCACCACAAGTCATCCTGAAGAAGAAATTGAAGAATTTTATGAGGAAATTCGTCATCTAAATAATAAAGGTAAGCAGCACTTGAAGATAATTATGGGAGATTTCAATGCAAAAATAGGGCACCGGCAACAGAATGAAACTTCAGTAGGTAAATTCGGTCACGGCAACAGAAACCAGCGTGGAAATACTCGTTGAGTTTGCAGAGGCAGAAGGATTTTTCATCTTGAATTCCTTTTTCAAGAAAAAGCCACACAGGAAATGGACATGGAGACATCCAATTGGGACGACAAGTGAAATTGATTTTATTATGTGTAACAAAAAATTTGTCATCGAAGACTGCAGTGTGCTGAACAAGTTCAACACAGGTAGTGACCATAGATTGGTGAGGTGTAAGATGCACCTCAACACTAAACTGGAACGTGGCAAGCTCATAAGACAAACAAAATGTATTGACATAACCAACCTTAAAAAACACCATAATACTTTCAAGTTGGAACTGAAGAACAGATTCTCTGCTTTAGAAGGCCTAACATCGGAAGAAGTGGATATTTCGGAAGTTAACAGAAAAGTAACCAAAGCTCTTATGGAAACAGCAACAAAATTAGCTGGGTCTAAGAACAAGTTGCATGTAAACAAATTATCAGGAAAAACCAAAATGTTGATGCAAAAAAGAAGAGAGATGAGGACAACTAAAGAAGATGTGACTTCCAAAGTGGAATATATAGAGCTATGCAAGACAGCACGAAAAAGTATCACTGAAGACGTAAGGAAATTCAACTGTGAGCTAGTGAGGAAAGCAATTGAAAACAACCAAAGCCTAAAGATAGCAAAGGGACATCTCAGTAAGGGAAGAAAACAGATTATGGCTCTGAGAAAAGAAGATGGTTCTATAACAAGAAATAGAGGCAAAATTTTGACAAGAGTGAAAGATTTCTACTCCAAATTATATGAAAGGGATGATACATGTACTCCAGACATCATGAAAGGTACCAGAGTTCTTCCAGTCCTCCCAGCAGAAGTTGCTCATGCAATCAAGAACATGAAGCGGGGGAAAGCTCCAGGAGAAGATGGAGTTACTATAGACATCATACAAGAAGCAAGTGGAGAAATTGAAACAGTACTCGCCCAAATTTTCACTCGATGCCTTAATGAAGGGAAGATTCCTGAGGATTGGAACAATGCTACAATGATCCTGCTACATAAAAAAGGTGACATTGAGGATCTCAGGAACTACAGACCTATCAGCCTCCTATCAGTGGTTTATAAAATCTTCACTAAAGTTCTTTCACACCGCTTGAAGGTAACACTGGACATGGCTCAACCGAGAGAACAAGCTGGATTCAGGAGTGGCTACAGCACAATAGATCATATCCACGTACTGAGAGAACTAATTGAAAGAGCGAGGAATATGAACTTCCATTGTGCATGGCTTTTATCGATTATGAAAAAGCCTTTGATTCGGTGAAACCATCAGCAGTTACCACGGCTCTGAAATCCTGCGGTATTGAAGATGCATACATTAATATTATTAATAACATCTATGAAAATGCAAGTGCAAAGATTCGGCTGTTTGAAAATACAACACACATAAAAATTGGAAAGGGAGTGAGACAAGGTGACACCATATCTCCGAAGCTCTTTAATGCCACATTGGAAAATGTCTTTCAATCACTGAACTGGGAAAACAAAGGGATAAAGATTAATGGAGATTATCTAACCCACCTTCGTTTTGCTGATGACATAGTCATTTTGCAACTACCCCATCAGAGCTGCAGAGTATGATCCAGGAACTTGCTGACAAGAGTAAAGAAGTGGGATTAAAAATGAACTTTCAGAAGACAAAAGTGATGTTCAATGCTTTTACAAGGAATGAAGATTTATCGATTGATGGAGAAAAACTGGAGATAACAGATACGTATGTTTATCTTGGACAGCAGATATCAAGTGAGGGTCACATTGATGAAGAAATTAATCGGCGTACAAAACTTGCTTGGAGAGCTTTTGGAAGAAACAGCATAATTTTCAAGAGCAATATGCCATTATGTCTTAAAAGAAAAGTGTTTGATCAATGCATCCTTCCAGTGCTTACGTATGGTGCAGAGACGTGGACCTTAACTAAAAGAGACATACAAAGGCTGCAGACAACTCAAAGCAGCATGGAGAGGTGCATGCTTGGTATAACCAGGAGAGATAAGAAGAGGAACTCGTGGATCCGAAAAATGACGAGAGTGGAAGACATCATGATCAGAATTAAATCCCTGAAATGGCAATGGGCTGGACATACTGCCAGAAGGACAGACCATAGATGGACAGCCGAAATTTTAGATTGGATTCCAAGGGACAGGAAAAGACCCAGAAAAAGACCACATGGGAGATGGGTGGATGAAATTCGTAAATATGCGGGTGTGACATGGAGGAGACTGGCACAAGACAGACCGTTGTGGAGGAAACTTGGGGAGACCTTCGTCCAGCAGTGGACTGATAATGGTTGACGATGATGATGATGATGAGATGAATTAGGTTACTACTCTACATGGCAAATGAAGTAACATACAAGGGTGAGGGGGCTGTTTGTCGGTGGAAAGCTTACCCAGAACAATGTGAATATCACAGCAACAAAAGATTGATCAACGTGCTATTGACATGAGTGAGAGAGAGAGAGATCAGTGGGAAATAAATGTGTACCCAAATATTATTTTCGGAAAATAGAGTGGGATAATGTGCAAAAGTAATAGTACGCTACCTAGTAAAAAACTAGCACATCCGGAAAATTTGAGTGCGTATGTAATAATAAAACTGGTTACTACTACTCAAGATGATAAAAGAATTTTCTGAACCCAACTTACAGAAGATGAAACATCATCAAACTAAATACAAATACAACTTACGTTCTGATAGTTCGCTAAACGAACCAACCAAACCATTAATACGTGGCTTACGTTACTCTTTAGTATCTGTCAACAATATAATTGTGACGGACGTAATACTGTTTCACACATTATCAAAGGCTAAATACAAATATTTGTGCCATCAAATATTTGTATTTAGCAAAATTTTGGAATCCAGAAAAATTAAATAATGAATGGAAAACTTAGTCATTATCACACAGCCATCATTTACCAAAAAACAGTTAAAAAAAAAAAAAAAAAAAAACCTTTTAAGAGTACAAAATGTTCATCAAACGCAAATGCACATTGACATCTCACAAAAATATTTACACTACCTAGCAGAAGAACCGAGCACAGCAGAAAATTTCACAGAACATTACGGTCCGAGTTCTGTCCTTCAAGGCAAACTGTACATTTTAGTTTTTTTAAATTCCCATTACTTAGCATAAACATACTTTGTAAAAATATGCTTACTACTAGGAAATTCCAGCATTAATAATTTGGACTAGAAAAATATTTTTCACCTTGAAGAGCTGAAATTCTGAACATAACTTTCGATAGATTTTTCTAGTTTGTGCAGTTTTGTGCTAATCAGTGGAAAAGGCCAGAATCATTCTGCACAGTTCTAGATATTGTGTGTAGAAATAATTTTCAGGGTCTGGCCAATGAAATACTGGCACACGTACAAAGAGATATATACCAAAAAAACATTTTTTTTTTTTCAATAGATGAGCTGAAAATGAGCAGCCATAGATTCTCATTGAAAATAAAATGAAAAATCACAGTATTTTACATTTCCTTTCTTTTTCTAACATTTGGTGGAATCATCTTACCAATAGCTAAGCCATCACAAAAATTATGCAGTCCATCACCCATTACAACCATCCAAGCAACAGCAGACACTGAGGACGGAACTTCCTGATGACTGTGTCCATGATGATGGTGGTCGGTTACCGTAACAATGTAACTTTGATCATGAGCATGACGGTACACCACTGTTTCACGGTGGCATTCTTCTGTAGGGCTCTCAGGTGCTGGGTGCTTGTCTGATGGGAGGTATGTAACATCAACATGCAAAGGCTTCATTGGTGAAGAGGGATCACCATTTTGTTCAATACATTTGGAGCTAGTCTTTTCCCAGTCAGACAGTTGTCCTTGTTCCAGATCTTCTACTGCAATCGTGGATACTTCTGAGCTGATATGCAAAGGGTCCTTCTGAGATTCACCACTTGGTACAGCAATTTTCTCACTAACACTCACAGGCTCTTTTTCTTCAAACACAGTCTCACTCAGCCCTTTAGAAGAAAGCATTATGTTAGCTACAACCAGCTAATTTACTGAAGGAAATCAGAAAAAATATTTCACTCTACAAAGAAAAAACATGCACAAAACTGCATCAGAGAAAGTAAAAACTATTTAATAAAAAATAACATAAACACACAAAATGTCTAAACACACTAATAAAAAAATTACCAACCTTTACTCAGTAACAAATATAAGGAACTTTTGCTCAGCTCACAACTTCAATGTGACATGTCATCAGTGGCGGCTTCTCAGGTGAAGTAGGTGAAGTGCCTCTTCACCTATTTTACTCAAAATAAAGTTTTATTCAGTATTTTTTTATAATATATTCTTTTTTGCCTTTATTCAGCTCCAAAATACTCAAAATTTTGAATAGATATTAATTCACATGGCGCGCTCAATACGGAAAACAAATCCTTACACGTAAAACAGCGCAAGTGAAGAGCCGAAATGAGAATGCTTGGAAGTCTGCATTTTTCGGCCGAGTTGTCATGGTAACCATGACGTCACCCTCCCCAATCTGCTCACTCCAGTGAAGTGTTTCAGCTGCATGCGCCTTACCTCTGCATCTTTCAGTTTTTGAGCGTAAAGTCGTGAGAGATCACGGTGGAGCGGGTGTTATTTTATTTATTTATTTATTTTTTTTTTTTGGCCCTGCTTACTTTTCAGCAATAAACATTCGGCGTGGAATAAAGACGGATTCTCAGATTTATTAAGCGTAACACGGTCACTTCATAAACATCGGGATTCTAGCGAACACCTGAAATGCGGATTAATGTTAAGGAATTTTGAAAAAATTCAAAACACCATTGCCGATGCCCTGAGGGAAAATGCTAGGCTTTTGAAAACGCATTTTAACGAAAGCGTTCGTTTAAAGACTTTTCCTGCAGACAGTGATTGATGCAGTATTAGTCTGTACTGTATTTGAGTAAACAAGAACTAGCATTCCATGGCCATGACGAAAGCGTGGGCTCGATAAATCATGGAAATTTCATTGAATTACTTTCATTGTTGATATGAAGAAGTTCTTTAGAAATTGAAAATCAATACGAAAGGATAAAAAACTATTAAAAATTAATTCATTGAATGTATTTCTGAATATATAAACAAAAATTAAATAATTTTTGATTGTTGATTCGGAGGGTGTATCGGTTGAGGGATTTTTGGGTTTCCATGATGTGAATGAAGATAGAACGTCAGGAGCTTTATACAAAATGCTAGATAAAATTTTGGAACAGTCTGATTACCAACACAAATAAATAGGATTAACACAAATAAATAGGACAATGTTACGATGGGGCAAGTATAATGTCTGGACACTTAAATGGGCTACAGAAAAAAAAGTCAAGGATAAAGCTTCTCAAGCTGTTTTTGTTCATTGCTTAGTTCATCGTTTGAATCTTGTATTACACCAGAGTTTTTCTAAAATTTCTAAGTGTCGAATACTCAGGGTTCGTACTCTTTTTGGGGGAAAAAATTCAAGGACTTTCCAGGCCTTTTCCAGGCCATATACAAAAAATTCCAGGATGATTACTACGCTTTACAGTATCATGCTCAAATTAGTTTTTAAAAGCAATTTCAGTTTTAAGTAATAAAAATGATGAAAGATGCAAATGGATGAGTGTGCTTTTTTACCCATTACATTTCTTTTTAAAGTTTTTAATTGGCGAATTACCCAATAATGCTAAATTGAATCATGATGCAATTACCACAAGGCTATTCAGAAAATCCTTTCCCTCAATCAGAAAATGATTAATTTAATCAGTCATTTTAGCTGCATCACTATTCTGCACTATCTTCCATGTAATCAGACTATTATTGATAACAACTGAAATTATTATAAAATAAAGTGAGGGCAGATTCAGAATTTAAGAATGGGGAGGGCGCACGTCTAACAGAGGACTGGTAAAAAAATCTCTGAGATTTATTTCCTCCAAAAAAACACGGTGGTAAAACATGGAGGACCCATAAGGGGGAGATGGGGTGCTTGCCTGTCAGAGTACATCACAAACAGCAGTTCTGAAGTACTGCTGTGTGGATCACTGAAAAGTTCGGGCCAATGTAAGACAAAACGTGGAGTTGCAAATCCATAAGTGAAAAAGTGTGATGTCTGAAAACAAGAAACGTGAGACAAAGCAAAGCACTTATCTACTTACTCAACCCCCCCCCTTTTTTTTTTGAAATGGGGCATGTGCCTGTTATGCCCACAGGTGGATTCTAGCTCTGATAAAAAGTGTTTCCATACATGGGAATGATTTTTTTTCTTTTTAACATTCCCAATATCTGCCACTGGTGGCTGCATATTGGGATGTGACTTTTGAAGGCAATGAAAATCTTATTACTAGACAGAATATGTTCCAGACTTGAGGAAAATTTCCCCCAATTGTAGTACAGTTATGTTAAATCAAAAAGCATAAGCCACGGAATCACTATGCACCTCAAGAAATGATTCGGGAGTGGACGATCATAGAAAGGTGAACCAATAGAGTTTAAAACAGAAAGTGTAATTTTAGGAACATGGCAACAAATTTCAAATAAGTTTCATCATAGAAGTCAGAAAGTCCTGGCCCACCACCCAACCCAAAAGAATCTAACCACCTTTATGTCTACCAGTACACTTGCCTCATATTACTTTCCAAAAATTATTTTTCATATCAAACAAGATTGCCTCAATTTACTTTTATTTTTTTAAATCAAAATCACTGCTAAACTAAATTTATGAAGTGCTACCCCAAAATGTGGAACTAGCTAAACTATTTATAAAAACCTTAAACATAAAACAATTTCAGTTTTTTATTGGTATAAATTAGGATATTCTTAAGTATTTTACATAAATGAAAAATGATGAGCATAAGGAATCTCTACCTCCAGTTAAGCTTCAATCATAACCAGAATCAGAATAACCACTTTTGGTTCAACTCCCAAAACATAAGACAATTATATGAATTAAGTTTTTAAAAGCTTTTTTAAAAAAAATTGGAAGTTTGTCAGTTATATAAACCAAAATCTGATCAATGCATTGATTGAATTGTTTTGGCCACAAATTCATAGTAAAATGTACAGCAAAAATATGTTTTAGGAGCCCATGAGTATTTACTGTACAAGTATATATAAGGTTTTATATTACTTACCAAAGTTTTAGTCCAATAAGAAGCCCAATTGTGGAAGTTAGTTGCAGAAAGTTATAAGTTTTTGGAACAGAAGAGTTCATTAGTCTATTTACATGAACTTCATATGAAAAACACTAAATAATTATGAAGATAAAAGATCAAAACTGGTTTGAAGTTCAACATGCTTCAAAGAAAGAAAAAAAAGTTCATTTCTATTGTAAATTGTACAAATATAAAAATTTTATGTTTTAGTATTAATTCTCTATATGCTTGGAAGATACCACAAATATGGAGTATCAATGGATGGTTATACAGATTTAAGATTGCTGACTTTGGTTTCAAGTTCCATATCCATTTTTTAAGTACTGCTCTTTTCTCATGAGCAGTTTTTCTAAAGCTATTAGATTTTACAATGTATGTATTGTTATTTGTAGTTTCAGCTTTTAAAGCTAAATCATCAGCAGAGTTAAGTAATTCTTTGACTTCTCCTTCAATGAGTTTCCTTTTCTTTTTTATGCTATCAATTTCATCTAAAATAGCTTTCCTTTTTCCACATATGGCTGCTTTTTCCTTTTCTTTGGACTTATCATCCAAATAATGTATGTATTTTTGCCTTGCAGCTCCAACTGATAACAGAAGGGATTTTGAGATATTTACCTTATCAATACCACCTACATAGGATATATGATCATAAATAATTCTCTGTGCTACAATTGACTCCTCTCTCATGTTTTCTACAATGAGATCCTTATTGACTGAAAAACCCCTCTCAACAGAAGCTTGCCCATGTGACAACAGTAAAAGAAGTTTCACAACTTTCCACAGTTCACTAAAAGCTTTAGTAGAAGACATGTACTCATACAATAATGTGTCTACTCTTTGTTGCTTTATCTTCTGGATCAAAGTTTATGAATGAAGATTTTACTGCTGCAACACTGGTCACAAATTCCTTAAACTGCCATATTACACCATCACATAATTCTGGTTGTATTCTATGAGCATCAACAAGAAGTGTGAGAATGAATGTTAGATTCTTAATACAAGTCTCACTATTTTTTGACATCAACCGAGGATCTAAACACTTCATGTGGCGAACAAGGGAGTACTTAAGTGGATTTTTTTCCAATAGCTTCACAACTAGCTTTTGCAAAAATATTCGGCATTCCATTCTAAAACTCCGTAAGTTTGCGTTCACTAATGTTCTTAGCACTTAATTCTTTCAATACCTTCTGTTTGAAACCCAACATCAATTTCTTTATAGTGACAACACTGAGATGCATCTGTAAGGTCTACTTGTAACAGCTTTAAGGCAGAGTTAGCTTCTGCCATTACGGTTCTTTTAACAAAGCGATTCATCATATTTCTTAGCATCTTTTCAAGATCTGTGGCCATAAAAGGCATCATTGGCTTATCTGACTGATATGCCTTGAGAAATGGTACCAGCTGTTTTGAAACTGAATTGAAGAAATGCAGTTTAGCCAAAACAAAAGGATCTTTAGTGAAAGTTTTGATAGCATCAAATGATACAGTGTGGGGATTCTTGATGCACTTCTTTTCAACTTGGTTAACATAATTTTCAATGTCTGCCCAAATTTCTAATGCTCGCTCGCAGGCAGGAGTATTTTCTAGCCACCTGTGTGGGCAGAATTTTAATGGCATCTTACTGGCTAAAATTATTTTAGAAAAATCTTCCCTCCTTGCAGGTGAATCTTTAAAAAGCCTAAATAATGATGAAAGCAACTTTTGAATTTCCCACCCTGTTGCTGAGGCTCCATGTCGAAAGGCATTGTTTACAATGTGAAGTCCACAGCTCCCTGTGTTTATGAGTTGGACATTTGAGTCAGCACTAAGTGTTGATTGCAGCATATCAAAAACTTCCAATTAACATTGGGTCCATCCATTGATAACTGCACAATGTTACACAGTGGGAGGCACGCCATGCATTCAAGAAATTTTTCCATCATTATGTCTGCACTAGCATGACCCAAAAAAACTGATGACAAATATCTGGTTGAAACTGTTCCTTTTTCCCATAAACGAACATGTATATCCATTTGTTTTGACTGACTAAACTTGTTTAAACTTTCGTCAAACAAAATCACAAAACTTTCATTTTCAACTTCCTGAACCAACACTGATTTAAAGTGAGGTGCCAAACCAAAGCAACAAATGTAGGAACATTTTTTTTCGCCACAGCTGAAGTTTTTAGCAATTCTGCTGTCAGAAAACATTAGGCTGAATAAAACATCATTACTTGCACAAGACCTGTAAGAGTAATGGGATTTAACCACTTTTAAACACCACAATGCTTCTGCTTTAATGGTTGCATTTTTTTCAAGAGGAATATGCAGAGGATTAGATGTGGATGCAATAGGCTGTACTTGTTTATCACTTGATACACATAGCAATTTATCAACAGTTAGTGGAACATTTTTACAGCTTTCTGTCAACATACTATGTTTTTTTCCTTTCATGTGGCTTCTTAAAGCGGATTCCCCCATATTCGAAACATCTATTATTTTAATGGATAAAAATGCATTTTGCAACATGGCAATTGCTTTCATCTTTTTTAATCCATCCAGCATATTTAGGATTTATTAGCCAAAGATCACTAAAAGTACACTTACCCATATTTAATGGGGAGGGGGGTGAAAAAAATGGGTAAATCAACTGAAACAGTAAATGAAAACCAAAAAAATATCTAAGATCAGGAACCACACAACTAAAAATTGAGAATTTCCCCTGAGTAAGGGGCTACACATGTGACCAATTACTATAGGCCAGATTTTAAGTAATTAAAGAAAAAGGGGTCTTACTGCTATGTTCTTTCCTGCTCCCCCAGCTTTGTCCTTTAGGCAGCCTGGGTTGCAAATGCTTTGGCATTGATTTAGTCTTCATTCAAAACAAGGAAACAACACTTAGTGAAGTTACTGTTTTATGACCTGTATGCCAATCAGTAGACAGAGTGTTGTGCTAAAAGACTGTTACAAAGCATCACCTCTTACAGCTGGGCTCCAAACCAGAGGAAAGGAAATGTTAACAAACACTTAGTGCCTGAGGGAAGCAAAACTTTGTACTAAGTCTCAAATCTTTCATACTTACCCAGCTGGAGTGGACGTAGGGCTTTAAGCTTGGAGAATGAATACTGCTCTTATATCTATGCCTTTGAATTTAATTTCGACCATTTTCAACAGGGTAGGTTCCTAGGTTGTACCTAACAGCATACTAAAATTTCGCCAAAATCCAACCCCTTTTACGTGAATTATCGTACGGACAAATGGAAAAAAACAAAGCATAAACGTTTCTGCAACCTACAGTTCGAAAGGGTTAGTAATTTCTAAAATAAAAACATAACGATCAGCGTGAAAACTAGCTCATACACAGAATATTTGAAACTACAGTATGCGCTCTCAATTATTAGGGATGATAGGGGGAAGGGAATAGAACTGTCCATAATTAGCATGTTCTCGTTGCGCTAGGCGCTTAAGCACTGCTGAATTCCGTCAGACCTCCAATGGTCAAATGATTGAAATGTGCTGATGTTCATGGAATGAAATGGTTGATCAGCTATGATAACCGCATAAAAGTTCGAAGGGGGAGGAGGGGGGCGATTTTTTTTTTACTTTATGCAACATTCTACATTACTCCAGTATTTATCTTGTCATCATCAACAATAGCAATGTAACTACCACTTACGATCGCGGATATCGGCCAACTGAAAATCTGCCATACAACTAAGGGATACAACACACAGGTATCCTGTTACAATGTATTGTAATTGAAAAAAAAAAAAAAAAAAAAGATTTCAGAAATTAAAATCGAAAAAAAAAAAAACTTTCAGAAATTAATATCATCAAGTCATGGTGTTTCAAAAATCCGCTTTCCTTTATAATGTTTAAAAACATGTAATGTTTTTTCTTTTTTACCTGTCGTGTATAATAAAATGGGTTGATTTTTTTATGGAATCAGACGTCCATATGTCTGATTGTCTTCGTCTGAGTTCACACGTTAGCTACTGTGTACAAGTAGACATTTTTTCAGCTCAAAAATATGTAGTTTTGTATGTATTCACAGTATAACTCATTCCGTATTACCACAGAACAAAATTCAGCAGATACAAATGAAGAACATCAAGACCCACCCAACACCATGTTTCCGATTGTCTGCTGTTTATATTCAAGAAATGAGAATATGGATCAATGGTGAATGCAGCAACTATGGTTTTTATTTATTACCAAGAAAAAAAAAAAAAGGAGCCTGAAAGCTGTAAAGCTGAAACGGATATTTCTCCCCCTCCCGAAAACATTCCGATTAAGTTCAAACAGCAGGAGCACGCGTCCACGCACACTCAACCTCTGGAATGTCCTGATGGAACGGCTTCTTTTCATTTGGCACATCGCCATAAATCACCACCTGCAGCTCACTGAAGTGTCTTCCTCCTTCACCCTAACTATAGGAGAAAACGTAAAAAAAAAAAAAAAATGCTGCCCAATTTTCGACAAAATGACCAAATTTACGTCATAACGTTGCAATTTACTAAAATACGTTTATCTGCTGAATTTCGCCTAAATCCATTGAAAACTTTTTAATTATAGATTTTTTTATTAAAACAGTAACTCAGACATCTGAATAAAAATGTATGTTTGTAATTAAAATAGAGTCCATATCATCACAGAAACAAAATTTAAGGATCACTCTGTTTAAATAAACCATGGCATCTAAAAAAAAATAATTTGCTTGCTTTTCCCGTAATTTATAATTGCCGTTTCTTTTTTTGAATCCGATTTTGCAACGGAAGATTTTTTTTTTTTTTTTTTTTTTTTTTTTTTTTGCATCTGCTAAAGTTTCAAACGGAATTCGGCGAAATTTGCACTAGAACTTTATTGTGATGTATTTTAACCACTGTAAAAATTTTACTGTGTTATTTTCAAAATTCCGGAAAATGGATTTCTGAAAATATCTCTTAGTCCTTTTGAGCCGTGGAAGTGATAAACAGGTGTTTGCTTTCTTCCCAACCAAGGGCTTCGGATCAGCGCTCCCAGCTGTCAATCAACCGTTGCTTTGGTAACACACTTTCTGCTCAAGGCTCACTGTCTAAAGAGGCACACATAATAAAAATTTCCAATGCTAACTTTTTAAGTTTTAAACCGATTCAAATGGAATTTTGGGAGTGAGCTTCTGTAATCCAATTATAGTAAATGTAAAAATTTCAGTCACTTTTGTGAAAAATTCGCAAAGATAGTTTTCTTATTTTTTATCATAAGTAGCCGAAGTCTCTTGAGGGGTGGGCCGGAAGCAAGCGTCTTAATGCAATAAACAAGGAGCAGATGAATGTGTTGTTCAGGCATACTCTTCACTGGTGGATGCCAGCTCACTTGGTAAAACACGCGACCCCCCTTGCAAATGCTAAATGTCTCTTCTTTCCCCTTCTGTTGTTCTCAGTAGTTGTCGGACGGACATCAAGCTCAGGGCTAGAGAATGCATCAAGCTTCCCTTCCCTAACAGACCTGCTAGTAATCATCCAATTTTATTGCACTGGAAGTAGTGCTCCCCCCCCCCCCCAGCCAAATTAGGATTTGGGCACATCCGAAACACCACTGTAGCCGGCGGTTTCTTTGAGAACAGAGGAGAGGAACTTAAAAAAATTAAGGGGTAACAGTCAGTAACACGATTTCCTAAAAGGGCATTTTTTTTAAGCACTAATTTCAAATTTCAAGGCTTTTCAAGACAGCATTAAAAAAATACCGTTTTTCCAGGATATTCCAGGCCTTGAAAACGTAATCATGATTTTCCAGGACTTTCCAGGTTTTCAAGCACGCGTGCGCACCCTGAATACTTTTTGCAAGTCTCAGTGAAATTGCTTCGTTTGTTCACCATTCTGCGAAGCGGTCTTATACACTTATATCAACAACCGCAAGATGATTGATTGATTGACTGGAGGTTTAACGACCACCGTGAGCAACTCAATGGGCTATAAGCAGTCGCCCGTCCCTAATTTAGGGTCACTGGTTCCAGGGAAGGGAGAGAGCTAGTGCCGTAAGACAAACACAACATCCATGCCTCACCGGGATTCGAACCCAGACCCCATTCGGACAAATGATCAGAGGCCATCGCTTAGACCACTGAGCCACCGGGGCGGCAAAACCGCAAGATGCAGACCAACCATAGCAGAAACTCGATGGTCCTCCACTTCGAAATTAGTAAGTGTAGTTGTTGAAGATTGGAATAAATTGAAGGAAGTGTTCGGATTTCTGACGAATAGCGAATAATCAGACAAAAAATCAATTCATCTTGCCAAGGGGTTTTTGAATGATATTAACACTTTCAAATTTACATTTTTGGCTCCACCGATCTATTATTCGAACTTTTGAAGAAAAAATAGCTAAACATAAACTACTGTGTAACTCAAATTAAAAAAAAAAAAAACTCTTGAAATTTTGAGCCATAAAAAGAACGATCAGTTATTTGAAGCACAGTTTGGAAAAGCTAGCAAAATCACAGAAATAAGCACGGGAATATGCTGCTCTTACACAGGAAACAATTTTTCAAAATTATAAACAATTGTATTTTAAAATTTTGGACCACATTCTTATGGAAATGGATATAAGATTTCAAGACTGTAAGAAACTTCAATTTGTCTGACTTGCTGACACAACCAAATTCGAATAATTTAATGCATGCTTTCCCTCTCGCGCTCTTGAAAATCTACATTTTTACGGAAACATATTTACTAAACACAGCGCCTTAAAAATGAACTGAGTCTTGTATATGCCAATGAAAAATTAAGGAATATATTGACTCAAGAACTCCTTCGAGTGTTTCATGGAGACAAAGACATTTTTACAGAAGATTATAAATTGGTTTTCCTCAGTTTAACAATTCCATCTACAAGTGTGCCAGTGGAAAGAAGTTTTCTTAAAAGAATACAAACTTGCTCAAGAAACACTAGTTCCCAAGATAGACTTGCTTCTCTGGCAAATATTTCTATTCAGGAAAACATTTTATTGATGCTCACGAAGAAACAACCATCTAACCATCTTATGACGACATAATCGACAAATCTGCAGCTTTAAAAGGAAGAAAAATTGATTTAATATAAAAAAAATAGTAAGTCCTCATTAAGGGATTTTCATTGTAGACAGTATATATATTTTCATACTGCTCTTGTACCTCTTCACCTATTTTTCCAACCACGAGCCACCACTGCATGTCATGGATTCCAGATGGACGCACAAAAATCCAAAATTCATCACTCTTCTAGTACAATACATTGAAGGTAATGAAAGACAAAACAGTAGCTTTTCCCACATATTCTTGATTGGTCTGGTCTGGTGCCTTGGGTAAAACGGAGCTCGAAAGGAGTGAAAAGTCCTTGGATTTTTGTTGAATATAGCACGCGCCGCACACACACACACCAAACGAGTAATGTATACATGTGTTGTCATTATAATTGTCCTGAGCCAATGGCATGCAAGGATGCACACATTCAAAACACACACACACACACACACACACACACACACACACACAAATATATACACTCTAGACATAGCACAACCAGCAAATGGTATGAGCAGATCCAACCTGTGACAGCTAAATGTGCCACATATATGGCCATTGATTACAGTGGTTTGAATGACTGACTACAGACATGCTGGGGTACATGCCCGGTCGCAGAAACAGTGCGACGTGGCGAGAGGCGTCGCAGATCGCTCAACAAATCTTGCAGATCAATTTACTCCCTTCTCTTTTCCAAAATAATTTGCACCACAAAAAAAAAAAAAAAGGGTCCTCTTTTTTTCTTTTCTGCAGCTTTGTTTAACAAATCTGAAGACAAATAAATGGATCCAAGTACCGTATCCATTTCCCCCCACCCCCGCCTTCCTCCTGTAGACGAAATGTCAGTGTCGTGTGGGTGGGTGGTCAAGGCACGGTTGGGGGGACTACGAGGGGACTCCGTTCTTGTGGGTGGAATGTTGGTTGCAGGGCTTCATGTTGTCTCCCGAAGGGATGCGACGCGCAGCTATCAGATTTTTCCCGGAAAGAGTGAAGTTACAATCTCTGAGGGAGCAGGGAAACTGTAGAAATTTCTAAAAGTAAACCACGTGGAACCGAGTGCCTTTGAACAGTTGTTGCTTGGATGTTAGTGTAAGTAAAGTATCAACTATTTAATCAGGTTAATTGTGATTGATGGCTGCACAAACGGAAAAAATTAAGTGTTCAGACTGTAATGAAGTGCTTTAAAAAATTACAGTACAAGTCTGTATCAAGCAAAAATGTCTTAGATTTATTCCGAAAGCAAGGTCCAGCAGCTGCTTCAAATGATGTTGCCCCTTCAAAAGAAACACAAGTTGCCGACGATGCAAGAATCAACCCTATTTCTAAGCACAGCTTGGATAACGAGGATAAAACAGATTCTGCTCCTGCTTGCAAAAGAGCGAGAACCGAACAAGATATTGATGATGGAAGTGTTCTTCACCAGCTACTTCAAACAGTGACGAGTAAGTATTTATTTTCTAATTCCTTTGCACTTTAGTATGAATTCAACCAAATGATTGCTTTCTAAACAATGGCGGCATTGAATTTTTTAGTTGTATGATATTTGTTCCATCATTATTTTCATTTTTTTTCTAATTTGAATAACACGTGAAGCAAAAAGAAAAGAAAAAAAGAAAAAGAGGTGTGTTGAGAGTAAGAATTTGTTTGTGAAAATGGACCCACGCTGAATATGAAATTCGCAGCTGAAATTATTAGAATCCTGTTTAGTATCGGGACCTATTGATGCAGTGAACGGGCCTTGCGACCTGGAAGAATGGATCATAAGCCTTAAGCGTCCTCACCTGTTGTGAGTAGTGATATTGCTTTACGCCAGCAATGTGATGAAAAGCTGAGTTATTCAATCAATGTATTCCAATTAGGAAAGACTGAAAATCAGGATAGTTCTTTCCCCTAATTTTTGTACGGCCCGAGCGAGCTCAACAGCCAACATTCGCTAATGTCAGTTGCCATTCACCAAAATACGACCAAATCTTTTGTTTCGGTTTGTTTTAAGTTTTGCAGAAGTGCTATCCATGGCGAGCACATTATTTTATAACAAATTGTTGAAAAATCAGCCAAAAGAAAAAAAACACATACACACAGAGAGAGAGAGAGAGAGATTGCAGCCACATGCTCTTTAAGTTATTCGTGTTTTTCTTTTTCTAAGAATCAAAACTTTTTTGTAACCATGGTATAGAAAACTTGTGGTTTACACCTCGATTCTATTGTTTTTCTTTTCAATTCAATTTACAACTAGTTGTTGATTTTCTTAAAACTCCCATTTATTATGTTATAGTATTTCAAGGTAATTGTGAAAACATTCTGAAATGGGTTTTAAAACAAAAGACATTAAAATTACGTTTTTATACATTATACAAAACTGGTAAATTGAAGTAGCAAAATTGAGCAAATTACTGAGCAGGAAAAAAAAAAAAGTTAACTGGCTCTTAAAGAGACCATCTTAACGTTAAACTCCTTTTGTTTTTAACTTTGTATAAATATGATGATAATGTATACTTTCACTGTGTTACGAAATGGTGAAATAGCATAATATTAGAATCATGAGTAGAAATTTCACGCCCTTCACTCGCAGAAAGAAAAATATTTCTCCAGTCCGTATACACCCCTCAATTCTTATTTCATGATAAATCATCCAGATCAACGGGCTAGTTTTATGAATTTTTAAACAAATGAGTGAATTGAATCTGTTTTCTAATTTTATTTTGTTCTGCTGCTTAAACAAACATTTCTGATGGCAGAAATTTTAATTTACATGTTTTTTCAGTCATGTAATTTTGTCAAAAATATGTGGCCGCTGTTTGGCGGAAAAGTGTCTTCCTGTTTGTTTATGCTTTCATTTGAATGTGTATTTTTAGCGGAAATTATATTTTTTCACATTTTTTTTCTTTATTCATACAACTTTGTCAAAAATATGTGGCCGATGTTTGGTGGGAAAGCCACTTCCACTTTATTTACATTTTTGCAGCTATCTTGTATGGCTGTTATGTATTCATAGCATTCCCTGTCCAACATATAACAGGGGAAAAAAGTAACAGAACTTTCATATTTTGCATAGCAAAGCCCAGGTACTGTATTTTTTTACAAAATGCGTCACAACTATCTAAGCCTAACATCTTTTATCATTACCGATGCGACAGTAAGTGATGGATTGAGTTCGTGCTTTGAAATGCAAACAAACTATGTGATACTGTATATGGGTAATAACTCTTTCCTATGACAGCAGGCGGATTCTATAATCATACAAGCGTAAACAAATGGGACCCGCCGAACATCGGCAACATATTTTCAACGAAGTTGAATAGAAAACATCTAAAATGTATTTTTTACTCACTAAAAATTAATTTTTGATCGGCAGTGGCAAGCGGGCGACTGAAAATTTTGTTCTCTGAAGCTTCCTGATTACAGCATAGTATACAATACTGTAATCAGGAAGTTTTTTCTGAAATAACTTATTTCTAAAAAAGGATTTTTTTTTTTTTTCTTTAGAAGAAACTTCCTGATTAATGTATCAGGGCGGGATGGCAGGATTCCCGAAGAAAAATTTAAACTCTCGCCGAAATAAAGTTGTTACCCGCCTCCCATCTGAAAAATTTTTAAGAAAATATATATATAAAATCTTGGGTCCGTTTTTGGATCACTCGCAAAATTCGCGCCTTAAAAACGTATCCTTCGTAAAAATACGTACGTTAGAAAAAAGTTCAGAGTTCCGAATATGCAATCAAATACATCGTTCATGTCAGGAACATAAGCAGTTTATGGACACATGAATCAGCTTCCATATGTAGCCGCATGAGCAGTTCATTTAGCATATCGCGGACTGTTATGAATCAAGCATGAGATACTTCTTCAGATTCGCGGAATTCCGCTTTTTTCGCCACATTTCGGTTATACTCGAGATCGATACAAAAAAAAAAAACTGAAGATAATGTTTTATTTTTGGAGAATTAGTGTGTGTGTGGGGGGGGGTCGTCTTCCGTCTGGGGAACGGTATTCCGTTTTTCAGAACTTCCGAAAACGAAAGTTAAATGGAGTAAAAAAATTTCCCGCAATCGTAATTTCTTTTTTTCGCGAAGTTTCCTCTGTCTAGTATTGTTACTAAATATCAATTTTTTGCATAAATGTTTGTATTTTATCTTGAAAGTGTACACAACAATTTCCGACATCGGAAGTTCAACGGCGCAAAAATTTCCATGTAAACTTTATGCACGAGTTTCTTCCGCAGATTCGAGAAACTCTGACTTTGTTATCATCATCTGCATCATTCTCAAAACTAAAGATAATTAATTTCGAAAACGGAAGCTAGACGAACTGCAGATTTAATCTGTAATTGTAATTTTTTTTTTCTCGCGATATTCTCTCTGCTGGGTGTTATTGTAAAATAATTTTGTTCAATAACTGATTGTGTTTCAGCACGAAAATGGAGGGAAAATTTCCGAAAACAGGAGGCGGATGGAGGAAAGATTTTTTCGTAATCGTAATTTTTTTTTTTTTTTTTCGCGATGTTCCCACTGTCCTGAATCAAATGTTATTTTTCCTCCATAAATAGTTGCAAAGGGAAAAACTGTACATTCATCATATCAGAAGAATGGTTGAATCAACCAAGTCTCAATTATGTGAACTGTAAACTTCTCATACATAGAATTCATTTTTTTTTTTTTCAGAGCTGAAGGGAAACATGTTCAAAAATAATAAATTAGTTGGCCCTTGTAGAACTAAACTTGCACATAACAATGTCCAGTGAAGGTTTATTTTATCTTTTGTGATTGAGATAGATTGCAGATTTCCTGCCTCCACAATGGAACTCTTTTTGAAGTTTGAGTGTGTAGAGTTTGAATCTCTGAAGCAATACACACACACATGCATGCAAACAAAAGTTTTGGTGCAGTCTTTCAAAAGCTTGGCAGACCAGTTTTTTTTTTTTTTTCTTTTCTTGTTTTTTTTTTTTTAATTAATGAAGATGCAGTTATGGAATATTGACTATTCAAACATAGCTGAAAAAAATCAAGAGTACATGTTCCAATGTCCAAAGTTTTCTAAGAGTTTTATAAGCACACATTTCCATTAGTGTCAAAAAGTTCTGCTTTAAATGTCTTATGTTGCATTAAAAAAATGTACCATGTGAACATGGCTTTAGCACACAAAACAGAATTCAGTCAAAATTTACAGATTCACTGAGCAGCAAAAATCTTAATGCATATTAATTCTAAAATTGGGACAGATAAACCCTCAAAAGTAAAACAACAGATGATCAAAGCTTGCCCACTGTGGCAATGAATGAAAGACAGACATATATACTTCAGGCACAATTTTATATCAATGCACTGCAACTCTAGTTTTGTAAAATGAATCATGGTACACAAATTTTGAAGATGAAAATCCGTTTTTTGGTGTAAACATGACAAGGATGTTAAGTCAGATAACATCCCAAAACTTGAAAATTTCGTCGTCCTGGAGCGGGAATCGAACCCGTGTCTCACAGACAGCGCCTGGGTATGCTCCAGGACAATGAAATTTTCAAGTTATCTGACTTACCATTTGTGTTGTATGGTGTAATCCCATATTCCATTCATGAATCATGGTAATTTGCATTAAATTTAATGTAGTCAATTTTTTTATCTAATTCACCCATTTGTTTTAAAAATCAAGTACAGCTTATATTGTTTGAAAAATTACTACTACTGTTTTCCCAGAGTCTTAATATTATTAAGTCACATACTCAAAACTTTCCATCTGAAATTTTCAATCTCCTCTATTTACGAACACAAATGGGGAGATTCCCTTCCATTTCAAATTTGAATTTTAAGCCCTGTGTATTGTGCTACATCCACTTTACCTATTATCTGCATCAGTGTTTGTTGGTGTCTTCATTCAAGTAATATTTTCCTTCCTCCCTTTGTTTTTAGGGCTTTCAGAACAACTGGTGAATTCAGCTGTCGCAACTTCAAGCAAGTTTCCTGCATTATCACAACTTGTGAAGGAATTCAATAACAGTGCTTTAACTATGAATAGTGGTATTTCCAGTGAGATGCTCACAGATGAAGAAAAAGCTGATCTATTGAGTAATGCTGTTCAATTGACAAGCTGATTAAATGGTCTGGCTGCTTTATGCGATGTGATGGACTATTATGCAAATACTGTGGTACCAGTTTACTTTGTGACTATAATAATGGCGACTCCTTCACTGATGACATCCTCCCAGGTCCTTTCAGACATTTAAAGCACGATTTAAAGCAGCACTTACAGTCTGAGAAGCATTTCATCAATCCAAAGAATTACAGTGTTGAACAAGAAAAATGTGTGCAACTTGAAAATTCAGCAAAGGAAAGTGATCTAAACTGTGCAAATGCTGCCTACCTGACATATAAAATGGACATGTCATATGAATCCTATGAAAGTCTGATTTGCCTATTGCATAACAGCGACTGTGGAGTTGGGGTAAAAAATCATTCACAGGAATTCCCACGCCTTTTCCTACCTGTGGTGCATTCAGTACTTCATAAAGAAATTGCATCATTCATTATCAGCAATGATCTTCCAGTAGGTGTTTTGGCAGATAAAGTAACTGTCAATCACAGAAGTAGGCACATTATTTGGTTACGGGTTCCCATTTTTGACATTAACTGTAAAAACTTGTATCATTCAGTGTACCTGGAGCACAACTTTGTAAATGATTTTACAGGGGAAGGACCGGGTTCCAGTATTCTATTAACTCTAGATAAATTTGGTTTTGATCAGGCCTTCCTTCATAAAAAATCTAGTTGGTCTGGCTGTTGGTGGTCAGTATATTAAATTAGGGGTGGCTAACCACATAAAAAATGAATTACCTATAAACGATGTACCTGCATCTTGGGACATGCTGCATCGAATTAAGTTGATGCAAAAACACTGTGAAATGCCCGATGTTGTCAATAAGGCTCACAGCCTGATACATGAGTCAATGAAACAATTCATGTATGGCTCCAAATACAAAGCACTTTTGAAATATTCAGAAGAATTCAGCGATTTTTTTTATAAGCCCAAAATTTTTAAGTCTATGAAGTTTGCAGCTTATTCAAAAGATGTATTCAAAACATTTCTTGATGATTATAAATTTCTTGTATCAGCCTGTGAGCAAGATCCACAATTGTTTTCACTTCGTGACAGACTACTGACAAAATCTTCCATGTTCAGTGTGTTACTTCTGGCGGACACATATGATCTACTGTCAAAATACTCAAAGCATATACAGTCTTGGGAAAATTTGACATGGAAATACTTGCAACATATGAAAAATCTGGGCTCTGATTTAGATATTTACTTGGATTACATTACAACTCTGGAAAAAATTGACAAGGCAGAGGAATTATGTAAAGTTATAGCTAATTTGCCAGTATCTTTCTTCTGCAATACTAAAACTGCCATAGAAATGTTTGAGTCTTGTACTTGTCAAGGTATCACGCTCCCAGATCTGCCAGTTAGTTCTAAATATTTGCATTCAGTTAACACTACTTTTCTGAACCAGGACAGTCAGCTTAGCAAAAAGTACAGGATTGGCATGGCTTTGTTTGTGAAGTTTGTTACATCTCTTAGAGAGCAGTTTGATGTATACCAGCAAAGTGAAAAGTCAACAGTAGATAATATGCTTAAGATGGCAGGCTACCTTTTCAATTTTGATTATTTACAGTTCCCAAGGAACAATGTTTATATTGAGCAGTCAGCAGAAGATAAAGGATTCACTTGTGAAACATTCAATGATTATATCAGAGCTTTTGCATTTTACAGCAACAATACCTTTGAGCATGATAAGCAAACACTTTGGTTTGAGTTTAAACAGTTGTGTGCCTGGTTTACCAAGATGACAGATGCAAATAGAAGTGAAGGCACAGTCTGCAACTATAAAGCTCTTTTGAAGATTGCTGCACGTGAACTCAAGATTAAGTATCCAAGTTTTAATTTTTGCACTAGCAATACCTGTATCAGAAGCAGTTTGTGAGAGCTGGGGTTCTGTCATCAACAATGTCATGAAAAAAAGGTCTATGTCTAGTGATGGCAGTATTAATGACATTGGTATAACTGATATGAGAGTGTTCATTATGCTTAATGGTCCACCAGCTGGTTACAAAAACATCAGGAAATTCCTAAAAATTGCCTTGATTGAGAAATATGGTATGTCATATTACAAGCATTTTAAAAACATCTCAACATCAAATGTGTACCAAAAATCAGTTATGTCCACAGTAGTTTCAAGGCTTTCAGAAAATACATCTGATTGCTTATCATGTTTTTACTAACACTGGAGTAAGCAAGAAAAAGAAATTGCATAGTTTTCCAGTTTATTTTTCATTGGTGATTTCGAGGTCAGTATTTCTAAAATTATTTATGCACTAAATAATATATGACTGCCTTTCACATCGGAGAACTTAATGCAATTACTATTGTAAGAAAAAAATTAATTGAATCATTTTATTTGCATCTAACTGTTTTGTTAAAAGACATTTAAGGAGATATTAAATTACCACATTATTTATGTATCTTTATTCAATGTTTTCTACAGGAAGACAATTAGTACTGTTTGCTGCTTAGTAAAAATAATGTAATTAAAATGTTTAATATATTTTTATTCTAGCTGCGGCCTGCGGGGTGGGAGAAGGGGGGGGGGTCCACAGACTAATTTCGGGTTTCCAATAACTGTGTTGCAGACAGCTTAGCAAAATTCTGCAACTGGGGGGTACATGGTGTTGCCAGACTTTCAATGGCACATCATTGCAAAGTAGTATAATTACTCATTAAACAACCATCTTTTTCCATTTTCCCACCTTCCAATCTTTGAATTCAAGGTACCATGCCAGTCATATTCATCTGCTTAAAGCTGACAATGAAAAGCTTCTGGATAGCAACAAATGATATACAAATGCTTCAGTTCTCAACCTAAGGTTTGTGTTGAGATGGTGTGTTTTCTGACTAAGCAGAACTCTTGATATTAGTTGCTGAACAAAGACCAGCCACCTATTCCAGCATTCTACAGGACAAAGCGTTTATCAATTGCACACTCACAGTGCACCCATCCAGCCACAGTTTTGCCTTCAGAAAAAGGGCAGTTTCCACATCATAAAAATTTCTGAGACAGTAGCTATGAAAGGCAGTGGTTTTCATGGTCTAAGCAATCATGGATCCATCTATGGTTGCACTTATAATCAAACGTTTGTTAGAAGTTGCACAAGGCCCAGGTTTTCTCCATAACTGAATCCAGCAACCAAGAGAAGTAGAGTTGCTGATGCACAATATGTTCTGAATTACCAAATTATCAGAAATATCTACCTAATTACCCTTGGCCTTCAAAACAGCCTTGATTCAATGTGGGAGCAATTCAATAAGGTGCTGACATTGTTCTATACATAAATACAGTTAAGTGGATGTGATGGCATTCATCAATTGCTAAATGTTCACTGGAGGAGGATCTCTGTTATGAACGGCTCTCTCTCAATCTCATCTCATCCCATGGGTATTCAATTGGGTCAAGGTCTGAGGACTGTGGGGACCATTTTAGATTTTTAAAGTTACGTCTATGCTCCTGGAATTACTGTGTGACAATTTAAGCCTTGTGTGGCATGATACATTATCCAGCTGGAAATAATGCTCTTTTGAGAAAACATCATGCAAATTTATGCAAGTGCCTGGTCTGCAATTATGTTAAAATAAGTTGTGGTATCCAAATGCTGTTATTAAAGAATGCAATGCCAACCACGAAAACAGGCCCCAGACCATTACATAGCCTCCACCACCTCCTACAGTTAATGCTAGGCTGTTGGGATCCATTGATTCATGCTGTTGTCACCATATTCTAATCCAGCCATCAGTGTGTACTAACTAAATATGTGATTCATTTGCCCCAGCAATCTTTTTCAAGTCCTCAAGGCTCTGGGTTTGTTGCTCCCATGCCCACTACAGATAAATTCGTTAATCTTTAGCAGAGGCGAGTGGTACAAAAAGGGGACACTCGCTGTTATAACCCATTTGCACCGATGAGTGGTAGGTTCTGTATGCTGAAATTCTCTTGCCACCACTGTTGTACCGCATGGTTACTTGACACAATGGAACTTGTCTGTTACCTCATACAATCTTCTACATGCTGTTGCCCTCAAACACTGACCAATTGTTTCCATCCATAGAAAGATCGCTAATTGCTTTTTGTTGTCTGTGCACCACTTATTGTATGCCCTCTCAGTACAGTCGTTCTAGCATAGCCGATAAGGTATGCCACTTCTGAGATGCTTTCACCTGCCTACCTGGTGCCCACTATCATGCAGCTTTCAACAGTCTCCCACACTGACACTACCTATGCTTCATACACACCTGAAACCTTTGCAGTGAGCCATTTACAAAGCCATCTCAACATCAGAGTTACATAGGTGAGGATGTCATGTGCCTGATTGCTACTGGGTGTTCTTAGTAGCTTGCTACTTCAGTGTATTTTTTACTAGTGTATGATTTAACTGGTCTCATATAGCATTTTCTAATGAATTTTAAACTCAGTTGAAATATATTTTGTGATTTGTGCAGCATAAGTTCTGCAAAGCAAGTGTTAGAGCTGCACATAAAAAGCGATGAAATATTTTGTCAAATGAAATGCAACTGAGTGATAATTCTTTGTAAGACTTAACACTGACCTGCATAGTGCAATGAATTTACTGAATGTAACACAACTCTGAACAAAGAACTGGAGCAAAACTTGCAGTTTCAAGGTGTTTACAATTTTCATACAAGGCAATACTGGTGTTAATTCTTCCAAAAAAATATTCTAGATGATGTGTGTGAATCAGTAAAGGTGAGATCTGAATATCATTTCTGAAACTAAAGGATATTGATGAAAGTTACTGGGATTTACAAAAAAAAAAAAAAGAAAGAAAGAAAGAGAGAGAGAGAGAGAGAGAGAGAGAGAGAGAGAGAGAGAGAGAGAGAGAGAGAGAGAGAGAGAGAGAGAGAGAGAGAGAGAGAGAGAGAGAGAGAGAGAGAGAGAGAGAGAGAGAGAGAGAGAGAGAGAGAGAGAGAGAGAGAGAGAGAGAGAGAGAGAGAGAGAGAGAGAGAGAGAGAGAGAGAGAGAGAGAGAGAGAGAGTGTGTGTGTGTGTGTGTGTGTGTGTGTGTGTGTGTGTGTGTGTGTTTACAAGGGAGAAATCTGATTTAGAGTTGAGTTTAAAAGATTATTTATATCAGTTTTATTTATTTCAAGATAATATTTAGTCTGCCAAAGCAGCTTTGCGTGTGTAATACGAAAAATGTCCATGCACCTCCATGAATTTAAGGATACAGAATTATTTGACAAGTTAGCATGAGGAAACAATCATTTCTTTACTTGTTTTCAACAGATTATGATTAAACCCTACAACTGGCATTGCCCTTTTTTAAATGACAAATAGCCTCACTGTTGCAATTAAAGGATCAGACAACAATGCATTATGATCACTAATGCTGACCAGTATTACATGAACACAGATGCTTTAACAATATTATTACAAGCAAAACTGCAGATTGGGTTAGTTGCAATTGGGGAGAACCTCACTCATATGCAAAATAAAACGGATGGCTGAACTGGTTTAAACTGTATTATTTTTCACCTTGCAAGTTTCTTTTTCTGTTCTGTGATTACAGATCCCATCTGCTTATTCCTGTTAAACATGCTTTTCATTAAGCTGATTTCTTTTCCTGTTTTTAGGGGGAGGGAGGGCAACCCATAACATCAAGGACATCAGTACTACATTTCTTGCCATAAATATTCTAAGTATATTTTGTTGTTGTTTTCATCCATTATGCTTTAGCTTATGGCTAAAGCATAATGGATGAAAACAACAATAACAATTTGATGTTAGGTGGCATTCAGTAGTAATATTTCATGGGATGCATAACCAATTATCATACTAAATTTGGATTGTTTTAATCCAGATTTTGTATGCTTTATGATTTACCATGTTTGCGTTGAAATTTTCCACATATGTATATATTTTTTAACCTTTGTATACCTATTTGTTTTGTATTTTCTACCTATCTGTACTGCCTTAACATTTTAATATCAAAACATATAACTTGTTCTACAAAAACAGCTTTTGATTCCATACTCTAACACAAATTTTCCAACCTTTTCTCAGTCTTTTGATGGGAAAGGTACCTCAACAACATACAAACATTACAAAATAATTACAATTAAAAAAAGGAGGAAACAGTGGGAAAAAATTGCTTCAGTGGCCAAGAGCCAGAGTCATAGAATTCTGGACAACTGTATAAGGTGGGGCCGGGTTCAAAGCCCAGATGAGTTACGCAGAATAAATAGGCATGTCCTGCAGTACTGGATCTGTCCTTTCCTTGGACCATGCACTGTCTAATAAACTGAATGCTAGTGTATGGACAATTATATCACATAAATAATTAAAAGTTCCTATGTAACAGTAAGCTGAAGTACAGGACCATAAGGTAAAAGAGCAAATTTACAGATGAAAAGATGGATTACTTTTACAAAGCAGGATGGATAAAAACTTAATTAAAATCCCAAAAACATCCATCCTGCTTTCTATATTAGGTGTGCAACTTAATTCTCGGCCCTTAACTGCAAGTGATCATAGAACGTTGGCAAATCGAATAGCTGTGTGCGATAATGGCCGATTGCAGTGCCATCCGACAGCTTTCCAGGCAACCGCTCACAGCTGTAGTGACAGAAGGGACGAAAGTTGACGGTGAAAGCAATGTCATTCGAGAAGCAACATTAGAGGCACTGCCTCCTGTTCGCGTTTCAGCTGAAAAAAAGTGCTGCAGAAGCCCAACAAATGATCTGTGCTGCTTTGGGTGAAGCTGCTGTGTCCTACAGTACGTGTAAGAAGTGGTTCCAGCGGTTTAAGCAGGGAAATTTCGATCTCCGTGATACAGAACGTCCGGGACAGCCACAGAAAGTTGACGATGAGGAACTGGAACAACTGTTGGACGCGGATCCCTGTCGCACACAGTCAGAACTCGCCCAGGAACTCGGAGTAACATGGCAAAGCCATTGCAAAGTGCCTGCACAAGCTTGGACGGATTCACAAGGAGGGCTGTTGGGTGCCCAACCAATTCACAGCTGCGAACAAGTTTAGGTGCTATGATGTTGCTGTGTCCTTGCTCTCCAGATTCAAGAAGAAGGATTATCTCCACAAGATTTTGACCTGTGATGAAAACTGAATCCTCTACGATAATCCTAAGCGGCACAAACTGTGGGTTTATCCAGGTCAGTCTACCACCAGTACCGCCAAACCAAATATCCATGGCAGGAAGTTGTTGCTGTGCATATGGTGGGATCAGCGCAGTGTCGTACACTATGAGTTGCTCAAACCTGGTGCAATGGTCAATGCTGAGCGTTATTGTCAACAGCTCATTCGTGTGAGTGACGCAATGGAGGCGAAAAGGCCATACACCGGCAAGGGCAGAAGGTCAATTCTGTTGCTTCAGGACAACGCGTGTCCTTATACCGCGAAAACGACTTTAAACATGATCACCAACCTAGGATGGGAGATTTTGTCCCACCCGGCGTATTCTCCAGACTTCACCCTGTCGGATTATCACCTCTTTCGCTCCCTGCAACATCACCTGAGTGATACGCACTTCAATTCTGTCGAGGTGGTCCACACAAGTATTGATGACTTTATCAACTCGAAAAAAGCCCTCTTTTTTTTTGGCAGTGGCATTCGGCAGCTCCCTGACCGATGGCTCAAATGTATCCAACACGATGGGTCTTATTTCCCTGATTAGGTACGTATTCGATTTGCTATAATTTGCTGTCAACAATGACGTGCCTGTGGCCGAGAATCAAGTTGCACACCTAATAAATATTGCTTATGGTTTTTCTGGAAAAAATAAATGTGACATAACAAATCAGAACAATGTGAATGAATATCTGCCTGTCTGTCACCACATAAAAGAAAACTGCATATAAATTTATCATGAACTGAAATTTCACAGCAGCTCTTTGACTATGCTCTTAACTTTCAGAGATATAAAAGTAATTTTATGAAACATGAACCCTGAAGATTGTGAGATGTAAAACCACAAAATGCAGAAAAGAAAATTATGACATAAACCTCTATTAGATAAAGGTAATGAATTTTAAAAATCACAGGGTGGTGCAGCAACTGGACAACGATTTTACCAAATTTTCCAATAATATACAGTGTTAATTATGAACAGTCAAGATCGCTGTAAATGGAGACATTTAATACACTGGCAGTAAGTAAATTCTAGTTCAATCAGTTAAACACATATCTGGTGGTTTGTCTTTTTTGAGGAGCTAACAAACCTCTGAATCTCAGAGAACAGCTTAGTGATATGTATGTAATTATGTGTGTGAACACTGCACAGGTATGAACACAACTAAACTTCTACAAATAAATTACTTCACCATGATTCAGATGCACCATTAAAACTATGCTGTAAACTGCAAAAATGCAAAATATATTACAACACAAAATTTTTTGCTTCTGTTTGTGCAATAATGTGGTGAAAATGAAATATAATTTTACTGCTAAATAGTGTACACAAAAAATAATAATAATAATACTGCCGTTCAGGCGTGCAAAAGCTAAAATGGCAGAAAAAAATGTTTAAGCATCTTGGAAAATATTTCATACATGGTGTGCATATGCTCATTCAGATTATGATTAAATGAAATTGATACTGGAGATCCTTCCTACATGTTCAAATACTTGGTACATTTTCAACTGTTGTTTTTGCAGCAAACAAACTATTTACCAAAAGGTTAACTGTATAGTGGCATACAAAGTACTTAAGTCAATCAGAAAAAAAGGTTACACATGCTATAAAGAAGCAGGATGTTGTGCAAGTGGTATAGATGACATGTACATTTATTTGAGAGATGGCTCTAGTGTTACAGGCACCTCTGGGAACTCCTGTCCCAGCATGAGATGTGCAGTGACATTTTGAAATGGTGACATGATTGAAAACGTGGTTTCAAGTCTAAGTGAGAGCTCAATGGCAGCTTGTCGAAGTTGATGGTGACAACGTGATGTTATGACAATACACTGCGAAATGGGGCCGTTCTTTCAATCTGGCAGGGGTGGTGTGGGGAATCGATACTGCACAAACAGTGGACATCCAAGTTCGCTGAGGACAGAGATCAACACAGCAGGTGTGAACAAAATGATTCAAGATGACCAAAGGGCAACTCTGTGCCATACTGCGTCCAAGCTGGGATTGAGCTATGGCATTGTTCAACATCTTGTGGTGGATGTTTTGCAGTACTCCAAAGTTTGTGCCACATGGGTGCCACACTTATTATCCATCAACCACAAAGCAGCACGAATGATGGCATGTTTGACATTCCTGCAGTGTTATTCCGAAGACAGAGCTTTCATGACCGTATTGTGACTGGGGACAAGACATGGCTCCACTAGTTTGCTCCCACCAGCAAGAGAGCTTCCATGCAATGGAAGCACGCTGCTTCACTGCTGAGGAAGAAGTTTAAAGTCACACCATCTATCAGAAAAATCATGGTATCCATTTTCTGGGATTCCTTGGGTGCGTTTTTGGCAAACTTCTGTGACACGCTGAAAAATTGCACGAGAGCATCCAATGAAAACGACCAGGTCTGATGAGCAATGGTGTCATTCTCCTTCACAGTAATGTGAGACCATACTGCCAACACCATACAGCACTTGCTCCACGAATTTTGGTGGGAGATGTGGAAGCACCTAGCCTACAGCTCGGATTTGGCTCTAAGCGACTTTCACCTCTTTCCTGCCCTGAAACAGCACCTGTCTGGTACTCGCTTCATGTGCACCAATGACATGAAAACAGTTGCAACAAACTGGCTACATCAGCAGAGACATGAACTTTTTCAGTCCAGAATAGACAAGCTGATCATGCAGTCCAACAAATGTCTGAATCGTCACAGTGATTTTGTCTAGAAATAGTGCTTCATATCCTTTGTCACATTGCATTGGTTAGTTCCCCTTTCTCCTACTCGAATGTGTAACCTTTTTTTCTGATCAACTCTCGTAGAAGTAAAACATTATGACTCCACCCCACCCAATTAATGTTTGGAACATTTCCACCATGGCTGTGCCCACGTGTAAAGGTCAAAGGCATATGCAAAACGGTGTCTAGTACATTATCAGTAAATTGTAGTTGTAATGGGTAAGAAACTGAATTTAACCCACTTAGAAAAAAATTATCGAATGCAAAGCAAATACTGGCAGCATCCAAGAAACAACAAACTTTGTCAGCTGTTTACAGGCTGCCATAGGTAAAGTGTACTAAGAGTAGATGGAAAGAGGCATAATGCATAAATGCCACATGGGTGTGGACAGGCATGGCTGCTTAATGCTCATGAAGAGAGGCAGTATTCCATATTGTCCCAAAAAATAGACGAGGTTGCTACTTTGGCACAGCTGGCCATGGTCTGCAAATAGGGAGCACAGAGGAGCATATCTACAGCTTTAGTGCAATGATCCCTCCACCATATGGGCCCACAGTTAGTTCATGACCACGATGACACGTCATGGGCAACAATGAATAGAATTTGTCAGAAAGTGGAATAGATCATAGAAGAAAGTTGCCTTCTCTAATGAATCATGTTTCCTACTGCATCGAATGAAGGGGGCAGTGGCGGGTAAGCTGAACAGTGCAGTAAAAATGGTACAAGATGCCATGACCCCACCAGTACAGGTACGTGTAGTGCTCTGGGTGGTGTTTTCCTGGGACACATTCAATCCCCTCATAATGGTGGATGGCTCTCTGAATGTCACAACTTACCTGTCTATCATTGCAAACCAGGTTCATCCATTTATGCTGACAGTGTTTCCTGACGAGATGTGTTCAACAAGACACAATATGACATGTCATAAGAACCATATCATCCACAACTAGTTTGAGAAACATCAGGATGACTTCTATGTTCTCCTGTAGCCACCCATATTGCCCAACATGAACTCAATTGAACACATTTCCTACCATTTGAATAGGCAAATGTTGCATGTGGGCTCTCCACCATAGACACTGGACAAGCTATGGGCAGCATTTATAAGGATATTGTATGACATACCAGTGGACACCTTCTGAGAACTTGTGGACTCCATGACTCATGACTGTGGTCTGGTGGCTCATGGAGAGCATGTTACACAATACTAGACAGGTGGTTTGTTCCTACAGTATATAATAACAGGTATGTTTAAGAATGGTGATCTAGTTTTCAGAGGTAGCAGACTTGTCCGCTATTAATCACGTCAAAACATTTGTCTGTTGTACATAAGAAATAAAGACAAAGTTATGAAAATATGTGACACTAAGTTCACAATTCTTTTCAACCACAATTTGATGAAGAACACTGACTTAAAATTTGTTTGATGCATTATACTTTCGCTGGGCATGGCATTGCATCACTGAGAAAGTGCTTTAGGAACAATAGTTTCTAAAATTTGGAGTAAAGCCTCAAAGCCAACCACTAAATGCATGCTTCAGTTTAAACATTAATATCTTATGATAAAAGAATTAAAAATTTGTGAGAAGAATATATGCAGGTGCTTACGCTCTAAAGCTTCAACGGCAGATGGATCAAATTTATACCCATACGAACCATGCTTATGATGAGAAAGTTTTTCACCAACAACGCGACTTTGTTCACCGTCAACTCTGGTTAAGGCTCTGGAAAATTTTGGCACTTGAAGGACCTATGGGAAGAGAAAAAAACTGTAACACACTACAGTATCACAAATTAGTACAAACCAAGCATTCTTTTACACATTGCTGCTGGGAAAAAGCATCTTTCACCAGAATTAAATTCTGTTAACATGACAAAAATTCACAGAAGTGTATTTACCTTCAATTATCTGATTCATTTATTGTAGATTTTTTTTTTTTTTTTTTTTTTTTGTTAAATATCTGTCTATTAAGTAATTATCAGTTTGTACTGATTTTTAGAAGTCCATTTAAGGAGCTCTCTAGGAGTTGGAAACCTATTTTCCAGGAGTTGACAATGACATCATAACCCTTTAAAACTTTTTAAAGTTTAATTTCTCTAAAAATGTATGGTTTCACCATTTCTTAATAACTTTGTGCTATATCAGCCAACAAAAAGGGCAAACATTTTTTTATAAAAAACGTAAAGTTCAAAATCGGAACTTCAAACTCTCTGTTGCAGTCTTGTTCTCTGTAAGTTGTTTCCCATGCAGAGAAATCAGACAGAAGCATTTTCAAACATTAATTTTGCTTTAAACAAAAGAAATGCTTCCTCTGCTCTTTGATATAGTAAGATGTAACTAAAAAATGGGAAAAACACATGTTTTAAATGAAATTAAATATATAAAAAACAGTACTGCATTGCTCACTCTGTCATAAAATCAATTTTACAGGTCACAGAAGTGGCTCAAATTCCATCACAGAACAATTAAACACTGATTTTGAAATCTAACTTTGCTTTAAGGAGATGAGGGTACAAATGCTTACCATTAGAAATAGAAAAACATATTTTTAGATAAAAGCCAAAATGTTTTTTTTCACTATTACTGAAAATATTAAAAACCAGAAATGATCAGAAAAATATAATCGGGAATAAAAAAAAAAAAAAAGTAGCTTGATCAGAAAATTCAAAATACCAAAGATCATGAAATATTCTCATTCCTATTAGAACAATCATTTTTGGCAGTTCCAAACAATTTCAGAGCCAGCAGACAAGAAAATGTTATCCAACAAATATTAAAAAGAAAAAAACATCGAAGAAATGTCATAATATTAAAATCAACCAATAAACAATCTCAAAAACGTTTAGTAAATGTTAGAAACTTGAAAACATGAAAATAAACTTAACACAGATGTTGAATAGCATTATTTCACTGTGATTTTGTATTTCCATATTATATTCAGTTTCCTATACTTCGTACTGGATCAACAATTTTCGTAGAGACTATGAAGAATCAACACTTGGAATGTCTAGGTCTTCTCTGAGAAACAATGGTGAGAGGCACGAAGTTTATCCAATCCCACCTGTTGCTTACCTTATCAGGAGAGGTCTGAGAACATGTTAGCTGGAAAGGTGAACTCAGTTTCCACAGAGAGAGAGAGAGAGAGAGAGAGAGAGAGAGAGAGAGAGAGAGAGAGAGAGAGAGAGAGAGAGAGAGAGAGAGAGAGAGAGAGAGAGAGAGAGAGAGAGAGAGAGAGAGAGAGAGAGAGAGAGAGAGAGAGAGAGAGAGAGAGAGAGAGAGAGAGAGAGAGAGAGAGAGAGAGAGAGAGAGAGAGAGAGAGAGAGAGAGAGAGAGAGAGAGAGAGAGAGAGAGAGAGAGAGAGAGAGAGAGAGAGAGAGAGAGAGAGAGAGAGAGAGAGAGAGAGAGAGAGAGAGAGAGAGAGAGAGAGAGAGAGAGAGAGAGAGAGAGAGAGAGAGAGAGAGAGAGAGAGAGAGAGAGAGAGAGAGAGAGAGAGAGAGAGAGAGATCGCAATTTCTGAAAAAAGGAAAAGCTCACCTCCTCCCTGCTAAATTAGCAATGGAAGACATCGAAAAAGCCCGAAGTATAATAATTTCTTGCAATCAAAATAATTTTAAAACTTTTTTAAGAGTATGAAGGGAAATAAAAAGGTCCATTTAAGAAGTTCTTAAATTCCAGCAGGTGTACAAACCCTGATTATTATAAACTAAGACTATCCAATGAAGAAGCATGTAGTTTCTTTTATAATTTTTGAAGAGGTATAACACTGAAGGCTCAGATGTAGTGATCAAATATTTTTCAAAGACCCAAATGTAGAATATTCCACAATTCTCTCAAAATCACACACAACCTCCCAATAATTCGAAAGTAATGGTGGTACATTTGCTGACAGACAATATCATTATTTGTTTTAGTTTTGCATTTTCTTTTATTCCTAAGTTATACTATACAACAATGCTATGATATGTAAATGGAAAATTCCACAACAGTAAAAACTGGAAAAGCATAGTGACATATGTACTTCTACCAACTAACAACATAACTTTTCCAATCTGCCTTTTACAGATAATTATGATTACAAAAAAAAAAAAAAAAAAAAAAAAAAAAAAAAAAAAAGCAGATGCACCATCTGACATAAAAATTGAGTATCAGGAAATGATGAAAATCCTTGGGCACAGCAACTTCCATCCGTTCCAACATTTTTTGATCCATCTAAAAACAGATGTATAATGTCCAATGCAAATACATATCTATGTAACTTAATGTGTGCATCAGAAAAGTGGAAAATGCTTAGGAAAATCTGGTCTTAACTAACATCTTATTAGAATAAAACAGTTTTCGTAATGTAAATTTTTGGAGCAGAAATATTGCCTTCACAGACAAATAGACATAAGGAGTGCTGACATAAATACAATCTTTCTTTAGTCATTCAATGTCAAAAGTTATGTCCAAAAACAAATAATTAATCAAACATAATCTGATATAAGATGAACAAAACTAGTTACAACATGGTCTAGATAAGCAATGCATTAATGTAAAACAGTCAACAGGTTTAATTATGTTGACCGAACTGATGAATATATCATTTTTGAAGTTAATACAAAAATTCATCATGAATACCTTGGCACTTTGCTTCATTCTACGGTAGTTTGTTAAAATGTTCAGCAAACGCTCAGCAAGGAAAAATGTAATGATCCCAGAAAATGCAGTGAGGCCACGCCAAACAGCAATACCATGATCACTTTCTGCTTCCTCAGCATTATGACTATGGTCATTGCTCATAGACTAAAAAAAAAAAAGTGGTTTAATTACACAAAGCAGGTAAGTCATTTTAAAAGAAACAAAAACTTTGATGAAATTCAGTTAATGGAAAGCTACATTCCTGAAAAAGTAGCTTGCTGTTTTTCCTGAAAAGTAGTTTACTTTCACTACTTTTTTACACTTAGACTTAAGTTAAAAGTGCAAGTTGTGAAAATAATCCTTATATGTACCTTCTTACATAAGGCAATCAGAGCTAATACCAAGGTAAATTACTCAAATAATTTATCTTTGTATTTACCTCAGCTCTGATCATCATATGCAACACACTTTAACACATTCAACGGTGTTTCAGGTCAGCTAGACTAGCTGCCAAGCCCAGGGAATTCAAATAAAAACTGTATTGACAAATATCTACAATTTTATTATCTTTGACTAAGAGAATTGAATCTCGCAATCAGCAGTCCTCAGAAAGCCGCTAGCACGATCATCTCATACATGCTGTCTTTGTAGGCTGAGTGAGAAGACTTCCCATTTAACTATTTGGCTAACTTTCACGATGTACTTCATGTCAGGTACATGAGTGTAGATAGGGCATGTTAAGCCTACCTGCAATCATCGTCTGTCCAGCCAAAAACATTTACAATCATGCCAATTATATATCAATTTTGCTATTCTTGCGAAGTAGCTTATTACGTGGTTTTAAAATATTGCTGTTTGCGATAACAAGTATTGCATATAATTCTGTTCAACAAGTATAAAACAGAATGCATGGCTCACCTTTTCCCCAAACTTCGGCCCAATGTACGAACAATGACTTCTCTATGTTGTACTGTTGACAGTTCACAAATGCAAGATTTTATACGTGAACCGTCAACAGTACAACATAGTGAAGTCGTTGTTCGTACATTGGGCCGTAGTTCGAGGAAAAGGTGAATCATGCATTCTTTTCATCACTTTCCAACTGTAGGTTGAAGAAGCGTATATGCTCCAGCTTTGTCCGCCCGCCTGCCTGTCTGTCCATCCGTCCGCAAGATAACTCGCGCAAATATGGTTCGATTTTGATGAAATTTTAGTATGTGGTAGGGGACCACCTGGGGACGAACCCTATTGAAAATGGGTGAAATGGGGTCAAAGGTCAGGACATAGGAGCGGGATCCATTCCATTGCTCTTATGCATCATAACTTGCATAAAAATGATTTGATTTTAATGAAATTTTAGTATGTGGTAGGGGACCACCTAGGGACGCACCCCATTGGAAATGGGGGAATGGGATCAAAGGTCAGGACATAGGAGCGGGATCCATTCCACTGCCCTTATGCGTCATAACTTGCGTAAAATGATTTGATTTCAATGAAAGTTTAGTATGTGGTAGGGGACCACCTGGGACGAACCCTATTGAAAGTGGGCGAAATGGGCCAAAGGTCAGGACATAAGAGCAGGATTCATTCCATTGTCTTATGTGTCATAACTTATGTAAAAATGCTTCTATTGCGACAAAACTTTAGTATGTTGCTATGGAGGTATACTGAACCAATTCTCTTTAATATCATTGAAATTGGGTCAAAGGTTAGGACACAGGAGCGAGATTTATTCCACGGCCATTATCCTCATAACTTGAGTAATTATTTCTGGTATGTTGGAAAGTGTATCATAATCAATGCATTGTATGATTTTACTAACTTGTTTATATGTCAATTCATATTAGCAGTTCATATTCCGACTTAGAAATCGATCGGAAAAGGCTACCATTCATTTTTACGTGCATTATTTCAAAAACTTGGAAATATTCTAGTTGGATAATGCTTACCTAGGCATTCCGTTTCTAGCGACGATTCACTTTTCTCGCACGTTTCGGGTCTTCGTTGAAGCTATTGTCCTATTGTTCGTTGTATGTGCCTTTCACATCCAACACACTGCTTACTTTGGGGGTAGATTCAGTACATCTTCACTTTAGGATTCAACAACTTCAATTCTTTACCATTATTAATGCTCTAAATTTTTTGCCCAGTCTTTGGGCATACTCAGGAGCGTGACTACTTTTCCACCGATGTTCATGGTTTATTTCTCGTCAATAGAGTCCAAAACCCCATGTTGCCATTCATCGGATACGCTGTATTAGATAGATACTTTTCTTAATTAAACCTAGCCGGCGCCATCTATGTTTCACTAATTCTACCCCCCCCCTCGTCAAATGTGGTCGTTGATGTCTTCTTTCCGTATTTTTCTTCTTTTCATTTCCTATTCCTGTTCCCTTGTCTTTTTTGTCGGGTTTTCATTTGTTGTTCTTTTTCTTGTCTTATTAGCTCAAGATTTCCAAAGGCTAGATAATGTATTACGGTCATTCTGGTTGCACACCCTTGTTTTATTTTTATAAATTATGATAGATTCTTCCATTCTCTTTTGTCTCTCTGATTTTTTATTCCTTTTTAGCATTTTAATTTCTTCGAATTTTGGGAATGTTCGGTGGTCAATACAGAATTGCACTAATGTATTTTTTGCTTCTTTTTTTTTTTTTTTTTTTTGCCAGTTAGATATGTGTAGTTTTAGCCTTTTTTTTTTTTACCTGTTTTTAGTACTCCCTATGTACGACGATATTGGGAGTATGTGCGCAATGGGAATTTCGTAAGACCCTGATTTTCCTCTAATATCTTGCTCAGTTTTTTTGTTAATAGTCAGATTTTTCAAGGTGTTCACTGAACTTCCTAGTTGTAAGTCAAATTTGGCACATTGCCTATTAATTTCTTTACTGACACCTTCCAAGTAAGGGAATGCACCTATATATTTTAATTTATTTTTTCTCACCTTTCTTCGATTGTAAATTTCTTGGTCTTCATTTCTCTTAGCCATATGTTTTTTATTCTCATATATATCCATTTTTAATAAGCTTACTAGGGTAACCATAATCTTCTGATATTTTCAAGAAAAAATCAAGCTCTTGATTCTTTAGCCTATTATTAGAGGTGTGTGTATACGCTCTTCGAATCAAGTTTACTATGCTACTTTTTTTTTTTATGTAGAACAGGATGGTGAGAGGAGTATGGAATGAGTACCGGAATGTACGTTGCTTTCCTGAAAACAGTGTATTCAAACTTTTTTTTTTTTTTTAGGTAGAATGTCTAAAAATGACAGACTATTATTCACTTCAAATCCAATCATCAGTTCAATGGTGTTGCAGATTACGTTGAATCGATGAGCTAGATCTTGTAGCTCGGTATTGTTGAGTTTTTAATATAATGATAAAATGCAGACAGCGATATCTGAGTTAAAGTGTGAAAGTGTCAGCAATAATCCCACAGACAAACAAGTAACTTTCCTCGCCAAAGTAAGGAACCATAGTAGTTTACCTGCAGAAATAAAAAATGCAAACCCACCAATGGGAGCAGGGATGCCAAAAAATTTTCTTGAAAATGAAAACCCATAAAGAAAACACTCCATTAAGACTGATTCTCTCAAAAAAAAAATTCCCCTCTCATCAATCTCAAAAAAAAGATATACAGCTATCTATTCCCAATTTTTATGAGAAATCAATTTACCTTAAAGAATAGCTACGAATTTATAGAAAAGATCAAGAAGATAAATCAAGACCTTACGAACGTCACGATGGCATCTACGGACGTTAAATACTCCTGTCGAGCTAGCCATCGAGTTGATCATGCAACAATTAAATATAAATAAAGAGCTAAATATGACACAACTGAAAGAATTAAAGGATACATTATATTTCATTAAAGAAAACAATATCTTCCAATTTGAGGGAAGTATTTTTAAACAAACTCAAAGCGACCCTATGGGATCCCCATTCTCAGCACTATACGCAGAAGTGATAATGGCATACATTGAATGAAAAATTATTCAAACTCTACTTGAAAAACCACTACTATATGCTCGGTATGTCGATGACATCATCATTATTTCAAAACTCAACAATACCGAGCTACAAGATCTAGCTCATCGATTCAACGTAATCTGTAACACCATTGAACTGACGCTTGAATTTGAAGTGAATAATAGTCTGTCATTTTTAGACATTCCACTTAAAAAAAAAAGTTTGAATACACTGTTTTCAGGAAAGCAACGTACATTCCGGTACTCATTCCATACTCCTCGCACCATCCTGTTATACATAAAAAAAAAAAAAATAGCATAGTAAACTTGATTCGAAGAGCGTATACGCACACCTCTAATAATAGGCTAAAGAATCAAGAGCTTGATTTTATCTTGAAAATATCACAAGATTATGGTTACCCTAATAAGCTTATTAAAAAATGGATATATGAGAATAAAAAACATATGGCTAAGAGAAATGAAGACCAAGAAATTTACAATCAAAGAAAGGTGAGAAAAAATAAATTAAAATATATAGGTGCATTCCCTTACTTGGAAGGTGTCAGTAAAGAAATTAATAGGCAATGTGCCAAATTTGACTTACAACTAGGAAGTTCAGTGAACACCTTGAAAAATCTGACTATTAACAAAAAAAAAACTGAGAGCAAAATATTAGAGGAATCACGGTCTTACGAAATTCCCATTGCACACATACCCCAAATATCGTACATAGGGAGTACTAAAAACAGGTTAAAAAAAAAGGCTAAAACAACACATATCTAACTGGCAAAAAAAAAAAAACGAAGCAAAAACTGCATTAGTGCAATTCTGTATTGACCACCGAACATTCCCGAAATTCGAAGAAATTAAAATGCTAAAAAGGAATAAAAAAATCAGAGAGACAAATGAGAATGGAGGAATCGGTCCTAATTTATAAAAATAAAACAAGGGTGTGCAACCTGGGAGGACTGCATCCAAGAAAGGTCTTATTAAGTGTATGATGGGATGTCAAGGGGTAATCTACTGGGAGCTGCTGGCACCTAATCAAAAGATAAATGCTGACCTGTAGCCAACAGTTGGAAAGGCTGAAAGAAAAATTGAAATCTAAGTGTCCACCACTGATTAATTATAAAAGCTTCATCCTGCAACATTTCAATGTCAGACCCCATTGCCACATGAGGGTCTTTACTTTAATCATGATGTCATAAACTCTTGTCATTTTCCTCTCTCTCTGATTTATGAGTTCCTGATCCTACCTTTCTCCAGCTAACTCAGTAGTATTTATGCCCCATGTTACAGAATTAACCAAAGAGTGGGTTATATTCCTATATTGGGACTCAATGAGTTGAACTGTAAAATCATCACAAACAATGTAATTTGCTTTGTCTGAATGTGTGTCCCACTTTGGTGGTGCAGTGGAAAGAGTTGTCACCATAGCGACAACCAAGAAAGAAATATTTGTGATGTCATGCTTAGCTTTTCATGTTTTTGTGCAAGGTTCAGTGAATGGAAACTGCTTTCCAGATTAAATTATAAGACTAATCACCTTAGCAACAACTGAGAAAGAAATATTTGTGACGACACGCTTAGTTATCATGTTTTTGTTCAGGTGTTCAGTGAAAGCGGGTGTAATTATGTAGCATCAACGCCATAGCACCAACTGAGAAAAAATATTTGTGATGTACCACTTAGCTTTTCATGTTTTCGGGCAGGTGTTCTATGAATGGAACTGCGAATTATGTTTACATGTGATGTAACAACTGTGTGATGTAGTACTTTTTTTATTGTTATAATGTTTGTTGTAAAATTCATGAAAAACATACTTTTACATTTGGACATCACAAAAAAAAAAAAAAGAATACCTGGTTATTAAAAAATTACTCTACATATCTTATTTTTCCCCCAGTCATTATTCACAGGCTTTCACCAAGTAATATTCATAATGACATGCATGTGCACCCACATGCACAGTTAACTGCCAGCTACAGGAAACACTGGCATAAAGAAATAAGAAAAACTGGGGAATTAGAAAAAAACTAAAAAAATGTGCAGTTCAATCTTGATCTGACAGGATCATTAAGAATTTGGGTATTTTTCCCACATCGATATTTTTTATGGTTCAATACATGTGCTGCAACAAAAGTCAAATATGTAATGCCATTCAAACATGAGCCACATATCTATCATTGAATTACAGCATCTCTGCAGTACTTAGCTAATGAGCTTTCATTTCAGATGTGCACCAATCAAGGGCCAGTCATAGGAAGAAAAAAACTAACCAAACAAGCTTTCCTAATGAAAGCTATTAAAAAGAATATTTAAACACATAAATAAAACTTTCACTAACATAAGCTGCTGTGGATTTACTTTTGAAACAGCTTTGGGAGTCTTGAGAGCATTCATGAGCTTGCCATTAGTGAATGCTTACCACCAAGCACTAAATTAAAAATTTTATGGCTTCAGATATTGCTAGTATTACCTACTATAAATCAAACTGAGAAAAATCAATGAAGAATAAATTTTACAAATACATGGCAGTTCTGCATGTAACCATCTCTTTGGAAAGCTTGAAAATTGTAATGTCCTGAAAGTGAGTCAAATCCAAATCTCCCAATGTCCATTCAAGCATCCTAGCATTACACTGTGCAGGACAATGAATTTCCTAAAAACTGAAGTATAGTAATCTGAAAAAAGCAGATATCTGCTGGTCAAAACACCCAATGTCTTTTTGTAGAGACACCATTTTAATCCAGGAATGGATCCAAGACAGGAATCACCAGTTCTTCAGATATTACATTATCTCATCATCATATATTCACTAAGCTGTTCTCTGAGATTCAGAGGTTAGCTCCAAAAAGAAATACAAACTTCCAGATATTTTTACTAATTGTTGTCGTATCAAACTTCTCCATTTGCAGCGATCTTGACATACAACTCGTGCTTCACTGATATCCATTACACGCCGTACACAAGATCTTTTATACTTCATACTCATAATCTTTTTCTCATGCAGACACTCCTGAATCTGATCCACCCATGTCTTCCTTGGCCTTCCTCTGCCTTTCCTTCCTGCCACTTGGGCTAAAAAGATTTTCTCAGTAAGCATTTCATCACTCATTCTTTCAACATGGCCAAACCACTGAAGCATATTGGTCTCCACCTTGCTAACAACATTTTGCTTCACATCACACAACTGCAATACATCTTCATTTCTCACACAATCAGACCGTGTCTTGCCACAAACTCCACGTAAGTAACGCATTTCTCCAGCACACAAACAACTCCTATGTTTCTTCTGCAGTACCCAGGTTTCACTGCCATACATCAGAGTAGGAACAATTACAGTTTCATACACAGCCATGCGGGACTCTCTAGAGAACCCATCGTTCCTGTGAAAACCTCCCAGAGCAGCTATGACTTTCAAAGAAGAATTCACTCGCCTACTGATTTCACCATCCAACTTGTTCTCTCTGTCAAACATGCTTCCTAAATACACAAACTCACTCACCTGGTCAATCACAGTGCCATTTATACTTACATTACATTCAGTGCTACCCATTCCTCTCTCAAACACCATAACTTTGTTTTTTCCCTTATTTATACTCAGTTTGAATTTCATGCAAACTTCATGCATCCGAGTCAACATACTCTGCAACTCACTTTTGCTCTCTGCCAATAGGACAGTGTCATCAGCATACAGCAATCTGCACACATGGATATCACCAAGACATAAACCACTATTATCTATTTTGGCATCACGCATTCATGCATCCATAAATATATTAAACAGCCATGGTGACATTACACAACCTTGTCTAACTCCTGCACCAATGGAAAACGATTTTGATAAAACACCATTCACTCGTACACAAGCTCTACTACCAGCATACATGGCTTTTACACTATTAAGTAGATTCCCAGTAACACCATATTCATTCAATACCTTCCACAAAAGTGTTCTATTCACTCGGTCGTAAGCTTTTCTCTAAATCTATGAAGGCAGTAAAAACTTTCTTCTCAACAGCCAGATACTTTTAAATCATCGTGCGTAATGCAAAAATCTGGTTAGTGCAGCTTTTACCAGGCATAAAACCACTCTGAACATCCCACATTTTCAATGATGTAAGACCCCATACTTTTTCAATAACAACCTTACCAAACACTTTCCCTGGCACACTCAGTAGGCTAATACCACGATAGTTCTTGCATTCAGTCTGATAACCTTTTCCCCTCCACAAATCTGAAGAGGGGTCCCTCAGTTTCACTCAGTTCCTTCTTAGTGTACGTCACAATGGAGCACTGTTCAAAAGTGCAGTTCAAATGCCAAGCCACTAATGAATTCCTCACTGCAGGAAAAGTTGCTCCCAACAACATTTATTAAAGACTGAAAGCAATTTATGGGAAGACCAGTGTGTTGATGTGAGTACTGTGAGGTGACGGGTAGACAATGTAAAGATCAAGAAATGGGGAAAGCAAATTTGAGTGTCAAAGAATGAGCCTCCGGTCAGAGAACGAGCCTCCATTGGGAAGGTCATGCCTACTTTTTGGAATACTAAAGGACTTATGCTTGCTGATTTTCTGAAAAAAATGGGGCTACAATCAGGGCGCGATTTCACCGATTAGCAACTAGCAAATAGCTAGTGAAAAATCAAATTTGCTACTGAAAAAATCGCAGTAGCAAATATTGCTAGTAAGGTAATTTCTTTATTTAAAGTAACCAAAAATCACTATTAATCCACGAAGTTTACATAACAGTTTCTATTATCACTTGTTAAAACAGCGACGATCAGCGATTCTCTTTCGCCAATTTCCTTTCGACACTTAATACCCATCCTCCCCATATCTTTCATCCCTTCCAGTGGAAACTGTCGTACATTGAAACTCCTCTCCATCATGCCCTCATTGGTCTATTACAGAAACTGAACATGATGTCGGCAATGGTTGCTGTGGCAACCCAGAGCTATGGGATGGATCGGTTGTTTGACCACCTGCTCTGCCACCCTCCCTTCTTTTGCCCCACGAACTTTGTCCTCAACTCCTGTCGTACCCTAAGCGAAGCGATCGCCTACTTCCACAAGCCTTGATAGTCGTGCACACATCAAATACTGCGCTCTAATGATCAGTGATGAATAAGCAAGAATAATTCTACTTATTCGGATGGTAGACAAAACCGAAAGAAGCAAACCAAAATGTTACTAGAAAATAGCCTGCCAACACTGGCAAAAGTCTTATCCATAGTAACTAGCCTTATTGCGTGGCATAGATAGACGCTTTTTATGAAACGTGCTCGTGGAGGGTAAATGATTACGGAAGAAACTTTTGCTTTGTCTGACTTCTGGTTTTGGAAATTTTCCTTGTACTTTCAAGCTGAAATACAAATATTTATCCAGTAAAATGTTAATGAGCAATAATACTTGACAGAGGCAACATCGTGAGAAAAAAAAAATTATGATTACGGAAAAAATCCGAATTCCATCGACCTTTCGTTTTCTAGTTTCGTAAAGACGGAATTCCAATAATAACGAAAAAGCCGGAATTCCTTGAATTCGCAGAAGAATCTCATGCCTGAAGATTACAGAAAAATTTTGCAGCAGCCAGCTTCCGTTTTTGCAAATTGTTCTCCACAGTTTCAAGCTAACAAGCTAAAATGCAAACATTTATGCAATAAAACGATATTTAACAAGAAAAGCGGACACAAAGACAACATTGGGAGAAAAATTTGCGATTACGGCAAAATTTTCTTACTCCGTTTCACTACTGTGTTCGAAAGTTTTGAAGCACGAAATTTCGTCTCCAGATGGAAAACGACCCCCCCCCCCATCCCAAATATCGATCTTCAGAATGATCTAACTGATGACAAAAAAAAAAAAAGCGGGACTCCGCGAATCCCTGTAAGAATCTCGTGTACATCATAAAAATAATAGCAAAAGAAAAATTTGAAACAAAATGAAAATTTGTAGAATCCGTAGTTTTGATAGTGAGTTCCGTAGTCAGACAATAATTCCTGTAGAAACTACGGCATTGTGTGGTAGTTGGCAGATATGAAGTGTGTATGAAGTGTGTAGAAATATAGCAGAAATTTGTGCGATACTTCCACTTAGTACTGCATGTTGTGAGGTGGGATTCAGTTTTTTAAAAAGAATACAAGGGGATTGGAGGAACAATTTGTCTGTTGAAACTTTAAATGCTCTGATGACAATTGAAATAGAAGGGCCACAAGAAGAGATTTTTAATCCACGGTCAGCAGTTATAAAGTGGTATGATGACAAAGTCAGACACCCTGAGCGTAAACCATATGGGAAGAAATCTGAATTAGAATGTCAGTGAAATATATTCATGTGGTATGAGAATTTGTTAGAAATTAATAATAAAGATAGTCACTAAACTTAACTTATTTAAAGCCGCCCCGGTGGCGCAGTGGTCTAAGTGATGGCCTCTGATCATTCGTCCGAACGGGGTCCGGGTTCGAATCCCGGTCAGGCATGGATGTTGTGTTTGTCTTACGGCACTGGCTCTCTCCCTTCCCTGGAACCAGTGGCCCTAAATTAGGAAAGGGCGACTGCTTATAGCCCATTGAGTTGCTCACGGTGGTCGTTAAACCTCCAATCAAAAAAAAAAAAAAAACTTATCTAAGATTCTATTCATTATTCAAAAAGGTAAGTCAAAATATTTATACACATATTTAAATTTCTGTGTAACTTTATTAGAAAATAAGTTACGGTGTGATTTAGTTTTACTTGCTAGTCATGCAAATGTTTTGCTAGCAAACTATTTGGTCACTAGCAAAATTTGCTAGCGAGCAAAAAGATGAAATTTTGCCCTGGCTACAATAAATTCTGAATGTTACGCTGAAACTCTGAAGAAGCTGAAAACTTATATCTGAAGGAAAGCAGGGCAGAGTGCTCAAACAGTTCAACATGACAAAACTAGGCATAACACCTCACAGTTGCAGACATCAAGCACCTCGAGTTTACTGTGTTGCCACAACTTTGGTTACAGCTCAGATCCTGCTCTTAATGATTTATTTTCACATTTTTTTAAAAAATGAAAGGAATACTTGAGGGACCATCACTTCACATCTGACAAAGAAATTAAGACAACAGTATGCCAGTGGTTTCAGATACAAAATTATACAAATTTTTAAGGATGGATTTGAAAACTATTGAAATATTGAAAAAAATGTACTGAAGTAGGAGGCGATTTCGTGGAGAAGTAATTATGCAGTCTTTTAAATAAAAGATAAAGGTAAATTTTCATTTCATCAAAAACATATTTACCACTGGTTTTTTTATTCAAATAGAGGCACAACTTTTCCTCCCACCAACACATCATGACATTATCTAAAGAACTATTATACCTCGTTGAAATACATTATCATCACAATGAGCAAGCTTCCACTAACACCACTCTTACATTCATTCCGATTCTTATGCTTCAACTGCTTGAAAATTTGTTGTCCTGGATGGTGTAATGGGTGGCATAGCAATAGCCTGCTGTAATAGAAACTGGAAGAAGCAGGTTTGATTCCTGCTGCAGAGTGATGCAATTTTCAAGTTTTCTGACGACAGAACTGCATAGTGAGTTCTCATGGCGCTCTACCCCCCCCCCCTCCCAAAAAAAAAACAGAAGTGCCTTTCAGAAAACTGATAAAATTGTTTTCTAAAAGGCATTTCCAAACTACAAAACTCACTTTAGAGAAGAAGCATTCAGACAAATCAGGTTTATACTGTATACAGACAAACTAGGTCAGGATCGTATCTGCTCAATAGATAATATGACCAATAAAATATATACAATCAAAATCAGTGAATCAAGATGGGCATAAAATATATTAAAAATCTTGGTCGTGCTTCTCTCTATTGAATGCAATACAAATTTTTCTATGCAAACTAACCTAAGTAAAGATATAGGGCAATGGAAAAACAAAGCAATAATATCAGCATTTCATTTCTGACATACAATGCAGATCTTAAAAGGCATGCTGAAAAGAAAAATACATTCCTATGAAAAGATATTCCTCTTTAAGAATTATGTTTTTATCTCAAAGGCAAAGAAAGACATGGACAGTTGAAAAAGAGAAAAAAAAAAAAAAAAAAGCCTGAATGCCCCCCCCCCCCCATTTTCAACAAAACTGATGATTGAATTTAACTTCTTGAAAACTGATAAAAATTTGTGCAAAATTAAACTGGCAAAAAAAAAAAAAAAAAAAAAACCACAGTTCCAGAAATTTGTTGAAAAAGAACAACAGATTTTCTGTTTCTTTCAGTATATTTCTACTCAAGCTAAAGCAATCAAACTCTGTTGCAAATTTAATACTGATTTCACTCTTTACTCCAGCAAAAAATTTTACCCTCACTCTTGGGTTTCAAAATTAACTTTATATGAAAGGGATTCACAATAATTGGTCTAACATATTTACCATAAAATTGTACACTTCATAACAAATCCATGAAAACATCATTGCACAAAGCTCAATATCAACAGCAAGTAATTAAAACCTTTACCCATTACCTAGATGTTGATTCAGTTTTACTTACATGAGGGAGTAAATGAAGAAGAGCATCACCAGAAAGGCTACCAACAGCTAAACTGACAAGAAACTGGAGTAATGTATGGTAGAACGTCCTCTGTATGACTGGAATCACTGCCACGCTCACAAGGCCACAAAGACTAATGGCAAAGACTGATAAAGTTGCATACAACCAAACTGAAAAACAAAAAACAAAATGTAAGACAATAAGAATGAATTATATTTTAATTACTAAAAAAGAACAATGCATAAAGAATGAATATAAAAGTAAGCCTCTGCCCAGTGCAAGAGATCATTCTTTGGGCATTTCATACTCTGTAATTTTAGCTCATTATGCATTACAATCACATGGGGGGAGGGTAATTAGGACAGGACAGATAGAGCACACTTACACTCCAAACCTCAAAATACACATTTAGCATGAACATAATTATACATTATACTGTCAATTAAACACTTAAACTAATAATATAAACACCCAGATCCTTCTCTTTGGAACGCTTGACGTCACACTAACGTCTGCATTGTTGCATCATCACTTATCGATCAATTCGTGTGTGCTCTCGCAATGTCAAAATGATTGCCTGCTATATAATGGCACGAGATCACAGGATGATTATTACATTTTACAGTATCATAGTCAAATTATTTTTAAAAAGAAATTTCAGTTTTAAGTAATAAAAATGATGAAAGATATAAATGAATGAGTACGCTTTTTTACTCATTACATTTCTCTACATAGTTCAATGTACCGCAGTTGAGCTCGAAAACTCATTCAAATACTTCGATAGCAACTTGCTCAATATAGTTACATATATAGAAACAAAGACACTACTTACAATAGTAACACAGCCCATTGTTCAATTTCTCACTTAACATTTCAAGCACGTATAATATTCTTTCTTATCTTCTTGCCGGCCAAGATGATAGATGTCTTTTTATAATTCTTGTGCAGCGATATTAAGCTGAAGAAAAATTGCGGTTCCACATTTTACTATCGTATTTCTACTCATCTCCAAGATGCATTACCATGTGATGAATTCAACTTTAAAAAACGTATGCACAACAATAGAATTCCTGATACTTCGTATCACCAACGACGTAAATTACTAAATGTAAGACACATTTGAAAACCAATTGAAAACCCAAAAAACTCCATTGTGACCCTGAACTAACAAAACACGTTAAACCACATGAACCAAAAACCAACTAACATACTTAAAAATAGTATAAAAGCTGTATGTACAATCTAAAAAACGTATTACTGGAATCCCTGAGAACTCAAATACGCTTCAAACTACGAAGACCTTAAAATTCACACTATTAAAAGCACATGAAAACCAATTAGAAACTGCATCTGCATCTATCCATGAAATATGAACACATTATGGCTGTGTACAAAATGATGAAATAATATCAACCACACCAAACCTTTGCAACCCAGACAAAAAGAACATTAACTTCAATTGCACACACGCCCACAATAACTGTGCCTTGCTGTCACGACTCTTTATCCAAACACACCTGAAGTACATACAATGTGAGAAATGCAGTCATCCACCCCTCCCAGATAGCAAGTCGACCTTGGAACACTTTCATCCAATCGCTATGGACATCCTCAGCAAGTCGTTGTTACTCGCTGGTCGGCTACCAGTGTTATGTGTCAGCATAAGTGAATTCACGATCCCACCTCATATCAAACATCTGAAGCAAAAACGGAGGTGGCGCCATCCATAAATAGAAGCCGTAAGTATCTAAAAACTTGTAATTTTAACTCTATTCTCCAGAAAAACTGCTTTCCCCCCTTCTTTCTTCGCTGCCTTTTCTTTTTATCTTTATCATAATTACTCTTGAGCTGTATCATTTCTTGCCAATAATTTTCAAGCTTGGATCATTATTACTGCAAATGTCAAGCTTGGATCATTATTACTGCAAATGTGGTAACCATTCTTTTGAATCAGTAATTTTGGCTTCAGATGTTTGATATGAGGCGGGATCGTGAATTCACTTATGCTGACACATAACGCTGGTAGCTGACCAGCGAGTAACAACGACTTGCTGAGGATGTCCATGGTGATTGGATGAAAGTGTTCCAAGGTTGACTTGCTGGCTGGGAGGGGTGGATGGTTGTGTTTCTCACATTGTATGTACTTCAGGTGTTTTTTTGTTTTGTTTTTATTGGAGGTTTAACGACCACCGTGAGCAACTCAATGGGCTATAAGCAGTCGCCCGTCCCTAATTTAGGGTCACTGGTTCCAGGGAAGGGAGAGAGCCAGTGCCGTAAGACAAACACAACATCCATGCCTGACCGGGATTCGAACCCGGACCCCTTACGGACGAATGATCAGAGGCCATCGCTTAGACCACTGCGCCACCGGGGCGGCTCAGGTGTGTTTGGACAAAGAGTCGTGATGGCAAGGCGTGGTTATTCGGGCGTGTGTGCAATTGAAGTTAATGTTGTTCTTTTTTTCTGGGTTGCAAAGGTTTGGTGTGGTTGATATTATTTCATCATTTTGTACATAGCCATAATGTGTTCATATTTCATGGATAGATGCAGATGCAGTTTCTAATTGGTTTTCATGTGCTTTTAATAGTGTGAATTTTAAGGTCTTCGTAGTTTGTGGCGTGTTTCAGTTCTCAAGGATTTCAGTAACCAGTTTTTTAAATTGTACATACAGCTTTTATACTATTTTTAAGTATGTTAGTTGGTTTTTGGTTCGTATGGTTTAACGTGTTTTGTTAGTTCAAGGTCACAATGGAGTTTTTTGGGTTTTCAATTGGTTTTCAAATGTGTCTTACGTTTAGTAATTTACGTCGTTGGTGATACGAAGTATCAGGAATTCTATTGTTGTGCATACGTTTTTTAAAGTTGAATTCACCACATGGTAATGCATCTTGGAGATGAGTAGAAATACGATAGTAAAATGTGGGGCTGCAATTTTTCTTCAGCTTAATATAGCTGCATAAGAATTATAAAAAGACATCTATCATCTCGGCCGGCAAGAAGATAAAGAATATTATACATGCCTGAAATGTTAGGTAAGAAATTGAACAATGGGCTGCGTTACTATTGTAAGTAGTGTCTTTGTTTGTATATATGTAACATTACATTTCTTTTTAATGTTTTTAATTGAAGAATTACCCAATAATGCAAAACTCAATCATGGTGGTGCAATTACCTCAAGGCCTATGAGAAAATCCTTTCCCTCAATGTGAAAATAATTAATTCAATCAGTCATTTTAGCTGCATCACTATTCTGTACTACCTACCCATGTAATCAGTCTATTATTGATAACAATTGAAATTATTATAAAATAAAGCAAGGGCAGATCCAGAATTTAAGAATGGGAAGAGCACACATCTAATCAGTTAAAAGAAGAAATATAAAAGGAAGCATGATATAGGTCTAGACCTGTTAGCGGAAGAATTGAGAATAATGGAAAGTTGGAAATAGGTGAAAAATATTCTTCATGGAAAAAGCTATGCTAAGGAAAAAGAATTTTTAATCAACCTTTACGCCCCTAGCATGAAATCTTTGCATGATTTAAAAGACAATGCTCCACATCTCTATTGTAGCAAATGGCATACAGCAAAGAAGAAATTTCTCAATAGAGTTTTTCGAAGCGGCGATACAGCTGCGAAATGAAGTACAAAAACACCACCAAGCAACAGAGCTGTGAACTACAAAATTTCTCATACACTAGCCTAAGTGTTCTACAAGGTAAATGGCATCCGGTGTTGAAAGAATTTTTTTATATTGCATATGTAGAAGCAGAAATATTGAGAAAAACATATTAAGCATTTGCTCCCCCTACCAGCAAAATTGTGCATTATTTTAGGGAGAAAATAAGCACACAGAATTTGCACAGTTAGTAGTATCTGATCGAAGAATGAAGTTTTTCAATAGGATTTTTAGTCCCGTAGATATTGTGGTAAACGAAACCGTGAACCCTGTGGTGGGAGACTTCTGCATTAAGAAAAATTTGAAATAATATGAGAAACATTTCGCAGCAGGAACGCTCTCCAAGAAAGAAATAATTTCTCAAATCGGACTCTTAGAAGCAGAGATATCGACAAAAAGATATACATCTACGCCCCTGGCGAGAAAACTGTGCATTATTTTAAGAAGAAAGTAATCTCTGAAGGTTTTTTGATGTGGACGGTATCTGTCCACAAAAGAATTTTTTCAATCGAGATTTTAGCTCAGATTTTGCTGCAAATACATCAGAAGCAGAAATTAACACTTATGCCCCCTTGTGGCCAAGCCATTCTTTACCAAAAACTAGAAATGATATGCAAAGCATTTCCTATCAGGAGATGTATACGGTTCAGAAAGAATTTTTCAAATCGGAGTTTTAGAAGCAGAGTTATCGGGGGAAATGCAATTTACTTTTATGCCCCCTAGTGAAAAATCTATGCGTAACTTGAAAAAGTTACTACACTTAAAATAGTTTTCAATGTAAATGTAGTCGAAAGGTAAAAGAATTTTTTCAGTCGGATGTTTAGAAGCAAATATATGGAATAAAATACATTTTGAATTCGGTATCTTCTACATTTACGCCTTCTAGTGGTGAAATTGTGCATCGCAAAAAAAAAAAATGAATGCAAGTAACATCATACGCACACTTCAAGCTTCCCAATGCAAAAAGAATGTTTCAAATCATGCTAATAGTTGCAGAAATATGGTATCCAGAGGCGAACGGACGGACAAACTGATAACATAAGCACGATCTTTTTTACAACATACGTGCTAAAAAAAGTAGGCAACACTGATTTCCTAAAAGAAATCCAAATATATATTTTTAAGCACTAATTTCAAGGCTTTTCAAGACAGCTTTAAAAAAACATTGTTTTTCCAGGATATTCCAAGGCCTTGAAAATGTATCATGATTTTCAAGGACTTTCCAGGATTTAAAGAACCCGTGTGCACCCTGGGTATGAAGCTTCAAACTAAATTTCGGACAGGACAGTCTAAAACAAGCCGTGAGCGAAATAGCATGTGTGCCGGAGAAAAAGTAATTTAACGCGAAAAATCAAATCAAAAGTTATTAAGGTAAATTTACACAAAAACAACTGGACTACAAGGAAAATTGTTGAACAAAAACAAATATTTTGCGCAGAATATTTATTGCGAGGTCTTTTCAAAAATGGAAATAAATAGCACATAATTTTCTGTTCTAACATGAATGAGTTCTTACTATACAAGTGTTTACTATATTTCCTTACAAAAGAGCCAGCGTCTATTTGATTTGTTTTCAATCTGCTTCAATTAAAAATTTCACCATCTTAGGACGGGAAACATCCCCTATATATTAATATTTACTTAAAGGTTAAAAACAGCTATCTTAGGACAGTCTATAGCCTAGTAATAAAATAAAAACCATAAGAAATTAAAAAGAAATCCTTTCTGGTGATGCTGATGCAGATACTAAGGCTTGTGATGCATGATGATTAATGCTACTTTCCTACATGATGATCATTTTGACCAGATTTTTACTTATCTAAGGGTAACTCATCATTAGAAGCATCCACCTAAACTGTATCAACAATCAGTACGAGTAATAGAGGTCGAAAGTGGGATGTTTGCAGTTGGTTTATGTCACGGATTAATAGTGTGAAGTCTATAACACTCAAGGTGTATGGCAGATAGTGAGACTTAGGTACTGCAGAAGAGACACAAGATTCATTTATGTGCTGGAGAGATGCATTTTTTATGTGGGTGGGGCAAGAGAAGTTCTGATCATGTGAAGAATGAAGATATGATATGTTGCAAATGTGTGATGTGAAGCAAAATATTGTTGGTAAGGTGGAAACAAATGTTCTGAGGATGTTTGGCCATACAGAAAGAATGAATGGTGAAGTTCTGGTGGATAGCAACATCCTCATGCCAAAAATACAAAGCATGTAAGCTCTTTCAAAAACACACACTCTCCTTCGCCCAACATGCCTGCCAGACTCGACTCCTAGCACTTTCAACCACACCTTGGTCATCATCAGGAAGCTCCTGTGGCCCTATCTCCTCTGCTACCACAGAGCAAGTGAGTGATCTCGTCATCCCGTCTCAATGCTTTTGCGATTTCCTTATGGTGGTGCCCTCTGTTGATCGATTTGGTCTTTTTTTCTCTTCTTTCGTCAATCAACAGAGGGCACCACCATAAGGAAATCGCCGAAGCACTGAGACGAGACGATGAGATCACTCACTTGCTTTGTGGTAGCAGAGAAGATAGGGTAACAGGAGCTCCAGACGACGACCAAGGTGTGGTTAAAAGTGCTACAGTGCTAGGAGCAGAGTCTGACAGGCATGTTGGGCGAGGGAGAGTGTGTGTTTTTGAAAGAGTTTAAATGCATTGTATATTTCGAGATGTTGAGTAGAGGTGCATTATCCATGAGGAAGTTGAGTAGAGGTGCATTGGTACAAGTGATATTGTGAAATTGAGAGCAGGTTGTATTGTATATATGTAAATAGAAGTATTTATTGTAGAATAGAAAATTTAAACAGTTTATGCATTTTGCATTGGTAGTGAGAACATGTTTTCTTTCAGAGTTTTGAAATTGTATAGTTAAATGTTTTTTAGTGTTAATAGGTATGTGAGAGGTCACAGGGTATAAGAGTAGTTTGCCATAAGTGTAAGAGCATTTTTTAAGGTTTTAAAGAATATAAAAGAATGTCCGTTATTAGTTTTCTTTTTATGAAGTTATTTTAAAGAAAGTGTTATCGAATAAACGTTCTCTCAAGAGCATGACAATAAGGATATCAATGCAAACAAAGACCAGCAGGTGCAGTTCCGATATCACTGAACGGTACAGACATGCATACATTGGCACATGGGAAGATGATTAAGACCCCCAGCCTTCAAAGGTGTAACATGGGCTTCAGAAAGTATGTGTAGGAAATGTCATTAAAGGAAAGAAGCCCTATAGGGATAAGTTGCCTTTTATAATTGTTAAGGAAATTTTAAGCTTTTGTGAGTCACATATTGTAATACTTTATTAGCCATTTGCTGAAGACATTCACATGGTTTTGAAAGAGTACTAATGAAATGAACTAATATACTAAACTGAAGCTCATCACTTTTCCTTTGATACTGTTTCTGAGAGTTAACTTTTTTTTAAACTTTTGAAGTTTAAATAGTTTATTTTTTGAACTTTTAACTTTTATTTACCATTGAATTAAAATATACAACTATGCGATCTTAAGTATTTTAGGTAAAACTGCCTTTGTTCTGATAGCTAAGTATTTAATATATTGTAAATAGCAATCAAATTTCAATATTTTAGTCTTAAAATAGCTTAACTTCTAAACTTTTTTGGAGAATTTAAATGAAAAATAGGATACGGCTGGCCTCAGTGAATGACTTTAACATATGATATATGGAAAAAAAAAACATTTTTTGAGTGATTCCTTATGATTCCCTGCCTTAAATTCCTTGCCTTAAAATATTCTTTAAAACATAATTTTTATACAGTTTTTATATTGAGAATTAAATAATTTTCAATTCTCATTGTTAACTTTTTAATGCTTATATATATCTGAAGAACATCCTTCACCCACTTTCAGGATGGTTGCAAGCATTTTTTTTTTTTTTTTTTTGTCAGAGCTAGTGGAAAGTAAACAGACATCAAGAAGCTAGCTATAAAAACATGAAAGAAAGAGCTAAAAGAGAATGATATTCACCATTCCACAATTTTGCAATGTGTGTTAGGTGAAATGTTGCACTTAAAATATGAGTCCACCAAAAAATATAAAGCTACATACCTTGTAAAGCAGGAGAGCGGTACTCTGAATGTTGAGAGGTGTGATGATGATGGTGGTCTGAACGTTCTGTACATTTAGTCTGAACCAGCTGATACAGAATTGCTGGGCAGAGGCGAAAAAATTCTGACTGAGTAATAAGCCCATCATCTGAACCAACACCAAGACTATTAAGTATCTCAGCAGCTGTAAGACACTAAAAATAAACAGCAACACACCTTCAAATTACCAACAAAAATGACTCTACATGAATGAACAACTTGAAAAAAAAATGCAGTTAAAACAAATTTATTTAATACTTAAGTCTGATCAGTAGCCACATGAGAGTGGCACAGACAGGACCTCAAACTAGAAGGAGGAATACACACACTGAACTTCAGGGAACGTATTTAGTACACACTGGAACTATATGTTAGTAGCAGACCTCGCAGTGGAGACAGGAAGTTATTGGTCAAGTATGGAGAGACACCAAGTAGGAGGACTACCAAATCAGCTGATCAATTGATCAGGGATATACAGGCATAGCTAAGTCACATAACATGCTAGGTTCCAGACAGTCATACAGTGAATCACTGCCCCCCCCCTCCTTTTTTTCACTTGTAGATTCATGTAATGGTTTAACAACTTCTTAAGCAGTCACATATACACTACATTGACAAAAGTCACCAGACACCCCTTCAAAAGCAAATGAACAGATCCGCTGCATTGTTAAGATGCGCAGTACAGCTGCAAACAGTATAAAAACAAGCCTGCAGCTGACCGCAATCATATCGCACTGTGAGGTTGAGTGAAAATGTTGCGGTGGGAGAGAACTGACTTTGAGAAACGAAAGATTGTTGGGTGTTATATTAGGGGGTTGTCCATAAGAGAAATCGAGAGGCGTTTAAACATACCCAAATCGATTCTTTTGGATGTACTGAATAAGTAGAAGACCCATGACATGTCTGAAGCAGCAAAACGTATCGGCAGACCAAAGAAAATCAGTGAAAGAGGATGTCGAAGTCTCAGGAGACTCGTTACAGCTAATCAACGCAGTACTACTGCACAAGACCTCAGTATAAAGGTGAGTAAAATTGCTGGAACCTCGGTATGCACACATACCATTCGCAGAGACCTTCATTCCATGGGTTACCGTGGTCGTGCAGCTGCTCATAAGCCTTTCATCTCCACTCGGAATGCTACTCATCGTTTAGCATGATGTAAAGAACATTTATCGTGGACCGTAGATCAATGGAAACGGGTCCCATGAACTGTTGAATCTAGATACATGATCCACCAGTCTGATGACCGAGTGTGGGTATAGCGGCAGCCGGGGGAACACTATTTATCACAGTTTACAGTTCCTACGGTCAAGTTTGGAGCTAGCAGTGTACTCGTGTGGGGATGTTTTTCGTGGTATGGTCCCGTCCCATTGGTTATGGTGGACAAACCTGTTAACCAACATGTCAACCTCGGCATTCTGTACAATTATGCCCTACCATCTCTGTGGCCATACTGTGGAACCGAGACTTGTTTGTACCAGAAGGATAATGCACCGAGCCATAAAGCAAGGACGGTTATTGCGTGGTTTGACGATAATTCCATACCGTATGTGGGACTGGCCAGCACAGAGCTCTGATCTTAATCCGATAGAGCACCTACTGGATGAATTAGAGCACTGCATAAGAAGTTTGGAACTAAGGCCTATTACTAAGCAACAGTTGGCGGCAGCAATATGTACTGAATGGAAGCGCATACCTATCGCTGTGTTCCAAAACCTTGTCAAAAGCATGTCTCGAAGGATCAGTGCATGCATTAAGGCCAAAGGTGGACCGACACCATACTAATGTATGTCAGTAAATGCTATGCTGTGTTTCTCTTCTAGGTGTCCGGTGACTTTTGTCAATATGGTGTATAACTGTAGTATTTACTGGTGTAGCACTTCACTAAGAACTTATCTTTGTCTTTAACAACTGTAACAACAGTAATAGAAGTAAGTTTAGCCTGCAGCCTATCTCAGTGTTCAATACATGACCACCATGAGCAACTCAATAGGCTATAGGCAGTCGCCAGACCCTAATTTAGGGACACTGGCTCCATGGAACGGGGAGAGCCAGTGACAAAGGGCAAACACACCATCCATGCCTAAACTGTGATGTGAACACAGGCCCATCTTGGATGAATGATTAGAAGCCAATTAATTGTTCCACTCAGGCACCAGGGTGGCCTAATATTTTTAATCTCAGTATTTAACTTAATAGGTTTACAAATATTTTTTCCAATGGAAGCAAAAATACTATTACTTCAATTTTACCTGTCATTATTATCAACAATAAAATAAAATACAGCCAACCCTTAATATATACTGCCACCATTTGTCCCATTACATTGTGGTATCAAATTTGCCAATTATTTTTAAGTAACCCAAGTTTTAATAATTATGTTTCCTCAAAATTTATAATAGGCATTAAATTAAAACCATGGTTAGAAAAAACTCAGTTATGTGTTGTGTACCTAGTTCACACTGTTCGTTCTAAGTGTCTGTTTTGATCTCAGAAACACTAAATGCAGGAATTTACTTTGCATAGCAGAAAAACAAAATTAACATTTCAATTATAAGGAAACAGAAAATCGTGCTATGTTACTAAAACTTTATCAAGAGAAAATTAATATCATTGCACAAAATCATTTTACATATCTCAGTTTCTTTTTAAAAAATCATCTATTTTCATTTGTGTTTCAGATTTCAATATTTTCATTGCAATATTTGCAAATTTCAGTCTTCTGCTTTGTAAATATTGTTCTTTTTGACATTTTTTTCCAAATAGCAAACAAACAACAGAAAAAAAATGTTTTCATTTCTGATTTCAATGCTTGTAAACAGTTGCAGACTGATTTGCAGAGCCAAGAAGATAAACTAAACACAGTGCACATCATGTGGTCTAAAAAAGCGTTATGTCTCTGGAAAAGGGTGTCAACTCATTTGGCATCTTAACTGATAGTTGGTACAGGGTGAAGAATGCAAGCATTTTTCTTCTGCCAAAGAGAACAGGGTGGGAATGAGAAAACACCTCAACTCTGTAGACAAGCTGCTTGAATCAAAACTTCGAATTTGTTAGTATACTGGTGTAATCCCGTATTTCATGGTTTCATGGGCCGTGAGACATTAAGTCCTAATAATAGAAACAGATTATCCTTAAATCCAGGCCGTAATGATTTTCCAACTTGATAAAGCTCTGTGACTTATTCCGCTTCATTTGACTCCTGTGCCACTCTATGAAAGAAGAAGCAGCTGACTTCTGCCTCAGGCAATGTCTGCCTTTTTTTTTTTTTTTTTTTTTTTTTTTTTTTTTTTGGTCAAAGGGTTTGCCATAATTGGTTTACACACAGCTTGCAAGTGGTAGTACATCAAGTACGTTTTGTGTTGGAAAAAGTACGTTGGAGCAGTAACATATACAAAGGATGCTGAAAAGTTATCGGCCTAACCCACTTCCTGTAATTGTAGCATTATTTTGTCTCTGCAGCTCAACAGAATGTTCCTTTGTATTTTAAAATGCCAATTTTCAGATTAACAGTTTTTTTTTTTTTTTTTTTATTGCAGATGTTTTACATCCTGAACTGAATCATGTCAATGCAAAGTGTTGAATTTTGAGGAACTAACTCCTAACTTCCAACACATCTGACAAATTTCAGCTACTAATTTCCACTATCACTACCAGACTTCAACATCTCAGCTGTTATGCCATCTACTCCATGGGAGCTACCATTCTGAACAGATTTCATAGATCTACAACTTCTTTTGATGTCTCTGCACCATGGCATAAGCAGATTGTACTCCACAATTAATTTTACTTTCATGTTCTAACAATGCAGAGAAATATTAACATCATCTTTCACTTAATTCCCTATGCTCCCATATCATATTCCAATTCCTGTTGCCCGCACAATTTAACTTTACTTCTCTTGTTTTTTCTACATCTTACATACTCCCAGCATGATTTACTGTCTTTCCAAAAAGCCAGTTTCACTTTATCCACCCTTTTACTCTCATACTTAACCTTACTTTTAACACCCAGCTTTGCTACTTCAAGCTCAGTTCCATTACATTGATGATAAGTTCATCATCATTTGGCCTCATTCAGAATAAAAGTTGGTAACATTAACAAATTGAATCACAGAAAAAAATATCTCACAATCAAGTTTAAAATAAACAGAGAAGAAAACAACAGCCCCAATTTTTTTAACATTTCCCTTCAATCAATTGTTATGCAGTTTGTTACCTTGAAACTCCCCTCATATCATCATCCCAGTGATCTGGAAATCTCAGTTTGAAAAACATAATGATTCTGGTTCTAGAAATCATCAGAAGAAACATCAAGATTTAGATATGACAAGAATTTTCACGTTTATTCCCAAACTATGGCTAAAATAAGACTGGAGATACAGCTCAGAAGCTCTTGTACTATATTTTTAATTTTATGTGACCTAAGCATGATTTTTTTTTTTTTGTCTGTTTTATAAAATAGCATCAGCTCTACTTCCAATTTTGACTCCATTTTCACCCTCATTCCCCCTCTTAGCAACACAGCATTCATTATTTATAGCTGCTACATGTGCATTTGTGATTTTTTCCACACACCCAAACTCCTATGCCCAATGTTCATAGTCTTTTCACAAGGACCTCCTAAGGGAATTTCTTAACTCATGAGAGCAAAATAAACTCATATCTTCTAGATAGGAATCACTTGGATTAAATGCTGTTATATAAAAAAAAAGAAAAAATTGGTGAGTGGTCAGAGCACTTCTATTAATGTTTATTTTTTTTATAGCATTAAGTTATATTAAAATGGCAGCATTTGATATTGTATGGTGACAAAACGTTTTAACAGAAAATGATTGCAATTCATAACTTCTGGCAACAGCCTAACTGCTGCCAATGGAAAATTACATTTTTCTAATTTATTTTTTAGATTAGATTTCTAAAGAATTTATCATAATATGAAAAGCATGCCACAGTGAATTTGACCAACCATTTAAGAAAAAATCTCCCACAGTACAAATGATTCTGCATACTTCCCTGTCACCAAAAAATATATTCAAGCAATGCCATAATATTTCTGCCAATGAAATGCATTCCAGATGAAACTTAACTGAATAGAAACAATACTCTAATCTTCCTGTCAACAAGAGATTCAAATTTATGATTGAAAGAAACTGATTTCAGGTTATTCTCATTCAAATAAGACAATCTTCACTCTGCTGGAAGTCACATTTTCTGGTTGAAATAAATAGATAAATAGATCTGCATTCAATATAAATCACAAAGAAACTACACAAGCTACAGCATAACTCAGGTAAAAAAAAAAAAAAAAAAAAAGGTGAGAAAAGCAATTTTCTTGTTTTTCCTCTCAAAAAAAAAAAAGAAAAAAAGAAGTGAAAACTCTATAGCAACACAGTTAAGAAAACTGCTCTGTTTAGCAACTACAAAAGTATATTTTGCCAAAAAAAATGTAATTCAATTTTTTATCCTAATAAGGTTTTATAGTGAGGGTGTGTGTAATTGACTTTTATCCTCACAGGGCTTTATAGTGATCCAGAGGAATCAAATGTGAGAGAAAGAGACAAGGAAAGTGTACATGTGTGCCCAAGAGAGAGCACAAGAGTAAGGTGACCAGACGTCCTCATTTTCTGAGGACAGTCCTCAATTTCAATGCTTAGTCTTCAATTCTGTAGAAACTGACTGAGGACATCAAATGTCCTCAATTTCTGAAATTTCCCCAAAAAACTGAAATACTGGCAATTAAATCTCATATTTTTTGCATCCACTTTCTTACAATTGAATAAGTAATTGACACTAAATTTGGTTGCATTGGGTAGACTCCATTGCAAGTTTAACAACTTTTGCTTTGCTTAGTACATTTTTTTCATTGAACTACTTCTTCAAGTGAAGTTATTAGATTTGAAATACTCCTTTTCATAGAGATAACATACAGGATTTATAGAAGTAATATTCAGCATGATAGATAACATACAGGATTTATCAGAAGTAATATTCAGCATGATAGTATAATGCTTATTTGACATGATAATCATCTTTCAGATTCATCTTATGTTTTCCCATGAAACTGGGCATGTATAGTACAGTTCATAACATTCTTTGCTAATCTTCAGCTTTACAATAAAGTGTCAGATGTTGTCCTCAATCATGTCCTCATTTTCAAATGAAATTTTCCTCAATTTTGCATTGAAATTGAGAACATGTCATTTTGTCCTCAATTTCGTTCTCAAAAATCTGATCACCTTACAAAAGAGAGACCAAATCGGAATGTTATACCCATTGTATGTACACTGTGAAAATTGAATTACATTACATGCAGTTTCCTTTATTTTACATCAGAATGTGATTTTGATGCTGAAACATCATGCAAACACTTATCATTATATAGATTAAGATAATACAAAGTAGTTGTCACAAATGTTTATTTTTTCAAGTCGACCATGGTTTCGCTGGGTATTGACCTAGCTTCATCAGGACGAATGGCCATTCGTCCTGATGAAGCTAGGTCAATACCCAGCGAAACCATGGTCGACTTGAAAAAATAAACATTTGTGACAACTACGTTGTATTATCTTAATCTTTGTGACAACTACGTTGTATTATCTTAATCTTTGTGACAACTACGTTGTATTATCTTAATCTTTGTGACAACTACGTTGTATTATCTTAATCTATATATAATCGTCACAAGACTGTAGTCTTTGAGATAAAGAAACTTATCAATATAATTTCATACAGACATAAAAATAATCTACAGGCTAAAACCACTATCTCTGTTCAAAATTTATCATTTTACATGAAATTCTGTTTCTTAAAATAAGAACTGTGAAAAAAAATCATTAATGCAGTCAGCAGTTAAAAGCAATAACATGAAAGTATTTGTACTTCCAATTCCAAGTTACAAATGGCTGCTGTGATATGAGAAAAAATTATTATAGAACTGGCTATAAAAATGACAAATTCTTGATCTATAACAAAAAAAACTACTTTAAAAGCAAAACTATTCTAAAGATTTCATCTCACCCGTTCACCAGATGAAGCATGATTCCCTCCAGTGTATGGATCACTGGCACCCGTTACCGTCGTCGTACTAGAATTCCAATCACTCGATCGCACATTTGTGTCTAATCCTGTAACCACAATTAAAACAATATGTTTTTTAAAAAGTACAAAACTTTACAAATACAATATTTTTCATGTAAATTTAATACAGTAGAGCCAACTTATAACGAGCCCATATTTAGCGAGATCTCAGGTTTAATGACTAAAGCAGAAACTTTTGTTTGGCATGTTAATTCAAAACTAATTTGATCATTTTTAATTAAATAATTTAAAGAAATCACCAGAATCATGAGGGAGAGTAAAACTAAGATTATCACTTTTTAAAAAGCAAAGCAATGGAATTCCATATTTAACAACACAGAGAAAATCTCCTGCACAATGTCCTGAAATGAAGGAATACAAATGGTGGCATACAGCAAGAAATTGCAATAGCACAAGGGAACCTAATGGAAGAATGTTGATAGAAAAGCAATGGAGAAGGAAGTACATCAATTTCCTCAACAAGCAAGTTGTGCAAGACTCTTTCTACTACCCATTCCAAGGGGCTATGTCTCGGAAATGTCACATCCAAAGTTGAAAACAGGTGACCTACTCCTACACAAAAAGAGGATGAGTGGTGGTTCATGTGTATGTAAGTGGATTTCTGGGCAATGATTGCAGAGAGGTATAGGGGAGTAACAAAATGCTGATGTCATCTCAGGAGAAACAGGAGACAACTATTCCTCAATTTGTGTCTATTGCCCATTTCCAAGTACCGTATATACTCGCGTATAAGTCGAGAAATTTTGGACAAAATGAGAGCTTCAAAGTAATGGGGTCGACTTATACGCGGGGTCTAAAAAATCCTAAGTCCAAAAGTTCTTCCCGTGAGGCAAAAGGCAATCCATCCCAAAAGAAATAAAAATGCTGATGTGGTATTAATTACGAAATCGCAACCCTCCGAAAGAAAAAAAAAGAAAGAAAGAAAGAAAAAACACCGATGTGGTAGAATTATGAAATCGCGACCCTCCGAATTTCTCTGTGCTTTGAAAAGTCTCCTCTCTCCTGACTTTGCGTATCCACAGCGCAGTCACAGCCGAGCATAGAAAGCTCCGCCCTTCCGACTACCAGTTGATTGCGCTGACCTTCGACGTAACGGAGCCATGCGACAGCCAGTGTTAGGTGTTGCTTGTTCTTAATCGCACGTGTCTCGCTTCTCCTATTATGGGTAACACGGATTGTGTAAAGAAACGGATGTCCTATAACGCAGGATTCAAGTTGAAAGTGGTTTCTTTTGCAGAAAATACTAACAACTGTGCTGCTTCACATCAATTTGGCATTAATGAAAAACTGATTCGAGATTGGCGTAAAAAAAAACGAACTTGGTGAAAATCCCAAAATCGCAAAAGACGCTGCACCGTGGAACGACATCTTTCCCAGAGCTGGAAAGTGTCTTGAATGATTGGATTGTGGGCTGCAGACAAAATGGTTACATTGTAACGCGAACTGGTATACGTTTGCGAGCAATGAAGCTTGCAAAAGATGAAAAGTTTGCAGCCGCAAATAACACTTTTCGTGCCTCACCAGGTTGGTGCACAGGTTCATGAACCGCTATGGGTTGTGTCTACGCCAGCACACCAAAATTGCACAAAAGTTACTTTGTGACCTCGAAGCTAAGATAATGGAATTTCAAAAGTATGTAATTCAAAAGAGAAAAGAGACTGCTTTTGAACTTTCCCAAATAGGGAACATGGATGAAACCGCCATGTGTTTCAACCTTCCTGGAAATAAGACGGTGAACCAACAAAGGGCGAAAAATATCTTGATCAAAACGACTGGCCACGAAAAATCCAGTTTCACGGTTGTTCTTTCCTGTTTGGCCGACGGCAGTAAGCTACTTCCGGTAATTATTTTCAAACGCAAAACTCTGCCGAAAAGCGTTGTCTTTCCATCTGGTGTGCTTGCTTGTGCCCATGAAAAAGGATGGATGAACGAATCCGGAACAATTGACTGGTTAAAGAATGTGTGGAACAAAAGGCCAGGTGCACTTTTGAGGAAACCTTCTCTTTTGGTGTGGGATATGTTTGTTGCACACTGTTGTGCAGAAGTGAGAAAAACTGCAGAAAATTCAAAAACAACTCTTGCTGTCATCCCAAGTGGGTTGACATCTGTTCTTCAACCACTAGATGTCTGCCTTAATAAGCCCTTCAAGGACAATGTGCGGAAGTATTGGGCAGACTGGATAAGTTCCGATTTGCCGACTGAAACCAAGGGCGGAAATCTAAAGAAGCAGGATATCGTTTTGATTGCGCGATGGGTCAAGGATGCTTGGGATGCGATACCTGCGGAAGTGGTCGTGAAATCATTCAAGAAATGTTGCATTAGTAACAAACTTGATGGCACAAAGGATGATGAGATTTTTATGAGTGATGATGACAGTGATTCTGATGACACAGGCATAGATGGGAATACTGATGTTTATGATGACGCACCGATGACGGAGAAAGATTTTTTGAACTGTTTGGCGAGTCTGACTCGGAATCGGATTTTGAAGGGTTTCGATGAAGTTTTTGGGTATGCAAATTAAATTTAGTATTATATATATAATTTTTTTCGTTTTCAAATGTTTTTGAATAAATTCATTGAAATTTTTTTTTTCTCATTCCGGGATCGGCTTATACGCGAGTTTCCGATTTCTTACGATTTTTTCTTCTGAAAGTGGGCGGGTCGACTTATACGCGAGTATATACGGTAAGTGTTGCATTGGGGGAAACAACCACTTTTTCCCAAAGTGTGTAGTTAAACAGCAGTCAGTCTCACATTGCCATCAAGTAGAAAATCTGGTACTTTATGAACTACAAATGTGTTATACATGAACAACAAAGTAAAAACTGTCATTAGAGAGCTTTGATAATGGTTAACAAAATGTTGTAATATGCAAAAAAATATGGATTTTCATCTTTGATTGTTTTCACACTGTTTAAAAATAAGGAAATATTAATGTAGTCTTTTGAATGCAATGTTACTGATAATAAAAGATTGAAGAAATGTGAGAAAGCTGCATTAAATGAGACGTTATTGAAATGGTTCACTGTTCAGTGGAACTCTGGCTTACTCATAAATGGGAAAATCAATGAAACTTCAAGCAAATAAAAACTACAGTGGCAATAACATTTATAATGCAGACAAAGCAGGTGTGTTTTATAATGACTCCAAATCAGACTGAAATTTAAAGGTGAGAAATAAATGTACAGGGGAAACTTCTAAAGAATCATCTGACTGTGTTGGTATATGTCCAATATGTTTGGCAAGGACAGGAGAAAATACTCAGTTTATAGGAAAATCTGCAGAGCCACTGTTTTAGAAATATGCAACATCTTCCTGATTCTTACAAGTCCAATATGAAAGCATGGTGAAGGTGAACATCATATATTTTTTTCAGTCTATGTCAGGGAGTGGAACAAAGAACTTCAAAAATATGTTATGAAAAAACTGTAACACATCCACACATTAATAGACTCGCTAACATCAAGCTTGTGTTCTTGCCTCCGAACTCAACAGCTGTGTTACAATCCATAAAGGAGTGATTCAAAGCCTCAAGTGTCATTACGAATGGGAATAGATCCTAACCCTGTTTGAAAGAATGGAGGGAAAAAGGTAGAAATTAAAATTTCTAATCTGGATGCCATTCAACTGACTCTGACACTTGGGGATGCTAGCTATTTCATCTAAAAGTGCTACAGAAAAGCTGGGTTGGAACCCACTTTGACAACGGAATGGATATTGTCTTACTCTCTGAATAGTTTTTATGTCAGAATTTAGCACACTTTGGTGATGTTTCTGCTGTTGGGAACTTTAATAACATATATGAAGCTGTCACTACACCAAACATATTTTCTGCAGACGATAGACCCTAAAGATGAACATATTGTCTGATTCTAATGACAAACTCCCCTCCCCCTTTATTTTGTTGCCTGCTTTAACAAAAACAATCTGCTAACTGTGAATTGTCACTCCCATATATTCTTAGTCTTATTTTTAATAAACTACTGTTTATGAAAATTGCAACACCATGAAGGAATGATGGCAATCACAAGGAACTTACAGGACATGCAGAGCAGGATAGGACATGAAAATTATTAGAAGTGCAGAGTTATGGTGCATATCTGGGCCCAGCAGTACCCTCTGAACAGTCAAGTGAGGAGTATAAAGAGAGAGCTGTTTAGGATACACACCAGTAGTGCATCGTAGACAACGATTAGGATTCAATAATTCCTTGGCGACAACAAAGGGGCACAATATAACCACGTGACAGAGTTTGAAGGGGAATAATGATTGGTCCGAGTGAAGGTGCATTTTCGTATCACAACATTGTGGCTCGGACGCGACATAACGCCATGACAGTTATGCGCGTGTGGCAACAGTGGACCAAAGAGAACTAGGGGCATCGACAATCTGGCAGTGACCGAGAAATGTGATGACACCGCAGGATGACCTACACCTCACCCGTATGACAGTGATGAACTGTTCCACATCTTCGCAAGTGGTAGCACAACAGTGGAGCACTGCAACAGATGTGGCACTGTCTGCCTCAAAGTTCGACAACATCTTCTGCACAGAGGACTGGTTGCACGCATTCCTTTGCGGCGGATTCCTTGGATTCCTTTGACCCTGAACACCTCAGGCTGGAATGGGGTTTTCAATACAGACAATGGCGTGCTGATTGGCAACATGTCATGTTTTCAAACGAGTCATGATTCAACTTGGACTACCATGATGGCTGCATGTGCATTAGATGGTATTCGTGGTGAGCGCCTTCTTTCGGCATGCACTGTTGAGCGTCATACGGGCCAACACCAAGTGTGATGGTGTGGGGTGCCATTGGGTCCCATTCACAATCTCGGCTGCTACAACTTCAGGGCAATCTCAACAGTGACTGTTACATCAGAGAAGTTGTACAGGCAGAAGTCATACCCTTCCTTCAGAGCACTCCTGGGACTATATTCCAACAGGACAATGCCTGACCACATGCTGCCAGGAATGTTCAAGCACTCTTCACAGCACAGTAGAAACCACTTTGTCCTTGGCCTGTATGTTCGTCAGACATGTTGCCTATTGAACATGTCTGGGATATGGTCACTCGGCAACTGGCCCATCAAAGTCCTCCAGCTGTCAGTACCAATGATCTGTGGACTCGCATACATGCCATCTGGCAAGCAATTACATAGGGAACAATCCAACACCTTTTCGATTCAATGCAGCGCTGCCTAGAGGCTATTATTGCAGCTCAAGAAGGCTTCACAAGATACTGATTTTTGCAGATAAAAATTGTACTGTTCTGAAAAATAAATCACTTATTGACAGTCATATCAGTAATGTGTGGTATAAATTTCATTCGAATCGCATGGTTCCTTCATGGTGTTGCAATTTTCACAAACAGTAGTGTATATCCAAAATCATGAAACTGTAATAAAAAACAATTGAGTAAAATTACCAATAGCTTGGAAACTTTTAGTTAAAAATAATCAAGCAAATCTTACCTGAAAAATGAAAACCAAAACATTAGGAAGGAGGAGTATGTCTAGCGGTAGAAAAATATTCTGAAATCCAGTGACCAGCTAAATTTTTTAGTGGCCACACATTGGACCAGTGTGTGTGTGGGGGGGGGGTATACATAATGTCAAAGTCATGCACATTTTATTCCAGGGAGTGGAAAGTCTTGAATTACCGTAATTTTCATTGTATTATATCCACAGACCTTTGAATTCGCACATTTTTTTTTTACTTTCGTTTAATCCGCAGACTAACGAGACATTCAGTAAAAAAAAAAAAAAAAAAAAAAAAAAATTGCTGTATGATCCGCACATAACAAATGTTGATCCGGAAGCGGAATTTCCAACAGAAAAGTCTGTCACATTATTACCCAGGAATCCAAAGAAGTAAGAAAAAACGATCTTATTAAATAAAGATTCATTTTTAATGATTACTTTTTTTAAATATATTTTTATATCTGGACACAAATACAGCTTAATGAATTGACAGAAATACTGTATATACTCCTGTGTAAATCAAAAGTTTTTGGAAGAAATACTGCTTTCAAAGTTGGGGATCCGTCTTACACACAGGTCAGTAAAATAATGGGCTGGACTTCGCCAATTCTCCCGCAGAAAATACTGATGGGTTTGTTCACATTTTACACCACTGTTTTTCATGTGTCACAGCGAGCTAGTTTTCTGACCTTTTGAAAAATATTGTTCAGTGACACGATCATATCCTCAGCTGTGTCCCCTACTTAAAGTTTAAATTCGGCAAAGTAACTGAAACTTTGCCTTTTTGGAGACATCATAAATATCAACAAAGGAAACTATCACCAGCAAAGATGTTGGTCAAAATGACGAAGGACGAACTAAACACAAGGCACAGCGCACAAGATCCAGAACAAGAAACCTTGAAAGGAGACATGTATGCGTATGTTCATGCAGCAAACGCTGTGCGTACATTTTTATTGGTTGGTTGACAAAGAGAGGGCGCAAGCATTTAGCGTTTTGTCTTTTTCAACGATACAAGACAAAATGACTCTCGCTGTCCCTCCCTACAACTTCCCTGATCTTTCAGTATGACATCCTTTCTTACTCCTCTCCGCTCCATACAAACTCCTGAACTGAGAAAAATGTTTTCAAGGGAGTTCCTTTTCCAATTATACCTCCTCTCCTACAAAATTACCCTACGGATGTTTTAAAATCAAACGGCGGCAAAAACTTTTTTATTTTAAATCGGCATATTATCCGCATTAACATACAATCTGCGGAACATAAATTTTTAAACTTTTTTAGCAGCTGATCCGTGGATTATATGATGAAAATTACGGTACACGTTTTTAGTGATGTTTTCCGTGGTGGCCCAAACAATTTTTTTGATCGCCCTGGGTGACCAGGTGACTGCATTTTTTGACCCCTGAGTATGTCGCAACCTACATATTCAAATCAAACAGCTACAAAAAAAAAACCCTATTAGTCTTGGGAAAAAATGCCTTTTGTTTTTAAAGTGGGTGCAGTCTGCACTTCACGCGAGTCAATAAATGCATTTGTTTTACTACTTATGATATTTGGATGCCTTAATTTCACTCATGGAAACAAGTGATCCTACACAAAGAAAATCAAAATATATTTTTATTTCAATGCGAACAGTGTTTTAAACAAGAATGTTCAGTTGTCTCTCAGGACTCATGAGCCAAGGGATCATTAAAAGAAGAAATATTAAGCGCATTCCTTCTGAATTTTCGATAAACATTAGTAAGAACTGTCTCTGGAATCGATTGTTTAAGGTATGATTTTTCTGATATTCTTTAAAATTTCCTCATTCTTAAAAATAATGTGAACAACTAATCACAACCACAGGAAAAAGATAGACTGACTGGTGAACACTAGTCATACAGAAATTTTCTATCTTTTCATATATATACAAATCATATAAAATATTTTCAACATTTTTATCACATCTTCTTTTCTTCAACTATTTGAGGTTTCAAAAGGTATGTTACCTTAGAAAAATGAAAAATCTTTAAACTAATTTAGATAAACAGAGAGAAAATTATTTTAAAATACAGTTGAACCCTCATATAACGAGCTCGGATATAAGGAAGGTTCATATGTAACGATGTCTTTGCATTTCCCTGAATTTTCAATGCCATCGTAATGTTATTTCAACTGGATATTACAAACAGCAGTTTTGTCCAAAATCATATATAACGAAGTTTTTGCCTTTTTTCCATTCAACATTTCTCCTGCGGGAGAGTAGCCATTTTCTTTTTTTCTTCTTCAGAATATCTTGAGACCTCTGACTCAGTGAAATGCCCGAAGACTAGCCAGGTGGTGTTGGAATCCCCCACTTTTCCTTATTCCTCCTTCACTGGAGGGACCCCCACTTCATCACCCCAAGAGCTTAAAGGGTAAATGATCTATTTCCCAGCTTGAGAACAGAAGGAGGAATGCAACAAAGGATCAGGGGGTGGGGTGTTGGAGAATCATGCCAGGGGTGTCCAATGTCAGCGCCTTCGTTTTGGGGCCGTATGTTAAATTGTTCGGATGGACCAGATAGGCAGTTGTTTGTCTTAATCACACCTCTTCAATTCCTAAGCGGGCGCATCTGATGGTTCAAAGCTTTGGAAACAGCAATTTTTCTCACAAATTTGTTCGTTAGAACGCATCAACACAAGCTGGCAAATCATGTCAGTTGCTAAACGAAAAACACTGAGGTTAAGTGAAAAAATTGAAGCAATCAATTTGGTGCAGAAAGGGAAAAAGAAGTGCTATGTAGCTAAAACATTTGGCATTCCGGCAAATTCACTATCCACAATTTTTAAAAATAAGGATGGTTTGAAGCGAAAGTTCTCGGAAGGTTCTTTTAGCCATGATAGAAAACAATTTCATGAAGATCTTTTATACAGACGTGGAAGCAGCACTTTTAAAGTGGTTCCAAGAAGTGAGAAGCAAAAATGTTGCTGTCTCTAGCCCTTTGCTGAAGGAAAAAGCATTAGATTTTGCCCGACTTCTAAGAAAACCTGATTTGCAGCCAAGCAATGGTTGGCTTCAAAGATTTAAAGAGCATCATGGAATCATATTTAAGTTCATTTGTGGAGAGAGTGCTTCCGTGGATGATGAAACAATCGAAAAGTGGCTGGAATCAAGTGAAACCTTAATTTCGCAGTATGAAGCTTGCGATGTTTACAATGCTCATCTGATGAAACTGGTGTTTTTTATCAGTTATTGCCAGAAAAAAATCTTACCTTTCAAAGGTGAAAAATGTTCTGGTGGGAAAAACTTAAAACTCTGTTTAACTGTATTGCTGTGCGCAAAAATAAATGGATCCGATAAAAGGGAACTTTTTGTAATCAGGAAATCAAAAAATCCCTGATGCTTCAAGAGAGGTGAAAAATTACCAGTAAGTTACAGAGCTAATAAAAAAGCGTGGATGCCATCGGAACTCTTTACAGAATGGTTGAAACAATTTGACAACGACATGACAAAGAAAAATAGGAAAGTTCTGCTGGCCATCGATAATTGTGCAGCACATTCGTCTAACATAGTGTTAATGTCTACAAATGTACATTCAACATTAGCATTTGGTTCTAGTTCCATTTGAAGAAATTTTGTTTTATGTTCCTTCCCTCTAGGTTCTTTTGGATTTTTACAAGGGTTTCTGGCCTCTTGATTTTAGTCAAGGCCTGTTCTCAATGTATAGAAGAATGAACAAAAGTTGTTGTTTTTAATTTTTTTTTTTTCAGTTTTGTTTAAATCAAATAGAAGCAATGACAAAAAAGTCATTAAAGTTAATAGACAATGATTTTCCCCAAAAAACTATCATCAATATTGTGCAAAATGTCAGACAAAAACAATCTAAAAGGAACAACGAAAAGATTGAAAAAACTGATAAAATAATCAAGCATATACCAATGGCCAATTATGGAAAATTAAATACCAAAATTAATAAACATTTACTAAAAAATAACATAAAAGCAGCCACTACAGCAGAAAACAAAGTAGCACATTTAGCTAATAAAGAAACATACAGAAACACAATAGACAAGATAGAAAGAAAAAATTTGTATTTCAAATTCTACTTAATTGCAACAGGAGAAACATTACGAAAATTGGAAATCAAAATTAAGGAACATCAAATGGCGATTAATAACAAAGACAAAAACAGTGTATTAGCAAATCATATGCAGTTTTGCAAATGTGAACCTTTATGGGAAAAAATTAAAATATTAGACTATAGAATCTCATAAAAACAAAAGACTAACTAATATTATTAATACGTCCAAAAAAACAGAGCCATCAATGAGCCTTCAAAACTAATAAGTGGTGTTTTAAACAACTTAATTACAACAACAACAGAATTACAAAATACACAATGAAAACATTTCAGTTTGGTAACTGGCAACAGTGTGAGGAACTTGGAAACAGTATGAGGAACCTGGAAACATTTAAATTCTTCAGTAGTAAACAAAACTTTTGTTAATCCTTCTATACATTGAGAACAGGCCTTGACTAAAATCAAGAGGCCAGAAACGTTTGTAAAAATAAAAAAATAAAAATAAAAAAAAACCCAGAGGGAAGGAAAATTAAACAAAATTTCTTCAACTGGAACTAGAACCAAATGAATATATCTGTGTAAAGTCTTGAGTAAGTGATTTAACATTAGCATTCTCTGTAGAACTAAAACGTGCAAAGAATCATGGAAAGGGAAGTGTGTTGTTGCAGTTGCAAACTGGGAAGAGTCAGTTCAAAACCCAGCAACCCAGATAACTTTTGTGTTTAATGGCAATCAAAATATTTCATAACTAGGTGAAAGCCCATCAAAAATGACAAGGGAAATAAGATACATACATACATATCACTAAGATGTTCTCTGAGATTCAGAGGTTAGCTCCAAAAAGAAATACAAACTTCCAGATATTTTTACCTATTGTTGTCGTATCAAACTTCTCCATTTACATCGATCTTGACACACAACTCGTGTTTCACTGATATCCATTACACACCGCACACAAGATCTTTTATACTTCATACTCATAATCCTTTTCTCATGCAGACACTCCTGAATCTGATCCACCCATGTCTTCCTTGGCCTTCCTCTGCCTTTCCTTCCTGCCACTTGGGCTGAAAAGATTTTCTTAGTAAGCATTTCATCACTCATTCTTTCAACATGGCCAAACCACCGAAGCATATTGGTCTCCACCTTGCTAACAACATTTTGCTTCACATCACACAACTGCAATACATCTTCATTCCTCACACAATCAGATCGTGTCTTGCCACAAACCCCACGTAAGTAACGCATTTCTCCAGCACACAAATGACTCCTATGTTTCTTCTGCAGTACCCAGGTTTCACTGCCATACATCAGAGTAGGAACAATTACAGTTTCATACACAGCCATGCGGGACTCTCTAGAGAACCCATCATTCCTGCGAAAACCTCCCAGAGCAGCTATGACTTTCAAAGAAGAATTCACTCGCCTACTGATTTCACCATCCAACTTGTTCTCTCTGTCAAACATACTTCCTAAATACACAAACTCACTCACCTGGTCAATCACAGTGCCATTTATACTTACATTACATTCAGTGCTACCAGTTCCTCTCTCAAACACCATAACTTTGGTTTTTCCCTTATTCATACTCAGTTTGAATTTCATGCAAACTTCGTGCATCCGAGTCAACATACTCTGCAACTCACTTTTGCTCTCTGCCAACAGGACAGTGTCATCAGCATACAGCAATCTGCACACACGGATATCACCAAGACATAAACCACTATTATCTATTTTGGCATCACGCATGCATGTGTCCATAAATATATTAAACAGCCATGGTGACATTACACAACCTTCTCTAACTCCTGCACCAATGGAAAACCATTTTGATAAAACACCATTCACTCGTACACAAGCTCTACTACCAGCATACATGGCTTTTACACTATTAAGTCGATTCCCAGTAACACCATATTCATTCAATACTTTCCACAAAAGTGTCCTATTCACTCGGTCGTAAGCTTTCTCTTAATCTATGAAGGCAGTAAAAACTTTCTTCCCAACAGCCAGATACTTTTCAATCATCGTGCGTAATGCAAAAATCTGGTTAGTGCAGCCTTTACCAGGCATAAAACCACTCTGAACATCCCACACTTTCAATGATGTAAGACCCCGTACTTTTTCAATAACAACCTTACCATACACTTCCCCTGGCACACTCAGTAGGCTAATACCACGATAGTTTTTGCATTCAGTCTGATCACCTTTTCCCTAATACAAGGGAACAATAATAGCATCCTTCCAATCCCGAGGGACCATTCCTAACTCCCAGCACAACTGGCAAATTTCAGTTAACCAGTCAATTATAGAGTCACCACCATATTTCAACATCTCTGCAGTTATACCATCAACTCTTGGAGCCTTATCATTCTGAAGAGATTTTACAGCTTTACACACTTCTTCTCTTAAAATCCCTCCTGTGCTTTCATCCCTCATTGAGACATCATCTGCACCTGTCTCAGAATCATCTTTGCTTTCCTGATCTAATAACTCACAGAAGTATTCACCCCATCTGTCACTTAACTCATTGGGCTCCCAAATCATTTCCCCAATCTCATTCTTCACACAACTTACAACTTTGTTTCCCCTATTTTTCCTGAGTCTCATGTACTTCCAGAAGGATTTTCTACCTTTCCAAAAAGCCAGTTCATGCCTTTCCACTTTCTCCTTCCTATCTTTTGCCTTGCTGTGGCAAACCAGCTTAGCAGCTTCACGCTTCTTACAGCGATATTCATCCACAGAGACACTGCATTGCAACATGCCCAAATAGGCTTCCTTCTTTCACTTTACTGCCTCATCAATCTCACTATTCCACCAAGCATCACCTCTATTGTTACCCACTATTGTGGTGCCACAGACCTCTTTAGCAGCAGTGACAATGCAGTTCTTAAAACATTCCCACTTCTTTTCTACATCCCTCTCACCAGACTTCAGCTCCTTCAGTCATTCTCTGAGTAAGTCAGAATAACACTGATGGTCTTCAAGGAGCCTATCAACCTTTATTCTTTTTATCCTGGGTCTCTTCCTATTCCTTTTCCTCCAACCAACATTAAGTTTCACTCGTGATACTACCAAGTAATGATTAGAACCAACATCCACACCTCTCATAGCATGGGTGTTAACAACTAAGTGTTTCAGACGCTGATCGTAGACAACAAACACTCTTTTGACCAAGAGTACGATTTTTCCAAGTATATGTGTGGATATACTTGTGATTGAAAAAATGTATTAGACACATACAAACCATTCTCAATGCAGAGTTCAATTAATCTTTCACCATTATCATTCACACAAGGATCATTAAACTTACCCAGAACATTGTCAGAAATTGCAGTTATAATAGCAGCATTGAAATCCCCTGCTACTATAACTTTTTCTTTAGCTCCAAACTGGCTCAAAACAGCTTTTAGCTCATTCCAGAAATCTTCTTTCTTATCAGAAGGTTCCGAGTCACAAGGAGCATACAACAACAATTACAATTCTCTGAAGTTTCACTTTCAAACGAATCCAGAGAATTCTCTCACTTATGCAACTATAGTGAATCAAGTTGTTCTTCATCTTTTCACTTAAAATCACACCAACACCAGCCTGTCCTCTCATATTATCCAATACTCCAGACCACACACTTACCGTGCCATTCACTTCTTCTACCCCAATTTCCTTCTTTTTGGTTTCACTTACACACAGCACATCCAGTCTATACTTATTCATCTCCTCAATCACTTCACTCATCTTGCCATTTATACCTCTAGTATTCCATACACCAATCTTACATTCACTCAGCCGAGATCTCTTTCTCATACGCCGTTTAGAAAGTCCAGGTCGATTCCGTGGTGGACCGTCCTTCTCAAGTGTGGTAGGTCCACCATATCCCACACTTGAGTCATTCTTAATATTTCTTTTTGTCTTTTTAATCAGGTAAGTACATCAGTGTGGGGGATTAGCCCACAGCTGAGGGTTCCAGTTGGTCATTCAACCTAAGGATTCTGGAACAAAACCCAGCGAGTTGGGGTCTTTTCGCCAATGTCACACAGAACTAGCTTGCACCTCTCCACGATTCACAGAGGCCCTAGTTGCTGTTGTCTGTGCCATTGTTATTACGGAGCGCCCCGAGGAGGCAAACCCATCGCTCACTACGACCGCCCGCAAGGGAAATAAGATGTGTAGAGTAATTTTTTAAATCATTTATTTATTATTTCTTTGATCACAACATTTTTTTGTAAACATTCGTTCAACATCTTACCTTGATATGGAGTATCACAAATATACACGAAAGTGAAACAGATGTGTTCCAAATGTGAAAGTATGTTTATGAACATTAAAACAATAAAAGAAAAGTATATTGGTTGGCAGGGATTTGACAATTAAAATAGGCAAGCACTCTTTCCACTGTGCCTCCAAAGTGGGACAAATTTTTAGGCAAATGAAATTATATAGTTTATAGAGTTTTACTATAAACTTTAAACTGAAATTAGCCACGTATTATGCTTCATTGTACTGTACCATCCTTGATAATAATACCATGTGCACACTGAATGTATATTCATGTCATTTCTGAACCAGTAAAAATAAGTGGACCACCAAGTTTTGGTATACACTAGTCTTGTTTGACTAGTAAAGCTTTTTCTTTCTTTTAAATTTCTGCGACTGCTTACCATGTTTTGCATTTTATTTATTAGTATTATTTGCATGAGTACATGTAAACATTATGTTCTAAATTTGTAATATACAGCTCTGATAAAATAATACATTAGTTTTTACATGTGCTGTAAATGTGTAGGGTTTTTCTTTCATGGGCCAGTGGGAATTTTGGCAGACAAATGATTTGAAAATTCCAGTGATCTGCTGTACTAGTAGAAGATTTATTTTTAATTCTAACACTGTGCATGCAGGCATTTTGGCATTTCAATGTAAATAAATCATACCTAACCATCAACATTCAAAATAAAGTTCTGCTTCAAGAAAAAATTGTTTAACTAGATTTGGGGAGAGGGGGATGATGAGTATCCTGTGGAATAAAATTTTAATGAATATATTTTTAGCTATTGCGCCATTTTTGTTATGTGTAATAGGAACAAGAAAAATGCCTTTTCAATGGCTCATAATAATAAAAAATAAAATATTCCAGTAATTACCTGAGGTATACATATCTTCCAAACTGTCATGAGGTACACTGCTGGAAGTTGAAATGTATTCTGATTTCTCAACCTGGGTCACAGAACTGTTTCGATCATCTTTCTTGGACACATTTACAGGATTATGGTCCAAATCAGCAGGAGTTGTCTGTACTTCTTTGTGAGATACTTGATCAGAAGTATGGTGATGATGAAGAAACTGTTCTTGCACTTTTCCCACTGCCAACTTAAGACCGAGACTTTCCAACATTTTCTCAAACTGTACAAGAGTCAAAACACCATTGTGCCCATATTTATTGAAAAGTTCCCTAACAAAGAAACGACTGTTCGTTCTCTCTTCAGATGAAGATCCGTCTTCGGTGTCAGGATGTCTGTGGTCATTGTGAGAGTGGTTATGGTTTTCTTGCCGGCTGGAGCAGTGACCACAATGAACTACACAAGAAACCAACAGGCAAGCACAGAACAGGCCAGAAGCTCGAGAACACATGCTGACAGATATGCAGATCCTGCAGCAGCTGGAAAGCAATCACAGTTACAGCCAATAGTTCATGATGACAAGCATCTGGAAATTATGCACAAAAACTAAAGAAATCTTTTCTGTCCCAGTTTTCATTCATCTACGTGAAACACACTGAAAATGAATAAGAAAAAGGTTAAGTTTTACATCAAAATACATTTTGAAGCACAATGCAAGAAAAACAAAGAACTGAATTCAGTTATATAGATCATATCACAAAATTAATACAGAATACATTCAATAAACTTTTCTGATTCTGTTCTCACATTACCAGCACCTCATAAAAAACTGGAAAAGTACTTTCAAAGTTTTACATGTACCATTTCCACAGTAGCTGCATGTGGGTTTGTTTACATTTGAGATCATAGCTACCTACCCAAGTGCCACAATACAATAAAAATAGCTCTACAGTGAGAAATGTTAAGAAATCAGAATACATTGTAAAACAGGGTTGGATTTTTTAAGAATACATATTAGGGTGGTCCTTATTTACACAGTAAATATTTTTGTTTTAATTTTTCATATTCTTACTCCCTAATATTGCTGTATCTGTGGAAAAAATGTTACGTAAAAAATTTGGGAATGATTAGAGATTTTTATAACGTGTCACACCGAATGCAAACTTCGTAAGTAGGTTGTATCGGCACTTAACATAAGGAATTGAGGGATATGACAACACTCACAAAATGTAAGCGCACACGGAAGACAAAAAAGAAGTCCACAGGAAACATCCATTTTTCCTGCTTCATAACCTTGCAAGCACGACCTTCTCCTCCGTAGATTCGCACATGCGCCGTTGGAATGTAGTACGGCAATTCCCCTTATATGATAGCACGCTCTGCAGCAATTGAATGCGCTGGTCTCCAGTTGCCAGTAAGTTAGTGTAACGTATCAACAACAACAAAACAAGTGTGAACAATGAACATGGTTTCAGCTTCACGTGCTTCAGTTGTAAATCGCAAAAACTCCGAAGTCTGGCTGGTCAGGCAACCAATTGATATTATTCCGGATAAGAAGCTCCCGTCGAAAGGAGAGGTTCTGCGTTGTTTGTTCTTCCTTATAAGAACAGAAAAGAACACAGTTAAGAATGCTTCAAGCACCATCGCGCAAGAGCTTCTGTCAATCTGGGGAAAAGCCCAAATACCTACCCTGGCTGACTACATCATCATCATCCTGAAGGTTCAGTAGGAGTACAACCAGTGGTGTGCTCTTTGGAAGGGAAGTTCTCGGCGATCTGAACCGCAGATAGATAAGGAAAACCTCTTCACCGAGGAATTGGCCAATCTTTTTGATATTGCCCATGCCAACGCCCTTGACATGGATTACCATTTTTGAAGACAAAGAGTTTCTATTGGCCCAAAGAGAGAAGGGAAGGAAAGGATACATTTCTGGGGAAGACAAAAAGTTAGCAAGGCATAAAATGAGTGGTAGGCAATGCACGTAACTAACAAACTAATTAAGAAGAAGGATGTGTAGAACACGCTAAGTTACGTATAAAAGTTTAATACGTAACTTAGCGTGTTCTACACTACCTTCTTTTTAATTAGCAAGGCAGGAAGCCTGAGAGAGAAGGAAGACAATTTCGAGCGACTGAAACAAAAACACGTGGAAGAAAGGGATCAATTATTTGCAAAGGTTGAACTAGCCTCATTGAGTAGCAGCAGCGCTGAAGAGGAAGATCACAAAGGAACCACAGCAACAGCGGGTTTTCCAAAGAAAATGAATCAAGCGAGGAAGAACATTGTTTCACCAGCGCTTGCCTCAGCACTTGATCGCACTAAGGCTAACGACCGAAATGCAGTCTATGTGCTCTCAGCAACTACTGCCACTCTGGGACATAATGGATGCTCCCTATCTTCTGATTCAAGGCTTCTTGAATTGGAAGAGGAACTACAAAGGATCAAGTGGGACATCGTCGGGCTAAGTGAGGTAAGGAGAAAAGGAGATCTCATTGAACTGAAAAGTGGACATCTCTTCTACTATTGTGGGACAGATACTGGCAGAACTAGTGGTGTTGGATTTATAATAAACAAGAAACTGAAGGATAAAGTTGTAGAAGTTGAAAGTTCCTCTGACAGAGCTGCATGACTCGTTATCCAACTCTCGAGAAGATACCAGGCTCAGATTATTCAAACTTATGCGCCAACCACAAGTCATCCTGAAGAAGAAATTGAAGAATTTTATAAGGAAATTCGTCATCTAAATAATAAAGGTAAGCAACACTTGAAGATAATTATGGGAGATTTCAATGCAAAAATAGGGCAGCAGCAACAGAATGAAACTTCAGTAGGTAAATTCGGTCACGGCAACAGAAACCAGCGTGGAAATATTCAGTATGTAAATTCGGTCACGGCAACAGAAACCAGCGTGGAAATACTCTCGTTGAGTTTGCAGAGGCAGAAGGGTTTTTCATCTTGAACTCCTTTTTCAAGAAAAAGCCACACAGGAAATGGACATGGAGACATCCAAATGGGTCGATAAGTGAAATTGATTTTATTATGTGTAACAAAAAATTCGTCATAGAAGACTGCAGTGTGCTAAACAAGTTCAACACAGGTAGTGACCATAGATTGGTGAGATGTAAGATGCACCTGAACACTAAACTCGAACGTGGCAAGCTCATAAGACGAACAAAATGTATTGACATAACCAACCTTAAAAAACACCATAATACCTTCAAGTTCGAACTGAAGAACAGATTCTCTGCTTTAGAAGGCCTAACATTGGAAGAAGTGGATATTTCTGAAGTTCACAGAAAAGCAATGAAAGCTCTTATGGAAACAGCAACAAAATTAGCTGGGTCTAAGAACAAGTTGCATGTGAACAAATTATCAGGAAAAACCATAATGTTGATGCAAAAAAGAAGAGAGATGAGGACAACTAAAGAAGATGTGACTTCCAAAGTGGAATATATAGAGCTATGCAAGACAGTACGAAAAAGTATCACTGAAGACGTAAGGAAATTCAACTGTGAACTAGTGAGGAAAGCAATTGAAAACAACCAAAGCCTAAAGATAGCAAAGGGACATCTCAGCAAGGGAAGAAAACAGATTATGGCACTGAGAAAAGAAGATGGTTCTGTAACAAGAAATAGAGGCGAAATTTGACAAGAGTGAAAGATTTCTACTCCAAATTATATGAAAGGGATGATACATGTATTCCAGACATCATGAAAGGTACCCGTACCAGAGTTCTTCCAGTCCTCCCAGCAGAAGTTGCACATGCAATCAAGAACATGAAGTGGGGAAAAGCTCCAAGAGAAGATGGAATTACTGTAGACATCATACAAGAAGCAAGTGGAGAAATCGAAACAGAACTCGTCCAAATTTTCACTCGATGCCTTAATGAAGGGAAGATTCCTGAGGATTGGAACAACGCTACAATGATTCTGCTACATAAAAAAGGTGACATTGAGGATCTCAGGAACTACAGACCTATCAGCCTCCTATCAGTGGTTTATAATATCTTCACTACCGCTTGAAGGTAACACTGGACATGGCTGAACTGAGAGAACAAGCTGGATTCAAGAGTGGCTACAGCACAATAGATCATATCCACGTATTGAGAGAACTAATTGAAAGAGCGAGGGAATATGAACTTCCATTGTGCATGGCTTTTATCGATTATGAAAAAGCCTTTGATTCGGTGAAACCATCAGCAGTTACAATGGCTCTGAAATCCTGCGGTATTGAAGATGCATACATTAATATTATTAATAACATCTATGAAAATGCAAAGATTCGGCTATTTGAAAGTACAACACACATAAAAATTGGAAAGGGAGAGAGACTTGGTGACACCATATCTCTGAAGCTCTTTAATGCCACATTGGAAAACGTCTTTCAATCACTGAACTGGGAAAACAAAGGAATAAAGATTAATGGAGATTATCTAACCCACCTTCGTTTTGCTGATGACGTAGTCATTTTTGCAACTACTCCATCAGAGCTGCAGAGTATGATCCAGGAACTTGCTGTCAAGAGTAAAGAAGTGGGATTAAAAATGAACTTTCAGAAGACAAAAGTGATGTTCAATGCTTTTACAAAAAATGAAGATTTATCGATTGATGGCGAAAAGCTAGAGATAACAGACACGTACGTTTATCTTGGACAGCAGATATCAAGTGAGGGTCACATTGATGAAGAAATTAATCGGCGTACAAAACTTGCCTGGAGAGCTTTTGGAAGAAACAGCATAATTTTCAAGAGCAATATGCCATTATGTCTTAAAAGAAAAGTGTTTGATCAATGCATCCTTCCAGTGCTTACGTATGGTGCAGAGACGTGGACCTTAACTAAAAGAGACATACATAGGCTGCAGACAACTCAAAGCAGCATGGAGAGATGCATGCTTGGTGTAACCAGGATAAATAAGAAGAGGAACTTGTGGATCCGAAAAATGACAAGAGTGGAAGGCATCATGATCAGAGTTAAATCCCTGAAATGGCAATGGGCTAGACATACTGCCAGAAGGACAGACCATCGATGGACAGCTGAAATTTTAGATTGGAATCCAAGGGACAGGAAAAGACCCAGAAAAAGACCACATGGGAGATGGGTGGATGAAATTCGAAAGTATGCGGGAGTGACATGGAGGAGACTGGCACAAGACAGACTGTTGTGGAGGAAACTTGGGGAGACCTTCGTCCAGCAGTGGATGGATAATGGTTGACAATGATGATGATCATCATCATTGTCAACCATTATCCATCTACTGCTGGACGAAGGTCTCCCCAAGTTTCCTCCACAACAGTCTGTCTTGGCATCATCATCATCATTGTCAACCATTATCCATCTACTGCTGGACGAAGGTCTCCCCAAGTTTCCTCCACAACAGTCTGTCTTGTGCCAGTCTCCTCCATGTAACTCCCGCATACTTTCGAATTTCATCCACCCATCTCCCATGTGGTCTTTTTCTGGGTCTTTTCCTGTCCCTTGGAATCCAATCTAAAATTTCGGCTGTCCATCGATGGTCTGTTCTTCTGGCAGTATGTCCAGCCCATTGCCATTTCAGGATTTAACTCTGATCATGATGTCTTCCACTCTTGTCATTTTTCGGATCCACGTGTTCCTCTTCTTATCTCTCCTGGTTACACCAAGCATGCACCTCTCCATGCTTCTTTGAGTTGTCTGCAGCCTTTGTATGTCTCTTTTAGCTAAGGTCCACGTCTCTGCACCATACGTAAGCACTGGAAGGATGCATTGATCAAACACTTTTCTTTTTTAAGACATAATGGCATATTGCTCTTGAAAATTATGCTGTTTCTTCCAAAAGCTCTCCAGGCAAGTTTTGTACGCCGATTAATTTCTTCACCAATGTGACCCTCACTTGATATCTGCTGTCCAAGATAAACGTACGTGTCTGTTATCTCCAGCTTTTCTCCATCAATCGATAAATCTTCATTTCTTGTAAAAGCATTGAACATCACTTTTGTCTTCTGAAAGTTCATTTTTAATCCCACTTCTTTACTCTTGTCAGCAAGTTCCTGGATCATACTCTGCAGCTCTGATGGGGTAGTTGCAAAAATGACTATGTCATCAGCAAAACGAAGGTGGGTTAGATAATCTCCATTAATCTTTATCCCTTTGTTTTCCCAGTTCAGTGATTGAAAGACATTTTCCAATGTGGCATTAAAGAGCTTCGGAGATATGGTGTCACCTTGTCTCACTCCCCTTTCAATTTTTATGTGTGTGTTGTATTTTCAAACAGCCGAATCTTTTGCACTTGCATTTTCATAGATGTTATTAATAATATTAATGTATGCATCTTCAATACCGCAGGATTTCAGAGCCATTGCAACTGCTGATGGTTTCACCGAATCAAAGGCTTTTTCATAATCGATAAAAGCCATGCACAATGGAAGTTCATATTCCCTCGCTTCTTTCAATTAGTTCTCTCAGTACGTGGATATGATCTATTGTGCTGTAGCCACTCCTGAATCCAGCTTGTTCTCTCGGTTGAGCCATGTCCAGTGTCACCTTCAAGCGGTGTGAAAGAACTTTAGTGAAGATTTTATAAACCACTGATAGGAGGCTGATAGGTCCGTAGTTCCTGAGATCCTCAATGTCGCCTTTTATGTAGCAAGATCATTGTAGCGTTGTTCCAATCCTCAGGAATTTTCCCTTCATTAAGGCATCGAGTGAAAATTTGGGCGAGTACTGTTTCGATTTCTCCACTTGCTTCTTGTATGATGTCTACAGTAATTCCATCTTCTCCTGGAGCTTTCCCCGCTTCATGTTCTTGATTGCATGTGCAACTTCTGCTGGAAGGACTGGAAGAACTCTGGTACTGGTACCTTTCATGATGTCTGGAGTACATGTATCATCCCTTTCATATAATTTGGAGTAGAAATCTTTCACTCTTGTCAAAATTTCGCCTCTATTTCTTGTTACAGAACCATCTTCTTTTCTCAGTGCCATAATCTGTTTTTTCCCCTTACTGAGATGTCCCTTTGCTATCTTTAGGCTTTGGTTGTTTTCAATTGCTTTCCTTACTAGTTCACAGTTGAATTTCCTTACGTCTTCAGTGATACTTTTTCTTACTGTCTTGCATAGCTCTATATATTCCACTTTGGAAGTCACATCTTCTTTAGTTGTCCTCATCACTCTTCTTCTTTTTGCATCAACATTTTGGTTTTTCCTGATAATTTGTTCACATGCAATTTGTTCTTAGACCCAGCTAATTTTGTTGCTGTTTCCATAAGAGCTTTGGTTACTTTTCTGTTAACTTCAGAAATATCCACTTCTTCCGATGTTAGGCCTTCTAAAGCAGAGAATCTGTTCTTCAGTTCCAATTTGAAGGTATTATGGTGTTTTTAAGGTTGGTTATGTCAATACATTTTGTTTGTCTTATGAGCTTGCCTACGTTCGAGTTTAGGGTTGAGGTGCATCTTACATCTCACCAATCTATGGTCACTGCCTGTGTTGAACTTGTTTAGCACACTGCAGTCTTCTATGACGAATTTTTTGTTACACATAATAAAATCAATTTCACTTGTCGTCCCATTTGGATGTCTCCATGTCCATTTCCTGTGTGGCTTTTTCTTGAAAAGGAGTTCAAGATGAAAAACCCTTCTGCCTCTGCAAACTCAACGAGAGTATTTCCACGCTGGTTTCTGTTGCCGTGACCAAATTTACCTACTGAAGTTTCATTCTGTTGCCGTTGCCCTATTTTTGCATTGAAATCTCCCATAATTATCTTCAAGTGTTGCTTACCTTTATTATTTAGATGACGAATTTCCTCATAAAATTCTTCAATTTCTTCTTCAGGATGACTTGTGGTGGGTGCATAAGTTTGAATAATCTGAGCCTGGTATCTTCTCGAGAGTTGGATAACGAGTCGTGCAGCTCTGTCAGAGGAACTTTCAACTTCTACAACTTTATCCTTCAGTTTCTTGTTTATTATAAATCCAACACCACTAGTTCTGCCAGTATCTGTCCCACGATAGTAGAAGAGATGTCCACTTTTCAGTTCAATGAGATCTTCTCCTTTTCTCCTTACCTCACTTAGCCCGACGATGTCCCACTTGATCCTTTGTAGTTCCTCTTCCAATTCAAGAAGCCTTGAATCAGAAGATAGGGAGCGTCCGTTATACGTCGCCAAGGTCAGCATCAGATGGCAGCCTAGTCCGGTCCTCCGGGGATTCTTAGCACCCTCTGCCTTCATGTCGCACTGGCCGCTGCCTTGGCCAGGTACATTCCAGCTGCCGGAGACTGAGGGCCAAGATTTAAGTTGTGGAGTCATTTTGGAGGGGTTTGGCCATAACTCACCACGCTGGCCAAGCGGGTTGGTGAGTGTGGGATAGCATTTCCTCTAATCCCGATGGTATAGTTATACCGCTATTGGTGGTCGTCAGAGCCCCTTTAGTGGGAACAGGGTGTACCACGAGAAGGCGGGGTTGACATTTGTCAAGGAGAGGCTGTGATGTTACGCATCACCTGACCTTACATCCCCGATGATGATGATATAGATATATGCCAGTTATTATCCATAACTGTACCTCCCCCTGACAGGGGAGAGACAGCTGAGGATGTAACTGACAGAAGGTCGGAAGTCTATCACACAGTGACACACCAAAAGCCATGGTCTAAAATGTAAACAAACTAGCCCGCAACTATGGTAAAAGGATACATGTAACACTTCAGAAATCCAGCCAAAATTAGTAGCATAGTTGTCTGGCATGTGCTGTGTAACCAGGGGATCATAGGTTTTAACAAGAGTAAATTTGAATAACCATTTTGAATATGGTAAGTTAAAACCATCCTCCTTTTTCATTAATGCTTATTTGGAGAGGATCCCCTTTTCATCAGATATCCGCTAACTGTGTTAATGAGGCAGGACACTTTCTTAACACTATTACTGTTCGATCTAAAAGAATCGTGGAGTTCGGTTTTATTGCTCTGCGAGGGGCTAAGTGGACCATGGTCTTTGCAGCAGGAGGCTGTCTTCAGCTTAACGGAGGCAGTCTTCATGGTGGGTCGAAGAGCAGTTGATAGGTCAGGGGTCGACAGCAGAAAATGCACAGCAAAATGATTTGCTAACGGAGAGGTGTGTGAGTGTAGGGTTGGCTTCAGGTTGATCAAGTGTCCAAGAGAGGATAAAATAAAAGTATAAGGGAAACAAAGGAAAATAGATTTAAAAAAAAAAAAAAAAATCAGTGCCGAAAAGTGAGGCCAAACAAAAATTAAATTTGGAAACTAAAACTTTGCAGCAAGATAACTGAGGAAACACCCAATAGAATAATAAGCAGAAACGGATCATCAAGTTATCTCCACACCAGTCCTCGTCTTGTAACGGCAACAGATGTTTTTCTTACCTCTGTCCCCACCATTTGTAATGAGCAAAAGTAAGCAAAATAAATATCCTGCTCTTTCTTGGATTTGCCCACCCTAGTGAATGCAGCAGATACTGACAACAGACACAAGCTAGTTTTTTTCTTCTCCAAAAAAACGCATAAGCGGAGGAGGTGTCAATTGGATGCATGAGGGTAATTTTCGCAAAAGAACAATTCACATGAAACGGTGTTCAGTGGAGAACTAAAAATAACTTCATGGGAAAGTAGGAGAGATGAGCAGCAAGATTAAAATAAGAAAAAAGAAACTAAACCCTAAAAATAAAACATATACTATAAAAATGAATGGCTGCTAATATATGTCAATTTTGCACCCTTGGAGTCTCCTCGTTCCCTTACTTTAAAACAGATTGGGAATGCGCTCTTACTCTGCTATATCACCAAACCATCAGAATGTTATTCTTGAAACATTATCTGCTCTGTGAGTTGCACTTTCAAAGTAGATGCTTTAAGAACAGGTATTGGAGATAATTCCACTGTAGTGATGCATTATTTTCTGCATATATTGTGCATGTCTAAGTTTTTTTTTACGGACCAGTGGTTTGTAAATTCTAGTGGTCTGCTGGGCCAGTAGAAGATTTATTTCTAATTCTAACACTGCAGTATAAATAAATTTCACAGTCCCTTCAATGTCATTATAACTGAGCCTGATTATATACAACAGCCCTAAAAACACAACTTTTTTTCTGTAAAAGATTAACTGACACAAAAAGAACAAGTGTCTGTCATAAAGCAAAAACTGTGAATGCAAGTTTCTGGCAAATGATCTGTCCACCATAGGTCTTAAGTTTACAAAGGTAACACTTGTAAAACAGTATCAGACCCTTCTTCAACAATATATGTGCAATATTTAAACTCCCAGGTAGTTTTTCTTCCAAAAGATACATTTGATGCAGCTGTGTGTTTATCCACTTCTCCAAATCATGCACAGATTAAACAGTCCACAAATTTCAGTTCATGTGTCAATAAGAAAATCTCCACACATAATACAGAAAATTAAAGTATATGACATATCAAAATGTACACTAGTTCTTATACAGTACAGAAGATGTTTCATATAAGACAGGTGATGAAAAAATTCCTTGCCTCAGTTTAAAATTCATGATTTTTTTGTCACCTTCCTGACCCTTTTTCAATCTTCTGACTTTCCTAACCTAGTCTGCCTTTCTTATCTTCAGTTTTAGTGGTAAACTTATCATTGAAAAGGCAATCAATAGGGTTGGTAAATTACACTTTTATCTATTTTATACAAATTCATTGTTCAGTAAGTTGTAAAAACTAACAAAAGCTGCTTTAAAAAATTACACAGATTCCCTATCACCACAGGACAGATACGAAAAACAGCAATAAGCTAGCAGTTACTGAGCTGTGGTGACTTGGGAGGCGGCAAGTTCACTACTACTCGATCTGTGGTAATAATTCACGTGCGCGAAAGCACAGTTTCGGGGACTCATGTCGGGCGATCGCAAAACAGCGTCATTTAAAAATAAAAGAATAAAAAATAAAAAACAGTTATTTTCTGGAGACTAGAAACTAAATTGAACCAAAGATAACAAGTTAGTAAAATCATGCAATGCACTGATTATATGCTTTCCAACAAACCAGAAATCGCGCGCAGACAAACCCTCCTCCCTACCCTGACGCTTGATTCGTTTAGTACACCTCCGGAACAACATACTAAAGTTTTGTAGCAATAGAAGCATTTTTAGTCAAGTTATGAGAATAATGGCTGTGGAATAAATCTCGCTCCTATGCCCTGACCTTTGACCCCATTTCGATGATATTCAACAGAACTGGTTCAGTATACCTCCGGAACAACATGATAAAGTTTTGTCCCAATCGAAGCATTGTTGCCTAACTTATGACGCATAAGGGCGATAGAATGGATCCCGCTCCTACAGTATGTCCTGACCTTTGACCCCATTTTGTCTATTTTGAATAGGGTTCGTCCCCAGGTTGTCCCCTACTACATACTAAAATTTCATCGAAATCGAACCATTTTAACGCGAGTTATTGGACGGACGGATAGACAGACAGGCGGACGGACAAAGCTGGAGCATATACACTTCTTCAACCTACGGTTGGAAAGCGTAAAAAAACAAAAGATTGCCGAATCGTGTGCGAAGAGCAAAAAACCTCTGAATACAGAGCGAGCTACGGGAGAGGCGCTGAAAAGCTGGAACACGTGCCTCGCATTATATTTCCGTGTTTACATCTTTACTGCGAAAAGAGAAAAAAAAAAAAAAAACTTTCTCTCTGGCTTTCAAGTAAACAATTCTCGTCACAAAAGACATTCTGAAGAAAAACAATGATCGTTGCATATGATTTACTGTTGTTATTACTCTAAGAACGATCCTTGATATAAGACCACTACATAAGGTGTGGAAGAATAAATATCGGGTACTCACTTCCATTTTATTTATTTTTTATTTTTTTATTTATTTATTTTTTTTTGTATTTTTTTATTTAAGCCCACAACAAGAAAACGGAATGAAATCGACAAATCGATTCTTTTGTCAATGCGCACGAATTGCCCGAGATCAACGATGCGCGTGGAGAATACAAAAGAGATAGGATATTGTGCGAAGCAAAACTGAAAACTGTTTCTCCCCCTCCCCCTAAACTTAAGCATGAATCGACTTCATGGTGACTCTTCCCATGCGACGAACATTTCAAATCTTGCAAGTACGCACATTTCGAATCAAAGATAGAGAGAACCAGAATCAAAGGCGTAACTAGGGTGGAGCTGGCTGCTGCCCCGGGCGTAGTACAATCTGATTAAAACTGGAATTGAAACCTTCGCACCGATATCTGGTACAGTTCTCCCGCGCCATACTTTCTCAATTTACAGAATTTTCCTATATGTTTCGCTAGTTTCTGTAGCCTTTGGGCAGCTTAAAATTCTCATTTCTCCTTCAAAATGGTTAGAGGATCATGAAATAAATACGGGATTACACCACATAATACAAATTTTGAAGATCGGATTGTCATCTTCAAAATTGGGTTAGAGGATGTTAGTTGCTCACTTTCAGAAAGGAAAGCGCGGTTGTATGTAAGTTGCAAGATAATGATGACGTTCTCATTGTTGAAGATTCTCTGGGGGCTATTCGATCACTATTACGCCTACGAGCTGTATTCGGTCCGTTTGATGATGTGGTACCAAAGATCCAAACTCTGAAGCAGTTAGGAATCTCACACCCCTTTCTAAATTTTCGTTCGGCTACACTACCTTAAACACCCTAGGTCTAATGATATGAGAAAACAAGTTAGTAAAATCATGCAATGCATTGATTATGATAGGCTTTCCAACATACCAGAAATTATTACTCAAGTTATGAGGTTAATGGCTGTGGAATAAATCTCGCTCCTCTGCCCTGACCTTTGACCCCATTTCGATTATATTATACAGAATTGGTTCAGTATACCTCCGGAACGACATACTACAGTTTTGTCGCAATAGAAGTATTTTTACGTAAGTTATGACTCATAAGGGTGATGGAATGGATCCCGCTCCTATGCCCTGTCCTTTGACCCCATTTCGCCCATTTTCAATAGGGTTCCTTCCCAGGTTGTCCCCTACCAGATACTAAAATTTCATTGAAATCGAACCTTTTTAACGCGATTTATCGTGCGGACGGACGAACGGATAAAGCTGGAGCATATACGCTTCCTCAACCTACTGTTGAAAAGCGTAAAAAATGCAGAAAACTTTTATACCGAGTGCTGCTTCCCATTTCCTAACTTATTCCGATGTAATAAAAGAGGGTCACAATGCCGTTTCCCGTTTGGGTTAAGAACGGACACCTCGCTCCACAATACCCTATTTACTATACCATACCCCAAATAAAAACACTAAAGCGATCAGTGCAGCCGGAAAGTCGTGAAAGCCCCGCCCCTACAGTACTTTCTGTAGGAAAGAAACTGAATTACTATTTAACTAACTAGTCTTCACAGCTTTCATCATTCTCTTTTCTAACTTTTACCAAGCCTGTCTGCTCTTAATCATTTCACCCCGCTTTTAAAAATCTTTAACTGATAGTTCTGTGTCTGGCGCTCTTTGGCCAAACCTGGCCCTTGCGCCACTAAAATCAATTAACTAACTAACTAACGAAACTGAATTAAACTTAAAAAAAAAAAACGAAATGAACTAAAAGCGTGCAATTGAGATAGATTCGCTGCTTTGCTTCTTAATAAGGATTGCAAGTACTTATTAGGATTTTCCTTCAGATTTAAACTAGACGGTAGAGGAAGTTTGACTTCCTGCTAGCAATGAAGAGCCCATGCTAAATTTGTATGCATAAAATATTCCCGTACACTTCTACAACATTTGATTAGATTTAGATCAGTCGATGGTTTCCTGAAAATGCTGAACAAATAGTCACACTCTGACTGTGCATCAACCACAAAGATACCGTTGGGGTGTAAAGTTCATTTTGTCGCGCAGTGTACATTTAGGTCTACGTATACTATAATATACACTACTAAATTAGTAAAAAACATTTACATATAAGATAGGAAGACAGGTGGGGCGGGGCAATGTTTTGTTATTTGCCCATGGAGCAGTAATGCGCAATTACGCCTTTGACGAGAATATTCGATAAAAACGCCACCCATGTATTACTGAAGGACTTCGTCGTCGTCGTCCCCCCCATTTCATTTAGGTGTTAGATGGAGCAGCACCCGATTTTAGAAGAATGCAATCCATTCCACCAAATCAAAACGCTTTAATGTACAAAACGAAGCAACCGAACTAATTTTCATAATAACAAAAGTTGGTAGTGGCATGACGAACATTTCATAGCATAGTTCCTTTCATATCCAAGCAATTATTTCAACTAGAAAAATAATCATAGCGCTAAGCATGAAAAAAATAAAATTTTAATAAACAGATCAGATCATATGTGGAGGATTTTAGGAAGTGAGTGTCGGACCCTAGGTCTTAAACCTTTAAAAACAGGAAGATAGGAGATTTGGGCTAGAGTGCCTGGTAGGAAAGTGACACGGAAACGAGGTAGAAATGGGGAGACAGACGCCCTTATTTATTACCGGGGGGGCCAGTACCCGGGGTCCGACGGCTTAACGTGCCCATCCGACGCACGGCGGATATTTAGTGGTTCGAGCGTTCGTACCTGCCTGGGATCGAGCCCGAAGTCTTCTCCGTGGCAGTCACGAACGTTGACCACTAGGCCACCCGCGGCCCAAATTTTTTATAATGATTTCTACTATGCCTGTTTACGCTTTGAATTACGATTTTTAAGTGCAAATTACTCGTTTCAAAAATAAAAACGCAATATGATTAAAGCACAAAGTCTAAATTTTACATCTGTTTCGTACTAAAAATCCCATCTTAGAGATCAATTAAAACCGTATCCCCCCCCCTGAAGAAATAATTCTTCACAAATACTACATAGAAGGCATGTACAAATGTCATTATCAGCACCGTATTTTTACTGTTCTTCATGAAGCCCCATCTTCAGAAAACTTGAAAATTAAATTGCCCTGGAGCGGGAATCGAACCTGCATCTTCCGATTTCCATTCAAGCACGCTTCAACTTCATACAAAACACAGGACAAGGAAGTGCCAAGAAACTGAAGCTAAGCAGATGCAGCTTAAGAATCTGAATACCGTTCGAATGAGCGCTGGTCGAAGCAATCCGATGTAAGGAGAAATTTTATCGATATCGCATTGCAGGCGATCAGATTACACGGAGTTGCGAAATAATTTGAGATTTGTGTAGCATAATTTTGTGATACCAATTTTAAAGCTACGCAAAAGACGTGGACACTTTGTTTTTATAATAATTAGCGTTTTAGAGCATACCTTTGACTGCTGATCAAAGCAAGAGTGCACATTACTGAATTCGATCTTTCAGTTGTACGATGGCACGCTCCAACTAAAATTAGAGTGCCAGCCGCACCCTTAGAAACATCTGGAAAATATTTCCAGCTTCAATTGCAAAAGTAGAAAGAGCGTTCTAAGCAATCAACCGTGTGAAAACTGATTTCATAAAACAGAATGGATACAGATACTTTAGATGATGATCTTCGAATTACTTTGGAGGACTCAGAACTCAGACACTTTATTTAACCCGGTCATCAACATGTGATTTATAAGCACGTAACATAACGCACCTTAATGCAAAACTATATGGCATTAAAGTCCACGTGAATCAAAATGTTACCCTTTCACCAATGCCCTCTGTTCAGCATTTTGTTTTTTCTTCGTAAGTACACAATTTCTTTTCCACTAGTATTTCATAAATGTGACATTTTCATTTCCAAATAATTAGTATTTTTGATACATGCAAATTTTTTAATGTACTTCTTGGGAGAAGGGGGCACGGAAGAAAATTAATGTGAAAGATTGAGAATTAAGAAGGAAAATATACCCAGGCCGCCTAGGGTAAATATATATGTTAGTACTGTTATACATGTAGCAATTCTGAAATTTCAAAAAACTGTTACGAAAATTCACGAAATTGCTATTCAAAAAACTTTTGCATAGCAGATTTTACTATACAAAATTTTTTGAACAAATTTTATCATCATGTGATACTTTCTCTAGCGTCAACGGATATGAGAAATGGTCGTTGACGCTCGCTACGAAAGAGCATCGTATTGTTACGACTAACACAAATCTGAAACGGTATTCAGATTTCTAAGCTCCATCTGCTTAGCTTCAGTTGCTGGAGACTTCCTTGTTCTGGGTAGCATGTTCGAACGGAAATCGGGAGATGTGGGTTCGACTTCCGCTCCAAGATGGTCATCGTCTTGTAATTTTCATGCTTTCTGAAGAGGTGGTGGCTACATGGGGAACAATGAAAATGCGGCCACTTTGAGTCGATAATGACACTGAAAATCCCATTGCTGGCTCGAACCTTCCCAATTTAACTATTAAATTAAATTTGAGGATAGTGTTCTAAATCGAAGTCGAAGAAAGGCGTTTTCATTTCCCAGCATCCATAATAAATTGCATTTTCCGCCATACAGAAAAAGATCGTTAAATTAGAAAGCTATAAATACGTTACACATATGCGCAAGGAGTTCGAGCCTGATTTGCGCATATGTAACTTCTGCTTTAGTTAAGCAGTTAGTTTTACCAAGGTAATTTGCTGAATATCCCTGTCTTCAGCGACTGTGTTTCAAATATTCTCCTTCGTTTTGCTGCCGAATAAATTCACTTTACCACAGTTCTATACCAAAAAGAGATGGAAGATCTTCATGAGAGGGGAAAATTAGAAACATATTTAAATAATATTTGAGCATTAATCTTCATTTGAACATATGCTGCAGTTTCTAGTGTAGAGATCTAAAAATCTGTACTGTTCAGAGCTAAATATTTTTATGATAATCTCACATTGGTTATGGAGTATCTTCAATGAACATATACACACTGTCGGGTTCGAACTGGCTTTTTCAGTCTGACGTGAGAGACTAATGTTGCTGATTTAAATCACTGGTCCTGGTTACTTTGATTATTTCCAAACCTAAGGATCAGATGGCGTTAATACAAAGGTGAGAGAATGCATAAATTTTGTGCTTAGTTTGTTTCGAAGTTTAACTAATTCCATGAAGGTCATCGTCCCTAATATTGGGCAACTGGAAGGGAAAGGGAACCGTAGATCCAGCAAACATAATACACTCATCGTCAAAAAAAATTGCTGCACCCAGAAGGAAGCTACTGACAGGAATGAAACTTGGTGGGTAGGTTTGACATTGTTGTTTCCGTTTTTAATCTGTACCATTCATTTCACGCTTAAATTTCAATCCTACGCATTCGCATTCATCCATGGTTAAATTTCATTCTTCTATAGAAATCCTTAAAAGATATTTAAAAAAAAAAAAAAAAAAAGCCATCTTACGAAATGATTCTCTCTCTCGCTCTCGCTCTCTCTCTCTCTCTCTCTCACACACAGAGAGAGAGACGGTTCGTTCGGCTATGTCATTCGTGATTAAAACTAGGTAGTTCAACAGTTGTAAAACTAATCATTCTACACTGTTACATATCGATTTGTAAACAAAGTAGGAAAAACAACACCTACCTTTCGGGCAGAAATTACAGTATTTTACAACCTGTAAATGTCGCTGCTGAAAACTAATAATTAAAATATACATATTTTTCAGTTTTTGTTTTCCTCTAAAAAAAAAGCGCAAAAAACTTGACGCTCTTCAGAAAAATGTAGAAATATTTTACACATATCAACTATTCTCGATCTACGACTGGATAAAAGGAATCCCCGTGTCTAAAAAAGAAAAAACAGGAAAATAAAAAAATTCCAAGTCTCTTCCACAAATCTCTTGTCTTGAGCGATTCTCTATTCCATGTTGCTCCAGAATGCTTTCAAATTTCATCCACGCCTCTCCCACTTGAACTTCTTCTGAGTGTTTTCCTATCCCTTGGATATATCAGCTTTTCTTTTCTTTTCTTTTTTTTTTTTTTTAATTCGTGTAAAACTTCAGCCCCAATCGCGGATCCACTACTGAACTACACGTCATAGGCACACATGATTGGATTGATTGAAGCATTCCAACGCGTGTGAACATCTTTCAAAGGGTAACAAGAAATCAATCATAGGGCACCAATGAATGGATACAACCACAATAACAAATCATTCACACCATTCGTACCTCACCCAGGATTCGAACTCAACACATAAACACTGATCTGAGTGTGCATAAAAGTACAGTAAATGTAAAGTATGAAGTCTCTCTCTTCCAGAATTTATGTTTACAAAGGATCAAAGCCAAAACAGGCGGGCAAAACTGTGCTTGGAAGGATGGGCGGACATTACAAAGCCTCACGGTTTCACTTTACATGTCAAATGCTGGCAGAAAAAAAATTCACTTCCCGCATGTAACAGATTTTTACCATGCTCAACTGCTGTTCTATTTCCACGAGTCATGATATTGCTACGCTTTACGAGTTCCTAATACTAAAATTTTAATTTGCTAAAGTTTCATTGGTCACGCGTTTGCGAAACCAGCAGCATTTCGAGGTCCCACCTAATGTCAAGGCGACTTACTGCTTCACAAATGCCAAGGACACAGTTCTTGATTCCTTTGTTGCCTGCTCTCCTCCTTTTCCTTTTTTAAAGAAATAGGTGGAAGCAGATATTTCGTAATTCTTTTACTCTTAGGAGGCGATTAAGAAAGGAATAATACGACGGTGTAGAAAGCTTTAATAGTAATAATGGCAAATCAGAAGTGTTTGCCACCATTACTACTAAACGCATTGTTACGGACATTTCAGAATAAACAAATGAAGGACGAATTTGAATGTTTTAAGCAATTTTTTCCGGAACGTATCAACAATGCTCTAGCTTCTACGCCAATTCCGACTATGCTATCCCTATTGCCCAAAACTGATACGCTGTTTTTGATTTACATGCGTTTACTACACACAGCGACTTCTGTATCTGAGCTCTAAAACAGTGTTGGTCGCCCCGGTGGCGCAGTGGTCTAAGTGATGGCTTCTGATCATTCGTCCGAAAGGGGTCCGGGTTCGAATCCCGGTGAGGCATGGATGTTATGTCTGTCTTACGGCACTGGCTCTCTCCCTTCCCTGGAACCAGTGGCCCTAAATTAGGGACGGGCGACTGCTTATATAGCCCACCGAGTTGCTCACTGCGGTCGTTAAACCTCCAATAAAAAAAAATAAATAAAAAAAGTGTTGCCAACTGACGCAGAAAACTTTTTAAAAAAGCATTCTCCAAGATTCATCACCTTTTGCATTTTCTGAAATGCTCATAATTATATGCCCTCCTAAACCAAACAGAAAATGTTGGCAGCAAAAAAAATCAGCTTGGATTAGTTACTGGATTATTTTAGTGCCATTCTTCTGTTCCATCGGTGGAACTGTGTCACTATAGCTTAATATTCTTATACAGTGAAATCTCCGAATAACAATAGCTGCTCGGACAGGGAAAAGGTGACCGTTGTTGGGAAGTTCGGCCCAGGTTAACATTGCTAGTCCGTTGCTTTGGCACAAAAGGAGAATAATTGTACAAAGCTTAGCTTACGTACAAAGAACGCGGTTTCGCAGCTTTCTCCAAAGGTAGAATGCTGAATAAAACTCAATTATCAACTGAAAATAAAATCTTGGTGTAGAGGATTTTAAGGAAAGTGGTGTCTGACCTGTTGTCTCAAACTTCCCTTTTGAAATATCAGGCTGGGATGTTAAGTTTAAGGTACGCTAAGGCAAAGAAAAATGCTAGACAGTGAAGTGGAATTGCACAATTAGCTAGCCGCGCGCCGAAAAAGGAAACAGAACCCACAGGGAATAAAAAATACAGGGGTTGGACAGAATAATGTGAATACAACGCTCACCGACGTGCCTTTTAAAGCAGCTGCGTACGTCGCAACACGCAAAGGTATCCCCACCACTTTTTGGTTGTAATGGCTTTGTTTCTGAACCTCAAGGTCCTGTTTAAGTGCATTTCAAGTGTCTTGCTGCAAACTTTCTTTCAGGGTGACGACGAAATGAGTGATCTAACGGACTTCGAAAGGGGGCGGCTAATTGTTGATGGCCAGCTAGTTGGTGCCTCCGTGACAACGGTCGCCAGGGTGGTGGGGTATCGAAAGCTAGTGTGTCTAGAGCATCATGACAGTAAATCGTGTTCGTGGCAAAACCTCGTCTGCGAAACACAAGAGCGGCCGGGAAAAAAACCCTGATTAATAGAGACAGGAGAGCATTAAAGCGTATTGTTACCAGCAATAAGACCACGGCGCCGAAAATTAGTACGTAGCTCTACCCCAGTATCAACGAAAAGAATGCGTAGGGAACTGAATAAATAAGATATTCATGGCAGAGCTAGCTGCTATTGCAAAACTTCTGGTGACCCGGGTGAATGCACAACGGAGATCGCAGCGGTGCCAGGAACATACAACGTGGGCTGCCGATGCACGGAAGCGTGTAATGTGGTCGGGTGAATCCACATTTACACTTTTCAGCACCGTATGACGTGTGGAGAACACCGTTAAAAGCGTACAACCGAGACTGTCAGCTCTCAATAGTGCAGCATGGTGGTGGTTCTGTCATGCTCTGGGCGGTCATATCGTGGTTTTCAGCAGGTCCCCTGATCATCTTGAAAAAACGGATGACTGGCAGGGTGGTGTATGAAACCATTTTGGCCGACCAAGTCTATCCAATGGCTCAGGCATTGTTTCCTGCAGGGGATGCCACCTATCAAGATGATAACACCCCAATTCACAGAGCTCAGAATGTCCAATCATGGTTTGAGGAACATGAGGACAAACTTTCACACCATCCCAATCACCAGACTAAAACATCATCGAGCCACTGTGGTCTGTGTTGGAAAACAGTGAGATCCCGTTATGTTCCTTCTGCATCTCTCAAGGACCTGGAGCAGTTTCTGCATGAAGAATGGTGCAACACCCCACTAATTACCATCCAGGATTTGTATACCTCCAATCTAAGGAGAATTCAGGCGGCTTTGAATGCCAAAGGTGGTCCCACACCCTACTAGGTACATAAAACCTTCTTTTCTTAGGTGTTCACATTATTCTGTCTAGCTTCCAACAAAAAACATTTCACGCACCAGTAACATTGGAGTAGCATAGACTGGCAAACGTAATGCTAGCGGTTCTGAAAGTGCAGCGCCATTTATGAATGGGTGGGAGAGTTGGCAGTGAGAGACGCCTACTGGAAGGCAAGAATGTTCGATTCAATTTATCATAATGTACTGCAGAAATTACTTAGAAAGAATGTTCGCGTACGACCCGAGAACGTCCTAGATCGAATTGCAACTAGCAAGTGCTCGTATCCGAGAAAAATTAAGATTAGTAAGCAGGAAAATACGAGGCTATATCACGGCCGGCCAGAACCACACAGCAGATTTAAAAAAAAAAAAAAAAAAAAAACAACTACGAAACACAAAAATTTCGCGTCATATACACTTAAATCTTAAAGATATATAAAATTTTAAAAGATTTAGAATTGAAATACTTGCGCAAACACGTCGACATACTAGTCCCTACAATGGCGGCTTTCTATGTATGCCGGAACTAGCGTGCTCTTTGCCAGTCTATTCTCCTCCAATGTCTTTGGCTCCACCTGCTTACTAAACCACGAGCCGCCAAGGATGTGCATTACATTGAACGTGAATTTAAAATTCTGCCGTGCCGTGTTTCGTTATTAATAATACCACCAAATTCTCGGTTATAATGATCGTACATCTTCTGAGAGAAGAATCAAACCTACAAAATTCCGTTATGGGTATTTTAGGGCGTGTAGTCTGCAACGACACGCGCAAAAAAAAAATTCCCACGTTCCTTCGTGTGAAATGAAATAAGAAATTTGGTGAGGCTTGACTCGTGCAAATTACGAAAAGGTATGTGACCCCTGAGAAAGAAATTCCGCAGCAGAAAAAAATTAGTTCATGCACTGAAAATTATACTAATAGTCATTACGGCTAGTCAGATGAAAAATTACTTTTCCCAGTTGGACAAAAAGATACGTGATACACACAAATATGCTGAAACGCCACCTAGTGGGAAAACAGCGCACCTGGAAATCATATAGCTCAATGTCGATATGTTATTTATCAAAGTTACAACTTACCTACTGTTACAGGATTTCTGCCAAGGAGGTTAGAAAAAGGCGTGGTGAAAGGACCCGTTTTGAGTGAAGCCAAAACAGATTAGCTGTTTCGATCCTCTCTCTGAGGTGGTGGGAGTCTGAGAGAGTTCGGAAACGTGACGTCACTTCCCGTGACTGAAGCAATTTTGCTTAACACATGCAAACCAAGGATGCAAACAAGGAATATTTCGGACTTCGTATTTCTCAACATTAGGATTTTCGTTATATTTTAAACATGGTTACTTGCACATGCGCAATATGCACTTCCGCTCAAAAAATCATTATTTTGTTCAGTTTTTTTAAAGAAATACCAACACATATTTTCCTATTTTTTCTGGTTTTTTTTTTTTTTTTTAATGAGAATGAATATTTCAGCCTTAATTTTTTTCATGACTGAATGGGTAGAGTAAGGGTCCGAAAAACCCGTTCAAAATCGCGATTTCCCCATAGAGATATACAGGAGATTCTCCGGTTGGGCGCATTGGCGTAGTCAGCTGATAAAAAGTGACGTTACGCCAGAAGCACAGGGAGAGAGCCATCTCCTTCTAACCTCCTTGGTCACTTCGGGATTTTTCTTTCCCCGTCGTGGGTTCGTCAAAGCCTTCAAAACGCAAGGTAATTAAACAATTATGGGGTTTTAGCAAGTTATTCCTTTAAGTTGAAATGAAAAAGCTACTAGCTAATGGTAACATGATTTATTTATTGATTTTTTTTTATTATTGGTGATTGGTGGTTTAACGACCACTAAGCAGTCGTCCGTTCCTAATTTAGGGCCACTGATTCCAGATAAGGGCTCTAGAGAGCCAGAGCAGTAAGACAAACACAACATCCATGCCTCACCGGGACTCGAACCTGGACCCAACTCTGACTGATGATCATAAGCCAGCTCTTAGACCATTGCGACACCGAGACAGCAACATGCTTTTTTGAAATGCTGTTGTTTATGCCTTCCAACCGTAGGTTGAAGAAGCGTGTATGCTCCAGCTTTGTCCGTCAGTCCGTCCGTACGATAACTCGCGTAAAAATAGTTCCATTTCGATGAAATTTTAGTATGTGGTAGGGACAAACCCTATTGAAAATGGGACAAATGGGGTCAAAGGTAACGACATAGGAGCGGGATCCATTCCATAGCCCTTATGCGTCATAACTTGCGTAAATATGGTTTGATTTCAATGAAATTTTAGTATGTGGTAGGGGACCACCTAGGGACGAACCCTATTGAAAATGGATGAAATGGGGTTAAAGGTCATGACATAGGATCGGGATCCATTCCATCGCCCTTATGCGTTATAACTTACGTAAAAATGCTTCGAATGAGATAAAACGTTATCATGTTGTTCCGGAAGAATACTTTACCGGTTCTGTTGAATATCATCGAAATGGGGACAAAGGTCAGGTCATAGGAGCGAGATTTATTCTACAGCCATTATCCTCATAACTTGAGTAATGATTTCTGGTATGTTGGAAAGCGTATCATAATCAATGCATTGCATGATTCTACTAACTTGTTTATTGATGAACAGGGCGTGGTCACAGTTTGCCTTGGTACAAAATGCTATTAAATCTTACTATGCACGCTGATTTCTGGGTTGCTCTTTCAACTATCTTCATACTTCGGCAACAAAACTATCGATTTCCGCCATTCCTGCATTCATTAATTCCTATCCCGATTTCTAACTACCGCACCGGACATCAAAATTCTATATTTTCCTCTTGATTTCAGGGAAAGAGAAGTAGAGGAACCTTTTCACCCCCTCTCCTTAAAACTCAGAGCACTTGTACTTTTCTCCCCCGTCCAAATGGACACTGTACATTCTCATCAATATTACACCCCTTCGAATCCCATCAGTCATACGCCGTCTTTTGACATCTTTCTCAGCAATCAATATCTAACTTTGATACGTGTGAGCTGTATTGTTCCTTTCTGCACATCCCTGGGAATCGTATCATTAAAACCTAAAACTTCAAAGAAAAGCCATGTAGCCGAAACTTTTCCTTCAAAGACTGGTGATAATAAAACCCATAAAACTATTACCTAACCGAATTCTATGAACGGCCTGTGAACATGTTTTTAACTTCGAATGCAGGGATGGTCACTTCCTACCACATTAACAGCTGTGTGGCTAAAAACGACTAAAAGGGCCGTCTCTTGTCTTGTCTTGTCTCCCCAAAAACACTAATGAAATGTTGATGAATTAAACTCGGGATATTAAAAGGAGGTTATTAATGCAAGCTTTTTTCTGAAACTAATAGGACCACAGCAACACGATGTTAAACAGATTTTTCAAACAACGGAAAACCCGAATGGTTATTGAAGGTTAAAAATATACATCGAAATCAAAATTTATAATACAAACCGCACCAATCCGTAAATCTGCCCTAACCGGCAACAATCACACTCCTAGACTTTAGAACGTCCGAGATTTCAGCGTACAAGGGTCGTTCGTTGTGTAATAGAAGTACATCAAAACTGGGAGCCGACGGAAAAACTGCAGCTATTGATATCCGAGGTACGTGCCCCCTGTCCTATATCGTAACGTCGGAACAGAAGGCCACAGTGGAGAGGGTAAAGTCAGCATTCAACGACGGAATACTTGCCAAAGTTTGAGGAAAGACCATTAGACATATAATGGCACGACTGCATTATGGAAACCGACGCCCACCTCGAATACTTTTGTTAGCAGCGGCTGCAGTGGACGAAGGAACATCGCCACTAGTTTGCATAAGATAGCAAACGGGTATCTTTTTCTGACAAGTCGAGGTTCCAACCACGAAACGCAGACAGGAAGCAGCGTGTGCGGCGTAGACCACAAGAGGACGTGGAACCTGACAACTCGCGGTGTTAACAGGCTCGTAGTGGCAGTGCAATATTCTGAAGTGTTTAACGTGGACCATCTTTGTGCACTTTGTACCGATCGAGGCCACCATCAACGCACATGGCTATGTTGATGTACTCGGCAACCACCTCTATTCATGGCTATGTTTTCGAAAGTAAGATAGAGGGTACTTTTTTCAACAAAACATCGTATCGTATTATTGCCCTTCTGCAGCTCACCCATCTTAGGCGGAGGACGAAGTAGAGGGGCATTCCAATGAGTCCGCAACCTTTGAATGGCCCTCTCACTCTCCAGATCTGAACTCAGTCGAACATCGGGAGGGCCATGTGGAGCGACGCATTAAGACCCGAAACTCACAACCAAAAACTATCGGTGCTTTACGGAACAGTCGTTCTGCAATCATGGGAAGCAATACCACCCGAATGTTTCCAAGACATGGAAGAGTTTATACCATGAGGTATTGCTACTGTTGTAAGGGCGAAAGGTGGACACACACGTTATTTAGGTGGAAGTGCATAGCTGTTTTGTCAGTGTACATACCAATGCTTCAAAATTTGTGCAACTCGTTCGTGTAACTAGTAGGAGCGAATGCCAGAGAACGCTTCCGGTGTCTTCAAGTTTCATTTTTTAGCATGTTTATTCGTAATGGTTAAACGAGCAGCGAAAACTGGCAAGTTGTCACTAACAATCTTAACAGAACAAGCTAAGTTTTCTTTGACAACCAGAAGCCATATTTGAACAACTAGTCTATAGCCCGTCCTAGAACGGTTGTTTTTAAGGCTGTCTTTGAATGAGTGTTAGGGTTCGCCTTCTACCTTATATCTGCAACGTAAATTATTTTGTGCACATTTACTTTGTAGTGTTTGAAATTTTGAGCACAAATAAAAACTACGCATAGCTAATACATGTATATGCCACAGTTTATTCCGAAAAATGTGTTAGATTTTTTTTAATTCAATTTATGTGACTCGAAAGCATTCCAATTTGGCGCTAGATGACGCAATAAGTTAGCTTAGCAGTGTTTCTTTCTGGAAGCAACGAAATCTCTTATTTCTGTCTGATTTTTCTAATTACCTGAGCCTAATAGAAATCAATGAATAGGTGTAAGTCAGATTAGAATCTTGTCTTCTTTAGATCATCTTAAATATTACTGCATGTTTATTTTTTGAAGAGAAAATGTGTACATTAGCAGAGAACCCCTGAATTTGAGCTGCATAAACTTCGTCTACACTGTAAAAAAAATTGTAGATTTTACGGTTTTAAACCGTTTTCCAGGGTGCCAACACAAAACCGTAAAATCTACAGTTTTATGCCGTGTTGGAGCAAAGCTACAGCTTTGCTCCAACACCGCATTTAATGAAGAAAACAGCACAGAATTTGGCTGGAGCGAGTCACAGTCCAAATAATCACGAAAACACAAACATTTGGCTGGAACGAATGTGTTGATTGTGTTGGAGCAAAACTATAGCTTTGCTCTAACACGGCATAAAACTGTAAATTTTACGGTTTTGTGTTGGCACCCTGGAAAACGGTTTAAAACCGTAAAATCTACAGTAATTTTTTTACAGTGTACTTACTGAGCTCCACTCCCAGATAGCGCCATTCGTTAAAACGTAACAGCGTGTATTTTGTCTTTTCATGGAGCCAACGAGAGACCGCAGCCATTCAGAATATGGTGAGGTCTGCAGTGATTCGCTGACGCCAACTTCTGAGAGTGAATAAACACTTTGCACGAATCGCATCCTACGTTCTGAGATCGCATTAAATAAAAAGCCACGCCCATGGAGTGATTTTTGCGCCATCATCTATCGCAGACAGTCATTCAAAGACAGCCTTAAACCCTGATAAATATTAATATATAAGGTGTTGCCCGTCCTAGGACGGGTGAAATTTTTAATTGAAGCAAATTGAAAACAATCAAATAGACGCCAAATTTCTGTACATAGTAAAAACTTACATAGTAAGAACTCATTCATGTCAGAACAAAAAGTTATATGATATTTATTTCCGTTTTTCAAAAGACCTCGCGATAAATAACATTAGTGTAAAATATTTGTTATTGTTTAACAATTTTCCTTGTAGTCCAGTTGTTTTCGTGTAAACTTACCTTAAATAACTTTGTATTTGATTTTTTGCGTTAAATGACTTTTTTCTCCGGTACACTTTTTATTCCGTTCGCGGCTTGTTTTAGACTGTCTTATTGGACGTTTAGTATAAAACTTCATACCGAAGCTTTTTCTACAAAATAATGCCACATATGGTATTACAAATCGGAACTACCTAAATTATCGACACGGCAATGTGCTATTGGGGCGACATCTGTTTTTATATGCTATTTTGCTCACTTTGACATCGCAAGATTTCAGTTTTTATTGTAGGTTAGAGCGTTTTAGATAGATCGATACTTTGCCAAATGTATGATGTAATCAGCACTAAACTTGGAAAGTTTGTTAAATTAAAAAAGTAAAAAATAATTAAAACGTACAAATTAATATTCGAATTGTGCTAAATTAAAATAATATACAAACTCAACTTGCCGTGAAATTAAGTTTTCAGTTTGAATTTTGTAGATCGGATAAACAGAACTTGAGTCATTGATAATCCAATGTTTTTAAATTAGCACGCGATCACCTTGGCATCTCGAGAGCGTTCCAGACAGAGAGATACATCTGGGTGTTTATATACATAATAGTTCTAAGAGCTGGTGAAGACAACTAGTGCAAACGTCAGGATCAGTATCGGTAGGATCCAGAAAAATGATCATTTTCATGTAACATTTTAGTCTTTGATTGAATTCATGTAGTGATCAATCGTTGCAAAACTTACATGACGTGCTTGCGTTTTCTTAATACTGCTTTACAAATCGTCAAGATGGCTCGTCACCGAATGGAAACGTGGCTTCCAATAGAACTCTCAGCACAGGATACACACTATATGATAAAAAAGTATCCGGATACCCCTTTTGGGTGGTGAATTTGCTTATATACGTCACAGCCATGGTCCATACAGGTATAACAATATGCACCTAGCTTAGCAAATCCATGTTTCAGCGCTGCTGTTAAATGTTATGAAGCGATATCTACAGAAAGGACTCGATATCGCTGAAACTGAAGCCCGCTAGATTCCTGGGGCATAGAACTGCTTCGGTATAAGCTGCAATAAAAATAGTAAACTACCGAATGACGAAACTTGATCATGTAGAGTTAATAATAATAAAAAGAAAAAAAAAAGCGTAAGAACCTTACGGATGAGGAATTTTCCAACCCCCTCTTAACAAATCACGGATATTCTCACGGAATCGAGTTGCTGCATAAAAGATTGGCAACATACAGAATGATTTTTATCAACTTTTTAAAATGTTGGCAACAGTGAATTCCGTCATGCAGAAGAACATATTTATCTAGTATCGGCAGGAAAAGATGTTTATAGCGATTCAGTCTTCAATCTATAACGTATCAGAGTTACCCGATCAAAAAAAAAAAAAAAAAAAAAGATAGAATTCACTTTCCACACGACAACGTGGCACAACGAAACATCCACCTGTCTTCGGGATCGAGAAATGCATTTGATACTTCGGTACCGATGAACAGTCCTTTTCAGAAAAGACTTTCACAGACCTCCCCCCCCCGCGATTTTTCGTTTGGCTTTCAGTACTTCGTTCCATTGAAAATAATTATAAAAAATAATAACCAGCTTCCAAAGAATTGTTCATATTCCAGATGAAATCATGCACTGTTCTCACCTCTGTCCTTCTGAAGATTTATTTTAATAAAGCAACAAATACGCATTCTGGTTTCAAAATATAAAACATCAGTGACACGACTCGGAATGTCTGACCCAGCACATTCAATAAACAAGCTTTCAGTGACGTATTCAAGATTTTATTTAGGGGGCAGTCCGGAATTCTATCACGAGAAGTAACTGAAAATCTATCGCTTTTTTCTACGTCCCATAACATGAATACATTTAATGTTTTATTTTAAAATTATTATGTGGAAACTTTTCGTTCCTGTGTTCGCATTTTATTGGAATGCAAAAGGAAGACACCTTGTGCAGAGATACATTACATCTAAGACTTCGTCTGCGCTAAGTCTAAGAGTAACATCTACATGTACTGAAAGAAGAGTCAAACCATTCGGTCATTTTCGTTTGTTTGTTTGTTCCTTAAAACGGATTTAACTCTCTTTTATCATCGAAAGAGGATCGATTATTTGCCCATCAGATTGGGACCTGACCCAAAAGTTTTTAACAGTCTAGGAGTACTAGGGTAGAATTTCAGTTCATGGCAACAAGTGCTTTAGTAACACAGGTATTCATTTCTTTCTTTTTTTTTTCTGTCTGTTTCCGTTTCTCACATTACACAAGATATTCTGACTTTCGGTTGTACAAACCACAGATTTTCAAAATTAAGCAGTAAATTATCTTTGTCCAGAGGTACCTTACAGTCCCTAAACTGTAAAAAATAAGTGATGTGAATTCACGAAAAATTCCTAAATAATAACTTGCGGGAAAATGTCGGTAGGTGTAAGTCCTTAAACGAAATTTCCATTTTTAAAAGCTTCAGTTTCTTTTTACTTCAGTATTTTGACAGAATCTACGTAGTTAGTAATTCCGTTCATTTCAGAAAAATCCGTTTCGGGTTTTTTTGGCATGGATATAGAAATTTTGCAAAATCTTCGATTTTGACTTTTTCAGCATATTTACCAGAGATTCTTCTTTTCTGGCATACGAAGTCACGAGTTCATGGGGTGGAGTCGAATTACTAAACTTTTTTAACGGCAGCCGCGCGTGCTACCGTTGTTCCAGAAAGACCCATAACACAATCACATATAAAGTAGAACTCCAATCGCGCGATAGTGAAATATTTTTTTTTTTAATAATGTGCGTGAATTAGTCATTTTGTTTTCTGTTGGAGCTTAACGTAATAGTATGCGAACGAGATTTTTTGGATGACGTGGGGTAGACTGGGCATTGTCCGAACTCTAAGCCTCTGTCCTCCGTTACTGTATCCTTTCTTATCCTCCTCCTTTGCTCCAAATGTCTTATGCATCGTCAGACGCAGTGATCCTCCCATTTTTTATGGCATGCCATTCATTTAGACCCGCCATTCGATGATCTCAGCGTTAACTGCAGTGAGAACGACTACAGGCCGCAGCTGTCATTTTCATTCTCTGTTGCAAAATTTGAAGCGTCGGCTTAATGCTTTTTCTGTAACTTTTAATTATAGCATGTTAATCATTCAATCGGTTATTCGTTCTCGGATCTGCTAATAGGTATTTGAATAATTACACAAGTTCTATCACATTTTGTTAGGTTAACTGACTCTCCCTCGCTTCCTGCGTTTATTTTATTACCACTGTTCTTTGCTTAAATATACACCGATGAGCTATCACATTATGACCACCCCTGCCTAGAGAAATGAGCGCGCCTGGAAACCGAACGGTGGCGTAGGTGAAGTCCACAGAGCAGTATATATATATAACCCGAGGACCGGCTTTCGGTCAGTACTGTTCGGAGTTAGAATGGGGAAAGCTGCCGATTTATCGGAGTTTGATAAAGGACAAATTGTGATAACAAGGCTCCTCGGAAACGGCGCGGCTTGTAGGTTCATGTGCCGCTGTGGTGAGTACGTATCAAAAGTGATGCACAGGTGGCCAAACGACGGACTATCGTCCAGCCGTGTATCATTCTGCAGCTCATTGATGCCAAAGGGGAGCGGATATTGTCACGCATTGTTCACAGCGACCGCAGGGCCACAGTGCGACAAATCACCCGCAGCTACAATGGTGATCAGGACAATGTGTGGCAGCACACAGTTCATCGCAGCCTTCTGCGCACGGGCCTGCGTAGCCGAAGACCCAGTCGAGTCTCCATGTTCACTGCACGTCATCGCCAACAATGCACGATTTTTTTTTTTTATTGGATGTTTAGCTACCACCGTGAGCAACTCAATGGGCTATAAACAGTCTCCCGTCCCCAATTTAGGGTCACTGGTTCCAGGGAAGGGAGAGAGAGAGAGAGAAAGAGCCAGTGCGGTAAGACAAATACAACATCCATGCCTTACCGGGATTCAAACCCGGACCCCTTTTGGACGAATGATCAGAGGCCATCGCTGAGACCACTGCACGTCATCGCCAACAACGCATGAAATGGGCCCCAGATCATCGAGATTGGAAGAAAGTGGCCTGGTTTGACGAATCAAGATTCCTGGTGCATCACGTAGACGGCCGAGCGCGGATACGCATATTACTAATGGAGGCTATGGCACCTGGATGCACTGTTGAGCGGAAACAGGCCGGCGGCAGCGGTGTTATGCTGTGGGCGATGTTTTCTTGCGACACTTTACGCTCCATTATCCCAATAGCACAATCCCAAACAGCTGTTGGGTATTTGAACATCGTTTTTTTTTTTTTTTTTGATTGGAGGTTTAACGACCACCGTGAGCAACTCAATGGGCTATTAGCAGTCGCCCGTCCCTAATTTAGGGTCACTGGTTCGAGGGAAGGGAGAGAGCCAGTGCCGTAAGACAAACACAACATCCATGCCTGACCGGGATTCGAACCCGGACCCCTTACGGACGAATGATCAGAGGCCAGCGCCTTAGACCACTGTGCCACCGGTGCGGCCTGAACATCGCTGAGGACCAAGTTCACCCATTCATGGCAACTGTGTTCCCTGCTGGTGATGGTCATTGCCAACAGGATAATGCGCCATGCCACACTACTAGAATCGCCAAGGAGTGGTTCGAGGAACATGCTGGTGACTTTCTGTTAATGTCCTGACCTCCGAATTCACCTGACATGAACCCAGTCGAACATTTGTGGTTAGACTTGGAAAACCGGGTTCGCGCTAAACAACCCCCTCCCCCACCCCCGAAATGTACTGGAACTGGAGGACCTGCTGTTGACGTCATGGTACCAGATACTCCAGGATTACCTATCGCCACCTCATCGAATCGATGCCTCGCCAAGTGACCGCTGTTTTGTGGACTAAAGGGGGTCTTACATCTTATTAGGTAGGTGATCATAATGTAATGACTCATCGGTGTACATTATCTTATAGAGTTGAATTGGCCTTGAAGTTCAGGCATTTATGTACTTTAAGTGTTATAAATTACAAGAAATATTTCTGTTTCATTCTCCCCCCCCCCAACTTTTGGGACAAGTCTACGCCTACGGGCCCGGTACTTTTTGAACACACATCGTAATTTAGTCCGTTAACAATTATGTGTGGCAAAGACAAGCTAAGAAGCTATTAACCTAAAACGACCAAAAATACACAGGAAGTATTAATAAACAAACTTTTGTTTTTAAGTCATAGTTTGATTCCTCTGTGAAGATTTCTCAAGTCAGTGCATGCATACATAAAAAAGCACATGGCTACAACACATTACTTTTTTCCTCCCTATTGAGAGAGCGAAAAAATTATTGCTACGTATACTATTTTATTTATTTTAGTATCGCTGTTCGCGTCTTACTTTAACAGATACACTACGGTAAAACTGCAATCACACCTTTCCGGTACGTTAAACTAAGACGATAAAGAATTTCAAATACTCACATCATGTATATTCTGATGAAGATTAAGGAGATTCAGTTTTTCTGTGGCTCATTTTATGCCGCGTCACTTACCATTTTTTTTTTTTTTATGCCAAATCAGAGTAGAAGAAATTGGTTTACTCGTGAAGGGTTCTTTCCATCTGTTAGAGAAAGTTGCGAAATCCAATCTACTTCTTGCATCATTTGTGCAATTCAGAGGGAAATATAAAACAAGAAAGCGCTGAATGACAGAAACCATCGCTACATATGTCTACGAAATAATGTACGATTCGCGCATATTGCTGTTTGCCAGATGGATACACACCATGCTACACGTGTGCTTTCTAACTTTAAACAATAAACAATGGAAACAACAAAACGACACTGCCTGGAATATACGTTTCACCAGGTGTCTGTGAAACACGATTTACTTATTCCGCGTTTTCCTCAATGTCAAGATTTATTTTGCATTTGCGTAAATAGATCTGCATGTTAAGTGAAACTTTTGCGATGTCAGAACTACTGTTGTGTACGAGTTCCCGGTATATGTCCAAAAGAAAATGAAAAATGAACTTAAAAACGTAATCAGCTACGGAGTTAGTGACGTTTCTTCGCTTCAAAAGCTCATGACAGCCCGAGTATAGTATGTCGCAGCTGAACATATGCAGTTATTCAGATTTTGTTCAGTGATATGTCTCATTTTCGTTCTTAACGAAGCACACATCTGAAAACAGCAATTCGCGCAGATACATCGACCAAAAAGTATGACTTTAACTTTTTTTCATAAATCTCAAAATTTGGTACTGAACACATCTGAAACGTAGGCTGTGTCATTTTAAAATGCCTAACTAATTGTCATTTCAGGGGTATTAATAATTTTGACACAACTGCTGACCAGTTTTCCTAAATTACTTTATCATCAACTGTACTTCAAAATTTTCTGTTTACTGATTGAAATATAACAAATCTCACACAGGACGCGAATGCATTTCGAAAAAAATTTCCCCCTTCTTGTAAGTGTACATAAATCATTTTAACTCCTATTTTTGAGTGTGTATGTGTGTGTGCGATTATCTATGCATATTTTATATTGTCTATACATATAAAATATGCATAGGTAATCGCACACCGGCAGCAGAACGAATTTCCGGAAATAAAGCATGAAATGTGCAACTTCCTTTCCTCTTACAATTACCTAGGCCGTCTGACGACGTCACATCCTGTTTAATATTCTGCTTCCCTGTATAACACATACATGAGACCGGCCGATGACAAAAAAAGCTGAACTTTTTAACTGGGTGGAAAATTGGGACACACGAATGCGCGGTGAGCAAATTCAAATACAGCATATATACAATATTTAAGAGTATGCTAGCCATATGGAATTATTTTCTGTAAATTATGTAAGTAAATATTAAAGTGAAGCACATTATTATATTCACAATAGAAAAGTAGGGATTTAAGAACAAAATAAAATGAAATATTTTAAAAAATCAGATTTAAAACTTACAAGTGAATCTTTACTAGCTAAATCCTGAGGTGAAAAGTATTTGTCTAGGAAAGTTTGTGAATTTAGTCAAGCAATTAGAAACTTGCAAGAATTAGAAACATATATCCACAGCTTAGTTTTTAGTCTTTGAAGAAGTCAATAAAGTATTTCTCAATGTAACCTTATAAAATGGCTTGCAAAATTTTTTGCTTGCATTGTGAATATGGTGACATGAATCTCCATCAACGTCAAGCAAGTGGGAGATTTTCTCTGCCGAATTCTTGCTTTTCACCCTGTTTTTGGGCCTCCCATGACACATTCTTTCCACTTAGCTTTCAAACAAGCAAAACAAATTCCTTCTTAGAAAGAAAGAATAAAATAAAAAGCAAAAAAAACCGGAAAGCTGCGTCACGAACTTTTTAGAGGCTTCGGCCCGACGTAATAACGGCCCGAAGCCGTGCCCCCCCCCCCCACATACACACTTAGCTTTCAAACATGCAGAACACATTCTTCCTTAGAAAAAAAAAAGAAAGGAAAGAAACAGAGTTGCGTCACGAACTTTGTTCAGCGGCTTCGGGCCGACGTTATCCTAGCCGGCTTCGGGCCGACGTTATCCTAGGTTCGTCATGAACATGGTGCAGAGGCATCGGGCAGACGCAATTCTGGGCAACAGCGAAAGCACGTCCGAACCAACGTAATTCCGGATCACGGCAAAAGAAGCCCGCCAGGCCTACATAATTCCGGCGTGGCGCTATTCTTCCTTTCCACTTAGCTTTCAAACAAGCAAAAAAAAATTCTTTCTCTTCGGGGGAGGGTAGAACGAATTTAAGAAAAGAAAGCTGCGTCATGAACTTTATTCAGATGCTTCAGGTCGACGTAATCCCGGGCCACGGCGAAAGAAGCACGACGGGCATTTTTTTGTTCACACTTTGAAACAAGCAAAACAAATTCCACCACCTGAGAAGGAAAAAAAAAAAAGACAAAGGGCTGTGTTACAAACTTTGTTCAGAGGCTTTTACGTCGCTTATTTACAAAATCAGTAAAACTTTCTTAATAACAGCGAAAATCTGAATATCCATAATTTTTTTTGTTAGACACCCGCAATCCCGGGGAAATCCGTAATAATTACGGAGATTCCGTATTTTTTGGCATACTCCGTAGGAAGAGGATTCACGAGTGCTTCGATTCTCGAACGATCTCAGAAAAGCGGGAACGCATTCGGGTACATTTGCAAATTACAAGAGAGTTTCTGGCGATGACGTCACGGATAGAATTAAGCAGATAGTTTGGCCCTGATAGAATGCAGAGTGGCGATTTCCCGCAAGACACGGAAAGGGCTGCGGTAGTTTCCGTAACGCACGAAGTAGGCGGAGCTTCCACCCTTTGCGCTGCGATGCTCAAGTGACTGACATCCCATCCATTGTTGACAGCAGTAAACGAATTGAGCGCCTGACTCCACCCTCCAACATTTCTTCTTGCCCCCCGCGTCTGCTCCAAAAACAACGCTTTAAGCTAGAAAGCGCTTAGTTCTTTTACTCCACAAAAAAGCGGAATCGCGGAATTCCGCTTTTTTATTTATTTTTCTATAGAACGACGACCCCCCCCCCCCTAAAAAATCCTGAAAAATTTCTCTTCATTTTTGCAATGACCTCGAGAATGACCAAAATGATGCCGAAAAAAAGGAATTCCGCGAATTCGCGGAAGAATCTCATGTATGATAACATGTACGCCCGGTGGGAAGTTACCGATGTAGCACAAAGCTAAAAACACTGCTTAATATGCAAATTTGATTATTACAACTCTTTTCTAATGATTTCTTAGCAGTATTGTATCTGCTACGTTGTCCCACAAAAAAACTGAAAGTGGTACATGCAAAGAGTCGTAGTACTTTGTCACAAACTCTCTACAAATTCTTTCCTGAGTTTGTGATAAATTATGCCCTTAAAACGTAGATTTGTGAAATCCACTTGTGCGAAAAAAAAATTCAATAACCTGAGATGATTTGAAGACACCGTTACTTAACGGCTGAAAAAAAAAAAGAATTTGGACTTTAAACTAATTAACATACAGAAACCGGATACTAACAGTGATCAGATTACGAATTCAATCAATGATGAATAGATTTTTGAACATATAAAACGAGTGAAACACACAGAGTCACGTACGATAAAAGGTTCGTTCAGCGGTAGCTTTCGGTCATTTTACGACCTTGATCACCCGCGATCGACTGGATGGGCTGGTTGCCAGAACTACAATTTGAAGTTCGGGTGTTGGAACTGTTGCCAGATTTCAGAAGAGAGATCCAAATAAAAGGGATTTGGTGAGGGGTCTTTTTGGTGAACAAAATTTCAATGCTCTCTTGGAAATGCAGAGATACCTTGTTGATGAAAGGGGCAACTGTTTTGGCTTCTTTCCAAATGAGAACTGCAGAGTTGTCTTCAAGGGTTAGTGCAGATAAAGCTGTCTTTGGAAGACCATTGGCATTACAATTGAATGTGCAGCAATGTGTGTGAAATGGACCTTTACGATAAAATACTAAAATATTGGGACTATGAACCTCATAAAAACAAGAGACTAATTAAAGAAAGTTTTATATCCAGAAAAACAGTTCCATAATGAACTTCAAAAATTATAAATAGCAAAGTAAACTTACAAAATACATAAGGAAAAGATTTTAATTTAATAACTGGCAACTGCAAGAGGAACCTGGTAATAAAATTTAAATTATTTCTGTATAAATGAAACTTTTGATACAGTTCTAATACATTAAAAACAGGACTTGATAAAATCTACAGACCAGAAATGTCTGTAAAACCAAAAGAACTCAGAAGATGTGAAAAATAATTGAACATTAGTCAAGTTAAAATAGAATTAAGTATATTAATCTGAGTAAAGCCTTTAGTGTTTTAATTGCTGTAAATAATATATTTTTTTAATCTACATGCAAAAACTATCTGCAAAATTTGCTAATAATTTGGAAACTATCCGTGTATGGCGTACATCTACATTCTGCTACTTTGGCACTACGTATAAAAAATGTCTATTTTTTCCTAAACGGGGGACATGTTGAAGTTGAAGACAGACAGACAGACAGACACACACACACACACATTTTGCTTTCCAACAACATAAAGAGCTCCCAAATCTGTATGATGCCATGACATTTTGGTGTACATTACCTTGGCACTCAATTAGCCATGGAGTCCCACTATTTGGCTTCTCGTGGACTTAAAATCTTACACTCTCAACTCTTTTGTTGGGGGACATTGTAAAAGACCATATTTATGTTCTGCCATTACTAAAATCAATGAAACACTCAGAAAACTGAATAAAAGTACCAGTGTGACTTAAAAGTTCATCCTGTTTTGTAGCTATAAAGTTTAATGATGCAGGAAAGCCTTACACTCTCACTTCATTCTGCAAAATACACTCTGTTGTTTTCTATAATTCTTTGCCATCGTTCTACAATCCCACTTGGCAGATTTTGGAGACAGAAAACCTTTTATGTCAGATTTTACATCCACCATTGAAGCAAAGTGCCGTCCTTGTAGGAAATGGGCCATAGAGCAAAACAGGTGGTAGTTGGATAGAGCAAGATCCAGACTACAAGGAGGTTGGGGGGGGGGGGCGGTGTTAGGATTTTAATCCTTTTCATTTGCTGTAGTATTCCACCTGCAATTGTGTCAATTCATGGGAAACCATTTGACGGTGCCTGGAGGGGAAACTAAACCAGTGCAGGTCACAAGCGATGGTGGATTGAAAAGACCCCACCTCAGTCACCACAGCTTCAACCAGGGAGTCAGTGTTGGCAGCCGTTGGACATCCTGCCTGGCTTATCTTTAAGACTGGTGTCCCCAGAATTGAAATGCTGGAACTATTTTCATGCAGTGCTGCTGTCCACTGTTTCTTTGTCTTCAACTGCCACATTAACCCCCCCCAATAATGGCGCAGGAGCACCCAAACAGCATGTTTATCAAACAACATGCTGATAATGCAATGTGGTTCTGTGCCAAATGCATGTCATCACTATACCCAGTTGATGTTGGCACATGTTTTACACAGAAATGGAGGCCCAACATATGCGTAACTCAAAAAAGGACAAACTTTTGACTCACCCTGGCAGCTCTTGCACAAATTGATCACCATTTGTTACAAATAGATTGACACAGTGCCATTACTCTTTATATAAATGAAAGCAAGATGCAGAGCATATATGAGCTTTCACAAAGAATGACACGAAACACTTTCAGCAACTCTTGTGAATGGTGCACAAGTGATTTTGGCTTACAGCCCTGATCTGGCTCCATCAGATTTTCACCTCTTTCCACGGTTGAAGCAGCTCCTTTGTGGGAAACGATTCCTGTCGGATGACACGAAGCGTGCAGTAAAACAATGGCTGTATGGACAACCACCAAACTTTTATAGACAAGGTGACTACGTTGAGAAGTAGTGTACAGATGGCCATACTTTTTTTCATATTAATAAATACAAAATATATGATGTTTAGAAAGTTACTTTCTGACTTCCCCTTGTACATTCCATGAAGAAGCTGTGTATCCATGTTTAAAACAAATGTTTGGTGTATGAATACCACAACTACCTATGTTAACCATTTGGCAACCAAACTCGTTTTTAATTTCTGCTTTCAGGAGGCTAGAAAACTTACAGTTAACTTCTGGACCATCCATTGATATGCTTAACACCTTGGATAAATTAAGTTTTTGTATAGCATCATACAGAGATTCCAATATTAATTCAGCAATAGAGTGACCCATAAAAACAAAGGTACAGTATCTGCTAAGAACTAGGTTCTTTTTTGCACTCCAGAAACGAATACGATAGCCCACCTGCTTTGACTGTGTAGAATGTTTCAAACCCGAGTTTAAGCTGGCTCAAAAAATGCCAAAAGGGAGGGGGGGGTTGTAACAAACTGCTAAAGATAGTTAGCCACTTTTGTCGCTCGGAAAATTGTGACCTCAACTGAATCGTTCACTTCAGACCAACAATGCTTTGGACATCAGTGCAAAACTAATGTTTTATGGCCTTGGGGGAATGCTGTAGATGCTGTAGATGTCACAGTTGACTCTGGTTTAAACTTAAACTTTGAATGGGGGAAGGGGTCTAATCTCTTTATCTTCTCTAATCTTACTGTGCCCCACCATTTATGGAGTGCTCTGGAGTGTATGGAGGAGGAGAGGGTGACTGAGCCAATAGGTGCTGTAGGAACATACCTTAAGGATTAAGAAAATATTAGGGAGTGTGAATTGCTGCCAAAATTTTGGAAACTTTGGTTTTAAATTTTAGAAACTTTAGTTTTTCACAGAAACAGAAAAGCAGGAGCAGAATCTGCTGATGGTTGACATTTAAATGGCTGGCACCATTTTGCTTTGGACACTAATTTTTTTCTCGCATTTTGGATTAACTCATCACGTCTTGTGAAAATAGTGACCATAGCTTAACTTCTGGTTCAAACTCTTATCAAACAATAACGTGTAGAAGACTAGAAGACCAGTTCATTAACACACCTAACAACAGCTGTAGAAAAATGAGGTGCTATTTCAAAACAGATTAGATAAGCCTACTTTGTTGCACTGCATGCAGACCTCTGCAGGACTTATTCCTTGCCGCTAAGATCTGAATCTTTATTCTAGCTAACTGTTGTTTCATCACATCCTTTTTTTCTTTTTTTTCCCTTGCTTGAAGGTTTAACGACCACTGTGAGCAACTCAATGGGCTATAAGCAGTTAACCATTCCTAATTTAGGGCCACTGGTTCCAGGGAAGGGAGATAACCAATGCCATAAGATAAACACAACATCCATGCCTTCCGGGATTCGAACCCGGACCCTTGTCAGACGAATGGTCATAAGCCAGCGCTTACACCACTGTGCAACCGGAGTGACTCACACATTCACAATCAACAGCCATGTGAAAAAGTAAACATTATACACTGAAGAGCAATTGAATTAGAGACAGCTGGAGTTATGCAAATGTGGCGCTATGGGCGGCCCTGTAAACGGAAACGACATAACGTATGCAGCGATCCGACAATAAAAGGAGTGATGCGACAGGAATCAGTAAGAATCGGACGCAGTATGGGTAAGACGAAGGATCTAAGTGCATTTGATCCTGGGCAAATTGTCGTGGCCCGACGAATGGGTCACTCCATCTCGGAAGTCCTGCAGGCACTGGGATTTTCACGAGCCACTGTGTCACAGGTGCACCGTAAGTACATCGAATCCGGTAAAACCATCCCTGCAAGGGCCAAATGCTGTGGACAACAGCGTGTGGATGAGCGGGGTCATCGCCGGCTAGCTCGCATTGTAACAGCGGATAGACGGGCCACAGTGCAAGAAATCACTCGGCAATTTAACGCTGGTGCACAAAAACGTGTAAGCAGCAACGCCATCCAGAACCATCTCCTCGCTATTGGGTACAGAAGCCATTGTCCCACGAGGGTACCACTGCTGACCGCACATCACAGGGTGCAAAGATTAGCATGGGCACGGGAACATATCCACTGGACCCTGGACGTGGGAAAATGTTGCCTGGACTGATGAGTCGAGATTCACATTGGTACATGCGGATAGCAGGATATGAGTACGGCGCAAACCAAATGAAGCGATGGATCTTTCTTGCCAGCAGGGTACTCTTTAAGCTGGTGAGGATGGCATTCTCGTCTGGGGACTGTTACGTGGACTGAAATGGGACCCCTGGTACATGTGACATCGTCCCTCACAGGTCAACGTTACCGGGATATCCTGGATGACCATTTGCTCCCATTTGTACGTCTTCAACATCCCACTGGGGACCTCATCCTGCAACAAGACAACGCACCGTGCCATCACTCCCGAATTGTATCTGAATGGTTGGATGAACACTCCACCGACGTGACCTCACTTCCTTGGCCAGCTAGGTCACCTGACCTCAATTCCATCAAGCACATCTGGGATGCCATTGAGAGAGATGTTTGAGGCTCTGATCCCCCTCCATCAAATCTTCGTGAACTGTGGGAGCTTGTTCAGGGGTCGTGGATTTGTATGGCTTCCCAACGCTTCCGGTGTCTTGTTGAGTCCATGCCGAGACAAATTGCTGCCGTCATCAGGGCGAAAGGTGGTGCTCCAAGTTACTAGACAGGTATCTCTTAGAATTCAATTGCTCTTCAGTGTACTATGGAGAAAACAGTGAAAGCACCATTCCTCCGTGCATAAGCAGAGCTACAAGCATTCAGAAGATTGCATGCCTTATAGTTCAGAATCACAACCACATGAAAAACAGAAATGTGAAACCCAGGTGCTCTCGATTCCAAGAAAGCGTTCTACAATTTGGTGCAGCCACCTGCGACATTTTGGCAATAGCTTATCTTCAACTGAGGCTATTCTGAAATTTGGTGAAAGGAAAAAAAGAATCTAGTACTTTCAAGGACTCTTACAAAATTCAAGGATTTTTAAGGGCCCTTGAAAAAGAAAATTAAATTCAAGGAGTTTTCAAGGATCGTGAGAACCATACTTGAAGCATCAGAGATGCGGCATCAAAATGCAAAGCCAAGGCTGAAAACATATTCCAGACAGCAGATACAGTTTGCTCACTTGATGCTACCCATCTTGTTCCAAGAACTCTTACAACTGAAGAAAACTGAACTGCACTTTCTTCAGCATACTGATGTAACTTGCATTTATTTGGTGAAGCGTGATACAAAGAGTATAATTTATCGCAAAATGATTTAAAACTTTGTATGTCAGAAACCTCTTTCATTACGTCGCTGACAGTAAGTTCTACCTTATGATTTGCATAGTGCTATGTAACAAGTTTGGGAAAAACATTTTGAGCAGTTGAATCACACCAGATATGAAACCTGCAAAGTTTGCAGCACCGTCAGAAGTGAAATATATCAGATTATTTTTAATAAACTCAATTGGAAAGTATTTCACCAAGCAGTTCATGATCAATTCGGTTACTGCTGTTGATTTCATATCGTAAAATTCAACCAAGTAAAAAATACAGTTTGACCATTAATATCATCCGCTATGGACATTCTTAGGCAGATTATAAGGACCGAGAGTCTGTTTACAGTTGTACACTCATCAACCAAGATACCGAATTTAAAATTTTGGGAAATGATTTCTTCACGTAGCTTTCTGTGCATGTAATTTTCTATAGAATTGCAAATATATCCGTACGTCTTCCTAGACTGCAATATCCTACCCATCTCAGTGCCGTTTTTCTTTTGGAGATTAATCAAACCAGGAAAATCGGCAAAAAGGTATGTTGTTCTTCCCGATGTAATATGCGGTATTGAGTATACAGTAAAACCTCGAAAATCCGGCACTTTTCAGATTTCGTTTTCGTGACATCCAATGTTTCACCAATAACCATGGAAATCTCCTGATGTGCCGTCTCAACAACAGATCGCAAGATCGTTCGATCTCAGTGTGTGAATTGCCTACAGCCGTCTACTTGTAACATCGGGAGGTTCCTGAAATTCATCACCTCATTGGGCCACGCCGAAGTCACGCGGACCAATGAGGCGACGAATCGGCGTGTACGTTTGAAATGCGTGTCGAACGTGTAATAATGATCTGTGCTTGGTGGTGGCAGTATGTGGATTTAATCGTGTAATGATATCTCCATCGGTCCTCATGATGCATCGCGGTAATCTCCTTCGCAATGTACCGTAGTTTAGTCTGTTGAAAAACCATAACACCGATGTAAATTTTACATCGGGTTTTCATGATATATCGATACATCGCCCAGCCCTATTGGTTGCTCTGGCTTTTTTTCAAGTTTTTGCTTGACCAAAACGACTTTTCTCTCTCGCAAATTGCGAAAAAGTGATCAGCAGTGCGACGTCTGCATATTTATAAGTCGTAGACGCCTAAATTTCCATTAAAGTGACCTGTTACGCATAAGTACATGCTTTACATAACATCCATTACGCAATTTTTGTATAGCTTCAGACATCCGGAATTTTCATAAATCCAGCACTCGTCCAAGTCCCGTCGATGCTGGATTTTTGAGGTTTTACAGTATATTGTACACTTGTTTTTCATTTATTTTATCAAATATATTTGGATGCCAACAGACCATTTTTCTTTCATTTTACATGCTTCTGTATGAGTGTGACTTTCTCTGTGCTCTTTTATTTTATTTTTTTCTTAGACCCCTATTTTGCTTCTTTTTATTATCAGCCGTAGATCAAACTTGTCAATTTATCCAATACCTAGAAATCCTAGTAGCACTTATAAATAATGAAATATTCAAATTCCAGGTGGTTTTACAGATGGCACATCCTAAACACCCATTTTTTAAAAGCCAAGAATACTCTATCAAAAAATACTTCAATGACCCTCAGTCCAACACTAGGGTTTACCATTTCCTGAGTAAACATCTGAGAAATTGATTCAGATTTTTCTAGTGAACCTCCCAGTGCAGTGATTATTTGACTTCTGTATTCTGGGTGATTTTCTTGGTGGTATTTCACATGAGTTCGAGCTTGAGGACAGGGAAGTTTCCAAATTTCTGAGCTATACAGGCCATGATTTTGTTTTTGTTTTTTTCAAGTAGCAACATTTGCTAGTGGCCTTATTTTTTACTAGCAAATTGCATTATCTACTAATGAAAGTTTATTAACATTATACAAAAGAAACTTTAACATGTCTCCATTAGTCAATCATGACAAATTTTGATTTCACCCCTGTAACTGACATTATAATGCTGAAAACATAGCTCACCTTTTCATGACCTGACAGGTTAATTATATAACAATTTAATTTGAATGCAAATATTTAAAAAACATTTTTTTATTTAACTTTATTCACAAAATTTAAGAACACTATTCAAAATTTTAAGCTATTTTCCATGTGGTTTACGATCTGGGTTTCGGGTCTTTTCGTCATACCACTTTAAAACAGCAAGCCTTGGGTCAAACTTGTCTTCGGATAGACCTTCAAAGTCAATACTCATGAGAGCATTCCATGGTTCATACTCTTCCAAGCAAAATAAATTCAAGCACTTTTCAAGGACTTTTTAAACCCAAATTATCATGTGTGTACTGTCCGTCAGTCCGTAGGTAAGTATTTTAGTAAGTTCAGAACATTAATCTTAGCTGGGGCTGGCACACCTTCAATCACCTGCCATTACCATTTGCCCACAGTTCGTTTATTTTATTAACTTTGAATTGCCCCTCTGTTTTGGTATTTTTCGAAATAATTTTATCTTTCTTGCAAAATATTTTGAAAGGGTACACTATTTTCGTATTTGTTTGCTGGTACAACACTTATTGTTTGTTTAAACTTTTTATTTTTGATGCATGACTTTGAGGCTTGCTTTTTTTTTTTTTTTTTTTTGACGCAGTAAGAAGAAAAGGTCCATGCATGAAGCACAAGCAATTCCTGGAAGTTCCACCCTCAGGCAAGAATGTATCCCTAACCTCAGTAAACAGAAGCCCATCACAATTTGTGAATGCATCATTCCACTTATTTCACTCCCGTGGCTGACGCTTTACCCTGTAGTGATATCATTGCCAAGGCACCAGCTGTCCACCCACTCTCCTGGGTTGAACATAAGTTCTGCGCTATTTCATCAGCATGGTGTTTTTATTGGAACTACACAGAAATCTCCTATACAACTTTTTAGCACAAACAATTATTTTACACATGCTCTTTCATATCATTACTTAATAAACAAAACAATTTTTTTCAAGTACTATTTATGGAGTCAAACTTTTTAAGTACTTTCAAAGACTTGAAAATGAACTTTTTGTATTCAAGGACTTTTTAAGGTTTTCAAGGAGCGTATGGAACCATGCATTCAACATTTGTTAGTTTAAACTGCCCCCCCCCTCCCCAATCACCCTCGATTCTCTTCACGAAATTGAACCCAACCTCACATGCAGAAGTACATAAGGCAAATTATACTGGATATTTCTACTAGTGCCAAAATGTTTTTATAATGTTGTACTTAACATTCGTTTCCAGAAAGCAGTTGTTCCTTTTCGTGTGTGTCTAAAATATTCCACACGCGCAATGCAGTGGCACTTTACAGTTCACATTCAAACATTCAAAAATTTTCCATTAGGAACTTTTTCTAGAACCACTTTTTATCACTAGCAAAATGCATGTGCTTGCTAGCAATTTGCTACTAACTACCAATCAAAATCGAGCCCTGGGTTGGTTCCTTTTCTTTTGGTTTGATTACAAAGTAGTTTGATAGAAAATGGTGCTAATGAAAAACCCATTGCTAATTCAGATCAAATTAAACATGCAGCTTGGTATTATGTAATGTTTACAGTGAACAAAAAGTTTGTGATGCTGCATTGAAAATGTGAAGAAATATACTGAATTTTAACAAAATTTATCACAAGTAGAAAAACTGAAATGGAAAAAAAAAAAAAGCTATACACGAGGACAGTTAATAGCTCTTAAAAAATTCAAAAATAATGATAACATTACTGCCGTAAATTAAGCTGACAAGCGAACCACTATTGGGAAAAAAATGGAAGAACTTAACAAGCCAATGTATTTTGTACAAAAAACTAGCGGATAATGCTTACCTTGGCATTCCTTTCTAGCGACGGGAACATTTCACGCACGTGTTTTCCGGTCCTTTGTTGATGTTATTGTCCTAAAGTCCGTTGTATGATATGACTGGCTTTACTTCTCACACTTTTCGCTGGGTATACTCATTGGATCTTTGCCTTAGGATTCAAACATCAATTTTTACCGTTCTTTATACTCGAAATTTTCGCCCATACTCTGGGCATCTTCAGGAGCGTGGCGACTTTACCACCGATGTTCGTGGTTAACTTCGCGCTAATGGAGTCCGATACTCCTTGTTGCCATTCGTCGGAAAAACTTTCCTGGATATATTTCGTTATCAAGCCCGGCTGGCGCCATCTATGTTTCATTAGGAACACTTTTTTCCCCCGTATTTTTTTTTATTTTTTTTTTTTTTAATTTTCTTCTCCTATCCTGGTTTTCTTGTCTTTTTTTGCCTGTTTTTCTTTTGTTGTTGTTTTTCTTGTCTTATTAGTTCTTTCCACAGGCCCGATAATGTGCTAGGGTCGTTCTGGTTACATACCCTTGCTTTATTTTTGTAGATTAATATTGCTTCTTCCTTCCTCATTTGCCTTTCCGATTTTTTATTCCTTTTTAGCATTTTAATTTCATCGAACTTTGGGAATGTCCGGTTTTCCAAGCAGAATTGCACTAAAGCAGTTTTGGCTTCTTTTTTTTTTGCCAGTTAGATATGTGTTGTTTAAGTCTTTTTTCTAATCTGTTTTTCGTACTTCCAATGTACGATATTGGGGGTATGTGTGCTATTGGAATTTCGTAGGTTCCTGATTCTTCTAGCTTTTTTTCCTCTGTTTTTTTGTTGACAGTCATACTTTTCACGGTGTGCACTGAGCTTCCTAGTTGTAAGTCATATTTAGCACAGTGCCTATTGATTTCTTTACTCACTCCTTCCAGGTATGGGAAAGCTCCAATGTATTTCAATTTTTTATTTCTTATCTTCCTTTGGTTGTGCACTTCTTGGCCTTCTTTACTCTGAGTCATATGCTTTTTACTCTCATGTATCCATTTATTAATTAGCTTGCTCGGGTACCCATACTCTTGTGATATTTTCGAGATAAACTCTAGCTCTTGATTTTTTAGCCTGTTGTTAGATGTGTGTGTGTACGCTCGCCGTATCAAGTTTACTATGCTGTTTTTTTTTATGTATCACTGGATGGTGCGACGAGTATGGTATCAGTACAGGTATGTAAGTTGCTTTTCTGAACACAGAGTATTCAAAGCTATTTTTGTTTTTCTTTAGTTGAATGTCCAGGAAGGATAGGCAATTATCCTCTTCAAACTCAATAGTTAGCTCTATGGTGTTACAGATTTTGCTAAACTGCTGTGCTAGATCTTGTAGCTCGGCTTTGTTAAGTTTAGACATTATAATAATGTCGTCTACATATCGAGCATAAAGTATTGGTTTTTCAGGTAAATTTTGAATAACTTCTTTTTCGAGGTATGCCATAATCACTTCTGCGTATAATGCCGATAATGGGGATCCCATAGGGCCACCTTGCGTTTGTTTAAATATATTTCCTTCAAAATGGAAGATGTTGTTTTCCTTGATGAAATATAAGGTATTCTTTAGCTCTTTCTGTTGTGACAAGTTTAGTTCTTTGTTGATGCTTAGTTGTTGCATAATCAATTCGATGGCTAGCTCGACAGGAGTGTTTGGGTATAACGCCTTAACATCCATGGAGGCCATAGTTATTTGCTCTAGGTCTTGATTAATTAATTTGATTTTTTCTATAAACTCATAGCTATTCTTTAATGTATATTGATTCCTCATGAATATTGGGAATAGATAGTTGTATATCTTTTTTTCTAGGTTGATGAGTGGTGAGTTTTTTTCGATAGAATCAGTCTTAAAGGTGTGTTTTCTTTATGAGTTTTAATTTTCGAGAATGGATGCCAAAAATATTCTCGAAAATTAAAACTCATAAAGAAAACACACCTTTAAGACTGATTCTATCGAAAAAAACTCACCACTCATCAACCTAGAAAAAAAGATATACAACTATCTATTGATGTTTGAATCCTAAGGCAAAGATCCAATGAGTATACCCAGCGAAAAGTGTGAGAAGTAAAGCCAGTCATATCATACAACGGACTTTAGGACAATAACATCAACAAAGGACCGGAAAACACGTGCGTGAAATGTTCCCGTCGCTAGAAAGGAATGCCAAGGTAAGCATTATCCGCTAGTTTTTTGTACAAGTTACTTTGAAATATCGCACGTAAAAGAGAATAGTACAATAATTAGAGCTATATAATAGTCAGAATTAGAACTACTAAGTGGAATTAAGCCAATGTATATAAAAAGGGATGTAAGGTCAGGTGATGCGTAACATCACAGCCTCTCCTTGACAAATGTCAACCCCGCCTTCTCGTGGTGCATCCTGTTCCCACTAAAGGGGCTCTGACGACCGCCCATAGCGGTATAACTATACCATCGGGATCAGAGGAAATGCTATCCCACGCTCACCAACCCGCTTGGCCAGCGTGGTGAGTTATGGCCAAACCCCTCCAAAATGATTCCACAACTTAAATCTTGGCCCTCAGTCTCCGGCAGCTGGAATGTACCTGGCCAAGGCAGCGGCCAGTGCGACATGAAGGCAGAGGGTGCTAAGAATCCCCGGAGGACCGGACTAGGCTGCCATCTGATGCTGACCTTGGCTACTTACAATGGACGCTCCCTATCTTCTGATTCAAGGCTTCTTGAATTGGAAGAGGAACTACAAAGGATCAAGTGGGACATCGTGGGGCTAAGTGAGGTAAGGAGAAAAGGAGAAGATCTCATCGAACTGAAAAGTGGACATCTCTTCTACTATCGTGGGACAGATACTGGCAGAACTAGTGGTGTTGGATTTATAATAAACAAGAAACTGAAGGACAAAGTTGTAGAAGTTGAAAGTTCCTCTGACAGAGCTGCACGACTTGTTATCCAACTCTCGAAAAGATACCAGGCTCAGATTATTCAAACTTATGCACCCACCACAAGTCATCCTGAAGAAGAAATTGAAGAATTTTATGAGGAAATTTGTCATCTAAATAATAAAGGTAAGCAACACTTGAAGATAATTATGGGACATTTCAATGCAAAAATAGGGCAACGGCAACAGAATGAAACTTCAGTAGGTAAATTCGGTCATGGCAACAGAAACCAGCGTGGAAATACTCTCGTTGAGTTTGCAGAGGCAGAAGGGTTTTTCATCTTGAACTCCTCCTTCAAGAAAAAGCCACACAGGAAATGGACATGGAGACATCCAAATGGGACGACAAGTGAAATTGATTTTATTATGTGTAACAAAAAATTCGTCATAGAAGACTGCAGTGTGCTAAACAAGTTCAACACAGGTAGTGACCATAGATTGGTGAGATGTAAGATGCACCTCAACACTAAACTTGAACGTGGCAAGCTCATAGGACAAACAAAATCTATTGACATAACCAACCTTAAAAAACACCATAATACCTTCAAGTTAGAACTGAAGAACAGGTTCTCTGCTTTAGAAGGCCTAACATCGGAAGAAGTGGATATCTCTGAATTTAACAGAAAAGTAACCAAAGCTCTTATGGAAACAGCAACAAAATTAGCTGGGTCTAAGAACAAGTTGCATGTGAACAAATTATCAGGAAAAACCAAAATGTTGATGCAAAAAAGAAGAGAGATGAGGACAACTAAAGAAGATGTGACTTCCAAAGTGGAATATATAGAGCTATGCAAGACAGTAAGAAAAAGTATCACTGAAGACGTAAGGAAATTCAACTGTGAACTAGTGAGGAAAGCAATTGAAAACAACCAAAGCCTAAAGATAGCAAAGGGACATCTCAGTAAGGGAAGAAAACAGATTATGGCACTGAGAAAAGAAGATGGTTCTGTAACAAGAAATAGAGGCGAAATTTTGACAAGAGTGAAAGATTTCTACTCCAAATTATATGAAAGGGATGATATATGCGCTCCAGACATCATGAAAGATACCAGTACCAGAGTTCCTCCAGTCCTTCCAGCAGAAGTTGCACATGCAATCAAGAACATGAAGTGAGGAAAAGCTCCAGGAGAAGATGGAATTACTGTAGACATCATACAAGAAGCAAGTGGAGAAATCGAAACAGTACTCGCCCAAATTTTCACTAGATGCCTTAATGAAGGAAAGATTCCTGAGGATTGGAACACCGCTACAATGATCCTGCTACATAAGAAAGGTGACATTGAGGATCTCGGAAACTACAGACCTATCAGCCTCCTATCAGTAGTTTATAAAATCTTCACTAAAGTTCTTTCACACCGCTTGAAGGTAACACTGGACATGGCTCAACCGAGAGAACAAGCTGGATTCAGGAGTGGCTACAGCACAATAGATCATATCCACGTGCTGAGAGAACTAATTGAAAGAGCGAGGGAATATGAACTTCCATTGTGCATGGCTTTTATCGATTATGAAAAAGCCTTTGATTCGGTGAAACCATCAGCAGTTACAATGGCTCTGAAAACCTGCGGTATTGAAGATGCATACATTAATATTATTAATAACATCTATGAAAATGCAAGTGCAAAGATTCGGCTGTTTGAAAATACAACACACGTAAAAATTGGAAAGGGAGTGAGACAAGGTGACACCATATCTCCGAAGCTCTTTAATGCCACATTGGAGGGTGTTTTTCAGTCACTGAGCTGGGAAAACAAGGGGATAAAGATTAATGGAGATTATCTAACCCACCTTCGTTTTGCTGATGACGTAGTCATTTTTGCAACTACCCCATCAGAGCTGCAGAGTATGATCCAGGAACTTGCTGACAAGAGTAAAGAAGTGGGATTAAAAATGAACTTTCAGAAGACAAAAGTGATGTTCAATGCTTTTACAAGAAATGAAGATTTATCGATTGATGGAGAAAAGCTGGAGATAACAAACACGTACGTTTATCTTGGACAGCAGATATCAAGTGAGGGTCACATTGATGAAGAAATTAATCGGCGTACAAAACTTGCCTGGAGAACTTTTGGAAGAAACAGCATAATTTTCAAGAGCAATATGCCATTATGTCTTAAAAGAAAAGTGTTTGATCAATGCATCCTTCCAGTGCTTACGTATGGTGCGGAGACGTGGACCTTAACTAAAAGAGACATACAAAGGCTGCAGACAACTCAAAGTAGCATGGAGAGGTGCATACTTGGTGTAACCAGGAGAGATAAGAAGAGGAACTCGTGGATCCGAAAAATGACAAGAGTGGAAGACATCATGATCAGAGTTAAATCCCTGAAATGGCAATGGGCTGGACATACTGCCAGAAGGACAGATCATCGATGGACAGCCGAAATTTTAGATTGGATTCCAAGGGACAGGAAAAGACCCAGAAGAAGACCACATGGGAGATGGGTGGATGACATTCGAAAGTATGCAGGGGTGACATGGAGGAGACTGGCACAAGACAGACCGTTGTGGAGGAAACTTGGGGAGACCTTCGTCCAGCAGTGGATTGATAATGGTTGACAATGATGATGATGATGATATAAAAAAAACACGAAAACCTTTTGAAATTAATAAAAAACTAGAATAAACTGATAAAAAAATTTTATTCAGAATTCAAAAATTATTCAAAAATGCATTGTAGAATACCTACACTTTATTGCATAATAAAGTTTCATAAGATGAGGAAGTAGGAGGAAGTAGAATAAAGCTGTCTAAGTATGATATGTCGAACTCACCAGGTTCAAATTGCAAAGTTAAAATATTTTATTTACAATTAAAACACAGGTAGGTTAAAATACTAAAAGTTATGATACATGAACATTTAAAGTCCGAAGTGTATAGTCGATATAGTATTTCACAGCTAAAACTGGATCACGAGGGAACCAAAGGGATACAGTATACTAGTTTCATAAACCAAATAAATTATTCAGGCCTACTGTGGGCTCAAAATTAACACTTCACTGTCTAATTTTAAATTATCTTCTGAACCAACTGATTTTTTTTTCCCAGATCCATTTTCATAAATAAAAAAGTTGAAAAGATTTCAAAGTACAGTTATAAGGCTTTACTAAATTGGAACATCCATTAGCAGCTAGTTAGCTAGTCTGGATATAAAGTCGATGTACACTAATATCAATAATGATTTGAATGATTCTTGGAATTCCTTGCAGAATTGGCTGATAAAATAGCTTTTTCATAATTACAGTAAAGAACTCACATGAATTTATGAAATATTAATATGTACTTTCAAATATAATCATTAAATTCAATTTGGAAGCAAATTCTGCCAGAAAGCTATAAACTCAGATGTATATCAACACCAATGAACAAGAATAAAATGTCCAACATCACCCTACCTAATTACATAAATTCAAATGTGGCCTTGTACAATTTTTGGTAAAAATAAATGGTTATGCATCAATGTGTTGGGAATCAACTTTTCGCTTACGACAATTCATCGCATTCCCAAACTTTAGTTACAAATCACATGCAGGAAATCATACAATTAGAATTGTGTTCTATCCTTCTCTCTCTCTGTGTTTCCTGCAAGAATGGTACTTAAAAGTTTCAAAATGTTGATCTATTTTCTTTTTCATGGTCTGAAAGAACTATGTAAAATTGCACACATTATTAGTCCTTCAGATCTGGTGAAAATCTTCCAAATATGTGGAGATAATGTATTGCTCTTTCCACGTTTTTCTTTAACACACAGCAACCGAAAAATTGTATTTCGACACCACTGTGATCGAAACCCAGATAACTAGCCGAGTGTGTTCGCTTTACGCTACGGTGCCAACAATCTATGGTGCTATGGATGTATATCTGTCAGCATCTGACTTCACAAATCCATAGGAATGGGCTCGGCAACTGAGATGTCCACAAGCTATTTAATTATAACTAATCAATCCAAAGAGCGAGAGAAATGGTGAAAATCTTCCAAATACATGGAGACAATGTAAATAGGCAAAGTCATCACTCTTTCCATGTTTTTCTTTAATTAACACACAGCAACGAAAATGAAAAAAAAGTGTGTTAATTAAAGAAAAACATGGAAAGAGTGATGACTTTGCCTATTTACATTGTCTCCATGTATTTGGAAGATTTTCACCATTTCTCTCGCCTTTGGATTGATTATCTATAATTAAATAGCTTGTGCCTTTAAGCTCCACCAGATGGACGTCTCAGTTGCTGAGACCATCCCTACTGATTTGTGAAGTCAGATGCTGACAGATAAGCACACATAGTGCCATGGATTGTTGGCATCGTAGCGTAAATCGAATGCACTCGGCTAGTTATCCAGAGATTTGGGGTTAGATCCGAGAGGTGTCGAAATACAATATTTCAGTTGCTGTGTGTTAATTAAAGAAAAATGTAGAAAGAGCGATAACTGTCTATTTCCTTCTGATCTTTTCCTCATCAGTGTCTTTGTCTGTCTGCAGAAATTACATTTATGTTTCTAATGCCTAATGAAGACATTTGTTCTGTGACTTATAGAAACAGGTGTGCATTCTGCCTATCTTTACATTCATCTGCAGAAACCATATCCTTATGATCAGATTGAAGAAATTCTTTCTATGATTGATTGATTAATAGACAGGCTAAATTATTGATATACACATGCAGGATTTCACTCATTTGCTTATCTATCTGTGTGAAGAAATACTTCCACTTCAAAATGTTTATTAGAAAAATTTCTTCTCTGCACTAAAGGACAAAACATGGGAATAAGATTTTAGAAATCTCTCCTCTTCGTTCCTCAATCTGTCTGTCCATCTATAAAGGGCAGACAGACTGAGAAAGAAATTCATTCTATGACTTATAGTGACAAGCATAAGCATAGTATTATCAATGTCTGTCCCTCCTTTGCTCAGTCTCTCCATCTATTATAGAAACAATCAGAGTAGCAGAATGTAGACGTACGCTGTACAGTATGTGGATAGTTTCCAAATTATTAGCGGACTTTGCAGATAGTTTTTGCTTGTAGATTTAAAAAAAATAAAAGTGTTATTTACAGCAAGTAAAACACTACTTCAAGGCTTTACTGGGATTAATATACTTAATTATATTTTAACAAGAACTTTCAATTATTTTTCACATTTTCCAAGTTCTTTTGTTATTACAGATGTCATAAAGGCCTGTTTGTTCTCAATGTATAAGAACTGAATCAAAAAAAGTTTTGTTTATGCAGAAATATTTCCAGGTTCCTCTTGCAGTTGCCATTTATTAAATTAAAATCTTTTTCTTGTGTACTTTGTAAGTCTATCTTTGAATTAAGTTGTTGAAAATGCTATTTATAATTTTTGAAGGTTCATAAATGGAACTGTTTTTTCGGATATAAAAGCTTTCTTTAATTAGTCTCTTGTTTTTGTGAGGTTCATAGTCCAATATTTTAATATTTAGCCATAAAGGTCATTTCACACACACTGCTTCATATTGAATTGTAATGTACTTATTTTGTTCTCATTACTCATTAGAATCTGCAGTGTTAATAATAATTTGTTTTATTAATTTTTTTTAATTATCTTATTCTACTGTTATCGCAGTTCGTTCTTCGTGGGTTTGCAGCAAATTTTCTGTTTCAGTGGTTGTGTATGCAGATACATTTTATTTTTATTCAACTCTGGAAACAATATCTGCACTTCTAATAATCGGATTGAAGAAATTCTTTTGGTATTTGGTGGAGAAAACATGTACACTTTCTTCATTTCTGTCTTTCCACAAATCCACCTGTCAGAGTGAACTAAACAAATTTCTTCAATCTGGCCGTCACAAGCAGAGATACAATTTTTGTGGGTGGACTGACAGACAACTAAACTGCCAAATGGACAGAGAAATATTTCTGATGTTCATGTTTTTCCTCTATCACGCAGAGAAAGAATTTCTTCAATCCGATCATTAGAAGCAGATATTGTTTTTACTGATGGAGGGGCAGACTGAGCAAAGGAGGAAGAGGCATTGATAATATTGTGCTTGTGCCTGCCTTGCAAGTCACAGAACATTTTTTTTTTTTTTCTAGCAGTCCAAAACAGAGATAGAATTTCTCTGGATGGATGGACTGGCTGACAGACTGACAAAAAGACAAATGGATAAACAGATTACCGAAATCTTATGCTCACATTTTCCCTTTTCAAACATAGAAAGAATTTTATGAATCCTATGTTTTTTAAGTATAGATATATTTGATTTGGATGGATAAATAGAGAAACTGAGGAACAGAGAGATTTCTTAAATCTTCCACATTTACTACTTTAGGCACAGAAGCGATTTTTATAATAAGTATTTTGAAGGGGAAGTATCATTTCTGCACACGAACAAACAGGCGGAGGAGGACAAGAACAGACACTGATAATCTTGACTGACTGTCAATCAATCAATCAATCACAGAAATAATTTTTTCAGTCTGATAATAAGAAGGGGAGATATGGTTTCTGCAGATGGACAGGAGACATTAGGATGGACACTGAATCTTGAATGCATGCATGCTTATATCTATGTGTTTCAGGGGGGGGTACAAGACGACAATGATGGACAAAAATAAGGAATGAGAGATAACTAATTGAAGGTAAAGTAGATCACACTTTGTTACATTAGAAGATTATAACTTTTAAAAAGCTTATGACTTGGGAGCTTTCGACCTTAGTTTAGGTCTTCATCACACTAAATATTCACAGAGAGAAGATGCAGAACCCCTTTGTCCTTGTGGCTTTCCTATCATGTTTCCACGTCTTCACAGTTTTGCCTATGCTAAACAGAAGGAACAAAAGAGGTTGCAAACTGTAGTTTTTATTCTGGTGTACATTTCTGCAAAATTTTGATCTCGAATGATAAAATTTAGAATTTATCAATCAAATTGTAATATTTACATATTTTCATTTTCTAACAAAATACATAGAGTAAAAATTGATAAAAAAATCTAAAGATTTTTTTTTGTAGGTCATGAAAATGAATGCATGCATGTACAACAGTGTGGATAGGCATAGCACACGGAGCTGTAAGAAAGAAAATAAGGAAGGGAAACCATATAATGCACTGATTATGAAGCCCTGTGCGGCATACCAAAAGCCACCTTCATAGAATACCTTGCTTCAGTGTGAAAGGCAGGTGGTTTTCCCATGTTGACAAAAAGGCAAAGCCAGAACACAAATGGTTCTTCAACCTCCAGTTGGAAAGCATTATAAAAGACCCATACCTTGAGGTAAATACTTGGGCTAAAAAGTGGTGCTGTCTTAATCCAAATATTTTGATTTAGACCTTAGTTTCCAAGTCCAAAATGTTCATAAAACTGAAATATGGTTTTTAATTCCAATATTCAGCTATTGAGTAGTAAATATTTGAATTTCAAAAACTCCAAAAATTGCCAGAGCCAAACCTGAATATTTTGAAATCTGGTTCAGTTCTTTGTTACAAATTCCAAAACAAACCAAAATAAAAAATAAAAAAAAATTACTGGCCCATAAATAGTTCAGTGACTCAATGGAATTTTTACTGGCCAGTGAACTGTCACCAGGTAATTCAAACACTGAAATTCAATTACTAATCTAAAGCAACTATTATGGGAATTTTACTAGGAAATTTTTTCATTTAAATTGCAAATTTTCGGAGAAAACTCTTCTCCTTCTTCAGGCTGTCTTGTTGTTGTCACTTATTCCTGTCACTATCACGGTTATGGTTAACCTTGATGGTTTAGGTTAGTTTTCAACAAATCCTGCCAGATGTTAGGCAGGGAAAATCCTTTGCAGTCATTGATGATGGAATTTTGATTTTTCTCAATCTCTATTCCTTCTTTCAGCTTTCTTTTTTGAAAATTGCTTTGGAAACTGATGACTTTAAGGGAATTCCAATCCATGCTGTGCCCAGTTTCTCTAACATGCCTATCTAATCCAATCTTGTTGGAGCAATTTTTTATAGCTGCTTTATGCTCTGCTATACGAGTTTCTGGTCTGCGACCTGTTTCACCTATGTAAGATAGTACACAACTACAATTTACTTCATAGACTACTCCTTGCATTTTTAAATTATCTTCTTCTCTTTGAACTATTTTAGGGAAAAAAATTTTAACTTTGTTCTCTAAAATTATCATTTGAAAACTTTTGATCATTACAAATATATTTTATTTAAGAGCAAACAGATGTTCAACTTACCAGAAGCTTTAGGTTTATTCTATATCCATAGCATGTAGACATTTCATCTTTTATTTTGTAATTATCATTTGAAAACTTTTGATCATTACAAAAATATTTTATTTAAGAGCAAACAGATGACATCTTGGTTAGGGAGACATTACATCTACAATTTCATCTGCACAGAAGAGTAACAGATGACATCTTGGTTAGGGAGACATTACATCTACAATTTCATCTGCACAGAAGAGTCAAACCATTCAGTCATTATTGTCCAGTTTTGTTCCTCAAAATGAATTTAACCCACATCCTGAAACTGAAAAGGGTCATTTATTTGCTGTTGATACTGGGAGCTAACCCAGAATTTTTAATAGCCTTCCAATACTTGGGTAGAACTCCTGTTCGCAGGGAACAAGAACTGTAGTAAAATCTGCAGCAGGGTGGGAAATTGGAAAAAATTGGCATGTGCAAAAGCACGCCTGTAGCTAAAATTCTAGGCATGAATCTTACAGTACCATGTACATAATCTGTTTTACGAATGAAAAGCACATAACATGTATGCTCACATGAATTTAAAAGAAATTGTGAATTAAATAATAAATATGGGGCATTTGGGAAATCTCCTTACCTTATATGTTTGAAATTTGACCTATGTGAATAAAAAAATTTTTGCATAGGATGAAGGTATAATTTTTGTAGATTCTTAAACCACATTTTATCAAAACTCACTTTTTTTTTTTTTTTTTTTGATTAGAGGTTTAACGACCACCGTGAGCAACTCAATGGGCTATAAGCAGTCGCCCATCCCTAATTTAGGGTCACTGGCTCCAGGGAAGGGAGAGAGCCAGTGCCGTAAGACAAACACAACATCCATGCCTCACCGGGATTCGAACCCGGACCCCTTACGGACGAATGATCAGAGGCTAGCGCCTTAGACCACTGCGCCACCGGGGCGGCCAAAAACTCACTATAAACTGCAGTTAAAAACTCTTATTTTACCAGTAAAATGTTTTTATTTCCTCCAACAGATGTATAATATATACCATGAACACCTAAACTAAATTGAAATTTGCTATATTTTCAGAATTTAGAGATTGAGGTACACCATATTTAGCTTCTTGTACTTAAAATATACTGCATGCATGAATTTACACATTTCTCAAATTCCACAGTTTGTTGTTTAAAAAATATGAAGAGAAAGGGAAAATCTTTAACCACATTTACTGAGTTCATCAGCTACACTATGTGAGTCACAGAAGTTAATACTTAGTTATTTGTACATCAAAAATTACAACTAAGCTATAATTACCAAAGGTTATATAAGTTTTTCAGACATCTTTCTATGCATATGTGTTGCAAATCAAAGATTCATTAACCTTCCGATAGCATTTGGGGTCTTAAAAGACCTCAGCAGATCTTTGAGCTTCCATAATTGTTGACTTATGTATTTTTTAATGCCATTTGGTAACTTTTGTTTATCTAGTACAAAGCACAAAACATTTAGTGATTATAAGTTTTGAGTAATTGGTAAGTGTCACATATTTTACACCTTGGGGTTTACACAACTCCAAAAGTACTGTGTACACGTAAGGTTTAAGAAAATTCTAAGGAAGATTAATTAATGTTTCACTAATGCCCATCAAAATATCTGAAAATGTTTTTAACTGTAAAGCAAGCATAAAATTTTGCAACTGTAACACTGAACATTTAGAAGGTGTTTACCTAGAAACTGAACTAATCTGGATCTTCAATTTCTAAATTTGTGCAGTTGCGATTTTGCGCCCGTCCTCAAAATGCTGGTCTCAGAACGAAAAATTACGGTAGTGTTTTGCGCCGTGCACCCACTAATTTCCCCACCTGATCTGCAGGTAGTAATTTTCTTGGTGTCTGTTGCCATTTCAGTTTTTCAATATACAAAGATGACTTTACTGTTGTATGAATTTCTAATCTAACTAATCACTAAGCTGTTCTCTGAGATTCAGAGGTTAGCTCCTCAAATAAAGACAAACCACTAGATAAACACTTAACTGATGGAACTAGAATTTACTTAGTGTTGGTTTATATCAAACATCTCCATTTAGTGATCTTGGCATGCAGCTAGAGTTTCACTGACACTATCACGCTGCGCAAACAAATCCTTTTGTGCTTCATCACTCATAATCTTTTTCTCATGCAGACAATCCTGAAGCTGGTCCTCCCCATGATTTCCTTAGCCTTCCTCTGCCTTTCTTTCCTGCCATTTGGGGTAAAAGAATTTTCTTACTAAGCATCTCATCACTTTTTTTCAACATGGCCAAACCATTTGGGCTAATCACCCACACTGGTGTATTTTCCAGATTAAAAAAACACAAAGAATAACTTTAAAAGGACTCTAGTGTGGGATATGGTGGACCTACCACACTTGAGATTGAGAAGGACGGTTTACCACAGAATGGACCTGAAATTTCTAAACAGCAAATGAGAAAGAGATTTCAGATTGGTGTATGGAATACTATCAAGGTATGAATCATAGATCTGCAAAATAAGACTCTTAAGTGATGCAGTAAATTAACTTTTTCTGGCAATTCTTTACAGTCCTTACTGCAGAGTCTACTGTGGGGGGGGGGGAGAGAGAGAGAGAGAGAGAGAGAGAGAAATACACATAGGAAGTGTAATGATTAGAGAAAAATGTTGAACATATAAAAATGCATATTTACATTTTGTACTAATAACTACAGCTAATCTGATTAATTTCAAAAACTTAAGGAGAAAAACAATGCACAAGCTGTATATAATCATATCATAAAAATGTAGTATTTTGAAATGACTGTGGGAAAATAATAAAAGATACTGAAGCTGAAGAATGTCAGGAGAGGACTGAACCCTCCCTACTAGGGGGCTACGATCCTAGCTTTATGTGCTGTGATGATTTCTTATAGCCTGGGGCTGAGCTAAAAACTGCCCTATGCAGTGTACTCCAAAAATGTTTTTTTTTTTGTTGTTGTTGTTGTTTTGTTTTTTAACAGTCTGAAAATTATGGAAGTTGAGGTTTACACTTCCATATGTAGAAATTATTCATAAAATGTTCTAACATTGTTGTAAATCATGCAAAAAGGATGTCAGTTAGCCAAAATTAATTAGTGTACACTTACAATTACTATGGGGGGGCAACAACTGTTAACAGATCATGTTGCCATATTAGTTGTACACAATTTGAATGAACACCTTAATTGCAGTTGGTGAACTCACTCTCTACAGAAGGGAGAAGTTAAATTTTAGTTGTAACCGATAGGTGATAAAACACTGTGTACAGAGAGATACCTGGTAAACACCATGTTCACTATGGAAGCAACAACTCTTAAGAGATCATGTTACCACATCAATTGTATGCAATCTGAATGAAAACCTTGATTGCAATAAAATAGTCGGTGAATCTCTCTCTAAAGAATAGGGAAGTTAAATTTTAATTGCAAACCATTTTTTAACAACCGACTTAGTAAATATTTATACATCATAGCAAGGGTTTTTAGTTTTGATTGTGAAAGCCTAAATTGCAAAAGGTAATTTTTTTCCGGAAAAAAGCAGTATTTCTGAAAATTTTGCTACAAATATGGGACTGTGGAACGAAATTACTCACACACACACATTTCTTCTGCGCGCAGCACTCCTATTCGATTACAGCTTGATTCATTTCACAGGCTGCAACAGAGCTATATGAAATCGCTCGCTCGGTTGAATCTATCATCAAATTCGACAGTTTGTAATTTTTCTCTCACATTAATATATTAATACATACTCACATAGAGCAATGCTGATTCAGTAGCTAACTCGGCTTCTAAAATTACCATATCGCGAAGCACGTGCAGAACTTTTAGATGAAGCGCTAATTGCTGCCCACATGATGTAAACACAGTGCGAAATTATTATACGCGAGACGCTATGCACTCTACGAAACAGAAATAAGTTGAAACTTTTTCAATCATGATATTATGCTTCACAACGAATAACAGAAACTGCGGCGGCGTCACAGAAAAAAAATTCTCAACAATTAATAAGTGATCAAATGACAACACAAAATTTTCGAACAACACCAGATTGGCATACAAGATTGCAAGCGCCGTGCAAATTAAAACGATTTTTCGGCATCATAAATTAATAAGAAGTGAAATATGAATACGATGAAATTAAACACTCACTCACTATGATTGACTGATGGATACTTTAAATATCCCCGCGAGTTCTTGCTTTTAGGAGAGCCGTGTGCAGATAACTCAGTTTCAAGATGGCGGAGAAGAGAGGTAAGTCGTGGTAGATAACGGTCACGTGACTCCGTGACGTGTCCTACGCGGCACGCGGGTGGCAAGATCACGCTGGGGGGAGGTATTCTAGGAGTGAACGCAAATAAACTCATCTTTCGATTCTTAAAAGAAAAACCCGTGGCATTTCGGTGAGACACGATCAATATCTCTTCAGACAGTGATGAATTTTTAATATTTTCATTTTCCTTTAGCAAAAATATGTCATGCGTAAAATAACGGTGTTTGGGTCATAGGTCTTACAATTATATTCTGCTAGACAGGTATATGTGGGATGTTTTGACAACTGATGGGCGAAGGTGATATTTCGGGAAGTGGAGGCTGAACTTCCGTGTGTGGTGTTGGTGGAGAAAAAATGTTGGCGCATTTAAGAGTTGTGAAATTGTTAAGTGTAGGATTTGACTAAGAAGAATTGTTCGTTCTCCCATGAATTCGAAAAAAAATAACTAATGAACTGGACACTCACATAAGATTTAGTCGGACCGTACACGGTTCAATCAGTTCATTTCCGTAGTTTTAAAATTAGATGTGCTAGTTTCTCAGAGAGAAACAGAACTTCGGTGTTTTATTAACTAACATCATAAAGAAAATTCTGTGGGGCATGAAAACCTTTAGGATGATGGAAGCGCTATCTCTGGATGAGTGGAAGGAGGTCTCAGGAGGTCTCGGTGTATACACTACTGAGGTAGACTCTGCTAATGAGCTTTTCGTGTAGTTGTGAGTGTTTTCATACTTCTCTGATCATGGATTTTTAACATTTAATGAAATAACTGAATGCAGGCGTATCTTAGTAGTTCCCAGTGATACATTGTGAAGTGAGATATTACCATAGAAATTAATACTGGATAAGTGCTCTCAGGATATGGGGACTTTCGAGGTTTCTGTTTTTATACATAGACCAGATCAGGGGAATTATCACCATTCAGGAAACCCAAACTACTTTCCAGTAAGTGTGACCTTATCACCAAAAGATTTGTTCTGAAAATGCCGAATGTAAAAAAATTCGTGGTAATTTTTCTTAAGTCACTAAAGCTTATAAAAAATTGCCATGAATTTGTTAAGATTTAACTGGGGAGAAAAATGCACAGTTCGTGTGATTGACTGACTTTTGAAATGAGGTTTTTAAAAATGAACACGGTAGTTTTATAAAAAATGTACTTACATAGGGGCAAATGTTTTCGGATTTCATGAAATCTGTTCCTAAAGTGGACTTCCCAAGGAAACAAACCCCCATCCTCATGACATCACTTGAAAAAGATCAACAGGAACCAGATATACACTTCTATAATAAATCAAATATCTTTTGGCACAAATTAGTAAATGCTTTATCTTTGAGTAAAATCAACGTACGTAATTTTTTTTAATGTCTGTTTTAAAATGCATTTTATTTGTGAAAAGAAAATTTGGCAGTATAGTTGAAGGGATAGGGATGGGATTTTGTTGTTGTTCAGAGTTTGACAACCACCTCAGTGGGCTATATACAGTCGCCTGACCCTAATTTAGAGTCACTGGTTCCAGGGAAATGAGAGAGCCAGTACCATAAGATAAATACAACATCCATGCCTTGCCAGGATTTGAACCCGTACCCAGGGATGTCGTCAAGAGGGTGGGCGGCCCACCCAGTTCAAGGTGTGCCATTTTTCAATTTTCTTAACTTTAAAACATAATCTAGACTTTACCAAGTTATAATGAGTCTCGTATTTTTTGTCAGGTAGCCCTACGTATTTTCCCATAGGAAGTGAGTTGTTTAATTCTCTGTAAAAAGTTATCACAATAGCATCAGCAAGGCCAGGAAAATATAATTGTTCTCCACTCTACAAAATCCTTAGTTTAAGCTTTTTTTCTTTCTTTTTTTTTTTTTTTTTTATCACGTTTGTATGGCCAGGGGCAAATAGGAGTGTGAATAAGAAATCACTGAGAGGGAGGTCATCACTAATTGCTCTGCTGTTTGTTCTACTAAGTATGAGATTTCAACAAAATGGAAAGTGGATTCTAAAGCTAAACCAGCACTCTTAAGCCGGTACTGGGGCAGTGAGGGAGCGGGATGTGGTTGATGGCTGCTTTGGAGGTGAGGAGTGCAAAGCAGGGTTGCTGACTTGAAGGAAGGGAATTAAGGAGGGGTGCGGTATTGTGTCTGCGCGTGTCACAACGTTAAAATTTGATTTAAATAAATGTTTTCTCTAAAAATGTTCAATGCAGTATTATTTTCATAAGAAAAAATTGCAAAATTTTGAAAGCACTTAAGACAATGCATTTCCAGCAAGAAAAAAAGGGTGAAATTCTACCAGCTTTTATATGTTAAACTACTAATCATTGTCATGTTATCTTGTTGGTTTGTCATCAGTGGCATAACTTCTCAGATCCAGATGTGTGTGTGTGTGTGCAAGAAAGGGGGGGGTACCAATTTCCTTCACACCCAGTAGCAAAAAGTATTAAAAATTCTTCCTTTCAGTGTTTCGTATATAGAGTTGCTATCAAACTTGCCCAGCAAAAATAATACTCGCCCACCCTGATTTCAAAGTCTAGCGACATCCCTGCCCATACCCATCTCGGACGAATGGTCACAAAACAGCACTCGGACCATTGGGCTGAAGAGGATTGGATTGATAATGTAAAATTGATTATTAGTTGTAATGGTAGTGATTTAACAGTGATTGAAATTCTTTAAATGGAATGAGAATAAAACAGCAAAAGTTTGTAGACAGTCAACATTGATTTTTTATTTTGCTCTCACAGTTGGTTTTTCATTTAGGTACTTCTCGCTGAGTGTACGCCCTAATTTTCCTTGTTTGCCTAACCTTTGGTAAATACCTGTTTATTTATTTATTTTCATGTCTGTTGTCATCATATAGGATATGATGAGGTTTTACCATGTTTTTATGCAGAGCAATGTGTTTTCTTAAAATTATAAAAAAGAATTGTCACCTTGAAATTTAAAGTACTGCTTGTACACAAGCACTCACTTACCTTGATAGACATTTCAATGTTCCAAATTAATGAATGCATGCTACAACATGCTCTTAAAAATTACTCCATCCATTGTTTTCCTTGAGGGCATTGACCATGCAAGACTATACATGTAAACTAATATTTTCTCAGAACATTGAGATGTAATTATGAAGCCATGATAATTTATTATTCCTTGCCTGCTTGTCAAGGACTACCTTTATTGTGCAACAGAGGGGTTATGTGGTGCTTGTAAAAACCATATATGCCTTTCATGTGTTTGTGAAAAACATTCTTTCGAGGATTCCCATTGTTCTTTGATGAAAATGTTAGGTTTTCTTCTGGAGAAATACTTTTTTGCTCACCCAACACAGAAAATATCGTTTTTACAGCCTTTTAAAGGGGAAAAAAATCCATCAGGTTATGCTATCACATGATGCAAATCAAAAGAAAGAAGCATCTAGTTTGCCACCTGGGGGGTGCAGTGGTCTAAGTGATGGCTTCTGATCATTCGTCTGAGATGGGTCCGGGTTTGAATCCCTGTCAACAATATGACAGGGATTCAAACCCGGACCCATCTCAGACGTCAGACGAATGATCAGAGGCATAGATGTTGTGTTTGTTTTACAGCCAAAGCTGCCATTGCAGTGTTATCAAGCTGGGTCCTAGGGGCCTATAGATTTTTAAAAAGTTGGTACTTTGTGAGATATTCTGGGTTCTTTTTAAAAAATCAAAAGAATCAAGAGATAATGAATGACAAATAAAGGTAACTTGATCACGCTAGTTACGTTAACTGAAAACTTTACAAAAGTTCGTAAGTTGGAAGCTTTCGACCTTATCTTAGGTCTTCATCACGGCGTGATGAATCACGGCGTCATCACGGCGTGATGAAGACCTAAGATAAGGTCGAGCTTCAACTTACGAACTTTTTGTAAAGTTTTCAGTTAACGTAACTAAGCGTGATCAAGTTGCCTTTATTTGTTAATATTGTTACGTGTTTTGCCCATAATCGACAAGATAATGAATATTTATACTTACATAAGCAAATGAAAAATAAATGTAATGTGCATTGTTCGACACTTTAATTTGCACTCATTGAAAGCAATCTTAAAAAAAAAAAAAGTAATGGCAGGATTACATTTTATCATTTTCAAATAAATTTTATCATAATGTAACTACACAAAGCAATGCATTTTAAGTCAGCCCAAAACACCAGAGCATTTTTTTTTTTTTTCAAAACACAGGAACTGTGTGATAATTACTCTTTCAGAACAGTTTTTTTTTTTTTTACTTTTAAAGAACAATCATTGAAGTAGACATAGTGAAAATCCTCTAAATACTTGGCATCAGTAAATAAACAAAGGCATTGCTCTTTTCACGTTACATACAAGTTTTAGTACAGTATAATTGTCCACAGTGCTATTAAATGTAAGTTTGTTTGTTTTTCGAATTTTAAATTTCAGTTGTTCCAATTATATTGATTAAAAGAGCTGAAAGGTTTAATAAATTAATCAGGGCATTTCTATATTTATATAATCTTAAATGGTATATTTGCATAATCTTAAAGGACAGTGCATTTCTGGCTGTTTTCATTATTTCCCTAATCCTCACGAATTTGACTTTTGCCAAATGACATGTTAAAAAAATCTGAAATAAAATTTGGGTCCCAAAAGATGTGTAAAATTTGTAATTGTGGGTCCTTTATTTCATTCTTGGGTAATTTATGTGGTACAGCACTGGCTCTCTCCCTTTCCTGGAACCAGTGGTTCTAAATTAGGGATGGGCGATTGCGTATAGACTACTGAGTTGTTTACAATAATAATTAAACCTCCAATCAAGAGAAAAAAAAAAAAAAGAAGCATCTAGTGTTTCTCTGACAGACCTGAATTCCATGGTTCATTCTATGAAAGAGCTGTATCTATCTAAGAAGATATAAATGGAAATTAATGCTTTTCCCAAAAATTCAGATGTTGAATGCATGATGGTGTGCATGTGTTCTCAAGAAGTTCTCAAATATTTAATGATTAACCAAGTAGCAAAAAAATTTTGAGCTTGCTGAAGAATCATCGCACAGAGGTCATTTCCAAGTACTTTCCTACAGCAACATCTTCCCAATGAAAATTTTTTAACATACAGAGCAAAAATATAATATTTTCAGAACAGTGTTTATTAGTCATTCATATATATCACACTGTTCGCAAGTTCAAAAATTAGCTCATCTGCCAGATAAAATATTAAAACTGATACTGTTAGATTTTACTTGCTGTTGTATCAAACATCTGCATTTGCAGCAATCTCGTCACATAACTCAAACTTAACTGACATCCATATCACACAAGACCAGAGTTGTATAAAAATAAAATGTATCTGCGTACACAACCATTGAAAGAGAAAACTTGCTGCAAACCCGCAAATCCCACACACAATAACAGTAGAATAGGATAATTTAAAGAAAAATTAATAAAACAATAAATAATTATTAGAACATTACAGATTTCAGTAAGGACAAAAACATTACAACTGAATGTGCAGCAATGTGTGCGAAATAGACTTTAGGGCAAAATATTAAACTTTGAACCTCATAAAAACAAGGGACTAATTAAGGAAAGTATTTATATCTAGAAAAACAGTTCCATTAATGCACCTTAAAAAATTATAAATAGTATTTTCAACAACTTAATTCAAAAATACACTATCTACCAACAAGTAATTGGACACCTGTGATAACAAAGGAAAATGAAGTCTATTCACCTTCAATAGTTGGTGGAGCCTCCATGACCGGTGATTACAGCTGCGACCCTCCGGGGCATACTCTCAACCAGGCATTGTACGACGGCTAGCGGTATTTTCTTCCCCTCGGCTTGGAGAAGACAGGTCAGTTCCTTCACCAATTTCAGACGGTGGAGGCACCCCTTAAGTCGACGCTCCAACTCGTCCCAGAGTTGTTTGATAGGGTTAAGGTCCAGGCTCTGTGCAGGCCAATCCATTCGATTAACCCCATTGTCACCATACCAAGCCAGAGTGGACCTCGCAACATGACAGGTGGCATCGTCATCCTGAAAGTAACATGGGTACACCCCGTAAAACTGCCACAAAGTAGGAAGCGCATGGTCATCGAAAATGGTGCAGTAGGTCTCGGCGTTGAGTCTACCAGGAATTGCGACCAAGGGTGCCGTGCCATACCAGGAGAAACACCCCCATAGCCTAATTCCACCGCCGCCGAACTTCACAGTTGGCACAATACATTCCGGCAGGAGGCGTTCCCCAGGCAGACACCAAACCCAGACCCTGCCATCCGAACGGTAGAGGGTGAACCTTGATTTGTCGCTCCAGAGAACCTGTTTCCACTGTTCAACGGTCCACTGTAGACGTTCTTTGCACCATGTTAGCCGAGCAGCACTATTGGACTTGGTGATCAAAGGCTTGTGGGCGGCAGCACGTCCATGATAACCAAGCAGATGGGCTTCCTTATGGATGGTATTCATCGAAAGAACACTCCCGGATGCCTGTTGAAACTCCTCGCGGATGTGGTCCATCGATTTGGTGCGGTTCTTCTGAATTTCTCTGGCAAGCACCTGTCGGTCTCTATCTCCCAGTTTTGTGGGTCTGCCGGGTCGGAACACATTCCGACAGTCACCTCTCGTCTTCCACTTGCCAATCACGTAGGCCACTGCCGATTTTGGGTACTTCAACTCGCTGGATATGTCACGTATGGATCAGCCATTCCTGTGATACCCAACGATTACACCTTTCTCGAAATCACAGAGCTCCGAACTTCGTGGCATCTTGCATGCGACTGGCTGCGTTGTTGTTTCCCACACGATATTTAACGGCGGCGGCCGTGACGTGTATCAGGACCGCAGATATTGTCGATTGCAGGGGTGTCCAATTACTTGTTGGTAGATAGTGTAGTAGACTTACAAAATGCATAAAGGAATTATTTTAATTGAATAACTGGCAACTGCAAGAAGAACCTGGCAATAAAATTTAAATTATTTCTGTATAAACGAAACTTTTGATACAGTTCTTATACGTTGATAACAGGCTTTGATAAAATCTGGAGGCCAGAAAAGTCTGTAAAAACCAAAGAACTCGGAAGATGTGACAAATAAGTGAAAATACTTCAGATTAAAATAGAATTAAATATATTAATAGGAGTGAAGCTTTGAGTAAGTGTTTTAATTGCTGTAAATAACATTCTTTTTTAATCTACAAGCAAAAACTATCTGCAAAATCTGCTCGTAATTTGGAAACTATCCGTGTATGCGTGTACATCTACATTCTGCTACTCTGCACAAGACCTTTTGTGCTTCATACTCATTATCTTTTTCTCATGCAGATGTTCTGGAATCTGGTCCTCACATGACTTCCTTGGCCTTTCTCTAGCAAGCATCTCATCACTCATTCTTTTAGCACAGCCAAACCACCTAAAACATTAGTCTACACCTTATTAACAAGATTTTGGGTCAAATTATACATCTGTAACACATCTTTGTTCTTCACACGATCAGAGCATTTCTTGCCACAGACCTCTTCCCATAAGTAACACATCTAAATAGATCTCTCCCGCCAGGTGCAGATTTGGTCAACGAAACCAGTTGGGGATTCTTAGTCTTGTGGTCCACTACAGAAATGCACATACCACAAGGAACCACCTCACAAATTCCCTTATGAGAAACATTATTTCTACTCTTGGATGAAATAGAAGTGTTTAAATATACATTGTAAACCTAAATCAGTCCTGAACAAATTTAAGGGTGAATTTTTTTTTTTTTAATCTACTTATGATTGAATGTAGGGTCAAACCATGCTAAGAATGGGATGTTATACTAGATAATTATATTTATTTGGCCACTGATCGTCTACTGCCCAAAGGAACAGATGGTATTTATATCACCTCCTTGAATAGATGCCTTTTATAGTCTACCCATTATTTTGACTTTTGAATTACTATTTTGATCCATGAACTAGTACTGGTAAACTGTTTCTTTTTAAATAAACGTGGGAGGAACAATGATTTTGGAGCATCTGTCAAAGAATCACTTTGCTGGTTATGTCTGTATGTGGATAAGGGTGTGGTGATTATGCTCCATCAACATTTTTACTAGTGCCTCCTTCAAGATTACAAAAGGAGGGTAGGGCATACCAGTGTCCCTTTGGCTCCAAGTCCAACAACATACTTTTAACTGTAGTTACTGTAATTTATTTAGAACAGCAAATTTTTCTCTGACATGGAGAGAATTTTGCTTTGTCATTTTAGAGCAAATGCCCAACACATATATGGATATGGTTAGAAGGAAACACCATTTTTTTAAAGACTAACATTTTAGACAGATAATGTAAAGCTCAAATGAAGTTAGCTATTCTTATTCATAAGTACTAAAATAATCATTGTGGAATAACTTTTTACGGGTCTTATAGAGGTTATTTTTCATGAAAGTTGGTTGTCAAATTTTCGAACTAAAGCCTAGTTCGTCATCAGGACTACGTCACTGGAGTAGTTGCTGCCACTCAGTTGGAAGAGTCCAACACGTTGGACTCTTCCAACTGAGAGAGTCCAACGTGTTGGACTCTTCCAACTGAGTGGCAGCAACTACTCCAGTGACGTAGTCCTGATGACGAACTAGGCTTTAGTTCGAAAATTTGACAACCAACTTTCATGAAAAATAACCTCTATAAGACCCGTAAAAAAAGTTATTCCACAATCACTATGAATAGAGGTGCCATAAATTAATTTACAACTAAAATAATCATTCATTCTTTCCAGATGAAAGGATATGAGAAATAGAGATCTCTCTGATATTTTTTTCATACATCATTCTCACTTTAATAAAACTTATCTGCATTAGTGGATCTACAGAAAATTATGTTCAAATCTTTTGTCATGCACCCAAAACCATGCAAAAGATATTGGTGCTTTGTTGTAAATCATTTAGAGGCTTTAGAAGCCAATATGAAATGACATTTTCCTTGAATGCCAAGAGGTCCTCTTAGCATTTTATTCATCTGACTTAATACCGAAAGAAGGGCTAGCTTCTATTCCAACTAATTGTGTCTTGCATGCTGAACTAATTATGTAACTAATTGTGTCATCAAGCAGGCTAAGGTATTTTTGCATGCATTGTGGATTTATATCTGAGAAGAATATTCTAAAATTTTAAAAAGCAAAAAATCAGGATCTGTCTGTTTATTACACATTTGCGCAAACATCAACAAAATCAAGAAACTTCTAGCTTGAGTATTAAATTAATGTGTAGATTTCTTCCATTGTATTAGCAACATAAAGTGACTATTATAATTTTGTTTGGATAGCTATGTGAATATAAAAACACAGATCTTATTGAACTGTTTCACATTTTGGTAGCCCAGTGGTCAGAGATATAGGTTTCTAGTTTTCCGAGCATGGTATGAGTTCTAGATTAAACATAGGTGTTGTGTTTGTCCTACTGTTCTGGCTAACCAGCAACTGCAAATTAGAGATTAGTGATTGGTTATAGCCCTTACAGTTGCACATGGACCAATCCTGAAATGAAAATGCTATGTTGAAGGTTGTTGATGGATGATGCTGGAGCAGACGAATAGCAGAATGCCAGTGAAACTGGAGGATACCAAGTTATATCATGTGGCACAATCTAATGTCACCAAACAAGTATGATGTCCTAAAATTCATTTGTAATGCTTTTCCCGTGTTCTAAAATGTATTCGTAATGATGATAATATTGACATTCAATAATTTTTCATTCTAAAATATCTCACAATGGTATATTTTTGCTCTACAACACCAGAATATGACCCTTTTCAGCTGTTATGGAACCTAATACCCTGTCACAGTCTGAGTTTTAATTCTGTGCCACAAGCATTGAGAAGTGAAGAAAAATTTCAAAATGCATAAAAAGATAAAAGTTTATCCTTAGACTACATGAGGTTGACAAAATTGAATGCACGTTTATTTGTTATGAATGCTTTGTCACCATAGCATATATTACAACTCCAGGACTTCATACACATCCTTCCCAAGAAAAGTGTCCTTGGAGTCTCAGCAAAATCTGTACCTGCCGAGGGATAGTAATAAGACACAATTAATAGAACTAAACACTGTGTTTATCACTTTCCATTGATTGTGGTATAGGAGTAACTTCATTTATGACAGACACTGAGCTATAAAGCATTTGGAGTGAGAGCTCTTTATTGATTCTTAGCATGGGAGTCTAGTGGTAGTGCAAATGAAGTCTCAAAACTTTTGTGGTTATATATGAATAGGTATTATATGAAAACCCACCAGCTTAGTGCAGTTGGTTAAGTCACTATGCACTGTGTGGGAGGCAACTCTGCAAACAAAAAACTAGCAGAACTCAATAATGAGAACAAACTGTGTGGTTAAAATGCATATCACACCTTTATGATGACAAAACGCACAAATAGAAGAGACAACAAGAAGGAAAACTCACCCAAAAGGGCAAAACATCAGGACACGAGACACGCACAGCCTTTGTTTTCAGTAAGCAGCACTCTTTCTCAATGTGGCAGACAATTCGGTTTGGATGATGAACAGGAGCAACTACGTACGTCTGTTCTAAAACGATCAAGGACAAACAATTAACACTCACCGTCATTTTCAGCATGATACTGCACAAAGAAGAAATAGTGTGACTTATGCAAAAGCAAAGGGTTTGGCGGCGTGTCTCTGAATTTTCTGAAGTTTTTGTCTCTGTCGGACGGTGTCCTACCACCAGGATCCTGCTGCATAAGTCAACACTTTTTCCAATCCTCTCTTGTAAAGTGTTTTAGAACACGAGTGAAGAACTTCATACATAATATGATTGGATGTTTCTTACGGGTGTTTGAATCCTGGTCCTGCCGGCCATCTAGTCTGTGGTTTTTCTGGGGTTTTACACAGGCTCCCTGTGGTTGGGGACATGAATAATGTGTAGATGGTTCCCTGTGAATTCAGCCACGGACACATGTTGTCCCTTATCTGTATGCAGCAGCGGAATGGCAAGCCAACTGCGTTAATTTGCCAGTAACCCTCAAGGGTGCATAGTCATCTTTGCAGGACTCCCCCCCCCCCCATGGGCAGCCAAGATAGATGGATGGAGTTATATGAGAATGGCAAGGATTCAGTCTCACCTTTCATTTTCTGTGCAGGGGGTTTACAATTTACTGTTTGAAAACCTTCATTTGGAATTAATAAATTGTTCTTTAGTGCCTTTTCTATTCTTTGCCTATTTTTCTTTTCTTATCTCGTGCTAGGGAGGGTATAAAATGTATTTCTTTTCATCCTTCTGCATAGTGCAGTCAGTGAGCATGCAGCATGAAAAACCACAAAATTGTATGCACTACCACTATCGACTTGCTTCCTCAAATATGAAGTTAGAGTGGTGTCTCCCTTTTTCTGAACATTTAAATCACTCTACATGCCAATCACATCTAAACGACAATCACCTCCTGCCATGCGGTGTTGATAACAAGTGTCCCACTGTGAAACACAGTCTCCCTCTCCCATAAAGAGGTATTTTATTCATATTAGGAGGAAGAGTTACACAAATGTCGCAATGAACATGGGCGCCACCAAGGAGGGGCAAGGGTAAGCGAATTCCCACCCTTGTTGGACGGAAATCATAATAAAAAAAAAAACATGTAGGAGTGAGTGAGGTAAAACATTACAAGTTTAAGTTTTACAAGTGCTTTAATATATCTAAAAAAATTCCTCACAGGGCGCTAAGTATAGGCAAAGTTAGAAAGATATCCTTAACAATAGCGAACATTTATATTCAAAATATTGGTTTTGGCCTTATGCTGAAAATTCCATATCCACCTTACTTTTTGGGTTTACTTTTTTACACCTTACTTTTTGGGCAACCCCAGAAAAAATTTCTGGGGCTCCCAGATCATCGCTCCGCCTAGATATGCCCAGGCAGTGCCCACTCTTATAAATTATTTTGGCGGCGCCCCTGGCAATGAAGCGTCAGTGACAACTGCTATTAAGTGCATAGCTTTCTGCGTGTCTATGGTACTTTCACCTCTGACGTTACTTGATGTGAGTTGTGCTAGCTATTTGAAATGTATTAAAAATTAAATAGTGACGATGATGGGCAAAACACGTAACAATAATAACAAATAAAGGTAACTTGATAACGCTAGTTAAGTTACAAGAAAAGAACTTTTACAAGAAAGTTCGTAAGTTGGGAGCTTTCGACCTTATCTTAGGTCTTCATCACGCCAATGGAGGACTAAGATTGTTTCCAGATTCTACATTTGAATTTATTTTATTTTTGTTGCCAGATCTTAGAATTGATCTCCAGATCATCGGGATGTAGAGAGGAGATTCGGAATTGCAAGTCATTGGGTTGAAAATAATTTCCAAGCTTTCACGGTAACAGAGGGCAAAACGATTGTCAAAAGAAGCAATTCATCTTGTTTTGTTCCAGCGGGGAATTGCAGATGTGTCTTCCATTGTCAAAATAAACAAGGCTGTATTAGGGTTGGCTGTCAAAACATCTTTTTTATGTTCTAAAATTCTGTGGTTAATGCTCCTGTATGTGCTTCCAATGTATAAGTTATATGGAAGACACATCTGCAATTCCCCGCTGGAACGAAGCAAAACGAATTGATTCTTTTGACAATCATTTTGCCCTCTGTTACCGTGAAAGCCTAGAAATTATTTTCAACCCAATGACGCAATTCCGAATCTCCTCTCTACATCCCGATGATCTGGAGATCAATTCTAAGATCTGGCAACAAAAATAGAATAGATTCAAATGTAGAATCTGGAAACAATCTTAGTCCTCCATTGGCATGATGAAGACCTAAGATAAGGTCGAAAGCTCCCAACTTACGAATTTTCTTCTAAAAGTTATTTTCTTGTAATGTAACTAGCGTGATCAAGTTACCTTTATTTGTAGAAATTAAATAGCTTTCCCAACCCTCCCTTCCTTATGTCATTCATCTTTGACTCAAGTCATACTGTTCTTATTATATCAGTGGATATGGTGGAAGTGAAATGGTTGCAGGGGCGGCTCCTGCTATGGGGCTGTGAGGCTGCAGCCCCTACCCAAAGCAGTTTTTTTTTTCATGCCGTACCAAGAAAGAGAAGTTTTGTGAACACTGCTGTAAGTTTTCCCAGCATAATGCCACGACTGCAGTTTTCTAAACTCAACTGGAAGTTTTCCCTGCATAACACCACTGGGAGCGGGAAGAACGTCACGGACTGTGCTTCTTGCAGCCCTGACGGCTATTGAAACCTACTCATGTGGGATACTCTGCCTATTCCCACATCAGTTCGTTTCCTTTGAATAAAACTTCCCCTGGGAGTGCATTCATGGCAGCTCTCGCTAGCAGGGTTGCTCGCGAATGCAGTCTTTCGTTCGGTGGGAATGCATCGCCGGGCATGTGTGCTTTGTTGATTAATACGGTTCTTGTGCTTCCGAATAAGACATTAAATAGGGGAATGAATTAAAAATAATGACGAATGTCGAAATAAAGTATTAAATAAATTACGTTTGAATGTATTACTCAACCTGGGGTTGTTGTTTTTTCTTCCAATTTTTGGTTTGTTCCTGCTGTTATTCAACGTAATAATTCTAACAACAATGTTGCTTCCATCTAATAACAAATACTCAGTTGCCGGAATGCCGGGACTTCTGCAAAAAAGTTTTACTTATATTTTCTCTTCTGATCAAAATGGGCATGTGAACAAATTGCGATTAAAAATAAAGTTCAGTATTGGATAAATTGAAAAAAAAAGAGAGAGAGAGAGAGAGAGATACTAATTTCTGCAGCGAAATACTTGCACAAAATTGATTTCTTCACTTACAAGCACAGCGAAATATTCGCTTTTAAACTCACGTAAATTTTTATTCACCAAAAATCATTGAAGTCACTCCACTGGATACATTTTATTTTTATGCTGCATCCCCTCTCCCTCCCAAAAATCAGCTACGCATTTCAATTGAGGTAGTGTACTTAATTACTTTGAAAAGAACATTTAATCAGATATCATTGTTTAAAAAATGTACGAAGTTGGTAAATTTTGGAAAACAAATTTTTCTACACTAAATTGTTATCATGATGGCTTCAGAATTAAAACTGGACTGAATATGTTTGCAATCTATTTTTATTAAAGAGAATGCCGGTGTGTGAGTATCGCAATAACAACTCGTCGCGAAATTCTGGAGGACTCTTCAAAATTCCACAAAATGTTTTTCATCGCCGTCCAAGTTGCAGTGGTCGGTATCAAGTCGAAGTTTCAAAGAGGGTGTATCAGAAGAAAAAATATATATTGTCATATTTATAGGGGTCACAATGAGACACTCGAGAACGTGTAACGCGTACATGACCTTGAGTGTGTCTCCGCTATCACTGGCACACGCATTAATTTTTTATATTTTTTTGTCCTTATATATATATATATACGTACAGTATATGCATGTATATATAATTTGCAAGACATAATATGAAAGTCTCCAAGTTTCTTCTTCCACAACAGTCTGCCTTGAGTCAGTTTTTTTCATGCTTTCGAATTTCATGTACCCATCTCCCTCTTGTCATCTTCTGGATATTGTTTTTTCCCTTGCTATCCAGTTCAATATTTCAACTCTCCGTCAGTGGTTCTTTCTTCTATCAATATGTCCATTCTATTGCAATTTCAGGAATTTTGACCATGCCTGCCGCTCTTGTCATTTTCCCGATCCATGAGTTCCTATTTGTATCATTCCAGGTAACATCAAACATGCATTCTACATGCTTCTTTCAGTTGTCTGCAACGTCTGTCTGTCTATTTTAGTTGAGGTCCATGTCTGTGCTCCATGCGTAAGAACTGGAAGGATGCACTGATTAATCAGTTTCTGTTTAAGAAATAATGTATCCGACGAAGTTTTATAGGTCGATTGTTTTCTTCATAAATGTGACAATGTGGCCATCGCTTAATATCTGTTGCTTAATTTAGGTATCGGTACCTTTACATTTTCCCCATCAATCGCTAAATATAAAATCTAAATATTAATTTCTTGTAAAAAAAGCACTTTCGATCAGTATATATATATATATATATTATTGTTATTATTATTATTATTAAATGGACAGCATCAGCACAGGCGCAGTAACTTAACTTTTGAAGTGGTATCGTAATATCTACAAAATTGAGATGCAGCCCCCATCTCAGCTTACCACGAGCCGCCACTGAATGGTTGTCAAATAAAAATTTCTCTGTGATACATTTACTTGTAGCTTTAAACTGTGTACAGTATTTTTCCCAATGAAAAGAACAGGAAAAGTGAAACTGTGGCATTTTACTTGGTGCTGCAGTATTCTCAGAAAATACAGTACTCTTAAAGTTGATGCCTCTCTGATATCATATCTGTTTAGACTTCAATGACTAATCAAGATTTTGCTTTTAAGAGAAGGGAGCAAAATCAAAGTGCAGTGATTAGCATATGAAGAACATGTGCATATTTTTCATATTCACTTATATCAAATGTTTATTATAAATATTTAACAGGAATTTTCGAGGATAAATTTATTAAGGTACATTACCTCTCAAATTTTTGATCTGTACACTAGATCATCTTCAGGAGTTCTTGCATCTTGCTACTTCCACAGGTCTGGCAACCAAGCCTGGTGAATTTTCCATCCAGCATGGTCGTTGATGTTGCCACCTTGTGTCTTGTAAATTTCCAGGGATTCCTCTAATTTCCAGATAATTGCGTAGGATTGATGTTTTATCACTTTTAAGGAGTCCCAGTCCATTTTGTGGCCAGTTTGTTGTATGTGCCTGTCTAATCCTGTTTTATTTGAAATGTTCCTTATTGATGCTTTGTGTTCCTTAATTCTGGTGGTTAACCTTTGTCCTGTTTCTCCTATATATGGTAATCCACATGAACACTCAATTTTATAAATGACTCCTTCCTGGAGTAAAGTATTTTCTTTTTGTTTTAGGGATGGTAAGTATTTTTTAATTTTGTTATTTAAACCTGGAGCTAACCTAATTTTATATTTAGTGCTGATTTTCTTTAGTTTTTCAAACAGTCCCTTGTGGTAAGTGACTTTTCTTGTGAATAAATATTCAATTTGCTCTTTATTTTTGTCTGTAGTGCTAGTTCTGCACATAGATCGAAAATTTGATGATCTAGTGCATAGATCAAAAATTTGGGAGGTAATGTACCTTAATAAATTTATCCTCGAAAATTCCCTTTAAATATTTATAATACTGAAGTAATAAGAGGAAGCCATGAATTTATTAATTATTCAAATGTTTAGTTATTTATAGGAACATGATAGAACCAAATATTACAAATGCTAAGCATGTACATTAATTTCTTGCATTTTCATTGAAAGTCAACTGGTACAATCAAGTTTCTGATTTATTTATAAATTTCTGTTATGCGTGCAAATTTAAGTTTTTGAGATCTGATACTAGTCACCAAAGTTAAACTAACTGAATTCAGGAAAATGTATCATAAAATTTATTCAAAATCCAAACCTTATTGTTTTATGTGCTTTTCATTTCAGAACCAAAAGCTGCTGACCCAGATGAATAGCACATGGGAAACCCATGATATCAGACAGCATGGCAAAAGATAAAGACCATCCTGTAACCTTTTCTAAAAATGGCTTACTAGGGATCTCATCATCCAACATGGTGGACCAGTGATCTCATCAGGGGTGCAACCAGAATAGAGGTGTTAGGGTCAGAGTTGTATAAAAATAAAATGTATCTGCATACACAACCATTGAAACAGAAAACTTGCTGCAAACCCGTGAACCACGATAACAATAGAATAATTTAAAGAAAAATTAGTAAAACAAATAATTATTAGAAAATTACAGATTCTAATTAGGACAAAATAAATACATTATAATTGAATGTGTAGCAGTGTGTGTGAAATGTACTATGAACCTCATAAAAACAAGAGCCTAAAGTTTTTGTATCCAGAAAAACAGTTCCATCAGTGAACCTTCAAAAGTTATAACTAGCATTTTCACTAAGCTAGCTCAAAAATACTAGATTTGCAAAATATGTAAGGAAATTATTTTAATTTAATAACTAGCAGCTGCAAGAGAAACCTGGCAATAACATTTAAATTCTTTCTGTGCAAACAAAACTTTTGATACAGTTCCTATACATTGAGAACAGGCCTTGATAAAATCTAAAGGCCAGAAACATCTGTAAAAACAAAAGAACTCAGAAGATGTTAAAAATAATTGAAAGTTCTTCTAGTTAAAGTAGAATTAAGTACATTAATCTGAATAAAAACTTGAGTAAGTGTTTTAATTGCTGTAAATAACATTTCTTTTTAATCTACAAGCAAAAACTATCTGCAAAACCTGCTGATTTGGAAACTATCTGCGTACAGCGTACGCATGTATGTCTGCATTCTGTTATTCTGGTAAGAGTTAAAATCCCATCCAGGTCCAGAGGTTTTTATTTTTTAGTATTTGCATTTATAGTTCTGGTTTGCCATCTCCTAATTCTCTGTCTCAGTTTGATTCAATTTTCCTCTACACTAAGAGCGCTTGAAAGAAAACTATAAATGCTTTGCTTTCTCACATTGCCGGGCTTTATACACTGGTCACAAAAAGTTTGGGATAATGTAGTTTCTAAGGGAAAAAGTGATAATATGCGAACGTGATGATATGCGAATTTAACAACTTCTGGGGATTGGATATCAGTGTGGATAGCTACATCATATGTAAATTAGCATCATGACAACACAGCACATGGCGTGTGAGCTCTGATAAAAGTTCCGTGCATGAAGCGGAAAACAATATTCAAATACTCTAAGTCATTAGTTACATAAGGCTCAGCTACGTGGATTCAAAGAATTGCTAAGCAAAAAATGAAATTTTCTGCATATTTACTGTTTCTCACATTAAAAATTATATTACGACTGACTTTTACTGAAAATATCTTATATTATGTATGAATATTTTATCTTGCACTGGGCACTGCACTTCTGAGACATGTTTTTTTTTACGTGAGAAACATTAAATATGGGAAATTTCATTTTCTACTTAGCAAGCAGAAAATGGGTTGTTTAATCACTTGGTCTCGAAGGTTGCTGAATGTATTTATTGCCTTCAGTGTAGGATCAACCTGAAATGGTGTCCAAATGTATTTTAAGCATTGACAACAGAAATAGGGCTGTTGGCATGTTACAGGCAGGTGTACAGCAGATCGATGTGGCTTCAGCTTTGGGAGTTTCACAAAGTATGAGTCGGCTACACACAAGATTTCTACAGCATGGAAATGTTGCAGATCGTCCCAGGAGTTGTCACCCCTCCAGGAGGCAAGATCGCTACCTGACAGTAACTTCTTCAAAAGGGCCTACTATCACTAGTAGCCAACTCTGGGAATCACTTCGAGCTGCTTCTGGTATCACAATATGTACTCAAACGGTACGAAACCACCTTCATGAGTATGGACTCGGAGCAAAGACACCGCTGAGAAGTTTAGCATTGACATCAGCTAACTATCATCAAAGATGTACCTGGGTTCAACAGTACATGTCATGGAATACACAGCGACTCTATATACTTTTCACAGATGAATCCCATTTCGTTCTTTATCATGATACTCGATGAGGGCACGTGTGAAAGAGATCCAGCACACAAATGCAAACCACTCCACATGTAGTCCATCCACCTTTACCAGATGCAGTCAGTTCTGGTCTGGGCAAGAGTTTGTGTTAATGGCTATACTTCATTATATGTTTGTCAGGGGTATTTGAATGACTCAGTGTACCAAAACAAGATCATTGTGACACTGTTTCACACTGCTCTTGGACATGCTTTCCATTCTCTTGATAACAATGCATCTAGTCACAGTGCCTGGAGCATGCTTCAGGAGCAGGAAAACCATGGAATTTAGTCATTACAGCTGTCTTTGTGGTATCCTGACATAAATCCTATTGAGAGCATCTGGGACGCTGTACAGCAACATCTGGATAAGCACGTTCCATACCCCAATACACTGACACACCTCCATAATATGTTGCCTGTAATATGGGACGAGCTGCCCCAGATACTTGTCAATAATGTCATTGCAAGTATGCCTGATAGGTGTCAAGACTTTCTTTCGCACAGAGGTGGTGATACCAGGTACACCACCTCTGAAGAGGAATGTTCCAGAGGTATGAACATTCTCCAAATTTACCATTTTGTCTATACTGCAGTGCTACTTTTTTGTGTGCAGAAATTGCACAATAAATTGTTCTTGTAAACACACTCTGTATTATTTGTGTTACATAACCTCACTTATGTTATTTCAATGCATGTTACTTGAGTCAGATGCATACATCCTTCGTTTCATGTGATATCCCTGACTTTTTGTGACCAGTGTATCTGAATCTGACCCTACATCACAGACGACACAATTACTCAACTTTTTACACTGCCCATATATCCCATTGAGACAAAGAGTGGGAAAAACTTGTCCTTGTGAAACAGTGTAGCCAGGATCAGGGCTTGTATAACCCTCTAGGGTATGACCTCTACCCCTAGCTGTCCTAATCCACTAGGACACGATCCTTTATCCCTAGCTGTTCTAACTGCTTAGGGTAGTTTACGATAGGATGAAGAAATTTTAGGATTTTCTGTTACCAGCCACTCGGCACTAAAATTAATTCAACAAAGTGGATGTGTGTGGTCAAGCTTCCAACTCCATGATCAGCATTTCCCCTTTTCTGGAAAATATTAGACATTCAATGAAATACATCACCAGAATAATAAAAATAAGGCACATGGTTCAGACACTCCTTGAAAACCTTGAAAAGTCCTTAGAAAAAAAGTTCATTTTCAAATCTTTGAAAGTACTTGAAAAAGTTTAAGACCCTGTAAATATTGGTTTGTCAGAAAAGTCATGACGTATTTTGGCACCTGATGGCGGTTGAGCGGTTTTGGAAGTACTAGAGGCATGCGTAGCTCTGTTATCATTATGACATTCGACACGTGCCAGTTCTAGCTGCAGTATAAAAGGAATAGTGAGCGATTTGGTTGATTTACGGAGATTTGACATCAAGTTGAAGATGGAAGACCAAACTGTGCATTTTCGCCATATTTTACTGTTTTACTTTTGTAAAGGGAAGAACGCTCATCAAGCTTGTGAAAAGTTGCGTAAAGTGTGCGGTGATAATGCTCTACAAGAACATCAGTGCCAGCGGTGGTTCGCAAAATTCCGTGCTGGTGATTTTGACCTCAACGATGCTCCTCGGTCCGGGAGGCCAACCGAGGTTGATGACCACCAAATCAAGGCATTGATCGAGTCAAACCCACGTTACACGACACGAGAGATTGCAGACACATTGCACATCCATCATTCAAGCATTCACAACCACCTGAAGAAGCTGGGATACGTAAGCAAGCTCGATGTGTGGGTTCTTCATGAACTCAAAGAAGCTCAATTGACAGCGCGTATAAACATCTGCGATATGCTCATTAAACGTGAGGAAAACGATTCTTTTTTTAAGCGACTGATAACTGGGGACAAAAAGTGGATTGTGTACAACAATGTGCTGCACAAATGGTATTGGTCCCGACGTGCTGCTTCGCCTCAAACGACATCCAAAGTAGACATTCATCAGCGGAAGGTTCTGGTCTCAGTGTGGTGGGATTTTAAAGGTGTCATGTTTTTCGAGCTCCTACCATGAAACCAAACAATCAATTCGAATGTGTACTGTTGGCCATTGGACAGTTTGAACGAATCCATCATCCAGATACATCCAGAGCTCGTTCATCGTAAAGATGTTGTGTTCCATCATGACGACGCGAGACTACACACAACTTTGATCATCCGCCAAAAATTATTGGAGCTTGGGTGGGATGTGTTGCCTCACCCAGCATACTCGCCTGACCTTGCGCCGACAGACTTCCAGTTGTTTCGCTCTCTTCAACAGTCCTTGCGTGGTATAACGTTTAATTCAGATGAGGCTGTAAATCAGCACCTTGTACGGAAGACAAGTCTTTCTATGAACGAGGCATTCTGCAGCTCACTGAAAGATGGCAAAAGTTATCGAACAAAACGGGCATTATATCATTGATTGGTCTTTGTTCTTTCTATCAATAAATGACCTTTGCAAAACATGGCTAAAATACGTCATGACTTTTCAGACAACCCAACAGTACTTGCAAAAAAATTTGTTTTGTTTTTATGTAACGATATGAAAGTGCATGTGTAAAATAATTGTTCATGCTAAAAAGATGTATAGGAGATTTCTGTATAGTTCTGATAAAAACACCAAGCTGATCAAATAGCACAGAACTTGTATTCATCCTAGAGGAGCTTGTGGACAGCTGGTATGTTGGTTATGCCATCACTGTGCAGTAAAATGTCAGCCATGGGTGTAAAATAAGTGGAGTGATGTATTTGCAGATTGTGATGTGCTTCTGTTTACTGGGGTTGAGGATGCATTCTTGCCAGAGGATAGAACTTCCAGGAATTACTTGTGCTTCATGCATTTGGATCCTTCGTCTCCTTTCTGCGTCAAAAAATGCATCAAAGTCATGCATAAGAAAATGCATCAAAAATAAAAAGTTAAAGCAAACAGTAAGTGTCTTACCTGGAGATGAATATGAAAATAATGTACCATTTCAAATTATTCCACAAAATAAAATGATTGCGAAAAATATCAAAACACAGGTGCAATTCAAAGTTAATAAAATAAACCAATTGAGGGCAAGGAGTAACAGGCAGGTCATTAAAGGTGTGCCTTCACCACTGAACTTAATAAAATAAACCAATTAATAAAATAAACTGAACTTAATAAAATAAACCAATTGGGGGCAAGGGGTAACAGGTAGGTCATTAAAGGTGTGCCTTCACCACTGAACTTACTAAAATACCTACCTACTTACCAACCGACAGTACACATATATGATAATTTGAGTTTAAAAAGTCCTTGAAAAGTGCTTGAATTTATTTTGTTTGGAAGAGTATGAACCTTGAAGCACAGTCACCATTGGTCATTCAGACAGGAGATATCCCTGACAGAAGAGATGCATTTTTTCAGTGAATTGCCATTATATTGCAGTTATGTTTAAAGTGCTTGCATTATTTTTATCTGTTATCCCTAGTGGAATTTATTGTTTCTTTTTATTATAAATTACTTTGTTAATTTCTGTATTTTAATTCACTCAATAATGATACTTATTTTGGTGATACCAATAAAATATTTATGATACTAATTGGTACAAAAATTTCATTTCCCCAAAGATATAAATAAATAATATATCAATATTGTATGCAAATTATTGACATGCTTTTAGATAGATAGCATCAGTAAAATAATCTTTCCCACAAAAAATTCCTAGTTGTTTGCCTGGATTTCATCGTCTAACATGGTGGACGAGGGATCTCATCATCCAACATGGTGGACCAGTTATTTCATCCACCAAGATAGTCAACATTTGGGGAGTGAGAAACTTTCTTGTTTTCATAAATGTAGAGATATTATTTAGCTTGACCCCTTCAATGGTATCTCCAGAAAAGTTACATGGCATACTTCCTGGACCAGAAAGTACATCACAGAAACTCTACTAAAATCCAAAGCTTGATGTTAAAAAACAAAAATGCCATCTGCTCTAAGAGTGAGGACATATAGCAGTTTTGGACCCACCACTGAGAGGGTTAATTTCTGCTTCATGTCAATGGAGAATTTAATTTGGCAAACTTTGAGAATTTTTCCGTGGTACATACATCTTAGTTTTTCATCATGAATATAACCATTTAATTATTTTGTTCTGGTTATTTTGCAGCTAATGATTTCCTTTTGTCTCTAAACATTTCTTTCTTTCACTCCAAGAATATGCATCCTCTACTGAACTATCATAATGTTTAATGCCAATTTAAGGTTATTTATTTCTTAATTTCATTTTCCCCACAAAATTCTATTTTTAATATAATAATTATTTCTCCATAGTGAATTTATTATTTTTACAACAAGCATATATGTTTGCAACATATGTACCATATTATATATGTAGGCCCTATATATATATTCCAAACATGCATCTCTCCATGCTTCTTTCCATTGTCTGTAGCCTTTGTATACCTTTTTTAGTTATGTATGAATAGAGACATGGACCTTAACTAAAAAAAATATACAAAGCTGCAGACAATGAAAAGAAGCATAGAGAGATGCATGCTTGGTGTAACCAGGAAAGATAAGAAGAGGAACTCGTGGATAAGGAAAATGACAAGAGTGGACAACAGCATGAGCAGAGTAAAATCCCTGAAATAGCAATGGGCTAGACATGTTGCCAGAAGAACCGATCTCCAATGGACAACCAAAATTTCAGATTCCAGGGGACAGGAAAAGACCCAAAAGAAGACCATGTGGGAGATGGGTGGATGAAATTGAAAAGCGTGCTAGAATAACATGGAGGAGACTGGCTGAAGACAGACAGTTGTGGAAGAAACTTGGGGAGACTTTCATTCAGCAGTGGATTGATAATGGTTGACAATGATGAGGAGATATATATATTTGCCCTGATTTTGTTGTCGTTCCCATATATATTGTATGTTACATATTTTTAATTGAAGAGTTAAACACTTTGTGGAAGTGATGATTTATGGCAAGGTATTCTGAAATATGACACATGAGATACTGTGTATGGCTCAGCGATAAGGCATCACTATTCCTGGTAAGTTAAAATTTACATATTTTGTAGTCTGATTAAAGCATATGGAGAGGGATAGACAATGGAGAAATTTCCTATCTGTAATTTTTGCCCAGTAGGACTGTCAAAACAGGGAACTTCAATTCCATATGCCTGATTCAGTTTCTGAAGTTCTCTGTGCCAATCTGAATTTTGATTTATTCTGCCGGTCTTCTTTATTTTCGACATTTTCGAGATGAAGAATTTCATTATATTAATTCAACATTTGTCGAAAACATTACGTGGTTTCAGAAATTATTAACTATATGTCAACAAAATAGTTTCCATATCATCTACTGTTTCGCACGTTATTAGAAATTCGAGCACGGGAAAAACGTCCATATAATAAGAAAATTTTTATTTCAACTTGTCACTAATATTCCTTTTTTTCTTTTTGATGTTCTTTATAATAGTTTAGAATTTTATTATGAAGATTACAAATTTATATGAAAAAATGTTTTAATATGTGCAGTCAAATGCATCATAAGTTGTCAAAGTCCTCCAATACGTAGAGACAATATGTATTAAAAGATTAATATTATTCCAGTTTTTTAAGTCATGATTTACGAAATTAATACAATAGAAAAGAACTTTCGAACCTTTTGATTATGATGCGTTGAATCAGTAATAAGCCATCTTGTTATCGAAGAAGGCATGATTTTCCTTTCCTGTGGTATCAGCTTCCAAGTTGAACTTCGATCTTATAATTTCTTATTATAGATGATGGTTGCATGTTTTATTTTCCGTGGCTCGATATCCCAAACTAGTTTCAATTCCTTCTTTTTGGAATCATCTTCAGTGGGTATTATGATCTTCTCATACATGTTGTGTTTCGGCCACTTACATCGATTCTACTGGCAGCGTCCGACTTTTCACGGCAGTTGTACTCTTGCGCATGCTATTTTTGGTATTAATGCACGTTCTTAGTCGTGTTTTGATATAACCGGATGACATGAATTCCGACTCCAAATTAATTGGTGTTGCCATTCGTTTGTTGAAAATAATTAATAAGGTCTTTTATTATATTTTTTATCGTTAATTTCTTTTTCGATAAAATATTTCCAAGCGTACGGTAGATTCATTGGATCATTATTATTACAATTTATTTCTTTAGTTTTTTCAATCATTATCGCTTCTGAGGTTAATATTTGGTTTTTAGTTTTATGTGAGGTTATTAATTTTGCATCATACCAAACAGGATAAGCTTCATTTTCAATACAATGATTTATTAATGATGTTTTGTTTTCTTTTTATTCCAGTTCGATATATGTTCTTTTAATCTGGTCTTAAATCTTCTTTTGTACTTCCTATGTATACTTTATTTCTTTCATTTCTTTCTATTTCTGTATAATATTTTGTTGGTATAGAATATACTCCGGCTTTATCAAGCATTGATCTTCTTTCATTTCCATTAGTTAATATAGTTTCGTTATCTATGACGGTTTCTGCCAATATCATTTTTTCTTTAATGCATTCCTTCTTTAAGATATCTGTTATTGGAGGAATGTAGGGAATTTTACCAGCAAATTTTATTTCATTTTTTTGTTTATTTTTATTTTCATTTAAAGATTTCTTTATATTTTCAAGTATATCATCTATGATCTTTTCTTGTATCCAAATTTCATAGCAGTTCTTTTTATCCAGTTAATCTCAATCTTTTCTTTGTGTTTATTACAGGAATGGGTTAATGCTCTTCTTATGTAAAATTGAAGTGCTGCTCTTTTATATTTCCAAGGATGATTTGAATCAATCGGAATTATCGTTGGAGTATAAGTTGGTTTTCGATATACTTCGTATTCAATCATATTATTTCGCCTGAATAAAGAAATGTCTAAATAGTTTAGTTGTCTCTTAACTTCTTTTTCCATAGTAACTTGTATTGTAGGATAAAAACTATTGTATTTGTTTACAAATGTTTCAAGTTCTTTTTCAGATTGCTTCCAGAAGATAAGGATATCGTCAACGTATCTTACGTATAGTATTAGTTGTTTTTGATTAAATGAATCCAAAAGTTTATTTTCTATGTCTTGTAATATTATTTCAGCAAGAAGTCCCGAAATTGGTGATCCCATTGGTGCACCTTGTTTTTGTCGGTATATTTTTTTTATTATATGTGAAGTAGTTATTATCAGCTACTAGTTTCAATGCCTGGATAATACTAATTCTTTGTGCTTCAGGTATTTTTTCATCTTTTAACTTCTGATTTAACAATTGAATTGCTTCATAAACAGGTGTATTTGGATATAGGGAAACAATATCTAGACTGATCATCAGAAAATCGGTTGTTTTTAGTTCTTTAACTTTTTTAATCACTTCAATGGAGTTGTTAATTGTATAAATATGTTGAAAGTAATACTGTTTTAAATGTTTAAATAGTTCTTTTTCAAGGAGAATTGTTGGAGACGTTGTTTTATTTACTATTGGTCTTAATGGTTCTTCTTTTTTATGCGTTTTGATTTTGCTGAATATGCTTGGAATAGACGCTCCAACGGGCGGAATGGCTTTGTTTTTAATATTATCAGGTAAATGTCCATGGTTTTTTATATAAGCCATTTTTCTTAGAATTGTATCTGTTGGGTCAAGTGTAGTTTCTTCGATATCCAATTTTTCTATAGCCGTTTTCATTTTTATATCATAATCATCTTTGTCTTATATAATAATTTGTTTGGCTTTATCAGCGCTTACGCATTTAATTGCTGGGTTGTTCTTGAGGTTCATTAGCTCTTGTCTCTCATATTTTATAGCTGGTATTTGTTCTTCTTTTTCTTTGTTATTGATTGCTCTTAATATTTTAAATCTTGTAGGGTTTTGTCTTTTATTTGGTAGTTTCTTGATGACGTCTTCTATATATGGGATTATTATCTCGGCTTTCGGAATTTCTTGTTTATATGCATATCTCGTTCCTCTATTGAGTGCTTTAACTTGTAGATATGTCAATTCATTATTAGATTTGTTAATGAACAGTGGTTTGTCTTCTAATGTTGGTAGTTTTTCTTTTCCTTCTTTGTTATTATACTTTTCTCTTATGAGGTTTTCAATTTTATGAAAGTGTCTCCTTCTGTCTTTAAATTGTTGTCTTTCTATAATAGCAAATATTTTAATTAATGCTATTTTTATTTCTTCTTTATCTTTCTCTTGCATGCATTGATTATATAATCTGTAGTTTTTCTTACTCAATCTATCAATGTCTTTTCGTTTTTCTCTAATAGAGGCTCTTAATCTTTTAATTTCACAAGTTTGTAAAATGGTTTTATCTTTATAATTCATTGGTTTATTTCTAATTTGTAAAAATTTAGGTGTAATTCCATTGTTTTTACAAGTTGTCAAAAAGTTTAAATGTTCGACTTCTTTGCTCAACTGGATTCTATTCTTTTTAAAGTTCGTGATATTCATTTTGTTTAGTTCGTATATATTATGATTTCAGCCGCGAATTTCAGATTCTCTCCAATAAAATCAACATTATGAGCCTTTTAAATCTCCAGTTTCCATAAATTATATTAATTCAACATTTGTCGAAAACATTACGTGGTTTCAGAAATTATTAACTATATGTCAACAAAATAGTTTCCATATCATCTACTGTTTCGCACGTTATTAGAAATTCGAGCACGGGAAAAACGTCCATATAATAAGAAAATTTTTATTTCAACTTGTCACTAATATTCCTTTTTTTCTTTTTGATGTTCTTTATAATAGTTTAGAATTTTATTATGAAGATTACAAATTTATATGAAAAAATGTTTTAATATGTGCAGTCAAATGCATCATAAGTTGTCAAAGTCCTCCAATACGTAGAGACAATATGTATTAAAAGATTAATATTATTCCAGTTTTTTAAGTCATGATTTACGAAATTAATACAATAGAAAAGAACTTTCGAACCTTTTGATTATGATGCGTTGAATCAGTAATAAGCCATCTTGTTATCGAAGAAGGCATGATTTTCCTTTCCTGTGGTATCAGCTTCCAAGTTGAACTTCGATCTTATAATTTCTTATTATAGATGATGGTTGCATGTTTTATTTTCCGTGGCTCGATATCCCAAACTAGTTTCAATTCCTTCTTTTTGGAATCATCTTCAGTGGGTATTATGATCTTCTCATACATGTTGTGTTTCGGCCACTTACATCGATTCTACTGGCAGCGTCCGACTTTTCCACGGCAGTTGTACTCTTGCGCATGCTATTTTTGGTATTAATGCACGTTCTTAGTCGTGTTTTGATATAACCGGATGACATGAATTCCGACTCCAAATTAATTGGTGTTGCCATTCGTTTGTTGAAAATAATTAATAAGGTCTTTTATTATATTTTTTATCGTTAATTTCTTTTTCGATAAAATATTTCCAAGCGTACGGTAGATTCATTGGATCATTATTATTACAATTTATTTCTTTAGTTTTTTCAATCATTATCGCTTCTGAGGTTAATATTTGGTTTTTAGTTTTATGTGAGGTTATTAATTTTGCATCATACCAAACAGAATAAGCTTCATTTTCAATACAATGATTTATTAATGATGTTTTGTTTTCTTTTTTATTCCAGTTCGATATATGTTCTTTTAATCTGGTCTTAAATCTTCTTTTTGTACTTCCTATGTATACTTTATTTCTTTCATTTCTTTCTATTTCTGTATAATATTTTGTTGGTATAGAATATACTCCGGCTTTATCAAGCATTGATCTTCTTTCATTTCCATTAGTTAATATAGTTTCGTTATCTATGACGGTTTCTGCCAATATCATTTTTTCTTTAATGCATTCCTTCTTTAAGATATCTGTTATTGGAGGAATGTAGGGAATTTTACCAGCAAATTTTATTTCATTTTTTTGTTTATTTTTATTTTCATTTAAAGATTTCTTTATATTTTCAAGTATATCATCTATGATCTTTTTCTTGTATCCAAATTTCATAGCAGTTCTTTTTATCCAGTTAATCTCAATCTTTTCTTTGTGTTTATTACAGGAATGGGTTAATGCTCTTCTTATGTAAAATTTATTCAGGCGAAATAATATGATTGAATACGAAGTATATCGAAAACCAACTTATACTCCAACGATAATTCCGATTGATTCAAATCATCCTTGGAAATATAAAAGAGCAGCACTTCAATTTTACATAAGAAGAGCATTAACCCATTCCTGTAATAAACACAAAGAAAAGATTGAGATTAACTGGATAAAAAGAACTGCTATGAAATTTGGATACAAGAAAAAGATCATAGATGATATACTTGAAAATATAAAGAAATCTTTAAATGAAAATAAAAGTAAACAAAAAAATGAAATAAAATTTGCTGGTAAAATTCCCTACATTCCTCCAATAACAGATATCTTAAAGAAGGAATGCATTAAAGAAAAAATGATATTGGCAGAAACCGTCATAGATAACGAAACTATATTAACTAATGGAAATGAAAGAAGATCAATGCTTGATAAAGCCGGAGTATATTCTATACCAACAAAATATTATACAGAAATAGAAAGAAATGAAAGAAATAAAGTATACATAGGAAGTACAAAAAGAAGATTTAAGACCAGATTAAAAGAACATATATCGAACTGGAATAAAAAAGAAAACAAAACATCATTAATAAATCATTGTATTGAAAATGAAGCTTATCCTGTTTGGTATGATGCAAAATTAATAACCTCACATAAAACTAAAAACCAAATATTAACCTCAGAAGCGATAATGATTGAAAAAACTAAAGAAATAAATTGTAATAATAATGATCCAATGAATCTACCGTACGCTTGGAAATATTTTATCGAAAAAGAAATTAACGATAAAAAATATAATAAAAGACCTTATTAATTATTTTCAACAAACGAATGGCAACACCAATTAATTTGGAGTCGGAATTCATGTCATCCGGTTATATCAAAACACGACTAAGAACGTGCATTAATACCAAAAATAGCATGCGCAAAAGTACAACTGCCGTGAAAAGTCGGACGCTGCCAGTAGAATCGATGTAAGTGGCGAAACACAACATGTATGAGAAGATCATAATACCCACTGAAGATGATTCCAAAAAGAAGGAATTGAAACTAGTTTGGGATATCGAGCCACAGAAAATAAAACATGCAACCATCATCTATAATAAGAAATTATAAGATCGAAGTTCAACTTGGAAGCTGATACCACAGGAAAGGAAAATCATGCCTTCTTCGATAACAAGATGGCTTATTACTGATTCAACGCATCATAATCAAAAGGTTCGAAAGTTCTTTTCTATTGTATTAATTTCGTAAATCATGACTTAAAAAACTGGAATAATATTAATCTTTTAATACATATTGTCTCTACGTATTGGAGGACTTTGACAACTTATGATGCATTTGACTGCACATATTAAAACATTTTTTCATATAAATTTGTAATCTTCATAATAAAATTCTAAACTATTATAAAGAACATCAAAAAGAAAAAAAGGAATATTAGTGACAAGTTGAAATAAAAATTTTCTTATTATATGGACGTTTTTCCCGTGCTCGAATTTCTAATAACGTGCGAAACAGTAGATGATATGGAAACTATTTTGTTGACATATAGTTAATAATTTCTGAAACCACGTAATGTTTTCGACAAATGTTGAATTAATATAATTTATGGAAACTGGAGATTTAAAAGGCTCATAATGTTGATTTTATTGGAGAGAATCTGAAATTCGCGGCTGAAATCATAATATATACGAACTAAACAAAATGAATATCACGAACTTTAAAAAGAATAGAATCCAGTTGAGCAAAGAAGTCGAACATTTAAACTTTTTGACAACTTGTAAAAACAATGGAATTACACCTAAATTTTTACAAATTAGAAATAAACCAATGAATTATAAAGATAAAACCATTTTACAAACTTGTGAAATTAAAAGATTAAGAGCCTCTATTAGAGAAAAACGAAAAGACATTGATAGATTGAGTAAGAAAAACTACAGATTATATAATCAATGCATGCAAGAGAAAGATAAAGAAGAAATAAAAATAGCATTAATTAAAATATTTGCTATTATAGAAAGACAACAATTTAAAGACAGAAGGAGACACTTTCATAAAATTGAAAACCTCATAAGAGAAAAGTATAATAACAAAGAAGGAAAAGAAAAACTACCAACATTAGAAGACAAACCACTGTTCATTAACAAATCTAATAATGAATTGACATATCTACAAGTTAAAGCACTCAATAGAGGAACGAGATATGCATATAAACAAGAAATTCCGAAAGCCGAGATAATAATCCCATATATAGAAGACGTCATCAAGAAACTACCAAATAAAAGACAAAACCCTACAAGATTTAAAATATTAAGAGCAATCAATAACAAAGAAAAAGAAGAACAAATACCAGCTATAAAATATGAGAGACAAGAGCTAATGAACCTCAAGAACAACCCAGCAATTAAATGCGTAAGCGCTGATAAAGCCAAACAAATTATTATATTAGACAAAGATGATTATGATATAAAAATGAAAACGGCTATAGAAAAATTGGATATCGAAGAAACTACACTTGACCCAACAGATACAATTCTAAGAAAAATGGCTTATATAAAAAACCATGGACATTTACCTGATAATATTAAAAACAAAGCCATTCCGCCCGTTGGAGCGTCTATTCCAAGCATATTCAGCAAAATCAAAACGCATAAAAAAGAAGAACCATTAAGACCAATAGTAAATAAAACAACGTCTCCAACAATTCTCCTTGAAAAAGAACTATTTAAACATTTAAAACAGTATTACTTTCAACATATTTATACAATTAACAACTCCATTGAAGTGATTAAAAAAGTTAAAGAACTAAAAACAACCGATTTTCTGATGATCAGTCTAGATATTGTTTCCCTATATCCAAATACACCTGTTTATGAAGCAATTCAATTGTTAAATCAGAAGTTAAAAGATGAAAAAATACCTGAAGCACAAAGAATTAGTATTATCCAGGCATTGAAACTAGTAGCTGATAATAACTACTTCACATATAATAAAAAAATATACCGACAAAAACAAGGTGCACCAATGGGATCACCAATTTCGGGACTTCTTGCTGAAATAATATTACAAGACATAGAAAATAAACTTTTGGATTCATTTAATCAAAAACAACTAATACTATACGTAAGATACGTTGACGATATCCTTATCTTCTGGAAGCAATCTGAAAAAGAACTTGAAACATTTGTAAACAAATACAATAGTTTTTATCCTACAATACAAGTTACTATGGAAAAAGAAGTTAAGAGACAACTAAACTATTTAGACATTTCTTTATTCAGGCGAAATAATATGATTGAATACGAAGTATATCGAAAACCAACTTATACTCCAACGATAATTCCGATTGATTCAAATCATCCTTGGAAATATAAAAGAGCAGCACTTCAATTTTACATAAGAAGAGCATTAACCCATTCCTGTAATAAACACAAAGAAAAGATTGAGATTAACTGGATAAAAAGAACTGCTATGAAATTTGGATACAAGAAAAAGATCATAGATGATATACTTGAAAATATAAAGAAATCTTTAAATGAAAATAAAAATAAACAAAAAAATGAAATAAAATTTGCTGGTAAAATTCCCTACATTCCTCCAATAACAGATATCTTAAAGAAGGAATGCATTAAAGAAAAAATGATATTGGCAGAAACCGTCATAGATAACGAAACTATATTAACTAATGGAAATGAAAGAAGATCAATGCTTGATAAAGCCGGAGTATATTCTATACCAACAAAATATTATACAGAAATAGAAAGAAATGAAAGAAATAAAGTATACATAGGAAGTACAAAAAGAAGATTTAAGACCAGATTAAAAGAACATATATCGAACTGGAATAAAAAAGAAAACAAAACATCATTAATAAATCATTGTATTGAAAATGAAGCTTATCCTGTTTGGTATGATGCAAAATTAATAACCTCACATAAAACTAAAAACCAAATATTAACCTCAGAAGCGATAATGATTGAAAAAACTAAAGAAATAAATTGTAATAATAATGATCCAATGAATCTACCATATGCTTGGAAATATTTTATCGAAAAAGAAATTAACGATAAAAAATATAATAAAAGACCTTATTAATTATTTTCAACAAACGAATGGCAACACCAATTAATTTGGAGTCGGAATTCATGTCATCCGGTTATATCAAAACACGACTAAGAACGTGCATTAATACCAAAAATAGCATGCGCAAGAGTACAACTGCCGTGAAAAGTCGGACGCTGCCAGTAGAATCGATGTAAGTGGCCGAAACACAACATGTATGAGAAGATCATAATACCCACTGAAGATGATTCCAAAAAGAAGGAATTGAAACTAGTTTGGGATATCGAGCCACGGAAAATAAAACATGCAACCATCATCTATAATAAGAAATTATAAGATCGAAGTTCAACTTGGAAGCTGATACCACAGGAAAGGAAAATCATGCCTTCTTCGATAACAAGATGGCTTATTACTGATTCAACGCATCATAATCAAAAGGTTCGAAAGTTCTTTTCTATTGTATTAATTTCGTAAATCATGACTTAAAAAACTGGAATAATATTAATCTTTTAATACATATTGTCTCTACGTATTGGAGGACTTTGACAACTTATGATGCATTTGACTGCACATATTAAAACATTTTTTCATATAAATTTGTAATCTTCATAATAAAATTCTAAACTATTATAAAGAACATCAAAAAGAAAAAAAGGAATATTAGTGACAAGTTGAAATAAAAATTTTCTTATTATATGGACGTTTTTCCTGTGCTCGAATTTCTAATAACGTGCGAAACAGTAGATGATATGGAAACTATTTTGTTGACATATAGTTAATAATGAAGAATTTCAACTCGCTGGATGAATTCAGTGATAACAATATTGGCATTAGTTTTTATTTGTTTACATGCATTCAGAGCCATACCTAGCAGGGGTGCTAGAGGGGCTCAGCTCCCTGCAAGGCAAGCAAGCCCCTCCTAGAAATGGTTGTGGTAAATTCTCTGAACTTTTATTTTTGATGGTTGATGAATACTACTCTTGTTTTCCATTATAAGCATAAATAACTTATTTATTCGTGTACTTAACTTTTTTTGAAAAGCAAAATTGAAATGATACATCATAAACAATGGGTAACTCAGAAGATATAAATAAATTACTTCATGGGGTGAATCAGCAGGGCTTGTTATTGCTAAGGGTCAGAGAAGAGAGAAAAGCCCTTGTTTTTCTAAGATAACTTTAAATATGGAAGAACGCATCCCCCACTCTTGGGAAAAGAAGAGGTTGAAGTGGATACGTAATTGCGCGGAAAGGCAGAATTCTGTTCTTCACTTGGTGACTATGAGATGCTGATCTTCTGTTAAGAAACTTTGCTGAGGGAAATAGCTAAATGTGTAACCCTCTACACATTGGAAAATATTGCTTAAGGGAAATCCTTGTGCAAGAGAAAGTGAGCTTTCAACTTTTTACTATTCATTGCTTTAGAGTCAGCAGGAGTGGTTTTATGATGTGTGTGTGGGGGAGAGAAAATGCGTTTGTTGGGTTAAATCCTACGGCTCTTGGTTTTTCAGTGGGGAAGGGAGAGGGTTTGGCTGTTTACCATGGTAAGAAGTGGCTGTCTCTAAGTACTAGCAGAGGAGAATGCATGATGAAAGATGACAAAAGAAAGTGGAACCAAAGAACAGGAGTGGAAATTGTTTTTTTTTTTTAATGTGGAAAATTTATTTGCTAGTGAAATTAAACAAAAACAGCAAAAAAACAAAGAAAAGCTTACGTCTGTATTTGTGGAAAAAGTTGTTTGTAGTTCAACATCTCCCCCAACCCCAGATGACCCTTCAGTTCCCCCTCCCTCAGGTCTGGGATTAGCTACGGCCATGCATGCCTTATTGTTTTCCTTTGATATTTTTTACTATAATAATTTGTTCATTTTTATTCATGAATGCAAAAAATATTTTTATTCGGAATTGCAAAAAAATTGTATGTTGTAAAACATGTAAGTTTCTAATGTTGTAGGAAAATATCACTTAAACCTGTTTATCATTTAAATGGGAAGTAAAAGACATTTAGGTTAAAATTAATGAAGGTGTAAATGATATCTTCACTTTGTGTGTGTGGGAAAATATATTATAAAATCAACTAAGCATTGTTGTTTTTAAACTAGAAGTTAATGAAAAGTTTCATACTTTTTCACCATCGTGTTTCTCATTAGACATTAAATGTTTCCAAGCCAGAAGTTTCTTAAAAAGTCATTCCTGTAATATTTTGAGGGGTGTATTTCTTGAAATTGTTTTACAGTGATGAAACTTGATTGGGTTTTTTTGTTGTTTTTTTTCTCTGCTACTACAGAGTGTTCAGTAAATTCTGATACTTTTAACTATTGGTAGGCTTTTTTCACATGCAACATTGCTTTTCATTCAATAGTTTCATTGAAAGTGTATTTCATGAGATGCATATATATGATCATTCAAAAAGTAACGAGACTGACGTCATAGCACCAAAATAAACCCTTGCAGAAAAATGCAGCTGCCTGTTACGGAACACCTGCAAGGTCAGTCACATGACAGCATGTCGTTACAGCTCTCCACTAGTTCATTCTGGTAATAGAAGGCATAGAGTTCAGATGTCTTTCAGTAACCCAATATGGATTTAAAACTGGTGCAAAGAGCAGCTATAAAACTTTGTGTGTGTTTGAATAAAACCGCCACAGAAACGCATGAAATGATTAAAACAGCCTATGAGGAAGATGCTTTGTCCTGTGCAAGAATTTTTGCAGGGCACAAGAAATTTGTGAATGGTGAAGTGTCTGGAAGATGTGCCACTCTCTGGTAGGCCTTTGACATCGACTATGGAGTTTAATATTAATACCATCGAATGAGCAATGAAGAGGTTGCAAATGTGATGCAGATGCCCATTGATTCTGTTAATGACATTGTGAGAAACCAATTGGGGTACCAAAAAGTCACTGCAAAGTGGATTCCCCACTTGCTCACATATGAACACACGGCAAATCGTGTTATCACTTGTCACCAATGGAAGTGCCGGCGACGATGTGAGTCACACTTTTTGAATCGAGTCGCCACATGTGATGAAACATTTTTTCACCATTTCAATCCAGAAACAAAACAATAGAGCACCCATTGGAAACAGCCACAGAGTTCCCGATCCAAGAAAGCAAAGGTTCAAGCAAGTGCTGGAAAGGTCATGCACTTAGTTTTCTTCAATAAAAAGGGAATTGTGTGTGACCATGTTGTTCCACAAGAGAAAACTGTTACTGGTGCATATTATTCTGAAGTTCTCAAAGGTCCTCTAAAGAAAAAAATTCCCCAAAATGCCCAGAATATGCACAAACTGGTTGGATTTTACATCTAGATAATACCCCTGCACATCATGCTTACCCAGAAGGTTATACAGGATCTAGACCTCAAAATGATGGCAAACCCTCCATATTCACCAGATCTGGTGCCATGTGATTTTCATCTAATCCCTTCAGTGAAAAAAAAAACAAATTTGTGGGTGTCAGTTGGCATTAAATACTAAACCATATATATGTCAAGGAAGGGCTTCAAACACACCTTCCAGAAGTGGACAGAAAAGTGGGACCAGTGCATTCAGGTAGAATGAGAATACTTTGGAAGTATGGAAGTGTAAGTATGTTTACTGCATGTAAAATCAGTCTATGTAATCCCATGTAAAATCAGCCGTGTTACGTTTTGAACAACCCTCATATTTGTATATATTTCATGTTTTCTTTCGCACGTAATATTTTTTCCATCCATGCAGGTTTTTTGTTTGTACAGGTTTCCTTTTGACATGTATCCTATAATTTTTTCAGATTTTTTAGAGTAACTTTTTTTGTTAGATCAAATTTGCGTGAGTCGTTAAAAAATGAGTGAAACTTGAGGGAATCTTTGAAAGAATTGGGTGGATCACTCTCATTTATCAGAATTTTTTAAATGTGTTTAGTGTATTTTGCATGCTTTTTTGAACAGATATTGGAAATATGTATTTCTTTTTTTATTTAATTGAGATGAACATATATTATTTCTTCCCTAGGTATTTTCAACTCACTGTCTCATGTTGGAAATAGATTGAAGTATGTAATACAATCGGGATAAATTAATTTCGAAGTCCATGCACATACAAGCTCTAGCCAATCTGAATCTCATAAGCTAATATACCTCACTTCAGAATGTGAACCTTCTGAGGTTGTGAATCTCACATCACAGTCGAAAGGTCCCAAGATGATGGATCTCGTTTCAGAATCAGAAGCTCCTGTGGAGGAGGTGGATCTCTTTTCAGATTCAGAGAATAGGTGGTGGACCTAATGTTGGTGCCACAGAATGGTGTTAAGGATTCACTGGCATCAAAAATCAATAGCCCATGAATGATGCTTCATAGACTGTTGACACCTTTGATGACCTCAATCTTAATCATTTGAAGAAAACCACTCAGAAGGATGAGAAAGATGATGGATCAGAAGGATGATGTAAGGTTTGTGTGTGGAGGCAGCTTTAGTTTCATTTTATGTCATTTATTTTTACTTTATTTCATATTTTTTATCCTTTTTTATATAATGCATGAGAAGATGGAGGTTGGGGTGGAATTGGCTGCTTTAGTTTCACTCTGTTCCTTTTTGGGGGCCAGGATTATATGTGAAAGGGGGTGGAGGACCTGGGGAATTAATGTTTGGCATCCTTCTAATCATTAGATTTTCTGCCTGATTCACATGAAAGCTTTGACAAATGAAGTTTAATTTCTAGCCATTCTCAGCTAGATACTCCGCAGATTTTTTGTCAAGTTCGGAACAGGGTAATGCTCAACTGCACATGGCACACAACGTCCAAGATTTCCTGGAACGACACCATGTGCCACATCTTCTTTGGCCTGTGCAGTCCCCAGATATGTTGCCTATTGAACATGTGTGGTCCACGATCTCTGGATGACTAATACATCAACCACCAACCCTGGTTGCAATGGAGAAACTGTGGCATTGCCGCCCCGGTGGCGCAGTGTTCTAAGCGATGGCTTCTGACCATTCATCCAAGATGGGTTTGGGTTTGAATCCCAGTAAGGCATGGATGTTGTGTTTGTCTTCTGGCACCGACTCTCTCCCTTCCCTGGAACCAGTGGCCCTAAATTAGGGATGGGGAACTGCTTATAGCCCACTGAGTTGGGAAAAAAAATGTAACATTGTATCGAAGCTGTGTGGATGGACATTCCCCAAACACACATCCAATGTCTCTTGCTCTCAATGCTGGGCCATGTATCAGCTGTAATTGCCACCCATGGTGGCTACACCAGATACTGATTGTTATGTGTTCCCCTCTTCTCAGTGTGCTGTATTTGTAATCGATTCACCTTTGTATCATCTGCTTTCTGTACAATAAATATTGCTCTGACATCTCTTGTCTTATGCTGTGTTACACTTTTAATGGCCAGCAGTGTATTAAATCTGTCTGCACATATGTTTAACCTTAATACATATAGTATACCAATGATTTGAGTTATGATAAGTATGTGTTTTAGCTAATGTCTTCTATGATCTTTTTTATGCTTTCCACCCGTAGGTTGAAGAAGCGTATATGCTCCAGCTTTGTCCGTTCGCCCGTCTGTCTGTATGTACGATAACTTGCGTAAAAACGGGTCGCTTTCGATTAAATTTTAGTATGTGGCAGAGGACCACCTGGGGGCGAACCTATTAAAAATGGGCGTACTGGGGTCAAAGGTCAGGATATAGGAGCAGGATGCATTCCATTGCCTTTATACGTCATAACTTGCGTAAAAACAGTTCGATTTCGATTAAAATTTAGTATGTGGTAGGAGATCACCTGGGGACGAACCCTGTTGGAAATGGGGTCAAAGGTCAGAACATAGGAGCGGGATACATTTCATAGCCCTTATGCGTCATAACTTGTGTAAAAATGGTTCGATTTCAATGAAACTTTAGTATGTAGTAAGGGACCATCTGGGGACGAACCCTATTGAAAAGGGGCTAAATGGGGTCAAAGGTCAGAACATAGGAGCAGGATCCATTCCATCGCTCTTATGTGTTATAACTTACATAAAAATGCTTCGATTGAGACAAAACTTTATCATGTTGTTCCAGAACTGTACTTTACCGGTTCTGTTGAATATCATTGAAATGGGGTCAAAGGTCAGGTCATAGGAGCAAGATTTGAGTAATGATTTCTGTTATGTTGGAAGGCGTATCATAATCAATGCATTGCATGATTTTACTAACTTGTTAAACTATTGCTCCTACTTTTTTTCATTTAGCCAAACTTTAATGATTTTCTTGTTAGGTTCAAAATTTATTTGTACATAATTCCAGTCCGACTTGATCCGCGAATTCTGCATTGTATGCTGAAACAAAACGGGTTTCTTTACATTTAGTGGAGATTAAGAAAACAAGATTTATAGTGCTTGGACAGAAATAAACAATCTGTCTAAGACATCAACTGAATTATCTGCGAATGTGTCAAAATTTAGCTCTAAACAAGTTGAAAGGGATTTAGGTATAATGCACATGCTCCTGCCTAGCAATGATGTGAAAAGTTGGATTTTCATTAAATTTCAATATAATCAGAAATGATCTTTTACAAGATTCCAGTTGAAGGAAGATATGGAAAGAATGTTTAAGGAATGCAATCAGACAAAAAATGTTTATGGTGTAATTCTTATCCATGCATTGTGAATCTGTAGAAAAAGATGAAAAGGATGAATTCTGTTAGATTATAATGAAGTCCATAGCTCAGTTTGATTAAAAACTTGGTCAAGAAAGTGTTCCAAAACACTAACTTCATTAAAAAAAATTAATGCACAGGGAGAGTTGAAGTTTTGAATTTCACACAAGTTGAGAAACAAGAAACATGTGAGTGGCTAATATGGTCATTTTTGCCATGAAAATGTCAAAGTGACCTACAACTGTGACTGTGAATTATAAGCATTTGTAGATTGGTTAGCAAATGTTTCTCAGTAAATATGAAAGATTTCATCCTATCTACACACTACTTAATTACATTATTGATTTGTGGCCATTGTGAACATCAAAGACTTGGCACAACATGTCGTGCATGGGGAAAGTATGTTCAGTAAAAGATACATAACATTTCACATAAGTCTCAAGAAACTCCGGCAGGAAAAGCTGTACAGTCACTAACTTTTTATGGGTGTTTAAACATGTGCTGTATTTACTATTTATTCCAATAAACTATTGGGTTGATGCATAAGTTCAAAGTTCAAGCCGTTTTATTTTGCGAGTGTTTCTCAGGTCAGTAGTGACAGTGCAGGAGGCCAGTTGGATATCAAAATGTAGCCAGTAATATTGTGTATCTAAATAATATTGTGTTGTTTGATTGTGGCTAATCGTTTTTTGGTTTTCAGGTCCGGAAGTATGGAATGTCAAGTACAGAGGAATTAATATTTCCAACATCTGCTCCTCTACGAGTTCAACAAGGGATCCACAGCCGCCAAGGCTATGCAACAAATTTGTGCTGTGTATGGGGAGGATGCTGTTGCTCCGAGGACAGCCTAATTGTTTGAGCAGTTCTGAGGTGGCAATTTTGACCTCAACGACTGTCCACGCTCAGGTCGTCCATCTCACTTTAATGAGGATCATTTAAACCATCACATCCACTTGGATCCGCGTCAAACCACATGCAAATTAGCCACTGTGACAGACTGTGATCAGGCCATAGTGGTGCAACACTCGGAACATATGGGAAAGGTCCAGAAATTGGGGTCTTGGGTGCCTCACGCTCTCACCGAGGACAACAAGAATCGGCGTGTTACCATATGGTTCCTTGCTCACCCATTGTCGTGAATGTTCTCAGCAACACAACCCCTTTCTGTCACGTATTGTTACTGAAGATGAAAAGCGGTGCCTGTACGTGAATTTCAGGCATCGGAGAGAATGGTTAAGCCCAAAGAAGATGCCCACACCACGTCCAAAACATGACCTTCATCCTGCTAAGATCATGTTGTGTGACTGGTGAGACATGAAAGGCATTATTCACTGGGAAATGCTGCAGAGAAATCAGACCATCAACGCTGCACTCTATTGTGAGCAACTCGGTCATGTGGAGGGAGCAATTCAGCAGAAGTGGCCACATCAGCGCCATGGTGTCCTTTTCTAACATGATAATGCACCCCCTCACAGTGCAAACATGATCAAAATGGCCATTCAGGATATGAAATGGGAGATATTTCCACATCCGGCCTGTTTCCCAGATGTCACCCTTCAGACTATCACCTGTTCCGACATTTGTCGAATGCACTCCATGGCAAAACATTCAACAATGATGTTGATCTCCAGAATTTCCTTGATGATTTCTTTGCAGCAAAACCTGCATATTTTTTCAAGAATCGCATTGCAGACTTATCCAGACATGGGGACAATATCGTAAATAATGGGGAGGAATACATAGTTGATTGATTCCATTTTCCCTTCTGATGTAATACATTCCTGTAGTGTAGGGGAAAAAACAGCATGAACTCATGCATCAACTCAATAGTTTCCTTTGGTTGGCACAAAGAAAACTAGAGTTGGTCAGAATAGACTTTGTTAGACATGCCATTCTTGGGGAGAGTATGTTTAATAAAAGACATGTAACATTTCACTTAAGTCTCAAAAAAGCTGTAAGGTCACTAACTTTCATGAGTATTTAAGCGTGCTGTATTTACAATTTATTCTGACTAACTCTAGTTTCATTTGGTAAGCACAGACTTTTTTTAAAAGTGCTTTTCTGTGACAAAATCAATAAAAAAAATAATAAGTTGAATTTCATGCCTAACTACCTTTGAGTTTTCTAAAAACAGTCCTAGTGACCCCTTTTCCAAAAAATTGTCATATAGTACCTTTCTATTTTGCATGTTATTCTACAAGAAGTTTGTGAGATCAAACTTTCTTAAAATCACATGTAAGAGTATTTCTTCAAATCAAAATGTTGTTCTTACAATTTTTTTTACAAAGTCAAAAGTTGGCATACAATATAAAAAGGAATGATTAAAAAAATCACCCTTTTGAATTTTTAAAGACCAAAAAAGAAAAAACTATATCGTCTGCTGGCAATTTCTGCCACATCACAATAGCACCTTTTACTTGTTTTTCCTTATTTAAAAACTGGCACTGCAAAAATCAAGTCTAGTATAATTAGCACATTCCAATATCAGTACCTCAAATTGGTGTATGCAGGCATAGAAATGTCAAGAGCTTAATTCTTAACCCAGTGAAATGTCATGATCCAACTCTTCTGTGAAACAGCTGATCTAACTCCTAGGCACATGCGGAAGTTGCCATCTCATTGGTGCAGTGGTCTAAGCCTGGCTTCTGACCATTCATCGGAGATGTGTGCTGGTTTGAATCCTGGTGAGGCATAATCCACATTCTGTTTGTCTTATGGTACTGGCTCTCTCCCTTCCCTGGAGCCAGTGGCCCTAAATTAGGGACAGTTGATTGCTTATAGCCCGTCTAGTTGCTCACGGTGGTCATTAATCCTCCAAACAGACAAACAAAATGTGGAAATTAATCATGGTTTTGATGAAAGTAAAAGCCTAGGAATAAAGGGTTAAATCAAATCTCAGAAAGCAAACATCATTTTTTTATTAATTGATTAAAGATAATCACGAAAGACTAGCTGATAAGTTCCTCAAAAAGACTTTACCTTTAACCAGTTAAGATGGCTACACTCAAGGTCATATAAGAAAATGAATAAAACACTCCCTCACACCTGTAGGGGACAACATTTCAGGAGATCTCAGTGTCGTAGCTGTTTAATCTATGGGCATAAATAGCATGTTTGTTTTATGTAACTGGCTCTATCCCTTTCCTGGAACCATTTGTCCCTAGATTAGAGAACGCCAGTGCTTATAACGCATTTAGTTGCTCACGGTGGTTGGTAAGCTCCCAGACAAAACAAAAAGCGCCGTAAGACGCTAGACTCTTTTGGGACACATACATATTCAGACTAACTAGGCAAAACATTTTGTCATAAAACTGTACTGTTGAAGTAAGTGTGATATTGCGCCTGAAAATTTGTATTGCCGCACCCGTGGCGCAGTGGTCTAAGCACTGGCTCCCAATCATTCATCAGAGATGGGGTCTGGGTTCAGTGAGGCATGATTGTTGTGTTTGTCTTACGGACCTGGTTCTCTCCTCTTCCGTGGAACCAGTGGCCCTAACTTGGGGTGGGTGACTGCCTACATCCCATTGAGTTGCTCATGGTGGTCGTTAAACCCCAATCAAAAAAAAAAAAAAAAAAAAGATTTGTATCCTGATAAGATATGCCATGTGTTGCAGAATGTTGTTCATTTGTACCATCAAAGCTGTGATAGAGAGAACATACTTGGCAAAAATGAAATACTTTACCTTGGGTACACATGCTGAATTAAGAGATAGCTGTGTAATCCCAATGTTTTTCGGGAAGACTAATTTCATGGAGAATTTTCACATTTTATAATACACTGATCTCAGTTGTGTGCCCAGAATTTTTTTTTGGGGGGGGGGGGGGTACGAAATTTATTTTTTATACAACTAAATGTGTTATGAGTGTATTTTTTAAAATGTATGCAACTTCTGCACAAAAATATTCCAATAAATATTGCTGGAAATTATTATTCTTATTAACTATATTCTTATCACCACATAATGGTTGACGGCTTGTATTTTGATTTTTCTGTGCAGAAAACAAGTTCGGAAAAATAACTGCAATCTTGATAAGACTGATTTGTGTGCAAAAAAATCTATTTTCCAAAGCACTTATAAACATGTCTAAAAATGGTACATAAATTGAAATCCTGTGATAGTCTTCTGGATTTTCTGTGTTATGTTACAGCGTTGGTTTTGTTTCGATGTGATTCTTGGTATTTTAATCAAAACTCCTTGCTGTTCAGCATGTTTTAGAGTAATCTGAAATAAGTAATGGAACTCAAATTTGGAGTGTCCCGTCAATTAGTCACCAACTCAGTTCGTTGAGCATGCAAATTCATTGTGTGTCAATCGGTCGCAGTTACCAGTTAATTGCAGGCTCAATTTGTCGCAGTTACCAATTAAACGCTGGTTCAATTCGTCGCAGGCAAATTCGTCATGAGCAAATTTGTCGACTACTCAATTTGTCATGGACGAATTCGTCGTATTTCCACGTGCTTTAGTGAAATACTTTGGAGTTTGTAAGAGGTCTTCTTAGTCTTTCATGGGTCATCATAGTTCTCAAATCATTCTTTATCAGTGCCAATTTGCTGAATGATAGTTTTTTCCGTGAGGGTGATTGCAAATTTTGAGGGGCTGAAACTTGTTGACTGATTACACCTATACATATAAACACAATTTTGTTATTTACATATACATTAATATATATTAAAATTTTAAATAGTGTATATAATTTTTCTTATGCTCGTATATCACAAATGCGAATTCCAAGTAATCTACACATATAAGTGATTAAAAATGTAAATATGTTATACCTTTGCTTTAATTCAGTAATGCACCATGGATTTCACGATGGTGTTGCGTAAAAAATTGAAGATGCTAGTAAGATAACGCTGTGCTGGAGAAAATCTTCCCACCCCTAAACATTAGGAGTGATAAAAGTGTACTCTCCTTACTACAAGCCTGTTTTTGATTATTAAGGAATCACTACAGTGTTACCTGAAAAGCATATGATACAAAACATTCCCCTGCCATTTGGTTTCAGCCCCTTTATACATATTATTTCGACTAGCACATATAGTAGTAAAAAAAAACAAAAAAAAAACTAACTAGCCGCTTAGACACCTGTTTGAGGTGCCCCAATTTAAAAAAAAAAAAAAAAAAATTTTTTCACAGATTGTAAACCACCCCACCCCGTCAGAGAAAAAAACTTTTTATGGGAACAATTTGTAATAATTTGCTGTTAAAAATTAAGCAGCAAATATTTTGTTGTATTAGAAACCTTAATGTCATGTTAGCTACACTGACTCTTAAAAAGTCGGCATCCAGAAGACTGAAATAAAGCTGAATGCTAACTTTCAAAATATGGTGGTGTATTGCTGTGCAAACATCGCTACTCTGTGAAATTAGGTTTTTACTGCGGAAGTAGTCCGAGTTGTTAGTGCTTGAAAAATTGTCCCTTTAGCGAGGACTGTTTAATGTTTCATTGAAGGATGATAAAAATTTAAGATTAGGTGTTTTTTATTATTATGGGTGTTTTAATATTATTGTTATTATTATATTTCCCTCATTAAGTTTTTTTAATTAATTTCTCCAAATATTCAGCTGTAAACGAAAACAATTAGACTAATATATAACCTTGGGGAAATTGCCCCAAAACTGATGGGGGGGGGTATAAGCACCGCCGAGTAGATGCCTGAATACATCATCATGATCTCTCTCCTGAAGCACTTAGTCTTTCGTGGGTCATCGTAGTTCTCAAATAATTCTTTATCAGTGCCAATTTGTTGAATGATCTCTATCTTGAACAATTAGTGACCATCATGCTCACATATATTCGAAGAGCTACACTAACACTTGGAAAGGTATCACCAGCAAACCCTTCATCATGGAGTAAAACTGCCCACTGAGGTGAAGTGAGATATGACTTGAGCTTGGTAAAGGCTGGAAACTGAAAAATTTCCTCTAGAAACACATTACTGAAATCATGGGAATAAACAGTGATATACGTTTCTCAGCTTCAGTTCCTATCTCTGCATCACAGGTAGAGTGCATAAGTTGACTATGACTTTGAACCTGTCATGTACTGATTGATGCGCTACCCTGCGTTCTTTTAACTTTTAAAGCAGTGTTTCTCAAACTTCGGTCCCTCATGGACCACTTTAAGCATTTCTTTACTAATCACGGACCACCAAGCGGGAGGGGGAGGGGAGTCTGGGGCACTTCCCTGGGAGAAATTTGAAATTGATAAATATATTTTCTGAAACTGAGGTTGGCAACTCTGGTTAATAATATTAGGACTTACCCGACACCCTCATCGGCTGATAAGTTATGACCCCCTCCCCCTCCAAGGAAAGACATAACCAAAGTATCCCCCGATTTATGTGTTTTATAGACGGGCTTATAAGCTCCAGCTCGGTTTACCCCCTCCCCCTTGAAATGTAATTTTTACTTAGTTTCAGCTTCTTTTGGTAAATTTTAAGCTTTCTTCAGCAAATTTTCAGCTGTTTTTTACTTGAAAATAATAATGTCCCCGGCCTTAGGCAGAAATTCGCCAAAAATTTTCACCAGGTGCTTAAAATACCGGTCAGTTGCCAACCTTATCTGAAAAAGTAATTTTTAGAACACCTATATTTCATAAAAAAAGAGTTTTGTGAGGTATGGATTTATTTTGTCAGTTGTATAGCAAAAAAGAGGTCATTCGCTTAATTAAGTAATTGGCAATGCAGTCACAGTATGGGCGTAGTCAGGGGAGGGGGTTTCGGGGTTCAAACCCTCCTCGAAATGTCAAAAAGTAAGATTTATAACAGGTAATATTTATGGGAAATTACTTAAACCATCTCCGAAAATTGCAACCCCCCCCTCACCTAAATTCTAGCTATACGCCCATGAGCCACGGCAAAAGTGTTTTCCACACAATTCAAGTTACATCACATGCAAAGTGATATGGTCATTTATATATTTGATTTTCTTTTGATTCTAATACTCTTCTGAAAGTCCACCTATAAAGATTCAGTAATTAATAACAATAACTATAATAATAATCATAGCATCTGTGAGAGGGATGCTCCTGCTTGCGATCTTTTACCAAGCTGTCTATATCCAGTTGGATGACCAATAGTTTGAATAGTAGAGTAGCTTGCACATCTAATGTATTTCTTTTCTTGCTCTTAAGGTGGTTCCACCTAAAATCTCTGCCTTATGTTTCCAATGGTAAAACTTCTTTACATATTTTCTTCGCAATTAATGTATTCCCAAGAATGAAAATTTGCACTTCGATAAAACTAACTTTAAGTTATAGCATGGGATATTTCATTCTTGCTAAAACATAACCATAATTGTATTAAAACTCATTTTTCTTTTAGTAACGTTCAGACCTGTTAATAGATGGCGCCACCTGTACGTTGATGACGTCAGTAGACAAACAAATGTTGGATTGCTTAGTTATGGTTATATTTCAGCAACTATTAAGCATCCCATGCTATAACTTAAAGTTGGTTTTATTGATGTGCAAGTTTTCATCCTTGGGTATACATTAATTGCGAAGAAAATATGTAAAGAAGTTTTACCATTGGAAACATAAGGCAGAGATTTTAGGTGGAACCACCTTAATGTCAGCAATCAGATCATAGTTCTTTACTGCTTTTAGTTCACTATTCACCATGCAACATCTCTTCAGAAAACTTGAAAATTACATCACCCTGGGGTGGGAATCAAATTTACAACTCCTGATTTTCATTTGAGCATGCTATCATTGTACCACCTAGGACAATGAAGTTCCAACTAACTGAAGGAAAGCAATTGTAGTTTAGGGATCTGAACTAATTTCAGATTTGTGATACTTGAAGCAATCCAATGTTTCCTCATAGTGTCAACAACCCTTTCAGATCCATAAATGAACATCATAGGTCTCAAACAACCAATGTATTAGCTATCATCATAGAAATTAAGGAGAAAATGTTCTTCATAAATACATGGGAAATTTGCAAGTACCGTAATTTTCATCGTATAACTGCAGATTACTTTTAAAATATATATAAATTTATAGGCTCTACATATAATCAGAGTAGAAGAATGTAGATGTACGTGGATAGTTTCAAAATTATTAACAGATTTTGCAGCACTTACTCACAGCTTTACTCAGATTAATATACTTAATTCTATTTTAACAAAATTTTCTTTTCTTTTTTTTTTCACATCTTCTGAGTTCTTTTGTTTTTACAGACTTTTCTGGTTTCTAGATTTTATCAAGGCCTGTTCTCAATGTACAGAATATGTATAAAAAGTTTTGTTTACACAGAAAGAATTTAAATTTTTATTCCCAGGTTACTCTTGCAGTTGCCAGTTATTAAATTAAAAGGTGGAACCACCTTAATTTCAACAAAATCCGAAAATTCAAACTCACAGTTTTAAGGAAAATTATTAATGACTGTATCTGATAGCTCTGGATATTCGTGTCGAACATGCACTCAAAATTTAAGAGGAGGGATTCTCACATTCTTCTGAAATTTCCTGCGGACTACTTGATAGGTCACCGCGGACCACACTTTGAGAAACACTGTTTTAAAGAAGTGATGTAGAAGGGACTTAGCAGCGAACTACCTTGCTATTTTTCTAGGCATAGCGGCGTTAAGGCACTTTTGGTGGTTAGCTGGAAAGGAAAAGGCCGCCCCGGTGGCGCAGTGGTCTAAGCAATGGCCTCTGACCATTCGTCCGTAAGGGGTCCGGGTTCGAATCCCGGTCAGGCATGGATGTTGTGTTTGTCTTACGGCACTGGCTCTCTGCCTTCCCTGGAACCAGTTACCCTAAATTAGGGACGGGCGACTGCTTATAGCCCATTGAATTGCTCACGGTGGTCGTTAAACCTCCAATCAAAAAAAAAAAAAAAAGGAAAAGCACTAATTGTTATGATGATCAGGAATGCGAAAATAGAGAAATCTGTGTTCTGCATGCAAGCTTACCAGTATCTTAACCGAATGTTTGTACAGCAGAGATGGCCCGCTGGTCTAGTGGTCTGAGGCGCTGTACTCTGATCTTTTGTCCGAGCTTGGCCCCGGCTTGAGGTGTGAGTGTTATGTTTGTCTGATAATGCAGGATCTGTCCACTCGACCACCGGGGCGACCTGTCTCTAGTTTCGAACCAGTGTCCCGAAACTAGAGACGGGAGCTGTTTATATGGTGTGGTCGTTAAACTCAGAAACAAAATTTATACGAATGTATAGCGTACAGATGAGCCCATGCACTCGGATTACGCACCAGAGCGTCTCACGAATCATAGGACAGCATGGACCTCTTTGTCTAGACGCCAGTAAAAATAAAGTTATAGAGTTGAGACATGCACTAGGATCATGCGCTAGAACGTCTCACGAATCATAAGGGTTCTAGTGCAAAGACAGCATGGAACTCTTTGTCTAGACGCCAGTCAAAATAAAGTTAAGGCGGTGCACACTCCGTAGAAATAAACGAATGCTGGCCCGGGGACGCAGGCTTCTGATCATTCGTCCGAGATGGTGCCGGCAGGGCCTGATTTACGCCTAGGCACGCAAGGCACATGCCTAGGGCCCTCAAATTGAAAGGGCCCCAAAATCTTGGTTAAAAAAAAAAGAACTTTCCCTTTTTCAAAATATTTATACGTGGGTAGATGTGATGTGGAGTAACTATATATAAATCGCTGGCAAAACGCAGGCAAGTACTGGCAATATAATATGTGATATTTCTAGTTAATATCAGTAACATTTTCCAGATAATTTGGGGAGGATTTTTGTGTGAGATTAAACAAAAAATTGTCGTGTTGTGTAATAAAAACTAGCAGTATGTGTATGTTTGTAATTATGGCTTACTAAGATCAACTATATACTTCAATTTCAAATGCTGCATGGTTCTGAAGCAATTTTTAAACATTTTGACATTTTAGCTCCCAAAAGTTGTATTTGAAAAATCTTTGGACTTAATTCGGGCAGGGTTTGAATCCCCCCAAACCTCTCTCTTAAATGCACCCCTGGTGAATATGGTAATAGTATAGTTTAGACACACCTGACAAAAAATCCAATGTCCAATTGAATTTTACCCGTCATATAGCTTTGTCACACACAACTGTTTCATCGATGAAGGTTCAAGTCTTTTCAGATGCAAATCAGTAGGACAGCATAAAAATCTAGGAGAAAACAATATTTTTACCAGGTACTACCGTAATTTAATGTCAGTCTTATAAATGTATTGTGTTTATTAAATTATTACGCTGGATTGTAATACAGTCGCCCAAAATGGTCACACTACCTACTCGACTCTGTAAAGTAAATGTCGAGTGGAGGGGGCCTCGTTTTGGGTTGTGCCTAGGGCCCAATTCTGTGTAAGTTGGGCCCTGGGTGCCGGGTTCGAATCCCGGTGAGACATGGATGTTGTGTATGGCTTGCGGTGCTGGCTCTTTCATTGGAACCAGTGGCCCTAAATTAGAGATGGGCGACTGCTTATAGCTCTATAGCTCATCGAGTTGCTCACAGTGGTCGTTAAACTGCCAAACCAAAAAATAAGAAACACACAAAGAGAAAAAAGCAGAGAAAAATTAACTATTCGTGACGGCCGAGTGATAAGCGTTTACAGAAGTGAAGAGCATTCCTACTAAGCTGCTTGCCACCGACTATCTGCTCTAGTGAAAGTAATTCCCTGAGCTCACTCAGATTTCTTTTCAGTAACACAAAAGAAATTCTCTAAATCTACCTCATAATTTTAGTTAAATCTGCGTACTAGTCACTATATTAATGTGATTATGTTAGTCGCATCTGCTCAATGTAACTAATATATTATTCCTGGTAGAGGAATCGTGTAGAACAAGAGAGCGGTATTAAAATAAAATTTTTATATTTCAGCGTATAGCTTTCACGTACCATTCTTGCGCTAATTTAAAGTTGATCCAATTCGGTAATTTTAATATAAATTGATAAAATTGGTAAATAATGCAAATTTAATGAAAATGCTAAATAAAAACAGCAAGTAAGGTTTTACAGGGCTTTTGAAAAAAAATTGGGGAATTGTTCGGGCCGCCCCGGTGGCGCAGTGGTCTAAGGCGCTGGCCTCTGATCATTCGTCCGTGAGGGGTCCGGGTTCGAATCCCGGTGAGGCATGGATGTTGTGTTTGTCTTACGACACTGGCTCTCTCCCTTCCCTGGAACCAGTGACCCTAAATTAGGGACGGGCGACTGCTTATAGCCCATTGAGTTGCTCACGGTGGTCGTTAAACCTCCAATAAAAAAAAAAAAAACTCCAATCAAAAAAAAAAAAAATGTTTTCGGGTTGTGTTATACGAATCCTTTCACCGCTAAGGCACTTTTTCATTAAGAACTACATCTCTGTTTTAAAGTAACAGACAACTGATCCAAAATGATATTGAAAGTACCACATCTGAATTTCACTCGCAAGAAACGACAACTTCCTCTGTGACTGAAGTTGAATTCGCATCATAATGTTGGTTTCTATTTCTTGACCTGCCTGTAGTTGCCTTGAAGAAACTAGTCATAACTATAGCTTCGTGCAGTGTACGGTGACGTAGCTGGTCACTGTACACTGCGTAACTGGTCACTGTACACTGACGTAACTGGTCACTGTACACTGCACGTCGTCGATGATAACAGAGCAAACACTCCCGAAATTTCAAATATAATAGCAACATTAGTAACGATAATTAGAAAGTAAGTCATTGTTAAATATTGTTCGTCACAATTTTTATTTTAATAAAATCTTTTAATTATTATATTTTTGTGTAAAGGTTAAGGTGACCAGATTTTTTAGAATGAAACTGAGGACAAAACTACGTGCTGTCCTCACTTTCAAAGCGAATCTGAGGACAGTTTCTGATGAAAATGAGGACATTACTGAGGGCAGAACCTGGCAGTTTCAGGATTGAAAAATTGCACTAGTAATAGAAATAACTTGACATCTTTATGATTTGGCGCATCCGTATAAAACGAAATATGGCTTGCCTGATCAAGTTCCTGACAAAGATCATCTTCTGCAAAGCGAGCGAGAACACTCTCAACTATAGCTTGCGTTTTAGTTCGACCACATGAAAACTGGGATCATGAGTGCTTTTCATGATTTTTGATATGCAGTCCATTGATCGCTAACTACAACTATGCTCTACAGTGTGAAACACAAACGTACCTTCAGCAGCTACTAATTCAGCTTCCTTTTTACTTATCCCAGAAAAACCACGAAAACGTTTATAATGGTGTTAGAGGCAGAAGACCACGGCCTTTTTATGCTTTACTGTTTGAATATGTGCTGCTATATGAAATTTCCCACCAGTTGCTTTGGGAAATGTAGCATAGCACGTAGCACAATACGCGTCACTACCACTATCATTCTTTGATTTTTTAATGAAAGGAAAGTCCATGGACAAAGCATCATTAAATTTACATTTCCGTTTGCCCGACATTATTAACTTCTGAAACTTGCAACGTACACTCCATTGGACACTTTTGTAGACCAACAAAAACTTCGGCAGCTTGGTAGTAAGTAAATGCGATGATATATCTTGGCAAAAATATAACAACTTAGTACAAGAGAATGTAAAGTTCAAAGCGTAGGTACTTCGGGCGATACCAAAGCGTAGCTTCTCCGGGTAAATACCTATACAAATTCGAATTTTAATTAAAAATTGAATCAATTTCAAAATTTTTGGCGATTCTTGAAAACTGAGGACATCTGACGTCCTCATTCAGTTTTTACAAAACTGAGGACGAATCGTTGAGAACGTCCTCAGAAAATGAGGACGTCTGGTCACCTTATTAAAGGGAGTCCCCTTTGGCTGGTGGCCCTAGTCAATTGCCCCTTTTTTCCCCTTATAAATCCGTGCCTGACCTCGACATTATCCGGTGAAGGACTCTAGAAAAAGACCCACTTTCTGGTATTGTTTTTGTCTGGATTTTTTGAAACGAACGAATAATCATTTAATCGTGAATAATAAGTTTTCTTTCATCGGAGCTTTTTTTCTGCTTAAAAAGTAATTTCCGTAAAAAAGAAAGTTTCTTTCCATTTATGCTGAGCGTTTGCTCTGAAATGACATAGCTAAATTTTTTGTACCTGTGTGGGTAATGTCGCATTGGACCAAGTTGTTATAAAAATGGTTTCCGCTTCACTGTGTTTTTATGAAAACGCAAAAGACATATAACAGCATAAACATATGTATACACTGAACGGTCATTAAACTAGAGATCGTAGAAGTTATGCAAATGCTTGCTGCTACTCCTGCATTATCGCTCATACCCGGCCGAAACTGTGCTGAAGTACAACTATCGCCCACAGCTTCTCCAATAGTGATCGACATCAAACAGAAGTCATCGCTCTTTCCACGTTTATAAGTGAGTCACGGAAATGTTCTCATTGGCCGCCACCGGGAATCGAACCCGGGGTCTTCCAGTTACGCGCCGGACATGCTTCCACTGCACCACAATGGCCTCGAATTCCTCCAGACTCACATACGACTAACAGCCAAGCCACTTGGCAGGTTGCTTTGGAGCCCCGCACAATGCTGAGGATTCACCAAAGATGGTAAGCAGCAACTCAACAAATAACTAGGAGGCGAATGAATAATTATTACAGACATTTGACGTGGACTAGGAACATCAAACAGAAGTCATCGCTCTTTCCACGTTTATAAGTGAGTCACGGAAACATTCTCATTGGCCGCCACCGGGAATCGAACCCAGGGTCTTCTAGTTATTTGTTCAGTTGATGCTTACCATCTTTGGTGAATCCTCAGCATTGTGCGGGGCTCCAAGAAGCAACCTGCCAAGTGGCTTGGCAGTTAGTCGTATGTGAGTCTGGAGGAATTCGAGGCCGCTGTGGTGCAGTGGAAGCATGTCCGGCGCGTAACTGGAAGACTGGGTTCGACTCCCGGTGGCGGCCAATGAGAATTTTTCCGTGACTCACTTATAAACGTGGAAAGAGCGATGACTTTTGTTTGATGTTCCTAGTCCACGTCAAATGTCTGTATTAATAGTGATCGATCTCCGGGGTCATACATGAGACGCGTGATTTGGATGCTTTTGAGAGAGGGCCGATTGTAGGCGTAAGTAGAATGGGTCACTTCATCTCAGAAGTCAACACACTGGTGTTTTCCGGTGCTGCAGTGTCCAGAGCGCTTTGGGAATACGAAAATTCTGGCGGAAGAACAAACTCCCGAATGAATTTCAGAGGTGTACCATCCTTGACAGCTCTTGGTACACCGTTTGGACCGCATTGTTCGATCTTACAAGCGCAAGAGAATATCGCAAATTACCACCAATTGGAACAGTGGATCAATTCAAAGTCTAGGGTTTGGGAGCTCAATGTTAACGGCACGACACTGAGCTCAACTCTCTTACTTGGGTAAAAGCGCACTCATACTGGACCACAGAGGATTGGAAGTTGATGCCCTGCAGTGGTGAATCCAGATTTAAGTAGCTTCGAGCCGATGGGAGAGTGCAAATCTGACGCCAGCCTTATTTGCAGTGGACCTTTCATGTCAAGTTGGAACATTACAGGCTGATAATGGCTCAGTGATGGTCTGCGGTGTTTTCAGCTGGAATGTTTTGGTACGTGTATAGTCTATCTACTTGAGTGCCCAAATATGTGAACATCTCAGCTAACCATTTACACGCATTTATGTCTAGCATGCATACTAGTAGCAATGGCGTATTCCAACAAGATAATTGGCCGCCCCACCTGGCGTCTGTAGTTAATTTGAAACGCTTCATTGGCCACCTAGATACCTGGATTTAAACCCCTTCGAACATCTTTGGGATACCGTCGAACAGGCTGTTCGGACACGTGCCCCATCGGCTACAAACCTGAGCGAATTATGGACAGCTTTGGAGGAGATACGGGTGGTGGTACCTGCAGAACATTTTCGTAAGCTCGTGGAGTCCATGCTTCTTCGTATGGCCGTCGTCATTAGTACAACGCGTTACTAGGAAGGTATCTTAAATTCAATGGTACTTCGGTGTATTTTGCACAGTTATAATCACTGAGAAAAAAATTGGATACTATGTAGCAATGGCGCCTAAAAACATTGGATGGCGAACATTTTCTTAAGTTATATGCACTTTTTGCCAAAACCCAGGAGGAATCATCCAATCGAGATGAAAACTGGTATGTGCGATGTAGATACACTGAAGTGCCAAACGTCATGGGATAGTAGTATGCAAATTTTTAACTGGCACTGTCGTCGTATAGAGGCTTCTATGTTCGTCTCGATTTTTATCAGTTACGAGGTGCAATCCCGTGAATCAGGTTGAACAACCATCTGTATAATATTATTGCAAGCAGACGTGAATTATCAGAATTTGGACAAGGCATGTTGGTGGGAGCCAAGCGGATGGGACATTCAGTTTCTGAAGTTGTTCGAGCATTCAACATTCCTTGATCCACGGTGTCACGTGTGTACCCAGAATACCTCATGGAAGGCATTACCACCCGCCGTGGAAAGTGTAGTGGCCGACCTCGGGTGCTGAATGACCGTAACCAGCAGCATCTGGCCAGGGTTGTCCATGCTAACAGACAAGTGACACTGGCTCAAATAACATCCACATTCAGTGCAGGAGGTACCAGAGACATCCGTCAGGTCAGTGCAGCGTAATTTAGCGCCCATGGGTATGGGAGCAGAAGACCCAGAAGAGTGCCTTTGTTAACACCACGACATCTTACACAGTGCCTCACCTGGGCTCATGGTAATTGGATCCTGGAAAACTAACAACATGTGGCGTGGTCCGATGGGTCACGCTACCAGTTGTTACGAGCTGATGGTAGGGTTCGGGTGTGGCGCAGACCCCATGAAGTCATTGACCCAAGCTGTCAATAAGGCACTGTGCAAGCTGGTGGTGGTTACACACATGTATGAAATGTCTGTACGTGGCACGGTTTGGGTCTTTTGGTCATCGTAAACACGTCATTAACCGGTAATCGCTTTGTTGATCTGCTTGGTGACCATTTGCAGCTCTTCATGTACCCCAACAACGATGGGATTTTCCAGGCGGACGATCCCATCATGCACCATGTCATCGCCCCCAAGTTTTCCAAAATTGGTTCAAGGAGCATTCTGGAAAGTTCCGACGGATGATGTGGCCACCACGTTCTCCCGACATGAACCCAATAGAGTACTTATGAGACGTGATGGAAAGGTCCATTTGTACCCAAGATCTTGCACCTACAAATACCAGGGAGCTGTAGGTGGGTATTAAGAAGGCACAGCTCAGCATCTCTCCAGAGTCTTCCGGCCACTTGTGGAATGGACGCCACGTCGAGTTGCTGCACTTCGCCGAGTTGGAGGTCAGTTACTGCACTTCGCCGGTCTAGTCAGGTTGAACAACCGCCAGTAGCAGAATACATGCTGTTAACTGTTTCCTCTAAACCGCGTGTGTGAGTTGCCGCATACATTTTGAAATCCTCCCGCGAACCGAGTAAGAATGTTGCATACCAAAGGAAAAGAAATAAATTTAACAGTACAATATCAGTTTAACAGAATTTTAGACAGAAAAATAGCAAAAGAAAGGGTTCGAAGTAATAAAAATGTCTTTTCCCTAGAGAAAAGAAGTGAGAACCTCTACAATAAACGCTAATCACCCTATTTCGAAAATATACAAAAGAAATCCCGCAGCATTCTCATAAATAATATCGCTTAACTTGTGGTTGGGGGTTGGGGTGGCCTAGTGGTCAGCGTTCGTGACTGCCATGGAGATAACCTCAGGTTCGATCCTGGGCAGGTACGAACGCTCGAACCACTAAACACCGCCGTGCGTCGGATGGGCACGTTAAACCGTCAGACCCCGGGTAATGCCCCTGCCCCTCCCCCACGCTAATAAAATAAGAAGGTCTTCCTTCCCCTTTCTACCTTGCTTCCGTGTCACTTTCCTATCGGGCACTCTAGCCCAAATCTTGTAGCTTCCTATTTCTAAGGGTTGTTCAAGACCTGGGGTCAGACACTCCCTTCCTAAAATTCTCTACATACACTGCTGGCCACCCAAAAATGCAACACCAGGAAGGAAGCATCCGATTGGCCTGAAATTCGCAGCATGCGTCGCCCACGAGAGGGCATGCAAACGATTAGCATTGCAGGGCATATGCAAATCATATACGCCCGGCACGCCACCGAGAAGCGCTGTGAGAAGGGTGCACAGAAGGCGGGGTGTAAGTAGTGGAAGTGTGTTGTGCTGCTGGACCTGTGCGTGGGAAGCTTCCTGATGCCTCGTCGCAGAATACGGCAGTCATTCCGGCACGTTTCGGAGTTCAACAGAGGACGAATAGTGGCTTATCGCGATAGCGGTTTATCGTACCGAGACATCGGCGCCCGTGTGGGACGACATCCAGCCACAGTGAGGCGAGTATGGATTAGGTGGGTGCATGAGGGACAGACGGACCGACGTGAGCGATTGCCGTAAGCGCGGCACACCACCGAACCAGAGGACCGGCACTTTGTGCGGCGGGCATTGACAGCTCGCACCGCCACATCACGAACGTCAGTGCAGGAATTAGGGTATGTTGCGCAACAACCTGTGTCAGCACGTACCGTTCGACGTCGTCTGCAGGAGCGGGGACTTGTCGCACGGCGCCCATTGCGCCGATTGCCATTGACGTTACACAACCGGCGAGTACGGCGGCAGTGGGCTGTTGAATGCCGCACCTGGACTACGGAATGGCACGACATTGTTTTCTCCGACAAATCCCGCTTCTGCCTGCAACACCACGATGGTCGGATCCGCGTGTGGCGGCACCGTGGCGAGAGACCGTATGACGCCTGAATTATGAATCGCCATACCAGTCCGTCGCCTGGCGTTATGGTTTGGGGCGCAATTGGATATGACACCCGCACCCCTCTGGTACGCATCGCCAGTACATCAACAAACACCGCTGCATATCCGACGTTTTGGAGCCTGTATTGTTTTCTGAGCCTGTATTTTTTCGGAACCTGTATTGTTTTCTATTGTTTTCTATGCCTCCTTACCTGCAGAACCTGCCAGCGGCCACGTTTCAACAGGACAATGAGCGCCCGCATACGTGGCCCGCATACGTGGCACGCATCGTGCAACAATTCTTCACGGCCCACCAGGTGTCACTGCAGCTGTGGCCCTCGTGTTCTCCCGATATGTTGCCCATCGAACACGTCTGTTCGCTGATCGGCAACCAAGTGGCCCGGCAAGCACCACCCGCGGCTATTCCTGATGAACTGTGGCAACGTGTGGAAGCAACCTGGACCGACATATCCCAAGCCCACATCCAAAACCTCTTTCGTTCGATGCCGCGGCGTGTAGCGGCCGTTATTTCCAGCTATGGGGGCCACACGAACTATTGATGTCTGCGTGTTCCGCAAGTCGCATGGACATGTAAACTCAATTGTTTCATCTTTGTATCTGTTGTTATGTGTCCAGTGAATCTGGCTTTGCTATCTCGTGTCCTTCTTGGTGTTGCATTTTGGGTGGCCAGCAGTGTATGATCTGATTTGATCTGATCTGGCCTAGTGGTCAACGTTCATGACTGCCACAGAAAAGTGTCTAGATCGATCCCGAGCAGGCACGAACGATCGAATCACTACATATCTGCCATGCGTCGGATGGGCACGTTAAGCCGTCGAACCCCGGGTACTGGTCCCCCAGTTAGAAATAATAGTGTTTGTCTTCCTCCCCCTTTCTACCTCTCTTCCGTATGAGTTATCAGTCGGTCACTCTATCCCAAGTCTCCTAGCTTCCTACTTTTAAGGGTTGTTCAAGACCAGGGATCAGACACTCCCTTTCTAAAATCTTCTAAATAAATCTCTAAATATACAGGAGATCGGTCAAAAGATATAAAAGAGCTTGGGCCCTGGGCTGCAGGGTGAGTCAATAGAACGTGTAAAGGAACCGCAGCTCGAGCTGGCCCCAGGTCGCCAGCAGGACGGTAGGAAGGTTTTTTTATCTGGGAGGGCGAGACTTGAAATTTCGCCACTTTGAGTTCAAAATTGCGCCCCCTTCGAGTTCAAAATTACGCTCCTTCGAGTTTCACTAAAATAATATATGGTTTTTACTTTCTCACACACCTCCGTTTTATAGGAAAGTATTAAGATCGTTCAAAAATCGCATTTAAGGTTTTTGACATAATTTTATTAAAAATATGAAAACTAGGTTAATACCCAAGAACCACTGGTTGTAAATACCAAGTAAAGCGTAAACGCAACGGGAACGCCGATAGCACAGCACTCCACAGAAATGCAAAACGAAGAACAAACCAGCGCAGAACGAATGAATGTCGTTTAGTAAACGTAACAATAGGGACAAACTTCAGGCTTGGAAAAATTATGTTCAAGGTTAAATGTTCAGAGAACTTTCTGCGACAGAGCGCAGATGATTAATTGGCTCTTCATCCCAACGACATGTTCGGAAAGGTCGTGGAAGTTAGACATACCAGCATATTGTTTTCTATGCCTCCAATCACTGGTTTGGAAAATTGCCTTCGTGGATATGAGATCTTTATAGCTCATAATGTATGTTACTCTATACCCTGGTTAACTGCATGGAATACTCTAAAAGACTAAACAAAGTCTTTAAAAAGATACTGAAGGGTGTAACTTTCTTTTTAGTTTTAATTTCTATTTTTACATCCCGCAGAGCATTGATTTACGCCCCTGGAATGACCGTTCTGGGAGGGCAACCGCCCTCCCGGTAGCTACGGCCTTGATGGCCAGCCTCATAGCTCGCAGGGAGCAGGAATGGGCTCAGTTCTTCCCTCCTGAATGGCAAGCAAGCCCCCTCCCCCTAGAAGACGGACGTTGTTGTAAATTCTTTGAAATTTGATTTACGGTGGTTTATGAAAATTACTCTTGTGTTTCATTATAAGCATAAATACCTCATTTATTTCTGTCTTGAAAATTAAAAAAAAAAAAAGCAAAATTGAAATGATACAGTACGAACGATGAATGACTTAAAAAAGAAAGGAAAAAAAACCTTCTCGGGGAGAATCTGTCGGAACAGTTGCGCCAATGATTCTCAACCACACAGGCTGAGAATCATTGGCGCACCTTATTGGTGTTAAGGATCAGGAAAGAGAGAAATTCCCCCATTTTTTTTCGAAGAAACGTTACCACTCCACCCATCTACCCCCGAAAAAAGAGACAGAAAGTAAAAAAAAAAAAAAATGGGGGAGGAAGAGGTATATGCGTAGTTCCGCAGAAGTGTGTAACTCCATTCGTAACTTATAAGTGACTATGGAATGCAAAGCTGCTGTTAAGAAACTTCTGTGTAGTTAAAGTGGTTCCACCTAAAAACTCTGCCTTATGTTTCCAATGCTAAAACTTCTTTACATATTTTTTTCGCAATTAATGCATTCTCAAGGATGAAAATTTGCACATCGATAAAACTAACTTTATGGTATAGCATGGGATACTTAATACTTGCTATAGCATAACCATAATTCTATTAAAAATCAATCATTTTTGTTTGAGTAATGTTCAGACCTGTTAATAGATGGCGCGACCTGTACACTGATGGCGTCAGTAGATAAACAAACGGTGGATTGCTTAATTATGGTTATGTCTTATATTAAGTATCCCGTGCGATAACTTAAAGTTAGTTTTATCAATGTGCAAATTTTCATCCTGGGAATACATTAATTGCGGAGAAAATATGTAAAGAAGTTTTACCATTGAAAACATAGGGCAGAGATTTTAGGTGGAACCACCTTAATTGTTTGGAGAGAAGTAATGTCGAGGCGAGAGGATGTTGGTGAAAGTTAAATACGAAGGATAATCAAAAAGTAAAGGCAACATACCCGTTAGTAGCGGTAACTGTGAGCAAATGAACATAACGGTTATCTCACTTCTCCACACAGTCCCCCTGAAGCACGATGCACTTCTTGTGCCGTTCTACTATAGCTTCATTTCTTGGGAGAAGAAGCTTTTCGGCTTCATCCGAATCCAGGTCTACACCACTTCCTTAACCTCATCATCGGAGGTAAACCTGCGACAGCATAGAACCACTTTAAGTGGACTGAAGACGTGATAATGGCATGGTTCCAGATGAGGGATGTGGAAGACATTCAGTTGTTGCATTGTCTCCACTGTTGTGGGCGCTAAATGGAGACGTGCATTGTCATGGTGCAGCAAGAATGTTCTTAACAGCATTCCTCTTCTTTTACTGCGAATTTAAGGTTTCAGTATCTCTCTAAGCACAGCACAGTACGTTGCACTGGTCACTGTTTGTCCGTGTTCCTGAAAATGCGTCAGTATGAGGCACATCATCTCCCACAAAAGAAGGTCAGCATGGCGGAGGGATGTTTGGATTTCTTCTTTACTGGAGAAGACGGGTGTTCACACTGCTTGCTTTTTCTCTTGCTTTCCGGTTCACAGTGATGGACCCATGTGTCGTCTCTGATAACAATTCGCTCCAAACACTCCGTTTCAGGAGTTGAGTCGTAATCTCCACGCGCTGTTGCTTGTGCAGATCAGTAAGCTGTTTGGGCACCCATCTCGTACAAACTTTACAGTACCCCAAGTCATCATGCACTATGGTGTGAGCGGATCCATAGCTGATACACAATGTGCAGCAAGAGCGGACAATGCAATCCGTCGGTCTTCTCTGATTAAGCCATTCGCCCTGTTGATTTGGGCTTGTGTGCGCGATGTTGATGGCCGACGAGATCGAGCTTCGTCAGTTAAACTTGTTCTTCCCGCTTTAAATCTTTCTAACCATTCATAATCTGTCCGTTGAGTCATGCTGTTTTCACTTCCGTACTGAACCAACATCCTTCGATGAATTTCAGCACGTTTCACTCCCTCTGACCAAAGAAATCTCACTACGGCGCGTTGTTCACCAATAGTGAAATCTCTCAGCAGAGCATCCATGTTTATTTTACCTTGGCCTCAAATAAACTAACGATAGAGGCCTGCACTGTGAGTGTTCGAATTACCCATAAGCCATTGCGAATGTGTTGTATTGCGTCAGTCAGCATCTATCCGTTGAGGTTACTGCGTAATTTTCAAATTGCCTTCATTTTTTTTATTTGCCTACGTATACATCCCAATTTTTTATTACCTACATATACATCGTATCTTGAAAATGAGAGGCCCGGGGTTGCATCCCCCCTCCCCTTCTCTCTCTTAAATGGGCTCTGAGGTCGAGCGTTATCATCCATGTAAACGAACGAACCACCGACGTCTGCAGAGTACGGCGTAATAATAGATATGAGAATCTCGTCTCTCTATCGCTGGGCCGTCAGACTGCCGTTTCGGATGAGGTACGTCCTCCGATACTTATACCTTTCTAGACTATAAATCTATGTCCACCGAAATGTGGTGCTTGCTGCACAAAAGCTGGGTTATTTCGCGCGGCGGGCTCCCTCCAGGTAAAAACACGTAAATTGTCAGACTCCTGACTGAATCTCGACTCGTCAGAGAAGCGAACTTGACCCAAATCGTCGTGACCCCAACTGCGATGTCAGCTGCCCAATCCCTATAGGCCGTACGGTGTCGTGCGGTTAAAGGGACACCAATGGTCTACGTGCATAATGGACACCTTGGTGAATGCAATTACGACTAGTTTGAGTTAACAACTTGCGGCCTGTTGACACGAAAAGTAGCATTTTGCCACCTATTCAGAACAGCTGTTAACAACAGACAACGGTCACCCCTTGCTGTAGTTGTTCGTGGACGGCTTTGACCCTGCCTTCTTCGCACACTTCCCGCATGCTGGAATCGTGTCGGCAGCCGAGAAACGACACTACGTGACACTCCAATGGCTTCTGCTGCCTCCCTTTGTGTCTGACCTGATTCCAGCCTGCCATTAGCTCTCCACGCCGTTAATGCCGGTAAATCATGCTGCTGAGACATCGAAGACTTCAAGAAGTGAAATGTCACGATAATCGGGGAACTCCCGAAAAACCTTCTGTCTTATTTCAATCTGTGATTTATGTGTATATTCTTGACGTCACAGGCGCTGATTTTGCATAAGGATATGCATGATTCTGTTGTCTACGTCACACTCGCGTTTTCCACGTTTCGGAAAGATATCACACGCTTGGCTTGCATAATGTTGCCAAAGTTGCATGCTCCTCTAATTATTTCAGTTTATCTAACAATAAGGAACCTACCACAAGCAAATAAATTCAGAGAACGTGATATTCTTATTTTCTTAACATTTCAAGAGAGTTCAGTTTCCTTTCAGACCCTCGTTTTTCATATTTCGTATTTTATTTTATTGATTTTACTTTTTGGCGTGGAAAAAGTATTCGCTAGTGAAGTAGATTAACAAACGGAGCGAAATGACAAAGAAAAATTTGCGTCTGTATTCGTGGAAAATGTTCGTTTGTAGTGTAACATCGAGCACTCCCTTGAGTTTGCGACCTAGCTAAGGCCCTGTAGGTAGCAAAGGCCTTTTCCTAACAACTGTTAAGTGCGAAGTAAAATTAGCACGCTTCATTAAAAATATTAATGAATAGGAAAAAAACATAAATAATACAACTCCTTACTTTTTTTTTTTTTTTTTTTTTACCTTCTGAACGTCCTCGTCATGGTGTAATTACTTCACATCGAAATCATTTTTTACCCTGGCTTTCACATCTGGTATAATTAACTGCCCTCGCTTCTGGTGAAATTTTTCTCCTCATTATGGATGGGATTTACACAGGCATTCATTACTGGGTGAAATCTTTCCCTGTTAATTATTGACTTCGTCATCATTAATACTTGATATTTTTCTTTTCCTCTTACATCTCATTTGTAATTTTCCTCTACTCGTTGCATTTCCGCCAGTTCTGTCTTACCTGAAACATTTTATTAATTTTTTAAATATTACCTTCATATTTATTTACAAAACAAATAACTTTCTTCTCCATTTAATTGTTGAAAATAAACCCCCAAAATTTTTAAGGGTACTAACCAAAAATTTCTACGTCTTTGAAAAAGTTTTTGTTAACGTTTTTGTACACATTGTACTATCACGAACTTTCAAAATAAGAAAGCCGGAGAGCGCCCCGGTGGCGCAGTGGTCTAAGCGCTGGCTTATGACTGCTCGTCCAAGAAGGGTCTGGGTTCGATTTCCAGTGAGGCATGCGGTTATGCTGTATGGTGGGGATTCGAATCCACATGCGGCATGCGGTAATGCGGTATGTGGATTCGAATCCCCATGCGGTTTCTAATCCATGAGGTATACACCCACCACGAAACTCACCGTTTTTCTCGGTGGCAACACTATGTAAGCAGACATGAGTTGGAGTGACGGCCATAAAGTGTAAAATTTATGCCTCCACTTGGGGAAATCCCAAAAATAGGGTGTCAAAGGGTTAAACATCGCTCTCCATCGTGAAGCAAGAGTTTATTGAGCGACGAAACTGGCACTTTTTACCTGTTTATTGAGGGACGAAACTAGCACTATTTAATTCTACTCCTTTTCTAAATTAAAGCAGAGGTAAAAAGTTAAGCTTTTTGGAGTTCGCAACCTTGTTTAAGCCAACGTGAGTTGGGGTGATGGCCATAAAGGGTTAAGTTTATGCTTCCACTTGGGAAAGTTTCCCGCAATCCCAGAAATATGGTGTCAAAGGGTTGAACATCGCTCTCCAACGGGAAGCAAGAGTTTATTGAGCGGCAAAACTCGCACTTTTTACCGGTGGCAACACTATTTAATTCTACAAATTTTCTAAATGGGAGCAGAGGTAAAAAGTTAAGCTTTTTGAAGGCGGCAACCTTGTTTAAGCCAACATGAGTTGGGGTGACGGCCATAAAGGGTTAAGTTTATGCTTCCAGTTGGGCAAATCCCGAAAATAGGATGTCAAAGGGTTAAACATCGCTTTCCACCATAAAGTAACAGCTTAGTGAGTGATGAATATAAAGTTTCAAAGGGTTAATTTCTGATTAAGGGATTAAGCTTATGATCAGAAGTTGGAGGGAAATTAATAAATACGATGTTAAACATCGCTTTTCAACGTGAAGCAAGAGTTTATTGAGCAACGAAATTCGAACTTTTTTCAATGGCAACACTATTTAATCCTACATGAATTGGGGCACGTGTTTTTATTTTGAGACGTGCTTTCAACCCTCCTTGTAAATATACGTGTGTGAAGTGGGGTCATTTTATCCAATACACTTTTTTGACCTCTTTGGGTTTTATGGGTTCCCAGTCTGCTTGATTATAACACAGAATTAAATTTCCATACGGTGGTTATATGAAAAATTTCCCACGGCAATTGAAACAAACGGATTTTTTGAGAGATTTATAGTTAATTTAAATTTAATTAACAGTTAAATTATTTCGGTGTAGGGCACCTATAATGTTGTACCGTAAGCAGCCACTCCAACGCGTTTTTCTCTGTTTTTGTGTACGCTAATATTTTATCGCTCCTAAATATGGGAACGATGTTGCCTTCTTACATCAATGCGAGATGAAAATCAAATGCAAATCACCTATATCCAAGAAGTTTACACCCGTGCGGTTTGTTCACACACATAATATTTAAATCTAAGACTTTTCCTAACCATCGCACTTGGAACAAAGCCAAAAAACCTATAAAAAAAAAAAAAAAAAACTCTTTGAGGGAAATAGCCGACGAGTGCCAAGATTCTCGTCGCTATCGACACACGCGTGAAGCTTTTTATCGAAAACTTGTTAATTCAACCGGTTCCCGAGAACATGAAACATCAGACTGAGATTACAATACAAATATTTAAAAAGCACCCAGACATTATAACCTGGGATGCAAATGGGTAATTTATTTTCAAAGGAAGTGTTATGGAGAATTCCAATATTGTTGAATTGGTAGATTTCTTAAGAAGTAAATCTGATAATACCAGTATTTTCGCATTACCACAATTTACTCAAGTCTTGAAAATAATACACTTACCCTCGAGGTATGTAAAAAATAAACGTGTATTTCATCAGCCGACGGAAGTAGTTCCACATGCTCTCAAAACTAAAAGGGACGGAAAACCATTGTCACCCCCCCATTTAAGTTGGAACCTTATGAAAAGAATAAAAACCTTGATTTTCCACAAATCTATATAGTGAAGTCCTGTATGTTTCATCTACAAAATATTTACCGTTCATCAAAATGAGAATATTTTACACGTCAGAAAAGGCTGGTTTTGTTCGCATCGAAAAATGGTTTCGGGCGAAATACGTTCGTTTCATTTTTCAACCGGGTCGAATTCAGACAAAGTGATTTCAGCCTGAGAGTGTATTTGATTTGGTCAAAGAGTTGTTTTTGATTCGTTAAATATTTAAAACGCGTATATTTTCCATTGATTAGCATGAGGAATTAATGAAAGACGAAAGATCGTTTTTGAATTAATGAAAAAATGCAAATGGTCAAATTTAATTCACTCACTTATGACATGGGAAGATTTTCACACACGCATTTTCATAGCGAAGTGTGCGTCGAATTATAAGGAAATTGCTATTTATGTTCGCAGATCGTTCATCAGGGAATGACATCCATTCATTAAAGAAAATATTAATGAATTGACGCTGCCTCATTCTCTTAATAGATAATGCCGTATTGCAAACTAATTCTACGTTTCGTGCATTTACACTCAGACGCGATGGGTTCAACGTCAATTCGTCGCGTGCGTCAATTCGTCGACTGCGACGATTCGTCGCGCTTCAATTCGTCGACCACGACGATTCGTCGCGCGTCAATTCGTCGCGGACAAATTCGTCGACTACGTCAATTCGTCGCGTTTACAGATTTTGGTTACATACAAAACGAATGCAGGAAAACGTACGATTTCGAACGTCTTCCTCCCTGATCAAATTTATAAAGTTTGGACACGCAGACAGGATAGGAATATTACGTTTTTCTTTGGCACTAAAAATATTCCTGGAACGGGGCAGGGCCCGGTTGGTCAGAGCCCCCCATACACAAAATTTTCGTAAAATCTACAGTTTTCAATTCAGAACCACCAAATCTGGTATACTATCTCGTGGTATTCTAACTTAGACTGTAGACGGTTTTGGGTAGCGGTTGGAGAGGGGGGATAGAGAGCCCCCCCCCCCCACAGAATTGCCGTAAAATATAGTTTTAAATTTAGAACTACCAAATTTGGTATATTATCTCATGGTACTCTAACTTAGACGGTAGACGGTTTTTGGAACGGGTCAGGGGCCCGGTTGGTCAGTTTTCAATTCAGAACCACCAAATCAGGTGCCCTATCTCATAGTACTCTAACTTAGACGGTTGTCGGTTTTTGGAACGGGTCAAGGCCCGGGGAGTCAGAGCCCCCCCCCATACATAAATTTGTTTCGTAAAATTTAGTTTTCATTTCAGAACCATCAAATTTGGTATCATGAAACTCTAACTTAGACGCTAGACGGTTTTTGGAAGGGGTTGGAGCCCCCCCCCTCATAAAAAATTTCGTAAAATCTACAGTTTTCATCTTAGAACCACCAAATTTGGTATACTATCTTATGGTACTCTAACTTAGACGGCAGACCGTTTTTGGAACGGGTCAAGACCCGGGGGTCAGAGCCCCCACATACAAAATTTTCTTAAAAACTACAGTTTTCAATTCAGAACCACCTAATCTGGTATACTATCTCATGGTACTCTAACTTAGACGCTAGACGGTTTTTGGAAGGGGCTGGAGCCCAGGGGTCAACCCCCCCCCCCCCCCCCGAATAAACACTTTTTCGTAAAATCTACAGTTTTCTATTTAGAACCACCAAATTTGGTATACTATCTCATGGTACTCTAACTTAGACACTAGACGGTTTTTGGAAGGGGTTGGAGCCCGCAGGGTCGGAGCCCCCCCCCCCCCGCCCTCATAAAAAATTTCGTAAAATCTACAGTTTTTATCTTAGAACCACCAAATTTGGTATACTATATGGCACTCTAACTTAGTCGGCTGACCGTTTTTGGATCGGGTCAAGGCCCGGGGGGTCAGAGCCACCCCACATACAAAATTTTCTTAAAAACTACAGTTTTCAATTCAGAACCACCTAATCTGGTATACTATCTCATGGTACTCTAACTTAGACGCTAGACGGTTTTTGGAAGGGGTTGGAGCCCGGGGGTCAGACCCCCCCTCCCCGAATAAACACTTTTTCGTAAAATCTACAGTTTTCTATTTAGAACCACCAAATTTGGTATACTATCTCATGGTACTCTAACTTAGATGCTAGACGGTTTTTGGTAAGGGTTGGAGCCCCCCCCCCCCTCATAAAAATTTCGTAAAATCTACAGTTTTTATCTTAGAACCACCAAATTTGGTATACTATCTTATGGTACTCTAACTTAGACGGAAGACCGTTTTTGGAACGGGTCAAGGCCCGGGGGTCGGACCCCCCCCATACAAAATTTTCTTAAAAACTACAGTTTTCAATTCAGAACCATCTAATCTGGTATATTATCTCATGATACTCTAACTTAGACGCTAGACGGTTTTTGGAAGGGGTTGGAGCCCAGGGGTCAGACCCCCCCCATAAAAATGCCGCGTAAAATCTACAGTTTTCAATTTAGAACCACCAACTTTGGTATACTATCTCATGGTACTCTAACTTAGACAGTAGACCGTTTTTGGAACGCATCAAGGCCCGGGGGGTCAGAGCCCCCACATACAAAATTTTCTTAAAAACTACAGTTTTCAATTCAGAACCACCAAATCTGGTATACTATTGCATGGTACTCTAACTTAGACGCTAGACGATTTTTTGAAGGGGTTGCAGCCCGGGGTGTCAGGCCCCCCCCTCATAAAAATTTCGTAAAATCTACAGTTTTCAATTTAGAACCACCAAATTTGGTATACTATCTCATGGTACTCTAACTTAGACGACAGACCGTTTTTGGAACGGGTAAAGTCCCGGGGGATCAGAGCCCCCACATACAAAATTATCTTAAAAACTACAGTTTTCAATTCAGAACCACCAAATCTCATATACTATCTCATGGTACTCTAACTTAGACGCTAGACGGGTTTTGGAAGGGGTTGGAGCTGGGGGGTCAGACCCCCCGAATAAAATCTTTTTCGTAAAATCTACAGTTTTCAATTTAGAACCACCAAATTTGGTATACTATCTCATGGTACTCTAACTTAGACGACAGACCGTTTTTGGAACAGGTAAAGGCCCGTGGGGTCAGAGCCCCCCACATAGAAAATTCTCTTAAAACCTACAGTTTTCAATTCAGAACCACCAAATCTGGTATACTATCTCATGATACTCTAACTTAGACGCTAGACGGTTTTTGGAAGGGGTTGGACCCCAGGGGTAAGAGCCTCCCCAATAAAAATGCCGCGTAAAATCTACAGTTTTCAATTTAGAACTACCAGATTTGGTATACTATCTCATGGTATTCTAACTTCGACGGTAGACCGCTTTTGGAACGGGTCAAGAGCCGGGGGTCAGAGCCCCCTACATACAAAATTTTCTGAAAAATTAAAGTTTTCAATTCAGAACCACCAGATCTGGTATACTATCTCATTGTACTCTAACTAAGACGCTAGACGATTTTGGAAGGGGTTGCAGATTTTTTTGTGAAGGGGGTAAGGACCCCTTTCATAAAAAAATTGCAAAATCTAGTTTTCAATTTAGAACCACCAAATTTGGTATACTATCTCATGGTACTTTAACATAGACGGTCGACGGTTTTTGGGACAGGTCAAGGCCCTGGGGGTCGGAGCCCCCCCCGCACACACACACACACAGACATACAACATTTTCTTAAAAACTACAGTTTTCAATTCAGAACCACCAAATTTGCTATCATGAAACTCTAACTTAGACGCTAGACGGTTTTTGGAAGGGGTTGGAACCCCGGGGTGAGAGCCCCTGCCCCTCCTCATAAAAATTTCGTAAAATCTACAGTTTTCAATTTGGGGCAACCAGATTTGGTATACTACTTATGGTTATCTAACTTGGACGGTAGACGGTTTTTGAAAGGGGTCGGGGCCCGGGTCAAGGTAGCCCCATGCAAAATTTTCGTAAAAAGTTCCGTTTTTTACTCTTAAGAATACCCTATCTACGTTCTAAGGCGCTCTTTGGCCCTTTTAGGGCCTTGCACCATAAACCATCAACCAACCAACTAACCAACCTACGGTCTAAGTTTGGGACTGTAGATAACAATAAAGTGCAAAAATATGCGTTTAATGGTGTATTAAAAACACAAATCTATATAGTTTAGCTTTCACTACCAACGAGCGGCTTATCAGAAAGAAATATAATGTAATGTAAACAGAGCGTTCCAGATATTCAAAATTCAAAACGGTAAGAAAAAGATGATCAATGCCAATGTGAAGTCGTACGCATGCGACATCACATAGGTACATTGCATTTCTGTGTCGCGGGATTCACAGAAGCACACGCCAGATGTACGGCAGTTCTATAGATGTCTCCTAGAAGGTAAGTATTCCCATTCCTTTTTCTTTCTTTTTTGTTTCGCAAAATTAAATTAACTAAATCAAAAAATTTAAAATAAGTTTACTGGAAAATTGCAGGAATATCTTTTTCATTCATTAACTTTCACCCGCTGAACTTGGTGATTCCACAAATAGTAATATGTACCTGGCAAATAACTGGTATCCCTGCTAGTACAAATTATATTAATGATTTATTTGCGTCCAGTTCAATCTAGTATGTTCATAAGAGCGTTTGGGGCCGTATGAAAAATACATTTCAACGTGTGCCGTTACGACGGCGGAGTGATCTAGGCGCTGGCTTCTGACCACTTGTCGAGAAAGATCCTGGTTCAAATCCCGGTGAATCATGGACGTTGTGCTTGACTTCTGGCACTGGCTGTCCCCCTTCCTAGGAACCAGTGGCCCAAAATTGGGAACATCCGACTGCTTATAGCCCACTGAATTGATCACGGTGGTCGTTACCCCCCCCCCCCAAAAGGTTGCGACGTCGTGTCCATTGCTATTTGTTGTGGACCGTACAAAAAGTATGTTTTTGATATCAACGTGTCCACTTCCATGTAGGCTGGCCATAAAATGTTAGGGGACCGTACAAAATTGCACTTTTGTTTTCACCTTGTCAGCGCTTCGGTATGTGATTGAAGTATACGTATATTTAGTTGGGCCATTTCAGCACGTAGTTTGGTTTATATAGAAAATCAAGATAATGTTACATTTTTACTCAGCTACAGCAGATTAATCCCAAAGGCTATTTGTTGAAATCTTTAATCCCCCGTGCTCATATTCACAACGTTAACATAACATGTCAAGTTATTAATGTTGCAGTTTTACCCTGTCACAAAACTTTAGTTACAAGACCTTAGGCGTAAACTTTTTTAGGAATTTTTAGTCCGACGTATTCATAAGGTTTCGATAACATGCCAAGGTTATGGTACTGCGTTTTGACTGAGGCACAAAAATTAATAAACAGGCCTTAAGCCTTTTTATCAGTTTTCAATCAACCGTGCTCATATACATAAAATTTTCAGAGAAAGTCAAGTTTACTGTGTTGCGCATTTACTCGATTACAAAACTATAAACAGCCATTAACTTTCACCCGCTGAACTTGGTGATTCCTCAATTCATCCATTAACAAGTCTTTTAAGTGATTGTATGCTATGGTCATATTGATAATGTTTGATGACAAGTCAGGTTAATGATGTTGCACTTATTAAAGACTTAAAAAGGTGTAGAGGCTAGTAATTATTATTTGAAGTCTAAGTAATCGCTCATTTTTAACTGGACTTGTCATGAAATCCTTATGAATATGGCATTTATTTTGTTTTGTACATTTTACAAAGCGTATGCATTTTTTTTGGCATTTATTTTATTTTGTGTTGTACTTGTTACATAGCGTTTCGCATTTTTGTAATGCTTGTGACTTGTGATTGCATTTTGAATTTTTATTTGTTTCACATTTTGGATTGCATTTTGAATTTTTATTTGTTTCACATTTTGGATTACTTTTTGACATTTTATGTTTTTGACATGCTATTTTGAAAATTTTACATTCTTGCATCTTCGGCGGAATTACATTCTTGAAAAATTCAAATACAAGTTAGTAAAAGGTATAATTCAATTAGTGAGAAATACCAGCACATTTTAGTAAAGGGAAGAATTATATGAAATTCCTCTTAAAAAGTCCAGCATGTTAACATTGTCTCTGTGCACCAAAGAAGTTCGAATTCCTTTTTATCTTGCCAGCGTTTCTCTTTTGGGTGGATTTGTTGGAATCTGTGCTATCACTCTTTCGATTTTAGCCATAGTTGTTCTCTGCTCTTTCGCAATTTCACTGATTATTTCGTAGAGTCACAGTTTTTTCTCTCCCAGAATTGCATTCCAGCGTCTGTCTAATCTTTCAAGTTCGTTTTGTGTTCTGGGAAAGCCAAATAAATTGTTTTCACTTACTGACCAAATTGTTGGCGGGAACAGCGGAGAGCTTCTGCTCGGATTGTTTCTTCTGCTTCCACGAAATTTTCCAAGAACATAATTTTCCTCAAACCACTGAACTACAGAATCTGCATATTCTAGTAAAATTGATTTCACTTCTTCAAAAGCAGCTGGAATTTCATCAGATGAAAAAAATGCGAGTGCTTGCAAATGTCTGACTTTGAGAGCAAACTCACTGTTTTCCCTATATTCCAAGGCTATGCCAGAGGACGGATATTCCTCAGCACATTTTTTTCCGAGATGAAACCAACAACATTTGTGTGTGCTGCTTCCAAATTCCTTTTTAGCAGCATTATAACGGTAGCTATTTCAAAATCTATTATTATGCGTATATTGTGGTGCAAGCTGAATATCATAGTCTGATGCATAGTCTTGTAAATCCTACAAAAATACTGTATAATAGTATTATATTCTTTATACTTGCTGGAAAGTAACCCAAAAACTGGTGGGACAAGTCTGTGCATCTCTGGATTCGTTTCAACCATAGCATGAATGGAACATAATTGCCTAAAAAGGGTTGGACAAGTTTCAAATGTCCCATCCATAATCCAGAGGGGTGCTTCTTTAAGCTTTCGTAAATTATTCTCTGTTAAAAATAAAATAATTCTTTGATGTCCAAATGCGCTATCTCTGCCAAGAAATTCTGCACCATCTTCTCCTGTAAATTTATTGGGGCATCGATCCGTTCTGAAGTCGTAGGCTCCGCAGGCATGTCTTGGCATGTCTTCTCTTTTTTACAACTTGCCTTAGTGCATCCATATTAGGCATGTAAGCTGCATTTACTGTAGCCATTGACGTTGTCACGGTTTGAATAATTTGTGCAGGGGCTTCGTCCGTATTTCTCGCTCGTTCTTTTATTTGCGCTCTTGCAACAGCAACATCACTTTTCTCCGGTCTTGGAGCATGATTATGTGGTTTCTCATTGCGCATCCTGTGTTCATCTCCAATAAGAATAGTACTAGCAAAGCCAGTACAATTTCCATAATTTCTTTCAATACAGTGACAATACCGTAAATCACCTCGCACTCTGTTATGGCAAAATAAATACCCTTTCCATTTCAGCAAATCATTTTCTTTTTGTGAGTTAACTATTTATGTTGCATTCTTCATCTGCATAGTGCCTTCGGAAAACAATGCACTTTCTCTTTCCAAAATATTTAGAATGATATATTTCCACTATTATCACTTGACAACGCACAACAAAGGTTTCAACAAGCACGTTCTCTGTTCTCCAGTCAACTACGAACTAATGAGCAACCATTCAATAAAACACTCAGAATACAGACAATCACGTGAAGCTTGTTCCTCCAGTTAGGGTTTAAGCGAAGTTCAAGATTTTCGTACCTGCGGTCACAAGAAGTGGTTAATTTTAAGGATCGGCATCTTATCTTTTGTTTTTCCAAAACGCAGAGGTACATGTATTTTACAGCTGGGACGCTCCAGGCGGGGGATCAACAGATGCGAAGAACCCGGGAGCCAGGTTCCGGAGGCGGCAGCAGGCGCGGACTGGGCAGCTGTATTCTGGGCCGGTAGGCGTCATGCTAATTCTCAAAAATAAATTCAAATTTTTTGTGTTGCACCATGCGTATGAAAGAAAATTGTTATACTGAAAAGACAATTTGTTTACCCCGTAACATATTAAACGAAACCTACGTCCTTACGTGCCAAATGATCTGTAAGCCAAACACAGTTTTTCATGCAACACCTTCCCCAGACTGTCTAAGTTCAGATCTGTCTCGTTCGACTTATTTCCTGTACCGCCCCTCTCTTTCGCTAATTGCAGTTAATTGCCGTGAAATTGGTGTTTTACGTTGTGGTGTATTGCCGCCTGTCCTGAAGACTATAGTGAAAGCGGTGAACCCCAGGGGAAAAGTATTCCATCAAAAGTAACAGAAATCCAATGCGAGAGCAAAACTTTGTTCGTTGGCATTACATCCAAGCAATTTAGGCGAAGTAGGAAGTGTGTTTTTCTACTACGACACCAGAAGATTGTTGCGAATGCTCAGGCAATTACGATACAGATGTGTCCTTAAGACTTCTCTTTCAAGACGTCCAAAGGCCGGCACTATGGGATGGGGAGGGATACAGTGCGGATGCTCTTTTTTGTTGCAGTTAGAAATTCTTAAGCTCATTCTTCCTTAAAACTTTGCCTGGTTATGAGTAAGTACTGTCTCATGCCTCAACCATTGCACAGATTTGTTGTTTTTGTTTTCATTCTTTGAGTTAACAGCGGGAAAATATCTGAACTGCGTTGTTTCAGTTGGAAATATTTTTTTTTACTTCAGCAACAGGGCTTCACGTATAATTGCAAAATACTTCCATAGAATAAACATACCTTACATAAAGAGTTTGCATGAGAAAATAGATTAATAATAAGGAAAATATTCTAAAACCAAAAAAAGAAATTGCGGAACCGAAAAAGCTGGGTAGAGGAAACAAAAGGCTCTAAGAAAACGTTCATATTTAAAGAAACCTGTAGTCGCTTAATGAGTAAGTGGTGTAACTCAATACAAAATCATGTGCTGTATTTGAAAAAAAAATTAGAAGCAAGTTGGCATCGTGACTGTCCACAGTTTCCCCTTTTCATCCTGTCGACATTACAACCACCACAGAAAAGAAAAGAACAAAAACATAACAAAAACACCCATACAAAGTAAAATGCCCAAAACATAAAAAGAAGTAACCACACAAAATGAAATGCCCAAAACATTAAAAAAACTGCAACCACACGAAACAAAATACCCAAAACATGGTAAGAAATTCTGTTTAAAGCACAATGAAGGTATACGATAGGAGAAATATATGTTTTTTAAACTTAATACAAGTGTCAAAACTGAAATAAAAAGAAAGAAAAAAGAAATATTCCAAATTTCATTGTTACTTTAGATATTTTGACCTGTTGACATTTCGTAAATTGTACTTGCACTCGGTCAAAAAATATTACTTACAAGGACTCTTTAGTAACTTTTAATAGCTGTGGTCGTATTTATAAGGTTTGCATAACAAATCAAGTTAAAAATGTTGCGCTTTCACTTACCGTCTCCCGCTAAGTTAGAGTTTCATGACACAAAATTTGGTGGTTCTGAATTAAAAAATAAAGATTTTAAGAAAATTTTGTATGTGTGGGGGGGGTCTTACCCCCGGGCCTTGATCCGTTCCAAAAACCTTCTACCGTCTAAGTTAGAGTACCATGAGATTATATACAAAATTTGGTGGTTCTAAATTGAAAACTATAGATTTCACGAAAGTTTGTGTGTAGGGGGGTAACCACCCTTGCCCCGACCCGTTCTGAAAACCATCTACCGTTTAATTTAGAACACCACTATATAGTATACCAAATTTGGTAGCTCTAAATTGAAAACTTTAGTTTTTACGAAAAATATTTATGGGCGGAGGGACTCTGACCCCGTGCCCGACCAGTTCCAAAAACCGTCTACCGTCTAAGTTAGAGTACCATGAGAGAGTATGCCAAATTTGGTGGTTCTAAATTGAAAACGGTAGATTTTACGCGGCATTTTTGTGGGGGGGAGGCTTTACCCCGGCTCCAACTCCTTCCAAAAACGGTCTACTGTCTAAGTTAGAGTACCATGAGATAGTATACCAAATTTGGGGGTTCTAAATTGAAAACTGTAGATTTTACGAAAAAGTTTTTATTCGGGGGAGGTGGTCTGACCCCCCGGGCTCCAACCCATTCCAAAACCCGTCTGGCGTCTAAGTTAGAGTACCATGAGATAGTATACCAGATTTGGTGGTTCTGAATTGAAAACTGTAGTTTTTAAGAAAATTTTGTATGTGGGGGTTCTGACCTCCCGGGCCTTGATCCGTTCCAAAAACGGTCTACTGTCTAAGTTAGAGTACCATGAGATAGTATACCAAATTTGGTGGTTCTAAATTGAAAACTGTAGATTTTACAAAAAAAAATTATTCGGAGGGGGTCTGACCCCCGGGCTCCAACCCCTTCCAAAAACCGTCTAGCGTCTAAGTTAGAGAACCATGAGATAGTATACCAGATTAGGTGGTTCTGAATTGAAAACGGTAGTTTTTAAGAAAATTTTGTATGTGGGGGCTCTGACCCCCGGGCCTTGACCCGTTCCAAAAACGGTCTGCCGTCTAAGTTAGAGTACCATGAGGTAGTATACCAAATTTGGTGGTTCTAAGATGAAAACTGTAGATTTTACGAAATTTTTATGAGGGGGCTGACCCCCCGGGCTGCAACCCCTTCAAAAAACCGTCTAGCGTCTTAGTTAGAGTACCAGGAGATACTATACCAAATTTGGTGGTTCTAAATTGAAAACTGTAGTATTTACGAAAAAGTTTTTATTCGGGGGGTCTGACCCCCCGGGCTCCAACCCCTTCCAAAAACCGTCTAGCGTCTAAGTTAGAGTACCATGAGATAGTATACCAGATTAGGTGGTTCTGAATTGAAAACTGTAGTTTTTAAGAAAATTTTGTATGTGGGGGCTCTGACCCCCCGGGCCTTGACCCGTTCCAAAAACGGTCTGCCGACTAAGTTAGAGTACCATAAGATAGTATACCAAATTTGGTGGTTCTAAGATAAAAACTGTAGATTTTACGAAATTTTTATGAGGGGGGCGACCCCGCGGGCTCCAACCCCTTCTAAAAACCGTCTAGCGTCTAAGTTAGAGTACCATGAGATAGTATACCGAACTTGGTGGTTCTAAATTGAAAACTGTAGATTTTACGAAAAAGTTTTTTTCGGGGGGTCTGACCCCCCGGGCTCCAACCCTTCCAAAAACCGTCTAGCGTCTAAGTTAGAGTACCATGAGATAGTATACCAGATTAGGTGGTTCTGAATTGAAAACTGTAGTTTTTTAGAAAATTTTGTATGTGGGGGGCTCTGACCCCCCCCCGGGCCTTGACCCGTTCCAAAAACGGTCTGCCGACTAAGTTAGAGTACCGTAAGATAGTATACCAAATTTGGTGGTTCTAAGATAAAAACTGTAGATTTTACGAAATTTTTTATGAGGGAGAAGGGGTCTCGACCCCGCGGGCTCCAACCCCTTCCAAAAACCGTCTAGCGTCTAAGTTAGAGTACCATGAGATAGTATACGAAATTTGGTGGTTCTAAGATGAAAACTGTAGATTTTACGAAATTTTTATGAGGGAGGGGGTGCTCCGAACCCCAACCAAAAACCGTCTAGCGTCTAAGTTAGAGTACCATGAGATAGTATACGAAATTTGGTGGTTCTAAGATGAAAACTGTAGATTTTACGAAATTTTTTATGAGGGGGGGGGGGGTGCTCCGAACCCCAACCAAAAACCGTCTAGCGTCTAAGTTAGAGTTTCATGATACCAAATTTGATGGTTCTGAAATGAAAACTAGATTTTACGAAAATTTTGTATGTACGGGGGGGAGGGGGCTCTGACTCCCCGGGCCTTGACCCGTTCCAAAAACTGACAACCGTCTAAGTTAGAGTACTATGAGATAGGATACCTGATTTGGTGGTTCTGAATTGAAAACTGTAGATCTTACGAATATTTTGTGTATGGGGGCTCTGACCAACCGGGCCCCTGACCCGTTCCAAAAACCGTCTACCGTCTAAGTTAGAGTACCATGAAATAATATACCAAATTTGGTAGTTCTAAATTGAAAACTATATTTTACGGCAATTCTGTAGGGGGCCCTAACCCCCCCCTCCAACCGCTTCTCAAAACCGTCTACAGTCTAAGTTAGAATACCACGAGATAGTATACCAGATTTGGTGATTCTGAATTGAAAACTGTAGATTTTACGAAAATTTTGTATATGGGGGGTCTGACCAACCGGGCCCTGCCCCTTTCCAAAAACCGTTTACCGTCTAATATTTTTAGTGCCAAAGAAAAACGTAATATTCCTATCCTGTCTGCGTGTCCAAACTTTATAAATTTGATCAGGGAGGAAGACGTTCGAAATCGTACGTTTTCCTGCATTCGTTTTGTATGTAACCAAAATCTGTAAACGCGACGAATTGACGTAGTCGACGAATTTGTCCGCGACGAATTGACGCGCGACGAATTGTCGTAGTCGACGAATTGACGCGCGACGAATTGACGCGCGACGAATTGACGCAGGCGACGAATTGACGTAGTCGACGAATTGACGCACGCGACGAATTGACGTGACACCGACGCGATGCGCTCCTACCTACACAGAGATGATAATCACATCTCTGAATAAGTAGGATTTTTGAAAAAAAATTCCATACCTTTTTAGTAGTTTTCACAACATAATTCACGAGCTCTTTCAATGATTTTAGGCTCATGTAAGGGGTGAGAAATTTTGGTGGTACTGAAAGGTTACCAACTACATCTGCAAACTGACGTGCGATTGACTGTTCTCTATCTTCAAGACTAATATACCGCAACTCATTTTGGCCTAAACAGGGTTGCCACCTCCAAAAGCTTAACTTTTACCTCTGCTCCCATTTAGAAAAGGAGTAGAACTAAATAGTGTTGCCACCGGCAAAAAGTGTGAGTTGGAAAGTGTGTTCAACATGGTATTTATTCAATTCCCGCCAACTCAGGGTCATAAGCTTTAACCCTTAAAGCCGAAATTAACCCTTTGAAACCATAGATTTATCCCTTACTAAGCTGTTACTTCATGGTGGAAAGAGATGCTAACCCTTTGACACCTTATTTTGGGGGTTTCCCCAAGTGGATGCATAAATTTAACCCTTTATGGCAGACACCCCAATTCATGTTGGCTTAAACAGGGTTGCCACCTCCAAAAAGCTTAACTTTTACATCTGCTTCCATTTAGAAAATTAGTAGAATTAAATAGTGTTGCCACCGGGAAAAAGTGCGAGTTTCGTCGCTCAATTAAAGCTTGCTTCACGGTGGAAAGCGATGTTTTACATCGTATTTATTCATTTCCCAACAACATCAGGTCATAAGCTTTAACCCCTTTAAGCCGAAATTAACCCTTTGAAACCATAGATTTATCTCTTACTAAGCTATTACTTCATGGTGGAAAGAGATGTTTAACCCCTTGACACCATATTTTTAGGATTTCCCCAAGTGCATGCATAAATTGAACCCTTTATGGTCGTCACCTCATCTCATGGCCGCGAATGGCTGAGTGGTTAGCAGTTCAGACTACCAATGCAAGGTCCTCGGGTTAGATCCTGAGCTGATCTTGCGGAGGTGGTGTGATTTGCTAACAATCCCTGAATATTCGCCGTGCATCGGACGAGCACGTTAAGTGACGTCCCCCAGGTTGGACCCACTGGTTAAATGGGTATCCTTTCCTATGCACCCTGAAATTCTCTCATCCCTCCATGTGCAACATCGTACTCATACGGTGGCGCCATCTACTGTACTCTAATCTCACTACAAACTGTTCTGTCAAAGTCAGTAGACTTGCTTTCATTCCTTCCGTTTCTGTGTCCTGCCCAAAAGGCGAACTCGCCGTAGGTGGCTGGGACCTAAAATCTACTCACTGTGGACGGAAGTCCTACAAGAAAATGACTCATACTACACTGCTAGAACTACCCCAACTCATGACTGCTTAAATAGTGTTGCTACCGGGAAAAAGGGTGAGTTTCATGGGGTGGGGGATTCACTGGATGCCTCATGGAGATTCGAATCCACATACCGCATATACCGCATGTGGATTCGAATCCCCACCATACCGCATATATCGCATGCAGTATGTGGATTCGAATCCCCATTTCTACGCTACTGACAACGTAAGATCAATAAATAGCACTTTGGCGTTTTCGTCCACGGGAGGTAACATTGCTCCGCCTCCTGGATATGGTCCATGTTGTTTCCGAATTAAAGGACAAATTTACCATCGAGCAGGAGCTTTGCATTCAGCAAATGGTGACCAGAGATGATCATATGATCACATGTAGAGGATTTTAGGAAGGGAGTGTCTGACCCCAGGTCTTAAACAACTCTTAGAAATAGGAAACTAGAAGAATTGAGCTAGAGCGCCCGATAGGAAAGTGACACGGAAGCGAAGTAGAAAGGGGGATGAAGACGCCCTTATTTATTACCGGGGGCCAGTACCCGGGGTCGGACGGCTTAACGTGCCAATCCGACGCACGGCGGATATTTAGTGGATCAAGAGTTCGTACCTGCCTGGGATCGAACCTGCGGCCCTTCCCGTGGCAGTCACGAACGTTGCCCACTAGGCCACCCGCGGCCCTTGGGGACCAGAGAAAGTTTCCTCAACTATATATATTGGACCCGGCTGGTGATCAAAGAATGAGGATTAGGGAAAATGCCCAGTGCAGTCCAAGTCTGATGCAAGAGTTCAGCACTTTCATGTCTCAAAATAATCCTTTTGCTGAAGCATGCAAAAGCTTTATGAAGTTGAACAAGAAAGCATTAATGATGCCGCTCTGCATGGCGTTGAGCCGGCAAAAATAGTTCACAGAAAAGAACAAGAGAAATTGATACAGGATTCATAGTCAGTGTATACGAAAAATGTTGTGTTCCAGGAAGTGTTGACGAAATAGGGACTAAAGGTTTTACAAAACACATAACAGGCAACCCGTCGTATCAAATTCCATAACCGACTGCTGGAGAAATTTTCAGAAAGCTGTGAGCCAACGTCGTCATCTATTGACGTGGAACTCAACAACTCTAAATAAATGTCAATAATTTCTGTACCATAATTTTCCCCGTCATTATTGACGGGCTTTCATCTAGTATTATAATAAGAAAACATTCGCACGGACTTCAAAATCTGAATTATCTGTCATCCTTCAATAATACATTAAACTGGTCTGGCTGAAGGGGCAATTTTTTAAGCAGTGACAACTCGAACTACTTCCGCAATAAAAACCCAATTCCGCAGAGTAGAGATGTTTGCACTGTAGTACATCATTATATTTTGGAAGCTGGAATTCAGCTTTATTTCAATCTTCTGGATACCGACTTTTCATGTATACGGTTAATCCTCAGTGTAGCTAATGTGACGTTAGTGCTTCCATTACAACAAAATATATTCTACCTAATTTTTAACAGTACCAAATTAGAAATTGTTCCCATAAAAAGTTTTTTTTTTTTTTTTTTCTGGCGGTGAGTGGTTTACACTCTGTGACATAAAAAAAAAAAAAAAGTAAAATCGAAGCACCTCAAACTGGCATCCAAATGATTAGTTAGTTAGTTTTTTTTTTGTTTTTTTTTTGCTACTATGTGCTAATCGAAATAATCTAAGGGCCTGTTTACACCATAAGTTTCCAGGAGGTAACATTGTAATGATTTCTTAATAAACAGAAACACGCTTGTAGTAAGGCTAAGGAGAGAACATTTTTACTACTCCTAATGTTTTGGGGGATATTTTCTCCAGTACAGCCTTATCTTACTAGTATCCTCAATATTTTACACCACCCCACGGTAAAATCCGTGGTGTATTACTGAATTAAAGCAAAGGTATAATAACATTTTTACATTTTTAATCACTTCTATGTGTAGATTTCCTGGAATTAGCATTTGCGATGTACGAGCATAACAAAACTTTTATAATCTATTTTAAAATTTTATACACATTAATGTATATATAATTTAAAAAATTGTGATTATATGTAAAAAAATTAGTCAATACGTTTTAGCCCCCTCAAAATTTGTATTTGCCCTCTCCCGGGGGAAAAAAAAACGAAGACGAGTCTTTAAGACGTTTTTAATGATATCTGCTGCAAGTGGTAACACTTGATTTGATTGCTTCCCGAACATGATGCCACTCTTGTCTGTATAAATTTTGTGGTTTCATTGATCTGATACAATGTACAGAAATGGTAACACTGCACTTGCTGTTATGTTGCTCCCGAAATTGTGTTCCTCCTGATCAGAGGCGCCGACTTTACCAAATTATTGGGGGGGGCAGGCGTGAAGAGACCAAACGTGGGAGGGACACGTCTCTTCCATTGTCAGAAGGTGAATGAAAAAAAATGCTCATTGGCAAATGAACATGGAAACCGAAACATTTTTTTGCTGAATATTAATATTTTCAAAAATAAATTTGGCCTGTGATTTTATAAAAATGTCCACAGATATTTTATTTCCAAACATTTATAAAAGAAATATGAGAAATTAGCTGAGTTAAGAAGCACACACACACACACACACACAAAATAGACATAGATAAATAACGGCGCTAGAGATTATACGTTTCTGTATTTTTATTTATTTTATTTTTGATAATTGTTTTAAACATTTACCACATATCACGAGAACATGTCAAGCACAATACTGAGCTGGCAATCCAGTTTCTTATCCAATCAGCAATGTTAAGTATGGGAGACAAGTTTTTATTAATTTTGTTATTTATTAATTTTTTGAAAATAAATCGTTTTGGCCTCATAAGATGGAGCTGGGTCCACCTTATGAGGCTAAAGCGATTATTTAATTAAAAAGGACGAAAAATATTGGGTGGGCACTGCCCCCCCCCCAATAAAATTATTGGTGGGACAAGATTCACCTTACCCCCCTATAGCCGGCGCCTATGCAATGCAGGTTGTGTGTGCCGAATAACATTATTTCGTCGTAAATGTTTCTAATTTTGCATCGTAATTTGCTGCCGATGAGTGAGAAAATGATGATTATATAAAATTCTTAGGCACCTTCCGATTTATTTTTTAAACTGAAATACATGAAACGATAGAGCGAATTCAAAACAAAACATAACGTTAAAATTGAAAACTACTCCTCTACGAATCATAATCCATTCCGGTTTGATATCAACATGATTTCTGGAAGCAAAAACAACGTAATTCAAAAATACACACAGCTGAAACTACATGAAATTCCTTAGGGTAAACCCATCAAATTCCCACACTTAGCGGCTTCACGGTTAAGAGAACCAGGGCATCTCCAGAACAGAAGTCTTATTCTGACCTCATTGGCTTCCCACATTTAAATGTGAACCCCTCAGGGTTATAGGCTTCACGCAAATTGGTACTGCTGTATTGATGAGGGAATCTCCAGATATCTTATTCTAACCTCTTTGGTACGATTTAAAAGAAAATCCAGACTCAGAGTAAAAGGTAAAAGCGCTGCCGCTCATCTCTAACAAAAATTTAAAAATTTTCTAACTTTGTTATTGGCGTGGTGTTATGAGCGTTCACATTTTACAAATGATAACTAAATGTCTGTAGCTGCCACATTATTCAAAGCTAGTTTACTTTTCGGCGTCTACACCAGAAGAAGAGCTAAGTGTTTCGCAAATTTTTGTGGTTTCCGTCTGCAGAGACGTTTTATGGCATGGGCGTACCCGGCGTTTCGCCGAGGGCCTCCTCAAATACCATTTTGATTGTGTCGCCCGAGATGTCACCGTTTTGATTGTGTCGCCCAAGATGTCACCGTTTTGATTGTGTTGCCCAAGATGTGTTACGTCATTTTCCCACTGCAAAGAGCGTGTTTTCTATTTCCCTTTTAAAATTTACTGAATCATGGAGCCAGTCTGTTCTCTTTGTTCAGAAAGAAATTGGGGGAGTAAGTCGGTGGGCGATTACTGTTAAAAATTAGCATCGGCGTCCGTCCTGCTTTTTTGTTTTCCCAGAAGGCACTCTTTGACTCCTCCTCTGGAAATTGCCCAAAGACGTTTAGCGCAATACATTTAGAGTGACGCAGGATCTCACAATCTGTCTTCAAGCAGGCACAGTAAATGGGGAAGGGCGGTCTGGTTGTGGGTTGTAAAAGGGTGGTTGTAGATGGTAGGAGAGCCTCTCTCTCTCTATCGAGTACTACCCTGCTGAATAGCAGTACATCGCTACTATCCGTGCTTTTATTTAGAAAGCCGAACCATTTTACTTATGACCGGTCTATATTATCTACTCACACCCATTGATTCCAGAAGGCAGAAATTCACACTTGTACAGAACTGGTTTACACAGAGACAGCTAGAGGAACAATCTCGATGTTTGCGTTCCATCTAAGTTTCAGCTGGATTGGAAATGTAGTGCCTAAAATACACTGCAAGAAATTTGTATCGTACTTCTTGAGATGAAATAGAAAATATATACCTGGCAACATTTTTAGATTTTAGATGATCAAATGGAATAACATATGTGCGTGCCCGCTCGGTACGGGAAGGGTGGGGCGCCTCAGAGATTCTTAAAGGCGTCGCTGTTCGTCTGTTTGGTATCCAACAGGAAAAAAAGAAGCTGCGAAATTCCTACAAAGCTTCGTTCTTCCTGAGGCATAGATTCAACCGGACTGAAATACTCGCGCAGACACGTCAACACACTAGTTACTCCCTACAATTGCGGCTTTGTATGTGTGCCGGAAGTAGCATGCGCTTTGCCAGTCCATTCTCCTCTAACGTCTTTGGGCTCAATGCACTGTTGCTGTAAGGGCGAAAAACAATAATGAGATGAATATCAATTAAGATATGATCAAGTGTGAATTTATGTATATAAAAACAAGAAGAAAAAGGGGCTATGTCACGTGCAGTGGGACGACAAAATGTCGCCAGAGAAAAATGTTTCTTTTACTCAGGAAATAACTTTATTTCATTAACTGTGTGCATATACAATGCAAAATGCCTGGCGTACGTTTGCGACGTCAGGAGGTATATGACTAATCCCAAGCTGCGGAAAGACATTGTTTCCTAGTACATTGCCGGACACAGAAATTCTGGTCCGAAAGATTACGTGCACAAACACAGACAATGCCCTATGATAGAAGGGCGCCAGTTTGTCTGGAAGGTCTGAATACGTCCTTTATGTGAAAGAATGTCAGTACTGTTGTATGTTTTGTTCTGTCTGTAGAGAGTCTGGTTTCCACGCACAGAAGTCCGTTAGAAGGAATGTCAAACATGCGGTCGTCTGACACGGAGACAATAAGTCAGGCAGTTCGAAGCTGGGTTCCACGAAGCAGGAACTGCAGCGTGACTGATACGGAGAAAGTTGGCCTGCGGACAAAGATCAGGTTCGCTCCGGAATCTGGCAAGGTCAGAGGTCAGCACCTCGTGGTAGGGGGAGAAAAAAGGAGGTGTCTTCCGGAGCGAGGGGGATATGAGATAGCTTCTGAGAGAGGAGCAGCATTGCGAAGTGAGCTTGGAAGGCGGATAGACGTGGAGAGTTTAGGCTCCGAGGAACGCGATTCCTGGTTTTTAGCGTGACGACGAGTGCTTCGAGAAAAAACGTGGAGTCGGAACGACTATGATATTAGAGAGGCCATAAGGCAACTGATTTTTTGATTGAACAATTCTTGACGGACGGCACATGCGAAACAAATTCATCGACGTGGACATTGGCACCGGAACCAGACTCTCACCCTTACTTTTGCTTCATTAAATTTATTGTCTTTCTTATTCACGAAGTATTTATTGAAGTTGATGCAGTGCTTTACAGTAGCCATATTCTCCCTTCCTTGATTCGCGGATAATTAAACAAAAAGGCGGAGGAAGAGGGGCCTCGACAATAAATTTATAATTAATAAATTACGAGAGTGAGAACCTCAGATAATTTGCTGTCAAGGGGGAGTTGTTAAAATAACTCACGGACGCCTATCGGAAAGAAGGCGGGACTTAGCACGAAAGCCTATGTCTCACCCCTACAGTTGTAATTCAAACTTTGTTATACACGGAACCAGCTGAACTGATTGCTAGAGTTCGGATTTATTCAGCCACAAGGGAGTAATTCTACATCATTCGTCCAGAAAAGCTGTCCACCCAGGAAGTGCTGCAACATTCGCCCAGTGAACAGCAGTCCGTCCAGGAAATGCTGCAGCGACCGGAAAAGGTTGTAGTCGCTTAGGGCAATGTCTGAGGAATAAGCTGGGTGCGACAGCAGCTCCCTAATCTTGTGACAGGTCACCCGTGCTGTGTGAGGTGTCGTTCCATCCTGCTATATAAGGCCTCCCTTGCGGTTCACCAGTGCTGGAGGGCTGCGGGTGGCTTAGTAGTCACCGTTCGTGACTGCCATGGGGAAGACCTCAGGTTCGATCCCAGCCAGGTACGAAACCCTCGAACCACTAAATAACCGCCGTGCGTCGGATGGGCACGTTAAGCCTTCGGACCCCGGGTACTGCCCCCTGTAGTAAATAAGGGCGTCTTCTACCTCGCTTCCGTGTCACTTTCCTATCGGGCACTCTAGCCCAAATCTCCTAGCTTCCTATTTCTAAGGGTTGTTTAAGACCTGGTGTCAGACACTCCCTTCCTAAAATCCTCTACATATGATCTGATCTGGCCACCAGTGTTGCTAGTTTCGACTTAAGCGATGCATGCAGATTGTCGAGCTCACGGCAGTACACATCAGCGTGATAGTGCTGTTGTCCGGCAGCAGCTAAAACAAGAAAGATGACACAAAATTTTCGGGTGTAATAAGCACGCTTTTTGAATTCGTTTTGACGCAAATTAAACTTATCAAAGCTATTCAAAGTCAATGGAGCCGGTATGGAAACAATGGTATCTGACAGAAGAAAGAAGTTTTTCAATCGGGTTTTTAATCCCTCAGATATTGCTGTAAATTGAATCGTGAGCTTACGCCCTCTGGTTGCAGGCTTGTGGGTTAAGAAAAACATGAATTTATATGAGAAACATTTCGCACCGGAAGCGCTCTCCAACACAGAAATAATTTTTCAAATCAGACTCTTAGAAACAGAGACATCGACAAAAATAAGACGTGACTTTACCTCCACTGGTGAGAAAATCATGTCTTATTTTACGAAGAAAGTATTCTCAAAAGAATTTTCCATAAGAGCGGTATCGGTACAAGAAAAAAATTTAGTCAGGAGCCCAGATTTTGCTACAAATACATCAGCAGCAGAAATTAACACTGATGCCCCCTGGTGGTCAAACTATTCTTTACCAAACATTAGAAATTATGTGAAAATTATTTTCCATCAGGTCTTGTATGCGATACAGGAAGAATTTTCCAAATCGGACTCCTAGAAGTAGAGATATTGACAAAAATAACATATACATCTACGCCCCTGGCGTAGAAACCATGCATTATTTCAAGAAGAAAATGTTCCTAAAAGGTTTGTCGACATGAGTGGTATCGGTCAACAAATGACGTTTTTTTCAATCGAGATTTTAGAAGCTCATATTTTGCTGCAAATACTTCAGAAGCGGATATTAAGAGTTACGCCACCTGGTGGCCAAACCATTTTTTACAAACATTTGAGATTATGTCCAAAGGATTCCCCACCAGGAGCTGTATCCGGTGCAGAAAGAATTTTTCAAATCCGAGATTTAGAAGCAGAGATATAGAAGGGGAAGCAATTTACCTTTACGTCCCTTAGCGGAAAGTCTATGAATTACTTGAAAATTTTGAAATTATATGAAAAACATGTCACACTAGAAACACTATCCAACAAAGAAGGAATTTTTCAAATCGGACTCCTAGAAGCAGAGATATTTACAAAAATAAGATATACGTCTTCGCCTCCTGGCGTAGAAACCATGCATTATTTTAAGAAGAAAATGTTTCTAAACGGTTTGTCGACATGAGTAAAATCGGTCTACAAACGACGTCTTTTTCAGTCGAGATTTTAGAAGCTTATGTTTTGCTGCAAATACATCGGAAGCGGAAATTAAGATTTAGCCCCCTGGTGGCTAAACCATTTTTTCACAAAAATTAGAAATTATGTGCAAACGATTTCTCATCAGGAGCTGTATCCGGAACAGAAAGAATTTTTCAAATCGGAGATTTAGAAGCAGAGATATAGGGGGAAACGCAATTTACCACTACGCCCCGTAGACGTAGTCTATGAATTACTAGTCTATGCCCCGTAGTCTATGAATTACTTGACAATTTTGAAGTTGTATGAAAAACATATCACACTGAAAACACTATCCAACAAAGAAGACATTTTTCAAATCGGACTTCTAGAAGCAGAGATATTGACGAAAATAAGAATACATCTACGCCCCCTGGCGGAGAAACTGTGGAATATTTTAAGAAGAAAATGTTCCGAAAAGGTTTATCGATGTGAGTGGCATCAGTCCACGAAAGAATTTTTTTCAATCGATATTTTAGAAGCTCAGAGTTTATGACATATACATCAGAAGCAAAAATTAACGCTTACGCCCCTGGTGGCCAAAGTATTCTTTACCAAAAATTTGAAATTATATACAAAAGATTTTCCAACAGGAGGTGTGTCCGCTGAAGAATTTTTTTCAAATCGGAGTTTTAGAAGAAGAATTATAGGAAATGTAATTTACTCTTTTACGTCCCCTAGCGGAAAATATATGCGTAATTTGAAAAAGTAACTAAATCTAAAATATTTTTCGGCATAAGTGGAATCGAAAGATAAAAGATTTTTTTCAATCGGATGTTTAGAAGCAAATATGTGGATTAAAACGCATATTTGAATTCGACATCATCTGCATTACGCCATCCAGCGGCGAAATTGTACATCGTAAAAAAAATAAAAATAAATAAAGGATCGTGATTCGCATATTTCAAGCTTCCCGATGCAAAAAAATTTTTTTTTCAAATCGGACTAATAGTTGCAGAGATATGGTGGGTACAGACGGACGGACGGACAAACCGATAACATAAGCACGATTTTTTTTTTTTACAAAAGACGTGCTAAAAAAACGACACCTTGCATATCCACCAAACAGATAGCAGGATCTTGCGTGGGTGTAAACCGACTTTGGGTGTCGGCGTGGACTTCTGTCTTGGGTCCAACCACTATTTTCAGGCGCTGACATTGTCATACAGGACCCATTTCTCGTCAGCTGTCACAATGTGGTCGAAGAACGGTTCAAGTTGGTCACATGCAAGCAGGGAAACGCAGGCACTCATGCAATTTGCTTTCTACTCAACTGTGAGTTGATGGGGTAACCAAACTCCCTTCTTGTGAACCTTCCCAGGGTGACGTAGGTACGTGAAATACTGGTGCGGGTAGTCCCCAGCTGTTCGACCAACTCCCGCGTGGTGTCACTTGGGCCGGTCTCCACTAAGGTCTTCAGCATGTCCATATCCACTGTTGCGAGCATCATGAGAGGAAAAATATGTATATATATATTCAAAGAAATAATCGCACTTCTTTATTGTGTTTATGCATGTGTGTGTGGGGGGGGGTTGCAGATCTGAGCAATGAAAGTTGAATAGAATCATTTATCACTATTTTAGGGCTACTGGTTCGAGGATAGGGTATACCAGCATCTGGACATCTACGTCACACTTGGAATTTGAAGGCCCTACGCTGCCTTATACTTATATCACTCTGCTTGATTTACGTTCATTTCATAACACATTTTCAGTTGCGTAACCAGGGTAGGGCAGACGGGGCCGGCTGCCCCGGGCGTAGCACAAGCTAGGGCGCAAAAACCGCTGCTTGCTATCTGATTGTAAAGGGAAGTGAAACATTTTTACCAGTTTCTGGTACATTTGAAATTCGAATTTCTTCCTCAAAATGTTCAGGAGGTGCTATTATATTTGCTCACGTTCAGATATGATGGAGGGCTTCTATAGTCCGTTCAACTAAAGAAGAACCATGGCCTTTGTCCACGACAATGGAGCGCGCGAGTTTTCTTTAATTGGATTAATGAGGATGTGTGTTTTTCTTTTTTTTTTTTTTTTTTTTTGCGCTTTCCAACAGTAGGTCAAAGAAGCGTATATGCTCCAGCTTTGTCCGTCTGTCTGTCGGCACGATAACTCGCGTAAAAATGATTCGATTTCGATTAAATTTTAGTATGTGGTAGGGGACCAGCTGGGGACGAACCCTATTGAAAATGGACGAAATGGGGTCAAAGGTCAGAACATAGGAGCGGGATGCATGCCATTGCCCTTATGCGCCATAACTTGCGTAAAAATGGTTCGATTTCGATGAAATTTTAATATGTGGTAGGGGACTACCTACGGACAAACCCTATTGAAAATGGGCGAAATGGAGTCAAAGGTCAGGACATAGGAACGGGATGCATGCCATTGCCCTTATGCGTAATAACTTGCGTAAAAATGGTTCTATTTCGATGAAATTTTAGTATGTGGTAGGAGATTACCTACGGACAAACCCTATTGAAAATGGGCGAAATGGGGTCAAAGGTCAGGACATAGAAGTGGGATCCATTCCATTGCTCGCGTCATAACTTACGTAAAATGCTTCGATTGCGAGAAAACTTTAGTATGTTGTTTCGGGTGTATACTGAACCGGTTATGTTTAATATCATCGAAATGGAGTCAAAGGTCAGGGCACAGGAGCAAAGATTTATTTCACAGCCCATTATCCTCATAACTTGTGTAATGATTTCTGGTATGCTGGAAAGCGTATCATAATAATCAATGCATTGCATGATTTTGCTAACTTGTCTTTAGTTGAATGGATAAGATGAGAATGTCATTCACATTATAGAAGATTCTCTGGGAGCTATTCGATTATTACTGTGACTGCGAGCTTGACTCCCAGATGCATTCTGTCCGTTTGATGTCTTACCGAAGGTCCGAATTATGAAGTAATTCCGAAAGGCTGTACAAATTGTCACAGTTTGATTGTGCCTCTGGCATAGGGATAACATTGGGTTATGACCTTGATTTTGTTTTGTCGAGGAGGGTAATAGTTAATTAGTTATTTATATCTAAATATTATGCGAAATTAGTAACGCATATATATAACTGCATTTATTCAACTAGCAATGCATAAATACAGTCAACACTCGGTGTACCGCCCCACCGCTACCCTCTCATAACACCGCCCCTTAGGTCTGAACAGACGTACTCTATATAAAACATTCCTTTTTCCCTTAGTATATCGCCATATCCTTGGCATTCGACAACCGCCAATATGTATTACTACGCCAACCAGCCTTTGCCCACACAAAACATGCTTGATGTACAGGGGTTGAACTGAATAATGTGAACACCTAGGAAAAGAAGGTTTTACGTACCTAATAGGGTGTGCGACCTAATGGGCGTGTAACCGCCTGAATCCTCTTTGGAATGGACGCATACAAATCCAGGATGATGGTTAGCGGGATGTTGCACCATTCTTCATGCAGAAACTGCTCCGAGTTCTTGAGAGATGCAGGAGGAGGATAACGGGACCTTACTCTGTTTTCCAACACAGAACAGACCTCAGTGGGTCGATGATGTTTAAGTCTGGTGATTGGGGAGGCCAAGGAAGGTGTGAAAGTTCATCCTGATGTTCCTCAAACCATGATTGGGCATTGCGAACTCTGTGAATTGGGGCGTTATCATCTTGATAAGATGGCATCTCCTGCAAGAAACAGTACCTGAGCCATTGGGTGGACTTGGTCAGCCAAAATGGTTTCATACGACCTGCCAGTCATCCGTCCTTTCAAGGTGATCAGGGGACCTGCTGAAAACCTCGGTATGACCACCCAGAGCATGACAGAACCACCATCATGCTGCACTGTTGAGAGCAGACTGTCTGGGTTGTACGCTTCTGACGGTGTTCTCCACACGTAAACACGTCCTACAGTGGGGAATAACGTGAATGTGGATTCATCCGACCACATTACACGCTTCCATGCATCGGCAGTCCACGTTGTATGCTCCTGGCACCACTGCCGTCTCCGTTGTGCATTCACCTGGATCACCAGAGGTTTTGCAATAGCAGCTCTGCCATGAATATCTTAATATTTTTTCAGACAATAAGACTGTAAACCTGGATCGTGGGGTTGCGAGGATGGAAGCATCCTCCCACTTAGAGTAATGTATTCCTTCATTCACAAGTCGTGCGAGAGCAGTTTTTTGGGATCCAGCTTTTTACATCATACAGTTGGCAAGTAGAAATATTTTATACATGTGAATTGATGTAAAAAACTGATCTAGTTTTTGATGTAAAAACTGGATTCCAAAAAACTGCTCTCGCACGACTTGTGAATGAAAGAACACATTACTCTAAGTGGGAGGATGTTTCCATCCTCGGAACCCCACGATCCAAGTTTATTGCCATATTGTCTAAAAATTTGCACATCTTCAAAAATATACAAAACTGTTGTAATTATGAAATTCCTGCTAATATTCCAACTCAATGGAAACTGTTAATTACTTCTAACATGTGCGCGTCCTGGAAATCCTGGAAAAGTCCTGGAATTCCATTTTGTCCTGGAAATGTCCTAAAATTCTGTTACATGTCCTACAACAGAATCTAGGACATTTCCATCTATTCCTGCCTTTTTGTCTCTGCGCGATGTTTTATAGTTGAGGATTTTTCTACTGACATAACTTATGTCTGAAAAAATTATCTCCCCACCCCCTGAAAAATGCGGGGGTGGAGGGCTGTTGGTTTTCTTGTCTATTAGAAGGGCTGAAGCTGTGTAATTAGCATCTTTTGCGTCGTGTTTATGTTATCACTTTGTCTGCCCTGGTGGGGAGACTATATCTCTGCAATTATTAGTTCGATTATTTTTGTATTGGGATGCTTAAAATGTGAAAATGGTGATCCATGCGTTCCAGTTTTTTTCCGATGCACAACTTCACCGCTAGAGGGCGCAAGTGGAGATCGTGTCAAATTTAAAATGAATTTTATTTCATGCATTTGCTTCTAAATATCCAATTGAAAATAATTATTTTTCCTTTCGATGACATTTATGTCGAAGACTATTTTAGTTACAGTTCCTTTTTCAAATAATGCATACATTTTCCGTGAGGGGACGTAACGGTAAGTCGCGATTTTCGCAATATCTCCGCTTCTAAAAATCTGCTTTCAAAAATTCTTCCTGCGTCGGATATAGCTCTTGGATGGAAACGTTTTGCATATAATTTCTCATTTTTGGTAAAGAATGGTTTAACCACCAGGGGGCGTAAGTGTTTATTTTTGCTCCTGATGTATTTGTAACAAAATCTGAGCTGGAAACTCAATTGAAAAAATTTCTTCGTAAACCGATACCGCTCACCTCAGAAAACTTTTTGAGAATACCTCCTGCTTAAAATAGTGCATAATTTTCCCCCTAGGGGCGTACACGTATATTTTATTTTTATCTCTGTTTATAGGAGTCCGATTTGAAAAATTCTTTCTTTGTTGGAGAACATTTTCAGTGCAAAATGTTTCTCATATAATTTCAAATATTTCTTAACGCACAAGTGCGCCACTAGAGGGCATAAGTTCACTTTTCTGTTTACAGCAATATCTGCTTCTGATTAGCTGTAGCATACATCATTTTTAACATTCTACATTCTGTATTAAGTTTGCCCAAGCATATAGGACGTTATTTGTTGTAGGTTACAGGTTGAACAGACCTATGGTTTCACTATACTTTAAGTAAGAGCATTTGGACTGCATGTCCTGGAAAAAAATCCAAAAGTCCTGGAAATGTCCTGGAATTTTGTGATTTAAAAAGCGTATGAACCATAATAACATTGTAGATAGAACGTTAACTACATCGATACTAATATCATCGAATCTTGTAAACGAATATTATTCAGTACCCCTCAATGTTCCGGAGCATGTGCAGTACATATCTATTACGTCATCTGGTAGAATGACCCGACTTATATAAATTCTTACCACTGTTAAGTACACCACATATGCCTTGGGCAGCTAGCTCCACTACTCCACCGGAGTGCCGCCCCGGTGGCGCAGTGGTCTAAGGCGCTGGCCTCTGATCATTCGTCCGTATGGGGTCCGGGTTCGAATCCCGGTGAGGCATGAATGTTGTGTTTGTCTTACGGCACTGGCTCTCTCCCTTCCCTGGAGCCAGTGACCCTAAATTAGGGACGGGCGACTGCTTATAGCCCATTGAGTTGCTCACGGTGGTCGTTAAACCTCCAATAAAAAAAAAAAAAAAAAAAAAAAAAAGAAGCTTCCTTACAACACGGCACGAAGTACTGCTGTACAAGACGGTCGTCAGGCCGGTGCTTACCTACGCCTCCTCCATCTGGATTGGTGTTAGTAGGAATAAACGAGAGAGAATCGAGAGGTTGCAGATCCGAGTACTTCGAATGATCACCGGGGACCCCACTTCGAACCTGAGGAACAGACTTGGAATCGAGAAGGTACACGAGTTTTCCACCAGACTCGCCAAGAAGTTCTTCAAGAATGCGGAAACCCACCCTAATGGACTTGTTAGGGGCGCGGCTGACTACAATCCGAATTTCTTAGGTATCCCAGAACTAAGGTGGCGATCGTTGAGCCCCCTTGACAGAGAGAGAGAGAGAGAGAGAGAGAGTAAGTATGTGAACAATGGTGTGTGTTAGGCAGACCCCCCCCCCCCCCTTCTTTTTTCAAATTGTCATCGAGATAGTGAAAATGGATACTGCTCGGGCATTTGGATTTGGTCTCGTTGAATTTCCGTCACTCCCTGGTGCGTCCGGGGCTGGGTGGTGTGCTTCTCTGTGAAGTTGTGCGGTGGTTGGTTCCCCTTGCCCCCTTCCCCCGGACTGGTGTCACAGTTCCCCGTTTGAAAGATATATCACCCCCTCATTTAACTCAAGTTTTCTGTTTGTCTTTCCTATTGAGTTCACTTACTCAGATCTCCTAGCTTCCTATTTCTAAGGGTATTTTTAGACCTGGGGGTCAGACACTCCCTTCCTAAAACTTCTTCAAATATCGTATCGTATCGTAAGTACACCACATCTAATGATGGCTCCCGATGCGGTAATCGAAAGAACCCCTGCTTTTAATCGTGTATTCCATCTAATGATCGCTCCCGATACGGGAATCGAAAGAACTCCTGCTTTTAATCGTGTATTCTTAAATGTATTAAATATTTCTGCTGGTCACAACGCCAACTGTGATATGTTTTTAATCGTGTGAAAACGGATTCTGTCTCCTTTTTAACTGATACTCAGTACAAATTGAATACTTCATAATTTAAAACCAGACACTGAAAATCTCGTTGGTTAGTAGATTTTTTTAGGGTCATACGAACAAAATAGGAAGAAATCATATTTCAAGACATCTTTTACACGACATTCACTTTTCCCAGTTATTGGAAGAAATACGGAAACTCAGTAGAAAGAAAATGAAAAATAAAATAAAATAAAAAATAAAACAGTTCCGTAGGCAATTTTGCCTGAAAGTAATTAAAGTAATTACGGGCAAAACATAAAAGTAGCAAAATGCTGATGTCAAGTGGTACATATGATCGTAACAAAAATGATAACATTATTCGCTTTACATTGTTATCCATGCGTGTAGTATCAGCAATTTTGCGACATCACGGCGAAAAATATATATATATATATAACTCTACTGACAAGTGACAACATGGTTGTATAATGAGTTCTCCTTTCAACGAGCAAGACCGAAATTCAGCATGTTCCGGAATAAGTGACCTTTGTAACGACAGACATCGTGACCACAGACAGTAGGATCGCGTGTTTCCTTTTTTGTTATATCTTACTGCCATCTAGCGCTTAAACTCTGTACTGGGAATAACCGGTAATCGTGTGGATAACCATAGGCATGCCTTCAGGCCGTTGACAGACGGAAAAACAAAAAATATAATACTCAGGCATGGCCTCTTTTATCAAGAAACTCACTAAAAGCCGAAGAAAAATGTGTAATAAAAAATCCGAACGTGCTCCTCTTTTCCTTCAGTTACTTCCACTTGGTACATGCGGCATTTTTTATAAATCGTTATTTTCAAGGGAGTAGATATTTTTAGAGTGTGTATTCCTTTTCCTGCTTTTTTTCTTATTATTAAGTTCAAAAATGCAAGTTATCTTTCTCTTTTTCTTATTTTCCTTAAATGACATGTACGTACTTTTTGTAGCGTGGCCACATTGCATTGTTTTGACAATACAAATTTCCCCTTAAAAAAAAAAAAAAAAGTAAGACAGAAAAGTACGAGTGTATATGATTTTCCTTTTGAACCAGATTACTTTTTTTTTTTTGCCCTCAGAAGCTAGCTTTTTCAAAGCTATGTAGAAATAAATTCCTTTCAACTTTGAAATATTGATCTCACATTTCCAATGACGCATTCAAATCAACTGCCTTCCAAGAGTGATTTGAATGCAGAAAGTAGCTTCCCGTTTGGCAGAAAACTCTAAGCTCACAATTTGTCTTCGGTTCTTTTGCATGGCAACCTTGCTTTCTCTTTTTATCTTATTTCAGTTCTGTTATTAGCAGTTGTCTGACAGCCCCTTGCTCGCCATTAAGATGGGGTTCCACCTAAAATCTCTGCTTTATGTTTCCAATGGTAAAACTTCTGTACATATTTTCTTCCTAATTAATGTATTTCCAAGGATGTAAATTTGCACATCGATAAAACTAACTTTAAGTTATAGCATGGGATACTTAATGCTTGCTAAAACATAACCATAATTAAGCAATCTAACATTTGCTTGTCTACTGACGTCATCAATGTACAGGTCGCGCCATCTATTAACAGGTCTGAACATTACTCACAGAAAATTATTGATTTTTAATATAATTATGGTTATGTTTTAGCAAGTATTAAGTATCCCATGCTATAAGTTAAAGTTAGTTTTATCGATGGGCAAATTTTCATCCTTGGGAATACATTAATTGCGAAGAAAATATGCTCAGAAATTTTGCCATTGGAAACGTAAGACAGATTTTAGGTGGAACCACCTTAAACAAAGGTTATAAGAACGTATCTTTGTAATCAGCAGAGGCGTCGGAATCGCGGGGGCAGAGGTGGGGGTGGTAATTACCCCCGCACTCATTTGCGTGCAGGGTCGAAATAAGGCAGAGGATGTTCATACATTTTTTAGAACGATTTTCCTGGAGTATACTGTAACTAATGTTTAAAACAAAAGTATTTCTTTCTTAAATGTTCTATCTGATATCCCTTTCTTTAGACTATGAACCAACATCTAGATTTCCAAGCTAACAGGGCATTTCTTAAAATTGGTAGGCCGCCCCGGTAGCGTAGTAGTCTAAGCGATGGCCTCTGATCATTCGATCGAAAGGAGTCCGGGTTCGAATCCCGGTGAGGCATGGATGTTGTGTTTGTTTTACGGCACAGGCTTTCTCCCTTCCATAGTACCAGTGGCCCTAAATTGGAGACAGGCGATTGCTTATAGCCCATTGAGTTGCTCACGGTGGTCGTTAAAATTCCAATCAAAATAAAAAATTGGTAGTGGTATTTTATTCCATTCCTCTTCACTACTTTCCATAGTCCAATATCCGCCCCTGTGGTGGAGTGGTCTAAGCGATGGCCTCTAATCATTCGTCCGAACGGGGTTCGGGTTCGAATCCCGGTGAGGCATGGATGTTGTGTTTTGTCTTACGGCACTGGCTCTCTCCCTTCCCTGGAACCAGTGACCCTAAATTAGGGACGGGCGACTGCTTATAGCCCATTGAGTTGCTCACGGTGGTTGTTAAACCTCCAATTAAAAAAAAAGCCGCCCCGGTGGCGCAGTGGTCTAAGCGATGGCCTCTGATCATTCGTCCAAACGGGGTCCGGGTTCGAATCCCGGTGAGGCATGGATGTTGTGTTTGTCGTACGGCACTGGTTCTCTCTCTTCCCTGGAACCAGTGACCCTAAATTAGGGACGGGTGACTGCTTATAGCCCATTGAGTTGCTCATGGTGGTCGTTAAACCTCCAATCAATCAATCAATCAAAAAAAAAATAGTCCAATAACTGTTTTAGGTCTGCGCAGCGGCGTCGGACCGCGGTCATTTGCGTGCAGGGGCGACACATCACATTTGCCTCCTCACTTTTCTTAGTTAGAAATCGGATTAATGCTTGTTTTTTTAAATTGCCCGCCATTTAAAATTACTTCCGATAAAACGAAATATTATTTTCTACTTTAAATAATAATTAGAACTTTGAATTTCTGAGACATCGAGAACTCTGAATCCTTGAGACGCAAGACGCGGATTTAACTCTCAATATGAAATACAAATTTTGTATTTGTTTTTAATATAATTTCACACCACTAACTGTTCCCTATAAATATTGCTCTCAACACACTGGGCATCGTTACCATGCATTTGCTACTAACTACATACTAATATAACTAAAAATATGCTCAATTGATGTTATGTATTTTATTTCTTGACATGTGCTTTCTACGAAGAGAAATCGGGACTTGTCAGGTCATTTTGGCCTTTTTTTGATCTCCCTAGCTGTTATCATCAACATCCTCATTGTCAGCCATTATCAATCCACTGCTGGACGAAGGTCTCCCAAGTTTCTTCCACAACGATCTATCTTGTGCCAATCTCCTCCATTTTACTCCCACATACTTTCGAATTTCATCCACCCATCCCACATGTGGTCTTCTTCTGCGTCTTTTCTTGTACCTTGGAATCCATTCTAAAATTTCGGCTGTCCATCGGTGGTCTGTCCTTCTGGCAATATATCCAGCCCATTGCCATTTCAGGGATTATACTCTGATCATGATGTTTTCTACTCTTGTCATTTTTCTGATCCACGAGTTCCTCTTCTTATCTCTCCTGGTTACACCAAGCATGCACCTCTCCATGCATCTTTGAGTTGTCTACAGTCTTTGTTTGTCTCTTTTAGTTAAGGTCCACGTCTCTGCACCATACGTAAGCACTGGAATGACGCATTGATCAAACACTTTTCTTTTGAGACATAATCCTAGCTGTTACATGTCTGTTAATTTCTTCTTATGAGCATTTTGTATGTGTATAATAACAGCTAAACTAATAAATTTAATTTAATTTAATTTAATTGTCCAATATGATTCCTAAGACGCAGATCACTCTCCTCCCTTGTCCAGTATGCGAAAAAAGAGTTACTAAACACAGCTATCCTAAAATTCCAGAAAATTATTGTGTTTTTATAAATAAAAAGAAAAAAAGCCGGCGAGTTTTCTACATTTTAAGTATAATGAAATCAGTATTTCTTTAAGAAAGAAAATGGAAGATGGAGAAAGGAATGAGATATATTCTTACGTTGTTTGATGAATAACACAAGGGCTATGGTTCTTGTAGAATATGTACCTGTGTGGAAGTGTTTAAATCGATCAGTTTTACATCGCTTATAATACATATCGGTAAAACGCTTTACATCAAAATACAATGTAATATAGATGTGAAATTCAAAGTTTATATTAATTAAGATTTTATCGATGTCCAAATGACGTCATCACGTCCTGTTTTACAGCAGCGAAATAAGTTTTACGATTCGACCAAAAACTCATATGCTATATCTTGCCCCCGTGGGCGAAAAACAGTTCCGACGCCCATGGGTCTGCGTTTAGAAATTTCTCTTTTCAGCAGTCCGAAGGCACAATAGTCCATCGGTGACAAATCAGGGGACTTTGAAGGAATATGAGCAAAAGGTACGAACTTGATAACCGTCTCTTTTTTCATTTTTCAAGAAACAAGAGTGGTAGATTTAGATGCACGGCTGGTTACCTGATCCCGATGGAGTTCTACTCTTTGAAAGCCTGTGGATAAAGGAATGGCATTTCCTCTTTAATTATAGGAGCTAAAACATTATTTTGGTAATATGTAGAATAGATTTTAACATTCTTTTTAACTTCCTATAACTTTTATTTCCCATTGTACGAGAAACTAGCAATAACCATGAATTCTTTACTGAAACGTTCTTCGGATTCTTGGAACCAAGTTCGTTCTTCTTCTGCTCTTTTGCAATAGTAAATCCACCTTTTTTTGTTACAGTTGTTTAGGTAGATCCACGCTTTATCAATGGTCACAATAAATTTCTATCTGTCTCCGTCTAACAAGGGAAACTATCGGACTTCCCCACGACAATCGTCACGGAACGTTCTGTGGTGGACAAGCATGATACCAAAGTAACAGGTGTGAAGTACGGCATTTCGCAATCGCCCGCAACCCCTAGAACATGGCTTACAAAAGTGGGACGCCCGCATGTAATGTATGCAGCCATAAAGTGTCAAACAACATGTAAATGTAGGTGTGATGTGATTGGGTGGTACAGTGGTACTGTCTGCACATGCCTGGAAGGTGTACTGCGTTGTGTACGTCAATGACTGTTAAACGTGAGTAGTGTAAGACAGCGCACGGGCCTGTTCGTATTGTGTAAATATTGTGTTGTTCAAATATTGTGTTGTGTGTTTTAAGAAAATGGCATGTGACCCTCATGCTGTAGTATAGATACTGCTGAACGAGGAGACGCAGAAATACCAAGCGTACGACACGGCTCCAACGTACATCGACAGGCGAATTGCAAAGCAGTTGTATAGCGTTTTGGAGCAACATGTCATTAGAGGCGCTGACATGTTTGAAGAACAGACATTGTGGCGTGATAGTCATGAAACGTCGGACACGTTATCTGAACATAGTGATACACTGGGTACTCCAGCACACAACGTGCCAACCAATTCGAGTTCTTATGAATCATCACCCACAAAGTGAAACGGAAAAGCATTCACGAAAAGTTTTCCGGACAGACCATGCAGCGTGTCTATGACAATGTGAAGGTTGCAAAGAAAACCGTTGCAGCAACTTCGTGTAAATACGAGATGTCACCAGAAAAAGTGCTGCAATTAGTAACGGCTGTTGACAGTGGTGGTACGATAGAACACAAAACTGCACGCATTCACCAGCGTATGTACACCAAATTCCAAGATGCGCGTAATATGGGACTCTCAATTCCCTACTGGCATTTAAAGACGTCGGCGAAAGAAGCAGCTAACGCAATGAGTATCCCTAATTTTAAAGCCACCACATATTTCCTGCACAAATTCAAACTCCGCTATAAAATCTCATCACACAAGATCACGAGGTTCATTGCCAAGCAGGATGTTACCTTTGACACTGCCGTAAGAAACAGCGCATTGGAGTTTGTACGAGATGTTACGGACTACATTACTGGTAATGCAATTGATGCTGACATGGTGTTCAGTACAGACCAAACTCGATTTGAATACGAACTCACGTCAAACAGGATACTATCACGGACTGGGGAGAAGACAACTGAAGCTGTTGTGCAATCTGTTGCATCGGCGACTACCGCCTCCTATACCATTCAGGTGCTTATGACCATGTCAGGACGCCTTGCAAAGAAACTGTACATCTCCTTTCAGGAAGCGGGTGGTAAGTTTGGCAAACGTGTTTCCAAAACAGTACGACGTAACCAACCTCCAAATATAGAATGTGACTGTAGCACCAGTGGTAAGATCTCCACAGCTCTAGTTCTGTCCTGGATGCGTAAGGTACTGGAACCAGAGCTAACAGGATCTTCCCTTCTCTTACTGGATTCGTGGTCTGATCAAACCGACACTAGTTTGCCAGCCAAAGCCTTCGGTGACAGGGACGTCAATTTGCTCTCAAAAATCATACCACCGAAAGTCACCAAATACTGCCAGCCCTTTGATGTGTATTTCTTTCGACAATATAAACTGTTTGCGCGAAGCATGGAAAAGTACATACGCTCTGATGAGATGCATGGCGTCAACCTGCATGACAGAATCTTCATTTTCAAGTTGCATTCATTTATATACAACCAGTTGTGTGCACCACATGCAGTACGAACCTATGCGTCGCTATGAGTGGAAAGCGTTTGGATACTTGCCACACAAACGCCTCTTCCGTTCCGTAATGTGTTGTCCATCAATTTTGCTGTGCGTGACATGTGCAACGCTCCTGACTGTGATTCCAGTGCCGTCATTATCTGCTCGTGGTGCGAGATTCACCTTTGCTTGAAGCACTGCCTTCTCTGAACACATTACCATGACGTGGAGTGAGGTATGCATATGACATTTGCAACTTAATGGTGTTGTACCTGGTCTCTCTCGACATTTAGGTGTCTCATATCTAACAGCTAAATGTTGTTTGACACTTTATGGATGCATACATTACAGGAGGGCGTCCCACTTTTATAAGCCATGTTCTAGGGGTTGCGGGCGATTGCAAAATGCCGTACTTCACACCTGTTACTTTGGTGTTATGCTTGTCCACCACAGAACGTTCCGTGACGATTGTCGTCGGGAGATCCGATAGTTTCCCTTGTAAGTGATTTTCATAAAGAAGTCTACACCGTGTTCTGCACTTACCCACGTGCCTAAGCAAAAGGCGGCCAACATTATGTTGTTGTTGTTTTTTCAGATTCAAGTATTTATTCCCTTGTTTACAATTGATACAGTGATTTCTAACGACTCAGCGATTGCTCCTTGGGTCTGTGAATTTTCTTTTAAGACCAGAGACATTATCTTTGAAATTGTCGTAAAAGTACGTATCTTCTTTGGATATTCGTTTGGTGTTCTTTTTCCTGTTAAAAGCAATGCTTGACGATTTTTTCTCCCTATTATGAATAATATTGCTTATTTTGCATTTAGAAATGCTAATTCCATGATTTCCACAATGCTTTTTTAATCTTCTCTTCGAATATTTTTCTTCGTAAAGAACTAAAACGCGACCTTCTATCCACAGCTCGTATACATGCGCCATTTTTTTAGCAGACGACATTTAAATTCAGCAGATGTTTCTTTCGTGTTCATCCAACACTCTGTTGCCAGTTTGTTCTTTAAACTTCTTTAATTTTCTGTAAATTTCTTATCAAAAACGTTGTAAAAATGTATGAACATCCTCTATATATTTGGCGCACTTTTCTTCCTTTTTATCTATGTCCGTAATCTGAAATCAGATTTTTTTATTTATTTCCTGCCATTAAAAATTCCTTTTGATAAAACAAAGTATTGTTTTCTACTTTATTTTTAAACCATCTAGAATTTTGAATTTATGGGGCGCTGGACCAAGTCCATCTAGAAAACCTCCGCTTGTGACGTCACTCTCATGTTACAACGGCTGATACGTAGGTGTTGTGTTTGACGTCACACACGATAGCGTTGGAAACCAATCGGAAGAGCCGCCCCGGTGGCGCAGTGGTCTAAGGCGCTGGCCTCTGATCATTCGTCCGTAAGGGGTCCGGGTTCGAATCCCGGTCAGGCATTGATGTTGTGTTTGTCTTACGGCACTGGCTCTCTCCCTTCCCTGGAACCAGTGACCCTAAATTAGGGACGGGCGACTGCTTATAGCCCATTGAGTTGCTCACGATGGTCGTTAAACCTCCAATAAAAAAAAAAAATCGGAAGACTTGGTTTCCGCGTGACGTCACTAAAAGAGGGAACTCATCTCTCTAATGTCATGGGCTTATGTTTCCTAGACGACCTCGGTTGAACTCTCCGCGCATGTCCAGAATGCAAACAAAAAGTTTCAGAAGTACCAGCCTTATTAAAAATAGTTATGCTGAAATTCATGAAAAGTATTATGACTTTATAAAAAAGAGCAGAGGCGTTTTTGTATTTCATTTAAGTATAATTAAGTCAGTCTTTCTTTATGATAGAAAATTGAAAGAAGCGTATAGGCAGATCCAGAAGCTTACCTTGGGGTTGCTGTCATCTGAAAAAAAAAGAAAGTAAAGATTAATAGAGACACAAACTGGCAGAGCTTCCCCTCCTTGGTATTACATGGCTTTTTAAAAACTTTTTCCATCAAAAATCTTGTGCTAAATTTTTAAGGCACACACTGGGAAAAGCAACTGAAAAGTCAGCACTATTTTTCTGGTGTTCAATTTGCGAGGAAATGAGTTCCGTGCTTTTTTAATTTTTTTCTGAATAAAATATTTCAAAATTAATTTGAGCCCTTCTATTCGGGCGGCTTAATTCGATTAAAAAAATTCCTGCTTGAATCATCGATTCATTCCTAAGTAATATGATCAGTAATTCCTCTTCAAAATATTCGTTTATTCTTCCTCAATGCATGCTTCCTATTTCTTTTGAAAGGAATTTCCATTCACTTCACTTCATCAAGTCATTCCTGCGCCATTACTTTTCTTACTGGCGATTTTCTCTTGAAAGTTTGCGGAAACCATACATTAAACAAAGCACACCCATTTCTTTTCATGATCAGTCAAAGTCTCTTTTCCCTTTCGCTCTCAGCTTCCGATGTTGCTGATACTGTACTAGTTTTTCCCCTGCTCTCTCTCTCTCTCTCTCTCTCTCTCTCTCTCTCTCCCTCTCTCTCAAGCTAATACAGGACATTCAGTCTGCAAATTCCAAAGTACGTTTAAAGAGAAAGGGGGCCCTGGGGCTGGACAGTATTTTTGGGCTCCAGTATTAGTGGCACATCTAGGATTTCATTATGGGTGGCCGAATAAAAATACCCTGGAGAAAACATTCCCAAAATACGATGAGGAAGCCATAAAATAAAAGTATCCCCTCCGTATTAAAGTGTGTATCGCATGATTCATAGGCGAATCAGTGGTGGAAAGAAAGTGTAAAAATGCATGGTTGAAAAATGGATATCAGTTCAGTTCTACTTTAACTACTTTACCCCCCCCCCCAGGGTTCAGCTTGTTGAAATTACATCGAAGTAGTGGGCAAAATAATATGATCCAAATATCATGATTCAAACGAATTCTTAATGTATGAAAATTTTCCCCAATTACAGATGTGCACAAAAAAAAACTTCTGCAATGCCTTCAAAAGATTTGAGGATGGACTGGGGACATCTACATTTTTTTGCGGCCTTTTTCCAGAGCGGTGTTCAATGATATATTTATAAGGCCTTTTCCCAGAGCGGTGTTCTTTGGGATTTTGATCCAAGGAACGTGCTGGCCAATCCATCCGCTGAATGTCTTCACTTTCCAACAGCTCACCAGTAGCCACTGACTGAACGATGGGGTGTGGCGTTATCGTCCATCAACACGAATTGTAGGCCAAGGCACCTCGGAATAGACGAACATAGGGAAAAATTTCCTCGTTGCAGTAGCGCGAACTCGATACAGTACCGCCTTCCAGTATCTGGAGATTCGTACGTTCATCGATCAGAATGCCTCCTCGTAGGAGAATACCGCGGCTGTCACATCTATCCCTTTCACTGATGTTTCCGCGGCGAAACCGAGTGCCTACCTCACACCAGATTAGCTGACGTCTAGTATTGCTAGAGAGACTAAATCTACTCATATCAGTAAGATTACTGTACCCCACTGTTCTGCTGTCCGGTCCTTATGTTCTTTGGACCATCGTTCTTTGGTGAACGGTGTCTCCGGTGAACTGTTTTTAATGGAACACAGCGTACTGATCGTCGGGCAAACAGTCAACGTTTGTGTAGTCGCCTGGCCACTGTAAACAGCGATATTGTGCGTCCTATGCTCGTTTTCAGTTGTTTTGCAAGATTACTTGCTGTCTGGTGTCAATTCCTCTTGGCCTGTAGGAACAGGTAGCGGCCCTCACTAAGGGGGTTTTTAGGTGGACGACCACCACCAGTGCTCATCACGTTCATCTCTCCTCAAACCTCCGAATTATTCGACCACGAGTGAATTCATCAAGATGCTCTGGACGTACCATTTAGTCCACACAACAGACACAACTAATACAGTCGAACGTCTAAATGCCGCCCCGGTGGCGCAGTGGTCTAAGGCGTTGGCCTCTGATCATTCGTCCGTAAGGGGTCCGGGTTCGAATCCCGGTCAGGCATGGATGTTGTGTTTGTCTTTCGGCACTGGCTCTCTTCCTTCCCTGGAACCAGTGACCCTAAATTAGGGACGGGCGACTGCTTATAGCCCATTTGAGTTGCTCACGGTGGTCGTTAAACCTCCAATTAAAAAAAAAAAAAAAAAAAAAAACGTCTAACTTTATTTTTAATTACACCAGACTGTGAATACTCATGAAACGCATATAGCGCATTAAATCCGTTTATTTTTGTGGTGTAGTAAGTACAAAGATTCGCCAAGTTTTCGCACTCCACTGGGAGACTTTTTCATGGCAATGGTAGATATAAAAATGCAGGGAATTAGAACACGTAAGGAACAAAGATGATTTTTGAAATTAACGTGCTGGATGAAATCACGACCATATTATACGAATTTTTATCACGCAATTATACTGTGCGTCGCGATGTGTTTCCGTCTTTTAATAACGCATGCCAAACCCTTCGTAGTTCAGTAAAAGTTATATCATTGCACGCTAATTTGCTGGATGGGATTTCGACTGTTTCCTTGATGGCAGTCTCTTTAAAATCCGTGTGAGGGGCAGTTCTTCTAATAGTACTCCATACAGGAGCGGCCGAGCAATGCATGACCTCTCTGGCGAGGGCTGTATTCTGCATTGTCCTGGTTGACACTTCGCACGTGTTCTTTACATCTAGTATCCAAGTATCGCTTTGTTATTCCGATATAATATTTTCCGCATTGTCAGAATATACCAACGGCAGTGGCGTATTTTGGGTCCGAGACCTGGGCTACCCCCCCCCCCCTCCTTCCCCCAATACTGTTTTTTTATTGAAAAGTTTAATTTTTAATTGTTAAGTAAAGAAGTTACTTTTTTTTTTTTTTTAATTTTAGGTACATGCCTTTGCTAACATGATACCAAATAATTATGAGGATTAGGATTTGAACACTTATTTGTACATTAACTCTATTCTTCTTTCCTTTTGTGTGAACTTGAGTGTTACGTTTTCGTAAAATGTTTCTTTCGAGTACTTTTTCATATTTAAAAATAATGTTTTTCTCTATTGACAAAACAGCCAAGTTTTTCGAATGTGCATGTCCTTGTGTGGCTCTAAGATATATCTTGATTCTTTTTAATGCTGAAAAACTTCTTTCGACAGAAGAAAGAAGTTTTTCAGCATTAAACTTTCACTGATGGAAAGTTTAATATGAGGTCTGCTAATTTTTACACCTCACTAAACAATATGTCCAATTTATTCAATTTTATGTAACACGTAATGTCTCTTACTGATTTGTTTTTGTATTTATCAAGGGAATAAAACATTTTCAGTTCATTTTTTAGTCGAGATGTATCAAAATTGGAAGCACAGAGTTCTTTAAGTTCTGACAGTAGATGTTCAGGAAGCTTTCACGAAATTTATCAAATTAGTTCGAATGCAACAAAGCCACGAATTTAAAATATAATATCTCTGATTTTAATTCATTGACACTTCACAAAAACTGAAACAACTCTCGCGAAACACTCTTATGGGCGGGAGTATGCGAGTGACTGAGATAGTCTAAGTCTTCTTTTTTCTGAGCGAACAGTTGCCCAAAGCAATGGCCCATTCCCTTGTACCAGCTGATTCATGTTATCATAGAAACACTAGCAGGCGATCGTACGGAATATTTTCGAATCAGAACTGCGCAGCCTCTGGAAGAGCTGTTTGCGTTATGCCTTTGGTTTTTGCTCGCCAGACTGAGTCAAAGAAGCGAATCCGCACGCGGTTTTTTTCGCACCGAAAGCAACGACATATTTTAATACCGTTGATAATTGACTTTTATTTGTGTATATTTAATTCAGTTTTATTTGTGCATTCTTTGGGCTTCCTAGCTAGCCTCGAATATACGCCACTGACCAACGGTATAGCGTACCCGCCTTTTCTTTCTCACACTGTCTCTTCTTGCAACTTGATATTATATATGATAACGCGGTCGGGGACTTCATTGCTATTAATATGTTGTACTTACGTAATATATTATTTAACCAGTATGTAAAGCCTAGGACAAATGTGATGGATCCTGCGTATCTCATCGTCTTACTAGGCGATTTTGTTATTGCTAACATTATACGATTTCTTACAGTCCTGTTGTATTCTGTCTATGTCATCCTTCTTATATCCAGCCTTTAGCCCTTTGCTATGAATATTATCGATTTCCTTATTAATTAGGTAGTCGTGTTTGCATACATCATGCCCTCTATAGAACCATGCGCCAAACTCAGAAAGTTTGTACTCTTTTGGGCAGTGCGAATCAGGAGGGACAAGGTTCGGCACTGCGGTCGGTTTATATTAAACACCAAAATCGAAGCTGGATGTTCTATTTCTGCCAAGCGCGACGTCAAGAAAATTCAACGTCCCATCCACTTCAAGCTCCATAGTAAACTTTATCGTATTGTGTAGGTTGTTTATCTTGTGCCTGAAATAATTTATTTCGTCTACTTCATATTCCCATATGAAGAATATGTCGTCAGCGTTGTGGATTTCTAGATACAATTTGAAAAGATCAGATCATCTAGCGGTACAAGTACTGCTTCCGCAAGAACTGAAGATAGAGGTGAACCCATCGGTGCTCATTTAGTTTATTTGTAGATGACTCCATCCAACTTGAAATAGTTGTGGTTAGTAACCAGATTTAACGCGCAGATAATTTTCTTTGTTTGGGTCGATGTGAATTCACGGGAAGTGATGACTATTTCTTCAAGGTTTGCAACAGCCTCTGGTATGGGTATAGACGGATATAAAGACACTATATCGAAACTTTCCATTATACTGTATCATTATCAGATACTGTGCATTAAACCTTCTTGTGCGCTCCACAAATTCTTTTGTTGACTTGATAGGGTAATCGGAGTTTTTTAAACGTTCAGAGAGGAATTTAGCTAGGGATTTTTTAAATATGTACGTAGAAGATTTGTTTATAAAAGGAAGTATAATGCTAATTGTGGAAAAGACGTTGTTTAGTTGAAGTTATGTATATTTAAAGGCTGCGTGTTATGCTGATATATATATCATCATCATCATCATCATCAACAACAACCATTATCAATCCACTGCTGAATGAAGGTCTCCCCAAGTTTCTTCCACAGTTCCCTGCCTTCAGCCTGTCTCCTCCATGTCACTCCAGCGTACTTTCGAATTTTATCCATCCGTCTCCCATGGGGTTTTCTTCTTGGTCTTTTCCTATTCCTCGGAATCCAGTCTAAAATTTCGGTTGTCCATCGGTGATCCGTTCTTCTGGCAACATGTCCAGCCCATTGTCATTTCAGTGATTTCTCTCTGGTCATATCGTCCACTCCTGTCATTTTCCTTATCCACAAGTTCCTCTTCTTATCTTTCCTGGTTATACCAAGCATGCATCTCTTCATGATTCTTTGAGTTGTCTGCAGTCTTTGTATGTCTTTTTTAGTTAAGGTCCATGTCTCTACTCCATACGTAAGCACTATATATATACACTGAAGTGCCAGAAAAAATGGTACAGACGAGCTTATGCAAAATACATAGCAACGTCACCTATGCGCGTACTCGGTTGCGTCCGCCAGTGCGCTTATAAAGCGATAGACATCCTTGCCAGCTGTCAGAGCTGTTTTCGTCATGAGAATGACAAGTAATAACGATTTAAGCGATTTTCAACGCGATGTCATAGTTGGCGCTCGTGAGATGGGCTATAGTATTTCGGAGGTAGAAACGAAGTTCGGATTTTCACGGACGACCATTGCAAGGGTGTACCGTGACTGCAAGAATTCCGGCAAAACCTCCAACCTACGATACCAGTGTTACCGTAAAAAGACATTGGGTGAACGTGACCATTGTTGACTGTCAAGAATTGTTTCACGCGATAGGCGTGCAACACTCTCGCAGGTGTCATCGGAATTCAATGCTGGAGCCTCAACAAGCATCAGCGTCCGGACTGTGCAAAGTACCGTGCACGATATGTGCTTTGGGAACCGACGCCCAACTCGAGTCCCCTTGATGGGTGCACGACACAGAGTTCTGCGCCTCTCTTGGGCACGGCAACACCGCCACTGGACACTTGATGACTGGAAACAAGTAGCCTGGTCTAACGAGTCGCGTTTCCAACTGTATCGGGCAGATAGAAGGATTCGTGCGTGGCGCAAACCCCATGAAGCCATGGATCCCGCCTGTCAACAGGAAACTGTACCGGATGGTGGGGGTCCGTAATGGTATAGGGTGTGTTTAGCTGTACTTCACTGGGATCCGTGGTACGTCTACAAACGTCTGTGACCGGCCAATACTATGTGCGCATCCTTTCTGACGAGGTACATCCTTTCATGTCCTGCATTCATGCTGATGGGTTGGGTCTGTTCCAACAAGACAACGCACGTCCACACAAGTGTCCGGACGCCACATTATGGTTAGAGAAGCATTCGTCTGAGTTTGGGGTGTTGCCATTCCCTCCCAAGTCCCCAGATCTGAACGTGATACAATACATTTGGGATGCCATGCAACGCGCTATCGAACACAGGAATCCGAGACCTCGGAATACATCCGAATTGTGGAACGTTCTGCAGGAAGTATGGTATGCATCGCCTACAGTGCACATTTCCAGAAGCTATTGGATTCCATGCCCCATCGTATTTCTGCAGTCCTGCGCTTCCGTTGGAGACCTACCAAGTATTAGACTGGTGTACCAGTTTTCCTGGCACTTCAGTGTATATATATATATATATATATATATATATATATATATATATATATATATATATATATATACAAGGTCAGGTGATGCGTAACATCACAGTCTCTCCTTGACAAATGTCAACCCCGCCTTCTCGTGGTGCATCCTGTTCCCACTAAAGGGGCTCTGACGACCGCCCATAGCGGTATAACTATACCATCGGGATCAGAGGAAATTCTATCCCACACTCACCAACCCTCGTGGCCAGCGTGGTGAGTTATGGCCAAACCCCTCCAAAATGATTCCACAACTTAAATCTTGGCCCTCAGTCTCCGGCAGCTGGAATGTACCTGGCCAAGGCAGCGGCCAGTGCGACATGAAGGCAGAGGGTGCTAAGAATCCCCGGAGGACCGGACTAGGCTGCCATTTGATGCTGACCTTGGCTACGTACAACGGACGCTCCCTATCTTCTGATTCAAGGCTTCTTGAATTGGAAGAGGAACTACAAAGGATCAAGTGGGACATCGTCGGGTTAAGTGAGGTAAGGAGAAAAGGAGAAGATCTCATTGAACTGAAAAGTGGACATCTCTTCTACTATCGTGGGACAGATACTGGCAGAACTAGTGGTGTTGGATTTATAATAAACAAGAAACTGAAGGATAAAGTTGTAGAAGTTGAAAGTTCCTCTGACAGAGCTGCACGACTTGTTATCCAACTCTCGAAAAGATACCAGGCTCAGATTATTCAAACTTATGCACCCACCACAAGTCATCCTGAAGAAGAAATTGAAGAATTTTAAGAGGAAATTTGTCATCTAAATAATAAAGGTAAGCAGCACTTGAAAATAATTATGGGAGATTTCAATGCAAAAATAGGGCAACGGCAACAGAATGAAACTTCCGTAGGTAAATTCGGTCATGGCAACAGAAACCAGCGTGGAAATACTCTCGTTGAGTTTGCAGAGGCAGAAGGGTTTTTCATCTTGAACTCCTTCTTCAAGAAAAAGCCACACAGGAAATGGACATGGAGACATCCAAATGGGACGACAAGTGAAATTGATTTTATTATGTGTAACAAAAAATTCGTCATAGAAGACTGCAGTGTGCTAAACAAGTTCAACACAGGTAGTGACCATAGGTTGGTGAGATGTAAGATACACCTCAACACTAAACTTGAACGTGGCAAGCTCATAAGACAAACAAAATCTATTGACATAACCAACCTTAAAAAACACCATAATACCTTCAAGTTAGAACTGAAGAACAGGTTCTCTGCTTTAGAAGGCCTAACATCGGAAGAAGTGGACATCTCTGAAGTTAACAGAAAAGTAACCAAAGCTCTTATGGAAACAGCAACAAAATTAGCTGGGTCTAAGAACAAGTTGCATGTGAACAAATTATCAGGAAAAACCAAAATGTTGATGCAAAAAAGAAGAGAGATGAGGACAACTAAAGAAGATGTGACTTCCAAAGTGGAATATATAGAGCTATGCAAGACAGTAAGAAAAAGTATCACTGAAGACGTAAGGAAATTCAACTGTGAACTAGTGAGAAAAGCAATTGAAAACAACCAAAGCCTAAAGATAGCAAAGGGACATCTCAGTAAGGGAAGAAAACAGATTATGGCACTGAGAAAAGAAGATGGTTCTGTAACAAGAAATAGAGGCGAAATTTTGACAAGAGTGAAAGATTTCTACTCCAAATTATATGAAATTGATGATATATGCACTCCAGACATCATGAAAGATACCAGTACCAGAGTTCCTCCAGTCCTTCCAGCAGAAGTTGCACATCCAATCAAGAACATGAAGCGAGGAAAAGCTCCAGGAGAAGATGGAATTACTGTAGACTTCATACAAGAAGCAAGTGGAGAAATCGAAACAGTACTCGCCCAAATTTTCACTCGATGCCTTAATGAAGGAAAGATTCCTGAGGATTGGAACACCGCTACAATGATCCTGCTACATAAGAAAGGTGAAATTGAGGATCTCGGAAACTACAGACCTATCAGCCTCCTATCAGTAGTTTATAAAATCTTCACTAAAGTTCTTTCACACCGCTTGAAGGTAACACTGGACATGGCTCAACCGAGAGAACAAGCTGGATTCAGGAGTGGCTACAGCACAATAGATCATATCCACGTGCTGAGAGAACTAATTGAAAGAGCGAGGGAATATGAACTTCCATTGTGCATGGCTTTTATCCATTATGAAAAAGCCTTTGATTCGGTGAAACCATCAGCAGTTACAATGGCTCTGAAATCCTGCGGTCTTGAAGAAGCGTACATTAATATTATTAATAACATCTATGAAAATGCAAGTGCAAAGATTAGGCTGTTTGAAAATACAACACACGTAAAAATTGGAAAGGGAGTGAGACAAGGTGACACCATATCTCCGAAGCTCTTTAATGCCACATTGGATGGTGTTTTTCAGTCGCTGAGCTGGGAAAACAAGGGGATAAAGATTAATGGAGATTATCTAACCCACCTTCGTTTTGCTGATGACGTAGTCATTTTTGCAACTACCCCATCAGAGCTGCAGAGTATGATCCAGGAACTTGCTGACAAGAGTAAAGAAGTGGGATTAAAAATGAACTTTCAGAAGACAAAAGTGATGTTCAATGTTTTTACAAGAAATGAAGATTTATCGATTGATGGAGAAAAGCTGGAGATAACAGACACGTACGTTTATCTTGGACAGCAGATATCAAGTGAGGGTCACATTGATGAAGAAATTAATCGGCGTACAAAACTTGCCTGGAGAGCTTTTGGAAGAAACAGCATAATTTTCAAGAGCAATATGCCATTATGTCTTAAAAGAAAAGTGTTTGATCAATGCATCCTTCCAGTGCTTACGTATGGTGCAGAGACGTGGACCTTAACTAAAAGAGACATACAAAGGCTGCAGACAACTCAAAACAGCATGGAGAGGTGCATGCTTGGTGTAACCAGGAGAGATAAGAAGAGGAACTCGTGGATCCGAAAAATGACAAGAGTGGAAGACATCATGATCAGAGTTAAATCCCTGAAATGGCAATGGGCTGGACATACTGCCAGAAGGACAGATCATCGATGGACAGCCGAAATTTTAGATTGGATTTTAAGGGACAGGAAAAGACCCAGAAGAAGACCACATGGGAGATGGGTGGATGAAATTCGAAAGTATGTAGGGGTGACATGGAGGAGACTGGCACAAGACAGACCATTGTGGAGGAAACTTGGGGAAACCTTCGTCCAGCAGTGGTTTGATAATGGTTGACAATGATGATGATGATATATATATATATATGGGATGTAAGGTCAGGTGATGCGTAACATCACAGCCTCTCCTTGACAAATGTCAACCCCGCCTTCTCGTGGTGCATCCTGTTCCCACTAAAGGGGCTCTGACGACCACAAATAGCGGTATAACTATACCATCGGGATCAGAGGAAATGCTATCCCACACTCACCAACCCGCTTGGCCAGCGTGGTGAGTTATGGCCAAACCCCTCCAAAATGACTCTACAACTTAAATCTTGGCCCTCAGTCTCCGGCAGCTGGAATGTACCTGGCCAAGGCAGCGGCCAGTGCGACATGAAGGCAGAGGGTGCTAAGAATCCCCGGAGGACCGGACTAGGCTGCCATTTGATGCTGACCTTGGCTACGTACAACGGACGCTCCCTATCTTCTGATTCAAGGCTTCTTGAATTGGAAGAGGAACTACAAAGGATCAAGTGGGACATCGTCGGGCTAAGTGAGGTAAGGAGAAAAGGAGAAGATCTCATTGAACTGAAAAGTGGACATCTCTTCTACTATCGTGGGACAGATACTGGCAGAACTAGTGGTGTTGGATTTATAATAAACAAGAAACTGAAGGATAAAGTTGTAGAAGTTGAAAGTTCCTCTGACAGAGCTGCACGACTCGTTATCCAACTCTCGAGAAGATACCAGGCTCAGATTATTTAAACTTATGCACCCACCACAAGTCATGCTGAAGAAGAAATTGAAGAATTTTATGAGGAAATTCGTGATCTAAATAATAAAGGTAAGCAGCACTTGAAGATAATTATGGGAGATTTCAATGCAAAAATAGGGCAACGGCAACAGAATGAAACTTCAGTAGGTAAATTCGGTCACGGCAACAGAAACCAGCGTGGAAATACTCTCGTAGAGTTTGCAGAGGCAGAAGGGTTTTTCATCTTGAACTCCTTTTTCAAGAAAAAGCCACACAGGAAATGGACATGGAGACATCCAAATGGGACGACAAGTGAAATTGATTTTATTATGTGTAACAAAAAATTCGTCATAGAAGACTGCAGTGTGCTAAACAAGTTCAACACAGGTAGTGACCATAGATTGGTGAGATGTAAGATGCACCTCAACACTAAACTCGAACGTAGCAAGCTCATAAGACAAACAAAATGTATTGACATAACCAACCTTAAAAAACACCATAATACCTTCAAATTGGAACTGAAGAACAGATTCTCTGCTTTAGAAGGCCTAACATCGGAAGAAGTGGATATTTCTGAAGTTAACAGAAAAGTAACCAAAGCTCTAATGGAAACAGCAGCAAAATTAGCTGGGTCTAAGAACAAATTGTATGTGAACAAATTATCAGGAAAAACCAAAATGTTGATGCAGAAAAAGAAGAGTGATGAGGACAACTAAAGAAGATGTGACTTCCAAAGTGGAATATATAGAGCTATGCAAGACAGTACGAAAAAGTATCACTGAAGACGTAAGGAAATTCAACTGTGAACTAGTAAGGAAAGCAATTGAAAACAACCAAAGCCTAAAGATAGCAAAGGGACATCTCAGTAAGGGGAAAAAACAGATTATGGCACTGAGAAAAGAAGATGGTTCTGTAACAAGAAATAGAGGCGAAATTTTGACAAGAGTGAAAGATTTCTTCTCCAAATTATATGAAAGGGATGATACATGTACTCCAGACATCATGAAAGGTACCAGTACCAGAGTTCTTCCAGTCCTTCCAGCAGAAGTTGCACATGCAATCAAGAACATGAAGCGGGGAAAAGCTCCAGGAGAAGATGGAATTACTGTAGACATCATACAAGAAGCAAGTGGAGAAATCGAAACAGTACTCGCCCAAATTTTCACTCGATGCCTTAATGAAGGGAAAATTCCTGAGGATTGGAACAACGCTACAATGATCTTGCTACATAAAAAAGGTGACATTGAGGATCTCAGGAACTACAGACCTATCAGCCTCCTATCAGTGGTTTATAAAATCTTCACTAAAGTTCTTTCACACCGCTTGAAGGTGACACTGGACATGGCTCAACCGAGAGAACAAGCTGGATTCAAGAGTGGCTACAGCACAATAGATCATATCCATGTACTGAGAGAACTAATTGAAAGAGCGAGGGAATATGAGCTTCCATTGTGCATGGCTTTTATCGATTATGAAAAAGCCTCTGATTCGGTGAAACCATCAGCAGTTGCAATGGCTCTGAAATCCTGCGGTATTGAAGATGCATACATTAATATTATTAATAACATCTATGAAAATGCAAGTGCAAAGATTCGGCTGTTTGAAAATACAACACACATAAAAATTGGAAAAGGAGTGAGACAAGGTGACCCCATATATCCGAAGCTCTTTAATGCCACATTGGAAAATGTCTTTCAATTACTGAACTGGGAAAACAAAGGGATAAAGATTAATGGAGATTATCTAACCCACCTTCGTTTTGCTGATGACATAGTCATTTTCGCAACTACCCTATCAGAGCTACAGAGTATGATCCAGGAACTTGCTGACAAGAGTAAAGAAGTGGGATTAAAAATGAACTTTCAGAAGACAAAAGTGATGTACAATGCTTTTACAAGAAATGAAGATTTATCGATTGATGGAGAAAAGCTGGAGATAACAGACACGTACGTTTATCTTGGACAGCAGATATCAAGTGAGGGTCACATTGGTGAAGAAATTAATCGGCGTACGAAGCTTGCCTGGAGAGCTTTTGGAAGAAACAGCATAATTTTCAAGAGCAATATGCCATTATGTCTTAAAAGAAAAGTGTTTGATCAATGCATCCTTCCAGTGCTTACGTATGGTGCAGAGACGTGGACCTTAGCTAAAAGAGACATACAAAGGCTGCAGACAACTCAAAACAGCATGGAGAGGTGCATGCTTGGTGTAACCAGGAGAGATAAGAAGAGGAACACGTGGATCCGAAAAATGACAAGAGTGGAAGACATCATGATCAGAGTTAAATCCCTGAAATGGCAATGGGCTGGACATACTGCCAGAAGAACAGACCATCGATGGACAGCCGAAATTTTAGATTGGATTCCAAGGGACAGGAAAAGACCCAGAAGAAGACCACATGGAAGATGGGTGAATGAAATTCGAAAGTATGCGGGAGTGACATGGAGGAGACTGGCACAAGACAGACCGTTGTGGAGGAAACTTGGGGAGACCTTCGTCCAGCAGTGGATTGATAATGGTTGACAATGATGATGATGATGATGATATATATATATATATATATATTTATTTATTTATTTATCTATCAGTAAGAGAATATTCAAGCAAAGCAAACTGAATTTGCTTCTACCACTTACTGGTCATCCATGTAACACTTCTCAGAAAACTTAAAAATGTCCATCGTCCTGGAGCGGGAATCGAACCTCGCATTTCCCGATTACCGGTCGAGTATTCTAACCATTACACCACCCATCAGGCCAGTGAAGTTAAAGCAACTGAGACATAGGAAACTGAAAGTGCTCAGATTTTCGCGTGTCAAAGCATCCCTGCTTCCTCATAGCCCTTTGACCCAATTCACCACAACCATTGCACCACTCAGGACAGTGAAGTTCCAAGCAACGGAGACATAGGAATCTTAAAGTCCTCAGATTTTTGCTAGTCGAAGCATCCATGCTTCCTCATAGCGCTTTGACCCAATTCGCCACAACCATTATACCACCCAGGACAGTGAAGTTCCAAGCAACTGAGACATAGGAATCTGAAAGTCCTCAGATTTTCGCTAGTCGAAGCATCCATGCTTCTTCTTAGCGCTTTGACCCAATTCACCACAACCATTGTAACGTACCAGGAGAAGTGACGTACCTGCCAGAAGGACGCAAACGACATAAAGGCAGATAGGAATCAAAATAGGATGTCCGCGTAGCTCAATTGGTAGAGTGACTTATTCCGGAATGAGGGGATCCGGGTTCGAATCCTGGCGCGGATAAAAATGACGGAGATTTTTACTTCGTTATACCATTACACCACCCCAGGACAGTGAAGTCCAAGCAACTGAGACATAGGAATCTGAAAGTCCTCAGATTTTCGCTAGTCGAAGCATCCATGCTTCCTCATAGCGTTTTGACCCAATTTACCACAACCATTACACCACCCAGGACAGTGAAGTTCCAAGCAACTGAGACATAGGAATCTGAAAGTCCTCACATTTTCGCTAGTCGAAGCATCCATGCTTCCTCAGAGCGCTTTGACCCAATTCACCACAACCATTACACCACCCACGACAGTGAAGTCCAAGCAACTGAGACATAGGAATCTGAAAGTCCTCAGTTTTTCGCTAGTCGAAGCATCCACCATTACACCACCCAGGACAGTGAAGTCCAAGCAACTGAGACATAGGAATCTGAAAGTCCTCAGTTTTTCGCTAGTCGAAGCATCCACCATTACACCACCCAGGACAGTGAAGTCCAAGCAACTGAGACATAGGAATCTGAAAGTCCTCAGTTTTTCGCTAGTCGAAGCATCCATGCTTCTTCATAGCGCTTTGACCCAATTCACCACAACCATTACACCACCCAAGACTTCACTGTCCTTGATGGCGTAATGGTTAGCATACTCGACCGGTAATTGGGAGATGCGGGGTTCAATTCCCGCTCCAGGACGATTGAAATTTTCAAGTTTTCGTAGAAGTGTTACACGGATGACCAGTAAGTGGTTGAAGCAAATTCCGTTTGCTTTGCTTGAATATTCTGTGAATTTTTCATGTATTATGAAGAATATTTCTTCCTTCATATCATTAAGAGTTCTACAGATTGATGTTATTTATTTCTGAAGTTTACTACCAATCCGACACGTTTAACGTACATTCGAGTGTTCTGTTTTGTTGGAATCTTAGTGTTCAAAAATCTGTTGACAGAATAATGGAATCAATCTTCAAGTAACCTTTTCTTGTAATACTCCTGTCTTCACTGTAGGTGAAATTTTTGAGAACTAATTTATGTAATGTTCAGACAGCCATATTTTCACGAACATTACAAGCTACGTTATAGCTGAAAACATAGCGAAAATGTGTAAACCATTTTCAGAAGAGACATTTATTGAATAGCGTCAGCAATAGAAATACACTCATTGTCATAAAAATCCGCACAGCAATAAGGAGGCGTCTGATTGAAATGAGATTTTACTAGTGAGATGGTACATACCAAGGACAGAAGTGATTACAAAATCACAGCAGCAGGACGATTTCCCACTGACATACGGTACACATTCCGGTCAGCGTTAGTACCGCGTCGGACAGCCTCGTTCTCGGATACATGCTATGATATGGTCCGGCATGGAGTCAAAGAGACGTCGTATGTTATTCTGGAACAGATTGGCCCACACTTCTTCCAACTGACGCTCTAAATCAAGAGCACTGGAACGTGGAGAAAGCTGGCGTTCCATCTGGTCCCACAAGTGCTCACCCAGAGAATCTGGCAGGCGACGGAAGCGTCGCAGCATGACGTGATAGTCCTGGGAAACCCGAGCCGTGTGTGCGGACGGACGTTTTCTTGTTGGAAAATGGCTCCGGGCCGCCCCGCCAGGAAAGGCAGCACATGGGGCCGCAGGATCTCCTGTACTTAGCGCTGGGATGTCAACGTCCCTCGGATCACTGCGAGGTAAGTCCAGCTGTCATACGCGATGGCTCCTTAGACAATCACGCCTGCAGGTCGGGGCGAGGGCCGCTGAACAGTGAGGTTGGGATTTTTTTTTTTGATTGGAGGTTTAACGACCACCGTGAGCAACTCAATGGGCTATAAGCAGTCGCCCGTCCCTAATTTAGGGTCACTGGTTCCAGGGAAGGGAGAGAGCCAGTGCCGTAAGACAAACACAACATCCATGCCTGACCGGGATTCGAACCCGGACCCCTTACGGACGAATGATCAGAGGCCAACGCCTTAGACCACTGCGCCACCGGGGTGGCAGGTTGGGATTGTAGCGCTCACCTGCGGTACTCCACACACTATGACACGGTGGCCGTCCGTTTCCATACAGAAGCGGGATTCGTCACTGAACACTATACGTCGCCAGTTCGCAGCATTTCACTTTGCCCGCTGCTGACACCACTGCAATCGACGCCGACGATAGTCAGGTGTTAATAGCAGAAAACGTAAGTGCCGTCGAGAGTGCAGATTCGCCTCTTCCAGGCGTCTGGAAGTGATTCTGGCGGACACAGGAGTCCCTTATATACAGCTGCCACATGTCTCTGGATATTTGACAAGGACGTCGTTGCATTTGTGCGTGCCGCTCTCATCCCGACGATTCGGCCTCGTTCAAAGTCTGTTAGTTTCCCGGCGGCTCCTCGGCATGTCTATCGCTCAGTGATCTCACCTGACTCTTACCGTGCAAATCAGCACGAATGTGGAGTCGGCATGATCATGATCATATGTAGAGAATTTTAAGAAGGGAGTGTCTGACCCCAGGTCTTAAACAACCCTTAGAAATAGGAGCTAGGAGACTTGGGCTAGAGTGCCCGATAGGAAAGTGACACGGAAGCGAAGTAGAAAGGGGGAGGAAGACGCCCTTATTTATTACCGGGGGCCAGTACCCGACGGCTTAACGTGCCCATCCGACGCACGGTGGATATTTAGTGGATCGAGCGTTCGTGCCTGCCTGGGATCGAACCAGAGGCCCTTCCCGTGCCAGTCACGAACGTTGCCCACTCGGCCACCCGCGGCCTTACGAATGTGAAGTCTCCTGCGCGGCGCCTTATAAGCCCCAAGGATTGCGATTGCAGTGCCGGTCTCGGGCGCGCTGGCATGCGGAATCGCACGAAACTTTAATCATTTGCATGTCTGCCTTCCCGTAGCTATTCGTCGCGTTTCGCGTTAATCGCACGGATTTTTCTTGGTGCGTGGGTTTTTATGACAATGAATGTATGTCCAAATCAAAAGCATAGGTTCAGCAAAGTGAGCTGTCCGAAACTGTCAGGAAATGTTGAGCAAACTTGAATTAAAGTGAATCAAGTCGTATTTTGAGAGAGATGAAACTAAAATAAGAGTTTCACCAAATTGAATTTCCGTTCACGGGCCTGCATTTCTTAAGTAAATTGTGTTAAATCGCGTAGTATATGTATATGTTTAAATAAATAAATAGAAGAAATCACACCTTGTAACCGAAACTTATCCTAACAGGTTAGACCTCATTGAATATCTTGCATAATTCAAAACCTTGTAATTCTGACTCAAGTTTTTCAGTTCCGAACTGTTCAAATTAACGAATTGTACATGTTTATTTCCACTATATAAGAAGAAAGTTTTACTTTTGAGCTGAAAAATGTTAGTCAAGGTGTTAATAAAACAGTTTTGTTTTCCAATCAATTTTTGCTGCCCTTTTGCCGCGGTGGCAGGGTTCGAGTCTCGGGTGAGGCAAACACAGTGTACTGTGTTCGTCTTACGGCGCTGGTTCGGTCTCTTCCCTGAAAACCAGTGGCCCTAAGTTAGGGGCGGGCAATTCTTTGCAGACTTAGGTGCTCACAGTTGCCGTTAAATCCCGAAACCAAAAAAAAAAAAAAAAAAAAAAAAATCCATTTTTAAGAACTTCGTTGTCGCCAGAACAAACATGTATTTGCGCTTTGAACGAAAAAAAAAAATACTGTGCAAGAAAGAAAGCACTGCAAATCTGGGTCTTTTTTTTTTTTTAATGCATTCTACCAGTGGCGCACCCAGGAATTCTTGTTGGAGGGGCTGTGTATCATCATCATCATTGTCAACCATTATCAATCCACTGCTGGACGAAATTCTCCCCAAGTTTCCTCCACAACGGTCTGTCTTGTGCCAGTCTCCTCCATGTCACTCCCGCATACTTTCGAATTTCATCCACCCATCTCCCATGTGGTCTTCTTCTGGATCTTTTCCTGTCCCTTGGAATCCAATCTAAAATTTCGGCTGTCCATCGATGGACTGTCCTTCTGGCAGTATGCCCAGCCCATTGCCATTTCAAGGATTTAACTCTGATCACGATGTCTTCCACTCTTGTCATTTTTCGGATCCACGAGTTCCTCTTCTTATCTCTCCTGGTTACACCAAGCATGCACCTCTCCATGCATCTTTGAGTTGTCTGCAGCCTTTGTATGTCTCTTTTAGTTAAGGTCCACGTCTCTGCACCATACGTAAGCACTGGAAGGATGCATTGATCAAACACTTTTCTTTTAAGACATAATGGCATATTGCTCTTGAAAATTATGCTGTTTCTACCAAAACCTCTCCAGGCAAGTTTTGTACGCCGATTAATTTCTTCATCAATGTGACCCTCACTTGATATCTGCTGTCCAAGATAAACGTACGTGTCTGTTATCTCCAGCTTTTCTCCATCAATCGATAAATCTTCATTTCTTGTAAAAGCATTGTACATCACTTTTGTCTTCTGAAAGTTCATTTTTAATCCCACTTCTTTACTCTTGTCAGCAAGTTCCTGGATCATACTCTGCAGCTCTGATGGGGTAGTTGCAAAAATGACTACGTCATCAGCAAAACGAAGGTGGGTTAGATAATCTCCATTAATCTTTATCCCTTTGTTTTCCCAGTTCAGTGATTGAAAGACATTTTTCAATGTGGCATTAAAGAGTTGCGGAGATATGGTGTCACCTTGTCTCACCCCCTTTCCAATTTTTATGTGTGTTGTATTTTCAAACAACCGAATCTTTTGCACTTGCATTTTCATAGATGTTATTAATAATATTAATGTATGCATCTTCAATACCACAGGATTTCAAAGCCATTGTAACTGCTGATGATTTCACCGAATCAAAGGCTTTTTCATAATCGATAAAAGCCATGCACAATGGAAGTTCATATTCCCTCGCTCTTTCAGTTAGTTCTCTCAGTACGTGGCTATGATCTATTGTGCTGTAGCCACTCCTGAATCCAGCTTGTTCTCTCGGTTGAGCCATGTCCAGTGTTACCTTCAAACGGTGTGAAAGAACTTTAGTGAAGATTTTATAAACCACTGATAGGTCTGTAGTTCCTGAGATCCTTAATGTCACCTTTTTTTATGTAGCAGGATCATTGTAGCGTTGTTCCAATCCTCAGGAATCTTCCCTTCATTAAGGCATTGAGTGAAAATTTGGGCGAGTGCTGTTTCAATTTCTCCACTTGCTTCTTGTATGATGTCTACAGTAATTCCATCTTCTCCTGGAGCTTTTCCCGCTTCATGTTCTTGATTGCATGTGCAACTTCTGCTGGGAGGACTGGAAGAACTCTAGTACTGGTACCTTTCATGATGTCTGGAGTACATGTGTCATCCCTTTCATATAATTTGGAGTATAAATCTTTCACTCTTGTCAAAATTTCGCCTCTATTTCTTGTTACAGAACCATCTTCTTTTCTCAGAGCCATAATCTGTTTTCTTCCCTTACTGAGATGTCTCTTTCCTATCTTTAGGCTTTGGTTGTTTTCAATTGCTTCCTTCACTAGTTCACAGTTGAATTTCCTTACGTCTTCAGTGATACTTTTTCGTACTGTCTTGCATAGCTCTATATATTCCACTTTGGTAGTCACATCTTCTTTTGTTGTTCTCATCTCTCTTCTTTTTTAATTTGTTCACATGCAACTTGTTCTGAGACCCAGCTAATTTTGTTGCTGTTTCCATAAGAGTTTTGGTTACTTTTCTGTTAACTTCAGAAATATCCACTTCTTCCGATGTTAGGCCATTTAAAGCAGAGAATCTGTTCTTCAGTTCGAACTTGAAGGTATTATGGTGTTTTTTAAGGTTAGTTATGTCAATACATTTTGTTTATCTTATGAGCTTGTCACGTTCGAGTTTAGTGTTGAGGTGCATCTTACATTTCACCAATCTATGGTCACTACCTGTGTTGAACTTGTTTAGCACACTGCAGTCTTCTATGACGAATTTTTTTGTTACACATAATAAAATCAATTTCACTTGTCGTCCCATTTGGATGTCTCCATGTCCATTTCCTGTGTGGCTTTTTCTTGAAAAAGGAGTTCAAGATGAAAAACTCTTCTGCCTCTGCAAACTCTACGAGAGTATTTTAACGCTGGTTTCTGTTGCCGTGACCGAATTTACTTACTGAAGTTTCATTCTGTTGCCGTTGCCCTATTTTTGCATTGAAATCTCCCATAATGATCTTCAAGTGCTGCTTACCTTTATTATTTTGATGACGAATTTCCTCATAAAATTCTTCAATTTCTTCTTCAGGATGACTTGTGGTGGGTGCATAAGTTTGAATAATCTGAGCCTGGTAACTTCTCGAGAGTTGGATAATGAGTCGTGCAGCTCTGTCAGAGGAACTTTCAACTTCTACAACTTTATCCTTCTGTAACGTATACTCTATATTCACTTTCCTTTTGATTTTACTATCTGTGGTTATTTTATTTTACTATGTAAATTATCTTCTTACTGAACGAAATATTATTTCACCCGATGAATGAGATCTGGCAATGAGTGTAAGTCATGACGTGGTGGTAGCTAGTATATAGGCGCGTTCATCGAGACTTAGCAGGAGCTTTTGTTGTTGTTATGAGAGAGCGTTGATTTTTACGGAGAGCGTTTATAATACGAGGAGAGATTCTTCATTAGTGTAAAACAAGTTGTGTGTGTGCTTTAGTTGACCAAGAGTCTTATAATAAAGAAGTTGGAGTAAGTACGTAGTACGTCTTTCTCAATTAATAGTTTTTGTCAGACCTCTGTCTGGCTGTTAGGTTTATAACTTTTTATTACCATAAATAACCAGCGTTAAGACTTTGTTTACGTTCGTAATTAACTAGTAACAACACCCTTTTGAATTCACTATTGTGAAGCTTAGTACAAGTATATCATTAGCTAGCTGGTAGGAAGAGCATCATTCATATGAATTAGCTTAGCGGAAAGCTAAATAAAGCTAATTCATTATAATTGGCGCCCGAACTTTTCTCGAACACGAGATCTTGACGTTTATTATCCATGTCTTCCTTACCTGAGACAACTTCAAATTTCTACCCCAAGGCAAGTTCCGAGGGTAATGGTGTTTTTTATGAAAATTTGCAAGAAGCCTGTGGCTCTAACTTTGATATGAATGATCTACACGCACCCCGGCATTATTCACCATTTCGTAATATACCAGCTTCCCATTACTCTGAGTCGCGGGTCGTTCCTGAGGGAGTTCAATCCTCTCCGCGAAGCAGAATGCTTGCCCATTTCGTGCCGCATGCAGGAACAATTCATTTCAATGGTTTGGAGGGGTCCTTAAAGTTCCTCGAAGATCTGGAAGATCATTTTGATCTATATAATATTCCTGAAGACTGCAAAGTCCAAATCGCCGGCACTTGCTTGAGGGATACCGCTAAGACCTGGTATCGGCAGTGGAGAGTGTCGAACCCGGATTCTCATTATGAGAATTTCCGTGCAGAATTCTTGGAGGTCTTTCCTTTCGGCCTCAGTCGAGCTAGCCTTGCTCAACAGCTTTTTTCACGTCAGCAAGGTCCCAATGATAGCCCTGTTGCATTTGCGTTGGAGACTACACGCTTATATAACCTATGGGATCCACATGCCAGTCATGTTGACATGTTGGATACCCTCGTGCAGCAGCTCGACCCATTCTTACAAGATTTCCTTGAGGTTCGACACCCTGCCACGATTCATGAATGCCTTCGCCTCATACGCACATATGAAGAGCGACATGGCAAACATGGTTCAACTCACCATGCTCGGGCACCCCGCGAGGCTTATTACGAAAACCCTCAGCGGCATAATAGGCATAATAACTTTCAGCGCGAGCATACACAAGTGCACACCCAAGCTTCATACGTTCCACCACACAGAAGAGTGGCAAACCAACAGCGAGTTTCTGCACAGGCTTCGGGATATCGTACACCTGCACAGTATGCTCGACCCCGTTTCACTCAGCAGCATTCGGAATTTTATCATGCTGCGGGCAATGATAATTTTTATGCCCGTGCTGAGGGCAGACGTAAAGGAAATGAAAATGTCAACAGACGCGCGGATTTCCCGACGCAGGTTTCACGCAATTTTCCTCATCGTGAAAATTTTCCCGATACCCGGCAGGGTCGAGGTTTCAGACCGCATGATAATCAAACCAGGATTCCTTTAAACTTCCAAAGGAAGTAGACCAAGGGTCGGTCCTGCTTCCTGATACCAAGCATTCTGACCCTAAAACAGTATTAGTGACTGTTCAAACTCCTCAGTTGCCTGATGTATTCTTGACCATTGAAGATATTATTGTCGAGACAAAGTTCGACACTGGTTCTGAAATATCAGCCCTAAATACAAAGTTTTGCACTGACACTTTTCCTGCAATACACGTTCAGCCTGCAACGCAGTATTTGCGAGGTGAAAATAATGAAATCTTCAGTATCGCAGGAACTGTCACATTATCTTTAGGGCTGGGAAAAGCTCGTTTTACGCATTCTTTCCTGCTTATAGACGAACTATCTGTGAAATGTCTAATGGGAATGGACTTTATACATAAGTTTCAAATAACTTTGAATTTTGTACAACATGTGATTTCCTTTCCGGAACCTGTCGAAATGATTCCTACGGTTCGTGTAGATATAACGAGTTTGTTATTGAGTAACCAGTTGAATGAGAGGCAACGAGACCAGCTTTCTCTCCTTTTACAGGAAAGCCCTGGTTTATTTTCGGATCAACCTGGTTTCACACAGGTGGTTTATCATGTCATTGACACTGATGGTTCGAAACCAATTGCGACGAAACCTTACCCTTGTGCTCCACATAAAAAACAGGAAATGCAACGTCAAATTTCTGAAATGATTAAGCAGGGCATAATCGGGGAATCCACAAGTGCCTGGGCTGCTCCTGCTTTTTTGGTTCCAAAGAAACAATCCGATGAATTTCGCTTCGTGACAGATTTCCGCAAGCTCAACCAAGTCACAAAAACGATCAATTATCCACTACCTGTCATGTCACATATTTTAAATGACCTGTCGTCAACCAAATGGATGTCAACCTTGGATTTGGCGAGTGGATATTGGCAGGTAGCAGTACATCCGGACTCTGTCGATAAAACAGGCTTTGTGACTCCTTTTGGGGCCTATGAATATTTACGTATGCCTTTTGGACTAGCTTCTGCACCTGCTACTTTCCAAAAGCTTATGGATACGGTTCTCAGACCTGTCCTGGGTCCCCATGTGCATGTCTATTTGGATGACATTATTATCACATCAGAGACTTTTGACGAGCACCTTTCTCTGCTCAAACAGGTGTTCCAACTCATATACAATGCTGGCTTGACGTTAAAACCTAGTAAATGCCAGATAGCGAGGGACGAGATTGTATATCTGGGGTTGAAAATCACTCCCCACGGCTTATTTACTGATAATGAAAAAATTAGGCCTATTGTCGACTTTCCTCGGCCTAAAACAGCAAAAGAACAATCCCGTTTTCTGGGGATGACCGGATGGTATCAGCAGTTCGTCCCCGCTTATGCTACAATGTGTGAGCCATTGTATGCTTTAAAACGTAAATACAAGAAGTTTATTTGGACACCTGAGGCTAACGCTGCATTTGAAACACTGAAGTCTGCATTGACTCAGCCTCCGGTGTTGGCTTTCCCGGATCATACTAAGGAATTTGATATTTATACTGATGCATCCGGAGTTGGTCTTGGTTGCGTTTTGTCACAAGCTGGGCATCCAATAGCTTTTGCGTCTCGTACTTTAACCAAAGCTGAACGCAATTATTCAGCTACGGAACGTGAATGTCTTGCTGTTGTGTATGCGCTGAATAAATTTCAATGTTATCTTAACGAATTTACGGTTAACATAATTACGGATCATTCTGCCCTTCAGTATTTGAATTCTGCTAAGCACCTATCTCAAAGACTTATGAAGTGGGCTCTGAAGTTACAAGAGAGCAATATCAAAATTTCATATCAGCCAGGTCATAAGAATCAATTACCGGACGCATTATCTCGCGTTCCGATTAGTGGGGTCCCCACAGAAACTACTCCTGGATGTCAGCCTTTACTTCTAATAGCTGATATAACATCCAGAGAGCAGATAATGGCAGAATTAATAAATGATCCAGATTTTGGGGATATCTATAATTTTTTGCTTGCGGGTTCGCCCCTACAAAGTGATTCTTCTCTGGCTGGAAGGTCACAGCATTTTGAAGTAATAGAGGGTCTTCTTTATTATACAAAATCTCGGACTACTAGGGCAGAGTTTCGCCCATGTATTCCGCGAACCCTTAGAATGGCCCTTTTAAATGAATTTCATGACAAACCTCTTGCAGGCCATTTAGGTATTCGCAAGACCCGTTGTAAATTGCGGGATGTTGCCTATTGGCCTGGCATGTACCAAAGTGTGCTCGCATACGTTCAATCATGTCACTTGTGTCAGATTAATAATTACCGTAATGTAAGACCGGCCGGTCACTTGAAATCTAGTTCAAGTTCTCATGTGTTTGATATTATTTCAATAGATTTATTGGGACCTTATCCATTATCTGTTAAAAATAAAGCTCGTTATGTTTTAGTACTAACTGATAATTTTTCTAAATGGGTTGAAGTTTTTCCCATTAAAGCCGCTACGGCAGAAGTTATTTGTAATGTCTTAGTTAATGAAGTATTTTCTAGATATGGTGCACCTAATAAAGTAGTTTCGGATAATGGTCCTCAATTTATTTCTGACATTTTTGAAAGAATGTGTGCGAGACTACACATTAAACATAAATTCATTTCCCCATATCATCCCCAGAGTAATCCTGCGGAACGCGTTAACCGCACGTTAGTGAAAATGATTGCGACTTTTGTAATGGATCATCATGAAAGATGGGATGACCATTTGGAGCTTTTTGCGTTCGCCCTCCGCTCGTCTGTCCACGAGTCTACTAAAATTACTCCTGCAGAACTTTTTCTGGGTCGCAAAATTAAAACCCCTTTTGAAAATTTAACGGGGATTATCGACGAACTAAACCAGCGACCAACTCCGCAATCAGTACACATCATGGCAGAAAAAGCTCGTGTTGCAATGCTAGGAGCACAAGCGGCTCAAGCAAGATATTATAATACTAGGCGTAGGGAACCAGATCTTGTCGTTGGAGATCTCACTCTCGTGGAAACGCACTTCCAGTCTTCTGTTTCGCATACTTTAGTGAAGAAATTTGCACCCAGCTACGAAGGTCCATATCGGGTGGCAAATATCTTTGAAAATAATATTGTCCTGGAAAAACCTGACAACCAATTTCAATACGTACACGTTGATCAGTGTCGCAAGTATCATGAACGGAATATCGATTTCATAATTAACCCTACTCAACCTTCTGTTCCACAGACTCAAGAGTCTCTATCTCACGATCAACCGCCAGAAATCTTGGACGAACCAACAAACATTTTTGAAGAATCTCCAGTGATTTTTTCTTCACCCTCCCTTCCTCAAGACGGGTTTCCAAACACGCAACCTGATTCTCCCATGAGACCAAGGCTCGAATCGAGTTCTTCGAATACTAGTATCGTTCCTTTCCCTCCAACCATTGCCAAGACTATTGCTGCGCCGTTTCCGGATAACTCTGCACCAACGCGGGCTACTTCTTCTTTGAATACTTCGTCAGAAAGTATTCCTATAGGCAAATCTAAACATCGCCCTGCACGACCACTGAATTACAGCAGCGACTCAGAGGCTTCGGACATTTCCGACTTATCAGTTATGAACACTAAATTTCATGTTACAAACCGTCCAGCACCACCAAAAGCTGGGCGCAAACGTGACTTGTCTCCCCAATCTGCTTCGCCGCAACAGCGACGAAGGCATAAATCTTTGCATCCGCCCGGGTTTCGCCCCTGGAACCTACGTTCAGGGCAAACAGGGCCGATGCCTGCTGCTACTCTCATGCCACGTGGGCGTAAGAGAAAGCAAACGATGTGGCCGGAGCCACGTCCGTCCAAGAGAATACTGGAAGGACACAACGGGCCCCAGCACAAAGGGACTTCATATCAAAAGCCTGGGGGAGCCCGTTCCTATCGGCCGCAAGGATTTCCGGACCACCGGACTTCTGACGTTCCTGACCGTTCCTATCAGCCGCCAGGATTTCCGGACCGCCAGACTTCTGACGTTCCTGACCTTTCCTCTCAGCCGCAAGAATTTCCGGACCGCCTGACTTCAGACGTTCCTGACCGTTCTTCTCAGCCGCAGGGATTTCTGGACCCACAGACTTCAGCCGTTTCGGACCGACGGATTTCCGCCATTCCTGACCGTTCCCGTCAGCCGCCGGGATTTCCTGACCGACAGCAGACCGATGTTCCAGATCCATTACAGTCCCTGAAGAGATCCAAGTCACCTGATTTTACCAGTCCGATTAGGCCTGGAAAACGTTATCGCACTAGAGTTTTTTATGCGTCCTCGCGATAAGTAAGTTCTCGTGGACAGGTTCTTTTCTCAGTTTGTTGTTTTTCCTGCACGACCAGTTAGCGTGTCAGAATTTCGTTTTTTCGTGTGGGCCTATGCATTCTTTTTTGTGTATATATGTGTGTTTTTTTTTAATATTTCTTCTATGTCCATCTACTAATCCACTTTTTTTTATATATATCTATGTGCTTAGGGGTAAAATAATAAAATTGTTACTGTTAGGCAGCTCCAGGTAAATATCGCTGCTGATACAGTTGGTATGTATTCAACGAATAATGCGCACGAAATTTGATATTAAAATAATAAAATTGTTACTGTTAGGCAGCTCCAGGCAATCTTCGCTGCTGATACAGTTGGTATGTATTCACCGAATAATGAGAACGTCATTTGAAATTAAAAAAGTGATTCCTGCTAGGCAGAATAAAAGGAAGGTATGCCGATGCAGGTTTGTTTTGTTCAACGATACAAGTTTCACAGACGAATACAGATTTCAATTTGTCATGCCAAGTTTGAGAATGTAAATACGGCTACCACCAAAACACAAAACAAAAAAGAGGTCGAGAAACGTCATTCAACGAAATGTAAGACTTACAATCCAAAATTGATAGGTTTTTCGGAAACAAAAAAAAGGAAAAAAAAAAAGAAAAATTAAGGGGGAGATGATGTAACGTATACTCTATATTCACTTTCCTTTTGATTTTACTATCTGTGGTTATTTTATTTTACTATGTAAATTATCTTCTTACTGAACGAAATATTATTTCACCCGATGAATGAGATCTGGCAATGAGTGTAAGTCATGACGTGGTGGTAGCTAGTATATAGGCGCGTTCATCGAGACTTAGCAGGAGCTTTTGTTGTTGTTATGAGAGAGCGTTGATTTTTACGGAGAGCGTTTATAATACGAGGAGAGATTCTTCATTAGTGTAAAACAAGTTGTGTGTGTGCTTTAGTTGACCAAGAGTCTTATAATAAAGAAGTTGGAGTAAGTACGTAGTACGTCTTTCTCAATTAATAGTTTTTGTCAGACCTCTGTCTGGCTGTTAGGTTTATAACTTTTTATTACCATAAATAACCAGCGTTAAGACTTTGTTTACGTTCGTAATTAACTAGTAACAACACCCTTTTGAATTCACTATTGTGAAGCTTAGTACAAGTATATCATTAGCTAGCTGGTAGGAAGAGCATCATTCATATGAATTAGCTTAGCGGAAAGCTAAATAAAGCTAATTCATTATACTTCAGTTTCTTGTTTACTATAAATCCAACACCACTAGTTCTGCCAGTATCTGTCCCACGATAGTAGAAGATATGTCCACTTTTCAGTTCAATGAGATCTTCTCCTTTTCTTCTTACCTCACTTAGCCCGACGATGTCCCACTTGATCCTTTGTAGTTCCTCTTCCAATTCAAGAAGCCTTGAATCAGAAGATAGGGAGCGTCCATTATACGTAGCTAAGGTCAGCATCAGATGGCAGCCTAGTCCGGTCCTCCGGGGATTCTTAGCACCCTCTGCCTTCATGTCGCACTGGCCGCTGCCTTGGCCAGGTACATTCCAGCTGCCTGAGACTGAGGGCCAGGATTTAAGTTGTGGTGTCATTTTGGAGGGGTTTGGCCATAACTCACCACGCTGGCCAAGCGGGTTGGTGAGTGTGGGATAGCATTTCCTCTAATCCCGATGGTATAGTTATACCGCTATTGGCGGTCGTCAGAGCCCCTTTAGTGGGAACTGGATGAACCACGAGACGGCGGGGTTGACATTTGTCAAGGAGAGGCTGATGTAACGCATCACCTGATTTACATCCTGTGTGTATATATATATATATATTATACGTACACAGTGTGTGTACATATGTATGGTGTACGCCTATAGTTTACATGCAGTTGTGATGTACGTCGCTCTTAATCTCTTTGGGGCTTTGGGTAGAAGACACCATGTAATAGAAGACACCATCTCAGACACTATGTAATTTTTTTAACATGCAAAATAATATTTTTGGATGTTTAATTTGTGACGTACGTCGCTCTTAATCTTCCTGGGGCTTTGGGAAGAAGACACCATGCAATAAAAAACACTATGTTATTAATGCTAAAAGTCTATCGTACGAAAGGATGCTGTCACACGTACGGTCATTCACAAACATAATTTTCAAATTGCAAGTCAAGATTAAAAACACTTTATTTACAATTAAAAATTAATATTTGCACGTGAGATCTTTCGGGGCTGAACATAGCACCCATCATCAGGCTCAAGCGCTACGAAACACAGGAGCAGACATTATAAACTATCAACACGACCCACAATTCACTCTGTCTTCTCAATCACCGGTGATGCCATCAACAAATCGTTAAAGTCCAAAAAATCAAGTCTTAATCTATTATCATATAAAGTACTCTTCTTCAGAGTTGTGTGAGGAGGGGGCAACCATCTTTCTCCACTGTCTTGGAACAAATGTCGGGAGTTCAATGTTACAGCATGTTTCCCCATATGCAAGAATGAAGAGGCTTTCCGTAAGGAAGACAGTACGTTTATTAACACTTGAGTTAAGTACCCCAACATTTGTCCAATCTGGGGAGTAACCTCCCCGGTTAACAGCTTGAGTAAAAGCTGCGGAAACCGTTCCAGAACGAAGAGCGTATTTATGTTCACCCATTCTGACATTAACGGTTCTTAGGATAGAACCTATACAGTATTTAACTGCAGTATATGAATCTTCATGAATTAATGGTATGCAGTAGACGTCTGGTTTGTTAAGTGCTGGGATTCTATCTCTATCATTTCTTATCATGGAAAAAAGGTTTCTGGTGGACACTCCAAACGTTAGATTGTGTTTGTAACAGGCTTTTCTTAAGATACACACAAGAGGTGAAATGAAATCAACATTGCCGATGTACTTAGTAGGTTTTTTCTCTGTGGACAAAGTCGTGAATCTCAGTCTTTGAAATTGTTGTAGTAGTCCTTGAAAGAGATTGACAGAGAACCCAAACAATAAGGCCAAATTTTGAACTCTAGAAAGTTCATCACGTCGAGTTTTACTTGTCGAAGAATGGGTGAAGACACGTCTTATTAAAAAGCGTAAAGCTGAAGCTTTATGTTCGGGAGGGTGAGAAGAAGTGAATGGGGTCATACAAGGTATGAACGTCGGTTTACGGAAAACACAATGCTTGATTTTATTGGAATTCAAATCTCGAAACAGTAAAATGTCTAGGAATGGCAATTTTCCCTCTTTCTCAAGGTCTTTGGTAAACTTTACAGTTGGAAACTGAATAGAAAGACAATCTACAAATTCGTCCAGTAAAGGTAAAGCATGGGGCCAAAAAAACCAACATGTCATCAACGTACCTAAGCAACAGTGACGGTTGATAAGGGAAGTCCAACATGAACTTGTTTTCTAGATACGGCAAGAGGATCTCGGCTAAAACAGGGGAAAGGGGGAACCCATTGGTGCCCCTTCCTTTTGTTGATAGAACTTACCATCAAATTTAAATTAAGTTCTATTAGCTACAAGTTTGAGACCAGAAATTATTGCATTAGCTTCAAGTGGAGAGATGGAATTGTCTTCTTGTAATTTGTCCTCAATAATTGAGTGAACGGTGTTCAGTGGTACACTTGGAAATAGTGACACTACGCCCAGCGAAGCCATTATGAACTCAGTTCCCCCAGAGTCAAAGGTTTTGATACGAGATATAGCCTGCATAGAACTTTTAATGGATACAGAGGAATTTGAGGTGAGAGGTTTTAAAAAAGAAGCCAACGCTGTCTCGAGTGTGCGAGTTGGGTTAGCATATCCTGAAACAAGCAACCTAAGAGGTTGATCCGGTTTGTGAATTTTCATTTTTCCAAAGACCTCGGGAACCCTAGGTCCAACTGGAGGTCTCATTTTTGTAGAAATAGATTTAGGTAGGGAACCTTGGTTTCTTAGTTTACTTAATTCTGCAATAGTAGCTGAAGTTGGGTCAGACCTGAGAACACGGTGGGGAACTAAATTGATGGCCTGTTTCATCCTACCGTAATAGTCGTCACGGTCCAGAATAATGATTTGTTGTGTTTTATCTGCACAAATGATTGACAAGTTTGGGTTTTTTTGCTAGCTGTAGTAACTGTTCTCATTCGTATTTCAGAGCTGGTGATGTTCTATTAGGCCGTGCAAGAGTCTTGGCCAAAGTATACCGAGTAGAATCACGTACTTCTTCGGGGAGTGCACTGATAATGTTTTCAACCTGTGGGATGGTATTTAGAGGTCGAAAAGAAGACACTGGAAAGCTAAATTTAAATCCTCGACTTAGGGCTGAACTTTGGCTGTCCGAGAGTTCTACAGAACTTATAAAGAATTAGCTTTCTTGCTAGTTATGTTGTTGTAGTAACTATTATATCATGAATAAAGTTTTACTGGTTGTTCTTAATGAAGACACTTAATGAAAGAGACCTAACAGCCAGACAGAGGTCTGACAGTACTATGAACTGAGAAAAACGTACTTACTTAAAAACCTTTTATTTGAAAACTCCTGGTATCATCCAACACACACACTACTAGTCACACTAATCGTATCACAATAATGAAGAAGAACCTAATCACATAGAACGAAGCTCTCGGCACAAAATAACGTAGCTCTTTTCACATCGAACAAAACCTCTCCACATATGAACAAAAGCTCTCTCACGTAACACAAAAGCTCTCTCACGTATCACAAAAGCTCTCCTCGCACATAAACAAAAGCTCTCCGCATATAAACAAAAGCTCTCCCTAGGTATCGTTGAACGCGCCTATTTATACTGCCTACCACCACGTCATTACTACACTCGTTGCCACATATCATTCAGCGGGAGAAATAACATCTCGGTAAGTAAGAAGATAATTTACATAGGAAAATAAAATAACAAGAGATAGTAAAATCAAAAGGAAACTGAATCTAGAGTATACGTTACAAGCTGTAGATAAGGAATGGTTCTTGTAGCGAGCATTCATCATCATGTTTAACATTTCGATTTCGCAGATGAATTTGTAAGGGTCGGTTTGATACCAGAACCAGGTCACAGAGTTTCCGTATATGTCGTTGATTAACCACATTCACCTCTTTTTGTAAATTAGAAAAGAAAATCATTAAACGCTTACCCAATATAATTTGGTGAACATGTCTCGTCAGGTAGGCATATGCATTATATGACTTACGGTTGAGCATGTCCACATAGCTTCGTTTCCTCCTTATTTCAGCTGTTAATCTTTTTGTTGTGCATTGGCGATGACCCAGGCATCTCTTTGTTTGAAAATGTAAAATAACATTTTTGAATGTTTAATTTGTGACGTACGTCGCTCTTAATCTCTTTGGGGCTTTGGGAAGAAGACACTAATGTACACCACGTAGTAGTCAGACATTATGTAATTTTTTGGACATGTAAAATAATATTTTGAATGTTTAATTTGGGATGTACGTCACTCTTAACCTCTTTGGTGCTTTGGGAAGAAGACACCATGTAATAGAAGACTATGCCAGACACTATGTAATTTTTTTAACATGTAAAATAATATTTTTGGATGTTTAATTTGCGACGTACGTCACTCTTAATATTTTTGAGGCTTTGGGAAGAAGACACCATGTAATAGAAAGCCCTATGTAAGTTTTTTAACATGTAAAATAATATTTTTGAATGTTTAATTTGTGACGTACTTCGTTCTTAATCTCCTTGAAGGGGACTTAAACCCCCAAAGCCCCTCCGTGAGTGCGCCAATGTATTCTACAGTAAATCAGTTCCCGGATACAGAGCCGTAGATAGATCTCAGAACCGGAGGGTGGGAGAGAGCTGAAGACTCATCTGGGGGGGGGGCTCTTTGTTCAACGACAAATTATATTCATCCACGAATACAGATGCAAATTTTGCTTTGAATTTTCTTTCCTTTTTTTTTTTTTTTTTTTTGCAGTGGTTGAGTTGCAGGGTCACTATCCCTGAAGAAAAGATAACTCCAAAGAAATTACTTATATATTTTTTTTGTTTACTATTCTGTTGGGTTTTTTTCCCCATGGATCCACGCAGTGGCGGATATAGATTTACCAGGGCAATGCGCACAACGTCGGTTTTGGGGCCCCTCACTTTTTTTTTTTTTTTTTTTTTTTTTTTTTTTGACTGGAGGTTTAACGACCACCGTGAGCATCTCAATGGGCTATAAGCAGTCGCCCGTCCCTAATTTAGGGTCACTGGTTCCAGGGAAGGGAGAGAGCCAGTGCCGTAAGACAAACACAACATCCATGCCTGACCGGGATTCGAACCCGGACCCCTTCCGGACGAATGATCAGAAGCCATCGCTTAGACCACTGCGCCACCGGGGCGGCGGCCCCTCACTTTACCGGACATCCTTAAAATATAACCCGCTCATTTTTACTCTCTCCCAGTTAGTTAGTCAGTTAGTTAATTGATTTTAGCGGCGCAAGGGCCAGGTATGGCCAAAGAGCGCCAGACACAGAACAATCAATTAAATATTTTTAAAAGCGGGGTGAAATGATTAAGAGCAGACAGACTTGGTAAAGGTTAGAAAAGAAAATGATGAACGCTGTGAAGACTAGTTAGTTAATTAGATATATATATTTTTTTTTCTTTCTTTTTTATTTTTTTTAAATAAGTTTTAAAACGTCAATCTGTTTTAAAAAGGAAAATACTGCGAAAGTGTCGCAGTGGTCGCCCAAAAGCTTTTGAAGCGTAGCTGCGCCGTCGTCCAGCAGATGAGACTGAAAATAGTGAAACCCATGATAACGAAAAAGAACACAACTACACAAAACATGAGAGACGGTGAGTAAACAGTCGCACGTCTCGCACACCGAGGCAGTGTCGCCACACAGCAAATAGCTATGCGTGAAGCGACAATGCCCAATGCGGAGACGCGCAAGAACAACTTCTTCCCTACGGTTCCGGCGACACGATGATTTCCCGACTCCAAGGATAGGTTTAACACGGTGCAGTTTATTCTCCAATTGTTGGTCCCACAGACCCCGCCACGTTTGCCTGATATGATCGTGAACAAGAAAGCGAAAATCACGGTGAAACAGTGGCAAGTGTGTGATGACCAAAGAGGAGGCAGATCTAGCAGCAGCATCAGCAGACTCGTTCCCTGGGAACCCAACATGCCCAGGGATCCAGCAGAACCGAATCTGGACACCAGCCTCGAGCAAAGAACGAAGAAGTCTCCATACGGTAAAAAGAAGTGGGTGGCCAGTGAAATCCAAAGATGACAATGATTGCACAACACTCAACGAATAACACGCTGATGATAGCTCGACTGCACGTGAACAAGTGCAAGATACAAAGCATGCATCTCCGCCGAAAACACCGTGGCCTCGGTAGGAATGCGGGCAACAGAAACTTCGTCAATGCAGACGGCGGCGGATCCAACAACACCAGCCGACTTAGATCCATCGGTGAAAACAGGAATAAAGTCTGCATTGACGTAACGGTGTTCAGCAAAGAGCTGCTGGTACACTGACGCAGGGGTTGAGGACTTATAGAAAGATGAAAAAGATGGTATCAACCATGACAACAAGAGAGTGCCATGGGGGATCCTCAAAGCCCCTGGTCTCTCCAACGAGTGACAAGTCGAGCCCTGCATCACGAGCTACGGCCGCCAAACGAAGACCGAAGGTTCGAATGCACGAGGGACGGATCTCAAACAAACGAGCATGCTGGGGATGAAAAACTGCATCGTATAAAGGATGGTCTGGGAGAGATCGGAGTTTCAGGTAAAATTGAAGAGACAGCTGCAGACGGCGTAAATGAAGCGACGGTTCGTTCGCGTCAGCATAAAGGCTGGGAATGGGTGACGTGCGAAATGCTCCCGTACAAAGACGCAGCGCTTGATGGTGGATGGTATCCAACGGCCGGAGGACGGTAGGGCGCGCAGAGCCATACACCTTACAGGCATAATCCAGTTTAGACCGAATGAGAGAATGGTAAATACGGAACAAGGAAGTCCTGTCTGCACCCCAGGAGACTGAGGCAAGGATCTTAAGGATTGACAAAGCTCTCTAGCCGTCGAACGTGCGAGCGAAAGGTGAGCGCACGGTCGACGGTCAAACCAAGGAACTTGGTTTCCGGCAAAACTGGAATGGCTGCATGGTCCAAATAGTGCTCTGGATCGGGATGGAGGTCACGCCTCCGGCAGAAATGGACACACGCTGTCTTTTCTGCAGAAAGAACGAAACCATTGCTGTTAGCCGCTTTAACTATCTGGTTAATTGCAGACTGCAGCTGCCTTTCAATGAAATGCATGCTTGATGACGAGCAGAAGATGTGAAGGTCGTCAACATAAATTGTAGCCGAAACCGCAGGAAGAAGATTTTTGAGCAGACAGTTTATGCGGAGGATAAACCGCAGGAGGAAGATTTTGAGCAGACAGTTTATGCGGAGGATAAACTGTCTGCCGATAGAATGCTGCCTTGAGGGACACCTTGTTCTTGATGGAAAAGGTCAGAGAGCGTCGTACCCAGGCGCACTTGGAACACGCGGTTACGAAGGAAGCTGGCAATGAATGTTGGGAGGTTTCCCCGCAACCCATTTTCGTGGAGGTCACGGAGGATACCGCGACGCCACGCTCTATCGTAAGCTTTTTCGATGTCAAAAAATACAGACACCAGGTGCTGCTTGCGTACGAACGCCTCACGAACAGACGTCTCAAGGAGCAGGAGATGGTCAGGAGCTGAACGATGACGGCGGAAGCCGCTTTGTGATGGAGACAGTATTCGATGTTCTTCTAAGAAATAAATTAGCCGGGAATTAACCATTCGTTCAAGGATTTTACACAGACAGCTAGTGAGGGCAATTGGCCGATAACTAGAGGGAGACTTGGGGTCTTTGCCAGGCTTGGGGTCTTTGCCAGTCTTGGGGTCTTTGCCAGGCTTGGGAAAAGGTAGAACAAAAGCTTTTCGCCAAGAGTCCGGGAAACTGTGCTCCAACCAAATGCTGTTGAAAAGCACTAACAGATTCTCGAGAGACGACTGCGAGAGATGACGGATCATGTCATAGTGGATGCCATCGGGACCGACAGATGTTGCACCGGACCGATGCAGAGCCACCCGTAGTTCAACCATGCTGAAGAGGGAGTTATACTCAGTGTTATAAAAAGGCGAAAAGGAGATTCTCTGGCGTTCCGCGGTTTTCTTAATCATCTGAAAGGATGGGAGATACGCCTGAGAACTAGAAACTGGGGCAAACGCTTCGCCCAAGCAATCCACAATCTCCCCTACTTCAGCATACGTGCAGCCGTTACTCGAAAGAATTGAAATTTGGTGGGAACTATAGTTTCCCCGGATCTTACGATTTTTTCCCAAACAGTTTTTGAACTGGCACGTGAATTAATAGATGAAACGTACGTCATCCAAGATTCCCTCTTGCTTCGTCGACGCACCGACCGAGCGTAAGATTTTGCTCTTTTAAATTTAACAAGATTAGCCTCGGTTGGATAGCGCCGAAAAGTACACCAGGCCTTATGTTGAACTCTCCTAGCCGCTGCGTAATCAGGGTTCCACCAAGGCTTCGGACGTCTTGGGAGCGTCGTTGATGTTTTTGGGATAGAGAGATCCGCTGCCTGAATGATACACGTTGTGACATCAGTAACAGCTGCGTCAATTGACCCTCGGGTCACCATGGCAGAAGATATCACTGCGAATGATGTGAAGACCTCCCACTTGGCACGATCCATCTTCCAACGAGGAGGGCGGGAGGCAGAAGATGGCACGCTCACATTATATCTAAGTACAATTGGGAAGTGGTCGCTTCCATGGAGGTCGTCACACACCGTCCACGACCAGTCGGCCATAACCGATGATTGACCCAAAGATAAATCGATCGCACTGAAACTTCGTGTAGGCTCGTGGAAGTAAGTGTCAGCACCGGTGTTAAACAGGCACAAAGAGGTCAAGGAAAGAAGAGATTCGATCCTACGGCCTCATGTGTCTGTTCTGACACTACCCCACAATGGATTATGAGCATTGAAGTCACCCAGAAGAAGAGCAGGTGACGGCAGCTGCTCAACTAAGCTCTCAAGAACGGACACGCTCACGTCCTCTTCCGGCGGCAGATAGACGCTGCAAACAGTTAGAAGCACAGGCATGGAGATACGCACCGCAACGGCTTGTAAAGATGTTGAGACCACAACGGGAGAAACTGGAACACTGTGGGGGACAAGGATGGCAACTCCCCGCAAGCTATATCTCCTGATACATTATCTTTCCGAAATGCACTGTAGCCTCGAACTAAAAGCAGGTTTGATGGTTTAAGTTTTGTCTCCTGGAGGCAAAGGCACACCGGAGAGTATGACGAAAGCAGATGTTTCACGTCGTCATGTCTTGTCCGAAAGCCTCGACAGTTCCACTGAACTATTTGACCCATGGTTTGAAGTGCGATGAATGAGAAAAAAAAACGAGAAAGACTAGGACGACTAATAGTTATCCGACTCCATCAGTTCGTCAGCAATGTCCATTTGCGCTTGGGACTGTTTAGTCCGACGCCCTGCAGTCTCTGATGGTAAAATAGGGCGGTATTTTGGTTCCTGTGTCATTGATGATCCTGCCCGATCCTGGTTTTTTATGATGAGAGTTTGGAGAAGATTTCTTCACTTTTTCTTTTCTCTTTTCTCCCGGGGTTGTGGAAGTCCCGGTGGTGCTGGTGTTAGTTGCAGCAGGTTTAGGCATAGTGGTTGTTGTAGCTTTCGCGTCCCTAGCTCAGGATTGCAGTGCTGGCAAACCAGCAGCTATGATGCCGTCTAGCTTGTAGGGATAATTAACTGGGATTTGGCTATCAGTCTGTGTACCGACTGTAGTCTTTGCAACAACCGTTGAAGCATAGGATCGCCGATCCAATTGACTTGGAGCGACCTTTCTTCTGGCCTCTGGGTCGGAGATTCGCTCAACGGTCTTAATGCGTTGGGTCTCTTTTTTCTCTTTCCACTTTGGGCAGTCTCTCGATGACGTTGCATGGGATCCTTTGCAGTTGAAACACAGCTCGGCTTCGGCATGGCAATCTTGCAAAGTATGGTCTGTTGCTGCACAACGCCCACACCGAGCAGTGCTCCTGCAAGACTGCTGGGAGTGACCATATGCTTGGCATTTGAAGCATCGTAGAGGACTTAGTATGAAGGGGCGCACTTCAAGGTGTAGATATCCTGCCTTGATTGATGTTGGCAGGAATGGGGTGTTAAAGGTCAGTATGATGTTTCAAGATGGGACAGATTGGCAATTTCGCCGAAATAGGATGCGCTGGACTCCACTCACTTGTTGGTCTTTCAGTTCCTCCATAAGTTCTTGGTCACTGCACTCCAGAAGGTCTTGAGAAGAGATAACACCTCGTGAGGAATTGAGGTAGCCGTGAGGGGTAACCTTAACTGGACAATCTAAAAGAGAGGTAGTGTTTAAAAGCAACGTAGCATATCTGGGACTCTACATCTCAACAAGAAGATCTCCAGATTGGAGCTTCTTAACGCTCTTATGAGAGCTGGCAATTGATTGCAATGCTTTATTTATCCAGAAGGGACTTCTGGTGTTTAATGGGTTTGAAGCGTCCAAGGAGTGGATGCAAAAGAACCGAACATTGGCAGAATCATGTGTAGGTTTCTTGTTGGAAGGGGGTTACCCTTCCTCTATGGGCCGCTTTGTTTGAAGTTCTTGGGAATTTTTTTATTAGCCATGAATAGAAGTGAAAAGTTCGTCTGCCGAGTTCCCCGCCCACAACCGAGCCCAACAGGGGAGAGCCGGAGGTCCGCAAGCCCAATTGGACGCAGGACACGACTCTAGGGTTGAGCAACGGATATAGCATGTTGATAGCGCAGACATGCGCTCAGCGAGTACCGCGACTTTCTCAGGTCTTGGTAACACCCCTTTGGCATACCCGCACTATCCCCAAACTCACCCTGTTGTACGTAACAACAAGCCGATTGACTAGGAGCGGGTTAGTTCCTAGCCGCCCGTTTAGGGTGAAGCAGGGGGCAAAGAGGAGTGTTGGCGACTGGCGACAACTACAACCTGGCCTCCATAAACCTCAGCCTCCAGCATCCCCTTTTCCACCTTACGGGTCACCGCACACGGCAAACGTGCAGGTAGGTCTAGCAAACCAGCCCGGAAAAACAAGAAGAACAGAAAATGGAGAAGCAAAGGCGAGTAGAAAATGAAGAAGAAAAGAAGAACAGGGAGTGGAGAAGAAAGCAAAAACAGGAAAGGGAGAGGAAAGTGAGAGGAAAGGAAAGGGAGAGGAAAGCGAGAGGAAAGGAAAGGGCTGGCGCATAATCACAACCTCAGCAACCTACAACTGAGGCGGGTGCTGTCAAGGTGGTGGCAACACAAAGTTGTAATGGGAAATATCAAACATAACATGTCGGCTGGGGCCGTGGGGTCGCTACTCCCCATCAGCTGGATGAACAGCTGTCCCTGTGGTGACGTGAAAGCACAAATACTAGAAAGCAAATAAAAACCATCACAAGGTCAACTCGGGCCGTGGGGCCGCCGCTCCCAAAATAACTAGAAAACCAGTTATCCCCGTGCGGGGGCTCTCTCCCACTAATGTATAAAAAAGTATTGTAATCGCAAAAACACACTGACTTATAGATTTCAACAGAAACACCCATTCTGACCTCCCCCGAACATGGCTTGACTATTTTCATGGTGGTGTGTGTGTGTGTGTGTGTGTGTGTGTGTGTGTGGTTTGTTGTCGCCATAACTCAAAACCTATTTTTTTTTTAGCTATCAAGACGAAATTTTATACCAAGGGTTTTTGTGTTACTCTCATGGAGAAGAAATGGTTGAACTTAAAACTGGAAAGCCCTTTGTCAAGGAAGAAAAGTCGAAACTTTCATAAAGATGACCACTGAACCACACTACTTTAACATGTTACCCAAGATAATGGTACTGTTTTAATTGACGCATGTTATGTGCGGTGTGGGATCTGCTGTCGCATATCGTCAGATCGCATCCCATTGAGAGACAGTTAATTAATTCCCTTACCGACAGTCCGAACGTGGATGCAATCTATTCCTGTCCCTCGTAAAGTACTTTTTCCGATGCCATTTTACTCGTACGATAACAGTCGTGTGATTACTCCTTAAACTAAACTTAATGGAAGCGAAAGAAATTTTACGGGAAACAGATGGGGAGTCATATAAAACACCGAACTAAAGAGCTAAACGTTAATTACATTCTAAGAAAATTGGCCTGAAATAACAAGCCAATTTTTAAAGCTGAGTTGTAGTGCATCATTAATTAATATTAATTTCAAAATGATATTTAGTGAAACTGCATTTAGGCTAGTAAATTCGTACTTGTAGATCACGTACTTTGATTTTGAGCGGAATTGTGCCCCCAAATCTTCCGAAACCCAGAACACCTAATTTATCCCTTGCTCTATGACTTTTATCTTTTCTTTCGAAGCAACAAAATTAAAAAAAAAATTATAAGTCATTTTTGAGAGCCTCCACCATCGCGGGGCCCTATGCCTAGGCTTCATTGGGAAAAAAGCCCAGGCACGGGCATCTTCGTCGCCCCGTGCCTGGGGTTTTCCCCTGTAAATCCGCCCCTGGATCTACGTAATGGCGTCGAGGAATTCTTGATGCAGAACTTCGTTTTTCTTTTCTGTCTTTAATCGAGCATTCTTCTTCGCTGGTGCTCTGAGTTAGTCTCTTCTAACACTGGTCAACAACCAAACTTATTACCCCACTCAAAAAACCAAGGGTCCTCAGATTCTTGCTAATAACTCTTTCATCTCCTTGGCATGCATCGCAAAATCATTACTACTGACAGCAAAACAATGAAGAACCATGAAATACGGGATTACACCATACAAAACAAATTTGAAGTTGTGATTCCGTTTATCGGCGTTTCAGGTTTTCGGATATTATTTGATTTACCAATGTTGTCATACTTTACACCAATAAACGGAATCACAACTTCAAATTTGTTTAGAAGAGGAAGAAGTTGAAAACTTCTCCGATTCTCTCACTCTCTGTTTTTTTTCTTTTTTTTTTTTTCTTTTTTGCTATTTTTCCTAATCTTTTAGTTTTTACATTTCTCTAAATAAAATATAATTTTCCTCTTCCCTTACCCTTAAAAGCAACAATCCCGGTGCCCATGTGGCAGAGAATCATTGGCATAGCTATTCCTACCGATTCACTTCTCTAAGTCATTGAGTTTCTCATCGTTCGTGCTGTTTCATTTCAATTTTGCCTTCTTTTTAAAAACGTGCAATACAGTGTACACGAATAAATAAGGTAAAGTATTTATGCTTATGATGAAACGCAAAAGAAATTTTTATAAGCCACCGAAAATAAAAGTTCAGAGAATCTACAACAACGTCCATTTTCCAGGAGAGGGGACTTGTTCGCCTTGTGGGGGTGGGTGGGGGGGCTGAGCCCCCTTTATCTCCCTGCTAGCTACGGCTCTACCCGAATGCATTTCCAAACAGACGAACGAACAGAGAAATCCATATCATGTATGCATGCGCATCAAATGACGCAATAAAAAAGAAAGTAATAACACCCCCTTCCCCTCCAGTTCGTTAGATGTTGGAACAAAGGGAATACAATTTTTCAAACAAACAACTACGAAATAGATGGAAAGAGAGCGATGAAAGGCAGTATGAAATGATAAGGAAAACCCTATCATTTCACTTAGATGATGGCAATTTCGCTTAAGATTCGTTTTCATGTGTCATCTGCATAAAATGACTAAACGAAAAAGAGCTGAGTTACATTGTTAGGATTCAATTAATTACTGAAAAGGACTCAGATTTTCCATTTGACATTTATATACTATTATTCTGGAAGACGTGAAAAAGTCATTTCAGAACAGTGACACAGCGTATAACGTTTTCCTTTTCTGTATATCAAAATGCATAATACGGCCTCGCAATAATATATGCATGCGTAACAAAACAGAACAGAACACCATGCGTGCACAGTAGGTGAAATGTATCATGACGCGTGGGAAATTTCGGGCTCAGTTTAGCACTTTCCCATGATGGCAGGACACGGTGGCAATGGCCACGCCCCAAAACGAGAGCTAATGAAGAAAGAAGAGCAAGTGGAAATTTTCCGACAATGTCATCAAACGAGGAAAGTCAAAATGTTTCTCAGCAATTAAGAACGTCAGAAACGAAATTTGCGTTTTCACATGTGTTATTAAGGGATCGGTATGCACACGACGACGCTCTTCCTGAGTAATTTTACATCGGCCTTTTTATTCCGGAGCTGCTTGCTACCGCGCATTCAAGCCTAGTCTCTGCACCTGTTCAGCAACGGGAGCTTGTTCGCTATCGGCATTTAAAATAAGATTTGTCAGCCAGAATTTATTGTCCAGAATGTCAAACACAGATGTAGGACTTGAGTCACCAGAAATGAGGGAAATCGTTACAGAAAACAAGCATACGGCTTTAAACAGCCACGATTCTGGTGTGTCTCTAGAACAGATGGGTAATGAAGGACAAGAAACTGGGAGCGCACAGGTGGACAGAGCAAGTTACGAGCTGCGAATGGTGTTAGTGGACAAAGACTGTGGAATCAAAGAAAAGGAAGGAACCATAAACCACTTCGAAGGGGCAACAGCTCTGGACACAGCTCTTTGCTACATGGAACAGAGGAATGACGTCACAACACCGGACTTGCTGATGCTCCAAAACTGGAGAGACCAAGCGAAAGAGAATGCCATCGCTACCATAAAGCAGAATCAGGTGAGTTATTTCTCTACCTTTTAAAAAAAGTCGCAATTTTTACCAGAAATTTTGTGCAAACTATGTGGGTTTCATACCGCTGGCTCATTGCAAAAATGTTTCATGATTACAAATGGCGCGCTTGATTTGTGTGAAATATTAATTTCAGCTTTTTTTTTTTTTTTTCTGATTGGAGGTTTAACGACCACCATGAGCAACTCAGTGGGCAATAAACAGTCGCCAGTCCCTAATTTAGAGCCACTGGTTCCAGGGAAGCAGGGACGTCGCTAAACTTCGAAATCAGGATGGGCGACCGGTGGGCGAGCATTATCTGTGGTGGGGCAAGCTTGATAGCAACGGGTTTTTTTTTTTTTTTTTTTTTGTGTGTGTTTTTTTAAGAAACACTGAAAGACTGAATTTTTAATGTTTTTTCTTTTCTTTTAATTGAAGGTTAAACGACCACTGTGAGCAACTCAATGGGCTATGAGCAGTTGCTCCTCCCTAATTTAACGTCACTGGTTCCAGGGAAGAAAGGGAGCCCGTATCGTATGACAAACATTCCATGCCTCACTGGATTAGAACCCGGACTCTTCTCTGACAAAAGGTCATAAGCCAGCAATCAGACTACTGCGTCACCGGGTCGGCTTCAATGCTTTTCCCTACGGGCTACAAAAGAATTCGTGCAATTCTGACTTCTCCACCTGCACACACATACATGCATGGATATGACTAGTTATGTCACTGGTGTAAGATAAAAGTGTTGGTAGAATGTTTCCTTCAACTTTTTGCTTGCTCTGGATGCATTGTCTTAATTTTTTTCAAAATTTCCCATTTTTGCTTACGAAAATAGTACTGTACTTGAAAACAAATTGTTTAAAAGAAAAACCCCTTCCTTAACTTCCTTCCAGGAAGCGGCTTTGCCTTGCACTCCTTTCCTACAAAGCAGTCGCTAGCCACTTTATGCACGTTCACTGTCCCAGGGCAATTTTAAGAGCGTTAGACTCCACTTTCTGTGCTAGAATCAAATGCTAGTAAAGAAAACAAGCAGCAGAGCAATTAGTAATTACCACCTTCAGTGAATTCCTACCCACCCTCCTCATTCGCCCCCTGCCCATACAAACATGAAAAAGAATATTAAACTAAGGAATTAGAAGAGTGGAGAACAACTGAATTTTAATGGCTCTAGGGATGCTATTTTGGTAACCATTCTAAGGAGACGTAAACAACGCACTTCCTACGGGAAAATGTGTAGGGCTACATGAAGTAAAACGGACTTATCATTACTTATCGATAATATATTTTATATTTTAAGTATATTGAAAAATGGCCCATTTTTTTTATTGATTGGATGTTTAACGACCACCGTGAGCAACTCAATGGGCTATAAGCAGTCGCCCGTCCCTAATTTAGGGTCACTGGTTTCAGGGAAAGGAGAGAGCCAGTGCCGTAAGACAAACACAACATCCATGCCTCACCGGGATTCGAACCCGGACCCCTTTCGGACGAATGATCAGAGGCCATCGCTTAGACCACTGCGCCACCATTTCGAACTGGGTGGGCAAGACAAATTTCAGGGTGGCTCAAGCCCACCCTCGCGCCTCCTTGGCGACGTCCCTGCAGGAAAGGGAGAGAGCCAGATCCGCAAGACAAATACAATATCCATGCCTCACCGGGATTCGAACCCGAACCTATATTGGACGAATGATCAGAAGCCATCGTTTAGACCACTGCGCCGCCGGGGCGGCAATTTTGTCTGTTGTGCGTACAAAGTAACCGAGAGAGGAAATTTCGTATTAAGACTTCAAGCTGGAAAAATTTCCTTTCTTGTACAGATTTCCGTTTTTCTACAATAACTAAGAAATCAAAATTGGACGAGTTTTCGTTTTCGTTTTTTTAAGCAGGACGGTGTTAACGACAGTCTTCAGGGCGTGACTGGTCCCATAATTGGGGGTCACTGACTTCGGCTACAGGGCCAGTTGCGCACCAATTTAAGTGCAAGTGTTTCTTCCATAAATTCGATCATTTCGTATTGTTTCCACAGAAATGTTTTGTGGGTGCAGTGCTATTACGTCCTGAAAACTTACTTGATGTTCTCCAATGTACTTTTTCTTTTCGGTCAAAACAAAGGTATTATAAACTGACGGGCTTACACCGGCCCAGAGGAAAGCATACCAAGGATGGGGGAAGTTGCGATTGGGGTCACTTACTCTCTCTCTCTCCTGAATCTAAGTATACCATTGCAATTCTTGGAAAGATTTTGGCATTAGCATTTACTGGTTGCAAATGTTTCTGTTATATTTCTTTGTGTGTGCAGTGATTACGTTTTCATATCGGTGAGAAAACAGTGAAATTTTACAGTAAAAAGTAATGCTGAAATTTCGCAATTCGTATTACAGTGCAGTGAACCAATGTTCTCTCTAAGCTGCGCGCGCAAGCGTTGGCGCATCCATTTAATTTACTCCGCGCAGCTTACATATCTTCTACGCAGTAAGCATTTTAGATAAAAATTTACAAATCCCTAATTAATTTTCATAAATCGAAAATCAATTACCTGCAAAAATAGTAATAAATAAATAAAATTCGAACTCTCAAAAGTCAAAACAACACTTTTCTTAAATGCCGTTCGCCTCCTTCTGAGTTTGTCTCATTGTCTTCTTCATTCTCAAAGGCTTCGTTTTTGCAAAGTAGCTTCGTGCGAGCAGATAGTGAACGCGAGAAAGGCGCTCTTTGGCCAAACCTGGCCCTTGCGCCATTAAAATGAACTAACAGCAAACGGTAACCAAGTTCATTGTATTAACTAATGCACCCATGCTGGTTTGTGGGAGAAAGGCATTTCGGTCACTTAAATTGTAAGCCGCTCGTAAAAGGGGATATTTATTCCTTGAAAGGACTGTCAGATCAGAACGTGAGCTAATTATTTTGGGTTTAACTGTTATTTTGTTTCTTATTCTCCTTGGGATTTTGATATGCAAAGAAACTGTGTTATGCGTAAACATGCTTTTCTTAATTTCCAGCGTTTTGATTCCAGGAGTAAGTTTGAGTTTCTTACTTTTTATAAAATACAAATTTTAATTAATGAAATGATTTTAATATTTTATTTTAATTTAAAATCGATTGCGGAAAGAACGGTGATAAAAATGGGGAGATTAGAAAAAAATAAGGGTTCCAATCCAAGTTCCAACTTCTACTGCATTAGTAAGAGAAGCTGAGAAAATAAAATTCTTTGCGCAAGTGGTTTTGATGCCTGCCCAGCTCATTGGGTTAGGCCCGCATTGCCCATGGTCACTTAGAGGGAATATTGCCCGAAACACGAGGTATTTCCGTGATAACAAGACGTTTCAAACTTCTACTGCATTAGTAAGAGAAGCTGAGAAAATAAAAATTTTTGCCCAAGTGGTTTTGATGCCTGCCCAGCTCATTGGATTATAAAAAATAAGGGTTCCAATTCAAGTTCCAACTTCTACTGCATTAGTAAGAGAAGCTGAGAAAATATATATATATATTTTTTTTTTTTGCCCAAGTGGTTTTGATGCCTGCCCAGCTCATTGGGTAGGCCCGCATTGCCCATAGTCACTTAGAGGGAATATTGCAGTGAACATGTGTGCACATGTTCGAGGAACGAAAAAACAAAGACTTGTGCCGTTGTTGTTTTTTTAATAACAGAATCAAAGAAAAGATCTTCACTGTGTCCAAAACAGTGTGTGATTTTACATCAAAGAGTAAATAGTTTTACACCCTTTGTCTCACAATTCTTAACTGCTACTTTTGTTATTTGTTTACTTATATTCTGTATTTTCGTATAAATTGGGAAAGGTTATTAGATACTGTCACACGGCAGTTAGGTGTTTTGCGTGTGTGATCGTGAAGCATTTCAAAGAGGTTGGCCTTAGTTCTCTAAAAGAATAAAATTTGCTTGATATGATTAACTTTGGCGTAAGTGTCTTGTAATACTTGTATTGGTATAAAACTAGGGCAATCACTTTAATCACAACGTGAACATTTGTGTTGCACGCAATAAAGTGTAACAATTTTGGTTTAACGAAAAATACCTATAGGTTCCAACGAATTTGAGGTATTACTACGCCCGTGAAACCTAGTTAATAATATTGAATTTAAAAATTTCAGTAATTTAAAGCAAATAGATTTTTGCAAAAGTGCCTCGAAGATATTTTTATGCGGGTGGGGAAAGGGGCGAGTTTTTAGGTACGCCACTACCAGTGATGTATTCAGGCATCTTCTCGGGGGTGATTAGCCCCCCGAAAATCCATGAACGCCCCCCCCGTAGTTTATTTGGCGATCTCCTTATATTTAGTCTAATTGTGTTCGTTAATAGCTGAGTATTTGGAGATATTAATTTTAAAAAATTAAGAAAATGAGGGAAAATATAATAATAATAATAATAAAAACCCATCCGCATGGACTTCAATCTGAAATTTCTATCATCCTTCAACAAAACAGTATTTCTCGCTGAAGGGACAAATTTTCAAGCACTGACAACTCGGACTACTTCCGCAATAATTTAATTCCACAGAGTAGAGATGTAAATTTAATTTCACAATAATTTAATTCCACAGAGTAGAGATGTAAATTTAATTTCACAATAATTTAATTCCACAGAGTAGAGATGTAAATTTAATTTCACAATAATTTAATTCCACAGAGTAAAACTTAATTCCACAGAGTAGAAATGTTTGTAATGCAAACATCTCTATGTGGAATTTGAAGCTCATATTTTGGAAGCTGGTATTCAGCTTTTTTCCAGTCTTCCGAATGCCGACTTTCCATATACACGGTTAAGCCTCAGTGTAGTTAACGTGACGTTAGTGCTTCCAATACAACAAAATATTTGCTACCTAATTTTTAACAATAGTAAATTATTAGAAATGGTTCACACAAGAATGTTTTTTTTTTTTTATCTGAGGGTGGTGATTTACTCTCTGTGACAAAAAAAAAAAAAAAAAAAAGTAAAAAATCGAGGCACCTCAAACTGCCATCCAAACGGTTAGTTATTTTTTTTACTACTATTTGCTAATCTAAATAATCTAAAGGGGGAAACCAAATGGCAGGGGAATGGCTTACACCATTCGTTTTCAATTGTGTGAGCCATTCCCTTGCCACCGTAATGATTCCTTAATAATGAGAGACACGCTTGTAGTAAGGAGAGGGCATTTTTATCACTCCTAATGTCTTGGGGGATTTTCTCCAGCACAGGCTAACCTTATTAGCATCCTCAGTATTTTACACCATCCCATGCTGACATCCGTAGTCCATTACTGAATAAAAGTAAGGCTATAACATTTTAATATTTTTAATCACTTGTATGTGTAGATTTCTTGGAATTTGCATTTGCGATATAAGAGCATAAGACATTTTTTGAACTTTATATATATAACAAAATTGTAATTATATGTATGTAATCAGTCAACAAGTTTTAGTCCCCTCGAAATTTGTGATTCCTCCCCCCCCTCCCGGAAAAACCTCTCTGAATGCAACACTGGCCACTACATAAGCCATTCTTCCTGCGCTTTCACTACTGGAAAAAAAAATCCCCCAAATTTCTTTCAAAACTTTGTTTTGATGCTATTTTTTCTTTCCTTTTGAACTGAATTATTGATCGCTGGAGTTCTGTGGTGCAAGGAATACAGGGGCCAAAAGGCTCAAAACATAAACACACTCAGCAAAACAACAAAGAAATTCCCCAGTTGTTCCAACATCCTAACTAAATTTATCTACTCATCTATTGTGTGTAGTTTCTGGAACTTCTTGTATTCATTTAAATTTTTCTGTTCTGTGTGTACCTGTGCAAGGTTTTTCTAGACATTTTTCGCCAGACGGGGCGCTCTGTCCCCTCCCCTCAAGCTAAATCATACATTTTACAGCCATTCAGTTTTCAGAAAATACCGCCATAACGGCTCTGAAACTACATACTCCGTAACTTCATGTCGCTATATGTGCAACTTTTTCCATTTGGATTAGTAAATCAAAATATGTTTTTCTGAGTTAAAAAGTGACTTTTTTTGTCCCACCCGCTCAGTGGCGCCCCCACAGGTGTAGGGCCGATGGGGCCCGCGCCCCCTCGGCTGACAGAGCGGAAAATTATAATTCCGAAGTTTTAAACAAAAACTCACGATACGTGATCTACATGTACTTCTTAATTATGTACCGTATAATTATGACATACAATAATTATAAGGAAATAGTTCTGTTAAATAAATTTATGAAAATTTAACTAGAAAAAGAATTTCGTCTACTGCTTCTTCTAATCATTTAACTTTCTTGTACTGCCACATTTCTAGTAACTGGATGAGTAGAAATGTACAAAAGTCAACCTCCTTCTTAATTGTTATGGCACATATTTTTCCCGGTAAGTATAGGGGGTCACCCCACCTTGGTGAAATTATATGCGCCACGCCCCCTTCCCCCTCCCGGAAAATTTCTGGGTGAACTACTGCAACCCCTTCCCCCCAAAAAATATTTAATCAGTCTGAACACATGGAGAGTGCAATCATCTAAGTTTTAAGGAAACTTGGGTAAAAGTACGCGAATTTTCTGAATTCACAAAAATTTTGTTATATAAATGATTTTTTTTTTTAAATTTAGTGTTTGTACTTCGGGAAAATTGAGGGAATGTCTAAGAGGGTAGGACAAAAACATCAATTTGGCATTTTTGTAGTTAGAATTCAAAAAGATGAGAGAGAGAGAGAGATTCTCAGTCAGGTTACAAACCAAAATTCTTAAAGTCTTATGACATCAAATATCAATATATATATTTAGCAACAAGAATGAAAGAAAAGAAAATGGCGTAAATAAGCTAAAATTGTTGGGAAGATTTATTAAGTTATTAAAGGACTTGGAAGTTCTTATCAGTAGTTCCCAGTATTACAAACGTTGAGTAAATACTACGAACAGTATGTACTAGAAAGCTTTCTTTTTACTGGGGATAATATCATCAGCATCGCGAAAAATCTTCATAAACGTAATTTTTGCCAAAATTTGTCCTCCTCCTGTATGATGTGTGACGTACCTGCCAGCAGGACGCACACGACATAAAGGCACATAGCAATCAGAATGAACGTCTGCGTAGCTCAGTTGGTAGAGCGACTTGTTCCGGAATAAGCGGACTCGGGTTCGAATCCCGGCGTAGACCAAAAATGACGGAGAAATTTACTTCGTCATAATGGCGCCCGAACTATCCGGATGACCCGACCGTTCAAAATTTCGCAATGGTGTGATGTTATTTCCACACCGCGAAATAGGAAAAATAAGAGAATCCCTTCTGCAGCGCTTCGAAAAATAAAATGTGTGTGACGTTGCATTCCACACACCAGATTGACTGGGAGTTCTCAAGTGCACGTTCTACTGTGGATGGCTGCTTGCAACGATTCATGGTCACGGCTGACCCGTGGGCCATGCCCCCTGCCCGCTTTCGGGGGGGAGGAGATGTGACGTACCTGCCAGCAGGACGCACACGACATAAAGGCACATAGCAATCAGAATGAACGTCTGCGTAGCTCAGTTGGTAGAGCGACTTGTTCCGGAATAAGCGGACTCGGGTTCGGCGGGGGCGGTGTAATGCTGCGGGCGATGTTTTCTTGGGACACTTTAGGCCCCATTATCCCAATAGCACATTCCCTGACAGCTATCAGGTATCTGAACATCGTTGCGGACTAAGTTCACCCATTCATGGCAACTGTGTTCCCTGCTGGTGATGGCCATTATCAACAGGACAATGCGCCATGCCACACTGCCAGAATCGTAAAGGAGTGGTTCGAGAAACATGCTAGTGGCTTTTTGTTAATGCTCTGGCCTCCAAATTGGCCTGACATGAGCCCAATTGAACATTTGTTGTTCGACTTGAAAAAGCGGGTTCGCGCTAAATCGCCACCATCCAGAAATGTACAAGAACTGGAGAACCTACTGTTGACATTATGATACCAGTTACCCAAGAATATCTATCACCACCTCAGCTTATGCCTTGCCGAGAGGGTTCCTACAGCTTATGGCCTTGTCGAGAGGCCGCTGTTTTGCGGGCTAAGCGGGTTCTTACAACTTATGCCTTGCCCAGAGGCCGCTGTTTTGCGGGCTAAGCGGGTTCCTACAGCTTATGTCTTGCCGTGAGGCCGCTGTTTTGCGGGCTAAGCGGGTTCCTACAGCTTATGCCTTGCCGAGTGGCCGCTGTTTTGTGGGCTAAGCGGGTTCCTACAGTTTATTAGGTAGGTGGTCATAATGTAATGGCTCACCGGTGTATATCTGTCTGAAAAGTTACTAATTAAAAAAGTTGCTTTCTTCAACCTATATGTTGGGCTTTTGCTCTGAGAATGTAGACGCCACAAACTTTTGGAACAAGTTATGTGTTACAATGATTATCATTAATTATAATTACCGATTTGTTACTGTTTTCTTATAATAAATTGCGTTTTATTCCAGGGATTGTTGTTTTCTATTATGAAGTAATAATTTATAAATAACACGTACGTGTGATAATTTTATTTTTCCGATTCACTAGCAGTAGTCCGTCCCAATAAATAATCAATTGCTTGTTGTAAAGATGTGCGATTTGTACCAATTTTTTTTTGCAAGTATTTGTGCTAATAAAAAATCAATCATTTATTCTTTGTAAAGTCATTTGATATCACCCATCCTGTTAAATAATTGGTAGGTGGATGGATTAAAACTAGGTCAGAATATATATGAACAAGACTTGCATTTCCGAGCAGAAAAACGCTGTGCATGGTTGCTCTTATAGAGGAGGTCTGAGCGATTGGCTTGGGTTATCCACTATCAGATAATACGAAACAATTTGTCATGGTGACATTGTTCTCACAGGGCAAACAAGTAACTGAAAAACCTGGGTATGTAAGCATTGTTTGAGGATGAATACATTATGCTACAAATCAGAAACTCGTTCCCACATCAATACAATGCATTTCTTCTCGTTCCAACGCTTAATCGTGCCAAAATCCGTCTACCCGGAGGACGGCCAAGTTCCGGAAAGGAGGTTTCCTATTTCGTGATGCGAGACGTGATCTTTACTACATGACAAATCACAAAACAATGAATCGAAAAAATTGAGAGAGAATTGCACGTTTACGGAATGAATGCATTAAGAAAAATAAAAAAATCGCTCAGAAAGTGTCACACCGATCTTACTTTGATGTCGTAAAGGAACAATTTAATACCTGTCTTAGGTGAAAAATTAACTGTAAGTCTTTAACGCTAGAGGAAGCGAATGGCAAATAAGCATTTAAAGTACCGAACTTCCTGTGTTTCTGAAATACATAACAATAAAACTAAATTTCCTCATTGTTTCAGTTGTCAGTTGAGGGAAAATAAAACACAGAATTCCTCTGGCATCAAAAATAAACAACTAGTAGCGTTATTTGAAAGGTGGGTGCTTACTGGTGTGTATATGCATGTTCTTTCCTTAGCAACAAACGTTAACGACTAATCTTCATAGTCAAGATGTTCGAGTCTGAAGTAAGAATCTAGAGTGCCGCGTTCGTTACGGTTCTTCCCCTTTCCTTGAACCTGAGTCCAGTTAAGGAGGGAGAGTACATCATTGGGACCATCATTACCAAAGGCTTCGGAGGCACGACCGTAGCAAGCTTTTCTTATCTGGGAGAGCGAGACTTGAAATTACGCCCCTTCGCGTTCCACTCAAACAATACGTGGTTTTTACTTTCTCCCACACCGCCGTTATACTGTAGAAAAGTATGATGATCATTCAAAAATCACACTTCAGGTTTTTGACATATTTTTATTAAAAATGTAAAAACTAGGGAAATACCAAGTAAAGCCTAAACGATATGTGAACGCCGACAACACAGAACGAAAAACAAATAAGCGCAGAACGAATGAGTATCAGATAGGGAACGTAATAATAGGAAGAAGCTTTAGAGGTAGGGCTTGGAAAAATTCCGTTCAAGGTTAAACGCTTAGAGAAATTTCTGCGACAGAGACACAAATGATTAATTAGGCCTTCATCCCAACGACATGTTTGGGAAGGTCATGGAGGTTAGACATTTCAACGTGTTGTTTTCTGTGCCTCCATTCACTGTTTTGGAAATTTCCCTTCATGGATATGAGATGTTCATACCTCATAGTGTATGTTGCTCTGTATTCTGGTTAAAACTAAAATCTTTAAAAGGAAAATACTGTTGGGTTGCAACTTCTTTTATTAGTTACAATTTCTACTTTTTGACATCGCCCAGATCATGAATTTACGACCCTGGAATGACCATTCTGGGAGATTATTTGAGGCTCCTTCTCATTTTTATTTTAAATTGAAACACATGAAACGTTAGCGTGAATTCAAAACGAAACATGATGCTTAAATTGAAAACTTTACTCTTCTTTAAGCGTAATTCATTCTAGTTTGATATTAACATGATTTCTGCAACACAAAACCACGCGATTCAAAATCCGCACAGCTGAAATTTCGTAGGGTATCATGTAAAAACAACATGAAATTTCCATACTTTGTGTCTTCATTATTAAGAGACCCAGGACATCTCCGGAAGTCTTGTTCTAATCTCCTTGGCTATACCGCAACTCATCACGGAAGATAACACAAGCCTGTTGCTCAAGGGTCCAGGAGGGATATTTTCAGGCCCATTCAGACTGATTCTTTGGTGCGATGTGGCGAGTGGGATACAAACCACTTGCTTTCTTGTACAGAGACCTCACTCATGGAATCTTCTGTAAATTGACTACCTTAAAATCACGATTCCCGTAGCAGAGAATAGCTCATGGGAGGGTTTCCTGGATGTCGACTCCCTATGGCGGCAAGGTGTTAAGAGACAAGTACCGGTCATCATAATTTGTTATGGCTCGTGGGTGTCTTGGTTCCGGCTTTCTGCTTATTATTTCCCTTTTCTGGAACTGTCTCAGATTGTCTACACATTGGAGACCACTTGCCTCGACGCATTCAGCCATCTTGGTACCTCAGCTTGCAATTTCCCTGCTTCAAATCTACCGATTGCTCTCCACCGTAAAGAATCTTCTAAGCGATGGTGTGGAGCCGTTCTTCCACTAACAGTCCAACTGAAGCTTCAATTGCCACTTCCCGCTCAGAACAACATGTATCGGCAATGCGTGCTTGACATCTCGATAACGTACTGTCGCCATTTGCATATTTCCGTATAGGAGCTGGCCAATGTCGCTTGGGTATGCCGACTTAGCGTTTCCCCTTGCACATGTCTCTGAAAATTTTTTAGTCGGTTGTCTCGTTTTGGACATATTCTCGAATCTGCATTTTTCACGTTAATTTTGAACACCAGTTTAATTTAAACAGTGCGACAAATAAAGATCATGATGCATTATTTAATAAAAATTAGTGGTATGAATTCACGGAAAATTTAAGAAAATCACTTGCAGCAAAGTTGCTGGTAAGTGTCCGTCTTTTAACGGAATTCCCGTTTTTAAAAGTACCCGTTTTTCTTTTTTTTTTTCTGGTTTTTTTAACTTTCGTATTTTCACAGATTTTCTGTAGTCAGTTAGTCAGTTTATTTCAGAAATGTTCGTTTCAAGTTTTTCCGTATTTAGACTGAAATTTCGCAAAATCCAAAACGCTGAATATTTCAGCCCTTACGCGAGAGAATCCTCTTGCGCCGGGGATCGAGCCCAGGCCGTTTGGGCTGAAGCCGCGCGTCTTAACCACTGAGCCAGAGAGTCACAGGACTCAGACTCACATTCAAGGAAAAACTAATACGGCGATGATGATTTTCTTTTCGTTAATGCGGCTGATTTAGTCATTTTATTTTCAGTTGGACCTTATTATTTTTTGGAATATGCTTGCAATAATTTTGTTTTTTCTGCAGGAGGTCTTATTACAAATTACGTATTTTCTTCATCGTAATTTTTCGAAGCAACAGAATGATTTGGAGTTTGAGATTTTTTTTCAACTGGCATAACTTTCGATTATCTTTAAGAGAAGATGCAAAATGTACTGTTTTATAATTTTATTTCACAAAACTTCTAAATATAAAATTTATTCTTGATAGCTATATAGCTTTTCTTTTAAGGATTCCAAAGACTGATACATGGACATCGTACAATCACCTGTACAATAAATTAGATATAGTACAATCGCCTGTACAAAATATTTAGTACCCTGTGTCTTACAGTAACACACTATATAATAGCTGGTGCACAAAATGGGGAAGAGGAGAAGAAATATTCTGTGCCACAATGTAAAAAATTCATGCGATATGCTATCGACAATATCCGATCTTGCTATAGAACTTCAAACTCAATAACTTCGACAGACTAGTGAAATTTAACAGTTAATCAAACCCCCAAGTATTCCCGAGAATCTCTCCTATTACCGGAAATTTGTCTTCATGTGGATACGGAAAAAGTGAGAAAGCAGTTTTTTCGTTAATACAAGAAAATAATTGCGGAAAGGTTTCAGAAAATTCAGGATTTTCCGTTAACACGTCTTCAAAACAGTAAGTTTCCGTAAAAATAAGAAAAAATTGCGGAAAGTTTTCTGAAAAAACAGAATTTTTCTGGCGTATGAAAAATCCGTGAAATTCAGAGTTTTTTCCGTCATGTCACGGAAAAGTTTTATCAGGAATACGCGTCGTTAATTCACGAAAGAAATCACGGAAAGTGGCTCGTGAATTTCAGGATTTTTTTTACAGTGTATTCTGCATGTCCTGGTTGACACTTGACTTGTATTCGTTACATCTAGTGTTAAAGCATCGCTTTGTCATTTCGATATATATCTTTTCTCTGTTGTTAGGATACACTAACAGCATAGCGCGTATACTGTAAGAACCCAGAATTATCGTACTGACGAGAAGATTGTACGTGTGATGAAAATGGAAAAGTAAACTCAGATGTTTCCATGTTCAGAATCGCTTATTTTTCCTTTTTTTTTTTTTTTTTTTTCTTCTTTTGAATGATCTGGCTGCGTTCCTGACTTTGCTTTCTTTTTGAGAAAAAAAATGTCTCTGATCAAAGAATTATAAAATTTTCAAGAATGAAAAGAGAGAAAGAACAAAAAATGTGATGTTAAATTAATAAATAAAAACTGCAGTGAAACTGAAAATGAAAAAGAATTTATGCTTTTAATACTGTTTGATTCGCCAGCAAAAATTGTACTTTTTGCTAGCAATATCCTATTTATTACCAGCCGAATTCACGCCCTGCTTCCTGCCAATTATTATCATTCAATATTCGTTCAACTGTCCCTTGATTCCCATTCTGGATTCATTCTTTCTGAACATTTTTTTCTTTTTCAGGAAATTTTCTCCTTTACTTTCACGCCAGCTTTGCACCATTTATTTTCATTTGTGATTCATTCTTCATTTCGTTTGTATTACACAAGGTTCATCAGTCCGTCACTTGGCCGCCCAGTCGCAGAGTGGTCACATGCGCGGGCTACTGGCTAAATCGTCTGAGTTCAGCCATTGCCACAGTCCATGGAGAGGTATGGATGATGTGTTTGTCCTACGGTGCTGTAGTTTTCTCCCCTCCCCGGAACCAGTTGCTCAAATTAGTGGCGGGGAACTTCGTGTGGAAGTGGAAAAGGAAGAAAAAGAAAAAGTCGCTTGGTTCCTTATATCAGTCTATTCATTGGCCTGTATGCGTTAAATTATGCTTCATTCATTTAGCCATTTCTGAAGATTCCACATTCACCTACGTATATGGAGGGCCTCTACTAAGACACCTGGGACGCAGAGCCAAGAAAATGGTAAGGCCACCACGAAACAAAATCTTTCACTATTAGATGGCACCGGAGATGATGTCATGTGTTGCACAACAACATATGATCATGGCATATTCACAGTCGAGTCACATTATTGTGACAGTCTCCTACTTTTGACGTCAACAGCGCGTAGCCAATGAAAGAAGGCACGTGTCGTGAGCTGGCTTGGAGGGTATATATGGTGTGCTGTAGGCAATCTGAAAACATATCACTCGTTGCTGTCATGGATAAAAGGAGCGATTTATCAGATTTGCAAAAAGGGATGATTATCGGCTTTCGGGCCAAGGATGGCAGTATTTCTGCAACAGAGCAGTTTGTGAACTGTTTGCATGTTGCTGGGTTAAAGTGTATCGTGATTGGAGAAATGGCACCATTGCGAATAAGCGACGTGAAAACTTCAGAGCGCCATTGATGTGAGAGGTGAACTTTGGCTTCGAAGGTGCGTGAGGGCCGATCGACACGCTACAGTGGAGCAACTCACTGGCCGAATGAATCAGGGGGCTACCAGAAGTGTGTCTAAAACGACAGTTCAGCGAACCCTACTGCGTATGGGGCTGCGATGCAGACGGATGGTCACTGCACCTATGCTAACGAAGGTGCATCGGCAGAAAAAGTCTTATATTTGCACGGCAGTATCGAAATTGGACCTCCGCTGATTGGTCACGTCCTCTGCTTCATTGAGCGGATGGACGTTGGCGTATAAGGCAAAAACATCGGAGAACAAACAGTCTTCAACCAATGCTGGAAGAACATAAGCTGGTGGTTGCAGCGTTATGGTCTGGAGAATATTTTCGTGGCATTCTATGGGTCCACTCATGCCTGTGGAAGGCACTATGGACCGAATTCGTTACAAATCCATCCTTGCAAACCACGTACACCCATACATATGCTGATTGTCTTCCCTGGGCGGATGGGATATTCCAGCACGACAATACGACATGTCACACAGCTGGAAATGTCCGAGAGGGGTTGGAAGAGCAAGATGAAGACTTCAAAGTACTTCTCTGGCCCCCTGATTCCCCAGACTTAAACCTGATTTAGCATGTGTTGGACCACCTCGATCGTGTTGTTCGCTCTATGGATCCTCCACCACGCACCCTGCAGCAGTTGTCAGATGCACTGCAGTCAGCATCGTTTCACATACCTGTGAACACCTTCCAGCACCTTACTGAGTCACTCCCAGCCCATCTAGCTGCTGTCATACCATTATAAATCCCATTATAAATCTACTGCTGGATGAATGTCTCCCCAAGTTTCTTCCACAAATGTCTGTCTTCAGCCAGTCTGCTCCATGTTACTCCGGCATTCTTTCGAAATTCATCCATCCACCTCCCATGTGGTCTTCTTTTGGATCTTTTTCGTCCCTTGGTATCCGGCCTAAAATTTTGGTTTTCCATCGGTGGTCCGTTCTTCTGACAACATGTCCAGCTCATTGCCATTTCAGGAATTTTACTCTGATCATGATGTCTTTCACTCTTGTCATTTTCCTTATCCACGAGTTTCTCTTCTTATCTATCCTGGTTACACCAAGCATGCATCTCTCCAGGCTTCTTTCAGTTGTATGCAGCATTTGTATGTCTTTCTTAGCTAAGGTCCATGTTTCTGCTCCATATGTAAGAACTGGAAGGATGCATTGATTAAACACTTTTCTTTTAAGGCATAATGGCATATTGCTCTTTAAAATTGTACTGTTTCTTCCGAAAGCTCTTCAAACAAGTTTTATACGCCGATTAATTCCTCCATCAATATATGATCCTCGCTTGATATCTGCTGTCCAAATTAAATGTAGATATCGGTTACTTCCAGGGTTCCCTCGTCAATCGATAAACCTTCATTTCTTGTAAAAGCATTGTACATCAGCTTTGACTTCTAGTTCATTTTTAATCCCATTTCTTTACTCTTGTCAGCAAGTTCCTGGATCGTACTCTACAGTTCAGAAAGGATTGTTGCAAAAATAACTGCGTCCTCAGCAAAACGAAGGTGGTTTAAATAGTTTCCGTTAATCTTTATCCCTTTGCTTTCCCTGTTCAGTGATTCAAAGACATTTTGTAATAATGGCATTAAGGAGTTTGGAATATATGGTGTCATCTTGTCTCCCCTTTCCACTTTTTAAATAGCCCAATCTTCGACCTTAGATTTTCATAGATGTTATTAATAGTGCTAATGTATGCATCTTCAGTACCACAGGATTTCAAAGCCGTTGTAACTGCTGATAGTTTCATAGAATCAAAGACCTTTATGTACGTATATATAAAGAAATTAATTGTGATCTTGAGGTAAGACAGCAATATTTGAGAAAAGCTACAATGTATTTTGTGAAAAATTGAAGCATGAAAGCATAGGGGATTGACCAATTAGCCGGAGCAACAAAAAAACCACATGAAATGTTACTTTCACAGTAGTAATAACACTAATAATATTATCAAGAAGCTCAACTATGGTAAGGAGATTTCTAGAAACAATTAAAAACAAGAAAGATGACACCGAATTTTCGGGTGTAATAAGCACGTCTTTTGAATCCGTTCAGACGCAAATTAAATTTATCAAAGCTATTCAAAGTCAATGGAACCGGCATGGAAAACAATAGTATCTGACGGAAGAAAGAAGTTTTTCAATCGGGTTTTTAATCCCTGAGATATTGCTGTAAACGGAATCGTGAGCGCACGCCCTCTGGGTACAGACTTGTGCGTTAAGAAAAACATGAATTTATATGAGAAACATTTCGCACCGCAAACGCTTTCCAACACAGAAATAATTTTTCAAATCGGACTCTTAGAAACAGAGATATCGACAAAAATAAGATGCGACTTTACGTCCCCTGATAGGAAAACCGTGCATTCTTTTAGGAAGAAAGTATTCTCAATAGGTTTATCCATATGAGCCGTACCGGTCCAAGAAAAAAAAAATTTAGTCGAGTTTTCAGATCCCAGATTTTGCTACAAATACATCAGAAGCAGATATTAACACTTATGCGCCCTGGTGGCCAAACCATTCTTTACCAAACATTAGAAATTATGTGGAAAATATTTTCCATCAGGTCTTGTATGCAGCACAGGAAACAAATTTCAAATGGGAGTTTTAGTAGCAGAAACAACGCAGAAACCGCAATTTACCTTTGTACCCCCTAGCGGAAAGTCTATGATTTACTTGAAAATTTTGAATTTATAGGAAGAACATTTCGCATCGGAAACACTATCCAACAAAGAAGGAATTTTTCTAATCGGACTCTTAGAAGTAGTGATATTGACAAAAATAAAATATACATCTACGCCCCCTGGCGTAGAAACCATGCATTATTTCAAGAAGAAAATGTTCCTAAAAGGTTTGTCGACATGAGTAGTATCGGTCAACGAACGACTTTTTTTTCAATCTAGATCTTAGAAGCTCATATTTTGCTGAAAATACATGTACATCAGAAGCGGAAAAAACAATTTTTTTTTTTTTTTTGGACAAACAATTTTTTATAAAAATTAGAAATTATGTGCAAAGGATTTCCCATCAGGAGATGTAAAAAAAGAATTTTTCAAATCGGAGATTTAGAAACAGAGATATAGGGGGGAATCAATTTACCTTTACGCCCCCTAGCGGAAAGTCTATGATTTACTTGAAAATTTTGAATTTATAGGAAAAACATTTCGCATCGGAAACACTATCCAACAAGGATGGAATTTTTTTCAAATCGGACTCTTAGAAGTAGAGATATTGACAAAAATAAGATATACATCTAAGCCCCCTAGCGGATATTCTCGGGAATATTTTAAGAAGAAAATATTCCGAAAAGGTTTATCGATGTGAATGGCATCAGTCCACGAAAGAATTTTTTCAATCGATATTTTTGAAGCTCATATTTTATGGCAAGTACATCAGAAGCAAAAATTAACACTTACGCCCCTGGTGGCTAAAGTATTCTTTACCAAAAATTAGAAATTATATGCAAAAGATTTTCCATCAGGAGGTGTATCCGCTGAAGATTTTTTTTTTTTCAAATCGGAACTTTAGAAGAAGAGTTATCGGGGAAAATGTAATTTAATTTTACGCCCCCTAGGGGAAAATATATGCGTAATTTGAAAAAGTAACTATATCTGAAATACTCTTCGACATAAATGGAATCGAAAGATAAAAGAATTTTTTCAATCGGATGTTTAGAAGCAAACATGTGGAACAAAACGTATTTTTGAATTCGACGTCATCTGCATTTACGCCTTCTAGCGGCGAAATTGTATATCGTAAAAAAAAAAACGAAATGAAGGCTGGATCATCATTCGCATATTTAAAGCTTCCCAATGCAAAACGAATTTTTCAAATCGGACTAATAGTTGCAGATATATCGTGCGTACAGACGGACGGACGGACGGACAAACAAACCGATAACATTAGCACGATCTTTTTTTACAAAAGACGTGCTAAAAAATGGGACCCTATTAAACAAGGGGACCAGGGCCCGTGCCGTAGTCTGGTCATGTGTTTACAAGTCCTTTTATTTCATTCAGAACTCACTTGGCCTGCCGTTTAAAGTTCGTTGATGTATCTACCGTATTTACCATATTTTACAATCTTGACTCCGTTGATTCCTGTTTCCATTCACCCAGGTTGGTTTTTCCATACGTTTATTTTCACCCAGAGTTCCGTGATCGTTCACTTGACCGCTTATCTACGTTTTTAGGCTCCCACCGTTCAACCGTTAATCTTTCTCGACTCGCACAGCACGTTACTCTCATCCAAGGTTCGTTTCTCATATTGTTTTTCTTCGCGAGGAAATTTGTTTTTCGGTCCATTTATTATGACTAAATGTTCAGCACTCTGCCCGTTCAGCCTCATTCACTGTTTGTTTGTCTGTCTGCTTATCCTCACTCGAGAACTTGTGATCAGGAGCGTGTTGGGACGACCAAACCAGGCCGAGAATTTAAGTCTTAGTGTCCACTACAAAGACACACATACCCGCAGGGGAAACACCTCATAGATCCTCTCATGAAACTATTCTGTTTGATCCTGAAGGAAACGGAGCTGTTGAAACAGGCATTGTTAAATGAATTCAACCATGGGGAAATTCGTTTAACAATTTAACAGTGAAAGAATTTTAAAAATCCGATGATGATTGAGTGTAGCATCAAACCACGCTCAAAACGGGGTGTTGTTCCGGATAATTATTTTCTTTTGAATGTTTTTTTGAAAACCCCAATTGCGGTTAAATCACGATGAAAGAAAATCATTCTGAAAGTTGAAATGTTGACATGCCAATGACAATATCTTAAGTAATTCATTTTACATTTATTTGGTCACTGATCGTCTACTGTGCAATGGTATTGATAACTCCTCCTTCAGTACGTCTTTTTAATGTCTACCAATTACTTTGGCCCGTCAACCAATACTGGCAAATTATTTTTTCCTTTAAGACAAATGCCGTTAGGATAAGGATTTCGGAATACTTCTGCCAAGGGATCGCTTTTTGCCCTGCTTTAGTCTGTGGATACAGAGGTATGGATGATGGGCATGGCAATGGGTGTAAATGTATCCTTCAAGATTACAAAAGAACTGTAGGGCCTACAAGTCACATTGGTTTCAAGTCCAAATACCTGCGTCGAACTGAATTTGGCTTTAGATTTATAAATATACAGGGTGCATAGGAAAGTTCCTTTAGCCTGGAATAACTTGCGAACGGAGAGAGGTACAGTTATGCAAGTGAGATAACGGTACAGTAAAGCGACTACGCCCAATCGAATGCAACCGATTGCAGCGCCCCTAGTGGCGAAATGCGGAAGTTAGCCATTGCAAATCAAAAACGAAAACAGATAGAGCCAAATTTCGAATTACAAAGTTGTAGAGCATCAATTAATTAGTACAAAACGGCATTTGTTTTACAAAGATAAGATAAATTGTCGGCTGAATAACCTACAATGTCCGAAATCGATGCGCGACGATTCGAATCTGCATATTCACATTTCGCAAATGTAGCCGTATGCAAATGCAGATTGTGACGTTGTACCATACCTACGATATAAAAACCAGTACCAGGATGTACCCTGAACAGAAGTTTAGGTGTACGTACGCTGTTTGAGAATAGCGAGCTTGGATTTCTGGGGTTACGTAAAAACTCAGGTGTATGCAACAGCGCCTGTAAGTCTTCTGGATCTACGTCGTCGTGTTACAGATGCTTGCAATAGTGTGACACCTTCCATGCTGAGGAATGTGCATGCAGAGTTACTTTCACAAATACGAATGTGTATCGTGGGCAATGGCGAACTCTTCGAACATACTCGACATTAACTTTTTATCACTGTGCGCCAGTTTGCCTTTTTTGTTTTTGTTTTGTCTGACGTTATCAAACTGTATTGACATAAGTACGCATTTATGCAATAAATTGTGTGTATTTGCTCATACCTATGCCTGTTCCCTTCAAACGTTCACACAAAAGGTCGCGCATCGACTTCGGACATTTTAGGGTACTTAGGCGACAATTTATCTTATCCGTGTAAAACAAATGTCGTTTTGTACTTATTAATTGATGCTCTACAACTCTGTATTTGGAAATTTTGCTCTATCTCTTTTCGTTTTCGAGTTGCAACGGCTAACTTCTGCATTTCGCCACTAGGGACGCTGCTATTGGTTGCATTCGATCGGGCGTAGTCGCTTTAGTATACCGTTATCTCACTAGCATAACTGTACCTCTCTCAGTTCGCAAGTTATTCCAGGCTAAAGGGACTTTCCTATGCACCCTGTATAATAGCGTGCTTGGTACAGCATCACTTTTATGACACAGAGAATTTCGCTATGTCATTTCACAGCACGAACCCAACATATATATATAGAGAAGGAAACGCTTCTTTTTTAAGAAAATAACTTTTCACACAGATTTAAACCTCAAATGAAACTAACGGTTGTTATTCATAAGTACGAAAATAATTATTCTTTCATTCCAAAAAATCAAGACAAAAAGAATACAAGAAAGTGGGCCATTTCTGCAGTAGTCCACCGGAAATGTCTCATGTTCCAAGTGAATTCGTTGCACATAAATCTCACTTTGTCGAAATGATAACCAAACGACCAAGGAAAGAATCGACACAAGATAACTTACGAACAGTTGTGCGTCTTTTATTCGTCCACAGTGGGTAGTCAGGTCAATCATACTCTATGTTCATCAATGATTGTATTCATTCGTCAATCACATCGATTTCAATGTCTTGTTGTTGTTCTTTGTTTGTTTGATGGTTTAACGACCACCGTGAGTAACTTAATGGGCTGTAAGCAGTCGCCCGTCCCTAATTTTGATCCACTGGTTACAGGGAAGGGAGAGAGAGCTAGAGTCCTAATACAAAAACGACATCCATACCTCATCGGGATTCGAACTCGGACCCATCTCGGACGAATGATCAGAAGCCACTGCTTCGACCATGCTGGACCACCAGGGTGACTCAGTGTCTTGTGATGTGTACCTCTGATTTAACCCTCCATTTGAGTTTCTGTCTTCTTATGTAAATTTGGTTTCTCCTCGTTAAACGTTTTTTAACTTAACGCCACGAAGTTCATTCCAACTAATTTGAAGACGTTGGCATCCTGAGAGCATGTAAAAGGGCAGTCAATGTAAATAAAGTGTTCTGAGACAATAGAGCTCAGTGTGTGTGTGGCGGGGGGGGGGGGGGGCTGTACGTGCGTGCCTAGTGTAGGAAGAGCGAGTCTTGTATGTGAAATGTTGGTGCAAAGATAGCGAGCGATTCTTGTAAAAGAGATTGTATTGAGTAGCAAGATAAGTCTCAACATTTAATTTAAGACATCTTTGACTGAATTCTACTCAGCGTATTGCGTTATGAATGACTCGTTGATGATTCTGGACTATCGACGTACTTAGATGCAAATAATGTGGAAGTCTTCTATGGTAAGTAGAATTTGATGTCAATGAATTATGGCCGATATACTGAAAGTGATATTCAATGTCCAATTAAATTTTCAGCTACGAAACAACAAGTTGAAGCATCTATAATAACAGATTGAAAGAGAAGGTACATACTTACATGTTTTGGGATGACTGACTTTGATCATATGATTTAAACAAGAAAAACTAAAAAAGAAACAGTGCATTACTATATACATAGACTTGAACTTAAAAATAAAATATTGATAACTGTGCTATATAATAATAAAAAGGACTAATACTTTAAAATATATATATTGGTGCGAATGAAATGTCTGGCAAAGGACCAGCACACGTGTACGGCGAGAACGGAAAAGTAGGACATCTTACCTAGCCAAAATAATCCCCCTCGGCATCGACACATAGTTGCCATCTATACGGCAAGGCCATGATCCCGGAACGAAAAAAGTCTTGTGGCTGGAACCTGAAGAAGTCTTCAACAGCTCGTTGAGCCTCGTTGTCTGTCGTGAACTGTTTTTCGAACAGGAAGTGATGCAGGCGACGAAACAGATGATAGTCTGTCTGAGAGAAGCCCGGAGAGTAGGAAGGATGAGTCAGTGCTTCATAGAACAAGGCACTTAGTGTCAGCATCGTTCGTTGTGCGATATGAGGGCGAGCATTGTCCTGGAGCAGAAGAACACCATGTCTGTTGACCAAAGCCGGTTGTTTCTGCAACAATGTACGGTGCATCTGACGTAATTTAGCACAATAACGTTCTGCAGAGATGGTTTGGCCTCTTGCGAAGAAACTCCGATTAATTATCCCGGCTGTGGACCACCAGACAAGGAGCATCATCTTCTTGGTGCGTAGGAGTGGCTCAGGATGCCATCCAGCAGGCTGTGTCTTGCTTAACCACTGTGCAGATCGTTTCCAATTATCATAAAGGACTCGTCGCAGGTGACGATTCGGTGCAGCAGAGGTTCCTTTTATTCCTGGAAAGCAGCGACGTGCAGACTTCCAAACGCCTAGTCTTGTTGGCAGTTGTCAACTCATGCGGCAGCCATATGACCAGCACTTTCACCTTACCCAGCGCAGCCAGGCGCCGAAAAACTGTCATGTGGTTGACACGTATATCTACCGCTGTCTCACGAGACATTTTTCGGGGATCTGCTTTAACCACACGCAGCAGAACATCGTCAGAAACAGCAACAAGTCGGTGACCAGGTGCTTCGTTTTGCAGGTCCGTATCTCCGCTTCGAAACGTCACAAACCATCGCCGAATGGTTCGTTCGCTGGAAGTATTCTCCTCAAACGCTTTGTTAACGTTTCGAGTGGCAATTTCTGTAGAATGGCCCAGTTTAAATTCGTACAGGAAGATGACTCTCAAATCCGGGGTCTGCATGTTTCCTTTGCAAGCCACGGCACGTCCAAACAAACCACGCCTGAACCTTGTTCTTCACACACCTGCTAGCTATTTATAGTAACTCTGTGACGCAATACCCGCAACACCTGTGGGTGGTTCCATTCCTCTGTGGAGGGGGCCTGTCTCTACTGCTCGTTCGCGCCGGACATTTCATTCGCACCAACCCAATATACACACACACAAAATTACACTGGTGTCCAAAATCTAAGGACGGACTACATTTTCACCTTCATAAGAAAAACAATGCATGACCGCAGCCAAATGAGGAAATAATTGTGTTGCCAGCATATGAACACATGAAATGACACAGGAAACTGTTTATAAATGACGCACAAACTACATTGTAATCAGTGTTTATGCAGAAGTTACACATTTCCGAAGGACATAGAGAATGAATGTACAGTGCTTACCGATAACCAGGCGGAGAGACATTTCAGTATGGGATATGTCCATCCCCAACTGCGATGCAGTTCTTACAATGTTGTGAGATGCTGAGCATGAAGTGATCCAGGAGTTCCTGAGGTAAATTGGCTCACTCCTCCCTCATTGCACGGATTAGGTCCTACTTGTTTCCTGGAGGAGGGGGAAGGGGTCGAGCTCCATTGCGTTTCTCCATTGCGACCCAGACGTGCTCGATGGGTTTGATGTCTAGGGAACGTGCTGGCCAATGGATGCGATGAATATTCTCGGTCTCCAGAAGTGTCTGCACTGCTCTCTTACGACGAGGTGTCGCGTTGTCATCCATGAACAGAAAGTCTTCGTATGCTTTCTGTTAGAACTCTGTGCAATATCGTTCGCATGTCATATTCCCATTTATCATCACCTGTAACTCGGTACTTCCATTAATCATGATGCCGCCCGACACCATGACCTCGACACCGCCGCACCTGTCCCTTTCTTTCATATTCTCGCGCTGGGACCCAGTACCACTTTCACGCATGATAATTGACATCTAGAATCCAAAGACAGACTGAAACGACTCTCATCTGTGAACAGTACATTCGCCCAATGATGACGTGTTCAATTTCTGTTGCGGAGATTTAATACTAGAATTTTAGGCAAAGATATTAAATCTCATTTTGCAACTTTTATTTCGCTTTAGTGCTCCATTTCCTTTGATTCCACGATGCGTAAGAAAATTTTGCTTTTTCACCCCTCTATGAAACATCGGAAATACGGTTTATTTAGAGACGCCAGTTTGTCACGTTTTAGGGTCTGGGCCTTTGTATGTCGTAGACGCATTGGTATTGTCCAGCTCATTTGATCTTTGCCTCCTAAATTTCAAAGCAGCCGACTGAAAGCGAAAGCCGTCTTAATTTCTAAGTTGAAGTTTTGCTAAGCCGACGCCTTCGTTTTCACCATGGTTTTTGTGGAAGTAAAGGGGTGAGTTTGCGTGGAAACAAAGGGGAAGTGAGACAGTCGACTTGAGGGATTGAAAGTGGGCAGTCGCAAAGACGAGGCGAGGAAGCGCCTTAGGTGTTAGGAAGCAGGTCTTAAGCTGACCGGAGGACAGGGAGGTTTTCTCCGCAGCCACAAAAGGGAGACGAAGGAATGACCGAAGAGAGATTTAGGAAAGGAAATCTTTGTTTCAGAGGAACAGGGAGGAATAATTACTAAGCTGAAGACAACCTTTCTGCGATTAAGTAAAGAAAAGAATAAAGTGGTTTTTTTTAGAGATTTAAAACGATTGCATAAAAATTATTACTTATAGCGATTTTATTATCTTCAACCACGCAAGACTATGGAAATTAACATAAACTAGTTTACATTTCATTGTATCCGACATCACTGAAAACGTGCACTACGTTGAGTTCTGGATAGAGATACGCAGACTACAGACCTTCGGGTATGCAGCCCTGTATGTCGCAGACGTCTTGCCACAGTTTGTTGTGATATCCGCGTTCCTGTGATGGAATGGAGGTGACTCCCAAGCTGATCAGCCGCGGTGCGGTGGTACGTTTTGCTGTTGCAACTAAAAATCTGTCTTCATGTGTCGTAGTAGAGCAAGGACGACCCCCTAGCATGCGTCTGGAACACACTCTATTGATTTGAAATGCTGCCTAGAATTTGGATACTACCCTATGCGCGATTCTAAACTCCCTGGCAACATCTCTCACTCGGCGACCTTCTTCCAGCTTTCCTATAATTCTACCTCCCGTGAAATCATCTAGATGATGTCTTCAGACATATCTTAAATTACACGTTCGTATACTTTTATGCCTTCACGTCCAGATTTTCCTTGAAACACATGTCACCTACCGTGCCGTTTTCCCTTTTGTCCGTTTAAGTGATACCACGTGACCATTGTGCGCACGATTTGACAATATGCAGGTGCATCGGCTTTTTACTGAATGTCCCCAGTTATGCAAATTGTCACAAGCTGTTACATCTCATTTTGTTGTTGTAACCTTTCGAAATAGTGTCGTCCTTAGATAATGGGGACCAGTGTATATGAAAGGGATGATACATCTATTACAGACATTAAGAAAGGTAACCGTTCCAAAGTTTTTCCAGTCCTCCCAGCAGAGGTTGCACATGCAATTAAGAACATGAAACAGGGAAGAGCTACAGGGGAAGATGGGATTACGGGGAACATTATACAAGAAGCCAGTGGAGAAACAGAAACTACACTCGCCCAAGTTTTCACTAGATGTCTGAATGAAGAAAATATTTCTGATGATTGGAACAATGCTATAATGATCCTGCTACATAAATAAGGTGACACTGAGGATCTCAAGAACCACAGGCCCATCAGCCTCTTATCAGTGGTTTATAAAATCTTCACTAAGGTTCTTTCACATCGCTTGAAGGGACATGGCTTATCCGAGAGAATAAGTTGGATTCTGAAGTGGCTATAGCATTATAGATCATATTCATGTACTGAGAGAACTAATTGAAAGAAGGAGAGAATTTGAACTCCCATTATGTATATCTTTTATTGATTATGAAAAGGACTTTGATTCCGTGAAACCATCAGCACTAACAATGGCTTTGAAATCCTGCGGTATTGAAGATGCATAGAGTAGCATTATTAACAACATCTGTAAAAGTGCAAGAGCAAAGCTTCGGATTTTTGAGAATACAGCACCAATAGAAATTGGAAAGGGAGTGAGACAAGGTGACACCATATCTCCCAAACTCTTTAATGCCACATTGCAAAATGCCTTTCTATCATTGAACTGGGAAAACAAGGAGGGGGGGATTAATGAAGATCATTTTACTCACCTTCGTTTTGCTGATGACGCCGTCATTTTTACAACTTCCCCTTCTGAACTTTAGAGTATGGAACCAGGAACTTGATGACAAGAGTAAAGAAGTGGGATTAAAAATGAACTTTCAGAAAACAAAATTGATGTACCATGCTTTTGCAAGAAATGAAGAAAAAATCTGGGTGTAACCGATATCTACATTTACGTTGGACAACAGATATAAAGCGAGGTCACATTGATGAAGAAATCAGTCGGCGTATAAAACTTGGTTGGAGAGCTTTTGGAAGAAAGAGTGTATTTTTCAAGAGCCATTACGTCTTAAAAGAAAAGTGTTTTATCTATGCATCCTTCCAGTTCTTACGTACGGAGCAGAAACATGGACCTTAACTAAAAACGGCATACAAAGGCTGCAGACAGCTGAAAGAAGCTTGGAGAGATGGTGTAAATAGGAAAGATAAGAAGGTGAACTTAAAATGACAAGAGGACATCTTGATCATAGTAAAATCCCTGAAATGGCAATGGGTTGTAGATATTACCAGAAGAACCAACCACCGACGTACAACCGAAATTTTAGGCTGGATGCAAAGGGACAGGAAAAGACCCAGAAGAAGACCACGTGGGAAATGGGTTGATAAGATTCGAAAGCATGCCGAATTGACATGAAAGAGACTGGCTCAAGACAGACGTTGTGGAAGAAACTTGAGGAGACCTTCATCCAGCAATGGATTGATAATAGCTGATTATGATGATGATTGTGTGTGTGTGTGTGTGTGTGTGTGTGTGTGTGTGTGTGTTGCACACCTACACATGGAGGGGGATGTATCGCTTTTTTTATGAGGGGGTGTCTGAGTTAATTTATTTGCGTTTAGACGGGGTGTGTACAAATTCCTGTCTCAGTCAAGTCGCTTGTTGATCGTTCTGGTACTGTGTCTTTCTTACCGCCAGTAACCTTAAGCTGGAAATGAGCAAGATTTTCTAGCCTCTGACGTTGACTTCGAATAAAAGCAAAACGCATGATTTGCCTTGCTTGTTGACGTAAACATTTCAGATACGAGCAAACTTGGCTGTCCCATTCTAGATATAATTTTCAATTTTAATTTATGCAACAGAGGCTTGTATCCAATTTCATCAAATCTCCTTCATAAGGATCAGATTTTAACTGTGTTCACAGCTGTCATTTTACACTTTTATTTTTCTCTGTTTATCAACACTTTGAAGAGTTTTCTTTTACCGGTAATACTGGGTCAATGACAGAATGACAAGACCTCCGCATACCACAATTTTTTCCTCGTCTTTTTAAACGGAAAAAAAGGGGGAGAAAGACAAACAGGGGTCATTTGTGTTTCCTGCTTGCAAACAAGGTGAAAAAATCTTAGTATGCTTAAAAGTTCCTCTCGCTTAATTTGCCTATTTACAAATTGCTCATAAAAATTATAATTCGAACGAGTTGTTTAAAATTGAGAAAGGTTAATGTTTCTAAACTCGTGATGTGAAATCTTTTTACAAAATATCAATCCAAATGAGGAATAAAGCTTCCAGTGGTGAAATCAATAGACTATGCGTCAAAAATAAAATGAAATAGATAAATAAAATAGGAAATTCGGTGCTCTATTTAAATCCCAAAGCTTGCATACGAAGGCATTACGAAATGGTGAAACTCTGGAGCTGACAGCCATTTCTCCCTCCCCTTTAACTGAGGGTTTCGGCCGAGAAGGGATTTCATGAGGCAGTAGCAAATCAAGCGAGAAACTTCCACAAATGATAGGGTCTGACACCCTTTTTTTCGCTCCGATCTGGAATGTCATCATACTTTTCCTCAATCATGCATGCGCTTCTGCATCCCTTGATGCGTGGTTACCGTTAGCTATTTCCCCAACTTATTCATTCCGGAACGAAACGTGGCTCGGAGAGCAACGAATGCGGCCAGCGAGTGGGAGTAACAAAGAAAAGAGGGAGAGAGAGAGAGATAGAAGCGTTTTCTGTGCTACAGCTTAACCGATCAACATGACTGTCTATGTTGGAAAGGCTGGTGTCACACCCCAGAAGTGATAATCTAGAAAACACCGATGGGTCGAGGCGGTCGCTTCGTCCTTGCAATTTACGCTATGGTATTGGATATAAAAAAAATTGCCTTACAAAATCTTGCAGTTCTGTACCAGAACGGAGGACACTTCCACTATGGAGGACACAAAGAGGTATGGTTCTTTTTTTACCATTTTTGTTTTAGTCTATTTTTAATTATGCATTCAGTTTAGAATAAATTTTCAACGTTTATTCACAATTAAAAGAAACATCACACATTTTTAAACGTTAGAAAGATCACACATTTTTCAAAACGCTGAAGAAGGAATTTTTCATTAATTCCAGACGATCACACGTTTTTCTCGAGCCTCACAGCTAGGCGGTTCATCTTCCGTTCGGACGCCAATATAGCGTAAAAGCCCGAATTTGCCGGCGATGAGATTAGAACCCATATCTTCTTTCTCCGGAGTCAGACATGCTACCGCTTCAACTACACCGCCTTTGGCTCATCGCTGCAACTTGCCGTTTTGATTTTTGCGTCACCTCAGTGTTAGGTCACACAACACCAAGATGCTTCTGTACACTTTTCCCTGAGTTGTCTTCAGCCTCTATGTCTTTTTTAGTTAAAGTTCCAAGTCTGTGATCCAAAAGTAGGAACTGGAAGGATGATGCATTGATTAAACGTTTTTTTTTAAGACATAACAGTAAATTGCTCTTGAAAATTGAACTGTTTCTTCCAAATTTCTTCCATTTAAGTTTTTTTTTGTGTGTGCTTATTAATTTCTTCTGCTATGCGGTCTTTGCTTGGTATCTGTTGTAGTGTCATACTTTCTTTTTAAAATCTTTTACATTTATTCTAACATTTTCTATAATAAATTCCTGACATTGTTACCTGGGGTTTAAAGTTGGAATTTATTTGGCAACTTCAAACACAAGTTAGCCGCCCCGGAGACGAAGTGGTCTAAGCGGTGTCGTCAGCGTTCGAATCCCATTGAGGCATGGATGTTGTGTTTGTCTTACGACACTGGTTCTCACCCTTCCCTAGAACCAGTGACCCTAAATTAGGAACGGGCAACTGCTTATAGCCCATTGAGTTGCTGACGGTGGTAGTTATACTTCCAATCAAAAGAAAGAAGAAAAAAAAAGACATAAGTTATACATTTTTCTCGAACGTCACGGCCAGGCCAAAGGAGATTCATTTTACACGGGAATAGAGGTTCATTTTACATTCAGGTTTTGAATGAGGTTGCATATCATTGTGGCAATCTTTTTTTATAACCATTCGACATGTTTGAAATTTTCTGAACAGGCTCAGTGCACGCTGCTTGGAAATGTTTTCTTTTGTCTGCAAGACGACTTATGGTTTTTCTGGGGTTGGAAAATTCAGAGGGGTAAAGTGAGATCATTTTGTCTTAGATCATTTTCTTCTTCATGGTATTATGTCCAAACTTTGTGAGCTTTGAGGAAGGTTCCATGCTTATTTTGCTCTATTTTCGTTATCTAGAACCCTCTGGATTTGTGTGCGTATAGCAAGGGTGGGTGGAAACAGAGGAAATATATACTAACTTAAAATTCCGCGTCATCTATGCTCTCTGATGGCAACAAGGGGTAGTCTGGGTAAACTTTCAAACGAATGAATTTGGTTTAAGTTAATTATTGCAATAAATACGATGACTCGTAATTTAATTAAAAAAATCAATAAATCACTTAAAATTTTAGACGTTGATCAAAATGCACAGAGCTGCACCGGTGGCGCAGTGGTCTAAGCAATGGCTTCTGATCATTCGTCCGAAAGGGGTGCGGGTTCGAATCCCGGTGAGGCATGGATGTTGTGTTTGTCTTACGGCGCTGGCTCTCTCCCTACCCTGGAACCAGTGGCCCTAAATTAGGGACGGGCGACTGCTTATAGTTCATTGAGTTGCTCACGGTGATCGTTAAACCTCCAATAAAAAAAAAATAAAAAGCACCGAATTTCGTGATAACAGATGCACTTCATACTTTCAGTATATTTCGATTTATTCTCCCTAGCTACCAGATGATGCATCAGGGAAAACACCAAATTATATGAATACTATCGTGCCGCCCTTCCTAGGACGGCTGCAGGATGGTATTCATATATTTTGGTGTTTTCCGTGTATATATATATAATATTTATTTTAAAGCTTAAATAAATATTCATCCCCTATATATTAATATTTATTTAAGCTTTAAATAAATATTCATATATAGGGGATGTTGCCCGACCTAGGACGGCGTGAAATTTTTTAATTGAAGCAGATTGAAAACATATCAAATAGACGCCGGATTTCTGTAAGGAAATATAGTAAAAACTCATTCACGTAAGAGCTGAAAACATTTTCAGATGCGTTTTTGCTCACTTTGACATCACAAAATTTCAGTTTTTTTATGCGTGTTGCCACAGATAAAGTCGTTTGTCTCACTAACTTTATTTTATTTTCCGATATTTCTCCTTGGTTTTACGTATCGTGCGATGCCGGTGAGCTTAGTTCCGATTTCGGCCACCGGATAAAAGCAGATGTCGCTGCAAGTACTGAATGACGCAGAGCGTTGAGTTCAGAGCGTTAGGGACAGACGTAGCTTATTATATAGGTTTTATATTCTCATACTTCAAGCTACGTAATGCAAACAGAATTAGAATTTTCTGGTCGGCCTAAAAGGTGAAGAGATGTGGCGCCCACAGAGACGGACCGACGGACAAATTTATACTGTAGGATTACACCGAAGAGTGAAAACATTATGACCAGGACGTCTTTATGCAAATTGAAGCAACCGCGTGTAAACGACAACGCGTATGAAGGTCGTGAAGTAGTATTACTGAGCTCTGTTCATCAATGTTATACTTCTTCTTCAAATGGGAAATGGAGCGGACTTAAGCGAGTTTGACAAAGACCAAATTGTAATGGCCAGACGACTGGGTTAGAGCATTTTCGAGACGGCAAAGCTTATGGGGCACTCACGGTTAGACTTGGTTAGTACCTTCAAAAAGTACTCCGAGGAGGAAAAACCACAAACTGCCAGCAAAGTGCAGGCAAACCACAACTCTTCGATGCTAGAGGAGAGCGAAGGTTATTTCGTATGGTATGAGCCAACAAAAAGGGTACTTTGCCGCAACTCGCCAGTAATTTGAGCTCTGGTGAGAGGAGTCATGTGTCACAACACGCAGTACATCGAACCGTGCTAACAAAGGGCCTGCGTAGCTGCAGGTTACACTGAGTTCCCATGCTAACCTTGCTTTACCGCGGAAACCGCGAACAATGGGCACGTGAGTATCAAAACTGGACCTTGAAGGATTGAAAGAAGATCGTCTAGTCCGATTAATCTGGTTCCCTGTTGTATCATGTGGACATGTGCGTCGTTTATCTGGAAAAGTATTGGCACCAAGATGCACCATGGGAAGAAAACAAGCAGGTAGAGGAAGCGTCTTACTTTGGGCAATGTTCTGCTGGAAAACCCTGGGTCCAGTCATTAATGTGCAGGAAACTATGACGTCTGCCATCTACCTAAACATCACTGCAGAACAGGTACATCCTTCCGTGGCAACGATATTTCTCTCTAGTAGTGCCTTCCTTCACAGAAATCCGGGCGCGATGCCACACTGCCCAGATTGTTCGAGAATGTTGAAGACTTAAAGGTATTCCCCCAACATCAATATAATCAAGTATCTGGGGTTTGTGTTGGAGCAGCAAATCCGATCTGCGGCGGCTCAACAACGTAACTTACAAGGGTTTAAAGATCTGGTGACGTGTTAGTACCAAATACCACAAGATACCTTTAGAAATCTTGTAACGTCTATGCCTTGCTGAGTAAGAGCTGTTTTGGCTGCACATGAAGGACGAACAACATGTTAGGCTGGATTTAGTATTCAAACTGGATTTGTTCAGAAAAAAAGGTTTAAGACCTGATTTGAAACTTAATTGCCTTCAAAGTAGTCCTCTTCCGAAGCCACATACTTAGCCCAGCGCTGTCTCCACGGCTCGAAGCATTTTTTAAAGTCATCTTCTGAAATAGCGAACAGCTGCTTCGTCGCATTCTGCTGTATCTCCTCAATGTCTTGAAATCTTTTCCTTTCAAGTGGTATTTGATTTCTCAGGAATGAAAAAATGTCCCAGAGAGAGAGAGAGAGCTCTGGAGGAAAGTGTGACTGTCGGGCCTGTGCAATGCGGTGCTTAGCCAGAATGTTCTGCACAAGTTGCGATACATGGTAGGCGCGTTGTCATGGTGGGGCTGCCACTAGACACTCTCATGCAGTGCCGGCCTTTTGCGACGAACTGCGTCCCCCAAACGCCGCAAAATTGGACTGTAGTACTCCTTGTTGACTGTCCGGGCTGATGGAGCGTATTCATGATGCACAGTTTCCTCATGATTAAGAAAATAGTCAGCATCGCCTTTTCATTTCTGCGGCTCTGTCGTGCTTCTTTTTGGGGTCTGGGAGAGTTTGGGGTCTTCCACTGTGAAGACTGGACCATAGTTTCGGGGTCATACCCATAAACCCATGATTCATTACCAGTTATGATAGTTTCTAAGAAGTTTTTGCCGTTTTCGACACACTTAAGCAGGCACCACTAGCAGCTGAAACACAGGTTTGCTCAGGTGCGAGCAGTTTTGGCACAAATTTGGCTGAGACGCGTCTCATATCCAAATCTTTCATAACAATCGACTGAACTGAATCGAAACTAATATTGAAGTCTTCAGATACTCACGAATAGTGATTCGGCGATTTTTCCGCGCAGCTGTGCGCACAACTTCGAGATTGTTTTCACTTTTGCTGGTTGTGAACCTCCCACGCCGTTCAGCACTCTTAACACTTTCACGGCCATCTTTAAAACGTTTATACCACTCATACCGCAAACTTGTGCGCAATTCACACAATCCTTCCCGTAGACTTTCTATAACTTTAAGAATGTGTCTTGGCAAGTTCCGCGAAGTTTTTGACAAAATCTGATGCAAATTTGTTGATCAATTTTTCCGACATGACAAATTCGACGAACAGTTTCGCACACGTGAGAACAAATCACTGCTGTAAATAAATCGGAGGAGCTGGGGAGATGTGAGTAACGGCACATGTGTAGCAGGTTCCAAGAACAACCTGTGCCAAAACCGTTCCCTGCTGTCACGACCGGCTGGACCATAGGGGCAACCGGGGCAGTCATTCTGGGCCCCGCGTCTTCACGGGACCCCGCAGTTTAGGAAATAAAAGAAAAATCATTTTTGGTAGAATTTTTTTATTTTTATTACTATTATTATTATTATTATTATTATTATTATTTTGTAAGTTTTGGGGACGAGATGCCCTTAAAAATGTTTTTTTTTTTTTTTTTTTTTTTTTTTAAGTTTCTAATACCCACTCTCCCATACTTTCGAATTGGTTAATGCCCTTCGCCGTACAGATAATGAATTTTCCACATTTCAAATGACTATTGTAACCACCTTAATATTTTCCGTATTCATGAATAGCAAGTGTAATTTCATCATTTTGTGGGCCCTATATACTTTTACATATTCAACAGCTAACCAGATGTTTAAGTTTAAAAAAAAAAAAAAGAAAAAAAAAGAATAGCTTCAAAGTAGCTTTTGGGATGCATATGGATGCCAATTATACAGTGATTTTAAATACGTGAAATATTGTCGTCAAACACGATTAAAAACATATGTAGGCACATACTCTACATGTTAACACTCTTTACTACTTAAAAACCCTCAATTAACACTCTTTAGTAGCAAAGAGTTTTAACATGTAGAGTATTTGTCCACATATGTTTTCAATCGTGTCTGACGAGAGTATTTCACGTATTTCAAGTTTTTTACACGAATCATTTCGATCCTACAGTGTCTTTAAAAACATTGCTACAAATTTGAAAAAAAAAAAAAAAAAAAACAGTTTTCATATATCAGCACGTGTAAAAGTTTAAAAAGTACAGCACGTGTAAAAGTTTAAAAAGTCACCAATTTGTCAGTTACTGCACTTTGCATTAAAAATCAGTCATTATAACATGTATATGGGATGTGTGTGTGTGTGTGGGGGGGTATTCATACGAATTTATTTTAGAGGGATCCTTATAAAATTCCCTACACAAAAATATTGACAATGCAAAAATATTCGCTACGCAGATTAGTTAAAGTTATCTTTTTATCATTTTGTAAGGAAGTTTTTATAAGAATCACAAAACAACCTCAACCTCCTCTCATCGGGAAGAAAATCGTACATTGTAACACTTTTTATTTTTCTCGCCCTTTCGCTCTCTCTCTCTCTCTCTCTCTCTCTTTCCTCCCCCTCCCCCCTCACTGTTTCTCTCTGAACCTTCGATCCATATTACGGTTTTTTCTTATGCTTAAAGCAATTACTTCTTTAAGATAAGCATTTTGTCTTTATGACAGTTTTCGTTTGTATTCTTTACGGACGACATTTTGCACGTAACGAATTTATTAAGATATGAGATTTATTTTCTAGGTCCCGCAATGCGCAATTTTACTCCGGGCCCCGCAATGAGATTTCGCCCCGGGCCCAGCAAAATCTCCATCCGGCTCTGCCTGCTGTGTCGTGCGATTCGGAACTTATGCAACCAGTCTGGATATTTTTTTTTTATCACACCTCGTATTAGGCAGGTGATCATAATGTTTTTGGCTCTTCGATGTATACTGTTCTTTCGAAGGACCTGCTAAAAAATGCGGTGAGATACTTTTATGCGGTGTGTGCAAAAGTTCTACCCGTTTTTGTAATAGATGCAAATTGCGATTGGAGTAGTTACATCACAGATGACGCTGTGATGCTAAATTTTCGGCCAATAAAGCGTGGAGCAGTGGAGCATTAAAAGGCACTAGGTTTGTCTGAGTAAGTCATTCGTAACGGAAATCACGGACGGTGTAACATGGCATGCGATAAGGAGCACATCAGACATTGTTTACATGCACGACTTCGATAAAAGCAGTACTGCAGCTGCGGCTAGCCGCAACATCTTTCAAGTGTATGGGTAGGATGCAGTTGATGAAAGCACATGTCGCCGTTGGTTTCGGAAATTCCGGGACGGAGACAGAAGCTGTAAAGATCAGTCACTTCTTGGATGTCCAGCCGTGGTTTCTGACGAGGATGTGTACTAAGCCATAACAAATCACGCACATCCAACTGTTCAGGAATTAGCGGAAACGTTGTTGGTACACAGAACAACAGTCGAAAGACGGATACATGCGCTTGGATTCATCAACAAGTTCGACAACTGGGTTCCGCACCAGCTTTCTGCAAAGCAACGAGAGGAGAGAATCCGCACCTGTGTTTCTTGCTTTCTCGTCACAGAAATGAACCGTATTGGGGACGAATTGTAACGGGTGATGAGAAATGGGTACTGTACCGTAATGTAAATCGTCGACGGACTGTGTGCCAAGGTTTGGGGCCTGCTCCATCGACCTCAAAATGAGGACTGCACCCCAAAAAGGCTTTGTTGAGTGTTTGGTGGGATGTCCATAGGGAATAATCCACTGGGAGGTGTTGGCACTTAACCGAACGATAAATGCTGACCTCTACTGCCAGCAGTTGGATAGATTGCGAGAACAACTGACATCGAAGCGGCTAGCACTCGTCAATCGCAAAGGCGTGATCCTTCATCATGATAATGCCAGACCTCATGCTGCTTTAATCACTTGGCAAAAATTACTGGACTTTGGTTGGGAAGAGTTACCTCACCTGGTGTATTCCCCTGACCTAGCACCTACGGATTATGACATTTTTCGATCGTTACAGAACGCCTTCGCTTTCCAAACCTTCGATGATTTAGACGATGTGAAAACGGCATTACATGACTTTTTTGACTCTAAAACACAGGAGTTTTTCCGGCGTGGGATTCACCTACTCATAGACAGATGGCAAGAGGTTATACAGAATGATGGCAATTATGTGAAATCCTAGGTACGTTATTTGTTGTGTTCTCCTTCTTTCATTTTATCCTACAAAAACGGGTAAAACTTATGCACACAACCAATAGATTAGTAGATTTGTGATTCTTGTTAAAAGACGTGCTCAATCAATACACCCAAGAACTGAGTGTCACAATCGTTGTTTTCTTTCACAGCATGCAAGAAGTCTACTTGAAATCAAAAGAAAAATAAAGGCATAAATTATGTAAGGAGGAAATTGAATCGATATCTGTAGAACAAAACTCAACAGAAAAAAAGATAGACTTTTCCCATAAATAACAAAAAAGGAGTCGAAAAAAAAAAAAAAGAAAAAGGCTTGAGTCGAAACCAAATACCTCAGCGGTCGTAATAACTGAACTGGAAAGAATTTGCCTCATATCCAACTTCTTGAATGGAGTTCCCGTTAATCCCTTATAAGGTTTAAACAACCAGTATTTTCTAATAATCCGTTAACCGTTATCAAGAAACATACTTTACCGACATCTTTTATCTCATAATGCTAGTAATCGCCCGGAAAATTATTAGTCACCCGCTGATAGTAACATATTAAACCCATTGAAATAACACAAAAGAGCAAAGCAGGTTGAAAAAAAATGCGTGAAGGAAATAAATTTAAAAACTAAATTCTTCACATATAGTTAAATATGTCGTTAATTCCGATTTACTATCGATAATATAAAACCAAATCATCCAAATGGGGTTAAATATGTCGTTAATTGAAAATTATTGAAGAGAAAAAAAAAAAGAAGCAGCTGGGTAATCTGGCATTGGAACCTCTAGACACCTCTGAGCTTTGCCAACCTTAATTAAATTTCTTTTAGGTGAATAGTATGCAAGGTAATTTTCGAATGCTTTTTCATGCCACAATTAATTCTTAACGTTTCGGATGGAAACACACTTCGGGATAAATTTCTAATTCCCCCGGGCTCAGTCAGAGTACCATGAGATAGTATATATATATATATATATTTTTTTTTTTTTTTGATTGGAGGTTTAACGACCACCGTGAGCAACTCAATGGGCTATAAGCAATCGCCCGTCCCTAATTTAGGGTCACTGGTTCCAGGGAAGGGAGAGAGCCAGTGCCATAAGACAAACACAACATCCATGCCTCACCGGGATTCGAACCCGGACCCCGTTCGGACGAATGATCAGAGGCCATCGCTTAGACCACTGCGCCACCTGGTATATCTGATTTGGTGGTTGTAAATTAAAAACTGTAGAAATTTTAACTAAAACAACGAAAATTTTGTATGAGAGCCCTTTGCCCCCCCCTTCCGGGGCTTCGATCCCTTCCAAAACCCTTCTACGGTCTAAGTTAGAAAATCATGAGATAGTATACCAAGGCCAATTAGTAAATTTCTCAACTTCATGGAAGATTCTGTCATTATGCCACCGAAGTAAAAAAAGAATCCAGAACATTCTGGTACTGCATCTTTTGCATGCTAGAATCTCTATGGGTTTGAAATAAAACGAGTGATTCGAGAGTATACAATTCAAAGAACGTCGACAGTGGACCGCTGAACAGTGGAAACAGGTTCTCTGGAGCGTCGAATCAAGGTTCACCCTCTACGTACAGCACATTGTATTTATTCGCGCCATAAATGCATTCCATTTATTCACAACCCGGAATATACTAAATGGAATTAAATCATAATAATGACCAATAAGGTTTACTAATTCCTGACATTGAGTGGTACTTAGGTAGGTGAATTAATGAATGTTAGTATCGTAAAACCAATGAAAGACGATATGTGAGTCATAAAAGGAAATATTTACTAAACTATAGAGCGGTAATAGTAAGTATTTCGACTGTTAGGTTTTTCAAAAAAAATATTGTTATTATTATTGTTATTATTATTATATATTATTTAGTTTAGACGAACACAAGAAACGACCCTGACACCGGTGAAATGTGATATAGCTACGAAAGTCCAATCACGCATGCGCAGTTTAAAATCTCGCCTCAACATAGAAAAAAAGCTGAATCGCAAGTGTGTTAGTGAGAGGGATTGGTAACTTTTGGTCTAGGATATCTACAGGTTGCATCCATCGTGTTATGCATCATTTTAAAGACTGCGACTTATACTCTGATTTAACTTTCATTTTTAGTTCCTTTTTCCATGTAAATTTGAGTTCGTTCTCTTTTGCACCTCCCAACTTAACGTGATATCTTCTCTCTCACATGAATGGAGGTTTGGCAACACCCCTAAGGTCAGTGTGTGACGTACCTGCCAGCAGGACGCACACGACACAAAGGCAGATAGGAATCAGAACAAACGTCCGCGTAGCTCAATTGGTAGAGTGACTTATTCCGGAATGAGGGGACCCGGGTTCGAATCCTGGCGTGGACAGAAATGACGGAGAAATTTACTTCGTTATAATGGCGCCCGAACTTTCCGGATGACCCGACCGTTCAAAATCTCGCAATGGTGTGATGTTCTTTCCACACAGCGAGATAGGAAAAATCAGAGAATCCCTTCTCCAGCGCTTCGAAAAATAAAAATGTGTGATGTTGCATTCCACACATCAGATTGACAGGGAGTTCTCAAGTGCACGTTCTACAGTGGATGGCTGCTTGCAACGATTCATGGTCACGGCTGACCCGTAGGCCATGCCCCCGGCCCTCTTTCGGGGGGGGGGAGATGTGACGTACCAGCCAGCAGGACGCACACGACACAAAGGCAGATAGGAATCAGAACAAACGTCCGCGTAGCTCAATTGGTAGAGTGACTTATTCCGGAATGAGGGGACCCGTTTTCGAATCCTGGCGTGGACAGAAATGACGGAGAAATTTACTTCGTTATAAGTGCGTAAGTTACGTATGCATGTTGATAAGAACGAGAAAGGATATACTGTATCTAAATTTTGCGACGCAGTTGTTTGGTGTGGAAATGATAAATCTGTGCTGAGCTTATTGATTGTACGAGAACTAATATCGTATGTGAAGTTATATTTTTATTGCCGTCTGCATAACTACGTTGTGAAGTTGCGAGTGTTATACTACTGATTGATTACAAGTTGTGGACTAACGACATTGTTTTTTTTTATTGGAGGTTTAAAAAAATTATTTGTTGGTCTCAGGTAACACATACAACTTGAATTCATACATTGGTCGTGGTTAACACATACATCTCGAATTCAGACAAATACAGTATTGTCTTTCACATGGTACGAATATTATGCAGTACATTGAAATCAGCAAAGTACAGATCGAACATGTGATAGAGTATGCCAGATTTTCAAATAACAGGGAGAACCAGTGCCGAAAGACAAACACAGACATTCATGCCTTACTCGGAATTCGAACCCAGACCCCTAAGTTGGGCGAAGGATCAGAAGCAATCGCTTAGACCACTGCGCCAACGGGCGGCTAATGACGTTGTATACCACCATTCAAAATTGAAGTTGGATACAAATAAAATATTAGTAAGTACCAAACTTTGACGTTAATTCGAGTAAACGCCTATTTCTTTATTGGCGAACTTGACATTTAGCAGATGTAGTGTTTAGTTAGTGAGAAACTTAGGAATAGTTGTTACACTACAAGACTCGTAAATAGCCCCTTTGTGGATGAGGTTCCAGAGGAAACCGAATTTCGCCCCGATGCGTACTTTCCTACTGCCGCAAAAAATATGCATAGCATTACAATGCATTTTTGTAATGGTTTTTATCACAGTTAGCGTCAGGTCTTTGTAATTTAGGCACTTTGTAATGAGCTGTTGTTGCGTTTGTGTAAAACGTGATGAAATGATGTTCAGCGATAGTTCAGTAAAATGTTTTGTCGAGTAGCAATGAAGAAATGGTATTGAGGTCTGCTCAGACGATGTGAAAAACTATCTGAAATGAGCGACATCTAAAAAACTTCTGTTGGGGAAAGTGTTATTTACGACAAAAAATGAATTTAAAGCCTTTATAAAAATTATAATTACAAAACAACGCAAAACAAATGTTTCCTGAGTATGGGGATCGCATTGAAAATCAATAGTGAACACGTGTTGAATGTCGTAAACATTATAGCACAAGAGCCATTTACCGGTGGTTAAAATCAAGCCCGCACACTGAGAACAAGTTAGTAAAATCATGCAATGCATGGATTATAATACGCTTTCCAACATACCATAAATCATTACTCAAGTTATCACTCAAGTTATGAGGATAATGGCTGTGGAATAAATCTCGGTCCTGTGCCCTGACCTTTGATCCCATTTCGATTATATTCAACAGAACCGGTTCAGTATACCTCTGAAATAACATTATAAAGTTTTGTCGCAATCGAAGCATTTTTACGTAAGTTATGATGCATAAGGGCTACGGAATAGATCCCGCTGCTGTGTTCTAACCTTTGTCTCCATTTCGCCCATTTTCAATAGGATTCGTCCCCAGGCAGGCCCCTACAACATACTAATATTTCATCCAAATCGAAGCATTTTTACGTAAGTTATGACGCATAAGGGCTATGGAAGGGATTCCGCTCCTATGTCCTGACCTTTGACCTCATTTCGCCCATTTTCAATAGGGTTTGTCCGCAGGTAGTCCCCTACCACATACTAAAAATTCATCGAAATCGAACTTTTTTACGTTAGTTATGAAACATAAGAGCAGTCGAATGGATCCCGCTCCTATGTCCTGTCCTTTGACCCTATTTCGTTCACTTTCATTAGGGTTCCTTCCCAGGTGTTCCCCTACCACATACTAAAACTTCATCGAAATCGAACGATTGTTACGCGAGTTATCGTGCGGACGGACATAAGCACACAACGCGTTACGTAATGAGGCAGATGGGAATCGCGACCATCTACTCGCAAGAGTGTGACGTCATGAAACTTTAATAGGATTCACACACTACGCGTAACGTAATTAAACAGATGGCGTGACGGCGCGCCAACATCTCAATCGCAAGATTGTGACGTCATAAGATTTCTAAGCATGGGCAACATTAATGGGACGACACTTTGACACTGAAAACGGGGTAATTCAGGGTAGTTATTTAACCCACTAAACGAATTTTCCCAAAGTCGAGATCAAGCTAAATCGATTTCTAGTACCAGAAAACGGTAGGTTAACGACTTTCATCAAAATCCTTAGAGCCGTTTTCAAAATAAAATTTACATACATACAAGAATTGCTCCTTTAATAGTATGGGATCAGGGTGATAGAATGGATCCAGATCCTATGTCCTGACCTTTGATCCCATTTCGTCCACTTTCATTAGGTTTCGCCCCCAGACGGTCCCTTACCACATACTGAAATTTCATCGAAATCGAACCATTTTTACGCACGTTATGACGCATAAGGGCAAAGGAATGCATCCAGCTCCTATGTCCTGACCTTTGACCCCACTTGACCCATGTTTAATAGGGTTCCTTCCCAGGTGGTCCCCTACCACATACTAAAATTACATCGAAATCGAATCATTTTCACGCGAGTTATCGTGTGGACAGACGGACGGACAAAGCTGGAGCATGTACGCTTCTTCAAACCTACGGTTGGAAAGCGTAAAAAACAGCAAAAAAAAAAAAAAAAAAAACTGTTGAATCCACCAAAAAAATTTTGTCGATATGCAGTCGACAAAAATGTTTGTTGAATTTACAAAAATATTTTGCTGAAAATTATTGTTGATTCTACAAAATTTATTGTTATCATGACAAAACGTTTTGTTCATTTAACAAAATGCCTAGGTCGATTTTTGGGAATTTGTTTGATCCAACAATATGTATTGTTATCGTGATAAAACGTTTTGTTGCTGCAATGAAACGTATTGTGACCGTGGCACAATAATTTTTTGCTCCAACAAAATTTAGAGTTATGTAGCTGGGACACTTTGTCATTAAACTTTTTTCCGATGGCAACACTTTGCCGGTGCAGTAAGTTTAGGCGGTGCCCTTCGACCCTGGGTGTCCGCCATTTTTCTCCCGCCATATTTATTTTCTAGTGAGTTTTAAATGAATTTGGACGGTGTTACGTCACGAGGAAACTTTTTCAGAGCCAGCGAAAAATCTCTCACCGAGCGGATTCAAACCTGAGACCGTCAGTTTAGTAACTAGCTTGCTAACCACCCGGATATACCTGTTCTTACGAATACATTCTTATCTGCAAATTCAACATTTAAAGGTCGGTTTATTACCTTTTGGAATGTTCACGGAAGATTTATACTTGACATAACGATGTCTTGACACTATTTTTGTGCGTGTGTAACATGTTTCTAAATCTGATTTCTTTTTAAATGTTTTCGCCTTAGCTTTTTGATGGAACAAATTATTGACATTTTTGGTTAGACAAAAAAAAAAAATCGTAATATTTTTATTAACGTTCTATATGTTCCAGGGTACTATCACCATGCAATCTTTGGTTGTCTCACGAATTTTGAAACACCCTATATATGTATATAGCCTATGCATAAAATTACAACTCTTATCATTACCTCATCGGCAAATTTTTATTTGCGATCAGGAACCGATCGCAAATAAAAATTCGCGCACATCCATAATTCAAAACGAAATCTTAAGCGCAAAACGAGATTCTTCTGGTCAGTGGAAGACTGGTAGTGGCCGTATTTAGTAGCTAGTAATCACGCGCGCTTTGGCATAAAGTTAATGCCACCTTCATATAGTTGAATAAACAAAATATAGCCAACGAAATAATTTTGTGTTGCCAACAAAACAATTCCGATGGAGTTTGGCTAAAGCAACAAAATAAATCGACAAAACAGCTCAACAAAACTATTTTGTTGTTTCGAACAAACTTTTTTCTCAGTGCATCCTTCTCCTCCAGAGCCGAATGCTTTCCCAATTAAACTACAGCGACGAAGTTTGTTGCTACAACTTCGCCGTCTTGACAAGTGCGTCCCCTCCGAGGTAGGTACGTTACATACAGTATATAATCTTACCCCACCTGCCACCACCACCTTGACAAAGGCCTGGGACGGAATCTTAGATTTTCGGGTCAGCCGACAAACCACGCTTGAAGGAGAGATCACTGTAGAAGAAGGAATTCTGACTAATACCAGACGATGTGTGGAAGGAACGTCAGTAGTAGAAAATGACGGATTCTGGCTTAAACCGCAGCCCATAGACTTAACATTAGGTATCGGCCGGAGCAGCCGGAGCCAGCCGGAGCAAGCTGCAGCCGAGCGAACGGAGTGGGGGCGTGGCCTGACGCAGGCATCAGGAGGATGCGGGGGTGTGGTATGGGTGAGGATGTAGGTGGTGCTAGTGTGTTGTGACGTTGCTGATGTGCTGCCCCCTTGCGGTGCTTCTTGGAACTTTCGATGGATCTTTGATTTTGTGGGATGGCAACGACAGAGTGTGGAAAGGGGGTCGACATAGGGGGATGTCAACTCGATGTGCTGCTCCCTAGCGGTGCTTCTTGGAACTTTATTATTTTCTCGGGAGATTTATTGGACTTTGTCAAATTTTTTTTGAGAAAAAAGGAAGCGAAGTCTTTCGTCCTTCCAAGTTCCTTTTCCCTCGAATTTATTTTTTAAAACTTTCCTTTTTAGAAATTCCCTGAGGTGTTAGGAATTTGTATAGACGTTGTTTCTCTCGAAATGTTTTTACTCCGGAGTACATAAAAAATGCTCTGATGGTCCCAGCGAGATTCGTTCCTGTGTCAGCTAGTTTGCTAGCTTCACGCCTTTTCCCACTAGACCACCCGACCATTGAAAAAAGATGCTTGTTAGACGAAGGCTTGCGTAGTCTTTTTTAAAAAAGGGGTGGGGTCCTACTTGATCTCATTTGTTTTCTGCAAGTGATGGTGTGAACATGAGTTTTTCTGTTACGGTGGATCGTATCTCGTTGAACTGTTGTAATGGAGGAAATGATGAAACAGACTTATCACACAGCTCAGAAAATAGGAAGTTTCGGTGGTATCAATGCTTTATTCCGTGCTGTGGAGAAAGAGGGCATCAAGAAAAAAGATGTGAAGAAATGGTTGAAGAGAGAGAAAACGTACACTCTTCACAAACCGGTGAGACGACATTTTCGGAGAAATAGAGTTATGGTTAATAAATTAAATCAACAGTTTCAAGCAGACCTAGCCGATGTCTCCAGTTTGAGTCAACATAACGATGGATTTCGTTACTTGTTGACATGTATTGACATTTTTTCCAAATATGCATGGGTGATTCCTTTAAAGCAAAAGTCGGGTTCCCATATCGTCCAAGCCTTTTCCCAGATATTCAAAGAAAGAAAGCCAGTAAAACTTCAAACAGATAAAGGAACTGAATTTAAGAACAAAGAGTTTCAAAAAGTTTTTAAAACAGCATGAGGTGCATTTCTTTACGACAAACAACGAGACGAAAGCAAGTGTAGTGGAGAGATTCAATCGTACGCTCAAAACTCGAATGTGGCGATACTTTACAAGTCAAAATTCGTTCAGATTTATGGACGTACTCAACGATTTAGTTCACAGTTACAATCATTCCCCCATCGAAGTATAAAAATGAAGCCTGTAGATGTAAACGAAGATAATGAAAAACAAGTGTTTGACAATCTGTATGGTGACCTCAAGAGGAAAAACCCTCCTATAAATTTCAGGTGGGTGAACACGTGAGGATTAGTAAAGCGAAATTGACATTTGAGAAAGGATACGAATCAAATTGGACGGAAGAAGTTTTTGTTGTGAGCGGTCTTGTTCCCAGATCCCCACCCGTCTATAAAGTTAAAGATTTATTGAACGAAGAGCTGGAAGGAACTTTTTACGCCGAAGAGCTTCAAAAAGTGTCTCTCTCCGAGTCCTTTACTGTCGAACGTGTTCTAAAGAAACGTAAAAGAAAAGGAAAAATGGAATTCTTTGTCAAATTTAAAGGGTATCTTGATAAATTTAATGCTTGGATCCCCGCAGAAGACTTGACCTCTCTATAAAACTGATCTTTTTTAGATGAAACATCATTCGTCAACATGACTTTCTATCTAACGTTACCTAGCGACAGCTCTCTCCGTTACTTTTCAGACAATAAAATTTCTCATTTCATCACGCATCTTCCTTCCCCGATCGAACTCAATGGTGACTGGGAAGTGGGACTCGTCGAACTCATCTACCCTCATTCCTGGTTTAATGTGAATGTAAATTCAAATTCCTTTGCTTACGGTCTCGGTCCAACTCAACTGAAAGCGGCAAAAATCCCTGCTGGATATTATGATTCTGTGGGAGACGTGGTAAAAGCCATGTCCCAGCATTGGTCGAAAAAAATTACGATGTTTTTTAATAAAACCACGAGACGTGTCAAAGCCGCTTTAACTCTTGGTTCTCAGCTGGAGTTATTTCCAGGAATTGCAGAAATTCTAGGTTTTCAACCTGGAGTGTATTCGGCCTCGGGAGGAAGCGATGCTACCATTCATGGAAATTTCGTAGCCGATCTGAACACATCGCTTTCCCTGTTATACGTGTACAGCGATATTGTGGAACCTCAGCCTGTAGGAGACATGGTTGCTCCTCTCCTTCGCATCGTGAAAGTGAGCGGAGAAGACGGAGATGTGGTGAGCGCCTTGTACGACCGTCCCCATTATTTACCTCTCGCAAGAAAACATTTTCAATCCGTCGAAATCGTTATAAGGAATCACTCAGGTCAATTAGTGCCATTTGAACGTGGGAGAGCGATCGTGGAACTTCATTTTCGTCTCAAACAACTGTAACCATGTATGAACCATACCGATGTTGTACAAAATCCTTCGAGGATTATTACGTCAAACAAACTGGAAAAGGTTTAGACTACTATGAAGGAGTGCCCCTTCAAAAAGGGTATGGACTTGGAGGACTTTTTCGTTCGTTATTTAGAGCGGCGGTACCCTTATTTAAACAAGGAGCAAAAACGCTTGGAAAACAAGTCTTTCGAACGGGTGTGGACCTGGCCAATGACGTTATTCTAGGCAAGGATGTGAAAACAGCAGCCAAACAACGAGCTAAAGAAGCGGGACAAATCCTCACTGACAAAGCAGCTAATAAAGTGAAGAAAATGTTGGGAGGAAGCGTTAAAAGGAAGAGAAAAAATGAAGAAACGAATCATTCATTCAAAGAAAGCCAAGGGAACCGCACACGATATTTTTGATCCGTAAACCATGGCCCTGATACATAGTCATTCTTCCGTATGTTTAAAATCCGAACTTGATTTATTTGCTTTACCACCTACCCAAACGAGCATAGAAAAAGGACAATGGATCGAATATCACCCTTTAGCCAACATTCGAGATGGAGGACCTCTAGAATTTAATATTTCTGGGAGTGGAGAAGAATACATGGACTTGTCTTCCAGCCAACTGTACGTGAAAATTAAAATTGTGAAAGCCGACAGTTCTACACTAGCTGACAAAGAGCCCGTGGGCCCCATTAACTGTTTTCTTCATTCTCTGTTTTCTCAAGTCGACATCAGTTTAAACGAAAGAGTGATTTCGTCCTCAAGCAACACATATCCCTACAGAGCTTATATTGAAACTCTTCTTACGAAATAATGGAATTTGCAAAGAAAATGATTCTGATTCCCGAAGAACGGATTTCCCGTCATATGCCAACCGAAGAAACGTTAACTGACTTGGACAAAGAAATGAAAAAAATTCTTCTAAGTAAAGAGTCTGACGAAGTGAAAGTTAAATTATACAACCAAGTCTTGAATAAACGCATTCATGTTTCAAGCTTTAATCCCCCAGTTTCTTCCCATGAATCCCCACCACGAACTGAAGAACCAGCAAAAGAAGAACTTGTCAAGAAAGAAAAAGATGTTGTAGAAGACCTTGTCATACAGTCTGTTCCAGCTAATATGAAACGCTATGCAAGAAATGTTTTAGACGTCTTTAAAACAAACTCAGATATTATAGGATGGGGCCCCAAAGCAGAATTTAAATATAAGGGTCACATTGTGAAAAATACGAATATTATTGATTTAGTAGATTCAATGTTTAAAAGTAAAGGATCCAAATTAGTAATTTCCCACGAATTTGTAAAAGCATTAAATGACATTAATTTACCTTCAAAGTATATTAAAAATAAACAAATGTTAAAAGTTCCTGTACAACAAGGAAATTCTGTTTCAACTTCTAAACGAAAAAAGACGAATGCCAAAATTATTTATAAAAAACCAAACTCTGTATCATTTCGTTGGATTCCTTATTAAAATTAGATTGAATGAAAATAAAGTCTCTTTCTTTTGAGTTGAATCATTTCTGTTTTTTTTTATTTTCAATAAGCTGTTTCCATATTTTTACAACTGAATAGAATTATTTATTGAAAAATTCTAAGTAAGACGAAAAATGGTTTTGTTGATTTCCTAAGAGGATGATTTTTGGAAATTTTCGTTTTCTGGTAATTGTAAAAATCTCATAGAATAATATGGGAAAACTAGCATGCATAAAAGACTGTTTTGGATCGAGTAAATTGAAAGAATTTTACAAAGTTCATTTCAGAAAAGTACATTCCTTCCTAGTGTCAAAAACGAATCACTTCGTTTTTTCTAAGATACCCTTTGGAATCTTATAAAAGTGCATAGGGTCAAAAACGATTTTGATGATTTTACTAAGATGACAGATTTCGGATTTCTTATGATAGAAAATACAGTGAATTTCCCATTGAATAACATGGGAAACTGCGAAATTTAAGAAGCACGTTTTCGTTCAAGTAAAATATTTTAAAAGTCTTTTTTCGAATCAGTTGAAAACAGACAGGGTGTGTTTCTGAACAGTTCATTATTTCCTAAAATCAAAACGAATCACTTCGTTTTTTTTTTCTGACGTACGTTTCTGAAAGAAGTAAAAAATAGTTTAGCTAGAAAATTGGAAAGATATTTTTATGAATCCTAGACTGTTTATTTACGTATAGCTAGAGGGGTCTTCAGTGAGAGTACTTATTCTCTTTTCAAACTAAGAGAATGAAGTGTAGTCAGTTTGAAAAAAAAAATTCAAACTCCCCTAAATTTAGCCTTTTGTCCTGGTTTCGACTCAATACTGTAAAGCATTGCTCTCAGACCAGTTGAATTCCTGGCCCTTAATGAAATACATTAAGCCTTTCCCTTAAAAATAAGCAATCTCTTCTTCAATACCAGATCCCCAATAAATTTCTTTAAGAGTTATTCATTCACCCTTTTACTTTTAAAACTTGAAATTCATTATTATTTAACTCCTTACAAAAATGAAACACATTCACTCATTTACTTTTAAAACTTGAAATTCATTATTATTTAACTCCTTACAAAAATGAAACACATTCACACTTTTACTTTTAAAATTATAGAAAAATAAATGCATTCTCCCACTATAAATTTTTTTCCCTACCTCCTTCCCCATTCCTTAAACCAACAATTTAAGATAGTTCTAAAAGAACTTTTTTAGTTCTAAAAGAACTTTTTAGTTCTAAAAAGAACTTTTTTTTGTTCTAAAAAGAACTTTTTTAGTTCTAAAAAGAACTTTTTTCTCTGCTGTCTCCTCAATACATGTTTTTCACAGAACGCAGCAAGTCCTTTCCATATATTCCTTCCAAGAAGGCTTTGGATGGGATATTCTCACCAACGGTTTCAGCGAAGGAATCCGCTAAAGTCTTGGGGTCTAGCATTGCTACGGCCTCCTTGAAGTGTTCTTTAAACTTCGATTGGGGGGTGGCATCAGTACATCTGTGGCCCATGAGGCTTTCAAGCATGCAATCCGGATTAAGGTGGCACTGAATACAATAGAATAATTTTTCAGCATGCCCCTGAACGAGATCCGACACCACTTCAATAAGCATGAAGTAATACTCTTCGTTCGTTAGTGGAGAGGAAGGAACGGGGGGTGGAATCCTCTGATGAAGCAAAACGCCCTTTGCAAAAACTGGACCAAATAGTAGAATAGTAATGCTGGTCCATATCTTCTCACATTGATCAGCGAGAGCTTCAAATTGTTCCCCATTCAGTTTGATGGAATTAGGGTTCAGTCGACGAAATCCATTGATCCGAGGGGAAAGCACCTCAAATATATAAGTGTGAGGTCCGTCCAAAGAAGGAGAGGCAGAAATAATTAGTTCTCTGTTGATTAACATATCTTCATTTTCTCCATGCAACCAACGGACTTTTCTCATAAACTGAAGGAAGGTCAGAGCTGTCATGGTGATTCCATTCTTGGTGGGGAAAAAAGATTCCTGTTCATTCCTGTATCTTCTTACATGAACTCTGATTGTATTATGGAAATCAGACACTTTCACGAATGCGTTACCCCCTAAATGGAAATGATGAGGGGGATATCATTCAAAGAAATTCCCCAATTCAACACATGACTTGGAAGCTTCAGAACATACCTTCTTTGCTACAGCATCGGAAACTTTAGTAGAGGAAGATGATCGCTTCATGTTGAAAGCTGGAGGAAGAGAATCGAAGGAAATTGCTGGAAGCGTTGAGGTCGGGAGCGAAGGGTGCTGACGGTTCGAAGACAGAGAACAGAATGAGTTAGCTTTGAATTGTTCAGGCAAAACTGATAAGAGGTTGGAGTTCGTCACTTGTTTACTGCTTGAGAGGGAAAGAGCAGAGTCATGGGGTAAAGAACACTCGGTTATCATCTTTCTAAAGGTCAAATTCAATCTAATGTTTGGAGCATTCTTTTGTCGAGGCAGACCATGACTCCAATACGAATTAGTTGGTGGCAGGATCTGTAGTAAAGTTCCAGATCTCAAAGATAAGGAAACTGGTTTAAACCCGTTTCGCTTGAAAACAAAGTCTCTTTCTTGTCCGAGAGATACTGATGCAATACAAGACAAAGGATCTAATTCAGCTTCGTCATCACGATGATCATTGATTCTATCATCTCCATTTCGATATTTATTAATTAAAACAAAGTTGAAGGATTCACCACATTCTTTCTCAACATAAAGCTTGATTTCCTGAAGTAACGGCGTCCAAGGGTTAGGTTCTAAGCACAAACCGCTAAAAGTGTATTTCAGATTGGGGTCCCCGAAGGCAGCATGTTGTCTGGGAATGGAATATGATTTTCCATAAATTTTGATCTTTGAGAATTCTCCACTTAAATATTCCACTTCTTCTTCCAAGCGGGAAAAGTAATGAATAGCTTGAGTTGAGGAGAACAGCTGAGAGTAATGGAAATGAAGTCTTTCCTTGTTATGTCGAAGAGGCAGCATTTTTTTTTCTCAGGAAGGGAAACAACTGAAGTCCGTCCACTAAATTAACTGAATTGAGAATGAAGAAGGAGAGCTTGAGATAGGCTGACGAGTGACCTCATGACTCTCAAGGCGAAATTCATTATAGTTCTGATAAGAACTTTTTTCCCCCCATGAGCTAAGAGATCCGTCAGAAGAATCTTCTCTTTGGGAAAACTAAGAAATCCCCCTCCCCCTAACTAACATGAAAAAAAAAAAAAAAAAAAAAAAACCAAGGTTTTCTCTAGAAATTCGTACATGAAGAAATTTAGAAAGCTTATGTTCCTAATAGTCAATCTATAAAGTTAGAAGACAAAACATTTACTTGGTAGAATTAAATAATTCCCCACAGAAATGGAGTTGGCAACACTTGACTTTAAAGAAAAAATCTCGCTGAATGCATCTCCGACAGGTCCTCGAAAAGTACTTTAAAAAAAACAGAGGAAATATTGAGGGCAAATGTAGATTTTCATAGCAACTTGATCACCTGAGTTCACTAGAAATTCAGACAGCTCAAGACGTAGGTAGCATCTAATTCAACTCTGAATCTAAAACAATGGACTGGCTCCACACATTTTTAAGATGAGGTATATTTGAGAGGAGGATTTTCATGTAAACAAATCTTTTTCCTGCATTAAATGATTTCAGGAGTGCAATAACTTGGGAAGCAACATGAAAATCTTGATGAGAGTAAAATCTTGAACATACGTGTTCACGAATTCCAAGTGAATAAAAAATCACAACTTGTTCATGAGAGTAAAATCTTGAACATGCGTATTCACGAATTCCAACAGGAAAAGATTTCATGAATAAAAATCTTGGGAAGCATCCTGAAATTCTTCATGAGAGAAAATTAAAAATTTTGAGACGGTGCATTCTTCACGTGAGCAAAACAATAATTTTGATTAAATTTTCTTCGAAAAGTTTTTCTAGAAATCCAAGCGAGCAGCAACAAAATGACGGAGACATAGCATAGAGCAGAGAATTTTTTTTTTCTTGAGTGAAATCTTCTCGAACAATGAGTTAAAGACTTGAAACATTCTGTAATTCTTCCTGAACAATCTATGCCGTGTGGACCCCTTCATGCCAAGCAGTTTATTAGCATGGAGTGGTTCGAATACAGGCAGCTATTTTGTTTTTATTTTTTTCTTGGAGGTTCTCCAGAATTTAATGAAAAATGACCGTAGGGGAGGGTATGTATATTGTCCGAGGATACGACTCGCTTGTTGTCATATGGGGAAAAGAGATGTTTTGTTTATGACAACAGTAAAAACAGAATGTTTCAAGCGTCGAATGCTATAACTCATGTTCTTTTTTCTTGCTTGTGAAAGAGTGAAGACTTGAAGTCGTTGAGGCGAAGTTGCTGTGAAACGACGGTTTTGCTCACGCCTTTGGCTTTCTTAACTTCTTCTTCATCTGTAGCAAACGCATACATTTTTGGTCTAAGACCAACAAATTCTTTTATGGCAGTTCCATGGGTCTCATCTTTAAATTTCCCAATCACTTTTTTGTTTTTAAGACAAAATAGAGGGTGCGATGGGGGGTAGGAACTGGTGTCTAATTCATCTTTAATGTTTTCCATATCTTTATATAGATCTTCTGTTTTTATGTGATAGAAGAAACTATCAGTATCCATATAAAGAATGGAAATGTTTTCTTGAAATAAAGGTTTCATCACCTCATAATGGAAGTCGTACATCCTAGTTTTAGAGATGTCTAGAATGGCGACTCCCAAATAAATGGGTTTGTTGAAGGTGAGGTGGGTGACATTAAAATGCATAGACACCAGAAATTTTCCTTCTGCTTCATTTTTTAGTATGGTGCGGTCTTTAAAATTGGGCTTATTGAGCAACTTTTCCAGTCTATTGTCTTCGCATACTAACTCAACTTGGGTACGGTTGCGAATATTTTCCATCGTTTTGCCAAAGACAGAATTGTTCATGAGTTTGAAAAAATCTTTCTCAAACTCATTTTTTAGCCCGCTTTCTCATCTCGGTATTCAATTGAATATAGGGCTGCAACCACTTGCTCTGATCAAAGCTTAACCCCCGATGCACTTTTGTTATGATGAGACCCGCTTTGACTGCCTGCTTCAGAAGCTGATAATGAGCCACGTACCTGGATTTTTTATTTAACGTAGTCAATAATTTGACCTGCCTGGTTCCAGGTACAACTTCCGTTTCCGCACAAAACGGTAAATCCGAATGAAGATTGTGAAGGGAGTCCGGATAGCTGATGTCAACATCGAGAAAGTATCCCGTGCTGGCATCATCCGCTATGTTCATAACATCCAAAAACTTCAATTCTTCATCGGAAATCCACCGGAAATTTTTGTGAGGAAGACGAAAATTATCCATTGCAAATCCATAAAGATTACACACGTCAAGATAAATGATGAAACTGGCATCTTTGGAGACATCAAATTTTTTTAAATACTTATTATTTGCCTCAGCATACCGTTTCACACACATACACAAGCCACCCCGCTTTCCACTCTCCAGAAAAAGTAGCATGTCATAGTCACTTAAAAGCTGGAGAGAGACTTTTGTGCATTTGAGCATGGCGGACCAACTTAAACCAGGACAACTAAAAAACCAGGCAGGATCTAACGTATAAGTGTCCTGACAAATATTTCTAAAATTTTCAAAAACATCGGCCAAAATGAGCACATCTGTTTTTAAGTACACATCTGCATACTGGCCTAAATTCTCAATCTTCAAGACCGCCCATACTTTTTTGGCATGCTCATAGTCTTCTTCTGAAATGTGTGAATCTGTTAATTTATTGAAGAAGGCTGAAGCTGGAGGGAGAGACGTTTCTTCCAACTTACTGTATGAGGAAAGGTAATCATAGGGGAAGATACCTTTCTGCGTTAGGAGGGAAAATTCTTCATCATTAGGAATAAGCTGCCGTGTAATTTTAAAATGCGTTCTCGGAAGATTATTTGCTAATTTTGATAAACTGCTTGGCATGAATCTAAAACTGTCCAGGAAACGAACTTCAAGCCCACCCATCTTTTTTGAAAATGAAATAAATTTTTCGGTCGACTCGGGGATGACAGTGATTTCTCCAGGAAGGCAATCTAGTTCTTTAATGATGAAATGCGAGTCGTATCCTGAAAGGTTATGCATCAACACAGGAACAAAGGAAGGATTTTTAAAGTTGATGTTGCATGAAGAATGAGCGGGTCCTCTGAAAATTCCAGTACGATGATCGTGGTCCGCCACTTTCTTTTTGATTTGCTGCAGGAATTAAATCCACCTTCACCACAAATATGACATATGCTTGCTTTCCGAAAAGATTCTTTTTCTGCCTCCGTCAAAGGATTCATGGGAATAATCATTTTATAATTTTTTTCCATGACTTCAACATCTTCTTTGAGAGTGTGAAGGAAATGACTCACAACTCCCTGCTCTGCTCTATGCGATCGGAAAACATCATAACGACCTTCCACATCTTTTATGTAATAAGCATATGACATAACCTCATGGGACTGAGTGGGAGTGGTGAAGGACTCGCTTGAATTTGGGATCGGACCTTGAACTGGTTTTAACACGCTTTCAAAATCAGCGTAAACAACAAAAGGAACCCGCTGACTGAACTTGAAGTCTTTAAACTGCAATTCTTTATCTTCAGGCATCTTGATCAGGACAGATTTGTTTTTATTACATAATTTTTTGTGCTCATTTAATTTTTCCTCTCCATTGCAACGAGTGTCATAAGTTTTAAAACACTTTTTGCAGATGTGTACTTTGTTTCCTATTTTTGACAATTGACTGGAAATAAGCCGCTCAAAATTTGTAATGTAAGCAAAGTGGTTGCAACCTCCATTTTCTAAATATATTAAATCTCTATGGTCCGCCAGCTCTTCTTCACATACTTTGATTGGGAAAATTTTTCCAGCTTCATCGATGCCATAAATGTTAATGCTGATGTTATTAACCTTTTCAAATTTTGGAACGTCAGAAATCTTCACGGGATATTCTACACAATCCCACTTGTATCCACCTTCGAAAAGAGGATCGCTGAGATAGGAGGCTACCTTTTCTCGATTTCTTTGATCTTGAAGGCGTGGGGTCCACACGGCATATTTAAAGCAGAAGGTATCTAAATTTTGAACGTTCACGACAGCTTTTTTCTTCTGAATATGGCTGGGAAGCACAATAAATGAAGCTCCTCTCAATGGTTTAAACCGATTAACCCGGAGTTCGAACCACTCTACGTGCGAAAACATCCAGCCTGAACCTTTCAATTCACATTCGGAACATTCAGTGAGTAGTTTCCTGGACATGATATGAAAAAATTCCCCGAGATTTGTCGACCGATACACTGGCTTATTAGTTGTTTTTAAATTCCGAGAACAATGATCAAATTCCTCCGGGTCATCGGATTTAGGCTTTTTAAAGGCTGCCTGCATAAATGCATTCACTTTAATGGATGGGTGGGCTGCCAGTGCATGTTCTACAATGCTAATTGAAGAATGATTGAGGTCATTCAAAAATGTGGAGAGACAGTCCGCTGTTTCCCTTTCGGGAACGATTTTATAGGTTTGCAGGCGGTTCTGAGCCACCGACTGCACTTGTATGAATCTTCCCAAATTTAAAGGGGGAAGAATGGGAGCTTCGGGGCTGGGGTCTACGACCTCCCGACTTGGGCCGACAACAACGAGGCCTACAGCATTGGAAGGGCCCGCGGCAGCAAGATCCTGGAGACTGGGCCCCACGAAATTTGAGGGCTCGCTTGAAGGTTGGGGTCTGCAGCATTGGAGGGGCCAGCCGAAGACGCATTCGTCGAGTTCCCACCCTCCTGAATTCCCGAATGAAATTTAGAAATGTGTTTCTTCATGTCCGATTTCCTAGAGAAACCCTTGTTGCAAATAATACAGGAAAAAGGTTTTATCCCCCGAATGAATTCTTTTGTGACGGTAAAAATTCCTCTTCAAAGTGAAGACCTTCTGACAGATCTCACAAGAAAAATGTCGAGGAGGAACTTCATCAGGAACGAAGGAGGAAAGCAGGTCTTGGCTCAAGGGAAATTCTTCCAAGGCCTGCAGGATGTCTGAATTTTGAAGAAACAGTTGTTCATCAGCAAGCCACCAAGCACCCTGAGAAAGAACAAAAAAAAAAAAAAAAATTAGCCCTCTCCCCTAACAATTCATTTTCATGAAATAAAATTGTGTTGGGAAATTACTGAATTCTCACATAGGGAATAAACTTTTTAATTGTTTTTAAAGCTAAAGGAGTTAACGCAAAAGAATGAATTTCTAAATTTCTTTAAAAAAAAATAACTAACACGTTTTTCCTGAAGAGAATAAACGATTCTACTAACTTGTTTTTCCTTAAGGGAAAAATATAAAATCATTTTTGTCTGAGAATAACATACATCTAAATTCTAGAAATCACGTTGGGGGACCTAACAATGACTGAAAAATAGCATACAAAGAAACGAGCTCTTACCTCTTCCATTGCTGAGACTGCGGGATCCTCCATCATTAGAAATATCCATTATGTTACAGAAGTTTAACTATTCTGAGGTCGGTACAATCGTACTTTTATCTGAATAAGAAAACTGAGAGAGAGGAATGGCGAAGCTGAATTTTATAGCAAACGCGAATACCCTTTGACCCCTAACTTCCACGAATCACCACAAGAGAACATAACATTTATAGAGGGGACATGGAACCGGAAAAATCTAGTTTTCTCACATGACACTCACGATGGAATATCCGACCGATGTGTTTATCAGCAGTTCAAGCTTAGAATAGTACTTTGAAACAAAAAGAAGACAGCGGAAGGAGAATTTATCTTATGTAAACAGACCCTGAGAGTCAGCAGCAAAAGGTTATCTGACGACGAAAAACAAAAAATGGTTCTTCTGGGGTATTTGTATCATTGAAGAAACAGGAAGGACAATTATCTAAAGTCGACACCGTAGCACGTTAGGATGTAAATAGCATACTTTTAATCATAGACTACTTTAAACTTTGTAATCTTTCTAACTATTCACAACAACGAACAAAGGAAAGGAAATCCTTCAGCATCTGACAGAGATTAGGTTAATGAGGGAACACGCGGGACTAACCCATGCTTTCCTTCATTGATATCAAGAATGAATATTCTGGGAGAAATCAAACACCGCAACGGAAGGTCGATTTATCTAAAGTCAATACAAGAACACACAGGATACAAATTACTCCCGTACATTTTACTTCACCTTTCTCAGAAGGTCGCTTCAAGAACACTGGGGAAGGAAGGCTAATCTTATGTCAATAGCCTCCGTGCCTTTCTACACTAGAAACAAAGGAAAAGATAACGAGCATGCATAACGGCGAAAAATAAATTCGAAATGACAGAAAAGATCCATTTATGAACAAAAATAAGATATCATAATAACATTTCTTGAGATGAGGACATGACCGTATTATTAGAGAAAATAAAAGAGAAATAATACTTACCCTACATAATTTTCATTAGGGAAGACACATGAGGAATTCATGAAAATTAATTGAAAAAAATACATCAACAAATTACGAGGGAAAAAACGTTTTACATAACAATAACCTAAGGAGGTGGGTCGAGAGAGGGAAAATAAATAAAGAAACAACCTTCATTAAATTTTAAAAAAAGAATAAACCTTCATTGATTTCCCCCCCCCAAAATTCGACAAAGTCCAATAAATACTACTATCTTCGGAGATAAGCACACACTTCGGCCGAGGGGGAAAATTGCAGCGAGGAATTGGAGGCTGCTACTGACCACGCCCCCCCCTCCGTTCGCTCGGCTGCAGCTTGCTCCGGCTGGCTCCGGCTGCTCCGGCCGACACCTAATGTTAAGTCTATGGGCTGCGGTTTAAGCCAGAATCCGTCATTTTCTACTACTAACGTCACACATTTTTGTCGAAGAACCCAACGGTCAGGCGATTCATTTTACGTCCAGGCGCCAATATAGCGTAAATGCCATTTGCCGGTGACACAATCGAATTCGCGTCGTTCTTCTCCGAAGCCGAATGCTATCCCAGTTAAACTACACCGATAGATTTGTCGCTGGAATCACATGTGCGTCACACATTTGAGGTAGGTATGTCACAAATACAGGGTGTCTGAATAATGACTGTACACTGAATGTGCGAATTGCAGTAATGTAATAATAAAGAAATTTTGAATAGAGTTACAGTAGAAGTGACCCGCCACGCGAGAGTGCTCTGTGTCTGATAGCCTTCACATCTTCCTACCCCGAGGCGTCATTCTGAGCGAAGGCCATTCCAGAACGCATTTTCGACGGAGGCAGACGTGTCGATTGATCACTCGTCTCGGCACAAGGACAATGGTGTTGACGGTTGAACAAAGAGTGTTTTTGGTGGAACATGTCTTTCGCTATGACGACAAGTACGTGGATGAAGTGCAAAAGCAGTTCGCTAGGAGATTTCGTGATGCAGACGTCCTCCCCATCGTAACGCGGTACGTCAGCTCATGATGTTTCGGGAAACTGGCAGTGTTCTAGATGCCTCCGCCTCGGTAGATCATCCACGGAAGACGATACCGTACAGGATATTCAGGACAGGATACAGAGGGGTCCATACAAGTCCATGAGGTGGTTGTCACAACCAGTTAATGCGGCAAAGAGTACAGCCCATGATATTCTGAAAAGGAAGTTGTGTTTCCACTCGTACAAAGTGTCTGTCGTGCATCAGCTGAAAGAAACAGACCACGTGACCCGTGTTCTGTACTGCAGGTGGTTCAAAGAGTTCCTGTCTGAAGAAGGTGAGGACATTCTGGACGTGGAAGGTGTCAGCACAACAAGCTAATGTACCAAAGTACAGCCAACGATATTCTGAAAAGGAAGTTGCGTTTCCACCCGTACAAAGTGTCTGTCGTGCATCAGCTGAAAGAAACAGACTACGTGACCCGTATTCGGTACTACAGGTGGTTCCAAAAGTTCCTGTCTGAAGAAGGTGAGGACATTCTGGACCTGACTTTTTTCTGTGGGAATCACTGAAGCAGAAGGTGTACGCAGGTAATCAGCATACACTTCAAGAGCTACAGGCAGAGATAACGACTCATATCCAACAAATCACACCAAATTCCCTGAGAAAGGTCTTCACCAACATGCAGAAGCGTGTGCAGACATGTCTAAACGTCGGTGGGGCCCGTTGCCAACACCTCCTGTAGGAACCAGTGTGACATATATACTCTAATTTGGCTTTCCTTTTTTAGTTTCTTTCTTTACGCACGTTTGTGTTCGTTCTCTTTAACAATTTTCAAACTTAACGTTATATCTTCTCTCTCGCAAGAGTATGGTTGGCAACACGCTTGAGATAAGAACAAATGACGTGTATGTCTGAGATAAAAACTGAGCGATATACGTATAATGTTTTGAGAAGCAGCAGTGTGTATTGTTGGTGGAAGTTAATGCTATTTGTAAAAGGGACGTCGTTTAGTTAAAGTTGTGTCTATTGAAAGGCTGCGTGTTTAACTGATTTATATACAATAGTTATCGTAAAGAGTTCTAGCAGTAAACATTGTTTAGTTCTGACGTTTACTACTAATCGGATAAGTTTAACGTTCGACGATTGAGTTTTCTGTTGGAGTGCTACTGTTCAAGTATCTGTTGATAGCAATAAAGGAATAGCTGTAAGTAACTACTTCTTGAACTTTATTTGAGTGACTCCTGTTTCACTGTAGGTGAAGTATTAAGAACTGATTTGTGTAGTGTTCAAACAGTTATATTCCACGTACATTACAGCAGTTCGACATGGTAAGTGTTATTTTCAGTGCACGGTTATTTTTAGGACACCCTGTATAATATAATAATAATAATTATTATCGCACACACAGGACAATATGTAGGAAAAATCAAATGCACTGAAGAATAGTCACGAATATGTGTTTCTTAATAATAGTTGTAGCACATAATTGGAAAATTTGCCAGTTATTCAAAAGCAAATACTGAGCAGTATAATAACGTTGAATAAATGCAATACGTAATGTAATATGAATTTCTAATCAAATAATCACCATGGAATTATTCACGGCAGCAAACATTTTCTGAACTTCCTTTCGGAAAAGAGAACATAATCGGTGAATCAAGTTGAGCCATACCTAATGAGAATCAGGGCGGAACAACAAGATTGAGCTGCATTTTGTTTGATCTAAGACAAGCAACTGATGAATTAGGAAGTTCCGCATTAAGTTCCGTTACGCTCATGAATTAAGAGAGCCAGCCACAATTACGTTAAAATAGAAGCCGAATTGTTTTGAAAGGGAAAAAAAAAAAAACGCTCGCCAATAAACTTGAAATGCAAAATTAAAATGATCGCTCCAGAAAAATGAGAAAATAAATAAATAAATTGGAAGGAATGTAGAATGAAGTACTTCAGCTTAAAAATAGAAATTTGTCAAGCTTAAAACTACTTTTTTTTTTTTTCATTTTATTCATGTTTTTTTTTTTTTTTTTTTTTTCTGGGTTTAATGATCCCCACGATCTTGTAAAGGTAGCAAGAGTCGCTCATCTTTAATTTAAGTCGATAAACGTTAAACAAGAGAAAAAAACTAGCCACGTAAAGACAAACACATCATCTACATCTAATTGCAAATTCTGACCCAAATGCAATAGTACAAATAACAAGAACAGAGGCTTAACAACGGTGGGGCAGAAGGGGCGGCTGCCCCGGGTGCAGGTCAAGAGAGGGCGCAAAAATGACTGCTGGCAATTTATTATAATTGGAATTTAAACTTCTACACCAGACTCCGTTACACTTCAAATTCTAATTTCTTCCTCAAAATGTTCAGGAGACGGTGTTTGCTCACAATGACTACGCAGTTGTATTGTCGGTCAAACTAAAGAAGAACCATGTCCTTTGCCGACAACGAAGGGGCTCATTTTTCTTTAATATGCTGCAAAGTAGGGATGTCGTTCACATTGTTGAAAATTCTCTGGTGGCTATTCGATTATCAGTATGGCTGTGAGCCACGTATACCTGTCACGTTTTTTTGTTTTTGTTTTTTTTATTGAAGCTTTAACGATCATTGTGAACAACTCAATCGGCTATAACAGTCGCCCGTCCCTAATTTACGGCCAGTGGTTCCATGGAAGGGTGAGAGCCGGTGCCGTAAGACAAACACAACATCCATGCCTCACCGGGATTCGAACCCGAATCCTTCTCGGACGAATAGTTACAAGACAGCGCTCAGACTACTGAGCCAACGGGGCGGCCCAGTTACATTCGGTCTGTCTGACGTGGTACCTAAGGTGCGAAGCAGTTGCGATATTATTACTGGACATATTACTAGAGGAACGGACCACCAATGGAGAGCTGAAATACGCTGAAGAGCAATTGAATTAGAGATCACCTGTCTGGTAACGTGTAGCACCACCTTTCGCCCTTGTGACGGCAGCGATTCGTCTCGGCATGGACTCGACAAGACACCGGAAGCGTTGGGAAGCCATACGGATCCACGACCCCTGAACAAGCTCCCACAGTTCACGAAGATTTGAAAGAGAGTCAAACATCTCTCTCGATGGCATCCCAGATGTGCTCGATGGGATTGAGGTCAGGTGACCTAGCTGGCCAAGGAAGCGAGGTCACGTTGATGGAGTGTTCATCCAACCATTCGGATACAATTCGGGAGCGATGGCACGGTGCATTGTATTGTTGCAGGATGAGGTCCCCAGTGGGATGTTGAAGACGCACAAACGGGAGCAAATGGTCGTCCAGGATATCCTGGTAACGTTGACCTGTGAGAGACGATGTCACACGTACCAGGGGTCCCATTTCAGTCCACGTAAACAGTCCCCAGACGAGAATTCCACCCCCACCAGCTTGAAGAGTACCCTGCTGGCAAGAAGGATCCATCGCTTCATGTGGTTTGCGCCGTACTCGTATCCTGCCATCCGCATGTACCAACGTGAATCTCGACTCATCAGTCCAGGCAACATTTATCTACATGTCTCGGGTCCAGTGGCGATGTTCTCGCACCCATGCTAATCTTTGCACCCAGTGATGTGCGATCAGCAGCGGTACCCTCGATCGTGGGACGATGGCTTCTGTACCCCATTGCGAGGAGATGGTGTGGCTGCTTACACGTTTTTGTGCTCCAGCGTTAAATTGCCGAGCGATTTTTCGCACTGTGGCCCGTCTATCCGCTGTTACAATGCTAGCTAGCCGACGATGACCCCGCTCATCCACACGCTGTTGTCCACGGCAGTTGGCCCTTGCAGGGATGGTTTTACCGGATTCGATGTACTCACGGTGCACCCGTGACACAGTGGCTAGTGAAAATCCCAGTGCCTTCACGAGTTCCGAGATGGAGTGACCCATTCGTCGGGTCCCGACAATTTTCCCACGATCAAATGCGCTTAGATCCTTCGTCTTACCCATACTGCGTCCGACTCTTACTGATTCCCGTTGCATCACTCCTTATATTGTCGGATCGCTGCATACGTCATGTCGTTTCCGTTTACAGGGCTGCCCACAGCGCCACATTTGCATAACGCCAGCTGTCTGTAATTCAATTGCTCTTCAGTGTATTGTACTGGGTTCTCCAGGAGATTGAAAAAGTCTCAGATGAAGACCACGTGGATGAAATTCGAAAGCATGAAAGAATGACCTCGAGTAGGCCGGCTCCAGACTGACCGCTGTGAAAAAACTTGGGGAGACTTTCATCCAGCCGTAGATTGATAGTGGTTGACGATTATGATGATATACGTATAAGATAGAAAGACAGATGGGGGCGCAATATTTTGTTGTTTGCCCTGGGCTCAGAAACGCCTAGTTACTCCTCTGAACAAGGAGATCGCGCCTTAGATTAATCAGGCCAGTGATTTGTAGTTCCTTCGAGCTTATAAAGAAATCGAGAGAGTACCCTGGTACTCTTTGTAAATAATTTATGCTATGCATTTTTCGCATGCCAAGATCTTTGTGAGTGCGAAATAAAACAAGTGATTCCAAAGTATGCATTTATCTACGTATACAGCGCATTGCATTTCTTCTTGCCACTCACGACCACACCGAGCCACAGTCCGGTACATACTAAGTGGAATTAAATCATAACAATAAACAATAAGGTTTACCAATTCCTGCTACAGTAAGTGGATTAATTAATGTTATTGTCGTAAAACCAATGAAAGAAGATATTTAAGTCATAAAAGTTAATATTACTAAATTATGGCGGCGGCCATAATAAGAATTTCGACTGTTTATTTTTTCAGAAACAATGTTTATTATATATTACTCAGATTTAGACGAACGCAAGAAAACGACACTGACGCCGACGAAATGTGATGTAGCTATGAAATTTCATCTGCGCGTGCGCAATCTACGATTCGACCTCAACGTAGAAAGAAAATCTGAATCGCAAGTGTGTTAGTGGGAGAGATTGGTAAACTTTTACCCATCTACAGGAGTACAGGTAACACCCCAACATGTATACATCACTTTAAAGCTAGCCCCTTCCCTCCTAACTTTCGGAGTTCGGGAAGAAGCAGAATTTTTTTACGACGCATACTTTACGATTGTCGGGAAAGATACATACAGCGGCGGATTTCCAATTAGGAGCACTAGACGCGCCTTAGGCCCCAGAGCTTGAGGGCCCCCGAAAACGTATAATTGGATTGCCAGTATTGTTTTGGTTTTTACAGACTGAAAAAAAAAATGCAAACCTTCTTAATTTTCCGATGAAAATAATAAAGAAAAAGTGCTTTCAAGAAACTCTTCACATTCTCATTTTCCTGTGGTGACTGATGAAATTCTTGCTGTCCCCCTTTCTTCGTCCATGGCATTTCGTCTACGCGAAAACTCCTCCACGAAAAGTCATCCACTCTTTTCAAGTGAAGCATTGTGCATAAATTGCATTTTACCCGTATTTTCTAATGTGTAGAACTTTTCTGGTTGCCAATGTCATCAAGTATTTTTTTTTTTTTTTTTTTTTTTGCTTGATACCATGCTCGTTTCCTACTAATTTGCCCAAACTGTAAAAAATAAGATGATTTTCCAAAGCTGAAGCAATGGAAAAAGCACGTTTTATAATTGAAACGCATTCCAATTTTATGAAATTTTATTACACTTTACACGCGATGTACGAAATTTCATTTTCAGCGCCCTTAGCGTTAAATTTGCTAAAAAACTTGCAATTGAAAAGGTGTTAAAGTAATCAGTTTTGCCTAATGCATCAAACTCAAAAGGAACTTTTGTTGTAACTGAAAGTCTCTTCGTTGCGCAAAGCTAGAATTAACGAAATTTCCACTTTAAGAACTCCTAGCGGGAAGTTTATGAACTAGTAGTGAAATTTAAAATGGGGAAAATGTTAACGAATTTTTATGCACAATCATGCGCAAAACTAATTTTTGAAAAATCTGTGAAAACCTAATTTTTTGGTCTTCAGCATCTTTAGCAAGAAATTAACGAACTAATTGGAAAATTTAAATATTTCAGAAGGAAGAGTTAAGCCTAATCTGAGAGGGCACAAAATTTATTTTTCCTTTAAGTTGAATAGTATCTTCACAACGGAACTTAAATTTTTTGAATTTTTGACTGGACAGCCCTTAGCGGTATTTAAAGGGACAAACTTAATATCCTTAGTTATGACCATTCGTCCGAGTAGGGTCCGGGTTCGAATCCCAGTGAGACATGAATGTTGTGTTTGTCTTACGGCGCTGACTCTCTCCATTTCCTGGAACAAGTGGCCCTAAATTAGAGACCAGTGACTCCTTATAGCCCATTGAGTTGCTCACGGTGTTCGTTAAACCTTCAATAAAATAAAAAAAAAAATCCTTAGATTTCCTATTAGCCGCAAGATTAATTTTTGAAATATCTCTAAAAACAAGAAATTCGATGTGCACGGGCAGACAAAGGGATTACACTAGCACTGTTTCATACAAAACGTTCTAATAATAGGGAGATAGAATGGAATTTTAAAAAGCGTAAAAACTTTTTCTCGACTTCACTTTTTTTTTTTTTTTTTTTTTTTTTTTTTGCTAATCTGACGGGGGCATCCTGAATCTTTTAGTGCCTACGGCCACTAAAGATCTAAAGTCGCCTCTGGATACATATCATCAAAACGCATTTTTGTAAAGGCTTTTATCACATTTACCATCGGATTCTCGTAATTTAGGCAGATTGCAATGAGATATTGTTACGTTCATGTAAAACGTAATGAAATAATGTTCGGTAATAGTTTTATAAATATATTGTTGAGTAACAATGAAATTTGCCATTATTGCGTCACTTCATGGGAAGGCATGCGGCACGATCAGATTTCAGCAATGGTTTTGACTCTGACGCACCGTTACCCAGTTTTTTCACATCGATTTTTTTTACATGGGATTTACTTTACTTCTGTCAGGAAAGATGCATAGCAGCAAAAAGATCGTGCTCGTGTGATTCTGTCGGGTATCTTTCATGGCAGTTTAAGAAAGTTTAATTGAAAAAGAATGTATTCATGCAGTAATAAATTATGGTATATGCATCTGAAGTTATCGAGATTTATCTTATGGAGCGTACATTCGGAAAGCAACACTATGCGTAAAAGAACACATTCTCACAATGTGTGGCTTTGTTTTTCTGACGGCACAGTCACGAAGAAAGTTTGAGGCACGTTCAGGAGGAGAGACAGAAGTACACCTCTCGTGTTTATGACAGCGCCCCAGCGATCGGACATGAAACTACGATAGCGTTGATACGGTACCTGAGGCTATATAAGTAGCACCGCGGAGAGAGCTGTATGGCTTAGTGGTCAACGTTCGTGACTGCCACGGAGAAACCTCAGGTTCGATCCCAGGCAGGTACGAACGCTCGAACCACTAAATATCCGCCGTGTGTCGGATGGGCACGTTAAGCCGTCGGACCCCGGGAACGGGCCCCCTCGGTAATAAATAAGGGCGTCTCCCTCCTTCTTTCTACCTCGCTTCCGTGTCACTTTCCTATCAGGCACTCTAACCCAAATCTCCTAGCTTCCTATTTCTAAGGGTTGTTTAAGGCCTGGGATCAGACACTCCCTTCCTAAAATCTTCTTCATATGATCTGAGTTGTAAACTCGGGCACGTTAAGCCGGGTACTGACCCTCCGGTAATAAATAAGGGCGTCTTCCTCCCCCTTTCAACCTCGCTTCCGTGTCACTTTCCTATCGGGCATTCTAGCCCAAATCTCCTAGCTTCCTAGTTCTAAGGGTTGTTTAAGACCTGGGGTCAGATACTCCCTTCCTAAAATCCTCTACATATGATCTGATCTGAGAGTTGTAAACTCTTAGGGCCGCAGGTGGCCTAGTGGTCAGCGTTCGTGACTGCAATGGAGATAACCTCAGGTTCGATCCTGGGCAGTTACGAACGTTCGAACCACTGAATACCCGCCGTGCGTCGGATGGGCACGTTAAGCCGTCGGATCCCTGTCACTGGCCCCCGGTAATAAATAAGGGTGTCTTCTTCCCCCTTTCTACCTCGCTTCCGTGTCACTTTCCTATCGGGCACTTTAGCGCAAATCTCCTAGCTTCCTATTTCTAAGGGTTGCTTAAAACCTGGATTCAGACACTCCCTTCCTAAAATCCTCTACATGTGATCTTTATCTATGATCTAGAGTTGTAAACTCGCGGCCACGGATGGCCTAGTGGTGAACATTCGTGATTGCCACGGACCAACCTCAGGTTCGATTCCAGGCAGGTACGAATGCTCGAACCACTAAATATCCGGCGTGCGTCGGATGGGCACGTGAAGCCGTTGTGCCTTGGGTACTGGCCCTTCGGTTATAAATAAGAGCGTTTTCCTCCTCCTTTCTATTTCGCTTCCGTGTCATTTTCCTGTTGTGCACTCTAGCCCAAATCTCCTATCTTTCTATTTCTAAGGGTTGTTTAAGACCTGCGGTCAGACACTCCCTTCCTAACATCCTTTACATGTGATCTGATCTGAGTTGTAAACTCTTTAAAGAAAATTAGAAAAAAAAAAGGCAGACGGTTCCAGTTCGACATTTTAGTTCCTTGTTCGTCCACTGGCGCGCTGTTCTATTGAGATCTTCGGGGCCAAATTGTTGCCATGAGTCTCTATGGAAGATTTACCTCTGAGTCTCCTGCTCTGTGGTTTGAGGCATCCACTAGGTCTGGGCGATTGCTTCGTGACGTCTCTGTGCACAGTGACAGAGTAACTAATGGTGTTATAAATTTTGGCCGCTCGTTGTGACGTCACGAAGTAATCACCCTGGCCTGATATGTTCATGATTACGCACGCAGAAGTAAAGGCGTAGAATCGTATGAGGACGGAAACACGTGTCCCTTTCGTCTTTTACCTTTAGTTCATCACCCACCATGCCTTAAAATTTTCATTTCCAAAAGTTCATTACTTCAAAACTTTAAGTCAAAATTCACAATAATTGTGCACTACATTTTTCGAGTTTATTTTTGTCTTCATACCAATATGTATAATCTCATGGGTCTGGGATTTGCTGGATGACATAGGTGGGAAGGGCATGGTCCGAGCTTTCAGCCTGTGTCTCCGGAATATTACTCTATCTTATCCTCAGGGGTCAATTGGGACGACCAAATCAGGACGGAAATAGCAATTTTCTTAAGCAACTAATTTTTACACTTTTTTGGCAACTGATCACCTATTGCGCAATGGTATTGGCAACTTTTCCTTAAATAGACGCATTTTTGTAGTCTACCAATTAATTTGACCCATGAACCACCATTTTGATACGTCAACTAGTATCGGGAAATCGTTGTTTCTTTTAAGATACATGCGGCTGGTACACAGATTTCGGAATAACTCTGCGAGAGAATCGCTTTGTGCTCTGTGTCAGCCTGTGGATAAAGGAGTGGAAGTTATAGACCCTCACAACGGATATTAGTGTTTCCTTCTAGATTAAAAAGGGAGAGTTGAGGCAACCAATGACCCTGAACTCCAAGAGCAACGACCTACGCATAACTGTCATTAGCTATTGCTTAATTATTTTATAACATCCTGCTTGGTCCGGTGGCACCTTTCAGACATAAGTACAGAGCATTTTTCTGTATCATTTGATGACAAGCGGCCAACATATAAATAAAAAGAAACTCTTCTTTATAAGGAAAGCTAATTCTTAGACTGATATAAAGCTCAAATTAAGTTAACGATTATTACTTCGAAAAAAATTTTTACCCCAAAAATCGAAATAAAAAGAATACGAGAAAGTAGGTCATTTCTCAAATTGTCCACCGGGAAATGCTTATAGCTCATTGAGTTGCTCACCGTGGTCGTTAAACCTCCGACCTCTTGCTAATCCTTTTTGCTTGCTCCGGATGTTTTATGCAATTTACAGACCCAGAGTGACCCTCCTATTTTATGGCACGTCATCTAATTATCCTCTGCGTTTGATTATGATCTCACCATTAAACGCACTGGGAATAACTACAGGTCGCACTTTTTAACTGTTACTTTTACATTGGAGTTCAAGCTTTTACACTTTTTAGTTGTCTGAATGAAACAAAATGTTACCCAGATTTCTTATTAAGATTATAGTAATTGAGGCAATTTTTTAATGAAGAAACAATTGCACATATGCAGAACTTTTGGGAGAAGTTAATACCTATGCGCTAACGTCACAACTGGGGGAATTTAAAGCTTAAATTTGATTTCACAACTATCTAAATTTGATGCTTTGATTTTAAAGCAGCAAATTTGTAAACTCGCCTTTTTGCAACCAGGTTGCGATAACTGGCAGCGAATATTTTATCGTTTTCATCAAAAAAGCTGCGGCTGTGATCTTCTTCTTCCAACCCTTTTTATAGCCAGTTGAAGCTGTAGGTTTCCTTCATCTCTTTTCAAATGCCCTGTCTTGGGCTTATCTATTCCACAGCATTCCTACAGTTTTGTTGATATCATCCATAAATGGTTTTTTGAGTCTCTGGTCTTCCTACTCCTCTCTTTCCTTTATATAGTTTCCATTCTCTTATTATTATAGTCCATCTATTATTTTCCATTCCTGCTATATGGCCAGCCTATTTCCATTTTAAGTTGAGTATCTTTTTACCTATGTCTAAACATTTTGTTCTGGATCTTCAATCTGTATTCTTTACTTTATCTTGAAGTCTTATATTTAGTAGGGATCTCTCCACTTTACGTTGTGTTTTTTGCAATTTGTCTAAGATATTTTTCTTGATAGGCCAGGTTTCAGCGCCATATCTCATAATGGGTATTATACATTGATTGAAAAGTTTTGCTGTGATGTAACCCCAAAAGTAGAAAAAAACAACAACCGCAGACCAAAAAAATATCTCTTTAATTGATGCATTTGAGGGAAACATGGGCCTGATTTCTTGATAACTTCTTGTTTGCATAACTTGGAATGAAATTAAGAGTTTCTCCTCTGCCCAAGGCTTACTTTTAAGAGGATAAAAGCATCTGCCTAGTACGTAAGATTAGCTGAAAAATAAAAAAAAATGTTGGTAAAAGGTTTTAAAAGCGAAGAATATTTCATTGTTTAACTAACTACACATTTTCTTGATTATTTTTTCTTTATTTTCCTCGTTTCATCGACTACAAAATAAGACTCACTGAATCAAATTTGAAAAGATGAAAAAGAAAAGCGCGAAAGAAGGAAAAGAAAGTCATAAGTTCTTAGTAGTATTAAAAGAAATCCGTCTTGTTGCACGATGATATTTATTCAGCTAGAAAACGAAATCTATGTACAGGTTAAAAAACACATGAGCACTTTCGGTGTCACAGTGACACCTTCATCAGATGTGATTTCACCATGTGGTTACATGCTGGTCTTAACTACGTGGACCAGATGCATCATGGGAAAGGTAATATCAGTTTCACATGATATACCAGATAACAAGACAGTCAAAAAAGCATAATTAGCCAACGAAAATTACTCAACAGAAACAGTTATTGTGATGTCCTCCCCAATAAGATTGCTCCAGGGTTCAGGTAAAACACAAGGATAATAGTCATTACAGCAACGTGTATTATAAGCCGAAATATAGAGGCTTTCTGTAAATAACAAGGAATAAACAGAGTTAGGTGTGTTTATGATCTTAGTTTATGATCAAGAACTGTAAGTGCAGGAAATTCCATCCCAGTCTGGGATGGAATTTCCTGCACTTACAGTTCTTGCAAAGGAGGTGCTTTGGTGATTCATTTTTAAATTATATATGTGTTCATTTAATCTCAAATCCAAATTTCTTTTGGTTGAACCCACATAATGATTATTTAGTTCACCAGAAATAGTGTCGAGCATAGGAATAACATACACACCCCATTTTTTCCCTTTGTTCTTGAAAAAATCAAATAAGGACGATTTGGAGACAACTGTTTTTTTCTAAAAAAAAAAAAAAAACTACCATATCTACTGAAAGGACAATATCAATATCGTCTTATAAATAAGACTCACGTTTCACAAGGGAACGGGGTTTTTTGAGTCACATAATGCTTATTTGTAATCTAAGTAAAACGATCTTTTTTTATTACCAAGTTTTAAATTTTCTGATTATTTGTGAGTCATTTTTACATTTCGCTTTTAATTTTTAAATTCTACATATAGGGAAATTTAATGGCAAATGAAGTAAATGTCATCATTCCTCATTCTGTCTACCCCAAAGCGAGTACAAAGTTTTGGTCTACCACACGTCAACTCTAAGACATTCTGATGGCAGAATACTTTGAGCTTGATCTTCGTGGGACCCAAGATCCTGTAAAATCTATGCCACGCTGCATGACACTCGTCAACGGTTAGGTGGTCCTATAATACAACGGAATAAAGGGTTTTCCGTTTCGGCTTGGGCGAATATTTCGGAGGGGCAATTATTAAATTCCATATTTGTAGCATGTCTGCTATATCGTGCTGCAGATGTTACATTGCAGAAAATAAGTGATGGGGAATCACGGAAAATTCCTGAAAATAACGTGCAGCAAAGTCGCTGATAGGTGTCCGTTTTTTAACGAAAATTCCGTTTTTAAAAGTTCTCGTTTTTTTTTTAACTTCCTTATTTTGACAGATTTTACGGAAAATCTGTCAGTAATTCCGTTTATTTCAGGAAAGTCCGTTTCGTGTTTTTCCGTTTTTATACAAAAACTTCGCAAAATCGAAGACTTGCAGCAGAGATTTCTTTACTTTAATCCCTGCTGGGATTCGATCCGAACCTGCGTGCCTTACCCCTGATACAGCAAAAGGCCGCCCCGGTGGCGCAGTGGTCTAAGCGATGGCCTCTGATCATTCGTCCGAACGGGGTCTGGGTTCGAATCCCGGTGAGCCATGGATGTTGTGTTTGTCTTACGGCACTGGCTCTCTCCCTTCCCTGGAACCAGTGACCCTAAATTAGGGACGGGCGTCTGCTTATAGCCCATTGAGTTGCTCACGGTGGTCGTTAAACCTCCAATCAAAAAAAAAAAAAAAAAAAAAAAAGATACAGCAAAACACTCAGATAACACTCTCGTGTTCAAAGTAAAACTTTAATTGCGCGATGATTAAAAGGTTTTTTGTCGTTAATGCTGATGAATTAGTCATTTTATTTTCTGTTGTTAATTTTTTTAATGGGTTTGTAATAATTTCGTTTTTGCTATAGGAGGACTTTTTTTTTTTTTTTTTTTTGATTGAAGGTTTAACAACCACCGTAAGCAACTCAATGGGCTATAAGCAGTCGCCCGTCCGTAATTTGGAGCCACTGGTTCCAGGGAAGGGAGAGAGCAAGCGCCGTAAGACAAACACAACATCCATGCCTCACCGGGATTCGAACCCGGACCTCTCCCGGACGAATAGTCAGAAGCCATCGCTTAGATCGCTGCGCCGCTAGGAGGACTTATCCCAAATTAAGTATTTTCCTCGTCACGACTTTTCGAAGCCTCAGAATGCTTTGGAATATGAGATGTTTTTAAACTGACAATGACTTTCAATCATCTTTAAGAAAAGGTGAAATGTGATTTACAGTATTATTTCACAAAACTAAATATAAAATTTACTTTTGTGTGAGGAATGAAGATGTGTTGCAATTGTGTAATGAATGTGAAGCAAAACTTTGTCAGCAAAGTGGAGACCAATATTCTTCGGTGGTTAGGCCACGTTGAAAGAATTAGTGATGAGATGCTTACTAAGAAATTTTTTTAGCACAAGTGGCAGGAAGGGAAGGCAGAGGAAGGCCAAGGAAGTCATGGGAGGATCAGTTTCAGGAGTATCTACATCAGAAAAATATTATAAGTGTAAAGTATAGAAGGTCTTGTGTACGTCGTAAATACGACCTGTGGAATAAACACCTCCCGTCGTGAAAGCGCTCGTCCGCGGAACTTTCGATTTGTGTTACTAAAAATTGTGTGTGGTGTGTGAATTACGAGAAACCAATAATTTGTTGGGGATTACTTATTCAGCAGGGTGTTCTTCCGACACGCGGAACATCGCGAATACCACCTACAACATTGCTTATGACGTTGTTATAACGTAGTTGACGAAATGTCTGCATTCGTCATTTACGTCTGCATGTTGAGTTAAGATGGTGTACTAGAATTTCTTCAGGCTGTGAAGTTGTCAAAGACAGGCAAACATGAATTACGTTGTGTGAGAACGAAGGTTTAATCCCTGGGACAAGGAAATGTTCAGAACGGCATGACATGAAATTGTATTCCAAAGAGCATGGACTTGGAATGTTCAAATGTCCGAAGTATCAGATTGGTTGCTGTAGTGGAAAATCTGCCTTTGGGGCAAAAGGAACGTGGTTTTGCTAAAACAGTATTGTCTCTTCAGAAGGAATTGCTAATAACGTACAGCTTTGCTTGTAATTTAGACTAATTCGATTCGGCTGTAAGGGAAACGTCCATTCACGATGGCTTGAAAACCTCCTCGGAAACAATAAGTGGGGGAAAAAAGAAAGCCCATTGAGTCCCACTGGCGTGCATTAAAACGCTCTGTGACTAAGAAAGGTGTTCCGAAAGAAGCTGTGGCTGACCGACTTCTGGAATATCTATTTAGAAGGAACTGCAGAATGAATACGACTGACGTTTTCCAAGAATTGTTAACGGTCATTGAAAACACTGACTAGAATATATAAGAAGAAAGATGACACCGAATTTTCGGGTGTAATAAGCACGTCTTTTGAATCCGTTCTGACCCAAATTAAATTTATCAAAGCTATTCAAAGTCAATGGAACCGGTATGGAAAACAATAGATCTGACCAAAGAAAGAAGATTTTCAATCGGGTTTTTAATCCCTCAGATATTGCTGTAAACGGAATCGTGAGCTTACGAACCTTTAGAAGCAGAGATATCGACAAAAATAAGATGTGACTTTACGTCCCCTGGTGGGAAAATCATGAATTATTTTAGGAAGAAAGTATTCTCAAAAGGTTTATCCATATAAGCGGTATCGGTCCAAAAAAAAAAAAAAAAAATAGTCAAGTTTTTAGGAGCCCAGATTTTGCTACAAATACTTCAGAAGCAGAAATTAACACTTATGACCGCTGGTGGCCAAATCATTCTTTACCAAACATTAGAAATTATGTGGAAAATATTTTTCATCAGGTCTTGTATGCGATACAAGAAGAATTTTTCAGATCAGAGCTTTTGGAGCAGAAATAACGCAGAAAATGCAATTTATCTTTGTGCCCCCTAGCGGAAAGTCTATGATTTACTTGTAAATTTTTAATTTGTAGGGAAAACATTTCGCATCGGAAACACTATCTAACAAAGAAGGAATGTTTCAAATCGGACTCTTAGAAGCAGAGATTAAAAAAAAAAAAAAAAAAAGATATACATCTACGCCTCCTGGCGTATAAACCATGCATTATTTCAAGAAGAAAATTTTCCTAAAAGGTTTGTCGACATGAGTAGTATCGGTCAACAAACGACTTTTTTCCAATCGAGATAGTAGAAGCTCATATTTTGCTGCAAATACATCAGAAGCGGAAATTTAGACTTACGCCACCTGGTGGCCAAACCATGTTTTTACAAAAATTAGAAATTATGTGCAAACGATTTCCCATCAGGTGCTGTATCCGGTGCAGAAAGAATTTTTCAAATCAGATATTTAGAAGCAGAGATATAGAGGGAAACGCAATTTACACTTACGCCCCCTAGCAGAAAGTCTATGAATTACCTGAAAATTTTGAATTTATATGAAAAACATGTCACACTGGAAACATTATCCAACAAAGAAAGAATTTTTCAAATCGGACCCCTAGAAGTAGAGATATTGACAAAAATATGATCTACATATACGCCCCTGGCGTAGAAACCATGTACTATTTTAAGAAGAAAATGTTTCTAAAAGGTTTGTCGACATGAATAATATCGGTCAACAAACGACGTTTTTTTCAATCGAGAATTTAGAAGCTCATATTTTGCTGCAAATACATCAGAAGCGGAAATTAAGATTTGCGCTTCCTGGTGGCCAAACTATTTTTTTACAAAAATTAGAAATTATGTGCAAACGATTTCATATCAGGAGCTGTATCCGGTGCAGAAAGAATTTTTCAAATCGGATATTTAAAAAGCAGAGATATAGGGGGAAACGCAATTTACACTTACGTCCCCTAGCGGAAAGTCTATGAATTACTTAAAAATTTTGAAATTATGTGAAAAACATGTCATCACACGGAAAACACTATCCAACAAAGAAATAATTTTTTTAAATCGGACTCCTAGAAGTAGATATATTGACAAAAATAAGATGTAAATCTACGCCCCTGGCGGAGAAACTGTGGAATATTTTAAGAAGAAAATATTCCGAAAAGGTTTATTGATATGAGTGGCATCAATCCACGTAAGAATTTTTTCAATCGATATTTTAGAAGCTCATATTTTATGGCAAATACATCAGAAGCAAAAATTAACACTTACGCCCCCTGGTGGCCAAAGTATTCTTTACCAAAAATTTGAAATTATATGCAAAAGATTTTACATCATGAGATGTATCCGCTGAAGAAAAAAATGTTCAAATCGGAGTTTTAGAAGAAGAGTTATCGGGGAAAAGGTAATTTACTTTTGCGCCCCCTAGCGGAAAATCTATGCAGAATTTGAAAAAGTAACTATATATCTAAAATACTCTTTTGCATAACTGGAATTGAAAGATAAAATAATTGTTCAATGGGATGTTTAGAAGCAAATTTGTGGAATAAAACGTATTTTTGAATTCAACATCATCTGCATTTACGCCCTCTAGCGGCGAAATTCGTCATCGAAAAAAAAAACGAAATAAAGAATCATCATTCGCATAGTTCAAGCTTTCCAACGCAAAAAGAATTTTTTAAATCGGACTAATAGTTGCGGAGATATCGTGGGTACAGACGGACGGACGGACGGACAAACCGATAGCATAAGCTCGATCTTTTTTTACAAAAGACGTGCTAAAAACTGGTTTCCTGTGAACAAAATGTAAATTTCCTGTAGTTGTCCTTAAACAAACGGAAAGGTGTTGAATCTGTGGAATATATAGAATTAAAACTGTTTCTCTGATATTATGGAATCAATGCTGTTATGCACTAAAGATATTCTTAAAATGATCGTCTATATCAATATTACGTATTTCATTGTAACTACGTCATAAGCAATGCCGTCGGTGGGATTCGCGATGTGCTGCGAATAGGAAGAACACCCATTCAGCAAAGCCACATTTTAGTTTAAGGACCACCGTGAGCAACTCAATGGGCTATAAGCAGTCGCCCGTCCCTAATTTAGGGTCACTGGTTCCAGGGAAGGGAGAGAGCCAGTGCCGTAAAATAGACAAAACATCCATGCCTAACCGGGATTCGAACACGGATCCATCACTGACGAATGGTCACTAGCCATCGCTTAGACCACTGCGCCACCTGAACGGCAAAGCCATAAGTACCAGCTTTATTCGATAATTATTAGACGCCAACTCTTTTTCCTTCAAGAAACTATTTCCGATCAGGACAGAGCTGGTTGGTGCAGAATATTGGTGCTGAACATTTAGCTTATCCTGAGGCAGGACATTCAATTGACGTTTTTGTTACCGGTTAGTGGGTAGTTTGATCTGTTGAAATCATGATGTTGGTCGCAGTGACCTATAAAAATCGCAAACACCTCATCATTAATTCAGTGAAAACGTCCCATGGAGCGTCCGTCGCAACAACATTTTTCTTTCTCTTACCATTCGTAACTCAGTAAATTAAATTTTTGCATTTGATTAACGACAGTTTCTTTCAACGGAAATATTTTAAGGGTAGCGGTTTCGCTTTGAGGGAGCGTAAAATTTTGAATTCTACAATTTCGGTGCCTACGTTCTGACTATTCTGTTTGCTTTTGTAAAAAGAGAGTACTTTTTTTTTTTTTTTTTTTGAGGTTTAACGACCACCGTGATCAACTCAATGGGCTATAAGCAGTCGCCCGTCCCTAATTTAGGGTCACTGGTTCCAGGGAAGGGAGAGAGCCAACGACGTAAGACAAATACAACATCGACGCCTCACCGAGATTCGAACCCAGTCCCATCTCGGACGAATGATCTGAAGCCATCGCTTAGACCACTGCACCACCGGGGCGGCAGGAGGGTAATTGCAATTGTTTTTCATTCAGGTAGTTTCAAATTTTATTTATTTATTTCATGTGTTCCTATGTGTGTGTAAATTTTGTGTTGATACCAAGAAATAAATAAAAGCAGGAAATGTGGTTTAATGAATCACATACCGTAAAACAACTGTTTTGAAAGCCGACTGACAGACTCTGTCTGAGTGACAGTTCTACAGGTGTCAAGACTACAAATTCGAAAAGGCGACAAAGGCAACAAAAGCCAGCGAACCGCGAAGAGGTTCTGCAAGAAACGAATGTCGACATATTGTTGCATGAGGTAAAAACAGATTTTTAAAAAATACACAAGCGCGGTGGCACTGAAATAACTGCAGAAAAGATCGAAATATCGTTGCTACACTGAAACCGTACAAGACACCAACACCCACCTCCGTTGGAGAAAAAGAAGTTTCTGGAAAGATTATTACAAAACACAAAATCTTGACATTGGCGCAAAACAAAACTTACTTCAAAGAACAACAATCAGTTGAGATTTCGTAAATACAAACGCAAAAAAAAGAAATGAAGAAGAAAAAAAGAATAGCGGTTTCATTTGCGTTGCATGAACTATATCATTAAACAATTCTGCGTGTCACATCTGAAGGACGCAGCTTTCTAAAATTGGAACTGTGGGAAGAAAGGGTTTTATTTTCTTCCTTTCTTTCGTTTATGTTCTTGTACTTTTTTTTTATAAAAATACGAAAGGAAACAAGAAACAAAACGCTGTACATGTCAAGTCTGCGACATTTCGTGCTCGTGTGTGCACTTTAAACAAAAAAATTTAACCTAAGAACAATGCAAATGATGAAAATTACCCGTCTGTTTAATGAGACTTATTACAAATATAGAAGTTGAATCACCTTTGATAGCTGAATGCATTAACGGTAAATCGTTAAATCTTTGCAGCCCCGTTGGTGCAGTGGTCTAAGCGCTGGCTAATGACCCGAGAAGGGCCTGGGCTCGAATCCCGTGACGCATGGATGTTGTGTTTGTCATACGGCCTTGACTCTCTCCCTTCCCTGCAGTCAGTGGCCCAAATTAGGGACGGACGACTGCGTATAGTCCATTAAGTTGCTTACGGTGGTCGATATACCGCCAATAATAAAAAAAGAAAAAAATCGTTGGTCTGCCCTAGGGTTAATTTGATTTAATTACCGATTACGGATCCTTTAACGATTACTGTACACCTATACCATTTTCGAGGAGCTCGAAGCCAATTAGAGAGGATGTTGTTTTGTAAACATGATTTTATATACTCTGGCAGTGTAAACATCTCTCCTGTTTCTTGTGAGGAATTGATACAGAAAATTGGAATAAACGTAGCGTAAAGTTAAACACAGTTTTTTTTCACGCGATTTGGATTCAAGGAAAGTATTTTGTATAATTGATATTTAGAAATTAATAAACAGGAACTGCACACCAACTATACTCAAAATCGTATAGGCCTAACTATACTAGTGATCCGAATTTCTTGGCGTAGAATAGAAATCAAAGTTTTCAAGCTTTCGCACATCAACCAGATGTTTTTTTTTGTTTTGTTTTTCGAGGAATGTATATAGACAGCAAACTGCAAACTGAATAATAGAACGCTTCAAGAATTTTCTATTAAGAATAGAATACTTTGATTTTGTATTCTACGCCAAGAAATTCGGATCACTAATATAGTTATACAGCCGAATCTTTGCACTTGTATTTTCATAGATGTTATTAATAATATTAATGTATGCATCTTCAATACCGCAGGATTTCAGAGCCATTGTAACTGCTGATGGTTTCACCGAATCAAAGGCTTTTTCATAATCGATAAAAGCCATGCATAATGGAAGTTCATATTCCCTCGCTCTTTCAATTAGTTCTCTCAGTACGTGGATATGATCTATAGTGCTGTAGCCACTCCTGAATCCAGCTTGTTCTCTCGGTTGAGCCATGTCCAGTGTTACCTTCAAGCGGTGTGAAAGAACTTTAGAGAAGATTTTATAAACCACTGATAGGAGGTTGATAGGTCTGTAGTTCCTGAGATCCTCAATGTCACCTTTTTTATGTAGCAGGATCATTGTAGCGTTGTTCCAATCCTCAGGAATCTTCCCTTCATTAAGGCATCAAGTGAAAATTTGGGCGAGTACTGTTTCGATTTCTCCACTTGCTTCTTGTATGATGTCTACAGTAATTCCATCTTCTCCTGGGGCTTTTCCCAGCTTCATGTTCTTGATTGCATGTGCAACTTCTGCTGGGAGGACTGGAAGAACTCTGGTACTGGTACCTTTCATGATGTCTTGAGTACATGTATCATCCCTTTCATATAATTTGGAGTAGAAATCTTTCACTCTTGTCAAAATTTCGCCTCTATTTCTTGTTACAGAACCATCTTCTTTTCTCAGAGCCATAATCTGTTTTCTTCCCTTACTGAGATGTCCCTTTGCTATCTTTAGGCTTTGGTTGTTTTCAATTGGTTTCCTCACTAGTTCACAGTTGAATTTCCTTACGTCTTCAGTGATACTTTTTTGTGCTGTCTTGCATAGCTCTATATATTCCACTTTGGAAGTCACATCTTCTTTGAAGTCACATCCACTTTGGAAGTCACATCTCTCTTCTTTTTTGCATCACCATTTTGGTTTTTCCTGATAATTTGTTCACATGCAACTTGTTCGTAGACCCAGCTACTTTTGTTGCTGTTTCCCTAAGAGCTTTTGTTACTTTTCTGTAAACTTCAGAAATATCCACTTCTTCCGATGTTAGGCCTTCTAAAGCAGAGAATCTGTTCTTCAGTTCCAACTTGAAGGTATTATGGTGTTTTTTAAGGTTAGTTATGTCAATACATTTTGTTTGTCTTATGAGCTTGCCAAGTTCGAGTTTAGTGTTGAGGTGCATCTTACATCTCACCAATCTATGGTCATTACTTGTGTTGAACTTGTTTAGCACACTGCAGTCTTCTATGACGAATTTTTTGTTACACATAATAAATTCAATTTCACTTATCGACCCATTTGGATGTCTCCATGTCCATTTCCTGTGTGGCTTTTTCGTGAAAAAGGAGTTCAAGGTGAAAAACCCTTCTGCCTCTGCAAACTCTACGAGAGTATTTCCACGCTGGTTTCTGTTGCCGTGACCGAATTTACCTACTGAAGTTTTATTCTCTTGCCGTTGCCCTATTTTTGCATTGAAATCTCCCATAATTATCTTCAAGTGCTGCTTACCTTTATTATTTAGATGACGAATTTCCTCATAAAATTCTTCAATTTCTTCTTCAGGATGACTTGTGGTGGGTGCATAAGCTTGAATAATCTGGGCCTGGTATCTTCTCGAGAGTTGGATAACGAGTCGAGCAGCTCTGTCAGAGGAACTTTCAACTTCTACAACTTTACCCTTCAGTTTCTTGTTTATTATAAATCCAACACCACTAGTTCTGCCAGTATCAGTCCCACGATAGTAGAAGAGATGTCCACTTTTCAGTTCAATGAGATCTTCTCCTTTTCTCCTTACCTCACTTAGCCCGACGATGTCCCACTTGATCCTTTGTAGTTCCTCTTCCAATTCAAGAAGCCTTGAATCAGAAGATAGGGAGCGTCCGTTATACGTAGCCAAGGTCAGCATCAGATGGCAGCCTAGTCCGGTCCTCCGGGGATTCTTAGCACCCTCTGCCTTCAGGTCGCACTGGCCGCTGCCTTGGCCAGGTACATTCCAGCTGCCGGAGACAAGATTTAAGTTGTGGAGTCATTTTGGAGGGGTTTTGCCATAACTCACGACGCTGGCCAAGCGGGTTGGTGAGTGTGGGATAGCATTTCTTCTAATCCCGATGGTATAGTTATACCGCTATTGGCGGTCGTCAGAGCCCCTTTAGTGGGAACAGGATGCACCACGAGAAGGCGGGGTTGACATTTGTCAAGGAGAGGCTGTGATGTTGCGCATCACCTGACCTTACATCCCATGTTATATATATATAATGTTAGATGCAGGAGATGCCGGGAATTACCCCGTATTAGCCACATTGCCTCCCTCCCAGCCCACCCCACCCAAGCACGGATTGACTTCGGAGTGGATGGAACAACGGGAAGCGCCCATGAGACGTGAGGGAGCGTGAAAAATAAGAAAAAAAGGCCTAAAAAGACCATCTGGAAGGAAGCGGTGGAAACATTTTTATGAATTTTCTTTATGACCCAATTAAGATACGTACGTAGATCAGATTGTTATTCGCAGTTTCTCCCACCTACTCTGATTTCAGTACCAAGCTCTGCTTTACCCTGTTTCTATACGTTACAGATTCTGGACAATATGACAATAGCAAAGAACTGGCGAAGAATATCCCCATGTTTTTTAGCCCCGTTGTCCCTGTTTTTCCTTTATCTTTCACGCTCTCTCTCTCTCTCTCTCTCTCTCTCTTTTTCTCTATTTTTATTCTATTCCCTTCTCTTTCTTTTTTTCATTGAACCTAAATCAATGCAATAAGTATTTTAAATCCTCCGTACTAAGTTTAATTGTTAGTTTTTTTTTAGAAAAACTGAACACAAAATATGCTAAGTTAATCATTTACGATCTTCGCTGCTTTAAACGTAAAAACTTCGTTCGGATTTAGGGGCGCGACCCCCCCCCCCCACCCCCTCCTTCTGGATCCGCTGCTGCGTGTGATACATCGTTTTAAAACTCTGGTCAATGGCAGGTAACTCTCTGTGGGTGGAGTCAAGGGGAAGCCGAATTTCGCAACGATGCACCTTTTTCATAGCTTCATAGCATCAAGATTGCATTTTTGTAAATGCTTTTATCACATTTCTCATCAGATTCTCGTAATTTACGCAGATTGCAATGAGATAGTTTACGTAAAACGCGATGCAATAATGCTCGGCGATGTTCTGGTAAAATGCATTGTTGAGTAGCAATGAAATTAACTATTGTTGCGTCACTTCATGGAACAGCATTGAAAAATCTGATTTCAGCAGTGGTTTTTACTACTTCCGTTACCCATTGCCGTTACATCGTAATTTTAAGCATGGGATTTACTATACTGCTGCCGGGAAAGATGCACGACATTAAAAAAAAAAAAAAACGAAAATTACTTTGAATTTAACTGGGTCTGAAAATGACCAGTTACTGCTGATATCAGACAAGATTTGAAGATGACGGCTGAAGCAGACCGCCACGAGGTCAGTTATCGAATAAAATGCATTTTGAACTCGACACCATTTTAAAATGGTAAATTCAATTAAAACAACCTGTTAATTGCATTTACGCTCCCTTATAAATTAGAAACCGGAAAAAGATTGAGAGGGAAAGAATCATCGTTCTTACAGTTCAGGTTTCGTGGTGTAAAAACAATTTTTCAGATCGGACTAATAGGTGCAGAGATACGGTAGGCGAGCGGACATAGGGATAACATACCCATGCGATTTCAAAAGACGTACTAAAAATAAACATGTTCTTGGGCCGCGGGTGGCCTAGTGGGCAACGTTCGTGACTGCCACGGAAAGGACATCAGGTTCGATCCCAGGCAGGTACGAACGCTCGATCCACTAAATAACCACCGTGCGTCGGATGGGCACGTTAAGCCGTCGGACCCCGGGTACTCCCCCCCCGGTAATAAATAAGGGTGTCTTCCTCCCCATTTTTACTTCGCTTCCGTGTCACTTTCCTATCGGGCACTCTAGCCCAAATCTCCTATAACTTCCTATTTCTAAGGGTTGTTTAAGACCTGGTGTCAGTCACTCCCTTCCTAAAATCCTCTACATATGATCATAAACGTGTTCTTGTTTTCAAAAATGTGTTAAAGCATTTCAAGAATATTTCATGATACTTTCATCTTTAAAATCACAGCACTTATTAAAAATTTGTTAACAAATCCTGGTGTGGAACTGACGTCACAAATCCAGATTGGGAACCACGTTTGTAAGTAGAGCTCATGGGAATCAGTAAATCCACTTGATACATTTTATAGCGGAATGCCCGCCGGGGGCCAGAGGGTAAATTGGTCTGAGGAATTTCCTTAAGAAACTTCTTTTCTTAACACATTGTAATCCATCGGTTGCATTTCGCTACGCTACTATTGACACAGTACAGAAAAATTGCTAATTCATGGAAATGGAGCAAGTCAGCCATCCGATGAAAACATTCCACCCAGATTTGTTCCCACCCGCTAACACAAACCATAACAAGACTCAGAAATGAACAAAACCTTACCGCACTTTTATGCACATTAGCTACTCATTTCATATACCTGCTTTTAGAAATGCTGAGAGAGAGAAAGAGCAAAGCTCCGAGTTCGCCGACCCGCAATTGTTAAGTCAGCAAATTTGCGGTTTCATTAATATCCAACACGTTGGAGTGTTTCATGATTGTGAAGCAACACTATCAATGGAGGCCATAGACATCACTGGGGAAAAAAAGAAAAAAAGAAATAGGGTTTGTATGACGTATTTATGAAAAACAAAATCTTTCTTAACTTAATTGGTATCGCAGCAGCACTTTTCTCAGCCCCTTATAGCTTACTTAATAAATTTTCAATTTCATTAAAACCTAACGCGTGTTTTCCGATGAAGCAGCAACAACACATGATAACACCAACAACTGCAGGCAATATGGTAAAAAAAAAAAAAAAAAAAGGAGAGAAGGAGAAATAAAGAAAAGAAAACCTTCACTTCGTGTTAGCATACAGTTTGCTTGAAGCAGGAAGAGAAAATTTGCTGTTTTATGGGTAGATGACTGCCAGGCGGTGGAGATGTCGCCAGCAGTCCTGAACGAGGAAAGGGGGAGGGGGGGGATAAGTATCGCACGGGGCATCACAAATTTTGAAGAGCTTGGTATTAATATATGCCCACCAATCTGCATGGCGCTCCTACAAATACTCTCCGGTGTAGCAATTTCTATGTCGTGCAATGTAGTTAAAACTAGCAAAACCTAGATGGAATGTATTTCGAAGGAGCAATACAATTTTCAACAGCACTTTACCATTATGTCTTAAAAGAAAAAATTTAATCAATGCATCCTCCCAGCTCTTACTTTTATATTACAGACATGGACTTTAACTAACATGTGCATATTCAAAGGCTGCGTATTTGAAGTATGGAAAGATGCAAGTTTAGTGTAACCAAGACAGAGAGGAAAAAGAACTCGTGGCCCAGAAAAATGGCAAAAGTTGATGATATTATGATCAAAGTGAAGACCCTCTGATGGCAATGGATTGAACATGTTGCTAGAAGAACTGGTCACTGTTGGACAACTAAAATGATATCCTGGGCACTAAAGGACAGGTAAAGAGCCTTAAAAAGACCTCGTGGGAGATGGGTGGCATACTGGAATGACAAGATAATTGTTCAAGATAGAGTTGTTTAAGAAACACTGAGAGACTTTTCATCTAACAGTCAGTTGAGAGTGGTTGTTGATGATATACACTGAAGTGGAAGAAGTCATGGGATACATACCTAGTACCGTGTAGGTCCTCCTCTGGCCCGGCGAAGTGCAGTACCTTGACGTGGCATCAATTCCACAAGTGGCCGGAAGACTTCTGGCGAGATGTTGAGCCATGCCGTCTGAACAGCCGCCCACAGTTCCCTGGTATTTGTAATTGCAGGATCTTGGGTGCGAATAGACCCTTCCATCACGTCCCATAAGTACTCTATTGGGTTTATGTTGAGCGAACGTGGTGGCCACACCATCCGTCGGAACTGTCCAGAATGCTTCTCGAACCAATTTTGGACAAATTGGGACCAAAGACATGGTACATTCATTGTCCTCCTGGAAAATTGGGGTACATGAAGTCTATGACGGGCTGAAAATGGTCATCCAGCAGAGCAATAAAGCGAGTACGTGTTAATGACGTGTTTACGAGAACCGGAGGACCCAAACCGTGCCACGTAAAGACACCCGACACATGTATGAAACCACCACCAGCTTGCACAGTGCCTTGTTGACAGCTTGAGTCCATGGTCTCATGGGGTATACGCCACACCCGAACTATATAATCAGCTCGTAAAAACTGGTAGCATGACTCATCTGACCACACCACATGTTGCCAGTCTCCCAGGGTCCAATTACAGTGTTCACGAGCCCATGTGAGGCGCTGTATCTGATATCGTGGTGTTACCAAAAGCACTCTGATAATTCACGTCGGCTTGCCATAATTCTACTGGCGGTTGTTCAGCCTGACACACAAGAGTAATGATCATATGTAGAGGATTTTAGGAAGGGAGTGTCTGACACCAGGTCTTAAACAACCCTTAGAAATAGGAAGCTAGGAGATTTGGGCTAGAGTGCCCGATAGGAAAGTGACACGGAAACGAAGTAGAGAGGGGGAGGAAGACGTCCTTATTTATTACCGGGGGGGGGCAGTACCCGGGGTCCGACGGCTTAACGTGCGCATCCGACGCACGGCGGATATTTAGTAGATAGAGCGTTCGTACCTGCTGGGATCGAACCTGAGGTCCTTTCCGCGGCAGTCACGAACGTTGCCCACTAGGCCACCCGCGGCCCCTGACACACAAGATTACGCCTCGCAACTGATAAAAATCATGTCATGCGTCGAAACCTTTATACGACGGCACCGCCAGTTAAAAATTTACGTACTACTATACTGTTAAAAAAAATCTACTTAAAAATGAGAACCTGAACCTACTCCTTTTTTTTTAAGTACAATCGTATCGTAAACGAGTACATGACATGCTCAAATATAAGTAAACATACGTACTTACAAATAACTGCGTCAATAAATATAAATATAATCTCGTATTACTTCAGTGTAGTTGTTATAGATTTCAAGAGAAATTGATTAATAAATGTGTAAAGTGACACACATACATAAATAAAAAAATGAGTACAACAAAGTCACTGATCACAAGTAATTTAATTATGCCTAAAGTATCTTTGTGTACGTTTTTACAATAACTACAGTATATTTGTGTCAATCTCATAAATAATATATTGTCGTTTCATCATGTAACGAAGTAAATTTCTCCGTCATTTTTATCCGCGCCAGGATTCGAACCCGGGTCCCCTCATTCCGGAATAAGTTGCTCTACCAATTGAGCTACGCGGACGTTTTATTCTGATTCCTATCTGCCTTTATGTCGTGTGCGTCCTTCTGGCAGGTACGTCACATCTCCTGGTACGTTACATCATCTCCCTTATTCTTTTTTATTTTTTTTTCGAAGTGCTGCTCTTATTTTTCCTATGTCGCGGTGTGGAAATAACATCACACCATTGCGAGATTGTGAACGGTCGGGTCATCCGGATAGTTCGAGCGCCATTACAACGAAGTAAATTTCTCCGTCATTTTTATCCGCGCCAGGATTCGAACCCGGGCCCCCTCATTCCGGAATAAGTTGCTCTACCAATTGAGCTACGCGGACGTTTTATTCTGATTCCTATCTGCCTTTATGTCGTGTGCGTCCTTCTGGCAGGTACGTCACATCTCCTGGTACGTTACAATCACTATATTTGTCATAAAATTGTGCGGTCTATTTGCCCAGCATATACATATGCAACGAGTATATCTATTACCCCAGATGTGCCATCGAATAATATACTTCCAGTTGATTCTATGAATAAATGAGTACGTACGGAATACACGTATTCCAAATTTGAAATCGGGCAGCGGGTGGCCTAGTGGTCAGCGTTCGTGACTACCACGAAGATGACCTCAGGTTCGATCCCAGGCAGGTACGAACGCTCGAACAACTAAATATCCGCTGTGCATCGGATGGGCACGTTAAGCCGTCTGACCCCGAGTACTGGCCCCCGGTAATAAATAAGGGCGTCTTACTCCCCTTCCTACCTCGCTTCCGTGTGACTTTCCTATCGGGCACTCTAGCCCAAATCTCCTTGCTTCCAATTTCTAAGGGTTGTTTAAGACCTGGGGTCAGACACTTCTTTCCTAAAATCCTCTACATATAATCTGATCTTATTTGAAATCAAGTCGCGGATGGCTTAGTGGTTAGAGATTCAGACTGCTGATTGAGGGTCCCCAGGTTCAAAGCTGGCGTGGTTGTGGGAATTTCTGACAATCGCTGAATATCGGACGAGCACGGCAAGTCAAGTGACTTCCCTCGGGTAGGGATCCTCGGTTAAAGGTACTAAGCCCCCCCCCCCCCCACACACACACACACAATTTCTCTTTGCCTCCTATGTGAAAAATTGTACGGTGACGCCATCTAGTGTGCATTCTCTGACTCACAAACTATCCTGCTAGATTCGCTCTAACTTCATTCAGTTCTTGTGACCTGCCCGAAATGGCACAGAGACTGATTTGAAATATACGGGGTTTTTTTTTAGTACATATATTTCAAATTAGAAATACCACATATACTCACAATCGATTCCCTGTGTGTACTCAAAAATGAGTACCTGTCTTTTTCAAAAATGAGACAAGTACTCGGAGCTATTACGACGGTTCTTTCATGGACGATAGCCCAGAATGTACTCAAAAACGAGTACATTTTGCTTATTTCTAAAGACCAATTTTTAACAGTGTATCCCATGACTTCTGGCACTTCAGTTCACACTCCATACACATACCGGCCGCTGAATTAGAAACTTTTATTCAATACGGGGTTGGACTTCCTTTAGCTCGAATTACAGCACGTATGTGGCTTGCATAGAATCCACAAGGTGTTGGTGTGCATCTACTTCGATAGCATACCAGGCGTTCACCAGAGAGTCCTTTAACTGGCTCAGATTTGACAGAAGAAGATTTTACTACCGGATCTGTTTTTCTAACATGCCTCATACATATTCAATGGGGTTCAAATCAGGGCTTTGCAGTGGACAGGGAAGATAGTGAAAGTCGCTGTCATGCTCGCTGAACCACTGCTGAATCCATCTTGAGCGATGGACAGTAGCATTGTCGTCCATGAAAGAACCATCACTTGCTGGTGAAATGTCACATTGCTGAACCACTGGTGAACCCATCTTGAGCTATTGACAGTAGCATTGTCATCCATGAAAGGACCATCACTTGCTGGTGAAATGTCACATTGCTGAACCACTGGTGAACCCATCTTGAGATATTGACAGTAGCATTGTCGTCCATGAAAGAACCGTCACTTGCTGAGTGAAATGTCACATTGCTGAACCACTGCTGAACCCATCTTGAGCGATGGACAGTAGCATTGTCGTCCATGAAAGAATCGTCTTGCTGGGTAAAATGTCACATTGCAGGATGGACTTGATCTGCAACAATGTTCCGACAAACCTCGAACGACACCCGATCTTCCATCATTATCAGAGGACCCGTTCCGCAGCAACAAAACGTGCTCCATCCCGTGACAGTGTCGCGTCAATTTGTCTCTAGCGTCCATTCGTCGCCTGCGTCAGTTCGTCGCGATCAGATTCGTAGCATTCTCAAGTTTTAGTTACACACAAATCGCATGCAGGACAGCGTATGATTTCGGTTGTCTTTCCTTCCGTCTCTCTCTCTCTCTCTCTCTTTGTCTTGTAAGAACGGTATTTAAGCTTCGAAATGTTGATCTGCTTATTTTTTCTTTCTCATGGAAGGAAAAAAAAACATATAAAATTTCAGACATCACTCTTTCCTTCTTTTTCCTTGTTTGTCCGCCCACAGAAAATATATTTCTGCGTCTAATGGCTAGGGAAGAAATTCGGTCTGTGACTGATAAATACAGGCATGCGTACAAGATTATTACTGTCTATCCATACGGCCATCCTTCTGTACATCTGTCCACAGAAATCATCTCCCCTTCTTACGATCAGATTGAATCAACTCTTTCTGTTATTTATTGCGACAGACAGGGAAGATCATCTATGATTGTTCTTCCGCTTCCGACTGTCTGTCCGTCTGCAGGAACAATACTTCCGCTTCAAAATGTTGTCTAGAAAAATGCCTTCTCTTTCCCAAAACAGAAAACATTAGCATAAAATTTCCCAAATCTCCTCTTCTATCCATCTATCCACTCCTCAGTTTCTCTGACGGTCTGTCCATCTGTCTGAAGAGATTCAATCTTTCCCTCTGACCGCCAGATCAAAGAAATTCGTTTTGTGGTTTATTAGAAGCGGAGATACTGACGGACGAACAGACCGAGTAAAGGAGAGACAGACATTAGTAATACCATGCCCATGCCTTTTATAGTGAAAGGCATGGGCATGGTATTTATTACTAATGTCTGTTCCTCTTTTACTCGGTCTGTCCGTCCGTCAGTAGAAATAATATCTCCGCTTCTAATAGTCGGAATGAAGAAATTGTTTTTCTAGTCAATTAGGTAAAACCTGAGCGTAAGATATCACGAATCTCTCCTTCCGTCCATCCATTTCTCATTTAGTGTGTCTGTCGGTCCTACCGTCAGCAGAAATTCAATCTCTGCTTCTGGCAGTCAGATCGAAGAAATCCGTTTTGTGGCTTATAATGAAAGGCGTGGGCATGGCAGTACCAATGTTTGTCCTTCCTTTGCACGATCTCTCTGTCCGTCAGTTGAAACCACATCTCCGTTCCAATTACCGAATTGACGAAATTCTTTCTTTGCGCTATTGGGGAGAACGTGAGCGTAAGATATCACAAATCTCTCATTCCATCTATCCATTCCTCAGTTTGTCTGTCTGTCGATACACCCGCTCGCAGAAATTCAGACTGTTTCTGGATCGAAGGAATTCGTTTTGTGACTTATAGAGAAAGGCATGAGCATGGTATTGCAGTTGTCTGTCGTCCTATGCTCAGTCCGTTTGTTCGTTAGTTGGAACGGACTGAAGATTCCCTATTCGATGAAGAAAACTTGTACCCCTGATCAGACGGAAGATTCCCTATTCGATGAAGAAAACTTGTACCCAAGTTTTCGGCAATAATAAAATACTGGAGAATGTCACGCATATGGTAGAAAGAACAATGTGCCAGTTTTTAATATATTTGTTCTTTCGTCTTTCCGTCGGTCGAGAAGTTTGTGTAAAGTCTCAGTATATATTCTTGTTGAGACTGAATAAGTTGTTTCATATGTATGGGATTATCCATCCCCCCCCCTTTTTTTAAATGGGAAAAGTGTTCAGGAAAACTTTCTTTCTGCGAAGGAATACCAAACGAAACGTAATGCCTTGTCGATAAAAGAAATCCCGCGTAAGAGTGAAATAATGTAAACATCTGGAAATTTGCGCGTCATGCCATTAAATTACATCCACATAGTTTGTAAAGAAAATGCATACTCTCTTACCTGATGCATAATGATTATTTCAAACAATTTTTTTGCGGTCGCTTCTTTAGATTTCTTAGTATTTTCATTCAGGAAGGAATAAAAAGGTAAGAAAGTAAAGCTGTGAGTTAAAGAATTTTTGTTATTACACATACAACTTCTAGGAAAACTTGTGTTTGTTTATTTCAGTAATCTGTAAATATCGAATAACGTGATAAAATGTTTTACATTCATTCAGATGTTCCAGGAAAGGATTGATATCTTTGAACTACGACTATTGTGGTACGTTTATGGAATTTAACTTCAGCTCGTGCGATTAGATGCATTTCACCATTTTTCAAGAACAGATTAGTACTGACTTCTACAATAAAGAAAACTTGCTACGGTGGTCTAATAATGCACACACACACACACACACACACACACACACACACACACACAATTATTTAAATTGCTAAAAGGACAGTACACAATTATTTAAATTGCTAAAAGGACAGTACACAATTATTTAAATTGCTTAAAGGACAGTCAAGTTGTTTTGAGGATAATAATCTTTGCTCCTTTCTTCTTGAGGGAAAAATCGTTGATAGAAGAATTAGCATGAAATATCTTTTTATTCATCCTACTGTTGCGGTGACACACCCTAAGGGTTTATGCAAATGGTTCCCCAATTAAATTCCATAAGCGTATCAAGATAGTCGTAGTTCGAAGACGTCAGTCCTTTCCCAGTACATCTGAATGATGAATGTAAAATATTTTACCATTTTATTCGATGTTTGCACAAGATTACTGAAATAAACAAACACAAGTTTACCTAGACGTTGTAGGTGTAACAAAAAAATCTTTAACTCACCGCTTTACTAGCCTTTTTATCTTTTTATTCTTTCTTAAATGAAAACATTAATGAATCTAAAGAAGCAACCATAAAAATATTGTTTGAAATAATCGTTATGCATCAGGCAGGACAGTATTCATTTTCTTTACAAACTACAGGGTGATTGTAAACTCGTTCAACAAAACAAGAGGGGTGATAGTACGCATCAAGACGAACAATATTCGCAATGGAACCTAAGGCCGCATTCCACTCCTAGTGCCAGAAAAGAGTAAAGTTACATATAGCCACGTTGAGCCTTCAACAGTGAGAACAAAGAGACAAATCTAATTTATGAGTTGCGCAATTCCAATCTCATCAGAGAAAGACTCAAAGTAACTGCTCAAACTGTCGTCCAAGGGCGTCGTTGCACAGCCCACACCGGTAAATGAAGGACTCGTAGCCTCTCGTAGACTTCCGGTGTCGCGTTGATCTTGTCCGCATCAACAGCGATTCGCGCGACGAGATCTTCTAGGGAGCTTCCAGGTGTCTCGTACACCAATGTTTTCATGTACCCCCAGAAGAATAAGTCCAGTGGATTAAGGTCCAAGGAGCGTGGAGGCCAAGTCACAGGTCCACCGCGTCCAATCCACCGCCCGGGATATGTCGCATTTAGGAAACATCGGACCTCGGTGGCAGAGTGTGCTGGGGCCCCATCATGCATAAACCGCGTGTCCCTCCGTGTGGTGAGCGGAACATCCTGCAACAGACCGGGAAGCACTTGGTCCCGGGACACACGATACACTACGCCGGTCAGACGTATACGTCAATTCTCGTGTGATGTTCGCACGGTAATATCGATGAACGGGTTCGACTGCGGTTTTAAATGTTTGCTCCTCATCGTCTAGGCACGTGTTCAGCGCACCTGATTTGCATCTTGTGGTTCTCATACACTGGTTAGAACTCCGTCCGCCTGCTGGACGTTTTTCGAACGTGCTCTTTTTCTGGCACTGGGAGTGGAATGCGGCCCTAGGTTCTATCGCAAATATTGTTCGTCTTGATGTGTACTATAACCCTTCTTGTTTTGTTGAAGGAGTTTACAATCACCCTGTATATGAATTAAGTCTAACGGCATGATGCTCAGATTTCTATACCTTCGCCGAAAGAAAAATTTCCTAAACCCTTTCCATTAAAAAATGCGATTGGGCGAAGGGGAAGAAAGGGGGGAAGGCTAAAGACGAAACGACATACATGTTGAAAACTGGCATATTGTTCTTTCTGTCTCGTAACTGACATTCTCGAGTATTTTATTGCTACTGAAAATCTTGTGTACACATTTTCTCCATCGAACAGGGAATTTCTTCAGTGTGATCATTAGAAGCCTCTACTGAGGAACAGACAGATTGAGCATACTGTGGGCACAATGGCCTTTCGCTATAAGTCACAAAACGAATTTCTTCGATTTAGCCGTCAGAAGCAGAGTCTGAAGTTTTGCGGGCGGGCAGATTGAAAGACATAAACTGAAAAATGGATGTAGGAAAGAGGGATTTGGGATATCTTACGTTCATGTTTCTCACAGCATATAAAAAGGTTTTCTTCAATCCGATAATTACAACCGAAAAAAAAAACTCTTCTAACGGACGGACAGACCGTGAATAGGAAGGGCAGATATTGATAATGCCATCCATACCTTTCCATATAAGTCGCAAAACGAATTTCTTCGATCTGACCGTCAAAAGCAGACACTGGATTTCTGCGTTTGACGGTCAGATTGAAGATGGGCGGACGGACCGACAAACTGAGAAATGGATAGTTGGATGAACGGAAGGAGAGATTTATGAAATTCTGTGCTAATGTTTTCTCCTTTGAGAAACAGAAGGAATTTTTCTAATCAGCGTCTTGAATGGAAGTATTGTTTCTGCAGACAGATGTACAGGCGGAATCGGAAGAACAGGCATCAATAATCTTCTCTGGCTGTATCAATAAATCACAGAAAGGATTAATTCAATCTCATTGTACGAAGGGGAGATGATTTCTGTGGATAGATAGATAGACCGATAGACTTTTGCAATGACAGTGATAATCTTGTACGCGTGACAGTATCTATAAGTCAGGGCCGGATCCAAGATTTTTGTAAGGGAAGAGGGCGTAAGTGTCAGTAATAACCGGGGACATTTCTGATATTTTCCCGCAAAATGAAAAAGTGTTCTTTGAATGTCTATAAATTCTTCCAATTAATTAACGAAAGTAATATACTGAGCCTCCGAAGTAGAACTACCAAGAACTTATTCGACTTGCCACCTAGCCAACGAGATTTGTCCCACATGAGACAAGAGTCTACCCTCGGGGATGGGGAGAGAGCTGTTTACGGATGGCTCTATTCTCTACGATCGTGGACAGCGGCGTCTGGCAGCATCGTAACATCCACCCGGCGTGCAACACTGCTGCAAATCACAGCGCAGTTCAATTCTGGGGCAAGTAGTATCACCAGCGTTCGGACAGAGCAGCGTTCCCTGTGTTCTATGGGCTTCTGGAGCCTACAGCCTACCCTTGTGCCATTGCTGATCCGACCCAAAAGGCTGTGCGCCTCTCCTGGGGTCGGGAACATGGCCATTGGACGCAGGATGAATGGAAAAGTATAGTCTGGTTCGACAAATCGCGGTACCCACTGTTTTGAGCAGACGGCCGACTCCAGGTGTGACGACAACCCCACGAAGCAATGGATCCCGCATTTCCACAAGGGACAGTGCAGGCCGGCGGTGACTGTGTTACGTACGGTGTTGGGTGTTTTCTGGTGGCACGCATTAGGACCTCATCATACGTCTTCAGACCGCTCTGACCAGTAGAAGCTACGTAACCATTCTTGGGGTTCACTTGCGCTCGTTCATGTCATGCAATCACTCCGACGGGTGCGACCTCTTTCAACACGACAATCCGTCACTACGCATGTCCACAGACGCCCGATTATGGCTGAAGGAACATTCCACGGAGTGTGGCATCCTGACTGTCCCCTTCGTTTGCCGGATTGAAACGCCATCGAGCACATTTGGGTTGCTGTTCAACGTGCCGTCAATGCCAGGAATCATCTACCGTCGAATATTGCGGAATTGTGGGACGCTCTTCAGGAAGCATAGTGTGCACTGTCTCCACTGTACTACAGAGAGCTCGTGGAGTTCATGCCCCTTTGTTAAACGTGCCGTCAATGCCAGGAATCCTCCACCGGCGAATATTACGGAATTGGTGGACGCTCTTCAGGAAGCATGGTGTGCACTGTCTCCACTGTACTACAGAGAGCTCGTGGAGTCCATGCCCCTTTGTTCAACGTGCCGTCAACGCCAGGAATCCTCCACCGGCGAATTTTACGGAATTGTTGGACGCTCTTCAGGAAGCATGTTGTGCACTGTCTCCACTGTACTACAGAGAGCTCGTGGAGTCCATGCCCCTTTGTTCAACGTGCCGTCAATGCCAGGAATCCTCCACCGGCGAATATTACGGAATTGTGGGACGCTCTTCAGGAAGCATGGTGTGCACTGTCTCCACTGTACTACAGAGAGCTCGTGGAGTCCATGCCCCTTTGTTTAACGTGACGTCAACGCCAGGAATCCTCCACCGGCGAATTTTACGGAATTGTGGGACGCTCTTCAGGAAGCATGGTGTGCACTTTCTCCACTGTACTACAGAGAGCTCGTGGAGTCCATGCCCCTTTGTTCAACGTGCCATCAATGCCAGGAATCCTCCACCGGCGAATATTACGGAATTGTGGGACGCTCTTCAGGAAGCATGGTGTGCACTGTCTCCACTGTACTACAGAAAGCTCGTGGAGTCCATGCCCCTTTGTTCAACGTGCCGTCAACGCCAGGAATCCTCCACCGGCGAATTTTACGGAATTGTTGGACGCTCTTCAGGAAGCATGGTGTGCACTGTCTCCACTGTACTACAGAGAGCTCGTGGAGTATATGCCCCTTTGTTCAACGTGCCGTCAATGCCAGGAATCCTCCACTGGCGAATATTACGGAATTGTGGGACGCTCTTCAGGAAGCATGGTGTGCACTGTCTCCACAGTAATGGAGAAAGCTCGTGGAGTCCATGCCCCGTTGTTCAACGTGCCGTCAACGCCAGGAATCCTCCACCGGCGAATTTTACGGAATTGTTGGACGCTCTTCAGGAAGCATGGTGTGCACTGTCTCCACTGTACTACAGAGAGCTCGTGGAGTCCATGCCCCTTTGTTCAACGTGCCGTCAATGCCAAGAATCCTCCACTGGCGAATATTACGGAATTGTGGGACGCTCTTCAGGAAGCATGGTGTGCACTGTCTCCACTGTACTACAGAGAGCTCGTGGAGTCCATGCCCCTTTGTTCAACGTGCCGTCAATGCCAGGAATCCTCCACCGGCGAATATTACGGAATTGTGGGACGCTCTTCAGGAAGCATGGTGTGCACTGTCTCCACTGTACTACAGAAAGCTCGTGGAGTCCATGCCCCTTTGTTCAACGTGCCGTCAACGCCAGGAATCCTCCACCGGCGAATTTTACGGAATTGTTGGACGCTCTTCAGGAAGCATGGTGTGCACTGTCTCCACTGTACTACAGAGAGCTCGTGGAGTATATGCCCCTTTGTTCAACGTGCCGTCAATGCCAGGAATCCTCCACTGGCGAATATTACGGAATTGTGGGACGCTCTTCAGGAAGCATGGTGTGCACTGTCTCCACTGTACTACAGAGAGCTCGTGGAGTCCATGCCCCTTTGTTCAACGTGCCGTCAACGCCAGGAATCCTCCACCGGCGAATTTTACGGAATTGTTGGACGCTCTTCAGGAAGCATGGTGTGCACTGTCTCCACTGTACTACAGAGAGCTCGTGGAGTCCATGCCCCTTTGTTCAACGTGCCGTCAATGCCAGGAATCCTCCACCGGCGAATATTACGGAATTGTGGGACGCTCTTCAGGAAGCATGGTGTGCACTGTCTCCACTGTACTACAGAAAGCTCGTGGAGTCCATGCCCCTTTGCTCAACGTGCCATCAACGCCAGGAATCCTCCACCGGCGAATTTTACGGAATTGTTGGACGCTCTTCAGGAAGCATGGTGTGCACTGTCTCCACTGTACTACAGAGAGCTCGTGGAGTCCATGCCCCTTTGTTCAACGTGCCATCAATGCCAGGAATCCTCCACCGGCGAATATTACGGATTTGTGGGACGCTCTTCAGGAAACATGGTGTACACTGTCTCCACTGTACTACAGAGAGCTCGTGGAGTCCATGCCCCTTTGTTCAACGTGCCGTCAATGCCAGGAATCCTCCACCGACGAATATTACGGAATTGTGGGACGCTCTTCAGGAAGCATGGTGTGCAGTGTCTCCACTGTACTACAGAGAGCTCGTGGAGTCCATGCCCCTTTGTTCAACGTGCCATCAATGCCAGGAATCCTCCACCGGCGAATATTACGGAATTGTGGGACGCTCTTCAGGAAACATGGTGTGCACTGTCTCCACTGTACTTCAGAGAGCTCGTGGAGTCCATGCCCCTTTGTTCAACGTGCCTTCAATGCCAGGAATCCTCCACCGGCAAATATTACGGAATTGTGGGACGCTCTTCAGGAAGCATGGTGTGCATTGTCTCCACTGTACTACAGAGAGCTCGTGGAGTCCATGCCCCTTTGTTCAACGTGCCGTCAATGCCAGGAATCCTCCACCGGCGAATATTACGGAATTGTGGGACGTTCTTCAGGAAGCATGGTGTGCACTGTCTCCACTGTACTACAGAGAGCTCGTGGAGTCCATGCCCCTTTGTTCAACGTGCCGTCAATGCCAGGAATCCTCCACCGGCGAATATTACGGAATTGTGGGACGCTCTTCAGGAAGCATGGTGTGCACTGTCTCCACTGTACTACAGAGAGCTCGTGGAGTCCATGCCCCTTTGTTTAACGTGACGTCAACGCCAGGAATCCTCCACCGGCGAATTTTACGGAATTGTGGGACGCTCTTCAGGAAGCATGGTGTGCACTTTCTCCACTGTACTACAGAGAGCTCGTGGAGTCCATGCCCCTTTGTTCAACGTGCCATCAATGCCAGGAATCCCCCACCGGCTAATATTACGGATTTGTGGGACGCTCTTCAGGAAACATGGTGTGCACTGTCTCCACTGTACTACAGAGAGCTCGTGGAGTCCATGCCCCTTTGTTCAACGTGCCGTCAATGCCAGGAATCCTCCACCGGCAAATATAACCAAATTGTGGGACGCTCTTCAGGAAGCATGGTGTGCACTGTCTCCACTGTACTACAGAGAGCTCGTGGAGTCCATGCCCCTTTGTTCAACGTGCCGTCAATGCCAGGAATCCTCTACCGGCGAATATTACGGAATTGTGGGACGCTCTTCAGGAAGCATGGTGTGCACGGTCTCCACTGTACTACAGAGAGCTCGTGGAGTCCATACCCCTTTGTTCAACGTGCCGTCAATGCCAGGAATCCTCCACTGGCGAATATTACGGAATTGTGGGACGCTCTTCAGGAAGCATGGTGTGCACTGTCTCCACAGTAATACAGAGAGCTCGTGGTAGTCCGTGCCCCGTTGGTCAACGTGCAGCCAATGCCAGGAATCATCTACCGTCGAATATTGCGGAATTGTGGGACGCTCTTCAGGAAGCATGGTGTGCACTGTCTCCACAGTACCACATAGAACTCGTGGAGTCCATGCCCCGTTGTTCAATGTGCCGTTAATGCCAGGAATCCTCCACCCACGAATATCACGGAATTCTGGGACGCTCTTCAGGAAGCATGGTGTGCACTGTCTCCACTATACTACAGAGAGCTCGTGGAGTCCATACCCCTTTGTTCAACGTGCCGTCAATGCCAGGAATCCTCCACCGGCGAATATTACGGAATTGTGGGACGCTCTTCAGGAAGCATGGTGTGCACTGTCTCCACTGTACTACAGAGAGCTCGTGGAGTCCATACCCCTTTGTTCAACGTGCTGTCAATGCCGGGAATCCTCCGCGAATATTACGGAATTGTGGGACGCTCTTCAGGAAGCATGGTGTGCACTGTCTCCACAGTAATGGAGAAAGCTCGTGGAGTCCATGCCCCGTTGTTCAACGTGCCGTCAATGCCAGAATTCCTCCATCGGCGAATATTACGGAATTGTGCGACGCTCTTCAGGAAGCATGGTGTGCACTGTCTCCACAGTACCACATAGAACTCGTGGAGTCCATGCCCCGTTGTTCAATGTGCCGTTAATGCCAGGAATCCTCCACCCACGAATATTGCGGAATTGTGGGACGCTCTTCAGGAAACATGGTGTGCAGTGTCTCCACAGTACTACAGAGAGCTCGTGGAGTCCATGCTCCGTCGCGTTGCTGCCGTTATCCGATCGCGGGGTGGACCAACGCGTTATTAGAAAGTTATCATAGGTTTTCTCGGGGAAGTTTTTTTTTTTTTTGGCACTTCAGTGTACATTTTCACGATATTTTGGAATAGCCTTTTTGTCCTTTTAATTAATATTACATATCTTTCTTATGTTGCTGAAAAACATAAAAACGTAAAATCCAACACACATACACCGAACAAACAACAAACTTGGGGGGTGTCAAGAAATATTGTCGCACCGGGCGCCACGAGCGTTAAAGCCGTTCGTGGCGCCCGGTGCGACGTTAAGGTCCTCTTTTCGATGATTTCACGAGAAATATCCACATTTTTTTTTTAAATCCATGAAGTACATACATATTTTTTCAGTAATATAAGTTCAGAAAAAAGTTTTTTTTTTTTGATTGAAGGTTTAACAACCGCCGTGAGCAACTCAATGGGCTATAAGCAGTCGCTCGTCCCTAATTTAGGGCCACTGGTTCCAGGGAAGGGGGAGAGCCAGCGCCGTAAGACAAACACAACATCCATGCCTCACGTGGATTCGAACCCAAACCCAACTCTGGCGAATGGCCATAAGCCATCGCTTAGACAACTGAGCCACCTGGGCGGCTTCAAAATGCTTTGCGGCGGCTACAGTAATCCTTACAGTGTGGAAACAGAACGGAAATGTGATGTGCTACGGTACTGCCTGCACTTTATATCATATTCTGTGTGGTGTAGATAAAAAAGCTCTGTTTGGGGGACTCCCCCAAAAATTCGAAAATTAAAACGTGTTTGGAAGGCCCTATCATTAGCGGGTCCCTGGTAACGGAAATAATAGCGAACAGAATTTGTTTAGGAGCATTTTCTGTTTTACTGCACAACCCTTTTCATTCGGTAGCATTCAGACTTTGGATTTTATTTGTTTATTTCTTTTTGTAATCTCTTGACTGTTAGCGTGTCAGAAGATATGAAGCCGAAAATCTGAAATCTCGTCTGATAAATTAATTCCAGATCAGTAAGCAAGGAAACACCGATTACGTACTTAATCCGTATCGCAGTATCTAAAATCGTGTGCACTTTCCAACATTGTATTTTTTAAAAACCAGGTCACAGCGCCGAATGTTTGGAATCAGCAGACATGTCCGACGAAGTAAGTATGAATTGCTTTATGAGCTATCGCAGTTTGCAGGTGAATCTTACCGTTACAGTAGTAACAACAAAAGTTACCGCATTAGGACGTTTCATTTCAAAGGTTAAGGTTCAGAGAAACAGTGCGTTATGTGCTGATATCGATCCTATCAGACGAAGGCGCAGCTGGCAGATGTTTTCATACTGTCAGCGAAGCATATGGTTTTGTTCGCAAACTGCTTGCTGTTCAGAAACAAGGTCTCAGACGCAGTGTAGCCCTAACCAATGCTTCTATGAAAATTCTAAGAAACTTCCCCAAAATTTTTGATCAAAATGTGTCGAAATGGGAAATCAGGAATTATTTTTTTTTTAATCTGTCAAATTTCGGAGTATTCTTCAATAAAATAAAACTTTCGGGTAATTTTTCCAATTAGTTGGAATGCAAATTGAGCACGATCCAAATTTATCAAAAATTGCTCTTAATTGAACATTATTAACACGTGTCTTTTACTCTGTACTGTGCTGCACATGGTGGAAATTCCTCGGGTACTTAGCATCAGTGAACTACATCGCAATAATGGTGGCGACATTTCTCGTAGAAGTCATAACTCATCGCGTTGATTACTAGGTAAAAAAGCCCGACAATAATGATGGGGGAAAATAAGATATGTTGAGTAATTATTTTAATAAGCAGGTATTCTTTTTGTTTATGATGTCTAAATGTGAAAGAATGCTTCTTGAGCATTACAACAATGAACATCAATAATAGTTATTAACAAACTGCGGTTATTTTTTGGACTTCTCTTTACACCCTAACTGTTCTGAACAGTCACACACCTAATTTTCTATTGGCGCCATCTAGTGTAAAAAACATGCAAGCTCTTTCCAAACGTTCAAACAAAAGAAATTATATCAAAATGGAACAAACGTTCAAACAAAGGAAATTATATCGTTTGTAATGTTCTATTTATTTTATAGAAATACTTTGCTCCCTGTGATTACAAGGTGCATGTATTTATGAAAATGACAAAAACATATTACTTTAAAGTCACGGGTTTTTTTTTTTTTTGTATACAGCGTTATGATGTAAAATTTGCTGAGGACCAGGGATGTAGAAGGGCCTTAGCGCAGCTTAGCGGCGCTCGGCTAAGAAGGTGCTATTTTTTTAGTTTTCTAGGCTTAGCTGTGCTAAGAGGTACTTTTCGTAGTTAGGTGGTTGCAGAAGATGGATAAAGAAATTTTTTATAATGTGTTTTATCAGAGGCGACTTTAAATCTTTTGGGGCCCTAGGCGCTAAATGATTCTGGGGCCCCTCCTTACCCCTTCAGAAATTTTCATCTGTCAGATTAACAAAAAAAAAAAGTAAAGTCAAGAAAAATGTTTTTGCGTTTTTTGAAATACCGATCTATCATAAATTATTAGAACGTTTCGTAAGAAACAGCGCCAATGTAATCGGTTTGTCTGCCCGTGCACATCGAACTTTTTGTTTTTACAGATATTTCAAAAACTATTTTTACGGCTAACAGGAAATCAAAGGGCATTAAGTGTGGCACTTTTAACATCCCATGTACACTCACGGACAATGAAATTTGCACACCTAGAAGAAAACATGCTACAACCGAGAAACTTTGTAAATAACTAGAGTGCATGCTGGTACGCAAATGGACCACGTTTGGTGCGATTGCACATGACCACACACCCTGTGGTGGCGCTACAAGCACGAACCGGTAGCCTTATAAACCGGCGCATAGTCGATGTCTCATGAAAGCGAAAAGCACCGGCCGACACAAGCAAAAGTACAGAGTGACAAGAATGCCGGGTAGATGCCAGAGACGTCGATTTACGCAACTTACGGATTTTGAGAGAAGCCTGATCATTGGGCTGAAAACCGCAGGGTGGTCGACGCGCCGTATAGCCCGCCACGTGTATCGTTCTGACCATACCGTCCGACTGTATTGGGAGCAGTGGACACGTGACGGCCCTGCCACACGGAGGAGCGGCTCCTGTCAGAGCAGGAGAACCACCGGTTGAGAGGATCAACGGATTGTGAACAGGCAAAGAATGCAGTCCTGGGCAACCGATGCTTCGGTTGCCCAGGACTGCCTACGTCATGTCCAGACACTTCCATGGCCTGCCGCTCCCCGGACATATCCCCTATCGAGCATGTGTGGGACCAGTTGAAACGCCGGCTGCCACCGTGCCGCACTATCCGGGATTTGGAGCACACCGTCCAACACGTGTGGGCCAGTCAGCCACAGGACATCAGGCGTCTGTTCGCCTCCATGCCAGACCGTACTGCAGCATGTATCGCCGCACGAGGGGGTGCGACGCGCTATTGAAGATGACCGGACTGCGTGCCATAGATCTCTCTGCAATTGTCCTGCAGCTCTGTTTTTGCCATCATGTGTATCATTCATCTGTATCATTACGTTCATAAAATTTCAGTTTAATCAGATGCTTCTTCTTTGGTGCGCAAATTTCATTGTCCGTGAGTGTACTTCATGAATTTACGGCTTAGGGCAGTCAAAGTCAAAAATTCAATAAATTAAAGTTCTCTTGAGAAGAAACTATTCGACATAGAGGATAAAAATATTTTTGTGCCCCGCAGATTAGGATTAACAGTCCTTTCTGAAATACTTAAATTTTACAATTAGTTCTTTAATTTGCTGCTAGAGACACTGAAGGCCAAAATATATGGATTTCACAAATTATTTTTGCGAATTGATAGGACATAAAATTTCATTAAATTTAGCCCATTTTAATTTTCACTACTAGTTCATAAATTTCCTTCTAGTTCTGGAACTGGAAATTTAGTAAATTTTAGCTTTACGCTACAAAGATTACATTTCAGGAACAGCAAAAGTTCTTTTTGAGTGTGATACGTTTGGCAAAACTGGCTACATTAGTAACATTTTCAGTTGCTAGTTACTTGGCAAATTTAGTGCTAAAGAAGCTGAAAATGGAATTTTGTTAAATTTATCGATACATTTCGTATAAATTGTCGTGAAATTGGAATGAGTTTCAATTAAAGAACATGCTGTCTCCATTGCTTCAGCTTTGGGAAATCACTTTGTTTTTACGTTTTCTGCAAATTACTAGGCAGCGAGCATGGTATCCAGCAAAAATAAAATACTTGAAGGCATTGGCAACCGGAAAAGTCCTCCACGTTACAAAATACGAGTAAAATTCAATTTGTGCACAGTGCTTCGCTTAAAAAAGGGTGGATGACTTTTCGTGAAGGAAATTTCTTGTGGCGAACGATTCCTAAATCGAAGAGATTTAGCCATCCATGGCATAGACGAATGCCATGGACCAAGAAAACTGGACACCAAGAATTTCATCAGTCCGTGCAGATAAGTGAGAATGTGAAGAATTTCTTGAAAACCTTTTCCTTATTATTTTCATCAGAAAATTGACAAGGTCTGCATTTTCTTTTATTATGTCAAAAATATGCGTAATATTTTATATTTATACCTGCACTGCAGTTATCAGAAACGAAGAATGAGGATTAAGTGCAAATGATCCAACATGAAAATGGAAACGTAGGAACCACGGCTTTGCGAGTAAGAATATCATTAAAACTTTTATTGCTTTTTCAAAAGTTAATTCTGATATCGATTTAAGGAATAGAAAAGGTGAGAATACTTGATAATAATCAGTATTAGACTAGGGGAGGAGAACGTAATAATAAAATGTTGTTGCGATACAACAGAAATTTCTTTTAATACTATTAAATAAGAAGAAGATAAATAGTGTAACATTTTTGAATTTCTTTATTTTTCAGCTTAAGTACACTCTTTTTGCAAAACAACAAAACAAAAACCGAAACACTCGAGAAAGTCCTTTGATCCTGATGAAACTCTGCATGCTAGTACCTCAGAATCGATAAGCAAATGATAAAAAAATAATGACAAATGACTAAATAGCAGCCCGCGACAGCGCATGGGAACCGCACATCGAGGAGGGTATACCAAGAGCAAAGGGCAACAAAACAGGTCGTAGAATGCGTCGACGTGCTGGACAATTGTGACAGCAGATTGCGGGTATATTGACCTCCAGACTGTGAGAATGCCTAGGTGACGGATTCGTGCAAACCACGATGAGTGAGTTTGACACAGAACATATAATTGGGCAGAGAGAGAGGCCAGTAGGCCAAGTCGCCGTATCGCCAGGCATTTGGATCAGAGCGACGCGGCAATCGGAAGATGTTGGAGCCATTAGGTCGAACAGAGCACCACAATCCAGCGGCACACGGGAAGTGGACTGCCGAGGGCAACTGCAGAACGCGAGGATCGAGCGATTGTGAGAGCCAAACGAACAGAACCGAATTCGTTGCTCTCAATCATCCGTGGCCATGTTGCTTTGTCCACAGGTACGCAAGAGACCATTCGGACCGTTGCCAGACGAGTTGCAGCAAGGGGATTACATTCGAGGAGGCCAATCTGCTGTCTACTACTGACCAGAGAGCATCGCCGGCATCGGTTGCAGTGGTGTCTGACCCGATCAAGGAAGGATAGTGTCCATGTGGCGTTATGTTACCTTCAGTGATGAGTCACGATTTGCACTTGGCGCCGATGACCGACACATACGTCTGGAGACGAGTCGACCAGCGCACGGATCCTGCTTTTACCGTGGAACGGCATAGGGCACAGACACCCGGACTGACTGTCTAGGAAGTATTTCCTACAATAGCTGGACACCCTTCGTAGTCCTCCGTGCTACCCTCACGGCTCAACGGCACGTCGACGCATTCTCAGACCTGATGTGTTACCCTTCATGTCTCACATCACCGAGAAAATTTTCAACAGGATAATACCCGGCCACACATGGCACGGCTCTCACGGGCCTGCCTCTGTAATGTCGACACCTTTCTATTGCCAGCCTGATCGCTCGATCTCTCACCGAACAAACATGATGGGACCCCACCTACGCCCATCTCTGAATGTCGGCGAACTGGCCCGCAATTTGGATATCATCTGGCACCTTAGAACAGTAGCCGGAAACTGTATGTGTCTATACCACGCTGGGTTTCTGCTGGTATCCGAGCCAGAGGTGGCGCTGCAACGTACTGACTTGTTCCACTCATGTAGCTGTTTTATCCGAAGAAATGGTCCAACTACTGTGGAATTGCAATCATTTCCTCTTCTATACACGTTGCATTACACATACCAATTTCCATCTCGATTGGATGATTCTTTCTGGGTGCTTCGTTTTTCTTTACTTTTCTTTCTTTCACTCTTTTTTTTTTTTTTTTTTTGTTAAGATTGTTTTAGCTGTTTTGGTTTAAGAGGATTTGGGGCTGAGGAAGAACTTTATTACCCTACCCCAAAGAGAAAAGGTAATTAACAGCAAACACTCCCGATTATCAGGACAGTTTCTATACAAGCACTCTTAATCGCAACTCATGGGAGACAGGGAAAAGATTTCAACACAGGTGTTTTTCCTTGGCTGGAAGTAGCATGAAAGTTTTATATCACAGCCAGTTGTAAATATTCGCCTTAAACAACGAAAAGTGTGGGAAGCGTGAATCCTTGTTTCACCTACCACTAAAAGGAAGGCTAAATTACTTTAACAGTTCCTTTCAAAACAAGGACATTGATAAGAACTCGAAAATTTGGAGTATCAACAACAGCAAGAAAAAATATATATTACTAATATGAGAAAGTAAAATATCCCTTGACAATGCAAATGAAGTGGTCACTAAGGGTTGATTTGTTTCAGTCCGTGAAAACCAAAACAAAACTGGTAATACAATTATAGGTTTCCGGGGCCCCTCAAGCTCTGGGGCCCTACGCGCGAGCCTAGTGCGCCTAGTGGGAAATCCGCCCCTGTGTTTTATATACAATCATACCGAAATATTCGTATTGCAATGATGAGATTAAACCGTCTGATCACACAATAGGACACCTCACGGAACATAACGGTAAAGAAAATGTCGTTTGTTTCTGAGTTTAACTTTAACCGTGAATTTCTATAAGGGCTACATGCCGTTGGCCGTCCCTGATTTAGGGCGGGAGAGGCGCAACAACTATGCTTCATGCGGAACTCCGATCCCTAATCAGAAATTTACACCTCTGACCACTCGGTTACCGGCACGGCGTAAAGAGAATATAAGGTCCATTGTCTAGACGGTAATCCTCAAAATTATTTTACTGCTTGGAGAAAAAAACTGCAGAAATTATGCAGACATTATGTTTCGTGCGAGCGAAGAATATTTTTGCTAAGCTACCCTTTCTCTTATCCCTTAAGAATAACAACAGATATCTTTTTCATTTAATCAGAATCTCAGGAAAAAGACTTATTAGTCACACTGAATAAATGTGACTATACTAGTTATATTTATTCAGCGTGGCTATATTAGTTACATCTATTCAGTATGACTCAGGTAATAATTACACTGAACATTTGTAATCGTGTGAAATGACAGGGTTATTTAAAAAAAATTGCATATTTTTAGGATGTGAATAACATTTTTTTCCTTTATTAAAAATTTCTCAAATTAAGTGATTTAAATAAAAATGATTAGTAATAAAAATTTCATAAAATATACTGAACAATAAAAATAGCAATCAAATATTTAAAATGCTTTTTAATAGCTAATGCTTTAAAAAATTGAGTCATCTTTCCAACGAATTTTTACTTAAATCAGTTCACCGCTAAGGCACTTTTTTTAATTAGAACTACATCACTGCTGAGGGCATTAGTTATCTTCAACTGTCATGTGACATCTAATCACACTGAGTAAATATAGCTAATCTTATTATTTTAGTCGATACGTTTACTTATTTTATTTTGGTATTTTCCTAGTTTTGTAGCTTTAGTAACGTTTAGATGAATGTGTTAAAAGAAAACGCAAAGAAACCAGTGAATTAACTATAAATAAAGAAAAACGTCTTTTAATGCGTTAAAAATTCTGAAAGTTTTTCATTCTCTTTGTTGTTGTTTTTTAATGAAATACATGTTTTTCCATTCCTTACACTCTCTTCCTGTTATGTTAATCAACATATCAAGTTTTCCTCCTTATATTTCGTTTTTTTTTAAGTGTAATTAAAACTCTGGGTTGGAATTTATCCTGTACTTCCTCGCAAAGTCGTTTCCGCGGTAAACACTACCGTTTTTAAACCTGTATTTCGCTTTAAAGGAGGGGAGAAATGCTGTCTCTAATATGAGGGGATTTCTAGAAGTTTTCCACCCAGGACAACGTTTAAGACTACCCAGGACCAGTTTTTAAGCAGTTTTCGAGTTTTTTCAAGCAGTTTGCTAAATTGTACCAGTTAAGCATAGCATTTGTGCACCCAAAAATAATATGATTGTCATGGAGAAGATACCATTGTCCACTTACACCATTGTAAACAGCCACATCTCCGGCCGTTAACAACGGATTGACTCCCGTAAGCGACCTAAAATATCCAGATAATGTTCCTTGTTAACTGTTGTGCCCTCAGGAATAAATTCCGAATGAACAATGCCGTAAGAATAAAAAAACACCCCCAATGTGACTTTTCCTTTGCTGCGATCCTGCCTGAATTTCTTTTGATCGCGGTGAAGACGGTGATTTCCATGTTGAAAAAGCACGCTTTGGCTGAATGTCAAACAAGTAGCACCACGTTTCATCGCTTGTGATGATGTTATCCAAAAACGTTGGATCGCTATCGGCATCGTCGACTGTGTGACGTACCTGCCAGCAGGACGCACACGACATAAAGGCAGATAGCAATCAGAATGAACGTCTGCGTAGCTCAGTTGGTAGAGCGACTTGTTCCGGAATAAGCGGACTTGGGTTCGAATCCCGGCGTAGACCAAAAATGACGGAGAAATTTACTTCGTTATAATGGCGCGCGAACTATCCGGATGACCCGACCGTTCAAAATCTCGCAATGGTGTGACGTTATTTCCACACTGCGAGAAAGAAAAAATAAGAGAATCCTTTCTCCAGCGCTTCGAAAAATAAAAATGTGTGATGTTGCATTCCACACACCAGATTGACTGGGAGTTCTCAAGTGCACGTTCTACAGTGGATGGCTGCCTGCAACGATTCATGGTCACGGCTGACCCATGGGCCATGCCCCCGGCACTCTTTCGGGGGAGGGGGGGGGAGATGTGACGCGTACCTGCCAGCAGGACGCACACGACATAAAGGCAGATAGCAATCAGAATGAACGTCTGCGTAGCTTAGTTGGTAGAACGACTTGTTCCGGAATAAGCGGAATCGGGTTCGAGCCCCGGCCCGGATAAAAATGACGGAGAAATTACTTCGTTATAACTAATTCACCTGATATCAGCATCCGTTCATCCTTTTGTTCGGAGGTTAAAAGGCGAGAGACAATGTGCTGATACACGCGGTGCATGTTAAGATCCTTCGTCAAATTGCGCTGGTATGTGGTCTCCGGTAAGTTAGCTGCGTTAGTGATATTCTCAATGGTTCGGCGACGATCCTGACGAACACACTGCGCCACCATCGTAATGTTTTCCTCACTCCATGCAGTCACAAGTCGATCAATTCTCGGCCCTCTTTGAAACGTCGATACCACTCGTACACCTTCGAACTCTGCATCGTTTAATGACCGTACACCTTCGAATGCATTTCTAAGGTCCCTGCAGCTGTTTTACTCAAACGCTGACAAAATTTAATGTTACAACGTTGCTCTTCAAAAGCCATGTTTCTCACATCGCAGAAGACAGACGAATAACCACAGCAACAAACGTCTGCACGCGCATGCATTCCAATCACTTTCCATGGGCCAAACCATTCTGATTACGGAGGGGAGGGATGGCGGGATGTATTTCTGACGCTGTAACTTTAACTACATGCTTGCGCTGTCACCGAACTTTTGTATCCTACTCCGTATTTTTCATTCTTTTTTTCCTGACGAAAAATTTGACACTTCGTAGAGGTTAAATGTATGTTTCCAGTTAGCGTAATATTTCTGCTGAACGAAGTGGGATACAATTTTTCGTTTTAAATAGGGCGTGAAAGTTTATTCTAATGCCAACCATCAGTTTAAAAAAATTACTGAGTAACACATTAAATTATGTTGAAATACCTTAGTTTGCCCCGCATGACCGAGATCGTTGGGCTTTTATCAAAGGATGCGCATACTCACTACATATTGGAATTGAGTGGCATTTTTCTTGTTCGACATATACATTCCTAGGTCAAACGATGAGCTGGAAAACGCGAATTCATAGGAAGTGAAAAAGAGGCAGATGTGCCTGTTTGTTGAACTGTAAACAGAGAAGAAAAAGAAAGAGCTTTTTGTTTCCACTCTTGTCACACCCGCTGAGCTCAAAAAAATCACCGCACTGGAATTTAAAACACGTCAGCAGATTGGAACTCTTTGATCTGAAACTACGCGTAATCAGTCACGGTACTTCGAAAGGATGGTTTCAAAATCGCTTTAATAGATCTCTAAGGCACATAGAGCAAGAAACGGAAAGAACATGACACTGGTAAAATAACAAGAAAGTACAATACGCACAGAAAAACAACAAGGTGAGTGAGCAGACGTCCGAGGCAGGACGCAAGAGCAGCACTTCAGGAGACGAGGCACGCAGACGTCAGGAGCCGCAGGGCATATAAGCGAAACACAGGCAGCACAAAGTGAAGCGGCGGTACGCAGAAAACGCACAGAAGCACTTCGAAAGGATGGACTGATATTGTGTCTGACATAACTGATAAGTGCCTGACTTTGGGTTTCAAAAAAAAAAAAAAAAAAAAAAAGAAAGGTTTTGAGGGAACAATTTTACGATTATTAAAATATTTAACTTTGTAGCGGCACATATGAACACGAAGACTAGCACACACTACTCAAGAGGAAACGCGAAAAAATAATCCCCTGTAATTTAAAGTAAGTTAACTATTTCGAATTTTCTAAATTGCCTGCTAAAATACTCACTTTTCTTGACTTTCCTCGCATTTCCACACCCTTTCGCCTACGTGTATTGCACATGTGTTCGTTTGTGTGTATAAACCATATCTTGCAATACCAGCCCAGTGGTTAGAGGAGGGGCTTTCGCAATTTGCCCTACTTGGGCCTGATCCCCAATCCCGGATGAGGCATAGCTGATGCGCCTGCTCCATGGCGTTGCTCTTTAGGTTCCGATGGGGGTCATTTAAGAAAGAAAAAAGGAAAAAACTCCACAGGTCCCCAACCCCAAGTGTACTCGTACCCTATCCAGTGGTGAAAGTAGCAGGGGCGGATCCAGAGGGGGGGGCTCCCCTCAGGACCAAGGAAAAGCTTCGATTTTTTATGTTTTAATAACAAATTGAATAATTTTTCGTGAACGAAAGTATTACTTAAAAGTATATTACTTTCCTTAATTAATTGGAAGAATTTATAGACATACTAATTGCCCCCCCCCCCCCCTCAAGAAAATCCTGGATCCGCCCCTGCAAAGTATATGTTTTGGGGGAGAGCAGTGTTTAGAGTTTCAAGTATGGGCGAATTTATGCAAACACATGTGCACACACGTTTTATACGTCCGCGTGTCTGTGCTGTGGACAATGCTGCAACAGGTATGTCTGGCATTACGTCCGGAAACCTTTTGACAATCTCGTGGAGTCGGTGCGTTGGCGTTACAGGCTGTTATTCGCGTGAGAGGAGGAACAAAACGCTATCAGGTAGGCATGTCTCTAATGTTTCGTCCATTGAGTTTATATATTGAACTAAAAGACAATATCTTCCGGGGTCCGCATCACCTCCACTCCTTTTTTCAAAACCCTGGGTGCGCCCTCTTGCTGTTTATATTATATTTAATAATGGTACCACCGTGAGAACTGCTCCGGTCGGAGTGAAAATAACTGAAAAGGACTGAATTTGATGGTTAATGAGAGGCAAGTTGTGCTTAACTTCACATACAGTACAAGAATGTAGGGAGTGTGACATGCAGCAAGGTCGTGCGTATTGCATACTGACAGCAGAGGTTTATCTCTTTAATACACTCATTCTCAAAAATTAAAGATAATGTCAATTTCGACTCTTCCACCCTTAGGACTGCAACGAAAATGTTCTATATATGGAGCATATTGAACTAAACGAAAATTCAGAACGAAAAAGCCCTTGAGGATCCGCCATAGTGGTCAAAATAAAGAAAAACAGCTCCCTGGAGCTAATTTGTAATGCACATCTCGTGCAGAACACAAATGTTTTATTGTGAAGAAAGTGTTCAATATGCTGTATGTTGTTGGCCTGCCACAGTGATATATACAGTACAGTGTATGGGCAGACTCAGCACCAGACTATTAAACTGTGATTGCGGTACGGAGTCCCACTCTTGCATCAATGCTGCCCGAAGCTCCAGAAGAGTTCTAGGAGGTGGAGGACGTCCTGTAATACGTCTCCCGAGTGTGTTCCATGCATGCTCAATGGGGTTTAAATCGGGAGAGCGAGCTGGCCACTGTAAGCGGGTGATATTGTCGTTTTCTGGGTATTCTTCCACTAAGGGGTCTCGATGAGGACGTGCATTGTCCTCCATAAGCACGTACTCAGGTCCCATTGCATTCTTGAATAGCCGGACATATTGTTGCAGAATTACATCGCGGTATGTCTGGCCTGTCACTGTTCCTCTTTTGAACACATGGAGGGGAGTATGTGAACCCAACATTATTCCGCTCCTACAGTAGAATCCCACCGCCATCAAAACAATGATGTTCAAGGATGTGGGAGTTGTTGTACCGAGTTCCAGGTGCTCACCGGATGAAGACACGGAGTGGACCAAACTTGGATTCTTCAGTAAACAAAACACAGGCCCATTTGTCAGCTGTCCAAGCACGATGTTCTCTGCACCAGGCTACACGGGCTCTTCGATGGGCTGCAGTTAACGAGATGCATCTGGCAGGCCTGCGTACATACAGGCAGTACTCACTTAACCGTCTGTACACGGTATGCGTTGAAACCGTGGTCCCTGTGGCAGCTGAAAGATCTCTAGCAAGGTCCCCTGCTGTACTCTGCCTGTGCCGTCTGGCAGTTAGTGACAAAAGACGGTCTTGTTGTGGCGTTGTAATCCGTGGACATCCTGTACTCTTCAGTGCAGGATGTCCACGGATACATTTTCATCGTGTTAGAATCGTCTTCACAGTCTAGAAACGACATTTCGTGAGACTTGCAGCTCGTGGGACACTGCTGCCTGGGTTTGGCCAGGCCTCGAGTCGACCGATGATTCTCCCCACCCCCCATAACATCATCAATATGGGTTCGCTGAGCAACCACATTCATTTGGTATGCAGCACTGTCGCACCCCGAAACTAACAACACCTGCTCTATTCTACTATTTGTCATTTTCTTGTAGGACTTCCGTCCACAGTGAGTAGAGTTTAATACCCAGCCACCTACAGCGAGAACACCTTTTGGGCAGGACACAGAAACGGAAGGAATGAGAGCAAGTCTAGCGACTTTAACAGAACAGTTTGTAGTGAGATTAGAGTACAGTAGATGGCGCCACCGTACAAGTACGATATTGCACATAGAGGGGTGAGATAATTTCAAGGGGGGGGAGCATAGGAAAGGATACCCATTTAACCAGTGGGTCCAGCCTGGGGGCCGTCACTTAACGTGCTCGTCCGTTATTCAGCGATTGTTAGTAAATCACACCATCTCTGAAAGATCAGCCCAGGTTCGAACCTGCGGACCCTGCAATGATAGTCTGACTCGCTAACTACTGAGCCATCTGCGGCGCTCTATTCTACTGTCTGACTTCTCCTTTTATAACCCGCCGCGTGCTCCTAGCGCCGCCATCGGTCTGCTGTAGCAACAGATGGGCTTTGGTCATTCCGGAAGAGGTATGTAGTTTGCATGACGAATCACTTTGGGTAGTGCAACATTTTCCTGGGATTCACAATTATCCTTAAATTTTGGGTATGAATACGTATTCCGGTTAATCGTTTATATCTACCATTGATTTTGCCGCCAAGTGGTGGAAAAATCTGCGGTAAGCGCCCAAAAGCACTACTAACAACGCAGAGTCATAAAAGACAATACTTCATAAATGGAAATAATTATAAATATTTTATAAATGAAAAGTCTCTACAAATATTCTTAAGCTCTTGTTTAACGTACAATTTAAATTTGCGGGGGGGGTGTAAATCTTCTTGGCAATTCAGGTGTCTGAGTTGTTAAAAGCACGGATTTCAAGCAAATCGTTCTAGTTGGGACCCGGTTCGAATCCTGGATGGTAAGTTTTTCAGGTGGCGCTGTCTCTGCCCTTTCCTTCGAACCAGTGTTCCTAAATTTGGAACGGCTGCCTGCGTATAGTACGCAGCACAGACGCCGACTACGGGCATGCTTGGCTGCTTAAGCATGCTTCTGCAGAAATCAGGGCATTCTCAACATGCCCTAATTTTTGCAGGGGCAATCAAAATTATCTTTTGGTAACAATTTGTATATTATAATTAAAATTTTTGAAAAAAGATGTTCCTGTTAGTTAACATCAGCCATAGATTATTAAAAGCAAAACTGATACGTTCAAAACACAATTTTGAAATACTGTATGTTGAATGAGCACACCGGACAAAAAATTAGTCCCCCCAGGCAGAATTTACCTAATAACGGGTGACGGCGCATCTTGTCTTGATAACAGCATGAATCCGGAATGGTATAGAGACAGTAGAGACTCCACGAGGTAGTGGATGTATTTAACATCGATTTGCATCCACTCGTGCTTCAATTGGTTCCTAACTTCCGCCATAGCACGTGGGTGTCTATTCCGGCGTTTCACCTGTTCCAAATGATCCCACAGATTTTCAATAGGATTTAAATCTGGGGATTTGTCAGGCCAGTCGAGATGAGATCATGTTACTGATTGTTCGTCGTAACATTCAGACACACTTTTAGCTCTGTGCACACGGCAAATGTCGTCTCGGAAGACAGGAGTGGCAATCTGTTGCTTGCTCCTGGAGATGTAGGGCAAAGGGCAACACTTCGTCATTAAGAATGCGGAGGTACGCATGCTGGTTCAAATTCATCGTCACTGCAACGAGAGGGCCCATTTCCTGGTGCGAAAAACATCCCCAAAGCATCACAGAACCCCCTGCAGTTTGAACAACACCTTCGGCACAATCAGGATTAAAATCTTCATTGGGCCTGCGATGCACTTGTCGCCTCCCATCATTGGAGGAAAAACAAAAACAAGACTCATTAGACCAAATTACTCGTTTCCAATCCTCTACAGTAAAGTTTTGGAGCCTCTGAGCCCATTGATAACGTGCGACTTCGTGACTTGCTGTTAAAAATGGGCCTCTTCCGTGGCTCTCTGCTCCAGATGTCCATCGTATGCAGTTCTCGTCGCAATGTCCTTTCGGAAATTGGTTGGAGTGGACTTTCATTAACTGGAGCAATTGTTGTCTGGTTTGAAACCGATTTGCCGTTACTAGGCGTGAAACTTGGCGGCGGTCCTTGTCGGTGAGAATCGCTTTCCGGCCACAGTTACGTCGCCGATTTTCAGTTGACTGCGAACTACACCACTGTTTGTAGACCCGCTGGACAGTTACGCTTCGACACACCAACGAATTGAGCAACTTCATTCACTTTGTGTCCGTGGGCACGGCCAAACATGATGGCTCCGTTTTGCCACTCAGTAACGTTTGTCTTACGACCCATATTGCAGACTAAATTCAACACACACGTTGCTCTTCACCACTGCACGAGACAGAAATGATCCTGGAGACCACGTCAGTGCTATTTATCTCCCAACAATGCTATCACGGGGTCCTCTGTGCAACTGGTAACTTCCTACTGTCATTTCTGTTAGGGGTGACTAATTTTTTGTGCGGTGGTGTGCTTATATTGCTTTAGCATAAAAAAAATTCTCTATTTATGAGTTATAATTTTATGCAGAATTCAGTGAAACAAACGTTTTTCAGATCTATTGAAAAATGAAACCATTATTAAGAGAAACATGAAGGAATACACGGTGTCGTCCCGGTGACCGGGTGGTACGAGCGGCTGGCTATCAATCGTTCACCCTAGATCGATCCGGGCCCTAATTCTGGGTGAGGCATAGATTGTATGCTTATCTTACGGCACTGGTTCTCTCCTTTCTCTGGAACCCGTGGCCTCAAATTAGAGACGGGCGACTGCTTATATCCCAATGAGTTATTCACAAAGATCTTTACCACCACTCCTCTCCCTCCAAAAAAGGAACATCTTTTGTCCGAAATATAATCAAATTTACTCACAAGCATGAGGTTTGAATGAAAAACTGGCATTATTTAAAAATTGTTCAAAAGTTTATTACTGGCAAATGATTAAAAATAAAACAATTTCATTGTCTACTCGTTTAAAAAAAAAATAGTGTATAAACGCCATGTTTTTTGTTTGTTTTTTAAGTTCAGCATGCCCTGAGATTTACAAAAGTCTACATGTATGGCACTTGCCGTAACAGTTACTTACGGTGGTCGTTGAACCCAGATAAAACCAAAAACACAAAGAAAGAAAATGAACTGTTTTTTTCAGCATTCAGTTATTCATTCATTCATTTATTTATGGCATATGATGTTTTTTTCGTTTTGTTTATCAAATTTATGAATTCAAATATTTCGCAGACACTTTCAATTAGGCTGATTTTTAAATATCATTTGCTTTTTATCCTTATTTAATTTTGTAAACTTCTAGTTGTAGAAATTGATTCTTACGCCGCTCCAATGTCGCAGTGGTTTAAGCGCTGCCTTCTGATCATTCGTACGAGAAGGGTACGGGTTCGAATTCCGGTGTGACATTGATGTTGTGTTTGTCTTGCGGTATTGATTCTCTTCCTTTCTGGAACCAGCAGCCCTAAATTAGGGACGAGCAACTGCTGGCCCACCAAGTTGCTCACGGTGGTCATTGAACGTTCAATAGCAGAAAAAAAAAAAAAAACATTATCTTTCTGGTCCTTACTTAATCTACACGTATGAGCAGGGCTGGATTATGTTATACTGTGGCCCGGGATGGCACTGAATTACGGCTGCCCTTTTCAGAAAACTTTTTCTATTTTCATAAGTAATGTTATTTTGCTATAAATTATTTTTAGTGAAACATTTTAAGATTCAATGGCGTAGCCAGAAATTTCTTAAGGAGGGGTGGGGGATCCATGGGTTTGGTTCATTTTTGAAAGCCTCGTATACACGTATATATCGCTTTAAATTCGTGCTCAGTCTCCCCTCAAGGGAAGGGTTCAACCCCCTCCCCCTCTGGCTACGCCAGTGTTAAGGTTGTCTTTGTTGGGGAAAGGGGAAGAGAGGTGGTACTGTTATCAAAAAGAAATCATTGTATCGCTATTACTGTGAAAGCGTAGTTATAACCATTATCATTGTTAAGTGTTAACGCAGATCCTGCTTTACTTAATTAGAGGTTTGTATTTTTGTTTCACAAAGCAGACTACCCAGATCAATCACTTTTAACTAAAAATACTTCTGAAGACTAAATTAAAAGTATGACAACAGTGATTATATCCAGAAGTATTAAAAGGAATGTTTTTAGTTCAGGAACAATGTTTTCTTAGTCTAATGCGAAGAAAACTTTCAGCTTATAATATGAAGTATTCAGATCTACCTTTAAGTGGCAGATATTCTGGCGATTCAGAGCATTTTAAATAGCTTTTTCCTGCCAAATTTATTTTTAATTATATCAGTAGAGGCCACAACGAGGTTATGGCTTAGGGCTTCATCCCCTCCCTCCCGCCTATTAATCTGGCCCTGAATATGAGAAACCTCCTTTAATGCACTGATCTGCACAGACTTGAAGTTGGTTAATCTATCATTTTACCAATACGCATAATGAATTAACATACTTCAACAACATTTGAAAGAAAAATTAAAATATTAATTAATTTCTGATACATTTGCGAATCCTTAAATTTCTGACGATCTCGAAAAGTTGGTAACACTTTATGCCGTGTTTCATTTCCTAGTAGTGCTTTTTATTTTGTTGTTAGAAGCTTTTCCTTGCTCTCAAAACTTTTTTATCTATCTAAAGTCAAATGTATTCACTCAACCTTACAAATTAATGATGTAATATTGGGTTTTTTTCGAACCCTGTGGGTATATCAGTGAATGGATTAAATTTATGGTATTAGTGATAGTAATATTTCATACAGGAGTGATGCGCGGTCGATACAGTAGAAAAATTTCATGGAGTATTAATGAAAAAATTGAATGCTCCATAAGAATTCTGGACGCGTTCCTAAGACGGAAATGAGATACAAATATTTTTTGACAAACGTAGCTCGAATATTCATAGATTATAACAACAATTTGACTGTCTGACAGATCTGTGAAATTTTTACGATTGAAGTTCTGTTCCAACGACGACATGTGAAGAAGAAGAAATTGAAAAGTGAGTTGATATGAAAGAGTTAAAGCAACAGAACCTTAATACAGCGACTCGTCTAGATGTGGGATCAATCATGCTGCAGAAAAGAACAAATTTGTCAAATTTTAAATCCCCGCGATTTTTGATCTCCATACCACTCTATACAAGCAAACCACAGAGTCGTAGTAGTCACATGATTCCGTGACGTGTTTCTGAGTCAACACGCGTCCCATTGGCTATGAACAACGATAAACTTTGCCTCTTGCTTTGCCTAATCTTTATCGTAAATCAAGCATTGTTGATTAAGCGTTTCCATGGCAAATAATCACTATGACTTGAGACGTTGAATTTTTATTGTACATATTTTTCTTCGGTACGGGCCAGCTCAAGCGTTGTAATAGTAGCTGTATTTAGGTCATAGGTCGTGCAATTGATTCAGCTCGATAGACCTAACTTGAAGAGTGATGGGCAAAGATGATGTTTTGGGAATTGAAGGCTATCGTAAGTGTGTCGTTGGTGTGGAAAATGGTGTTTCTCAGAACTTTCGTTTGAAAGAAGTAAGCTGTGAATTTTCAGGAGCAGAAGCAACTGATGTCGAGTTAATCGAGGTGAGTTCCAATCTCACGAACAAAATGGATCCTTTCGAGAAAGATTTTTGCATTTGTCGTCGTTGCCGAAGTACGTCCAGTTCTTGGAGTTCCAGGTCTCCGTCCTTTCACGAACGAAATGGTTTCTTTTCACGTTCAAGTAGGACTCCGGACGTTTTTTCACGTACTTTTTGCGAACGGGATAATGTCTCTAAGAAACTTTTCGGAACCGAAGAAAAAGAAGTGCCATGTTTAAAGGGAGATGAGAGCAGCGTTAACTTGATTTCTGATGACGACCCATTGCTACTGGTAAGATACTGTGAATGTTTAGGTATATGTAAATTATCAATAATTTACGGCGTTTTTATTATATTTTTTTATTTTTCTTTAAACTTCTAGTGCATTACTGGCAACTCAGATCTTGTTTTTCTTAAACCCCACCTAGCATTTGGTTAAACTTTCATTCAACACCTGTTAATTAGAATTTGGTGAATCTCTAAGGAAATTAAGTACACATGTATGCCTTTCTAATTCTAATCAGTAAGTGTAAAAATGTTATTCTGGAAATGTGGAAAGAAATGAATTCCAGGTTGGATATATACAGTATATATATATATATGCTGTCACATAGTGTATGTGTTAACCCACCATAAAAAAAAATCCTTTTCTGCAAGCCAAAAGTTTTTATACCTGTGCAGCCTGAGGACTCCCCTTTTCACTAAAATTATTTTGGGGATCATCTTCCTATGAATTATAAATATGCCCTATGTACATGGGTACCCATATAGGGGGCATTTGCCCTCCCCTGGAAATAGGGTCATGCACTTCCTTTGCTTGGGAATGTACTACAGAGATTTTCATGATAACATTAATTTTGATTGCTCATTTTTCTATAGAACTTCTGCATGTGCATTTATGCGGAAAAAATAGCTAAAACTGAAATTTCCAGAAGAAAAAGTGAAATTTACAACAGAAAATAATAATCAAATTTTGTTTTTTATTGGAGATTTAACGACCACCGTGAGCAATTCTGTGGGCTATGAGTAGTCACCCGTCCCTCATTTAGGGCCACTGGTTCCAGGGAAGGGAAAGAACCAGTGCCGTAAGACAAACACAACATCCATTCTCAGATGAATGGTCATGAGCCATTGCTTAGACCACTGCGCCACCGGGGTGGCCATGAATGAAATTTTCCACTACGATATGGAGAAATATGAAAGGCAAAGAAATGAAAAATATACCAGGAGTTGGACAAGGATCTCAAAAATTTTCCCAGAAATTTGTCTTGAAGGTATTTGTTCATTCTTGATGACCAATTTAGTTAGCCTCTGGGGTTTTGTGGCACATGTGACACAATTGGTCAAAAGGATCAAATGAATGACAAAGACATTTCCTTGTCCTAACATGCTGTCTAATATCATCTATTTTATGTAGGTTTTGGTCTTTTGATTTCCATTTAAATTTATGTGGTGAGAGTGGCCAAATAGCAGTTAAATAACATGTGGTTACAGTGGAAATTTGCCTATGGTGTTTCTGTATGTTATTCGTAGTTGTTTGCTCCCTCCAGAAACTAAGCTATGCGTGCCCATGCCTATGTAAAGAAAATCTAATTATTTACAAGTGAGACATTCTTGTTTTATGTAGTGCTATTGCATGAGGATTCTCCCTCCCCTCTCCCTTTTTTTTTTAAAATAGTCATCTTTTTTTTATGGTGGTAGTAATCTTTCTTTTTTATGATGATAGTGGTCATCAACTTTTGTGGTGTCTGGTACGACAGTATTTGTTGATACCCCACAAGCTTTTTATATTGTATTGCATTTTCAGCCACATATAAAATATCTAAACATATATAATTTCCATAAATAGAATAATTATACCATACAATACAAATTTTTAAGATATGTATCCGTTTTTTTTTGTGTAAATATGACGGATGGTAAGTCAGATAATATCCGAAAACTTGAGAATTACGTCGTCCTGGAGCGGGAATCCAACCTGTGTCTCCTGGATAGCACCCAGGTATTCTGACCACTACACCACCCAGAATGACCAAGTTTCAAGCTTCCGATTAATTTGAATTTAAAGTTTTTGGATATTTTGTGACTTACCATCCATGTCATATTTACACCAAAAAATGGATTCATATCCAAAATTTTTATTGTATGGTGTAATCTTATATTCCATTCATAATTTATCTGCTCCTCCGGGCAGTCACGGGCGAGAGTTCTTAACCTCCAGATTTGCTAAACATGAATGCCAGTTGCTTCGACTAGTGAATCGTGTGATGGTTATATTCAAATTAATCGGAAACTTGAGACGTGGTCATTCTGGATGTAGTCAGCATACTCTGGCACTATCCGGAAAACATGGGTTCGATTCGCGCTCCAGGACCATGAAATTTTCAAGTTTTCGAATATTATCTGACTTACCGTTCATGTCATATTTACTCCAAAAAAAAAAAATGGATTCTTATCTTCAAAATTTTTATAAAATTTCCTTTGTTTGAATGTCCCATTTTGTTGGCACCTAGGCCATGTGTTTGCTTGTTTTAGTTGTTGAATATACTTTTTTTTTATTGTTGTAATGTTCATTGTTTTGCATTGAGAACACACCTCCTTCACTTTGTCAAAATATTTTGTGTATTTGTGTGACACTTGATATGAAGGTAAGATTCTTTTAACAATAAAATATAGCCAATCAACACAGTGCATGCATTTGCCACTTTGCTTTGTTGCCATAGCAACAAAAACTGATTTTTCGCAGCTGCTGGTGTGACATCATCTCGTCCAAATCATTCTGACATGATGTCAGAGATGCGTTACGTCACACAATTAAAATTGTTTCAGCAACTCTTTAGAAACAGTAAAATGTTACGTTAGGCACTTTGGTTCTACTTTGTCATTCATAAACAACATTGGAATCCTATCGTGTGAAATTTAATTGTCAGATTCGTTTTGTGAACCTAAAATGATTATTTTAGATTGTCAAACCTGTTTCTTTTCTCATTTAAGTCTAAAAATTGAGAGTTCCAATACAGTAGGTAACCTTGTGTTATTATTATTTCATGCCAATGCTAAAAAAATATGATTTGGGAACTTTCTTTTTCCATAAACCACAAAATTCTTAGAACTTAACTAAAAATTTTTTTGCAGAATGTAACAATGTATTTTATTTATATCTGTAGAAGAAATGAAAAAAAAATACTGTTTGTTTCTGTGCATGAACTACCTTAACATTTGCACTGCACAAATCTAAGTTCACAAAAAAAAAAAAAACCAAAAAACCTGGTTATTAAAAAATTACTCTACATATCTTACTTTTCCTTGTCATTGTTGACAGACTTTCACCTAGTATGCAAACGATATAAAATAATATATTGTATTTCTTTGGGTTGACCTTGTGTTATTCCTGAGGTCAATTTCTGTAAATTGACCTCCAACATTTTCTGTAATTTCAGTTTTTTTCTGTTTCCTCAATGTTATTGTTTTACACACGCATATCATCCAAGGGACAGGAAAAGACCCAGAAGAAGACCACATGGGAGATGGGTGGATGAAATTCGAAAGTATGCAGGGGTGACATGGAGGAGACTGGCACAAGACAGACCGTTGTGGAGGAAACTTGGGGAGACCTTCGTCCAGCAGTGGATTGATAATGGTTGACAATGATGATGATGATGATGATCATGGTTTGTATGCTCCTTAAGAACCTTGAAAAGTCCCTGGGGAAAAAAGTTTATTTTCGAGTCCTTGAAGGTACTGGGAAAAGTTTAATTCCCCATAAATACTACTTCAAAAAACTTTTTTTTTCAAGTAATTATATAAAAGAGCTAAAAGTTGAATAGATTTCTTGTAGTTCCAATAAAAGCATCAAGCTGATCAAATAGTGCCGAACTTGCGTTGTAACTCGGGAGCGTGTGGACAGCTGGTATCTTTGCTATGACATCACTATGGAGTAAAACACCAGCAATGGAGTAAAATAAGTGGAATGATGTATTCACGAATCATGATGGACTTCTGTTGACTGAGATTAGAGACACATTCTTGCCGGAGGGGAATGCCAAAAAATGGCAGTCGCAGTGGCAGAGTGGTTTAAGTGCTTACTTGTGACCATTCGTCTGAGATTGGTGTGGGTTCGAATCCCAGTGAAGCATGGATGCTGTGTTTGTCTCACGGTACTGGCTCTCTCCCTTTTTTGGAACCAATGGCCCTAAATTAAGAACGGCGACTGCTTATAGCCCATACAGTTGCTCACAGTAGTTGCTAAACCTCCAATCAAAAATAAGTAAATAAATATTACTAAAAATGTACCCAGTTTAAAATATATCACAAAATAAAGGATTTCAAAAACACCAAAACAAAGAGGTGATTTATGCATACATATCACTAAGCTGTTCTCTGTGATTCAAAGGTTAATTCCACAAAGAAATACAAACTACCAGATAATTTTTACTTACTCTTGCCATATCAAACTTCTCCATTTACAGCAATCTTGACATACAACTCTGGCTCGGGGTTCACTGATATCCATCACACGCCATACACAAGATCTTCGATACTTCATACTCATAATCTTTTTCTCATGCAGACACTCCTGAATCTGATTCTTCCATGACTTCCTAGTTGCCTGCCTCTAATTTAGCCATTGGTTTGAGAGGCATAGACTTCTGATCAATCATTCAAGTTTGAGTCCCAGGTGAAATGTGGGTGATCTGTTTGTCCAGGGGTGCTGGTTATGTCCCTTTCTTGGGACCAGTGGCCCTAAATTAGGAATGAGCATGTCTTTATAGCCTTTGATGTTCATGGAGTTCTTAAATCTCAAAACTGAATTTAAAATCAGAGAGCGAGTGAGTGAGAGAGCGGGGGGATTAGTGAGTTAAGGTAAGCACACTCGCACCTAATGTGGGCCCAACACAAATAATTTGCCAGAAGTTTCATTTGACACAGCTAAATTTGTGTTTTTGTTGAAGCAGAAAAAATTGTTTTAAAAAGAAAATTAAAGAGCAAACATCTTGTTTATTAATCATTTTTGAGCATGTATTTCCTACATGACAAATGTCCAGAATATTTACTGGACACAGTATCGCCACTCTGGTAGCAAAGTGATCAAAGGTATTGTGGGCTTTTAGCTGATTGTCTGAGTTTGTCCTTGGGTGGAGTCCTAGATGAGGCATCAGTGTTGCATTTATCCTATGGCAATGGTTCTGTTCCTTTTCTAGAAACAGATGCCCTAAATTAGGGATGGACCACTCCCTATAACCTTCAATCTCCACTGGGGTAATTAAAAACCAGTCAACTGCATGGCTGATTTTCCAGTTTTCTCAGAGGCGATTCCCACAGCCTGGCATCTCTGTTTTCCAATTTGTGGTGTTTCTCATGCTCTATGGTTTTAGCTTGACTTTGAGGTGTAAGACCCTCTAAGAAAGCCATTTAACCAAAAGTTTAAATAAATATATATATATATAAGTGGGATGTAAGGTCAGGTGATGCGTAACATCACAGCCTCTCCTTGACAAATGTCAACCCCGCCTTCTCGTGGTGCATCCTGTTCCCACTAAAGGGGCTCTGACGACCGCCCATAGCGGTATAACTATACCATCGGGATTAGAGGAAATTCTATCCCACACTCACCAACCCGCTTGGCCAGCGTGGTGAGTTATGGCCAAACCCCTCCAAAATGATTCCACAACTTAAATCTTGGCCCTCAGTCTCCGGCAGCTGGAATGTACCTGGCCAAGGCAGCGGCCAGTGCGACATGAAGGCAGAGGGTGCTAAGAATCCCCGGAGGACCGGACTAGGCTGCCATCTGATGCTGACCTTGGCTACTTACAATGGACGCTCCCTATCTTCTGAATCAAGGCTTCTTGAATTGGAAGAGGAACTACAAAGGATCAAGTGGGACATCGTGGGGCTAAGTGAGGTAAGGAGAAAAGGAGAAGATCTCATCGAACTGAAAAGTGGACATCTCTTCTACTATCGTGGGACAGATACTGGCAGAACTAGTGGTGTTGGATTTATAATAAACAAGAAACTGAAGGATAAAGTTGTAGAAGTTGAAAGTTCCTCTGACAGAGCTGCACGACTTGTTATCCAACTCTCGAAAAGATACCAGGCTCAGATTATTCAAACTTATGCACGCACCACAAGTCATCCTGAAGAAGAAATTGAAGAATTTTATGAGGAAATTTGTCATCTAAATAATAAAGGTAAGCAGCACTTGAAAATAATTATGGGAGATTTCAATGCAAAAATAGGGCAACGGCAACAGAATGAAACTTCAGTAGGTAAATTCGGTCATGGCAACAGAAACCAGCGTGGAAATACTCTCGTTGAGTTTGCAGAGGCAGAAGGGTTTTTCATCTTGAACTCCTTCTTCAAGAAAAAGCCACACAGGAAATGGACATGGAGACATCCAAATGGGACGACAAGTGAAATTGATTTTATTATGTGTAACAAAAAATTCGTCATAGAAGACTGCAGTGTGCTAAACAAGTTCAACACAGGTAGTGACCATAGATTGGTGAGATGTAAGATGCACCTCAACACTAAACTTGAACGTGGCAAGCTCATAAGACAAACAAAATCTATTGACATAACCAACCTTAAAAAACACCATAATACCTTCAAGTTAGAACTGAAGAACAGGTTCTCTGCTTTAGAAGGCCTAACATCGGAAGAAGTGGACATCTCTGAAGTTAACAGAAAAGTAACCAAAGCTCTTATGGAAACAGCAACAAAATTAGCTGGGTCTAAGAACAAGTTGCATGTGAACAAATTATCAGGAAAAACCAAAATGTTGATGCAAAAAGAAGAGAGATGAGGACAACTAAAGAAGATGTGACTTCCAAAGTGGAATATATAGAGCTATGCAAGACAGTAAGAAAAAGTATCTCTGAAGACGTAAGGAAATTCAACTGTGAACTAGTGAGGAAAGCAATTGAAAACAACCAAAGCCTAAAGATAGCAAAGGGACATCTCAGTAAGGGAAGAAAACAGATTATGGCACTGAGAAAAGAAGATGGTTCTGTAACAAGAAATAGAGGCGAAATTTTGACAAGAGTGAAAGATTTCTACTCCAAATTATATGAAAGGGATGATATATGCACTCCAGACATCATGAAAGATACCAGTACCAGAGTTCCTCCAGTCCTTCCAGCAGAAGTTGCACATGCAATCAAGGACATGAAGCGAGGAAAAGCTCCAGGAGAAGATGGAATTACTGTAGACATCATACAAGAAGCAAGTGGAGAAATCGAAACAGTACTCGCCCAAATTTTCACTCGATGCCTTAATGAAGGAAAGATTCCTGAGGATTGGAACACCGCTACAATGATCCTGCTACATAAGAAAGGTGACATTGAGGATCTCGGAAACTACAGACCTATCAGCCTCCTATCAGTAGTTTATAAAATCTTCACTAAAGTTCTTTCACACCGCTTGAAGGTAACACTGGACATGGCTCAACCCGAGAGAACAAGCTGGATTCAGGAGTGGCTACAGCACAATAGATCATATCCACGTGCTGAGAGAACTAATTGAAAGAGCGAGGGAATATGAACTTCCATTGTGCATGGCTTTTATCGATTATGAAAAAGCCTTTGATTCGGTGAAACCATCAGCAGTTACAATGGCTCTGAAAACCTGCGGTATTGAAGATGCATACATTAATATTATTAATAACATCTATGAAAATGCAAGTGCAAAGATTAGGCTGTTTGAAAATACAACACACATAAAAATTGGAAAGGGAGTGAGACAAGGTGACACCATATCTCCGAAGCTCTTTAATGCCACATTGGAGGGTGTTTTTCAGTCGCTGAGCTGGGAAAACAAGGGGATAAAGATTAATGGAGATTATCTAACCCACCTTCGTTTTGCTGATGACGTAGTCATTTTTGCAACTACCCCATCAGAGCTGCAGAGTATGATCCAGGAACTTGCTGACAAGAGTAAAGAAGTGGGATTAAAAATGAACTTTCAGAAGACAAAAGTGATGTTCAATGCTTTTACAAGAAATGAAGATTTATCGATTGATGGAGAAAAGCTGGAGATAACAGACACGTACGTTTATCTTGGACAGCAGATATCAAGTGAGGGTCACATTGATGAAGAAATTAATCGGCGTGACAAAACTTGCCTGGAGAGCTTTTGGAAGAAACAGCATAATTTTCAAGAGCAATATGCCATTATGTCTTAAAAGAGAAGTGTTTGATCAATGCATCTTTCCAGTGCTTACGTATGGTGCAGAGACGTGGACCTTAACTAAAAGAGACATACAAAGGCTGCAGACAACTCAAAGAAGCATGGAAAGGTGCATGCTTGGTGTAACCAGGAGAGATAAGAAGAGGAACTCGTGGATCCGAAAAATGACAAGAGTGGAAGACATCATGATCAGAGTTAAATCCCTGAAATGGCAATGGGCTGGACATACTGCCAGAAGGACAGATCATCGATGGACAGCCGAAATTTTAGATTGGATTCCAAGGGACAGGAAAAGACCCAGAAGAAGACCACATGGGAGATGGGTGGATGAAATTCGAAAGTATGCAGGGGTGACATGGAGGAGACTGGCACAAGACAGACCGTTGTGGAGGAAACTTGGGGAGACCTTCGTCCAGCAGTGGATTGATAATGGTTGACAGTGATGATGATGATATATAAGTATGCAGGGGTGACATGGAGGAGACTGGCACAAGACAGACCGTTGTGGAGGAAACTTGGGGAGACCTTCGTCCAGCAGTGGATTGATAATGGTTGACAATGATGATGATGATATAGTATTGGAAAAATACTTTTAAGAGTGTAATTCCTTTTCATCTGTACATTCATGTACCAGTCCTGAAATAATAAAGACTGAAATAAGAAGGAATAAAATTGCAAATCAGTGATAGAAACCACTTTCTCTCTCAAAAGAAACCATTCCAAAATGAAAAGCATTCCAGCAGAAAACATTGCAGAATGATGTAGTTTCATGCAGAGAAAAAATTGTGCAAAAAGTGTTTTCATTTCGAATTCCACATTTGTTTCCTTTTTTGCATGTGCTTGGATTGTGAATCAGTGTTAGAATTAGAAATGAATCTTTTACTAGCCCAGGGGACCACTAGGATTTGCAAACCACTGGTCCGTAAAAAAAAATGATAAAACAAACTTTGTTTACAATATATGTAAAAAATAACGTATCATTTTAATGGAATTATCTCCAATATTTGTTTTTAACACATCTAATTTGAAGGACAAAGAATGTTTCCAGAATAAGATTCTGATGGATTGGTGATATAGCAGAGTAAGAATGCATTTCTAATCTGCTTTCAAGTAAGAAGGGAACTATGGGACTCCAAGGGAACAAAAATTCACATACATGAGTAACCTTTTTTATATGTTTTATTATTTAGGGTTTAGCTTCATTTTCCTTATTTTAGTCTTATTTCTCATCCCTCTTACTTCCCACATGAAGTTAGTTTTAGTCCCCCATTGAACACTGTTTCCATGTGAATTACTCTTTTGCAAAAATTACCTTCACACATCCAACTACCTCCTCTGCTAGTGTGTTTTCTTGGGGCAGAAACAAAAGCTGGCTTGTATCTGGCATCAGTATCTGCTGTACTCACTATAATGGGCAAATCCAAGGAAGAGCAGGACTTTTATTTTGCTTACATCTGCTCATTACAAATGGTGGGGACAGAAGTAAAAAACGGATGTTGCCATTAAAAGACGAGGACTGGAAAACTGCCTTTCTGTATTTGCTGTTTCTTCCGCTCTTTACAAATCATGAGGGATAAAAAAAAAAAAAAAAAAAGCTGTTATCCAATAGTATTTCATGAACCTATCACTAGTTTGTAGCCTAAAAAGAAATAGATATTAATTTTTTAACTTGTGACAAATTAGAGGAAAAATAAAGAAAATTTATTGGCCATCCGGGCCATAAAATTGGTAGTTCAGTGGTCTGATGGAAGTTTTACTGGCCAATAGCCAGCGGACCACTGGGTAATTCGAGCGCTGTGAGCGACAGTATTATGTTTTCTACAAGTTTGTTACTGTTGTCTTTGACTCATTGATACGAAGTCAACAACACCTAGAAATGGTTTTTAGGCAGTTATAACATGCTGAAAGGAAATTAACATTTGTAAGTAAATTAATATGTGAAACATACGTGTACTCACACTACAAGCATTGTAGTACTAACACTATTTTTATATTTATGGCACATTTTTTCGCTGATTCGCCGTATGAACCATGTGTACTAGTCTTTGTTTGATATTAAAAAATAAATATTTAGAAGGATTAAATGGTAATATTTTATTGTAATCAAAATAATATTTGGTTTTAGGAAAATATTGTTACTATTAATAAAAATTTAAATTTAACTTACCTTAAAACCACGTAGTTGGATACTTACTTAGTTAGTAGTGTTATTGATGTTGAAAGACTTTTTTTTTGTTATATTAGTCTTCTTTTAATAAATTTTAACATTAAATATGGGTAGGGTCAATCAGGGCTAATTGTGATACATGCAAAAATTTAGGGCTAATGTGATACACCAAAATTAAAATGATTTTTATGAAAATCATAACACATAAAAAAATACACATAGAAAGGAAATTTAGTATAGTTTTAGATCCCATATAGCTTCAGGTATTCACATTTTTGTAGGTAAAAAATTATTTCTGAAATCATGGGGTTTTTTTGGGCAAAAAACTTTTATTTTTACTTTGATAACTTTTGTTACAACTCAATAACAAATTAAGATAATGAAAATCTGAGAACAGCTGCTTGCACACAGAAAGTTTGTCTCTGTTTTCAGTGTAAGAAGTATTCAAAGGGTACATTATGATGGGTGTTTTTCAAGCTCAAAGTTGTAGGGCTATTATGATACACCAAAATGAGCTATTATGGTACAAGACACAAGGCTATTCTGCTACAGAAAAAACTAATGCTACATTTAGGTGCACTGTTTATTTAAAGTACCAAAATCTTTGTTTTGATTAATCGTAACTTTTTTTGTGTGTGTAAAATAGGAGCCTAGTAGGATAAGTTAAGAAGTTTTTTGTGTCAAAGTTTCTTTAACCTAGGCAATGGAATTACTTTCTGGGACATTTGAAATAACTCTTTTTCAACTAGGCCTGTATACTCAGAAATTACCACATGCTTTGAACTTCTATGTAGACCTAAGCCTATTCCTTTTATAGCTGTTTAGTATAATAAAAAGTTGTAAAAATATCATGTTCTATGCCTGTAACTTAAAAAATTACTTGGTATTGTTATGTCAAAAAGACAAAATACAAACGAAATTTCTGAAAATTGGGTTTGAAATTGTTCTGTTTACACAAAAATGTGATTTGTGAAATTGGAAAAAAAAAATGTACTTACACTTCATAAAGAAAATTTAGAACCTAATTTAGCTCTTATTTATATATTGGTTTAATTGTTATAACTGTTTAAATTTAGGCCAATTACGACGAATGATGGCATGCTTTTGCATTAACGGCCATGTCTCAGAAAGTTACAGTTCAATTTTTTTAAAAAATTGCATGGTGATACATCAAAACAGTGGTGTACAACAATAACCCACATCTGAATATAGCTCTAATACCCTTCAAGATATTTGGGTTTATCACAATAGCTCATTGACCATATCATATTAGTCCATTTCAGTGGGACTATTATGATACACTTTTTTTTTTCTCATGAACTGATGTTCCAGTGTTTGTTTTACAGTTGTACATAGATCTCATTAAAACATATAATATTGATGTTCATGATCCTACCTTCAAAAATAAGAGTTACCAGTGAAAGGTTTTTTTCTTTGTATCACAACAGCCTTTATTGACCCTAGATGAGAGGTACACAGTAAGTTCAATCCCGAATGCAGCTAATAAAATTGTAACAATGTTTGTAGTGTGAACATATATGTTTCATGTATTAATTTGCTTGCAAATGTTAATTATATTTTCAGTTTTTCAGGAAGTGGATAATTCACTGTTCATCTATGCAATTACTCCTCAGAAAACTGGAAAGTCGAATTGTTCTATAGCAGGAATCAAAGTTGCATCCTCCGATTTCCTTCTGAGTATGTTGCCATTATACCATCTGGTACAACATTTTTGCAAGCAACCGGAGTAAAGGAAGTTGAATGAAATCAGCTTGTATACTAATTGAGGCACTCACTGCCTACTTGTAACTACTGTTTTATCGTAACAAAGGAATACAAAATATGAATTGCCAGTTGTTTAGGTAATATCATAATTGGGAGATGCCGGTTTGGTTTTTCACTCTAGAACATTTCCATTTTCAAATTTTCTTAAGACCTAGGTAGCTACATGCAAGAGTAGTAATTTATGGCATTTTGCTATGCTAAAAACGAGTTTTTACCCTTGGCATTTATTTGTAATTATTTCTTTAATTTCTGTTGCAATAATATTTTTTGGATTTGTTTTGCTTTAAACTAAAACTTATTATTTCTGCAATTTATCTTAGGATGATGCATACCAAAGTGAAGTAGAAGAATCTAATCACTGCCACATGGGTAATAAGCCATCACTAGGAGTGCGAAATGCACGTAATAAATTAATCATCAGCAGCATTTTATGTGCAATCTTCATGCTAGCTGAAGTAGTTGGTAAGTTTTTTTTTCTATTTACTTGTTTTTTAAAATCTTTGTCTTGAATATTTTGTTAGTCAACAGAAGAATTTTTATTCCACAGGCATGATGCCCTTCAGAATGAAACTATTAAGTGAAGTTGTGTGTTTCACATTTAAGCACAGTAGATGCATACCCAAAATGTTGATATTTATTCATAATTTCTGTGCTTGCTGAAATTACTCGTTGTATCGTGACAATTACTGGCATAAAAAAAAGGGTTAATCTTATAGAGAAGTTGGACATTCAGTTTTGAAAAATATTGAATTTCCTTCTTTTTTGGTGATGTTAGGTACCTTTTTTGCACTAGGAAATTAACTTTGTAGGCAGTGGAAGTGGGTTTTACTATTCACTGTGACAGTGCTTTCCAATATCCAGGGTGCAGCAGCACTTTTGTAGTCGGTGACATTTAAAGTTTTGACGACGTTAGCATAATGCTTGTAAACATTTTCTTGATTGATGTACACATATCATCTGTTTCTCCTTCCTGTGTATTTGGCAGTGTATACACATTTTTTTGTTTTCTCAAACCATGCAAATTTTTTTTGCAGTAATTGTTTTTAATTGTAGTAAATGCCTGTCCTATTGCACTAAAGTGAAAAAATAACTTGCCAAGCCCATGTTTGAGAGCAATCTGCTTTTCCTAAATTGGATTATGGTAGATTAAATATTTGGTTGAGAATTCAGGGAAAGAGAAACTGTAAAGAAATATAATTCACATGTTCATTAAAAAAATACCATAATGATCAATTTCCTGCATGTGTGTGTGTCATCTTGATATATGTATTATGAAGATTTAAAATTCAGTATTTTATTTTAATAATATAAGTTAAATGTGTTCTTTTATTAGGTGGTTATTTATCAAACAGCTTGGCTATCATGACTGATGCTGCTCATCTTCTCAGTGATTTAGCAGGTTTCTTGATTAGCTTGTTTGCACTGTGGGTGGGACAGAAAGCACCCACCAAAAGAATGTCATTTGGCTACTATCGGGCTGGTAAGTTCTCATATATCCATTCTGCGTAGACATTGTCATGGAGTACACTGTAAATCTTTGCATAGTTGTTTTTATGTTGATTCCTTATCTATAAGAGCATGTGTTTATTACTTCAAAATGTTATTAAAATTTCTTAATGTGTTTTACATTTCATACTATCTACTTTATAAATTTTGGTTTTAATTGTGCAAGTTTATTAATTGTAATTAATGGTGTGTTCATTGTAATTGTAATATGACATATATTAAGGATACATTACTGGCATTGTATTTTGTTTTGGTTTCATGGTTCGTATGTGTCCTGAAAAGACCTGGAATTCAATTTTGTCCTGGAAATGTCCTAAAATTCTGTTACATGTCCTGGAATTTTATCCATTCCCTGCCTTTTTGTACCTGTGTGATGTTTTGTAGTTGAGTATTTTTCTACTGACATAATTTATGCAGACAATTTTCCCCCCACCCTCTGCAAAATGCAGGAGGGAGGGGGCTGTTGGTTTTTTTGTCTGTTAAAAGGACTGAAGCTGCGTTATTACCATCTTTTGTGTCTTGCTTATGTTATCACTTTGTCTGTCTGACCGGGGAAACCATATCTCTGCAATTATTAGCTTGATTTGTAAAATTCTTTTTGTATTGGGAAGCTTAAAATGTTAGAATGATGATCTATGCGTTCCTGTTGGGGGTTTTTTCCGATGCACAACTTCGCCGCTAGAAGGGCGCAAATGGAGATCATATCAAATTTAAAATGCATTTTCTTTGATATATTTGATTCTAAATATCCAATCGAAAAAATTATTTTTCCTTTTGATGACATTTGCATCGAAGACTATTTTAGTTACAGTCCCTTTTCAAATAATGCATAAACTTTCCACTAGGGCGTAAAGGTAAATCGCGATTTTCCCAATATCTCCACTTTTAAAAGTCCGATTTGAAAAATTCTTCCTGCATTGGATACAGCTCTTAAGGAGAAATGTTTTGCATATAATTTTTCATTTTTGGTAAATAATGGTTTGGCCACCAGGGGGCGTAAGTGTTTATTTTTGCTTTTGATGTGTTTGCAACAAAATCTGAGCTGGAAACTCAGTTGAAAAAATCCTCTGTGAACCGATACCGGTCACCTTGGAAAACTTTTTGAGAATACCTCCTGCTTTAAATTTAAATAGTGCATAACTTTTCCACCAGAGGGCGTACACTTATTTTATTTTTGCCCATATCTCTGTTTCTAGGAGTCTGATTTGAAAAATTATTTCTTTGTTGGAGAACATTTTTCGGTGTGAAATGTTTCTCATATAATTTCAAATGTTTCTTAACGCATAAGTGCAGCACTAGAGGGCGTAAGTTCACGTTTTCGATTACAGTAATATCTACGGGACTAAAAACCCAATTGAAAAATATTCTCTTTCGATCAGATACTACTAACTATGAAAACTCCTTGTGCATATTTTCTTCCCAAAATAATGCACAATATTGTCTAGGGGGTACAAATATTTAATCTATTTTTCTCAATATCTGTACTTCTAAATGTCCAATTTAAAAAATTATTTTAATACCAGATACCATTTACCTTATGGAACACTTTAGGTTTGCATTGGAGGAGGTTTAAGGTTCACAATTCTGCCGCTAGGGGATGTTTGTGTACTTCCGTTTGCAGCCTATCTCTGCTTCTAAAAACCCTAAAAATATTGAGAAATTTCTTTTTTTTTACCATTGAAATTTCTTTCTTGCTATTTGCTATAATAAGGATGGAGAGTGAATAAGATTATTTCTACAATAAGATCCTCTTCAAATAATGGAAAACCTTCCTCCTAGGTGTTGTAAAAGGTCAAAATGTTTTTCTTGCTATCTTTGCTTCCGGGAGATGTTCTTTTCCTTAGCATAGCTTTTGTTATGAAGAATACTTTTCGCCTGTTTTCAACTTTTTCATTATGCAAAATTCTTCCACTAAAAGACATAGTCATGTTTCTTTCTATATCTCTTCTAACTGTTTGATTTGAAAATCTTCTTGTCTCTAATACCTTCCTTCTGCTATGGGAAACGTTTTTTGCGCCATTTGTGTATTTTCGTAACATATTTTTTAGCCATTGGTTGAAGTAAGTAGCTGATGTTTTATAAGTAGCTCATTTTTTTTTTTTTTTTTTTTTTTTTTTTTTTGTGGGTTAGTTATTTTTTGTCCTTTACTTAAATTTGCTAGTGGATGCTTTAAATAAAAATTTACCACGGAATCAGATTGCTTTCTAATATCAGAAACTTAAATCTAGTTGTTTCTTAGTATTTTCTGATTAAATTAATCACTTTGCATCTTCTATAATTAGTTTTCTAATCATGTCCAGTTAAATTGCCTTGATCACTAATGAATGCAGTTCTACACAGCCCTTAGATTTAAGGTTTTCCCATTATTCTCTTTCATTTCACGTTGGAAATTTTTTGCATACTTTGTTCGCTGGTGAGTACAAATTTAAAACATAGCTACAGCATCAATATTATGTTGAAAATTCCTTCACCAAATAAAATGTAACAAAAATACTTGCTCCCATGATTACGTGTTTAAGAAATAACAATTCCTTTGGTTCTTTGGAAAGGTTCCAAATATTTCAACTTTCCTTACCCTTAAATTTTTAACGCAAGCATTTTTTCAAAATAATTAAATATAAATAGTATTCTATGTATTGATTGTGTGGTATATGAAAGCTTTTCAAGAGTAATGCCACATACCTATGTATTTTTGAGTTTTATGTTGTTTTTTTATTCTAGAATTTGCTTCAATTATTGAACTAAAGCCAAAGTAGAAAAATAATTTTTTTCTCAAAATCAGTGTAGTATACTTTATATAAAAGTTTAGTAGATTATTAAACGTGGTCACATTTTCAGTGACTGTTTTGGTATTTCAGTATTTATCTGTGATTTTAAGTTTCTGATTAGCTACATTGGACATAATTTTTGAAATTCTGCATAAAGTTTTCCCAAGCATGTAGGAAGTTGTTTGTTAGAGGTTGAACAGATCTGTGGTTTCACTATATTTTAAGTAAGAGCATTGGAACGTATGTCCTGGGAAAAAAATCTAAAATCCTGGAAATGTCCTGGAAAAGTCCTGAAATTTTGTGATTGAAAAAGCGTATGAACCATATGGTTAGCTACTTAGCACAGTCTTATTGTATTGATGTATTGTTTGTGTAAAACTTTGTCATGTTTATTATTACTGTGGTGTATGGCAGAACATTCAATAAATCAAAATCACGTCAAATGGCATTTCAGACTGATTTCGATATATTACTACCTCCATTGAAGCAAGCTGTGAAAGAGGTATCATAGCCAGAATACTTCAATGTGCTGGATGGTTAGCCCGAAGCTGGGGGACCAAGTGCAAAGTGCATTCAGGGCTCACTTCATAGGAAGCCATCCTCTCATTCATGTTCCTGCACTGAGGAAGTTTGTGGTAACCCTCGAAAAACACACAGACTGGATTGCAGAGATCTCAAAATGTTTGACCAATTTATGTTCTAGCAATCTTACAATGTGTGACTCTCTGAACATCTAAGGCTGTAAGTTGCCTGTTCCTGATTTAAGGCAACTGGTTCCAGGTAAGGGACAGAACCAGCACTGTAGAACAGATACACCACCTGTACAATATCTGGGACTGGTACCTGGGTCAACTTGAATGATCATCCAGAATCCTGCACCTCTGATCACTTTGGCTGTTGGGTGGCTTAATGCTTTCTAACTCAAAGAGGGAAAACAGCAGGAGGAATATGCTCTCTTTTTGGTCACATGCAATCATTTTCCTTTTGAATAAAGTGTAATTGACAAGAACTTCTATAATTACTTTCTTAATCCTCAGTAAAACAGCAGGGCATCATTCACTTTGTAACAGACATCTCATCAAGTTGACATCAGTGGGCACAGTTGCTTTGCTTTTCTGTGGAGTTGATAAAAATATTTGTTTTGGTGAAGAGAAAAGGAAGCTTGGTGGATTTAAAGCTGTTCCTTCTGCTGAGCTGCCAGCTATTACCGATTTTCTGTAATTCTTCCAGATTTTATGCGAAATTTACATACATTACAGATGATACCCAGTGGCTTATCTGCTGCGCAATGCATGAATCTGTTACCTTTTACTCCTGACCAACTACTTTTTGCATCCAGATGATGAAAGGCACTGGATCATAAAGTTTTTGTTCCTCCCAGTGTTCTGCCTTGTTTGGCAAGCAGCTCACCGTCACAGTAGTGGAATGCAGACATACACACGTACGCGGATAGTTTCCAAATTATCAGCAGATTTTGCAGATAGTTTCTGCTTGTAAATTAAAAAAAATAAAAGTGTTATTAACAGCAATTATTATACTTAGTCATGGTTTATTCAGATTAACATACTTATTTCAATTTTAACTTTAACTTTAACTTTCAGTTATTTTTCACATCTTCTGAGTTCTTTTGTTTTTATAGACATTTCTAGATTTTATCAAGGTTTTTCTCAATGTATAGCAACTGTATCAGAAGTTTTGTTTTCACAGAAAGAATTTAAATCTTTTCTTACAGTTGCCAGTAATTAAACTAAAATCTTTTCCTTATGTATTTTGTAAGTCTACTGTATTTTTGAATTTAGTTGTTGAAAATGCTATTTATAAATTTTGAAGGTTCATTAATGGAACTGTTTTTCTGGATATAAAAACTTTCTCTAATTAGTCTCGTGTTTTCGTGAGGTTCGTAGTCCAATATTTTGATATTTCGCCATAAAGGTCCATTTCACATACATTGCTGCGCATTCAATTGTAATGTACTAATCATTAAAGCTCCAATAATTATTCATTGTTTCACTAATTTTTCTATAAATTGTCTTATTTTACTGTTATCGTAGTTCGCGCTCAGCGGGGTTTGCAGCAAGTTTTCTATTTCAATGGTTGTGTACGCAGATACATTTTACTTTTGTACAACTCTGCTCACCATGTGGTGGGTGGGTTGACACTCCGTGTTCAACTACAGCTGTTAAGCCAATTGCAGTGAGAGAATAAGATAACATAGAAATTAATGGGAAGCAAACACTTTCAAATGAAGTATTTTGCACACTTCCCTTTGTGGACTTCACATCAGCTACTTTCTGTTGCTGTCTTTGCACAACTTCCTGGATGTTGCTTTTGTTTTACAAAAATTCTGGCCTCCTGGCAGCCATTACACAATGTCTCACAAAAGCAAGTTGAAGTTAGTTTTTGACTGACCGGATATCCTTTTTTTCGTTTCATGATAGTGCTAACTTAACAACAATGACATATACCAAGACCAATAATTTTTTAGAAGTTGGATGCACTAGATTTACCAATTTACCAATGGATTTCTCTTGTTTTTCTGATTTCTTTATTTCCTGCATTATAACAAACTTTGTGGAATTAATTTTGTAACTTTTAAAAAGAGTTTACATTTCTCTGAGAGATACTTGATGCAATGTTGTCCTGTATATGTTCCACTGGCTGTATGATCAATAGTCATTACTCTTCATCATGAATTAAATGGATAAGTTTATGTAATGAAATGTCTGCTTCCACAGCAACTGGCATTGAACACATTGTGGGAAGTGTTACATCATCATAAGTCTTAGTACAAAATGAAACCCTTTCCTTCAGGCTGCAGTATCTTTTTCTTAGAGTTACCAATACAGGAAATGCAGTCTCCAAAAAGTATGAAATTCGTGAGTAAATTTCCTCAAAATTGGGTGCATCTAACTTCTGAAAGATAAACCTAGGATCTTCTTTGGACTAGCAGGTCTACAATTTGAAAGCAGGCAAGTTGAGTCTGTTTATTTTCTTAGCTGTTACAATATTGCTTATCTTGATGCTTTTTACGTAAAATTGGTACTTAATCTATTCGTGACAGAATCAATGTCATTTTTGTAGCCCGTAAAATTGTTTCCACTGCAGAGTGAGCAACAATAGTGCCAATTTTTTAAAATTAATTTTATTTAAAATGCATCTTTTACATCACTTTGTCTCTTCTTCAAGGAACAAAGCAAGCATTTCCCCTTTTGTTGAAAGCAAAATTAAAGTTAAAAAAAATGGCACGAAATGCTCGATTTGCAGAGAATACAATGTTACAGGTAACAAGAGACTGTGAAGGAGATTTCTGATTTTGAACTTGAATTTCTTTTCAAACAAAAGAGAAACGCTTGCTGGTATTTTTGTTTCTTGATGTAGCAACGACTGAGGAATATAAAAACATATTTTAATTGTGAAATAACTTTTTTACGGGTCTTATAGGGGTTATTTTTCATGAAAGTTGGTTGTCAAATTTTCGAACTAAAGCCTAGTTCGTCATCAGGACCTACGTCACTTGGAGTGAGCAACAACATTTTAAGTGAAATGAAATTTTATCTACCTACCTCATTTTTGGTAGAAGGTAAAGTAAAATATGAATCTAGCCATTCCATTGCCACACGTGCAGTGCTTGAAATGGACTGGTATACACCGGTATGGCATACTGGCACTTCTGTTTTCCTAGTATTTCATACTGGTACATTTTTTTACCCAGAATTTACATACCATCACTAATTTTAGTAGTGTGAACTGTAGAAATGATTTTTTTTTTTTTTTTTTTTTTGTTCCTGGCTTACAAGTGTACATTCTTAAACATAGAAACCTTATGAAAATAGCTGTGTGGGAACTGCAAAGGGTAAGGGAGTGGTGTACACATGAGTTTATATATCAGTTCAATCCTTCAACTTTTCATCCTTTAGGATGAAAATGATTAATTTAATGCATTCAATTTGAAGAGCTTCTTTTCTTAATAGAACAAAGAATTGGGAGTAATACATTAAACACAATTTTTAGTTTTTCCACAATGAGTATAAACTCTTTCCACTTCTGACTTTTTCTTGAGGGTTATGAGATTGCTATTAATTTAAGACTGAATATACATTCTGATTGCCCGATTTTCTGCTTAATGAAAATTCCTATTGGAAGGAGGCAGTCTTTTCTGCTCAGGACCTCAAAGCTCTGGGTTCAAGTCCAGCTGAATCACTTATGATTAGCCAAGGTTCGGAAGTCTCGTTAATCCGTTGGTCCCAGGGTATAGACTCCTCGTAAACAAGTAGTGCAACCCCAGTCCTTTGTGCAACATAAGTAGCGCCCACTAGATCCAAAAACCAACTGAAATCAACCACCATTGTTTCTGACTTATGGAACGATAGTTTTCTACAAAATTGTTAATTACATTTTCACACAAAGGAATTTTTCTTCCAGGGATTTTTTTTATTTACTTTTTCAGTTTTGGAGATTTTCTGTTGAAGGTATTCTTTCCGAATGATTTTTTAGCTAAATATGAGTGTACTGGCACTTTGAAATTTCCATATCGAGCACTGTACAAATGCAATTATTACATACTTATTATGTAATCATAGTGTCTTACTAAGTTTTCTTTAAATTGTCGTATTATATTGTTATTGTGGTTCATGCTTCACTGGTTTGCTACACATTTTCTGTTTTGATGGTTGTATGTGCAGGAAGAGAATACTTTATATATATATGGGATGTAAGGTCAGGTGATGCGTAACATCACAGCCTCTCCTTGACAAATGTCAACCCCGCCTTCTCGTGGTGCATCCTGTTCCCACTAAAGGGGCTCTGACGACCGCCCATAGCGGTATAACTATACCATCGGGATTAGAGGAAATTCTATCCCACACTCACCAACCCGCTTGGCCAGCGTGGTGAGTTATGGCCAAACCCCTCCAAAATGATTCCACAACTTAAATCTTGGCCCTCAGTCTCCGGCAGCTGGAATGTACCTGGCCAAGGCAGCGGCCAGTGCGACATGAAGGCAGAGGGTGCTAAGAATCCCCGGAGAACCGGACTAGGCTGCCATCTGATGCTGACCTTGGCTACTTACAATGGACGCTCTCTATCTTCTGATTCAAGGCTTCTTGAATTGGAAGAGGAACTACAAAGGATCAAGTGGGACATCGTGGGGCTAAGTGAAGTAAGGAGAAAAGGAGAAGATCTCATCGAACTGAAAAGTGGACATCTCTTCTACTATCGTGGGACAGATACTGGCAGAACTAGTGGTGTTGGATTTATAATAAACAAGAAACTGAAGAATAAAGTTGTAGAAGTTGAAAGTTCCTCTGACAGAGCTGCACGACTTGTTATCCAACTCTCGAAAAGATACCAGGCTCAGATTATTCAAACTTATGCGCCCACCACAAGTCATCCTGAAGAAGAAATTGAAGAATTTTATGAGGAAATTTGTCATCTAAATAATAAAGGTAAGCAGCACTTGAAAATAATTATGGGAGATTTCAATGCAAAAATAGGGCAATGGCAACAGAATGAAACTTCAGTAGGTAAATTCGGTCATGGCAACAGAAACCAGCGTGGAAATACTCTCGTTGAGTTTGCAGAGGCAGAAGGGTTTTTCATCTTGAACTCCTTCTTCAAGAAAAAGCCACACAGGAAATGGACATGGAGACATCCAAATGGGACGACAAGTGAAATTGATTTTATTATGTGTAACAAAAAATTCGTCATAGAAGACTGCAGTGTGCTAAACAAGTTCAACACAGGTAGTGACCATAGATTGGTGAGATGTAAGATGCACCTCAACACTAAACTTGAACGTGGCAAGCTCATAAGACAAACAAAATGTATTGACATAACCAACCTTAAAAAACACCATAATACCTTCAAGTTAGAACTGAAGAACAGGTTCTCTGCTTTAGAAGGCCTAACATCGGAAGAAGTGGACATCTCTGAAGTTAACAGAAAAGTAACCAAAGCTCTTATGGAAACAGCAACAAAATTAGCTGGGTCTAAGAACAAGTTGCATGTGAACAAATTATCAGGAAAAACCAAAATGTTGATGCAAAAAAGAAGAGATGAGGACAACTAAAGAAGATGTGACTTCCAAAGTGGAATATATAGAGCTATGCAAGACAGTACGAAAAAGTATCACTGAAGACGTAAGGAAATTCAACTGTGAACTAGTGAGGAAAGCAATTGAAAACAACCATAGCCTAAAGATAGCAAAGGGACATCTCAGTAAGGGAAGAAAACAGATTATGGCACTGAGAAAAGAAGATGGTTCTGTAACAAGAAATAGAGGCAGAAATTTTGACAAGAGTGAAAGATTTCTACTCCAAATTATATGAAAGGGATGATATATGCACTCCAGACATCATGAAAGATACCAGTACCAGAGTTCCTCCAGTCCTTCCAACAGAAGTTGCACATGCAATCAAGAACATGAAGCGAGGAAAAGCTCCAGGAGAAGATGGGATTACTGTAGACATCGTACAAGAAGCAAGTGGAGAAATCGAAACAGTACTCGCCCAAATTTTCACTCGATGCCTTAATGAAGGAAAGATTCCTGAGGATTGGAACACCGCTACAATGATCCTGCTACATAAGAAAGGTGACATTGAGGATCTCGGAAACTACAGACCTATCAGCCTCCTATCAGTGGTTTATAAAATCTTCACTAAAGTTCTTTCACACCGCTTGAAGGTAACACTGGACATGGCTCAACCGAGAGAACAAGCTGGATTCAGGAGTGGCTACAGCACAATAGATCATATCCACGTGCTGAGAGAACTAATTGAAAGAGCGAGGGAATATGAACTTCCATTGTGCATGGCTTTTATCGATTATGAAAAAGCCTTTGATTCGGTGAAACCATCAGCAGTTACAATGGCTCTGAAAACCTGCGGTATTGAAGATGCATACATTAATATTATTAATAACATTTATGAAAATGCAAGTGCAAAGATTAGGCTGTTTGAAAATACAACACACGTAAAAATTGGAAAGGGAGTGAGACAAGGTGACACCATATCTCCGAAGCTCTTTAATGCCACATTGGAGGGTGTTTTTCAGTCGCTGAGCTGGGAAAACAAGGGGATAAAGATTAATGGAGATTATCTAACCCACCTTCGCTTTGCTGATGACGTAGTCATTTTTGCAACTACCCCATCAGAGCTGCAGAGTATGATCCAGGAACTTGCTGACAAGAGTAAAGAAGTGGGATTAAAAATGAACTTTCAGAAGACAAAAGTGATGTTCAATGCTTTTACAAGAAATGAAGATTTATCGATTGATGGAGAAAAGCTGGAGATAACAGACACGTACGTTTATCTTGGACAGCAGATATCAAGTGAGGGTCACATTGATGAAGAAATTAATCGGCGTACAAAACTTGCCTGGAGAGCTTTTGGAAGAAACAGCATAATTTTCAAGAGCAATATGCCATTATGTCTTAAAAGAAAAGTGTTTGATCAATGCATCCTTCCAGTGCTTACGTATGGTGCAGAGACGTGGACCTTAACTAAAAGAGACATACAAAGGCTGCAGACAACTCAAAGAAGCATGGAGAGGTGCATGCTTGGTGTAACCAGGAGAAATAAGAAGAGGAACTCGTGGATCCGAAAAATGACAAGAGTGGAAGACATCATGTTCAGAGTTAAATCCCTAAAATGGCAATGGGCTGGACATACTGCCAGAAGGACAGATCATCGATGGACAGCCGAAATTTTAGATTGGATTCCAAGGGACAGGAAAAGACCCAGAAGAAGACCACATGGGAGATGGGTGGATGAAATTCGAAAGTATGCAGGGGGTGACATGGAGGAGACTGGCACAAGACAGACCGTTGTAGAGGAAACTTGGGGAGACCTTCGTCCAGCAGTGGATTGATAATGGTTGACAATGATGATGATGATGATATATATATAAAGTATTCTCCATGTCACTCCCGCATACTTTCGAATTTCATCCACCCATCTCCCATGTGGTCTTCTTCTGGGTCTTTTCCTGTCCCTTGGAATCCAATCTAAAATTTCGGCTGTCCATCGATGGTCTGTCCTTCTGGCAGTATGCTCAGCCCATTGCCGTTTCAGGGATTTAACTCTGATCATGATGTCTTCCACTCTTGTCATTTTTCGGATCCACGAGTTCTTCTTCTTATCTCTCCTAGTTACACCAAGCATGCACCTCTCCATGATTTTTTGAGTTGTCTGCAGCCTTTGTATGTCTCTTTTAGTTAAGGTCCACGTCTCTGCTCCATACGTAAGCACTGGAAGGATGCATTGATCAAACACTTTTCTTTTAAGACATAATGGCATATTGCTCTTGAAAATTATGCTGTTTCTTCCAAAAGCTCTCCAGGCAAGTTTTATACGCCAATTAATTTCTTCATCAATGTGACCCTCACTTGATATCTGCTGTCCAAGATAAACGTACGTGTCTGTTATCTCTAGCTTTTCTCCATCAATCGATAAATCTTCATTTCTTGTAAAAGCTTTGAACATCACTTTTGTCTTCTGAAAGTTCATTTTTAATCCAACTTCTTTACTCTTGTCAGCAATTTCCTGGATCATACTCTGTAGCTCCGATGGGGTAGTTGCAAAAATGACTACCTCATCAGCAAAACGAAGGTGGGTTAGATATTCTCCATTAATCTTTATCCCTTTGTTTTCCCAGTTCAGTGATTGAAAGACATTTTCCAATGTGGCATTAAAGAGCTTAGGAGATATGGTGTCACCTTGTCTCACTCCCTTTCCAATTTTTATGTGTGTTGTATTTTGAAACAGCCGAATCTTTGCATTTTCATAGATGTTATTAATAATGTTAATGTATGCATCTTCAATACCACAGGATTTCACAGCCATTGTAACTGCTGATAGTTTCACCGAATCAAAGGCTTTTTCATAATCGATAAAAGCCATGCACAATGGAAGTTCATATTCCCTCGCTCTTTCAATTAGTTCTCTCAGTGCGTGGATATGATCTATTGTGCTGTAGCCACTCCTGAATCCAGCTTGTTCTCTCGGTTGAGCCATGTCCAGTGTTACCTTCAAACAGTGTGAAAGAACTTCAGTGAAGATTTTATAAACCACTGATAGGAGGCTGATAGGTCTGTAGTTCCTGAGATCCTCAATGTCACCTTTTTTTATGTAGCAGGATCATTGTAGCGTTGTTCCAATCCTCAGGAATCTTCCCTTCATTAAGGCATCGAGTGAAAATTTGGGCAAGTACTGTTCCAATTTCTCCACTTGCTTCTTGTATGATGTCTACAGTAATTCCATCTTCTCCTGGAGGTTTTCCCGCTTCATGTTCTTGATTGCATGTGCTACTTCTGCTGGGAGGACTGGAAGAACTCTAGTACTGGTACCTTTCATGATGCCTGGAGTACATGTATCATCCCTTTCATATAATTTGGAGTAGAAATCTTTCACTCTTGTCAAAATTTTGCCTCTATTTCTTGTTACAGAACCATCTTGTTTTCTCAGTGCCATAATCTGTTTTCTTCCCTTACTGAGATGTCCCTTTGCTATGTTTAGGCTTTGGTTGTTTTCAATTGCTTTCCTCACTAGTTTACAGTTGAATTTCCTTACGTCTTCAGTAATACTTTTTCGTACTGTCTTGCATAGCTCTATATATTCCACTTTGGAAGTCACATCTTCTTTAGTTGTCCTCATCTCTCTTCTTTTTTGCATCAACATTTTGGATTTTCCTGATAATTTGTTCACATGCAACTTGTTCTTAGTCTTAGACCCAGCTAATTTTGTTGCTGTTTCCATAAGAGCTTTGGTTACTTTCTGTTAACTTCAGAAATATCCGCTTCTTCCGATGTTAGGCCATCTAAAGCAGAGAATCTGTTCTTCAGTTCCAACTTGAAGGTATTATGGTGTTTAAGGTTGGTTATGTCAATACATTTTGTTTGTCTTATGAGCTTGCCACGTTCGAGTTTAGTGTTGAGGTGCGTCTTACATCTCGCCAATCTATGGTCACTACTTGTGTTGAACTTGTTTAGCACACTGCAGTCTTCTATGACAAATTTTTTGTTACACATAATAAAATCAATTTCACTTGTCGTCCCATTTGGATGTCTCCATGTCCATTTCCTGTGTGGCTTTTTCTTGAAAAAGGAGTTCAAGATGAAAAACCCTTCTGCCTCTGCAAACTCTACGAGAGTATTTCCACGCTGGTTTCTGTTGCCATGACCGAATTTACCTACTGAAGTTTCATTCTGTTGCCATTGCCCTATTTTTGCATTGAAATCTCCCATAATTATCTTCAAGTGCTGCTTACCTTTATTATTTAGATGACGAATTTCCTCATAAAATTCTTCAATTTCTTCTTCAGGATGACTTGTGGTGGGTGCTTAAAGTTGAATAATCTGAGTCTGGTATCTTCTCGAGAGTTGGATAACGAGTCGTGCAGCTCTGTCAGAGGAACTTTCAACTTCTACAACTTTCTCCTTCAGTTTCTTGTTTATTATAAATCCAACACCACTAGTTCTGCCAGTATCTGTCCCACGATAGTAGAAGAGATGTCCACTTTTCAGTTCGATGAGATCTTCTCCTTTTCTCCTTACCTCACTTAGCCCCACGATGTCCCACTTGATCCTTTGTAGTTCCTCTTCTAATTCAAGAAGCCTTGAATCAGAAGATAGGGAGAAGCGTCCATTATACGGAGCCAAGGTCAGCATCAGATGGCAGCCTAGTCCGGTCCTCCGGGGATTCTTAGCACCCTCTGCCTTCATGTCGCACTGGCCGCTGCCTTTGCCAGGTACATTCCAGCTGCCGGAGACTGAGGGCCAAGATTTAAGTTCTGAGTCATTTTGGAGGGGTTTGGCCATAACTCACCATGCTGGCCAAGCAGGTTGGTGAGTGTGGGATAGCATTTCCTCTAATCCCGATGGTATAGTTATACCTCTATTGGTGGTCGTCAGAGCCCCTTTAGTGGGAACAGGATGCACCACGAGATGGCGGGGTTGACATTTGTCAAGGAGAGGCTGTGATGTTACGCATCACCTGACCTTACATCCCATATATATATATATATATATATATATATATATATATATATATATATATATATATATATATATATATATATGACTCGTTATCCAACTATCGAGAAGATACCAGGCTCAGATTATTCAAACTTATGCACCCACCACAAGTCATCCTGAAGAAGAAATTGAAGAATTTTATGAGGAAATTCGTCATCTAAATAATAAAGGTAAGCAGCACTTGAAGATAATTATGGGAGATTTCAATGCAAAAATAGGGCACCGGCAACAGAATGAAACTTCAGTAGGTAAATTCGGTCACGGCAACAGAAACCAGCGTGGAAATACTCTCGTTGAGTTTGCAGAGGCAGAAGGATTTTTCATCTTGAATTCCTTTTTCAAGAAAAAGCCACACAGGAAATGAACATGGAGACATCCAATTGGGACGACAAGTGAAATTGATTTTATTATGTGTAACAAAAAATTCGTCATCGAAGACTGCAGTGTGCTGAACAAGTTCAACATAGGTAGTGACCATAGATTGGTGAGATGTAAGGTGCACCTCAACACTAAACTGGAACGTGGCAAGCTCATAAGACAAACAAAATGTATTGACATAACCAACCTTAAAAAACACCATAATACTTTCAAGTTGGAACTGAAGAACAGATTCTCTGCTTTAGAAGGCCTAACATCGGAAGAAGTGGATATTTCGGAAGTTAACAGAAAAGTAACCAAAGCTCTTGTGGAAACAGCAACAAAATTAGCTGGGTCTAAGAACAAGTTGCATGTAAACAAATTATCAGGAAAAACCAAAATGTTGATGCAAAAAAGAAGAAAGATGAGGACAACTAAAGAAGATGTGACTTCCAAAGTGGAATATATAGAGCTATGCAAGACAGCACGAAAAAGTATCACTGAAGACGTAAGGAAATTCAACTGTGAGCTAGTGAGGAAAGCAATTGAAAACAACCAAAGCCTACAGATAGCAAAGGGACATCTCAGTAAGGAAGAAAACAGATTATGGCTCTGAGAAAAGAAGATGGTTCTATAACAAGAAATAGAGGCGAAATTTTGACAAGAGTGAAAGATTTCTACTCCAAATTATATGAAAGGGATGATACATGTACTCCAGACATCATGAAAGGTACCAGAGTTCTTCCAGTCCTCCCAGCAGAAGTTGCTCATGCAATCAAGAACATGAAGCGGGGGAAAGCTCCAGGAGAAGATGGAATTACTATAGACATCATACAAGAAGCAAGTGGAGAAATTGAAACAGTACTCGCCCAAATTTTCACTCGATGCCTTAATGAAGGGAAGATTCCTGAGGATTGGAACAATGCTACAATGATCCTGCTACATAAAAGGTGACATTGAGGATCTCAGGAACTACAGACCTATCAGCCTCTTATCAGTGGTTTATAAAATCTTCACTAAAGTTCTTTCACACCGCTTGAAGGTAACACTGGACATGGCTCAACCGAGAGAACAAGCTGGATTCAGGAGTGGCTACAGCACAATAGATCATATCCACGTACTGAGAGAACTAATTGAAAGAGCGAGGGAATATGAACTTCCATTGTGCATGGCTTTATCGATTATGAAAAAGCCTTTGATTCGGTGAAACCATCAGCAGTTACCACGGCTCTGAAATCCTGCGGTGTTGAAGATGCATACATTAATATTATTAATAACATCTATGAAAATGCAAGTGCAAAGATTCGGCTGTTTGAAAATACAACACACATAAAAATTGGAAAGGGAGTGAGACAAGGTGACACCATATCTCCGAAGCTCTTTAATGCCACATTGGAAAATGTCTTTCAATCACTGAACTGGGAAAACAAAGGGATAAAGATTAATGGAGATTATCTAACCCACCTTCGTTTTGCTGATGACGTAGTCATTTTTGCAACTACCCCATCAGAGCTGCAGAGTATGATCCAGGAACTTGCTGACAAGAGTAAAGAAGTGGGATTAAAAATGAACTTTCAGAAGACAAAAGTGATGTTCAATGCTTTTACAAGAAATGAAGATTTATCGATTGATGGAGAAAAACTGGAGATAACAGATACGTATGTTTATCTTGGACAGCAGATATCAAGTGAGGGTCACATTGATGAAGAAATTAATCGGCGTACAAAACTTGCCTGGAGAGCTTTTGGAAGAAACAGCATAATTTTCAAGAGCAATATGCCATTATGTCTTAAAAGAAAAGTGTTTGATCAATGCATCCTTCCAGTGCTTACGTATGGTGCAGAGACGTGGACCTTAACTAAAAGAGACATACAAAGGCTGCAGACAACTCAAAAGAAGCATGGAGAGGTGCATGCTTGGTATAACCAGGAGAGATAAGAAGAGGAACTCGTGGATCCAAAAAATGACGAGAGTGGAAGACATCATGATCAGAGTTAAATCCCTGAAATGGCAATGGGCTGGACATACTGCCAGAAGGACAGACCATAGATGGACAGCCGAAATTTTAGATTGGATTCCAAGGGACAGGAAAAGACCCAGAAAAGACCACATGGGAGATGGGTGGATGAAATTCGTAAATATGCGGGAGTGACATGGAGGAGACTGGCACAAGACAGACCGTTGTGGAGGAAACTTGGGGAGACCTTCGTCCAGCAGTGGATTGATAATGGTTGACAATGATGATGATGATGATGATGATATCATCATCATCATCATTGTCAACCATGTTGTGGAGGAAACTTGGGGAGACCTTTGTCCAGCAGTGGATTGATAATGGTTGACAATGATGATGATGATGATATCGAGACCTTCGTCCAGCAGTGGATTGATAATGGTTGACAATGATGATGATGATGATGATGATATCATCATCATCATCATTGTCAACCATTATCAATCCACTGCTGGACGAAGGTCTCCCCTGCTGGACGAAGGTCTCCCCAAGTTTCCTCCACAACGGTCTGTCTTGTGCCAGTCTCCTCCATGTCACCCCTGCATACTTTCGAATTTCATCCACCCATCTCCCATGTGGTCTTCTTCTGGGTCTTTTCCTGTCCCTTGGAATCCAATCTAAAATTTCGGCTGTCCATCGATGGTCTGTCCTTCTGGCAGTATGTCCAGCCCATTGCCATTTCAGGGATTTAACTCTGATCATGATGTCTTCCACTCTTGTCATTTTTCGGATCCACGAGTTCCTCTTCTTATCTCTCCTGGTTACACCAAGTATGCACCTCTCCATGCTTCTTTGAGTTGTCTGCAGCCTTTGTATGTCTCTTTTAGTTAAGGTCCACGTCTCTGCACCATACGTAAGCACTGGAAGAATGCATTGATCAAACACTTTCCTTTTAAGACATAATGGCATATTGCTCTTGAAAATTATGCTGTTTCTTCCAAAAGCTCTCCAGGCAAGTTTTGTACGCCAATTAATTTCTTCATCAATGTGACCCTCACTTGATATCTGCTGTCCAAGATAAACGTACGTGTCTGTTATCTCCAGCTTTTCTCCATCAATCGATAAATCTTCATTTCTTGTACAAGCATTGAACATCACTTTTGTCTTCTGAAAGTTCATTTTTAATCCCACTTCTTTACTCTTGTCAGCAAGTTCCTGGATCATACTCTGCAGCTCTGATGGGGTAGTTGCAAAAATGACTACGTCATCAGCAAAACGAAGGTGGGTTAGATAATCTCCATTAATCTTTATCCCCTTGTTTTCCCAGCTCAGCGACTGAAAAACACCCTCCAATGTGGCATTAAAGAGCTTCGGAGATATGGTGTCACCTTGTCTCACTCCCTTTCCAATTTTTATGTGTGTTGTATTTTCAAACAGCCGAATCTTTGCACTTGCATTTTCATAGATGTTATTAATAATATTAATGTATGCATCTTCAATACCGCAGGTTTTCAGAGCCATTGTAACTGCTGATGGTTTCACCGAATCAAAGGCTTTTTTATAATCGATAAAAGCCATGCACAATGGAAGTTCATATTCCCTCGCTCTTTCAATTAGTTCTCTCAGCACGTGGATATGATCTATTGTGCTGTAGCCACTCCTGAATCCAGCTTGTTCTCTCGGTTGAGCCACGTCCAGTGTTACCTTCAAGCGGTGTGAAAGAACTTTAGTGAAGATTTTATAAACTACTGATAGGAGGCTGATAGGTCTGTAGTTTCCGAGATCCTCAATGTCACCTTTCTTATGTAGCAGGATCATTGTAGCGGTGTTCCAATCCTCAGGAATCTTTCCTTCATTAAGGCATCGAGTGAAAATTTGGGCGAGTACTGTTTCGATTTCTCCACTTGCTTCTTGTATGATGTCTACAGTAATTCCATCTTCTCCTGGAGCTTTTCCCCGCTTCATGTTCTTGATTGCATGTGCAACTTCTGCTGGAAGGACTGGAGGAACTCTGGTACTGGTATCTTTCATGATGTCTGGAGTGCATATATCATCCCTTTCATATAATTTGGAGTAGAAATCTTTCACTCTTGTCAAAATTTCGCCTCTATTTCTTGTTACAGAGCCATCTTCTTTTCTCATTGCCATAATCTGTTTTCTTCCCTTACTGAGATGTCCCTTTGCTATCTTTAGGCTTTGGTTGTTTTCAATTGCTTTCCTCACTAGTTCACAGTTGAATTTTCTTACGTCTTCAGTGATACTTTTTCTTACTGTCTTGCATAGCTCTATATATTCCACTTTGGAAGTCACATCTTCTTTAGTTGTCCTCATCTCTCTTCTTTTTTGCATCAACATTTTCGTTTTTCCTGATAATTTATTTACATGCAACTTGTTCTTAGACCCAGCTAATTTTGTTGCTGTTTCCATAAGAGCTTTGGTTACTTTTCTGTTAACTTCAGAGATGTCCACTTCTTCCGATGTTAGGCCTTCTGAAGCAGAGAACCTGTTCTTCAGTTCCAACTTGAAGGTATTATGGTGTTTTTTAAGGTTGGTTATGTCAATAGATTTTGTTTGTCTTATGAGCTTGCCACGTTCAAGTTTAGTGTTGAGGTGCATCTTACATCTCACCAATCTATGGTCACTACCTGTGTTGAACTTGTTTAGCACACTGCAGTCTTCTATGACGAATTTTTGTTACACATAATAAAATCAATTTCACTTGTCGTCCCATTTGGATGTCTCAGTGTCCATTTTCTGTGTGGCTTTTTCTTGAAGAAGGAGTTCAAGATGAAAAACCCTTCTGCCTCTGCAAACTCAACGAGAGTATTTCCACGCTGGTTTCTGTTGCCGTGACCGAATTTACCTACTGAAGTTTCATTCTGTTGCCGTTGCCCTATTTTTGCATTGAAATCTCCCATAATTATTTTCAAGTGCTGCTTACCTTTATTATTTAGATGACAAATTTCCTCATAAAATTCTTCAATTTCTTCTTCAGGATGACTTGTGGTGGGTGCATAAGTTTGAATAATCTGAGCCTGGTATCTTTTCGAGAGTTGGATAACAAGTCGTGCAGCTCTGTCAGAGGAACTTTCAACTTCTACAACTTTATCCTTCAGTTTCTTGTTTATTATAAATCCAACACCACTAGTTCTGCCAGTATCTGTCCCACGATAGTAGAAGAGATGTCCACTTTTCAGTTCGATGAGATCTTCTCCTTTTCTCCTTACCTCACTTAACCCCACGATGTCCCACTTGATCCTTTGTAGTTCCTCTTCCAATTCAAGAAGCCTTGAATCAGAAGATAGGGAGCGTCCATTGTACGTAGCCAAGGTCAGCATCAGATGGCAGCCTAGTCCTTTCCTCCGGGGATTCTTAGCACCCTCTGCCTTCATGTCGCACTGGCCGCTGCCTTGGCCAGGTACATTCCAGCTGCCGGCGACTGAGGGCCAAGATTTAAGTTGTGGAATCATTTTGGAGGGGTTTGGCCATAACTCACCACGCTGGCCAAGCGGGTTTTTGAGTGTGGGATAGAATTTCCTCTAATCCCGATGGTATAGTTATACCGCTATTGGCGGTCGTCAGAGCCCCTTTAGTGGGAACAGGATGCACCACGAGAAGGCGGGGTTGACATTTGTCAAGGAGAGGCTGTGATGTTACGCATCACCTGACCTTACATCATAGCATATATGATGCTATTTAAAATAAAAATTTAATTTAAGACAGCACCCTAAGGCACACACAGCAAACAAGAAACATACCTCTTTTAAGACTTGTGTTTCAGTCCCAGTATAGTCACAAGTAACAGCATCATACACTTCAGCATCAAGTACTTGAGGCATGTTGTTTGGATAGTAGGTGTAATCAGAATTAAGTGTATCTGTTGTAGATGTATCAAAGCATGCTGTTTCACTTGGCACTGGTTCAGCAAGGGATAGCCTTTTTTCCAACCACAGCCTCTGCTCTCTTTCAATCTCCATTTCAGACTTGTACAGTTCCTCCAACCCAGGTGGAGGAGGTGGTATATCATCTAGGTCAATTCCTTCAAGTAAATAGGACACACACACACACACACATATATATATATATATATATATATATATATACACACGTAAAAATTGGAAAGGGAGTGAGACAAGGTGACACCATATCTCCGAAGCTCTTTAATGCCACATTGGAGGGTGTTTTTCAGTCACTGAGCTGGGAAAACAAGGGGATAAAGATTAATGGAGATTATCTAACCCACCTTCGTTTTGCTGATGACGTAGTCATTTTTGCAACTACCCCATCAGAGCTGCAGAGTATGATCCAGGAACTTGCTGACAAGAGTAAAGAAGTGGGATTAAAAATGAACTTTCAGAAGACAAAAGTGATGTTCAATGCTTTTACAAGAAATGAAGATTTATCGATTGATGGAGAAAAGCTGGAGATAACAGACACGTACGTTTATCTTGGACAGCAGATATCAAGTGAGGGTCACATTGATGAAGAAATTAATCGGCGTACAAAACTTGCCTGGAGAGCTTTTGGAAGAAACAGCATAATTTTCAAGAGCAATATGCCATTATGTCTTAAAAAAAAAGTGTTTGATCAATGCATCCTTCCAGTGCTTACGTATGGTGCGGAGACGTGGACCTTAACTAAAAGAGACATACAAAGGCTGCAGACAACTCAAAGAAGCATGGAGAGGTGCATACTTGGTGTAACCAGGAGAGATAAGAAAGAGGAACTCGTGGATCCGAAAAATGACAAGAGTGGAAGACATCATGATCAGAGTTAAATCCCTGAAATGGCAATGGGCTGGACATACTGCCAGAAGGACAGATCATCGATGGACAGCCGAAATTTTAGATTGGATTCCAAGGGACAGGAAAAGACCCAGAAGAAGACCACATGGGAGATGGGTGGATGAAATTCGAAAGTATGCAGGGGTGACATGGAGGAGACTGGCACAAGACAGACCGTTGTGGAGGAAACTTGGGGAGACCTTCGTCCAGCAGTGGATTGATAATGGTTGACAATGATGATGATGATGATATATACTTAAGAGCAAAACTGAAGACTAAGGAAAAAATTTTAGAATTTAAAATGAAGGGTGCAAAATAACCTGAAAATCAAAACGTGCAACGCAGCAGTTTTGAAAATTCAGAATTCACATTCTATAAAGAAGATACCTAAGCAAAAAAATACATATATAATTTTGACTCACACCTAATACAACATAGAAAAGGTTATGTATCTACCTGTGTGAGTAAAAGGAGAAAAGATAAAAAAATAAAATAAAACAACTGAATGTAGAAGGTGTCGAGAATACTGAGCCTTGGCTTTATCAAGGACCAGCAAAAACTCTGCATTTTCTCACTTCCACAAAGACCTAGTTGGAAATGGGTTTCTGCAAGGCCATAGATGCAAGTAACATTCCCACCTAAAATAGTTTAAAAAATATATATATAAGTCATGTCCTCCGTAGAGTAGCATGACCTAGCACTAGTTAACAATTTCGCTTGCATCCATTAACCTTCATGGCCAGACCCATGCTCTTCATCTGTTACAATTAAACAGAGAGAAGAAGATTAAAGAGAACTCAAGCTGTGAGAGTGACATAATAAATAGAAATGATTTTCAGCTATAACGAAATTCCAAGTTCGTTTGAGAGAGAATTTAAACCTGAAAAACAATGCAAAAGAAATCCAAATTTTACATTGCAATTAAAAAAGGAAATGTTAATTTATAACGAACAGATTTTTGAAAGAAAACTTGAGTCTAAAACCCCCTACTCTACAACTTATGACAGCACGAAAACGAGAATAAGTTAAAGATAATAATTAACTAAAGAAAACTTTGTGAAAGTTATATACCTTAAACAGTTAGTTGCAATATGTACAAAGTATTTCAGCAGTGATTTAAGTGCATAATTAATTAGTTATTAAGAACTTAACTACTTTGAAAAAACAGCGCATAGACAGCGCATAGAAAAGGAACAAGCTTAGCCCTCTTCTGTTCCTAGGTACCCCAAAAGACGCTCAAAGTTACAAAGAAAAGTAAGAGTTAAAACCCGCATAAATGTTAACAGACAAACCAATGCTTAAAGGCTGAAGAGCTAAAAAACGACAGAGAAAAGGTACATAAAGTACAAACATTGAACTTATAAAACCTAGAACCCAAAAACAAGGAAGAGAGCTTACCTCTTGTGTGACAAAAACTTTTCTCCTCACAAGAGGAGAACATGGCTGACCCCTTCCGCCACTCCCTAGACGCTGGGGGGCAGTGAGGGTGGGGCTGATGGCCTCCTCATACAGCAAGAAACCAACGCACGGAGATTTTAACCAGAGAAAAAAATATATAAACTTAAGACTGTGGATCTGTATGATCAGAATGAGCAGAATTAACTCTCCAGAATACATGAGAAATATTATAAAATACACGAGCAGTTTATTTAATAATCTTTGCATGTATTAAATCACCTTAGTGAGCTTCTATAGATTAATCAGAATCTTATTAATTATAATGTTGGTTTTACTATTTTTAGTACAGCTATCCTAGTGATGAATAACTAGTTTTCTTTTTTATTTGTTTTTATTTTCTTTTATAAACAGATTTTTAAGCTTTTTGTGATTTTGTTTATATTATTTAATTTTTTGTTTTAATAGGACCGTCATATCCATAGCACTAAGGTTCCTTTAGGTAGTTAATAGGCATCCTCTAGCCAACTTCCTTACGGCTTTGATTGGTCAGAATCATATTATTAACTGTGTAGAAAATTAAAGCAGATCTGCCAACCTTACTCTATTATTCAGAATAATTTTTCTTAAAGTTCTTTTGATGAAAGAAGAAGGAATTTCGTTCTCTAGAAAACTTTCTAATAGTATATTAATGTGGTAATTGAAATCCAAATTGTTGCTGCAAATTCTTGAAATTCTTAGGACCTGAGAAATTAGTACATTCTCAATTACTTTGGTTGAAATGTTATTATTCCAGTGTAGATATTTAATTACTTTGAAAGGAAAATTAACGCTTTTATCAAAGAGGCTAATAGATGGGTTACCTCTGTTGAGCTTAATGCTTAAGTCTAGGAACTCAAGTTCCTGATTACTGTGGTTGGTTTTACATAAGTTAAGAGAGCTAGGATAGATATTATCAAAATCACTCTCTATAACTTCTGAATTATTGATACACAGCAGATCATCAATATATCTAAAAGTGTAAAGGTAGTTATCTGAGCAGGTGGGGTGATTTTTAATGAATTTATATTCCTTAAAGAACAGGAATAGATTAGCGATATTTGTGGACGTTGATGTTCCCATTGGAATACCGTTCACTTGCTTATAGAGTGTATTATTATATAAGATATGGTTATTTTTTATGCAGCAATTGAGATAAGAGTTCCAAGTTCCTACATCAACAAATTGGTTAAGTTTAAATTCTGCATACAGCTCTTTAAAGGTAGTGATTATATCTGATAGAGGCAGATTAGTATATAGGTTTTCAAAATCATAACTATTAATATCTAGGGGACAAACTTTGAGTATAGTAGAAATTACTTCTGCATTATTATTAATTATCCAAAAATCTCTGTACATCAAGTTAGAACAGTTTCTAATGTGTTTCAAAACCTTCTTTAAGACATCTTCAAAAGCAAGATCTATTTCCTTTTTATGACTCCTTACTCCACTAGCTATGAACCTGAACTTCACAGGATCCTTATGAAACTTAACCGTTGCAAAAAGAAATGGAAATTCAGGCCCATATCTTCTAGTTTGTGGAATTTTAAGTTTCTTGAAGAATGCCTTAAACCGATTTTCTAACTGCTTGGTAGAATAACTTACGGGCTCGTATGTTACTCTATTATTGAGTTCCATAGTTAACAATTCAAAATAGAACTTCTTACAGATAATTGCAAAATTATTGCTAGCTTTATCCGTAGTGGTAAAAATAAATTGGTCTTGTAGTTTGGAGAGTGACCTTTTAGCTTCTCCAGAGAAAAAGAGATTCCTGTCGAAACAAAAGTCCAGACCTGCCAACTCACCGGTGAAGCTATTGATTATATTATATTTCCATTCTGCGAAGGCCTCAATAGGCTGATTGTACGTTAAACTGGTTTTTACGATGTACTTATTTACATCTTGAGTGAAGCTCTCAAGAATCCTTTCTTTGGAAATTGTGAAGGAAGGTCTGAATTTAGAGCCATACTCTAATAAATTCCTAAGCTTTTCATTTTCAACATAACTCAAGTTTCCGGTGATAATATGGTTGTAATTCTTATCATAGTGAACTGTTTCTTTATGTTCATCACAAGAACAAGTAGTAATTACAGGAATGTAGCTCGAAGAGTTAAGTTTGTAGTTTTTAACTATTGACCCTAAGGTCTTAACATATTTAAAACTTACAATAGACTGGTGCCTGTGGATGGGAAAAAAATTGCATTATTGTAGAACAGCTTCCTTACATTGAGATTATCGTAGGCTTTATTTAGGAACCTGATGGTAACAAAATTACTGGAAAATTCTTTAAGAGAAATTTTATCTTTAAGAATATGTTTAAGAATGTCCAGAACCAAAGCAAAAACATGCTTATCAACATGGTCAGCAGTTTCATTCCAGAATTTGAAAAAACATTTAAGGACAGAGTGCTTGAAGGACTTGAGAATTTTGTAAGTATTTTTAACAAAATTAGTGCCAGTTTTAAAGCTTTCCAGAGTTTTTAGCAAGTTAGCAAAATCAACTTTGCTTGATGTGCGAAATAACCTCTGTCCTCTATTACCTCTAGAGCAGCTCTTATTATTAACAAGAAAGAAGAGTTCACGAATTGAAAATTTATGCTGATTATGCTTATTGTCAGATAGAGTGGAATTAAGGCCATAGGGATAAAGAGACTGATGCTGCAAAATTTCAAGGGATTCAGTTTCTAGCCGAGCATAGAGGTCAGGAATAATATGTAGTACCTCTATTTTCACTTTGTCAAAACCATGAGTATGGAAATGCTCTAATTCAAAGGTAGAGTACTGGTTGGCGTTTGTGGAGGGGTTCACTCCTGAATTAGAGAACTTGTTTACTAGAGACCTGTGACCATTAATCCTAAGATGAAGAGGATTTTTACTTTGGCCAATATAGCTAAGGTTGCAGACAGTACAGGTGAGCTTATAGATGGTATTGTAGGCTTTGCAAAACTTGTTGGAGCAATTATCCTCAACAGAAGAATACAGGTTAGGATCTGCAGATTTACATGTCAAACAACGTTTGTCATTTCATAACTTTAGATTACCTTTGCCAGCGAGTTCATACACTATGGGAAAGGGTGCTAGCCTAACCGAGCGGGAGGACTTAAAATATCTGAGCTGACCTCCAATCCTTTCATCGTCCTTAGAACTCCACTTGGGCCAAAACATACTAATTCTGAGCAAACCAACTAGGAAAAACTTTTTAGAAATAAGCAGTCCAAGAAAAGACCAAACTCGAGTATAAACTACACTCCAAAAAGCTGCATCCAAAACATACTAAAAAGAAAAATTAGAAAATGAAAAAAAAAAAACCTCAAGTGAAAAAAATAGTAATAAAAAAAAAAAAAATAATAATAATAATAATAATAATAATAATAAAACATCACTCCAAAAAGCTGCATCCAAAACATACTAAAAAGAAAAATTAGAAAATGAAAAAAAAAAAAACCTCAAGTGAAAAAAATAGTAATAAAAAAAAAAAAAAAAAAAATAATAATAATAATAATAATAAAACATTTCAACTAGAATTTGCGCATGAGCTGCTAAATAATAAATTGAAATTAGTTACTTAAGAGCAAAACTGAAGACTAAGGAAAAAATTTTAGAATTTAAAATGAAGGGTGCAAAATAACCTGAAAATCAAAACGTGCAACGCAGCAGTTTTGAAAATTCAGAATTCACATTCTATAAAGAAGATACCTAAGCAAAAAAATACATATATAATTTTGACTCACACCTAATACAACATAGAAAAGGTTATGTATCTACCTGTGTGAGTAAAAGGAGAAAAGATAAAAAAATAAAATAAAACAACTGAATGTAGAAGGTGTCGAGAATACTGAGCCTTGGCTTTATCAAGGACCAGCAAAAACTCTGCATTTTCTCACTTCCACAAAGACCTAGTTGGAAATGGGTTTCTGCAAGGCCATAGATGCAAGTAACATTCCCACCTAAAATAGTTTAAAAAATATATATATAAGTCATGTCCTCCGTAGAGTAGCATGACCTAGCACTAGTTAACAATTTCGCTTGCATCCATTAACCTTCATGGCCCGACCCATGCTCTTCATCTGTTACAATTAAACAGAGAGAAGAAGATTAAAGAGAACTCAAGCTGTGAGAGTGACATAATAAATAGAAATGATTTTCAGCTATAACGAAATTCCAAGTTCGTTTGAGAGAGAATTTAAACCTGAAAAACAATGCAAAAGAAATCCAAATTTTACATTGCAATTAAAAAAGGAAATGTTAATTTATAACGAACAGATTTTTGAAAGAAAACTTGAGTCTAAAACCCCCTACTCTACAACTTATGACAGCACGAAAACGAGAATAAGTTAAAGATAATAATTAACTAAAGAAAACTTTGTGAAAGTTATATACCTTAAACAGTTAGTTGCAATATGTACAAAGTATTTCAGCAGTGATTTAAGTGCATAATTAATTAGTTATTAAGAACTTAACTACTTTGAAAAAACAGCGCATAGACAGCGCATAGAAAAGGAACAAGCTTAGCCCTCTTCTGTTCCTAGGTACCCCAAAAGACGCTCAAAGTTACAAAGAAAAGTAAGAGTTAAAACCGAAATTCCTTCTTCTTTCATCAAAAGAACTTTAAGAAAAATTATTCTGAATAATAGAGGAAGGTTGGCAGATCTGCTTTAATTTTCTACACAGTTAATAATATGATTCTGACCAATCAAAGCCGTAAGGAAGTTGGCTAGAGGATGCCTATTAACTACCTAAAGGAACCTTAGTGCTATGGATATGACGGTCCTATTAAAACAAAAAATTAAATAATATAAACAAAATCACAAAAAAGCTTAAAAATCTGTTTATAAAAGAAAATAAAAACAAATAAAAAAGAAAACTAGTTATTCATCACTAGGATAGCTGTACTAAAAATAGTAAAACCAACATTATAATTAATAAGATTCTGATTAATCTATAGAAGCTCACTAAGGTGATTTAATACATGCAAAGATTATTAAATAAACTGCTCGTGTATTTTATAATATTTCTCATGTATTCTGGAGAGTTAATTCTGCTCATTCTGATCATACAGATCCACAGTCTTAAGTTTATATATTTTTTTCTCTGGTTAAAATCTCTGCGCGTTGGTTTCTTGCTGTATGAGGAGGCCATCAGCCCCACCCTCACTGCCCCCCAGCGTCTAGGGAGTGGCGGAAGGGGTCAGCCATGTTCTCCTCTTGTGAGGAGAAAAGTTTTTGTCACACAAGAGGTAAGCTCTCTTCCTTGTTTTTGGGTTCTAGGTTTTATAAGTTCAATGTTTGTACTTTATGTACCTTTTCTCTGTCGTTTTTTAGCTTTTCAGCCTTTAAGCATTGGTTTGTCTGTTAACATTTATGCGGGTTTTAACTCTTACTTTTCTTTGTAACTTTGAGCGTCTTTTGGGGTACCTAGGAACAGAAGAGGGCTAAGCTTGTTCCTTTTCTATGCGCTGTCTATGCGCTGTTTTTTCAAAGTAGTTAAGTTCTTAATAACTAATTAATTATGCACTTAAATCACTGCTGAAATACTTTGTACATATTGCAACTAACTGTTTAAGGTATATAACTTTCACAAAGTTTTCTTTAGTTAATTATTATCTTTAACTTATTCTCGTTTTCGTGCTGTCATAAGTTGTAGAGTAGGGGGTTTTAGACTCAAGTTTTCTTTCAAAAATCTGTTCGTTATAAATTAACATTTCCTTTTTTAATTGCAATGTAAAATTTGGATTTCTTTTGCATTGTTTTTCAGGTTTAAATTCTCTCTCAAACGAACTTGGAATTTCGTTATAGCTGAAAATCATTTCTATTTATTATGTCACTCTCACAGCTTGAGTTCTCTTTAATCTTCTTCTCTCTGTTTAATTGTAACAGATGAAGAGCATGGGTCGGGCCATGAAGGTTAATGGATGCAAGCGAAATTGTTAACTAGTGCTAGGTCATGCTACTCTACGGAGGACATGACTTATATATATATTTTTTAAACTATTTTAGGTGGGAATGTTACTTGCATCTATGGCCTTGCAGAAACCCATTTCCAACTAGGTCTTTGTGGAAGTGAGAAAATGCAGAGTTTTTGCTGGTCCTTGATAAAGCCAAGGCTCAGTATTCTCGACACCTTCTACATTCAGTTGTTTTATTTTATTTTTTTATCTTTTCTCCTTTTACTCACACAGGTAGATACATAACCTTTTCTATGTTGTATTAGGTGTGAGTCAAAATTATATATGTATTTTTTTGCTTAGGTATCTTCTTTATAGAATATATATATATATATATATATACATACAACTCTGACCAACTTCAACCCTACTTATCACAATTTTTGCCCAAGTGTGCTACTCATTAGAGCACACTGGAGAATGCATATCCAAACAAGTGAAGCATTTTAATCTCTTACTACTCTCTGGAATGTGTTGACCAAGTGGGTTCTTCTTTGCAGAATTCTTAATTAAAAGAAGAAGGTTCTCACTTTAGCTAATTCTAACTAATGTGGTGCAGTAATTGTACAGTATTGAACCGAAGTTTAATGGGCCTGAGCCAGCTTTTATTATCGAGCAACTATCTAATTGTGGGTCGGTGGAAGTGCCATCATCACTTAGAGCTGTTGTTTGTTTCTGTTCCAGTCATAGGAAAGATGGTCATAGAATCACTAGTTTAAATTTATGAGAAATAATATGGTAATCAACTTTGTTAGGTCTTATGTGGTAACTTTAAAACAGGATGCTTGGCATAGCAATGTATTAAGTTGTGAATTTGAATTGTGTGTCATTCTATAGCATGTTTTAAAGTTTGTTTTCTCTTTTTCAATCAAATGCCAGATTTTATAGTTTCCATTTGAACATAGTAGTTGTTACATTACTCAAGGAAATAAATGTCTGTGCTGCAAGTAGTTTAGTAAACTTCTCAGTCAAAATCATTAATAGTGAGAAACGAAAAATTTATAGTTGGGAAAAAAACGTGTGGGCCTTTATTAAATCAGTCCTTCCAGACACAAATTTGACTGTTACATTATGTGTGAATGCCTATCAGAGAACAGGAACAATCTGAAATAAATGCTGAACAACATTGCAGAATCAATTTGATCTTGGGAGGATCTTCAGGTGTGCCAGGTTTTTAAAATATAGGTGTGCCAGGTTTTTAAAATATAGGTGTGCCATCTAATTTCTGTTGAAAAAGTACATATTCCTTTTGTTTTCTTGGTATTTAGAAATAAAGTTGTTCTGATTATAACCAACCAAACTTTCTGAAAGTATATGAGACACCGGAGAAATAGGGGAAACAAAGTTGCAAGTTGTGTGAAGAATAGGATCGAGGAAATGATATGGGAGCCCAATGAGTTAAGCGAAAGATGGGGTGAATACTTCTTTGAGTTGTTAGGTCAAGAAAGCAAAGGTGATACTAAGGCAGAAGCAGATGATGTCATAGTGAGAGATGGATGCACAAGAGGAATCTCTAGAGAAGAGGTGTGTAAAGCTCTAAAATCTCTACAGAATGGTAAGGCTCCAGGAGTTGATGGCATAACGGTTGAGATGTTGAAATATGGTGGTGATTCTGTAATTGACTGGTTAACTGAAATCTGCCAGTTGTGCTGGGAGTTAGAATGGTAACTCTGGAGTAGAGGGATGCTATCATTGTTCCCTTGTATAAGGGAAAAGGTGATCAGACTGACTGCAAGAACTATTGTGGTATTAGCTTACTGAGTGTGCCAGGGAAACGTTTGGTAAGGTCATTATTGAAAAGGTACGAGGTCTTACATCAGAGAAAGTGTGGGATGTTCAGAGTGGTTTTATGCCTGGTAAAGGCTGCACTAACCAATTTTTTTCATTACGCATGATGATTGAAAAGTATCTGGCTGTTGGTAAGAAAGTTTTTGCTGCCTTCATAGATTTAGAGAAAACTTATGACCAAGTAAATAGGACACTTTTGTGGAAGGTATTGAATAAATATGGTGTAACTGGGAATCTACTTAATAGTGTAAAAGCCATGTATGCTGGCAGTAGAGCTTGTGTACGAGTAAATGGTGTTTTATCAAAATGGTTTTCCATTGGTGCAGGAGCAGGCAAGGTTGTGTAATGTCACCATGGCTGTTTAATATATGTATTTATGGATGCATGCATGCATGCATGATGCAAAGATGGACAATACTGGTGTATGTCTTGGTAATTAATACCCATGTGTGCAGATTGCTGTATGCTGATGACACAGTCCTGTTGACAGAGAGCAAAAGTGAGTTGCAGAGCATGTTGTCCCGGGTGTACGAAGTTTGTATGAAATTCAAACTGAGTATAGATAAAGGAAAAGTCAAAGTTACAGTTTTTGAGAGAGGAACTGGTAGTACTAAATGTAACATAAGTCTAAATGGCACCATGATTGACCAGGTGAATGGGTTTGTATATTTGGGAAGCTTCTTTGACAGAGAGAACAGATTAGATGGCAAAACTAGTAGGCAGTGAATTCTTCATTGAAAGTCATAGCTGCTTTAGGAGGTTTTCACAGGAATGATGGATTCCCAAAAGAGTCCCGAATGGCTGTGTATGAAAGTGTAATTGTTCCTACTCTGATGTATGACAGTGAAACCTGGGTACTGCAGAAGAAACATAGGAGCGGTTTGTGTGCCGGAGAAATGGGTTACTTATGGGGGTTTGTGGGAAGGCGCGCTCAGATCATGTGAGGAATGAAGATGTGTTGCAGTTATGTAATGTGTAGCAAAATATTGTTAGCAGGTTGGGGACTGATATGCTTTGGTGGTTTGGCCATGTTGAAAAAATTAGTGATGAGATGCTTACTAAGAAACTTTTTTGGCCCAAGTGGCAGGAAAGAAAGGCAGAGGAAGGCCAAGGAAGTCATGGGAGGATCAGATTCAGAAGTGCTTGAATGAGAAAAAGATTATGAGTATGAAGTATTGAAGGTTTCGTGTATATCATGTGAAGGATGTCACTGAAGCTCGTGTTGTGTGTCAAGATTGCTGTAAATGGGGAAGTTTGATATGGCAACAGTAAGTAAATATTCAGTTAAAAATTTATCTGGTGGTTTGTGTTATCTGTTAAATGTTTATTTGTCAGAAGGTCTTTCTTTGAGGAGCTAACCTCTGAATATCAGAGAACAGCTTAAGGATATGTATGTATGTATTGTTATAACCATTCCAACACCTGTAATGAAAGTGTTAATCAAGAATGTACTACCACTACTAAAAATTTAGGCTGATGTAAGAGATTAAGTTCGTTTAGTGCTACGTTGGTGCATCAGGAAAATATGCTGCACTATCTCGGTTTGTTATTTATTTATTTATTTATTTATTTTGCATTATTGCATGTACATTTTGTCTGGACGACAGTTTTTTTTTTAATGCCGTATTTGATTTTTCCCTCTTTACAGAGATTTTAGGAGCTGTTCTGAGTGTCCTTCTTATTTGGGTTTTGACGGGCGTGCTAGTGTATATGGCTGTTGACAGAGTGAGATTTCCAGACTATGAAATTGATGCCGATATGATGCTGGTCGTTGCTGGCGTTGGAGTGGCTGTCAACATCATGTGAGATTTTATTTTCATACCTTCTCATTGTTACATGTTTGAATGAACCGTTATGCATCATTTTGTAGTAAACTTGACAGAATTGATGTGCAAGGACTAGTCAAGAAGTATTCAAACTGAATGCACATCTCTGATAAGTACAGCTGGACAAGGACATGTCTGCAGTAAATGTCTGTTATGTTAATGCATGTGTGTGTGTGTGTTAGCGTGTTTCTAACCATGTAATTTAAGTGGTATAATTAATGACGTTCTAAAATGCAATTTGACCAGATCTTATTATATAATGGGCATCAAGTACAATGGAGTTTTGCAGAACTCTTGAATATAAATTATAATCCAAGTTGAATGTTTATGCATTAAAACTCCTAAGAAAATTTTGAGAGTTGAAGACCAAAACTTACCACTTTGTGCTAATAGTGTTTTCAAATGAAATAGGAGGTTCTACATAAATCTATATATTAATTCTATAAGGTTTTTTACTGTAAGACCAGTTGTGAGAGAACTGCTGAATGGAAACATATGGTTGAGGTATCAAAATAAAGGTTTTATCATGTAGATGTGCCAGTCGAAGAGAAAAATGAGATTGGGGCATTGTGGGGTGGCAAAGTTCCCATGTAAAGTCAATGGGAGAAGCGTGCAGTTGACATCCGATCACCTGCGGTTGACTAACACACTGTTGAAGGCGGAAGTATGGAAGAACTCAGATAGTCCAAAGTCCCTCTTCTCAGCGAACTATTGTGCAAAACAATGCTAGCAGGAATTTGTTTGAAAGTTCTTATCGGAACGGCGAACACTCGAAGACCTGATTGCGTTGTGCCATTGGACTGTGTGATGTATGCATACAATTTAACATTCATTCGATCCAGTTTATTCACGTAGGTAAGACGTTTCCCATTATGTAAAGACTTAAATGAACGTTTCATATGAGTTTATTCTTTAAACAAAATAATAAAAAAAAACTGATCGTCGATCCCGACGGGTTTTGTCTACCCGGTTCGAATCCCGGTGAGGCATGGATGTTGTGTTTGTCTTGCAGCACTAGCTCTCTCCCTTCCCTGAAACCAGTGACCCTAAATTAGAGACAGGCGACTGCTTATAGCCCAATCGTTGGCTTATGATAATTCGTTTGTGAAGGGTCCGGGTTCGAACCCCGGTGAGACATGGATGTTGTGCTTGTCTTACGCCACTGGCTCTCTCCCTTCCCTGGAACCAGTGACCCTAAATTAGGGACGGGCGACTGCTTAAAGCCTATTGAGTTTCACGGTGGTCGTTAAATCATCAGTCACAAAAAAAAAAAAAAAAAAAAAGATCACTAACCTGGACTATTGTCTTTACTGAAGTGGTTGAATTAATTTGTCAATCAAATAAAGTTTACATTTGTTGTTTCATATGAGTTTATTATTTAAAAATAAAATAAAAACAGTACCGTCGATTCCGATGGGTTTCATCTAGTTTTTAAATAATTTTTGCATTCTGAAGGACTAATGTATCATAGCAATGAGATCTTTAATATCCATCAACCAGTGGAAACAGTAGCTCACGCATATAACCTATGAAATTACAGGTGATTGGCTGTTTATGGAATTGAAAATTATGAGATTTCTTAAGACGTTATTTTTCAATTAGAAATTTTGGAATGCATTGCATCCCATTTCTGCACCTCTTTAACGGTTTCCACAACTGACAATGCACCTGTGTACTCGGAGCTTTTTTTTTTTTTTTTTATATGTGAGGCCCTCACTTCCACAGCCTACAATACCCCCTTTATGAAAAAGCTTCATTTTGCACAGCTAACAATGCACCTGCTTTTTCAACATCATTTCCAGGATGGATTGTTCATCTGCCCACTTAGCCCATCTTCTACTGTAATTTTCAGCTAAGAACAGTAACTCACAAGTGAAAAAGGCTTCGAACATGCCAGTTGTGGCTTTTGTGACTGTTTGCTGTTCTCTAAAAATGGAAAATATTCTTAAAATGTAAAAGATGACAGTTATAAAGAACATTAAAGCAAAACACAGTAAAGCAGCTGTTAGTGATTCCCAAAACTCAAATATGGGGTTGTGTTTGTTTCCATTCCTTTCAAAGAAAATTAGCAATCAATTTTAAAGTAGCTGATAATGTACTTTAAAGAATTCAACCTGCAATTCTTGTTTATGTAAGTTTTCATGGATTGTCTCAATATTCATTATTGAACCACTGTATACTAGATGTTAAAAAAATAACGTGACTCATGGCATTATGAAGGAATATGTAGTTTTAAAACTATGCCAAAACCTCATCAGAGCAACAGTTCAATCATATGTATAGTATACATTCACCACCTAAAATTCTGCTCAACATGTATTGTTGTTATGCCTAATACCATGCCAAGCCTTACATTTAAAAAACAAAATTTTAAAAGGTAAAAGCCAAGACAAAATAATTTTTTTTTGTACATACCTAAGTCATTTTCCATTGCAATACATGTTCTTCTGTCCATAACACTCTCTCTTATTGTTATAGGAAATCAGGCCTTTTTATGTTGTTACCTTTAAGCCTAAATTTTCAATCCTGCTTTGCCAATTTCCTTTGTTCAAAACTCTGTTACATTACAAAGGGATGTCAAAACAGTTTTACATTTTTTTTAACAAAGGAAATTGGCAGGGCAAGATTGAAAATTTAGGCTTATGTGCAACAATATAAGCAGACCTGATCTCCTGTAGTAGCAAGAGGGAGTGATGAACAGACAAAATCTATGGTAATAGAAACCTGGCAAGGACTTAGCAGTGTAAAAAAAAAAAATGTCCTGGTTTTTTAGTTGTTGTTTTATTTGTTTTTTATTTTTATTTTTAAATGTCTTAGGCTTGGCATGGTATTTCAGCATAACAACCAGATGTGCTGAACAGAATTTTAGGTGGTATGTGTATACCATACATATGGTTAAACTTTAATGTCACATATTTAGGTGGTTATACTGTTTACTTGTATTATAGTTAACCAGTAAATAAAAAAATGTATAAAGGTTTTTTGCATAAATTAATTTCAAAATTATCTTAAAACTACAATTATGTAATTATAGGGATTACTAGGATGCCACAAAAATTAGTTTTTTGTCAAATTTTCGGGTTGCACACCAACCCGTTGTTGGGACTGACTCAAGATAGTAAGTAGATGCTGCTACTCAAGCGGTAATACAAAGCCATTATGTTCATTAATTGTGGCAGTTCTTTTTCTTACAATATGTAGACTTTCTTCCTATTTCCATTTTACAAGTGCTGTTGATGTGAGAGAATTTTCAAAGAGTCCCAGTTAATCAAATGTCTGGTATTTTGACTGGACATTTTCAAAGAGTACCAGTTAATCGAATGTCCAGTACTCTGACCAGACATTCAAATAACTGGGACTCTTTGAAAATTCTCTCACATCAACAGCACTGTGTAAAACGAAAATTGGAAGAAAGTCTACAAATTGTAAGAAGTGCCATGATTAACAAACATAATGGCTTGGTATTACCGCTTGAGTGGCAGCATCTACTATCTCAAGTCAGTCCCAACGACGGGTTGGTGTGCAACCTGAAAATTTGGCGAAAAAGTAATGTTTGTGTCATTCCAGTAATCCCCGTATTACATAATTGTACTTTTAAGATATTTCATCACTAGGATTTTGTCATGACTTCATTAATACACAGGTCAAAATTATATTTGAAAAAAGAAGTGTGTGAGATGTTTTCATAGAACTGTCTAAGCTATCACAATGAGCAAGATTATCCATACATTTTTCAGCTAAGATGTGAAATTTTCACACCATAGATATATATTTATATGTGGAATTTAAAATACCTCTGCTTGTAAAGGTGATGCTAGATTTTTTATTACTATTATTTTCACTTGATAATTGTCACTGTGACCAAGATTATGGTAAAAAATTGTGCTTCTGTGTCTTCAAGATTAGTATGGATAAAACAACTCCTCACGTTGTTTGGAAGGTGGTGAGTTGTTTAAAGCTTGGTAGAAAGCTTCTGGGCTGTAAGCCTAGGGAGTAACATCAATGCATACCCATATCACTAAGCTGTTCTCTGAGATTCAGAGGTTAGTTCCAAAAAGAAATACAAACTACCAGATAATTTCTACTTATTGTTGCCATATCAAACTTCTCCATTTACAGCGATCTTGACATACAACTTGGGCTTCACTGATGTCCATCATACGCCGTACACAAGATCTTCTATACTTCATACTCATAAACTTTTTCTCATGCAGACACTCCTGAATCTGATCCTCCCATGACTTCCTTGGCCTTCCTCTGCAACTTGGGCTAAAAAGATTTTATTAGTAAGCATCTCATCGCTCATTCTTTCAATATGGCTAAACCATCGAAGCAGATCAGTCTCCACCTTGCTAACAACATTTTGCTTCACATCACACAACTGCAACACATCTTCATTCCTCACACAGTCAAAACGTGTCTTGGCACAAACCACAAACCCCCTGTAAGTAATGCATTTCTGCAGCACACAAATGACTTCTATGTTTCTTCGGTAGTATCCAGGTTTCACTGCCATACATCAGAGTAGGAAGAATGACACTTTCATTCACAGCCATGCAGGACTCTCTTGAGAACCCATCATTCCTGTGAAAACCTTCCAGAGCAGCCATGACTTTCAATGAAGAATTCACTCGCCTACTTATTTCACCATCCAATTTGTTCTCTCTGTCAAACATTCTTCCTAAATGCACAAACTCACTCACCTAGTCAAAGGGCATTGCTATGGAGAAAAAATAAAGTTACGGAATTTAAATTTGAACCCCTTTAATTTATACTATATAAAAAAAGATGACATTTGACACACGTTTCACATAAATACTCCAAAAAAATGTCCAAACTACAGCTATTTTTATATTATTAAGACTACATTTTCCACCGTACTTCAAAAATGTGCATTGTTAATAAGGTAATAGCACAGTTGTAATAATTTTATTTTACAATCTAAGTTAAACCAACTTTAAAATTACGAATCTGCTGCAATATTATTAATTAGAACATGATTGGACGACTCAAAAGTAATTGTTCTTGTAGAAGAAACATCTGATGAAACATCTATTATTAAACAAATAACCAGAATTTGTTCTTGTTTAGTTTTGTGAACATCATCTTCTATAGGCCACATCCAATGCACATTTGAATCATTCTTCATTCTTTTCATGTACTTTATTCTGTATGCACCAGTATCTTCATCCATTTTGCTGCTAACTTGTCCAACACTCCATTCTTCACCCCAAACTGTAGCAACCATTTCATTCTCAGGCACATCTTTCAATGGCTGTGGGCCATCTTCTAAAGGTTCTGTACTTTCATTAAATGTTCCAATTCCACTTATCACAGCTCTTATATCATCAATAGTAGCTGTAACTTCTTTGAATGTCTGACCATATAGGGCCTTTAAATTATTCAGTATTGTTTTTTTATTTAATCCTCTTTGTTTGAAAAGTGGATGGTCTGCTTTTAGACTTTTGAAATCACTTTTTGCTATTTTTATTAACTTTCTAAGCACTTTTCCTTTTTCACATTCATTTGACACTTGCTTCATAACCTTCTCAATTGCTTCATAATGCCCTGTACTATCTTCTCAGTATCAATGTCTGCAGTATTTACACTGTTTGAGTGGATTTCTTTTTGAGATGAATTCCATACAATTTTAAACTCATCTATTTCTTCTTTCATTTCCTTCCTTTGTTCTCCATTGATGATCACTGAAGACTAAATCATTTGAGTGGGTAATGACTAGTTTTTCTGATACACCTGCAAACCCATATGCTCCAGAACGTTTCAAACGATTGTCAACATCTCCAAAAACTTTCTCTGAAGAAATATTGTGAGTAAGAGCGGGTTTCAAGCATGTTCTCTGGAATTTGTTCGCATATAGGAAACTGGTGAGTGGTTGAAGTTCCAAATTCAAATGCACCACCTCGTTGCCTAGCAAATGCTGTTGCACAACTATCCAACATCTTCTGGCAAGCACTATTTGTAAGATCTTGGTCAGCTTCGTTTAACTAGCTCTGTATATTGCTTCCATCCATTCCTTTAGTTATACATCAACAGAAAATTTTTCTTCCAAGTTATGTATTGCTGCACTTGTTATGTGACAGATATTTGCAGGAGTTGACAAGTCACTGTACAGTTTGGGAAAAACATCCAGGAGGGTCACATAATTGGTTTGTTTGTCAAGAACTAATCTTAGGTAAGGCTCTGTAAGGTGTATACCAATCAATGCAACAGGCAGCAAGAAAAGTTTGAAGTAGTCATTATGCATGAAAGAATATACTACACAAGATTTCTAACATTCATCTGATCTAAAAATGTTCACACATCATCCCAGTGATACAAGGCTACAGCAGCACATGCTGGTAATCTACCAAACCTACGATCTTTCGGAGCAAATGCTAAGTTGTTTTTCCCTTTTCCACAAATTCTGTAAACTGGAAATATCTGTTCCAAGGCTTTTGCAAATGTTCAGGTCCAATAAGTTTCAAGAGTGCATTAATCCCTTCAATTACAGCAACGTATTGTGCACCTTTAGATGAGATATAAGCTGTATTACAAAGCACCTTTTCATACCCAACTTGTTTTACGATTGTGCAAATCACTGACTTGATTGATTCATCCCAAGCAAGCACAGTGCAAACAAAAGAACTGGCTGGGGGCATATGCAAGCCCAAAATACTATGATACTGCTTTTGCTAAACCATTTTCACTTGCTAGGTCCAACATTGTTGTCTTTATCTGCTGCCATAACTCCTGTTTTCCAGATTTAGTTAGCACTTCAAGTCTTTCAAATTGGTAGTCGATAAGTTTCACACGGTTGTTTTGTTTTTCATTGGCTACTTTGTGTAAGGGTAAAGCACATACTTTTTTACCAGCATGCAATGGCAGTGCCATAATTTTTCCTATCCTTGCACGTGATGTACCATCAAGCATCTGCACAGCTTCATCCGTGGACAGCAGAGCCATACCAATTCAAAGCAATAAGTGACCGTGCTTCGATGATAGAATGTCTTGTTGGAAGGCGATATGGATTGTTACTTGGTTTTTGTCTTAGTGCTCTGTCCTTAGAAATTTCAGAACAGTGCTTCATATCATTTGGTAGTTTAAAGGCTTGTCCAAAGAGATTATTGCTAACTATTTGAACAGCCTTGATTGCTTTGCCTAGTACTCAAATCAGCTTCTGCCATTAACTGCACAGTTGTAGCTAATATATCATCATCAATTTCTTTGGTATATGCTGACCGATTATCACTTGACTCTTTCCTTTCCGAACACTACGAATTGGCCAATCATAGTGTGAATGCCAGATTGTCTGTGTTGATTGATCAACAAGAATAGCACTCTGTCTCATCAATTAATTTTCTCTTTTTGACTGACTGTAAAAGTTTAGGTGTCCGCAGACTGCTGGACCCACTAGAGCCCCATGGGGATATATACTCATCATCTTGTTCATGTAGACATACAGTTGCATCAATGTCAAACTCTTCGAACTCATCTACCTCAATGGTTCTGGATTTGGTTTGCCTTACAGCCTGCTTTGCCATCTCATCTTCCTGATTCCTGATGTATTTAGCATTCACTTTGGATGACGTTCTTAGAGATCTGCTTGCTTTCTGATCATTATAAAATTCTTCATCAAATGTCTTTCCTACTCTTGGGTTAAAGAAACTACATCAAAAAGTTCTTTGCCAAGAATTCGCCATTCACTTTTCTTCTTCTTGTCCATCATTTGTTGATACTGCTTATACAAGCCCTCATACTTCTTTTTAATTGTTAGGTTTGAAGATGGGCAGCAATCTCTGGCATCCCAAATATCAGTTAGTTCTTTTGCTTAACTACTTTTCGCATTATTGACAGTATCCTTTCCACCTTTTGTTCTCGATATAACATACTGCAAAACTTCTTCATTAGTTGGTAATTGTGATTTGTTGAAGTTAAATTCCACACCTACATCCTCCATTATTTCTGGCTTTGATTTAGTTATACTATAGGTTTAGTGTTTCCATCCAAAACCCTAAAAGGAAAAGAAGAAAATAATTTCAAAATTATGTGCACCAAGCTATGCTGAAGGAAATACAGTATATCATGTAAATGACATACTATACATTAGTGTAATTTACTGTAGTTTACTCATTTTTGATGATACAGAAAAATGAATGCCATTTTTGGAATCAGCAGATTAGTTCTGATAAAATAGGGGTTCAATCTGCAATTAAAAAAAACTTTGACAATGCTCCTTCCCCTACATTCAGTGCTACCAGTTCCTCTCCCAAAAACCATAACTTTGGTTTTTCCCTTATTTATACTCAGTTTGAATTTCATGCAAACTTCATACATCCGGGACAACATACTCTGCAACTCACTTTTGCTCTCTGATAAGAGGACAGGCCGATACCATGGTGGACCATCCTTCTCAAGTGTGGTTGGTCCACCATATCCCACACTTGAGTCAGTTTTAGCATTTCTTTTTGTCTTTTTAATCAGGTAAGTACATCAGTGTGGGGGATTAGTCCACAGCTGACGGTTCCAGTTGGTCATTCAACCTAAGGATTCTGGAGCAAAACCCAGTGAGTAGGTTTTTTTTCACTAATGTCACACAGAACTAGCTGGCACCTCTTCAAGATTCACAGAGGCCCTAGTTGCTGTTGTGTGCCGTTGTTACCATGGAGCACCCCAAGGAGGCAAACCCATCTCTCACTTAGATCGCCCTAGGGAGTAACCAATGTTTATATTCCTGAGCTTTTTTAGCTAAAGAGAGATGGACATCAGACTAAATAAAACTGGAAAAAAAATTTCTGAGATAATCCTAACTAGTGTTCTGCCCAGAGCCATTTGGCAAGGCTGGCTGCATGGCTGTTTTCCTTTACTGCTTGACTGCTCAGATCACGTAAATATTATGGAGGTGCTTTTTTTTTTTTTGTTTTTTTTTTTTTGGCTTAATTGATTTTTTTATTCCTAGATTTGTTTTGTTTTTCAAAGCTGTCATTCAGCTTAAGTGATTTGCAACACAATGAATGATTACAAGAAATATTTTCCTAGAGACAGGTTAGATTTGTATCTAGGTCCAACTTAAAAGCACCTTTGGCTCAGCTGAAAAAGCAGCTTTGAGGACATCAAAAATTAAGGTTTTTAACCAGTTGTGTTACTCTGCAGAAAGAGAGGGAAAAAGTATGTCATTTGTGTTATACTTCCATCTGCAAGCTGAATCATGAAAATACCATGCAACACCACTATGTTAATTTTTAAGTACCATGAAAATTTTCAATTTCAGAAATCGCATTCTGCACACCTACTCTAGCTTGTACAGAAAACTAGCAGATAATGCTTACCTTGGCATTCCTTTCTAGCGACGGGAACATTTCACGCACGTGTTTTCCGGTCCTTTGTTGATGTTATTGTCCTAAAGTCCGTTGTATGCGATGACTGGCTTTACTTCTCACACTTTTCGCTGGGTATACTCATTGGATCTTTGCCTTAGGATTCAAACATCAATTTTTACCGTTCTTTATACTCGAAATTTTCGCCCATACTCTAGGCATCTTCAGGAGCGTGGCGACTTTACCACCGATGTTCGTGGTTAACTTCGCGCTAATGGAGTCCGATACTCCTTGTTGCCATTCGTCGGAAAAACTTTCCTGGACATATTTCATTATCAAGCTGTAAAAATTGATGTTTGAATCCTAAGGCAAAGATCCAATGAGTATACCCAGCGAAAAGTGTGAGAAGTAAAGCCAGTCATCGCATACAACAGACTTTAGGACAATAACATCAACAAAGGACCGGAAAACACGTGCGTGAAATGTTCCCGTCGCTAGAAAGGAATGCCAAGGTAAGCATTATCTGCTAGTTTTCTGTACAAGTTACTTTGAAATATCGCACGTAAAAGAGAATAATAGTACAATAATTAGAGCTATATAATAGTCAGAATTAGAACTACTAAGTGGAACCTACTCTAGCATTGAAATTCCCTGAAAGTTATAATGGCAAGGAATTTCAATGCTAGAGTAGGTGTGCAGAATGCAATTTCTGATGATGTTTTGGGTAAGTTTAATGATCCCTGTGTGAATGATAATGGTGAAAGATTAATTGAACTCTGTATTGAGAATGGTTTGTGTCCATCTAATACGTTTTTCAACCACAGGTATATCCACACATATACTTGGGAAAATTGTACTTGTTGTTTAGGATCAGCATCTGAAGCACTTAGTTGTTCACACTCGTGTGATTAGAGGTGTGGATGTTGGCTCTGATCATTACTTGGTAGTGTCACGAGTGAAATTAAATGTTGGTTGGAGGAAAAGGAATAGGAAAAGGCCCAGGATAGAAAGAATAAATGTTGAAAGGCTCCCTAAAGATCATCAGTGTTACTCTAACTTACTCAGATAATGACTTAAGGAGCTGAAGTCATGTGTTAGGGAGCTGAAGTCATGTGAGAGGAATGTAGAAAAGAAGTGTGAATGTTTTAAGAACTGTGTTGTCACTGCTGCTGAAGAGGTTTGTGGCACCACAATAATGGGTAACAATGGAGGTGATGCTTGGTGGAATAGTGAAATTGAAGAGGCAGTAAAGACAAAGAAGGAAGCTTATTTGGGGATGTTGCAAGGTAGAATTTCTCTGAATGAATATCACTGTAAGAAGCTTGAAGCAGCTAAGCTGGTTCACCAGAGTAAGGCAAAAGATAGGAAGGAAACGGTGGAAAGGCATGAATTGGCTTTTTGGAAAGATAGGAAGATTTTCTGAAAGTACATGAGACTCAGGAAAAATAGGGGAAAGAAAGTTATAAGTTTTGTAAAGAATAGGTTTGGGGAAATGATATGGAAGCCCAATGAGTTAAGTGAAAGATGGGGTGAATACTTCTGTGAGTTATTAGATCAAGAAAGCAAAGGTGATTCTAAGGCAGAAGCAGATGATGTCATAGTGAGAGATGGATGCACAAGAGGAATCTCTAGAGAAGAGGTGTGTAAAGCTCTAAAATCTCTTCATAATGGTAAGGCTCCTGGAGTTGATGACATAACTGCTGAGATGTTGAAATATGTTGGGGACTGTAATTGATTGGCTAACTGAAATTTGCCAGTTGTGCTGAGAGTTAGAAATGGTACCTCGAGATTGGAAGAATGCTATCATTGTTTCTTTGTATAAGAGAAAGGATAATCAGACTGACTGCAAGAACTATCGTGGTATTAGCCTACTGAGTGTGCCAGGGAAAGTGTTTGGTAAGGTCATTATTGAAAAAGTACGGGGTACGGGGTCTTACATTAGAGAAAGTATGGGATGTTCAGAGTGGTTTTATGCCTAGTAAAGGCTGCACTAACCAAATTTTTGCATTGCGCATGATGATTGAAAAGTATCTGGCTGTTGGTAAGAAAGTTTTTGCTGCCTTCATAGATTTAGGGAAAGCTTACGACCGAGTGAATAGGACACTTTTGTGGAAGGTGTTGAATGAATGTGGTGTTACTGGGAATCTACTTAATAGTGTAAAAGCCATGTATGCTGGTAGTAGAGCTTGTGTACGAGTGAATGGTGTTCTATCAAAGTGGTTTTCTATTGGCGCCGGAGTCAGACAAGGTTGTGTAATGTCACCATGGCTGTTTAATATATTTATGGATGCGTGCATGCGCGATGCCAAGATAGACAATACTGGTTTATGTCTTGGTAATATCCGTGTGTGCAGATTGCTGTATGCTGATGACAGTCCTGTTGGCAGAGAGCAAAAGTGAGTTACAGAGCATGTTGTCCTGGATGTACGAAGTTTAGTATGAAATTCAAACTGAGTATAAATAAGGGAAAAACCAAAGTTATTGTTTTTGAGTAAGGAACTGTTAGTACTGAATGTAATATAAGTCTAAATGTTACAGTGATTGACCAGGTAAATGAGTTTGTGTATTTAGGAAGCATGTTTGACAGAGAGAACAAATTGGATGGTTAAATAGTAGGCAAGTGAATTCTTCATTGAATTCATAGCTGCTTTGGGAGGTTTTCACAGGAATGATGGGTTCTCGAGAGAGTCCCACATGGCTGTGTGTGAAAGGGTAATTGTTCCTACTCTGATGTACGGCCGTGAAACCTTGTTACTACAGAAGAAACGTAGGACTTGTTTTGTTTGTGTGCTGCAGAAATGCGTTCCTTACAAGGGGTTGTCACAAGACACGTTCTGATTGTGTGAAGAATGAAGATGTGTTGCAGTTGTGTAATGTGAAGCAAAATGTTAGCAAGGTGGAGACTAATATGCTTTGTTGGTTTGGCCATGTTGAAAGAATGAGTGATGAGATGCTTACTAAGAAAATCTTTTTAGTGCAAGTGGCAGGAAGGAAAGGCAGAGCAAGGCCAAAGAAGTCATGGGATGGTCAGATTCAGGAGTGTCTGCAAGAGAAAAAGATTATAAGTATGAAATATAGTAGGTCGTGTGTACGTCATGTGATAAATGTCAGTGAAGCTCGAGTTGTGTGTCAAGATCGCTGTAAATGGTGAAGTTTGATATGGCGACAGTAAGTAAATAATCAGTTAGAAATTTATCTGCTAGTTTGTATTTCTTTGTGGAGCTAACCTCTGAATCTCATAGAACAGCTTAGTGATATGTATGTATGTAAAATGTTCATAAAAAAATTGCAATTATTCATTTTATACTCTTGGTTTTCTTATCATTTATTGGACTTCCCTCCAAACCTTTTGGTAAATTTTCTACATTACTTAGAGTCCCAACTCCCAACATTTTTAGATATAAAGTAAAAAGCTGTTTTACCATCTGAATTAATGATGAATGGAGAGGGTAGTGGAGTTGGGCAAAAGTACTGCCCAGCTGACAATACCTACCACCTGGCTAAAGTAGTTTTTCTAGGAAGGATACTACTAACTAGGGTACTATAGTGTAGTCCTGAGGAAGGGTTGGGATGCTACCCGAAAATTTGACTGCAAGTTTATTCTGTGTAAAACCCATAATTTAGTGAAATTTAAAGGGGGTCTTGTTTATATAATGGTGGAGCTGCAGGAAATTTGTCTGTTCTTTATCTATCAGGTGCTTCACCACAGCTAGAGCAATTACGAAAAGAAACTTATGTACACTGCTGGCCACCCAAAATGCAACACCAAGAAGGACACGATATAGCAAAGCCAGATTTACTGGACACATAACAACAGATACAAAGATGAAACGATTGAGCTTACAGGCCCGTGCGACTTGCAGAACACGCAGACATCAATAGTTCGTGTGGCCCCCATGGCTGGCAATAACGGCCGCTACACGCTGCGGCATCGAACAAAAGAGGCTTTGGATGTGGGCTTGGGGTATGTCGGTCCAGGCTGCTTCCACACGTTGCCACAGTTCATCAGGCGTAACCGTGGGTGGTGCTTACTGGGCAACTCGGTTGCCGATCAGCGACCAGACGTGTTCGATGGGTGACATGTCGGGAGAACAGGCGGGCCACGGCAGCAGTGACACCTGGTGGGCCATGAAGAATTGTTGCACGATGCGTACCACGTGCGGGCGTGCATTGTCCTGTTGAAATGTGGCCTCTGGCAGGTCCTTCAGGTAAGGGAGGACTACAGGCTCCACAACGTCGGAGATGTAGCGGTGGCTGTTGAGTGTACCGCCGAAGCGTACCAGAGGGGTGCGGGTGTCATATCCAATTGCGCCCCAAACCATAACGCCAGGCGACGAACCGGTATGGCAATGCATAATGCAGGCGTCATACAGTCTCTCGCCGCGGTGCCGCCACACGCGGATCCAACCATCGTGGTGTTACAGGCAGAAGCGGGATTCGTCGGTGAAGACAATGTCATGCCATTCCGTAGTTCAGGTGCGGTGTTCAACAGCCCACTGCCGCTGAACTTGCCGATGGTGTAACATCAATGGTAATCGGAGCAATGGGCGCTGTGCGACAAGTCCCCGCTCCTGCAGACTGCGTCGAACGGTACGTGCTGACACAGGTTGTTGCGCAACACACCCTAATTCCTGCGCTAATGTTCGTGATGTGGCGGTGCGAGCCGTCAATGCCAGCCACACAACATGCGGGTCGTTCGGTGGTGTGCCGCGGCTGTTACGATCACTCACGTCGGTCGGTCTGTCCTTCCTGCACCCACCGAATCCATACTCACCTCACTGTGGCTGGATGTCGTCCCATACGAGCGCTGATGTCTTGGTACGATAAACCGCTGTCGCGATAAGCCACTATTCCTCTGTCGAACTCCCAAACGTGCTGGAATGACTGCCGTATTCTGCGACGAGGCATCAGGAAGCTTCCCACGCACAGGTCCGGAAGCACAGCACACTTCCACTACTTACACCCCGCCTTCTGTGCACCCTTCTTATAGTGCTTCTCGGTGGCGTGCCGGGCGCACATGATTTGCATATGCGCTGCAATGCTAATCGTTTGCATGTCCTCTTGCGGGCGATGCATGCTGCAAATTTCAGGCCAGTCGGATGCTTCCTTCTTGGTGTTGCATTTTGGGTAGCCAGCAGTGTATAAAACGATACTTACATGCAGTGTACTTAGAATCTTAAGATAGGTCTTTTTTTTTTGTTTTTTTTTTTGTTTTAGAAAACATGCTATTGTTACTTGTAAAAAGGATTTCATTTATTCATGTGTCTTACTTATGTTTGCCATTTAATGTAAATTATTGTTTAAACAAATGTTGTATGACTGTTAAATTATCTATTTTATAGAATGGGTTTAGTGCTTCATCCTTGTGGGAAACATGGTCATGGACATAGTCATGGCATTTCATCCTCTCATTCTCATCATGAAGACAGTTCAAATCCTAATGCATCACAAAATATCAATGTACGAGCTGCCTTCATTCACGTTGTGGGAGATCTAGTCCAAAGCATAGGAGTCTTAGTTGCTGCGTTAATCATTCGGTACAAGGTAGGCTTTCTAGCTTAAAAAAATTGTCTAAGTTTATGTTTGTATGTAAACCAACAACTTTGCATATTTGATGTTGTTTGTAATATCACATGCATTTATGGTTCAAATACAGATATACTGTTCTAAATTCTTTACTGTTCAATAGCTTAATACACATTAAGTTATCCACAAATCCATATGCAATATAAAGTGCAAATATGTACACGTTTTCATGATTTGAATTAAAATTCTTATCTGCTCATGTAATTTAGTGAAATAAAAAAAAATAAAAAAAAGTACTGAAAAGACACTTATAGACAAACCTCTTTAGTTCTGCAAATCCTAAAACTTCAACATCTTTGAGAAAAACAGTTTCCCTTATTGAGAACTGAATTTATGAATAATTTGCTGTTGTCTGTTTCCCAAAAAGATCCCTTCTAACTAAAAAAATACCACTTTATACTCACATCTAAGGTGGGTGGTAAAAAATTTGCTGTTCCCTGGCATACAGTTTTAATACTTGTGCTACAAAGCAAATAAAAAAAGGAAAGGAGAGATCAAAGCAGATTCTTAAAAAAAAAAAAAAAAAAAAAATTGGAATGGTTAATGTTCTCTTATTGTAAAAAAAAATATATGTACTGTATTTATTTATATATCCACTGACTTGTGTGGACATCCAATGTTCAGCCATTATATTGGATAGAAATTTTCAATTTCTCGGTATAGTGTGCTTGTTAGAAAAGTGTATTGAGTGAAAAAGTGTCAAAATGCACTTTAATTTAAATTTTGTGTAAGAGAAATTGGCAGTTTTGTTTCAATCAAGTCTACGTAATTAACGGAAATGTGAAACTTATACTAGTGACTGGAACATGAATTCAACCAGTATATAGTAAGTAGCAGAATCCTAGTAAAGACTACAAATTAGTGAGTGAAAAATGCAGCACCAGTAAGCACTGCTAGTGCATTTTTCAAAGGCATAATTTTATTTATTGTGAATTATTTCTCTGCCTCAGTTCAACAGTGCATTTTTTTTTTTTCAAAATATTTATTTCTCTTTTTTTGTCATTCCTTATAATGATAAGCAACCAGAGGTATTGTTTTCATTTTGGGGAAATTTGAGACGCCTGCATACACCTTTCCTTTTTATTTTGAACACAGCCCTTAGGTCTTGCACTATATTATTGATTCTTGGACTGTGTGTGGCCAAAGAGCAATATGGTTCTTGGACTGTGTGTGGCCAAAGAGCAATATGTACATCCACCATGTACAAAGGTAAACTCAGATTATGAAGATGCCAGTTCACAATGAACTAAACACGGGTTTTCACATTAAGTAAAGCATCTAGTTTATGATTAAAGTATTTGCATTTGATTGACTAGTTCAAATTATGCACTATTGGGTAAATAAATTTTTGACTGGTCTACAAAACTTTTATGTTAAGAGAGCCTTTTTTATATGCCAGATTTTAAAATTACTCACAGTAGTCTCCTCTGAATTCAATGCACTTAGTCCATCAACTTTTCCATTGCTGATAATAGTTCTGAGAGCTATCATAAATTTTGGTTAGCTGCTGTTTGGATGTGTTCATTGCTGGAGAAATGCTTTTCTTTTAAGTAGTTCTTCAATTTTTGGAACAGCTTGAAGTCTGCTACTAATGGTAGGTCAGGAGAATATGATGGATATTCCATGATTGGGAAATTTGTCAATGTACCATGAATTCTGGTACTGAAAGGGAAGAATGTGTTGACACATTGTCATGATGCAGGATCCAAGATTTGTTGGTCCACAGTTCAGGTATCTTTTTTTTTTTGTCTGACCACACTATGAAATCGTCTGAGAACTTCCATGTAGAATCCATTATTTATAATCCGACCCAGAGTAGCAGAATGCAGATGTACACACATACCCTGTACGCAGATAGTTTCCAAATCATTAGCAGGTTTTGCAGATAGTTTTTGCTCGTAGATTAAAAAAAGTAAAAATGTTATTTACAGCAATTAAAACACTTACTCAAGGTTTTATTCAGATTAATATACTTAATTTTATTTTAACTTGAACTTTCAATTATTTTTCACATATTTATCATGAGTCCTTTTGTTTTCAGACATTTTTGGCCTCCAGATTTTATCAAGGCTTGTTCTCAATGTATAGGAACTGTATCAAATTTTCATTTACACAGAAAGAATTTAAATTTTATTGCCAGGCTCCTCTTGCAGTTGCTAGTTAGCAAATTAAAATAATTTCCTTTTGTATTTTGTAAATCTGGTATTTTTGAGTTAACTTGGTGAAACTGCTGGTTATGGTTTTTCAAGGTTCATTGATGGAACTGTTTTTCTGGACATAAAAGCTTTAATTAGTCTCTTGTTTTTGTGAGGTTCATAGTCCAATATTTTTATATTTTGCCATAGAAGTCCATTTTGCACACATTGTAATGTACTTATTTTGTCCTAATTGGGATCTGTAATGTTCTAAAAATTATTTGTTTTATTAATTTTTCTTTAAATTATCTTATTCTGTTGTTATCGTGGTTCACGGATTTGCAGCAAGTTTTCTGTTTCAATGGTGGTGTACATAGATACATGTTATTTTTATTCAACACTGGTCTAACCATAGGGCAAAAATTTAGTGTGAATGATTCTATGCACATTAAAGAAGCAAATGAGCATTGTTTTTACTTTTGATTTCGAAAGCCATGCCTTCTTTTGATGGGGCAATCAATGAAGTGTGCTATTCTCTCAATTGTGTCTTGGTTTCTGGGTCATGCTCGTAGCACCAGGTTTAATCACCAGTAATCACTCTTACGAGAAAATTGTCAGTTTCCAGCCATTCCAGAGCGTCACTTGAATTATGCCAGCAGCACTTTTTTTTTAAAGGACAGCCCTCTTCGTGACAATCATATGCATCATCAGATCTTCTGTGAGTACATGGTTAGCAGCTTCACAATATCCAACTCAGCAGCTATCATTTTGCATGAACATTTCCAGTCTGTTGCCACTAGTTGTTTGATTTGATCAGCATTCTCAGGAGTGCAACTCCTTTCATCATCTTGCACATCTTCCCTCCCTTCGTGAAATCCCCTGTGCCACAAAAAAAAAAAAAAAAAAAAAAAAAAAAGCTCATGGTAGTTTTATTCACAGAGCGCAATATCTGTAAGTATTTTTTGACACGTTTCTGAATCACACATAAAATTTGATGTTCACACATTTGCTTTACTGTACGTTCTATTCTGGCCATGGGAAATGAGATGCCAACCTTCATAATGGAATAATTGGAAAACAAGTGCATGTGGCACAATCAAATTCGCATGTGACCACAATTCCCTCTGCCAGCACGGCAAGCTCTAGTGTTGCCCATTCCATGAGTGATGAACTACCAGCCTGTCCCAGAACTTACTTCTTTGACTAAGTACATTTAATTTCACAGGTTAAACTTGACTGGTATGTGATACAGATACATGTAGTAAGAAATAAAATTTTCCAGTGAAAATTTTTAGTATTAGCAAATTCTGGTAGGAAGGGGTGGGGGGTGGGAATGAATTTGAGCTCTCAGTGTATAACATCATATCTTCACACCTCATTCTGCAGATGTAGTATTGTCTAATGGGTAGCCAACATGGAATATGTTTTTAGATTAGATATGATTTGTAACTAAGATGACCGAGACCTTTAACACGGGGTTATTATGGAAAAGTATGAAATTTAGGAGTCTTGCATTTCATGCATTTTTGTTCATTGTGCAGCTCCTCCTGCCTCCCAACATGTCACAAATTGATACTCTTTATCTGTGTCAAGCATTTTGCAATTTCAATTACTAATTTTCATAAATTCATTTTGCAGTACCATCAAAGTAAAATCTTCAGTTTTTAGAACTGGAAGTACAAGGACCAAGAAACCAGGTAGTATTATCCCTAGAATATTCAGGCAAAGCAAACAGAATTTGCTTGTACCTCTTACCGGTCATCCATGTAACACTTCTCAGAAAACTTGAAAATTTCATCATCCTGGAGCATGAAAATTTCCATCCCCCCCCCCCCAACCTTCATTTTTCTATACTTTGAGTGAACAAACTCACAACGTTCTAGAAATAAAGCAAAACGCAGCTGCTTTATCTCGGAGCCCTTGTATGGATTTGTGGAGAGTAGGGTGGAAGGAAGTGAAGGTACTACTCGGCTGACTTTCCTCACTATCAGACAAAAGCAGTTTTCTAGGGATAATACTAAATGATTGAAGAAAGAAATATTCTTTGTAATACATGGAAAATCGACAGAATATTCAAGCAAAGCAAACTGAATTTGCTTGATAAATTGTGACGAGAAATCATAAAATCTCGCCATTCTTCTGTTCCTCACGTTTTTTAAACAAGGCCGTCCAAAATCACAATGTCCAGACCGCACAGCAATATAATTATTCACAGGGCGTCCAACTGAGAGCAAGTAATACAAACAATAAAATACGAACCAAATACAAATTAACTTTTAAAAGTGAGGATAAAATAGCTAGTTACCTTTCGTCGGTCAGTAGTTCTTTTTTTGGCTAGTCTCATTTGGCAAAATATCACCATTAGCATTGTAAATACATGTATGTAGCCTTAATTTTCCCATTGCTAGAGCTCTTTTATGAGCTGAATCGGATGTGCTTTAAGTTGGGCCTAGATACAAGTCTGACTTTTCTATAGGAAAAGATTTGTTGAAGACATGCATTAATGTTGCAGTTTGCTAACACTGAATGACAGCACTGAAAATGCAGAAATAACTAAATTAATAAGCCCAATTAAAGAGGAAAATTGTGATTTGAGCTGTTTCTTGGCCAAAAGGCTCTTGGAAGAACACTACCAGGAAAGTTATAGTGGTGAAATAAAATTAAATTTGCTTAAAAAATGTTGGATTGGAGGAATGATTATGTAACATTGTTCATTAATGAAGCTAAATTTTGAACCATCCTTACTAATGGTGAGAATAATGCTGGGAAGCCTTGAGTAGGAACATTTTGTTGTCCCAATAGTGTATCCAAGACTTTAAAAAAAAGTTGGATTTTTTTTTTTTTTTTTTTGTTTCAGGGTTGAACAACCCCCACGAGTCCATCTAAAGCTATAAGGAGTCAATCCTCCCTAAAAACTGTTATCCACTGATTCCAGGAAAGAGAGAAAATCATTGTTGGAAGGACGGACACTGTCCTTCTGAAAACAAGCATTTCTTTCCCCAGAATTTGAACCTAGACTCAGTGGTATTAGAAGTCGGAAGCATGTGCTAAAAATCAGTCAATGACTTCCAGTATTGAACAGTTTTCTTATTGAAAACTAACCGAACTGTACCCAGTTATAAAAATTGTGATTCAGTCTGTATATTCTGTTTTTTTTTTGTTTTTTTTTACTTCTGTGAATGATTGCGTTGTGAGTACATGGGACCCTCCTGAATCGTTTAACCACAAAACAAATGTATTTTTTATGCACTCTATGTTAGTAAATCTTGTTAGCAATGCAGTAATATCTTCAGAATGCAGGAATACTGAAAAAAAAATTGGTAATAAATTCATAATACTTGTACATTGATTGTCTTTCAAAACATTAAGTGCTAAAATGTTTGTCTGCCATTTTGTTTCTATTTCCATAGCTCTAGCTGCAGCCATGAATTTCCTGTTTCAAAAAAGACGTAATGAAAATGAATTTAATAAACACAACCTGTATAATTCTTTATGAACCTCAGGTAAAATAATTCATCCAACTTGAGAGTGGTCGTAAAGTACCGTATGCATCAGAAGAGCAGTGTGCATTTGTCACCAGGAAAAATTGGGATCACCGCTAGAATAACTGCCCAAATAAGGGAAATGCATTTGTTTCTTGCAATGCACAAGTGATGGGAACATTTTTAATCACCTATAGCAGTGAAACATGCATGTTCAAGATTATGCACACATATTCTCAACACTCTTTGATCCCCATAAAAATAGCAGAGCATTGTAAACATGTTTGCTAGCAGCATGCTCCCTTTTGGAATTTCAACTTGAAATCTGTCATTGCAACTGAGATGTTTTATAAATATGTGAAATGTATTTTTTATGCAAACTGTGTCGTAAATTGTTCCAAATTCTTTTTGTATACATTGTCATTGTAAATTGTCCTAAATACAATTATACATAAGTAATGAGCATGCTTTTGTGTTCATGAGGTGTAGCATTCAGCCTCCCTGCCGACTGAATGGCCAGAAGTCTGGGCTTCTGGCTAATCATCAAAGTTGGGCCCAGGTTCGAATATCAGATAAGGTATATATGGGCATTGTGTTTGTCTTACATCATTGGCATCACCCATTTTCTGGAACCAATAGTTCTAAATTAGAGCAGGTGAATCCTTTATAGAGTTAGATATGCATGGCAGTCATCAAACTCCAAAACACCTTTTTGAAAAAATTGCAACATTCATTGTAGCATTAATTGTAACTTACTTCTAAAATATATGTCCCCCCCCTGTTTTTTTCTTTTGAGGTTCAGAGACTCCCATGATGATCTTAAGGCTATAAGGAGTAGCCACTCCCTCATTGAAGGCAACTGTTTTTTACAGGAAAGGGACAGAGCCACCTCCATAAGATAAACACACCATCCTGTCATGCCTTACTCAGAACTTGAACAAAGGGCCCAGCTTGAAGAATTAGCCAGAAGCCCATGAAGACTGTGTCCCCTACCACTTGGCACCAGAGCAGCTTTTTATGTATGTCTTTGATGGTAAAGGTTTGGTTGTAATTGTCAGTACATGCATTGCTGTAATTCAGAAGTAATAATAATAATGAAAAAAGTTTATTTTGTCACTTTCTGTAATGTACATGAATTTATTTTACAACTCAATATTTACATATTGATTTGCTTTTTCAGCCTGAATATAAATTAGCTGACCCCATCTGCACCTTCATATTTTCTTTACTTGTGATTATTACAACTCTCAATATAATGAAAGATGCTGTGCATGTTCTTATGGAAGGTAAGGTTCTGGCATATATTGTTTTGATTTTCATTGTAATTTCTTGATTTTTTTTTAAAGGAATGTTCAGATTGAGATCTGTAGTGCCCTGTCCTTTAACTTTAATTGTTGAAATTACTTTTCAAATTTCATGTGCTTTTAAGAAGCCAGAAATCATCAGACAAAAATCATTTTAACTTTATTCTTTGACTGTATGCAGGGATCGCATTCCTCCTAAAATTCCTAATATTTTGTGACCCTCCTTAAATTCCTAAAATTAGACCTAAAATTTGCTATTCATCCTAAAATTTTCGTAAGCTTATTTTTATTAAAAACACAACCGTTATTAACGCCAATAAATTTACCATTATGGTAAGGTAAAAAGACCTGTTATTGTAGAAACACAGTCTATATGCTGTGCTGCTGAAGGGAGGGAAAAAAGACGCCATCGAGATGCACTTGCTTCGGGGCGGGCGTTCCATTTTTTTGCCTTCGAACAGTTTTCGAGAGTAACAAGAGATCTAAGGGAAAAGGGGAGGGGTCATTTTCACCCCTGGTTTGCGCTTTGCAGACGAACTCCGTGGCACGCAGAAGATCGTACTTTATTTTTGTACATGCCTTGTGGAACCTCCTCTTTCTGCTGATGTTTTGTTATTGTAAACCGCAGGTGGGTGGAAGCAAAGAGGAAACATGTGGTCTCCTTCCGTAACCTCCGGTAATGACGATGGGATGGTAGCTGAGTTAATTATCTTGGCAGGCAGTAGAGCACGTGATCATTGACCTTCGATCATGCGTCGGCGACAGCGACCTTCGATGCGCAATATATCTCGGCTCCGACTCGCTTTGACTGAACTTGCGTGAGATGCGTATGATAGTTTCTGGTTTTACGTCTTTTATGGTGTTCTCTGTGCTGTGTGCAGGTTCAGTTCTCTAGTGGTGATCTGCTTTTTTTTTTTTTTTTTTTTTTTCATATCTTCTGACATCCTCGCAGCCAAATTTCGGGAAGTTGTCTGGTTTTGCAATATTGGAACGTGTTTTTGTACTTCCCTTTCATTTTCTGGTTAGTAATACAAGTGTTTAAGATGCCTAAATCCAAAACGAAATTTCAAGATGCGTGGCTCGCCAAAGAATTGGACGGAGTGAAGTTGAAAGAATGGTGTTCTGCAACTGAAACAATATTTTCTGCTAAGTGTATATTGTGTTCAGAAATTTTCAACATTTCTAATAGTGGCTTTTCACAAGTAAAAGCGCATCATAAAGGAAAAAAACATTTGCAGAAATTTCAAAGTAAATTTCAAAATAAGTCCATCCTGAAAGCCTTTGGAGGACGGGATCTTCAGCCCAAAACAAATATTAGTGAAGTACTGAGTCATGATTTACAGTTGGCTAAAGCCGAAGCATTATGGGCCATGAAAGTTGCTAAGGACAATATGTCTTTTGTTTCATGCACTGAAACAGTTGAACTTTTCAAAGAAATGTTTCCTGATTCTGCTATTGCAGCCAAAATGCAACTTAAAGAAAAAAAAGTTGCTTATGTGATATCACATGGATTGTCAAAATATTTTGAAGAGGATTTGAAAAAAGACATTGCATCTAGTAGCCCAGGAAAGGTTACTATAGCATTTGATGAAACTACAAATACACAAGTGAAACGGCAGTTGGATGTGTATCTCAGGTACTGGTCTTCAGAAATAAATTCAATTTCTTGCCGATACCTAACAAGCGTTTTTCTGGGTCATGCAACAGCAGATATTTTGCTAAAAGAAATTCTTGATGTGTTATCATCCTTCAATATTTCGTTGAACAGAATTATTTGTGTATCCATGGACAGCCCAAATGTAAATAAGTGCTTTTTACGCAAATTCAATGAAGTTGTAAAACAAGAAACAGGCCAGAAATCTTTGGAACTAGGTTTTTGCAACCTGCATGTTGTTAGTAATGCATTTAAAATTTTTTTGACAAGCTTAAATATAGATTTTGACGAATTTGCTACTGATATGCATTACTTTTTAAAGAGTAGTGCTGCAAGACGAGAGGATTATAAATCTGTCGAGGATATAACATTGGTCACTGCCAAATTTCTTTTGCGTCATGTCAGCAACAGATGGTTAACCATTGGTTCTGTAGCCCAGAGGCTCTTGGATCAATGGCTAAATATTACAGAATATTTTTTAAACTTCTTGCCATCTCAAAAAATATTTGAAAAACAACTGCGCAATTCGGCAAGGTATAAAAAATCCACTGTTTCCTGAAAAATGAGCTTACTCCTTGCTATTTAGCATTAATTTCATTTTCACACCAAAATTTTGAAAAGTTTTCATTATGTTATCAGAGTGAAGAACCAAAAATACACCAGTTATATTCTGATTTAAATACTTTAATGAGGAATGTTATGGCTCAGTTTATCCAAGATGATGTTATAGCAGGGAAATTTGGAGAAGACCTAAAGAATGTAGATTTTGAAAACAAAAATTCATGGAAAAAACTAGGGGAGTTAGAAGTTGGTATGAAGACAAAAAATCTCCTCAGGAATGTTCAGGAGACCAGGCAGAAATTATTTCTCTTAGATGTAAGATCATCACTAATTTCAACCACAAAATATTTAAAGTCAAATTTGCCATTCTGCAATCAAAAGCTAAGAGACATAGAAGTTTTAAAGGTAAAAGAACCAAAGAAAGAGTCAACTCAACTTTCAGTCACTGAAGGACTTTCGGAAATAACCAGAATTTCAAGTGTTTTGCATCTTTCTGAGGAACAAATTGATAGAGTAAGAGAAGAGTGGAAACTTTTAAATTGCGATAAGCCAACTCTAGATGAACTAGTGAAATTTTCAGAGGAAGGGCATATTCCAGTGCGGATTGATCATTACTGGCGTAATATATTTAGTATTAAAGACTCTAGCGGAAAAGAAAAGTACTCAAATCTTGCTAAACTCATAAAGTCAATTTTAGTTTTACCTCATGGTAATGCTGATGCAGAAAGGGGATTTTCGGTTAACACTGCTCTGTTAAGGAAGGACAAGGCTAACTTAAAAGACTCAACTATAACATCATTAAGAATAGTTAAAGGGGCCATTAAACACTATGGATGTGTAAGTAAAGTTCCCATTACAAGAAATTTGTTAAATAGTGTTTGTGATTCACATAAATTTTATAAAGAGTATGTTGATAAGCTGAAGGAAGAAGAATCAAAAAAGGTAAAAGAAAGGAAGCAGAAAGAGAGGGAAAATAAGGAAAAGCAGCTAGAGAAAAAAGAAAAGCTGAGTTTGATGACAAAATAAAAGAAAATGATGCAGAAATAAATAGACTTAAAAACGATAAAGAAGCCTCCCTAGCAATAATTCAAGAGGGAACAGAAAGAATGAGAAAAGCTGTAGAAAAACAAAATACTGTTGAAATAGCAGTTGCCTCTAACTTGATCATACAAGGTTCAGCTGAAATAAAGAAAACTGAAAGTAAATTAGTTGTGGTAGAAGCAGAAAAAGATAGGCTAATCAGGAAAAGGTTAAAACAATAATATGAAAAAAGTAATTCAGTGAACAATTGTACATAGTTCTTGGTTTTCAATTACCTTTTTAGGATATTATAATTTAATGTGAAACCTGAAAACTTTACTGTGAAAATCGTGAATTGCTTCTGGTTCAACAGCATATTAATGTTCAAAGTGAAACTTGAATGTGGTAAATATACTTGAATATGATAATAACACGTGAAAAGATAAGAACTGAACATTAGAAGTAAATCATACTTAAACTTTAGACATTAGACGTTATGCAAAAAATTTGGGTGTTAACTTCGACCATATATACTAATGGACTGCACATTGGCAATAGCTGCATCAAAGCCGCCATGGCTCAAACATTGGGCACGTCATCATCAGACTCCAAATTTCGTGTAAAAATGCTGTTATGATTACTAATTTACGCTGCAGAACTTCAGTGTTTTCGGTGTATTATGTGAATGCGCCTCATATATAATGAAAACTCTTCAGGTAAGTTTACTTATGAGCTATATACATGCATGATCGGGTTGTTTACATTTTGTGATTTATAATGTGATGAACATTTGCGAAGAATTTGGAACATGCATTCTATTTTTTTCTTAAGTTACTATATTTTTATATCAATAGCTGCAAGTTTCTGGTTAAGTAATTGAACTTTATTGACTTAGGTATTTAATTCGTTTCTTACCCATGAAAAATCATAGAACTTTCTTTACTATATCGCTCAGAGCAACCATAAGTACAGCAGGTGTAACCCATCTTTTTGACTGTTGTCATGTGATTTTATGTTGGAGCCAGAAATTTTGATGTCATGCGCAGTCTATCAGTATATATGGTTGAAGGGTGTGAAGCAAACTCTTTACAATGTATACAAAGTTGTTTTACTAGATGTATACAAATATACATCTAGTTTTTATTGAAATACACTCCTAAAATTTTCCTAAAATTTTTCTAAAAATTCCTAAAATTCCTACCTAAAATTTTCCAGAAGTATGCTATGATCCCTGTGTATGTACAGTACTGTTCCCTGCCACATTTTCAATGACATAATTTTACCACTCCTTCAGTCAGCAAGTTTAATGTGTTTGCCACTCACATTTATTTGGTTATGTTAAAAGCAAGACCTGTTGTTTTTGTAATTTATTACAGTGTGTGTCAGTTCCAGTGGCGGCTCGTGAGTACATCTACAGGGGGTTCACAATTAATAATTTGCAGTTTTTGAGATACTGTGTCACACACTTGTGTGTTACTTACAATATTCATATAATTTAGGCGCTGCTATACCTTGATGTAATGTATTAATTTTGAAACGAAATGTTATTATAGATATTACTGTACTTTAACTGTTTCACAACTTAATAATAAAGGATTACTTTATTGATCATACTTGTTATAATATGCTAATTGTTCTTTTTTACTGAAACAATTATTTTTATTTAATTTTATAGTAAAATAAATGCAAAACAGAAAGCTTGTTTTAAGTGTTAAATATTTAGATAGTTAGTCATAAAGCCTCATGCTCTCAATTATTAGATTAGATTATTAAACACACAGAAAAAGGAAAATAATCAAAGCTGCTGCACATGATGGTAAGGTCTGGTATTTACTTTCACAAATTTACTTGGAGGGTAGCTTACACAAATATTTTCTTTAAGTACAGTTTTTGTAAAAAGTCCATCCTTCTATCTTTTCTTGACACAAAAACATCAATAACTCTTTCATTGAAATTATGGATGTTAGAAATCATTTCCTTCTTGATTGCAAGCATGGCTAAAGCTGTAAGCCTCTCTTGACACATCGTAGACCGCAAAAATGTCTTTATCCGTTTTAGGGTTGAAAAACACCTTTCAGCTTCAGTAGTCGTCATTGGTATTGTTGCAATAATTAATAACAGCTTATAACTTTCAGAAAATGATGACAATAAGTTGTTTTCAATAAAAAACTGTAAAAGACTAACAGCACCACGCATGTTTCTGAAATCAGTTCTTTTGTAAATGATTTCAAGCTCTGTCTTGAGGCGATTTTTTCAAGAAGTGAATACACATTTACTGTATCTTCAAGCAATTTCTCAGGGAATTTTTGTTCAAACTCCTCAAACTTTTGTGATTCAAAAAGAAAATACAGCTGAGCAAGATGTTGTGAATGAAAATCTTGTTTTTATTTGCGTTGTAATAATGTCACAGGTTTCCTTGGCAGCCACTGTTCTACTTAAGTAAAAATCTTCTTCACGCCTCGATCGTTTAGGTGCATCTTCTGGGTACTGATTAACCAGCTCTTTCACTTTGTCCATGTTACCTCTTTCCTTATCAATGGCTTTGACGAAGTGGTCAACATTGGCTTTAGTTCTCACAGCATCAGTATAAGTTAGCTGTAATTGGTTGTACAAAATATCCACATGTGGCATCAATTTGTGAAAAACAGAAAGCCAAAATATGAACTTATTATCTCTAAGGAGACGAGCTAGAGCACCAGCTTTAATTATGGTGGTTGGTTGCTTAGAGGTTGATTGGATTTCCTCCATACATTCAATTAATTTCTCTCTGTACTCAAAAACAGTATTAACAGTTCTGCTCTTAAAATTCCACCTTGTAGCTGACGCCCGAGGTATTCGTTTGCCAACTATCTTGTCCAAAACAGACACTCTCTGAAAGGAATTCGGAAAAAAATTTGTTATATCACTTAAGTCCGAAAAAAAATTCTGACATCTTGGTTTTGGCTTGTTGCTTGAGCTACAATCAAGTTCAACTGATGAGCGTAACAGTGAACGAAAAAAGCATGTTTATAGGTTTGTTGCACTATGGTCTGCACGCTAGCATGGTTCCCACTCATTACATTCGCACCGTCATAGCTTTGAGATACGAGTTTTTCTGGATTTTGCACAACATAATCTAAACTGGTACAAATACATTTGGCTATAGATTCTGCGTCGTGCCCTTCAGGGTTATCAAATTTTCAAAATCTTTCAACTGGTTGGCCATTAGCTAAAACATAGCGGAAAACTATAACTAACTGAAATACAGACGAGACGTCTGATGTTTTGTCCGGAATCAATCAAACAAACATACTGTGCAGTTTTTATTTCTTTTATTATGTTTTCTTGACATACAATCTAACAATTCATTTTGAATTTCTTTCAAGGTACCTTTAAAGACAGTAGCGGTACTCAAATATTCTTTCAAAGATGAGTCAAGTTCTGCAAAAAAGTTTACAAGCCCTTTAAATATGCCAGGATTTAAGGAATCGTCATCCTCACGATGACCTCGAAGGGCCAACTCAAATGCACCGCAAAATTTAATACAGTCTATAAGCTTAGAAAGGACATACCTATTTTTAGTCACTTGTTCATTGTGCTTTTTAATATTTTGTCGATAAGCACTGTCAAGCTGCTGACGAACGTCAACCTTTCCCAGAAAATTGAAATCCAATGTAGCACTTATGTGTCCATGAGAACTTGCGTGTTTTTTAATTTTTTGTGTCAAATGAGCTAAGTCACAAACACCGTTTTTCACCCAAGTAGGATCGCCCTTTTCACGGGAAAATAACAAACAAGGAAAGCAAAATATTTTGTTTGTTTGTTCACAACCACAAAGCCAAGGAATTTTTTCGTATAGCTCTTCTTTAAATTCTCTTTTAAAAGTTCTAGATTTTGATGTCGATGTTTGACTTATATTAAGTCGGGGCGTTGGCCTGCCACTCTCTTTTATTGCTATTTTAACTTCTATGGGTAAATTGCCAAACGCTACTTCCTTTAAATTACTAACTGAGTACTTACAGATACTTTCCATTATTGTACAGTAAATAAAAACAACAGTTCACTAGCTACACTATGTTTTGGTGAAAAAAAATATAATGTATTTTGAGTATATTGAATTGATTGTTATTTATTAAAAGCGTTGCTATATTTATGCTGGTATTGCAATTTAATATAGAAATTATAGAAAATTTAGGAGATGGGTAGATGCATTTCGAAACAAAAATATTTTCTAAGTACTAGAAAAGGCCATGAACATCCTAAACAAAAATGCATCTAAAATTTACATTCCACAAGAAGTTAAAAGTTTGCGTTGTTTATGTTCACGCAGAGTTGAGTCATCTGAAAGTGCAAAAATAAGTGGATATTGTTGCATGTGTATGAAAATGTGTCACTATAAATCATACGATAAAATGTACTCGTTCAATAACAACTTGTGGAGGCGGTGAAAGTCAATTTAAAGGGATAGGACAAAAATTGCAGTTATGAAATACCTTATAATACCAGGATTCGGATCGATAGCCTTAGTCAAGCTAAGGTGGGTACATGGGCTCAAGTCATGGAAGACAACAGCACACAAAATTTTTCACACTGCACTCATTTTGAACTTTTTTTGAAAGGCTACTGCCTGTATTTATTATTTTTCTTTAAAAACTTAACAAGTTAATTTAGTGGACAAACAGATGGTATTTCCTTTTTTTTTTTTTTGTTTGCTTAAACACAGCAGTATAAAAACAGAATCTCAATTTTCTTTCTATTTCTATTTGGCCACTGGCCTTATGAACAGCATAGCCTGACATATTTCAACACAGTTGGTTTGAACACTAGGCTTTGAATTTATGCCTCCAAAATCATACTATGATTCACATGGTTTACACACTGTATGCATCCAAAATTCCACTACGATTCACATAGCTTACACACAAAAAAAATTACTGTATTCTTTTGAATTCCACCAGGTGGACAAGTTCTGTTCTTTTGAAACGTACTCTCTTCTCTCTCACCTAGTTAGCTCAATGACAAATTTACAATTTTACACTTATTGATTTAAATTTACAGCACCTAAACAATCTTAGCAAACTCCGCAATCTCCCAGACCAGCTTCAAAAACTTCAATTAAATTTACAGTTATAATAAGAGCCCCAAATTATACATTAACCAAATCTACTATCTGAAAGTAAACAAACCAAGTAAATTATCCTCACAACAGAATTTACACTGAGCACAAGCATTAATTAACATTACATAACCTATAGAACTATCCTGAATGAACCTACTGCACTTATAAAAAAACCTCACTAACTTAAAAATTATCACTACTCATATATAACTTAAAAATTATCACTACTCATCATCAACATAATTCAGAAATTCAAACAATCTTCTTGCACTAGCTTGCTCATAAAAATCACCTCACTCTGCACTTCACATAATAGCTCAAGATACTTAATAACTCTATACTGTAAACAAAAGCTCAAAAATACCAATTAACTAAATTTCCAAACCAAATATCATGCTCACTAACACTAACAACCAGAATTTAGAATTTACATCCCTAGCACTACAGCATATCATAAACAAATTAATTTAGATACCCTAAATCACAAAACAAAAAATTAAATTTAACACCTGCAGTGAATTACTGAGGTAGCGGTGAGGCAAATACTCTCAGTTCAGACACTACCCTGGGTTTTTGAGAACCAACACAGGAAGAAAATACCAGTCAGGCTGAAGGCGTGAAATTGGGTCGTGAATCCAATTTCAGCCTATGCAAAAGGAAAGGAAAAAATCCTCAAGTGCGACACATCATCATGAGGCACAGAATTTCCTCTAACGTGATCTCGCCAATTATTGAAGCAACACCCGACCGACCCTCGCTGGCAGTACATATCTCCGTGAGCAGCGAAACTACTGGGGGGGGTTGAAGACAAGTTTTCCCCCAAAAACCACGTCCTCAAGGATATCCCTTTTCGAACCAATGCATGATCCCACCTTGATCAACCACGCCTGCAAGAGCCTGTCGTACTTCAACCCTAAATACTCCAGGCACATCCGGCCCAGAACTAACACAACTATATCCCAGGAAAAAAATCACTTATCTCTCTATATCCCAAGAAATCCTAAATCACAATATCCACATGTATCCCAGGAAAATTCACTTATCTCTATCCACATATATCCCAGGAAAATTCACTTATCTATATCCACATATATCCCAGGAAAAATCACTTATCTATATCCACATATATCCCAGGAAAAATCACTTATCTCTATCCACATATATCCCAGGAAAATTCACTTATCTATATCTACATATATCCCAGGAAAAATCACTTATCTCTCTCCACATATATCCCAGGAAAAATCACTAGCAAGGAAATTCTTCTGCACCATGGCAATGCGCAGGTCCACTGCAGACGATAACACTGACCATTTACATAACCCACTAAATATTTTCACCTTATTGAAAATTAAAATTACATTTAGACTTTTAACCTTATAGTAAAAACAAGAAAATTTAGGCCAAAGAAAAGAACAATTAATACTGGAACTGGTGAGCAAAAGTGTGTCTTCTCAACCCATGATGTTCATTCTTTTTGTGAAAATACTAAACTTGAGAACCCAAATACCTCAACTTTTATTTTGCACATATCGCATCGTGGTGAAAATTCCCTACTCAGAGCCCTCTGCCCTAGGACAAGTTCCCGGCTTGCCCTAAGATCACCCCTTTCCAATGGGAGATTAACACTCATCTGGAGCATGTAAAATACTGGTCCTCAAATAACACACCTACCGTCTTAATTTCGACACTCAACACTCCAAGAATGTAAACAGCACTTTAGGTTTCCAATTTCATCACACTATAATATGTTCCCAAAATTCCAATATAAATCATCCCATAATTTATCTTCACTCATAAAAAAAAAATTACTCAACGCTGTAAAAGGCTAGAGAAAAATGTTTGCAATTATTTTATCACCCACAGCATCACAATAACACTGCTTTTCAATTATCACATGCCCAACTAAACTATTATCGATGCACCAAAATTTACTGTGCTCAAACAATAAACCAAATTTTTCCGATACATTAAAATTTACTGGCCTGGGGAGTTGCTAAACTACCAGACATGACAACACACACAAAAAAAAAACATAAATGAAAGCATTTTCAACTCCCTTTCTTTTTTTCTTTCTTTTTTCTGAACTCATACCTGAGGAACTAATAAATTTTAATTTTGAAAACTGAACAGCAATATGGGGACATCTGTCCCACATCCAGCTAACCTCAAAAAAAAAAGAAAATTTCTACTTTTTTTTTTTTTTTTTTTTTTTCGCAGAACTATAAATTTGATTTCACACAGCTGACCCACTCGTTCAACAATTCCGCAGCGGTCACAACATAATACAAAAAAAAAAAAAAATCGAGAAAGAATTTACCTTCTGGGCTGGGCATGAACAACTCTTATTTCAAATAAAAAAATCTTCTCATCACACTGTCACTGTTGATCCTCTCTTCGCCTCCAACAATGTCTTTCTCTTTCTTTTTGGACACAATGTGCCCGAGCACTTCACCTGAACACAGGGAAAACAAAAGACATCCCGAAGCTGGTGATGATGGACCCTCTCAGAGGGAGTAATTCTCCCTTGTCCTTTTCGATGCCCAAGGCTCTACTCTGGTAGGAATTTGGTCGGCTGCATTGGAAGGTGGACGGCAAAGGCTCGGAGGTTCCCCATTCTTTATCCATCAGCTCTCATGAGAATGCTTAGGAGTGCATCGGTGATCATCTTTCGCGGCGCCCCGAGGAGGTCTCGTCCTACGGTGGTCCTGTCCTTTCTTCATAATTTCTTCCACCTCTTTTCATTTGGTGGAATCAGTGAGCAATTCATCGCAAGCCCTGAGCTCCTTTTAATTTTTTTCCATGTAACCAACCATGAACCGGACAAGTCCCCACGCTAGAAGACCGTCGCTACTAGGCTCCTTTAAGCTTTTTTTTACCTCGATGTCAAATCATGGTGGTCAGCAAATGCTCTCCCCACCAAAAGGCGAGGAGAGACTCGGCTGTCCCCTCTTTCTCCCGGCCAGCAAGAGGACAAGAACAAAAGTGACTGCGACAAGCGTCTCAAAGTGTCAAAGAAACTCTCGCGTGTTGGAAAAAAATGCTGACCCCTGATTGGCTGACCTTTTGCATGGCAACAGCGGAATTTCTCTCCCACGCCTCGAGTGACCCCGACCTTCACTCAGGCATCGTTGCAGCGTCCAACACTCTCCACGAAAAAAAAATGTTACTAGGCACGTGCATCCTCTGGTCGGCCAGGGGAAGATGAACTTGACCTTCACACGTAGGGACCAAGCCTCTTGACCCTGAGGTCTAAAAATAGATTCTGTTGCTGAATTTTTTACCCAAAAGACGAAAAAGATGTTGCACTTTTGGGCGACTTTTCTCGACGTTTGGAAACGAGGAACGAAAAATGGCGAATTCTTGCTTTGCAGAAAATCACTAATTTTAATTTTCTTTTTCTCTCGTTCCGTGATGTTAAACTAAAATTAATTTTGATTCTCTGAGCTGCACACCTACTCTCCTTTTCCTATCGCGATAAAAGAATAGATAAAATAATTATTTTCAAAACCCCAAAGTCAGTTAAATCAAATATTATTCTCTTTTTTTTTTTTTTTTTTTTTCCCTCCAGCATGAAATTTTGTTTTCCTGGTTGTGATTAAGACAAGCGAATTTTGCGCACGAATTCCCCTGCCTTTCAACCAGGAATTTTCTTCTAACGTATGTCATGGGAGAAAATTTTGCATTAATTAATCTCCGATAAACCAACAGAAAGATTGATCAGGTCTTTCCGAAATTCACCAGAGGTTAAAATTTTCGCCATGACAACTACAATAGATAAACTGTAATAAGTGTAATTTCAACTAAAACTTTATCACCAAAAAAGTAATCGAAAGTGGAAACTCCAAAACACAAATGTAACACACGCGCAAAGGTTAGGAGTATCTGACGTCAACTACAGCCTTGCAACAACTGAGCTGAGCTGTGTCACAGGCAGCTCATCGGTATTCTCCGTTAAGCCGCTTGTAGACATGTTTCCCCCCTACCGCTATCAAATGGACTCTCCCGTCTGTCGCATATCCCGTGTGTCCAGTATCGAGAGCGGCACATTCAGTCCGCTCCTAGCCACAGGCGCGTCATTACACTTAACCTCACTTTGCGCGTTCTACGCTGTTTTTCATTGTCTGCTCTTTTAAACTTACTGAAGATAAGCCATTTAGTACTGCGTCAATAAAGATGTATTATTTATATCGTATAATTATTTTTCTATTTTTTATAGGGGGTTCACGTGCTCTTGTGCTCTTATGGACGAGCCGCTATTGGTCAGTTCAAAATATGCTGCTTAAAAATGTTGAAAAAGTAAGAGGGCATAAACATAGAAATCGAGCGAAAACACACACAGTCATGTATGGTAAAAGGTTTGTTTAGCGGTAGCTTTCGGTCAACCTATGACCTTGATCATGTGCAATCGACTGGATGGGCTGGTTGCCAGAACTACAATTTGAAGTTGGGGTATTGGAACTGTTGCCAAATTTGAGTAGAGAGATCCAAATAAATAGGATTTGGTGAGGCGTCTCTGAATTGCAATTTTTGGTGAACAAAATTTTAATGCTTTCTTGGAAATGCAAAGATGCTTTGTTGATGAATAGGGCAACTTTTCTTTGTTTCTTTCCAATTGGGAACTGCAGAGGTGTCTTCAAGGGTTAGTGCAGATAATGCTCTCTTTGGAAGACCATTGGAAGCATTTTTTTTGTGTTCACCAAGCCTTGTATTGATGCTTCGGTATGTGCTTCCAATATACACTGAGGGACCAGAGGAAGTTGAAATGGGAATAGCATAAACTCCAGGGGTGAGACAGGATCCCTGTCTTTAAGCAGGCACATTATTGCAGAAGGGTTTGGTTTAACTGTGAGAGTGTAGCCCATAGTTTTGAAGAGTTTACACATCTTATAAGAGAAGGATCCATGGAAAGGGATGGAACCAATGAATGGTGGTTTTTCCATTAGTGTTGGTGAGAGGGCAGACAGATTTTTCAAATGGGAATTTTAGAGGAATTTCTCAATTGTAGAAGGTGGGAATTGATGGGCTTCAGCAATTTTCTTTATGGCGTCAATTTCTTCATTGAAGGAAGATTCAGTGTTGCAGGCAATCCTGGCATGGTTAACATATGTTTTTAAGGCGGCAAATTTGTGAGCAGTGGGGGACTGGGATGAAAATGGGATTATGTTTGTTATTGCAGAGGGTTTTCTGCAGACATATCTGTTGAGATGTCCACCTGACAAGGCAAGGGAATCATCCAAGAAGTCAATGCCTTGCATTGATTCTTCAACCTTTTACCATATGTGACTCTGTGTTTTTTGCTCGATTTCTATTGGGTTGTCGGAAAAGTCATGATGTATTTTGGCACCCGATGGCGGTTGGGCGGTTTTGGAAGTACTAGAGGCTTGCGCAGCTCTGTTATCGCTATGGCATTTGACAGGTGCCAGTTCTAGCTGCAGTTTAAAAGGAATAGTGAGCTATTTGGTTGATTTGCAGAGATTTTACATCAAGTTGAAGATAGAAGACCAAACTATGCATTTTCGCCATATTTTACTGTTTTACTTCCGTAAAGGGAAGAACGTGCGTCAAGCTTGGGAAAAGTTGCGAAAAGTGTACGGTGATAATGCTCTACAGGAACGTCAATGCCAGCAGTGGTTCGCAAAATTCCGTGCAGGTGATTTTGACCTCAACGATGCTCCTCGGCCCGGAAGGCCCACCGAGGTTGATGACTACCAAATCAAGGCATTGATAGAGTCAAACCCACGTTACACGACACAAGAGATTGCAGACACATTGCACATCCATCATTCAAGCGTTCACGACCACCTGAAGAAGCTGGGATGCGTAAGCAAACTCGATGTGTGGGTTCCTCATGAACTCAAAGCAGCTCAATTGATGGCACGTATAAACATCTGCAATATGCTCATTAAACGTGAGGAAAACGATCCTTTTTTGAAGTGGCTGATAACTGGTGACGAAAAGTGGATTGTGTACAACAATGTGCTGTGCAAACGGTCTTGGTCCCGGCGTGCTGCTTCGCCTCAAACGACATCCAAAGCAGACATTCATGAGCGGAAGGTTCTGGTCTCAGTGTGGTAGGATTTTAAAGGTGTTGTGTTTTTCGAGCTCCTACCACGGAACCAAACAATCAATTCGAATGTGTACTGTCAGCAATTGGACAGTTTGAACGAATCCATCAACGTCCAGAGCTCGTTCATCGTAAAGGTGGTGTGTTCCATCACGACAAAGCGGGACCACACACAAGTTTGATCACCCGCCAAAAATTATTGGTGCTTGGGTGGGATGTGTTGCCGCACCCAGCATACTCGCCTGACCTTGCAGCGTCCGACTTCCACTTGTTTCGCTCTCTTCAACAGTCCTTGCGTGGTATAACATTCAATTCAGATGAGGCTGTAAATCAGCACCTTGTACAGTTTTTCGCCACGAGAGACAGGTCCTTCAATGAACAAGGCAGTCTGCTGCTCACTGAAAGATGGCAAAAGGTTATCAAACAAAACAGGCATTATATCATTGATTGATCTTTGTTCTTTCTTATCAATAAATGACCTTTGCAAAACATGGCTGAAATACGCCATGACTTTTCCAACAACCCAATATGTTTATGTGTTATTGTCACGAGAAGCCCGAGTTTTAAACTAAGTAAGAAGGCAAATATAATTGGTCTTTGTGGAACTGGTTTTGATGCAGCTTCCTCTCTGTATTAAAATTTTTCTTGATCATGGACAAAAAATGTCCATTCATGTGATAGGGTAGCAGAATCTCATCTAATGAGATTCTGCTGCACTAGCAGGATGTTGAGAAAGGCAAACTATGGCACTGGTATGGAAGTTACAAAACTTTTTTTTAATTCCTGAGTGTCATCAGATTCAGCCAACAAAGAATGAAAATGCTTCTCATTCTTTGTTGGCTGAACCTGATGAAACTCAGAAATTTCACCTGAAATTGTTCCTATCCTGCCGAAGGCTAAAATTCAAATAAAAAATGCAGGAGCTTAGATGTTATTGAGAAAGAAATCACCCACAAAGAAAGTTTTTTTTTTATTCTTTTTCACCGATACGTGGCAGGCATACACAAATTCCATAATCTACATAAAGGTGTATTTTCACTGCTTTCCATACAGCCAACTTTTTGGAAAACTTGAAAATGGCGTCGCCCTAGAGCAGGAATCAAACCCACATCTCCCAATTTCTGTTAGAGCATGTTACACCACCCAGCACAATGAAGTTTCAAGTGACTGAAGTTTAGAAGATGTAGCTTAGAAATCTGAATGCTACTCAGATTTGCATTACCCAAAGCAATCGGATGCTTTCTTGTAGTAACAACGACCATTTCTCATCTGGATATGGATATAGGTCACAAGCTCCAGTGCTTCGGAGGACATCTTTGGTAAAAATGAGAAACAAATCCCTCTGAAGAAATAATTCTTCACAAATACATGGAAGGTGCGTACAAATGTCATTACCAGCACTGGAGCTGTATGTGGATGAAAAATTGCCATCAACACTACAAGGAACCATCAGATTGCTTTGACTAGCACAAATCAGAATGGTATTTGGATTCCTTAGCCATATCTGCTTGGCTTCAGTTGTTCAGAAGTTCGTTGTCTTCGGGGGTGAAACAGCAGCCTGCTCGAACAGAAGTACAGAAATGTGGGTTCGATTCACACTCCAGGGTGATGTAATTTTAAAGTTTTCTGAAAATACATATAATACAACTTCAAACTGTCGAATTCATGATAAAAAGCCTGCTAAGTTTCACAGTAAAAGATGTCAATTTATTTACTTATTAAAAAAATACATAAAGTTAAAACGCCTAGTAGGGTAAGATCTTTCAGAACTATCATAGTTCCAGCCTCAGGCCGTGAGCATCAAATGTCACAGACAGGGTTATATATATATTCAGAAACAGTTCAGTCTTTCAGTCACGGATAACATTAGTTCTCAATCTCCCACAATAAACTTTACGATGGAGCTGGAGGAATAGGGCTCCCTCCCATTTCTTGACTTTAAGCTATCCCATATTCCTGGCTCAAATGTTCTGCAATTTTTGGTTTTTAGGAAACCCACTTTAGTCTTGGCAGTTATTCTTTCTGAATCTGCCCACCCTTGGAGCCCGAAGCTTGCTGCACTAAGGTTTCTTATCAAGTGTGCCCATACCCATTTTTCCTTGTCACATCTCTGGTCCTTGGAATTAAAAAAAGTGCTGGAAATTGCCCATATGTTTGGTTACTCTAATGGTTTGGTTAGGAAATTGGTCCACAAATTTAATCGATTCCATTTCCTACCCTACAACGTGAAGTGACTTCTGTTTGTTATGTTGGTGCTATTCAGTTCTTCCCACCAATTGTAAATGTTCTGAAAAAACTTCTGTTCTAAATTTCATCTTGCTTTTGGAGTTCGCTCAACAAATATCCTTTCTCTTGTTCGCAAGGATAGGAATCCTGGTGATCCTCTAAGTTTGGAGTTTATTATGTACCGCTTATTTCTACCACACCTGGGGTACGTGATACTAGGTATATAGGCTTCACTTTGCTCTCCCTTTAAAGTCCATTTGTCAGAACATAAATAGACCTTACGTGTTGGACTGACTTCTACTGCCTTGACACGTACCGTTGCTAGTGTTCATCATGGGCCGGATTGGAAACAGACGGTTATCTTGACTGCAGCTTCCGATCGACATTTCTTGCTACTTGCCAAAAGTCTCTGTATCATTAATGCGTCATCGGGTTGGCGTAATGAAGACTTACCTGTGTATGTTCCCCCGCCCCTGGCTTGCACTTCTCAAGAAACTTTATACCACGACTGACTTTGCCGAAGAGTAGACTTTTACTATTTATTTTTTGGTTTGCATCTGCTGTATGTGGTAACACTAATGTTATCCCTGACTGAAAGACTGAACTGTTTCTGACTATATATATCACTCTTCCTGTGACATTCCGACGCTCATGTCCTGAGGGATGGAACTATGGTAGTTCTGAAAGATCTCGCCCTACTAGGTTTTTTAACTTAATGTATTTTTTTCAAATGTAAATAAATTGACATCTTTTACTGTGCAACTTAGCAAGTTTTTTTATCGTGCATTCGACAGTTTGAAGTTATTATATGTATGTCCCATTTAGCACGAACTTTCATCATCGATCGTTTTCTGAAAAGGTGGATATGTATGAAACAGCAAAAATACAGCACCTTTGTGCCAGTAATGACATTTTTAATGCAGGATGCATATAAATAATTTGAGTGATTTTGAGTATTTATTATTATTTCAAGGAAGGTGCACAAAAGTGAAAGCTGCACTATTATAAAGAACTATTCAAAGAGTTTTGTGTTTCATTTCCTAACAAAGTTCAATGTGTACTTTCCTGTTGTCTGATGCATGTCAAGCCAGTAGTCAACTTTGTGCCAGACACTCTTCAACATGTGATGATCGTTTTTTGCAGTTACTGTTCGTAGGTGAGTCTTCAAGTCATCCAGTGTTTTAGGTAGTCGCAGATAATGAACCTCATGTTTCACAGAGATCAATAGGAAGAGATCAAAAGGGGCTAGATCTGGAGATCATAGTTGCCAGGAAATGGACCCCTTTCAGCTGTTTCATTGCTCAGAGAAATGCCTATTCAAAAAATTTGTCATCTTGTTGTGAGCGTGTGGTGGTGCTCCATCATGTTGTAGAACATTTGGTTTTACTTTATGTAGCTGAGGCATTAACTAAAACTGTCAAGGTAAATAATTCCAGTATTTTTTTTATTTTTTATTTTTTTTGCGAGACATTAAGGCCTAAAAACACTTTATCACATGACAATGATGGGTAAAACACATAACAATAATAACAAATATAGGTAACTTGATCACGCTAGTTATGTTACAAGGAAAGAACCTTTACAAGAAAATTTTTTAAGTTGGGAGTTTTTGACCTTATCTTAGGTCTTCTTCACGCCAATGGAGGACTAAGATTGTTTCCAGATTCTACATTTGAATTTATTGAAGTCTTACATCCACAGGGCTCATATCATTTGCAACAACCAACTTTCTCTTCAAGAAGAATACTCCAAAATTTCTACAATTGCCCTCTCTCATGGTTTCCCTGCTCTTACAGTCAACTCCCTCTTAAAGAAATATGAAAACAAATTGAAAATTGAATGCCTCTGTCCTCAAAAGAAAGAAAACTTGAAATTCTCTGGTTCTGTTCCTTTCCATCCTTCCTATGCTTATAAGTTACAGATTCTTTTTAGAAGTTTTGGTTGCCATCTTGCCAGTAAATCCTCCCCCCCCAAACATCTTGAAACTTCTACAAAGTGATAGGGACAAAGTTAAAAATCTGGACCTCCCAGGAGTTTTACTGCATTCCTATCTCTTCTTCAACAGGCGATAACTTATACATTGGAAGCACATACAGGAGCATTAACCACAGAATTTTAGAACATAAGAAAGATGTTTTGAAAGCCAACCCTAATACAGCCTTGTCTATTTTGACAATGGAAAACACTTCTGTAATTCCCCGCTGGAACGAAGCAAAACATATTGCTTCTTTTGACAATCGTTTTGCCCTCTGTTACCGTGGAAGCCTGGAAATTATTTTCAACCCAATGACTTGCAATTCCAAATCTCCTCTCTACATCCCAATGATCTGGAGATCAATTCTAAGATCTGGCAACAAAAATAGAATAAATTCAAATGTAGAATATGGAAACAATCTTAGTCCTCCATTGGCATGATGAAGATCTAAGATAAGGTTGAAAGCTCCCAACTTACAAACTTTCTTGTAAAGGTTCTTTCCTTGTAACATAACTAGCGTGATCAAGTTACCTTTATTTGGCACTTTATCACACTTAACAGCACAAAAAGCATTCATCTTTGTGTTGTCTCTTACATGTTCATGGGGCTGTGTACAGCCTCATACATGGATGCTGTATCTGTGTACCTTTCCAGAAGCATGAAATGTTGTATCATTACAAAAAGAGACTGAAATGTGTCATCTGCTGCATTGTGATTCAAAAACATGTTGATAGGAAATTCAAAATATAACAACTTATTGTTTTGTGTTGTGTGGTGCAACAAAATCAATAAGGTCAACAAGCAGAGCATTTCTTAAGAACTTTCCACACTGTTCGATGTGGTACATTTAACTCGTGGCTAGTATGCTATGTAAACCTTCATGAGACTTCTCTGACATGCCTGCTGATGAACAAGTTCAACCATTTCCTCACTGGTATTTGGTCTGACTGAACTTTTCATAAAGGTGCAACCTGTGTTCACAAAGTGATAATACTACATCTGAATGGAGCTTACAGTTAGAGGATCCCCTCTGAACTATCTTTCACCTTGCCTCTTAACAATTATTGCAGATTTCATTGAATGAAACTCCAGCATACAGAATGCATTTTCCAGTTGATTTGCCATTTTAGATTTGTGAGATACTCTACCAGCAGAAAGGGGTTGTTATTTCTTGCACTTGCACATAATAACTCTTTTGGAGTTGCTCTTTATAATGGTGTTGATTTAAGTTTTGGGCATCTATTTCCTAGAAATGATTTTTTTTTTTTGTAATTTCTCTGATCATTAATAAACACTATATTAAATGCAAAATGTCCACTAAAATAATGAAGTTCATGTGGAAAATATAATATTCCGGAAGTAGAGTACACCATCAAAATTTGTTGTTGAAGAGCTGTGGAGAAAATGGCAGCTGTTATGGGGGCCACAATATCTGGAAACAAAGATGTGATTATGAGTGTGCTTTAAGTAATAGTAAACATCATGTCAATTAAAATGCAGCTGCCAACTTTTTACCACCAGTGCTATGTAAGCTTGCAAAAATGATAAATTAGCAGGACTTTGGGGTACGCACTGGCCATTATATGCATATATGTTTCTCATATATATATATATATATATATATAAAGACTTGAACTGTTTAGTTTCAGATAATTTCTTACTTTTATGTTTTTATTTGTATTTCATAAGCCACTTTTAGCAAAGAATTAAAGTTTCATTTTAGCAATTTATGTGGTTCAGAGTTTAAAAATTAGTAATAAAAAGGCTTGCTTCAAAGAGTAGTATTCAACTTATGTATATGTCAAGTTGCATTTTGGGTAAGTCTTCATTTCCGCATTTTGGGTAAGTCTTCATTTTGCCGCCCCGGTGGCGCAGTGGTCTAAGGCGATGGCCTCTGATCATTCGTACGAAAGGGGTCCGGGTTCGAATCCCAGAGAGGCATGGATGTTGTGTTTGTCTTACGGCACTGGCTCTCTCCCTTCCTTGGAACCAGTGACCCTAAATTAGGGACGGGCAACTGCTTATAGCCCATTGAGTTGCTCACGGTGGTCGTTAAACCTCCAATAAAAAAAAAAAAAAAAAAAAAAAGTCTTCATTTTGTTACCTTTTGCCTAATATGTGCCTTATTGATTATTGGTTTGTACATTGCTTTGCTTTTCAGTTGAATAAACTTCATCTTTGGAGCTCACTTTATCTGGTTCCATTGTGTATATCAATTCAATATAATTTTACTTAGTGATTAGCAGTATTTGTGATGTATCGCATGGCATCAGTATATGCCAAATGAATAAAGTTTCTGCTGCCTGGGTAGCTACTATGGGTTAATAACCTTCATAATGGAATATCCAGCAGTTTGTCTCTGACAATCCAAAAGAACATTTTGTCTGTGTTAGATTTGAATTATCATTGTAATGCATGTTGAGTTAAACTTCCTTTGTACTTTTTATATATATATAAAGGAACTCAGGTGTTAATATAAGGATCTTTGTTGTTTAGGTTTTCCAAGAAATCTAAATTATGGCGAAGTTAAGAATGCCTTAACAAGTGTAAAAGGAGTGAAAGCTGCTCACAGTCTACATATCTGGTCACTTACAATGGACAGAAATTCCCTTTCTGTACACCTTGCTGTTGGTAAGTAGCTTTTCAGCAGTTGGGTTTATTAATGTACTTCATTTATGTATTACATGTAGTGTTGTGGTATTTATTTTATTGAACACATGATTCAACAAGTAAGGCTGCTTGACTGTGGCTCCATTGTAGCACACTTTCTAACATAAACTAAAAACAAAGACAAATATATCCTGTACACCTTTTCTTTTAATTTCACATTTTTTTTATTGTTATGAACATTGCAGATAATTCAGGTGAAAGCTGAATCTATAATATGTGTATTTTTTATATTTCTTTCTGGCATACATCAGTATTTCATTTGTCATTTCTGTAAGTCCAGATATGGCATATCTCCTATTGGTTTCATACCAGAGCAGGAGTAAATCATCATACAAATTTGTTGTCTCAATCTTCAAGACACGAGGAAGAAGCATATTTGGAATTATGCAAACAAGTGCTGAGTTGTTGTCTGTAAATTGATAGAAATTCATCAAATATTCAAATGACACATTAAGAGCAAATGCATTTTCCCCAACTGTAAAAAAATCATTAAAATAACCATACTGATCCATTTTTCATCTGTATGTGTTTCCGTGTTTTCATAACAGTACAATATTATAGAAATAAGAAAAAAACTTGGTAATTTTTTCTATTTGCTGTCCTATATGAGGCCTGTTCAAGAAAGACTTGTGTGTTTTGTTTTGTTTTTAAATAGTATAGCTTACATATTGGAACCAAAACATCATCACAGCGTACACCTGACTCCCCTCCATGTAAATTAACCTTTCTGGGCCACGTGACTTGAGTAGATGAACCTTTCTGGGCCACGTGACTTGAGTAAGTGTACCTTTCTGGGCCACGTGACTTGAGTAAATAAACCTTTCTGGGCCACGTGACTTGAGTAAATGAACCTTTCTGGGCCACGTGACTTGAGTAAATGAACCTTTCTGGGCCACGTGACTTTGAGTAGAACGCTGTGAAGAAGATTCTTTTGCACCCGCTTCTCAGTAGAGTCATGAGTATCACAATTGAACGGCATGCAGCTTTGAAGTTCTGTGTTCATTTTGGGAAAACAAATTCAGAAGCATACAAAATGTTGGTGCAGGCATATGGTGAGAGTGTGATGCCACATCGTACCGTACAGTGATGGTTAAAAGAATTTCGTGAAGGTGGCAACTTGTTTCAGAAACAAGGTGGACCGAGGATGCTGCCAACAGTCATTACTGATCAGATGGATAGGCACTGCAGCCATGATTATTTGTGAAGATTGCCGGCTCACAGTGAGACAAATGGCAGAACATTTACAGATTTCAGTTGGAAGTGTCCATACTATACCCAGTGAGAAACTACATATGATGCAAGTCAGTGCAAGATGGATTCCTCAGTTACTGACACCTGAGCAAAAACGAGTGCATGTTGAGGTGTGTGAATTCATTAAGCAATAAATTGCTTCAGAGAAGGACCACCTGAAGTCAGTGATCACAGGTGATGAAACTTTTCTTTATCTCTGCGATCCAGAGGGTAAACAATAGAGCTCTGTGTGGAAAACTCCGTTATTTCCAAAGGCAAGGTGTGAAAAGTCTGTCGGGAAGATAATGGTAATCACTTTTGTTTGTTTACTGAATGGTGTACCAGAATGTCATGCTGCGGAATACCATGATTAATGCAGATTATTACGTGTCTGTTTTGACAAAGCTGAGCACACATATATCAGTAAGAAGCATCTACACATTCACCAAAATGGTTGGAAACACCATCATGATAATGCTCGTTCTCACGTGGCACAAAAAGTCACTACCTCCTTGGCTGGAAAAAATATTGGAATGGTTCCACACCCTCCATGCAGTCCAGATTTAGCACCCTGTGACTTTTTTTCTTTTCCCAAATCTCAAACAGAATTTGGGAGGACATAGGTTTATGCCAACAGAAGAAGTCAAAGCTTCAGAGGTGGCTCTGAAAGGGATGCAGAAAGATGGCTTCCAGCAAGTCTTTGAGGAGTAACAGCGGCATTTGGACATGTGCATTGCCTCCAGAGGAGATTACTTTGAAAAGGACCACAGCCATGTGGATGACAGCCGTTCCATAAAAACAGAGTAAAATCACACAAAATGAAGAAATATCGATACAGCAAAATATTGTTATTCTTTCTCAAAGTATCTTACTTCGGATAATATGCAATGGTTCCATCGTTCAGTCCACTTTTCAAAGCATGTGGCGAAGGCATTTTGTGGAAGCTGCTTTAGCCACCCCTCTATGTCTTGAACAATGTCAGCATCTGTGTTGAATGTTGCCCCATGAAACTTCTCCTTCGTTATTGGAAACAACCAGAAATCGCACGGGTCAAGATCGGGACTGTAGGCAGGCTGTGGCATGATTTCAATACTGCATTTTGTAAAAAACTGTTGAACACAAGCAGCCACATGTGGGCGGGAGTTATCATGGTGTAGGGTCCACTTGCCCACCAGTTTTGGTTGCTTAATTGATACGTGTCGTCGCAGACGCTTCAAGACTAAAATGTAATACTCAGCATTGACAGTAATTTGTGGAGGAATGGCATGCTGGTAGACTACACCTTTATCAACAAAGAAAATTATTATCACCTTCCCAGCTGATTTGGTTTGGCAGACTTTTTTCAGAGGAGGCAAGCCTGTGTGTTTCCAGACATTCATTGCACGCTTTGTGAGGGGGTCGAAATAGTGGACCCATGTTTCATCTGCAGTTATTACTGTGTTTAGAAAGTTTGGATCCTTTACAATCATTTGTTTCAACTCATGACACACCTGAACTCTGGCTAATAATTGTTCTCTTGTTAGGTGATGAAGTACCCATCTGGAACGTGCAATGCAGCAGCAATTTGTCGTGTAGAATGTGGAATGCCTAATTTTTTGAAATAGGTGATGCTGCTATGTTCTTCACAAGTCATTTGTCAATCTTCTTGCAGGATTGCCCAAATAGTGTTTACAATACACTCCGTAACAACACTTTCAGGTCGACCAGGCCTAGGAGTGAGTTCTGCTGACAAATCACCTTTTTTTTTTTTTTTTGAGATCATGGTGACATTTAAAAATCATTGACTTACTCAAACATTTATCTTTGTAAACTTTTTCATTAAATCGACTGTTTCTTGAGCTATTTTACCCAAACGATAGCAAAATTGCATCGCACAACACTTTTCACTTCTTAACTCAATGAATCACTGATCTCCATAGCTGTATGGCAAAATGCAGATGTACCTTAAACAACTGTGCAATAAAAAAACCAGAATCATCTGCCATGGCTAATAACTGTTGTCATAGGTATTTCCTTAATTCAGTTAGTCATCTGCATGGTTATATTCCCCCTTCACACTATTGCCAACTAAAAAAAAAAAGAATTACTCACAGTTTTTATGGAACGGCCTTTGCAGTTCAGGTTTGCACCTACATGTATATAAATTTCCATGCAAATCTTTCTTGAATAAGCATCATACTAATAGACAAATTATTAACACACCCCAATGACTATATGCAAAGCAGAAATATTGTATCCAGTCACATGGGACACTGAAACTGGCAATACCTATAAATAGAGCCTGTCCATACACATTGGAAACCAGTCAGGGAAAGGTAATCATGGGTCAAGACAGTGATGTGAGTTTGATCATGGCCAAATAGTAGGTGCCAAGAAAGCAGATTGTTCAATCACTGCAACTGCTGAATTGTTGGGATTTCACGTCAAACTGTCGCATGTGTCTACCGAGACTACACGAAATATGGTAAAACTTTGTCACATGCTCGCAGCAAATTTGAGTGCAGGCTGCACATCATAAAATGTCTTCATACATCATGTTGCACTCATTTGCATATGCTAGTAAACTCTTTTAGCCCCATGACCTCTGTAATCATCAGATTTTGTATTCATCTTTAAGTTTTTGGATGGCAGTGCAGGGGTTGTACTGCTGATCACATTCTTCACAATTTGCGAAAAAAATCGCTTTGGCTGTGGAAAAAAGTTTTGGACGAAAATATTGGCGATTACTTTTTTGTACTGTTATAAGACTTTGGCGAATGAGTTTGTGAAAACTTTAAAAAAGCCAGAGCAACCACTGGCAATGTATTTCTCACAAATACTTGGGTAATTCACATTATTTTCAGCAATTAGATTGCGGTATTGAATTGATTTTAGTACATTGTTCACTATGTAATATCTCCATGTAAAACATCTCAGATTCCTAATCTGGAAAAGCTTAGCTTTAGCAGGCCTGTTTGTCCACCAGGTGTAGCAAGGAATTCTGGGTTTTTGTAGTATTCTAAGGCTGGAAATCCAGGTTTTGCAGTTTTGTGTAGGAATTTGGAATCCTCAGTTATGTTTTTCTGAAAATGCTATGAAGTGGTAATTAAAAAATGTTTTTCCAGGTTAAATACTGTTGTGCATGCCGAAAGGAAGGCTCCTTTTGTCAGTTTGGCAGCTGTATCTGTATCAAATAATTTTGTTACATAAGATTCAATGAATCCAATTAGCTAATTGCAGAATTCATGAAAACCACTGTAGGATGTTATGACAGCAGAACCTTGCTACCACAGTGGCGCAGTGGTCTAAGTGATGGCTTATGATCATTCGTCCGTGAAGGGTCCGGGTTCGAATCCTGTGAGGCATGGATGTTGTGTTTGTCTTATGTCACTGGCTCTCTCCCTTCCCTGGAACCAGTGACACTAAATTAGGGATGGGCAACTACTTTTAGCCCATTGAGTTGCTCATGGTGGTTGTTAAACCTTCAATCAAAAAAAAAAAAAATAAATAAATAAAAACTGAAGCCTGCAGAGCTTAATAGATCTTCATTGTTTGCCTAAATGTTCTGAAGTGCAAACGTTCACTTCAAAAAGACAATTTTTGAAGTCAAATTTCACAATTTTTGAGAGATCTCTAACACCACTACTATCACATGTAAAGTTCAAAAAGGCAATTTTTGAAAGATTTCTAACATGCTAGATTGGTACCAAAAAGGGGTGAAATTTTATTTCACAGGCATTAAATGGTTGATTGTTGTGCAACTAGTTAATAAAATGTGTGTGTAATATGTAAACAATGCACACCTGTATTGTACATTACATTATAAATACATATAAATAAACTGTTCTCTGATGTTCAAGAGATTAGCTCCTCACAGAAAGAACTCACTGTTGCTGTATCAGATGTCTCCATTTACAGCGATCTCTGCACACCGCTGGAGCTTCATTAACATCCATCACACATTGCACGCAAGACCTTTTGTACTTCATACTCATTATCTTTTTCTCATTCAGACATTCCTGAATCTGGTCCTCCCACGATTTTCTTGGCCTTCCTCTACCTTTCTTTCCTGCCTCTTGGGCTAAACAAATTCTCTTAGTAAGCATCTCATCACTCATTCTTTCAACATTTTGCCTGACATTACACATCTTCATTCATCAGATGATCAGAGCGTGCCCCCCCCCCCCTGCGTAACTTATCTTCCCAGCACACAAACAACTCATATGTCTTTTCTGCAGAACCCAGGTGGTTTCGCTGCCATACATCAGAGTAGGAACAATTACACTTTCATATACAGCCATTCAGGATTTTCTTCAGAACCCATCATTCCTGTGAAATCCTCCTGAAGCAGCTACGACTTTCAATGAAGAGTTCACTCGTCTTCTAATTTTGCCACCTAATTTGCTCTGTCTATCAAACAAGCTTCCCAAATATACAAATTTGTTTACTTGATCAATAATGGTGCCATTTAGACTTGTACAGTATGAACAGTTCCTCACTCAAAAATGATAACTTTGGTTTTTCCCTTATTTATACTTAGTTTGAAATTCATAGTACATCTGGGCCAGCATACTCTGCAACTCACTTTCACTCTCTGCCAACAGGACTGTCTCATCAGCATATAGCAATCTACACATGCATTATGCAATATAATATATAAATAATATGCATTATTTATATATGTAGCACTGAGGTGAATGTTGTGGGGTTTTTGTTTCATCTCACAATTGCCCTGCTTCAGTTAATTGGAACTTTCTTGTTGTGGATGGTGTAATAATAATAATAAATAATGGTAATAAAAATAATACTTGGGTGGAAATTGGGAGATGAGAGTTTGATTTTCACTCCAGAGTGATACTATTTACAATTTTTTTGAGATGTTACAAGGTGAACAGTGAACTAAAAGCAATTCAGTATCACAATCAGATTGCTGCAAATAATGTATTTGTGAATTAGTTTGGCATCTGTAAAGAATACTTCTTTCTCAGTTTGTATGATGATATCTGATGCACTGGGGATTTGTAACATATAGTCATTCTTGGATTAGAAAGGGTTGTCGACACTATGAGGAAACATTGGATCGCATCAAGTAGTGCAAATCTGAAGTTGGTTCAGATTCATAAGCTACAATTGCTTCACTTCAGTTATCTGAAACTTCATTGTCCTGGGTGGTATAATGGTAGCATGCTCAAATGAAAATCGGGAGACTTGCATCCACTTCCCACTCCAGGGTGATGTAATTTTCAAGTTTTCTAAGGAGATGCTATGTGGTGAGCAGTTAAATCTAAAAAAATCAGTACTGTAATCTGATTGCTGAAAACACTGTACTTCTGAGTTTCTCATGTATTTGTGAAAAATATTTCTTTATTAATTTCTGTTATGATGAAGGTAGTTGGATAAGCATGCATGTTGCATTAAGAAAAATTGTAAAAACACAGAACACTTTTGACCCAGCTTAGGTCTTGACCACCTGTAGACAGTGAGAGTGAGACTGGTTGCCAGATTTGGATTCTGAACTGCTTCATTATGGTTGTTGCCAAATGATAGGGGGTATTTCCAAGTGATGGGGATTGTAATTGTCTGAAAACATCTGAAGAACAGAGAGTAGTGGAATACTTCACTTCAAACTTTTTTATGAGTTTGTCCACCAAGCTACTGGGTAATTGGTGGTGAGAAGCAGCAGTTTTAATATTATTGTATTCAAGGGTGAAAGATGTGGGCTTCTGCAGGTGGTGTTATAGCTTGTTCAACTACAGGGTAAGTCAGAAAAGATGTTCCCGATTTTAATGATTTGGTACTCATGTTTAATGTAAAGCAGATACACCCAACTAGTACTGTTGAAAAGCACATTTCAAGTTTTGTTCAACTTATAAATGTTCAATGTGTGCTCCATGTGTAACATGGCACACATCAAGTTCCTGCCAAACTCTTTGTAGCATGTCGGTGTCAATTTCTGTGATGCAAGCTTTTAAATCAACTAGTGTCATTGCAAGTGGGGGTACACGGACATGATCCTTTATGAAACCCCACAAGAAAAATCACACAGGGTGAGATCTGGAGATCATGGTGGCCAACACAACAGTTCTTCATCCTCCTCAGCTGAGTGGCCAATCCATTGTTTTGGCAGCCTGTCATTGAGGTGGTCCCACACCTTATTATGGAAATGCAGTGGAGCACCATTGAGTTGAAAAATGAAGTCATCAATGTCTTCTTCTAGCTGTGGGAGAAGCCATTGTTCGAGCATGTCAAGATAGATAATTTCTGTCAGAGTGGCTTCAGCAAAGAAGGCCCCATACACCTTTCGATGAGTAATTGCACAGATGACATTGACTTTTGGGGAAGCATGCTCGTGCTGCAATATTGCACGGGGATTTTCAGTGCCCCGAATTCTCACGTTATGCCTGTTCACCTTTCCTGAAATGTGGAATGTTGCTTCGGCACTAAAAACTAACTTTTCAGAGAAACTGTCATCCTTGAATCGTTCCTCTTCAGCTTTTGAATCGACTGCAGATGATACGGTTGCATGTGCAGACATTTCCTCAGAACTCGCCATACCGTTTTCTGTGGTACACCAGGTACACTACATATTGAGCACATCGAGAACTTGGTTTCGGTACACCAAGTTCTTGACATGCTCGATATATGGATTTCTGAGGGCTCCTTACGTAACTTACCCGAACACGCTCTACTACGTCATTTCCTGTCAATGGACGACCAGTCAATTTTCCCTTGCAAATGCAGCCCGTGTCTTGAAATCGTGAATATCAATTATGAATTGACTTACCACTGGGTAGCTCTATCCCAAATTTTGTCAAAAAATGCCGCTGAACAGTTGCAACTGACTTGTTTGTATGAAAATCGAGAACACAAAATGCCTTCTGTTGTCCGCTTGCCACCATTGTATGTCTTGTTCCTTCTGCCAGACTTATCACGCCTCTACCAACCACCCGCAAAATCGGTAGCAGGGCATTGGAACTTGGAGAGATTACCATCTAAAGTACACATCTCGCAACTAAAAATACTCATTACATGTCATGTGGTAAAGCATTGAAATCGGGAACATCATTTTGGCTTACCCTGTACATGCACATTGTGTTCATAAAGTGAATACAATTATTCAGAAGCTTTCAGCCTAGCTTGTGCCTTGATGGCCTGTAAAGATGTACCAAATGTTTGCAGGTGATCAAGGCCCTGTAAAGATTTGCTAAATGTTTACAGGTGATCAAGGCCCAAGCTGGGCTGAAAGCTTCTGAATATTTTCAATCTCTTTTTTAGCATAATGTGTGTAAGAGGTGTGCGAAGTGAAGGGAATTACATTGGTAGCAGCAGTAGGTATACAAAAAACAGATGTGCAATTTTGCTTCTAATTCTTGCAAGGTGAACATCCAGGAAATTAATGGGGTTGTTGACTTATTCCTGAACAGTAAGTTTGAAGGAAGGGAAAAGTTCAGTGACCCTTGAGGTGAGCTTGAGTAAGTTAGAGAAGAATGAGACCAGACAATGAATATGTCATCTACATATTGAAGCTAGACAGTGGGTTGTAGATGGTGCTTAACAATGAGAGCATTTTCGATATGTTGCAAGTTTTCTGGGAGAAGTGGTGGCACTGGGACTCCCATAAAGACATCTTGTTGTTGGAGGCAGAATTATTGTTATAGCTGAAGTGACAGTTTTCCCTTAAAGTGCACAGTCATACAGGTCTTTGGTAAGAGTGCCAGGGATATCCTTAGGGTCCTTGAGTTTGTGAATTGTTAGCATACGAGATTCAAGCAGTGGCACAGAAGTAAAAAGAGATACAGGGTAATGGACATGCATTCATTGAGTGCTAAAGAATCTGGAAGCTGGTTGACAATATCTTAAATGAATGAGGCATAGTACTAGTATTTTTAGTGATGAAAGAACAATTCTTAACAATATTGCTTTTCATGAGTAGAAGCTGGGAAAAATGTGTTTTCAACCAATTGTCTGATAGGGTAACCTTCTTTACAAAGCTAGACCAAAGTCACCAAGAAAGGAGGAGTTTGAGGTATCTTTTTTTTTTTTTTTTTTTTTTTTTTTTTTTTTAATCTATCAATGGCATTCTAGAGGGATTCAATAGCATATGACTTCAAAAGTTTACAGTTTCTGGAGCGAATGAATTTGGTCTCATTTAGATCAAGGTCACACACTCCTTCAGAATAACGGCTTACAAACAGCTAAATTTTTAGTGCTAATAAATTCTTTAACATTCTTGAGTTCTGTGGAAGAAAATGGGTTTATTGGCATGATGAGGTTATTTTTTGAAATAATGCAATAATTGCTGTAGTTAATTTTATTTCCCTTGAACTTGCATGGGGGTGGGGGCTGAACTCAGTGAAGAAGGTAGTACATGTTGATAAGTTAGCAATCAATTATTAAAGTGTTTCATTACCATAGAAAAATGCATGAAAAATTTCTCAGTAAATCAGTTTGTCAAAGAATTTTTATTTTAAGACTACAAACCAGTATAATAGTAATTTGTTTTTTTTTAGATCCAGAGATGGACCCTCATGCTGTGCTGCAAGAAGCTCAGATGCTTATTAGGAAGTTGTACAAAATATACTTTTGTACAATTCAAGTTGAAAGATATGACCCAGTTTGTATGATAGATTGTCAAGCTTGTCAGGGTCCTCAAGTGTGATGTTCTGAACAATCTGAGAAGTTTCCACATCATTCACTGCAGTCAACTCTATCCATCCATTTGATCAACACTGCAACAAGGGGACTTTTCTGTTGAGTGATTTTAAAAATGTATATTTTTGTATTTCATGTTCCTCAAAAATCATAGATGGATATTTTTACATGCTAGTATTTTATTCTTCTATGTACAGTGTTACAAAGTTTATTTGTAAAAACATAGTTTAAAAATCTGTGCTATATTTATATTTATGAAGGAGTATATAATAGTTATACTTTATTTATAGGAAAAATGTGTTCCTGTACTTTTATATAAGGTATTCATTCATTTTGTACATTTGTTTTTCAAGCACAACTTTCTGAGCAAGAGGACTTTCATTTTTGAAAAAGTGTCTAAATTGGAAAACATTCCATTTAAAAGTTAGAATTGTGATTACTGAATATAAATAAAGACTTGAGTAGCTGCATTCCGAGTTAATGTAATGTTGTGATTCAACTTTTAAAAAATTAACACATTTCATTTTTATGTGCATTTAAAAAAAAATTGCTGTAAATCAAATTGAAAGGAATCCAAATTTGTTTCCTTATGTTGTTACATTAGAACTCAGTGATATTTTATGCTGTTGAACCTTTTGTATCTGTTTGCCTTTCATAAGCAACATGTGTTTGATAACTAAAATAAAAATTTTATGGCACTAAAACAGGTAGTTTCTAGTCTTTTAAGTTAGAATATCTTGAATTTGGGTAAAATCTGTTGTTTCATGGAATTGTTTCATATCCTGCCTATATTGCACAGTTCAATTTTGTTCCTGTGGTGCATGTGAGTATACGAAACACACTAGCATAATTTTCATCTGGGTAAAATATGAAATAATATAAAGAAAATTATAAAATGATTAAGGTAGTTGTATTTTGGTCAAAGTTGAGAAATCATATGTAGGGCATTCTTTGTTGTACTGTTTAGCTTGGAACAATCTTCCGGCTAATTGATGTGTGCACTGACAAAGTCATGCCAGATGTGTTTTACTTAATATGATGAAAACTTAATTAAATTTAATTAGAAATCAAACTTTGTGATAATAGATTTATGCAATCATTTTTTTCTTTTAAGTGTCAATCTTGTCTAGATATAATGTTGTGATTTTCAGCAGTGTCTGGTGTTACAAAAACTTGGATAATCTGAGAGCATTTATGTGTGTGTGTGTCTTATGATGTACCTCCTTGAGTTCCCTTGAGAACTTAATCATATTATGTATTACATTAACATGCCTTATTTTTCATTTTTGGAAAAAAAAATTATGAAACTTGATGTTACAGAAACTGATTGTGTGAATTTCTGAAGGTGAAATAATTGTGGAAACATAAAGGAAGTGCAGAGAGTGGGAGAATTAGGTGATGAAAAATAAACTCTTAAAAAGCACAAAATGTAAATCCTATAAATTAGATAGTAGCAAATAATAAGAGAAAAAGTGACTTATTTTAAGATTAATATTTTATGTTTCTAGTCTAAAAAGGGATATTTTTTAATAGAGGAAGTGTAAAAAGAAAGTGCTAAAAGTGATGTAAGTTTATTATTATTATTATTATTATTGTTATTATTATTATTATTATATGTAGTTAAAAATCTTTGTTTTATTTATATTTCTATCTAAGGAAGTTTTTTTTTTAATATAGGTTGAGTTTAAGAGAAAAATAATAAAAGTAATATGGAAAAATTGGCAGCTCTTGACCATGATTTAAAATTTTATATATATTTCTTTGCCTTCCATAGCAGCTTCCTGAGAATGCAGATACATTTATTCTGTCTCATGTTGGCTGTTCTGCATCCATTACTTTTGTTTGTGATAAATATGTACTTTTGTGGGACCTAGTGGTATATTGTCTTTCTTAGGAAAGCTACCACACTCTTCCTTTGTTTTTGTGACTGAAACATTTCTGTTTGCCTCCAGTAATTGATAACTGAAACATGTTATAATTTCTGTTTGCCTCCAATACTTGGTAACTGAAACATATCACTTCTGTTTGCCTCCAGTAATTGGTAACTGAAACATATTATCATTTCTGTTTGCCTCTAGTAATTGATGATTGGTCACCTAGTGGTGGACTGGTTTGAACTCCGACTTCTTCTGCCAAGACGTTGAGTTCGTTTAGGTTGAGGTGAAACAGAAATGCTATGTATGTTTTTCAGTTTTTGTTGGTACTTTCCCATTTGTTGTAGCCAATAACCTAGTGTTAAAGATGTACGACTCCTCCTAGCTTTCATTGCTGACATTAGGTATTAAAACAGAAAGAAAAAAGAAACATGCTAAAGTTATGCAAAATTTTTCTGTAACAGCTTTGTATGAAACCTTTCCACATACCTGCCAACTACTACGAAATGTCCACAGTTTCTACGGATTTAGTTGTCTGACTAGGGAGCTTATGGACCTTGCTGTTGAAACTATGGATTCTATGAATTTTCATTTTGAATTTTTTTTTTTTTTAATTTTGCTATTGTTTTGTGATATACGTGAAATTCTTGAGCGGATTCACGAAATTCAGTGTTTTTTGTCGTTTGCCGTCTGAAGACAGTATTTAGTGTTTCAAAACTTTCGAAAACGATAGTTAAATGGAGTACTGTAATCACATTTTATTTTCTCTTGATGTTGCCTTTTGTCCAGTGTTATTGTTAAATATTGTTTTATTGCATAAATGTTTGTATTTTTGCTTGAAACTGTAGGCAGCAATTTGCAAAAACGAAACTTAAACGCTGCGAAAATTTCCCCGTAATCTTCAGGCATCGGATGCTTCCATGAATTCGAGGAATTCTACCTTTTTCGTTATTATTTTGGTCATTCGAGAGATCAATACACAAGTGAAGAAAAATGGAGGGGGGGGATGTTCATCAGAGGTTGAAATTCCATTTTTACGAAACTTTCGAAAATGGAAGGTCGACGGAGTTCAGATTGTTTCCACAATCGTAATTCGTTTTTTCATGTGATGTTGCTTCGCCCAGTGTTATTGTTAAATAACATTTTACTGCATAAATATTTGTATTTCAGCTTGAAAATGGTGGGAAAATTTCCAAAACCGGAAGTCGGATGGTGCAAAGATTTCTCCCATAATCGCAGCCCCTCCCCACGATGTTCCCACTCTCCTGCATTGTTAAATATCCCCCGTCCCATAAGTTTTTGCATTTAAGCTTGATAAGAGAGGGGGAAATTCCCAAAACTGGAATGACAAAGTTGAAAAATTTGTAAAAATTGATGCACAGTGTTCAAAAGTATTAATATTCTCAAAGTTACACCCTAAAATAATTAAAGCTTTGATATCATGCACTCATGGTCCTCATGCTGAAAGGTCTTTCAGCATGATGGATAAAGTTATTGTTATCAGAGGGCATAAAGAAAAGAAAAGAAAGAAAAGCGTCAATGAAGAAATAGGGAGAGAAAGATATCAGCAGAAAGAAAAATTAAGCAATAGATGCTGTGCAGCTGCAGAGTCAACAAAAGGCAAACTGACAGTAGTTTGCATTCTTGCTGTGTGTTTTGATTTTGCACCCAGTTAAAATTTTCAGCTTTTCTTCCCTCCCCTTCTTTGGTCTCATCTTGACATAAACTACAATTTTAGAGGCAGTAGGATCATATGGTAAGTGGAGGTTAACACACTGCGGGTTCACTTGCGTGGATTTCCCATCTGTCAAGCGTTGTGGAATTTGGAACGCATCTGACTGATTTTTGCTGGTGGAAGTTTCAAACTTAAATCTTGCAATGTTGCCTATCAGCTCTTGCCAGGGTAATCAATTTTGTGTTTTACACATGTTAGTTTCATTAGTGTCCTTGTTTGTTGTAACATTTTGTTGTGACGGGTATTTCTTCTGCACAAAGAGATGGATGATTTTGTTGTGACGGGTATTTCTTCTTCACAAAGAGATGGATCATTTTGTAAGAAAGCGTATGTATCCTGCGCAATAAGACTGGTTACTACTGACCAGGCTCTTTCTTGCCAATGTTGGCAGGTATGTTTTCATTGAAAATAGATTTCAGGTAGTTGTCAAATCCATGGTATATTTATTTATTAGGTTTTATGGTGGATTTCTAAATGTGGAATGTAGATGGTGTAATTGAGTTACATTTTGGGGAAGCAAGATAAATTTCCAAACTTCTCAGTAGCAGAGGGCCAGTTGATTGATATCAAAGATCTTTCCAAGTGGATTGTATTCTTGGAGTCAGTTTTATTTTCAGTAAATTTGTTCTCTGGTTTGTAGGTTAGTACTGCAACAGATATACGTATATATATGTTGGGTTTTGCAAAATCGTAAGGAGATTGGTGTCAAACATAATCCTGCAAGATCAAAGAAATGTATTTCATTTCTACCATCTTGTAGTAATGTGGTAACAGATATGATGTATATGTGGAAAGATAGCACCAGAATTTATGTTTAAGAGTTACCTGGATTTATAATTGATAGATATGAAGCCAGAAAGTTTTGTATTTTCCTTTATGTCAGATAAGAAGCTTTTCTTTAATGAACCTTACTGGAAAGTCTCCAGTCATTACTTAATGCATCATTTTATAGGCACTGTGTTGCTCAGAAGTTTATGAATTTAACTTTTGCTCTAAAGCTATTAACTCCAGCTTCCTTTTTGAGCTCCTCCATTGATCTGAAAATCCACCTTGATGTATGATTTTATGAATTTGGCAGCAACAGGAGATTCATTTCCATTTTGATTGAAAAAATACTGAAGGTGTTATTGTGAAAAATTACCTCGCTGTTCTACAAAAAAAGTTATTTAAGTTCAGAGTTTTCTTGAGTTCTTCAGTGTCTGAAATTTCCTTTTTAGTTACATCGTTTCTCAAATTTTCATCAGCATCAGTGCAAAATTAATCCTCCCTAACAACAATAAAAATTGTAAAATAAAAATTTGCAGCTCTGAAAATTTGAAAACCATCCTTTTAAAATGTGGGAACATAGATTTTGATTTATATGACTGTCTTAAATATAGCAAAATGGATGGGGGTGGGGTTGATACTCCTTATAATTATTTACTGTGTACAGTGAAGGCCATCTTTATGTCAATCTTTATGTCAATTCTTTAAAATTAATAAATTATCCACAGCTGCTTACACACTTTTTTTTTAAATGCTGTATAACTTTCCTGTTGGTACATAATCATGTGTCTGGTAACTACTTGATGATCAAAAAAAAAAAAAAAAAGACACAAAAATGGGGGTGGGGCAGGGCTCGTTTTCTACCGGTAGTTAGTAGCAAATGCATTTTGCTAGTGTTAAAAAGTGGTTCTAGCTAAAGTTGCTAGTGGAAAATTTTTTAATGTTTTAGTGTGAACTGTAAAGCGCAACTGCATTGCGCGTGTGGAATATTTTAGGCACATGCAAAAAGGAACAACTGCTTTCTGGAAACGAATGTTTCTTGAAAAGTACAAACATTGTAATAACATTTTGGCACTAGTAGAAACATCCAGTATATTTCCCTTATCTGCTTCTGCGTGTGTGGTTGGGTTCAGTTTCATGAAAAGAATCCAGGCTGATCAGAAGGGCAGTTTAAATGTACAAACATTGAATACGCTCATGAGTATTGAGATTGAAGGTTAATCCAAAGACAAGTTTGACACCTGGCCTGCTGTTTTAAAGTGGTATGATGGAAAGACCCGAGACCCAAATCGTAAAGCATACAGAAAATAACTTAAGACTTTGAATTGTGTTCTTGAATTTTGTGAATAAAGTTAAATAACAGAAATGTTTTTTAAATACTTGCATTCGAAATTGAATTGTTAGAATTAATCTGTCAGATCATGACAAGGTGAGTTGTATCTAAATATTTGTAATCTTTTCAGCATTACAGTGGGACAGTTACAGGGATGAAATCAAAATTTGTCATGATTGACTAATAGAGGGAGACATGTTAAAGTTTCTTTTGTATAATGTTAATAAACTTTCACTGGTAGATAATGCAATTTGCTAGTAAAAAATAAGGCCACTAGCAAGTGTTGCTACTGCTGAAAGAAAAGAAAAAGAAATCAAGTCCTGGAGTGGGGTAAATTCAAAGTTTACTTTATAATATTGGTAATAAAGTGAAACCAGTGTTGGCAGTCATTCACATGCCATGGTCACCTGCCAGAGTGGGCAGTTTTGTTTAGCACTGATGTTATTGCCAATAGAGACAATGCATATGACACCTTTATTAGGTGGCCACCTGCAGGACACAGCCATGGACAGCCATTTTTAAAATGCATAACAGAATAAACCTGCATTTCATGATCACCATAATATGCAGAATGTATTGAAAAAAATCTTGTTTTAGAAAGATAACATAAAAGGTTTTTGAGTTTGAAAATATGATACACCTGTTTCTTTTTCTCTCCCTGTCGTCATCCTTTACAAGATTGTAAATGGTGAGTGGTCCTTGGGGTCAGCAGTTTTATTTTTGTTTGCAGATTGTATGGTTTTCTGTTAACTATGGTTTGCATTTTCTAACCTTAATTGTCGTAAACGAGAATGTGAAGTCCACATAAGAGAGCTCATCCCAGCACATCTAGCTTTCTCACATAGTAGTCGTACTGTTTGAGCAGGCTTGACTGTCTGCTCCAGATAGCAAAAGAACACATTGCTGACTTTAAGAAAGAGAAAGGAAGGGAGGACAGAAGTAGCTTCAAAGCTTAACTGCAGTAGTGCTTCAGCATCTCCTTACCTTCCATTTCTTCTGGTGGGACATGTGGTAGAAGTTCCTGATTTGCAGCAACCTGCATACATTCCAAACACCTTACCTTTTCCCTCAGTCTTACTTTTGTCTCTTATCTAGTGAACAACAGGTTTTCAAAAAAACTTGCCAACTCCCACCCCCAACCCCCAAAAAATGGTTTTGTTTTTAAAAAAGTCCACTTTGAAAAACCTGATGGAAACACACCCCTTGCCCGTGCCTTCAGATGAAGGGGGGGACTTATTTTTTATATACATAAAAGAATCAAGCAAGAAGAAATAAAAAGGGAGGAAACATTGAAGAACAAGTTGCTAGTAAAGTAAAAAGCCAAAATGTGCACAAGCTGCAGTTAAGAACAGGTCACTGGAATGAAAATTCAAAAAAAAAAAAAAAAAAGAAAAAAATGAGTTAAACTACTGATGAAATTTATTGGAGGAAATCTGTCTTCGTGGCATTCAACTTCTGTTTTTTGTACTGACAGACAGATCGACAGACACCAGAGCTGCCATTGCATTGTTATCAAGTTGGGTCCTAGATTTTTAAAAAGTGGGTACTTTGTGTGATATTCTGGGTTCTTTTAAAAAACCAAAGGAATCAAGAGATAATAAATATTTTTACTCACATAAGGAAATTAAAAATAAATGTAATCTACATTGTTCAAGACTTGAATTTGTGCTCTTTGAAAGCAATCTTTATAAAAAAAATGAAGTACTGACAGAATTAAATTTTATCATTTTCAACTAAATTTTATCATTAATGGAACTACACAAAGACAGTGCATTTTAAGTGAGCTCAGACCACCAGAACGGTTTTTATTTTTCAAAGCACAGGAACTATGTGATGACTACTCTTAAAAAGTATGAACAATCATTGAACTAGACGTACAACTTTTCGTAGAGTATAATCACTCATTAAATGTAAGTTTATTTGTTTTTCAAATTTTAAATGTCAGCTGATCCAATATTGATTAAAAGAGCTGAAAAATTTAATAAATTAATCTGGATATTTGTACACTTCCATAATCTTATATTGCATATTTACATAATCTTGAGGGGCATTACTGGCTATTTCCATTCTTTCCCTAATCCTCACAAATTTGACTTTTGCCAATGGCATGTTATAAAAATTCAAAATAAAATGTCGGTCCCAAAGGACTCGTAGAATTTGTAATTATGGGTCCTTTCTATTTATTTTTGGGTAATTTATGCACTATAGCGTGTCGGTGGCAGCGCTGGACACTCGCTGATATACCATGTTTCCTAACACATGTAACAGAGGCATTGAGTAAGGAGGGTGATTTCTTCTTCGTACACAGCCCTTCATACTCCATGCTTATTTTATGTCATCTAAAACTCTTATCATCATTGTCAACCATTATCAATCCACTGGTGGATGAAGGTCTCCCCAAGTTTCTTCCACTACAGTCTATCTTGAGCCACTTGTCTCCCATGTGGTGGTCTTCTGGGTCTTCTTCCTGACCCTGGGAATCGAATTTAAACTTTCGGTTGTCCATCGGTGCTGTGTTCTTACAATATGTCCAGCCCATTTCTATTTCAGGGATTTTACTGAGATCAAGATGTCTTCCACTGTTGCCATTTTCCTTATCCATGAGTTCCTCCTCTTGTCTCTCCTGGTTACACCAAGTATGTACCTTTCCATGCTTCTTTCAGTTGTCTGCAGTCTTTGTATGTATTTTTTAGTTAAGGTCTGTGTCTCTGCTCCATATGTAAGCACTGGAAGGATGCATTAATTAAACACTTTTCTTTTAAAAAATAATGGCATGTTACTCTTAAAAATTGTACTATTTCTTCCAAAAGCTCTTCAACCAAGTTTTATATGCCAATTAATTTCTTCCTCAATGTAACCCTTGCTTGATATCCATTGTCCAAAGTAAATGTGGGTATCAATTACCTTCAGCTTTTCCCCATCGATCAATATATGTTCTTTTTTTTTTTTTTTTTGTAAAAGTTTTTGTCTTCTGAAAGTTTATTTTTAATCCCACTTCTTTTCTCTTGTCAGCAAGTTCCTGGATCATACTCTAATATATGGATATTCGTGGGGTTATTGCAGCATTTCATGTAAATAACACATATAAATTTCCTATCAATGTTAAATTATTGAAGTACCATGTTAAACTTGGAAAAAAAAAAAAAAAACTGAAAACCCCTAATAAAGTCCAGCCAGGCTGGGCCTTTTAAAGAACAAAAAAAAAACTTTTTTTTAAACCCTGGTGAATAATATTCTGAAATTGCAAAAAGGCAGGGAAGAAAGAACTTCTTAGCAGGTTGCATTAAAAAATGTAAGGGGGTTTTTTTATTTTATTTTCAAATGTGTAGGAAGGTATTTTGGCAAATTGAACCATTCTGTTTGGTGGTCATCTGTCAAAATCGTCATTTTTACAGAACTGTGGATAACCGTGCTTGACAGGTTTCACTGTGTACACAGAAACTATGAAGTTAATGCCTTCCCATATGAGTGTTGCATTTTCTCTGCGGCCAAATGTAATGGTGGGTGGGTAATTCTTTAAAATAATGTTTTTAATGTACTTAGTGTGTTATTCTATAGAGAAATGGTGAATAATTTTGTTACTTTAATGTCATGTTTTATATATTTGTACAAATCAAGATAAGCTAAGAATTGGCTAAATTGACATATGTTCTGCAAAGTATTTTGTGTAATGTCTGTTTCTAAGTTAAATGTGGTTAATGTCTGCCTCATTTAGTGTGATGCATTTTGGGAATCAACTTCTGGACTGAGACCACTGTGTTCACCATGTGAGCTCCTTTTTTTTTCAGATAAAAATTTTTATTTGGAGAGAGAGGGGGGTCGACGTTTGAAACTGTTATACAGATTTTGTTATGTTATTTAATTAATTATGGTTGTATTTTCTGTTCACACAGTAAGTGAGAGTTAACGTCAGGTCTGTTGGTTCTCATGACATCTGGTTTGCACAGCATGTATTTTATTTCTGTGATGCAATATTGTTAGTATCTGTAAAAAAAAAAAATTGTACAATAAAATTGTTTGGGTATAATTCCATAATGTTTGACTATTCATTGTGACTTGGTCATGCATTTAACTCTTCAAAACTATTCATCTAGTGAAAATTTTTCACACATAACAGCATGATGCACTCATACGTGAATTTAATTCAAAAACTGATGACTGTAAAGATTATGTACTCTAGATGACGGTGCACCAATCATGTGCTCCTTAATTTTTAGTATGCTTATAAGTCAGTCTTTGACCGGTTAATGGAAAAACATTCAATTAGTTCTAATACATTTCTGTGTTGAACTTCATTACGTGATTATAATCTTTATTGTACATATTTGTCAACCATACACTTGTTATAATGTGTACTGTTTCTCACATTGTATGAGTGTCAAAGTGCTCACCGGAAATATTCATCTTTGTCTGACACTGGGTTATTATTGTTGAATGCAATTGAATATTAAAAATAAGGTAAAATATTATATAAATGAAAGCTGTTACTCACATTTTCGTTTTTATGGAGTATTTCGGATATTGAACTTTTATTCACCGAAATCTTATACTTGAGAAGTTGAAACAGGTGGGTAACAATTCTTAATGAATCATGATTTTTAAAAATAACATCTAAAATAAAGAAATATTGAACGGTCAAACCTTCAAGTTGAAGTGAAAATCGATCTGGTAAAATATTCTGTCTTGACGATAGCTTAGACTTTGTTTGTACTTGATAAGTTGACTCAGTTGGGCAACTATTCTTCTTAATGAATCGTGATTCTAAAAATAACATCTAAAATATTGAATGGTCAAACCTTTAAGTTGAAGGTACCAGATCGATTTTCCCTTCAACTTGAAGGTTTGACCGTTCAATATTTCATTATTTTAGATGTCATTTTTTTAAAATCACGATTCATTAAGAAGAAGTGTTACCCACCTGTTTCAGCTTCTCAAGTAGAATGTCATCACAAAATGACTGCTGGAAGTGATTACTGAAGACTTCAAGAAATTTAAGATTTGGACGAATAAAAGTTCAATATCCCAAAATACTCCATGAAAACGAAAATGTGAGTAACAGCTTTCATTTATATAATATTTTACCTTATTTTTAATATTCAGTTGCATTCAACAATAATAATCCAGTATCAGATAAAGATGAATGTTTCCTACGAGCACTTTGGCACTCGTACAATGTGAGAAACAGTACACAATATGACAACTGTATGGTTGACAAATATGTACAATAATGGAAAAACAGTTCAAGAAGCCCGTTCCATTTTTGATTCTCAGATGAACAAGCTTTCTACTAGTGAAAGATGAATCTTTAGTGTGTTTCAAATCATTTTATGTATTGGGTTGATTCATAAGTTCATGCAGTTTTTTTCATCGCACTTCAGGAATGTACTACATCACAAGGGAAAACGGAATCAATCAACTATGGAATCAATCCTTCCATTTTTTATGATGGTGTCCCAACGTCTGGATAGTGCCATTCTTGAAAAAACGTGCAAGTTTTGCTGCAAAGAAATCGGCGAGGAAATTCTGGAGATCAACATCATTGTTGAACGTTCTGCCAAGGAGTGCATTCGACAGAGATCAGAACAAGTGATAGTCTGAAGGGGCAACATCTGGAAAATAGGCCGGTTGTAAAAGGATCTCCCATTTCTTATGCTGAATGGCCATTTTGGTCATGTTTGCACTGTGAAGGTGTGCGTTATCATGTTGGAGAAGGACACCATTGCGCCGATGTGGCTGTTTCTGCTGAATTGCTCCCTCCACATGGCGGGGTTGCTCACAATAGAGTACAGCGTTGATAGTCCGATTCCTCGGCAGCATTTCCTAGTGAATAATGCCTTCCCTGTCCTACCAGGCACACAACATAATATTTGCAGGATGAAGGTCATGTTTTGGACGTGGTGTGGGCATCTTGTTTGTGCTTAACCATTCCCTCCGATGACTGAAATTCACGTACAGGCCCCACTTTTCATCTCCAGTGACAGAAAGGGTTTGTGTTGCTGAGAACATTCGCGATAACGGGAGAGCAAGGAACCACATATGGCAACATGCTGATTCTTGTCCTAGGTGAGAGCGTGAGGCACCCAAGACCCCGATTTCTGGGCCTTTCCCATAAGTTTCCGGTGTCGCACCACTGTGGTATGATCAGAGTCCATCTCAGTGGCCAATTCGCATGTGGTTTGACGTGGACCCAAGTGGATGAGATGGTTCAAACGATCCTCATCAAAGTGAGATGGATGACCTGCGTATGGAGAGTCGTTGAGGTCAAAACTGCCAACTCGGAATCGTTCAAACCATTCGCGAGCTATCCTCGGAGCAATAGCATCCTCCCCGTACACAGCACAAATTTGTCGAGTAGCCTCGGCGGCTCTGGATCCCTTGTTAAACTCGTAGAGGAGCAGATGTCGGAAATGTTCATTTCTCTCTACTTGATACTCCATACTTCCGGACCTGAAAACCATTAACCACAATCGCACAACGCAATATGATTTAGATACACGATATTACTGGTTACATTTTGTTATACAACTGGCCATCTTCACCGTCACTACTGACCTCGGAAACTCTTGAAATAAAGCGGCATGAACTTATGCATCAACCCAATAGGTGCATTGCTGTCACATCATTCCAGACATGGCATTCCATCCATGTTACACTAAAAGAACAGAGTGTTGTTTTTATTATGCCTATTTTTTCACGTGGTTTATTTTGTGTGTTTTCCCATATTTAAGGGAAGGCAGCCATCATTTATGATCTCTCCCATCAAGAAATAATCATGTATGGAGACCATTTGTGAATAAATATCATTTAATGTGACATTTTCAGGCCACAAAGATTGATCAATACCATTCTCGTAACTTTCAACCTTACTGAAAAAAAAAAAAAACACTTGAACACTATATAACAGCAAGTGCAGTGTTTGTACTGGGTGAAAAAAATAAAAAACTATGTTTGTGTCAACAACAGCGGCAGCATTTTACATTAAAAAACGTTGAAATTGTGTTTGATCAACATTAGGGTGGAGTGAAAGTGTTTTTTTTTTTTTTTTTGAAATTCATATCAGCTGGGGTTGGGAAATTTGAAGGCACTCAACATGTGTATCACGCCAAGATTTGAAGCCTCCAGCTTCAAATTTCAACCCCACGGGGGTTGAAATTTGCAAAAAATCTCCTTTTTGCATTATTTATAAGAATTTTTTACTTACATTATTTAAAAAAATATTAACTATCCTGGGGTTGGAAAACGCAAATAATGATTCATAATTGATATACACTATCTACCAACAAGTAATTGGACACCCCTGCAATCGATGATATCTTCGGTCCTGATACACGTCACGGCCGCCGCCGTTAAATATCGTGTGGGAAACAACAACGCAACCAGTCTCATGCAAGATGCGACGCAGTTCGGAGCTCTCTGATTTCGAGAAAGGTGTAATCGTCGGGTATCACAGAAATGGCCGATCCATACGTGACATATCCAGCGAGTTGAAGTATCCAAAATCGACAGTGGCCTACGTGATTGGCAAGTGGAAGATGAGAGGTGACTGTCGGAATGTGCTCCGACCCGGCAGACCCACAAAACTGGGAGTTAGAGACCGACGGGTGCTGGCCAGAGAAATTCGGAAGAACCGCACTAAATTGATGGGCCACATCCGCGAGGAGTTTCAACAGGCATCCGGGAGTATTCTTTCGATGAATACCATCCGTAAGGAAACCCATTTGCTCGGTTATCATGGACGTGCTGCCGCCCACAAGCCTTTGATCACCAAGTCCAATAGCGCTGCTCGGCTAATGTGGTGCAAAGAACGTCGACAGTGGACCGTTGAACAGTGGAAACAGGTTCTCTGGAGCGACGAATCAAGGTTCACCCTCTACCGTTCGGATGGCAGGGTCTGGGTTTGGCGTTTGCCTGGAGAACGCCTCCTGCCGGAATGTATTGTGCCAACTGTGATGTTCAGCGGCGGTGGAATTATGCTATGGGAGTGTTTCTCCTGGTATGGCACGGGACCCTTGGTCACAATTCCTAATAGATTGAACGCCGAGACCTGCTGCACCATTTTGGATGACCGTGCGCTTCCTACGTTGTGGCAGGTTTGCGGGTTGTAGTCCAGTGGCGGCTCGTGGTAAGCTGAGATGGGGGAGCTGCATCTCAATTTTGTAGATATCGCATGATACACTTCGAAAGCTAAGTTACTGCGCCTGTGCTGATGCTGTCGGTTTAATAATAATAATAACAATAATATATATATATACTGATCGAAAGTGCTTTTTTTACAAGAAATTAATATTTAGATTTTATATTTAGCGATTCACAGGCAAAATGTAAAGGTACCGATACCTAAATTAGGCAACAAATATTAAGCGATGGCCACATTGTCACATTTTTGAAGAAAATAATCAACCTATAAAACTTCGTCGGATGCATTATTTCTTAAACAGAAACTGATTAATCAGTGCATCCTTCCAGTTCTTACGCATGGAGCACAGACATGGACCTCAACTAAAATAGACATACAGACGTTGCAGACAACTGAAAGAAGCATGTTTGATGTTACCTGGAAAGATACAAATAGGAACTCGTGGATCGGGAAAATGACAAAAGTGGAAGACATTATGATCAAAATTCCTGAAATTGCAATGGGATGGACATATTGCTAGAAGAAAGAACCACCGACGGAGAGTTGAAATATTGAACTGGATAGCAAGGGAAAAAACAATACCCAGAAGATGACAAGAGGGAGATGGGTAAATGAAATTCGAAAGCATGAAAGAAACTGACTCAAGGCAGACTGTTGTGGAAGACTTTCATCCAATTTTTTTGTCCTTATATATATAAGGACAAAAAATTAATGCGTGTGCCAGTGGTAGCGGAGACACACTCAAGGTCATGTACGCGTTCTCAAGTGTCTCATTGTGACTCCTAGAAATATGAGAATAAATATTTTTCTTCTAATATACTCGCTTTGGAACTTCGACTTGATACCGACCACTGAAACTTGGACGGCGATGAAAAACATTTTGTGGAATTTTGAAGGGTCTGCCAGAATTTCGCGATGAGTTGTTATTGCGATACTCACACACCGGCATTCTCTTTAATAAAAACGGATTGCAAACATATTCAGTCCAGTTTTAATTCTGAAGCCATCATATCATGATAACAATTTTGTGTAGAAAAATTTGTTTTCCAAAATTTACCAACTTCGTAAATTTTTTAAACAATGATATCTGATTAAATGTTCGTTTCAAAGTAATTAAGTACACTACCTCAATTGAATTGCGCAGCTGATTTTTGGAAGGGAGGTGGGATGCAGCAGAAAAATAAAATGTATCCAGTGGAGTGACTTCAAGGATTTTTGGTGAATAAAAATTTACGTGAGTTTAAAAGCGAAAATTTCGCTGTGCTTGATAAGTAAAGAAATCAATTTTGTGCAAGTATTTCGCTGCAAAAATTAGTATCTCTCTACCGTTTTTTTTTTTTCTTTTTTCAATTTATCCAATACTGAACTATATGTTTAATCGCAATTTGTTCACATGCCCATTTTGACCAGAAGAGAAAATATAAGTATAATTTTTTTTGCAAAAGTCTCGGCAACTGAGTATTTGTTATTAGATGGGAGCAACATTGTTGTTAGAATTATTACGTTGAATAACAGCAGGAACAAACCAATAATTGGAAGAAAAAAAACCCAGGGTGAGAAATACATTCAAACATACTTTATTTAATACTTTATTTCAACATTCGTCATTATTTTTAATTCATTCCCCTATTTTATGTCTTATTCGGAAGCACAAGAACCGTATTAATCAACAAAGCACACAGGCCCGGCAATGCATTCCCACCCAACGAAAGACTGCATTCGCGAGCAAACCTACTAGCGAGAGCTGCCATGAATGCAGTCCCCAGGGAAGTTTTATTCAAAGGAAACGAACTGATGTGGGAATAGGCAGAGTTTCCCACATGAGTTGGTTTCAATAGCCGTCAGGGCTGCAAGGAGCGCAGTCCGTAACATTCTTCCCGCTCCCACTGGTGTTATGCAGGGAAAACTTCCAGTTGAGTTCAGAAAACTGCAGTTATGGCATTATGGTGGGAAAACTTACAGCGGTGTTCACAAAACTTTTCTCTCTTGGTACGGCATAAAAAAACTGCTTTTGGTAGGGGCTGCAGCCCCATAGCAGGAGCCGCCCCTGGGTTGGACCCATGTTACTTTCAGGATGACAATGCCACCTATCATGTTGCGAGGTCTACCATGACTTGGTATGGTGACAATGGGGTTAATCGAATGGACTGGCCTGCGCAGAGCCCGGACCTTAACCCTATCGAGCACCTCTGGGACGAGTTGGAGCGTCGACTTAAGGGGTGCCCCCACCGTCCTAAATCGGTGAAGGAACTGACCTGTCTTCTCCAAGCCGAGTGGAAGAAAGTACCGCTAGCCGTCGTACAACGCCTAGTTGAGAGTATGCCCCGGAGGGTCGCAGCTGTAATCGCAGCTCGTGGAGGCTCCACCAACTATTGAAGGTGAATAAACTTCGTTTTCCCTTGCTTTCACAGGTGTCCAATTACTTGTTGGTAGATAGTGTATAAAAAATTTTGCATTCACCTTCAGGTGCCCCAAGAAGCTTAAAATTCTATCAATATATACGTCGCTTGAGGCATTTCAACGATTTTCCCCTCCTGTCTTGTATTTGTGGTATGTGGTGAAAATGTAGGGAGGTAGAGTTACAAGCTGCAAGCAGAACTGCTGTCAAATCTCAGGACAGCCAAGAATTAACAGATAGTCACGACAGCGGTGAAAATTTGGAAGATGTATCCATTGATGCAAATTTCACTGCAAGTGAAGCTCTTCTTCAAAAGAAAACACACAGATGCGTTCAAGTTTATCTATGGTTGCGAGAGAATGCGACCGATATGGACTATCTGACAGGAGTGCTGCTGCCATTACATCTGCAATTCTTCAAGACGTTGGCATAGTGACCAGCAACTGATATCTCTTCCGTGGTCGATAGAAGTAAAATTCTAATGAACGTAAAAAGTTAAGGAAAGAATTATAAGCGACCAGAGTTGTAGAATAGTCTTAGCGACGATAAAACACTTTTTCTGTAGGCTTAGTGGCGCTAAGGCACTTTTCGTGGTTAGTTGGGAAGAAAAGCACGGCAAAGAAATTTTTGTTGACGAACATGTAAAATGAACACTGATTTATATGAAAGCGTGCTCGTAGCTTAACAGAATGTTCGTAGTGTAAGACTAAAATGTAGGATCACGCTTTCCTGTGTCTAGGAGGAAAAGCAATACAGAAAAGTTAAACATGCATGCAAACAGAGTGACAAGTGGCAGCTACGGTGGCGTAGGCTAATCACTGTTCCTCTGGATGAGCCGGGGTTCGAGTCCCAGCCGAGGCATAGGTAGCGTGCTTGTCTTATCTCACTGTTTTTTCCCTTCGCTGGAGCCACTGACCCTAAATTAGGAACGAACAGCTGCTTATATCCCTTAGAGTTATTTTTATTAGAGGTTTAACGACCGAATGATCAGAAGTCATCGCTTAGACCACTGTTCCCCTTAGAGTTCCCCATAGAGGTCTTCAGCCCCCTGGTCAAAAGTGTTATGATTGAGAAAGGCGTTTAAGCTAAACTCTCCACCGGCACCAAACAAAAGTAATCCGCTGATTCCTTATGAGCAACGCAGAAGGACGCTCCGCGTTCCGAGGGGTCAGAGGCACTAGCTTTTGGCCAATCGCTCGAGCTACCGGGGAAGCATGTGCTGTGGTGTGCCCACCCCACACTGCGCTGGCCATTGCCGGAAGCAGTGGCCCCAAATCAGAGTTCGGCCACTACGGCTCTGGATGACGGCAATTATCATTATACCCAGAAATAAAAAAAAATAAAGCAACGCAAAAGATATCTGCCACTCCCGCTCCATAATCTTAAAAACAGCGGCATATAAGTTGCATGTATTCAGTGTGACCAGTGGCGGATCCAGGCACGGGCATACCAGGGCCCCGCACCCAAAGGGGCCCCACACCGCCGCCAAATAATTAATAGTTTTTGCCTGTCGTCATCTAAAATATTGTAGTTGTAGTTCACGATCATATGCAAATAAACGACCAATTTTAATATTTGTTTACTGCTTTTAATTAGTGACATCAAAAAGTTACTCTGTTAAAAAATTTTTTTTTTATTTTTTGGTCAGAGACATTTTTTCAGCGGGGAAAATGTGGAGATATGTCTACACGTAATTTTTTTCAAGGTATTTTTCATTGAAGTTTTGCCGCAATTTCGGGTACAAGTAGTGAGTTGTAATATACTCGCTCTTCTGTCCTTAGAAAATGACGTGGCATCCACTCTTGTGGCGTAACCAGAGAGGGGGGTGTTCGGGGTTCGAACCCCTCCCTTGAGAGGAGACTGAGAACGAATTTAAAGCGATATATTCCAAAGGACAGGAAAAGACCCAGAAGAAGACCAAATGGAAGATATGTGGATGAAATTCGGAAGTATGCGGGAGTGACATGGAGGAGACTGGCACAAGACAGACCGTTGTGGAGGAAACTTGGGGAGACCTTCGTCCAGCAGTGGATTGATAATGGTTGACAATGATGATGATGATACGTGTATACGAGGCTTTCATCACCAATGAACCCCCCTCTCCCTTAAGAAATTTCTGGCTATGCCACTGATCCACTCTGACCTATAGCGATTTGATTCAAGACTTCAGGTGCAAGACAAGTTGCAGAATTTGTCTTTAAATAATAGACTTATAATTATACAGCTATCCATGTTTGTTTAGTAAAAGGTCATTTTGGAACAGGTTATTATTATTATTTTTTGATTGGGGGTTTAACGACCACCGTGAGCAACTCAATGGGCTATATAAGCAGTCGCCCGTTCCTAATTTAGGGCCACTAACTCCAGGGAAGGGAGAGACCCAGTGTCGAAAGACAAACACAACATCCATGTCTCACCAGGATTGGAACCCGGACCCCTTTTCGGACAATCGTTAAGACCACAGCGCCACCAAAGGGGGGGGGGGCGCCCGGTAATATTTCGAATTCTTAATTATATTAAAAAACAATCTATTGTATCACATCGTGTTTATTTTATAAAAATCAATTCCCGATAAAACAAAACAAAACAAAAAAATTGCTTCGGGATCATATTCACCCCAAGAACTAAAAAAGCGAACGGTTGGTTTACGGTCAGAGTAAGCAACATGGAATTTTTTTTGCGTACATACATTAATATATGTATACAGTATATAACGGGTTATTGCGATTGCGAAAGGCCCCGTGAAGAGCCATCGCCCGCGGCCCGCAAGCGCTAGGGCCACCACTCAGTGTGACTGACACATATTATTCACCGTTCGGAATGACAGAACAGCATCTAAAGGAACACTTAACTTTTTTTGCATCTAAACCCATGTAAAATGTTATCTTTTATTTAAAATTACTGCAATTAAGCAATTTTAATGAAAGTTGATAAAAATAATTGGCAATAAAACTTTAATAAAAATACTAACTGCTTAAAACAGCAAATTAAATTCTGGATTGCTTTTGAAATTCTTAAGGGCCTCCTTTTTGGATTTCTTTCATCTAACCCATTCACCGCCAAGGCACTTTTTTTCCTAGAATTACCTCACTGCATGTGATAATTTCTTACATTACATTAATGTGATAATTTGTTGTTACATTACGTAGTGACCACTAGATGGCGATGCTCACAAAGTGATATCCAAGTGAAAATAATCTTTTGACGAACCATCCGATGAAATCAAAATACTTTTCTGTTGTTGAATTTAAGTATAAAAATCACTTTACCACCATAGCACTTCACAAACGTAATAAAAAAAAACTACTTTGAGAGATTATAATTTTAAAGCAGGTGCGCTTCTAACTATCTGAATTATTCTAAATTCTATAAAGTATAAATAAACACACTAAATAAAAACGAAATATTTCATTCCAGTTTTTTTAATGAAATATTCAGCCATTTTTGAGGACCACTGCTAATTACTCCTGTTGTTATAAACATAGGTTTTCGACTTACGTAGATTTCCGATTCTCCAGCTCAATTTACCCGAAGTATTGTTTTAAAAATGAGCGACAGATGGCGCGCCAAGGTAAACACGCCTGCGATATATTTTAAAACAAAGGAAATTAAGCATTAAATTACCTCGTTTTTCGAAACGAAAACATGAAAATAAGGCAGAGCGAAATAATAAAGTCAATTTCCAATTATTCACTAAAATTTAGAATTTCTTTTATTTTGGCAGTGTCAAACATAAATGCCTAAAAAAAGCCACAGTCATTCGCTGGGAGTTGTGGCGTGCTCCTGTAATCCAGCTACTTGGAGGCAGGAACTGGTGGATGGTTTGAGGTTGGGAGACCTGGTCTTTGTCTGTCTATGTTGATCAGGTGTCCGCGCTAAGGTCGGCGTCGATATGGTCACTTGGAGGGAGCTTCAGGTGAACAGGTCGTCTAAGGCGGAGCGCATCGGTCCAGGGCGGAAACGCAGCAGACAAAAGCTTTCCGCGTCGACTAGTAGTGGGATCGCATCTGTGAATAGTAGGCATTGAGCAGCTCAGCCGATATAATCAGACTCAGTTCCAATTTTTTTTTTCTGACCACAGTAGACACTTTTTTTTCTGACCATATTAAAAAGAATTGAAATTTATAAAACATTCTTTTAGTCTTACCCTACCTTTAAAAGACATAAAAAATACCGCATATGGCTGAATAATTTCTTCCCATTAGAAGACAATACACGGTATAAAATCTTTTGACTACTCTTCTTATTTTATAAAGGATCGATAAAATGTACAACCAACAACTGCTCAAAGTCTATAAATTCCAGAAATAATAAGTTTTTTTAATATTTCAAAACTATTTTCAATGTTTTAACGTTTGTCGCCATCATAATAGTTCATTCAAAAATTACGTTTATGCGAACGTTTTCTATCTGCCTGTGTACATGCTTAAACAGCACGTGTACTCGGATCTACCTATTCTTCAAATCTACAAAAAAAAAAAAAAAAAAAAGACTTAAAACATTGATTTAGAACTGTGGAGTGAATGTTTTTTTTTTTTTTTTTTTTTGTTTTTTTTTATTTTAGAAAAGAAGGCAGGATAAACAAAGGTAAATAAATAAATACGCAAAGTGTATTGAACTTCCTGTTTCTTGTTTTTGTAAAGAAATATGTACGTTTCAAATATTTGACTGACATGAGATGAAATTGCATTGTTTAGAAATTTAAAATTGCCGAGTTTCAATTTGAATTTTATTTATGATTGACTTAAATAATTTAACGAAGTTCAATTTTAAAATGTACTACGATATGGTGAAACGTTATTTCACACCCGAGTCAAGTAGCGCAATAAAAATTGTCACGCTAATTAAAAAGAAGAGCACATCGTAACCAACGAAAACAAAATACATACTTTTGGATTTAATAAATGTATAACACTATCTTAATCCATGATTATTTTTTTAGTTACTGCTGTCTTGTAAAGGAGAATGTTCTAGTACGAATTTAAGAAAATTAGGATTGTTGTAGCCCTTTTTATTTTATTTTATTTTGTAAACGTAACGCACAATGACAAAAATAATAAGGAATGCCAAAGCTTATTCTTAAATCTAAAGAAAAGGTTTTGTGCTGCCATCTATGATTAAATTCAAAAAAATGCTGTCGCTGTCAGCCGCTGTAGACTGTATTAAAAGAAAAGAAAAAACTGTAGATCTTGGTTGCATTTTACACATAATTCAAGTGCACTGAAAGAAGAGAGCTAAAAGATATGCTCGGTTATGTCCACTTTTAAGCTTTCTGAAGTACCATCTAATTCTACTATATGTTACTGTGATATGCTACTGCCATCTGTTGACATTAAAGTGAAAGAATTGATTTTTCTGAGGTTGTTTGATAAAGCTGAAAACAATGCCTCACATTCATTTAGCATTTAAATGTGTTTTCAGATGTCATGATGACGAGTTTTGTATTGTTTATTGTTTCTAAATAACCGACTCAGGCCTGTAGCTTGGGGGCCGCCTACCCTGAAGAGTGAAAAGTTTTGAGCCTCTCTTACAAAGACACAACGAACGTAATATCCAGTGATGTAGCAGTGGTTTAGCGCAAGGTTTAGCGGCGTCAAGGCACTATTTTTCTAGGCTTAGCTGCGCGGAGGCGGTTATCTGGAAAGAAAAGTAGGGCAAAGGAAATTTTTTGGATGATCAAATATACAAAATTAGGGAACCTGTGTTCGCCGTACAGACATACTTAGTATCTTAATCAAATATTCGTGCTTCAGCGATGTCCATGGTCGAGTGGTCTGAAGCGCCGACTTTTGGCCATTTACCAAAGATGTGTCCTGGTTCGAGTCCCGGTGAGGCAGCGGAGATGCTTTTGTCGGACGGCGCTGGCTCTGTTGTTTCCCTTAAACCAGTGGTCTCAAATTAGGGTCGGGTGACCATTAAAGCCCTACATCTTTCTCTTGGTGGTCGTTAAACCCATAACTTAACTGCTTTTGTACTTAACTGCTCGCCACCGGCTGTTGGCTGTAATAAAAGTAAAATTCTAAGCTCACTCTCTTATTCCTAATGGGTAACACAAAAGGAATCTGCAACATCTACTTCATAATCTTAGGAAAAAGGCGTATTTGTCATACTGAATTAATGTGACTGTGTTAGTTTTGTTTGTAGTTTAAAGTAACTAATAAGTATTATTATTCTCAGTACAGAGTCGTGTAGAACGAAAGCGATATTTAAATAAAAAGTTGATATTCTTATCATATAACTCTTACGTTATATTCTTTCATCTATTAAAATTGCTCATATTAAGCAATTATAAATTGATAAAATTAATCAGTAATAAAAATCTAATACAAATACTAAATAATAAAAACAACAAATCTAATTTCACAGGGCTTTTGAAACTTTAGAAGGAATTCTTCCCGGCATGTTTTTCTTAATCCATTCACCGCTAAGGCATTTTTAGCACGTCTTTTGTAAAAAAAGGTCGTGCTTATCTTACCGGTTTGTCTGTCCGTCCGTCCGTCTGTACCCACGATATCTCTGCAGCTATTAGCCCGATTTGAAAACTTCTTTTTGTATTGGGAAGCTTGAAATATGCGAATAATGATCCTTTATTTCGTTTTTTTTTTTTTTTAACGATGTGCAATTTAACCGCTAAGGGGCGTAAATGCAGATGATGTCGAATTCAAAAATACGTTTTATTCCACATATTTGCTTCTGAACATCCGATTGAAAAAATGCCTTTTATCTTTCGATTCCATTTATGTTGAAGAATATTTTAGATATAGTTACTTTTTTTCAAATTACGCATAGATATTCCTCTAGGGAGCGTAAAAGTAAATTACATTTTCCCCTATAACTCTTCTTCTCAACCTCCGATTTGAAAATTTTTTCTTCAGCGGATTCACCTCCTAATGGAAAATCTTTTGCATATATTTTCAAATTTTTGGTAAATAATACTTTAGCCACCAGGGGGCGTAAGTATTAATATTTGCTTCTGATGTATTTGCCATAAAATCTGAGCTTTTAAAATATCGATTGAAAAACTTTTGGCGTGGACTGATGCCACTCACATCGATAAACATTTTCGGAATATTTTCTTCCTAAAATATTCCACAGTTTCTCCGCCAGGGGGCGTAGATGTATATCTGATGTTTGTCAATATCTCTACTTGTAGAAGTCCGCTTTGAAAAATTCCTTCTTTGTTGGATAGTGTTTTCAGTGTGACATGTTTTTTATATAATTTCAAAATTTTCAAGTAATTCATAGACTTTCCGCTAGCAGGCGTAAAGGTAAATTGCTTTCCCCCAATATCTCTGGTTCTAAATCTCCAATTTGAAAAATTCTTTCTCCACCAAATATAGCTCCTGATGGGAAATTATTTGCACATAATTTCTAATTTTTGTAAAAAATGGTTTGGCCACCAGGTGGCGTAAGTCTTAATTTACGCTTCTGACGTATGTGCAGCAAAATATGAGCTTCTAAAATCTCGATTGAAAAAAGTCGTTTGTTGACAGATACTGCTCATGTCGACAAACCTTTTAGGAACATTTTATTTCTGAAATAATGCATGGTTTCTACGCCAGGGGCGTAGATATATATCTTATTTTTGTCAATATTTCTACTTCTAAGAGTCCAATTTGAGAAATTCCTTATTTGTTGGATAGTGTTTCTAAAGCGAAATAATTTTCCTATAAATTCAAAATTTTCAAGTAAATCATAAACTTTCCGTTAGGGGGAGAAAGGTAAATTGCGTTTTCTGCGTTATTTCTGCTTCTAAAACTCCGATTTGAAAAATTCTTCCTGTATCGCATACAAGACCTGATGGAAACAATTTTCCCCATAATTTATAATGTTTTGTAAAGAATGGTTTGGCCACCAGGGGGCATAAGGGTTAATTTCTGCTTCTGAAGTATTTGCAGCAAAATCTGGGCTCCTGAAAACTCGACTAAATTTTTTTTCTTGGACCGATAGTGCTCATATGGAAAAACCTTTTGAGAATACTTTCTTCTTTAAATAATGCATGGTTTTCCCACAAGGGGACGTAAAATCACATCTTATTTTTGTCGATATCTGTGTTTCTAAAAGTCCGATTTGAAAAATTCTTTCTATGTTGGAGAGCGTTTCCGGTGCGAAATGTTTCTCATATAAATTCATGTTTCTCTTAACGCACAAGTCTGCATCCAGTGGGCGTAAGCTCACGATTCCATTTACAGCAATATCTGAGGGATTGAAAAACTTCTTTCTTCCGTCTGATACTATTGTTTTCCATACCGGTTCCATTGACATTGAATAGCTTCGATAAATTTAATTTGCGTCAGAACGGATTCAAAAGACGTGCTTATTACACCCGAAAATTCGGCGGCATCTTTCTTGTTTTAATTAGAACTACATCCCTGCAAGCGACTAAGCCAAATGAAATAACAATACTGTTTTTTGATGTTAGAATAGTCAAAACACAGATGCAAGTTCAGAAAGGTACTAAACTACACCCAAGGGTTGCTATTCAAGAACACCTTACCCTTGTGGAAGAACCTGATTCCAATATTTGTATGTAGCACACAGATAAGCCACATCGCTGTTACCAAAGGAAAAGCAGTAACAATCAAAACAGGCATCATGAATTTCTTTGAGAAGGGTAAAATTAACATGAATGGTTTATTCGCAATTAGATGCGACTGTACCAATGTCAACGTTGGTTCAAAAGGAGGAGTGATTTGATTAATTCAGTTAGATCATCACTGCTGGACGAAGGTCTCCCCAAGTTTCCTCCGTTGTGGAGAAAACTTGGGGAGACCTTCGTCCAGCAGTGGATTGATAATGGTTGACAATAATGATGATGATATTATGATAGAAAGTGTTTTTGTTTTTGTTTTTTTACAAGAAATGAATATTTAGATTTTATATTTAGCGAATGATAGGGAAAATGTAGAGGTACCGATACCTAAATTAGGCAACAGATATTAAGCGATGGCCACATTGCCACGTTTATGAAGAAAATAATCGACCTATAAACCTTGGTCGGATGCATTATTTCTTAAAAAGAAACTGATTAATCAATGCATCTTTCCAGTTCTTACGCATGGAGCACAGACATGGACCTCAACTAAAATAGACATACAGATGTTGCAGGCAACTGAAAGGAGCGTGTAGAGATGCATGTTTGATGTTACCAGGAATGATACAAGTAGAAACTCGTGGATCGGGAAAATGACAAGAGTGGAAGACATTATGATCAGAATTCCTGAAATTGCAATGAGATGGACATATTGCTAGAAGAAAGAGCCACTGACGGAGAGTTGAAATATTAAACTGGATAGCAAGCGAAAAAACAATACCCAGAAGATGACAAGAGGGAGATGGGTGCATGAAATTCGAAAGCATGAAAGAAACTGGATCAAGGCAGACTGGTGTGGAAGAAGAAACTTGGAGACTCTCTTCCAGCAGTGGATAGATAGCGGTTGCAAATTTTATATACGTGCATCATCATCATCATCATTGTCAACCATTATCAATCCACTGCTGGACGAAGGTCTCCCCAAGTTTCCTCCACAACGGTCTGTCTTGTGCCAGTCTCCTCCATGTAACCCCTGCATACTTTCGAATTTCATCCACCCATCTCCCATGTGGTCTTCTTCTGGGTCTTTTCCTGTCCCTTGGAATCCAATCTAAAATTTCGGGTGTCTATCGATGATCTGTCCTTCTGGCAGTATGTCCAGCCCATTGCCATTTCAGGGATTTAACTCTGATCATGATGTCTTCCACTCTTGTCATTTTTCGGATCCACGAGTTCCTCTTCTTATCTCTCCTGGTTACACCAAGCATGCACCTCTCCATGCTACTTTGAGTTGTCTGCAGCCTTTGTATGTCTCTTTTAGTTAAGGTCCACGTCTCTGCACCATACGTAAGCACTGGAAGGATGCATTGATCAAACACTTTTCTTTTAAGACATAATGGCATATTGCTCTTGAAAATTGTGCTGTTTCTTCCAAAAGCTCTCCAGGCAAGTTTTGTACGCCGATTATTTTCTTCATCAATGTGACCCTCACTTGATATCTGCTGTCCAAGATAAACGTACGTGTCTGTTATCTCCAGCTTTTCTCCATCAATCGATAAATCTTCATTTCTTGTAAAAGCATTGAACATCACTTTTGTCTTCTGAAAGTTCATTTTTAATCCCACTTCTTTACTCTTGTCAGCAAGTTCCTGGATCATACTCTGCAGCTCTGATGGGGTAGTTGCAAAAATGACTACGTCATCAGCAAAACGAAGGTGGGTTAGATAATCTCCATTAATCTTTATCCCCTTGTTTTCCCAGCTCAGCGACTGAAAAACACCCTCCAATGTGGCATTAAAGAGCTTCGGAGATATGGTGTCACCTTGTCTCACTCCCTTTCCAATTTTTACGTGTGTTGTATTTTCAAACAGCCTAATCTTTGCACTTGCATTTTCATAGATGTTATTAATAATATTAATGTATGCATCTTCAATACCGCAGGTTTTCAGAGCCATTGTAACTGCTGATGGTTTCACCGAATCAAAGGCTTTTTCATAATCGATAAAAGCCATGCACAATGGAAGTTCATATTCCCTCACTCTTTCAATTAGTTCTCTCAGCACGTGGGTATGATCTATTGTGCTGTAGCCACTCCTGAATCCAGCTTGTTCTCTCGGTTGAGCCATGTCCAGTGTTACCTTCAAGCGGTGTGAAAGAACTTTAGTGAAGATTTTATAAACTACTGATAGGAGGCTGATAGGTCTGTAGTTTCCGAGATCCTCAATGTCACCTTTCTTATGTAGCAGGATCATTGTAGCGGTGTTCCAATCCTCAGGAATCTTTCCTTCATTAAGGCATCGAGTGAAAATTTGGGCGAGTACTGTTTCGATTTCTCCACTTGCTTCTTGTATGATGTCTACAGTAATTCCATCTTCTACTGGAGCTTTTCCTCGCTTCATGTTCTTGATTGCATGTGCAACTTCTGCTGGAAGGACTGGAGGAACTCTGATACTGGTATCTTTCATGATGTCTGGAGTGTATATATCATCCCTTTCATATAATTTGGAGTAGAAATCTTTCACTCTTGTCAAAATTTCGCCTCTATTTCTTGTTACAGAACCATCTTCTTTTCTCAGTGCCATAATCTGTTTTCTTCCCTTACTGAGATGTCCCTTTGCTATCTTTAGGCTTTGGTTGTTTTCAATTGCTTTCCTCACTAGTTCACAGTTGAATTTTCTTATGTCTTCAGTGATACTTTTTCGTACTGTCTTGCATAGCTCTATATATTCCACTTTGGAAGTCACATCTTCTTTAGTTGTCCTCATCTCTCTTCTTTTTTGCATCAACATTTTCGTTTTTCCTGATAATTTATTTACATGCAACTTGTTCTTAGACCCAGCTAATTTTGTTGCTGTTTATATAAGAGCTTTGGTTACTTTTCTGTTAACTTCAGAGATGTCCACTTCTTCCGATGTTAGGCCTTCTAAAGCAGAGAACCTGTTCTTCAGTTCCAACTTGAAGGTATTATGGTGTTTTTTAAGGTTGGTTATGTCAATAGATTTTGTTTGTCTTATGAGCTTGCCACGTTCAAGTTTAGTGTTGAGGTGCATCTTACATCTCACCAATCTATGGTCACTACCTGTGTTGAACTTGTTTAGCACACTGCAGTCTTCTATGACGAATTTTTTGTTACACATAATAAAATCAATTTCACTTGTCGTCCCATTTGGATGTCTCCATGTCCATTTCCTGTGTGGCTTTTTCTTGAAGAAGGAGTTCAAGATGAAAAACCCTTCTGCCTCTGCAAACTCAACGAGAGTATTTCCACGCTGGTTTCTGTTGCCATGACCGAATTTACCTACTGAAGTTTCATTCTGTTGCCATTGCCCTATTTTTGCATTGAAATCTCCCATAATTATCTTCAAGTGCTGCTTACTTTTATTATTTAGATGACGAATTTCCTCATAAAATTCTTCAATTTCTTCTTCAGGATGACTTGTGGTGGGTGCATAAGTTTGAATAATCTGAGCCTGGTATCTTCTCGATAGTTGGATAACGAGTCGTGCAGCTCTGTCAGAGGAACTTTCAACTTCTACCACTTTATCCTTCAGTTTCTTGTTTATTAAAAATCCAACACCACTAGTTCTGCCAGTATCTGTCCCACGATAGTAGAAGAGATGTCCACTTTTCAGTTCGATGAGATCTTCTCCTTTTCTCCTTACCTCACTTAGCCCCACGATGTCCCACTTGATCCTTTGTAGTTCCTCTTCCAATTCAAGAGGCCTTGAATCAGAAAATAAGGAGCGTCCATTGTACGTTGCCAAGGTCAGCATCAGATATACGTATATATGTATACTGTGTGTATATACAAGTATATAAGGACAAAAAATGTAAAAAATTTAATGCGTGTGGCAGTGGCAGCGGAGACACACACTCAAGGTCATGTACGCGTTCTCAAGTGTCTCATTGTGACCCCTAGAAATATGACAATAAATATTTTTTCTTCTGATACACTGATTTTGAACGTTCGACTTGATACCGACCACTGCAACTTGGATGGCGATGAAAAACATTTTGTTGAATTTTGAAGGGTCTGCCAGAATTTCGCGATAAGTTGTTATTGCGATACTCACACACCGGCATTCTCTTTAATAAAAACGGATTGCAAACATATTCAGTCCAGTTTTAATTCTGAAGCCATCATATCATGATAACAATTTTGTGTAGAAAAATTTGTTTTCCAAAATTTACCAACTTCGTAAATTTTTTAAACAATGATATCTGATTAAATGTTCGTTTCAAAGTAATTAAGTACACTACCTCAATTGAATTGCGCAGCTGATTTTTGGGAGGGAGGTGGGATGCAGCAGAAAAATAAAATGTATCCAGTGGAGTGACTTCAATGATTTTTGGTGAATAAAAATTTACGTGAGTTTAAAAGCGAAAATTTCGCTGTGCTTGATAAGTGAAGAAATCAATTTTGTGCAAGTATTTCGCTGCAAAAATTAGTATCTCTCTACCGTTTTTTTTTTTTTCTTTTTTCAATTTATCCAATATGGAACTATATGTTTAATCGCAATTTGTTCACATGCCCATTTTGACCAGAAGAGAAAATATAAGTATAATTTTTTTTGCAAAAGTCTCGGCAACTGAGTATTTGTTATTAGATGGGAGCAACATTGTTGTTAGAATTATTACGTTGAATAACAGCAGGAACAAACCAATAATTGGAAGAAAAAAAAACCAGGGTGAGAAATACATTCAAACATACTTTATTTAATACTTTATTTCAACATTCGTCATTATTTTTAATTCATTCCCCTATTTTATGTCTTATTCGGAAGCACAAGAACCGTATTAATCAACACAGCACACAGGCCCGGCAATGCATTCCCACCCAACGAAAGACTGCATTCGCGAGCAAACCTACTAGCGAGAGCTGCCATGAATGCAGTCCCCAGGGAAGTTTTATTCAAAGGAAACGAACTGATGTGGGAATAGGCAGAGTTTCCCACATGAGTTGGTTTCAATAGCCGTCAGGGCTGCAAGGAGCGCAGTCCGTAACATTCTTCCCGCTCCCACTGGTGTTATGCAGGGGAAACTTCCAGTTGAGTTCAGAAAACTGCAGTTATGGCATTATGGTGGGAAAACTTACAGCGGTGTTCACAAAACTTCTCTCTCTTGGTACGGCATAAAAAAAACTGCTTTTGGTAGGGGGGCTGCAGCCCCATAGCAGGAGCCTCCCCTGGGTTGGACCCATGTTACTTTCAGGATGACAATGCCACCTATCATGTTGCGAGGTCTACCATGACTTGGTATGGTGACAATGGGGTTAATCGAATGGACTGGTCTGCGCAGAGCCCGGACCTTAACCCTATCGAGCACCTCTGCGACGAGTTGGAGCGTCGACTTAAGGGGTGCCCCCACCGTCCTAAATCGGTGAAGGAACTGACCTGTCTTCTCCAAGCCGAGTGGAAGAAAGTACCGCTAGCCGTCGTACAACGCCTAGTTGAGAGTATGCCCCGGAGGGTCGCAGCTGTAATCGCCGCTCGTGGAGGCTCCACCAACTATTGAAGGTGAATAAACTTCGTTTTCCCTTGCTTTCACAGGTGTCCAATTACTTGTTGGTAGATAGTGTATAAAAATTTTGCATTCACCTTCAGGTGCCCCAAGAAGCTTAAAATTCTATCAATATATACGTCGCTTGAGGCATTTCAACGATTTCCCCCTCCTGTCTTTTTTTTTTGGTATGTGGTGAAAATGTAGGGAGGTAGAGTTACAAGCTGCAAGCAGAATTGCTGTCAAATCTCAGGACAGCCAAGAATTAACAGATAGTCACGACAGCGGTGAAAATTTGGAAGATGTATCCATTGATGCAAATTTCACTGCAAATGAAGCTCTTCTTCAAAAGAAAACACACAGATGCGTTCAAGTTTATCTATGGTTGCGAGAGAATGCGACCGATATGGACTATCTGACAGGAGTGCTGCTGCCATTACATCTGCAATTCTTCAAGACGTTGGCATAGTGACCAGCAACTGATATCTCTTCCGTGGTCGATAGAAGTAAAATTCTAATGAACGTAAAAAGTTAAGGAAAGAATTATAAGCGACCAGAGTTGTAGAATAGTCTTAGCGACGATAAAACACTTTTTCTGTAGGCTTAGTGGCGCTAAGGCACTTTTCGTGGTTAGTTGGGAAGAAAAGCACGGCAAAGAAATTTTTGTTGACGAACATGTAAAAAGAACACTGATTTATATGAAAGCGTGCTCGTAGCTTAACAGAATGTTCGTAGTGTAAGACTAAAATGTAGGATCACGCTTTCCTGTGTCTAGGAGGAAAAGCAATACAGAAAAGTTAAACATGCATGCAAACAGAGTGACAAGTGGCAGCTACGGTGGCGTAGGCTAATCACTGTTCCTCTGGATGAGCCGGGGTTCGAGTCCCAGCCGAGGCATAGGTAGCGTGCTTGTCTTATCTCACTGTTTTTTCCCTTCGCTGGAGCCACTGACCCTAAATTAGGAACGAACAGCTGCTTATATCCCTTAGAGTTATTTTTATTAGAGGTTTAACGACCGAATGATCAGAAGTCATCGCTTAGACCACTGTTCCCCTTAGAGTTCCCCATAGAGGTCTTCAGCCCCTGGTCAAAAGTGTTATGATTGAGAAAGGCGTTTAAGCTAAACTCTCCACCGGCACCAAACAAAAGTAATCCGCTGATTCCTTATGAGCAACGCAGAAGGACGCTCCGCGTTCCGAGGGGTCAGAGGCACTGGCTTTTGGCCAATCGCTCGAGCTACCGGGGAAGCATGTGCTGTGGTGTGCCCACCCCACACTGCGCTGGCCATTGCCGGAAGCAGTGGCCCCAAATCAGAGTTCGGCCACTACGGCTCTGGATGACGGCAATTATCATTATACCCAGAAATAAAAAAAAATAAAGCAACGCAAAAGATATCTGCCACTCCCGCTCCATAATCTTAAAAACAGCGGCATATAAGTTGCATGTATTCAGTGTGACCAGTGGCGGATCCAGGCACGGGCATACCAGGGCCCCGCACCCAAAGGGGCCCCACACCGCCGCCAAATAATTAATAGTTTTTGCCTGTCGTCATCTAAAATATTGTAGTTGTAGTTCACGATCATATGCAAATAAACGACCAATTTTAATATTTGTTTACTGCTTTTAATTAGTGACATCAAAAAGTTACTCTGTTAAAAAATTTTTTTTTATTTTTTGGTCAGAGACATTTTTTCAGCGGGGAAAATGTGGAGATATGTCTACACGTAATTTTTTTCAAGGTATTTTTCATTGAAGTTTTGCCGCAATTTCGGGTACAAGTAGTGAGTTGTAATATACTCGCTCTTCTGTCCTTAGAAAATGACGTGGCATCCACTCTTGTGGCGTAACCAGAGAGGGGGGGGTGTTCGGGGTTCGAACCCCTCCCTTGAGAGGAGACTGAGAACGAATTTAAAGCGATATATTCCAAAGGACAGGAAAAGACCCAGAAGAAGACCAAATGGAAGATATGTGGATGAAATTCGGAAGTATGCGGGAGTGACATGGAGGAGACTGGCACAAGACAGACCGTTGTGGAGGAAACTTGGGGAGACCTTCGTCCAGCAGTGGATTGATAATGGTTGACAATGATGATGATGATACGTGTATACGAGGCTTTCATCACCAATGAACCCCCCCCCTCTCCCTTAAGAAATTTCTGGCTATGCCACTGATCCACTCTGACCTATAGCGATTTGATTCAAGACTTCAGGTGCAAGACAAGTTGCAGAATTTGTCTTTAAATAATAGACTTATAATTATACAGCTATCCATGTTTGTTTAGTAAAAGGTCATTTTGGAACAGGTTATTATTATTATTTTTTGATTGGGGGTTTAACGACCACCGTGAGCAACTCAATGGGCTATATAAGCAGTCGCCCGTTCCTAATTTAGGGCCACTAACTCCAGGGAAGGGAGAGACCCAGTGTCGAAAGACAAACACAACATCCATGTCTCACCAGGATTGGAACCCGGACCCCTTTTCGGACAATCGTTAAGACCACAGCGCCACCAAAGGGGGGGGGCGCCCGGTAATATTTCGAATTCTTAATTATATTAAAAAACAATCTATTGTATCACATCGTGTTTATTTTATAAAAATCAATTCCCGATAAAACAAAACAAAACAAAAAAATTGCTTCGGGATCATATTCACCCCAAGAACTAAAAAAAGCGAACGGTTGGTTTACGGTCAGAGTAAGCAACATGGAATTTTTTTTTTGCGTACATACATTAATATATGTATACAGTATATAACGGGTTATTGCGATTGCGAAAGGCCCCGTGAAGAGCCATCGCCCGCGGCCCGCAAGCGCTAGGGCCACCACTCAGTGTGACTGACACATATTATTCACCGTTCGGAATGACAGAACAGCATCTAAAGGAACACTTAACTTTTTTTGCATCTAAACCCATGTAAAATGTTATCTTTTATTTAAAATTACTGCAATTAAGCAATTTTAATGAAAGTTGATAAAAATAATTGGCAATAAAACTTTAATAAAAATACTAACTGCTTAAAACAGCAAATTAAATTCTGGATTGCTTTTGAAATTCTTAAGGGCCTCCTTTTTGGATTTCTTTCATCTAACCCATTCACCGCCAAGGCACTTTTTTCCTAGAATTACCTCACTGCATGTGATAATTTCTTACATTACATTAATGTGATAATTTGTTGTTACATTACGTAGTGACCACTAGATGGCGATGCTCACAAAGTGATATCCAAGTGAAAATAATCTTTTGACGAACCATCCGATGAAATCAAAATACTTTTCTGTTGTTGAATTTAAGTATAAAAATCACTTTACCACCATAGCACTTCACAAACGTAATAAAAAAAAACTACTTTGAGAGATTATAATTTTAAAGCAGGTGCGCTTCTAACTATCTGAATTATTCTAAATTCTATAAAGTATAAATAAACACACTAAATAAAAACGAAATATTTCATTCCAGTTTTTTTAATGAAATATTCAGCCATTTTTGAGGACCACTGCTAATTACTCCTGTTGTTATAAACATAGGTTTTCGACTTACGTAGATTTCCGATTCTCCAGCTCAATTTACCCGAAGTATTGTTTTAAAAATGAGCGACAGATGGCGCGCCAAGGTAAACACGCCTGCGATATATTTTAAAACAAAGGAAATTAAGCATTAAATTACCTCGTTTTTCGAAACGAAAACATGAAAATAAGGCAGAGCGAAATAATAAAGTCAATTTCCAATTATTCACTAAAATTTAGAATTTCTTTTATTTTGGCAGTGTCAAACATAAATGCCTAAAAAAAGCCACAGTCATTCGCTGGGAGTTGTGGCGTGCTCCTGTAATCCAGCTACTTGGAGGCAGGAACTGGTGGATGGTTTGAGGTTGGGAGACCTGGTCTTTGTCTGTCTATGTTGATCAGGTGTCCGCGCTAAGGTCGGCGTCGATATGGTCACTTGGAGGGAGCTTCAGGTGAACAGGTCGTCTAAGGCGGAGCGCATCGGTCCAGGGCGGAAACGCAGCAGACAAAAGCTTCCGCGTCGACTAGTAGTGGGATCGCATCTGTGAATAGTAGGCATTGAGCAGCTCAGCCGATATAATCAGACTCAGTTCCAATTTTTTTTTCTGACCACAGTAGACACTTTTTTTTCTGACCATATTAAAAAGAATTGAAATTTATAAAACATTCTTTTAGTCTTACCCTACCTTTAAAAGACATAAAAAATACCGCATATGGCTGAATAATTTCTTCCCATTAGAAGACAATACACGGTATAAAATCTTTTGACTACTCTTCTTATTTTATAAAGGATCGATAAAATGTACAACCAACAACTGCTCAAAGTCTATAAATTCCAGAAATAATAAGTTTTTTTAATATTTCAAAACTATTTTCAATGTTTTAACGTTTGTCGCCATCATAATAGTTCATTCAAAAATTACGTTTATGCGAACGTTTTCTATCTGCCTGTGTACATGCTTAAACAGCACGTGTACTCGGATCTACCTATTCTTCAAATCTACAAAAAAAAAAAAAAAAAAAAGACTTAAAACATTGATTTAGAACTGTGGAGTGAATGTTTTTTTTTTTTTTTTTTTTGTTTTTTTTTATTTTAGAAAAGAAGGCAGGATAAACAAAGGTAAATAAATAAATACGCAAAGTGTATTGAACTTCCTGTTTCTTGTTTTTGTAAAGAAATATGTACGTTTCAAATATTTGACTGACATGAGATGAAATTGCATTGTTTAGAAATTTAAAATTGCCGAGTTTCAATTTGAATTTTATTTATGATTGACTTAAATAATTTAACGAAGTTCAATTTTAAAATGTACTACGATATGGTGAAACGTTATTTCACACCCGAGTCAAGTAGCGCAATAAAAATTGTCACGCTAATTAAAAAGAAGAGCACATCGTAACCAACGAAAACAAAATACATACTTTTGGATTTAATAAATGTATAACACTATCTTAATCCATGATTATTTTTTTAGTTACTGCTGTCTTGTAAAGGAGAATGTTCTAGTACGAATTTAAGAAAATTAGGATTGTTGTAGCCCTTTTTATTTTATTTTATTTTGTAAACGTAACGCACAATGACAAAAATAATAAGGAATGCCAAAGCTTATTCTTAAATCTAAAGAAAAGGTTTTGTGCTGCCATCTATGATTAAATTCAAAAAAATGCTGTCGCTGTCAGCCGCTGTAGACTGTATTAAAAGAAAAGAAAAAACTGTAGATCTTGGTTGCATTTTACACATAATTCAAGTGCACTGAAAGAAGAGAGCTAAAAGATATGCTCGGTTATGTCCACTTTTAAGCTTTCTGAAGTACCATCTAATTCTACTATATGTTACTGTGATATGCTACTGCCATCTGTTGACATTAAAGTGAAAGAATTGATTTTTCTGAGGTTGTTTGATAAAGCTGAAAACAATGCCTCACATTCATTTAGCATTTAAATGTGTTTTCAGATGTCATGATGACGAGTTTTGTATTGTTTATTGTTTCTAAATAACCGACTCAGGCCTGTAGCTTGGGGGCCGCCTACCCTGAAGAGTGAAAAGTTTTGAGCCTCTCTTACAAAGACACAACGAACGTAATATCCAGTGATGTAGCAGTGGTTTAGCGCAAGGTTTAGCGGCGTCAAGGCACTATTTTTCTAGGCTTAGCTGCGCGGAGGCGGTTATCTGGAAAGAAAAGTAGGGCAAAGGAAATTTTTTGGATGATCAAATATACAAAATTAGGGAACCTGTGTTCGCCGTACAGACATACTTAGTATCTTAATCAAATATTCGTGCTTCAGCGATGTCCATGGTCGAGTGGTCTGAAGCGCCGACTTTTGGCCATTTACCAAAGATGTGTCCTGGTTCGAGTCCCGGTGAGGCAGCGGAGATGCTTTTGTCGGACGGCGCTGGCTCTGTTGTTTCCCTTAAACCAGTGGTCTCAAATTAGGGTCGGGTGACCATTAAAGCCCTACATCTTTCTCTTGGTGGTCGTTAAACCCATAACTTAACTGCTTTTGTACTTAACTGCTCGCCACCGGCTGTTGGCTGTAATAAAAGTAAAATTCTAAGCTCACTCTCTTATTCCTAATGGGTAACACAAAAGGAATCTGCAACATCTACTTCATAATCTTAGGAAAAAGGCGTATTTGTCATACTGAATTAATGTGACTGTGTTAGTTTTGTTTGTAGTTTAAAGTAACTAATAAGTATTATTATTCTCAGTACAGAGTCGTGTAGAACGAAAGCGATATTTAAATAAAAAGTTGATATTCTTATCATATAACTCTTACGTTATATTCTTTCATCTATTAAAATTGCTCATATTAAGCAATTATAAATTGATAAAATTAATCAGTAATAAAAATCTAATACAAATACTAAATAATAAAAACAACAAATCTAATTTCACAGGGCTTTTGAAACTTTAGAAGGAATTCTTCCCGGCATGTTTTTCTTAATCCATTCACCGCTAAGGCATTTTTAGCACGTCTTTTGTAAAAAAGGTCGTGCTTATCTTACCGGTTTGTCTGTCCGTCCGTCCGTCTGTACCCACGATATCTCTGCAGCTATTAGCCCGATTTGAAAACTTCTTTTTGTATTGGGAAGCTTGAAATATGCGAATAATGATCCTTTATTTCGTTTTTTTTTTTTTTTTTAACGATGTGCAATTTAACCGCTAAGGGGCGTAAATGCAGATGATGTCGAATTCAAAAATACGTTTTATTCCACATATTTGCTTCTGAACATCCGATTGAAAAAATGCCTTTTATCTTTCGATTCCATTTATGTTGAAGAATATTTTAGATATAGTTACTTTTTTTCAAATTACGCATAGATATTCCTCTAGGGAGCGTAAAAGTAAATTACATTTTCCCCTATAACTCTTCTTCTCAACCTCCGATTTGAAAATTTTTTTCTTCAGCGGATTCACCTCCTAATGGAAAATCTTTTGCATATATTTTCAAATTTTTGGTAAATAATACTTTAGCCACCAGGGGGCGTAAGTATTAATATTTGCTTCTGATGTATTTGCCATAAAATCTGAGCTTTTAAAATATCGATTGAAAAACTTTTGGCGTGGACTGATGCCACTCACATCGATAAACATTTTCGGAATATTTTCTTCCTAAAATATTCCACAGTTTCTCCGCCAGGGGCGTAGATGTATATCTGATGTTTGTCAATATCTCTACTTGTAGAAGTCCGCTTTGAAAAATTCCTTCTTTGTTGGATAGTGTTTTCAGTGTGACATGTTTTTTATATAATTTCAAAATTTTCAAGTAATTCATAGACTTTCCGCTAGCAGGCGTAAAGGTAAATTGCTTTCCCCAATATCTCTGGTTCTAAATCTCCAATTTGAAAAATTCTTTCTCCACCAAATATAGCTCCTGATGGGAAATTATTTGCACATAATTTCTAATTTTTGTAAAAAATGGTTTGGCCACCAGGTGGCGTAAGTCTTAATTTACGCTTCTGACGTATGTGCAGCAAAATATGAGCTTCTAAAATCTCGATTGAAAAAAAAGTCGTTTGTTGACAGATACTGCTCATGTCGACAAACCTTTTAGGAACATTTTATTTCTGAAATAATGCATGGTTTCTACGCCAGGGGGCGTAGATATATATCTTATTTTTGTCAATATTTCTACTTCTAAGAGTCCAATTTGAGAAATTCCTTATTTGTTGGATAGTGTTTCTAAAGCGAAATAATTTTCCTATAAATTCAAAATTTTCAAGTAAATCATAAACTTTCCGTTAGGGGGAGAAAGGTAAATTGCGTTTTCTGCGTTATTTCTGCTTCTAAAACTCCGATTTGAAAAATTCTTCCTGTATCGCATACAAGACCTGATGGAAACAATTTTCCCCATAATTTATAATGTTTTGTAAAGAATGGTTTGGCCACCAGGGGGCATAAGGGTTAATTTCTGCTTCTGAAGTATTTGCAGCAAAATCTGGGCTCCTGAAAACTCGACTAAATTTTTTTTTCTTGGACCGATAGTGCTCATATGGAAAAACCTTTTGAGAATACTTTCTTCTTTAAATAATGCATGGTTTTCCCACAAGGGGACGTAAAATCACATCTTATTTTTGTCGATATCTGTGTTTCTAAAAGTCCGATTTGAAAAATTCTTTCTATGTTGGAGAGCGTTTCCGGTGCGAAATGTTTCTCATATAAATTCATGTTTCTCTTAACGCACAAGTCTGCATCCAGTGGGCGTAAGCTCACGATTCCATTTACAGCAATATCTGAGGGATTGAAAAACTTCTTTCTTCCGTCTGATACTATTGTTTTCCATACCGGTTCCATTGACATTGAATAGCTTCGATAAATTTAATTTGCGTCAGAACGGATTCAAAAGACGTGCTTATTACACCCGAAAATTCGGCGGCATCTTTCTTGTTTTAATTAGAACTACATCCCTGCAAGCGACTAAGCCAAATGAAATAACAATACTGTTTTTTGATGTTAGAATAGTCAAAACACAGATGCAAGTTCAGAAAGGTACTAAACTACACCCAAGGGTTGCTATTCAAGAACACCTTACCCTTGTGGAAGAACCTGATTCCAATATTTGTATGTAGCACACAGATAAGCCACATCGCTGTTACCAAAGGAAAAGCAGTAACAATCAAAACAGGCATCATGAATTTCTTTGAGAAGGGTAAAATTAACATGAATGGTTTATTCGCAATTAGATGCGACTGTACCAATGTCAACGTTGGTTCAAAAGGAGGAGTGATTTGATTAATTCAGTTAGATCATCACTGCTGGACGAAGGTCTCCCCAAGTTTCCTCCGTTGTGGAGAAAACTTGGGGAGACCTTCGTCCAGCAGTGGATTGATAATGGTTGACAATAATGATGATGATATTATGATAGAAAGTGTTTTTGTTTTTGTTTTTTTACAAGAAATGAATATTTAGATTTTATATTTAGCGAATGATAGGGAAAATGTAGAGGTACCGATACCTAAATTAGGCAACAGATATTAAGCGATGGCCACATTGCCACGTTTATGAAGAAAATAATCGACCTATAAACCTTGGTCGGATGCATTATTTCTTAAAAAGAAACTGATTAATCAATGCATCTTTCCAGTTCTTACGCATGGAGCACAGACATGGACCTCAACTAAAATAGACATACAGATGTTGCAGGCAACTGAAAGGAGCGTGTAGAGATGCATGTTTGATGTTACCAGGAATGATACAAGTAGAAACTCGTGGATCGGGAAAATGACAAGAGTGGAAGACATTATGATCAGAATTCCTGAAATTGCAATGAGATGGACATATTGCTAGAAGAAAGAGCCACTGACGGAGAGTTGAAATATTAAACTGGATAGCAAGCGAAAAAACAATACCCAGAAGATGACAAGAGGGAGATGGGTGCATGAAATTCGAAAGCATGAAAGAAACTGGATCAAGGCAGACTGGTGTGGAAGAAGAAACTTGGAGACTCTCTTCCAGCAGTGGATAGATAGCGGTTGCAAATTTTATATACGTGCATCATCATCATCATCATTGTCAACCATTATCAATCCACTGCTGGACGAAGGTCTCCCCAAGTTTCCTCCACAACGGTCTGTCTTGTGCCAGTCTCCTCCATGTAACCCCTGCATACTTTCGAATTTCATCCACCCATCTCCCATGTGGTCTTCTTCTGGGTCTTTTCCTGTCCCTTGGAATCCAATCTAAAATTTCGGGTGTCTATCGATGATCTGTCCTTCTGGCAGTATGTCCAGCCCATTGCCATTTCAGGGATTTAACTCTGATCATGATGTCTTCCACTCTTGTCATTTTTCGGATCCACGAGTTCCTCTTCTTATCTCTCCTGGTTACACCAAGCATGCACCTCTCCATGCTACTTTGAGTTGTCTGCAGCCTTTGTATGTCTCTTTTAGTTAAGGTCCACGTCTCTGCACCATACGTAAGCACTGGAAGGATGCATTGATCAAACACTTTTCTTTTAAGACATAATGGCATATTGCTCTTGAAAATTGTGCTGTTTCTTCCAAAAGCTCTCCAGGCAAGTTTTGTACGCCGATTATTTTCTTCATCAATGTGACCCTCACTTGATATCTGCTGTCCAAGATAAACGTACGTGTCTGTTATCTCCAGCTTTTCTCCATCAATCGATAAATCTTCATTTCTTGTAAAAGCATTGAACATCACTTTTGTCTTCTGAAAGTTCATTTTTAATCCCACTTCTTTACTCTTGTCAGCAAGTTCCTGGATCATACTCTGCAGCTCTGATGGGGTAGTTGCAAAAATGACTACGTCATCAGCAAAACGAAGGTGGGTTAGATAATCTCCATTAATCTTTATCCCCTTGTTTTCCCAGCTCAGCGACTGAAAAACACCCTCCAATGTGGCATTAAAGAGCTTCGGAGATATGGTGTCACCTTGTCTCACTCCCTTTCCAATTTTTACGTGTGTTGTATTTTCAAACAGCCTAATCTTTGCACTTGCATTTTCATAGATGTTATTAATAATATTAATGTATGCATCTTCAATACCGCAGGTTTTCAGAGCCATTGTAACTGCTGATGGTTTCACCGAATCAAAGGCTTTTTCATAATCGATAAAAGCCATGCACAATGGAAGTTCATATTCCCTCACTCTTTCAATTAGTTCTCTCAGCACGTGGGTATGATCTATTGTGCTGTAGCCACTCCTGAATCCAGCTTGTTCTCTCGGTTGAGCCATGTCCAGTGTTACCTTCAAGCGGTGTGAAAGAACTTTAGTGAAGATTTTATAAACTACTGATAGGAGGCTGATAGGTCTGTAGTTTCCGAGATCCTCAATGTCACCTTTCTTATGTAGCAGGATCATTGTAGCGGTGTTCCAATCCTCAGGAATCTTTCCTTCATTAAGGCATCGAGTGAAAATTTGGGCGAGTACTGTTTCGATTTCTCCACTTGCTTCTTGTATGATGTCTACAGTAATTCCATCTTCTACTGGAGCTTTTCCTCGCTTCATGTTCTTGATTGCATGTGCAACTTCTGCTGGAAGGACTGGAGGAACTCTGATACTGGTATCTTTCATGATGTCTGGAGTGTATATATCATCCCTTTCATATAATTTGGAGTAGAAATCTTTCACTCTTGTCAAAATTTCGCCTCTATTTCTTGTTACAGAACCATCTTCTTTTCTCAGTGCCATAATCTGTTTTCTTCCCTTACTGAGATGTCCCTTTGCTATCTTTAGGCTTTGGTTGTTTTCAATTGCTTTCCTCACTAGTTCACAGTTGAATTTTCTTATGTCTTCAGTGATACTTTTTCGTACTGTCTTGCATAGCTCTATATATTCCACTTTGGAAGTCACATCTTCTTTAGTTGTCCTCATCTCTCTTCTTTTTTGCATCAACATTTTCGTTTTTCCTGATAATTTATTTACATGCAACTTGTTCTTAGACCCAGCTAATTTTGTTGCTGTTTATATAAGAGCTTTGGTTACTTTTCTGTTAACTTCAGAGATGTCCACTTCTTCCGATGTTAGGCCTTCTAAAGCAGAGAACCTGTTCTTCAGTTCCAACTTGAAGGTATTATGGTGTTTTTTAAGGTTGGTTATGTCAATAGATTTTGTTTGTCTTATGAGCTTGCCACGTTCAAGTTTAGTGTTGAGGTGCATCTTACATCTCACCAATCTATGGTCACTACCTGTGTTGAACTTGTTTAGCACACTGCAGTCTTCTATGACGAATTTTTTGTTACACATAATAAAATCAATTTCACTTGTCGTCCCATTTGGATGTCTCCATGTCCATTTCCTGTGTGGCTTTTTCTTGAAGAAGGAGTTCAAGATGAAAAACCCTTCTGCCTCTGCAAACTCAACGAGAGTATTTCCACGCTGGTTTCTGTTGCCATGACCGAATTTACCTACTGAAGTTTCATTCTGTTGCCATTGCCCTATTTTTGCATTGAAATCTCCCATAATTATCTTCAAGTGCTGCTTACTTTTATTATTTAGATGACGAATTTCCTCATAAAATTCTTCAATTTCTTCTTCAGGATGACTTGTGGTGGGTGCATAAGTTTGAATAATCTGAGCCTGGTATCTTCTCGATAGTTGGATAACGAGTCGTGCAGCTCTGTCAGAGGAACTTTCAACTTCTACCACTTTATCCTTCAGTTTCTTGTTTATTAAAAATCCAACACCACTAGTTCTGCCAGTATCTGTCCCACGATAGTAGAAGAGATGTCCACTTTTCAGTTCGATGAGATCTTCTCCTTTTCTCCTTACCTCACTTAGCCCCACGATGTCCCACTTGATCCTTTGTAGTTCCTCTTCCAATTCAAGAGGCCTTGAATCAGAAAATAAGGAGCGTCCATTGTACGTTGCCAAGGTCAGCATCAGATATACGTATATATGTATACTGTGTGTATATACAAGTATATAAGGACAAAAAATGTAAAAAATTTAATGCGTGTGGCAGTGGCAGCGGAGACACACACTCAAGGTCATGTACGCGTTCTCAAGTGTCTCATTGTGACCCCTAGAAATATGACAATAAATATTTTTTCTTCTGATACACTGATTTTGAACGTTCGACTTGATACCGACCACTGCAACTTGGATGGCGATGAAAAACATTTTGTTGAATTTTGAAGGGTCTGCCAGAATTTCGCGATGAGTTGTTATTGCGATACTCACACACCGGCATTCTCTTTAATAAAAACGGATTGCAAACATATTCAGTCCAGTTTTAATTCTGAAGCCATCATATCATGATAACAATTTTGTGTAGAAAAATTTGTTTTCCAAAATTTACCAACTTCGTAAATTTTTTAAACAATGATATCTGATTAAATGTTCGTTTCAAAGTAATTAAGTACACTACCTCAATTGAATTGCGCAGCTGATTTTTGGGAGGGAGGTGGGATGCAGCAGAAAAATAAAATGTATCCAGTGGAGTGACTTCAATGATTTTTGGTGAATAAAAATTTACGTGAGTTTAAAAGCGAAAATTTCGCTGTGCTTGATAAGTGAAGAAATCAATTTTGTGCAAGTATTTCGCTGCAAAAATTAGTATCTCTCTACCGTTTTTTTTTTTTTTTTCTTTTTTCAATTTATCCAATATGGAACTATATGTTTAATCGCAATTTGTTCACATGCCCATTTTGACCAGAAGAGAAAATATAAGTATAATTTTTTTTGCAAAAGTCTCGGCAACTGAGTATTTGTTATTAGATGGGAGCAACATTGTTGTTAGAATTATTACGTTGAATAACAGCAGGAACAAACCAATAATTGGAAGAAAAAAAACCAGGGTGAGAAATACATTCAAACATACTTTATTTAATACTTTATTTCAACATTCGTCATTATTTTTAATTCATTCCCCTATTTTATGTCTTATTCGGAAGCACAAGAACCGTATTAATCAACACAGCACACAGGCCCGGCAATGCATTCCCACCCAACGAAAGACTGCATTCGCGAGCAAACCTACTAGCGAGAGCTGCCATGAATGCAGTCCCCAGGGAAGTTTTATTCAAAGGAAACGAACTGATGTGGGAATAGGCAGAGTTTCCCACATGAGTTGGTTTCAATAGCCGTCAGGGCTGCAAGGAGCGCAGTCCGTAACATTCTTCCCGCTCCCACTGGTGTTATGCAGGGGAAACTTCCAGTTGAGTTCAGAAAACTGCAGTTATGGCATTATGGTGGGAAAACTTACAGCGGTGTTCACAAAACTTCTCTCTCTTGGTACGGCATAAAAAAAACTGCTTTTGGTAGGGGCTGCAGCCCCATAGCAGGAGCCTCCCTGGGTTGGACCCATGTTACTTTCAGGATGACAATGCCACCTATCATGTTGCGAGGTCTACCATGACTTGGTATGGTGACAATGGGGTTAATCGAATGGACTGGTCTGCGCAGAGCCCGGACCTTAACCCTATCGAGCACCTCTGCGACGAGTTGGAGCGTCGACTTAAGGGGTGCCCCCACCGTCCTAAATCGGTGAAGGAACTGACCTGTCTTCTCCAAGCCGAGTGGAAGAAAGTACCGCTAGCCGTCGTACAACGCCTAGTTGAGAGTATGCCCCGGAGGGTCGCAGCTGTAATCGCCGCTCGTGGAGGCTCCACCAACTATTGAAGGTGAATAAACTTCGTTTTCCCTTGCTTTCACAGGTGTCCAATTACTTGTTGGTAGATAGTGTATAAAAAAATTTTGCATTCACCTTCAGGTGCCCCAAGAAGCTTAAAATTCTATCAATATATACGTCGCTTGAGGCATTTCAACGATTTCCTCCTGTCTTTTTTTTTTTGGTATGTGGTGAAAATGTAGGGAGGTAGAGTTACAAGCTGCAAGCAGAATTGCTGTCAAATCTCAGGACAGCCAAGAATTAACAGATAGTCACGACAGCGGTGAAAATTTGGAAGATGTATCCATTGATGCAAATTTCACTGCAAATGAAGCTCTTCTTCAAAAGAAAACACACAGATGCGTTCAAGTTTATCTATGGTTGCGAGAGAATGCGACTGATATGGACTATCTGACAGGAGTGCTGCTGCCATTACATCTGCAATTCTTCAAGACGTTGGCATAGTGACCAGCAACTGATATCTCTTCCGTGGTCGATAGAAGTAAAATTCTAATGAACGTAAAAAGTTAAGGAAAGAATTATAAGCGACCAGAGTTGTAGAATAGTCTTAGCGACGATAAAACACTTTTTCTGTAGGCTTAGTGGCGCTAAGGCACTTTTCGTGGTTAGTTGGGAAGAAAAGCACGGCAAAGAAATTTTTGTTGACGAACATGTAAAAAGAACACTGATTTATATGAAAGCGTGCTCGTAGCTTAACAGAATGTTCGTAGTGTAAGACTAAAATGTAGGATCACGCTTTCCTGTGTCTAGGAGGAAAAGCAATACAGAAAAGTTAAACATGCATGCAAACAGAGTGACAAGTGGCAGCTACGGTGGCGTAGGCTAATCACTGTTCCTCTGGATGAGCCGGGGTTCGACTCCCAGCCGAGGCATAGGTAGCGTGCTTGTCTTATCTCACTGTTTTTTCCCTTCGCTGGAGCCACTGACCCTAAATTAGGAACGAACAGCTGCTTATATCCCTTAGAGTTATTTTTATTAGAGGTTTAACGACCGAATGATCAGAAGTCATCGCTTAGACCACTGTTCCCCTTAGAGTTCCCCATAGAGGTCTTCAGCCCCCCTGGTTAAAAGTGTTATGATTGAGAAAGGCGTTTAAGCTAAACTCTCCACCGGCACCAAACAAAAGTAATCCGCTGATTCCTTATGAGCAACGCAGAAGGACGCTCCGTGTTCCGAGGGGTCAGAGGCACTGGCTTTTGGCCAATCGCTCGAGCTACCGGGGAAGCATGTGCTGTCGTGTGCCCACCCCACACTGCGCTGGCCATTGCCGGAAGCAGTGGCTCCAAATCAGAGTTCGGCCACTACGGCTCTGGATGACGGCAATTATCATTATACCCAGAAATAAAAAAAAGAAAGCAACGCAAAAGATATCTGCCACTCCCGCTCCATAATCTTAAAAAGAGCGGCATATAAGTTGCATGTATTCAGTGTGACAAGTGGCGGATCCAGGCACGGGCATACCAGGGCCCCGCACCCAAAGGGGCCCCACACCGCCGCCAAATAATTAATAGTTTTTGCCTGTCGTCATCTAAAATATTGTAGTTGTAGTTCACGATCATATGCAAATAAACGACCAATTTTAATATTTGTTTACTGCTTTTAATTAGTGACATCAAAAAGTTACTCTGTTAGAATTTTTTTTTTATTTTTTGGTCAGAGACATTTCTTCAGCGGGAAAAATGTGGAGATATGTCTACACGTAATTTTTTTTTCAAGGTATTTTTCATTGAAGTTTTGCCGCAATTTCGGGTACAAGTAGTGAGTTGTAATATACTCGCTCTTCTGTCCTTAGAAAATGACGTGGCATCCACTCTTGTGGCGTAACCAGAGAGGGGGGTGTTCGGGGTTCGAACCCTCCCTTGAGAGGAGACTGAGAACGAATTTAAAGCGATATATTTCAAGGGACAGGAAAAGACCCAGAAGAAGACCAAATGGAAGATATGTGGATGAAATTCGGAAGTATGCGGGAGTGACATGGAGGAGACTGGCACAAGACAGACCGTTGTGGAGGAAACTTGGGGAGACCTTCGTCCAGCAGTGGATTGATAATGGTTGACAATGATGATGATGATACGTGTATACGAGGCTTTCATCAATAATGAACCCCCCCCTCTCCCTTAAGAAATTTCTGGCTATGCCACTGATCCACTCTGACCTATAGCGATTTGATTCAAGACTTCAGGTGCAAGACAAGTTGCAGAATTTGTCTTTAAATAATAGACTTATAATTATACAGCTATCCATGTTTGTTTAGTAAAAGGTCATTTTGGAACAGGTTATTATTATTATTTTTTGATTGGGGGTTTAACGACCACCGTGAGCAACTCAATGGGCTATATAAGCAGTCGCCCGTTCCTAATTTAGGGCCACTAACTCCAGGGAAGGGAGAGACCCAGTGTCGAAAGACAAACACAACATCCATGTCTCACCAGGATTGGAACCCGGACCCCTTTTCGGACAATCGTTAAGACCACAGCGCCACCAAAGGGGGGCGCCCGGTAATATTTCGAATTCTTAATTATATTAAAAAACAATCTATTGTATCACATCGTGTTTATTTTATAAAAATCAATTCCCGATAAAACAAAACAAAACAAAAAAATTGCTTCGGGATCATATTCACCCCAAGAACTAAAAAAAGCGAACGGTTGGTTTACGGTCAGAGTAAGCAACATGGAATTTTTTTTGCGTACATACATTAATATATGTATACAGTATATAACGGGTTATTGCGATTGCGAAAGGCCCCGTGAAGAGCCATCGCCCGCGGCCCGCAAGCGCTAGGGCCACCACTCAGTGTGACTGACACATATTATTCACCGTTCGGAATGACAGAACAGCATCTAAAGGAACACTTAACTTTTTTTGCATCTAAACCCATGTAAAATGTTATCTTTTATTTAAAATTACTGCAATTAAGCAATTTTAATGAAAGTTGATAAAAATAATTGGCAATAAAACTTTAATAAAAATACTAACTGCTTAAAACAGCAAATTAAATTCTGGATTGCTTTTGAAATTCTTAAGGGCCTCCTTTTTGGATTTCTTTCATCTAACCCATTCACCGCCAAGGCACTTTTTTCCTAGAATTACCTCACTGCATGTGATAATTTCTTACATTACATTAATGTGATAATTTGTTGTTACATTACGTAGTGACCACTAGATGGCGATGCTCACAAAGTGATATCCAAGTGAAAATAATCTTTTGACGAACCATCCGATGAAATCAAAATACTTTTCTGTTGTTGAATTTAAGTATAAAAATCACTTTACCACCATAGCACTTCACAAACGTAATAAAAAAAAACTACTTTGAGAGATTATAATTTTAAAGCAGGTGCGCTTCTAACTATCTGAATTATTCTAAATTCTATAAAGTATAAATAAACACACTAAATAAAAACGAAATATTTCATTCCAGTTTTTTTAATGAAATATTCAGCCATTTTTGAGGACCACTGCTAATTACTCCTGTTGTTATAAACATAGGTTTTCGACTTACGTAGATTTCCGATTCTCCAGCTCAATTTACCCGAAGTATTGTTTTAAAAATGAGCGACAGATGGCGCGCCAAGGTAAACACGCCTGCGATATATTTTAAAACAAAGGAAATTAAGCATTAAATTACCTCGTTTTTCGAAACGAAAACATGAAAATAAGGCAGAGCGAAATAATAAAGTCAATTTCCAATTATTCACTAAAATTTAGAATTTCTTTTATTTTGGCAGTGTCAAACATAAATGCCTAAAAAAAGCCACAGTCATTCGCTGGGAGTTGTGGCGTGCTCCTGTAATCCAGCTACTTGGAGGCAGGAACTGGTGGATGGTTTGAGGTTGGGAGACCTGGTCTTTGTCTGTCTATGTTGATCAGGTGTCCGCGCTAAGGTCGGCGTCGATATGGTCACTTGGAGGGAGCTTCAGGTGAACAGGTCGTCTAAGGCGGAGCGCATCGGTCCAGGGCGGAAACGCAGCAGACAAAAGCTTCCGCGTCGACTAGTAGTGGGATCGCATCTGTGAATAGTAGGCATTGAGCAGCTCAGCCGATATAATCAGACTCAGTTCCAATTTTTTTTCTGACCACAGTAGACACTTTTTTTCTGACCATATTAAAAAGAATTGAAATTTATAAAACATTCTTTTAGTCTTACCCTACCTTTAAAAGACATAAAAAATACCGCATATGGCTGAATAATTTCTTCCCATTAGAAGACAATACACGGTATAAAATCTTTTGACTACTCTTCTTATTTTATAAAGGATCGATAAAATGTACAACCAACAACTGCTCAAAGTCTATAAATTCCAGAAATAATAAGTTTTTTAATATTTCAAAACTATTTTCAATGTTTTAACGTTTGTCGCCATCATAATAGTTCATTCAAAAATTACGTTTATGCGAACGTTTTCTATCTGCCTGTGTACATGCTTAAACAGCACGTGTACTCGGATCTACCTATTCTTCAAATCTACAAAAAAAAAAAAAAAAGACTTAAAACATTGATTTAGAACTGTGGAGTGAATGTTTTTTTTTTTTTTTTGTTTTTTTTTATTTTAGAAAAGAAGGCAGGATAAACAAAGGTAAATAAATAAATACGCAAAGTGTATTGAACTTCCTGTTTCTTGTTTTTGTAAAGAAATATGTACGTTTCAAATATTTGACTGACATGAGATGAAATTGCATTGTTTAGAAATTTAAAATTGCCGAGTTTCAATTTGAATTTTATTTATGATTGACTTAAATAATTTAACGAAGTTCAATTTTAAAATGTACTACGATATGGTGAAACGTTATTTCACACCTGAGTCAAGTAGCGCAATAAAAATTGTCACGCTAATTAAAAAGAAGAGCACATCGTAACCAACGAAAACAAAATACATACTTTTGGATTTAATAAATGTATAACACTATCTTAATCCATGATTATTTTTTTTTAGTTACTGCTGTCTTGTAAAGGAGAATGTTCTAGTACGAATTTAAGAAAATTAGGATTGTTGTAGCCCTTTTTATTTTATTTTATTTTGTAAACGTAACGCACAATGACAAAAATAATAAGGAATGCCAAAGCTTATTCTTAAATCTAAAGAAAAGGTTTTGTGCTGCCATCTATGATTAAATTCAAAAAAATGCTGTCGCTGTCAGCCGCTGTAGACTGTATTAAAAGAAAAGAAAAAACTGTAGATCTTGGTTGCATTTTACACATAATTCAAGTGCACTGAAAGAAGAGAGCTAAAAGATATGCTCGGTTATGTCCACTTTTAAGCTTTCTGAAGTACCATCTAATTCTACTATATGTTACTGTGATATGCTACTGCCATCTGTTGACATTAAAGTGAAAGAATTGATTTTTCTGAGGTTGTTTGATAAAGCTGAAAACAATGCCTCACATTCATTTAGCATTTAAATGTGTTTTCAGATGTCATGATGACGAGTTTTGTATTGTTTATTGTTTCTAAATAACCGACTCAGGCCTGTAGCTTGGGGGCCGCCTACCCTGAAGAGTGAAAAGTTTTGAGCCTCTCTTACAAAGACACAACGAACGTAATATCCAGTGATGTAGCAGTGGTTTAGCGCAAGGTTTAGCGGCGTCAAGGCACTATTTTTCTAGGCTTAGCTGCGCGGAGGCGGTTATCTGGAAAGAAAAGTAGGGCAAAGGAAATTTTTTGGATGATCAAATATACAAAATTAGGGAACCTGTGTTCGCCGTACAGACATACTTAGTATCTTAATCAAATATTCGTGCTTCAGCGATGTCCATGGTCGAGTGGTCTGAAGCGCCGACTTTTGGCCATTTACCAAAGATGTGTCCTGGTTCGAGTCCCGGTGAGGCAGCGGAGATGCTTTTGTCGGACGGCGCTGGCTCTGTTGTTTCCCTTAAACCAGTGGTCTCAAATTAGGGTCGGGTGACCATTAAAGCCCTACATCTTTCTCTTGGTGGTCGTTAAACCCATAACTTAACTGCTTTTGTACTTAACTGCTCGCCACCGGCTGTTGGCTGTAATAAAAGTAAAATTCTAAGCTCACTCTCTTATTCCTAATGGGTAACACAAAAGGAATCTGCAACATCTACTTCATAATCTTAGGAAAAAGGCGTATTTGTCATACTGAATTAATGTGACTGTGTTAGTTTTGTTTGTAGTTTAAAGTAACTAATAAGTATTATTATTCTCAGTACAGAGTCGTGTAGAACGAAAGCGATATTTAAATAAAAAGTTGATATTCTTATCATATAACTCTTACGTTATATTCTTTCATCTATTAAAATTGCTCATATTAAGCAATTATAAATTGATAAAATTAATCAGTAATAAAAATCTAATACAAATACTAAATAATAAAAACAACAAATCTAATTTCACAGGGCTTTTGAAACTTTAGAAGGAATTCTTCCCGGCATGTTTTTCTTAATCCATTCACCGCTAAGGCATTTTTAGCACGTCTTTTGTAAAAAAAGGTCGTGCTTATCTTACCGGTTTGTCTGTCCGTCCGTCCGTCTGTACCCACGATATCTCTGCAGCTATTAGCCCGATTTGAAAACTTCTTTTTGTATTGGGAAGCTTGAAATATGCGAATAATGATCCTTTATTTCGTTTTTTTTTTTTTTTTTAACGATGTGCAATTTAACCGCTAAGGGGCGTAAATGCAGATGATGTCGAATTCAAAAATACGTTTTATTCCACATATTTGCTTCTGAACATCCGATTGAAAAAATGCCTTTTATCTTTCGATTCCATTTATGTTGAAGAATATTTTAGATATAGTTACTTTTTTTCAAATTACGCATAGATATTCCTCTAGGGAGCGTAAAAGTAAATTACATTTTCCCCTATAACTCTTCTTCTCAACCTCCGATTTGAAAATTTTTTCTTCAGCGGATTCACCTCCTAATGGAAAATCTTTTGCATATATTTTCAAATTTTTGGTAAATAATACTTTAGCCACCAGGGGGCGTAAGTATTAATATTTGCTTCTGATGTATTTGCCATAAAATCTGAGCTTTTTAAAATATCGATTGAAAAACTTTTGGCGTGGACTGATGCCACTCACATCGATAAACATTTTCGGAATATTTTCTTCCTAAAATATTCCACAGTTTCTCCGCCAGGGGGCGTAGATGTATATCTGATGTTTGTCAATATCTCTACTTGTAGAAGTCCGCTTTGAAAAATTCCTTCTTTGTTGGATAGTGTTTTCAGTGTGACATGTTTTTTATATAATTTCAAAATTTTCAAGTAATTCATAGACTTTCCGCTAGCAGGCGTAAAGGTAAATTGCTTTCCCCCAATATCTCTGGTTCTAAATCTCCAATTTGAAAAATTCTTTCTCCACCAAATATAGCTCCTGATGGGAAATTATTTGCACATAATTTCTAATTTTTGTAAAAAATGGTTTGGCCACCAGGTGGCGTAAGTCTTAATTTACGCTTCTGACGTATGTGCAGCAAAATATGAGCTTCTAAAATCTCGATTGAAAAAAGTCGTTTGTTGACAGATACTGCTCATGTCGACAAACCTTTTAGGAACATTTTATTTCTGAAATAATGCATGGTTTCTACGCCAGGGGGCGTAGATATATATCTTATTTTTGTCAATATTTCTACTTCTAAGAGTCCAATTTGAGAAATTCCTTATTTGTTGGATAGTGTTTCTAAAGCGAAATAATTTTCCTATAAATTCAAAATTTTCAAGTAAATCATAAACTTTCCGTTAGGGGGAGAAAGGTAAATTGCGTTTTCTGCGTTATTTCTGCTTCTAAAACTCCGATTTGAAAAATTCTTCCTGTATCGCATACAAGACCTGATGGAAACAATTTTCCCCATAATTTATAATGTTTTGTAAAGAATGGTTTGGCCACCAGGGGGCATAAGGGTTAATTTCTGCTTCTGAAGTATTTGCAGCAAAATCTGGGCTCCTGAAAACTCGACTAAATTTTTTTTTCTTGGACCGATAGTGCTCATATGGAAAAACCTTTTGAGAATACTTTCTTCTTTAAATAATGCATGGTTTTCCCACAAGGGGACGTAAAATCACATCTTATTTTTGTCGATATCTGTGTTTCTAAAAGTCCGATTTGAAAAATTCTTTCTATGTTGGAGAGCGTTTCCGGTGCGAAATGTTTCTCATATAAATTCATGTTTCTCTTAACGCACAAGTCTGCATCCAGTGGGCGTAAGCTCACGATTCCATTTACAGCAATATCTGAGGGATTGAAAAACTTCTTTCTTCCGTCTGATACTATTGTTTTCCATACCGGTTCCATTGACATTGAATAGCTTCGATAAATTTAATTTGCGTCAGAACGGATTCAAAAGACGTGCTTATTACACCCGAAAATTCGGCGGCATCTTTCTTGTTTTAATTAGAACTACATCCCTGCAAGCGACTAAGCCAAATGAAATAACAATACTGTTTTTTGATGTTAGAATAGTCAAAACACAGATGCAAGTTCAGAAAGGTACTAAACTACACCCAAGGGTTGCTATTCAAGAACACCTTACCCTTGTGGAAGAACCTGATTCCAATATTTGTATGTAGCACACAGATAAGCCACATCGCTGTTACCAAAGGAAAAGCAGTAACAATCAAAACAGGCATCATGAATTTCTTTGAGAAGGGTAAAATTAACATGAATGGTTTATTCGCAATTAGATGCGACTGTACCAATGTCAACGTTGGTTCAAAAGGAGGAGTGATTTGATTAATTCAGTTAGATCATCACTGCTGGACGAAGGTCTCCCCAAGTTTCCTCCGTTGTGGAGAAAACTTGGGGAGACCTTCGTCCAGCAGTGGATTGATAATGGTTGACAATAATGATGATGATATTATGATAGAAAGTGTTTTTGTTTTTGTTTTTTTACAAGAAATGAATATTTAGATTTTATATTTAGCGAATGATAGGGAAAATGTAGAGGTACCGATACCTAAATTAGGCAACAGATATTAAGCGATGGCCACATTGCCACGTTTATGAAGAAAATAATCGACCTATAAACCTTGGTCGGATGCATTATTTCTTAAAAAGAAACTGATTAATCAATGCATCTTTCCAGTTCTTACGCATGGAGCACAGACATGGACCTCAACTAAAATAGACATACAGATGTTGCAGGCAACTGAAAGGAGCGTGTAGAGATGCATGTTTGATGTTACCAGGAATGATACAAGTAGAAACTCGTGGATCGGGAAAATGACAAGAGTGGAAGACATTATGATCAGAATTCCTGAAATTGCAATGAGATGGACATATTGCTAGAAGAAAGAGCCACTGACGGAGAGTTGAAATATTAAACTGGATAGCAAGCGAAAAAACAATACCCAGAAGATGACAAGAGGGAGATGGGTGCATGAAATTCGAAAGCATGAAAGAAACTGGATCAAGGCAGACTGGTGTGGAAGAAGAAACTTGGAGACTCTCTTCCAGCAGTGGATAGATAGCGGTTGCAAATTTTATATACTTGCATCATCATCATCATCATTGTCAACCATTATCAATCCACTGCTGGACGAAGGTCTCCCCAAGTTTCCTCCACAACGGTCTGTCTTGTGCCAGTCTCCTCCATGTAACCCCTGCATACTTTCGAATTTCATCCACCCATCTCCCATGTGGTCTTCTTCTGGGTCTTTTCCTGTCCCTTGGAATCCAATCTAAAATTTCGGGTGTCTATCGATGATCTGTCCTTCTGGCAGTATGTCCAGCCCATTGCCATTTCAGGGATTTAACTCTGATCATGATGTCTTCCACTCTTGTCATTTTTCGGATCCACGAGTTCCTCTTCTTATCTCTCCTGGTTACACCAAGCATGCACCTCTCCATGCTACTTTGAGTTGTCTGCAGCCTTTGTATGTCTCTTTTAGTTAAGGTCCACGTCTCTGCACCATACGTAAGCACTGGAAGGATGCATTGATCAAACACTTTTCTTTTAAGACATAATGGCATATTGCTCTTGAAAATTGTGCTGTTTCTTCCAAAAGCTCTCCAGGCAAGTTTTGTACGCCGATTATTTTCTTCATCAATGTGACCCTCACTTGATATCTGCTGTCCAAGATAAACGTACGTGTCTGTTATCTCCAGCTTTTCTCCATCAATCGATAAATCTTCATTTCTTGTAAAAGCATTGAACATCACTTTTGTCTTCTGAAAGTTCATTTTTAATCCCACTTCTTTACTCTTGTCAGCAAGTTCCTGGATCATACTCTGCAGCTCTGATGGGGTAGTTGCAAAAATGACTACGTCATCAGCAAAACGAAGGTGGGTTAGATAATCTCCATTAATCTTTATCCCCTTGTTTTCCCAGCTCAGCGACTGAAAAACACCCTCCAATGTGGCATTAAAGAGCTTCGGAGATATGGTGTCACCTTGTCTCACTCCCTTTCCAATTTTTACGTGTGTTGTATTTTCAAACAGCCTAATCTTTGCACTTGCATTTTCATAGATGTTATTAATAATATTAATGTATGCATCTTCAATACCGCAGGTTTTCAGAGCCATTGTAACTGCTGATGGTTTCACCGAATCAAAGGCTTTTTCATAATCGATAAAAGCCATGCACAATGGAAGTTCATATTCCCTCACTCTTTCAATTAGTTCTCTCAGCACGTGGGTATGATCTATTGTGCTGTAGCCACTCCTGAATCCAGCTTGTTCTCTCGGTTGAGCCATGTCCAGTGTTACCTTCAAGCGGTGTGAAAGAACTTTAGTGAAGATTTTATAAACTACTGATAGGAGGCTGATAGGTCTGTAGTTTCCGAGATCCTCAATGTCACCTTTCTTATGTAGCAGGATCATTGTAGCGGTGTTCCAATCCTCAGGAATCTTTCCTTCATTAAGGCATCGAGTGAAAATTTGGGCGAGTACTGTTTCGATTTCTCCACTTGCTTCTTGTATGATGTCTACAGTAATTCCATCTTCTACTGGAGCTTTTCCTCGCTTCATGTTCTTGATTGCATGTGCAACTTCTGCTGGAAGGACTGGAGGAACTCTGATACTGGTATCTTTCATGATGTCTGGAGTGTATATATCATCCCTTTCATATAATTTGGAGTAGAAATCTTTCACTCTTGTCAAAATTTCGCCTCTATTTCTTGTTACAGAACCATCTTCTTTTCTCAGTGCCATAATCTGTTTTCTTCCCTTACTGAGATGTCCCTTTGCTATCTTTAGGCTTTGGTTGTTTTCAATTGCTTTCCTCACTAGTTCACAGTTGAATTTTCTTATGTCTTCAGTGATACTTTTTCGTACTGTCTTGCATAGCTCTATATATTCCACTTTGGAAGTCACATCTTCTTTAGTTGTCCTCATCTCTCTTCTTTTTTGCATCAACATTTTCGTTTTTCCTGATAATTTATTTACATGCAACTTGTTCTTAGACCCAGCTAATTTTGTTGCTGTTTATATAAGAGCTTTGGTTACTTTTCTGTTAACTTCAGAGATGTCCACTTCTTCCGATGTTAGGCCTTCTAAAGCAGAGAACCTGTTCTTCAGTTCCAACTTGAAGGTATTATGGTGTTTTTTAAGGTTGGTTATGTCAATAGATTTTGTTTGTCTTATGAGCTTGCCACGTTCAAGTTTAGTGTTGAGGTGCATCTTACATCTCACCAATCTATGGTCACTACCTGTGTTGAACTTGTTTAGCACACTGCAGTCTTCTATGACGAATTTTTTGTTACACATAATAAAATCAATTTCACTTGTCGTCCCATTTGGATGTCTCCATGTCCATTTCCTGTGTGGCTTTTTCTTGAAGAAGGAGTTCAAGATGAAAAACCCTTCTGCCTCTGCAAACTCAACGAGAGTATTTCCACGCTGGTTTCTGTTGCCATGACCGAATTTACCTACTGAAGTTTCATTCTGTTGCCATTGCCCTATTTTTGCATTGAAATCTCCCATAATTATCTTCAAGTGCTGCTTACTTTTATTATTTAGATGACGAATTTCCTCATAAAATTCTTCAATTTCTTCTTCAGGATGACTTGTGGTGGGTGCATAAGTTTGAATAATCTGAGCCTGGTATCTTCTCGATAGTTGGATAACGAGTCGTGCAGCTCTGTCAGAGGAACTTTCAACTTCTACCACTTTATCCTTCAGTTTCTTGTTTATTAAAAATCCAACACCACTAGTTCTGCCAGTATCTGTCCCACGATAGTAGAAGAGATGTCCACTTTTCAGTTCGATGAGATCTTCTCCTTTTCTCCTTACCTCACTTAGCCCCACGATGTCCCACTTGATCCTTTGTAGTTCCTCTTCCAATTCAAGAGGCCTTGAATCAGAAAATAAGGAGCGTCCATTGTACGTTGCCAAGGTCAGCATCAGATATACGTATATATGTATACTGTGTGTATATACAAGTATATAAGGACAAAAAATGTAAAAAATTTAATGCGTGTGGCAGTGGCAGCGGAGACACACACTCAAGGTCATGTACGCGTTCTCAAGTGTCTCATTGTGACCCCTAGAAATATGACAATAAATATTTTTTCTTCTGATACACTGATTTTGAACGTTCGACTTGATACCGACCACTGCAACTTGGATGGCGATGAAAAACATTTTGTTGAATTTTGAAGGGTCTGCCAGAATTTCGCGATGAGTTGTTATTGCGATACTCACACACCGGCATTCTCTTTAATAAAAACGGATTGCAAACATATTCAGTCCAGTTTTAATTCTGAAGCCATCATATCATGATAACAATTTTGTGTAGAAAAATTTGTTTTCCAAAATTTACCAACTTCGTAAATTTTTTAAACAATGATATCTGATTAAATGTTCGTTTTCAAAGTAATTAAGTACACTACCTCAATTGAATTGCGCAGCTGATTTTTGGGAGGGAGGTGGGATGCAGCAGAAAAATAAAATGTATCCAGTGGAGTGACTTCAATGATTTTTGGTGAATAAAAATTTACGTGAGTTTAAAAGCGAAAATTTCGCTGTGCTTGATAAGTGAAGAAATCAATTTTGTGCAAGTATTTCGCTGCAAAAATTAGTATCTCTCTACCGTTTTTTTTTTTTTCTTTTTTCAATTTATCCAATATGGAACTATATGTTTAATCGCAATTTGTTCACATGCCCATTTTGACCAGAAGAGAAAATATAAGTATAATTTTTTTTGCAAAAGTCTCGGCAACTGAGTATTTGTTATTAGATGGGAGCAACATTGTTGTTAGAATTATTACGTTGAATAACAGCAGGAACAAACCAATAATTGGAAGAAAAAAAAACCAGGGTGAGAAATACATTCAAACATACTTTATTTAATACTTTATTTCAACATTCGTCATTATTTTTAATTCATTCCCCTATTTTATGTCTTATTCGGAAGCACAAGAACCGTATTAATCAACACAGCACACAGGCCCGGCAATGCATTCCCACCCAACGAAAGACTGCATTCGCGAGCAAACCTACTAGCGAGAGCTGCCATGAATGCAGTCCCCAGGGAAGTTTTATTCAAAGGAAACGAACTGATGTGGGAATAGGCAGAGTTTCCCACATGAGTTGGTTTCAATAGCCGTCAGGGCTGCAAGGAGCGCAGTCCGTAACATTCTTCCCGCTCCCACTGGTGTTATGCAGGGGAAACTTCCAGTTGAGTTCAGAAAACTGCAGTTATGGCATTATGGTGGGAAAACTTACAGCGGTGTTCACAAAACTTCTCTCTCTTGGTACGGCATAAAAAACTGCTTTTGGTAGGGGCTGCAGCCCCATAGCAGGAGCCGCCCCTGGGTTGGACCCATGTTACTTTCAGGATGACAATGCCACCTATCATGTTGCGAGGTCTACCATGACTTGGTATGGTGACAATGGGGTTAATCGAATGGACTGGTCTGCGCAGAGCCCGGACCTTAACCCTATCGAGCACCTCTGCGACGAGTTGGAGCGTCGACTTAAGGGGTGCCCCCACCGTCCTAAATCGGTGAAGGAACTGACCTGTCTTCTCCAAGCCGAGTGGAAGAAAGTACCGCTAGCCGTCGTACAACGCCTAGTTGAGAGTATGCCCCGGAGGGTCGCAGCTGTAATCGCCGCTCGTGGAGGCTCCACCAACTATTGAAGGTGAATAAACTTCGTTTTCCCTTGCTTTCACAGGTGTCCAATTACTTGTTGGTAGATAGTGTATAAAAAAATTTTGCATTCACCTTCAGGTGCCCCAAGAAGCTTAAAATTCTATCAATATATACGTCGCTTGAGGCATTTCAACGATTTCCCTCCTGTCTTTTTTTTTTTTTTTTGGTATGTGGTGAAAATGTAGGGAGGTAGAGTTACAAGCTGCAAGCAGAATTGCTGTCAAATCTCAGGACAGCCAAGAATTAACAGATAGTCACGACAGCGGTGAAAATTTGGAAGATGTATCCATTGATGCAAATTTCACTGCAAATGAAGCTCTTCTTCAAAAGAAAACACACAGATGCGTTCAAGTTTATCTATGGTTGCGAGAGAATGCGACTGATATGGACTATCTGACAGGAGTGCTGCTGCCATTACATCTGCAATTCTTCAAGACGTTGGCATAGTGACCAGCAACTGATATCTCTTCCGTGGTCGATAGAAGTAAAATTCTAATGAACGTAAAAAGTTAAGGAAAGAATTATAAGCGACCAGAGTTGTAGAATAGTCTTAGCGACGATAAAACACTTTTTCTGTAGGCTTAGTGGCGCTAAGGCACTTTTCGTGGTTAGTTGGGAAGAAAAGCACGGCAAAGAAATTTTTGTTGACGAACATGTAAAAAGAACACTGATTTATATGAAAGCGTGCTCGTAGCTTAACAGAATGTTCGTAGTGTAAGACTAAAATGTAGGATCACGCTTTCCTGTGTCTAGGAGGAAAAGCAATACAGAAAAGTTAAACATGCATGCAAACAGAGTGACAAGTGGCAGCTACGGTGGCGTAGGCTAATCACTGTTCCTCTGGATGAGCCGGGGTTCGACTCCCAGCCGAGGCATAGGTAGCGTGCTTGTCTTATCTCACTGTTTTTTCCCTTCGCTGGAGCCACTGACCCTAAATTAGGAACGAACAGCTGCTTATATCCCTTAGAGTTATTTTTATTAGAGGTTTAACGACCGAATGATCAGAAGTCATCGCTTAGACCACTGTTCCCCTTAGAGTTCCCCATAGAGGTCTTCAGCCCCCCTGGTTAAAAGTGTTATGATTGAGAAAGGCGTTTAAGCTAAACTCTCCACCGGCACCAAACAAAAGTAATCCGCTGATTCCTTATGAGCAACGCAGAAGGACGCTCCGTGTTCCGAGGGGTCAGAGGCACTGGCTTTTGGCCAATCGCTCGAGCTACCGGGGAAGCATGTGCTGTGGTGTGCCCACCCCACACTGCGCTGGCCATTGCCGGAAGCAGTGGCTCCAAATCAGAGTTCGGCCACTACGGCTCTGGATGACGGCAATTATCATTATACCCAGAAATAAAAAAGAAAGCAACGCAAAAGATATCTGCCACTCCCGCTCCATAATCTTAAAAAGAGCGGCATATAAGTTGCATGTATTCAGTGTGACAAGTGGCGGATCCAGGCACGGGCATACCAGGGCCCCGCACCCAAAGGGGCCCCACACCGCCGCCAAATAATTAATAGTTTTTGCCTGTCGTCATCTAAAATATTGTAGTTGTAGTTCACGATCATATGCAAATAAACGACCAATTTTAATATTTGTTTACTGCTTTTAATTAGTGACATCAAAAAGTTACTCTGTTAGAATTTTTTTTTTATTTTTTGGTCAGAGACATTTCTTCAGCGGGAAAAATGTGGAGATATGTCTACACGTAATTTTTTTCAAGGTATTTTTCATTGAAGTTTTGCCGCAATTTCGGGTACAAGTAGTGAGTTGTAATATACTCGCTCTTCTGTCCTTAGAAAATGACGTGGCATCCACTCTTGTGGCGTAACCAGAGAGGGGGGGGGGGTGTTCGGTGTTCGAACCCCTCCCTTGAGAGGAGACTGAGAGCGAATTTAAAGCGATATATACGTGTATACGAGGCTTTCACCAATGAACCCCCCTCCCCCTTAAGAAATTTCTGGCTATGCCACTGATCCACTCTGACCTATAGCGATTTGATTCAAGACTTCAGGTGCAAGACAAGTTGCAGAATTTGTCTTTAAATAATAGACTTATAATTATACAGCTATCCATGTTTGTTTAGTAAAAGGTCATTTTGGAACAGGTTATTATTATTATTTTTTGATTGGGGGTTTAACGACCACCGTGAGCAACTCAATGGGCTATATAAGCAGTCGCCCGTTCCTAATTTAGGGCCACTAACTCCAGGGAAGGGAGAGACCCAGTGTCGAAAGACAAACACAACATCCATGTCTCACCAGGATTGGAACCCGGACCCCTTTTCGGACAATCGTTAAGACCACAGCGCCACCGGAGGGGGAGGGGCGCCCGGTAATATTTCGGATTCTTAATTATATTAAAAAACAATCTATTGTATCACATCGTGTTTATTTTATAAAAATCAATTCCCGATAAAACAAAACAAAACAAAACAAAAAAATTGCTTCGGGATCATATTCACCCCAAGAACTAAAAAAAGCGAACGGCTGGTTTAAGGTCAGAGTAAGCGACATGGAATTTTTTTTTTTGCGTACATATATTAATATATGTATACAGTATATAACGGGTTATTGCGATTGCGAAAGGCCCCGTGAAGAGCCATCGCCCGCGGCCCGCAAGCGCTAGGGCCACCACTCAGTGTGACTGACACATATTATTCACCGTTCGGAATGACAGAACAGCATCTAAAGGAACACTTAACTTTTTTTCCATCTAAACCCATGTAAAATGTTATCTTTTATTTAAAATTACTGCAATTAAGCAATTTTAATGAAAGTTGATAAAAATAATTGGCAATAAAACTTTAATGAAAATACTAACTGCTTAAAAACAGCAAATTAAATTCTGGATTGCTTTTGAAATTCTTAAGGGCCTCCTTTTTGGATTTCTTTCATCTAACCCATTCACCGCCAAGGCACTTTTTCTTAGAATTACATCACTGCATGTGATAATTTCTTACATTACATTAATGTGATAATTTGTTGTTTCATTACGTAGTGACCACTAGATGGCGATGCTCACAAAGTGATATCCAAGTGAAAATAATCTTTTGACGAACCATCCGATGAAATCAAAATACTTTTCTGTTGTTGAATATAAGTATAAAAATCACTTTACCACCATAGCACTTCACAAACGTAATAAAAAAAAACTACTTTGAGAGATTATAATTTTAAAGCAGGTGCGTTTCTAACTATCTGAATTATTCTAAATTCTGTAAAGTATAAATAAACACACTAAATAAAAACGAAATATTTCATTCCAGTTTTTTTAATGAAATATTCAGCCATTTTTGAGGACCACTGCTAATTACTCCTGTTGTTATAAACATAGGTTTTCGACTTACGTAGATTTCCGATTCTCCAGCTCAATTTACCCGAAGTATTGTTTTAAAAATGAGCGACAGATGGCGCGCAAAGGTAAACACGCCTGCGATATATTTTAAAACAAAGCAAATTAAACATTAAATTACCTCGTTTTTCGAAACGAAAACATGAAAATAAGGCAGAGCGAAATAATAAAGTCAATTTCCAATTATTCACTAAAATTTAGAATTTCTTTTATTTTGGCAGTGTCAAACATAAATGCCTAAAAAAAGCGGTAGTCCCTTGCTGGGAGTTGTGGCGTGCTCCTGTAATCCAGCTACTTGGAGGCAGGAACTGGTGGATGGTTTGAGGTTGGGAGACCTGGTCTTTGAATGTCTATGTTGAAACCTCGCCTGGAAACATGTCTCCGAGCTCTCTCCCCACCCTCCCTGGATCCACCTCTAACAATCATAAGTTCACCCTCATTAAAGAAGCTCTTCGCCTCCTCTTCCCCTCCCTCACCTCCCCCAATGGGATCCGCACTGTCCAGGCAGCGCCAATCCCCCTCCCCTTCATTCTCAATACTCCCTCTGCTGCTCTTCACATACACTCTATCAGTGTAAAACAACTATACTACTTCCTCAAGAACTCTACCCTCACACCTTACCCTACTCATTCACTCACTCCCTCCCAATCCACCACAGCCTGGTCCACACTCACCACACTCACCAACCACCCACACGAAATCAACATTCAGTGGCAATTCCTCCACTCACGTCTGCCAGTTCCAAACACCCTACACCAGATGAAGATTCTATCTTCCCCCTCTGCCCCTCTGCGCAGAGCCTGGCTCCATACAACACACATACATCCACTGCCCAGCCCTTCTCCCGATGTTCCATCTGATGTTCTCCCTTGCCTCCAAAGTCTGCCCTATCACACACAAGATGGAACACTACCAATTCCTCAACACTACACCCACCACACCACACATTTCAAGCACATGCGCATACTTCTTCGTCCTGGCGAAGTATGTCATTTACCAACTTTACTTACAACACACCAACAACACACCACTCACAGACCCACCAGCAAGCACCAGCCTGCTCCACCACTTCAGGAACAGGGTCGTCGCCCGCCTCCAGACAGACTACACAGAAGCACACAGGACGGCGACCCTCAGCGAGTTCTGGAAGCGGTGGAACCCACACATCAGCTGGTTCACCATCACCAGCGACGACCAGGTCCGTCTCAACTAAAAGCAGCTCAAGAAACTACAGCAAAACCCCACGCTGTGCACCACTCCAAAGAGCCACCTGCCAGCACCTGCACCAAACAACTGGAAGCAACCCTGCAAACCAGGATTGGAACTATGACACCGACTGTAAAAAGCATCTTTCCTTCTGTCAACAATTTGCACCATCTTTTTCAGATCTCACCCAAAAAGACTCTGGACTCACCAACCAACGCACCACTCCCAACTCTAACAACAACTAAATCATCCTCTGTAAATTTTGTATGTTCATCTGTCAAACTGCACCTCAACACACCTATTCTCATGTTATAGCTCAGCCAACGTACACACATGCTGCTCAAATGAGCAAAACAACTGTAAAAACTCACCACATTTGTAAATATTCACCTTACTCTTACCATCATCAATTTCCTGAGGAGTGAAAGCTCTCTCGCCTTGTCAGCCACAAATGTAATTCATCTTTAAATTGTAAATAAAGTTTGTTTTGAAAGTTAAGGTCGAAGCTCTGTCGCCTTGTCAGCCACAATTGTAATTCATCTTTAAATTGTAAATAAAGTTTGTTTTGAAAAGGCTAAGGTCGTCGTCGATATGGTCACTTGGAGGAACTTCAGGTGAACAGGTCGTCTAAGGCGGAGCGCATCGGTCCAGGGCGGAAACGCAGCAGACAAAAGCTTCCTCGTCGACTAGTAGTGGGATCGCATCTGTGAATAGTAGGCATTGAGCAGCTCAGCCGATATAATCAGACTCAGTTCCAATTTTTTTTTTCTGACCACATTAGACACTTTTTTTTTTCTGACCATATTAAAAAGAATTGAAATTTATAAAACATTCTTTTAGTCTTACCCTACCTTTAAAAGATATAAAAAATTCCGCATAAGGCTGAATAATTTCTTCCCATTAGAAGACAATACACGGTATAAAATCTTTTGACTACTCTTCTTATTTTATAAAGGATCGATAAAATGTACAACCAACAACTGCTCAAAGTCTATAAATTCCAGAAATAATAAGTTTTTTTAATATTTCAAAACTATTTTCAATGTTTTAACGTTTGTCGCCATCATAATAGTTCATTCAAAAATTACGTTTATGTGAACGTTTTCTATCTGCCGGTGTACATGCTTAAACAGCACATGTACTCGGATCTACCTATTCTTTAAATCTACAAAAAAAAAAAAAAAAAAAAGACTTAAAACATTGATTTAGAACTGTGGAGTGAATGTTTTTTTTTGTTTGTTTTTTATTTTAGAAAAGAAGGCAGGATAAACAAAGGTAAATAAATAAATACGCAAAGTATTATGAACTTCCTGTTTCTTGTTTTTGTAAAGAAATAAGTACGTTTCAAGTATTTGACTGACATGAGATGAAATTGCATTGTTTAGAAATTTAAAATTGCCGAGTTTCAATTTGAATTTTATTTATGATTGACTTAAATAATTTAACGAAGTTCAATTTTAAAATGTACTACGATCTGGTGAAACGTTATTTCACACCCGAGACAAGTAGCGCAATAAAAATTGTCACGCTAATTAAAAAGAAGAGCACATCGTAACCAACGAAAAACAAAATACATACTTTTGGATTTAATAAATGTATAACACTATCTTAATCCATGATTATTTTTTTAGTTACTGCTGTCTTGTAAACGAGAATGTTCTAGTACGAATTTAAGAAAATTAGGATTGTTGTAGCCCTTTTTATTTTATTTTATTTTGTAAACGTAACGCACAATGACAAAAATAATAAGGAATGCCAAAGCTTATTCTTAAATCTAAAGAAAAGGTTTTGTGCTGCCATCTATGATTAAATTAAAAAAAATGCTGTCGCTGTCAGCCGCTGTAGACTGTATTAAAAGAAAAGAAAAAACTGTAGATCTTGGTTGCATTTTACACATAATTCAAGTGCACTGAAAGAAGAGAGCTAAAAGATATGCTCGGTTATGTCCACTTTTAAGCTTTCTGAAGTACCATCTAATTCTACTATATGTTACTGTGATATGCTACTGCCATCTGTTGACATTAAAGTGAAAGAATTGATTTTTCTGAGGTTGTTTGATAAAGCTGAAAACAATGCCTCACATTCCTTTAGCATTTAAATGTGTTTTCAGATGTCATGATGACGAGTTTTGTATTGTTTATTGTTTCTAAATAACCGACTCAGGCCTGTAGCTTGGGGGCCGCCTACCCTGAAGAGTGAAAAGTTTTGAGCCTCTCTTACAAAGACACAACGAACGTAATATCCAGTGATGTAGAAGAGGTTTAGCGGCGTCAAGGCACTATTTTTCTAGGCTTAGCTGCGCGGAGGCGGTTATCTGGAAAGAAAAGTAGGGCAAAGGAAATTTTTTAGATGATCAAATATACAAAATTAGGGAACCTGTGTTCGCCGTACAGACATACTTAGCTCTTAATCAAATATTCGTGCTTCAGCGATGTCCATGGTCGAGTGGTCTGAAGCGCCGACTTTTGGCCATTTACCAAAGATTTGTCCTGGTTCGAGTCCCGGTGAGGCATCGGAGATGCTTTTGTCGGACGGCGCTGGCTCTGTTGTTTCCCTTAAACCAGTGGTCTCAAATTAGGGTCGGGTGACCATTAAAGCCCTACATCTTTCTCTTGGTGGTCGTTAAACCCATAACTTAACTGCTTTTGTACTTAACTGCTCGCCACCGGCTGTTGGCTGTAATAAAAGTAAAATTCTAAGCTCACTCTCTTATTCCTAATGGGTAACACAAAAGGAATCTGCAACATCTACTTCATAATCTTAGGAAAAAGGCGTATTTGTCATACTGAATTAATGTGACTGTGTTAGTTTTGTTTGTAGTTCAAAGTAACTAATATGTATTATGTTGTGACTCTACAACTTAAATCTTGGCCCTCAGTCTCCGGCAGCTGGAATGTACCTGGCCAAGGCAGCGGCCAGTGCGACATGAAGGCAGAGGGTGCTAAGAATCCCCGGAGGACCGGACTAGGCTGCCATTTGATGCTGACCTTGGCTACCTATAACGGACGCTCCCTATCTTCTGATTCAAGGCTTCTTGAATTGGAAGAGGAACTACAAAGGATCAAGTGGGACATCGTCGGGCTAAGTGAGGTAAGGAGAAAAGGAGAAGATCTCATTGAACTGAAAAGTGGACATCTCTTCTATTATCGTGGGACAGATACTGGCAGAACTAGTGGTGTTGGATTTATAATAAACAAGAAACTGAAGGATAAAGTGGTAGAAGTTGAAAGTTCCTCTGACAGAGCTGCACGACTCGTTATCCAACTATCGAGAAGATACAAGGCTCAGATTATTCAAACTTATGCACCCACCACAAGTCAACCTGAAGAAGAAATTGAAGAATTTTATGAGGAAATTCGTCATCTAAATAATAAAGGTAAGCAGCACTTAAAGATAATTATGGGAGATTTCAATGCAAAAATAGGGCAACGGCAACAGAATGAAACTTCAGTAGGTAAATTCGGTCACGGCAACAGAAACCAGCGTGGAAATACTCTCGTTGAGTTTGCAGAGGCAGAAGGATTTTTCATCTTGAACTCCTTTTTCAAGAAAAAGCCACACAGGAAATGGACATGGAGACATCCAATTGGGACGACAAGTGAAATTGATTTTATTATGTGTAACAAAAAATTCGTCATCGAAGACTGCAGTGTGCTGAACAAGTTCAACACAGGTAGTGACCATAGATTGGTGAGATGTAAGATGCACCTCAACACTAAACTGGAACGTGGCAAGCTCATAAGACAAACAAAATGTATTGACATAACCAACCTTAAAAAACACCATAATACTTTCAAGTTGGAACTGAAGAACAGATTCTCTGCTTTAGAAGGCCTAACATCGGAAGAAGTGGATATTTCGGAAGTTAACAGAAAAGTAACCAAAGCTCTAATGGAAACAGCAACAAAATTAGCTGGGTCTAAGAACAAGTTGCATGTGAACAAAATATCAGGAAAAACCAAAATGTTGATGCAAAAAAGAAGAGAGATGAGGACAACTAAAGAAGATGTGACTTCCAAAGTGGAATATATAGAGCTATGCAAGACAACACGAAAAAGTATCACTGAAGACGTAAGGAAATTCAACTGTGAGCTAGTGAGGAAAGCAATTGAAAACAACCAAAGCCTTAAGATAGCAAAGGGACATCTCAGTAAGGGAAGAAAACAGATTATGGCTCTGAGAAAAGAAGATGGTTCTATAACAAGAAATAGAGGCGAAATTTTGACAAGAGTGAAAGATTTCTACTCCAAATTATATGAAAGGGATGATACATGTACTCCAGACTTCATGAAAGGTACCAGAGTTCTTCCAGTCCTCCCAGCAGAAGTTGCTCATGCAATCAAGAACATGAAGCGGGGGGAAAGCTCCAGGAGAAGATGGAATTACTATAGACATCATACAAGAAGCAAGTGGAGAAATTGAAACAGTACTCGCCCAAATTTTCACTCGATGCCTTAATGAAGGGAAGATTCCTGAGGATTGGAACAATGCTACAATGATCCTGCTACATAAAAAAGGTGACATTGAGGATCTCAGGAACTACAGACCTATCAGCCTCCTATCAGTGGTTTATAAAATCTTCACTAAAGTTCTTTCACACCGCTTGAAGGTAACACTGGACATGGCTCAACCGAGAGAACAAGCTGGATTCAGGAGTGGCTACAGCACAATAGATCATATCCACGTACTGAGAGAACTAATTGAAAGAGTGAGGGAATATGAACTTCCATTGTGCATGGCTTTTATCGATTATGAAAAAGCCTTTGATTCGGTGAAACCATCAGCAGTTACCACGGCTCTGAAATCCTGCGGTATTGAAGATGCATACATTAATATTATTAATAACATCTATGAAAATGCAAGTGCAAAGATTCGGCTGTTTGAAAATACAACACACATAAAAATTGGAAAGGGAGTGAGACAAGGTGACACCATATCTCCGAAGCTCTTTAATGCCACATTGGAAAATGTCTTTCAATCACTGAACTGGGAAAACAAAGGGATAAAGATTAATGGAGATTATCTAACCCACCTTCGTTTTGCTGATGACGTAGTCATTTTTGCAACTACCCCATCAGAGCTGCAGAGTATGATCCAGGAACTTGCTGACAAGAGTAAAGAAGTGGGATTAAAAATGAACTTTCAGAAGACAAAAGTGATGTTCAATGCTTTTACAAGAAATGAAGATTTATCGATTGATGGAGAAAACTGGAGATAACAGATACGTATGTTTATCTTGGACAGCAGATATCAAGTGAGGGTCACATTGATGAAGAAATTAATCGGCGTACAAAACTTGCCTGGAGAGCTTTTGGAAGAAACAGCATAATTTTCAAGAGCAATATGCCATTATGTCTTAAAAGAAAAGTGTTTGATCAATGCATCCTTCCAGTGCTTACGTATGGTGCAGAGACGTGGACCTTAACTAAAAGAGACATACAAAGGCTGCAGACAACTCAAAGATGCATGGAGAGGTGCATGCTTGGTATAACCAGGAGAGATAAGAAGAGGAACTCGTGGATCCGAAAAATGACGAGAGTGGAAGACATCATGATCAGAGTTAAATCCCTGAAATGGCAATGGGCTGGACATACTGCCAGAAGGACAGACCATAGATGGACAGCCGAAATTTTAGATTGGATTCCAAGGGACAGGAAAAGACCCAGAAAAAGACCACATGGGAGATGGGTGGATGAAATTCGTAAATATGCGGGAGTGACATGGAGGAGACTGGCACAAGACAGACCGTTGTGGAGGAAACTTGGGGAGACCTTCGCCCAGCAGTGGATTGATAATGGTTGACGATGATGATGATGATGATGAATATGTATTATTATTCTCAGTACAGAGTCGTGTAGAACGAAAGCGATATTTAAATAAAAAGTTGATATTCTTATCATATAACTCTTACGTTATATTCTTTCATCTATTAAAATTGCTCATATTAAGCAATTATAAATTGATAAAATTAATCAGTAATAAAAATCTAATACAAATACTAAATAATAAAAACAACAAATCTAATTTCACAGGGCTTTTGAAACTTCAGAAGGAATTCTTCCCGGCATGTTTTTCTTAATCCATTCACCGGTAAGGCATTTTTAGCACGTCTTTTGTAAAAAAAGGTCGTGCTTATGTAACCGGTTTGTCCGTCCGTCAGTCCGTCTGTACCCACGATATCTCTGCAGCTATTAGCCCGATTTGGAAAATTCTTTTTGTATTGGGAAGCTTGAAATATGCGAATAATGATCCTTTATTTCGTTTTTTTTTTTTTTTTTTTTACGATGTACAATTTAACCGCTAAGGGGCGTAAATGCAGAAGATGTCGAATTCAAAAATACGTTTTATTCCACATATTTGCTTCTAAACATCCGATTGAAAAAATGCCTTTTATCTTTCGATTCCATTTATGTTGAAGAATATTTTAGATATAGTTACTTTTTTTTCAAATTACGCATAGATATTCCTCTAGGGAGCGTAAAAGTAAATTACATTTTCCCCTATAACTCTTCTTCTCAACCTCCGATTTGAAAATTTTTTTCTTCAGCGGATTCACCTCCTAATGGAAAATCTTTTGCATATATTTCAAATTTTTGGTAAATAATACTTTAGCCACCAGGGGGCGTAAGTTTTAATATTTGCTTCTGATGTATTTGCCATAAAATCTGAGCTTTTAAAATATCGATTGAAAAACTTTTGGCGTGGACTGATGCCACTCACATCGATAAACATTTTTGGAATATTTTCTTCCTAAAATATTCCACAGTTTCTCCGCCAGGGGGCGTAGATGTATATCTGATGTTTGTCAATATCTCTACTTGTAGAAGTCCGCTTTGAAAAATTCCTTCTTTGTCGGATAGTGTTTTCAGTGTGACATGTTTTTTATATAATTTCAAAATTTTCAAGTAATTCATAGACTTTCCGCTAGCAGGCGTAAAGGTAAATTGCTTTCCCCCAATATCTCTGGTTCTAAATCTCCAATTTGAAAAATTCTTTTCTCCACCAAATATAGCTCCTGATGGGAAATTATTTGCACATAATTTCTAATTTTTGTAAAAAATGGTTTGGCCACCAGGTGGCGTAAGCCTTAATTTACGCTTCTGATGTATTTGCAGCAAAATATGAGCTTCCAAAATCTCGATTGAAAAAAAGTCGTTTGTTGACTGATACTACTCATGTCGACAAACGTTTTAGCTCTTTAACATTTTCTTATTGAAATAATGCATGGTTTCTTCGCCAGGGGGCGTATATGTAGATCATATTTTTATCAATATCTCTACTTCTAGGAGACCGATTTGTAAAATTCCTTCTTTGTTGGATAGTGTTTCCGATGCTAAATGTTTTTCCTATAAATTCAAAATTTTCAAGTAAATCATAGACTTTCCGCTAGGGGGCAGAAATATAAAAGTTCGTTTTCTGCGTTATTTCTGCTTCTAAAACTCCGATTAGAAAAATTCTTCCTGTATCGCATACAAGACCTGATGGAAACAATTTTCCCCATAATTTCTAATGATTGGTAAAGAATGGTTTGGCCACCAGGGGACATAAGTGTTAATTTCTGCTTCTGATGTATTTGTAGCAAAATCTGGGCTCCTGAAAATTCGACTAAATTTTTTTTTTCTTGGACCGATACCGCTCGTATGCGAAAACCTTTTGGAATACTTTCTTACTAAAATAATGCATGGTTTTCCCACCAGGGTACGTAAAGTCACACCTTATTTTTGTCGACATCTCTGTTTCTAAGAGTCCGATTTGAAAAATTCTTTCTATTTTGGAGAGCGTTTCCGGTGTGAAATGTTTCTCATATAAATTCATGTTTTTCTTAAAGCACAAGTCTGCAACCACAGGGCGTAAGCTCACGATTCCGTTTACAGCAATATCTGAGAAATTAAAAACCCGATTAAAAAACTTCTTTCTTCCGTCAGATACTATTGTTTTCTATACCGGTTCCATTGAATTTGAATAGCTTTGATAAATTTAATTTGCGTCAGAACGGATTCAAAAGACGTGCTTATTACACCAGAAAATTCGGTGTCATCTTTCTTGTTAAGATTATGGAGCGGGAGTGTCGGGTATCTTTTGCGTTGCTTTTTATATTTTTTATTTCTGGGTATAATGATAATTGCCGTCATCCAGAGCCGTAGTGGCCGAACTCTGATTTGGAGCCACTGCTTCCGAAAATTGCCAGTGCAGTGGGGTAGGCGAAGGAATCAGGGGACTTTTTTTTTTTTTTTTTGATTGGAGGTTTAACGACCACCGTGAGCAACTCAATGGGCTAGAAGCAGTCGCCCGTCCTTAATTTAGGGTCACTGGTTCCAGGGAAGGGAGAGAGCCAGTGCCGTAAGACAAACACAACATCCATGCCTGAACGGGATTCGAACCCGGATCCCTTACGGACGAATGATCAGAGGCCAATCAGGGGACTGCTTTTGTTTGATGCCGGTGGAGAATTTAGCTTAGATACCCTTCTCAATCATAAAACTTTTGACCCTGGGGGCTGAAGACCTCTATGGGGAACTCTAAGAGGCGCAGTGGTCTAAGCAATGGCTTCTGATCATTCGTCCTAAGTGGGTTCGGGTTCGAATCTCGGCGAGGCATGAATGTTGTGTTGGTCTTACTCAGTGATGTAGTTCTAATTACAAAAGTGCCTTAGCGGTGAACTAATTAGGTAAAAACGCCTTGGAAAGAAGATTCAAAGTTTTTAAAAGCATTATGAATACTGATTTGCTATTTTTATTGTTCAGTATATTTTACAAAAATATTATTACTATTTTTTTTATCTGAATCGTATTTTTTAATAAAGGAAAAAATGTTTGTTAGTCATATAAGAAATGCTCTGTAATTTCACATGATTGCAGATCTTCAGTGTGATTATTATTTGATTTCCACTGAATAGATGTAACTAGACGCAGTAAATAAATGTAACTATGATATAGTCACATCTATTCCACACTGTGACTCTATGATTTTTTCCTAAGATTCTAGGAGATATCTGTGGTACTATTCTTATCGATTAAGAGAAATTGTAGCTTAGTAAAAATATTCTTTGCACGCATAAAACTTCTGTCACTTAGCCTAAATGGCTGCGTAATTTCTCTTTGCAGTTTTTTTCTCCGAGCTATGAAATAATTTTGAGGACTACCGGCTAGGCAATGGTCTAATAATTCTTTTTACGCCGTCCCGGTGGTCGAACGGTCAGAGGTGTAGGTTTCCGATTAGTGGTCTGGGCTCCGCATGAAGCATGGGTGGTTGCCTCCGCCGCCCTAAATCAGGGAAGGCCAACGGCATATATACCTCACTGTGAAAGTTGAACTCAGAAACAAACAAACATTCTCTTTTCCCTTATGATACATAATATGTCATATTATGTGATCTAACGGTTTAATCTCATCCTTGCGATGCGGATATTTCGGTTACGATTGTATATGAAACGCAGTATTCGCTACTTTCGAATGAATGATCATCTAAAAATGTTCTTTGCCCATCTTCTGCAACCTCCTATCTACGAAAAGTACCTTAGCGCCGCTAAGCCTAGAAAATTAGTGCCTTAGCGCCGCTAAGGCCCTTCTACACCCCTGGTATCACTCCCCATTTCCTAAAACCAGTGGCCCTAAATTAGGGACGGACGACTGTTATAGCCCACTGAGTTGCTCAAGGTGGTCATTAAACCTCTAATAAAAAAGAACTCTAAGAGATACAAGCAACTGTTCGTTCCTAATTTAGGGTCAGTGGCTCCAGCGAAGGGAAAAACAGTGGGGTAAGACAAGCACGCTACCTATGCCTCGACTGGGACTGGAACCCCGGCACATCCAGAGGAACAGTGATTAGCCTACGCCACCGTAGCTGCCACTTGTCACTCTGTTTGCATGCATGGTTACCTTTTTTGTGTTGCTTTTCCTCCTAGACACAGTAAAGCGTGATCCTACATTTTAGTCTTACACTACGAACATTCTGTTAAGCTACGAGCACGCTTTCATATAAATCAGTGTTCTTTTTACATGTTCGCCTACAAAAATTTCTTTGCCGTGCTTTTCTTCCCAACTAACCATGAAAAGTGCCTTAGGGCTGCTAAGCCTACAGAAAAAGGGTCTTATCGTCGCTAAGACTCTTATACAACTCTGAGCTCGACACATCTAGACAATGATGATAGAACGATCACGTTATCTACCAAAAATCTTAGGAGTACCGTTGGTGATATAATCCAAAGGAATGTTTTTTTCCTACATTTTGAAAATATACTCCTTTCCGTGTTGACTGATGAAAGGGAAGCCGCACGTGAGTTGGCATTAAGAAGGATCATTGCAGCAAGGCACCAGAAAAATACGTTGAGACAATTCTATGTACCTAAGGTGAATTTTCACGCAAAACAATACATTGATCTAATAGAATCGTATGTAACAAATGAACGATCTCAGCCGCCAGTAATTCAACAGATACTTGATGAAGGAATACAGAATATTCTGACAAAGAGGTACAGTTCTGACAGCCCTGAGGTCACACAATTTTATGAGTGGTTGGAGAGAACCAAATAGATTCCCTGTCACTTCCAAGGAACTCAAAGGTGTGTTCATCTAGTCACTAAGGCTTCAGCAGCAGTTTGTGGGGCACAGCAAAGACATGGATTCATTATCGCAAGGAATAAAACATGCAACATTATGAAACCGTCCCACACAAAGAGTGAATTCCAAGTGTAATCACCACTGTATTTTGTACTTGTATTTTTACTAGTGTTCTTTTAATATAGGTTTTAATCCAAGTTGAAGTTCAATACGATTTTTCATGTGTTTAGTTACAACATTCTAAATTTGCATCTTGTAATTAGTACATACCTACATCGCAATAAAGGTACTTTATGCCTTCCCAGCTTACTCTCAGTGCACCTCTTTATAAGTTTTACACACTATATTCATCCTAGTGCACAATTGTAACCAAAAAATTGGCTACAGTCTTACTTTTTGTTGAAATTTAAGCTTCTTGAAGCATCTGAAGATGAATGCCGAAAATTCTGAATCTTTTTATATTTTTATATATATATATAATTATTTGATTTTTCCAACCCCCAGGCTGGATAACATTTTTTTAAATAATGCAAATAAAAAATTCTTATGAAAGACGCGAAAACGACATTTTTTGCAAATTTTAACCCCCGTGGGGCACCTGAAGATGGAGTGCTAGATCTTGGCGTGACACACATGTTTGGTGCTTTCAAATTTCCCAACCCAACTGATATGAATTTCCAAAAAAGATTTTTTCACTCCACTCTAATCAACATGTAGTATTGAGTTGGTACAAATGAAATGTCTGCTTTCAGTGGGTTGGACATGTTTGACCTCTCCAGTGGAATAGTTTCATCCAACGCATGGTGTATGTCACAAGGTCAGTCAGTATATATCTACTGCATGCGTCATGTGCCTCATATCACGACAAGGTTAAATCACGAATGAACAGGCTTTCAGTGAAACTATTCCACTGGAAAGGTGAACCATGGCGACAGGTCAGTTGCATATAATTTTTTTGTATGAGTGAAGGCTCAGACATTCTGCCGGTATGGCTGCCCAAAACTGCATTAATGCTGCATTTGGGCATTATGCATCACATGCCGTTGGTTCGCAAAATTCTAAGCATGAGACACGCTCTTTGCAAGTGATCTTTGTGGTCATCCACCAGTAGCTGTATCAAATAAGGAGCTGACCCACTACAAGTGTGCATCATTCACCAGCTGGCACCTGGTGACCCAGGCATCCATGACATGTCACCTGGAGGTGTGCATTTCCCTCCTTGCCAAACACTGACGCGGCCTTGGTGGCGCAGTGGTCTAAGCCAAGGTACTTAGAAAGAGGAGAGGTAGGTCCAATCGTCTTTGTTCCGTGCCGCCGGCGAGCTGTCATCCTACGAGCTGGAGTGTGACGTCACAGTGGCCATAAACGATCTCTTGAGCATTGGAGTAATTCGGAGCTTGTGCTGTAGTGTCGATTACTCGCTGCATTTCTTTGTCAATTTTAGACCTGCTTCGTCGTTTCATTCATTTTTTTGTTCATTTCTTTTCTGTGTACAACTATCTCGAAAATACCTGGATACGCTGTTGCACTTTGTCGTAATAACTGTTCAAAGGAAAGGAAGTTAGATGTTACATACCATGTTTTCCCATCGGATAGAGATTTCTTGAAGCAATGGGTAGCGAAATGCTGTCGAAAGGATGTATTTGATGCAAAGAAAGCTCGAATGTGTTCAGAACACTTTGATGTTTCGAAGTAAGAGCGAGATCTTAGAAATGAATTGCTGAACTTGCCTTCCCGAAAAAAACTGAGAAAAGATGCCGTGCCTACATAAAATATGCCTTAGCAGATGGAGGAGCAAACTTCTGTTCGAAGTGAACGGTTTAAGATCGGAGAGGTCAGAAAAATGCATTAAATCGAGTTGAAAGTATATCTCCAATTAAACGTCAAATCACAGATCACAATGAAAGTGACATCATACCGTCAACGTTATGTGAGAAGTGCGAATGTCTGAATAAAAATATAATGCAACTGAAGAGTGAAAATAATTCACTACAGGAAGAATTATTAAACGTAAGAAAACAGTTGGTAATGGTAAAACAATGCTTTTGCCTCGAGAAAAGAACCTGAAAATGGAAATTAATATTATGAAACGCAAATGCAAGAATAGAAATTTGCTGAGCAAGAGTGAAAGGTGGCCAGCTATCATAAATTTGCTTGGCCATTGTTTCACTGAAGTGCAAATTCAAACTCTTGTGTCAAAAAAGAGACCAGAAAAATGGAATGAAGAAGATATAAGTCAAGCACTTGTTTTGCATGCTATTTCTCGAAAAGCATATCTTTTCATCAAAAATGAAATGCACATACTGCTTCCAAGCATTCGAGCCTTTGAGCAATCGGGTTATTTAGTGCATGGAGTGGTACCTGATCTTGAGGGGGGGGTATCAAGGTTTGGAGGCAGCTTGGAATGACCCCAACATTGTCTTTTTTTCCAAATCCAGTAAATGAAAATCGAAAAATATGGATGTTTGCCGATGTGACCCATCTAATTAAACTTCTCCGAAATCATATATTTGATCGCGGAACACGCTGTAGTGTGGAACCATCACTCGCCAGGTATTTGACCTTTTGCTGGAACATAATAACTCAGAAATAAAGGTGTTTCATAAAATAAAATGGATCCACACAAATGTAAGAGGCCCCATGAGACAGAGAATTAGTTTTAGCGCCCCAGATGCAATCTAACAACTCAAGCAAAGCTGTAGACTATTTTTTTCCTGAAAGAAAACAAATTGCTAATTTTATAAAATTGGTAAATGACTGATTCGACGTAATGAAATGTAGATTTCCCAGCTCCAAAGAGCCATTGTAGTGTGCTTTTGGAAAAAAAAAAAAAAAAAAAAAAGATATTCAGCAAAAAAGCATCGAACAGTATTCATGTCATATTCCCGTTTTTTCCCAGTATATATATATATATATATATTTTTACTCTATTTTGAAAAATAGTTGGATGTTTGTACAATTTTTACTTAAAAATTATTTACTCAAAACTAGCTCTGTTATTTCGATTGAAAATTCACAGAGCACACGAAACTTTCTCGGTATGGCTCCGTGCGCGTTATGGCCACCATGACGTCACGGCGCAGCGAAGAGAAGCGGAAAGATGGCGCGGTTACGATGGACTTACCTCTCCTCCTTCTAAGTACCTTGGTCTAAGCGATGTCTTCTGATCATTCGTCCGAGATGGGTCCGGGTTCGAATCCCGGTGAGGCATGGGTGTTGTGTTTGTCTTAAGACACTGGTTCTGTCCCTTCCCTAGAACCAGTGACCCTAAATTAAGGACGGGCGATTGTTTATAGCCCACTCAGTGGTGGAAGTGGCACAGAGCTACTGCCGGTATGGTGTCGGCCATAGATTCACATAGTATAAATAGGAGGTTATAACGAAGTAAATTTCTCCGTCATTTCTGTCCACGCCAGGATTCGAACCCGGATCCCCTCATTCCGGAATAAGTCACTCTACCAATTGAGCTACGCGGACGTTCGTTCTAACTGCTATCTGCCTTTATGTCGTGTGCGTCCTGCTGGCAGGTACGTCACATCTCCCCTCCCCCAGAAAGAGGGCCGGGGGCATGGCCCACGGGTCAGCCGTGACCATGAATCGTTGCAAGCAGCATTCCACTGTAGAACGTGCATTTGAGAACTTCCAATCAATCTGGTGTGTGGAATGCAACGTCACACACATTTATTTTTCGAAGCGCTGGAGAAGGGATTCTCTGATTTTTCCTATCTCGCGGTGTGGAAATAAAATCACACCATTGCGAGATTTTGAACGGTCGGGTCATCCGGACTGTTCGGGCGCCATTATAACGAAGTAAATTTCTCCGTCATTTCTGTCCACGCCAGGATTCGAACCCGGATCCTCTCATTCCGGAATAAGTCACTCTACCAATTGAGCTACGCGGACGTTCGTTCTGACTGCTATCTGCCTTTATGTCGTGTGCATCCTGCTGGCAGGTACGTCACAAGGTTTCGAAAGAAATACATACCATTCCACATAATTGGTTTTTGTGTGTGTGTTAAAAAATTAATGTACACTATGTTCAGAATTAAGAGAATTTGCACATTTTGTCGAATTTCTGAAAAACTAATGGACACATTTTAATGAAATTTGGTATGGATACACAGTTATATAAGAGAAAAAATTATACCATACAACAGTCATGGTACGCACTCATGATCGTCAGTAAGGCTCATCAGCGCAGGAATGTCCAAAATCCACGTTGCAAGAGCGAACATAAAATGACTAATATGGGGTATGGTCCCTTCTCATAGTCGTACAGCTCTCACAGCGTGACGTCATACTGGAAGCGAGGCAGCTGATGAGTCCCTGTGGCAGTCGGTCCCACTCCTGCAGCAACGCAGTTTTCAGCTCCTGGATGGTTTTCGGAGGGGGGATGGTGAGCTGCAATTGCCCTCCCAAGAGCGTCCCAGACATGTTCGATAGGGTTTAGGTCTGGCGATCTGGCTGGCCAATCCATCCGGCGAATATCCTCACTTTCAAGATAATCGTCGACCAGATGAACCCTATGTGAGACCAGCGTTGTCGTTCATAAAAAGAAACCGAGGGCCAACTGCGACCCTGAAAAGTCGAACATAGGGTTGTAAGATCTAATCCCAATAACCTCTCAGCAGTCAGGGAGTCTCTGTGAAACGCATGTAGAGGTGTGCGGCTGTCCAACATGATGCCTGCCCAGACCATGACATCTCCGCTGAAATTGTGGTCTCTTTCTCAGATGTTGGAGGAAAGGTATCGGATCCCAAGTTCTCTCCAGATGAAGGTACGTCGGGAATCAGTGTCCAGGCTGAATCGCGACTCGTATGTGAAGAGAACGTTACCCCACTGAAGTCTGGTCCATGGCTGATGTTGTCTACGCCATCTAAAAGCGCTCTCTTGGGTGCTGAAGTGAGCGGGACGCAAACAGCGGGTCTTATGGCAAAAAGCCCTCTCTCCTGAAGCCTTCGGGAAATAGTAATTCTTGAAACTCGGGTTCCAGTGGCGGCATGCAGCTCACGAGATGCTGTGCAGTTGTAGCAGTCCTGTGGCGCCTCGCTGAAAGTGCCAAATAACGATCTTCATTGGCCGTCGTGGCTCTTGGACGACCTTGCCTAGGCCTTCTCGATATGGATCCGGTGTCGTTCGTAAACTGTTTCCACAAATTGCAGACGACACTGGACGTTACATTGAGCTCTGTAGCAACCTGCACTTGCGATTGCCCTGCCTCCAATCTACCGACGATTCTCCACCTCGTTCCGTCATCAATACGTTTGTGGCAACTCATTTTACCTGAATGCTTATGAAATTGAACCAACTCCTGCAAGAAACACAACGAATGTCGCCGAAGAGTACGAGCGAACTAACAGCGGAAAACCACGTGTGCTTTTCATGCCCTCCGCTGTCACAGCTCCGCCCACACGCACATGTACGCTAACGTATTCGACACTGCAAATTTACATTCTTATTCGGCGGTATAATTTGTACCTTTGGTTCCGTACTTTTTGTAAAATTCGACAAAATGTGCAAATTCCCTTAATTTTGAACACCAGTATATATAATATTAAAAAAATTAATGTAATAATTTAAAAAAAATCTTCATTGAAGGGTTTGTGGTCTCTTTCAGTCCAGCTGCTAATCATTTATCAATTTCATCCGTTAGAAACGTCATTTGCCGATTTTTGCGTTAAAATTTGTGCTTTCATCCTAATTTCTTTAGGTAGTTTGTGATGGGTTTATAATTTATTACATACCGGGATGGTAAATAATGATTTTTTAACTGCCGGCATGCTCACTTTTTTTGTTAACTACCGGTATGCCATACCGGCCCACTGAGTTGCTCAAGGTGGTCGTTAAACCTCCGAAAACAGAAAAAAAAAAAAAAAAAAAAAAAAAGTTACAGACAGGAAAGTTTCCTGCGTCGGATCGGTAACCGACCCTGAAAACTGGGTCTCTACAGCTATCGTATATAAGTGATTAGCACACTTTTAAATTATAAAGTATTTTCACATATATTGTTACAGAGCTTTTCACTAAAACTGTTTCAGTGCCTTGTCTTTAATGGTACGTATTTTTTGCAGTGAAGAACACATTAACCCTTTAAGCGGTCGATGTACCTGAACGAAATGGTGCCCAAAATTTACTAAGTTTCCGAAACAGAAATGTCCACATAGCGATCGGGTTTAACAAAAGCTACGACAAAAAATTTTCCTTTCTCATTCCCGTCTCAGTTGTACCGACCATAGACCTGTCACTGGTGCTCGTATATAATATACCCTTCTAGTCCTCTTTTCTAGGGCCACGGATGGCCTATGGTCAACATTCGTGTCTGCCACGGGGAACCTCAGGTTCGATCCCGGGCAGGTACGAACGCTCAAACCACCAAATATCCGCCATGCGTCGGATGGACACGTTAAGCCGTCGGGTCCGGGTACTATCCCACCGGTAATAAATAAGGGCGTCTTCCTCCTCCTTTCTACCTCGCTTCCGTGTCACTTTCCTATCGGGCACTCTAGCCCAAATCTCCTTGATCCTATTTCTAAGGGTTGCTTAAGGCCTGGGGTCAGACACTCCCTTCCTAGAATCCTTTACATACGATTTGGTATCTTTTCTAGCGTTCTCTTCGAGTCCTCTTTTCTAGCGCTCTCTTCTAGTCTGCTAGCTATAGGACAAACCATTTCCTTTCCCATTCTCATCTCAGTAGTACCGACCATATACCTGACACTAGTGCTCGTATATAATATACCCTTTTAGTCCTCTTTTCTAGCACTCTATTCTAGTCTGCTCTATGACCTAAGGAATGAGGGGAAAGGGCTTGTGTCTAGTCCCCCTGACACGGACATGATGCCACTACCCAGCAAAAGCAGTCTTGCTGGGCCAGCACTATGTTGCCGCTGCCAAACCGTCAATAAAATGTCCGGGCGGCCAACAGAAGGGCCAGCAGTTCAGGCCAACAGTTGGCACCCCATCAGCTGTCATATGCCACAACAGGGCCATCAGTGGTCCATCACAGGCAGTAGCTGCCACAAGTGGCCCTTCAGTGGCCCTGCAAGCACGTGCCAGAAATGATGGCTAGCCTAATGTGGTCCGCTAGTGGGCCGTTAGTGACAGCCAGCTACCACGTGACGTAACTGGTGGCTTGCCGAATCTTGTCCGCCAATTTCCCAGTAGTAGCCATAATAATTAAAAAAAATCAAGGATAACCGCAGTTTCCTAAAGCTACAATTTTTTTTCTACCCTTACGAAGCTTGTGAATTAACGCAATGCGCTGGGGAAATTTCCTCGACAAACCGGAAAAACGCCCGTTTGCATCTGACTAGATTCGATCCTTGGCTGTTTGCGTGGAAGCCGCGCTCGCTACCGACCGGACTAATTCACTACGCTCGGGTATGTGCTGGAAGCTATCTGTTTGGTATGCAATTTGTAATCGAATGCTTCCCTCTTTCATTTTACAATATTGCGAGGTATTTTTCATAAAAGTCAGTTTCATATAATTGATAAATTAATTTTTTCAACGTAACGATAGCTTTTTTTTTTTACCTTAAGGGAACTTCACTCATTTTCAAGGCGTGTACACACTTAGAGTCGCTTTCCAAAGTTTTGTACTGTCCTTGCCGTCTTGATAAGAGATTATTGAATAAATATATATTTACCCGGGTTCATGTCACATTCTGTTACATTTTTAACGTTGTGTCTTTCCTTTCCGTTGTCCGAAGCTACATTTGTTTTAAAGAGTAAAAGATATTTTATTTTACTTCTCGTTATTTTTAGAAGCGAGTTCCTCCCAGTCTTGTGTATTCAACCCATGGATGAGTACACCACATAGCGTTGCTTTTTTTTTTCTTTCAAATAATTAATAAATTTTGTACGTGTATAATTCTTTTTTTTTTTCCAACAAACGCTATTTTAATGGTTTTCCAGGATATGTGTTTCAAGCGGTTTCAAATTTTTTCTTGTTATTCATCCACTCCATTCCATGAATTGTTATTCATGGGAATGGAGTGGGTGTATTTCATGGCTGTAATCTAGTATTTCACGGCTTAATCTGATATCTTCGTCGACGTAAAATTTCATTAGGAAATTAATTCGCCTCTCCACATATGGATTTTTTTCTTAACATCCACTAAAATAACCTGATGGCGATAGCGTCGTCTTCAACTAACTGGTACCATGAGAGACACAGCAAGTGTTGCTTCTGCGCATGCGCAGTCCCGATGCTTCCACCTGCTGTTGGGGGTTGCATTGGTTGCCAGGAACTTGCCACTAGTGGCACTTGCTTGGAGGCCCACAATTCACGGCGATGCTGCAGGGCCATCAATGGCTCGCCAACTGATAGCGCTGCCACCAACGGACCACTACCAGGCCGTGAGCGGCAGATTTCAGCCAGCAGTGACCCATCACTGCCAGCTGGTGGCCAGCAGTTTCCCAGCACTTGTGTTTTTGCTGGGTAGGCAGAGTAACAAGTTTCTCTAATAACTTCTCTCTCCTTTCTTTTGATCGTCGCCATTGATATAGCCCTTCTAGAAAGTAATCAGTCAAAAAGGATTAGTGTCAATCATTCCCCTAAATGACTACTTTAAATAACAAAGCTGTGGGGAAAGCAACTCTTTCAAATTCTTAGGTTCACTCCTTCCAGTTCCGTTTTATTCACTTATTAAACACCAAACTATTCCTTAGACTTGATTTCAGCTCATTATTCTAACCCCGAGTTAATTCGTTCCAGCCGGTTAAAGGGTTAATTACGGGGAAGGGGTCTCAAAGCTCTGTCCTGCTTTCTTTTTCATACTTCGTATTATTAATTCGAGGATCCCTTTCTGCATATTATTCTATTGGACTTTCTATTGAACTTCTTCCTCAGCTGTCTTGCTGTTAAGTTTGCTTTTTCGACTTTACTTCAGCTTCAAGTCACTCATCTGGGCACAAAAACAATATTATCCAGCCATCCCACCAAGTACAGAGGATCTCCTTTTCCTCAGCCTTGTCTGTTGCGCTCTCAGATGAATCTCTGTATCTTGTCTTCCTCCCTCTCAAAACTAGATTTTGACCAAGGAGGTTAGAATAAGATATCTGGATATGCCCTTTTTAATGAAGCAGTACCACTTTGCGTGAAGCCTATAACCGCGAGCGACGGCCGTCAAAGTGTGGGAAAACTCATGGTTTTCAAGGCTATTGCAATGCATTTTGTGTTGGCCGAATAGCCTTCTTTCGTCGCAAATGTTTCCAATTTCGCTTCGTAACTTGTTGCTAATGTGTGAGAAAATGCTGAATTTATAAAATTCTTAATTATTATGAGGCTCCTTCCCATTTTTATTTCAAATTGAAATACACAAACATTAGTGCGAATTCTGAACAAAACATAACGTTAAAATTGTAAACTTCACTCGTGTAAGAAGTATAATTCATTCCGGTTTGATATTAACACGGTTTCTACAACCCAAAACTACGCAATTCCAAAAATACAAACAGATGAAATTACATAGGTATCATGTGAACAATGGCAATTTCCCTCACCTTGCGGCTTCACGGTAAAGAAACCAGGGCATCTCCAGAAGTATTATTCTAATCTCCTTGATCTAGACCTCCGTGCTTTGTCCCTCTTTGTAGAAAGCGCGCGAGTTGCATTTCGTTTTCTCTTGTGCACTTTCATACCTATTGTTAATGCCGAATTGAAAAAAAAAAAAAACTAGTTGCACAGTATGGGTAACTAAATTTAAAAATAAAGTTTGGAATAGAATTTTCTACGGCAGTCGTCGTATGTTTGAATTAAAAAAAATGCAGTCGTCGTATGTTTGAATTAAAAAAAATGCAGTCGTCGTATGTTTGAATTAAAAAAAAATGCAGTCGTCGTATGTTGTGTTTCATTTCACTTTTAATCACCTGAAGTTGTGTTATTGTTACAGAGTGCCAAGGACAGAAGAATATCACTTCTTTAATTACACTCATTGTCAAAAAAATTGTTGAACCCAGAAGGACGTGTCGGATTGCAATGCTATTCGTGAGGAAGGTAAATGTGACCAGGAACAATAAATGATTAAACATTGAGACTGATATGGGCAATATGTTATTGAGCTACACGCCAATACGTAGTGTCTCTCAGTATGGCGTCAGGCCGCCATGTTTGCTCACACAGCATGCCAGACGTCTCGGCATGAAGTTGTACGGGTATTTAATGATGTCCTGCGATAAGCCATCCCATGCATCTAGAATCTTCCCACACAGTTTCCGCAGATTGTGAGGTAGGGGTGGAGTGTGGATAGCGCGTCCAGTAGCATCCCACACATTTTCAATCGGCGATAGGTGATAGGTCTGGCGATGCGGCTGACCATGGCAAAGTGTCAGTGCCTTGAAAACAAGTTCTCGAGGCAGCAACTGTATGCGGAAGAGCGTTGTCCTGTTGGAAAATCGCACAGCAGTGAGTTTTTAGGAAAGATAGGGCTACTGGTTGCAGGAACTCATTAACGCAACGTTGAGCTGTCAAAGTGCCTGTAATGAACACCAAAGGTGATCTGGCATCGTAGGCAATTGCACCCCACACCATGACACCAGGCTCTCTGCATGTGTGACGTTCTACAACAAATCGTTCATCTTGGCTCTGACCACGGTGCCTCCACACACGGATTCGTTGGTCGTCTCCTCCAAGACAAAAGCGGGACTCGTCACTGAAGATCACCCGCTGCCGTTCTGAGTGGCTCCATGGCAGTCTGGCAAGACACCACTGCAGTCTTTGGTGACGATGCAATATTGTTAATGGCAGTCGTCGTAACGGTCTGGGTTCGTGTAGTCCTACGTCGTGAAGCCGTCTGTCAATGGTGCTGGCACTAATCGGACGATGCATGGAGGATACCACTGCTCGCTGAATATCCGCAGTCGTGGCTGTTGGGTCACTCCGCGCATGTCGGACAGTCTATCGGTCCTCTGTCACCGTGATTCGTCTAGGTCTCCCAGACTCTTCGTGTCGCTGCTGCGTTCCTTGTTCTATCCACTGCTGCCAACAGCGTGCTATGGTGATATGATATCCGCACGACCGGTATGAAGCGCAATACGGCGATAAGACCATTCCACTTCCCGGAGCCCGAAGACACGGCTCCTCTCGAACTCTTCCAACTGCTCGAATTGCTTTCGAACTTTTCTCCGAGGCATACTTCACTTGCAAAGAATGCAACCAACACAACAGCATGAGTCAGAATGGCAAGCACGCGCAACTGGATGACCTTATATAGCCTGTCAGGCACAGCGCTACGACCCCTCCTTTCTTGTGTCACATGCGCGGCAGAGCGTGATATTTGAATCACTTGCATGTCTCACAATGTCAAACCTACCCACCAAATTTTCATTCCTGACAGTTGCTTCCTTCTGGGTGCAACTATTTTTTTGACAATGAGTGTATATTATGCTCCAGGTCCAGAAATTGGAACCATATGTAGTTTTGCTCCAAATGTTGTTTATAATCAGCAACAGGATGCATGCTGCCTCTGATGGAACAAGCGTGTTTAGCGACAAAGGTCGAAAACTTCGACCACTGTAACATGGCAGAATCGCTAAATTTCTCAAATAACAATTTCGTCTTTTTGTACCAATTTCAGCATAATCATCTTAAAACTCGAGATACCCACTTTTGTGCATTGAACATTTTGAATACAGACCGTTAAAATGGAAATGCAGAATGTGTAAGTTCATATTTTTTAACTTAAAAAACATGAGGGGTTCTGGTTTGTTATTTTAAAAGATAAGTTTTCTGGGCAGGTAAATAATTTCTGCAGGGCATGTAATTTTTCAGATAATTTTCAAATCCTGCTTCAACTATTCCCTCTCTGTATGTCATCCTGGCTCGCAGCGCATTTCATTCTATCTTCGCGAAATCGAAAACGCCCTACGCTCTTTCTTGGTGATTTACTGAGAGAGATGACTACGAGTAACCCCACAGCTATGGGTGACGTAGTTTCCAATGCACCAATCGTGGCTCCTCAGCGCTAGAGAAGTTTTCATGAGCGCGCATGCGCAGGATGCCTCAATGGGGATAACTTGAACCTTCCCTCGACTTTCGGAGGTTTGGAGATGCACATGGTCGAAGTGTCACTTATTTCGCCATTCAGCAGTAAGAATGATGCGGTAACCGTGTCTATCCAGTGATTTAGTGAAACGTGAACACAATCGTGATACTAAACTTTCATTTTTACAACAAATGAGGTAACTTTTTACTGAGAAACAAGTTCAGTACAATGAATCTCGAAAAAAAAATTAGAATTAAAACATTAGGACGATGCCAACCTAATGAACTTGTTCTTGTAAAGGCGAATATGGCAAGCCTAAAGACAAGCTTGCACTATTATAAAAACAATTTATGGACGTGTAATTATTAAAACAATTTATAGAAGCAGTAAATATTATTACTGATTTGTTATCATAAAAACAATTTACAGGACCTCAAATTATTTTTATTATTAAAAAAAATTATAGAAGCCTAAACATGATTATTACTGATTTGTTATCATTGAAAACAATTTACAGGACCCGAAATTATTTTTATTATTATGAAAAGCAATTTATACGACGTACAATACGTTTGTTATTTACGGAATTGTCGTTTTAAATGTTACTTATCTGATTCGCATAGCACACGCGTGCATACACTGTAGAAATGCAGTTAAAACTACTTTATGTTAAAACTTTATAGTTAAAACTAGTTTGAGTAGTCAGAACTACGAGCATTTTTTTTTTGTATCCCTACCTACTAAAACGCATTAAAACCGCCATTGCATAGCAACAGCATGATGACTTGACAGACTTTAATGATATTCAGGTGAGACGTACAACAGACCATGACAATCGACATAATTATGAAAGCATGAGATGCGTAGGTGTGGATGGCCATTAATAATGCTGATGCATCAAAATAAGTCACTCGTTGATGATAGCAGAAATGTAATGTTCTGATGACCAGTAGGGAGTATGATCGCTCCTGACCATCAAGAATGTTGCACAACGATCATGCATGCTGATGACAAGATTGATGAGATTGGACGAGCACCAATGTTTAGTTAGCGCCGATTAGCTTTAGAAGGCTTCAGCGAGGGGGCTGAGGAAGAGCAGTGCTCCTGGCTCCTCCATCTTGTGAATATCATTACCCTCTAGGTAGAGGTTGGCCAGTCTATCCCGTTGAGGACGAGAATTATCGTCCACAAAAATGAACTCGAATCATGCACCACAAATGAAAAGTCTTACATAGAGCCCAAGGATCTCAATTTAGGCCGCCCCGGTGGCGCAGAGGTCTAATAGCTGGCTTATGACCATTCGTCCGAGAAGGGTCAGGGTTCGAATCCCGGTGAGGCATGGATGTTGTGTTTGTCATTGGCTCTCTCCCTTCCCTGGAACCAGTGTTCCTAAATTGGGGACGGGCGACTGCTAAAAGCCCATTGAGTTACTCACGGCGGTCGTTAAACCTTCAGTAAAAAAAAATACTCTTGAGCATTCACTGTGCCACTCTCAAATACGTGCCGTGTATTACGGCAGTACGTACTCAGGCTGACACGGGGCGCATCCATGAAGAGCGTAAGCGCACACTGCTGTTTGGATCAGGTAGAATTCTGTTTTTTTTTGTTTTTTTATTGGTTTAACGACCACCGTGAGCAGCAACTCAATGATGGGCTAGCCGCCCCGGTGGCGCAGTGGTCTAAGGCGTTGGCCTCTGATCATTCGTCCGTAAGGGGTCCGGGTTCGAATCCCGGTCAGGCATGGATGTTGTGTTTGTCTTACGGCACTGGCTCTCTCCCTTCCCTGGAACCAGTGACCCTAAATTAGGGACGGGCGACTGCTTATAGCCCATTGAGTTGCTCACGGTGGTCGTTAAACCTCCAATAAAAAAAAATGAAAAAAAAATGTTGTTGTCCTCGCATATAGACGACTCTCCTAAAGTCATTTGTACACAGTTCTCCTTGATAGTAGCATGACTGAAGTAGAGATGACCTCGCCAGCGAGTTTTCTGGCGGTCATCTCCCTATGCGTTCTCGTTAACTCTTTAAGTAACCCGATGTACGTGAATTAAATAGTGCCCGAAATTTTCTGCGCTCACCAGATAGAAATGTTTTCATAGGGGCCGGGTTTTTGGAAAGCTATGGCAAAACTATTTCTTTCCCTCTCTCACCTCAGCAGCATAGGCCATAAACCTGTCGCGACTCCAACAGCATCTTAGGTTCGTATACAGTGGTATAGCCCTTTTAGCAGGTAGCCAATCAAAAAAGATTAGTGGCAATCACACCCCAAATGAATACCTTGAATAACAAAGCAAAAGGGAAAACAATGTATTTTGATGCGCAGGTTCACTCTTTCCAGCCGTGATCGGCTCACTTTTTAGACACCCTAGTGTATCATACGTTCGAGCTAATTTCAGCATATTTTGCCAACCCCGAGTTAATTCGTTCCAGCCGGTTGAAGGGTTAAAGTCATACGTCGGTCATCCTGGGATGTAGTGACGCATTCTAGGATTTCCGATGTTTCCATAGCCCGGAGATGACCATCTGACAGACATTAAGCGTTCTGTCTACTTTAGCTTTAGCCCTGTTCTGCCAACTCTTTACCAATGGCTATCAACTCTCCGAATTCTCAAAGTTCTCTGAATGTTCGCTTTCATGTTCTTTAACGCCTCATACGAGCTATCGGGCATTGTAGCGTGCGAGTTACGCTTGCAACGCAACAATTTCTCGTCTGGTTTACACCCACAAGGAAAGTTGAGATGCAACTACCTATGCTCCATGGTACTTTTGTGTTGCGTATCAAAAACAAAGTTACATTAGATTGAACCGAGAGGCTCAGATGCGCCAGAGGGTAGATAGGTGAGAGAAATGGTAGTGCCAGATTGAAAGTGCGAGTCGACATAGTTGGAGTGCCAGACTATGACGTTACAACGAATACTTCCAGCAAGAGCGGTGAAAAGGGACAGACGACATTCCCTATTTGCAACGGTGTGTCCAATACCCCTAGGACATTAGCTTAAAGTGCCTATTCGACGCGTGGCGAGTATTCAGCGGTTCAGAGCAACTCAGCCTACCTCGGATCGATTCCGTGATTATCTAGTCGCAAAGCTGTTGTTCTAAATACTAGGCCACCCGAGAGCCGAGAATTCGACTACGAGCGTCATAAATGCGCTCTGTTTCATAGTGTTCCTTATCTGCGTGACTTTGGCATGCGCCAGAGCAAGCACTGGTCATCGTGGCACTTCTTCTTCCACGTATTCTTTGTGGAAGAAGAAATGCCAATTGTTAAGTGGCCATTCTTTTCTTGTCACGGGCAGTGGCGCACCCAGGAATTCTTATTGGAGGGGCTATATACATGTAGTATACGTACACAATGTGTGAGGTACGTTGCTCTTAATCTCTTTGGGGCATTGGGAAGGGGACACCATGTAATAGAAGACACAATGTCAGACACTATGTAATGTTTTGAACACGTAAAATAATATTTTTGAATGTTTAATTTGTGACGTAGGTCGCTCTTAATCTCTTTAGGGCTTTGGGAAGAAGACACCATAGTAATAAAAGATACTATGTAATTTTTTGAAAATGTAAAATAACATTTTTGAATGTTTAATTTGTGACGTACGTCGCTCTTTATCTCTTTGGGACTTTGGGAAAAAGACACTATGTCAGATACTATGTAATTTTTTGAACATGTAAAATAATATTTTTGAATGTTTAATTTGTAACGTACGTAGCTCTTAATCTCCTTGGAGGGGCTTAAGCCCTAAAAGCCCCCTCAGTGGGTGCGCCAATGGTCACGGGGCTGATGCACATTTCTACCGCATTTCATCAAATTTTAGCCAGTCAGCACCATCTATGCCCGATATCGGGCCGCGGGTGGCCTAGTGGGCAACATTCGTGACTGCCACGGAAAAGACCTCAGGTTCGATCCCAGGCAGGTACGAACGCTCGATCCACTAAATACCCGCCGTACATCGGATGGGCACGTTAAGCCATCGGACCCCGGGCACTGGCCCCCCGGTAATAAATAAGGGCGCCTTCCTCCCCCTTTCTACTTCGCTTCCGTGTCACTTTCTTATCGGGCACTCTAGCTCAAATCTCCTAGCTTCCTATTTCTAAGGGTTGTTTAAGACCTGGGTCAGACACTCCCTTCCTAAAATCCTCTACAATCAATTAATCAATATGCCCGATATCTACTTCTATACTTGTAACTTGGCTTCTGTCCACCTGTGCAGCAGTGCCAAGGACCAGACATATGCTATGTATTCGGGAATAAATGCTGTTATTCCTAAGAAGACCAGATATCGGAACACTCATTTGAGGACAAAATATCGCGGCTCCCCAAGTCGGCAGCTCATTTGGGGACACGTATTAGTACACTAATACCGAATATGCAAAAAAAAAAAAAAAAAGAAGAAGAAGAAGAAGCAGAAGAAAGAAAAAATCAAAAAATTGTATTGTTTCTGGAAGTGATGTATTACATCAGAAAATTAAAAATATTATAAATATTAAAAGCATATATCTTGTATATGTAAAATATTGGTAACTTGTACCGTCAAAGCAGAACTGTGATGGAGAGAACGTACTCCGCAAAAGCGAAATACTTAACCTTACTTAGATACACGTGCTGAATTAAGAGTAAGCTGCGTAATTCTTACTTATATTTTTCTGAAAAACGAAATGCATGGGTAATTTTCCTATTTTATAAAATCAAAATTTGACCAGCGAGGTGGTCCAAGCCCTGGCGGCTGACAGTTCGGCCGAGTGAGTGGTTCGGGTTCGACTCTAGGATGAGGCATAGGTGGTGTTTGCCTTACGGTATTGGCTCGCTGCCTTCCCTAAAACTAGTGGCCCCAAATTTATGACAGATGAGTGCTGTCACCCTTTTTTCTTTTTTCGGGTTTAACTAACACTGTGAGTTAAATCACAGTTAACCACAGTGGTAAACTTCGAAAAAATAAAAAAAAATAAAAGAGCCGCACCGGTGGCGCAGTGGTCTAAGGCGATGGCATCTGATCATTTGTCGGAAAAGGGTCCGGGTTCAAATCCCGGTGAAGCATTGATGTTGTGCTTGTCTTACGGCACTGGCTCTCTCCCTTCCCTGGAACCACTGACCCTAAATTAGGGACGGGCGACTGCTTATAGCCCATTGACTTGCTGCTCACGGTGGTTGATAAACCTCAAACCTAAAAAAAAAAAAAAAAAAGAAGTTAGAAATTGACACTTTTTTTTTCATTGGAGGTTTAGCGACCACCGTGAACGACTCAGTGAGCTATAAGCAGTCGCCCGTCCCTAATTTAGGGCCACTGGTTCCGGGAAAGGGTGAGAACCAGCGCCATATGACAAACACAACATCCATGCCTCACCGGGATTCGAGCCCGAACATATCTCGAGCGAATGATCCGAAGCCATCGCTTAGACCACTGCGCCACCGGGGCGGTTCATTGGAGGTTAACTACAACGGTTAGCAAGTCAGTGGGCTGTAAGCGCAGTCACCCGTCCCGAATTAAGAGCCACTGTGTCCAGGAAAGACAGAGATATAGAGAGACAGTTCCAATAAGACAAACACGACAACATACCTCACGGGACTCGAACCCGGTCCCACCTCAGGTGAATGACTAGAACCTAGCACTGAGACCACTGCGTCACCGGGGCGGCAGAAATGGTTACAACAAAATCTAATTTTAAGAACATAGTTCGTTGCGAGTGTAACGAGCTGATAGTAAAGTCTACACTCTACATTTGAGGACAAAAATAATAATTTCGAGGACAATTTGCATCCTTAAGGACATCAGACTTTTTTTTTTTTTTGTTGTTGGAGGTTTAACGACCACCACGAGCAACTCAATGGGCTATAAGCAGTCGCCCGTCCCTAATTTGCGGTCACTGGTTCGTGGGAAGGGAGAGAGCCAGTGCCGAAAGACAAACACAATATCCATGCCTCACCGGGATTCGAACCCGGACCCTTTCGGACGAATGATCAGAGGCCATCGCTTAGACCACTGCGCCACCGGGGGCCAGCTAGACGGTTTTGGGAACAGTAAACTAAATTCGAGGAATGTCGGTAACTAATTCGGGACGTCTGGTCAGTTTAGTTATTTCTCATTATAGTTCTCTAGTCACAGTGTATAAGGGTGCAATTTTTGCGGAACTCGTGCTAAAAAAAAAAAGAAAACATTCAGAGAAAGCTCGTGCCATGCTACCTACTTGACGTCCTAGACGATTGAAAAAGTTCTTTCTCTTGGTATATCTTTTATTTAAACGACCACAATGAACTACCCTTAGGGCTACAAGCAATAGCTCTTTCCTGATTTTTCTTTTTATTGGAGGTTTAACGAGAACCATGAGCAACTCAATAGGCTATAAGCAGTCGCCCGTCCCTAATTTAGGGCCACTGATTCCAAGCAAGGGGAAGAGCCAGCCCCGTAAGGCAAGCACAACATCCATGCTTCACCAGGATTCGAACCATCACCCATCTCGGATGAATGATCAGAAGCCATCGCTTAGACCACTGTGCCACCAGGGCGGCCACAGGATTCTAACCCGAATCCATTTCGGACGCATGGTCAGAAGCTATAGCGATTAGACCAATTTATCACAGGGGTATCTTCTCGTTGTTCCTACTCATCTGTCCCAGTACATATTTTCTATGGAGAGGAAGGCTTCTGTATGGACTTATTTTACTGTCAATGATTCCAACTCGTGTCGAACATCATGCTCCATGTGCAAACAGGCAATGTCAATGAATCATCTCTTTTAAATCTAAAAAAGACATATCCAAAATAAGACTGGTATTCTAAAATTAGACGTCGGAAAACGGAATTTCTCGAAACCCCATCATTTCTCCATTGCGTTTAACACTATCATAGTTTTCGCTGCATCGGTGGATAAATGGTAAGAAGCACGAGCTTCTACTTAGTTGTACGAGTTCGACCAAACCCGTCTATATCAATGGCTGTAACACCTCGTTTTTGAAGTTATTGTAAGTGATGTTCGTTTCCCTCGATTTTCTGTCGATGATAGCACACATCGCCTGAACAAATGGCAATGTCGAATGTTTACATACACTCTTTGCAAAAAAAAAAAGCAAAAAAAAGCACTTAGTTGGAATCATCCAATCGAGATGAAAGCTGGTATGTGCAATGTACACACAAGTGGAACAGGAGTCATAGTGTCACCTCTGTCTCGGATACAAGCGGTTACCCGGTGTGGCATAGACGCATAGAGCCTACGGATATCGTTTTGAGGTACAGCATGCCAGATGGAGTCAAAATTGCGGGCCGGTTCGCCAAACTGGTGAGAGGTCGGGCGATCGGGTTGGCCACGGAAGGCTGTCGACATTACTAAGGCTGGCCTAGGAGATCCGTGCCGTGTGTGGCCAGGTATTATCCTGTTGAAAAATTGCTTGGTGATGCTACGACAGGAATGGCAACACATCAGGTCGTCGAATGTCGTCCACGTACCGTTGAGCCGTGAGGGTAATACGGAAGACTACCAAGGGTGTCCGGCTATCGTAGGAAATGGCTGCACATACAGACACTCCTGGTGTGCGAGTCTTGTGCCGTTCCACGGTAAAGGCAGGATCCGTGAGCTGGCTGGCTCGTCTCCAAACATGTATGCACTAGTCATCGGCGCGATGTGTAAAAAGCGAATTGTCATTGAAGATAACACGACGCAAATTGACACTATCCCACGACGGTCGGGCCGGACACCGCTGCAACCGGTGACGGCGATGCTCGCTGGTCAGTGGTAGGCGGCGTAGTGGCTCTCTGGAACGTAATCCCCGTGCTCCATGTCGCCTGGATGGCCACTTCCGTACTTGTAGACGACGCGACATAGCCACAGAAGGTCAAGAACGACGAATTCAGTTCTGTTCGTGCAGCTCTCACAATCGCTCGATCCTCGCGTTCTGTCGTTGCCCTCGGCCGTCCAGTGTCCACGTGCCGAAAGGTTCCGCCCTCTTCGACCCATTGGCGTCAACATCGTCCTACTGCCGCGTCGCTTCGATCCAAATGCCTGGCGATACGGCGACTTGACCGACCGGCTACTCTCAATTAGACGTTCTCTCTCAAACTCTCACTACCCAATTAGACGTTCTCTCTCAAACTCTCTCAACTGCTCTTATTGTGCACGGAACTGACGTCGAGGCATCCTCACAGCTCGTGAAGTTTAATGAAGTTTAATGCAACCGCTGTTACGATTGTCCCTGCGTGCGATCTTTGTTCTTGATATACTCTCCTCGATGCGCGGTTCCGATGCGCTGTGGCGGGGCCACTATTTAGTCATTGGTCGTTATTTTTTAATCATTTGCATATTCGGCCCTGAGGTACTTGCATGCAGAGTTTTCATCAGGATTGAACGACTTTCTCGGGGTACTTCATTTTTTTTTTTTTTTTTTTTGGCCAAGTGTGTATACTTGCTTTGTGTCAGTTGCGAACTTACAGTGAAGCCCACGAAGCCCAGGCGCGGAGCTACGCGATTTGCTTCTCAAATAAATAAACCAAAAAAAAAAAAAAAAAGAAAAAAGGGTGCCACAGCGTGAGGAATAAATTCAGTATTCTGGATTATGGCAGGCATGGTTCTGCTCAAACTCAAAGTAAGTCATCTATTAGGTGTAAAAATAAGTTTCAAAGCGTTTTAAGACAATGCAACATGTTATTCGAGAAAAAACAACAATACCCTTACGAATCAAAATATGCGCCGTCATTATCTATCACCTTCCGCCATCGGTTGGGCAGCTGACAGGTTCTAGCCATGAAGAATACTTCGTCGTGTGATGCGATGAAGTCGTCAACCCATTTTTGCACTTTGTCACATGCCCGGAACCGTATAGCAGACAAACCATGTTGCATCGGTCGGAACAAATCAAAGTCTGAAGGGGCTATGTCGGGACTATACGCCGTGTGCTCCAAAACTTCCTTGCCAAGCGTCAATAACGTTTCCTTGACCGATTTCGCGACATGCGTCTTAGCGTTGTCATGCAGTAGTTTCACGGGACGAAATCCTTCGCCTGTGAACGTATGTTTCCGACAGATTTCTTGGTTTAATCGCAGCAATTTTTGATTGTATCGATCAGCAGTAACAGTTTGACTCTGTTCCAATAGTTCGTAAAGGAGAAAATCTTTCATTTCCCACCAGATGCACAGCAGAACTTCCTTGGAGTTTATTTTACGTTTCGGTGTCGAAGTCATTGCTACACCGGGGTGTACCCAGTGTTTTTTGCGTTTGGGATTGTCGTACCATATCCACTTTTCATCACCCTTAACGATTTCCCACAGGAAAGAGTTTCTGTGTTATTTATTCAACAGATTCAAACACTTCATGACACGCTCATCCTTGTTCCTCTGGCTCAGGTCATGTGACACCCATTTTCCTTCCTTCTGAATCTTTACCACTGCACGTAAACGATTGGAAATGGTTTGTTGAGTTACCTCCAGTTGTTCAGCTAGTTCTTTTTTAGTTTGAGACGAATCTTCATCCAGCAATGATTGCAGTTCCTCATGTACAACCTTCTGCGGGGCGCCGCTACGTTCTCGATCGCTAACATCAAAATCACGTGCTTTAAACCGTCTAAACCAAAACTCACAAGTGCTTTTCGATACAATATTCTCCCCTAGAACAGAACAGATCGATGCACATGGTTTTGCAGCACTTTTTCCTTGATGAAATTCGTAACGAATGCAGTGTCGAATAAATGCAGTATCGCTTGCCATCTTACACCAACCGATTTGCAAGTGCATTTGTTATTTCTGATTAATGGTTTTAGAACGTACTGAACATTTTGCATTTTAATTCGGTGTTTTATATAACTGCCCATCTTTTCCTTAATTTTTCTTTCTTCATTAAGTTTCGCAAAACTGTTACCGTACGAGGAAAATGGCATAGGGAAATCTGGTTTTATCAGACACTATAACGAAGTAAATTTCTCCGTCATTTCTGGTCTACGCCGGGATTCGAACCCGAGGCCGCTTATTCCGGAACAAGTCGCTCTACCATCTGAGCTACGTAGACGATTATTCTGATTCCTATCTGCCTTTATGTCGTGTGCGTCCTGCTGGCAGGTATGAGATATTTCAAAAGTTATTTTTGCGGCTAATAGGAAATCTAAGGATATTAAGTTTTGCACTTTAAATACCGCTAAGGGCTGTCAAGTCGAAATTTCAAAAAAATAAAGTTTTTTTTTTATTGGAGGTTTAACGACCACCGTGAGCAACTCAATGGGCTATAAGCAGTCGCCCGTCCCTAATTTAGGGTCACTGGTTCCAGGGAAGGGAGAGAGCCAGTGCCGTAAGACAAACACAACATCCATGCCTCACCGGGATTCGAACCCGGACCCCTTTCGAACGAATGATCAGAGGCCGTCTCTTACACCACTGCGCCGCACCGGGCGGCAAAATTTTTTTTCAAAAAAACCATTCAACTTAAAGAGAAAAAATATTTTTGTGCCGCCCCAGATTATTCTTAACTGTTCTTTTTCAAATATTTAAATTTTAAAATTAGGTCGTTAAGGCGCTGAAGGCCAAAACATTTGATTTTCACAGATTTTTCAAAAATTATTTTTGCGAATGATCGGACATAAAAATTCATTAAAATTTTTCCATTTTAAATATCACTTCTAGCTCATAAATTTCCCCCTAGGAGTTCTCAAAGTGGAAATTTCGCAAATTTTAGCTTTGCACAACGAAGAGACTATTTGAGTTACAGCAAAATTTCATTTTGAGTTTGATACGACAGGCAAAACTGATTAACACCTTTTCAGTTGCAAGTTTCTTGGCAAATTTAACGCTAAGGGCGCTAAAAATGAAATTCGTGCATCGCGTGGCAATTGTCATAAAATTTCATAAAATTGGAAAGCATTTCAATTATAAAAATGTGCTCTTTCCATTGCTTCAGCTTTGGAAAATCATCTTGGTTTTTTTTTTTTACATTTTGAGCAAATTAGTAGGAAACGAACATGGTATCAAGCAAAAATAAAATACTTGAAGACACTGGCCACCGGAATAGTTCTCTACATTAGAAAATACGGGTTAAAGGAAATTTATGCACAGTACTTCACTTGAAAAGGGTGGATGACTTTTCGTGGAGGAGTTTTGGCATAAATGAATGCTATGGACTAAGAAAGGTGGACAGTAAGAATTTCATCAGTCACTGCGAGAAAACGAGAATGTGAAGTTTCTTGAAAACATTTTTTCTTATTACTTTCACCGGAAAATTAAGGTCTGCATGTTTTTAACGCTTTCCAACCGTATATTGAAGAAGCGTAAATGCTCTAGCTTTGTCCGTATGTCTGTCTGTCTGTCTGTCCGTCTGCACGATAACTCCCGTAAAAATGGTTCGATTTCGTTGAAATTTTAGTATGTGGTATGGGACCACCTGGGGACGAATCCTATTGAAAATGGGCGAAATGGGGCGAAAGGTCAGGACATAGGAGTGGGATCCGTTCCATTGCCCTTATGCGTCATAACTTACGTGAAAATGGTTCGATTTCGATGAAATTTTAGTACGTGGTATGGAACCACCTGGGAAAAAATCCTATTGAAAATGGGCGAAATGGTATCAAAGGTCAGGACATAGGAGCGGGATGCATTCCATTGCCCTTATTGCGTTATAACTTAGGTAAAAACGCTTCGATTGCAACAAAACTTTATCATGTTGTTCCGGAGGTGTACTGAACATCATCGAAATGGGATCAAAGGACAGCACACAGGAGCGAGATTTATTCCACAGCCATTATCCTCATAACTTGACTAAAAATGCTTCTATCGCGACAAAATTTTAGTTTGTTGTTCCAGAGGCATAATTAACCAATTCTGCTTAATATGATCGAAATGGGGTTAAAAGTCAGGACACAGGAGCGAGATTTATTCCACAGCCATTATCCTCATAACTTGAATAATAACTTGAGTAATGATTTCTGGTATGTTGGAAAGCGTATAATAATCAATGCATTGCATGATTTTACTAACTTGTTATTCAGTCAAAAAGATGCGTGATATTTTTTATACCTGGACTACAGTTATCAGAAGCAGAAGCATAAGGAAATGCAAAAGATCGGGTTTGAAGATGAAAAAGTAAGAACCGCTTTTCGAGTGAGAGTATCATTGAAACTTTTATGGCTTTTTCAAAAGTTAGTTTTATGTGAATTTAAGGAATAGAGAAGGTGACAATGTTATATATATAAAACACAAAACGTCTGTTTGTCTGAAGCAGCAAAAACTCTCGAACGCCAGAACTGTGGCATCGTGAAATTTGCATAGCTTATTAATACTGGAATTTCTAGGTCAACGCAACTATTTTAAGATCTTTAAGTTGTTCCGTTCGGGTGTTATGAATTAATTAATAAGCTAATCAATAAATTCAGCTTCGTTTGCTACGTCATCGTTATCTATTCCAATTCTGAAAGCACGTAACTGCATTAATCCACAGGTGTTTCTATTCTTTGAGAACTGTGCATAAAAAAATGTAAAAACGAACTTTGCGAAATCTTAACGAAATCGGCTGAAATTTTTGTCAACACCATGAACTGGTAATAAGAGGAGTCCCTCAAAATTTCACCAGAATCCGGTCAAAACTTTTTAAAATAGGCATGGAATTTTTAATTCATCGGTAAATAGAAATATATACGCAGAAACGGTTAATAAAATTTTTACTGCTAATTTAAAAAGTTATTTATCGATTCAGGCGAAATTTGGAGGTCATGTTCCTATTAACGATTTATGGTGTTCATTAAAATTTCAGCCAGTTTCATAAAATATTCGCAAAGATACGTTTTTAACTTTTTTATCCCAGAGATTCGCCCCTCAAAGACGTCTGAAACGGAAAGCACGTGATGCATTTAATCGTCGATAACAAATTGTTAACAAATTTTGTTCAGTCAGTGTTCCAATGCTGTGTCTCTTGGACGCGTGTTAAGTAATTCGTAACGCTTTTGGTCCGTTTGATTCTACAGCTGTATGTTGGAATGTCAAGAGCAAAGGATCCAACAAAATTATATATTGTCGCCGATGAAGGAGAAACCAAAAATGTTGTGTACGGTCAAGTGCTGAAATAATCACATATGAATAAATAACTTGTAATGACCTAATTTGTGAAATCAGCTTTTTTCTTTCTTGCAAGCATCAATATTTTTCCCGATTTTTTCAGTGACATATAAGGGAATATGAAATTAATAAGCCTAAATCCCGGGAAAAGCCGGGTAGTAAAGCTAGTACTTGATAATTATCAGAATTAAACCGGGGAGGAGAAAGGAATAATAAAATGTTGCTGCACAATAGAAATTTCTTTTAACACTATTAAATAAAAAAAAGATAAATAGTGTGACATTCTAGAATTTTTTTTTTCAACCTAAATATTATTTCTTTTGGTTTAGGCTGGTTTAGGAGGATTAGGGCTGAGGAAGGACTTGATTACCCTACCCCAAAGGGAAAAGGTAATAAACAGAAAACATCTCAGATCATCAAGACAGTTTCTGCAAGCACTCCTTATCGCAACTCGGGGGGGGGGTCCAACACAGATGCTTTCCTTGGCTGGAAGTAGCATGAAAGTAATTTATACAATGTATCAACAACAAAGGAACGTCGCTAGACTTCGAAATCAGGATGGGCGACGGGTGGGCGTGCATTTTTTTTATGGTGGGGCAAGCTTGATAGCAATTTTTTTTTTCTACGAAACACTGAAAGAACTAATTTTTAATGTTTTTTACTACCGGCTACAAAGGAATTCGAGCAATCCTCCTCCTCCACCTGGACACACATATACATACACGGATCTGACTAGTTACGCCACTGGTGTAAGATATAAGTGTTGGTAGAATGTCGCCTTCAACCTTTTACTTGCTCTGAATGCATTGTCTTAAATTGCTTTTCAAAATTCTGTATTTTTGCTAACGAAAATAGTACTTGGACAGTTTAAATGAAAACTTCGTTTCTGTTTATCTAAATCAAATTTTAAGTCGCGCCATGCAAACACAATACCTCCCCCCCCCCCGGTTAATTAACACTCTCTTCCTTCAAGCCAACGACTTTGCCTTTGCCTTTCCCTCCTCTCCTACAAAGGAGTCGTCAGCCACTTCCCGCACTTTCACCGTCCTGGGACAGTGTTAAGAGCGCAAGTGTAGCTTTAGACTCCACTTACCCTGTTGGAATCCCATATTTTGTAAAGAAAACAAACAGAGCAATCAGTAGTGACCCACTCAGTGAATTCCTATAGACCCTCCTCATTCGCACCCTGGTCATAAAAACATGAAAAAGAGGCTTAAACTAAGGAATTGGAAGAGTGGAGGACAATTGAATTTTCATGGCCCTACGGATGCTACTGTATTTTGATAACCTTTGACTGACTATTTTTTATGCTTTCCAACCGTAGGTTGAGGAAGCGTATATGCTCCAGCTTTGTTCGTGTGTCTGTCCGTCCGCACGATAACTCGCGTAAAAATGGTTCGATTTCTATAAAATTTTAGTATGTGGTAGAGGACCACATGGGGACGAACCTCATTGAAAATCGGCGAAATGGGGCCAAAGGTCAGGACATAGGAGCGGGATCCATTCCATTACTCTTATGCGTCATAACTTACCTAAAAATGCTTCGATTTGCAACAAAACTTTATCATGTTGTTCCGGAGGTATACTGAACATCATCGAAATGGTTTCAAAGGACAGGGCACAGGAGAGAGATTTATTCCACAGCCATATCTTCATAACATGACTAAAAATGTTTCTATTGCGACAAAACTTTAGTATGTTCTTCCGGAGGTATACTGAACCAATTGTTTTAACATCATCGAAATGGTGTCAAGGGTGAAAATGGGTCACAATTGGTGAACCAATTGTGTTTAATATCATCGAAAACGGAACAACGTGCACAGGAGCGAGATTTATTCCAAAGACATTATTCTCATAACTTGAGTAAAAACTCTTCTATTATGACAAAACTTTAGTATGTTGTTCCGGAGATATACTGAACCAATTCTGTTTAATATCATCGAAATGGGGTCAAAGGTCAGGGCACAGGAGCGAGATTTGTTCCAAAGCCATTATCCTCATAACTTGACTAAAAATGTTTCTATTGTGACAAAACATTGAACCGGTTCTGTTGAATATCATCGAAATGGGATCAAAGGTCAGGGCACAGGAGCCAGATTTATTCCACAGCCATTATCCTCATAACTTTATTAAAAATGTTTCTATTGTGACAAAACTTTAGTATGATGTTTCGGAGGTATACTGAACCAATTCTGTTAAATATAATCAAAATGGGGTCAAAGGTGAGGACACAAGAGTGAGATTTATTCCACAGCCATTATCCTCATAACTTGAGTAATGATTACTGGTATGTTAGAAAGCGTATCATAATCAATGATTTTACTAACTTGTTTATATTTTTTAGTGGAAAATACGTACCTGCTAAATGAAATAAAACATATTTTAAAGTTAAATATACTGAAAAATTGCCCATTTTGAACTATGATGGGCCGCAGGGTGGACAAGACAAATTTCAGGGTGAGCTCAAACCTACCCCCCCTACCCCCCCTACCCCCCTACCCCCGGCGACGTCCCTGAAATAGCAGGCTAGTAAGTATTCGCCTTACACAATGAAAAGAGTGGGAAGCGCGAGTTCTTCCTTCCCCTGCCCCTAAACGGAAGGCTAAATCATTTTAAATGTTCCTTTTAAAATCAGGACATGGATAAAAAACTTGAAAAATTGGAGTATCAACAGCAGCAAGAAAAATGTATGTTACTAATATGAGAAACTAAAATATCAATTGACAATACAAATAAATGGTCGTTTTAAGGACTGATTTGTTTAGGTCTGTGAAAACCAAAATAATACTGGCAATCCAATTATGCGGTTTCGGGGGCCCTCAAGCTCTGGGGCCCTAGTGCGCCTAATTGGAAATCCGCCGCTGGCTGCAGTCTCCCCTAGCTCCTCTCTTAAATGGGTTCTGTCCATGTGTAACATACTACTACATTACATGATGTACTACTGAGGTGACGCATGAGCCAAATCGACAGTGAAGCAGAGATAAGCTTGCCGAAGTAGTTCAGTCGGGAGAACAGTCGCTCCGGAGTAGTAAGACGTGAGTTCGAATTGAACCACCAGTAAAAGTTTATATGGCGCCCGAGCAAAAATGAATCCCCTGGCCGTTAAGTTTGGAAAAATTGTGTCTTCCACACAACACACGTAATTAAATAAACTTTAATTCTTCAACAGTGAGGTGATGGTTGTCGGTTGACCCGAAACCTGCGATTTTGTGACCCCGTCTTCCTCGGAGGGGGGATATGATGTAATGTATACCACGTGCCATGACGTAGATGACGTACTACTCAGATGACGCATGAGTCAAATTGGAAACGAAGCAGCGATAAGCCTACCAGCGTAGTTCAGTTGGAAGAATGGCAGCTCCGGAGTAGAAGGACGTGCATTCGAATTCAACCACGAGCAAAAGGTTAGACAGAGTGTCCGAAAAATAGCGGTGCACTGAAAGTAACACTCACACTGTTAAAAATTGTCACTTAGAAAAAAAACAAAATGTATTCGTTTTTGAGTATACATTCTGGGCTTCTAATAGCTCCGAGTACTTGTGTCTCATTTTTGGAAAAGACACGTACTCATTTTTGAGTGCATACAGGGAATCAGTTGTGAGTATATCTGGTATTTCTAATTTGAAATACACATGTACTCAATTTTGAGTACATATATTTCAAATTAGAAATACAAAAAAAAAAAAAAAAAAAAAATTAGAGAAAAATAATCCATATATATGTGCTATAACTTCATTCAGTTTCTGTGCCTTTTAGGGCAGGGCACAGAAACTGAAGGAAGGTAGAGCGCATCTAACGATTCTGACAGAATAGAGTGTAAGTGAGATGGCGCCACAGTACAAGCGCACGATTTTGCACATAGAAGGCAGAGGGAAATTACGGGGAGGGGCTTAGGAATGAACGCGTTTATATGTAATCGGGGAATTCCTACTAGGGCGCCGTCACTTAATGTGCTCTTCCGATGCACGGCGGATATTCAGCGATCGTTAGAAATTCATACTACTACGGAGAGCCCCCAGGTTCAAGCCAATCAGGCTAGGTTTGAACCTGGGAACCCTCCATCAGTAGTCGGAATCTCTAACCACTAAACCATCAGCGGCTCGATTTCAAATTTGGAATACGCGTACTCCATACACACTCATGTATTCATAGGATCAACTGGAAGTATATTATTCGATGACACATCTGGAAAAATAAATATACTCGTTGTCACATGCTGGGCAAAAATGGGCAGCACAATTTTATGACAAATATAATGATGAAGTGTCAATATATTATTTATGAGATTGACACAAATATAGTTAATGTAAAAATGTACACAAAGATCCTTTTTATATTACTTGTGATCAGTGACTTTGTTGTAGTAATTATTTATGAATGTCACTTTACACATTTTTTCTCTTGAAATGTATAATATCTAAAATGAAGTAATACGAGATTATATTTATTGACGCAGTTATTTGTAAGTACTATGGTTACTTATATTTGAGCATGTCATGGACTCGTTTACGATACGATTGTACTTAAAAACAAAGCGAGTAGGTTCAGGTTCTCATTTTTAAGTAGATTTTTTTCAAAAGTGTACCATGATGAACTGGTTCCTACAGGAGGTTTTGGAAATGGGCCTCACCGATCTCCAGACATGTTTGCACATGCTTTTGCATGTTGGTGAAGAACTTCCTCAGAGTATGTGGTGGGATTTGTTGGATGTGGGTCGTTATTGTAGCCTGTAGCTCTTGAAGTGTATGCGGATTACCGGCGTACACCTTCCCCTTCAGTGCCCCCCATAGAAAAAAGTCAGGCGGCGTCAGATCTGGTGACCGGGCAGGCCACAGGCCACTGGAGATGATGCGATTTCCGAAGAATTCCTCCAGAAGCTTTATTGATGCACCAGCAGTGTGAGTAGTTGCACTGCCTTGCTGGAAACGTTCTTCGTTGATTTCCAGTTCCGTCAGTTCGGATGTGAATGGATGGATAATGTGGGCACGGTGCCATTCTGTGTCAATGGTTTCACTGAAGAAAACGGGCCCAATAACGCGTGTACGTGTCATGGCACACCAAACACCGACCTCCTGGTTGTGAAGACGCACTTCCTTAAATCCGTGAGGATTTTTAGTACTCCACATACGAGTGTTTGGGCTGTTGATGTACTCGGACAGGTGGAACCATGCCTCATCTGTAAAGAAAGTCACGTTTAGAATGTCTTCACCTTCTTCAGACAGGAACTCTTGGAACCACGTGCAGTACCAAACACGGGTCACGTGGTCTGTTTCTTTCAGCTGATGCACGACAGACACTTTGTACGGGTGGAAACGCAACTTCCTTTTCGGAATATCGTGGGCTGTACTCTTTGGCACATTAGCTTGTTATGGCAGCCGCCTCACGGACTTGTGTGTACTCCTCTGTACCCTATCCTGTACATCCTGTACGGTCTCGTCTGACGTGGATGGCCTACCGGTGCGGGGAGCATCCAGCACACTGCCAGTTTCCCGAAACTTCGCTATGAGCTGACGTACCGCATTACGGTGGAGAAACGTCTGCATCACGGAATTTCCTGGCGAACTGTTTTTGCACTTCATCCGCGTTCTTGTCGTCATAACGAAAAACATGTTCCACCAAAAACACTCTCTGTTCAACCGTCAATACCATTGCCCTTCTGCCGAGACGAGTGATCAATCGACACGTCTGCCTCCGTCGAAAATGCACTCTGGAATGACCTTCGCTCGGAATGACGCCTCGGGGTAGGGAGACGTGAAGGTTACCAGACACAGAGCATTTCCACATGGCGCATCACTTGTACTGCAGTTCCATTCAAAATTTCTTTATTATTACATTACTGCAATTCGCACATTCAGTCATTATTCTGACACCCTGTATATTATACATGTTATACTCTCTTTAGAAAAACTGTTGGTGGGGTGAACCTGATGTTATGAGGCAGCAGAACACAAACCGCATGGGTTACTTCTTGATTCGCCTATTCCTCGTACATCGAAAGTTAATCGGTTCCGCCATTACGGGCGAGGAAAGAATTCTTGATTCGCCTAAAATGGCGGAACCCATTAACTTTCGACGTACGAGGAACAGGCGAAACAGGAAGTTTGCTCCAGGTGAATCCCTTCCTTCTAGCAGGTGAAAGTTTTAGGTGAGACGGGAATAGGCAAATCAAGAATTCTTTCCTCGCCTAAAATGGCGGAACCCATTAACTTTCGACGTACGAGGAATAGGCGAAACAAGAACAGGCGAATCTGGAAGACACGAACCGCATGTGTCATAAATGCCAGTTAAACCACTATCATAAGCTAACCTTGTGTGACATGCCAAAGTATGGCAGAGGCGTAACTAGGCCTTTCTGCGCCCAGGGCAAAGCTCAAAATATTGCGCCCCATGTCTCTTTATACTACACACACACACACACTGCCGACAAAACAAAATTGCCTTCTCTTTGGCGCAGTGGCCTAATCGCTGGCTGCTGGCCATTCACCTGAGATGGGTCCGGGTTCGAATCCCGTTGAAGCATGGATGTTGTGTTGGTCTTGCGACACTAGCTCTCTCTCTCTCTCTCTCTCTTTTCTGAAACCAGTGGCCCTAAATTAGGGACTGGCTGTTGCTCATATACCACCGAGTTGTTCAACCCCCTCACAAAAAAAAAAAAAAAAAAAAAAATTAACGTCACATCCCAATGTTATCTCTATGTGTGAGGAAAAATTTGACTGTGCAAACTGTGACTTTGTAAAGCTTTTCCCCAACTGCTTCGGAATTCGGGCATTCGGTATTACATGAAACAGATTGAATGCAACTGGCAGTCGTAGCTTGTAGTTCTAGTAATCACCGAATACCTGTCAGAGAATCTTCAACAATGTGAGTGACATCCTGCAAAGCACTTGTAATTGTGCCTTTATTTCTGAATGTGAGCAGCTAACATTCCCAGGACATTTGGAGAAGCCGCCCGGTGGCGCAGTGGTCTCAGGCGCTGGCCTCTGATCATTCGTCCGTAAGGGGTCCGGGTTCGTATCCCGGTCGGGCATGGATGTTGTGTTTGTCTTACGGTACTGGCTCTCTCCCTTCTCTGGAACCAGTGACCCTAAATTAGGGACGGGCGACTGCTTATAGCCCATTGAGTTGCTCACGGTGGTCGTTAAAGCTCCAATAAAAAAAAAAAAAAAAAAAAAAGATATGGAGAAAGAAATGCGAATTTTAAGCTGCTAAGGTTACCGAAACTTGCGAAGCATACCTAAGCTAAGTATGTAAGTGAAGAAATAGCAGGTATGGCGCGATAAACCAAATCTATCAGAAACTGCAGCAAAAGTTTGAATTTCAGTTTTATTGCGATTATAAGCAGTGATTTTTGCGGCCCCTCTTGAGCTGCGCCTGGGGGAGTGGCGCCGCCTGCCCCGCCCTAGTTAAGCCTCTGAACTATGGTTCAGTGACCATCTTTATAAAAGTTTCTACTTTTTTACGCTTTTCAACCGTAGGTTGAAGAAGCGTATATGCTGCAGCTTTGTCCGTCCGCACCATAACTCGCGTAAAAATATTTCGATTTCGATGAAATTTTAGTATGTGGTAGAGGACAACCTGGGGACGAACCCTATTGAAAATGGACGGAATGGGGTCAAAGGTCAGGACATAGGAGCCGCCCCGGTGGCGCAGAGGTCTAAGCGATGGCCTCTGATCATTCGTCCGAAAGGGGTCCGGGTTCGAATCCCGGTGAGGCATGGATGTTGTGTTTGTCTCACGGCACTGGCTCTCTCCCTTCCCTGGAACCAGTGACTCTAAATTAGGGACGGGCGACTGCTTATAGCCCATTGAGCTGTTCACGGTGGTCGTTAAACCTTCAACCCCCCCAAAAAATCAACCAGGACATAGGAGCGGGATCCGTTCCATCTCCCATATGCGTCATAACTTACGTAAAAATGTTTCGATTGCGACAAAACTATATCATGTTGTTCCGGAGGTATACTGAACCGGTTCTGTTAAATATCATTGAAATGAAGTGAACGATCAGGGCATAGGAGCGAGATTTTTTCCACAGCCATTATCCTCATAACTTGAATAATGATTTCTGGTATGTTGGAAATGGAAAGCGTATCATAATCAATGCATTGCACGATTTTACTAACTTGTCTACCTTAACATAGGTTTTCCACTTTTAACTGCATCTGTTTTTTCTGCACCAGGATATCACAAAACCCCTAAGTATTAAATTTCGTCTAGATAGCTATGTTAGTTCTTTTCTTTTTTTTTTTTTTTAGTTATGGCCACATACACACAAACACAGAGAGAGAGAGAGACACACACACATACACACGCAAATACACCACCATGAAAACAGTCAGATTAAGTTCGGGGGAGTCCAAAATGTGTATTTCTGTTGAAATCTGGAAGTCAGTTTTTTGCGATTACTATATACTTTCTCATACATTAGAGGGAGAGATTAAAAATCAGTGGGCGGGAGGGCTGGACAGGGAAAGAAAGTATTCGGCAACAAAAATGGTATTTTTTAAGGATACCAGGAAAAGTGTGTGTGGAGGGGGAGGGGGGGGGGCAAAACCGATGCTGTGCGCAGGGCCCTGATAACTCTAAATCCGCCACGGACTCGACTCTCCTCCCCCTGGGCTGTGGGTAGTGGGCAACGTTCGTGACTGTCGCGGAAGGGACCTCAGGTTCGATCCACTAAATATCCGCCGTGCGTCGGATGGGCACGTTGAGCCGTAGAACCCCGGGTACTACCCCCGGTAATAAATAAGGGCGTCTTCCTCCCACTTTCTACTTCGCTTCCGTGTCACTTTCCTATCGGGCACTCTAGCCCTAATCTCCTATTTCTAAGGGTTGTTTAAGATCTGGGATCAGACACTCCCTTCCTAAAATCCTCTACATGTGATCTGATCTGATCTCCTCCCCCTTTTTTAGCACGTCTTTTGTAAAAAAACATCGTGCTTATGTTATTGGTTTGTCCGTCCGTCCGTCCGTCTGCATGTACCCACGATATATCTGCAATTATTATTCCGTTTAAAAAAAAATCTTTTTGCATAGGGAAGCTTGAAATATGTGAATGATGATCCTTCCATTCGTTTTTTTTTTTTTACGATGAACAATTTCGCCGCCAGATGGCGAAAATGCAGATGATGTCGAATTTAAAAATACGTTTTATTCCACATATTTGCTTCTAAACATCCGATTGAAAAAATTATTTTATCTTTCGATCTTTCGATTCCATTTATGTCGAAGAATGTTTTAGGTATAGTTACTTTTTCAAATTTCGCATAGATTTTCCGCTAGGGGGCGTAAAAGTGAATTAAGTTTTCCCCGATATCTCTTCTTCTAAAACTCGATTTAAAAAATGTTTTCTTTTGCAGATACAGCTCCTGATGGAAAATATTTTGCATATAATTTCAAATTTTTGGTAAAGAATACTTTGGCCACCAGGGGGCGTGTAATCTTTAATTTTTGCTTCTGGTGTATTTGCCATAAAACATGAGCTTCGAAAATCTCGATTGAAAAAATTCTTTCGCGGACCAATGCCACTCACGTCAATAAACGTTTTCGGAATATTTTCTTCTTAAAATATTACATGGTTTCTCCGCCAGAAGACGTAGATGTATATCTTATTTCTGTCAATATCTCTACTTCTAGGTGTCCGATTTGAAAAATTCCTTCTTTGTTGGATAGCGTTTTCGGTGTGACATGTTTTTCATATAATTTTAAAAAAATCAAGTAATTCATAGACTTTCCGCTAGGGGGCGTAAAGGTAAATTGCGTTTCCCCTTATATCTCTGCTTCTAAATCTCCGATTTGAAAAATTCTTTCTGCACCGGATACAGCTCCTTATGGGAAATCATTTGCACATAATTTCTAATTTTTATGAAAAAATGGTTTGGCCACCATTTTTTCAAAAAAAAGTCTTTTGTAGACCGATATTAATCATGTCGACAAACATTTTAGGAACATTTTCTTCTTAAAATAATGCATGATTTCTACGCCAGAGGGTGTAGTGTATATCTTATTTCTGTCAATATCTCTACTTCTAAGAATCCGATTTGAAAAATTCCTTGTTGGTTCGATAGTGTTTCTAGTGTGACACGTTTTTCATATAATTTTCAAAATTTTCAAGTAATTTATAGAATTTCCGCTAGGGGACGTAAAGGTAAATTGCGTTCCCCCTATATCTCTGCTTCTAAATCTCCGATTTGAAAAATTCTTTCTGCACCGGATACAGCTCCTGATGGGAAATTTTTTGCACATAATTTCTAATTTTTGTAAAAATAGTTTGGCCACCAGGTGGCGTAAGTCTTAATTTCCGCTTCTGATGTATTTGCAACAAAATCTGAGCTCCTAAAATCTCGATTGAAAAAAAATTGGTTTTGGATCGATACTACTCACGTCGATAAACCTTTTAGGAACATTTTCTTCTTAAAATAATGCATGGTTTCTACGCCAGGGGCGTAGATGTATATCCTATTTTTGTCAATATCTCTACTTCTAGGCGTCCGATTTGAAAAATTGCTTCTTTGTTGGATAGTGTTTCCGATGCGAAATGTTTTTCATATAAATTCAAAATTTTCAAGTAAATCATAGACTTCCCGCTAGAGGCGCAAATGTAAATTGCGTTTTCTGCGTTATTTCTGCTTCTAACACTCCGATTTGAAAAATTGTTTCTGTGTTAGAGCGTTTCCTGTGAGAAATGTTTTTCATACCGGTTCCATTGACTTTGAATAGCTTTGATAAATTTAATTTGCGTCAGAACGGATTCAAAAGACGTGCTTATTACACCCGAAAATTCGGTGTCATCTTTCATGTGTGACATTGCCTCCGTAATCTTACATGCCCGGATTCCAAAGCGCATGCTTGAAACCGAGCGCATTCCCTTAATGAATACTTTTGCCCAAATGGCAACCCAAACCCCACATTTGTTCTTTTTCTAAACCCTTCTCTATCCTATAAGCAAAATGCTAATATCATTAATGCGTTATACCTTATTTTGCATACATTTCCATATCTTTCATTTATTTAAATTTTTTTCAGGGTTTCACGACCACCATGAGCAACTCAGTGGGCATTAAGCAGTCGCCCGTCCCTAATTTAGGGCCACTGGTTCCAGGGAAGGGAGAGAGCCAGTGCCGTAAAACATACAGAGCACCCATGCCTCACCGGGATTCGAACCTGGACCCATCTCGGACGAACTGTCAGCAGCCATCGCTTAGACAACCGAGTCACCGGGACACCCCATGAGGAACTAATTCTAAGGCCTACAAGTATACCGACCAAACGTACCGATTTCTTGAGGACAGTGCTACAATTTGGTGTACTGTCCCCCAAAACATCTGATGTCCTTGGAGACGGAAATCGTCCTCGAATTTTGATGTTTGTCCTCATGTCATGAAATTTTGACTTCATCACTTCCTTGTGCGTTTCTGATGAAAATGTTCTTAAAAACATTTTTCGCCCCTATCAAACATGCTTACAGTAGAAACAAACTTTGACTGTTTATTTTCTTTTGGCGTCATTGAAGGAACAGTTGTTAACAGTGAAACTTCTAGCAAGGCCATCCATGGTTCTGTGAAAAAATGACAGCCTTGACAGGCGCCCGCCAAATACACCAAATCAAATGAACTCTGAGTTACGACCACCCCTATCAAAAGTGGATGCCGCGTGATTTCCGAGAGGATGCGATCTGTCGACTGACGTAGCATATACACTATATTGACAAAAGTCACCGGACACCTAGAAGAAAAAGAAACACAACATAGCATTTATTGACGTACATAAGCACGGTGTCGGTTCACCTTTGGCCTTAATGCACTCACTGACCCTTCGAGACATGCTTTCGATAAGGTTTTGGAACACAGCGATAGGTATGCTCTTCCATTCAGTACATAATGCTGCCGCTAACTGTTGCTTAGTAGTAGGCCTTGGTTCCAAACTTCCTATGCGGAGCTCTAATTCATCCCATTGGTGCTCTATGGGATTAAGATCAGAGCTCTGTGCTGGCCAATCCACACACGATACGGAATTAACGTCAAACCACGGCGTAACAGTCTTTGCTTTATGACTCGGTGCATTATCCTGCTGGTACCAACAAGGCTCGGTTCCATAGTATTCCTACAGAGTTGGTAGGGCATAATTGTCCAGAATATCGAGGTAGACGTGTTGGTTAACAGGTTTGTCCGCGATAACCAATAGGCTGGGACTATATCATGAAAAACACCCCCACACGAATACACTGCCAGCTCCAAAACTGACCGTAGGAACAGCACCCTGTGGTAAATAGCGTTCCACGGGCTGCCAACGTACCCAAACACGGCAATCAGACTGATGGATCGTGTATCTGTATTCATCAGCCCATAGGACCGATTTCCATTGATCTACGGTCCACGATAAATATTCTTTACACCATGCTAAACGACGAGTAGAATTCCCAGTGGAGATGAAAGGCTTATGAGCAGCCGCACGACCACGGTAGCCCATGGAATGAAGTATTCTGCCAATGGTACGTGTGCATTCGGAGGTTCCAGCATTTTTACTCACCTGCACACTGAGGTGTTGTACAGTGATATGTCGATTAGCTGTAACGACTCTCCTGTGGCTTCGACGTCCTCTATCACTGATTTTCTTTGGTCTGCCGGTACGTTTTGCTGCTTCAGGCACGCTATGTGTCTTCCACTTATTCAGTACATCCAAAACAGTTAACTTGGGTATGTTTAAACGCCTCTCGGTTTCTCTTATGGACAACCCACTAATACAACGCCCAATCTTTACTTTCTCAAAGTCAGTTCTCTCCCGCCGCGACATTTTCGCTCAACCTCACAATGCGATATGCTCGCGGTCAGCTGCAGGCTTGATTTTATACCATTTGCAGCTGTACCGCGCATCTTATCAACGCAGCGGATCCGTTCATTTGCTTTGGAAGCGGTGTTCGGTGACTTTTGTCAATACGAGGTCAGATAAAAAAGTTCCGAGACTGTGCCGATATATACAACAACGTGCGCTTACGTTACTTAAGTCTGGCTATGATCTCCCTCAAAGTAGTCTCCTTGGGCAGCGATACACCGCTGCTAGCATTTTTGCCACTGTTGGAACGCTCCCTGGAAGTCCTGCTCGCGAATCGTGTCAAGCACCGTCTGCGATTCACGCTGGATCTCGTCCACGGTTTTAAAACGGCGACCCTTGAGCTTCAGCTTCATCTCCGGGAACAGAAAGAAGTCGCAGGTGTCCAAATCCGGCGAGTAAGGCGGATAAGGAAGGGTAGTCATGCTGTTGCGGCTGCAAAATTGGCGTGTTGTTAACACTCTGTGAGCTTCTGCATTGTCGTGATACAGCAGGAAATCGCCCCTGCGTCACATTTCAGGTCGTTTGCGGCGAATGTCTTTCCTAAGACGCCGCAGAACATCGCAGTAAAAAAGGAAGGTGACGTTCTGGCCCTGGGGGGCGAATTCATGGTGCATAACGCCACGAATGTCGAAGAACACGATGAGCATGCTTTTGGTTACGCTCCGGACCTGTCGGGCCTTCTTCGGTCGTGGAGATGCCGGGCTCTTCCACTGGGACAATTGGTGTTTGGTCTTCGGGTCGTAACCGCAGACCCAAGTTTTGTCCCCAGTGATGACCCGCGACACGAACGTTGGTTCATTCACCACCTGCTGACGAAGATCTTGACAGATTTCGACACGGAGCGCCTTCTGTTCGTGGTTCAGAGACTTTGGCACAAACTTTGCAGCAATGCGGTGCATGTTCAAAACCGACGTCAGAATTTCTTGCACTGTTCCGTATGACACATTGACTATGGTAGCAATGTCTCGAATGGTTCTCCGATGATCTTCATACACCAGTTTGACCTGTCGGGCCTTCTAATTTTGTCCACATTTTCAGGGGTTTTGCTCGTGGACGGTCACCCTGACCTCTCGTCGTCTTCCAGTGCCATTCTGCCGCTCTTGAAGCGCGAGTGCCACTCAAAGCACCTAGCACGACTCATTGCTTCATTGCCATAAGCCTGCCGCAACATTTCATGCGTCTACGTTCCCAATTCGTTGAGTTTGACGCAGAATTTAATGTTCGCTCGCTGCTCTAGTTTGCAGTCCATACCGAAATCGCAGCTGTGTTCTGCACGTGGTCACCAAATATCGTGTAGTACAGCTCTCGATGTTCACAGAACGACGCCACGCGGCACAATGACTAATGAAGGTCAATACTCTCGACCACTGCTTGCGCATCTGCGTACTGCCATCTGTTGGCACGCTACGTACCTAGTCTCGGAACTTTTTGATCGCACTACGTATAGTGTATAAGGTGTGAGTGGAGGAGTAGGTAGTAAAATTTGAAGCGTGATGGATACATGGAACGATTTATTGGACTTTGAGAAATGTTGAACGCCGGGTCCGACGACTCGTGCAGACCAACAAACGCAGCACTGTTCAACAGTTGACTACGCAATTCGACACAAGTCAACCCGGAACAGTATCTGTCATGAGCAAGCGTCGCACACTCGCACGTATGGGCTATAACAGCACACGATCCTGATGACATCCTCTCGTAAGCAAGGTTCACCGGCGCAAAAGACTCGCCAGGCGCAGTGATCACGCAAGTTGGATGTCGCATACATGAAAAAAGTGTGCTAGTTAGACGAGTTGCACCTTTTACTTCACTCCGTGGATAGTCATTTACGTATATGGTGCAAACAACATAAGGCACCGGTTCCATCCCGCTTGGTCTCTACAGCGGAAGCCGGTGGAGGTGGTTGTATCGTGTGGGGCATGTTTACCTGGTAGGAACACGACCTCTGGTGCTTGTGGAACAGCTTATGACTGGTGCCCACTATCGTGAATTGCTGACTGGCTTTGTACACCGAGCAATGTTACACTTTTCCCCGAATAGCGATTATGTCTTTCCTGATGACAATGCAGTGAGCCACAGGTCCAATGTTGTTGCAGGAATGGTTTGAGTAACACAGTTCGGTCTTCCAACATATCGATTGGCCTCCGAACTCCCCCGATATCAATCCCATAGAGCACTAATGGGACACTATGGAATGTCATATCAGGCATCTGGGTACATTAATCACCTCCATACCTGCACTGAAGGTCGCAATACACACAGCTTCGTCGGCCATACTTCTCAACTGCTTCCGCAATCTTATTGAATCGATGCCACATCGGATAGCTGCTGTACTGAGGGTGAAAGGTGGACCTACGACGAAATATTAGGTAGGTGGTCATGATTCAATGATCACTCAGTGTACAGTGGTTGAAGTTCCCAAAAATAACTCTCCTTCTCACTTGAAAATAATATAAAGGAGATTTATTGTTTTTTAATGCAGTCTGCTGTAGCGTGCTTGTTCTTTCTTTCTTTCCTCGCCATTTTGTTGTAAAGGATTGTTATGTAATAAATGTCTCACTAAGAGCCAAAAGTTAAAGTGAGGAATAGTATGTTGCGTTCGAAACATACGTACGTTATCGCAATAGGGCGCTCCTACCACTTGCTCCGCCAAAGGAAATGGAAGGTAAGGAGATGTCTTACGCCAGGGGTTCACCAAACGTTTGGAGAAAAGAGCCAAATGGGAAATTGGGTAAAGCTCGGCGGGCCGGATTAAAAAAAAACGTTAAATCAAAGATCAACTAATGCAGATATTGTAAATTTTCGATGAACTAATTACTAATATGTGTCAATGTGTAAGTAATTTTATATGTTCTGTAATTTAACATAAAAGTTTTCAAATAAATATTTCAAGATATTTTTACACATCGAAAGCAAATACAAAACTAAATTTACTAAATGACTTCATGACATCTTAAACTAGAAAAAAAAATCAATGAGAAGAATGGTATTGTTTCTGGAATGATTTAGCTACATTTCCGATATTTGGTTTCTCAACGAAAAGATAATCCACTTCCCATTGCGCTCTAAATATGCGGCATTCAGTGTCCACTTTTCTCCTTTTGGGTAGGGACATATCAAAATTCAACAATCGAACTCAAATAACGAAAAAATCAAGAAAAACACGTGTATCGGGTCAAGTAAAATTTGAGCAGCGGCGCTTAATCTCTGTGGTTGAGATGCCGTCCGACTCGAATACTGCTGGGAACATGAGCCTGTGTGGGAACAGGTGTGGGAGTAAGTAGTTGTGTCCCTCAGTTCTAGTCTATTTTTAAAACAGGGCGGGGCTACTGGGGCTAGCTCCACTGGCCAAAAGAGAGAGAGAGAGAGAGAGAGAGAGAAAGTGTGTGTGTGTGTGTCAGAAGATGCTGCTGCTGGCCACAGGTGGGCTGTGAGTCACCGCACTGAAAATCCTCTCTCACTCTTCTGAAAGGCACTTTAGTAGTAATAATAAACAGGTTTTAAAAGCGAAGCGTCAATCAAACGTTGCTATGATATCCCGCCATGCTGTGACATGTAGCAACTCTTTTTCTCAGTCAGAAAAAAATTAAACTATGTAAAACGAATTTTAAAATTGTAAGAAGAGAAATTTCCTGGCGGGCCGTAGTTTCGTGACCCCTTTCTTACGCAATAGCAGCGCTACTGTGGTTGATCTTTCACGCACACAGACACACACACACACACACACACACACACACAGAAGCCACTTCCACTCTTCCTCTCCTATCCACGTGCAGCGGAAAGTAGGGAACACCGGGGTCCGGCCCCATGGAATTTCGTGGTCCCCCTTACTGGAGGAGTCTTCCAACGAAACATCTTAAAAATTTGTGGTTCACATACAATTAACGTTATCTCTCTCTCTCTCTTTTTTTATGAAGCTTTCCTGGAGACCGTTACAATGTTTCGCAGTTTTCTGAAAAATACTTGAAGTACAATTTTGAAAAATGATTTTGCAGATATAAGTTGAAAAGTTAACTCAACGTTGTGTTCTTCGCTTTAAAAAAGATCGTTAAAGGATTCTCAAGTGGCAATGGGCTGGATATTTCTAGAACTAGTGGACAACTGAAATATCAGAATTAATACCAAGGGACAGAAGAAGACAAAGAACCACCTGATTTGAAAGCATGCTTGGGAGGCTTGGAAGAGATATGCTCAAGACTGAAAGTTATGGAAGAGACTTGGGGAGGCCTCCATCCAGCAGTTGGTTGAAAACGGTTGATGATGATACGTACGAGTATACATGTATATGTCTTACGATTTTGTTCTCTCTCCTTTCTTTTATTGTTTTAATTCTCTGAAAATTTGGACCTCCTGTAATTATTGGGTTCCGCCCCCAAGCTCCTGTCTCTTCCTTTCTTCCTTAAAGCCAGCGATGTGTGTGCGTGTGTGGAGCGGATTCAAGCCCTTTCAAACAATACGGCCGCTATGTGAAAAGGCTAAGTTCATTGCGACGAGGGGGATGAACTCTTACGTGAGCTTCACGCTCTCATCCTATAAATTGCGCATGTTGATGGGCGTGAAATGCAGGTATATTCTGCAAGGGCGCCCATAAGGGGGAACAGGGGTGGGGGCTCGATCCACCCCTAGCCGTTAGTATAGCCAACTTTTTGACAAATTTAAAACACTAAAATAGACAAAACCTTATTTTAAATCATTTTAAAAAATAATGAGATATTAATGATTGATTGTATCAAATACACTGGTCAACACACTTTTTCTGGCATAAGGTATTCCAACGGTTTTAAGGTTATTTTGGGGTGCTGATTCCAAATCTGGCATCAGTTTTTGTCTATCACATCAAGTTTTTAGATATCAAATATTGCATTTTCAATAAAAACAGCAAATTTATGCTCATATACGAATAGCTAAACAGACATACATACAAGAATAAGATAAGATACAATATACAATAATAATGAAACAAACATTTAATGAGCCGTAGCACAAAGTCGTGAGAGTGACTGCATATCAGTGTGAGTGAATGCATATTACCATGTAAGAATTGAATTGTGAAGATAAGAAAAATATGTACAAAAAGGTTATTAACAATAGTGATGTTACATCTGCATAAACGACCTCTTCTTTCACGATCTCCGATGTACAGCTTGTGGCATGTCTCTCATCAAGGACCAGCCGTAATCTGCCATCATGTTTGAGTCCCATCGGCCTTGAATGATTTTGCATCGCTGCTGTTCACCATCTCAACTGATAAAGTTTTTTCTAAAACTTTTCCATTTCGAACAAATCTGATTCCAAAAGCTATTTTTTCTTCCATTTTTTTTGTTACGGCTTCCACCCATAAATAATGTGTATCAAGGAACGTCTGCATTTAAAACATTTGTAGCAATATTATTTTTCACCATATCAGCCATAACATGAATCATATCATTCTGCATTTTAGCGGATAAATAGGATGCATTTTGGGGAGTTGTTTTAGAAATATCTAAAAGTTGTTGGTCTTTTTTAAGTGTATATTAAAAGGTTTTTATAAATAATCCATCTTCTGAATTATCTTCAATATTAAGTACCTCTTAAGGGCAGTTGATCAGTAGTAAGAGATTATATCATTTCCGTGATGGATGAAACATAATAACGGTTCCCTTCTAAAACTTTATCATTTACTAAACACGAAACTGACTGATTACGCCGTCCTCTTACTTTTCTTTCTTCCCATTTTGCAACAGCAATTAAATGATTTTTCGTCAATTCATGAGCTGGAAATCCTTTCTTCTTGTCAAGTGCTTTTTCCCAACAATCGACTCCCGTAGTTATATACGCTGTCTCTTCTTGTCCCAGTAGGTTGATAATACTTGCAAGCGTTACAAAATACCTTGTCCAATTCTTCTGAAAATTCCAGCCATTCAACATATTTACGTAACCAGTCACCTTGAAAACTTCTGTCATATTAATTTTTGTAATATTGCCCCGTCTTTTTTTTTTTTGATTGGAGGTTTAACGACCACCGTGAGCAACTCAATGGGCTATAAGCAGTCGCCCGTCCCTAATTTAGGGTCACTGGTTCCAGGGAAGGGAGAGCCAGTGCCATAAGACAAACACAACATCCATGCCTCACCGGGATTCGAACCCGGACCCCCTTCGGACGAATGATCAGAGGCCAACGCATTAGACCACTGCGCCACCGGGGCGACTGCCCCGTCTTCATTTGTTTACTGTCGGGTAGCTTTATCACATTAAACTCAATAAGTGAATCATTATTCTGCATAGTATCAGGGGTTTTACTAAAAGCAGCTTTTTCTTGTTCTTCACTGCTGTCCTCATTCTCGGCTTAAAATATTTTAATAAGGACATTTTATACAACAGGACTGAACTTTCTGCATACTTCAAACATATTTCAATTTTCAAACAATGATTAGATAAACACTCAAAATGTTTTCTAAACAAAAGAAACCATAAGCAAACCGAGGAACAAAATTCGTAGATAAAAACTCGAAAACCAGACCAGGGAGTACTGACTCTTTTTAAAACTCTACAATGGATAGTGGGGAAAAAAATTTGCTTTCAATCTCCACACCAGCTTAACTGATCATGTGCTCCCTTAAATTAACTCATTAGAGAAGTTGGCCTGGTTCTTCAAGAAACGTTCCTTCAGAGGGGTTGGTTGCTAAATAGGGCGTTGGGGGAAGGTTTTAGTTGAACATGCAGCATGATGATTTCCTTGAAGAAAAAAAGAGGGAGTGCAGTTGAGATGAGTTTAAGCTTTAAACTGTCACTCCGTTTTTCAGCTTTGTAGGAAGTGTGGGACCTGGGTATTTGTTTTACTTTAGTACTACAACTGCCTGTCATCCTCAAGAACTCCTGCACCCCCGCCTCCACTCATTTCCAGGGAGGATGAAGCTTTGTTGCCATTTTAAGTGACCTCTACGTACTTCTGCAGATTTGTATTATTTCATGGGTCCAGGGTAGTGAGAAAATTTTCAGTGGGAATGGTAATTCGGACAAAGAATTTTTTCTGCAGTGGTCCTTAAGCAAAGATGGTCGTTAAGAGGGGAGGACTGTCTTTTAATAGGGGAAGCCGGATTCTCAATAATTTTAGCTATGCGGAAACAGTGGTCGTGTAAGAGATACTTTAAAATTTATAAAAGTCTGGGAATCGCTAGGGAAGGAGGGGGGGGGGGCTTTGAGAACCGCTAGCAGGGGCTCAGCCCCTCTTCCTCCCTCTGGTTAAGGGAATGACCCGGATTCTTCTCAGACCAATGATCATAACTCATAAGACAGCGCTTAAACCAATCGTTTTGGCCACATAGGGTGAAACTCAGTCCACCTAATGATGAGCCTAAAGCGATTATTTAATTAAACAGGACGAAAAATATTGGGTTGGCACTGCTCCCAGTAAAATCTTTAGACGGGCGAGATTCACCTTGTAACCCCCCTCCTCCCCCAGAGTCGGGGCCTATGGTGTTTATCTTACGGCACTTACTCTCTCTTCTTTGGAACCAGTGGCCCTAAATTGGGGCCGGGCGACTGTTTTAATGTTTATAGTCCATTGAGTTGCTCACTGTGGTCGTTAAACATTTAATTAAAATAAAATACAAATAAATAAATAAATAATTCAGTCTGAAACACGGTGTGGTCTAAAAGCTGGTTTGTCTTCCCAGTAATTCTGTCAAGGGGAGCTAGTGAAAGCCGCCCCGGTGGCGCAGTGGTCTAAGGCGCTGGCCTCTGATCATTCGTCCGTAAGGGGTCCGGGTTCGAATCCCGGTCAGGCATGGATGTTGTGTTTGTCTTACGGCACTGGTTCTCTCCCTTCCCTGGAACCAGTGACCCTAAATTAGGGACGGGCGACTGCTTATAGCCCATTGAGTTGCTCACGGTGGTCGTTAAACCTCCAATCAAGAACAAGACAAGACAAGCTAGTGAAAACATTACTATGAATAAAAGTACGAAAAGAAAAGTTCCACGTTACAAAAATTAAAATTTTATCTGTTTGCGACATTTTGTGTGTCGCTCGTTTCTAATTTTAGGCCACTATTCTTTAGTTCAATGTAATTTTCTCAGTGCCTTAGGTCACGCCCACGCCTCTGGTTTGGAGAGGAACACAGCAACTGCAACAAGGAAATGTTTGTAACGGAAGAAGAACACCGCAACTGTTGATGTTAGGAAACCCACTCACTTGCAAAATAGCAGACAGAAGGTTATCTCTCTGCGCGAATCGGATGGTGATTTACGTAAGATGTGAATCTTGGGAGACGCCAAAGTTTTCGGTATATTTTCTTCCGTCGATGAATTCCCTTGCTGTCAAAAATAGTAGCTTGTAAAACGTGAATGCCTTGCACTTCATCGTGCGTTTCTTCGTATGAAACTGGATCGCCAATTAGGATCACCTGATTGCAGCTCCTACCAGAAAAATCTCCGGAATCTTCTGCAAGCGTCCCAAATTGACAGTTTAAAAGTCGGAGAAGTTAATCGGATTTAAAATAAAAGGTACCTGTTATGATTTATGTACTCATTTCGGTATTATTAAGTAGATTAAATGATATTTTAGTTTGTGTTTGAACGTGGGTGGAAAAAAGATATTGTTTTAAAACAAGCGTTATTAGGAGCTATCAGATTAAATTAGTTCATAAATGTATAATAATGGTTGTGCAATGTTAATGCATACAATTTTGTCTTTTATCATGTTTGGACATCATCGGTAGCATGTAATTTTTCTAATGACTGCATGCAACATTAGTACGTAACGGAAAAGGCGTTGTTTGCAGAAGTTTAGGTTTTTATTGACATTGAGAAGCTGCATGAGGAAAAATTCTATGATATTGTGAAATACGTTGTCCAGGTAAAAGCAGCTTCCTATGTAATTCGAGATTACCCGCACTGTAACGACCCTGGCCTCATTTTTTTCTCTTTTTTTATTTATTGTTTTAATTTGAGTTTCACAATAAATTGATTTAATATCTCTATTAAAAAAAATGATCACTGCATTTTATGTTGGAGTAATCATGCGGAAAAGAGATAATTTTGCTTTAGTAATATGTGGTTTTATATGTATTAATTGTTACCAACCTTATTGTTAGAATTTAATTGTTAAAATTATATCAGTTAACCAATAAAATATTTGTTTATCCCAATTGTATGAAGATGCATGGTAATAGGAATTAATTAAAAAAATAGGTGGCATACATATCAGGGTTTTAGTGCACCAGCATTATACTAGTTGTATTGAAGACATGTTGAACCTTTTTCACAAGACAGTTGTGCATACACTTGCTATTATGCTAGTAGTAAAACTTAAGAAAAGTGATTCATTACCTATATAACTACTCTTTAGTGATTTACAGGTTAAACCATTATCTGATATATTTCATGATCATGAATTCAGAATAAATTAATGATAACTGGTAGCATTATTTGTTGAATAACATCTAGTACAAATTTCAGTTTGCTGTCCCAGTGACTGAGTGGTCAGAGGCATAGGTGTCTGGCAAGTAATCTGAGCTATGCCCAAGTTTGATTCCCATATGAGACGTGGGTGGTGTGCTTGTTTTATGGCTCTGATTCTTTACCTTGCATGGAGCCAGTGTCCCCAAATTAATGTTACTGATGGTGGTCGTTAAACCCCGTAACGGGGGAAAAAAAAAAAAAAAAAAATCAGCTCAGTATTCAGACATGGGGGGGGGATGTTTTCATTTTTTTTTCTTTTTTTAATTTTTTATGTATGTGGGGAGCCAAGAATCATAGAAAAGTAATTCTTTCAAGCTCATAATTCTTTGGGAATCCTAAAGCTGATGGTTCTTACCCATTTTAGATGGTCATAACTCTGAATTAAATAGGGATAGATGATTCACTCAGGCCATGGTTGCTGCTAAGAGATAATAAATACAGAAAAATAAAAGTTGTATAACATGCTCATTGACTTAGTTTGTTTTTGGTAATCAGGATTGGAAAGAATCAATCAAATGTGGTTGGAGATCTGTTTATGATATAATATCTTTTAGCACATCATTTGAAGGAAAAAATGTATGCTTAAAGCATCATTTTATTGGTCTGCCTGCACACACAATATCTCTGCATTTGTAAGTTAGATTCAATGACTTTATTTCTGTGCAATAAGTAATATGTAGCAGTAATCTGAAGACAAGTTAAGTAATGAAAATTAGGATTCTCACTTCATTAAGGCTTTTGAAATGCCCAACTTATGATCAGATTTGTGGAATTCTCATATAGTATTTTCAAACTTCACATAATAAGGCAGAGATAAGAAGTAGCACACTACATTTATAATAGTATAGTGTGTAGCATCACCGCAAATTGAAAAATGTAGTTGTAGCTGTAGCACGCTGCAAAATGAAGTAGCTTGTAGCGGAAAATTGTGCTATAAATCATGCTACTTTTAAAAAAAGTTAAAAAAAAAAATCTTCAGATCATGTGACATTTCCTGGAACATTATTGGCTGGAATTTTGTGTGTGTGTGAAGGGGGATGGTAAGTGTGCCCTGCCTACAGTCATTCAGGGCAGACTGAGGCGTTGAAACCAGGCTTGGAATTTTAGTCTTGTGGTCACTTCGGGAACGCATACCCACAAATAACACTTCTCAAATTTCCTTATGAAAAAAATTCCTTTAACCCCTGAATGAAAGAGAATTGTTGAAATATGCATTGTCACAATAATTCAATCGTAAATAAATTTTAACAGCATTTTAAGGGTGAAAGGATTTAAAAAAATTATTTATGATCAAATGTAGCATATCAAACCATGCTCAAAACAGGGTATTGCACTAGATAAGCATATTTATTTGGTCACTGATTGTCTACTACACAATGGTATTTGTACCAATTTTTTTAATAGATGCCTTTTTTTTTTTTTTTTGTCTACCCATTATTTTGACTTGTGAAATACCATTTCGGTCCATGAAACAGTACTGGCAAATTGTTGTTTCTTTTAAGATAAATGTGGGTGGGACACAGATTTCGATCACTTTGTGCGTTATGTCTGTATGTAGATAAGGGTGTGGGGAAGATGGACCATTAAAATCCTTGCTAGTGCCTCCTTTAAGATTACAAAACGAGGGTAAGGCCTACCAGTGACCCTTTGGCTTTAAGTCCAATGACCGATGCCTAACTCGTTCGCTGTGCTATTTCAACGGCAAGCACGCAGTGCCGGTAAGAAACTCAAGCAAATCTCTCGAGACGTCACAAGGTGTCGCGCGACACCACAGACGAGCTTCTATGCATTTGGATCAACCTAGCCGTGTTCGGATCTCATAGCTTTGCACGCTTCCGCTATTCTAAAATACAAGAAAATTTATTCATTACTGATATTTGTAATTATAACCTTCAGTAACTCTAGGGATTTAAACACGTCTACAGCATATGCATTGCAAAGCAATGTATATGCTATAGATGTGCATATCCTGTAGACGGTAACTAATAAATTGTAAAGTTCTTCAGTTGCAAAAAGATTGAAAAATTCGATTGGTTCAATACCTGTCATGTTAGTTTTCAGTCCTAGTACACTAGTGAATAGAGTTATTCTCTTGACGTTAAAAACATCATACCAATGTGTAGCTAAAATCTGTTGAGGTGAGTATGAGAGAAAACATCGCATTCTTCATTTTCACTTTCACTGCTGGTCGTACTACAGCTACAAAATAATACATTTCTGCATATGATGACAAATTATCGGGATCACCTATTTCCATGGCAGGATGTGCCAGCCGATGAACTTTTGGTTGAGAGGGACCGGAGATAGCCTGCCTGAATACATCCGTTGTTTCTACAAAACTAAGCATTGAAGTCAATATGGGTTTCCTTGAAATCCCCTTTTGTGTCGTCGATACACCGCCCTCTTACGTATGAACTCTAAGCAGGAAATGGTTTTTTATTGCCACTCGAGCATTTATTTATTGATAGTTCCAATTGTTATTTATTAGACGTTCAAAGGATCATAGATCATATGTAGAGGATTTTAGGAAGGGAGTGTCTGATCCCAAGTCTTAAACAACCCTTAGAAATAGGAAGCTAGGAGATTTGGGCTAGATTGCCCGATAGGAAAGTGACACGGAAGCGAAGTAGAAAGGGGGAGGAAGACACCCTTATTTATTACCGGGGGTCCAGTACCCGGGGTCCGATGGCTTAACGTGCCCAAATGACGCACGGCGGATATTTAGTGGTTCGAGCGTTCGTACCTACCTGGGATCGAACCCGAGGTCTTCTCCGTGGCAGGCATGAACGTTGACCACTAGGCCACCCGCGGCCCATCGTTCAAAGGAAAAAAACATTGCAGTGAAAAGCGCACGCTGTGGTGCTGTAGAGTCAACTTGGCTTTCCTTCCCTAAACCATGTAGAAAAAAATCCGCTATCCTAAAACCGTGGTCATTTTTAAACAGTTGGATACTCATTCTCAGTGTCAGTAACAAAACAAATACCTCTGTTCAAGTGTCGAAGGTTTTAGGAAGGGAAATATGAAGCCCCAATCCCGACGTCGTTGGCACCTGGGCTAAGTATTGTATGACGCCATTCGGCGTCACGCAGCAGTAAAAGTGTTAACCGTAGTTAGCTTAATTTATTTATAACACTGTACTTGATCTGGTAGCAAATTTTTCATTGAACTAGAGGTGATTTTGCTTTGTCATTTTATATCAAATCCCCAACTTATATACTGATAGACTGAAATTTGGGCCATTTCTCGAGTGGTCCAAATTGGGAAATATACTGTTGTTCTGGTGGACTAATCCGCCCCTGTTCATGTACCTAACTTGACTTACATTGTGAAAGTTAGCTAAACTGTTAAGCATAATCCTTACTTTATGCTACTTATGTTTCTAAGTCAGCCTGAGAAGACAGCTGGTATGAGATGATCAAATCAGTAATTTTGGGATGACATTTGATAGCAAGATTTGGTACCGTTAGCAGCAAATGAAGTTGCTGATACTTGTCAAGTGTGTTTATTTGAATTTCCTGAGCATGCTAGCCCTTGAACATAAACCATAGAATGTGATAAAATGTGTTGCATATGCATATCAGAAATATAAAGGTAAATTACTTTGGTAATTTAAGAAAGTACATATGAAGATCATTTTCAGAATTCCACTTTTAAATAAAGATTAAATGTAGAAAAAGTAGTATAGCTAGCTCCTTTTTGGAAAAAGTTAGATGTAACAAGCTACTTTTTCGAGAATGTAGTTGTAGCAGTAGCTAGCTACTTTTAAAAGTAGCTTTTGCAATCACTGTAATAAGGTCATTCTCAAAAACCTATTCTAAGGTGTGATGTTTAGTGGTGTATGTTTGAGATTTTTTTTTATTCCTTTAAAGGAAACTATCTTTGTTATTTAAAATGTTGTACCTTTCAAAATATCAATTGTATTGCACACTTCTGGTAGCTATTTTCATGAACAATAACACATAGAAGTTATTGCTGTTCAAACTTTAAATATATTATGTGCTTTCTTAGGAACATAGGAATTTTTTGCTTATTAGTTTCTGGCTTATGTAACAGAGTAAAACTTGTTTCCCTGAAGTAGCGTAAAATGAAAAAAATGTCCTATTGCAGGAAGATATGCATGAACTCTGATTGTGATCGCAATTACATAGAACAATTACATAGTCCATGTGTATCACTTTGCTATATTTATATACAGCCTGCTCACACCTGCCATGAAGGGGCAAAGGAACTAGCTCTGCATGCATTTCATGTGGAGTATTTTTGTGCCTTGAAATTAATTTCAACACTCTAATTACGTTTTTTTTAATAGCCAAAAGTGCAAATTCTTCTATACGTAGGAAATAAAGAATAATAATACAGACTTTACTTTCACATCAGCTTGCTCTTTCTGATTGGCTGTGCAATTACACTTGCCTTTGGTGGTCTGTGGTGTGCACATGCTGATTCCTCAAAGGGCAATTTAACTAAGAAAAATGAGCACATATTAAAAGATTATAATTGAGCAGTGTACTTCATCCATAATTGTATTTAGAGCAGTAATTATATATGCTAGTTATTATCCATAGTTATAATGCTAGTTATTGCCCCCCTGTTTAGGGGGATCCAGCTGAGCAAGTAAATATTGGTTTTTAGAGTTCTGGAATATTTTTATTGTAGAGAAGAGAGTAAATGGCAAAAAACCTGTCCTGAATCATAAGATTTCTTTTCTGTCCTATGTTTTTAATGTCTTTCTTTAGTAGTGGAGCTATTTCCTTTGTGTCTTCATGTCGGGTGTGAGCTGAAAACACGACAGTGTGATGCATGTGAAATTGAATACCATGTAAAGCTCATTCCATGTCAAATCAACCAATGAAAAAATATTTCTAAACCCTGATGTCTCAGATTTCAATTTTTGGTTTATGGTTTGTACCTATAAAGTATGAAAAATCAATTTTTTTTATTTTTTGGGTCAGTTTTATTTTTATCCTGATTTTCAAAAATGGCAAAAAAAAAAAAAAAAATGCCAAATTTCTCACAAACACCATTTACCAAAAATTAATGTCTGTAAGCATTTGATGCTAGAGGGCTTATCTATACTACGTTCAAAAAGTTCCTGAACTTTTTATATTAAAAAAGAATGAGTACAGATAACGCCTGTTTATGCGGCGTTTCCTTTAAATTAGTTACCCTGTGTAACTAGGCACTTTTTGCCAGCGCTCATACAAAGATTTAAATGCAGATTGCAAGCCTTCTTTTGCCATATCCTCCAGTGTCTCCATCGCAGCTCAATGCACTTCTTTGGAACTTGAGAAGTGTCTCCCCTTAAGCAAATTCTTCATCTGGGGAAAAAGTCACATGGGGCAAGATCAGGGGAATAAGCTGGTTGTGGAAGAACAGGAATGTGATGTTTGGACAGGTAATTAGACACCAGGAGGGATCTGTGAGCCGGCGCATTATTGTGATGGAGCACCCACGAGTTGGTCTTCCAAAGATCGGGTCGCTTGCGTCTCACTGATTATCGGAAACATTTCAGGATGTTGACATACTCTTCTTTAGTAACTGTACGACCATGTTGAAGGAATTCCTTGTGTACGACCCCCTTGCAATAGAAGAAAACTGTTAACAAGACTTTTCCTTTGGAGCGGTCAACCTTGAATTTTTTGGTACTGGCTCTCTCCCTTCCCTGAAACCAGTGACTTTAAATTAGGGACGGGCAACTGCTTGTAGCCCATTGAGTTGTTCACGGTAGTCGTTAAACCTCCAACCAAAAAAAAAAAAAAAAAATTACATTTTGAGGACAAAATTCCGACTTTTGAAAACGGAAGTTAGACACAGTAAAGATTTCTCCCATAATCGATTTTTTTTTCTCGTGGTGTTCTTTGGGTTCACTATTGTGGTTAAATATAATGTTATTCCATAAATATTTCTACTTCAGCATGGAAATAAAGAACTTTCCAAGTCAGACAGAGTGAAGACTTCTCCCATAATCGTAATTTCATCCCCTTATCCTGGTAAACCTGAACATTTAACAATGCATGTTATAGGGATAATTTCCTCCAAATTATCCCTGTAACCTGTCTTGTTAAATGTTATTTCCCCCTAATAAATGTTTGCATTTGAGCTTGATAAGTGAAGGGGAAATTTCCAAAAATGAAAGTGAGGAGGGAGTAGATTCGTAAGAATTGATACATGGTGTATGTAGTATTCATATTTTCAAAGTTACACCAGTTACCTAAAATAATGAAAGCTTTAGTATCATGCATACATGGTCCGCAGGCTGAAAGCTCTTTCAGCATGATGAAAAAAAACCCCAAAAAAACTGTCATCTGAGGGCATAAAAAAAAAGAGAAAGAAAGCAACAAAGAAGAAATGGCAAGGGTAAAATATCAACAGAAAGAAAAATTAAGAAGTGGATGCTGTGCAGCTGCAGAGTCAACACATGACGAATGTGGGTGTGGAACTTGCCGAGAAGAAAGAAAAGTCTTGCTCGTAAGAGGAAACTTTAGCTGCTGTAAAAGCAGCAAGTAAAACAAAACAATAAAAAAATTCGGTATTTGAAGCAATGTCTTTTAAAATCATTTTATTTTGTTTTAAATTATGTAATTTTATATTGTGAATGCAATGCTGTGTTCCAGTTTAATATTTATGTAAATAATTACTTATGTAAATAAGTTCTTCCTTATTGATGCACCTTTATATTCACACCTTTTCTCTGTGCATTCTGAGTTTTCATCCGGTTAAAAAATTCAGCTCCTTTTTTCATTGTTAGTCTCATCTATGTTCTGTAGCCCACTGAGTCGCTTACAGTGGTTGTTGTCGACCCCACACTCCTCAAAAATATTTTTTTTTGCTCTTAATATATTCAAAGTTATTTGTAAACTTGAAGACTGCACGAAAAACGGGTATTATTTCAAACATGTTCAAAAGTTTACAACTGAATGATGATTATTAATACCACATTTTTATTTCCTTAATTAATTTAAAGAAAATTTGTGTAAAAATTCCATTTTTTGTTGTTGTTGTTGTTGAACATTCCCTGAGATTTACAAAAGTTTACGCCTATGATCCCATTCCATGCCACTATGTGGCACATAGTTGCACGGGATGTTGTTTCTGCTTGATCCATATTGTATTGGGTGGTCAACTGCTGTGTTGTTGCCCTGTAAAAGACAATGCACCTGTCGTTCACCTATGGAATTCACTTTTCCCCACCCTTTACGGGTGTTTTGGCACCACTCTTGGCCCACTTTAACAATAAGTGACTCCCCTTTTGTAAATGGGTGCACCAACCGTCCATGTGCCCACATTTTTACCCTTTCACGAACTCCAACGAATCCTTGGTTTTGGCTGTCACATCCATAACTTCATTCTCAACTGGACTACCAACCTCAAGCCTCTCCTTCTTGTTACACTGGTGTTGAGTGTAACTCACTTTGCATAGAGGTGGTTGTAATTCATTGAGCATTCAGTACATTTTTACTGATCCAGTTCAGCATGCATTGTGGATTTCAAATTTTTTAGACAATATTCAACACTAGCAGCAAAGTTATTTAAAATCTAGGAGCTTGATAATTAATTATCTTTCAGCAATGTTCCTGCTAAGAAAATGCTGCCAAATTTCCTAACTACCCATTTTTTTTCTATCCCTGCAGGGCAATGCCATCAGGTTCCTTGTATTGGCTTTCTCATAACGCAAAACAGTCTTTTTTATTTATGTGCTATCCTGCCTACATCCTTGTCTATTTCTTTCTGTTGGTGCTCTGTTACTACTGGAGCAATGTAAGAATTCTCAATTATTGTTACAGTAAATTTCTCACATTGTTCCTTTTGTAGTAGTCTTTTGAGTTCTTTCAGAGTGCATGCTTTTTTGATTATCCTGCATTTTTCTTTATCAAGCAATTGGTGGCCGTGCACATCCTCGCAGTTTTGCACTTGAATTTCTCAGTACACAGCTGATAAGTGTCTCCTTTTGTTAATCAGACCATATCAGTGTTTACAACATGCTAAGATAAACTTTATCAACAGAGAATCATCTGATGTTTTCTAAAATTATCCTTCATCTCAATCTTCTTTTCAGTTGCATATGCTGGTTTCAAAGTCTTTCCATTCAGTATATTGTTACATGTTTTTTGTTGACAAATTGGTGATTAGGCCCACTTCAGCTCATTCACTCTTGTGTAAGGCAGCTATTTGGAGCAACTGGTTACAAACAAGTTATTTATAGAATTGTTCATTTTGGTTTCTGCTTTAATGTTTCTGAAAATAAGGTTGTTAAGATAAGATATACAACTTTGCACACACACACAAAACTCAAGGATGTCCACAATATTTGTCTCTTCACAAAAAGGAACACTCAGTGCTATAACTCAAAAAACTGTTCCAACTAAAAAACCAGCATTAAATAAATGTTGCTGAACTTGATAAAACCTGTTTTGAACTATGTAAATTCAGCATCATGTGTTAATTAAATGTAAGCTAAAGAGTGAGTTCTCTATGCTGGAGATGATTTTTCAGTATTTTGGCTTGAGGCATGAGAAATATTTTTCTTTATTTAAAGGAATTTAATTATTTGTGTGTTAGTGAATAAGTAAAAGTTATGATTTCACAAAATTAGCAAAAAAAAAAAAAAAAAAAAACTGAAAAATGAGAAATTATAAATTTTAAAACTTTGTGACATATTAATCATGAGATGATATCTCTGGTAAGTGATGTAATAGAATATAAGAATTTTTTTTGGATGTTGAAAATAAAATATTGGTCACATCAAACACGAAGAGTAAGTCGTGCTATTGAAATACAATATAAGAGCTCCGTCTTAACATGATTTATTTCATTTTAAAAAACGAACATATATGTACAATTAAAATCTATTAGCGCTTTCGGAGTGCCGTTCACTCCATCTTCAGATGATCTATGTTGCTGTATTATACAGCCATATATATATATACAGAGTCTCGTGGGACATTTCGTAGCTTAACTAATTGTCATTCATGAATTACACGGTGTTATATCATATACATAACATATATCATATACATAACACAGTGTTATATCATATACATAAATATACAGAACAAACATAAGATGGTTTTCAATGTTATGTTTGTTCTATTATTCCATATAACTCATGTCATCCTTTTAAGCAGAAAACTTCAACAATTGATTTTTACTTCAGGAGAGCTTACTCACATTCATCTACAGACCGAGCTTTAAACCATGAAATTAATGGAATTTTTGAGATGACTAACATGTTTGGGTACCCAGATTATATTACCCGCAGGATTCATGAAAGGGTAATAGCATGTTGTTCTACTACGTTGGTCAGAGATAATGAACATAGTCAGAAGTTCATTGGATCACTAGAATACTTACCTGGTGTTACAAATTTGTTGTTACATGTGTGTTCCAAATATAAATTACAACTAGGCATTAAGTGTAACAATTTGTTTGCACAACTTAGACCAGACCGAGATAAACTTGATATTTTGCAAAGTTGGGGAGTATACAATATTCCGCTTTTAGACCCAGTTGAAAAACAGCATGTCAGTATCATTATGTAGGTTCTATTCCGCTTTTAGACCCAGTTGAAAAACAGCATGTCAGTATCATTATGTAGGTTCTACAAGGAGGAATTTGGAGTTACGAGTGAATTAACACAAATATAGTATTAAAGCGCACCTTTATAATACAGCACTTGCACATAATATAAATAATGGCATATTTATCCCCGATTGGTGCAATGTCAGTATACTCCAGACTCCTTCCTCTGTTCATGCTCTATTGATTGCAGAAAGTGTTTTTATCATGGCATTAGATACGAAATGTTGTAATGACTATTACCCTGTCGACTTACCTGAATTTTGGAAACACTTAGTGAAATCATTGAATTATAACATATGTATATAGTTTTTTCACTATTTTTGTGGCAACTGATGTATATGATATAACACCATGCATTTTTGCAACTACCCCATCAGAGCTGCAGAGTATGATCCAGGAACTTGCTGACAAGAGTAAAGAAGTGGGATTAAAAATGAACTTTCAGAAGACAAAAGTGATGTTCAATGCTTTTACAAGAAATGAAGATTTATCGATTGATGGAGAAAAGCTGGAGATAACAGACACGTACGTTTATCTTGGACAGCAGATATCAAGTGAGGGTCACATTGATGAAGAAATTAATCGGCGTACAAAACTTGCCTGGAGAGCTTTTGGAAGAAACAGCATAATTTTCAAGAGCAATATGCCATTATGTCTTAAAAGAAAAGTGTTTGATCAATGCATCCTTCCAGTGCTTACGTATGGTGCTGAGACGTGGACCTTAACTAAAAGAGACATACAAAGGCTGCAGACAACTCAAAGAAGCATGGAAAGGTGCATGCTTGGTGTAACCAGGAGAGATAAAAAGAGGAACTCGTGGATCCGAAAAATGACAAGAGTGGAAGACATCATGATCAGAGTTAAATCCCTGAAATGGCAATGGGCTGGACATACTGCCAGAAGGACAGATCATCGATGGACAGCCGAAATTTTAGATTGGATTCCAAGGGACAGGAAAAGACCCAGAAGAAGACCACATAGGAGATGGGTGGATGAAATTCGAAAGTACGCAGGGGTGACATGGAGGAGACTGGCACAAGACAGACCGTTGTGGAGGAAACTTGGGGAGACCTTCGTCCAGCAGTGGATTGATAATGGTTGACAATGATGATGATGATGAATTCATGAATGACAATTAGTTAAGTTACGTAATGTCCCACGTGACTCTGTATATATATATATCGCTGTATAATACAGCAACATAGATCATCTGAAGATGGTGGGAACGACACTCTGAAAGTGCTAATGGCTTTTAATTGTACATATATGTTGGTTTTTTAAAATGAAATAAATCGTGTTAAGACAGAGCTCTTATATTGTATTGGTTACATATTTAGTTAAAAGTCTGTACATGCAAATAAAAATATTTACCATTTATCCTTGTGAAAAAAAGGAAAAAAAGATGAGAAATCTAATTTAAAGGAAGAAAATATCAGAAAGAAAGGCCAAAAATCATGGTCACCAACTAACTGGGATCAAGCACTCATAGAATCAGCAGGTGAATAATGTTGAAATTAACATATCCACATCTGGATTAATGCTGTGGCATTCTTTCTGATGTTCTCTTCCTTTAAATTAGCTCTCCCATCATGGGTGGGGCTTCTGATAATTTAATCAGTGAGTGCACAAAGACATTCCATAGAAGTGACACACCCTCTCACTGATTGTTGTACTTTTGTGTTGGTCATTGTAGAATCACTCATCCCTAAGGGGGATCAGTGAACATCCATCTGATGGTTTTCATTTCTTATAAGGAAAAAGATACAGCTTTCTGATTGGCTACAGAATGTTCTAGAAATAAGTTAAAATAAACCAAAACGTGGGCATCGTTTTTTCAACATTCACGGAAAATTGTAGATTTACAAAAAAAAAAAAAAAAAAAAGGTTGCTTTTTGAATTTTAAGCAAATATAGACTTTTTATAGGATTATATGATTTTTCACTTGCCAAATTTCCAGCCAGTGAACCTAAATGTAAATGGGACTAAGTACATGTTTACACTCCTGCGATAAATTGTAATCCTTCTGGCATCAAATGTAGCTCCCCTTATTCTCATTAATTCTAGTCCTTCTGCTATTTTAATTTAGAAAAAAAATTATGTTTGTGTGCTAGTACTTCTACAGAGTTTCAAATAACTTTGTGTCCTGTATTTTGTACATCTCTATGTAGACCTGTTTTGTTAGGAACATTCTTAATTACAGCTTTTTGTTCTGCCAGTCTTTTCCTATTCCTGCCCAAGTCTCCCACATAGCTGAACCACATTCACTTTGTATGTTGCAGATACCTTCTTTCTTGGTTTGCATGTTTTTGTCTTTTCACTGTGTTTTAGTTATTTACTTTATTTTGTGATCCTGGAGCCAGTCTTGTGTGAAATTTCTTAATTATCCACTGAAGGTCGTCAGACAGTCCTTCATGGTACGTGATTTTTGTAGTTAAGTGACTTCCTATTTTTGATTTTCTTTCATTAAAAGATTTTTGTGATTTGTGGGAAAGACTATTTTCCTCTATCTTTGATTCTTCCTTGTGTGCATTTTTTAAAAATATTATAAAGAATTTAGTATATTTATTTTCCCTTCAAATTGTGACAACACACATTTTGGTTTTTATGTATCATATTTTCCTTTGCATAATTTGCAGACTGTGAAATTCAGAGAAATAACAAAAAAACAAAGAAAACCCTGTATAATCTGCACCTGTGATGTTGATCCTGAACCTCAATTTTCTACAGAAATGACACGATTGATGGCCCAAATAAATTGAAATATTCATATTTATTTTAATTACTGTTGTATGTATGAAGTTTTTCATAAATAAACTATTTTATCAAAAGTATTCGGACACTACCAAGTATTTGCATAAGTGCAAAGAACGGCTATGCAGGAAGGTGTGCTGTGAGTGGGGAGGTACATATATAAAGCTATGATGTTCTGTTGTGTTATCTGTAACTTTGAAGTCAACATGCCGCGTGGGCCACCCCGGTGGTGCAGTGGTCTAAGCACTGGCTTGTGACCATTCGTCCGTGAAGGGGTCCGGGTTCGAATCCCGGTGAAGCATGGTTGTTGTGTTTTTCTTATGGCACTGGTTCTCTCCTTTCCCTGGAACCAGTGACCTTAAATTAGGGATGGGCAACTGCTTATAGCCCATTGAGTTGCTCACAGTGGTCGTTCAACACTCAATAAATTTTTTTTTTTTTTTAAATCCATGCTGCGTGGAATTGAAGTTTTTGAGTTCTTGCATGAGCTGGTCACAAGATGTCTTTTGAGTAACGTTTCTGTATGAAGCACTGCAGCTAAACTCTCGAGTAATGTTTCTGTATGAAGCACTGCAGCTAAACTCTCGAGTAACGTTTCTGTATGAAGCACTGCAGCTAAACTCTAAGAATACCAAAATTGACTGGAAGTGATGTTGTGAAGAAGTAGAAGCAGGATGGTGCAATTACAGCAAAAAAAAAAAAAAAAAGTTCAGGAAGGCTACCAAACCGATGGAACATGACAGACGAGCCATAGTAAGAAATGTTAAGAAACCCCGTTCTTCCTCTGTCGCTTCCATTGCTTCTGAAACAGGAAATACTTGTAATGGCTTGGTTAGTACCATAACTATCCGCAGAGAGTTGCATAGTGTGGATTATTATGGTAGAGCAGGGGCACACAAGCCACATATCAATACCGTGAATGCTACGCACCATTTGGAGTGGTGTCTCTCCTGTCATTCCTGGACTATGGAGGACTGGAAAGCTGTTCTTTGTGGAGTGATGAGTCATGCTTTTCAGTTTTCCAATCTGATGGGCATGTTTGGATTTGGCGACAGCCTGGTGAACGATTTTCATCAGATTGTTTTTCCTACTGTTAAGTTTGGCGGACATTCCATCATGGTATAGAGTTGTTTTTTGTGGATGGGACTCGGCCTGTTGGTTATTATACCACAAACCATAAACTCTAAAGTGTAACTCGATGTTCTGGATACTTCTGCCCTACCAACAATGTGACAATATTTTGGAAATGACCGTTGCCTCTTTCATCATGATCAAGCTTCCTGCCAAACTGCACGGCTTGTGCAGGACTGGTTTCTTAAAAATCAGGTGGAATTGTTAGACTGGCCTAATCAGAGTTCTGATCTGAAGCCTATAGGACACCTCTGGGATGAGCTGGAGTGACAGATATGAAATCGACCACAACAACTGCCTTTGCTCTCCACTCTGGCAGCAGTTTTATAGAACGAATGGTGAGCTATTCCTGTCAAGACCTACAGGAAATTAGTTGGTAGTATTCCTTGATGTGTTGCTGCTGTCATACAAGCAAAAGATGGACCAGCTAACTACTGATTGTGATACTAAAGACATTTGTCCCCCAAATTTATGATAATATAGCTTAACATTGTAAAAACAGATATAAATACCATTGTTTTGTCATTCCTTATCTAACTTTAATTAATTAAAACTGAAAAATTTTATTATTTGATATACATGCAAAAAGTCTACTAAAATTGTATGAAAAAGTATTCTCTATTGCATTTTTTGAACTTACCTTTTATGTTGGTGAAGTTCGATTAACACTTACCGCACGTGGTTCATGGCATTATTTCGTATTTCCGTTGTGTAGATGCGGCATGGGGGTTTTTCATTCAGTTTCGGGTCCTCTTCAGTTTTTTTTCCGTTGGTTTTAATTGGTCTCGTTACTAAATGAGTTTTTTCCTTTGCTGCCTCTACATTCTTTTAATACGTTTTTTACCCGAGTACTTTCGGTAACATTCCGTTACCGTCATCTAGGGGACGTTTGCTCCTACCATCACGGACCGTGTCAGTAGGGCATTTCGGTGGTTCTCGCGGGCTGCATCTGTTATTGGCTATCGCTTCCTCTTGGGTGTTGTGGCGCCATCTCTTGTTGGTCACCGATCTCATTTTTCGAAATTTTCCATTTTTTTGCTCAATTTTAATTAAATTCCTCCAACTGTTTCTTAAAATATTAGGGTCATTATGATTGCAAACTTTTGCTCTATTTTTTTCTATCATTACAGACTCAGCTACCCCGAGGTGTATTTCGGATTTACAGCTTCCAATATCGGAAGTAATTGAAATTCTCTATTGGTAGTTACCAAGGGCTTGAAAATTATATTGCCCCACATGCCCAGTGCTTGTAAAAATTCTGTATGGGCATGTAAAAAATCTAGCTCTTTACAGGATAAAAAAAAAGAAATCATGTTTTTTATTTCCTAGTCAATTTTTTTACTACTCAGAGGCTCCCTCCCTCAGTTTTATTTAATGATATTAATGAGGTGTGTTTTGAGAAATTAAAGGTCAAAATGGACAACCTTGTAAACTAAATTGCCTTTAATTTGATTGTGTGATATCTCAGAAGAAAGCTGATATGTGTGTAAGCTTTCAAATGGGCGAAACACGAGCTCTGTTGGACAATTAATTCTACAGTTATTGTGATAGGCATGGTAGACACAAAAATACATTTTTTTTTGTAAATTGCAGTCCTATAATTATAGAAGTATTTATTTGGTGTTAGGAAGCTCAAATTTTGCATTGATTAGTTTCTCTAGAAAGCCTGCAAGTTCACCAAGTTTCATGAAAATCAAAAGGGTTCAGGTCAAAAATATTACTTTTTTTTGTGCTGATTGGACATGGAATAATGAATGATCCATAGGGTAGATCATAGTTCCCTACAGGGTGCTGTGTATAAAGTTGAAGTGCAGTGAAATATAGATGAGTTCAAATTTCATTGCTGGGGATCAATTTATGAAATGCAGTAAAAATACTTTGTTTCTTATATTGTTCCTGGAATGTTTAGAAAAAATTGCACTGTGTGTGTGTGTTCTGGTATGTTTTTTTTGTTCAACATGTTTAAAATTTTTTTGGCCCTGGGTGTTTCATATTACTACACCATGTGGGCATCCACAGAAATTTTGAAAAGCCTGCATCTATATATTATGCCAAAATATATAATGTTTTTAAGTTGAAATATGAAACTACTTATTGAACAGAGATTTCGATGACTATAGAGACTACATTTGCATGTGTTTGACTTATATTTTCCTTTAGATACATGCATCTTTGTCATCAGGTAAAGTCATTAATCCATGACTTTAGAAGTGCAGGGGTTTACTCTTCATAAATGTTTAAGCACCCTACTTGGCATAAAAAGGCAAACATTATCTCATATGAACTGAAAATAATTAACTGCTCAACTATTTCTTGTAGTCTTTTTATTTGGCTCTTCCTGAAAGATGCTCAACATTAAATGGAAATGATAGATTTTGGGTTTAGTTTTGCACCCATCTTAAGTGTCTGGGCAGGTCAAACAGCAGTTCTAATTTGTGTCATTTAAATGTGGGAACTGCACTCATTGTCATAAAAGCTGTGCGATTAATGCGAAACTCGGCGAATAGCTATGAGGAGGGAAGACATGCAAATGATTAAAGTTTCATGCGATTCCGCATGCCCGTGCGTCCAAGACTGGCACTGCAATCACAATCCTTGAGGCTTATAAGGCACCCCGCAGGGGACTCCACATTTGTGCCAAAGTGCATGGTAAGAGTCAGGTGAGATTCCTGAGTGATAGACATGCTGAGGAGCCACCATAGATTTGAGTAAGGGCAACTGACGGAGTTTGAACGAGGCCGTATCATCGGGATGAGAGAGACAGGGTGTCTGGCGTGCTGAGTTGGCCGCCATTTGGGCCGGTCGGACAGTACGGTGCAATCGTGTTGGGAGCAATGGACACGGGAAGGCACCCAGACACAGTGGACTGGCTCTGGATGGTCCAAACACACCACCAGCAGAGAGGACTGTGGGATCGTGAGAGCGGAACGCACAGATGCAATGACGTCCTTGTCCAATATCCAGAGCCATGTGGCAGCTGTACAAGGGATTCCCGTGTCTGCCAGAACCATTTGAAAGGTACAATACAAAGCAGGAACAGAAAATAGAATCACTGTGACAAAGACTGAGCACTAAGTGGAAGTAAAAAAAAAATAATAATAAAGGTGTTGTTACTCTATTCTGCAAAACTAGGCTAATGCTTTCACTGAGGCACATATAACAGGATTAGGTTGACAATGATCTCACTCAGCTCATCTGCAGCAGTCAGCAGCCCTTAGGATAAAACTCTGGTGAAGAGGGGATATTTATCTTAAAACATGATGGTTAACAAGGCTAAAACTGTTACACCTTAGCAGTGATTTTGGAAGTGCTACTTTTAGTCACTGGTCATAATGGTGAAATGATTTCTGATCTTTACTTTCCAATGTTCAGAATATTTTGATCAGTCTTAATAACTCCTTCATAGTAATGTCACCCACAGACTTAGCATTAGATGGTTATTTGGTTGATCGGGCAATATATATGCCCATTGTATTCAGATGGGATGTAAGGTCAGGTGATGCGTAACATCACAGCCTCTCCTTGACAAATGTCAACCCCGCCTTCTCGTGGTGCATCCTGTTCCTACTAAAGGGGCTCTGACGACCGCCAATAGCGGTATAACTATACCATCGGGATTAGAGGAAATTCTATCCCACACTCACCAACCCGCTTGGCCAGCGTGGTGAGTTATGGCCAAACCCCTCCAAAATGACTCCACAACTTAAATCTTGGCCCTCAGTCTCCGGCAGCTGGAATGTACCTGGCCAAGGCAGCGGCCAGCGCGACATGAAGGCAGAGGGTGCTAAGAATCCCCGGAGGACCGGACTAGGCTGCCATCTGATGCTGACCTTGGCAACGTACAATGGACGCTCCCTATCTTCTGATTCAAGGCTTCTTGAATTGGAAGAGGAACTACAAAGGATCAAGTGGGACATCGTGGGGCTAAGTGAGGTAAGGAGAAAAGGAGAAGATCTCATCGAACTGAAAAGTGGACATCTCTTCTACTATCGTGGGACAGATACTGGCAGAACTAGTGGTGTTGGATTTATAATAAACAAGAAACTGGAGGATAAAGTTGTAGAAGTTGAAAGTTCCTCTGACAGAGCTGCACGGCTTGTTATCCAACTCTCAAAAAGATACCAGGCTCAGATTATTCAAACGTATGCACCCACCACAAGTCATCCTGAAGAAGAAATTGAAGAATTTTATGAGGAAATTTGTCATCTAAATAATAAAGGTAAGCAGCACTTGAAAATAATTATGGGAGATTTCAATGCAAAAATAGGGCAACGGCAACAGAATGAAACTTCAGTAGGTAAATTCGGTCACGGCAACAGAAACCAGCGTGGAAATACTCTCGTTGAGTTTGCAGAGGCAGAAGGGTTTTTCATCTTGAACTCCTTCTTCAAGAAAAAGCCACACAGGAAATGGACATGGAGACATCCAAATGGGACGACAAGTGAAATTGACTTTATTATGTGTAACAAAAAATTCATCATAGAAGACTGCAGTGTGCTAAACAAGTTCAACACAGGTAGTGACCATAGATTGGTGAGATGTAAGATGCACCTCAACACTAAACTTGAACGTGGCAAGCTCATAAGACAAACAAAATCTATTGACATAACCAACCTTAAAAAACACCATAATACCTTTAAGTTGGAACTGAAGAACAGGTTCTCTGCTTTAGAAGGCCTAACATCGGAAGAAATGGACATCTCTGAAGTTAACAGAAAAGTAACCAAAGCTCTTATGGAAACAGCAACAAAATTAGCTGGGTCTAAGAACAAGTTGCATGTAAATAAATTATCAGGAGAAACAAAAATGTTGATGCAAAAAAGAAGAGAGATGAGGACAACTAAAGAAGATGTGACTTCCAAAGTGGAATATATAGAGCTATGCAAGACAGTAAGAAAAAGTATAACTGAAGACGTAAGAAAATTCAACTGTGAACTAGTGAGGAAAGCAATTGAAAACAACCAAAGCCTAAAGATAGCAAAGGGACATCTCAGTAAGGGAAGAAAACAGATTATGGCACTGAGAAAAGAAGATGGTTCTGTAACAAGAAATAGAGGCGAAATTTTGACAAGAGTGAAAGATTTCTACTCCAAATTATATGAAAGGGATGATACATGCACTCCAGACATCATGAAAGATACCAGTACCAGAGTTCCTCCAGTCCTTCCAGCAGAAGTTGCACATGCAATCAAGAACATGAAGCGGGTAAAAGCTCCAGGAGAAGATGGAATTACTGTAGACATCATACAAGAAGCAAGTGGAGAAATCGAAACAGTACTCGCCCAAATTTTCACTCGATGCCTTAATGAAGGAAAGATTCCTGAGGATTGGAACACCGCTACAATGATCCTGCTACATAAGAAAGGTGACATTGAGGATCTCGGAAACTACAGACCTATCAGCCTCCTATCAGTAGTTTATAAAATCTTCACTAAAGTTCTTTCACACCGCTTGAAGGTAACACTGGACATGGCTCAACCGAGAGAACAATCTGGATTCAGGAGTGGCTACAGCACAATAGATCATATCCATGTGCTGAGAGAACTAATTGAAAGGGCGAGGGAATATGAACTTCCATTGTGCATGGCTTTTATCGATTATGAAAAAGCCTTTGATTCGGTGAAACCATCAGCAGTTACAATGGCTCTAAAAACCTGCGGTATTGAAGATGCATACATTAATATTATTAATAACATCTATGAAAATGCAAGTGCAAAGATTAGGCTGTTTGAAAATACAACACACATAAAAATTGGAAAGGGAGTGAGACAAGGTGACACCATATCTCCGAAGCTCTTTAATGCCACATTGGAGGGTGTTTTTCAGTCACTGAGCTGGGAAAACAAGGGGATAAAGATTAATGGAGATTATCTAACCCACCTTCGTTTTGCTGATGACATAGTCATTTTTGCAACTAGCCCATCAGAGCTGCAGAGTATGATCCAGGAACTTGCTGACAAGAGTAAAGAAGTGGGATTAAAAATGAACTTTCAGAAGACAAAAGTGATGTTCAATGCTTTTACAAGAAAGGAAGATTTATCGATTGATGGAGAAAAGCTGGAGATAACAGACACGTACATTTATTTTGGACAGCAGATATCAAGTGAGGGTCACATTGGTGAAGAAATTAATCGGCGTACAAAACTTGCCTGGAGAGCTTTTGGAAGAAACAGCATAATTTTCAAGAGCAATATGCCATTATGTCTTAAAAGAAAAGTGTTTGATCAATGCATCCTTCCAGTGCTTACGTATGGTGCTGAGACGTGGACCTTAACTAAAAGAGACATACAAAGGCTGCAGACAACTCAAAGATGCATGGAGAGGTGCATACTTGGTGTAACCAGGAGAGATAAGAAGAGGAACTCGTGGATCCGAAAAATGACAAGAGTGGAAGACATCATGATCAGAGTTAAATCCCTGAAATGGCAATGGGCTGGACATACTGCCAGAAGGACAGATCATCGATGGACAGCCGAAATTTTAGATTGGATTCCAAGGGACAGGAAAAGACCCAGAAGAAGACCACATGGGAGATGGGTGGATGAAATTCGAAAGTATGCAGGGGTGACATGGAGGAGACTGGCACAAGACAGACCATTGTGGAGGAAACTTGGGGAGACCTTCGTCCAGCAGTGGATTGATAATGGTTGACAATGATGATGATGATGCATTCAGATGTTTCCCTTGAGAAAATGTATTTACTATTAAGTTTTTGACATATTGAAATGTTTTCAACAGCAGGTTGCATTTTGAAATATTATTTGGCAAATTTGCTATTATGGTTGGAAAAGGGGTTTGTCTGTGAGCGCATCCCCAACATATGTAACCACATTTTGCATATGCTGGGCAGTACAGTGTTACCTTGGTTAAATGCATTTTACTTTTATACAGAATTCTGCATTAGTCACGATTTTCTTTACTGTAGTTTCCATTGCATTTTCAATTCAGTTGTATGTAATTTCTTTTATATGTCTTTTGCAATTACACGGGAAATTTTGAATTTCAGGTTATCAAATATGCACGCTTCTTGTATTCTTTTATATGCAACTTGGTGTGTTAAAACTTCCAGAGAATTGAGACAGTGTTTTTTGCAGCCATGAAATAGATGACGCAACTAAATAAGTTTACTAAATAATGTTCACAGAAGTTTTCTTTTTTTCTCTAAATTCAAGAAATTTTAGATAAGCTAAGATTCATGAATATTTTACCCATCACTGTTGGTAAATCAACTAGTAGACAAACTGCTTTGAAAGAGCAATGCTTATATGTAAAAGATGTGTAATAGGGGTACTGAATATAAAATAATAATATATTTGGATTTACTACCTGGTAGTTTAAAGGTAGTCCCCCCCCCACTTTTTTGAGGCATTTAAAAATTTTCAATAATGTTTTAACATTTTGAATTTTTTTATATATATTTCTTAATGATATGCCTTAGACAAACATATAATTGAGGTACCAGTGTATTTTGCTTAAGTATCATCATCGTCATTGTCAACCATTATCAATCCACTGCTGAACGAAGGTCTCTCCAAGCCTCTTTCACAACGGTCTGTCTTGTGCCAGTCTCCTTCATGTTGCTCCCACATACTTTCGAATTTCATCCACCCATCTCCCATGTGGTCTTCTTCTGGGTCTTTTCCTGTCCCTTGAAATCCAATCAAAAATTTCGGCTGTCCATCGATGGTCTGTCCTTCTGGCAGTATGTCCAGCCCATTGCCATTTTAGAGATTTAACTCTGATCATGATATCTCCCACTCTTGTCATTTTTCGAATCCACAAGTTCCTCTTCTTATCTCTCCTGGTTACACCAAGCATGCACCTCTCCATGCTTCTTTGAGCTGTCTGCAGCCTTTGTATGTCTCTTTTAGTTAAGGTCCACGTCTCTGCACCATACGTAAGCACTGGAAGGATGCATTGATCAAATACTTTTCTTTTAAGACATAATGGCATATTGCTCTTGAAAATTATGCTGTTTCTTCCAAAAGCTCTCCAGGCAAGTTTTATACGCCGATTAATTTCTTCATCAATGGGAACCTAGCACACATATTCTTGCTTCTAATCTACTGAATTATGACCACCTGCGTAATACTTCATAGGTCCTTTCACCCTCAGTACAGTAGCTATCCGATGTGGCATCGATTCAATAAAATGCCGGAAGCAGTTGGGAGGTATGGCCAACTAAGTGCGACCTTCAATGCAGGTATGGAGGTGATTGGTGCATCCATACACCTTATATGCCATTCTGTAGTGTCCCACAAGTTCTCTATGGGATTGATATTGAGGAGTTTGGAGGCCAATCAATATGCTGGAAGTCTGAACTGTGTTCCTCAAACCATTCCTACAGAACATCGGACCTGTGGCTCGGTGCATTATCATATTAGAAGACACAGTCATCATTCAGGAAAAAGTGCAGCATTGTATATAGAGTCAGCAAGTAAATATTGGGCACCAGTCATATGTTGCTCCATGTGACCAGGGGTCCAAATTCTTTCCAGGTAAAGATGCTTCTCACCATACAACAGCCTCCACTGACTTGCATTGTGGAGGCCATGCAGAACGTTGTTCGTGCCAAATACATACACAACCATCCACGGAGTGGAGTAAGAAACATGACTCATCAGACCAGCACACTTTTTTCCAGTCATCCACTGTCCAACTTGCATGATCTTTGCACCAGGAGAGTCTCTTGTGCTGTTGAACTGTGGTTAGGCGAGGATGTTGTTGGGGTGATCTGCTGTTGTAGCCCATACATGTGAGCATGTGTCGCATGGTCATGGCAGATATTGTTCCAGGTTGACCTCTGTTATATTGTGTAGTCAACTGTTGAACAGTGCTGTGTTTGTTGGCCTGTACAAGTCGTCGAACCGGCACTCACCTCTCACATCAATCTTTAGCTGTCCTGTACAGTTTTGCCTCATTTGACCATTTTCATGCTAGTAACTATGGCGACTCGCGAGCAACCCAACAGTTCAGCCGTTTGGGAAATCGAAGCACTCACTCTCCAAGCACCCACAATCGGTCTTTTTTCAAAGTCCAGTAAATCCTTCCATTTACCCATCACTTTTCTACCTACAGCTCGAATTTTACTATCTACTGCTCCATTCAAACCTTATACAGGGCGTATAGGAAAGTCCTTAAACAGGGAAATAACTTTTGAGCACAAAATGCTAGAGTTATGGAAGTAGTGTGTATATATAGTAAAGTGACTATGCTCTATCAGATGAGACCTATTGCAGCACCCCTAGCGGCAAATTTTGGAAGTTAGCGATCCTATCGCGAGAACCAAGAGAGATAGCGAAAAAAAGTCATACATTCACCAAAAACTCCAATAGAAGTCCGAAAATGCAGATCTCTCTGTATCCGATCACTGGCATAAATATGTCATGAATGACATCGCAAAACGTAAAATATGTAAACGAATTTTGCCTGCAAAACAGCGAAGGATGGATGAAAGTATGCAAATGAAATGCTACATCATACCGCATTGGGAAGCATAACTTGGCGGTCAGGGAAGATTTGTCAGACAGTGCGTGGACTGGATCTTTGAGCCTACACATGGCTAGTTATTCCAACGAGGAGTACTGTGAGATAGTTATGTTGTACAGGGAATGCGGTGGTCGGGCAAGAGAGGCAGCACACCAATATGCATTACATTTCCTTAATCGTTCTCATCCTACTGCGGCTACTATCATCAACGTCATTCGCTGGCTGAGAGAAACCGGGAGCATTACAAGTCGTTTCCGTTCAGGTAGGCCGACACTTGCAGGTGTGCACATGCAGCCAGTGGACGTCCTGGCCTATGCGCTAGCCCACCCACACTGCAGTACGAGAGACATCAGTCCAACAAGAAGTTCTAGCTCGAATACAGATGTGTATTGCTGCCGATGGTGGACACATCGCGAATGCATAAGTATTAGTACTGACATTTTGTATTTCTAGAACATTATTTTGTGTTTTTCTTCTTCATAATGTCCTACTGCTGTATGAATTTCCTACTACTTTACTGTACAGTACATAATAAATTGTACCTTGCTGACATGTACATGTATTAGTTTTATTAGTAAATTTGCATCACCTTATAATGTCATACTTCTGTACGCGATGAGTTACGTATTTATGCCGGTGATCGGATACCTAGATATCTGCATTTCCGGACTTCTATTGGAGTTTTTGGTGAATGTAGGGCATCATTTCATACTAAATCAGTGACGCTCTACTCGTTTGCTATTGACTTTTTTCGCTATCTCTCTTGGTTCTCGCGATAGGATCGCTAACTTCCAAAATTCACAGCTAGAGGTGCTGCAATTGGTCTCATCTGATAGAACATAGTCACTTTACTATATGTTCACACTACTTCCACAACTTTAGCATTTTGCATTCAAAAGTTATTTCCCTGTTTAAGGACTTTCCTATACACCCTGTATATGTTACGTGGGTTGATTAGTGGGATCCTCTTGGAAATCATGTGGTCAACAGCCCACATCCACTTTTGATAGGAGTGGTCATAATTCAGTGACTACTCGGTATTTTCTTTTATCCAGGCGAATGTCATAAATGATGAATATTAACCATTACCTGTCATTGAATTTCTGATAATGGAGGATTGCAGCATTTTCCAAATCCATACCTAACTAAGAAATCTGTATCGCATGGAGTCATTTGATATAGACAACGTCCAAATGTGCATATATGAATTTAAAGTCAGGGAAACAAACATTGGGAAAATAAACTGCTTGGACTGGGTAGATCATCAACCTTAAGTGACAGTGGTAACTGAAGATGGGTTGAGTAATGAAAGTATGTGCCAAATGGGTTCCTGATCAGTTAACACCTGACTTGAGTGAAATTTTGCACAAAGCTACTACAGTTGTTAGAACATGGTATCCAATTTTTTCCAAATGTTTTGTCAGGAGGTGAAATATAAGTATACCTATGCAATCCAGAAAAAGGAAACCAGCTGGTGATGCACTTACTTCTCTTCCTCCCTTTCATTTCTACCAGGTGGAAAAAATTCAAATTTCTATAATCAACATAGAAAACTATAGGTCATCATCTTCTGAGATGACAAGAGTGCCATACTTTGAATATTCTTGAGGCTGGTATAACTGTGAACAGTAATTAGAACAGTGTGACTCTGTAAACGTTCCAGGAGGTCATCAGAAAGAAGAGTTTGCTTAAAGATCTAAAACCCATAAAGCTGCACCACAACAACAGAAAGCTACATACCTTGTATACAACAACCCAGGCTACCACAAAGATGGATTGGTTAGTGATTCTGCATCTCTCCACCTTGCATTCTCAGTCTGGTACTGACACATTTTTTACTTCACTGGTCCAATGAAAGGCAGTGTTAGATAACTTGATCGTACATAGGGTGTAAAGGATTCTTTAAAGAGATGTTAAGACAGCACTCTCCAGAGAATATTTCCAACCAGGATTTATCTGGGGTTCACATATGTCAAAATGTATTGACTGCAGAGGAGATTATTTTGAACAGTTACTTTATATAATACAGAAATGTTTTACATATTGTATTTTGGGCCTTCTATCTTAATTACATTTTTTTATCTGATAGATAGTCTAAGCTTTTGCCAAGTTTATAAGTGTATAAGAATACTTTTTATTTATTTTTCTTCATGATTTTTGCTGATTTTATTTCAGACGATACTTGTTTGAATTGAAATATCTATGCTTTTTTATTTTTTCCATGTTAAATGATGCAAATTGGTCTAAATGTTATTTTTTTTATCATGCATGACATATTGACATGCTGTTTCTGTTAAGTGTAGTGGACATATCTTTATATACATATATCTAAGAAACATCAGTGTTAGAATGAAATTTATGAACACTGTAAGCCATATATGATCTCTTTTGTGGATGACTTGTACAGTGCTTTAAAAATATCAACTTCAGTTAGTGTTTTTTTCCCCCTCAGGAGTTTCATCTTTTGATGTCAACTGATTTAGCCCACAAAGGTACCCTGAAGTTACCTTGAGCATGTGATTTCTTAGCAGACTTCCATTAATGAAATAAAAATGGCTGTCACAATTATAAAAAGGTGCAAAAAACAGTTATAATTTTATACATCATTTTAAACAAAACTTCGTTCAAACATTATTTGTGTGCTACTTAAACGCTTTTGTGTCGGGAATATTTTGTTTTACTTTTTGCTGTTTGAAAAACAAATTAATAACTTTACCTTCTTATCACTACCACCTTACCAAAAGTTTGAAAATTGTCATGTATTTAAGCATGCTTTATTTCTACACATTTATGCATAACAGCTGGTTACAAAACATGCATGACATGTATATTGAAACATATGGCATGATTTAAGAGGTAATGAAAGTATCAGCACAATGAAAATGTATCTAAATGTTATGTTGCACATGTGCAGAATGATAGTAAGAAGTGGCATTAGTATTCTGTGTGGTAATGGTCAATAGAAGTAGTGTAACACTGTGAGGTGGTAATGCACAACAAAAAACAAGCAAACAAACAAACCCTCTTGTAATTTTATGCGTGACGACTTAAAGTGGCAACAGTTTGATATGACAGATGTAACACAATGTGGTGGGATATCACTGTGTATTTTCAGTGTAAGCGATGGCCTCTGATCATTCGTCCGAACGGGGTCCGGGTTCGAATCCCGGTGAGGCATGGATGTTGTGTTTGTCTTACGGCACTGGCTCTCTCCCTTCCCTGGAACCAGTGACCCTAAATTAGGGACGGGCGACTGCTTATAGCCCATTGAGTTGCTCACGGTGGTCGTTAAACCTCCAAAAAAAAAAAAAAAAAATATATATATATATATATATATTTTTTTTCAGTGTGCAGTGTAATAGTGATGGTCCTGTGTATTTCCAGTGTATGAAGTGTGAGGAAGATGGTGCTGCATATTGTCATTATATGCATCAGAATGATGATGCTATGTTTTTTCAGCAAGCAGTGTAGCAGTAATGATTCTATGTATATTCATTACTTAGTGTGAGGATGTGTGCTGTGTATTTTTAGCATTCCAGTGTTAGGGTGAAAGTTCTATGCATTTTCAGCTATGTACTTTTAGCACGCTATGTGATGGATGACAGTTTTGCATATTTTCAGTATTATGGTGTGATGGATGACAGTTCTGTGTATTTTCAGGATGTAATATGAAAGTGATGGTGCTCTGTATTTTATGTATACAATGTGAACAATGACAGGCTGTGAATGTTTAGCATCAGAGAGAGTGAGGATGAAAATTGTGTATTTTCTGCATGCTGTGTGAGGGATGACAGTTTTGCATATTTAATATTTCAAGGTAGTTGCAAAAAACATGCCAATGCTGCACACTTTCAGTGCGTTCTGTTCGAGCCAACCAGCCTCTCAGTTGTGAATTCGATATTTGCATCCTAATGAACTTATAAATGCAACACTGTAATCCTAACGGACATTAAAAACAAACTTTAGGTTAAAAGATGTCAAAAATTTATGACCTTGCTGAAAACATTTACTTAAAAAGAAAGTTTTCACTAAGGGAATGGTCGAACTCAAACCTGGAAATATAATGCTCTGCGAGTGCTTTTGGAAGTCCTTAACTTGCATCCTCGGGCAGTCATCCTCTGTAAGTGACAGCATGTCAGGAAGTGAGCTTATTATGAGTGCTGAGTTCCTCCAAGAGAAGTTTTAGGGCATGGTCAACAAACCTACACATGTATGCGTAATGATCGAATCGTTCTGAACACAGTGGCACCATCTGTTGGTCAAATTCGTAACACTTTTTAAAATTTAAAGCAGATTTGTAAGTTTGTTTTATATATTAATTATATCAATATGATATAAGATTTTTAAGTTTGTTGTGTATATATTAATTGCACCGATGAGCCATTATACACAGTAGAGTCACATTATTGTGACCTCCTCTTACTTTTGACGTCAACAGCGCGTAGGAAATGAAAGAAGGCACATGTCTTGAGCTGGCTTGGAGGGTTTATAAGGGGTGCTGTAGGCATTCTGAAAACATATCAGTTGTTGCTGTCATGGATAAAAGGAGCAATTTATCAGATTTGCAAAAAAGGATGATTATCGGCAAGGGCCAAGGATGGCAGTATTTCTGAAACAGCGCAGTTTGTGAACTGTTCGTGTACTGCTTTGGTAAAAGTGTATCTGATTGGAGAAATGGCACCATTGCGAATAAGCAATGTGGAAACTGCTGAGCACCACATGTCATTGATGTGAGAGGTGAACGTTGACTTCGAAGATGCGTGAGGACCGATCGACACGCTACAGTGGAGCAACTCACTGGTCGAATGAACCAGGGGACTACCAGAAGTGTGTCTAAAATGACAGTTCAGCGAACCCTGCTGCGTATGGAGCTCCGATGCAAATGGATGGTCTTTGCACTTACACTAACAAAGGTGCTTCGGCAGAAAAGGCTTACATTTGCATGGCAATATAGGAATTGGACCTCCGCTGATCGGCAAAGGATTGCCTTCTCCGATGAGTTGCGTTTTCTGCTACATCGAACGGATGGATGATGCCGTATAAGGTGAGAAACGTCAGAGAACAAACACTTTTCAACCATTGCTGGAAAAACACAAGCTGGTGGGGGCAGCGTTATGGTCTGGGGAATGTTTTCGTGGCATTCTCTGGGCCACTCATACCTGTGGAAGTCACTACAGACCGAATTCGTTATGAACCCATCCTTGCAGACTACGTACACCCATACATGCTGATTGTCTTCCCTGGGGTGGATGGGATCTTCCAGTATGACAATGCGACGTGTCACACAGCTAGAAATGTCTGAGAGTGGTTGGAAAAGCACGATGAAGACTTCAGAGTACTTCCCTGGCCCCCTGATTCCCCAGACTTAAACCCAATTGAGCATCTGTGGGACCACCTTGATCATGTTCACTCTATGAATCCTCCATCATGCACTCTATGGATCCTCCAGCAGCTGTCAGATGCACTGCAGTCAGCATGTCTCCACATACCTGTGAACACCTTCCAGCACCTTATTGAGTCACTGCCAGCCCGTCTAGCTGCTGTCCGTGCTGTACACGGCAGTTACTCTGGATATTATGTGGTGATTACGATAATGTGACTTGAGCTTGTATTATGACCACTCCCAGCCTAGAGAAACGAGCGCTCTTGGAGACTGAACGGTGGTGCAGGTGAAGTTCACAGAGCAGTATATACAGGATGCATAGGAAAGTCCCTTTAGCCTGGAATAACTTGTGAACGGAGAGAGGTACAGTTATGCAAGTGAAACAACAATATAGTAAAGCGACTACACCCGATCGAATGCAACCGATAGCAGTGCCTCTAGTGGTGAAATGTGGAAGTTAGCCATTGCAAATCGAAAACGAAAAGAGATAGAGCAAAATTTCCATATACAAAATTGTAGAGCATCAATTAATTACTACAAAACAACATTTGTTTTACACGGATAAGATAAATTGTCGCCTGAATACCCTAAAATGTCCGAAATCGATGCATGACCTTTTGTGTGAACGTTTAAAGGGAACAGGCATAGGTATGAGCAAATACACACAATTTATTGCATAAATGTGTACTTATGTCAATACAGTTTGATGACGTCAGACAAAACAAAAACAAAAAAGGGAAACTGGCGCACAGTGATAAAAAGTTAATGTCTAGTATGTTCGAAGAGTTTGCCATTGCCCACGATACACATTTGTATTCGTGAAAGTAACTCTGCATGCACATTCCTCAGCATGGAGGGTGTCACACTATTGCAAGCATCTGTAACACGACGACATAGATCCAGCAGACTTGTAGGCGCTGTTGCATACACCTGGTTTTTTACATAACCCCAGAAATCTAAGCTCGCTATTCTCACACAGCGTATGTAGACCTAAACTTCTGATCAGGGTACATCCTGCTATTGGTTTTTATATCGTAGGTACGGTACAACATCACAATCTGCATTTGCATACGCCTACATTTCCGAAATGTGAATATGCAGATTCGAATCGTCGCGCATCGATTTCGGACATTGTAGGGCATTCAGGCGACAATTTATCTTATCCGTGTAAAACAAATGTCGTTTTGTGCTAATTAATTGATGCTCTACAACTCTGCAATTGGAAATTTTGCTCTATCTCTTTTCGTTTTCGATTTGAAATGGCTAACTTCCGCATTTTGCCACTAGGGGTGCTGCTGTTGGTTGCATTTGATTGGGCATAATTGCTTTACTATACCGTTATCTCACTTGCATAACTGTACATTTCTCCGTTGGCAAGTTATTCCAGGCTAAAGAGACTTTCCTATGCACCCTGTATACAACTTCAGGACCAGCTTTCAATTAGTAGAGTGTTTGGAGTCAGAATGGGAAAAGCTGCTAATTTATCGGAGTTTCATAAAGGACAAATTGTGATGGCATTGCACCTCCGAACTATGATCTTGGAAATGGCGCGGTTTGTGGGTTGTTCACGTGCCACTGTAGTGAGTACGTATCAAAAGTGATGCACAGATAGACAAATGACAAACCATTGTCCAGCCGTGTGTCATTTGCAACTCATTGATGCCTGAGGGGAGCAGAGATTGTCCCGCATTATTCATAGCGACTACAGGGCCACAGTTCGACAAATTACTTGCAGTTACAACAGAGGTGATCAGTGCAATGTGTCGCAGCACACAGTTCATCGCAGCCTTCTGTGCATGGGCCTGCATAGCCGAAGACCCAGCAGGGTCCTCATGCTCACTTGCATGCGTAGGTTTGTTGACCACGCCCTAACACTTCTTTTGGAGGAACTCAGCACTCGTAATAAGAGTCTCACTTCCCGATGTGTTGTCACTCAGCGAGGATGGCTGCCTGAGGATGGAAGTTAAGAACTTCCGAAATTGCTCGCAGAGCATTATATTTCCAGGTTTGAGTTTGACCATTCCCTTAGTGAAAAATTCCTTTTTAAGTTAATCCTTTTAGCATAATCATAAATTTATGATGTGTTTTAACCTAGAGTTCGTTTTTAATGTGCTTTAGGAGTGCAGTATTGTATTTATAAGTTTATTAGGATGCAAATATCGAATTCACAACCGAAGGGATAGCTGGCTCTAACAGAACATACTGAAATCGTGTAGCATAGGTGTGTTTTTTTGCAACTACCTTGAAATATTAAGCTTAGTTCAAGTATGGATTCAAATAATGAGAATACTGAATTTTATTCTCATTGTACTGATTATACTCAGTTTTGCATATTTTCAGCATTAGAGTGTGAGAATGGATGATAATTTATATATATTTTTTCAGCACACATTTGAGGGATGATGGTGCTGTTTACACTACATTAGAGCATGAGGATGAAAGTTCCATGTGTTCTCAGCATGTAGTGTGATAGTACTATGTATTTTCAACATACAATGTGAAAGTGAGGTGCTGTACATTTTCAGCATACAGTATGGGGAATGATGGCATTGCAAATGTTCAGCACTGCAGTGTAAGAGTCTGTGTATTTTCAGCACGCAGTGTGAAAATACTATGCATTTTCAGCATGCAGTGTGAGAATACTATATATTTTCAGCATGCAATGTTAGAGGGATGGTGTTTTGCATTTTCAACCCATAGTCTGAAAGCCTGTGTATTTTCAGCTTGAAGTGTGAGAGTATGTGCATTTTCAGCATGAAATGTAAAAGTGATGATACTTTGTATTTTCAGCATAGAGAGTAAGAAATGATGGTGCTGTACATTTTCAGCATGCCATGTGAGGATATGTTCTATGTATTTTCAAGTATGTGAGTGAGATTACTGTTTCTTTTCTTCAGCATGTGATATAAGAGTGATGGTGCTGTGTATCTTCATGCATCAGCATGTGTTTGTTGAACTTGTGTGAATATATGCAATAAAAATGGGGGCGAGTCCCCTGAAATCTGTGGGATATCTCATGTTTTTCAAAAAAGAAAGAAAAAGAAAAAAACACTAATTTATTAAATTATGTGAAACTGTAGAATATTTCATATGCAATAGTTTCTGGCAGTTTTAGAAAGTTCCTAGATAATTCCATAGATAGAAAATGTTATAGTGCACGATACTGCCATCTCAGTATATAAGATGGTACTATCATGTACTACATGATATTTTAGTATATACCACCTTGAGGTGAAGTTGCTACCTAAAAAAAGAAGGGAAATCTGGTTTATGCATATCTCAATCTGTTAGAGTTTTTCCAATCCATTTTGTGGAAACACATCCACAGCAAATGTAAGCACACATGTGTGTTAGTGTATTATCAGCAGCAGTAATTTACTGTAGGGGAAATGGATAATATGTGGGAAGTCTTGAACATGCTTATTGGCATTGATTGAGAAATAATATTTCCTATCCTTGCTGTGGAAATGAAGAATTTGTGATAAAAACAGATGCATCTCAATACTGTCTGAGATGAAGAATATGGGGTTAATTCTGACTTTGATAACATCTGACTAATGTAAAAGGTATTTTATAACGTGCCTTCTGGAAACAGATATTGTGATGGGTGCAAAAATCTTTACACTGTGTTGTAGTGAAAATTGTGTGTTAGAGAGAGAAGTGAGAGGAAAATATTAAATAAAAAGCAATAGAAGAGAGAATTATTAGTCATGCTTTTTGTTCCTGTGCAGTGCAGGAATTTTTCCTCTCAGTTTTTTGAAGAATGAATGTCAAGTCCACATGCTGGCTAATTGGTCTAGTAATACTTAAGTTCATGATACATAGGTCATTTTGTATGTAATGCACACATATTTTTTATATGTACTGAAAGTGTCTTAGGTGTGATGTCTCTCTATAGTCATTTTATGTAGTCTTCCTGGTTCTGAATGATGGCATCCCAATGTTTTGGAAGGTCCACAATTCAGATCCCATCTCATCTTTTGTTCAGCTGTCGAATGTGCTGGGTAACAGCCACAGAAAAGTTCTTCAGGGAGGAAGATCGCTAATTCACGCATGGGTTATTTGAGCTTGGGGAACAAATCAAAGTCTGGTGGACTCATTCCTGGGCTATAAGGTGCATGAGATAACACTTCTGATGTGTACTTCTCCAGCGAAGCTGTCACCACCTTTCCCATGTCTTTCATTGTCATGTGAAATCAGGGGTCCATCTCTGAGTAAATCAGGTCATTTGCTGTGCATTTTTCTGTGCAAGTTTTTCAGGAAGTCATGGTAATAGACTACTGTGACACTTGTTTCATATGGTACTCTGTCTTTCATGATGATGCCAAGGTGATAATATGTGAAGGTCATTTGCTTGACCTTCAGTTGTGCCAGTCAGATGTTTTTGAGTCTTTGGGATCACAGACTTCTTCACTCACTTGACTGCGATTTCCACTTAGGTTCGAAGTCCCTAACCCACATTTCATCAATAGCAACAATTTCTTCAGCAATGTCTTTTCTTCAGCAACGTTGCATTGCCAACATGAGTCTGTTTCTGTGCATCAGTCAAGTCATGAGGGACCCATTTGGCTGAAATTTTTCTTCTCTGCAAATCGTTCGTCAAAATGCAGAATACTGATGTTGCTGAAATTCCTATAGTTTCTGCAATTTCCTTGCATGTTGCTCGATGGTCTTGTTTGACACAATCTGTGAAAAGTTTCACACTTCGCTCACCTGTTACCATTTTTGGCCTCCATGACTTTGAGTTGTTGTTTATGCTCAAACGTGCTTCATGAAAGCAAGTAGTCCAGCGGGAAACTGTACTCCGGTCTACTGTTTCATCACCACAAACCTCGCGCAAAGCACTGTGAATGTCTGTTGGATTTTTTGCCATGTAAAGTTTCAGTCTTGATGTACGGCCATTGATTTTACAGTATCTACGTGTCTGCAGGTACTATGGCACGTAAAAATCAATGGCCATTTAGCAGGCCGTTTCCAACCCTCATCAATCCACAATGCCACACACTGTGGGAGCAATGTGGTCACATGCCACTTCCTCAAGTCCCACACTACAACTCACACAAACATCATTGAGATTACATCATAAACTCCACAGCATTGCCACATTGTGCATTTAATATGAAATGATTCATGTATTTTGAACAGTTGTCAATATCCTACCAAATTAGTATCTAAATGGCTCTTCAGTTGCAAATAAGTCATCAGGTTAACTTTCATGATGCAGGGAAAAAATAAATAAATCTCAGTATGGTTGAAAATACATATTGTTGAACTGTATTTAAGTTGATTGGGTAATTTCTGCAGTACTTTATTGGGAGGGACACATTTTTAATGTTCAGGGACTGTAAGCTGTAGTGGGATTGACCTTGCTTGCTAGTACTAGGTAAGTGATTGATGAACAACTGACACTAGCCGTCTAGAGTGATGGCGATGATAAAATAGTTCATAAAAGATTTGAAGATCTATCAAAATCGATCAGAGTGAAAGGGAGAACAATGTTCCTAGCAAGGACAGTCTTTGGATTGTGCAACAACAAAAGAAGTTGGAGGGAAAATATTATGTAGCTTGAAAAAAGAAGTAATTGATTCTTAAATGTATATTTTGTGGGGGAAACAATATGTGCCAACCAACAGTAATAGGCAAGAGGAAATAGGCAGGCCTAAAGAAATAAAAAAAAAAAAAAAAAAAAAAGACAGGAAATCTTTTCTTGCCATTAGTAATTCAATTCAATTCAATTCATTTATTTTGCTGAGCTAAAAACTAGTGTTACATAAATATCTATTAAAACACTGCACAGCAAGGAAGCAGGGGGAAAAACCAGCCAGGCCTGACAAGGTCCCATGCTCCCTAAGCTAGTTTTACATTGAGATCGGTAGTTCTAGCTACAAACAAAAGTTTTGTAGTAACAATAGAAAAAAAAAAGGTAGTGATATATGAAAAGATAATAAACATTAACATTACAGATAATACCATTGAAAAAACAATTTACATCAAGATATACAAGTCATAGTATTAGTCATAGTTTCCATCCACTGTAACCATTAATTTGAGGAGCTGCAATTCATTATGAAGTTTTTTAGTTTTTTTTTTAAAAGGTTAAAATTATTTAAACAAGTTAGTCTCGTCTGTAATGAGTTCCAGTAGTGTGGGCCAATGTAATTTATACTTTACTTCATAGTCTCAGTTTTTGGATGAATAGGCCGAACACGTGAATTTAGTGCATGTGTGTGTATCTGGGGTATAATTTGTATGATGTCAGCATGTAAATTATTCTTGATACGTCTGAACATAATTTTCCTGCTATTGAAGTAATATAATTGGTTAATTGTAAGAATGTTGTATTTGTTTGGGAAAACTCTTGTGTTATTATATAGTGTAAGTTGTGTATTTCTATCAAATTTTAGATCTATTAATCTTATATATTTGTTCTGAAGGAATTGAAGTTTATTGAAATTATATTTAGTCATCTGTCCCCACGATAAGATAGCATAATTAATATGAGTCTGAAACATGGTATAGTATGAATGAATTAGTGTTTTATAGGTAAGGTTTGTGAATACCAAGCTGATAACTCAAATTTGGAGAGTTTGAGAAGAAGAGAGTCCACATGTTGGTTCTATCTAAGGTCTCTATGTAAGGTAATCCCCAAACAAAATAAGGAGTTAACCTCTTCTATGTTTTTACCATTGATTGGTAATGTGATAGGAGGTTGTGGAATATTTTGTTTTGAGAAAATGAAAGATTTTGTTTTGGTAGTATTTATTATTAATTCATTGGAATTTAGCCAATCTGAGATGTTATTAAGTTGAGTATTAACATTCATAATAGTGTCAGTCGTTGAATTAAATGAAGTGAGGATGGTTATGTCGTCTGCATAGAGGAGTAAATCAATATCACTTATTGAAATAAAGATGTCGTTAATATATATACTGAAAGTATAGATCCCGAAATTGAACCCTGTGGAACACCAGTTGGTATGAATTGAAGAGTGGATTGTTGTTTGTTAATTTGTGTATATTGTTGCCTACCTGATAAATAACTTTTAATAACAGAATGTTCATTGTTCCTTATTCCTATATTGTGTAATTTGTGTAGTAAGATATTGTGATTTATGGTATCAAAAGCTTTGGATAGGTCTAAAAATAAAGCGATGGTATATAAGTTAAGTTCAAAATTATGTTGGACTGCTTGTTGTAACTATAATAAGGCTGTTTCGGTTGACTTTCCGGATTGAAAACCATGTTGATTTGGATGTATGATTTTTAGATTATGAATGTATGAGACGAATCTGTTGTAAATCAATCTCTCCAAAATTTTAGCAAAAATTGACAAATTAGCTATAGGGCGGTATTTGTTTGCATCGTTTATTGACCCAGATTTGTATTTTGGGATTATTTTTGTGATTTTAAGTAAATCAGGAAATTTACCAGGTTGGAATACACCATTAAATAGAAATAATAGGGGATCAAGAATAAGATTAGCAACATTTTTTATGATAAATGGTTGAAGATCATCATATCCAGGGCCAGATCTGGGATTTATGTGGTTAAGTTCTTCTAATATTTCCGTTTCTGTAATTTCAGTAAGATAAAAATTATTAGACCTGTGTGTGCTCCCTAAGTAAGTACGTTTAATCTCACGTATGGATAGAAGGACATTTTTTTTTATATCTTGTAGATTATGGCAAAGACTAGTTTTTCAGAAATATCTGAAAGAAAATGCATGTCTGAATGTAAAACAACCGCAGTAATAAAATATAAGGGATGGTTCATTGAACCCATGCAAATGACTCGGAGTAAAGTGGATGAAAATTAGAAGTTAATCAAGAAATTCTTCTAGATGCAAAAGGATGAGTGCAGGTGGGGAAAAATAATTTTTGTAATGTTATTGTGTTGATTGAAAGAATGTTAAAACATGCTCATCATATGTAATTTTGTGCATGTTCCTATGAATTTAGAAATCTACAGAGCCGATGATACAGAAAAGAATTAACATGACATGAATGAAATTTGTTTTAGATACTGTATTCAGCCTCCTAAAATTCTTGGAAGTGCCAGGTGCCATTTTTTGAAGTTTCATATATTTTTTTTCAGAAGCAGTGTTTCAGATGTGCGTGATTAGGCCTTAGAATAGAATAATATATCTATTATATTCTTTTTTTAGTAATATTATGAAAAAAATTCTGTTCCTCTCCCCCAGAAAAGGAGATATTAACTGAAGTATATATTATGTTGTTCCCTTGATTTGAAAATATGATCTTCAATTGTAAATTTTTAATTTGAAACTTACGTATCTGATTTTAAACAAAAATTCACAATATAAAGTACTTACACAGTTTGATTTACAAGAGCATTATGAAAGCAGCAATGGCGAGGTTCAGATGAAGCAATCAAATTAAACACCATCCCTTAAAGCCTTTGAAGGAACTGATTAGTTAAACCTTTAAAACCCATGGAGAAGTAAAAAAAATACTGAAAAGTACTTAATACAACTTAGTAGTTTATCAAACTAGTTGTACATTTGCAAAAATATTCAGAGTAAGGAAAGAATTATTTCTTGTGGTGTTCTCAAAAGTTATGGAGATCTAACTGTTGGAAATGTAGGTGATGATATAATGTCTTGTACTGTTCAGTTCTGGAGAAAGATTTTCTGATCAATTTTTAATCACTGTAACAGTTTTTATGGGAAACAAGGATTATAATAACTACCGTGGGATCTCCTTAATTAGTCTTCCTTACAAAGTTTGTGTATTAATATTGGATAAGAAACTTAGAAAGGTGTTTGAAAATTAGCTGAATAAGACAGGATTCACAAGTTGATGATTTGAAGAGTGCATTGGATGAATGTTCTCAGTACTTGGTCTTGCTAATTCCCCTTCCACACACACGAAAATCTGTGATAATGTTAATTAAAATGTCAGATGTAGATAAGGCCATGTGTGATTCTCTGAACATAAACTCACAGTATACAGTGTGGAAGAAATATTCTTCTCATAATACGTGGCCAATATGTCATGATAATTAACACAGCAATCGGATATCGCTGAATTGACTGTAATTACTGTTTTGCATGTAATATCAATCACATTAGAAAACTTGAAAATTTCGTTGCCCTGGAGCGGGAATCAAACCAGCATCTCCCGATTACCGGTTGAGCATGCTACCCATTACACAATCCAGGACAGCAAAGTCCCAAGCATCTGAGTGTTCAGAGCATCAGAATATTCTCCGACTGCATTCTTAATCGAAGCGACTTGTGCTGCTGTCTAGTGTTGTTAAGCAAATATTCAGTCGCTTAGGTATACAGTGTGGAAGAAATTTTCTTCTCATGATATGTGGCCTAACACAGCAATCAGACATGGCTGAATCGACTGTTATTACTGTTTCACATGTAATATCAATCACATCAGAAAATTTCACCACCCTGGAGCTGGAATCGAACCCTCATCTCACGATGACCATATGCTTGAATGGTAATCAGGAATGCTTGAATGGTAATTGGGAGATGTGGGTTCGAATCCTACTCCAGGGCAATGCAATTTTAAAGTTTTCTGATGTGATTGATATTGCGTGTGAAACAGTAATTACAGTCAGTTCAGCGATGTCTGATTGCTATGTTAATTATCATAAACTCACAGTTACAGGAGCATTACCAAAGGTACTAGAAACTCACTTCCTCTTTGTTGTACTACCCCCCCCCTCTCCCCTTTGATCATACATGTACTGCAGCACTGAAATCCTTTTCTATTTCTAGTACATTAAATTTCAGGAGTGCCACAATGTTCAATGTAGGAAATTTCTCATCAACCGAAAATATGACAACCAGGCGGGCTAAATGGTGTATTGGTATCAAAATCGTAAATTACAAAACCAGTCAATTGTTTTTTGCAAATCTTTCCTACAATTTTCACATATACTAACTATAGAAACATGTGACTGATAATTTTATTTGTCAACCAAAAGATCAACCAAATGTCTGACTAACATACCTTCTTTTATGGCAACAATTTTATTTTATAACCATACATTTCAGAATCAATGGCTGTCAAGTTTGTTCTGATTTAATTTTTCATTTTGAAGACATAGAAAATAGAACTTAGTTTATGTAAAAAATAAAAATAAGATAAATAAAAATTAAACGATCACTACCTAAATTTCCCAAATTCTACTGTTGATAACTGCTGGCTGAATGTTTGTGTTTTGCAGGAATTCGTTATCCATCGTGGAGTATGGTAAACAAACTCTTAACTTAAATTCGGACTTGCAGGTTCAAGTTTTGTTCCTATATGATATAAACATAGCACCATTTTTGAAGAATTGTCCCTGTAGAATGTAGCTATTCATAACAGTTATGCCATGATTATTTCCATTTAATGAATAATTATGTGAAATTTCCATGATATTTCTCAAATGAATATTTTTTCTCCTTGCTTTGTCCTTGTCCTTTTTTGTTATTCACAGTACATAAAAGCTTTATAAGAAACATTTTTGCTTACAGATGTGTAACCTACAACATCAGCATGGATAGCATGCTCAACCATATATATTAGAAGACCACATGGGAGATGGGTGGATGAAATTCGAAAGTGTGCGGGAGTGACATGGAGGAGATTGGCACAAGACAGACCGTTGTGGAGGAAACTTGGGGAGACCTTCGTCCAGCAGTGGATTGATAATGGTTGACAATGATGATGATGATATATATACACACAGGGTGTCCGAGAATTATTGGACACATTACAAAATTATGTAAAAAACAAACTATGAGCATTGTCTGCTTTTCTATGTCACGTATTATTAACACCGTTTCTATATTTTTGTTTTGCAGAATTGTTATTCCCAGAATCTGATAGATGGCGCTAGGTGTGGTCTGATGAGGAATGTATGAGAAATGCGTAATCAGTAGTCATGTCATCCTTACAGCAGAAGGTCTTGTGTGTGTTATGGCTTGCAGAATTAAAGTTTGTCATTAAAGTTAAAAGACGGTACGATTTAGATTATGGTGGTAATCCTCCATCAGCGAATTCAATTAAGCGGTGGATGAAACAATTTAAAGAAACTGGCAATGTGGAACATCGTGAAGGAGTCGGTAGGCCTAGCGTCAGCGGTGAGACAGTTGACCAAGTTAATGAAAGTTTCCAACGAAACCCCAGGAAATCCGTTTGTAAAGCAAGCAGAGAACTGTGCATTCCGAAATCGAAAGTTCACGATATCTTGCACAAGAAATTAAAGTTTCATGCTTAGAAAATTCAAATAGTGCAAAAGATGCATGTAAATGATCACACTCTGCGATACGTTTTCGCTGTGGATATGCTGAATCAAATGGAAAATGATGAAAACTTTCTCAGTACTGTAATTTTTAGTGATGAATCCACATTTCATGTATCAGGTATTGTGGATCGTCACAACTGTAGGATATGGGGCAGTGAACCGCCTCATGCTGCTATTGAACTGGAACGGTTAATGTGTGGTGCGCCCTATCAAAAAGAGAAGTGATTGACCCTTTCTTCTTCTGCGAAAAAACCATAAATCGTGACATTTACTTGTATATGCTAGAAAATTTTGCTATGCACCAGATCAAAAGATATGACGTCATTTTCCAACAAGACGGAGTGCCTCTACATTGGTCAACGTGTGTACGTAAGTGCCTAAATGAGCATTTCCCCAACAGATGGATTGGGCGTGGTGGTCCCATTCTGTGGCCTCCTCACTCTGCAGATCTAACTCCATTGGATTATTTCATGTGGGGTTATGTGAAGGATCATGTCTATCAGGCGCATTGTACTGATTTGCAGGAACTGAAGCAACGTATCACAGCTGCTATTAATTCCGTAACACCTCAGATGCTTGCCAATCGATGGCATGAAATCGAGTATCGCTTGGATGTACTATGAGCAACCACTTCAAAATTTATTAACTTGTGTAGTTGCATTGTAAGTTAGTACAGTCAGTTTCTTTCTATCTGTTTAATGTTTTGTTTTATATAATTTTGTAATGTGTCCAATAATTCTCTGACACCCTGTATATCTGTGCATTCTATTTAGTTACATCTGTTTTCTTTTGGTTCATTTAGGAATGAGTTGACCTCAGGGAGTGCACAGATTACGTCTGCAATAATGCAGACAGCAAGCAAGCCTCCATCCCCATCACAGATCATTGAGGAAACAGCAAATAATGATGTTGAGAAGAAAATTCAGCTGGTATGTGCTTATTAACATTGTTTAATTTCATCAATAACCTCAGTTTGAGTGAGCAGAATATGAATTTTGGAAGAGTAGATTAAAAAGATCATGTGGTTCATATTTTCACATGTTTTGCATTGTACTTAAATACATGAAGTTGAACATACAATATACACACATGCATGACTGATATATTTATAGTGTAATCAAAATGTGCATATTTCTCAATTTTTTTTAACCAAGTTCACAGTAAGAGTTATTAGAATAAGTCAAAATATATGTGGTTCTGATTATAAATTTGGTATGTGGCTTTGGCTTTGTCCTATGTTTATCAAACCTAGGGAGAGGACTTCTTCAGCAAACATAATACTCAAAAATGATTCCAGAAATTCCATTTTGGGTAATTAAGCCTTCAATAATGACCCTTGTTCACCTGGCTGTCAGTCATTAACATATTTAAATCACTGATCAAACTATGTTGCTAACTTTAGACTATTATTGTTTGAAGATAAGAAAAGTTATGAAGATTTTTTAAGTAAAAAGTTAAATATAGCCTTTGTTGGCAAAATTGATGCCAGGATTGCCACAAAACACAAATAATAATCATCAAACCCTCCTGCTTCAAATCATGCTAGAAATCATCATAGAAATTAAGGAAGGAATGTTCTTAACAAATACACGAGGAATTCACAAGTACATTATTTTCAGCAATGGGATTTTGGTACTTGATTGCTTTTAGAGTTCACTGTTCACCATGTAAAATTTTCTCAAAAAAAAAAACCCCTTTTCATTGTCTTGGGTGGTGTACCGGTAGCATGTTTGAGCAGAAATTCAGAAACTTGAGTTTAATTTCTGTTCCAGGCCAGCGAAATTTTCGTTTTCTTGGGAGGTGTTACATAGTGAACAGTGTGAGTTAAAAACAGTTCAGTGCTGAAATATGATTGCTAAAATTAATGTACCCTGTTTTTCTCAATCTATGGCAGTGCATAATTTGCAGACCATGAAATTCAGAAAAAAAAAAGAAAACAAGAAAGATGACACCAAATTTTCGGGTGTAATAAGCACGTCTTTTGAATCCATTCTGACGCAAATTAAATTCATCAAAGCTAATTCAAAGTCAATGGAACCATTATGGAAAACAATAGTATCTGACGAAAGAAAAAGTTTTTCAAACGGGCTTTTAATCCCTCAGATATTGCTCCTGTAAACGGAATTGTGAGCTTACGCCCTCTGGTTTCAGACTTGTGCGTTAAGAAAAATATGAATTTATATGAGAAACATTTCGCACCGGAAACACTATCCAACAAAGAAGAAATTTTTCAAATTGGACTTCTACAAGTAGAGATATTGACAAAAATAAGATATACATCTACACCCCCGGCATAGAAACCATGCATTATTTTAAGAAGAAAATGTTTCTAAAAGGTTTGTTGACATGAGTAGTATCGGTCTACAAACGTTTTTTTCAATCGAGAATTTAGAAGCTCTTATTTGCTGCAAATACGTCAGAAATGGAAATTAAGATTTACGCCCCCTGGTGGCCAAACAATTTTTTGCAAAAATTAGAAATTATGTGCAAACGATTTCCCATCAGGAGCTGTATCCGGCGCAGAAAGAATTTTTCAAATTGGAGATTTAGAAGCAGATACATAGGGGGAAGCACAATTTACCTCTACGCCCCCTAGCGGAAAGTCTATGAATTACTTGAAAATTTTGAAATTATATAAAAAACATGTCACACTGAAAACACTATCCAACAAAGAAGGCATTTTTTCAAATCGGACTTCTAGAAGTAGAGATATTGACAAAAAATAAGATATACATCTACGCCATCTGGCGGAGAAACTGGAATATTTTAAGAAGAAAATATTCTGAAAAGGTTTATCGATGTAAGTGGCATCAGTCCACGAAATAATTTTTTCAATCGATATTTTAGAAGCTCATGGCAAATACATCAGAAACAAAAATTAACACTTACGCCCCCTGGTGGCCAAAGTATTCTTTACCAAAAATTTGAAATTATATGCAAAAGATTTTCCATCAGGAGGTGTATCCGCCGAAGAAAAAATGTTCCAAATTGAAGTTATCGGAGAAAATGTAATTTACTTTTATGTCCCCTAGTGGAAAATCTATGCGTAATTTGAAAAAAGTAACTATATCTAAAATACTCTTCAACATAAATGGAATTGAAAGATAAAATAATTTTTTCAATCGTATGTTTAGAAGCAAATAGGTGGAATAAAACTGATTTTTGGATTCGACACCATCTGCATTTACGCCCTCTAGCAGCGAAATTGTACATCGTAAAAACAAACAAAATGAAGGATCATCATTCGCATATTTCAAGCTTCCCAATGCAAAAAGAATTTTCAAATTGGACCAATAGTTGCAGAGATATCGTGGGTACAGACAGACGGACAAACCGGTGACATAAGCACGATCTTTTTTTTACAAAAGACGTGCTAAAAAATGCCCCATAGTCACACTTGCAGTGTTTATCTCAAACTGTAACTTCCTACAGAAAAGTTGTGTTTCACGGAATGACCCAGCAGTCCTAGAAATTAAAAAAAAAAAACCACGATTGCCGCCCTGGTGGTGCAGTGGTCTAATGAAGTTTTCAACATCAAAACTCACCTTCACCTATAACTTTACTGAAAAGTCACATATCCACACACGTATAACCTCCAACAGATGCTTTTGAGACACCCCGGTGGTGGGAAGCACGAAAGCATAAAAACAAATTTTTTATACCGTAATTTCGGGTAAATAAGCCGCACTGGCGTATACGCCGCAGCAATGAAAAAAATCACCAGAAATGCTGCACCTATAAATAAAAATATCAGTTAAACAAGATTCAACCTTAAGTATAACACTCACCGCACTACCTATTTTATAAAAATTTACTCGAAGAATTCATAAGGCGCTTAAACCAATTATAAAACATTTATACCTCAAGAATTTAAAAAATACATGCACAACATTCTGAAAACTTATGGTACACATTTTTTCAATCAAATCCATCAAAATCGGAAACTTCACTGTCCAAATTAAGAGGTTTTAAAAGCTCATCATCTAAAAAATTTGGGGTCTTCCGCATCACTTTTGCTGTCTTCTGGCATTTCACCGCAGTTTTTAGAAATAATTTTTGATTCAGTGAAGCCCGAAATAATCGTCGAAGTTCTGATGTTTTTCCAGGATTCGAAAAACATATTTATTTACCATTAGCTTAAAACTAGAAGCATAACTTCTGCGTTGCGGCATTTTACTTTCCGTGATAATGTAGAACTACGCGAACTCGAGAAAAGGCGATTTGAAAACTGAATGCAACGAATGCACACGTTGCTCAGGGCTGCACGTCACTGACAAAAATATTGCACATGCCGTCCTTGTGTTAACCTCGGAGCGAAGCTGATGACGTCAGGAGTTCAAAGAGAGTTAGTTGCTCGGAGCATGAAACAAGGGCGATTCTCTGCAAAGTTAGCCACAGATTTTTTCTGAGTTTTAGCGGAGTCACCTCTCTCTTACCTGTCTGACCTCATTCCTATAACCTATTATTGTCATGTCTTGTTTTAAGAGGGTGGGTGGGTGGAATTTATTGCACGTGGCTGTAACATCGTTATTCTATTCCCTCTCTGTTGAGATTATATTCCCGGGTGGAAAAAGAATGGAACAAGCCAAAACGTTACATAAGTTCGCTCTGGGAAAAAAAAATGCTGTATACACCGCCATGGTGTATAAGCCGCGCGGGCCGAAAATTGAATTTTGAACTCGTATACGAAAATTTTATTTTGAACTTATCTACCCGAAATTACGGTACTTTCATGAGCTTTTTAAAATTGGTTTTTATGCTTTAGTGCTCCACACCGGGGTGTCTCAAAAGCATCTGTTGGAGGTTACACGTGTGTGGATATGTGAGTTTTCAGTAAAGTTATAGGTGAAGGTGAGTTTTGATGTTGAAAACTTCATTGTGCTTGGCGTAAGTTTATGCCATTTTTTTGGGGTGTAGATGCGTAACTTCATGCCTTTTTTTTTTCACTGCACTACAGGAATGTATTTACGTCGGAAAGGAAAACGGAATCAATCAACTATGTATTCCTCCCCCCATTGTTTACGATAGCGTCCCAACATCTGTATAGGTCTGCAATGCCATTCTTGAAAAAAAAAAAAAAACCCATGCAGGTTTTGCTGCAAAGAAATCATCAAGGAAATTCTGGAGATCAACATCATCGTTAAACATTCTGCATACATGAGATTCTTCCACGGATTTGCGGAGTTCAGTTTTTTTTTGGCATCATTTGGGTCATTCTCGGGATCGACGCAAAACCGAAGAGAAATTTTGGTGGTATTAATTGGATAAAGGATTCTTTCCCGTCAGGAAGCGATATTTCATCTTTTAAAACTTTCGGAAACTGAAGTTAAATGGAGAAAAGACTTTCCCCGTTATCATAATGGGCTTTTCTCACGATGTTTCTTCTGCCCAGTATTGTAGCTAAGTATAATTTTATTCCATAAATATTTGTATTTCAGCTTGGAAATGGAGGAAAATTTTCCGAAAACGGAAGTTAGACTTCCGCGGAAATTTCCTCTAATCTCCAGGCACGAGATTTTTTGGCGGATTCCAGGTATTTTGACATTTTCATCATCATTTGTGGGGTCCTCAGGATTGATACATAACTGAACAGAATTCGAGGGAAGGTCGTTTTCCGTCAGTGGACGGAAGTACAACTTTCGTAATCAGAAGTTAGGATGGAGTAAAGGTTTCTCCCGTAATCGTATTTTTTTCTTTTCTTTGCAATATTACTTTTTCTCAGTATTGTTGTTAAATATCATTTTATTGAATAGATGTGTATTTCAGTTTGAAAATGTACGAAAAATTTCTGAAAACGGAAGTCAGATGGTGCGAAGATTTCGCCAGTAATCGTTACCCCCTCCCCCATTCGTGCAATGTTCCCTCTATCTTGTGTTGTTAAATGTAAATTTTATATTTTGAATAGAGTAATGTGGTCCAGTTCAATTTTACATAAATAAATTACCATGAACAATTTTGCCTTGCTCATGCTATGTTTTATTCACACTGTTTCGTCGCACATTCTGATTTTTTTCCTATTTAAGAGTTCAGCTTTTTTTCTTTGTCAGTCTCATGTATGGTTCTGCCACAGAGTGCATTCGATAGAGATCAGAACAAGTGATAGTCTGAAGCGGCGACATCTGGGGAATTGGCTGGATGTGGAAGGATCTCCCATTCATGTCCTGAATGGCCATTTTGGTCGTGTTTGCAATGTGAGGGCATGCGTTATCATGTTGGAGAAGGACACCATGGTGCTGATGTGGCCGTTTCTGCTGAATTGCTCCCTCCACACGGTAGAGTTGCTCACAATAGAGAGCAGCGTTGATCTGATTCCTCAGCAGCATTTCCCAGCGAATAATGCCTTCCATGTCCCACCAGACACACATGATCTTCACAGGATGAAGGTCATGTTTTGGACATAGTGTGGGTGTCCTGTTTGGGCTTAACCATTCCCTCTGATGCCTGAAATTCACATACAGGTACCACTTTTAATCTCCAGTAACAATACGTGACAGAAAGGGTTGTGTTGCTGAGAACATTCACGATAATGGGCGAGCAAGGAACCACATATGGCAGCACGCTGATTCTTGTTGTCCTTGGTGAGAGTGTAAGGCACCCAAGACCCCAATTTCTGGACTTTATACGTTCCAGGTGTCGCACCACTGTGGCCTGATCATAGTCCATCTCAGTGGTCAATTCGTGTGTGGTTTGATGCGAATCCAAGTGGATGAGATATTTCAAACGATTCTCATCAAAGTGAAATGGATGACCTGAGTGTGGAGAGTCATTGAGGTCAAAATTGCCACCACAGAACCACTCAAGCCATTTGCAGGCTGTCCTTGGAGTAATAGCATCCTCTCCATACACAGCACAAATTTGTCGAGTAGCCTCGGCGGCCGAGGATCCTTTGTTAAACTCGTAGAGGAGCAGATGCCGGAAATGTTCATTCCTCTCTACTTGACATTCCATACTTCCAGACCTGAAAACCAAAAAAACCATTAGCTGCCACAATCACACAACACAATATGATTTAGATACACAATATTACTGGCTACATTTTGATATGCAACTGGCCCATCTGCTCCATCACTACTGACCTGGGAAACACTTGTGAAATAAAACAACACAAACTCGTGCATCAACCCAATATGAATATATAGCGTAATAACCATAATTTTAAAGTACTGTTGTTCTGCTTTTAAGTGAATAAAGAGCAAAAATCATGAACTTTTTCAGCATTACCACAGTTCTGTATGTGCTGCACCCACAAACAAATGTGCGTGCCGTGGCGTTTCCCTCAGCAGGTCATAATTCATGAGAGCATATAATACTGGCTTTGTCACATCATATTTTCCATCAAACTGCTTGTAAGTTAAAAAAACACACCTTCTTTCCCAGTGTTTGTGAACATTTATCTTCATATTGTGTTACGTTTTTCTGTCGTTAACACATTTTTGATAATTTCTAAAATGTATGAGCTCTGTCAGTTGCGACATAGATATTTCAAAAACCAAAGTCCATGCAAAAAACGTTTGTTCCTGTTCTAAAGCGGTGTATTATATGCAGAGTTGTATGAGGTAGGGTCCAAAAGTTTGGGGACTTGACGTATAGTTCCTTACCTAGAATACTTTAAAACACTGATGCACAACCACCTTCGAAATAATCCCCTTGCGCGGCGATGCACTTTTGCCAGCGCTCTTAAAGCATTGCTGAAAGACATGTTTTGCAATCCCTCGTAATGCCTCCTGCATTGATGTTTTTGCCTCGTTTGTTGACACAAAGCAATGTCCCTGCAGACTTTGTTTCATCAGTGGAAAGGGGTAAAAACCGCAGGGGGCTAAGTCAGGTGAATAGGTGGGATGTGGAAGCACAGGTAGCAGAAAATTTGAAAATGAACTGTATCTCAGACTGGAAATGACTTTCGTTTGAAGAATGCGTGAAGGCTCTTCTAAAAAGAAAGTAGATAACAGAAAATTAGCGGATAAACATGGATACCCCAGAACGATGGTTAATAGATTATACACTAGAATATCAAGTGAACGAACTATTAATCTGCAGCCAGATACAAGGCCTAATAAACGATTTGTGGGAGCATTGGAGAAGCACCCCCATATCACTAACACACTATCTCGTATCTGTTCAAAACATAACATACAATTCGGCACCCACTCGAAGAACCTCCTATCATCAGTTAAAAAGGATCGAGCAACAACAGATATTATGAACAAATGGGGTGTGTATAATATTCCACTGCTGGACCCCTCAACAGGAGAACATGTTAACAACTACGTAGGCTCGACACGAAGAAGTTTGGGTATCCGTGTCCAGGAACACAAATACGATATCCGAACCAACAGCAATATTACAGCATTATCAAGGAATGTGGTAAACGGAATGCTACAACCAGACTGGGAAAACATTAGACTACTGGACACTCCAGCATATATACATTCGCTGCATTTTGTTGAAAATATGTACATGGAAGCTTTACGGGACAAATGCTGTACTGACTACTTGCCTGTGGACATATGAAGAATTTGGAAAAAGCGTATTACCAACCTGAACTTTAAATTATAGTAATATATATTAACAATTCCAACAATGTATAAAATTGATCATAACTTTGTATTTGTAATGAATCCTTGTATTGATATGTTAAACTAATAACTAGTGAAATTATACCTGTTACACTGTTATAATGGCAATGGTCACGACCCATGTGACTTTGATGACTTATACCCATAATGCATCTTTGCGCTACTGTATAAAGGAGTATTGCATTGCCTCTGTTCTACCTGATGATGGGGTAAATGTTACCCTGAAAGTGCTAGTGGGGTATTTTAACTGTAAATATCTTTCGTATTTTATTAAATATCGTACATAGACGGTGAGGTTTTAATTTAATTTAATTTAATTGTAAAAATGTTTTTAACCTGTCATTTTTACAAAATAAACATCTCATTTAAGATCACTTAGTGCCTTCGTCTTGTGTATAGATCGTGCAAATACGGCAAATTCGAATATATTAGTTACTATCAGCACGAAAATCAAGCTCATGTATGTAAAGAAGTTTTACCATTGAAAACATAAGGCAGCGATTTTAGGTGGAACCACCTTAATGCTAGAAATCATTTAGGATTTCATCATACATTGTGCTGCTGTTTGTAATTATGTAAGGATATTGTGAAGGTGCAAAATATGGGTAAGTGAATCCATCACTAACTTTGTAAGGAGAAAGAAATTCAGCATTTGCCTATGTATGCATCATTGCTGCTTGGAAACTAAGATTAGCTCTTTTTTTGCCAAATCATTATATGTGATGAAAAGCAAATTGCTTGCTATGATTTGTCAGGCTTGGTTGAGTGCAGGAACACTGAGCCTGTTAAAATGCCAGACAGCATTAAAGAGATTTTGATCACTGCTTGCTTGCTGGCTGGCTGGTTTGTGGCTCAGCTTGTTATTCTTTATGAATTCTTGGCATGCAGCCAAACACCTTGATGATGAGATCTGCTGTCCCCATTGCAGCCAAACTTTTTAATGCAGACATCTGTTCTCTCCAACCTAAAGTATTCACAGAAAAAAAAAAAGAAAAAGAAAAAAAGAGAGAGAAAATGAAAAAGAGAGAATGTAAGAGAAATATTCCAGGAGGTTCTTCATTTTCACTTGAATCTGTTCTTCAGCATGTCTTTTTATTCAAACTCTTGTGCCAAGCAGCACTCTCTATTTAGGAGAGTGTAATGACATTGGGAGACACCAATTTACATATTTCTAATCCACCACCAAAGGTAATTTGGAAGTTATTTATTGCCGCCCCGGTGGCGCAGTGGTCTAAGTGATGGCCTCTGATAATTCGTCCGAAAGGGGTCCGGGTTCGAATCCCGGTGAGGCATGGATGTTGTGTTTGTCTTACGGCACTGGCTCTTTCCCTTCCCTGGAACCAGTTACCCTAAATTAGGGACGGGCGACTGCTTATAGCCCATTGAGTTGCTCACGGTGGTCGTTAAACCTCCAATCAAAGAAAAAAAGAAAAAAAGTTATTTATTGATCAGCTTACATAGATAATTTTTAATACTTCAGCTATCATAATGTTACTTTCTTTAACCAGATCGGAGCATGTAAATTGTGAACCAAAAGCGGGCTACCCTCAACCTCTATATGTAAATTACGAACTAAGGCCCAAGACCCCTATGTGCAAATTGCGAACAAACTTTTCTGTGCCTATTCTGACGATATCAAAAGATAAACCAGTATGAAAAAATAATGATTAAAACAATGTAAAACAATTTAAAGCAATGTATTCACGAAAACAACAAAACTAGTTTGTCATCCTTGCTCAGGGGCCATGTTAATTTTCTCTGTAATGTTCCATATTTAGTATACGTATGTACTTAATTCAATGTATTCATGAAAACAACCAATGTGTCAAGTAAGTATATATGTACTTAAACAGTATCAAAAGTAAACAAATTTTGATGAAAACAATATAAAGCAACGTATTCACGAAAACAAGAAAATCAGTTTGTCATCCTTGCGCAGGGGCGATGCTAATCTTCCCCCATTTTCGGAAACAATCACATTTTATAATGATGCAATGCAAATTTTACATAAGAAACTCTTGAAATAAGTCCTCTTTTGTAATCGTCTATTTTTTCTTGCAAATTTTTTTTCGTTGGAGTGCACTTTTACTGATTCTTCTCTTTGGATCTTTCACAGTTTGAATTTTAATGTACGTTTGTGTTTGAAATAATGTCAACGCTTCTACAAAATTATACAAACTTGGGTGTGGATGATAAAATGGGCGTTGAATATAGAACGAAAGGATTTGCATGCATTTGTAGTGTGTTCATTAGATGCACTGGCCTCTCTGCCCACAAATTTGGAGGAAAATTTGATCCGATTGTAAAAAGCTTTGCTTTACAGTTTTTAACTACAGGTGCGTAACCAGAAACTCCTCACTTTTCAATATCATAATTTTACGGTAAGTGTAGGCGTCTACGATTAACAAAGTTTTTTCTTTTTCAGAGATCGAAGGCGTCACTTCTATCGTAAAACTTGTTGAACAACAAAAAATATATCTAAAGCAAGGCAATAAAAAAAGACGAGCTAGCTTAGGTAATTCCCGCAGATGTTCAGAGAAGTGGGTTTGGAATTTACATATAGTGGTCATGGGTCTTGGTTCACAATTTACATACAGAGTTTTAATGGCGGTCTGATTTTGGTTCACAATTTACATGCCCTAGTTTGCAATTTACATACCACCAACCAGATTATATGTGTAAATTAAAAACAGAACAGAAAACAGCTTGCTTTGCTCTCACACTCCAGAATCAATTTTATGCCCTTTATTTGTATTTTCCTTTATCCTATCTATTTTGGGAAGGTATTTGAGATACCTCAACAACTTGTGTTTAAGCACACTGTGATTCATTAACATACTAAATAACTTTTTTCAATTAAGTCCTTTCAAGATCCTTTTCTAAAGTTAACAAGCACCCAATACACACAAATCATGTTACAAACTTTCCAGAAATCTGTCTCAGCATTATATATCTTTATTATCATGACAACTCTTGGCCACACTTTCATTCTGCCAGAGTTTTCAGTACATTTAAAAGTCTTGTACTCAATATGCTTGATTAAAATTTGGAGGGCTGATTAAAATATCACAGTAATCAACTGTATTTCCCCTTATTCCCTTGTAAATTGGAACAGTGACTGACTCATCAGTTATGACGAACCAACAGAGTTTCCTATGATCTTGCAATAGGCAAAATGCAGCTGTTATTCCTCTATATTAAACTAGTTCTGAATAAATTTAATCAAAACATGTGCTGTCACCAGGGCTATAACTAGCAACAAATTCTAGGGTGAGGCCTAGAATTTGAGGGAAGGCTAGAAAAATTAGAGTTACTTAGTTACATTAATTTAAATGTAATACAAAAAACCATTGGAGGAAGACAGAAGAAACAACATACTGTTACTTTCTTATACAATGAGTAGTTACTTAACTATCAATTTAAAATTGCATTTTTGACACCTCAAGTATCTAATGATCAAATCAATGCAATAATAAAATGATAAAAACAAAAAAAAAAAACAAAAACAAAAACAAAAAAACTAAGAGTACCTCAAAACAGTTGCAATCTTCTGTTCTTTGGTTTCTTAAACTTATCTAAAGGAATGTTCATATATTTTTAATATTTGTGTATATTCTTTTTCAAATGCCAATGGAGTCAAATTTTACATTCGTTGGTGGTGTATTGCTTAATCTTTATGGGTAGTTTGTTCTGGTCATTAATGAGAATGTTGATTCTTGCATAGTAGTGCCACATCCAAAATTATAGGTTTTTTTAAAAGCAAACAATCGGTTCAACAATTGAATGAAAAGCCCACATTGCCTGCTTTCTTTTCTGCTTGATTTTTAGAAAACTTTTGACAACAGATTTTTTCTTTTTGTGATGGAAGTTTGATGTTGAGAGACTCTAAATATTTTATTTTTTTCAAATCCGTTTTATCTTTTGCACTAGAGATGTAGCAACTATAAATTCATCGTTATTATTAAATCTTTGTTCCATTTTAGTTAAAACAATGCCAATGATTTGATACAATATTACTTTTAAATGTTCACTCGCTGCATGACCTACTTCTGATTTCTCCCCTATGCTCTTTGTAATCAGGAAACCTGTGAGCCTCTCACTAAAATTTTCCTTCTTCATCTTTTAATGGAATAAATTTTTCTTATTCAATGTCAAATTCACTATTTATTTGATTTATGATTTCTGCAAAAATTCCATCATTTTTTAAAGTTCTCACAGTATCTACAACAGAGTCCACAGACACTGAAACATCTCAGACTAGATTCCCTACATTGAAGTAATTCAATAGGTAAAATAGTTTTCAATAACTTCTTTCATAAATATAATATTAAAAAAATTTGTGGCTTCTTATGATTTGTGAACCGGTGTTTTCTACAGTATGCTTGCCATTGAATTGTTCTATTTTCACTATTTAGAGTACATTAGCATTTTTTTTATAATTAAAAAAATGCTGATGTATTCCAAATAGTGAAAATACATAAACAACAGTGAAATGGATAACAACTGATTTACTCCAAATAGTGATTTAAAAAAAAGAAAAGAATCTTATAATGCAAAAAATATTTTCACGCATGATTTATTCTGCATTAAACATTGGGCAATATTAAGATCTTTTGGCTGAAACATTAGCCTTCTTCGTAATAGTAGCAAGCACTCACATGGTTGACAATGTTTCTTTAGCTGTTGCCAGTAGAGATTTCCAAGTTATCAGAATATTGAAGGGTGCATCCGAATTACAAGAGTTTTTATTGAAGAGAATTTCAGTGCTTTCCCTGTAGTGTATTGAAAATTTGTTGTTTGAGAAGGGTGCAATCCTTTTGGTGCAAGTCCACTTTGGAGAGACAGAGGTATCTTCAATTGTCAGAAGAGAAAGTGCAGAAGTAGAAAGGCTTTTTCTGACATTCCTTTTATGTTCTAAAATTCTGCAGTTGATTGTTTGAAAAGTACTACCAATATAACATATTTTGCTTGAGGAAGTAGACACAGGGATGAGGTATACCCAGGGCGATCTAAAGGATCTCTGTCTTTAGATATTGATTGGATGGTAGTAAGAGGAGAATTGATTGTGGAAGCCTGTAACTGAAATTTTTGAAAATTTTGACAAGTTTGTAAGTGAAAGAATGATGGTAGGGGACTGAACTAATAAAGGATAGGGACGGTTTCTGCAGAGGAGATAGGTGACAGATATATTTTTTGGTATCAAACTTTTAGAAAAGTTTGGTAACAATTCTGAGGGGAAACTGATGGGTTTGTAGCTATTTCTTGGATGAATGCACATTCTTTTTGTAATGAATGGGGGTCATTGAAAATGACATTGGCACGGTGAATGAATGGTTTAAGAGCTGCAATCTTATAGGAAAGAGCAGTGTTGGAGTAAAATGAGATAACGTTTGTGATAGTGGTGGGTTTTCTGTAGACCGATTTATGGATAACTAGAATCAATAACAAACTCCATGCATCTGCTTACAGAAAACCTACCATTATCACAAACATTATCCCATTTTACTCCAACACTGCTCTTTTGTATAAGCTTGCAGCGCTTAAATCATTCATTCACCATGCCAATGTCATTTGCAGTGACTCCCATTCATTACAAAAGGAATATGCATTCATCCAAGAAATAGCTACAAACCATCAGTTTTCCCTCAGATTTGTTACCAAACTTTTAAAAAGTTAGGTGACAGACATATTGTTTGGCATCAATCTCCTCTGCAGAAACCATCCCTATCCTTTATTAGTTCAGTCCCCTACCATCATTCTTTCACTTAAAAACTTGTCAAAATTTTCAAAAATTTCTGTTACAGGCTTTCAATCAGTCCTCTTACCAGTACCATCCAATCAATATCTAAAGACAGAGATCCTTTAGACTGCCCTGGGGTATACCTCATTGCTGTGTCTAGTTACCTCAGGCGAAAAATGTTATATTGGTAGTACTTTTCGTGAAATCAATTGCAAATTTTGAACACCTTTCTGAGAGTCACTAACAAAATGGTGTTCAAAATTTACCCAGGGGGCATAAGGCTTTGACAGATAAGAACCACAGTGGCAGACCTTCAACATCTATAACAGACAGCGACGTGGTGTGTGTGGAGGCTCTGGTGTAAAGTCAGATAGGTGACTTTATGTCAGATTTCTGCAAATGCATTTTCTTTTTTCTTTCTTGGTGCCGTGTGCCCCATCATTCAACCTAATCACTGCACATACTTCCAAGTGAGACCGTGTTTCTAGGCAGATTGTCATTTTCCCTTGAATTCCTTCTCCAAGACATTGTCCTTTTATTCAAATTCCTTTGTCAAACAGTGCCCTCTAGTTAGATAAATGTAATGATGTTGGAAGATACCAAAATACATACATCTAATTCACCACAAAAGGTCATTGGGAGTTATTTATTGATCAGCCTTCATATGTGCAACTTTTTGCTTTTTGTCAGTCATTGTAGATTGCAAAATACTTTTGACCCATTTTTGGAGTTTCTTCTGTGTAATATAAGAAATCTTTCCGTCACTTAATTTTTGTATTCAGATGAGACTTTTTTTATGAACTTCCCATTTATCCTTTGACTTTCAATTTAAATATTTCATGTAAGGCTTTTGCACATCTTTCATGATTTTGTCCTCTCCTGTTCATCCAAATGATTTTAACCTCTCTTTCTTCATATACTACCATGCCATACACATTTTTCATTTCCCTGAATTTATAGAATAAAATTGTGCAGATACAAGGTTTTGTTGTATCTTTAGTCATTAGCATTACGTGAAATGCAGTTCTTTGATTTTGGTGCTCTTTGGCCTGTTGAAGAGCCCTTACACTGCTGAAGTTAAGTAGCCAACCATCTGATTCTTTGATTATTAAAGTCTATGCACAAATTGCACATCCTATGAAAACATTTTACCTGCATCTTATATGAAACTTGTGTATATCAAGCAAGGTGTGGTAATGAACAATTTTACCTGCATCTTATATGAAACTTGTGTATATCAAGTAAGGTACAGTAATTAACATTTTACGTACATCTTATATGAAACTTGTGTATATCAAGCAAGGTGCAGTAATTAACATTTTACCTGCATCTTATATGAAACTTGTGTATATCAAGCAAGGTACGTTAATTACATACACGAGATTCTTCCGCGGATTCATGGAATTCCGCTTTTTTCATCATCATTTGGGTCAGTCTCAGGATCAATGCAGAACTGAAGAGAAATCTTTTTGGGGTAGGGAGGAGCCTTTTTCCGTCTGGGGACGATCAGGGTTGGCAAGGTAATTTACTCGTTACATATTTTACGTAAATTATGCGTAATATACAGGTAACTTACTTGCCATGGAAAACCAATTTTTTATGCAGACGTAAAAACTCATTTTCTTTCATGTGTGTGTATAAGTAATATAATATAAAAACCACTTTAATTATATTACATTCTAAACTTAAAATTTCTTGTATATTTTACTACAAAATCATTATTCTCTTAAGATTGTTCATACAGCTCAGCCACCTATTAACAGATTTCTTTTTAGAAATTATAATGTATCTGTTCCTTCTTGCATATTAAAAATGGAGAAAATAATCTACCTCTTGCACTAGCATCGATTAAAGTCACAATGTATATTGAATAGAATTCAAGATTTTATTAACAGCTTCAAATTCGTCGAGTGTATTTTCATATTTATGCAATTCTATAAAATAAACAATTTTATGTTCAGTTTCTTTGCCAAAGATAATATTTTGACATGAATGTCTATGGCATGTCTATAATGCAAAATATTGTACATTTTCATTTAATAATATTTGTGTTTGACATGTTATCCAGGTGTACACTTCAAAATCATAATTTTACTCTTTTAAAACTCTAAACGTTTTTCATATTCATTGTGCTATACTTTATACCCTTAAAGGAAAAAACTGTAGATTTGACAAAACATTATGCTACTTGTTTTAAATGTAACTCTTTAAATGTTTATAATTGTCAATCTCATTTCTCATTTACCCTTAATCACACTAATAATCTTCACTGTTATGATCTTTTAACTTAAAAGTATAATATATTTGAACCAATTCCTTCGAACGTTCGAAGCTGAGCCGGTTTCTTGTAGTATTATGGACAAAAGTCCAATTAGAGAAAAGTCTTTCAAATTGGGCTGAGATGCTGGGATGTTAATTAACTTCAAAGCAACTGCTGACAATTCTTTATGGTGCCGATTGACGAAGTACCAGAATGTTCGTGGTGATTTAACATCCTTCTTCATAAGCGCTCCAAACTTTCCAGATTTTTCTCGATACTGTTGAAAACTGGTTATCCCCGAGGGGTCAAAGTTCTCTAAAATGAACTCCTGTACTTGTTCATGGCGTTTCTCATTCATTTTCTGCCCCTGGTACACAGGATGGAGAACATTGGCTGCAAGGCTGTATACATTTAGTGATTGGTTTCTCCTTTTTTCTACATGTGGCATAAGGTCCTTATGGTCCTCAGGTAGACGTAAGTCCATCCACAATTCAACTGCATCTGCAGCAGTTTCTTCTTTTTTTGTGACATATATTTATTAGCTACTTACTGAATTAAGCACTGCGATTGTATCGGCAACTTCCTTGAGAAAGGCACTATCATAGAGGAGGGATTTAATTTGAAAAGACAATTTTTCAGCTTCATCAGTGGCAGCAACTTTCTTCATTGCACTTAGATTGTTAGTCAAGGACAAACAGGCATCCCTCTGAGAACACCAGCAAGTGTCTGCAGCGAGGCATACTTTAGAGCCACCATTTTCTGTCAGTTCATGTTCTTGATCAGAGTGCTTGAAAGACCTCAACACCATGTTCACACGAGATACAATGTTTTTCGAGAGAAAATACCACACTAAATGGGATGTTGCAACCATAGAAAACCTCGGCAATAGCAAGATCTATTTCCTGCTTTGTGGAGACATTCATCCTGTCCAAAAAATCGGTTATCTGTCGTTTAACCATGGAAGGTTTAGAACTTACAGTGATGGGTGATTCAAGGTAGAAACTGTCTTCCTTTTTATGAGATGAGGAGGGCTCACAGACACGGTTGAGCAATAACTGTGGCTGGGGCTTGCAACTGGAACCAGAGAATCGTCAATGTCTATAGACATTTCCGAGTAAGATCGATGTAGGGTAGAACTGGAACTCATCGGTGGTGGCAGTGGCAGCTGTTCAGGAACTTTGGTATAAGTCCGGGCGCAGACCTTCCTGTGGGCTTTCAGACACTCTCTTTCTCTAATCTTGACAGTTAATCCACATTCACAACACTTGGCACAGTTCTTGTGTTCCACTTTAAGTGGAATAAATCCGAGCTCCTTGTACACATTATGAAGAGGTCGACCGCCACGATTCATAGTGGGAAGAGTCTTGAATTAGAATGTTGAGCCTCCTTCAACGACTAACGAGGATGGAAAAAAAGCAGGTGCTTATTAAGAACGCTCTCAGCTTTGAACTGAAGCCAACACTAAAACCTCCTGCATTTAAATAACAGAAAACATGTGTAGTTCCCATAGTTATAGTTTTACCGCCGAGTCAATGAGAAGTTGTCTACAATTTTTTGGCGGCCGGCACTGTTGAACTTCTGCATCTGCCTAGCAGTGAATCAACGTAGAGACAGGAGCCACCAGCCGGCAGCACACACATGGATATCAAAGTCGAACCGCCATCTGATTTTGATTGTTCCTATCATCTCGTTTCACTTTAAACTACACCGCAGCATGGCTTCCGACTTCCTTTGCTGAACATAATATTTTAAAGTGGGCCCCACACTAATTATCATAAAGAAAAGGATTTCCCCGTGTGAATATGAAGGCTAGGAAAACAAAAACAAGATGATGTGATATTGATGTGTATGTGGTATCCTGGTGGTATGTCACATGGACGTGGCAGTTTGCACTGTTTCATAAGATCATATAAAAATACCGAAGGGTATGTTGGTTTTTAAAGGATCTCCGTTTTATGTGGTATTTGTACATAGCAAGTTAATTAACAGCACAAAGCCATGGTTCCTTTTATTTTTAAAAGTATTTTATGCGTTTTTTACACGTAATTTACGTGTCATGTAGAAAACCTTTTTTCACACATAACTGCACAACCCTGGGGACGATATTTCATCTTTCAAAACTTCCGAAAATGGAATTTACACAGTGAAGATTTTTCCCGTAATCGTATTTTTTTATTTATTGTGATGTTCCTTCTATCCAGTATTCTTTTTAAAAATCCTTTTATTCCACAAATACTGCATTTTAGCTTAAAAATCGCAGAAAAAGTTTCCGAAAAATGGAAGTTGGTCGAAGCGAAGATTTCTCCCGTAATCGTATTTTTCTCATCCTGCGGTGTGTTCTCAGTGACGAAATTTGAAAATTTGTTAAAATTGATGCATGGTGTTTCAAAAGTATTCATATTCTGAAAGTTACGCCATTTATCTAAAGAAGTGAAAGCTTTGATATCATGCATTCATGGTCTTCAGGCTGAAAGTTTTTTCAGCATGATGGATAAATTATTGTCATCTGAAGTAATAAAAGGGGAGAAAAAGTGGTGAAGAAATGGGAAGCGAATGATATCAACCGAAAAAAACACTAAGCAAAGATTGTATCAGCTGCAGAGTCAACAAAAGACAATGGCTGTGGAACTTGCTGAGAAGCAATACAAGAGGAAAATTGAGCTGATGTTCTAGCAAACACCAAAAAAAAAAAAAAAAAAAAAATCTGTTTGGAACAATGTCTTTTAAAATAATTTTATTTTGTTCTGAATTGTAATTTTACATTGCGAATGCAATGATGTGCACCGGTTCAATATTTAAATAAATAAATTTGAGTGAACAATTCCATCTTGCTCTTGCTGCTTTATATTCACACTTTCTCTTTGCATGTGTTCTGATTTTTCACCCGGTTAAAAAGTTCAGCTTTTTTTTTCTTTGGTTGGTCTCATGTATGTAATTAACATTTTACTTGCATCTTATATGAAATTTGTGTATATCAAGCAAGGTACAGTAATCAACATTTTACTTGCATCTTATATTAAACTTGTGTATATCAAGCAAGGTACAGTAATCAACATTTTACCTGCATCTTATATGAAACTTGTGTATATCAAGCAAGATACAGTAATTAACATTTTACCTGCATCTTATGTGAAACTTATGTATATCAAGCAAGGTGCAGTAATTAAAATGAAGACTCTTTTGAGACTAGGGCTGGCCTTGCATGTAGTGTTATGGGAGCACCACCACTATAAGCATATGTCATATCTTCTACATTGAAATGTATTGTGACAGGAATGAATTTGTTTGCACAAACAATTTTCAAAGATGCTCTCATATTAGTAGAATGCATTAGCCCAAAAAAGTAAAAAAAAAAAAAAAAAAAAAAAGATGTTTCAAAATTAACATTAGCATTATGACTGCTTATGATTTACATCATACATTCTTGAGGCATGTAGAGCCTGTGCTCATAACGCTTTCATGCATCTTTTCCTGAATTTTTAGTATTTTAGGAGATATGTTCTGCATTTGGTGATTCAAAATGGTGATAAATTTAATTCAATTTCATTGCACAAAGTAATTTATTGATGAAAAGTTATTTTGTTAGATGTTGCTTAGATGCTGACTGATCACATAGTGAAATCGCTTTATGTGAAGGTAAACGAAAAATCATAAAATATTTTTTATTGGGTGTATTATATTCTTATGAGTACCTCAGAATGCACAACTCCAATGTTGACCTTTAGCATGTTTTTTATTTATTTTTCCTGATTGTTGGCAACCCAATATTTTGCATTATGGCATTCAAAATCCTGCATCTGTCCTGTCCATGCTTGTGTCAGAGGAGAAAAAAAGTGTTGTGATACCAGGGCAATCCTTAAGTGTGTGCATTTATTGTATATTTGTGAAATGATTATTATGATATAAATAACAAATCATACTTAGTGAAACAGAACATTTTCAATAATTTTTAGTTGATGAATAGCTTGCTGACAGACAACAGCAAATTAGAATTGAACAACGTGCAGTCATATGTCGCCAAGTTGTTCAATTTTTCATAGATACCATGCTTTGTCCTTGGATGTAGAAAACTTCTGACAGAATGAAAGAGGTTTTTGAAAGGAGTTAAGTTGGTACTGTATGTTAGATGAGGAAGCTGTTCAGATGAGAGTTCTTTAAGTTTCTTTGTAGCTTTCGTTTGGACCAAACTTCAGTGTGTGTGTTTTGGCACTGTCTTCTTGGATGAATACTTTATATCTGTTTACCAATTGTGGATAGCATCAAAGCATCACAGTGTACACATATTCAGTTGTGCTGAGTAAAAGCTGGCATTGATGGAATGCCCACTATGAATCAGTTTGAAAAGCAGCATACCATCAAAATTCCAACAAACCTACAACATTGCCTTTATTTTGAATTGTCCTCTCTTTGAGACAGGAAGCACAACGTTGCTTGGTAGACAAAAGTATTCAGACACTTCCACATATGCAAATACATATGCATTTACAGAACCAGATAGGCATGTAGGATGTGTGTTGCATGCTGTATATAAAGGAGTAGAGTTGGCATACCTGTCAGAGACCTCATTGGAAACAACTATGCAATATGGAGCTGAGCTGACTGTTTTTGAAAGGGGCATGGCGGTTGAAAGCAGTTAGTGCATAACATTGCCATTTTTTCTGGCTTAAATCCACTGTTGTTGAAGTTTTTCATTGATGGAAAGTAGATGGTACCTCACTACAGTGAAGCTGCACTCTAAAAGGCCACACAAACTGAGTGTTCATGCCAAATGAAGCTTAGTGTGAAATATGCAGAAAGCATATACATCCTGCACGTCAGACCTGGCCAAGCTATTTGTGCAAGACACTCAGTCGGGAATTGCCTGCCCAAGGTTACCATGCTTGATCAACTGGGCACAAGCCCTACATCACTCCAGGCAATATCAGATGATGGCTGCAGTGGTGCCTTACTTGCCATTCATGGACAACAGAAGAGTGGAAGAGAGTTGTGTGGAGTGACAAAGCATGCTACTCACTGTGTCATTTAGATGGATATATTTGGATGAGGCATTTGCCCAGGGAAATGCTATCAGGTGGACTACATTTTCCCTACAGTCAAATTTTGAGGGGGATCTGTGGTGGTGTGAAGCTGTTTCTTCCTTGAAGGACTTGGTTCTTTGGTTGTGGTGCCCTCCAGCCTAAATGACCATCAGGTACAAAGACATTTTGAACAATTCCACACTACCAATATTGTGGCAGAACTTTGGCTCAGATCACTGCCTGTTTCAGCAAGATCAAACACCTTGCCATACTGCAGTGTCTGTCCAGGCTTAGTTTGAGGAGCAGTATGTCCAAGCATTGGATTGGCCAGTCCAAAGTCCCAATCTAAATCCAAACGAACATCTCTGGGATGAGCTGGAACGCCAAATCTGATCTCAGCTGTTAAGAGATCAGATTTGGTATTCCAGCTCCTATGTCAAATGGAAACGAGAGCATTTTGGCAGCTCTGGCAGAAGTTTTGCAGGAGAAATAGAGGTAAATTCTGGTACATACATACAGGTATCTAATGGAAAGCATGCCTAGAAGGGTTGATGCAGTCATAAGGGGCCAAAGGTGGGCCAGCTATATATTTATTTTGGCTAATAAATGCTCTTGTTTCCATTCGACATAGGTGTTCAAATGGTTTTGTCTGCATAACATAGATCTATTGTTCATTGCATGTAAAAATTTGCTGGATGAAGTGATGGTCACTTGGACTTGAGAGAAATTTACAATAGATATCAACATGATTGTTGTCTTTTTCAGTTGTCAGTTCATATGGAACACTTTGGCAGCTCCTGGTTATCTTATCAATGCATTGCAGATGCTGAACTATAGTTGATTGTGAGCAACCAAGCATGCATAAATGCCTGTGAGGGCTTTATTGGCAGATCAGCCAAGTCAGCATCACATAGAATCTGGCTATCTATCAATGCTGAATGTCCTGATTGCCGCTTATTTTCAATGCTCATGTCACTACCTTTAAACTTCTTGAAATAAGCTTGCACAGCACTGCTATATGAACTGCCATTTCAACTCTGTATTTGTGGTTTGATAGCTTTTAAGCCTTTTTCTCCAGAAATTACGTAAAATTGAGTGAATTTTAATATTGTTGAGCTCCAATTATCTGCATCTGTTGAAACCACTAGGAGGGGGGGCAGATAATCCAAATTTTTTGTGAAGACAGCAGTAATGCAAAAAATCAGTGCACAAAACATAAATCTCAAACTTAAATATCTGTAGAAATTATGTTTAGAAAATTAGGTGTGCAAAAATACATTGAAATTCAATGATTTTTGTGTTGCTCTGTATACAAGCAGGTCTTGATGGGGTGAAGTTAGAAGTAACGGATGCCTACGTCTATCTTGCACAACAAATATCAAGTGGTGGCCACATCAAGGAAGAAATTAATGGGCTTGGCTGGAGTGCATTTCATAGAAACAGTACAATTTTCAAGAGCAATTTACCATTATGTCTGAAAAAAGAAGTGTTCAATCAGTGCATCCTTCTAGTTCTTACTTATGGATCAGACATGGACTTTAACTAAACAAGATATACAGAGGCTGCAAATAACTCAGAGCTGGATGGAGAGGTACCAGGAAATATGAGTTGAGGAACTTGTGGATCAGGAAACTGTGAAGAGTGGATGATATCATGATCAAAGTAAAGATTCTGAAGTAGCAATGGGCTGGACATATTGCTAGAACTAATAACTGTTGGATAACTGAGATTCTAGACTGGATACCAATGGACAGGAAATGCAGTATTCGAGAGGTAGTCGGAATAATTGGCACTGTACTGTACTCATCTCACTGATTGTAAATCGTTTTGAATAACGGGCATCAGGACTCAGATACTTGTAATAGGTATGGGTGGATTCAGTGGACTTTTATATTTTGCCTTTGTTCTACATGCAGAAGTATGCAAGTTCAGTATAGTAGTGTGCCAACATATAAATTTCACATAGCAAAAAATGCACAGATTTATGAGTTTGCTCTAACATTTGGAATCACAGAATGTCACACCAAATAGCATGTGTTGACAAATGGCTTCATGATGCAAATTCTCTTAGCAGAGGAAAATTGCACATGGTGTGAGCATCAGCAGATAGGTAGCTGTTGATGTGATGTCCTGCTACAGATATCTCACAATGTCATTCTCCCTCCAGCATGAGCTCATACATAGGTATCATGCTTGAAAAGCCATAATGCAAAATGTAATGTTGCCATCTGCTAGAAAATTTTGTAACAAATCAAGGACTTAACTTTTATTTTTGTATTTTGAAATGTTCATAACGTAATATGCCAAAAATATAGATGTATTGGTAAAGACTGATTTATTTTTAGTGTTCTTCATGTCAAACTTCTCCCATGAATTATATCTAAATTAGTGTTTATTTTTTGTCTAGCTGAGCACAAGTGATAAAGTAATAACATCGTTAACAGCTGGAGCATGTGCAGGCGCACTGGCTAAAACTACGATAGCTCCTCTAGATAGGACAAAAATTAATTTTCAAAGTAAGAGCTCTTTTGTTACTGTCATAACAGTTTATATCTTGATTGTAAAAATTTTTTCTTTATGTTAACAATGTTTTTTGTTATTTCTGATTAATTCTTCCATCTACCACTAAAGCATCACATCTCAAAGGCTTCAAGTTTTCCCATTGAATCCTATTTCACTATTCATATCTTACATTCATACCTTAGGAAGGGCCAGATATAACACTTTAGTATTTTGGCCCAAAGTAATAGGTTTAGTTTTTTATTGTGAATATATATATGGTATGTCCAGTTTGGATTTTTGCTTGATTGCAGTTGTCAAGAGGATAATTTCGCTAGATAGCAAAAGCAGTCCATCTTTTCAAGCCTACTTTTTGCTCATGATATTCACAGGTATTTTACAAATTTTGAAGATGTGAATTCGTTTTTTTTTTGTGTAAATATACACCAAAAATCGGATTAATATATTCAAAATTTGTATTGTATGGTGTAATCCCATATTCCATTCATGATTCACAGGTATTTTAGCTTTAAAAATGCATACTATCTTTTTAATATTTAACCTGGATCATATTTAATCACTATTTACTTCTGTTTCTTAAGCCATTGCTTTCAAGTCTCTTTGGGAGGCCACCAAAAATAAACTGTCATTAGCATATTTTAAATTACTTATAGTGACACTATTTAACGGTACTTGCTCCACATCATTCATATTCATTCATATGCCATTTTTCATCATGTGTCATTTAAAGGATGCATGTTCCTCTCATACCTTTCTTCATCTGAATCCAATCAGTCTCTATATTTCCCAAACTAACTTTTGCCTTTTCTAGCTTTAATAGGCATTTTTGTAACTCCATGGTCTGTACTATTACAGAAAAATTCCGTTAGAATAGCACACATGATTGATTGTTGTAAAACACCTTCTCATCATCTGTGAAGCATTAAAAACAGGAGTCAGTTTTCTTTATAGTTATTTAGGTTAACAACAATAAAGCTCTTGTTATTCCGGTACCAGTTCTAAATCCACTATTAGAATACCACAATTCTTTAGGCTGTACTGAGAGGTAGCTTTATATCAAAGTATTGTTCAATTAAAGAATACACGTCTCTTTCTCCTGCATCTTTTTATTGTGATTTGTGGCATTTTTAGTGACCACCATGGCCTGTTCTCTTAATGCCAAACTTCATAGGTAGTGAATTCTTTAAGTTTATTGACATAGAATGAATGCATTGTAAGGATTGTTGTTGCCAGATCCCACATTAAAGTTTTGCCACTGTTTGAAATAAACTCTAAATCTGGGTGCTTCCTGAATTCTATTTGCTGCCATTAACTAATTCGTTGAAGATGAACTTGCATATATTTTGTTGGTTCATTGATTGATGCTTTTTTCACCCCTGACATATTCTGTATAACAAGTCTTTTGTTAATTTGGGGCTTGTAATCCAAAATATAAAAAGGTTTCTCCCACAGCTGCTTGCATTTACACACGTATCAAATATGTTTTATCATAGCATTGTTCTTCAGTCCTATCTCAGTAGCTGTTTTATGCTCTTTAATCCTCTGTTTTAATGTTCATGCTTTTTCCAATATACACTGGCGGAAAGTGGAAAAAGAACACCAAGAAGGAATTGGTGGACGATCAAGAAATTTACATATGTTAATGGGGTCGAGTTTACGTATGTGTGGTGTTAATTTTGGGACCAACCGGTGAGCGCTTACACCACAGCACTGCATAATGTGCAAATTATCGTCGGTGGTATTTAAGGAGTACGGCGAAGTGAATGTAATCAGTCGTCGGTGTACGGATACATGCGAAGACCCTGAAGAAGCTGCAATGGCTGGACATGGAAGACGTGTACGATTTCAGCAGTTATCGGACTTTGAGCGAGGTCGTCTAGTCGGACTCCGCGAGGCCGGATGGTCGTATCGTCGTATTGCGGAGCAATTTGGACGGGAAGTATCGGTGGTGGTACGGTGGCGGTGTAGATGGTCCGAGGTACATTCCCACATGAGAAGATGTGGAACCAGGAGTCACAGACGGACTGATGAGCGGACCGATCGACGCATAAGAAGAGCGGTGTTGTCAAGAAGAACTTCCACTGCGCAAGCAGAACTTCCAAATCCGAGCTGCCGTTGCACCTGAGGTGACTGTGCGAACAATCCGCAACCGTCTACTGGATGCAGGACTACGTGCATGTGTACCTCTGACTCCAGCCCACCATCAGGAACAGCTGCAGTGGTATCACCAACGTCTGCACTGGAGAACACAATGGCGATCTGTCGTGTTCAGCGATGAAAGCAGATTCTGCTTGGGAGCCTCCGATGTCCATATGCGTGTTCGTAGACACACAGAGGAGCATCTCCACCCTTCTTGCATCTGCCAGTGACACACAGGGCCTACACCTGGTCTCCTGGTGTGGGGAGCAATCAGCTATCACTCCCGTGTACAACTAGTGTTTGTACCGGGTACGTTAAACAGCACCTCCTACATCAACAACATCATTCAGCCGTTGTGCCATTTGTAAGGTCGGTCCATCGTGGTGTTTTCCAGCAAGATAATGCATGCCCACACACAGCACGTGCAATGCAACATGCACTTCAGGATGTGAGACAACTTCCATAGCCTGCACGTTCACCTGATTTGTCCCCCTTGAGCACGTGTGGGATTTTATGGGACAACGACTTATCCGGTCTCCACGGCCAGCCACGACCATCCCCGATTTACGCGTCCAGATTGAGGATGCTTGGAACTCAATACCCCAAACTTACATCCAACATCTGTATGACAGACTCCATGCCAGAATTGCACAGTGTGACACAGTTCATGGCGGTTCAACCTCGTACTAACCATGTTACATGGAAATGTTATTTTTCAGTTTACCAGCAAATACAGCTGTATTTTGCCATAATGCTTTGATCACGTTATCCTCTGTATTCCGTTATTATGCTGTATAAATTTCGTTGGTATCAGAAGTCTCCTTCTTGGTGTTCTTTTTTCACTTTCCGCCAGCGTATTTGTTATTGAAATCCAAAGATATTATGAAAATTCCTGGAAATGTTCTGGAATTTATTTTCTGTAAATGTGCATGAACCATGTAATTAATTTTCCCGTTCCTGAAAGGGAAGCCAGTGAAAGAATTCTGTAACGAAATGTCGCAGACATTATGTGGTCAATGTCTTTCCTATTCTGCAGTTAAAAACTGGATTACCAATTTAGGGCATTTCAGTGCTCTGGATGAAGACCATCCAAGTAAGGCTTATTGTGGTCACCATTCCACAAAATGTGGATGCTGTACACAACATAACATTAGAAGACTGAAGAATATCTGCAGAGCTACTGTTGCATGTTATCAAGCTGGTTGGGTACTAGGGACCCACAGATTTTTAAAAAGTGTGCACTTTGTGAGATATTCTGGGTTCTTTTAAAAAATCAAAAGAATCAAGGTATAATGAATATTTATACTTACATAAGCAAATAAAAAATAAATGTAATGTACACTGTTCGACACTTTAATTAATTTATGCTCTTTGAAAGCAATTTTTCAAAAAAATTAAGTACTGACAATTAAATTTTATAATTTTCAATGAAATTTTGTCGTAATGGAACTAGACAAAAACAATGCATTTTAAGTAAGCTCAGAACACCAGAGCGGTTTTTATTTTTCAAAATACAGGAACTGTGTGATGACTACTCTTGAACAGTTTTTTTTTACTTTTAAGAACAATCATTGAAGTAGGCATACAACTTTTAGTAGAGTATAATAGTTCACAGTGCTCTCATTAAATGTTAAGTTTGTTTGCACCGCAGGGACAGCTGTTCATCCAGCTGATGGGGAGTAGCTACCCCACGGCCCCAGCCGACATGTTATGTTTGATATTTCCCATTACAACTTTGTGTCGCCACCACCTTGACAGCACCCGCCTCAGTTGTAGGTTGCTGAGGTTGTGATTATGCGCCAGCCCTTTCCTTTCCTCTCGCTTTCCTCTCCCTTTCCCCTATGTGTGAGACGTGCAACTGCCGACTTACTCTCATTCATGTTTTATGTGTTTGCGTTCGTTTGCGTTTACATCGTTTTCAGCATTTCCGTACTCATCTGTTGGATGACAGCGCAGCTACGCTGCGGAAGATTTTGGGCGACCGGTGCGATACGTTCGCTGTCTTTTCCTTTTTTAAGCATATCGACTTCTTAAAACTCATCTAGCTTTTAAATTGTTTCCTACATTGGCGTGATTTTAACTTTTGTACCACGCTTTTAACGTCTTTGATTTGTTGGTCTCGTGTCTGGCGCTCTTTGGCCAAATTTGGCCCTTGCGCCAATAAAACCCATCAACCAACCTAAGTTTGTTTGTTTGTTTTTCAAATTTTAAATTTCAACTGTTCCAATATTGATGAAAAGAGCTGAAAGGTTTAATAAATTAATCAGGAAATTTGTACATTTATATAATTGTATATTTATATAAATATAATTCTTATCCTCAAGAATTTAAATTTTGCCAAATGACATGTTAAAAAATTCCGAAATAAAATGTGGGTCCCAAAGGACTTGTAGAATTTGTAATTATGGGTCTTTTTTTGTTTTGTTTTTAGATAATTTATGTGCACACTGATCTGCGAGAAAGATAGCAGAGATTTCAGAGATGTCCCACGAAATTGTTGGATTCTTCATCCATGAAGTGCTGGGCATAAGGAAAATCTTGGCCAAATGCTAAAATGTCTGACTGCTGATTAGAAGAGACATCAGGTTGCAGCAACACAGGAAATGTTGCAGCATTTTCAGCAGGATGTGGACGGTTTATAGTCTTCATTGTTAACCGTGGATGAAACATGGATACATCTGTATGATCCAGAGTATGAGGAACTATCCAAAGAATGGAGACATAGCAGTCCTCCTTGCCCTCAAAACATTTTGTGCAGTGAAGTCAAAAGTGATGGTGTATGTGTTCTACGATAAGGACAGGGTAGCCCTCAAAACATTTTGTGCAGTGAAGTCAAAAGTGATGGTGTATGTGTTCTAGGACAAGGGCAGGGTAGCCCTCAAAACATGTGCTCTAGGACAAGGACAGGGTAGCCCTCAAAACATTTTGTGCAGTGAAGTCAAAAGTGATGGTGTATGTGTTCTAGGACAAGGGCAGGGTAGCCCTCAAAACATGTGCTCTAGGACAAGGACAGGGTAGCCCTCAAAACATTTTGTGCAGTGAAGTCAAAAGTGATGGTGTATGTGTTCTAGGACAAGGACAGGGTAGTGATAGTGGATTACCTGGGAAAGTGTGCTCTCATTACAGCAACATATGCATTCCTTCTGGACAAAGGGAAGCTGGAACGGAAATCAATATGCAGGGGAAAATTCTCAGAAGTTGTTGTTTTTTCAGGACAATGCTTCATCACATTGGCAAACTTTTTGTGAAATTCACTTTGAACTGTTGAAACATCATGCTTGCCCACTGGATTTGATATTGTCTGATTGTCATTTGTTCTCCAAATTGAAGAAAAATTTAAAGGGAACAGAATTTCAGATCATTTGTGATGCCACATTAACTGTTGACATGTGATTTCAGTCACAACCATCCGATTTTTATTTTGAAGGCTTAAAGAAGCTGGAACATTGGGGTCAGAGAACTGTATTGACCTCGGAGGCAAATGTATAGAATAATGTATTAAAACCTTCACCTGACTCCATTCTTTCTACAAAAAGCCAAGGACATGTTAATAAGCACCTCTTTGTACAAACACATTTGTGATTATTTTGAGGTTAAGTGATTTTGTCTGGATATAGTGCATACATTTTGTACCACTTAGTTCCTTGAATAAGAGAGTTTGTAAAAAAAATACCATTTTTTGTCTTAGCACTGTTTTTTAATGTACAAACAATTTTCTGTGCAACCAATTGTTTGCAATTCTTTATTGTGTATATGCATGTGCGAGAGAGAGAGAGAGAGAGAGAGTGGAGTGATTAGTATATTACCCCTTTAGTTTACTTGCCATGAAATTAAAGAGCCTCAGTTATAATTATTGAAGATTTCAAAAAGTGTTTTCTTTTTTCACCTGTGTGTGTAGTAGCCAATAGGCCATTTTCCTTCCGAGAAGCCTTCCAGTTTTTAGTAAACAGCTATCGCACCAGTGGCCTTTTAAGTTTGTGGAGAGGGAATTCAGCCACAATGGCTCGCATCATTCCTTACGCTGCCATTCAGTATTCCGCCCATGAGCAATGGAAAAGGGTTCTTGGTGTCGAAACAAACGAACATAGGTGAGTTCTTTGAATTTTTTCTTCCCTTCTTAAGGCATTTTCTCAATAGCATTGATATTCCATCATCACTAGCAAAGTCTATTAAGCATATTTTTGAAATGAAATTTTGAACATTTAATAAAAAACCAGTTATAATAATAATTATTTAAGTGGCTATTTAATGGCAACCTTTTTTTTTTTTTTTTTTGAGATTTGAATATTAACTGATTGTTTTAAATGCAAGGTGTGTTTGTTGCTTCATGACTTAAAGAAGACGATCAGAGAGCAGCTGCACCGTAGTTGAGTTGGAATGTGAGATCTGTATGTTTACTTGTAAATGCACTGCATCAAAATAATACATGGCATTTTAAACTAGCTGAGAAATGTGAGAGGTGTTGAGAAGTTTCTAGCTTTTCATAAAGGATGCACATGGGAGACGTTGAATGTTGTGAAAACCCATTTCTTTTTCAACATAGCCCCCCCCCCCCCCACTTTAGTTAACACACTTTCTGGCATGATCTACTAGCTTTTACAACCCATTCAAAATTCATGAGATTTTGACTCAAAATTGTTCACTGCACCCGTTCAACACAGTCACTGTTGAATTTCTTCCTTTACAAGCAATTTTCGAGATCTGGAAATTAGAAATAGTTGATAGAGTTATATCCGGTGAATATGGTGGATGCTGTAACAGTTTGAACTCATAGTCACACTCAGTGTTTCCTGTGTCACAAAAGCTGTGTACACAGGTGTATTGTCTTAGTAGAAGGTAACTCCTTGTGCCTGTTTCCCCCTTGCCTGTTGAACTCCAATTTGTCACAGAAATATCTCAGTAATTGTCTTGTACTTATATCATGATCATGAGTGCTTTTGAACTCTATACACGTTATGTCTAGAGTTGTCTCTCAGATCCGTGCATAGATGTCGCGCTGCACAAAGTTGTATCCATAATATCCAACACTATATTCTCTGTAGGAAAGAATGCATCAGAAGCAAGAGCACTCCAGGTGGCAAAATATACACAAAGTTATATGTTGTTGATGAAATATTAAAGTAATCAATTATTATGGGCTAGACAAAAGGATATTTGTCGTTAAAAATGCGATAGTTAAGATATATTGCAAGAGTTATAATAGGTAATGTTAAACTGTATTTCAATAAAAAGTTATGTAAACTCCTGTTATGTTGATAATGCACAAATCACAGTTGCTACATCACAGAGGCCAATTTGTATTAAAAATATCTTGCTTAGGTCAACCTGTACATAGGTCCTGATAGTCAAGAGTCACAAGACAAGAAAGGCTATTAAAAACGGTCCTTTATAAGGGTACAATTAACTTATAGTTAATTGTTGTTTTACAAAAATCTTTGGAGTTCAACTAACGAGTATCATATACAGTTCTTCAAATAATGAGCCAAGGTTCTTTTTCACACGTGTGAGTTTATTGATCCTAGTTCATCGAAGAATCTACAAACCTTTAGAAATGCTTGTTGAGTTGAACTCATGGCATTGTAAAGGGATTATGCTTTAATAAGCTGAGCTATTGATAGGTATGTAAGGGATTAATGTCATATGAATGGAATTTTAAGAAGTGAAATTTAGTATGTAGTTGAGTCTGTTTCACAGTTTCATTCATTTCCATGCATTTTTTTTTCTTTTTCTTTTTTTTTTTTTCAGGAAAAAGCGTCCTGGAAGAACTTTCCTTGCTGGTTCCCTTGCAGGTGTTGTATCCAGTACATTTACCTATCCGTTAGATATAGCCAGAGCTCGAATGGCAGTTACTCATAAAGAAATGTGAGTATTTGTTTCAATAGTGTTTTGTTGTATACTGTTCAATGATTCAGCATTTGTGTCAATGAAGTTCAAAATCTAGCTGCTCATAATGAAAAATGTTCAGCAATAACAGCAGCAAAATGTAGTGCTTGATTAGTTTTTGATAAGCATTGTAGGAAGTTGCACTATGCTGGACATGAAGGGAAATACTTGTCAGGTATGCATTCATGCAAAAAGATATACAACAGAGTCAAAACAGTATTAGAGGAAACCAGTTTTATTCAAAACTTTATAACTATGAAATCATTTGATCATTTGACATTCATTATTCTCTATAAGTTTGAAGTACAATGTGGGATTTCACAGGATTTTTCACTTGTCAGATTTTTGGGCACTATACCTACCCACGTCACAAGGACTCTGGAGGTTTTGCCATTCCTGAGATAAAATCCAAGCCTTCTGATCATTTAATGTAGGTCCTGTTCTTCTCTCTGTTTCTATATATCATGTTACTTTTCTTCTAAAAAAGTGCTGTTGTTGTGCCACTACTGCCATAGAGTCCCAGTTCACTTTATGTCATACATTTTGTGAATGTGTGTACCCACCTGTTTTGTTTGAAATTTTCTTGATTGCATCTTTATGTTCTACGACTCTTGCTCTTAGTTGCCGGCTTGTCTCTTTTTTTTAACAAAGCTGAGACCACATTCACATTTATTGTTGTAGATGACACCTTGCAATGTGATGTTTTCTTTTTCTTTTTGCTACCGAAATAATTTTCTAATATTATGTAATCCTGGAGCCAGCCTTATGTTAAATTTTTTATGTATCCTCTGAAGTTTTTGAAACAGTCCTTTATGACATGTAATTTTTGTAGTTAAATGGCTACTTATTTTGGTTATTCCTGATGGTGGTAGGTTTACTGCCCAAATATTTGACAGGCGAAAATCATATGCTTCTATGAAACTTCATATTATACTTAAAATTTATAGAGCAGTATTTTCTAGAAACAGCTATGTTATCTTTTATTACCTCATTATGGAATTTTAATTTATTCCTGTGTTATAATTTTGTAATAATGAGATATTTCATGCTGGTTACTTGCTTGGCTGTAATAAGCCAGTTATTTTTTATTATTTTTCACAATAGTCTCTAATCAACTTAAAATCTACCTGAAACACTTTTAAAGTGCTTGCTGAGTTAAGCCGATGTTATGGAAAAGTCACTGCTTTCACTTCAGGTTTAGTAAGTTCTGTTCCATCTTAGTTTCTTCTGCTGTTTTAAATCTTCAGTTCTGTTGCAGCTGTTGTCATTTGCTTATTGTAAAGTGATAGCTACTTGCTCTGTGTTCCAGAATCAACAAACTAGGCTACAGATGAATAAAGAATATTCTAAAACAGCAATAAAAGTGGCTCCGCCTGCATTTCGCACATACCAAACCAAGAATCACACCAAGAAAACTGCTAGTGAATATTTTATTTCACTTTGAATTGAAGACTCAAGTAAAATCGACCTAGCAGCACATATCACAAGATGGCATCCAGCACTGCTTTGATAAAATGCACACCAGAGTCTATATTTGTATTCAAGCACAAAGAGTAATTCCTGTTGCTGATTTTCAAAAATGTGAACATTTTTAAAAATCAATAACAGGAATGATTCTCAAGCACACACATCTGCTTTTGTACCTTTAAATAAAAAAATAAAATAAAAATAAAAACACTGTGCTTTTGATTTCTGAGGTAAAATGAACTTTAGCTTTTCATTTGCGTAATCACATTTTGCTTTAACACCAACTTTGACCAAAATTATATTTCTCTTTATGGTGGTGTGGTTTTCCAATTCCTTTAATGTAAATCATGTGTTCCTGATTTTTTTTTTAAATATATCGTATAAAGTTGGTCACTTGCATTTAAATTAGGTATGCATCTGAAGCTACACAAAAAGATGTTTTTACCCTCAGTACTGCACCCATTCAGATGACACACAAAATTAAAAACTCCTAAATCAAACTAAATGTGTTGTAACTTAATTTTTTTACAAAACTGTTATATTTTAAGAACTCAACTACAAATATTGAAGAATGCACATGTGTGTTTATTTGGTCTAACAATGTACAGATGTAATATGACCAGTAATAATTTGAATTTTACATCTTTACTAATAGGAATGCTTAATTCCCATTTTGAAGGCTTCAGATAGTTCTTATCCTTGTAGGCATTTAAGTTGGATCTTTCCTATGAATGTATAATATCACATATAAGACAGATGCCATTGTTGTATGAAAAACAGATAACATATGGAAATACACTGAAGTGTCAAAAGTCATGGGATAGCAGTATGCACATTTTTAACTTGCGCTGCCATTGTATAAAGGCTTTGACGCATGCCACAATTTTTATCAGTTGCAAGATGTAATCTCGTGAGTCAGGCTGAACAACTTCCAGTAGAATTATGGCAAGCCAACAGGAATTATCGGAGTTTGAACGAGGCATAGTAGTGGGAGCCAGACAAATGGGGCATTCAATTTCTGAAGTTGTGCGAACATTCAACATTCCTCGATCCACGGTGTCATGTGAGTACTGAGAATACCTCATGAAAGGCATTACCACCCACCATGGACAGTGCAGTGGCCGGCCAGTGTCATCTGACCAGGATTGTCCATGCTAACAGACGCGGCACTGGCTCGAATAACATCCACATTCAATGCAGGAGGTACCAGAGACATATCCATCAGGTCAGTGCAATATAATTTAGCATCCGTGGGTATGGGAGCAGAAGACCCACCACAGTGCCTTTGTCAACACCACGACATCGGAAAGCCTCACCTGGGCTCGTGAACATGGTAATTGGACCCTAGAAGACTGGCAACATGAGGCTTGGTCCGATGAGTCACGCTACCAGTTGTTACGAGCTGATGATAGGGTTCAGGTGTGGCACAGACCCATGAGGCCGTGGACCCAAGCTGTCAACAAGGCACTGTACAAGCTGGTGATGGTGCCGTACATGTGCGTAGTGTCTTTACATGGCATGATTTGGGTCCTCTGGTCCTCCTAAACATGTTATTAACCGGTAATCGCTTTGTTGCTCTACTGGATGACCATTTTCAGCCCTTCATGGACTTCATGTACCCCAACAATGATGGGATTTTCCAGGCGGACAATGCACCATGTCATCATGCCCAAGTTGTCCAGAATTGGTTCGAGGAGCATTCTGGACAGTTCCAACGGATAGTGTTGCCACCACGTTCGCCCGACATGAACCTAATAGATCACTTATGGGATGTGGTAGAAAGGCCCATTCGCACCCAAGATCCTGCATCTACAAGTACCAGGGAACTGTGGGCGGCTGTTCAGTCAGCATGGCCCAACATCTCTACAGAAGTCTTCCAGCCATTTGTGGGATCAATACCAAGTCAAGTTGCAGCACTTGGTCAGGCTAGAGGAGGCCCTACACAATACTAGGTATGTATCCCATGACTTTTAACAGTTCAGTGTATTGCATAGTGTCTGACTGTGGGATATGGAAAGTGGAGTAATCCAGAATTTATCCCTGGTAATGTTATAACAGCATAACAAAATAGTACATGTAGACAGTTGTATAAATGACAAAGATGAATACAAACCATTTTAGTATCATCACAGTGTAGAAATTTTATGATCAGAGGTGGAACCCTGCACAGAAGTACACTGGTTGGCAGAACTTAAGGAAAAAGTGGAAAAGGTAAAATAACGCCGTAAATAGCAGCATCACCCAAACACAAATTAACTCTGGACTGTGTCTGGGAACAGGAGCAACAACACTGCACAATATTGGAGCATGATGTGGGGTCTGCATGACATGAAAACAAAATGTGCTCACACCATCCAATAGCATCAGTTGAATGGAAGTCACCAGACAGTGTGCATAAGTATTACAGACGTTCAGTTGTGTTTGTTGTGTGCTAGAGACGACGGAATGGCCCATCAAGAATATGTTGATGATTTTACTCATCGAATAATTGGGAGGCTTGAGAAGGGGAGAACTGTGATGAGTGTGGTCCAAGAGTTCGATATCACCCATAGCATTGTATCACATGCGTGGTCAACTTTCAGGATTACAGGTACAGCTGTGCGAAAGACTGGTGGTTGTTGTCCACCAAAAACCACCCCAAGTGAGGACTGCTATCTGCTCCTACAGGCTAAGAGTGATCAACACTAGACAGGAAGTACCCTCACAAAACAACTAAACATGAGCACAGGATGCACAATATTGTGGTATACTGTGGTCAGGCGAATACGCAAAGGTGGACTGTTTGCCCAACGACCTGTGTGCTGTGTTTCATTAACAACTGCTTAGCATAGACACCAGATAACGTAAGGATTGGACATCAGAACAGTAGGGTACAGTATTCTTTACTGATGAGAGTAAATTTAGTCTCTAGTGATTCTTGACACCAACTAATCTGATGTGAGGTAGGCATTCAGTATTGCCCCCGAAAACATCAATAATACATGGCAGGTGCAGTGATCTCATTTAGGGAGGCATTTTGATCGATAGATTTTCAGAGCTCCAGATACTGGAAGGTGGCACTGTAACTAGTGCGTGCTACTATAATGAGATAATTCTTCACTACGCTTCTCTGTTCTGAGGTGCAGCTGGCCCACAGTTCATGTTAATGGGCAATAACGCTACACCGCATTATACAGTGGTTGTTGATAAGTTGTTGGAAAGAGAAGACATTCAGCGGATAGATTGGCCTACCTGTTCCGCCGACCTAAATCCCATGGAACTCATGTGGGACACTCTAGGGAGACAAGCTGCGTCACGGCAACACACACCAGAAACTGTTCAACAGCTGAAGATAATGCTGATCGAAGAATGGGCGATATTACCTCAAGAACTCGCAGCAACCTAGGGCCAAGTATGGACAGATGGTACAAATTGTGCATCGGTGTTAGGGATGATCATATCTTCTACTTGAGGACCTCTGCTTCCCTTCGTACCACTTTTGGCAGTAATGAGTCTGTATCATGGCACTCAGTGCAATGTAGCCAATTTTGAATGGAGTTCCACTATATCCCTATATCCTTCAGTACCTGCAGTTGTGTTGTTGTTTCCATCATTATTTCAGTAAGTAATGGAGTTCCTATGTTTGAATTTCACATTTCCAGGCCACTCCCATGCAACTCTACAGGTCAAAACCTGGCTCATCCTTAAGTTTTGCACACCAGTGGATTTATTAGAATCACATAGAACTTGCTCAATGTGCAATGCAAGTATTTATCTATACATCTATCTTGGGAGGGAAGTGGTACGATTATGGAAATTCTGTGAACTTATAAAGACTGCTGGTATTCAGTCTTAATTTCTGAATTTGTTGTTTGTACAGTTTTTTGTGAATGCTATTAGAAACTGAATTGTGATTCAGTTTTCATTTCTAATTTTAGGTATAATAGCTTAGCTCAAGTATTTGTGAAGATGTGGCGGAGAGAGGGCCCTCTAACTTTGTATCGTGGCTATGTGCCAACTGTTTTAGGTGTCATCCCATATGCTGGAACCAGCTTCTTCACTTATGAAAATCTTAAGAGGCTACACAGTGGTAAGTTCTGTTTATGGTTCCCACATATCTTTTTAGCTTGGTGGTTTATACCATAATTATCGTATCAGCTAAATCCATTTTTATTGTGAAACTAAACTCATTACTACTGGTAACAGAAGGAGACACAGGATTGTTTCTACAATGAAGGCTTGGCTTTGATTAAAACGCTTTAAAGTAAAACAACAGCAGCAACTTGAATTTGAAATGTTCCACAATATCATGCCATCACATTCAAATTTAAAATGCTCCACAATCTGACAGTCATATGAAATTGTTGTAATGGTGAGGGTCTGCAAGCAAATGGTATTGTTTATACACTGAGTGGCCACTTTATTATGACCATCTGACAGTTTTAAGCAAATGAGTTACGGCTGCATGCTGTTGCCGTCAGAGGGCAAGTCTAGTATAAAAAGGGAAAGCTTAGTGCTTGCGACAGTAGCAGAAGTTATTTTTGGGTGAAGAGATGGGTAAAAAATGCAATGTGACGGACTTTCAAAGTGGGATGATTGTAGGAGCTCGGAGCCATGGAGCGAGTATCGCCGAAACCGCCGCATTCGTGAAATGTGCCAGAGCAGCTGTTGTTAAAGTGTTTGAAGACTGGACTGTCAGCCAAAAAACTGGGTCTCTACGTGCAACGTGTGGTCATCATGCTGATGACGCTGTCCTGTTGGCAGAGAGCAAAGTGATTTGCAGAGTATGTTGTCTCAGATGTATGAAGTTTGCATGAAATTCAAACTGAGTACTAATAAGGGAAAACCCAAAGTTATGGCTTTGGAGAGAGGAACTGGTTGTACTGAATGTAATATAAGTCTAAATGGCACAGTGATTGACCAGGTGAACGAGTTTGTGTATTTAGGAAGCATGTTTGACAGAGAATAAATTGGATGGTGAAATTAGTAGGTGAGTGAATTCTTCATTGAAAGTCATGGCTGCTTTGGGAGGTTTTCACAGGAATGATGGGTTCTCAAGAGAGTCCCGCATGGCTGTGTATGCAATATGCAATTGTAATTGTTCCTACTCTGATGTATGGCAGTGAAACATGGGTGCTACAGAAGAAGCATAGTAATCATTTGTGTGCTGGAGAAATGCGTTACTTATGGGGGGGGGGATGTGGCAAGACATGTTCTGATTGTGTGAGGAATGAAGATGTGTTGCAGTTGTGTAATGTGAAGCAAAATGTTAGCAAGGTGGAGACTAATATGCTTCGGTGGTTTGGCCAAGTTAAAAGAATGAGTGATGAGATGCTTACTAAGAAAATCTTTTTAGCCCAAGTGGCAGGAAGGAAAGGCAGAGGATGGCCAAGGAAGTCATGGGAGGATCAGATTCAGGAGTGTCTGCATGAGAAATGAGTATGAAGTATAGAAGATCTTGTGTACAGCGTGTGATGGATGTCAGTGAAGCCCGAGTTGTATGTCAAGATCGCTGTAAATAGAGAAGTTTGATGCAGTAACAGTAAGTAAAAATTATTTGGCAGTTTGTATTTCTTTGTGGAGCTACCCTCTGAATCTCTGAGAACAGCTTAGTGATTTGTAATATTGTCTTCAAAACAAATAAGGCATAGTAGAGTTTTGTAAGTTGTTACATTCTTTGTGCACACTCACTTTAAAATGTGAAAATAGTTTTCACACTGGCACCTGAAAACCCTTTGGGCATTCTGTTGGCCATCCCTGTGCTAGGACATCTTCCTCCTCATAGGCTTGAACACTCTTCAATGCTACTTTCACATTCTTGTTCTGCTAGAGAAGGCACTGAAATGTTGCTACTTGTCCATGATGCGAACCGAACAGCAACTGATATAGGTGCTTTATGGAGATGGCATTCACTGTATCTTCACCTAATAGAGCAAATGGCTGCACAATTTTGGAGACTTTGTTTAAAAGTAGAGTGTAATAAAGGACTATAAATACTCGGTACATCTTTTCATTTAAATGTTTCTTATACACAGGTTTAGCATCTCTCTCTCTCTCTCTTTTTTTAATTGAAGGATTAACGACCACCATGAGCAACTCAGTGGTCTATAAGTAGTCGCCCATCCCTAATTTAGGGTCACTGGTTCTAGGGAAGGGAGAGAGCCAGCGCCGTAAGACAAACTCGACATCCATGCCTCACCGGGATTAGAACCTGGACCCCTTTCGGACGAATGATCAGAAGCCATTGCTTAGACCACTGCACCAACGGGGCAGCCATCTGTTATTGGAAAATCCCAAAAATGAAAACCCTATGAAATCCGAAATTTCTTCCCATTTCTGACATGACATCACAAATAGAAGATTCCATGAGGCTCCCAGGCATTGTGCATATATTTCTACATCCTGACTGTTATGACTTGGGTAGAATTTTCACACTTAAGTTCTATTGTAGTGATGGGCTAAAGCAATTTTTTCGGTTCAGCTCACTGAGGCAATTCATTCACATTAATTTGTTCGTTGATATTTCCAGTGAATGATTACTGCAGGGATGACTCTCACAAATCTGTTCTGAGTTGGATTTGTTCGTGTGATTCGTTGACTCTTCTGGTGAACAAATATCGCAGAGAATGACTTGTGAATTGGTTCAGAGACAGTTCTGTTAGTATTGTTCTTTGATTCTTCCAGTTTAGTGAACAACTTTCAGTTTAAATTTATTTTTAAATTTTACCGATTATAAATTAATTTAGTGTGTAGACTTGATCTCATCCCCAAGCTACATCATTGTGTTTCTCTAACGTATACAAATACTCTGAAAACCAAAAATATCCAATACACTTCCAGCACCAAGCATTTCAGATAAGGGATGCTCAACTTGTAGTTGAATATGTTTGTAGTTATTTTTGTGTTTGCAGTTCAGTTTTTGTATGTGACTATATACTCCAAAGAGCCAAAATATTAATACCACCTGCCTAATATGATGTCGATCCTCCATGCACGTGCTGCTAAAATAGCTCTTACCCAGCAAATCATGGATGCTACAAGATTTTGAAAGGTGTCTTGTGGTATCTGTTATCAATACATTCATTACCAGTAGGTTCTTTTAACTCTTGTAAGTTACAGGATGAGTTGATTTCGTGCAAGTAAAATCATGCAGTAATAAAAGCGCCGTCGGTTACACGATCATGAAGTTTAAAAACTTTATTAAGTAAAAAGGTTAAAACACACACATTATATCTTTTGATCCCACATACTTCTGTAAATGTCATCATCATCTTGACTTTGGCATAATAACTGTGAATATCTTCTCAAGTATCAAATTTGATCGTGATCCTGTTCCTCCTGCTGGTCGATGTGGGATATACTGCATCCCACTAACCTCCGTGGACGACAACGAATCTACTATTTCATACATAGGCTCCACACAGTGTTCCTTGAAAATTTGTGTCATGGAACATAAATATAACATACGAACAGGATCTACTTCTACAGCACTTGCTCACCTGGTTTCTGATGGTACTTATTACCCTAATTGGGATGAAACATGTATCATACTAACTACCACCAACAAATTTGTTTTACTTTTTGCTGAAACTTTGCATATTTTTAACTATGGTACTTTATGTTGTAATGACGTTTTACCGAAACATATCCCGCATCCGTGTAAATTACTTATTCGGAAAGAGAACGGCAGCCATGGCAATGTGCATGCCATTCATCATAAATAAAACCTATGCAAATTTGATCTCTATTATGTTCACTGCCATACATTCTATTACTGTACTTAATGACGATGATGGGCGAAACACGTAACAATAATAACAAATAAAGGTAACTTGATCACGCTAGTTACGTTACAAGAAAAAACTTTTACAAGAAAATTCATAAGTTGGGAGCTTTCGACCTTATCTTAGGTCTTCATCACGCCAATGGAGGACTAAGATTGTTGCCAGATTCTACATTTGAATTTTTCCTATTTTTGTTCCCAAAACTTAGAATTGATCTCCAGATCAGGGAGTTGATCTTACAATCAACTCCCTCTTAAAGAAATATGAAAACAATTCGAAAATTGAATGCCTCCTTCCTCAAAAGAAAGAAAACCTGAAATTCTCTGGTTCTGTTCCTTACCATCCTTTCTATGCTTATAAGTTACATATTCTTTTTAGAAGTTTTGGTTACCATCTTGCCATTAAATCCACCACAAACATCTTGAAACTTCTACAAAGGAATAGAGACAAAGTTGAAAATCTGGACCTCCCAGGAGTTTATTGCATTCCTATCTCTTCTTCAACAGATGATAACTATACATTGGAAGCATATCATCATCATCATCATCATTGTCAACCATTATCAATCCACTGCTGGACGAAGGTCTCCCCAAGTTTCCTCCACAACGGTCTGTCTTGTGCCAGTCTCCTCCATGTCACCCCTGCATACTTTCGAATTTCATCCACCCATCTCCTATGTGGTCTTCTTCTGGGTCTTTTCCTGTCCCTTGGAATCCAATCTAAAATTTCGGCTGTCCATCGATGATCTGTCCTTCTGGCAGTATGTCCAGCCCATTGCCATTTCAGGGATTTAACTCTGATCATGATGTCTTCCACTCTTGTCATTTTTCGGATCCACGAGTTCCTCTTCTTATCTCTCCTGGTTACACCAAGCATGCACCTCTCCATGCATCTTTGAGTTGTCTGCAGCCTTTGTATGTCTCTTTTAGTTAAGGTCCAAGTCTCTGCACCATACGTAAGCACTGGAAGGATGCATTGATCAAACACTTTTCTTTTAAGACATAATGGCATATTGCTCTTGAAAATTATGCTGTTTCTTCCAAAAGCTCTCCAGGCAAGTTTTGTACGCCGATTAATTTCTTCATCAATGTGACCCTCACTTGATATCTGCTGTCCAAGATAAACGTACGTGTCTGTTATCTCCAGCTTTTCTCCATCAATCGATAAATCTTCATTTCTTGTAAAAGCATTGAACATCACTTTTGTCTTCTGAAAGTTCATTTTTAATCCCACTTCTTTACTCTTGTCAGCAAGTTCCTGGATCATACTCTGCAGCTCTGATGGGGTAGTTGCAAAAATGACTACGTCATCAGCAAAACGAAGGTAGGTTAGATAATCTCCATTAATCTTTATCCCCTTGTTTTCCCAGCTCAGCGACTGAAAAACACCCTCCAATGTGGCATTAAAGAGCTTCGGAGATATAGTGTCACCTTGTCTCACTCCTTTCAATTTTTACGTGTGTTGTATTTTCAAACAGCCTAATCTTTGCACTTGCATTTTCATAGATGTTATTAATAATATTAATGTATGCATCTTCAATACCGCAGAGTTTTCAGAGCCATTGTAACTGCTGATGGTTTCACCGAATCAAAGGCTTTTTCATAATCGATAAAAGCCATGCACAATGGAAGTTCATATTCCCTCGCTCTTTCAATTAGTTCTCTCAGCACGTGGATATGATCTATTGTGCTGTAGCCACTCCTGAATCCAGCTTGTTCTCTCGGTTGAGCCATGTCTAGTGCTACCTTCAAGCGGTGTGAAAGAACTTTAGTGAAGATTTTATAAACTACTGATAGGAGGCTGATAGGTCTGTAGTTTCCGAGATCCTCAATGTCACCTTTCTTATGTAGCAGGATCATTGTAGCGGTGTTCCAATCCTCAGGAATCTTTCCTTCATTAAGGCATCGAGTGAAAATTTGGGCGAGTACTGTTTCGATTTCTCCACTTGCTTCTTGTATGATGTCTACAGTAATTCCATCTTCTCCTGGAGCTTTTCCTCGCTTCATGTTCTTGATTGCATGTGCAACTTCTGCTGGAAGGACTGGAGGAACTCTGGTACTGGTATCTTTCATGATGTCTGGAGTGCATATATCATCCCTTTCATATAATTTGGAGTAGAAATCTTTCACTCTTGTCAAAATTTCGCCTCTATTTCTTGTTACAGAACCATCTTCTTTTCTCAGTGCCATAATCTGTTTTCTTCCCTTACTGAGATGTCCCTTTGCTATCTTTAGGCTTTGGTTGTTTTCAATTGCTTTCCTCACTAGTTCACAGTTGAATTTTTCTTACGTCTTCAGTGATACTTTTTCTTACTGTCTTGCATAGCTCTATATATTCCACTTTGGAAGTCACATCTTCTTTAGTTGTCCTCATCTCTCTTCTTTTTTGCATCAACATTTTGGTTTTTCCTGATAATTTTTTCACATGCAACTTGTTCTTAGACCCAGCTAATTTTGTTGCTGTTTCCATAAGAGCTTTGGTTACTTTTCTGTTAACTTCAGAGATGTCCACTTCTTCCGATGTTAGGCCTTCTAAAGCAGAGAACCTGTTCTTCAGTTCTAACTTGAAGGTATTATGGTGTTTTTTAAGGTTGGTTATGTCAATAGATTTTGTTTGTCTTATGAGCTTGCCACGTTCAAGTTTAGTGTTGAGGTGCATCTTACATCTCACCAATCTATGGTCACTACCTGTGTTGAACTTGTTTAGCACACTGCAGTCTTCTATGACGAATTTTTTATTACACATAATAAAATCAATTTCACTTGTTGTCCCATTTGGATGTCTCCATGTCCATTTCCTGTGTGGCTTTTTCTTGAAGAAGGAGTTCAAGATGAAAAACCCTTCTGCCTCTGCAAACTCAACGAGAGTATTTCCACGCTGGTTTCTGTTGCCATGACCGAATTTACCTACTGAAGTTTCATTCTGTTGCCGTTGCCCTATTTTTGCATTGAAATCTCCCATAATTATTTTCAAGTGCTGCTTACCTTTATTATTTAGATGACAAATTTCCTCATAAAATTCTTCAATTTCTTCTTCAGGATGACTTGTGGTGGGTGCATAAGTTTGAATAATCTGAACCTGGTATCTTTTCGAGAGTTGGATAACAAGTCGTGCAGCTCTGTCAGAGGAACTTTCAACTTCTACAACTTTATCCTTCAGTTTCTTGTTTATTATAAATCCAACACCACTAGTTCTGCCAGTATCTGTCCCACGATAGTAGAAGAGATGTCCACTTTTCAGTTCGATGAGATCTTCTCCTTTTCTCCTTACCTCACTTAGCCCCACGATGTCCCACTTGATCCTTTGTAGTTCCTCTTCCAATTCAAGAAGCCTTGAATCAGAAGATAGGGAGCGTCCATTGTAAGTAGCCAAGGTCAGCATCAGATGGCAGCCTAGTCCGGTCCTCCGGGGATTCAACCACAGAATTTTAGAACATAAAACATATGTTTTGAAAGCCAATCCTAATACAGCTTTGTCTATTTTGACAATAGAAGACACATCTGCAGTTCCCCCGCAGGAACGAAGCAAAATGAATTGCTTCTTTTGACAATCGTTTTGCCCTCCGTTACCGTGAAAGCCTGGAAATTATTTTCAACTCAGTGACGTGCAATTCTGAATCTCCTCTCTACATCTTGATGATCGGGAGATCAATTCTAAGTTTTGGCAACAAAAATAGGAAAAATTCAAATGTAGATTCTGGCAACAATCTTAGTCCTCCATTGGTGTGATGAAGACCTAAGATAAGGTCGAAAGCTCCCAACTTACGAACTTTTTGTAAAAGTTTTATTCATGTGACATAACTAGCATGATCAAGTTACCTTTAACTGTACTTAATGTATCTGGCATCATGTTTTACTTCTTTGTTCTGTATATATAGCCCTCACCAGAGTTTATTATATTTATGTCATTTCAACATCTGATGATGATCCCATTGTGGGATCAAAAGATTTAATGTGTGTTTTTTAACCTTTTTACTTAATAAAGTTTTTAAACTTCATGATCGTGTAACCGACAGCACTTTTATTACTGCATGATCTTGTAAGTCATGTGGTTGAGCTGCAGCATTTCAGATTTGCTGTTCCAACACAACCTACAGATGCCCAGTTGGATTTAATATCTAGGGAATTTGAAGGCCAGGGCAATATTTGGAAGTCTTCCTCATGTTTCGTGAACCATTTTCAAACAATCTGGTTAGTGTGGTGTGGTGCATTATTATCCTTCTGAAAGACTAGAGGAAAGTACCATTGTGATGAAAGAATGTACCTTGTCTGCAGTGATGTTCAAGTAGGTGGTAGATGTAATAGTTTCCTGCACATGCATGACTGGACTCATGGTTTCCCAGCAGAACATTGCCCAAAGCATTGCATTTCCTCCATCGGCTTGTTTTTGCCCCATGGTGCGTCCTGGTGCTAACACTTCCCCAGGTGAACGATGCACATGTATCCAGCCATCCACATAGTGCAGCAGGAAATGAGATTCATTGGACCAGATGACCTTCTTCCGATCATTCAAGGTCCAGTTTTAATACTCGCGTGTCCATTGTAGGGGCTTTCGGCGATGAACTGAGGTTAGCATAGGTACTCGGAGTGGCCTGTGGCTACCCAGTCCCATTTTCAGCACGGTTCGATGTATTGTGTGTTGTGACACATTACTCCCATCACCAGCATTCAAATTGTCTGCCACAGTATGCCTTCTGTTGCCTTGTACCATACAGGATGGCTTTTTCTCACCTCTAGCATCAATGAGCTGTTGTTGGACCACATTGTGCAGGCTGGTCATGTTTTTTTTTGCACCTTGGACCACTTTTTGAAGGTACTAACCATGGCTGACCAGGAGCACCTCATAAGCCTTGCTGTTTCGGAAATACTCTGACCCAGTTGTCTGGCTATTACAATATGGCATTTGTCAAACTTGCTTCACTTCTCTGCCTTTCCCATCTAAGAACAAGAAATAGCAGTAATTAACAGAGATGTGTTATTTTTACCATTTCAGGAGACCTACACACTCGCCATTGTTTATCTTCAGTTGCTTCAATTTGCATAAAGATGTGCTGCTCATGATTAGTGATGCAAAATACCTGGGTATTTATCCAAAATGGGTGTTTTAGTGAGTATTTATAGTTTTTCTTCAGGTTTAACTTCTTATTTACCCATAAACAGTTTATTCATGACAAATGACGACAACTGAATAGTATGGAAGAGATGAAAATGAAAAGTAAGAATTTAGCTCATTATCTTAAAAAGTCAGTATTTCAAGATGACTAGTGGAATAGTTTCTCAATTTAAACCCATTCAACATGATTTAAAAAAAACCTACCAGTACTTAAAAATACCTTGCTTAAAACCTTGCTTCACAAAATTTCCCTGTATTTTTAATTTAAAGCATTTTGTGAAAAATGTCCTTTTTCGCTTCAAGTTGCGATTTCCCTGTGCCATAGGAAATATATTGATCAGTAGGTTGGCTGCACCCTACTGATTAAATAATATTATTACATTTACAACTATGTAATTTTTAAAACAATTTTAAATTTGATTTTAAACTTATGTAATATATTTCTAACAAAAATTAGCGATACTGTGTTGTTAGATGATATTTTTTGAAAATATCCATTTTTGGGAGGGTGTTTAAGAAATGTGTAAATACCCATTTATATTTACCCTACCCACTGGGTATTTACACGATCCTCATCACTGGTCATAATATTTTGGCTCTTTGGTTTACCTGTTTGCCACCATTCAGCACCAATTCATTGTTTCTTTTTCTTTATCTACTTTTAGAAAGAACAAATAATAGACCTCTACACCCAACTGAGAGGCTAGTGTTTGGAGCAGCGGCTGGTTTGCTGGGACAGTCTGCATCGTATCCTCTTGATATTGTTAGACGAAGAATGCAGACGGCAAGGCTCACTGGTAACTCTTATCGTACCATTCGTAGCACAATAACGAAAGTGGTCCAGCAAGAGGGATTCATCCAAGGAATGTATAAGGGACTCAGCCTTAACTGGGTAAAAGGGCCAATAGCTGTAGGAATCAGCTTCATGACATTTGACATAACACAGCATTACTTACGGCAGTTGCTGTTTCTTTCTGCAGACAGGTAGCAGAATGTAAAGCGAAAAAAGAAGAAAAATGGGAACTTAAGTTTGACTAACGAGAAGTATTTTAAATGTGACATAGTGCCTATCAGAAATACAGTAGCCTTGTAAAAGTGGTGTTTCTGATTCAGCCATTTTGCTCAGTCAATGTGAAATTAGAAAACAAAAAAATTATTAGGTGTAGTGGTATGAAGTTAAGGATAATGTAACTAAATGTAAAAAGTTGTATAGATAAAAAAGAAATGTGCGCATATTTTTAGTTAGAACTCAATGACCTTTTATTTAAACAAAAAATCTCTTAAGGATGGGATGTCTGTTTTTTGATGTTATTTGAATGCTATGATTTCACTTGAACATTTTGTTGTCCATGCTTTAAAATTGAACTGTTTTTAAGTGTGGGAGTTCAAAATACTTCGTATTTACTGATAAGGCAACTAGTGAAGTTTTTTTTAATTACCTTGAAACCTGTGATATTCTGCTGCCACAAAACATTAAAAAAATTGATTCTTGTGTGTAAAAAAATATTATTGATAAATTGAAGTTATTGGTCTCACAATCATGTTTTGTATCTCTTTGTGTGTCACAATATTTTTCTGAAGTACTGTTTAAAATTATATACATATGTAACACATAAATATATATATATGTTATTCACAATTAGATATTTAGTTTGCTAAAGTTGTGTAAACTTTGCTAAGCTGAGTGGCATTTCTGTGTTCATGATTTTCACCTGGTCATCATACATGCAATGTTTTATACAAAAGTGGAAAATTTTGTGATAGGCTTTATGTTTGTTAGTCTTAAATGCTGAAAAAAAGGAGTATGTATTTAGTTTGTAACATTTTTGTTGTTGTTAGTTCTTTAAAAAGTTTACGTAGGCAATCAAAACATTTTGATTTCTGTTTTCTTGAGTGTGGAATGCTTTTTTTAACATTATGGATATATGAAAAAGATGCCTGAAGAAAGTATATGAATTCTGTGTAGGAATGCTTCAGTACTCATTACTTTCAAAAGGAAGTCTCATTAAGCTTTTTGTTCAGTATGCAGTTTTCTTTTATAGGTGCATAGAAAAATAGGTTAAGTGATTTTTGGTGTATTAATGTTTTACAATGATTGACTGAACTTCTTTGTGCAGCATAAATTTTTCAAATGCAACTTTTTTTTTTTTTTGTCAGATTGAGAAAGCCTCAGTTGTGAAGCAGAAAAAAGACGTATTGCTAAAAATCCTGTCTTATAACCAAATCACACCTTCGCAAGAAAAGTGACACAATGTATGCAGACTTGTGTCACTTTTCTCGCAAAGGTGCAAAATATTGTTTGAGCTTTAAAGATTTATTTAAAAAAAATAAACTTTTTGATTTTATTTTCATATGATATTTGTTTAGTATTTGCAAGCAAGAATGAAAAAAACAGAGGTGAGAATTCAATGGTAAAAAAACAAAACAAAAAAAACTGCTGTATGTATTTATAAGAACTAAAGTTTTTGATCTTCCATTTTTATATTACTACGTTCAGAAGGTATCTGACATGTCAACATAAAATTATATCACATTAACAAAGGATGTTTATACTATAAAAATTTCCAGATTATCACCAAGAGTTTGCCATTTTTAAATGGAAATTGTCATCAGTAAGCCATTACATTAAAGGCATAACATTGGTGAAACAATTTCGTATCAAATGGTATTTGTATTACTATTTGATTTTGGTAATAACATAAGGAGAAGGATCACGAGAGAATTGTCAGTATTAAATAATATGCTTATAATTTAGAGTAACACTTAACTCCTTTTTTTCTTCTTGATGTTTAACTACGTAGGATTTTTCTTTTATTTCATGGAGTCTATTATTATTGCTACTGTGCATAGAATTGTACTATGTAGAGTGAGTAGTAATTCATACATTACTAAATTTACTACTCACAAAGTTTTTTTGGGGTTCTGGAAAAACACAGTTAGGAAATTGTTTTGGAAGTACAAATGAGCAGCATATCTTTTCACATCTCATCTTAGCTTTTACTCTGGGTTGACCCTTACAGCAAAGAATACTTGCAAATTAAAGGCTTTTAGACTGATAAAAACATCTTTTAGATCACATTGTGCCATAATAATAATAATAATAATATTAGGGGAAGTCAGTAAATAAGTCAGTCATTAAAAAAATACTAGGTGAGATACAAACTTGAAAAACATTTATCATTGCCATTGCAAACCCCTTATTTCTCAACATAATTTTTACCAATATTACTATTATAATTTTTACCATACACTTATCCCTTTGCTTTATCAGTGCATTGAAACCTGCAGCGCAGAAGTCTTGAGTGTGCTATCTTGGCCACATTCGCACTTCACATTCAACCTCTTCATCATTTTGCCTCCCAAAATGAGTTTTTAGAGGGCCAAACAGATGAAAATTGCTTAGGGTTATGTCACATGTGTTCAAGAATTTCAAGCCTAGTTGTTCAATTTTCTGCTGGGTTAATCAAGCTGTATGAGGTCTGGCATTGTCATGATGGAACAGTACTCCTCTAGTCAGCAGGCCTGGACATTTTTTTTTTCCGAGTTGTATTCTGCAGCATCAACAAAATTTCACAGTACGATGCAGCATTTATATCCTCACCTTCCTTCTGTAAATGGGCTAACAGCACTCTTTGAGAATCCTAAATCTCTGTAAGCATAACCTTTCCTGCCGATTGCAAAATTCGGAATTTCTAGGTTGAAGATGAAGAGGGATGTTTCCATTGCATTGAAGCACGCTTTGATTCAGGTTGGTAGTGATGATGCACCCATGATTCAATCCTGTTAAGTATGTCTTCTCCTTCACATGCGTACCAAGAGAGATACTGCAAGGATGGGCCCCACTCGCTTCATTTTATTTTCCGGTGTCAGTTCTCTGGGCACCCACCATGTGCACACTTTCTGGAAATTCAAACAATCGTGCATTATTCTATAGGCTGAACTATTAGAACACCCTATTGCAGTTGCTACACTGTCTATTGTTATTCACCTGTTAGCCCGAATAATCTACACCCACCTCACAGTTGATCCTGTCACAATTCTGAACAGGACAACCAGGTCGGCCTTCATCATCAACTTTTGAGCATCCTGGAGAGAATTTATTGTCCCAGTTGTCTACCTCTTTATGTGATAAACATTTCTCACTGTAAACATTTCTGTATGAATATCCTTTGGGGGAAGTCCTTTTGCCCAAAGGAAATGCACTATAAAAAGCTGCTCTCTGGTCATACTCCTTTAGCATGGTCGCCATTTCAGCTAAGCATGCAATACCTAGCTTCTGCTACATTGAACTGCGAGTAAATTGGGCTGTGCTGCCACCAAATGTCACCTGTAGAAACTGATGACTACCATTATCAGCTATCCCACAATTGTTTGTGACTTATTTACTGACCTCCCTTTGTAATAATAATAATAATAATAATAATAATAATAATAATAATAATAATAATAATAATAATAATAATAACAACATGCTCTTACCTTGTTATTAATTGTCTACAAATTATTCAGGGTGATGGATCCTATACATATGCTCTTATGCATGGTTTCTGAATTTCATGTTAAATGTGAATAATTCACCTTTTGTAATTACTGTCCATGATGTACAACTGGTTTGGACATAAAAAATATGAAATCATAAAATATAATGTACTTGTTGTATCTTCTTGTGATTGTATTTGTGTATTTTATAATTTCTTTAGTTTACTTTGAATGAAGTTGGTGTATATACTTCCACATTTCATTATCAGAATCTTTTTTTTTTTTTTTTGTGAGAATTGCGTCATTTTTTTTTTTCATTTGTACAGTTTTTTTTGTTATGTGAACCATGCTGAGGGTATAGTTGTGCATTTTGCAGCTGCTGTTATTTTTGTTTAGTTTGTATTTATAATCAAATTTCTCATAGTCAGATTCTCATCCTTATGAGATTGAATAATTGTGGAACTGCTTGTTTAGTTTCAGCTGAACTCTGTGTATTATATACATATATATCACATTTTTCTTTGTATAATCCATATACCATAAAATTCAGGAAAAGAAATAAAAATCCTATGTTATAATCTGCATGCCAGTGAAATCCAGATAAAAAAAAAAAATCACTGTATAATCGACACCTGCAATATTGATCTCAATCCATAATTTCCTACAGAAAAGTCACAGTTCATGGGATGACCTAGCAGTCCAAAGAAATAGGAATATAAAAAAAGATCTTATTAAAAAAAATCATAACTGTCAGTTTTATGTGCTTTTGTGTTACTTTCAAGGAAATGAAGAGCAAAAATCGCTAGCTTTTCATCATACCACAGTTAGACCGGACAGTTCCGTAATGTGTAGTTCTGTAGTTATACCTGTGGCACCCATGAACATGTATGACTCTGAGTTTCCCACAGCATGTGAACGTCCACAAGGGCAAATAATACAGCCTTAGTTGCATCATATATTTATTTGGTCAGAACATTTCTAAGTTAAAAAAAAATAAAAATAAAAAAAAATAAAAAATAATAATTCAGCAGTTTGCAAACTTCCAAATCTTTGTATCACGTTATGTTTTCCTTTATTGACACATTTTTGATAATGTATGGCCTCTCCTGACAATTATAACACTGATTTTTTAGTAAACAAAGTACCAGAAAAACTTTTTTTTTAAAGTGGCTTATAATCCACAGAACCTAAATTCGTAGCGTTTTTAACAGGTAATCATTGGATCATACAACGGAAATTATGATATATATGTATAGAGAAAGAGAGAGAGAATGCATTTTTTTTCTGTTAATGAAGTTTTCTGAAATAGTTTATAGTAATAATACCTTTCAATCTAAAACATATTGTGTTAAGAAGTGGCAATAAACAATACCTCATGTTAACTGTGGCTTGTTTTCTTCTCTTGATGTCATTAATTTGTGAACATGCACAAAAGTTCAGTTTCCAAAGAGAAACTTCATCTTTCTGTTTCTGAAATTTTATTTTGTGGGGGAACTAGCAGTAGGTCTCAGCAAGTGCAGTATAAATACTAATCATAGGCACGTGCAGGGTTGTAACAATGGGAATGCATGACGTAGGCTTAATCCTTTAACGACTATGATCCCAAAATCTTGTATCCCTCTAAACACTATAACGCCCGAAACTGTCTGCGTTGGTTCACTTCTTTGTTTAATAACAATGATAGTGACTGAGGGTGACACCTGCTGATCCCTCATAAGTCATGAAAATTTAAAGAGCAGGTAAAGGTAAGAAATCTGACTCACTCCAGATAGGCGTTTCGGGTGGCTATGGTCATTTGTATATACGGGCGTTATGGTCGTTAAAAGGTTAAACAAAGACGCTGTTAGCAAAAAAAAAAAAAAAAAAAAGACCCCAGTGAAGTAATGAGGAGAATTCAGATTTTGGGGACACAGAGGAGCTGTATTTCAAAAGCTTAATGATATATCATAAAATAATAATATATGTCATATCTGGTTCTACATACATACATACACATCACTAAGCTGTTCTCTGAGATTCAGAGGTTAGCTCCAAAAAGAAATACAAACTTCCAGATATTTTTACTTATTGTTGTCGTATCAAACTTCGCCATTTACAGCGATCTTGACATACAACTCGTGCTTCACTGATATCCATTACACGCCGTACACAAGATCTTTTATACTTCATACTCATAATCTTTTTCTCATGCAGACACTCCTGAATCTGATCCACCCATGTCTTCCTTGGCCTTCCTCTGCCTTTCCTTCCTGCCACTTGGGCTGAAAAGATTTGCTTAGTAAGCATTTCATCACTCATTCTTTCAACATGGCCAAACCACCAAAGCATATTGGTCTCCACCTTGCTAACAACATTTTGCTTTACATCACACAACTGCAATACATCTTCATTTCTCACACAATTAGACAGTGTCTTGCCACAAACCCCACATAAGTAACGCATTTCTCCAGCACACAAGCAACTCTTATGTTTCTTCTGCAGTACCCAGGTTTCACTACCATACATCAGAGTTGGAACAATTACACTTTCAAACACAGCCATGCTTGACTCTCTTGAGAACCCATCATTCCTGTGAAAACCTCCCAGAGCAGCTATGACTTTCAATGAAGAATTCACTCGCCTACTGATTTCACCATCCAACTTGTTCTCTCTGTCAAACATGCTTCCTAAATACACAAACTCACTCACCTGGTCAATCACAGTGCCATTTATACTTACATTACATTCAGTGCTACCCATTCCTCTCTCAAACACCATAACTTTGGTTTTCCCTTATTTATACTCAGTTTGAATTTCATGCAAACTTCGTGCATCCGAGTCAACATACTCTACAACTCACTTTTGCTCTCTGCCAACAGGACAGTGTCATCAGCAATCTGCACACACGGATATCACCAAGACATAAACCACCATTATCTATTTTGGCCTCACGCATGCATGCGTCCATAAATATATTAAACAGCCATGGTGACATTACACAACCTTGTCTAACTCCTGCACCAATGGAAACCCATTTTGATAAAACACCATTCACTCGTACACAAGCTCTACTACCAGCATACATGGGGCTTTTACACTATTAAGTAGATTCCCAGTAACACCATATTCATTCAATACCTTCCACAAAAGTGTCCTATTGACTCGGTCGTAAGCTTTCTCTAAATCTATGAAGGCAGTAAAAACTTTCTTCCCAACAGCCAGATACTTTTCAATCATCGTGCGTAATGCAAAAATCTGGTTAATTATGCTGTTGCAAACATAATGTCTATACAGAGTGACTTTTTATGCACCCCTTATTCATATTTGTCTAACTTTTGAGTTGGTGGATGTATTTTGGAAATGATGCTGGATTTGGATATCTAATAAAATAAGCATTCTAACGATATGTCAGACAATATTCCCTTCCATTTAAAATTTTAAAGTCTGTGCGTGCTGTAACACCGTGGTTCATCAACAACTAATTCATTAGAATGCACATGAAAAAATACTAAAGTTATGTAAGTTTCATTTTAAAATATAATCGAATGACCCAGTCAAAAAATAAAACTGGGTGGGATTATAAAAACTCTATCTGTATGGTATGTGAAGTCACAAAAGAAAGGAAACAAATGTATTCACATTGTATTTACAATGACATTCGTCCTTCAAATGTAACCATGTTTCGGAATTAGTCAATCACATCTTCCAGCTGTGTGGAAATAAGCTAGTGACTTCAATACGCAGTACCATCAGTGAGCTCAGCCTTTTCTGTGTCGTCGTAGAACACAATTTTGTCTTCATGAGTGAAAGTTTTGAGAAGCTCCTCTCACCCGAGCAACTAGTTACTGAGATTAAGTAAAAGCAGAAAGTAAAAAGAAAAAAAAAAAAAGCACTAGTGAAAGCAGGAAGTTAAAATAAAAAAAAAAAAACTATTTAAATTATACCTTGTCAATTTGCTGTAAGTAAGTAAAAATATATATATATCAGCTACCTAACTTTCTGATTGCTCAGTATTCTGATCTAATGTTGGCAAAGGGATAAAGATCCAAGAAGCAAAGGGCTGGGTACAACATAATATTCTTCTGCTGATAAGTCACAATATTAGTGTTTTTAATTTACAAATAACTGGCAAAAATACTAATTTTTCCCAAGTTTTGCAGATTTGTCATGGCAATTGCAAGGGTTGAGAGGGGTGCAGACACCCCCCCCTTCGCCCTGCACCCCCACTGATGATAAATAAAAGGAATCCTGTTCCAACATTTGTTTTTTTATTTAGCACGTTGCTTGGTGTATTAATGAAAGCCGGATCTTTTGATGTTTTTTTTGTAATTTTCCTGACAAGTAGCAACAGTGTGTGTACACATGGTTAGAACAACAGAGCATTACTCGATTTTTGTGATTGATTTCCATCTTTTAGTCTTCAACAGGCCAAACCGAATAAGGTATGACTTCTTGATTGTCCATCAGTTTCATCCGTTGAAGACAAAAGGTATGAAAACCACAAATATCTCGTAATTCTCGGTTATTACTCAGGCACAGCAGTAAACAGGGAGGGGCTTCATGTTTAAAATGCTATGACAGCAATTTGCCATGTGTTCAAAATGCATCAAAGCATCATTTTCTATTTGTATGCTTAAAAATATTTACACCCAAACACGTTGTTAAATAGAAGGATGGTTCAAATTTAATCAGCCAAAGTGGGAAGATTGAAAATGTTCTAAACAAACCTTAAACAACTTCTTCCATATAGTTATCCCCTCTTTCATTCCATGTTCACTGTTGTAAAAACAATACATATATAAGAAAGTCAAAACTTGTTAGATTAGTTGTGCAGCTGTTAGTTTCCCCTGTGGTGCATTTGTGTGTCCTAAAGCAAAGAAAGCCGCCCCGGTGGCGCAGTGGTCTAAGGCGTTGGCCTCTGATCATTCGTCCGTAAGGGGTCCGGGTTCGAATCCCGGTCAGGCATGGATGTTGTGTTTGTCTTACGGCACTGGCTCTCTCCCTTCCCTGGACCCTAAATTAGGGACGGGCGACTGCTTATAGCCCATTGAGTTGCTCACGGTGGTCGTTAAACCTCCAATAAAAAAAAAAAAAAAAAAGCAAAGGAAATCACTGAGAGAGAGAGTTTGGGAGAATAAGGAGAATCGACAGCAGCAAAGTTAGGTTTATGTGACTACACGATGTACCTGACTGAACCATTATCAGATGGAAATTTTGTATGAAAATTTTTAATGTTGTGTTTGAGGATCTGGCAACTGACCTTGTTTACGCTTTCCAACTGTACGTTGAAGAAGCGTTTATGCTCCAGCTTTGTCCGTCCGCACGATAACTCGCGTAAAAATTTTTCGATATCGATGAAATTTTAGTATGTGGTAGGGGACCACCTGGGGACAAACCCTATTGAAAATGAACGAAATGGGGTCAAAGGTCACGGCATAGCAGTTGGATCCATTCCACTGCCCTTATGCATCATAACGCGTAAAAATTGTTCGATTTCGATGAAATTTTAGTGCGTGGTAGGGGACCACCTGGGGACGAATCCTATTGAAAATGGGCGAAATGGGGTCAAAGGTCACGACATAGGAGCGGGATCCATTCCATTGCCCTTATGCGTCATAACTTACATAAAAATGATTCTATTGGGACAAAAATGTGGTATGTTGTTCCGGAGGTATACTGAACCGGTTCTGTTGAATATCATTGAAATGGGGTAAAAGGTCAGGACACGAGCGAGATTTATTCCACAGCCATTATCCTGATAACTTGAGTAATTATTTCTGGTATGTTGGAAAGTGTATCATAATCAATGCATTGCATGATTTTACTAACTTGTTTAAGTGATGAGAGGAGCCTTGATTAGCATCAAGATTCTTGGAACATCTGATTTAACAAATGGCTCCTCGGTGTTTCTTCTTTTGGAATAGAAATTTTTAATATTTTTGTACCATTTCTCTAGAACTTCATGCTGCATCTATGAAGGTACGTTAGAAAACCTTTGCCTGACTATTTTTTATGCTTTCCAATCGTACGTTGAAGAAGCATATATGCTCCAGTTTTGTCCGTCTGTCTATCCGCACGATAACTCGCGTAAAAATGGTTCGATTTCGATGAAATTTTAGTATGTGGCAGGGGACAACCTGGGGACGAACCCTATTGAAAATGGAAGAAATGGAGTCAAAGCTCAGGACATAGGAGCTGGATCCATTCCATCGCCCTTATGCGTCATAACTTACATAAAAATGCTTCGATTGTGACACAACTTTATCATGTTCCGGAGGTATACTAAACCTGTTCTGTTGAATAACATCGAAATGGGGTCAAAGGTCAGGGCACAGGAGCGAGATTTATTTCACAGCCATTATTCTCATAACTTGACTAAAACTGCTTCTATTGCGACAAAACTTCAGCATGTTGTTCCGGAGGTATACTGAACCAATTCTGTTTAATATCAAAATGGGGTCAAAGGTCAGGTGATAGGAGCAAGATTTTTTCCACAGCCATTGTCCTCATAACTTGAGTAACGATTTCTGGTATATTGAAAAGCGTATCATAATCAAGGCATTGCATGATTTTACTAACTTGTTTTATGCATAAGTGGTTCAAATTAAAGCAGCAAAATGGTATACAAAAATGGGAAAGATAAAATCCAACCAGTATGGTTATTTTGTTGGGTTAAAATGCAATGGACGATGCCTCTGTTTATGTTGGTTGTTGTGTTCTCAGGGCAAGAAGAAGCCCAAAGAATGACTGAGTTACATATAAACCGTAGAGCTGAAACATTAGGAACACCTGCCTAATATGATGTTCCTCCATGCAGGCCTGATGAGAAAGAGGAGGAGGGCCGCCCCGGTGGCGCAATGGTCTAAGCGATGGCCTCTGATCATTCGTCCGAACCGGGTTCGGGTTCGAATCCTGGTGAGGCATGGATGTTGTGTTTGTCTTACGGCACTGGTTCCCTCCCTTCCCTGGGGCCAGTGACCCTAAATTAGGGACGGGCGACTGCTTATAGCCCATTGAGTTGCTCACGGTGGCCGTTAAACCTCCAATAAAAAAAAAAAAAGGGGGGAGGAGGGGTGGAGTTGCCCAGAGGCCCGGGCGTCGGGAGGGGTAGGGGGATCCTAGTGGACGTTTGTCACGAATTTTTAGCGAAAGGGTCCAGCAGAAAACTAAAACATTTCCGCCTCCCTGAGCCGCCGCTTTGGTTCTTCCACTTGCATTCTCCCACGTCACAAAAACTAAAAAAAACAGGAACTTCCTGCACTAATTCTCTTGCCAATGAAAGCAGGTAAATTTTTGACTCTTCCAAAAAACAACAACAAAAAACTGGCGTCTTTGTACCCAAATGTGGGTATAGCCATCGGGCTATTCTGTACTCTTTCAGTGTTTTAAAAAGGATCGAAATTTATGATCGATCAACCATGGGACAAGAAAGACTGTGTGGACTGACCACTCTTGCCATGGAAGCAGATCTTTTTCGTACTTTGAAGTTTGATGAAGTGATTGACGACTTTGCATCTAAAAAGGCCAGAAGAGCTATTTTATAGAAACTATAAGAACTATTAGGTAACCAAATATGTTTACTATAAAATTTTATTTTTTCTCTTGTGAAATTTAATTTTTTTTTTTTTTTTTGATTGGAGGTTTAACGACCACCGTGAGCAACTCAATGGGCTATAAGCAGTCGCCCATCCCTAATTTAGGGTCACTGGTTCCAGGGAAGGGAGAGAGCCAGTGCCGTAAGACAAACACAACATCCATGCCTGACCGGGATTCGAACCCGGACCCCTTACGGACGAATGATATGAGGCCAACGCCTTAGACCACTGCGCCACCGGGGCGGCAAAATTTAATTATAAAGTGTTTTTGTAAATTAATTAATATGACAAAAAAGTAACCTTGTTTTAGTTTTCAAATATTGAGCATTCAAGATTTAATAAAGTTTCAGCTTTAAGATTATGTCAAGTGACTCTATGTTTAAGTTAAGAATGAATTTCAGAATTGTAACCAAATTGATAATCAGAGTCAACGAACATAAAAGAGACACAAAATACGGCAAAGTAGCCACGGCACTAATCAGAGAAGTTAAATTCAAAGGACGATATAAAGAAATTAGCTACCTACTCTACCCCTAAAGGTAGAGTAGGTAGCTAATTGGTTCCATTCGGGAAACCTTGGAGATCATTATCAACAGCGACACTTGCAATGATTGCGTCTCACTCGAGTTGCCACGAATTTGGAACCAATTCTTCAAGTAAAGTTTTCTGTCTACCAGGACACCACGCGTGCAACCAATGTGATGCGTCATATCTTTAAATGAATATAACGTCGTATCTACTGTTGTCAAGTCAAGTTTCCGCGTTCAAATTGTTAGTGCGTTCTATTTTTCAGTTGCAGTTTCTGTCTAACTTCCTTGAAAAAGCCATCTGGTTTATGTGCGAAAGCTTGGAAACGCTAATATGTCTACTTCCTACGCCAATAAATCGGATCACTAGTACAGTGTTTCTTTCTTTTTTTGTTTTTTTTTGATTGGAGGTTTAACGACCACCGTGAGCAACTCAATGGACTATAAGCAGTCGCCCGTCCCTAATTTAGGGACACTAACTCCAGGGAAGGGTGAGAGCCAGTGCCGTAAGACAAACACAACATCCATGCCTCACGGGATTCGAGCCCGGACCCCGTTCGGACGAATGATCAGAGGTCATCGCTTAGACCACTGCGCCACCGGGGCGGCACAGTGTTTCTATTTACTGCATAAAATAATTCTGATAAAATATTAGCAATTTGATGAAAGTTTGTTTTATCATGTACAGGGTTTTGTACCTGTGATTAATCTAAAGTATATTCTGCACTCTTCTAAAATCTTTTTGTGGGGAGGAGGGACTGAGGAAAATTTTGGGGGCCACAGCCTCAAGAAAGATTGCCCAGAGGCCCAAAAATCATGTCGTCGGGCCTGCTCCATGTGCCACCAGAACAACTTTTACTCAATGAAGCGTGGATGCTACAAGGTTTCTAAAGGTGTCTTGTGGTTTCCGGTACCAACATGTTGCCAGCAGATCTTTAACTCTTGTAAATTATGTTATTGAGCCACAGCAAGTCAAATTTGCCATTCCAACGCAAACCACAGATGCTCCAGTGGGCTGATGTCGGGGGAATTGAGATCCTAGGGCAATACCTGGAAGTCTTGCTCATGTTCTGTGAATCGTTCTCTAACAATCTGGATAGTGTGGCATAGCGCATCATCCTGCCGAAAAACAGCACTACTAGAGGGAAATGCTGTTGCCATGAAAGGATGTACTTGCAAATGAATGATTGCACTCAGGCTTTCTTAGCAGAATATTGCCCAAAGTATTACACTTCCTCCACTGGCTAGTTTTTGTCCCACGATGCGTCCTGGTGCACCACTTCCCCAGGTGAACAATGCACATGTACCCGACTGTCCACAGGAAACGAGATTCATTCGACTAAAACTTTTTCCAATCATTCAAGGTCCAGTTTTGATGCTTACATGCCTGCCTGTCGTATGTGCTTTTGAGGGTGAATCGAGGTTAGCGTGGACACTCAGAGCGGCCTGTGGCGACGCAGCCCCATTTTTAGCAGGGTTTTATGTACAATGAGTTGTGACACATTACTCTCATTCCCAACATTCAAATTACTGGCGAGTTGCGCCGTAGTTTCCCTTCTGTTGTCTCGTACCATATGTGATATGATAAAACAAACGATAGCCTTCTCTCACTTCTAGCATCGATTCGTGGTCTATCCACACCTCGGACTCAATTAACTGGCCATTACAATTTGGCCTTTGTCAAACTAATTTTAGCTAGCTGTCTTTCCCATCTGAAGAACAACACTGATTAGCAGAGCTCACTATTAGATGATATTTATCCCATTTCACGTTGCCCGCAGAAAAGATGCACTGGTTTGGCTCTTTAATGCATGTTTCAATTTCGTATGTTCAACACCCCTGCATCAAAAATCTACTGAAACACTTCATACTATTCTTATAGTACTATTGTAGCGATAAAAAGCCGTAGAGCTCTGACAGGCTCACAGAAACTTAGCTTTAGAAGATATATTTACAGAACTGGGATACAGCCTCTCTCCTCCCCATCTCATCCTACCACTAGTCCCTACTGGGAAGGAAAACTGAAATGTTAACTTCAAAGTGAGGACATGAGTATAAGCAACCACGCAAAGCTAAAAGGAGGCATGGAACTGCTTAACTATATATGCACTTGCAGCGACTGCACGTCTAACAACAAGGAAACCAAATGGTTACCTTCTTATGTTACAATGAGTTCTTTGTCGCCCCGGTGGCGCAGTGGTCTAAGCGATGGCCTCTAATCATTCATCCGAAAGGGGTCCGGGTTCGAATTCCGGTGAGGCATGGATGTTGTGCTTGTCTTACGGCACTGGCTCTCTCCCTTCCTCGGAACCAGTGACCCTAAATTAGTGACGGGCGACTGCTTATAGCCCTTTGAGTTGCTCACGGTGGTCGTTAAACCTCCAATAATAAAAAAAAAGTTCTTTATTATATTCATGTAGCTAATAAATATATCTTATTAACCTAGGAATCAGAAATGCTTAAATTGCGTAGTTCTACATGTAACATCCACCACACGAGAAAACTTAACAACTTCATCGCCCAGGAACGGAAATTGAACCCACATCTCCCGGTTTCCATTTGAGCATGCTATCCGTTTCACAGCACAGGACGGAGAAGCCCCAAGTATCCAAACAGCTCACTCAGAAATTGATAAGATACTTGGAACTTCGTTGTCTTGGGTGGTTGTAACGGATAGCCTGCTCGAACGTAAATAGCGAGATGCGGGGTTGATTCCCGTTCCAGGGCGATGTAGTAATTCACGCTCCACTCTTCTCACCTCCCTGGCTGACTGTTACGTTGGTTCAGGGGGCAAGTCTCTTTTAAGCTGATTGTGGCTTTAAGGGACCTTACATTCTTACACTTTTCCACGAATTCTGACAGTTCTAATGCAACCTTCTAGTACTCTTTTTTTTCAGCTGGCCCTAACGGGATTCTACACTTGCTTTGCAAAAGGGCAGCTATAAAGCTGTAACAGTCAAAAGTAATCGAGGCAGTTGCCTTCGATGCACGATCTTGATAAGGAGAATTACTCACCATACAAATTCAAATTCATCGGATGAATTTAAAGATTTTATTGTACCGGGTGATCCAAAAGTCTTGCACATTTTGAAAACGCAATAACTCGCGCTGTTTTGAGAGTAAGGCAACGCGGTTTGCGTAGAAATGATCATAATGACATCGGGTGTTTTATGAAATCACATAAATTTTTACTCATTTTACTTACATTTTTCATCGCCAGATGGCGCAACAACCACAGGTTGGAAGTGTCGAGAAAGATAGACACCTGATTGCCCCAGGTTAGGCACCTCATTGTACCAGGTGTTCAATGTGATAGCAGTCCTGTTCCAGCACTGCTTGCAGACGAGAGAAAACACCATGGACGGCATTGAAGAGCATGTCCGGTGGTACAGCTGCCACATGGTGTCGAATGGCATCTTTCAGCATGGCCAATAAAGTGTGGCGACATCTGTACACTTGTGATTTTAGATAAACCCAGAGCCAGAAATCGCAGGGCGTCAGGTCTGGTGACCGAGGAGGCCAGGCCTTCGGAAAGTGTCGGCTCAACACACGATTTGCGCCAAACGTCTCTTGCAGCAGTTGTTTAACGGAACGTGCGATGTGGGGTGGTTCTCCATCCTGCATAAATGTGCATAGATTCACTGCATCCGGTTCTTGCAAGCTAGGGATAACGTACGTTCGTAACATGTTCGCATAGCGTGCACCTGTCACTCAAAAAACGGTTTCGAAGGAGATGTCGCGGACCTCTTCAGAAAAAAAAAAAAAAAAGATAATGAAGGAAACCGTGAATCTTCACCACACTATCACTTTCGGCTGATGAAGTTGCGCTTCAACGACTGCTCGGGGATGTTCCGTGGCCCAGATGCGGCAGTTGTGCGTGTTTACCGCTCCGTTTAAGGAAAAGTGTGCCTCATCAGTCCATAAAACGTTCATCAGCCAGTTCTCGTTGACATCCATTTGTCGAAAAAACCATGCTGCGAACTCCTGACGCTGCACGTAATCGCCAGCTTGCAGTTCGTGATGCCGTTGCAGTTTGTACGGGTATCTGTTCAGAATTCGTCGTAGTGTTCGCCATACAGTCCCATATGGAATGCCTGTTTGCCGAGAAACAAGGGGAGCACTGGAGTCGTCATGTGCGGATGACATTGCAATCACATCCATTTCTTGCGTAATCGTCTCGGCTGCAGCAGCACGTGTTCTACCGCTTCGTGGGCTAGCTGCCAAAGATCCCGTTTCCTCGAATTTTTTCACCATTCGCCACAGCGCAGCACTTTCCATCGGTTCTTTCCCACTGCGATCACCTTTCGGTGACCGGTAGGCTCTCAACGCAGTACTCGCACATTCAGCGTTGCAATAGAACAGTTTCACCAAGAGCGATTTGTCCGGTAATGACAGCATACTGACACGGACCGCTGTGACTTGTGGTTGTAGGTATGGGGGTCAGCGTCATTTTCTTGTAGGACTTCCGTCCACAGGTAGTAGAGTTTAGGTCCCAGCCACCTACAGCGAGATCGCCTTTTGGGCAGGACACAGAAACGGAAGGAATGAGAGCAAGTTTAGCAACTTTGACAGAACAGTTTGTAGTGAGATTAGAGTACAGTAGATGGCGCCACCGTACAAGTACGATATTGCACATAGATGGGTGAGAGAATTTCAGGGAGGACATAGGAAAGGATACCCATTTAACCAGTGGGTCCAGCCTGGGGGCCGTCACTTTACGTGCTCGTCCGATGCACGGCGGATATTCAGCGATTGTTAGTAAATCACGCCATCTCTGAAAGATCAGCCCAGGCTTGAACCTGGGGACCCAGCATCGATAGCCTGAAACACTAACCACTAAGCCATCCGCGGCTCCTGACTTGTGGTTGCTTCCCAGCTGCTGCTTTTATACCCACTATCCCAGACCTGTTCGCCTATGGTGCCATCTGGCGATGAAAAATATAAGTAAAATGAGTAAAAGTTTATGTTATTTCATAAAGAACCCGATGTCATTCTGATCATTTCTACGCAAACTGCGTTGCCCTACTCTCAAAAGTCCGCGAGTTATTACGTTTTTAAAATGTGCAAGACTTTTGGATCACCCGGTATGTACATGTATAAGAACTTTCAGATTTCCCTAGAACCCATCGTCAGATAGGTTCTAGGGAAACCTGAAAGTTCTTATGCATGTATATACAATAAAATCTTTAAATTCAGCCGATGAATTTGAATTTGTATTGTGAGTAATTCTTCTTGACCTCCCCGGTGGCGCAGTAGTCTAAGCGATGGCCTCTGATCATTCGTCCGAAAGGGGTCCGGGTTCGAATCCCGGTGAGGCATGGATGTTGTGTTTGTCTTACGGCACTGGCTCTCTCCCTTCCCTGGAACCTGTGACCCTAAATTAGGGACGGGTGACTGCTTATAGCCCATTGAGTTGCTCACGGTGGTCGTTAAACCTCCAATCAAGAAAAAAAAATTCTTCTTATCAAGATCGTGCACCGAAGGGAACTACCTCGATTACTTTTGACTATTTCTGCACGAATTTGAATCTCCTAATGAAGCTGTAACAGACCCAAGCAAAAGCAAGTTACATACAAAGAAGGTAGTAAGCGTGACAGCGATTGCTTAACAGAAATCAAACCTGAGAAAATCAATTAAGCTATATGAGTAAGACGAAATCAATTATAAAAAATATAAAGTAAAATACAATACAAAACAAAAGCGATGGCTTACGACCATGCCTCTGGAAGGAGTCCGGGTTCGAATCCCGGTGAGGCATGGATGTTGTGTTTGTCTTACGGCACTGGCTCTATTCCTTCCCTGGAACCAGTGACCCTAAATTAAGGACGGGCGACTGTTTATAGCCCATTGAGTTGCTCACGGTGGTCGTTAAACCTTCAATAAAAAAAAAAAAAAAAAGGATTGGTGAATCCATTTCGGAAACGGCGACACTTGTGCTTTGTTCGAGGGACTATGTGGTTAGAATGTACCACGAGTGGTGCCAAGTGCCAAATCGGCGAAAAAATCAACCGGCGAAGCAACTGTAAAGGTAGATTCCGGAAGTCAACTCCGTGGGCGTCGCCTTGTACAGAGCTACAGCACGGCTTCTTCTTCTTCTTCTTTTTTTTTGATTGGGGGTTTAACGACCACCGTGAGCAACTCGATGGTCTATAGGAAGTCGCCTGTCCCTAATTTAGGGCCACTTGTTCCAGGTAAAGGAGAAAGCCTGTGCCGTAAGCCAAACACAACATTCATGCCTCACCGGGATTCGAACCTAGACCCATCTCGGACGAATGGTCAGAAGTCAGCGCCAAGACCACTGCGCCTCCGGGGCTGCCAGCTCAGCTTCGCAGTTCACGGCACAAACACAATATTGGCCAACCAGAAACAATATCACGTGCTACTGTGTGTCACATGCTGGCATAGATGGGATCCAAGGGCAGACGTGCGGGTCCAATGAATCATGAAACGCATAGGCGCCGACTTGAAAAATTAGTGGGGGTTCCGAAAATTTTTAATCGAATTACCCATGCATTTTTCAAAGTATTTAAGTCTAATTTAAATTTCATTCAGTCAGATCATCTGACACAATAAGACGCCTGAAATGCTGAAATGAAGCAAATTATAGTTAATTACAGAATTTTTCTTTCTCTAGATAATTATTTATATAATTTATTTTCCTTTTGTAGGCGCGACATTATTATATACAGTACACAGATATATTTGTGAATTTCCAACTCAATTGTCTTATAAAAGTAACAAAAACATGTAAAATTTATTGTAAGTATTTTTTACCAATTTAAAAAAGGACAACAATTGTTTTCTTCAAATGATTTCTGAGTTAAAATAGGAGGTTAGAAGGGAGAGGACATGACATCAGCCGCACGCCCTACGTTTTCCGTGGGCTCTACTTCGTATCAGCTGTGTATGCCCAGTATGCCCAACTTGGGCTGCTTCTGTACTTTTCTATGGGAAAAGCGTTGAATTTGAAGAGGTTTTAGAGGCACTTGTGCAGCATGTACAGTCAGGAAAAAAATGAGACCCAAATATACATGCACATAACTAAAAATTTGCAATAAGTTACAGAAATACTGTTTAGTATTTTCTAAAAAAGAATTAAACAAAATTATTGCTTCGTCGACCGCAGAGCCGTACCTGCGGAGGGGCAAGCGGGGCTCTTGCCCCGGGCGCAGCTCAATTGAAGGCGCAGAAATCACTGCTCAGTATCGTATTAAAATTGGAATTGAAACCTTTGCACCAGTTTCTGGTACAGCGTTTTCACTCCAAACTTTGTTGTTTGTCAATTAACAGAATATTTTTATGTTTCTCGAGTTTCGATGGCCTCAGAAGCTTGAAATTCACATTTCTTCCTCAAAATGTTCAGGGGATGGTAGTTGTCTACATTCAGAAGAAATGAAGAAGCGGTTGTATAGTCCATCCAACTAAAGAAGAACCATGGCATTCGTCGACAACAGTTAAGCTTACGGTTTTCCTTTATTTGGATAGACTGTACGTACGTTGCGAGATGAGAATGTCGTTCGCATTTTTGAAGAGTCTCTGGGGCTATTCGATCACCACTGCTGGTGTGGGCCCCGATTGCCTGCGTCATTCGGTCAGTTGGATGTGGTACCGAAAGACCGAACTTGTTAGCGTTTGCGAAAAACTTGACGGACAGTCATATTTTGATAGTGCCTCCCTCATAAAAGGGTATGACCTTAATTTTATTTTGTCCAGCTGTGTACGTATATAGTAAGATACACCACTACATTAGTAATAAGATAAAAAGACAAATGGGGGCGCAATATTTTGTGTTGGCCCCGGGCGCAGAAACGCTTTGTTACGCCTCTGTCGACCGGAAGTGAATATTGCGTATTAACCAATCACGGCCTTGCTAAAGCTGTGGGAGCCTTGTTGACCTTCAGGGACTGCTGCAGAGAGTAAGAGACAACCGCAATCAACCTGTGCTCCTGCACAGGTCTTCAGTAAGTTAGGTCACGTCACTGAACCCTCCCCAATCGGAGGGCGCAAGAAACCAGATGATCAGATTTGGCTGCACCAGCGGCTGCTGATGCCATCTTTTCTCTCTTCTAACCTCCTTGGTCCCCGACTAGGGTGGGTAAACTGACTGTACAACATATTTCCGCCTTTATTACTATGACCTCGAATAGGTTCTCGTCTCCGAATTTAGGGCTAGACTTTTGTATTTTGTGGGAACCCAGACAAACCGAAGAATTTTCTTTTATAAAGGAGGCAGTTTTAAATGCTCTTAAACGACGGTACTTGAGGTATTGTCTGTCGCGTCAAATTTGATGAGCACGAACAAACACTAATTCTTGTTTGAGGCACGATAAACAGTCTGAGGGGTAAATTTCTATATACACTTTCTATATTTAGTAAACTGGGAGTGAATAATAAAAAAACTTGAAGAATTGATAACAAAAAACAAAATTTATGCCCATATGCGTACGTGTATTTTCCCCACGAAATACGATAACAAATATTAAGGGTTCACAACAAAATCATTGGGGTTTCAAAAAGTGTCTCGAACCCACGAAGTCGGTGCCTATGATGATACGTATTCCATTCTACCTATGATCGAGTCTGTATTTGGCATCAGCAGCATAAGGCTATTTCTCTCGTACATGGCATCGAATATCCAAGTCAATGGGGTTGGTTTTATAATATGAGGCATGTGTAGCTGGACCAACGTATGGACTCCGGCTATCACCGGGGGCTGCCTACTGACTATATACACCTCATAACGTTGTACACCTCATAACCTCATAACGTTGTAATATGCCCATAGAGGTGATGGGTTCTTCCAGGACGATAATGTCCCATGTCATAGAGCCCGCCTCATGGAGGAATTGTTCGACGAACCCAGTGCTTATATGAGACATCACGAAGGGCCCAGGGCCCTTAAACTCCCCTGACCTCAACCCAAATATGAACATCAGCGGGGCGTTGTGGAACGTAGGGTGAGGCAGTTGGACACATCACACCGGAACTGTGGACTGCAATACAAACAGCTTGGTTGTAGACCACAACTGTACAACACCTCTTGTAGTCGATACCACGCCTGGTGACGACCGTTCTGCGGGCTCCACAAGACGTGGAAATTCAATTCAGTGATCACTCAGTGTATATATTTGTGCTAAGACTGAGGAAACGAATAGTTACGTTACAGTGGAAGGAAGTATGAATGTAACCCCTTTCCATCCCTCCCCTCCGAATAATCCTGTAACCACCTTTAAAGGAGGGAAACGAGGAAATCTGAAGCCATAAGCTTCTTCAACCTATTATCGAAATTCTAATAGCGTTCTAGACGAATTAATCCTTACTAAACGAAACCCGCCGGAATCGACGGTTAGTTTTTTTTTTCTTATTTTTGAAAAGAATAAACTCGTATAAAACAACAAATGTAAACTTTAATTGATTGACAAATTAATTCAACCACTTCAGTAAAGACAATATAGTCCAGGTTCGTGATTTTTTAGCACGTCTTTTGTAAAAAAGATCGTGCTAATGTTATCGGTTTCGTCCGTCAGTCCGTCCGTCCGCCTGTACCCACGATATCTCTGCAACTATTAGTCCGATTTGAAAAATTCTTTTTGCATTCGGAAGCTTGAAATATGCGAATGATGATCTCTCATTTCGTTTTTTTTTTTTTACGATGTATGATTTCGCCGCTACAGGGCGTAAATGCAGATGATGTCGAATTAAAAAATACGTTTTATTCCACATATTTGCTTCTAAACATCCGATTGAAAAAATTATTTTATCTTTCGATTCCATTTAGGTCGAAGAGTATTTTAGATATAGTTACTTTTTTCAAATTACTCATAGATTTTCCGCTAGGAGGCGTAAACGTAAATTACATTTCCCCCGATAACTCTTCCTCTAAAACCCCGATTTGAAAAAAAATTTCTTCAGCGGATACATCTCTTGATGGAAAATCTTTTGCATATAATTTCGAATTTTTTGTAAAGAATACTCTGGCCACCAGGGGGCGTAAGCGTTAATTTTTGCTTCTGATATATTTGCCATAAAATCTGAGCTTCTAAAATATCGATTGAAAACATTCTTTCGTGGACTGATGCCACTCACATAAATAAACCTTTTCGGAATATTTTCTTCCTAAAATATTCCAGAGTTTCTCCGCCAGGGGGCGTAGATGTATATTTTGTTTTTGTCAATGTCTCTACTTCTAGAGTCCGATTTGAAAAATTCCTTCTTTGTTGGATAGTGTTTTCCGTGTGACACGTTTTTCACATAATTTCAAAATTTTCAAGTAATTCATAGACTTTCCGCTAGGGGGCGTAAAGGTAAATTGCGTTTCTCCCTATATCTCTGTTTCTAAATCTCCGATTTGAAAAATTCTTTCTGCACCGGATACAGCTCCTGATGGGAAATCGCTTCCACATAATTTCTAATTTTTGTAAAAAAAAGGTTTGGACACCAGGGTGCGTAAACCTTAATTTCCGCTACTGATGTATTTGCAGCAAAATCTGAGCTTCTAAATTCTCGATTGAAAAAAACGTCGTTTGTTGACCGATACTACTCATGTCGACAAACCTTTTAGAAATATTTTCTTCTTAAAATAGTGCATGGTTTCTACGCCAGGGGGCGTAGACGTATATCTTATTTTGTCAATATCCCTACTTCTAGGAGTCCAATTTGAAAAATTCCTTCTTTGTTGGATAGTGTTTCCAGTGTGACATGTGTTTCATATAAAGTAAAAATTTTCAAGTAATTCTTAGACTTTCCGCTAGGGGGCGTAAAGGTAAATTGGGTTTCCCCCTATATCTCTGCTTCTAAATCTCCGATTTGAAAACTTCTTTCTGCACCGGATACAGCTCCTGATGGGAAATCGTTTGCACATAATTTCTAATTTTGGTAAAAAATGGTTTGGCCACCAGGTGGCGTAAGTCTTAAATTCCGCTTCTGATGTATTTGCAGCAAAATATGAGGTTCCAAAATCTCGATTGAAAAAAAGTCGTTTGTTGACCGATACTACTCATGTCGACAAACCTTTTAGGAACATTTTATTCTTGAAATAATGCATGGTTTATACGCCAAGGGGCGTAGATGTATATTTTATTTTTGTCAATATCTGTACTTCTAAGAGTCCAATTTAAAAAATCCCTTCTTTGTCGGATAGTGTTTCCGATGCGAAATGTTTTCCCTATAAATTCAAAATTTTCAAGTAAATCATAGACTTTCCGCTAGGGGGAACAAAGGTAAATTGCGTTTTCTGCGTTATTTCTGCTCCTAAAACTCCGATTTGAAAAATTCTTCCTGTATCGCATACAAGACCTGATGAAGAATATTTTTCACATAATTTCTAACGTTTGGTAAAGAATGGTTTGGCCACCATGGGTCATAAGTGTTAATTTCTGCTTCTGATGTATTTGTAGCAAAATTTGGGCTGCTGAAAACTCTGACTAATTTTTTTCTTGGACCGATACCGCTCATATAGATAAACCTTTTGAGAATACTTTCTTCATAAAATAATGCATGGGTTTCCCACCAGGGGGAGTAAAGTTACATCTTATTTTTGTCGATATCTCTGTTTCTAAGAGTTCTTAAGCTCACGATTCCGTTTACAGCAATATCTGAGGGATTAAAAACCCGATTGAAAATTATCTGTCTTTCGTCAGATACTATTGTTTTCCATACCGGTTCCATTGACTTTGAATAGCTTTGATAAATTTAATTTGCGTCAGAACGGATTCAGAAGACGTTCTTATTACACCCGGAAATTCGGTGTCATCTTTCTTGTTTTTTTTTTTTTTGGCTGAAGGTTTCACGACCACCGTGAGCAACTCAATGGGCTATAAGCAGTCGCCCGTCCCTAATTTAGGGTCACTGATTCCAGGAAAGGGGAGAGCCAGTGTCGTAAGACAAACGCAACATCCATGTCTCTCTGGGATCGAACCCGGACCCTTCACGAATGAATCATCCTAAGCCAGCGCTTAGACCACTGCGCCACCGGGGCGGCCAGGTTCGTGATGAGCATCACGACTGCACCATTTTTCAGACGTAAAATGTGAGGTGGAATTCAACTGGATAGCGCACCCTTTCACCCTCATCTTCAGTCACAACGGTGTTTACAAATGTTGTTGGAATGAGATTTGCGTTGCGAATACTCATCATTCTCTCTTGTTTGAGACATATAGTTGCGACCCATTGATCGCTCACGCCTTCCAGCGTGAGTGATCAATGGGTCGCAAGTATATGTGAGAGAGACATTCGGTTAAGGGTATGTATGCAATAAAGTATTTTCTTACTTTAGGATTGATCATAGAACACCATGCATAAACCAAATCTGACACTGAACTGAGCGCCTGATGTAGATAAGGGCCTCATGCTTCTTCCATAGACTTTACATGGGAACTTTGCCGCCCCGTCACGCCCGAAGCGTTGTCCCAGTCGTAGGGGGACCGGAGCACGGAGACGGACGTCCGAGCGGACCGATCGTCGCATCTGACGTCATGCCGTAGCGGACCCACAAGCCACAACGGGCGACATTTTGCTGAGTGCACGGGGAGGCTTGGACGCTCCGATCCGATTGGCTGCGTCTGGTTTGCTGTCCAGCCGTCCGTTGCGAAGACTATCCTTAACAGCGAGCCATCGTCGTCACCACTTGGCATGGTGTCCCTCTAGAGCTGCGTGGGGTTCTGAATGGAACAGTGTGGTGTTCAGCGACGAATCGCGGTTCTGTCTCACCACGGATGATCACCGTGTGAGAGTCTGGAGGCGACGTGGCGGATTCCTCCGCCATTATGGAGCGTCACACGACCCGACTACGTGGAATCCTGGTGTGGGGTGCTATCAGCGCCAACAGCCGCTCACCGTTGGAACGCAACACGGGCACATTGACGTCACGCCACTATGTTAACGAGGTGCTGCAGCCCGTGGCACTACCTTATATGTTGGGCATCCCAAACACCATTTTTCAACAGGAAAACGCCCGGCCACATACCGCTCGGATCAGCCTGAATGCTTTACAAGGTATGCGGATGCTTCCGTGGCCAGCACGATCCCCCGACCTCTCGTCCATCGAGCATCTGTGGGATGCGATTGGACGTCGGTTGAGTGCCCTCCCACCCCCGCAAAATGAAGATGAACTGTGGACTCGGATCAACACCAGATGGTCCACGATACCCCAGGACTCTATTCGGACTCTCATTGCCTCGATGGCACGTCGGAGTAAATGGTGTATCGCTCAAAATGGAGGCCACACTCCTTTTTGATCATTCTGCATATTCGGTCATATTTGGTCATTAAAGCCTAGTCTGTATGTAACAGTTAAGGTGGACGTCAAGTAATTTTGCTTCTTATACTTCCAATGGAAAAACTTCTGTACACATTTTCTTCACAATTAATGCGTTCCCAAGGATAAAAATTTGAACATCGATTAAAATAGCTTCACTTTATAACTTGGAATACTTAATATTTTCTAAAACATAACTATAATTATGCAATCCAACATTTATTTGTCTACTGACGCCATCAAAGTACAGGTCGCGTCATCTTTTTTCTGGTTTCAACGCCACCAAAGGGAACGTTATTGTTTTTTTAATATAATTATGGTTATGTTTTAGAAAATATTAAGTATTCCAAGTTATAATATGAAGTTATTTTAATCGATGTTCAAATTTCCATCCTTGGGAACACACTAATTGTGAAGGAAATGTGTACAAAAGTTTTTCCATTGGAAGTATAGGAAGCAAAATTACTTGACGTCCACCTTAAATCATTTGTTCATTACCTATTTGGCTATCTGTGTGTGCAGTTTGGTTTGCTTTCGAGAATTCCTTCATGGTGTGGCATTTTCTCTGTCAGGTAGCGTAGGTAATTGTTTTAAGATTGAAGTGGTAATCGGTTAATTGGCGTAAGAAACAAAATACAATTTGCCGAGCTTTCGCACATCTAAGGGTGGCTTTGCTAAGGCTGAAAGTGTAAAAAAAAAACAACAACTGAAAATGATAACGATTACAATATTTCTCATTTTCAGTTTGTTTAAACTTTTAGTTTTGATGAAGCCACTCGTAGATGTGCGAAAGCGCCGCCCCGGTGGCGCAGTGGTCTAAGCGATGGCCGCTGATCATTCGTCCGAAAGGGGTCCGGGTTCGAATCCCGGTGAGGCATGGATGTTGTGTTTGTCATACGGCACTGGCTCTCTCCCTTCCGTGGAACCAGTGACCCTAAATTAGGGACGGGCGACTGCTTATAGCCCATTGAGTTGCTCATGGTGGTCATTAAACCTCCAATAAAAAAAAAAAAATAAAGATGTGCGAAAGCTCGGCAAATTGTATTTTGTTTCTTACGCCAATTAAACGGATTACCACTTCAATCTTTTATACTTGGTGTTAATCAGTTGTACTAGTTAATTGTTTTGTTCAAATATCCGATTTACGATAGTAAACAGCGGGCGTAGCGATGAATCAAAGTCCCAAATGAAATGTAGTCCTTGAATGTGCTTCGTTATCGCTTTAAAGAAAAATTGCGACACACAAGGAACACACACCACGTGTGAGAGACAACGTTGAGAACCATTCTCTTATCCGTGACCATGACAACAATCTGTGAACTGAGACAAGATACGAGTAAACATATTATGAATGCTATCAGGTCAGGTGGTACGAAACAATGTTCATCCCGATTTCTGTGTTCACAGATAACAACTGATTTTGTTTTTAATCAGCAAAAAATAAGCCGCGCTGCTTGCAATAATATAAAAAGGGGAATCACGAAATTATAGGGCACAGGCACTTCTGTTTCAGCGGTGTCATGACTCTGTGGAAACACGTGCTATCTTGGGAGAAATCGCCTACTTCGCGCCCGTCATCAGGGCTAGCAACAACACTCGTGTGTTAGTTGTTCGTTCTGGTGGCAACCCTGGTTTCCGGATCCTCGCGCAGCGGCGGCCTCGCAATCGCCAAAACCCTGGCGCTCTGAGGTTTCGCGTGAGGTGAAGGAAGCCTCCTCTTCTCGGGCGATTGACTCCGGTTTTCCTGTTTGAAATTATCGGAGCAACGTCTTAGTTGAGGAGGAGAATGCATCTTCATTCAGTTCAAAGCCGAAACCAAAGGCTAACTCTTAACGAAAAGTAAGTATCTGCTCTATGTTGAAAATGAAGAAACTATGGACGAGTAAGTTACCCCTTAAAGAAAGTGGAATATGGGATGGCTTCGTTTACAGTTTATTCTAAGCTCCAAGTAGAGTTGTGGCCCATACCAAAGCTTTCCCTACTGATTCAATTTTGTCCAGTAAGTCAAGCATCAGAAATTCTCATGCTCTTTTTTTAGCCGTTTTTTTTTTTTTTTTTTTTTTTATGATTGGAGGTTTAACGACTACCGTGAGCAACTCAATGGGCTATAAGCAGTCGCCCGTCCCTAATTTAGGGTCACTGGTTCCAGGGAAGGGAGAGAGCCAGTGCCGTAGGACAAACACAGCATCCATGCCTCACGGGATTCGGACCCGGACCCCTTTCGGACAAATGACCGGAGGCCATTGCTTAGACCACTGCGCCACCGGGGCGGCCTTAGCTTGTTGACACCCACTACAGGGTATAGGCGTTCCCGTCTTTTCCCACTTCCTCGATCCTTAGCTTCAGTCCACTATTTATCGCCTCTAAGTTTCTGAAGGTCATTTTTCCATTTTATTATCTGGCGCCCTCTTCGTTTCCTTCCATCTCTCGGCTGCCATTCTATTATTAGAATTAATAACAAAATTTTCATGCTCAATTACGGATAAATCGTTTTACTTTCCATAATTAGTTTCACTAAGAATGCTTCTTTTATGCCAAATATGTGGAATTTTCGCTATATTTGCCGTGAGGGAAAAAATGAGGTAGTTTTGTTTTAGTGTTCAATTATAATTTGTATTTTTTTACGCTTTCTAACCGTAGGTTAAAGAAGCGTATATGCTCCAGCTTTGTCCGTCTGTCTGTCCGCACGATAACTCACGTAAATATGGTTCGATTTCGATAAAATTTTACTATGTGGTAAGTGACCACCTTGGGAACGAACCCTATTAAAATGGGCGAAATGTGGTCAAAGGTCAGGACATAGGAGCGGGATCTATTCCATCGCCCTTATGCGTCATAACTTGAGTAATGATTTCTGGTATGTTGGGAAGCGTATCATAATTAATTCATTGCATGTTTTTACTAACTTCACTGACACTCGTAAGTGACCGTTGGGGAAATGACACTCGTAAGTGACCGTTTTTACACTCGTAAGTGACCGTTTTTACACTCGTAAGTGACCGTTTTTACACTCGTAAGTGACCGTTGGGGAAATGAACGGATATGTAACTCTTATTTTGTTTTGGTAGGAAGGACATTGTGGTTTTACAATTGTGTTAAATCAATAACAAGAGTTTTATTAATAACTTCTCTGTTACGTATGTTTTCATGTTTACTGAAAACTTCTCTCCTCTTGATTCCCAGTTTTTCTTATCTGGGGCGAAACATGAAATTACGCCCCTTCGAGATGAGACGTTCTCCACCTCGAATAGAATACAGTTTTTAAGTTTTCATACCTATATTATAGGAACGTACAATGGGAACTCGGTTATATGTTTCTCGGTTATACGTTTTTCACTTTTATCTGTAATTCTGCATTAATCTCGATATTTCACTGTAGTTTCTAACACTTTTTTAAAACTCGGGTATGCATATTTCATCTATACGCTTTTTTTGCAATTATACGTTAAAATTTGAATTTCAAATTATCAAAAATACACGGTTCTTTGATTCTGTTATATTGAACACGGTATGTTACAACTTTGAGAGAATTGAGACAGCGATGTTATGTTTCTTTTTGGTGAAGCCAAAGTTGAACCTTAGTCGCATCAGAGAAGGGTGTGTTGTTTACATTCGGTCTGGGTAAAAAATTGGTTTTGCATTTCATGACTCACACATGTATGCGTTGTTTAAAAATTGATAAATGTCTGGGACGTAACTTTTGTGGCTCCACTATTTCGAGCCGTAGTAGAATATAATTGTAAATTCTTCATCGATATTCAACATTCTGGTGTGAAAGGGATGCACTCAGGATCCGCAGAAAAAAAAACAAGCTAGTAAAATCATGCAGTGCATTGATTATGATACGCTTTCCAACATACCAAATATCATTACTCAAGTTATGAGGATATTGGAATCTCGCTCCTGTGCCCTGACTTTTGACCCGATTTCGGTGCTATTCAACAGAATCGGTGCATTATACCTCCGGAAAAGCATACTAAAGTTTTATCGCAATCGAAGCATTTTTACTTAAGTTATGATGCATAAGGGCGATGGAATGGATCCCGCTCCTATATCCTGACCTTTGATCCCATTTCGTCCATTTTCAATAGGGTTCGTCCCCAGGTTGTTCCCTACCACATATTAAAATTTCATTGAAATCGAACCATTTTTACGCGATTTATCCTGCGGATAGACAGACGGACAAAGCTGGAGCATACACGCTTCTTCAACCTACGCTACGGTTGGAAAGCGTAAAAAAAGCTGGTAATTCATGAGTTCCACAAAAAAGCACTCACTTGTCTCAGATCTTTAGTTGTGAGGATTTCACTAAATCTAGGATCGGGATTTTTATAGACAGATAGAGTCGTCAAAAGTTTGATTTCCATAGGCTTTATGATTTTTGCAGTGTGATAAGATATTTGATAATTTGCAACGCTTCTTTTTTACGCTTTCCAACCGTAGGTTGAAGAAACGTATATGCCCCAGCTTTGTCCGTCTGTCTGTCTGTCTATCCGCACGATAACTCACTTCAAAATGGTTCCATTTTGATGAAATTTTAGTATGTGGTAGGGGACAACCTGGGAACGAACCCTATTGAAAATGGACGAAATGGTGTCTAAGGTCAGGACATAGAAGCGGGATCCATTTCCATCGCCCTTATGCGTCATAAGCAAGGAGGTTAGAAGAAGGAGGAGGTGGCAACAGCACTTCTCCGTGGGCTGCTGACGTGACGCCACTTTTTATCAGCTGACTACGCCAATGCGCCCAACCGGAGAATCTCCTGTACATCTCTATGGGGAAATCGCGATTTTGAACGGGTTTTTCGGTCCCTTACTCTACCCATACAGTCATGAAAAAAATTGAGGCTGAAATATTCATTACCAGAATTAAAGAAATCCAGAAAAAATAAACAAATATGTGTTGGTATTTCTTTAAAAAGTTGAACAAATTAATTATTTTTTTTAGCGGTAGTGCATACTGTTCATGGCTACTTGCATACTGCGCTTGTGTAAGTAGCCATGTCTAAAATATTACCAAAACTCTAATGGTGAGAAATACGAAGTCCGAAATATTCCTAGTTTGTATCCTTGTTTTGCATGGTTTGCATGCACTAAGCGTAACCGATTCAGGCACAAGAAGTGACGTCACGTTGCCGAACTCCCGCAAATTCACACTACCTCAGAGAGAGAGAGAGAGAGAGTATCAAAACAGCTGATATGTTTCGGCTTCACTGAAAACGGGTCCTTTCACCTCCTCTACTTCTAACTTCCTTGGTCATAACTTGACTAAATATGCTTCTATTGCAACAAAACTTTAGTATGTTGTTCCGGAAGTATACTGAACCGGTTCTGTTGAATACCAGCAAAATGGAGTGAAAGGTCAGGGCACAAGAGCGAGATTTATTCTACAGCCATTATCTTCATAACTTGACTAAAAATTCTTCTATGGCGACAAAACGTTAGTATGTTGTTCCGGAGGTATACTGAACCGGTTCTCTTGAATATCATCGAAATGAGATCAAAGGTCGGGACACAGGAGCGAGATTTATTCCACAGCCATTATCATCATAACTTGACTAAAAATGATTTTATTGCAACAAAATTTTAGTATGTTGTTCCAGAGGTATACCGAACCGGTTCTGTTGAATACCATCAAAATGGGGTGAAAGATCAGGCTACAGGAGCGAGATTTATTCCACAGCCATTATCCTCATAACTTGAGTAATGATTTCTGGCATGTTGGAAAGCGTATCGTAATCAATGCGTTGCATGATTTTACGAACTTGTTTTTCTTTCTCCGCCGATTCCACTTTAAATAAATCATTATTAAGGAAATACTCCTCAAAGCATAAATTTCAGAAAGGTATTAAACATTTTGAAATTTCATTTATTCGTTTTTGAACATTTATATGTTTTTTAAGGCCATCTCCTAAAAAAACGTATAACCGAGGTTTTTCTGTACTACAGTCGTTCACAAATCGCAGTTCCAGTTTTTGAAATTTTACTAAAAAATTAAAAACTAGATAAATACCCGGGAGCCTGCGGCTCTAAATATCCCGTTAAAAGAAAAGTCACAGAATAAGCCGTCTGATGCACGATTTTCCAGGTAAAATCACTCTTTAATATTTAAAAATGATGTTAAAAACACATTAAAAACATTAAAAAGGACGAGATCTTTTGGTGACCGCGTCGGTCCCTTCATCAGGTCAGTCTTTCATTTCTATTGCTCAGTTTGTATGACTGACCTGATGAAGGGACCGACGCGGTCACCAGAAGATCTCGTCCCTTTTTAATGTTTTTAATGTGTTTTTAACATCATTTTTAAATATTAAAGAGTGGTTTTACCTGAAAAATCGTGCATCAGACGGCTTTTTCTGTGACTTCACTTACTTAGCACGAAAACTTCACGACTTTACGTTAAAAGGAAATGAACGTGTACGCCGACAACACAGCACTTCGAGGAAATGCAAAATGAGAAACGAATAGCCGTAGTACGAATGAATATCAGACAGTGAACGTGAAAACAGGAAGACTCTTTTGGGAAAGAGCTCGAAAAAATTCCTTTTCAAGTTATACACTGAAGTGCCAATAAAACTGGGATACCTCTCTAATACCGTCTCGGTCCTCCTCGCGATCGGATAACGTCAGCAACGCGAGGGGACATGGACTCCAAGAGCTCTCTGTATTACTGTGGAGACAATGCACACCATGCTTCCTGAAGAGCGTCCCACAATTCCGTAATATCCGCCGGTGGAGGATTCCTGGCATTGACGGCACGTTGAACAGCATCCAAAATGTGTTCCATGGCGTTAAAATCGGGCCAATGAGTGAGCCAAGTCAAGATGCCAAACTCCGTGGAAAGTTCCTCTAGCCATAACCGAGCAACTGTGGACGTGTGCGGTGGCGCATTGTTGTTATGAAAGAGGTCACACTCGTCGGAGTGGTTGCATGGCGTTAACGGGTGCAAATGATTTCCAAGGATGGTTACGTAACCTCCAGACGTATGTGGGGGTCCTAATGCGTGCCAGCTGAAAACATCCCACACCACCAACCTGCACTGTCACTTGTAGGCATGCGGGATTCTTTGCCTCGTGGAGTTATTTCCACACCCGGAGTCTGCCATCTGACCGAAACAGTTGGTACCGCGACTCGTTGGACTAGGCTGCACGTTTCCAGCCATCTTGCGTCCAATGGCGGTGTTCCCGAACCCATGAGAGGCGTTCAGAGATGGAAACGGGTCACGGGTCAACGGGTCGACAATTTTTTTCGGGTCTTACGGATCAGGTCAAGGTGTTCCTGACCCGGTTTTATTCCCGCTTTATTTTTGAAAAGAGAAAAATATATTCCAAAGAAAAATGCTCGTTGTGGAATTCTGTAGTCGATACTAGTGCCCACGGAATGAATAATGATTTTCCATGCAAACATATTGTCGTTTCTTTCTTAAAGCAACGAAGATTTCCACCGACCGACGTCAAACACACTGACACCATATCGTAAAAAAATACTTCCTTTGCGTTCTTTTACAGTGCGATTGTCCAGGGCAAGGTACAGGCAAACGCCATTCGCCTACTTCTCAGCTGATTCACTCTCTCCGTGCGAAGTTCACTGTACGACTAAGAGTTACTTTTCACATCGCATCTTTTACATTGAGCATTCAGAGGTTTTCGATTGATGTGCTAACATCCCGTTCCCATGGCATGCCATGTCGAAATTAACTCCTTATTTGTTATTATGGATGGATTTTAACATTAAGGAGGTTGAGAAAGGCGTCGAGGCCAACAAATACGTGCTTGTTGAAAACCACAAGGGGAAGAGTGAATGCTGGAAATTGTTTCGTCTCATTAAGGAACCGGTGAATAATTCTGTGTTGTTTGGTCTTGCTTGGTGTTCAAAATATGGAAAGTGTATAATTACAAAGAAAGATGTAGACGGTGTAATAAAAGATTATGGAACCAAAAATCTAACGGACCGTATGAAAGTATGCGCACCTCCATCAAAGCGTGGAAAGAGTGAACAACTAAATACATTAAAAAAAATACATTTGTGTAATCATAAATAATGATTCCCATTTTAATATACTCACGGTCATAGTCAGCCATTACTTCTGGATTACGCAAAATAGTGGCACTAAAATTTAGCAAGTAACCGAATTTTATTATTAAAAAAGGATTTCAATTATTAAATATCAAGCAGTTATTGGGATGAATATATTATATGTATATATACGTATATAAATTGAGTTTCGAATTTATAGTTCAAAGCAGATTTTTCCGGGTCAGTTACGGGTCCGAATCGGGTTGGGTCCAGTTATGGGACGTCCGGGTCCGGGTCTGAAATTCTTGACCCGTTTCCAACTCTGATGTTGTCTGGTCAGGTATGGCACTAGAGTGGACCTTCGGCTCCAGAACCCCATATAACACAGGCAACGTTGCACTGTCCGAACGCTGATGCTACTACTGGCATTGAATTGTTGCGCGCCGAACGGATGTTACGATACGTACGAGACGCCGCTGTCCACGATCGTCCGGGGCTTATCTACGGCCACATCGTTCTCGCACGCTGAATTTCCCCCTAAGTTTATGTGGTCCAGGTACAACCTTGAAATTGTTAACCTCGTGAATCCAAATTTCCTGGTAATTTCCGAGATGGAGTGATCCATCTGCCTGGGGCTATCTATCATACCTCGTTCGAAATCGCCTAAATCCCGATGAGCTGGCATCTGAACTGCGAATACTAGTACTCGAGCTTGCAGGGATATCAGCCTCTATACTATATACTGTAACGTACCAGGAGATGTGACGTACCTGCCAGAAGGACGCACACGACATAAAGGCAGATAGGAATCAGAATAAAACGTCCGCGTAGCTCAATTGGTAGAGCAACTTATTCCGGAATGAGTGGACCCGGGTTCGAACCCCGCGCGGATAAAAATGACGGAGAAATTCACTTCGTTGTAATGGCGCCCGAACTATCCGGATGACCCGACAGTTCAAAATCTCGCATTGGTGTGATGTTATTTCCACACCGCGAGATAGGAAAAATCAGAGCAGCACTTCGAAAAAAAAAAAAAAAAATAAAAAAATAAGGGGGAGATGATGTAACGTACCAGGAGATGTGACGTACCTGCCAGAAGGACGCACACGACATAAAGGCAGATAGGAATCAGAATAAAACGTCCGCGTAGCTCAATTGGTAGAGCAACTTATTCCGGAATGAGTGGACCCGGGTTCGAACCCCGGCGCGGATAAAAATGACGGAGAAATTCACTTCGTTGTAATACGTCGCTAACGGACGATGCCATTTATCGCATGGGTGTAGTAGCATGTAATGAAAATAGTAGCACCTTCCCAGTTTTTTGTTTTTTGTTTGTTTTTGGCACCTCGGTGAATGTCGGGATAGAAACACTTCGAGCAGAATTTCTGCTCTGAGAAATTCAAATGACGAGCTGTATAGTTTGTGTTTCGAAACTTGGTAATTTTCGGATCTGGGTGAATCGCGTCTAGGCCGCCTCAGTGGCGCAGTGGTCTAAACATTGGTCTTCTTACCATTCGTCCGAGATGGGTCCGGGTTCGAATCCCGGTGAGGTATGGATGTTGTATTTGCCTGACGGCACTGGCTCGCTCCCTTCCCTGGAACCATTGGCCCTAAATTAGGAAATTAGAAACCGGCGACTGCTCATAGCCCATCGAGTCGCTCACGGTGGTCGTTAAACATCCCCCACCCTCCCAAAAAAGAAGATTCGCATCTAGAGTTTCATTTCAGTGATCAAATAAGCTGGATTCACTAGAGCTCTCCTCCAAGGTAGGGCACTTGTCACCAATAAAGAAAGTATTATGAGCAAAGGAACTTCAACTTGATACCTGAAAATGAACTGCTAGTAAAAATTTGAGTTTCTGTAGAAATCCATTGAAGAAATTGAAATTATGAAACGAGTAATTAAAATCTTGTTCATGTTAGGCTCAGCTCCTCAACGATGGCATAAAAGTGTTTTTGATCGCGCTGATATCGGCGGGTTCTTAGTCATAATGCTCCTTTTCTGCGTATACCTAGGTAGAAACGCGCAGATGATAATTGGTAAGTCTTCTATTGAACTGAACTGTGAACTGTCTGCTTTGGGGAAGACGGAATGACGCAGTAGGTGTTTCGTTTGTGTGAGTAAAAATGCTCGAAATCATTCGCTGCTTGTTTTTCCTGTTACAACACGCTTTCATCATGCAATCCGATTCTTTTATGTCCCTCAACTCAACGATCTGTGTGTGTGTGTGTGAGTATGACGGATTCATACTGAAACCGATTGGAAAGACTATAAGGTAAGAAAATCTTTGTTCTCATAGATTTTGAGCCTTTTTTCGTTTTTCTAAGAAGAGCATTGAACGGCTACCGAGAATATTCATTTTCATTATAAGACATTTCATGTTCATTATACTTTATAACCACCGTTACTGTTTTAATTTCAACTAGCTGCAACGCCGAAAATGGTAAAAACATAACATATGCTATCGATAGCTTTAGGTATTCTGCATAATACGGACGCCTTTTTTACGTGATTTTCTTGCTTCAGAACATCTTTTACGACGTATTTCATATATTACCTTTTTATTTTAGAATGTAAATGATATTTAACTTGTTTATCTAATCCTACTGAATCGGTATAAATGCAGAAAATCGTGTAGTGTAACATCGGCCAGCTTCTCTCTGCTGCCCTACTGCGATGTTCGCATTTCAGTTTAGGGTTTGCAAGCCATGACGATGCGTATGCACTCTACTTACCTTGAACATTCATGTTTTCAATATTTTTAGTCAGCATTCGTTTACTTTTTGCATTAACATAAATGCTGGATATAATATACAGAGGATTACCACGAATGAGTCTACTATCGATAGGAAGGTACCTCAAGAATGGGCTTTTTTTCATTACTAATTCAATAATAACCCAAGTTCACCATTTCACTTTCGTAATCAAATTTGAAGCAAAGTTGCTTAAAAATGAAACGTGAATGAATTACTTTAGTTAAAGTCGTCTATTATTCCGTCATTTCTAAGTCGAAATGTAAACAAAAAACGAATTTCTTTTTTACTTTTGAAGCGTTGCTATGTGGAGAACCAAGTAATTGATCTTGTTTGAAAACTTATTTTATGAACACATTTTTTTTTTTTTTGGTAACTGTTTACAATTAAGGGCATCTTCTTTAAAGCAATATATAAAATGAAAAATAGCAGAAGAAAAAAAAAACGGATAGAGAATGCTTCGCTGTAAACAAATGTAACTGCTTTTTATAGTTTCATAATGTTTTTTTTAAACAAATAAAATAATATTAAATGTTTAAACATTATGAATGTTTATTAATTATTTTAAAAAACTTAAAAACTGAGAGTTCCTACTTTGTGGGGTGCTGTGAACTCGTTTCGCGTAGGACCTGTGCAGAATGCTGAATAAATTTTCCTTGGAGACGCTGCTGCAAAGTTTGCAAAATGCCGAACTACTTCTTCAGTAAGCAAACAAGCACATTTTCATTAAGTGTAATTGAATCATGTAATTATTCCATGTTTTTCTTCTCGAGTAACAATCATGCGTGAAATATAAAAAGCAGAAGTCAATAGTAAAATGGTATTATTGTTGAACGCATAAAGCTCGGCTGTAAACAGAACGTAACTGGATTTTATGCGTAATTCATGCATTTATTTCTCTAATGAGAATTGGAAAACTTGTCTTTTGCTTGACTCCGTACGTAGGCTACGCTACGAAGTGGATCATACACAGAAACACTTGTGTGATAGAACCTTTCGCTAGTTATATCATATCTGTATTGACTTAACGGGGATTGGAAGTGCCTATAAGATATAAATGGCCGAAAGTTCCAGAACACATATGTATATATACACTTTGCGAAAAAACAAAACAAAAACACGAAGCACCCCTAGAAAGTCGTTCGATACTGATTAAACTCCGCATGCAAGTACCTGATGACTGAATATGCAAATTATTAAAAAATAACGACCAATAACTAAGTAGTGGCCACAACGCACGGGAACCGCGCATCGAGGGGGGCATGTCAAGAGCAAAGTTCGCACGCAGGTGCAACTGTGACAGCGGATTGCGGTTGCATTAACCTTCACGAATGGTGAGGATACCTCGACGTCGGATCCGTGCGTAATGTGAGCAGTTGCGCGAGTTTGAGAGAGGACGTATAATTGAGCTGAGAGAGACCGGTTGGTTTCAAGTCACCGTAGCCAGACATTTGGTTAGGAGCGACGCTGCAATCGTACGATGTTGGCGCCAATGGGTCGAGCACGGCACAATCCAAAGGCACACGGGCAGTGGACGGCCGAGGACAAAGACAGAACGCATGGATCGAGCGATTGTGCATGAGAGCCATACCAACAAAACCGAATTCGTCGCTTTCAACCATATGTTACCATGTTGCGACGTTTACATGTACGGAAGTGGCCATCCGGACCTTGCCAGACTACTTGCAGCACTGGGACTACATTCGAGGAGGCCACTCCGCAGTCAACCGCTGTCCAGCCAGCATTGCCGGAACCGGCTGCAGTGGTGTCGGGCCACATCAACATGGGATTGTGTCCAGTGGCGTCGTGTTGTCTTTAGTGATGAGTCACGGTTTGCATTTGGCGCCGATGTCCAGCGCATATGTGTCTGGAGACAAGCCAGCCAGCGCACGGATCCTGCCTTTACCGTGGAAAGACACACGGTTCGCACACCGGGCAGATTGTCTAGAGAACCATTTCCTACGATAGCCGAACACCCTTGGTAGTCCTCCGGTTCAACGGTACGTCGACGACATTCTACGACCTGTTGTGTCACCATTAATTGTCGAGCAATTTTTCAACAGGATAATGCCCGACCAAAAAACACACATTACACGGCTTTCCCAGGCCTACCTCCATAATGTAGACACCCTTCCATGGCCAGCCAGATCGCCCGATCTCTCACCCATCGAACATATTTGGAACATGATCGGACTCCACCTACGCCCATTCCAGAATGTCTGTGAATTGGCCAGCAATTTGGACACAATTTGGCATGCTATACCTCCGTGAACTGTACGCGTCAATGCCATACCAGGTAACCCAACTGCTCTGAAATTGCAGTCATTTCCTTCCCTATACATATACATTGCACATAACAATTTTCATTTTCATTGGATGATTCCTTCTGGGTGCCTGTTTTTTTTTTTTTTTTTTTTTATCGCGAAGAGTGTATTTCTAAATAAGATGACGTTCCTTAATTTATGGTATACAATTCAGCCATGACCCTACAAGAAGCATAAATTCTCATTACACGGAGCAGATTGTCGTCGTCGACCATTATCAATTCACTGCTAGATTAAGGTCTCCCCATGTTTCATCCACAAACTGCCAGTCTTGAGCTAGTCTCCTCCATATCCCTCCAGTGTGATTTCTAAATTCATCCAGCCAACTCTCACGTGGTTTTCTTTTGGGTATTTTTCTCTCCCTTGTTACCCAGCCTTTTATTTTAGTTTTCCAGCGGTGGTCAGTTCTTCTAGCAACATGTCCAGTCCATTGTAATTTCAGAGATTTTATTAGGTGTGCAACTTAATTCTCGGCCCCTAACCGTAAGCGATCATAGAACGTCGGTGTGTGCGATAATGGCTGATTGCAGCGCCATCCAACGGCTTTACAGGCAACCGTAACCGCTCGCAGTTGTAGTGACATAAGGGACGAAAGTTGACGGTGAAAGCACTGTCGTTCGTGAAGCAACATTTCAGGCACTGCCTCCTGTTCGCGTTTCAGCTGAAAAAAAGTGCAGCAGAAGCCCAGCAAATGATCTGTGATGCTTTAGGTGAGGCTTCTGTGTCCTACAGTACGTATAAGAAGTGGTTTCAGCAGTTTAAGCAGGGAAATTTCGATCTCCGTGATGCAGAACGTCCGGGACAGCCACAGAAAGTTGACGATGAGGAACTGGAACAACTGTTGGATGCGGATCCTTGGCGCACACAGAGCTCGCCCAGGAACTCGGAGTAACACGGCACATTGCAAAGCGCCTGCACAAGCTTGGACGGATTCACAAGGAGGGCTGTTGGGTGCCCCACCAACTCACAGCTGCGAACACGTCTAGGGGCTACGATGTTGCTGTGTCCTTGCTCTCCAGATTCAAGAAGGATTTCCTCCACAAGATTTTCACCTGTGATGAGAAGTGGGTCCTCTACAATAATCCTAAGCAGGGGAAATGGTGGATTTATCCAGGTCAGCATACCACCAGTACCGCCAAACCGAATATCCATGCCCGGAAGTTGGTTTTTGCTGTGCATATGGTGGGATCAGCACGGTGTCGTACACTATGAGTTGCTCAAACCTGGTGAAATGGTCAATGCTGAGCGTTATTGTCAGCAACTCATTCGTGTGAGTGACGCAGTGGAGGCGAAAAGGCCATACACCGGCAAGGGCAAAAGGTCGGTCCTGTTGTTTCAGGATAACGCGCGACCTCACACCGTGATAACGACTTTAAACACGATCACCGACCTGGGATGGGAGATTTCGTCCCACAAGGCGTATTCTCCAGACTTCGCCCAGTCGGATTATCACCTCTTTTGCTCCCTGCAACATCACCTGAGTGATACGCACATCTCTTCTGTCGAGGAGGTCCACACAAGTATTGATGACTTTATCAACTCGAAACAGCCCTCTTTTTTCCGTCGTGGTATTCGGCAGCTCCCTGACCGATGGCTCAAATGTATCCAACACGATGGGGATTATTTCGCTGATTAAAGGTACGTATTCGATTTGCTATAATTTGCTGTCAATGTGCCGTGCCTGTGTCCGAGAATTAAGTTTCACACCTAATACTTTGATCCTGATGTCTTCCACTCTGGCAGATATGCGCATTTAAATATCTGTTAACTTAGATAAACAACGTATTTTCTTTTTTCTGCATATCGGAGCACTTTTCCTCGCTTTTCTCTACATGCTCTTTCAATTGTGTTCATATGAGCTCATGTTTGGAATACTCACAACTTTTACAACACCATGTTCCGTTGAAAGAAATTATTTTAGTAAAAACTCTGAGCAAGAAGGAGGAGACCCTGATGTAAATCTTCCGCTAGCTAAGCGATGGCTTCTGATCATTCGTCCGTAAGGGATCCGGGTTCGAATACCGGTGAGGCATGGATGTTGTGTTGGTCTTACGTCACTGGCTCTCTCCCTACCCTGGAACCAGTGGCCCTAAATTAGGGACGGGCGACTGCTTATAGCCCATTGAGTTGCTCACGGTGGTCGTTAAACCTCCAATAGAAACAACAACAACAACAACAACATCTGGGCCTCAAAGATCTGAATAGAACAGCGCACCAGTGGACGAACATCAAACTAATGAACCGTAGCCGAGAAAGAGTATACTTTGAGTCAACCTAAGAGTGTATCACTATGTAGGATGTGAAGCAGCTACATCCGCTACGAAAAGTAGTCCGTAGAGTTTTGAGCGAAAACCAGTAGAATTATTGCTCAGAATTCATTTTTATTTGGTCTGCAGTTTATCAGACAAAATTGCCATCTAAAAAAGTTCTAGAAGTTAGTACGCTTTTAGAAATAAATTTGTTATGAGAAGTTGCTGAATCAAGAGCTTCGCACTTTCGTCTGTTTCTGCCCACTTAGGGTGCAATTCGGACAGGGCGAAGGGGCGAAAGACCTCTTCCAACATTAACAACACAGAGACAGTAAGTTGTCAATTGGGGAAACTCGAAAACTCGAAGGGTCCGTTACTTAAACAGGCGGTAAGGGAAGCAGTTGGGCTTCCACCAGACCCCCCACTCACAATCCCCACTGCCTGTGAGATGCGGGGGGGAGAGTGAGAAAGGAAACAGTATAACAACATATTAACGCAGATGGATACCGTTCTTGCGTTCGACGACGAGTGGTGATAAGGCTCTCCCGCCTTTACCAACAGTACACTTTTAGGGTGAATTGGAGTATAGTTTTTTTTTTATCTCCAAGAGTTACGACTCTCTCGGCGACACTACTTATACAGCCACTAGCACCGTATCACATGACAAACTGGGATATCAGGTTTGATCCCAGCGGGCACAAACGCTGGAACCACTAAATCTCCTCCGTGCGTCGGAAGGGCACGTTAAGCCGTCGGACCCCGGGTATTAGACCCCGGGTTATTACGAAGGGCGTCTTCCTCCCCCTTTCTACCTCGCTTCCGCATGACTTTCCTAACGGGCACTCTAGCCCAAATCTCCTAGCTTCCTGTTTCTAAGTGTTATTTAAGACCTGGGATCAAACACTATCTTCCTAAAATCCTCTGCATATGATCTGATCTGATCACAAGACAGACGCTAACGTTGTTTCATGTCCAACCACTGTAGCCCTAGTATAGACACTATAGCACAAGGAAAAGAAACGAGATTTGAACCTCTGTCTCTTCTTCTCTGTGAATTCGAGTTTTCCATGGAGCAATGATTATGGAGGATGCTGATCGCCACGCATGCGCAGGATGTTGCACAACCGCAACGACTGTACCACGCTGCAGGGCAGGATAAAAAATTATTTTAAATTTTACTTTTTAGAGTAAAACATTAATTATATCTAAAAGGGATTAGTTTGTTTGCAGCAAAGATTTCTCTGACTACTTATATTCTTTTTTCGTCATTTGTGAGATACGTAGTTTCACAGAGGGGCCATTGTTGTAAACAATTAACTTGGGGGGGTTAAGGACTGCCATTAGCAAAGCAAATCTAATGACTATATGCAGTCGCCCGTTCCTAATTTGGGGCCAGTGGTCCAAAGTAAATTTATACAGCCAACAAAGTACGATAAACACACCACCCATTCCTCATCCGGTACTCGAGCACAGTCCCAGCTTGGACTACTAGCCAGAAACGTACGCCTCTGACCACTCGACCACCGAGGCGGCATTTTTGAACATTTATCTGATTAATAAGATAGTTCTGTTAAGTATCCTAAAACACAAAATAATTTAATAAAGTTAATGTATTAAATTCAATATTGTAGATTTCAATACATGTACACTATATTGAAAAAACTCACCGGATATCCCTTCAAAAGCAAATGAACATGTCGCTGCGTTGTTAAGATGCGCGGCACGGCAGCAAACGGTATAAAAAAGCCTGCCGCTGACCGCGTTCATATCGCACTGTGAGGTTGAGTGAAAATGTCTCGGCGGGAGAGAACTGACTTTGAGAAAGGAAAGATTGTTGGGTGTTATATTAGTGGGTTGTCCATAACAGAAACCGAGAGACATTTAAACATACCCAAGTCAACTGTTTTGGATGTACCAAATAAGTGGAAGGCACATGGCGTGCCTGAAGCAGCCGAACGTACTGGCAGACCAAAGAAAACCAGTGATATAAGACGTCGAAGCCTCAGAAGAGTCGTTACAGGTAATCGACGGAGTACTGAACAAGACGTCTGTATACAGGTGAGTAAAAATGCTGGAATCTCGGTATGTACACGTACCATTCGCAGAGAACTTCATTTGATGGGTTACCGTGGTCGTGTGGCTGCTCATAAGCCTTTCACCTCCACTCGGAATGCATACTTGTCGTTTAGCATGGTGTAAAGAACATTTATCGAGGACCATAGATCAATGGAAGCGAGTCCTATGGACTGATGAATCCAGATACAGGATCCATCAGTCTGATGGATCGTGTGTGGGTATGGCGGCAGCTGGGGGAACGCTATTTACCACAGTGTACTGTTCCTACGATCAAGTTTGGAGCTGACAGTGTACTCGTGTGGGGGTCTTTTACGTGGTATGATCCGGCCCATTGGTTATCGTGGACAAACCTGTTAACCAGCACGTCTACCTCAATATTCTGGACAATTATGCCGTACCAACTCTGTGGCAATACTATGGAATCGAGCCTTGTTGGTACCAGCAGGATAATGCGCCGAGCCATAAAGCAAGGAGTGTTACGGCGTGGTTTGACGATAATTCCGTATCGTGTGTGGACTGCCAGCACGGAGCCCTGATCTTAATCCCATAGAGCACCTGTGGGATGAATTAGAGCGCCGCATGAGAAGTTTGGAACCAAGGCCTACTACTAAGCAACAGTTAGCCGCAGCATTATGTGCTGAATAAAAGCGCATACCTATCGCTCTGTTCCAAAACCTTGTCGAAAGCATGTCTCGAAGGGTCAGTGCATGCATTAAGGCCAAAGCTGGATCGACACCGTGCTAATGTATGCCAATAAATGCTATGTTGTGTTTCTCTTCTAGGTGTCCGATGACTTGTCAATATAGTGTATATACGTAATGTTATACTTCCTCTTCACCAAATGAGAGTTCTTATTATTCCTTGTATGTTTATAAAATTTTTGGCATTTTTGAAAGGGAGAAATGTTTTTTTCCTGTACAGCAAATAACCTCAATTATTTTATTCCTCTCCAATGTTATCATTTTTTGTAAATTACAAATGGCGTTTTATTTACGAGTTGTGTTACTCCTTAAAAATAAGTTTAATTTTTTGGAAAATTATTTTAAGGAATAACACTTTTTGTGAAATTTTTAACTCGTATTTCTTTTCATAATGTTAATATGGGAATGGCTTGTATTTTGAAAATAATGAATAATAAGATACTTGATGTTTTCAACATATTTTTTTTAAGTTCTTCCGAGCCTAAATAACCTTCATGTGCTTCCTAGGATCCATTACTAGTGTTGTTAACTGTAAATACCCTTCATTATTGACTTAAAGAAAGAGAAAATATGCATTGTCATCATTAAAGCGGTTCTCATGTAAGAAAACTGCGTAAAAAACAGTTCTTCCGTGTTTTGTAAAAATATCCGTTTGAAAATAATTTTTTAATCTTAGACTTTAAGTAAAATTGTTTGAAGGATGAAGGAAAAAATGATGCATGTAATTGGATCAAAGGGAAAATCGTAATATAAGCTATAAAAATTTGTTTTCTGAATGTATCCATGTCAGTGTAATTCAGTTTGGCGACCATGGCACACAACGCAGGTACTTTTTCCAGTGGAAAAATTTAGGAAACCTGAAAGTTATATCATCTTTTCGACGAAACCGAATCTTCACTTCCGGATTTCGGCCGGAATACGTTGCCATTACATTCAGGATAGGTAATATTTTATTATAGCATTTCTACATCGATGATTTTATGTGTCTATACTTATCTTGTGCTTCGGATATTTAAAGTCGATAAAATTTTACATTGTGCCTATTTTTAGAACTGGTGGTTTTAGATGCGTTGCATTAGAATGGAAGGTGCGCTGCTACAGAATGGCAAGAAAAGCCTTTACGAGCGCTCGCTCGATTTCTTTTCCTTGTAGACATCCACCACAATAATGGTGAATGTCCATAAAAGAAACGAGACGAGAACTCACCAAAACGATGTTATTTTTGTTTTCTTCTTTTTTAAGGGAGAACGGTAAAATCACTTAAATATTTAATTTAATTTCTCTCTGTCTCTGCTGTGCCCTTATTTGTCTGTATTGGAAATCAGCGCTCAAGGATGATAACGTTTTAACAATCCTCATGTATTTTTCAGGTATGAACACTTGTCTTTTTTTTTTTTTTTGCTCACCCCCATTTTCTTCCGAAAAGAAAAATCTGGAAAACTTCTCTCTCTCTCTCTCTTTTTTTTAGCACGTCTTTTGTAAAAAAAGATCGTGTTTATGTTATCGGGTTATCCGTCCGCCCGTCCGTTTGTCCATGCTCCTGTAGACACTATATACCCGCAACTAATAGTCCGATTTGAAATATTATTTTTGCATTAGAAAGCTTGAAATGTGCGAATGATGATAATTTATTTCGCTTTTTTTTAGGTTGCACAGTTGCGCCCCTAGATGGTGTAAATGCAGATGATATCGAATTTAAAATACATTTTATTCCATATATTTGCTTCTAAACACCAATTCAAAAATTCTTTTACCTTTCGATTCCATTCATGTCGAAGATTATTTTAGGTATAGTCACTTTTTCAGTTTACACATACATTCTCCGCTAGGGGGCGTAAAAATGAAGTGCGTTTCCCCCGATATCTCTGCTTTTAAAATTTCGATTTGAAAAATTCTTTTTGCAGTGGACACATCTCCTGGTGGAAAATATTTTAAATGTAATTTCTGATTTTTGGTATAAAATGGTTTGGCCTCCAGGGAGTGTAAGTGTTAATTTCCGCTTCTGATGTATTTGCAGCAAAATGTGAGCGTTTAAAATCTCGATGGAAAAAAATTCTTTCGTGGACCGATATTACTCAGGTGAATAAACCTTTTTGGAATATTTTCTTCTTAAAGTAATGCATGGTTTCTCCGCTAGGGGGCGTAGATGGATATCTTATTTTTGCCAATATCTCTGCTTCTAATGGTCCGATTTGAAAAAATTCTTCTTTGTAGGATAGAGTTTCTGATGCGACATTACTGTCGTATAATTTCAAAATTTTCAAGTAATTCATTGACTTTCCGCTAGAGGGAGTAAAGGTAAATTGAGCTTTCTCCGATATCTCTGCTTCCAAAACTCCGATTTGAAAAATTATTCCTGAACAGGATACAGCTTCTGGTGAGAAATGTTTTGATTATAATTTCTGATTTTTTATAAAATTTGGTTTAGCCACCATGGGACGTAAGCGTTAATTTCGGCTTCGTAGGTATTTGCAGTAAAATCTGAGCTTCTAAAATCTCGATTAAAAAAATTCATTCGTGGACCGATACCGCTCATGTCGATAAACATTTGAGAGTATTTTCTCTTCTTAAAATAATGCATGGTTTTTTGTTCAGGGGCGTAGATGTATATCTTATTTCTGTCAATGTCTCTGCTTCTAAGAGTCGGATTTGAAAATTCCTTCTTTGTTACATAGCGTTTCCGGTGTAAAACTTCCTCATATAATTTCAAAAATTTCAATTAATTCATAGACTTTCCGCCAGGGGGCGTAAAGTTAAATTGCGTTTCCCCTGATATCTCTCCTCCTGAAACTCCGATTTGAAAAAATTCTTTCTGAACCAAATAGAGCTCCTGATAGGAAATGTTTTGCATATAATTTCTAATTTTTTTATAAAGAATGGTTTGGCCACCAGGGGGCGTAAATGTTTATTTCTGCTTCTGGTGTATTTGCCGCAAAATCTGAGCTTCTAAAATCTCGCCTGAAAAAATTCTTTCGTGGACAGATACCACTCACGCCGAAAAATTTTTTGAGAATACTTTCTTTTTAAAATAATGCATGGTTTTTCCGCCAGGTGGCGTAAACGCCTATTTTACTTTTGTCGATATCTGTGCTTCTAAGAGTCCGATTTGAAAAATTCTTTCTTTGTTGGAGAGCGTTTCCGCTGCGAAATGTTTCTCATATAGTTTCAAAATTTTCTTAGCGCACAAGTCTGCCGCCAGAGGGTGTAAGTTCGCCTTTCCGGTGACAGGAATATCTACGGGACTAAAAACCCGATTGAAAAACTTCTTTCTTTGGTCAGATACTACTAACTATGTAAACTCTGTGTGTGCATTTTCTTTCCAAAATAGGGCACAACTTCGCCGCTAGAAGTGCAAATGCTTAATCTGTTTTTCTCAATATCACTGCTTTTACATGTGCGATTTAAAAAAATTATTTTAACACCGGATGCCATTTACGTTGTAGAACATTTTAGGCTAGTATATGAAGAATTTTGTAGTTCATAGTTCTGTCGGTAGGTGGTATTTGTGTACTTCAGTTTGCAGCTGTATCGCCGCTTTTAAAAACGCTATTGAGAAATTTCTTCTTTACTATATGCCATTTGCTACAACAGAGATGTGGAGCATTATCCTCTTTAAATAACACCAAGATTTGCCGCTAGCTGCGTAAAGGGCGAAAGCTTTGTCTTCCCCATTTCTGCTCCCGGGAGACGTATTTGTAAAGTTCTTTTCCATTAGCATAGATTTTTCCGTGAAGAATAAATTTCGCCTATTTTCAACTTTTCCGTTATGCAAAATTTTTCCGCTAGCAGACGTAGACTTATATCACGTTTCCTTCTATATCTCTCCTTTTAACTGTTCAATTTGAAAATTTCTTTGTCTCTGGTACCCTCCTTGTACTATGAAAAACATTTTGTTCGCCATTTGTTAATCTTCGTAACATGCTTTTCAGCCGCTGGTGGAACTAAGTAGATGTTTCTATTTCTGGATGTTTTATCGATTGTTGAAACCGGTTGATTGTTTTCCAAACTGGTTCCATTGAATTTGAACAGCTTTGATAAGCTTAATTCGCGTCAGAACGGATTCAAAAGATGTGCTTATTGCATCCGAAAATTCGGTGTCATCTTTCCTGTTACATCTCTTTTGAACATTCAGATTTGTTAAACCACAGACGATTTCGTTTTCTTCTTTTTATGTTAATATAAGAATTTATCATTCTTTTGTATTTTTTAACGTAGAAATTCGTCAGTGCAAATATGGCTTCATCAATTGTCTCATATTTTTTATAGGGAAATCACAAGCGAATCAGTGTCTATGAATTGTTTTCCCTTTCTACTTTCCGTTTTTTCAGAGGGAGTGACGACGCTACCAATAAATTCTCTTGTTTTCGAATTTTTCATAGATACATGTTTGAAATAAAAACTCACAATCTCACCATGAAACGAAGCACTCCAATCCGCAGATGACTTCTTTTTATTTGCATCATCATTCCACGAATTAGTTTCTTTTTTTCCTTTTCCTAAGGAGAAAATTTCCACTCAACAATGACATGTAACCTTTTAAAAAAAGATTGGGGGGGGGGGGATGATGTATTTCTCTTCTTTATTTTGAACAAAAATTCATCAGGTGACCAATGATTTTTGAACAAAAATTCATCAGGTGACCAATGATTTTTGAACAAAAATTCATCAGGTGACCTCCATATTTTTTTCTTTGAAAGAAATTTTCTCTTTCTCTCTCTCTCTCTCTCTCTCTCTTCTTTTGTTTAAACGACAGATACGAGCAACTCTAAGCAGACATCCGTTCCTAGTTTGGGGGCCACTGGTTCCCGGGAAGGGAGGGAGCCAGCGCTGTGAGACAAACACACCTCACATTCCTCATGCGGCATTCTTGAGTCCGGGCCCAACTCAGACGAATGGCTTGAAGCCAATGCCTCAGACCGCTCGGGCACCGGGGCTACCTCTGTCCTTTTCAACTTTTTAACTCAACAGCCATAAGGATTTGACGATACTACAATTCAGCTATGAGGAAACGCATTTTTGTCTTTGAACTTCATCTTTGTGCTTTGTGTAAACATTCCAAAATTTTCTAAAAAAAAAAATTGCGTAACTTATGGGTCCAATTTTGCATGAAGGAAGCTTCAAAGAATTTTTTTACCTTAGTAAAATTTTTTTTATCTCAGTTTAACGTGAAAGAAAATTTCAAACCTGCACGATAAGAAGTTTTTCTCTTTTTTGCATTTGTAAAATAAATGAAATGTTCCACAACAATGTTTTTTACGCTTTCAGCTCTTACGAATTCGTGTTTTGGAATCGCTTCTTCATCTACTTTAGAAATTTTCTCAAACACCCACAACTTTACATTCTAATTAAAAATTCTGTGTTCCACAAAACACAAATAAACGTTTACCAGCCGTCTTAGTACACTTGAAATACAACTTTATTTTGATAACAAATAATAAAACTATTACATCACTTTCACATAGGAAGGCATTATATAACGAACAACCAAACATTGTTAACATGATTCTAGGTCGCAACAGAGATATTAAAATCATAGATATTTTCCGTTTTACAGAAATTAATTGGAATGAATATCAGAACTCAATAGGTTAAGATGAAAATGTTCGTTGAAGTACAAGTACGAACATGCATAACAACGTTATTCTTCACAGATTGTTTTCTACGTCTTTCACTCATATAAAAACATATTCTTTTGCAATGTGTAACAAAAATTTCCTGTGCACATACATTTACTTTCTTCTCTTAAAAAAATACTTACCAGTGTGATTACAGAACGTGAAAGAGTTATTAATCATGAATGAGAATTATTTGTTCTAGAGAAATTCCTTTTCCCTCCACTCTGACTGTCCCGAAGTCTTGATGAACTCTTACCAACAACAAAAAAATCCGGAATGGAAAACACTCTGCGTATAAATAAATAAAATATTTCTTACTGAGCCGTTGTTTCTGATCGTATTCTTGTGGGTCTGAGACATGGTCTTAGAAAAAGAGTGGTGGAAAATGAGCATCACAAAACTGAAGCTCAAATTTTTAACTGTCGATCAGAATAATAGCAAAAAAAAAAAAAAAAAAAAAAGACGAGAAAATGTGCATTGGGCCAATAAGTTTTAGATTATTTTGGGTGTTTAGTGGTACCTTCCTGCTTCTGGAGAAACCCCAATCTCTGGCTCATTTCAAGAGAAGGTAGTGATGATGATGATATCTTACCCTTTTCTCGATGAATTTTCATTGTTGCTTCCTTTCATTATGCTTGATTAGATATCACGTTTCTTATGCTATGTGTAATGATGGAAACGGATTCATAGATCATTGAGTCAAGCGATCGGGGTCAAAAGCTTTCTGATGCAGCTTCCATACACTTGAATAATTTCATTTCCGAAAAGAATTGAATCTTTGCAGACACAAATAAAACGTCTCTGCTTGATCTGTTGCCCGACGAATTTCCAAACTTTCTCTTTCGACGTTTCCTGTTTGGTGTACTAACAAATACTAATCCCCATTGTCTTCATTACGTGCTGCCATTAAAACGACCCTGTTCCATTCGTGAGTGGCATAAATATATTAATTTATGTACCTCTCTCAATGTTTAATGTCTCCTTCGTATAAATTAGCAAATGAATATCTCCATTTAACATCAATCCACGTGACATTCCGTAAATTATTCAGTTATTTGAAGTTGAATAACCATTATTTATGCTTGTTACTTCAGTATCCAGCAGAGAAGCCGCTAATATATATATATATATATATATATATATATATATATATATATATATATATATATATATATATATATATATATATATATATATATATATATAAATTACGTTAAATATTACACTTCAGGATACTGAGCGCCTGAAATTAGTATATTATAGAATCAGTATGCTAAATCAACCGTCAAAGAATTAAACATACATATGGATAAGTTATTTTGTCTGCTTCTGGAGAAACAGAAAGAATAGCTTATCTAGCAAAACAAAAACGTCCTGGTGCAAATCAGAAATGTTTCCCGGATTCCATCTCTGGATGCCATGCATAACTGTAGTTATCTTGAAAAGTGTTTCGCGGAGTTTAAAGCTCAGTTCGATTTTCCATGTTTCCAGAGTTTAAGGCTCAATTTTATTAGTATTAAATTTGTCAGCATCTCCTTAAGAGTGACATTATTAAATTTTCTGTTTAGCGTTAAAACAGAAAATTGACATGTGCTTTGCGTTATTTTAACATACTTCATCTCCTATACACGGATAATAACGGAGAAAAGGTGCCATGAATTTCAGTACCGTCAAAGCTGGAGTAGTTCAATTTGACATTGAAGTTTATTGTCAAAGAGAATATAACAAGTTATGTTGGACTAAGGTCGCCTTCTTCTCATTTTCTAAGGGGGAACCGATCAAGAAAATCTACGTACGCTGTTACAAAATGATATAGGAAAGGAAGTGAGACAAGGTGATACCATATCTCCTAAACTCTTCAATGTCACATAACAAAATATCTTTTAATCATTGAACCGGGAAAACAAGGAGATAAAGATTAATGGAGAGTATTTAACTCACCTTCGTTTTGCTGATGACATAGTCATTTTTTGTAACTACCCTTTCAGAGCTGCAGAAAGTCCAGGAACTTGCTGACAAGAGTTTGGATTAAAAATGAACTTTCAGAAAACAAAATGATGTACAATGCTTTAACAAGAAATGAAAATTGTGCGATTGATGGGGAAAATCTGGAGGTAACTGACACCTACATTTATCTTGGGTAATAGATATCAAGCAAGGGTCACATTGAAGAAATTAATCGGCTTATAAAACTTGGCTGGAGAGCTTTTGGAAGAAACTGTACAATTTTCAAGAGCTATTTATTGTAATGTTTTAAAAGGAAAGCATTTAATCACTGCATTATTACAGTTCTTGCGTATGGATCAGAGACATGAACTTTAAGCAAAAAGATATCAAGATGCTGCGACCAACAGAGAGATGCATGCTTGATGTAATCAGGAAAGATAAGACGAGGAACTCATGGATCAGGAGAATGACAAGAGTTGATGAAATCATGATGAAAGCAAAGACCCTCTAAGTGGTAATGGGCTGGGCATATTATTAGAACAACTGACCTGTGTTGGACAACTGAGATACCAGTATGGATACCAACGGACTGAAACAGAAGGAGACTATAATGAATAAAGTTCTCCGCTGGGTGTGTTGTGCAGGAAAGCTTACGTTAAGTCACGTTAGGGTTATTGGAAGGTTACTTGACGTAGCTAAAGTGTGCCTAATCTTCAAGGTGCTAGAGTTTGTTTAGGTAAGACACGCACGTGCAATAAGTTCATTGAATATGGAACTTCTTTTTACTCAGCGTTCCTCATTATCTTGAATTTCAGTAATATAACTTCGGTTTTAGTACATTAGTACCTTGAAGGCTCCTTATTAGAGCGGTAAACACAATACACCCTGGACTTAACGTAGACACTCAATGAAATAGACTTAACGGCCAGACAGAGGTCTGACAATAAAATGAACGAAGAAAACGTACTCACTTTTAACCTTTTATTGGGGAAACTCCTGGTATTACTCAAACACACTCCAACAAAACACAACTACTGATATTCCGAACTTTCGTACTATCGTAGATAAATCACATAACAATAATAATGGAAGAGCCTATCACATATAAAACGAAGCTGCTTGGTATAGTTGAGCGCGCCTATATATACTGCATACCAACACGTCATGACTTACACTAGTTGCCACATATAATTCAGCGGGAGAAATAACATCTCGTTAAGTGAGAAGATAATTTGCATAGGAAAATAAAATAACAAGAGATTGTAAAATCAAAAGGAAACTGAATCTAGAGTATACGTTACAAGACCATGTTGGAGATGCGGTGGATGCAATTCGAAAGTATGCTGAAGTGATTTGGAGAAGACTAGCTAAAGGCAGAAAGTTGTGGAAGAGATTTGAAGAGACATTTATCAGTGAACTGATAATGATTGATGACACACACACACACACACACACACACACACACACACACACACACACACACACTCATACTGAGCGGCTAATTTATCCTAAACGATTTTGCGCAAATAGGCTGATACTTCATCCGTTGCCCTCATATCACTACGGCTACATAATTAAGCCAAAGAAAAACACTTCCAGTAGTAGTTCGGAATACATTACTGAAGTTCTGATGAGGATGCGTCGCCATTTTGTGGACTTGGAGGAGTGGTACGAGTATCAACAAGGCGGCTGTACAACTGGAATATGGAAAAGCAACATTGATAAAAGTATGCAAGACGTGGTTGACGCAGAAAAAAACCGGTAGTGTGCACCTATATTTGGAAACGACTGATAAATGCTTGACGTGATCGGACAATAGCCATATTTATACGAGGTATTAGATGCACAACAGTGAGTTCAAACGGCATTCTAGTACACGATGAGGCGTTCATTGCATCCTCTGCGTAGCAGCAGCAGAAGATCAGTACGCACTGCTTTTTGAAGCGAAAAAAACAAAACAAAACATTTCCAGTAGGTTAGGAGTATTGGTTACGTCCCATCTTGCATAGTCCGGGCCAGCACAGGAAGTGTAATGGCGTGGGCCAAGTTGACGCAGGAGACTTTAGGCCCACTGATTCAAATGGATGAACGCTCTAGCGCATTTAAATCTCATTTCTGATCAAGTTCATTCATCTATGGTCACTCTACACCCCAGTGGTGATGGATACTACCACAACGACCGTGAACCATGCCACAATACCCACACAATCTTGGAATAGTTTCTGGAATATGATGGAGACTTTCTTCTGCATTGATGTACAACTTAGCTCCCACACTGCAATCCCAGAGAGCATTTGTGGGAAAAAGTCGAACAGATATCACACATGTGGATCCACTTCCATCTAATCTGCGTGAACTCAGATCAGATCAGATCATATGTAGAGGATTTTAGGAAGGAAGTGTCTGACCCCAGGTCTTAAACAACCCTTAGAAATAGGAAGCTACGAGATTTGGGCTAGTGTGCCCGATAGGAAAGTGACACGGAAGCGAGGTAGAAAGGGAGAGGAAGACGCCCTTATTTATTTCTTAGGGGGCCAGTAACCGGGGAATCTCTGCGTGAACTGATCAAATGATCATATGTAGGGGATTTTAGGAAGGGAGTGTCTGACCCCAGGTCCTAAACAACCCTTAGAAATAGGAAGCTAGGAGATTTGGGCTACAGTGCCCGATAGGAAAGTGACACGGAAGCGAAGTAGAAAGGGGGAGGAAGACGCCCTTATTTATTACCGGGGGGCCAGTACCAGGGTCCGACGGCTTAACGTGCCCATCCGATGCACGGCGGGTATTTAGTGGATCGAACCTGAGGTCCTTTCCGCGACAGTCACGAACGTTGCCCACTAGGCCACCCGCGGCCCTCTGCGCGAACTAGAAGACGCTGTTTAATATCTACTGTATTGTTTCCAACACTTTACTGGAACTTTACCAAAACTTATTCGAATCAATAGCGAGGCAAATCGCGGCTGTTCTGAAAGCCAAAGGTTCTCCAACACATTATTACGCAATTTGCTTACTCAGTACACATATATGGACCCTGTCAAATAAAAAAATGCAACAGTAGGAAGTAGTGATACGATTCGTATGCAAATTGGCAGGGAAGATTGTAACGTGCAGATATGCAAATCATTCCATTATCGAACCTATTTGGTAAAAACCAAAGCTGTTGAAACATTGTGGATATGGTGGTCTGTGCGTAAGAGCTCAACGTGTCTTTCCGAGTAACGCTGCTACAAATCGTTAAAAAGCGACACCTGTGGTGGTTTTCCTGGAGGAAAACCACCACAGGTAGAATGCCGAGAACCTGTCGTCGCATTGATTAGAATTAGCTGCAGGACTTCGAAAGAAGACGCCTTATAGAGATCTCTATGCAGCCGGATGGTCGACTCGGTGTATTGCGTCACATGATGACCATCACAATGTCTGAGTTTATCGTTGCTGTACACGGTGAATGAGCGAAGGCATTCATAGCCATTGATTTAGAAGCGGTCAGACTACCGGAACAGAAGATTATCTGATCTGGCGACAGGCTCTCTCTCAATCATGAGAACAGCGGTGATACCGAGCATCAGTCATCCAATCACGCGGAAAAACCGTTTAAAACCTTCGATTGGAAAAAGGCTTGCACGCACGACGTCATTCATTCACGTCAGCGCTTGGAGTGGTGCCGCTCCCGAGCAACCAGGTTTGAAGATTGGCGTCGTGTAATGCACACAGATGAGTCCCGCTTCTGCCTTCAACTAAACAGTCGGAAACGCGTGTTGCGCCGATGTGGTCAACGCAAGAATACAGCGAATGTCATTGAACGACAAACTGCCCGAACAACGAGCATCACGATTTGGGAAGCCATCTTCTATGATTCGCGCTCCAGTTTAATATCTATTACAGGAATTCTGATGGTTCGTCGGTATGTCGAAGAAATCTGCAAATCTGTCGCGATATCATTCGTGGCAGGGTTAAACAACGCATCGTTCCATCAAGTAAATGCCCGCAGGCCTCATACTGCTAGTGCATAAAGGAAGAGTCTGCGAAGTGTCAATATGCTATCATGGGCAACCGATCCTCAGGTTTGTCGCCAATAGAGCTTGTCTGAGATAAGCTGGGACCTAAAGCACCAGACTCTGCGTCAATCACCTCAGACAGTAGAGTCCGTGTGGCACCATTTCGACGAAGCGTGGTTGTCAGTGCCTCATGACTATAAGACGACTGTGTTCAGCGAAGAGTGGCCTAATACATTGCTCATCAGGGAGAATTTACTTCACACTAGTGGCCCTGTAACCTTCTTTTCCAGCATTACTTTCATTTCCTTTTATCTGAAAATGTCATTTTTTACGTATTTACTATTTCGTGTATCCAGTAAGTTTCGCAACATTTGCAACAAAACTTCCTGGTGGTGTAATTTTTTCAACAGAGTGTATATATATTTTAGTGACGTAACAAATGTAATTGAAAAAAATGGAAAATTTGACGGCACCAGGGACATTAATCTTTCAATTTGAGTTGAAAGTTGCATTCGACTTAAAGGTCTTCCTTTTTCAATGATACCTTAGAGACCAGCTGAAACGTAGATTAATATTTAAAATAACCATACGTACTTATATGTAAACAGCAAGGACAATATAAAGTATGATTCTGGCCAATAAATGCGTTTTCACGGAAAATGTTGGGAACTATGTTTAGTCGCGGCGATAGCTTTCACGTACCTTCCCCTTCAGTGTCATCTTAGGGTGAATTGAGGTACAGTGGAAAGAACAGAGCTTGCTTGGATCTTTTACGTTAGTTCCTTATTCACACGAACTCTGGTAGTACTTTATTTGTTAATTTTAGTTATGCGATTTCAACGTACAATCTGCAAAACACAACCCTAAAACATTACAGCGTGTGTGTGTGTGAGAATAGAAGTGTCACATAAAAACGATACAAACTAAGGCGATTCACTGGCGGGAAGCCCTTATTTTTTGGCTATAAGATCACAATTTTTGACATAATTACGTTGAGATATTTTACCTACACGCTTTCATCTTGTGAAAGTGTCACAGACACACCTAACTACGTTGGACTGTATCAGGTGACCTCGAAATGCTTCGGTTTCGTGCGCGTGTGTATCTTGATCGTTTGCTCCATAAAGAGGTACACAATCAGTGTTTGTTCCTGGTCTGCAAATACCAGCAAAGTGGATCATTCAGTGCTGTTCGAAAGGCATTTCAAATCACACGTGGCGAAAGAAGCATACCGTCGAAAAGCTGTACCCAGAAATTGGTAAAATTGTTCAACCCGAAGACTCATAAATGGACATGCGGAAAAGCTCTCTAAACAGACAATACAGAAGCGGTTTCAGGCCCGCACCTTCCAAATCATCAGGCATACTCTCGCAAGAGATTGACACATCATATTCCACGTGTGAACGAACTAGCGAGATTGCGCCCATATTGTGTGTCGGTGGTTCAAGAATTGCTTTTGACTGATTATGAAAGACGCGTGGGTTTTTGTGAGTGGTTTCAACAATTTGTAGCGGAAAATCCTGTCATTTCTGACATCGTCTGATTTACAGATGAAGTATGATTTTATTTAAACGGCTACATGAACTCGCAGAGCACACGTATATGGGCACAAGAAAATCCACGCACAGGACATACCAAACCCTTTGCATTAAGAGAAAACTGGTGTGTAATGTGATTATCGCCAAACAAATTATTGGCCCCATTGAAGGCACTGTAACCGCAGAAGTTTACCTTAAAAATTTCAGTGTAATTGTAAATCCGTTGACAGATGAAGAACTAACCGATACATATTTCTAAAAAAGATGGTGTCTCACACCAAATTCAAGCATGAGAGAAATTGAATTTATTTTGGAAGCAGAATCATCTAAAAAATCTGACCGGCAAGATTCCCGAATTTAAGTCTCCTAGAGTACTTCCTATGGGGATTGCAGAGGGCGGAAGTGGAAAAGTCCCGCTCAGTCGAAGACCTCTAAGAAGCCATAAATCAAGATATTGCAGTCATTACCGAGGACACTTTAATAAAAGTATTCATATATCTCTAGCGTCGTATGTAGTTGCGTCCTAATTCCGGAGATGACCAGTTGCAGTATATTATGTAACAGAGATTAAATTAAAATTAAATATTTAAGGTTTTTGTGTATATATACAGGGGATGTCCAAAATAATGGAAACATCTCGCTGAAAACAGTGACTTTGGTATGTGTTGTTTTTTGAGTAAATCGAACATGGAGCTACAATATTTTTTTGTAAAAAAGTGTTGCATATAGTCTCAAGGGTCTGTGTGATTGCATTGTAAATCGGTGTTTGCATAATTTCGTTCCAGGTGAAGGCACAATGAGTGACCTGTCGGAGTTCCAAAGAGGGCAGATTGTAGGAGCCCGTCTGGTTGGTGCGTCGGTAACCACAGCGGCGCAGGTATTGGGTGTATCGAGAGGTACCGTGTCGAAGGTCATGATGGCATACAATGTTCACGACACAACATCATCTGCAAGACACAACTGTGGAAGGAAAACCAAACTCACTGTGAGAAGCAGGAGGACATTAAAGAGGATTGTGACCGTAAGGAGTAAGACCACGGCGACGAAAGTGACTGCTGAGCTTAATACACATCTCCAAAACCCAGTGTCGACCCATGCCGTGCGAAGGGAATTGCATAAGGACAATATTTACTGCAGAACTGCGATTGCAAAACCCTGCTGTCACAGGTGAATATGAAACGGAGACTACAGTGGTGCCAGGAATATAAAACGTGGACTGCGGATCAATGGAACCATGTCTTGTTTTCCGATGAATCAAGTTTCTCACTATTCCACAGCACAGGATGGGTTTACGTGCGGAGAACCCGCAGAAGCCTACAACCCAGACTGTCTCTTTCCTACGGTAAAGCATGGGTAAGGTTTCGTAATGGTTTGGGCTATGATCTCGTGGTTTACAGCAGGTCCCATTATCACCTTACACAGACGGATCACTAGCGGTGACTATGTCACCCTTCTGGCCGACCATGTGCATTCAATGGCACAGACATTGTTTCCGTCAGGGGATTGCACCTTTCAAGATGATAATGCCCCGATTCACAGAAGTCGAACTGTTCAATCATGGTTTGAGGAACATGAGGATGAAGTTGCACACCTTTCCTGGCCTGCACAATAATCGGACTTAAACATCATTGAGCCCCTGTGGTCTGTGTTGGAAAACAGAGTGCGATCCCGTTATCCTCCTTCGGCGTCTCTCAAGGAATTGGAGCAGTTTCTGCAAGACGAATGGTACAACATACCATTTACCACCATCCAGGACTTGTATGCGTCCATTCCAAGGAGGATTCAAGCAGTTTTGAATGCCAAAGGTGCTATCACACCATATTAGGTACGTAACACCTATTGTTTCAAGGTGTTTCTATTATTTTGGACAACCCCTGTATTTCAATTGAAATCCATTAATATAAAAAATAATGGCTATGTTGCGGAAAGTGTGGGGCCGCTGGCAAAAAATCAGCTCTGCATTTCAAATTATTCTATGAAATACCGCCTAGAATGTGTGAAAAACGCCAAGACCAACTGATAGCCTATAATGCTGCTAAGTCTTTGACTTTGTAAAGAAAACAACAAGTTACGGTATTGAAAAACAAATTATTTACTTTACATAGTTTCCCCTGATGACTTCGTTGTTCTAACTTTTTTAACCCATCAAAAAACAATTCTTTTGATTGTGCTGCAAACCACTCGTCCGCTTGCTGCTGTGGCATTCTCAATGCTTGAAATTTTCTTTGAGGTGTTTTTTCAGGTTACGAAAGAGGTAGTAGTCCGAAGGGCCAAACCAGATGAGTGGACCGGGTGTTTCAGAATTTCAAAGTGAAGATCGTCCAATTTCTATTCCGTAATGGCCGCTTTGTGAGGAGAGGCATCGTCTTGAAGAAACAAGATCCCTTTCGAAAGCTTGTCTCGACGTTTGGAGACCAGTTGCTGCTTCAGTTTGTCGAGAAGTGCAACGTAGTACTTTGCCGTGGTGATTGCACCCTTTTCCAGATAATCTAGAAGCAAAAGTTTATCTTTGTCCGCCAACATCTTGCTTGATTACTTCTGTGTCTTTAACTTCTTTGGAGACAAGGAACCACTGTATCTTCATTCTTTGGATTGTTCTTTGGTCTCTGGATCATATAATATATACACTTACGGACAATGAAATTTGCCCACCTAGAAGAAAACATGCTACAACCGCGAACTTTGCAAATAGCTGGATTGCGTGCAGGAATGCAAATGATCCACGTTTGGTGCGATTGCGCATGACCGCACACCCTGTGGTGGCGCTGCAAGCACAAACCGGAAGCCTTATAAGCTGGCGTGTAGTCGATGCCCCATGAAAGCTAAAAGCACCAGCCGACGCAAGCAAAAGTACAGAGTGACAAGAATGCCGAGTAGACGCCAGAGACGTCGATTTACGCAACTTACGGACTTTGAGAGAGGCCTGATCATCGGGCTTAAAACCGCAGTGTGGTCGGCGCGCCGTATCACCCGCCGCGTGGATCATTCTGACCATACCGTCTGACTGTGTTGGGAGCAGTGGACACGTGACGGCACTGCCACATGGCGGAGTGGCTCCGGACGGACCAGGAGGACCACCAGTAGAGAGGATCGACAGATCATGCGCCAGGCACGAACGGATCATACCGGGATCTGGTCCACTATACAGGCAGATGTAGCGGCTCCTGTGTGCCCGCGAACCATTTCCTGACGCCTCGTGGAAACGAATCTGCGATCCCAGCGCCCATTACGTGTGCTGCCCTTAACACCGGAACATCGCCGGCTCCGTTTGCAGTGTTGCCAGGCCAGAGCGACATGGAACGCCACAGACTGGTGACGTGTGGTATTTAGCGAGGAGTGCCGCTTCGTTTTGTGGACAAATGATCATCGTCTCCGGGTGTGAAGGTCCCATGGTCAATGACACAATCCCAACCTCGCTATCGAGCGCCATATCGGGTCATATTGCTGTTAGACTCCGTATTGAAGTATATTTTCCTATTTCATTTTGATACCTATATTTCTGTATTTTCATATTTGCATCACTCATACAAAATGTAAATGCTTTGTATCACATGTTCTTAAGTTTTTTTGTTGTATTTAGTCTGATAAAGCTTACCACCAAATTTCATCCGAATCGGTTGCATACTTTTTTGAGTTATCACGATTTTTCCATTTGTTGTTTAATTTATGGAACAAATGGAAAAATCGTGATAGCTCAATTAGAGTAACTTTTGAACAACCAGGAATTATTCTGTTTTTAATGTCCAAACGTGAAAGTGTGTTTCATGAATATTACAAGAATGAACATTACAAAATATTAAGAAAGTACATTGGTTGATGAGGGATTCGACAATTAAAACAGTCAAACGCTCTTCCCACTACACCACCAAAGTGGGACAAAATTTTCAAACAAAGGAAATTATATTTGTTTGATCAAACATGGGTGATAATGGTTCATAAATTCTCGGAAACTGACATTAACTGATAGCAGTTAACAAATCATTGAATTATCAGTAAAGAGTACATCTGTGTCGGTGGGAATCCATTGGACTTATATGCGGAATGGAATTTTTGAAAATTAGTAGGTCAGAGAAAAAGCTGTATTATTCACATCCTGGTGTTGCAATCACAATACAAATTTGCAGTAGAAAAGAGAAAAAAAAGAAAAAAATGACGATTTGTAAGGATGATGTTTATTTATTAATAACAAATTTATGTCATCAATGCAAAATTCTGTATCTTAGAATAAAAGGAAAGAGAAATGAAAAAGAAGAAAAACATTCTTTCTGAGTTTCCGAATGTCGTTCTTTCTGAATTTCTGTTTGTTTCTTGTCACCAATCATGAAATAAATTTCCTAAAAGTGGAAATTTGTTGTCATTCATTTCCATTTTAGTTTTAAACTGATTGTTTCTTTTGTGTCGGTACACACGTTAAAGTATTAAGCAGGGAAGGCTAAAGTAATTTCTTTCACGAAAAATAATTTATATACTTCACTAGTCACGTGCTAAAGATCCCTGTTTTGTCAAATACAAAATGTTTAAATTATAATGGAATCGATTCACAAAATAGGGCAGCCCATTTTCACGAAAATTGCAAAAACTGAAAATATTTACAGTAGAAACCCGCTTATTACGAGGAGCTCGAGACCGACGGAAATCCTGGCTAAATCCTTTTTGGGATGAAATATCCCACAAAGAAGAAATATGCATACATGATAATACGCGTATACGTTTGTATGATATATCGATAACAACTGGACTTGAAATATTTAACTAGTTAATTAGAGAAGTGTAGATAAAAATAAAATATGTACTACTTAGTAGTATTTCTTTTTTTTTAATGTTTTCACGTGAAGTCATCACTCGAAAACATTAAAGAAAATGAAAGAAGAGATATCCCCAAGGTCCCAGGGAATGGGTGGCAGACTTTGCAGAATTCACTTGTTGAGTACTTGATGTAATCCTCCTCCCCCCGTATTTTTTTTTTATTTTTTTTATCAAAATTCTTCACTAGCATAACAAGATGCTGTTGCAATTTTGTTCTGTGTGCCATCATTTTTATTTCTCTATTCTAGAACATTGCGCAGTAGATTCTTTTTTGTCTGGTTAAACATGGAATTTTATTAAATTTAGTTATTTAGCTTGTTAAAGTGATCGTCTTTGTTTTCCTCACCACCGTTAAATACGGTGATCACATTAAATTTTGTTCCTTAAAAATGATCAAATTAGTTTTGAAATAACACTATACCGAACAAAAGTTCCTGTTTTTCTCGTCAATTCCAGGATCTCGCTAAATACGGGCGCATTATAAGCGTGATCTACGGCATTTTCTTAAGAAATTGTGGAATCTACCACGTATTTATATAGAACTTTATGAAATAGCAGAAAGCTGTTTTGTGGAGTAAGTTATATCATGAATACAAACACGTGCTTCTACGTAACTCACTTTGCTCAGTAGACTATCTTAACTACAGCGTTACTATCTCTCATATAGCCTCGATATACAGTACATACATATATACTTGGTTTTGATTGGTTCTACATCGTAAATATAGGCTTTTATTGAATCACACTCCGATGTTTTTCTAAATGCAAAGAGAAAGCACCGATATATCGGTATTCGTACACTGATACTGATTTATTTTAATTTAAGTAAAGTTTTCACTCACGTTAACTGTTAATCTTTGACGGCTGGCAGGTTTCACCAAACATTCTGGACGTATATTTTGCTAGTTTAGAAAGCAGCAACAACGATCGCAGTAGGAACCAAAGTATGGCACATGGGCGGCCTTGAAAATAGCTGAAACATATGTGTAACAATTACAGAAAACGCTCAAGAAAATACTGCCAAATCAGAAATTATCCAAGGATTTATCTGACTTTTCCCCAAGGATTATCTGTGTTTATTTTAATATTTACAGTCACTAAGTTTTATAAAAATATGTTTTGGTCTACACATGAGTTGTTATCACATATGTAGTTCATTATGTCCACTTACTTTGGAAATTCAAAATAATTGCTTAAAAGAAATGCTCTTCTCTCTGAAGAACTCTGAACAGTAAACTTCTGTTAATTTCACATTATACATCATACAAACTGATACCCTCCTAATAATCTACACAGAGTAACTGACATTCAAGAAAGCTCCGAGACTGTATGCAATAATATATAACTCGATTATTCTTCTCTCTAAACTATTTGGAAAATTTCTACTGCTAAAAGCTGATTTTAAATGCTAGATATGAACGCCTTTTACGGATTAAAAATAAGATTTGAGGTACAGTAACTTATACAAGCAATCACATTACAACAGACTCGCGCGGAAGTCTTTAGTGACAACATCTCTGGATATAATCATCCCTTCACGTAGGTACCATTCCTTTTTGGGTTTTTATTGGGCAGGACAAAGAAGCTATATATTTTTGTTCTGTGAAAATACCATGTTTTGAAAATCTAATTATGAATTTCAATTTTGCAAAAAATCATTGGGAACAGAAGAAACGTCAATCCTCCGAAATCAGACATGACATCTGACCGGAGAATGAAATCAGTATGTAAGGAGGAGCATAGCAAAATATTAACTACAAAATATAATAAAATTGTATTAATATTTTTTGAGATTTCCAAAGAAATTCTTAACAATTCTGTAGAATAAATCTGACACAAAAGGAAGTTTATGAGAAATGTTCGTTCTGACGACAGATAAGAACAATAAAAGCACATGAAAATCTTTCGATGATACTGAAAGACAAATCTCTCATCTGCAGGTGCCGTAGAAATATGCGTGTGATGACATATGCATGTAGATTCACCTGAAAAGTTCTCATACGTAATTCCACAAAACTTTCCTAAATAATAGAAAATTTATGCGAATTAGTGACATATTTTCACAATACATCAACATACTGAGGTGAAAATCTTTCAAATTTGTTTTAATTTTTTTCAGTATTGGTTTGGAATAAAAAGATCTGTAATCTTTCCTCAGATGATCAGAAAGTTAATATTATGTATATAAAACAAATATTTTATCATTTGTGCCTTTTTTTCACATGCTAACAAATTTCAGTTAGTGAGGCAATATTCCTATGTAAGTTCTATGTTTTACATGTTTTTTATACATTTTAATCTTTATATGATTTCATTTTCTATATTCTGTTCTGTAATTTGCTTTTCATCGTTTTGTGCTGACTTTAATGTTGCTGATAACACAAAAGCGCCACCTGTTTTTGTTGTTGTTTGGAGGCATAACGACTTCCGTGAGTAACTCTAAGGGCTAAAGGACAGCGGGTGGCCTAGTGGCTAACTTTCGTGACTGCTTCGGAAAAGTTTTAGAATCGACCCCACGCAGATACGAACGCTCGAACCACTAAATCTCCGCCGTGCATCGGATGGACACGTTCAGCCGTCTGACAGCGGGTACTAATCCCCTGATTATAAATAAGGGTGTCTTCCAACTTTCTACCTCGCTTCAGTGTGACTTTCCTGTCGGGCACTCTAGCCCGAATCTTCTAGATCCCTACTTCTTCTAAGGGATTTGGAGTCGCGTAGGCACTCCCTTCCTAAAATCCTCTACATAAATCTCAATCTCTAAGGGCTATATAAGCAGTCGCCCGTTCTTAATTTGAGGCCACTGGTTTTCCAAGGAAGGGAGAGAGACAGTGCCGTAAGACAAACATACCACACACCCATGCTTTATCCGGGACTCGAACCCGGGCGCACTTCGACATACGTTCAGAAGCCGACGCTTTGACCCCATGTTCCGCGTTTTATAAGAGATACTTTTGTGTTATCAGCATATAAATCTTTATGTTTTTATGTAATTTTTGTTTTAAAGATTTGCACAAAAAGCACCTCTTTATATTCTAAAGTCAAGTTATGATGTAATATGGAATAACTCAATCCCGCATTTTTGTTTTTCGAATTGCGCTGGATATCAAGAAAATTCATTTTATACTTTTGGGTCGGAACATTCAAAAGGTCTTTCTCATTTTCTGCTTTAGTCCATGAGAAGGAAAAATGAACTTAGTTGACACTATGATTTGAAAGGTTAGTTTTTACAGAAAATTTACAGGACTTTGCGAGACATAAAACATTTTCTGGAAAAGCTTTTTTCCCCTCTTTAACCTTCCTAGAATTCCCGTGATATAACAAAGGAATATTTCGAACATTCTGCAGCTGCAGCTAACACAATCTTAGGCCGTGAAGCAGATTTTATTACTCTTGTTACAGATATACAAATATTCAAAATTTAGTAAAAATGTGTTTGATATATTTTGTGATGATAAATAGATGAATACTAGTTTGACAACGATAATGGAAATGAAAAGCATAAGCTTTTCGTTCCATTATTTGTTCCGACAAAAAACAACAACAAAAAAAAAACGTTCCGTTTTGAAGAAACTATGATCGGTATGTGAGTTTTTGATTGCGCTGCAGTGCCATGAAATCACAGATTAAGAAATGGAGACCTTTCATTCCATGTTGACACAATGTTAATCAGTCTGATGGCAAATTCACCCTTGTATCCTTTGGAAATTGACGGAGGTAACTAAATACAACAGATTTTTTGCTTAGTAAATTAGGAGCCCGCTCTAGTGAACAGATTCAGAAAAAATGCTGAATGATAACGGCAGTGATGAAACATTTTTATAAGTACATGTAGCAAAAATAAAAGGATGTCATTCACATACTCAGAAAAAAGTACAAATCATCTAGAAGTCACTGGAGAAATAAATGCAAGGTAAAAAATGAAAATATATATATATATATATATATATATATATATAGCACACAACAATTTTTAAAGCAGGAATTGAATTTAGAAATCAGTCGAAACTGATTATACGGATAAATTTCAGAAAATTGATACAAAAAATAATAATAAATTTACAGGAAAAAGATATCAGATTTACAAAAACAAATCTACAGATTGCTTTAATTACCAATATAAATTTTAGTTGAGCTTTACTTTTATCAACATATGCGTCATCAAATCGCATGAGAGACCGCAGCATAAGCATGATAAGCTCCTCCTTTGTATTCGTTAACGGCTTTGTAAAAGTTGTATTTAATACAATAAAGTCTTTGAATATTTTGACCCTCACTAGCAGGACAAAATAAAAGTAATATCACGTACTAATCACAGCATGCGTCAATTCAAGTCAAAATTCGTGTAGACTGACTCTCAGTCAAGTCAATGAACGGGTGTTATGATTGGTTATATATATTCCATTTGTCCCGCTAGTGTGACTTGATAGGAACCTAGCTGAAGCTTTGTTAACGCTGGTTCTTCAGTTCTTCGATGGCAATGCATGATTACAATACCTGTTTTAGGTGAATTATCGGTGTATTATTTATCTACGTACGGAATATTTGCAGGCTTGAGCAGTCACTATGATTACAGTGCTTTAAGTACTTTATAAAAACAGAGAATATACTTCGAAATATTTGCACCGACATTTATCATTTGGTCCAGAAACATGGTACTAGTGTGCTAATTCATATCTTTCCACATTTTGAAATAACAATCAAACATACAACCCGAGAACCACCTGCAATATAAATATGTTACTTCAAAACCAGCAAATTACCCTTTCCTTTTTGCCTTTAAAAAAGGGCTAATTATTCAACGACTATTTTGTTTTTAAATTCCTAATTGGAAAATTCGTAAAGACTGCATGCGCAAAAACAACTAAAATATCTCACAAAATTAATTTTAGAGTTTAAGTAGAAGCAATCTCACGGCATCAATGTACACGATTTCTAGAACATTTTATATGAATTTTTCGCCCTTTTAATTATCAAAACTTTTTTTTTCTGTAAGGATTAATGTGTAGTGTTGGAAACTTAAAATGCCTAACAATTTTGAATATCAAAAACCCTAAAAGACTGGAAATTCAATATTTTCTTTAAACCGAAGCAAATTTTCAAATTTTACACAGTTTTTTGTTCGTTTAATTCCAAAGGTTTCCTTTACTGTATGAAAGATATATTAACGCAGTGACTGTTTTTTATTCCAGAAGTTGGGAACCTAGAGCATGTAATAATAATATACTTAAAAGATGCAAAAATTGATTTCTCATATTCATTAAACGTAAGCACTTTAACAGGCGTATATTTACAAAATATTCATAATAGTTTTCGCGTATATCTATTTGATTTTTTCCAGTTGTTTCCCTTTTCACAAAGACAAATGCACAATTTATTTTTCAATTACAAACTTAGAATATTTAGGAATTATACGTGTCTCAAAAAAAAAAAAAAAAAAGATACGATGAATCTCTTATATTTTCTGCAAAACACAAGCACTTCGGTAGATTTTTTTTTTGATAGAGACTTATTAATTTATTTAATAACACTTTTCACGTAATATTTTTCATTTAACTTCCATGCTTTTTTTTTCCTTAAAGAAAAATGCGCAGTCCAAAGAAAGATTTACTCAGGTGGAAACTTTGAATACCTAAAAATTATATTTGTAAATATATCTAAAATAAAAGGAAGTTTTTTACTGTAAAAGATTTTATGCTTTCAGCAAACACAAGCAATGTAATAGCCTTAATTTACAAGATTTTCAGAACATTTTCCAGATACTTTCTTTCTCTTTAGTCAATATTTTAATGCTACCTGTAATACCCCGTTTTAAAGTTCAAGGCTGATATTTTTCCAGGATATTGTTGGTACGATGGTCGTTGCGTGCTTCTTCTGATGTAACAAAGTGTTTATTTTCGTTCTTCTCATTTCTTATATGAAAACACGTCATCTATTTCTCTGTATATTATAAGCATTATGAAGCAACGCCTTACAGGGGTAACTATAAAGTTGGAAACAGGATATTGGACCTAAGAAGCTCAAGATATTTACTTCTGAGTAGTTGGCACTGTGAACAGCGGGTGCCCATTCTTCCTAAGCACAAGACTTCTTTGGTGGGGAAATCCTTATTTTACAAACTCAATAGTTTGGCTTTGTGTTACTTTTGGCATTTTCTCACAGACTGGTACCTGAAAAATAAAACGAAGAAGTAGTTTTACAAACAATGTTTCAACGCTTCAGACATTTCTGCAACATAAAAGCATGATTGATGTTCAGTCGGTTTTAAAATGCACTGTAAAAAGTTTTCTGAAATTCACGAGCCAATTTCTGTGATTGCTTTCGCGAAATAACAAAGCATACTAGACGAAACCCGTCGAAATCGACGGGTTTTTTTTTTTTTTTTTTAAGAATAAACTCATATGGAGCAACATATGTAAACTTTATTTGATTAACAAAACAATGCTACAACTTCATTCAAACACTTTAGTAAAGACAATATTTTGAGTCCATCCATTTGCGACAGTTAATTCAGGTGCATCTTCGTGAGTGATCTTTACTGCAACAGAATCCTTTGATCTTGCTCGAGATAGGGCAACGTAGAACATACCATGTGAGAAGACTGGTTATGGCAGGTATATTCCGATTTTAGCAAGTGTCTGTTCTTGACTCTTATTGTCATATACGAGTCAAGAACAGACACTAAAAAAAAAGGGAAAGTGCTGTCGCTTGGAGTCAGCGGAATGCGTAGCAAGGTGTGCAACGACACCTTGTGTTCTCCTCACAAAAATTCACAGAAATTGTATTTTGGAAGAGCGACTTTACGATCATACGTGTGCCATCGACTAAACATTTCCTTGTGCCGAGGTTAGTGATTTTGACTGAAGGTTTAACGACCACCGTGACCAACTCAATGGACTATAAACAGTCGCCCGTCCCTAATTTAGGGTAACTGGTTCCAGGGAAGGGAGAGAGCCAGCGCCGTAAGACAAACACAACATGCATGCCTCACCGGGATTCGAATCCGGACCCTTCACGAATGAATGATCATAAGCCAGCGCTTAGACCACGGTGCCACTGGGGCGGCCAGGTTCGTGAACAGCATCACGACTGCACCATTTTTTCAGTCGTAGAATGTGAGGCGGAAGTCCACTGACCTCGATCGTGTGAAAAAATTCAACTGGATAGCGCACTCTTTCACTTTCATCTTCAGTCACAACTGCGTTTGTAAATGTTGTTGGAATGAGATTAGCGTTGCAAATACTCTTCAATCCTCTTGTCTGAGACATATAGTTGCGCCTTCCAGCAAGGCTCTTACGTTTTCTGTTTTTTTTTTTTTTTTTTTTGCTGCCGGGGAGACATTCTGTCAAGGTATAGATTAAATGGCGCAACTCATTATATGCATTCTAAATATCTTCACTAACAATGGTCAACGAAATGTTTATTTACATCTTTACATAATGAGAAACGTTTTACCTACGTTAATAAACTCGATGGAATGAATATTAAATTTATGTCCAACGGCATAACGCAAGCAGGTCTTCGAGAGTCTTCGCTGTTCTGACGCGTAGAACTTCGATACGATAGCCTGCTAGCATTTCGATAACAACATGAATCAGCGTATGGAGGTGAATAGACCATTGCTTTGCGCAACGGTTCGCTCAGAAAAGAGAAGACTTCGGACTTTGGATTACCTCAGTCCCTCCATACTTCCGCCTTTAACAGCGCGTTTTTTGCAAGTGTTGTTTCAGTCAACCGCACGCGATCGAATATCAACCTCACGCTTCTTCCATAGATTTTACATGGGAACTTTGACGCCCCATAACGCCCGAACTGTTGCCCCAATATAATTTTTCTCTTCGACTGGCACATCTACATGGTAAAACCTTTACTTCGATACCGTAACCATATCTTTACGTTCAGCCGTTCTCTTAAAATAGGTCTTAGAGTAAAAAACCTTATAGAATTAATATATAGATTCCTGATTAACCGTTTCCGTGAAATGACGAAAACAGCCTGAACTTCACGAATTTTTCATAGGCTAGAAATTCTGAATTTTTAGAAACCTTTCCGCAATTCCTTTCCTCGATTAACCGCAAAATGCCATTTTTAAGAGGTGTTAACGGAAATTCTGAATTTTCCGAAACCTTTCCGCAATTCCTTTCTTATACTAATCGTAAATTGCCGTTTGTAAGAGGTGTTAACGGAAAATTTTGAATTTTCAGATACCTTTCAGCAATTCCTTTCGTATGTTTACGTAAATTACCGTTTTAGAAGGTCTTAACGGAAAATTCTGAATTTTCAGAAACCTTTCCGCAATTCTTTTGTATACTAATCATAAATTGCAGTTTTAAGAGGTGTTAACGGAAAATTTTGAATTTTCAGAAACCTTTCCAAAATCCCTTTCGTATATTAACGGAAAAATTAATTCCGTTCTCACTCTTTCCGTATTCATACGACGTAAATTTTTTGGTAATAGGCGCAATTTTAGGAAATTCCTGCAGTTTGATTAACTGTTAAATTTCAATCTTCTGTAAGAGGATCTGATTTTGAAGTTCTGTAGCGAGATCGGATATTGTGGATAGCATATCGCATGAAATTTTGGTTATTGTGACAGCGGATATTCCTTTCCCTCTCCCCCATATTGTGCTCTAGCTATTGTATATTATGTTACCGTAAGAAACTGGGCACTAAAATTATTGTACAGGTAATTGTATGATGTGCATATATATATATATATATATACACTATCTACCAACAAGTAATTGGACCCCTGCAATCGACGATATCTGCGGTCCTGATACACGTCACGGCTGCCGCCGTTAAATATCGTGTGGGAAACAACAACGCAACCAGTCGCATGCAAGATGCCACGCAGTTCGGAGCTCTCTGATTTCGAGAAAGGTGTAATCGTCGGGTATCACAGAAATGGCCGATCCATACGTGACATATCCAGCGAGTTGAAGTACCCAAAATCGACAGTGGCCTACGTGATTGGCAAGTGGAAGATGAGAGGTGACTGTCGGAATGTGCCCCGACCCGACAGACCCACAAAACTGAGAGTTACAGACCGACGGGTGCTGGCCAAAGAAATTCGGAAGAACCGCACCAAATCGATGGGCCACATCCGCGAGGAGTTTCAACTGACATCCGGGAGTGTTCTTTCGATCAATACCATCCGTAAGGAAGCCCATCTGCTCGGTTATCATGGACGTGCTACCGCCCACAAGCCTTTGATCACCAAGTCCAATAGCGCTGCTCGGCTAACGTGGTGCAAAGAACGTTGACAGTGGAAACAGGTTCTCTGGAACGACGAATCAAGGTTCACCCTCTACCGTTCGGATGGCAGGGTCTAGGTTTGGCGTCTGCCTGGAGAACGCCTCCAGCTGGAATGTATTGTGCCAACTGTGAAGTTCTGCGGCAGTGGAATTATGCTACGGGGATGTTTCTCCTGGTATGGCACGGGATCCTTGGTCGCAATTCCTGGTAGACTCAACGCCGAGACCTACTGCACCATTTTGGATGACCATGCGCTTCCTACATTGTGGCAGTTTTACGGGGTGGACCCATGTTACTTTCAGGATGACAATGCCACCTGTCATGTTGCGAGGTCCACCGTGGCTTGGTATGGTGACAATGGGGTTAATCGAATGGACTGGCCTGCGCAGAGCCCGAACCTTAACCCTGTCGAGCACCTCTGGGACGAGTTGGAGCGTCGACTTAGGGGTGCCCCCACCGTCCGAAATTGGTGAAGGAACTGACCTGTCTTCTCCAAGCCGAGTGGAAGAAAATACCGCTAGCCGTCGTACAACGCCTGGTTGAGAGTATGCCCCGGAGGGTCGCAGCTGTAATCGCCGCTCGTGGAGGCTCCACCAACTATTGAAGGTGAATAAACTTCGTTTTCCTTTGCTATCACAGGTGTCCAATTACTTGTTGGTAGGTAGTGTATATATATATATATATATATATATATCAGTTTGTGGACTTCTTAAGACAAAAGCCATTATAACTATCAAGAGTAAATTTTATGTTTAGAAATTTTGCGAAATGATACTGTAAAGCATTTCACCTTTTCTTAAAGATAACAAAAGTCATTGTAAGTTTAAAAAGATCTCAAGTTCCGAAGGTTCGAAACATCACGATGAAAAAAGATGTATAATTTATAATAAGTTCTACTATAGAAATAAATAAAATCATTACAAACCTGTTCAGAAAAAGAAATAAGCTCCAACAAAAAATAAAAAAACAATTCACCAGCATTAACAGAAAAAAAAAAAAAACATTTTATCATCGCGTGATTAAAGTTCTACCTTATATGTGATTGTGCGTTCCGTGCCTTTCTGAGTCAACGGCAGCACGCGTGGCTGGTGAAAGGGCAGAAAAAGTCACAATCGAAGTTTTTGCGAAATTTTTGTATAAATACGGAAAAACTCGAAATATGTTTTTCTGAAATAAATGGAATTACTGACTACAAAAAATCTGTCAAAACACTGAAGTTAGAAGAAATGGACACTTAAAAAACCGAAATTTTGTTAAAAGACGGGCAACTTTTGAAATGACCTACGTATGTTTGAGTCACTTGCTTTAACCCAGTGGAATGATAACCCTATCAGGGGGGGGGTACTAGCCTTTCCACATCGTGCTTTGGGTCATGGAGCAGAGAATAAAGGACTAGAAGGGAACCTTTATCACTATAGTGAGAGGTTTATGGTCGGCGCTGCTGTGGAGAGAGGGAGAAACGAATTGCTTTGCCATAGCTTTCGTAAAGCTCGGCAATGTGAACATTTCTTTCTGAAGATCGCAGAAAATTTTGGGCACCATTTGGTTCAGTTTTCTGTCATTTGCTTCGGTTCAGGCAAATCGGCAGCTGAAAGGGCCGATATGCCTGAACCAAAACTAACGACAGAAAACGTCAGAGACGACCACGTGGGAAAAAGATGGATAAGATTTTCACTTTGGAAGAAACTGGTTCAAGACAGAAAGTTGTGGAGAAGACTTGGGGTAGACCTTCATCCAGCAGTATATTAATAATGGTTGTTGATGACTGTCGAAATGCATAAGTTATCTCATCGTGCTCAGGCTTAGAATTTATTGAACAACCACGTAAACGAAGCAGAATTTGTAGAAATGATTTAAGATTTTGCTTGAGTTTAAATTGAACGTAGCAAATTTGAGGAGGTATTCCTAAGGGTTATATATGTAACAGAATTGTATTCAACATGTTTCCCTTCTAATGAGGAAGTGCATGAGAAATAAATAATCGGAACTCAAGGTAAGCGGCACTATGATGTTGAATTTTCGAAGTGGAAAAGCAAAATGACTGAAGAAACAGCTGAATACCAGCGATAACGACTACAAAGTAACATTTACGATGGTGAATAGCGGTAAATCAAAAAGATTTTACCAGATTTTTTAAAATTTCATACATTGTATTGCTATGCTAATTTTACAAAAACGAAAGTAAATCTTTAATATGTTTTAATAGCTTTCCAGCAAAGTGTATACAGAGTGCATAGGAAAGTCCCTTTAGCCTGGAATAACTTGCGAATGGAGAGAGGTACAGTTATGCAAGTGAAGATAACGATATAGTAAAGCAACTACGCCAGATCGAATGCAACTAATAGAAGCGCCCCTAGTGGCGAAATGCGGAAGTTAGCGATTGCAAATCGAAAACGAAAAGAGATAGAGCAAAATTTTCAACGACAAAGTTGTAGAGCATCGATTAATTTGTACAAAACAGCATTTTTTTTACACGGATAAGATAAATTGTCGCCTGAATACCTAAAAGGCCGAAATCGATGTGCGACCTTTTGTGCGAACGTTTGAAGGGAACAGGAATAGGTATGAGCAAATACACACAATTTACTGCATAAATGCGTACTTATGTCAATACAGTTTGATGACGTCAGACAAAACAAAAACAAAAAAGGTAAACTGGAGCTCAGTGATAAAAAGTTAATGTCGATTATGTTCGAAGAGTTCGCCATTGCCCACGATATACATTTGTATTCGTGAAAGTAACTCTGCATGCACATTCCTCAGCATGGAAAGTGTCACACTGTTGCAAGCATCTGTAACACGACGACGTAGATCCAGCAGACTTGTAGGCGCTGTTGCATACACCTGATTTTTTACGTAACTCCAGAAATCCAAGCTCTCCATTCTTACACACCGCACGTAGACCTGAACTTCTGATCAGGGTACATCCTGTTACTGGTTTTTATATCGTAGGTATGGGTACAATGTCACAATCTGCATCTGCATACGGCTACATTTGCAAAATGTGAATATGCAGATTCGAATCGTCGCGCATCGATTTCAGACATTGTAGGGTATTTAGGCGACAATTTATCTTATCCATGTGAAACAAATGTCGTTTTGTACTAATTAATTGATGCTCTACAACTTTGTAATTGGAAATTTTGTTCTATCTCTTTTCGTTTTACAATGGCAAAGTTCCGCATTTTGCCACTAGGGGCGCTGCTAGCGGTTGCATTCGATTGGGCGTAGTCGGTTTACTGTACCGTTATCTCACTTGCATAACTGTACCTCTCTCCGTTCGCAAGTTATTCCAGGCTAAAGGGGCTTTCCTATGCACCCTGTATAACATCCGTGTCCACGCCAGATGTACAAAAAGTGCATGTTGTCATTAACATTGATGATAAATATCACTGTTTCTGACATTTTAGCCAAGAATTTTGCATCGCGTCGTTGTTTTTCCCTAACGTGAGAGAAAAGCCAATGTTTGGCTAGATATGAAAGTCGGCGCACAATTGCTACCATATGCTGTATATTCTAATGCAACTAGCTCATAGCTTGTGATGAAAAAGCTGTGACTGAAGATTTTTATAAAATTACTCTGCAATGCGAATGAAATGAAATAAAACACGATATAACATAACACCTACGTAACAGAACAAAGGTCTCGGACAGTTGTTCGAGCACGTGCGCGTTGCCACAGATGATGACGTTTGTCCTACTAACTTTATTTTATTTTCCGGTATTTCTCCTTGATTTTACGTATCGTGCGTTAGCGGTGAGCTTAGTTCCGATTTCAGCCACCGGATAAAAGCAGGTAGCGCTGCAAGTACTGAATGACGTCACAGCGTTGACGTCGGGGCGTTAGGGACAGAAGTAGCCTATTATACAGTTTTTAAATTTGTACATTATATAACGCAATATCTGAAATTAATTAAAAAAAATTTAGACAAAGAGACTTTTTGATTTAGTATGAAGAGAGGAAAAGATTTCATTTATCATAACGTCATTCCGTCGACGATCACGCTTACTTCCCTTTGCAGGCCGTGAATAGATTTATAACACTAGTGACTCCAACACAAAGTGAATAATCTCACTTTAGTGCAGATATTCACAATATTTCATCGAATTTGACTTTTTTGCCACTCGCCGTTTCAAATTTCCTTAATGACTTTTCATATTTATGGCTTTAGGTAAGAAAGCCCCTAGGTAATTTGTCTTGGAATATTTTAACCCCTTGTTAGCACGTTTTGTAAAAAAAAGATACTAAGGTAATAAATAACTTTATCTCTTATGCACATCAAACTTTTTTTTTTTTTTTTTTTGAGGTTTTCCAAACATTTATTATGTGGATGATAAGATCTCACAACATTTTCTACTTAAAATATATAAAAAAATTGAGGCATTTGCATTTCGAATGTAGTTCGAAATTTCCCCTCAAGGAACTCTGAAGTCGATATTTTGCAATCTTTAAGGTGATGGACAAAAAGAAAAAAATCTGACATGTCATGAGAAATGTGAATTTTTGCTCGTTTTTTTATTTAGTTGTTTTTTCGATTTTTGGATATAAACGCTTAATCGTACACGCATTTATGACTGCGTGTTTAAAGTCTACTTAAATTTAGATGAAAACTATTTTTGCATCTAACTCCAAAGAAATTACGAACTGGATATTTTTTGAAAATTTTCTCATTTACGCTGTGAATTTCCCAGTCCGGATGCTGCAGTGTTTAAATTTTCATACTTAGGAATGGCTTTGTTATAAGTAGCTTTCTCAGCCAGCTAAAAAATTCAACTGTTATCTGCTTAATCACACAGTATTCTTAAATTTTCCACCCTTGTTTTTCCCATAAATTTCATTTCAGTACCCGAAAGTTATAAACATTTTGGAACCAATGTGGAAAGGAAATTTGCGGTAACACGTTGGTTGACATGCTCCTCCTTTAATTGCAATCGAAATGACAGATAACAACTTGATCTTTTTTTGTCTCTAAAAACTTCTTTAAAACAAGTGCACCTCATCCTCCTTGAACACCTTGAACTTCAGAGCAGTGGACTGATTTCTATTCATTTTTTAAGATAAAAATATGAATATAAAAAAGACATAAAAATTAGAAAATAATAAAAAATAAAAAATAATAAAATATGAAAAACAACAAAAAACAACAGAAATCACGAATTTTGCCAAGAAACAATTTTTTTGGCTCCGAGTTAAAATATTTCGTGCATCTCTATTTTTTTAACTGATAAAAATTAAAATTCCCTAGGCGTAAGTCTTGTGTGTCTGTTCATAATATAGCCCTGATTTACCAAGACCGTCTAGAAAGTAGGAGGCCATGGCAGTAGAGAGATGAGTTCACTTCTTTAATGACGTCACGTAAAAAACCAAGACTTCCCATTGGTTCCCAACGTCGTCGTACATGAAGTCAAACGCAACACAGACGTACCATGACACGTACTGTAACTAGAGCGTGACGTCAGAAAAGGAAGGAACTTCTCTTTATTAGCATAGCCTTCACTCCATAACACACATGGTGCACCGTTTACAAGCTGTCATAAGTAAAATTAGTAAGCCGCCCCCCGCCCCGGTGATGATTACTGATTTGCTTATAACATACATATTTCCTGATTTTCTTTAACACACTATTTTCCACACATCGTTGGAAATTAGTCAGAATACCTTCTTCTACAAGTAAGCTACCCTTCAAGCGTGGTTTGCCCTCTGACCCCGAAAACCTGCGATTCCGTTCCAGCTCTTTCTCAACGGGGTAGGGGAGATTTGTGACGTACCTACTTCAGAGATGACGCACATGTGAAGACGGCAGGCAAAGTTGCAACGACAAACTTCGTCGGTGTAGCTTAATTGGGAAAGTATTCTGTTCCGGAGCAGAATAATGATGGTTTGATTTCCGCCACCGGCAAATGAGTTTTACGCTGTATTGGCACCCGAAAGTAAAATGAATATCCTGGCCGTTGAGTTATTCGAAAAATGCGTGATTTTTGTTCTACACATCGTCTGAAATTAGTCAGAATTCCTTCTTCTACCGTGAGATTTCCTTCAAGCGTGGTTTGCCCGCTGCCCCGTAAACTTACGACTCCGTCCCAGCCGTTTCTCAACGGGGGATATATGTGACTATATACCTCAGAGGCACTGAGAAAAGAAGATGGTTCTGTAACAAGAAATAGAGGCGAAATTTTGACAAGAGTGAAAGATTTCTACTCCAAATTATATGAAAGGGATGATACATGCACTCCAGACATCATGAAAGATACCAGTACCAGAGTTCCTCCAGTCCTTCCAGCAGAAGTTGCACATGCAATCAAGAACATGAAGCGGGGAAAAGCTCCAGGAGAAGATGGAATTACTGTAGACATCATACAAGAAGCAAGTGGAGAAATCGAAACAGTACTCGCCCAAATTTTCACTCGATGCCTTAATGAAGGAAAGATTCCTGAGGATTGGAACACCGCTACAATGACCCTGCTACATAAGAAAGGTGACATTGAGGATCTCGGAAACTACAGACCTATCAGCCTCCTATCAGTAGTTTATAAAATCTTCACTAAAGTTCTTTCACACCGCTTGAAGGTAACACTGGACATGGCTCAACCGAGAGAACAAGCTGGATTCAGGAGTGGCTACAGCACAATAGATCATATCCACGTGCTGAGAGAACTAATTGAAAGAGCGAGGGAATATGAACTTCCATTGTGCATGGCTTTTATCGATTATGAAAAAGCCTTTGATTCGGTGAAACCATCAGCAGTTACAATGGCTCTGAAAACCTGCGGTATTGAAGATGCATACATTAATATTATTAATAACATCTATGAAAATGCAAGTGCAAAGATTAGGCTGTTTGAAAATACAACACACATAAAAATTGGAAAGGGAGTAAGACAAGGTGACACCATATCTCCGAAACTCTTTAATGCCACATTGGAGGGTGTTTTTCAGTCGCTGAGCTGGGAAAACAAGGGGATAAAGATTAATGGAGATTATCTAACCCACCTTCGTTTTGCTGATGACATAGTCATTTTTGCAACTACCCCATCAGAGCTGCAGAGTATGATCCAGGAACTTGCTGACAAGAGTAAAGAAGTGGGATTAAAAATGAACTTTCAGAAGACAAAAGTGATGTTCAATGCTTTTACAAGAAATGAAGATTTATCGATTGATGGAGAAAAGCTGGAGATAACAGATACGTACGTTTATCTTGGACAGCAGATATCAAGTGAGGGTCACATTGATGAAGAAATTAATCGGCGTACAAAACTTGCCTGGAGAGCTTTTGGAAGAAACAGCATAATTTTCAAGAGCAATATGCCATTATGTCTTAAAAGAAAAGTGTTTGATCAATGCATCCTTCCAGTGCTTACGTATGGTGCAGAGACGTGGACCTTAACTAAAAGAGACATACAAAGGCTGCAGACAACTCAAAGATGCATGGAGTGGTGCATACTTGGTGTAACCAGGAGAGATAAGAAGAGGAACTCGTGGATCCGAAAAATGACAAGAGTGGAAGACATCATGATCAGAGTTAAATCCCTGAAATGGCAATGGGCTGGACATACTGCCAGAAGGACAGATCATCGATGGACAGCCGAAATTTTAGATTGGATTCCAAGGGACAGGAAAAGACCCAGAAGAAGACCACATGGGAGATGGGTGGATGAAATTCGAAAGTATGCAGGGGTGACATGGAGGAGACTGGCACAAGACAGACCGTTGTGGAGGAAACTTGGGGAGACCTTCGTCCAGCAGTGGATTGATAATGGTTGACAATGATGATGATGATGATGATGATACCTCAGAGGTGACGTACGTGAGGACTGCAAAGTTGCAGCGACAAACTTCGTCGGTGTAGCTTAATTGGGAAAGCATTCGGCTCCGGAGCGGAGGGATGTTAGTTGGATTTCCATCACTGACAAATGGCTATTACGCTATACACGTGCAGACCAAGCGCCATTTTGCCACGCATAACACCCATGTCTACACCTAGACTCAAACCAGGACCCAGTTTAAATGGAATAGTCAGAGGCCAGCGCCTCAGATCACTCGACTACCGGAGAGGACATCGCTGTAGTATGAACATTCCGGTTAAAATAGGAGTAAGGTTGCATAGATAACACAGATTTCCTTGTTTTTGCATACATGATCATCTAAACTAATACCTTGCCCAGCTTCTATTATCATCTAACCACGAAAAGTGTCTTACTCCGCTAAGGTGCACTAAACCGCTTCTTTGGTGATGTACATAATACCCAGGCAGCGTACACATGTTGGTCAAGACCTTATATTTAACTTCGTACCCATTGGAAATATTCATGCCTCTCGCTGAACAGATGTGTGGTGATGAAAATGTATTTTCTGGCAGATAAGTTTTACTTACACAAATTTTCCTGCATGCTGCGAAAACAGTGCCAGCTGACTTCTTGTGTTTGAGTCTCGATGTTTTCCACCTGCTCGTAATGTAATGTGATACACTCTCGTGTCTGTTCCGCAAAGCCTTAGTACTGTTGCATGCATCAGAATAGGAACAATAATAGGATTCTTTGTGAACAAACAAATACCAATGGCATTTTTGGAAATTCGTCACTTCTGTGAGACATACCTACAGTCATGGTTCATATTGAGAGAGCACCCTGCCCTCCCACATCCCCACTGGTTGCGCTTACATCAAAATTATATTCCTTATCAGCATTTTGATATTAAAAATGGCCATCCTGATGGCTTGGAAAGTGCATCACATACCTGGAGATTAATTATTATGTGCTACTTTATCGTGCTTAAATTAATAAATAAATTAAAAGAAAGAACTTACGTCCTTTCGATAGAAAAAGTACCCCTTTATTTAAGAATGAGCCCTGCTCTTTTAAAACATTCGTCCTTTTGAGGAAAAAGAAAGTGGCATTTCTTTCACTGTATGACCATTCCTTTCAAAATCTTGGAATGAACGTTGCCTCTAATTAAGACAAGTTCACTTCTCAACGTCTGAATAAATTTCGAATGGGAATGAATGCGTATTGATAACTTTTGAATCACACTCGCACGCTCTGTTTAAGAGTTTCACGCCAATCATTCCAAACGCGTATTTTATCAATTAATGTTACCTGCGCTTTTACATCAGTGATAGAAAAAAACATTCAATTATCTATGCTTTTATGTTAGGAATGTTTTTTTATATTGGAGGTTCAACGACCACCTTGAGCAGCTCAAAGGGCTATAAGCGTCCCTAATTTAGGGCCACTGGTTTTAGGGAAGGGAGACAGCCAGAACCGTAAGACAAACACAACATGCATGCCTCACCGGGATTCGAACCCGGACTCCTTTCCAACGAATGATCAGAACGTTGAAAGAAGCTTAATTCGTGTATGAGTCAATATAAACAACACTTGCCGTTTTTACACGATATTATAAAAGTCGATGATGGTGACTTTAAAACTTTAATCAAAAGGTTGAAATACATTAGCACTTTCAGGTCTACTATAGACCCATCTTTAGATTTGAAATAATCGAACTCTGAGATTACATATGGTTATATATCAAGAACAATGCCAGATTACAACTTAAAATTTGAGAAAACAAAACACATATGTGACGTAGTCAATCACAAAACATGTGCACGAGAGTCAACGTCTTGTTGGAGGGGTACTGTTTGTTCAAAATAAGATTCTTCCGAACCCCCGGTATGTAATTAGGGAAATCATCATTGTAACAAGAGTCAAAGTTCTTAAGTATAAATAAACTTTCTGTAAATAACAAAGTTGATTTACATGACGCAGATGCCAATATTAACATATTGTCCCAATCTGGAAAAAACTTACCACTGTTAACTGCTCTTGCCAAGGCAGTCGTTTGTGATCCGTTCCGCACATTGTATTTGTGTTCTATAGTCTAGTATGTAATTTCCTTGAAGTTGAGCCGATAAATACAGAATTGTAAGTTCCTGGGTCGTTTGATCTCAACGGAATACAATATACACCCCATTTGTCGAGGCTTGGCACAGGATCACGGTCGCTACGGATCGATGATAAGATATTCAGGGTTTGACTCCAAAGTCGACTTGATATCTGTGGCAGGCATTCTTTAGGGCATGAACAGTAAGTGGAATAAATTGTACTGACCCCACAAATCTTGGCTTCTGATTCTCCTTAAGCAAGGAAGTTAGTGTTCTATTTGCAACTTTCCCAATTATACGTTGAACTGTGTTTTCAGGGTACCCATAAATTCCTGCTAAGTCTGTAAATTTCTTGAACTCCCGATTACGAGCAATTGAAGAAGAAGAATGTGAGAAGGCGCGATTAACCAGAAAGTAAAACGTTGACAATTCTTGATCATCGGGATGGGCAGATGCAAATGGAATTAAAGAGGTATATGCTGAAGGGTTTTCTGTAAACAGAAAAACTGACAGAATGTGAAACGACCCAGGAACTCGTGATTCTGTATATATCGGCTCAACTTCTAGGAAATTACATACTAGACTTATAGAACACAAATACAATGTTCGGAACGGATCACAAACGACTGCCATGGCAAGAGCAGTTAACAGTGGTAAGTTTTTTCCAGATTGGGACAATATGTCAATATTGGCATCTCCGTCATGTAAATCAACTTTGTTATTTACAGAAAGTTTATTTATACTTAAGAACTTTGACTCTTGTTGCAATGATGATTTCCCTAATTACATACCGGGGGTATGGAAGAATCTTATTTTGAACAAACAGTACCCTCTCCCACAAGACGTTGACTTTCGTGCACAGGATTTGTGATTGACTACGTCACATATGTGCTTTGTTTCCCAAATTTTAAGTTGTAATCTGGCATTGTTCTTGATATATAACCATATGTAATCTCAGAGTTCGATTATTTTAAATCTGAAGATGGGTCTATAGTAGACCCGAAAGTGCCAATGTATTTCAACCTTTTGATTAAAGTTTTAAAGTCACCATCATCGACTTTTATAATATCGTGTAAAAACGGCAAGGTGTTGTTTATATATTAATGATCAGAAGCCATCGCTTAGACCACTGCGCCCCCGAGGTGGCACTGTTGATTTGGAAGAATTGTGTGTAAATTTATTTTGCCTTTGCCAGGAGCGAGAACTTTTTATCGTTTGCTTGTTTTTATGTTATCTTTCCTGTAGCTGCCGTTACGTGACGTTGCAGCAGGACTACACCATTCTCATCAACCATTCTCATCAACCATTCTCAATCCACTTCTGGATGAATGTCTCCCCAAGTCTCTTCCATAATATTCTCTGTCTTGAGTAAATCTCTTTCGAATTTCATCCGTCCATTTCCCGTCTTTTCCTATTCTTCCATATTCATTTTACTATTTCAGTTGATCGGTGGTTGTCCCTTTTGTCCATGCATCCAGCCTACTGCCACTTTACTTTGATCGTGATGCCACCCTCTCTTGTAATTTTCCCGACCCATGAGTTCCCTTTCCTGTATTTCTTAGTCATACCACGCATGCGTCTATCTACGCTTCTCTGAGTTGTCTGCAGCCTCTGCATGTCTCTTTTAATTGAGTTCCATGTCTCAAACCCGCAAGTAAAAACTGAAAGGATGCATTGATTAAAAGCATCTTTTTAAGAAGTAACGGTAAATTGCTGTTGAAAATCATGCTGTTTCTCCCAAATAAACTTCAACCAATTTTTTTACGCCAATTTATTTCTTCTTCGATGTGGTTCTCTCTTGAGATATGGGCTTATGTGTTGTCCAAGGTAAATGTAGGCATCAGTTACTTTCAGATTTGTCCCAGCGACCTCTAAATCTCCAATTCTTGTACATTAATTTTTTTCTGTATTAAGTCTACTTCATTACACATGTGAGCAAGTTCCTGGACCATAAATTGCAACTATGAGTGGGTACTTGCTAAAGGGCATGCCTGCGAGGGGAATTAAAGAGGGTTACGTGAAGATTTCTTGCCTAAACACGCTGACAGCAACTGATGCCTCATGTGAAAACCACCTAGAAAGTAACGTCTTCAGTTGTGCTCATCAATGATGTAAAAGGACTATTGATTTTTGTTTTTGGTGTTGATAACCCCGTAGTTGTTTTACCAATCAAACATACTTTTAATAGAGATGAAATCCTAGGTATCGGCTTGAGAAAAAAAAAAAGGAAAAGGAAATTATGAGGAAATTTGTAAGCGCCTTTGATGAGGAAATTTTGTAAGCGCTTTAAATTATTGCAAATCGCTGAATCGTTCTTATATGACATTAAATCTTTTTCATCCTTCTATGTTAAGAATTTAATCAAGCATGGGATGTGAGCTTTCATTTATGGATACCATTCTTCATTAGAGATAATTGTTTTTGAATGTTTCTTTTATCAGAGAAAGCTCTACAGATTCGCCTTATGTGAGCTAAGTGTGAGGCAAACAAATTCGCTAATTTTATTTTGAAAAATGAACTTTTTTAAAGAAAATTCGCTTATCTTTTTTTTAACATAGCAGGTTTTTAACGAGTGGAACAAAACACAATCAATACAAAACACTCATATTTGCCAACACCTTTTTATCATACAGTATATGAGGAACTTAAATATACTTAAGCGTTTTTACCTGATAAATTATGCTCCTAAGTTCGAAAAAAAGTAGGAAAAGAAGGTGCGAAGTCATTGGCAGCTCTATTTTCATGTATGTGGAAAAGCATAGGTGGAAGACAATTTTTATTAACTTTTTAAACAAAAAAAGAAGAAAATCCTTACTTAGGAGAAACTGATTTCGAAAGTTCTAATTCCCCTTTTCTTGTAATTTAATAAGTAGTTAATCCATATATAGGTCCCTAAAATACGTTATGTCAAGTTTAACTTTCCTACAATGTATTTGTTTTAACGAAACTGTTATTTCAAATGATACAATAACTATGACCATTTCTTGATATATGTAATAAAAAGGTATATCTAACAATACATAATTATTTTAAAGTTCGTGTTGTAAGCCACCAACGATTTAATGCTTCATTTACCGGTGCTGGTTTTATTGGTTCTTTTTTTCATTTTAGCACAGCAAAGGTGTGAAATTTAGATCCTTATAATATGAAATACAGGGTGATTCAACAGTTCCCGAACTCTGAATTCAAATATTTCTATCACGAATATAGTGATGTATAACTATTTTTACATACTGTTATATTGACACTCATACTTACAGGAAATGAAAACCACTTTACAATAGATGCTGGAATTGTCCACCATTCTGCTGAAGACACAAATTCCCCTGACGACACATGTTGGCGGACACTCTTTTCAGCGTGTTGGCTGGTATGTCCCTCACGGCTGTAATGTTGTTGTTTCGCAGGTCCTGTACCGTTTTAGGGTAGTTGTGATAAACTGCGTCTTTCAGATAGCCCCACAAATAAAAGTCTGGTGAACAAGGCGGCCAAAGTTTTTTCGGGATTGGTCGATCGTGGAAGAAGCATCTTCATTGTGTCGTTTGATGTGTGGCACGTTGCTCCATCTTGTTGAAACCAACAGTAATGTTCGTGTTCTTCCAGCATCGCTACAAATTGATGGATGATGTCTGCATTCACAGCGGAATTTGGACCTGTGTCTAAAAAAAATGGCCCTACAATGCGCCGTCTAGACATGGTGCAACACACTCCAACGTTCTGACAGTGAAGTCCAGCCTCATGCAATGCGTGTGGATTCTCCGTAGCCCATATGCAAATGTCTTGGCTATTGACATATCCATTCAAATGAAACCATGTCTCGTCACTGAAAAAAGTGTTGTAAAGCTGGTTAGTTACATTATTGCGCGTGAAAATCTTAAACCATTGGTAGTAGGCAATGCGCTTTTCCGAGTCCAAAAGTAGTTCTCGCACTACTCGAATTCTGTACAGCCGTAGCTTTAGACCTTTAGTAGCCCTCTGGCAGGCTGACTGCGATGCCCCCAACCCTTGAGACAGCCGCCGAAGCGACTTCCTGGAGAGCGCTGCAGGGAAACGTAAATTTTCTCCAGAAATGAGGTCGTCACCACGGACGGACGGCCGCTTTTAGGCTTATCCTAAACACTTTCTGTCTCGCTAAACCGGTTCATAAGGTCACACACCGTTGCTTTCCCTGGTATAGGAGCATCAGGAAACTTCCTTTGAAACAGCTGGATGCAACGTTGCTCAGATTTTGCCGCAAAATAAACTTCTAACAAAGCGACTCTCTGTTCTTGCGTGGAACTCATGGTTGACTGAACGTTAGTGCTTGCCAGCGCCCGCGTAAGCGTAGTGTCACGTGGTGCTATCACGTGGCGCAACTCGTTCCCCAAGGTCACACACAACAGCAGCAAGTAACAATACTCGGATATCTTTTATGGTTTTACAGCAAATACGTTTTAAAAATAGAATTCGGGGACTTTCGAATCACCATGTATAAGAGTTGAAATACATGAAGTCAGAAGTTCAAATATGTTCATACAAAAGAATGGCACGGGAGAATTGCTGATGCAACTCACCTTCTTCAAAAATTATTGTACACTAAGCCTCTAAGATCCTCTTTTCATCAAACCTGAAAAACAATGAGAAAAACGATAAAGCAATTTAGAATAAAGAATAAAAGTACCAACGTTTCTCACAATAAAATGTTTAGTTTACATCGATTATAGTTTCACAGAGCGTTTGGCTCGGCTTCGTCAAGACGAATGGTATTTTATATATTATGGTATTTTTATTTTATATTAACACCGCAAGTTTAGTAGTCATAATTTATAGATAAGGCAACTGTTCTGACTTATTTTGCGTTGAAATCCAAATGAAAAAAAATTGCCAATTACAAAAGCCAAGAAAACTACATACAACAATATTTTAACTTTTCTAAGTTTACATTAAATTCTTTCCTTCATTTTTAATCTTAAAGCAGATTTCTTTTCGCGTGGACGATAAAATAATCATAAGCGTCGACTTCTGAAAATTATGAGGGTCCCCGTATTAAAAAGGCATGCATGGTATCGTTTTAAATTGTTGAAATTTTAAATGTTTAAATATCTGTACTTAATCAGTTTTTGTCATACTGCAAAACACACCTTACAAAAGTACCTTGTAAAATATCTTGCGATGGACTAATGGGACAATATAATGGCTAAATACTTCTGTAATTTGTTTAGTAAAATTTCATACTCGGAATTTTGCTCGGAGAGTGAATTTGTTTGCATTTAATGCCTCAGCACGCCTCCTCGCCGTATATCTTCATATTATACAAAGGGTATCCTGAGAGTAATGCCTTGTCACTCATAAGATTTTTATTTGTAGCAGCAAAAATGTGAAACTTGGTGGCAAAATACTTGGACACATTGTTATTAATGCTAGCCTATTCAAAGTATTGTCCATCACTTTCTATACATTTCCACCATCTTTGAACCCATTGGTAAAATCCATTTTGGAAAAATTCCTGAGGCTGTTGTTTCACCCATGAGTTCACAGCCAGTTTAACGTCCGTCACATCGTCGAAACGTTGCCCACGAAGGGTGCTTTTCAAAGGGGCAAACAGGAAAAAGTCTGAGGGAGCCAAATCAGGACTGTAGGGAGGTTGGGGCATCACCATCCACCCCATTTTGGCAATAGCCTGTAAATTCTCCATTGAGGTGTGGGGACGTGTGTTATTATGGTGTAAGACAGCACTATGTAGTGGAATGTCACGTCTTTTTCTTCTGATAGCTTCCTTTAGCTTCTTCAATGTCTGCACATGGTGAGCACTGTTCATTGTTGCAACTCCTGGAGGTCTTTCACCCGCTGCCTGTTGGCATCTGTCACTACATTTGCGGGTCTTCCACTCCGTTGTTTGTCCAACACTGAGTTTTTTCCCTCTCGAAACCTCTTCATCCATCTTCAGACATTACTGATATCGATTGTGGCAGCTCCATACACCGCCAGAAATCTGTGGATTTCTGGAGCCTCACATCCCTCTTTTTCCAGGAATTCCATTACGGCTCGCTGCTTTTCTCTGTCATTCATGATCTTTATTTTCGATTCTGAAAATAATTTTTCCCTCATTGGTAACATATCATAGTTCATGTTAGTGCAGTTTTATTGAAATCACTTCAAAATTTCAAAAGTTATTAAGGATGAGGCATTACTATCAGGATGACCCTTGTATAAATTCCAATCGAATATATTCCACTGGTGTGCAAAATTAAAACCTCAAGAGCATTCTTAGGGATAAAAAGGAAAACGCGTGACAGCAGGGAAAAACGTTTGGCACGTAAAGAGACATAATCATAAGGGTCATAAATGTTTTACAACAATATAAAAATATGCGTTGCATTTTGCGTATACAGTGTCACATCCGCAAATGTCACCAAGGTGAGATGTAAGAATGTAATTATGAGAATGTGTCTTAAAAAGGAATGTGATCATCTCGTGTGGACAGACAACTTTCGCAACGACGTTACATACTCATCACCAGGTTGTTGATGAATTCTGGAGCAAAAGAATTCCATTTCTAGATGAGGGCAGTGCGTAGCTCGGGAAGGCTTCTGGGAGGGGCCGATGAGCATGCTCTATAGAGTTCATATCCGGAGACCTGACTGGCCAGTCCATGAGCTGAATGTCCCCGCTCTGCAGAAAATCATCGACAAATTGAGCCCTGTGTGGGCTCGTCCCTATAGAGCTCAGCATTAGCGTTGCCTCCTGCGAACACGTGGAGGGAATGTGCGGCCGTTGAATATAGACCCACCCTGTAAGAGGAGACTACCGCATACGAAGGAGTCTCGCTTGCGTACAAGCTTGGAGGATCATTACGGGTTCACTGTTCCTTCCAGACAAAAATCCCGTTGTAGACTGAATCTCAACTCGTTTGTAAAAAGAACACCGGCGCACTAGTCTGGGATCCAGGAACGACATTGCCTACACCAATTTAAGCGAGCTTTCTTATGAGATGCGGTTAGCGGGACACAAACCATGGGTTCCTGCCATGAATATTAATGGATTTTATTCATGTGCCGTCAGAAGTGGATTTCTGTGGACCAACATGGCTGCTGATTCAGTGTTGTCACCATTAGATTACCTCCTTAGTGTTGGATAATTTTCAAAATTTTAACGGTTTGGAGTATGTCAACGAATTAATAGAGTGTGACGTAGTACAGAGGTGAAAACATGTGTCAAGACGACAAATCTGCAGCGAAACATTCTGTCCGCGTAGCTCAGTTGGGAGAACAACTTACTCCGGAGAGAGGGAACACGATTTCGATGCCCGTCGCGGACAAACTTGTGTTTAAACATTGGCGCCCGATTGTGGAAAATGGACCCACTGGGTTCTTCGAAAAATGTGTGATGTTTGTTCCACACGTTGTTTGGAATTAATGAAAAATTCCTACTTCGTTTCAAAGAAAAGAAAAAAATACGTGGGATATGATGTGTGACGTACTACAGAGGTGAAAACTTGTGTCAAGACGACAAATCTGCAGAGTGATATTCTGTACGCGTAGCTCAGTTGGGAGAGCGACTTACTCCGGAGTGAGGGAACACACTTGTTTTTTTACAAGAGCTACAGGGCGAAGAGGACGAAATTAACTTCTTTAAAGAAACAAATCAAGGTTGTAAAAATATAACAAGACAATTTTTTTTCGATGTTTATTTGAAATGATGCAAAACAACATCGCCATTAGCCATGGTGAAATTTTTAATGAAGCATTTCTCAGACACGGTATAGTTAATTTCACGTTCTTATTGTCAGACATTGGCAAAACATACGATTTTTTTTTTTTTTCGAAATGAAATATTTAAGAGTCCAGACAAATAGGTAGGCTTAATATGGAAACAGACTGGGGTTATAAAAAAACAACAACAGCTAAAAACTTTTTATGGTCACCCGCTAGGCAATCTACTTAAAAAAGAAACAACTGCGTAAAATTAAATAAAAGAAATATCATAGATATGTTTCGCCCTTTGGGGAAAAACGTAGAAGTTAATTCGCAACTTAACGATTTAGATATGAAATTCGCTTTCCTTTTTTCACATATTTTTGGAAATTAAATATCGAAGGACTACTGTCAGGTTTCACCCGCCTTTTATTCTTAGTGCCATAATATCCGAAATCTTCTTCGTTAAAGAACATATTCGAGAATGCACATTGATATGGAAATCATTGCGTTTCATTTTACACAAGCATTCCTTTATCAATTTCGGCCTTTTCAGGGGCAAATTATGGAAAAATATTCCTTCTTCTGTATATTTTAGGTGGCAGAATTTATTAATGTAACCATACGACGAAAAAAAGTTAGGAATGTGGTTAATAAATTTACGAAAATTGCGATTTTCCTGAACCCCTGCAACGTAACGTCTTGTTAAGCAATGAGAAAACGCATGTAACCAAACTATTACTGGTCCATAGACACGGAAAAGTTTCCCCATGATGCAATGCGAGATGAATAAGGTCTATTGCATTAAGGTGGTTCCACCTAAAATCTGTCTTTTGTTTGGAATGGCAAAACTTCTTCACATATTTCTTCGCAATTAGCGTATTCCCAAGGATGAAAATTTGCACATCGATAAAACTAACTTTAAGTTATGGTATGGGATACTTAATACTTGCTAAAACATAACCATAATTATATTAAAAATCAATCATTTTTCTCTGAGCAATGTTAAGACTTCTTAATAGATGGCGTGACCTGTACATTGATAAGACACACAAATGTTGGATTGCTTAGTTATGGTTAAGTTTTAGCAAGTATTAGGTATCTCATGCTATAACTTAAAGTTAGTTTTATCGATGTGCAAATTTTCGTCCTTGTGAATACATTAATTGCGAAGAAAATAAATAAAGAAGTTTTATACCATTGGGAACATAAGGCAGAGATTTTAGGTGGAACCTCCTTAAACCTTCGATATATCGTTTGCCTTGATACTTTAGTCCCAGTGTTAGCTAAGAGCTCTGAAGGTAATTGCCGGGCTCTGTAAAACCTATGGCGCCGAGCGATTGAAGCAAGCGAAACCACTCTCAGGTGGACATTCAAGTCTTTTGCGACTTGAGCATGGGATTGGCCTGCATATAGTCGTTCTATCACTTGCCACCGTACAGCTTCGGGTACATGTGTATAGGACATAAGGATGCATTTGTAGCTACAGGAATGCTTCTGGACAACATTTTGCTTACTGTTACGCAAATTACATTGCAGACTTTTGTTTCTCGTGCCCATTTGCACGTGCTCTGTGAACATCGTAACCAGGGGCGGATTGAGTCGACGAAATGAGGCCGAGAATTTCAGTCTTGTGATCCACTACAGAAACGCCTTTGTAAATTCCCTCATGAAAAAAACTCGGTTAACTCCTGGATGAAAGAGAACTGTTGAAAAATGCATTGTAAAACTAATTCAGTCGTAAACAAATTTTAGCAGCAATTTAAGGGTGAAAGAATTTTTAAAATCCGCTCTCATGAATGAATTTAACATATTAAACTATGCTCAAAAAGGAATGCTGTACTAGATAATTATATTTATTTAGTAACTGATCGATAAACGCCTTTTTTGAAGTCTGCCCATTAGTTTAACTCATAAATTACCATTTTGATCCATGGATCAGCACAGTAAACGTTGTTTCTTTTAAGATAAATTTGGGTGGAACACAGATTTTGGAACATCTCTGCCAGAGAATCGTTTTGTTGGCTATGTCTGTATGTAGAAAAGGGTGTGGGGATGATGGACCACCAAAACTGCTACTAGTGCCTCCTTAAAGATCGCAAAAGGAGGATAGGATCTACCAATGACTCTTTGGCTCCAAGTCTAACGGCCTACTCTTAACCGTAGTTAGCTAAATTTATTTGCAACAGCATGTTTGGTCCGGCGGCAACTTTTTCACAGAAGTAAAGAAAATTGTGCTCTGTCATTTTACCGCAAACGCCTAACAGATATATAGAAAGAAGGAAACGCCAATTTTTTTAAAAGACCATAACGGTTTAGGCAGATAACATAAAGCTAAAATGAAGTTAACGATTCTAATTCATAAGCATCAAAATTATTATTCGTTCTTTCCAAGCAATCCAGACAAAGAGTATACGAGAAATAATAGGGGGCATTTTTCGAATGGTCCACCGGGAAATGTCCCGATGTCCCGGTGGGTCAATCAGCCCCTGATTGTAAGAATTGAGAGCGTCATATCGGCTGAGGAGTCGTATGACGCTCTCGGATGGCAACAAGATTATTCCGGTGACCATGTTGTCTCCAGGATCTCAATCGACGATCATTGGTGCTGAGAGAGAATCAGGGCTCGCCGCTGAGTAAGATACGGTTCCATTCATCCCACCATGCATGCCAGGTACGGCACCACCGCAAAATTACGTGGCGATGTGTGTGGCAGTCGTCTCAATGGCTGACAAGAGCGCAAAGATTACGTGACAATGCTGACAAGAGCGCGTAAACGTTACGTGACGATGTGAGTGGCAGTCGTCTCAATTACTGACACCTGCCTCAGACAATCTGCTATTCGTAATCCGCATCGATTCGGGGATGCCTAATGCTGCCTGTATGCCTCGTCGAATGTCGCTTGCTGTGGATTATGCGGGTGTTACGGCTTGCCGCCGAATGCGGCGATGAAGGCATTCGGATGTCAGCCTACGTGTGAGAGACCTATTACGGCGACGCACGTTGTGTTCCTCTGATCACCGACGTCACATTCAGTCGAAAGTTGTTGCGCGCCGATGCGTTTCCGCAGCGATGTGACTCAGGGACCAACCAACCGTGATGAAGTTCCTAGTGAAAGTGTCCGTGTAATGGTAGGATTCCCGATGACGTCCTCCGGACATTCTCACTCCTTACACATGCTATCGCCACCGAGTTCACTCATTGCCGTGGTCCAGACGCCCAAGTTAGGGCTAGGAAACGTAGCTAAGCCGAGCAGTTTTGCCTTTTCATGTCTCCCGCCTATCTCGTGTTTGGTTCGCATCTGCAATCATTTACATAAAATATCTGCCGACACATAGCCACCAATTTGCATGAAGCTTCGACAAATACTGTACACTGAAGTGCCAAAAATCATGGGGTACGTACTTAGTATCGTGTAGAACCTCCTCTAGCCCAGCGAAGTGCAGCAACTCGACATGGCATCAATTCTATAAGTGGCCGGAAGACTTCTGGAGAGATGTTGAGCCATGCCGTCTGAACAAACAGTTCCCTGGAATTTCTAGGTGCAGGATCTTGGGTGCGAATGGACCTTTCCACCACGTCCCGTACGTGCTGTATTGGGTTCATGTCGGGCAAACGTGATGGCTACATCATCCCTCGGAACTGTCCAGAAAGCTCCTCGAACCAATTTTGGACAACTTGGGTGTGATGACATGGGGCATTGTCCGCCTGGAAAATCCCATCGTTGTTGGGGTACATGAAGTCCATGAGGGGCTGCAAATTGTCACCCAGTAGAGCGACAAAGAGATTACCGGTTAATGACGTGTTTACCAGGACGAGGGACTCAAACCGAGCCAACAAAGACACCCCACACATATATGGAACCACCATCACCAGCTTGCACAGTTTCAGTTTAGGTCCACGACTTCATGGGGTCTGCGTCCACACCCGAACCCTACCATCATGTCGTAACAATTGGTAGCGTGACTCATCCGACCACGCCACATGTTTCCAGTCTCCCAGTGTCCAATTACCGTGTTCAGGAGCCCAGATGACTCGCTGTGTCAAATGTCGTGGTGTTAACAAAGGCACTGTGGTGAGTCTTCTGCTCCCATACCCCATGGACAGTAAATTACGCTGAACTGACCTAATGGCTATGTCTCTGGTACCTCCTGCATTGAATGTGGATGTTATTTGAGTCAATGTTGCTTGCTGTTTGCATGGACAATCTTGGTCAGAAGCCGCTGGTCACGGTCATTCAGCCCTCGTCGTCGGCCACTGCGCTGTCCACGGTGGGTGGCAATGCCTTCCATGAGATCTTCTCGGTACACACGTGACACCATGGATCGAGGAATGTCGAATGTTCGCACAATTTTGAAAATTCAATGTCCCATCCGTATGGCTCCCAATACCATGCCTCGTTCAATCTCCGATACTTCACGTCGGCTTGCCATAATCCTACTGACGGTTATTCAACCTGACTCACGAGATTACACCTCGCAACTAATAAAAATCGCGGTGTGCGTCGAAGTCTTTCCAGTTAAAAATTTGCATACTTCTATCCCATGACTTTTGGCACTTCAGTGTACTTCGTGGTGTGGCATTTTCTATGTCGAGCAGTATACGTCAGATGTTTTTTTGCAATAATCACATATTACAGGCGCAGTAATTTGCCCTAGAAAGTCAAGCGATATTATTCCCATCGCTTAACTGAAAGCAATAAAAGTTTTGTTAGATTAGAACTCATACTTACTCTCTAACTTTATCAGGAATAGAAACATGATCTGTGGGAATGAGTTGTTCAAGCTCCTGGAGGTTGTTGACGAAGCGTAGTTTTCGGCTAAATTTTGAACTGCAGCAGAAAAGGATCATCATGAAGCAGCACAGCATGAAAAAGAAAAGCTTCATTAATAAAGGATCAACTTCTGATTATTTACTGAAATTCGAAATGTATGCATATCTTAAAAATACGCAAGAACAAAATTCCAATAAATTAATAAATTTGTCGATTCGCATAGTGTTGCTCACTAAATGTAGAAACTAGTTACGAACACAGTAAAAACCCGAAATTTTAACACAAACGAATAAAAGCCCCATTCAGAATCAAAGGAATTTTTCATTTGGATGTACGACACAGAATCAGCTGACAATATTAGCATGTTATTAAGAGATGTTTTCAGTAAGTAATGCCTCCGCGAAAGTGTCTTGCGCATGACTCGTTTCCTAGCGACCACCCAGACGGGAACGATTATTTGTGCCATTAGCTTCAATTTACTGCGCAATAGAACTTCGTATATCTAATTGTTCGTATTAAATTGTGTTTAAAATGAATGATTCCTTTTCAACTATGTCGACGAATGTCAAACAACGATCAGTTATGGAGCTTTTAACTCATGAAAATGTACCTTCCGAAAACATTCACGCTAGATTAGTGGTGGTTTATGGTCCTGGAACTTTGAACATAAACACTGTTTATCGTTGTATAAGGAAATCAAAAGAGAGTGGCCGTAATGGATCAGCCATGGAGTGAGAAGCACGTAATTGCTTGCGATTTGAACATGCAAAAATTCTATGAGCTCATCAGCGAAAAGCGAAGAATAACTCAGAGAACCATGAAAGTAAGCTGAACATTAGCTTGGATTGTGTCAATGACATAATTAGCATGTTATTACACGACATGGCAGTACAGTAATGCTTGGATTGTGTCAATGACATGACTTAACGTTTTAGGACACGACAAGGTGTGTGCTCGTTCTGTAATTCGCACCACCTAACGACTGAAATGAAGAATTCAAGACTTGAAACATGCCAAAGGTTGCTTGCTCGCTATGAAAAATATAGAAGGGATTCTCTCCAAAGCAGTGTGACTGGTGATGACAGTTGGGTTCACCAATATCACCCCAAAATGAAAAAATCAATCGCTCGAATACCGACACCCATTTTTTTCCTCAAGCGAAAGAAAATTCAAAACTCAAATTTTTTCTGGTAAGTGCGCGCTCATTGTGTTCTGGGGTTACAGAGGCATTGTTCATCAGGAGTACATGGTTAAAGGTACGACTATAAACTCTGAGAGCTAGTGCATATCTTAAAATAAGTTAAAGCAAAGAATACACTGCGTGCGTGGAAAAAAAAGCCGATGGTTCTGCAACACGACCACGCCGAACCCCACGTCAGTGCTTTCACTTCAGAGGCCATGCAGAAAATCGAGCTTAAAGTTCTTGAACACCACACCTACATCCCAGATTCGGCGCCGTCCGATTTCTGGTTGTTTTCTGCCTTCAAGTGACATCTGAAAGGAATTCAGTTCACCTGTGACAAAGATGTTCAAGCCGCTACGAGGGAATAATTCTGAGAAAAACCTGAAGATTTGTACAGAGTCGGGTTTCAAGAGACATCTGAAAGGAATTCAGTTCACCTGCGACGAAGATGTTCAAGCCGCTTCGAGGAAATGGTTCCGAGAACAACCTGAAGAATTTTACAGAGACAGGTTTCACGAGACATCTGAAAGGAATTCAGTTCACCTCTGACGAAAATGTCTAAGCCACTACGAGGAAATGATTGCGAAAACAACCTGAAGATTTTTACAGAGACGGGTTTAAAATCGTGTTAAAGATTGGCGTGTCTGTATCGAGCGTGAGGGGGACTATGCAGGAAAATATGTGAACTAAAGCAGAAATTCTGACTTTTGTTCTTTTTTGGTTTCAATTTGATACCTTGCTACTGGGCTTGTATTTAAATATGGAGTCATTACTTTCTGAACACCCTCTGTATATCTGTTAATATTTGCGGTTATATACACGTATTTGCAAATCCGTAACTTACTCAACGATGGAAATGTGTGACAAATTTTCGTTTTCGCGGGCTCCTCTTATTCGCGAACACGAAGTCCTATTACCCGCGCTCAAGAAATGTCAGATGTGTGCGCATGCGCGAGTGTTCACGCGTACATTCCCAAGCACAATCCAGATCCTCTTGCACTAAGTTGCATATACTCGGTGCAAGGGAATCTGGGTTGCTTACCAATCGCAAAAACTAGCCTGTTCACTTCCTATCTAGCACATGTAACACCGGAACTACGAGGGTCATTTCAAAAGTTTTGCACACTGTGTATCATCTCTTAAAAAACGAATTTATTTCACAGGATACCTTTGCAGGCATTCGAAGTAATCTCCATGTTTCTTTATGAGAGCGGCCCAACGTTTGGGCAAGTCTTGTATTCCAGTCAGGACACCTAAATTGTTGAGGCGTCGGATTACTCGGGTCACCTCAACATACCTTTACAGGCCTTCGAAGTAATCTCCATGTTTCTTTATGACAGCGGCCAAACGTCTGGGGAAGTCTTGTTTTCCAGTCAGGACACCTACATTGTTGAGGTGTCGGGTTACTCGTGTCACATCATTAGAAACATCCTTAATCGTACTGAACAGTTTCCTGCAGAGTGGTTTCTTCAATTTTGGGAACAAGACATAGTCTGGTGGGCTCATGTCAATATTGTATGGAGCATGGGGAAGCAATTCCTATCTACACTTTTCCAGAATGTCTCCTACTGTACCGCAACACGCGGCATCTAGTTGTAGTGCAAAATAATGACACCAGCTTTCGAGCATGTCGGGCCTTTTTTGGCGAATCTTTGGGCGCAAACAATTTGCAGAAACCTTCTGTAGAATTCCGCTGTTACAGTGGTCCCCTCTGGCATTCTGTTACTATCACTTCAACCTTTTCTCAGGCCATAATTATCATCAGCTTAACCTTACATTGTTGGCGGCGGAATTTTTTTCTGGCGAAGTGATTTGGATGTTGCCACTGAGTGGACTGAGACTTTAGTTCTGGTTCAAAATATCATATCCAGGTTTCGTCTATAGCAACAGTTCTGTCCCAAACCTGCTTGCCTTCTGTCTCGTACCGCTGAAGCAATACCTCCGCGATCCCTTTGCGAAATGCTTTCTGCTCTTCACTCAGATCATGCGGAACCCATTTGGCAGCCACTTCTCTCTTCTGTAATTTTTCAGTTAGGATTCTGAAAACCGAAGCGGTAGACATGTTTGCTTTCATACGCAATCTCTTCACATGTTTTCCGTCGATCTTCTTCCGAAATGCTGTTGAGAATAACCGCAGAAGTGTCGTCCGTTGCATCTGATGGCCGGCCACTTCTTGGGTTGTCTTCGATTCTTTCCGAACCTTGGCGGAAACGAGAAGTCTACCGTGACACTGTGCTGCAATCCACTACACTAACCCCACAAGCTTCACACAAAGCTTTATGAATTTCGGTAGGAGATTCTCCTCGCAAAGTTTCACTTTTAATGTAGGATTGCTGGTCGTTAGGCGAGATCTGATCTGACTCGCATTCCTTTTTCCATTTCTACGCAGAATATTTCGGAACAGGAACAAATTAGCCAGCAGACATAGACACAACTTTGTATACTGAAGTCTGAGTCACAACTGGCGCAACAATTGGAGTGATTACATTATCTATGGGCAGCGCCTACAATTGGAGTGATTGCATTATCTATGGGCAGCACCTACGCAATGTGCAAAACATTTGAAATGACGTACGCACATGCAACTGCGCTATAGCAGGGAATTAAAAAGTGTCGTATTCTTTGCTCTGCAAAGGCAGAACATCTGGGAGCTCTAGTGATGCGCACTGAGCAGTTTTTCTATACGTATATACACTGATGCTCAAGATCAAAGCAATAACCATAAAAAAACTAGTTGACAAAGGAACCCTCTCCAAAATCACATGTAAATGGGGACACAAGAAGCCGGTTATGCAAAGTAGCAAATGTTGTGAACAATAAACGAAAGACAGCGCGCTATAGGAAGCCACGGGACAGCAAAATTTGCATGTGTCATACACAAGTAGATTTTATATATAAGTGACTGGAGCCGAATACGTAGGTGTTTGTACTGCCAGGTGCAATGATAAGACGTCATTACAGTCATTTGCAAAAGTTTAAGACCATCTGTCAATTAATTGAAAATTAAGAATTTCAAAGAAACAACTAATTACTGGTCAGAGATACCTGAAAAAATCCGACACCACTGATAAATATTTACCTTCTTTAGAACACAAAAAGACCGAAAACAGTTCTTTGTGTGCCCACCTTTGTTTTTTTATAACGGATAGAAAACGATGTGGCCTACTCTCAATGAGGGATTCGCAGTAGTCACTTGAAATGTCTTTGCACCACACCTACTTTATCACGTCAATCAAAGCTTGGGAATTTGATGGATGTTTTTCTGTTACCTTGTCTTTTTTAATGGTCCACAAATTTTCGATGGGGTTAAGGTCGGGACTATTCCTGGGCTAGTCAAGCACAGTTAGGTTTTTCTTCTGCAGATAGTTTTTTACTGTCTTTGATCTGTGGCACGGAACACCACCTCGCATAAAGATTATGCATATGTGCACTTGCATATGAAACATTTTCACATAGAAAGGACTAGTCATAGTGGTGCTTGTCGTCAAAAATGATAAAGAAGTAGTACCAGATGTTGACATAGCACCCATATCATCTGACAAGGTGTCTCACGGTGCTAACGGTGTATTTTTCATCAAACCTTTTGCTTTTAGGTCGTCGAACATGTGCTTCACGTGATTCAAAGTGACGCACAGTTGATTCATCGAAAAAAATAACTTGGTTCCAATTTTCAGCAGTCTTCGATTAATGAAGATTCACAAACTGGAGTATCTTCTTTTTCATGACAGTTGTTAGTCTAGGTTTATGTACAGGTTTATCCAAAATCTTTGCTAAGACGTCGGAAAACAGTGCTGATGCTAATATCCGACCCTTTTGAATGTAGAAAGGCTTTGATTTTCTTCCACGAACTCCTCAGAGAACGCATAACTATTCGCCTTATGGTATTGTCATCACTTGAGGTTGTTTTCCTTGGACGTCCATTTCTCTTTTGGTCACTAAATTTACCTGTATCTCGATATTTCATGATCGTATTATGCATAACCGTCTTGCTCGTATTCACCTTTCTGCTTATGTCACATTCGGAGTATCCTTCATGACATAAAGTCACTATTTGAGCCCTCTGAGTAAACACTTAATGACGCTTTTTTGCCCATTTTTCGCTATATAGAAAATGCGTACAAAACTTCTCAGCATGAAAACCAGAAGCAAACTGACGTTTGCACGCTAACCTGACGTTTGCACGCTAACCTGAACTCTATCGACAGCTACCGCTGTAGGATGATGTAACACCGACAGGAAGTCGAGTAATACAGAAGTAGCTGACGCAATCGGCAGAAATCATCTAATACCAATAGGTTGTCTTAAACTTTTGCAAATGACTATATGCCTCAGTGAGTTCGTTTAGATGATTTATTGCGGTGGAAGGCTATAGGGAGATTAGAAGCAGAACAGTCTGAAGAGGAAGTGGCCAGATGGTTAAGTGTGGGTGGATCGATCCGTTGTCTGCCGCTTCTAGAGACAATTTCAGGACACTGAAAACATCTCGAAACGACCTGGGCAAGGACGTCGGAATGTCACTTCTGCTCGACGAGGCCGCTCATTGGTGTTAACTGCTAGGTACAATACAAGCAATACGGCACGTCAATTGGCCCTGACGCTCACTGTGGCAACAGGCAAGACTGCATGTACCTACGGTATGCCGAAGATTGTATAACAGTGGTCTACATGCACGACGGCTTGTTGTGTGTATTTCCCTGAGCGCATCCCAAAAAAGAGCTAACTTTGAATGGTGCCGTCAACATGTTGATTGGACCTTCCAAGTGGGCACGCGTATTCTTTGCAGATGAGAGTAGTGTCTGTTTGCAGCAAAATTCCCGTAAAACATTCAAATGGCGAGAACGTCGGACACATCAGCCTGTAACGGGATCATTTCGGAGGTTGTGGAACAATGGTTTTGGCCACAATCTGTATCTCAAAGTTCGTTCGCGTCTTCTCGTAATAAACAATTAAAACTTTCGAGGTTTAACGGCTGTCCGACATAGCTACGAGTTCCTGAATTCTCATGTTTGTCGTTTTAGATGTGAGAAGGTCCGGATTTTCTGTTAATGAAGAAAAACGTTCAACTTCATAGAACTTTGCGGGTCAATGAATATCTTGAATGCTTACGTATTGCCCGTATGGACTGGCTGATACAGTCACCTGATCTTAATCCGCCTGAGCATGTTTGTCACACTTTAGGTAGACGGATATGTGTCTACAAGAGACAGTCTCACTGTCTCTTGTAGACACCCTCATTCAAAGCACGGTTCGGAGCTGTGAAGCTTGCTTTGCTGTCCGTGGTGATCACAATCCGTACTGAAGACTGTGCTGCCAAGCGTCGCAAATATTAATACTGAGACTCTATTGTCCGTTATAACAATTCTGTCCTCCCTCTACCTTCTTCTTCTATATTTTACGCTTTCCAGCCGTAGGTTGAAGAAAAGTATATGCTCCAGCTTTGTCCGTCTCTCTGTCTGTCTGTCTGTCCGTCCGCACGATAACTCGCGTAAAAATGGTTTGATTTCGATGAAAATTTAGCATGTGGTAGAGGACCACCTAGGGACGAACCCAATTGAAAATGGGCAAAATGGGGTCAAAGGTCAGGATTCCACTGCCATTATCATCGCAACTTCACCAAAAATGCTTCTATTGCGACAAAACTTTAGCATATTGTTTCGGAGGTATACTGAACCAGTTCTGTTGAATATCATTAAAATGGGGTCAAAAGTCAGGGCACAGGAGCAAGATTTATTCGACAGCCATTATCCTCATAACTTCAGTAATGATTTCTGCTATGTTAGAAAGCGTATCATAATCAATGCATCTTCTGATTCAAAGCTTCTTGAATTGGAAGAGGAACTACAAAGGATCAAGTGGGACATCGTCGGGCTAAGTGAGGTAAGGAGAAAAGTAGAAGATTTCATTGAACTGAAAAGTAAACATCTCTTCTACTATCGTGGGACAGATACTGGCAGAACTAGTGGTGTTGGATTTATAATAAACAAGAAACTGAAGGATAAAGTTGTAGAAGTTGAAAGTTCCTTGGACAGAGCTGCACGACTCGTTTTCCAACTCTCGAAAGGATCAAGTGGGACATCGTCGGGCTAAGTGAGGTAAGGAGAAAAGTAGAAGATTTCATTGAACTGAAAAGTGAACATCTCTTCTACTATCGTGGGACAGATACTGGCAGAACTAGTGGTGTTGGATTTATAATAAACAAGAAACTGAAGGATAAAGTTGTAGAAGTTGAAAGTTCCTTGGACAGAGCTGCACGACTCGTTTTCCAACTCTCGAGAAGATACCAGGCTCAGATTATTCAAACTTATGCACCCACCACAAGTCATCCTGAAGAAGAAATTGAAGAATTTTATGAGGAAATTTGTCATCTAAATAATAAAGGTAAGCAGCACTTGAAAATAATTATGGGAGATTTCAATGCAAAAATAGGGCAACAGCAACAGAATGAAACTTCAGTAGGTAAATTCGGTCACGGCAACAGAAACCAGCGTGGAAATACTCTCGTTGAGTTTGCAGAGGCAGAAGGGTTTTTCATCTTGAACTCCTTTTTCAAGAAAAAGCCACACAGGAAATGGACATGGAGACATCCAAATGGGACGACAAGTGAAATTGATTTTATTATGTGTAACAAAAAATTCGTCATAGAAGACTGCAGTGTGCTAAACAAGTTCAACACAGGTAGTGACCATAGATTGGTGAGATGTAAGATGCACCTCAACACTAAACTCGAACGTGGCAAGCTCATAAGACAAACAAAATGTATTGACATAACCAACCTTAAAAAACACCATAATACCTTCAAGTTGGAACTGAAGAACAGATTCTCTGCTTTAGAAGGCCTAACATCGGAAGAAGTGGATATTTCTGAAGTTAACAGAAAAGTAACCAAAGCTCTTATGGAAACCGCAACAAAATTAGATAGGTCTAAGAACAAGTTGCATGTGAACAAATTATCAGAAAAACCAAAATGTTGATGCAAAAAAGAAGAGAGATGAGGACAACTAAAGAAGATGTGACTTCCAAAGTGGAATACATAGAGCTATGCAAGACAGTACGAAAAAGTATCACTGAAGACGTAAGGAAATTCAACTGTGAACTAGTGAGGAAAGCAATTGAAAACAATCAAAGCCTAAAGATAGCAAAGGGACATCTCAGTAAGGGAAGAAAACAGATTATGGCACTGAGAAAACAAGATGGTTCTGTAACACGAAATAGAGGCGAAATTTTGACAAGAGTGAAATATTTCTACTCCAAATTATGTGAAAGGGATGATTCATGTACTCCAGACATCATGAAAGGTACCAGTACCAGAGTTCTTCCAGTCCTCCCAGCAGAAGTTGCACATGCAATCAAGAACATGAAACGGTGAAAAGCTCCAGGAGAAGATGGAGTTACTGTAGACATCATACAAGAAGCAAGTGGAGAAATTGAAACAGTACTCGCCCAAATTTTCAGTCGATGCCTTAATGAAGGGAAGATTCCTGAGGATTGGAACAATGCTACAATGATCCTGCTACATAAAAAAGGTGACATTGGGGATCTCAGGAACTACAGACCTATCAGCCTCCTATCAGTGGTTTATAAAATCTTCACTAAAGTTCTTTCACACCGCTTGAAGGTAACATTGGACATGGCTCAACATAGAGAACAAGCTGGATTCAGGAGTGGCTACAGCACAATAGATCATATCCACGTACTGAGAGAACTAATTGAAAGAGCGAGGGAATATGAACTTCCATTGTGCATGTCTTTTATCGATTATGAAAAAGCCATTGATTCGGTGAAATCATCAGCAGTTACAATGGCTCTGAATTTCTGCGGTATTGAAGATGCATACATTAATATTATTAATAACATCTATGAAAATGCAAGTGCAAAGATTCGGCTGTTTGAAAATACAACACACATAAAAATTGAAAAGGGAGTGAGACAAGGTGACACCATATCTCCGAAGCTCTTTAATGCCACATTGGAAAATGTCTTTCAAACACTGAACTGGGAAAACAAAGGGATAAAGATTAATGGAGATTATCTAACTCACCTTCGTTTTGCTGATGACGTAGTCATTTTTGCAACTACCCCATCAGAGCTGCAGAGTATGATCCAGGAACTTGCTGACAAGAGTAAAAAGTGGGATTAAAAATGAACTTTCAGAAAACAAAAGTGATGTTCAATGCTTTTACAAGAAATGAAGATTTATCGATTGATGGAGAAAAGCTGGAGATAACAGACATGTACGTTTATCTTGAACAGCAGATATCAAGTGAGGGTCACATTGATGAAGAAGATAATCGGCGTACAAAACTTGCCTGGAGAGCTTTTGGAAGAAACAGCATAATTTTCAAGAGCAATATGCCATTATGTCTTAAAAGAAAAGTGTTTGATCAATGCATCCTTCCAGTGCTTACGTATGGTGCAGAGACGTGGACCTTAACTAAAAGAGACATACAAAGGCTGCATACAACACAAAGCAGCATGGAGAGATGCATGCTTGGTGTAACCAGGAGAGATAAGAAGAGGAACTCGTGGATCCGAAAAATGACAAGAGTGGAAGACATCATGGTCAGAGTTAAATGCCTGAAATGGCAATGGTCTGGACATACTGCCAGAAGGACAGACCATCGATGGACAGCCGAAATTTTAGATTGGAATCCAAGGGACAGGAAAAGACCCAGAAGAAGACCACATTGGCGATGGGTGGATGAAATTCGAAAGTATGCGGGAGTGACATGGAGGAGACTGGCACAAAACAGACCGTTGTGGTGGAAACTTGGGGAGACCTTCGTCCAGCAGTGGATCGATAATGGTTGACAATGATGATGATGATGATGATGATGAATCAATGCATTGCATGATTTTACTAACTTGTTTACGCTTTCCAACCGTTGGTTGAGGAAGCGTATATGCTGCAGCTTTTTCCGTCCATCTGTCGGCACGATGACTCGCATAAAAATAGTTCGATTTCGATGAAATTTTAGTGTGTGGTAGGGGACCACCTGGGGACGAACCCTATTGAAAATGAACGAAATGGGGTCAAAGGTCACGGCATAGGAGCTGGATCCATTCCCCGCTCTGTTGCGTCATAACTTGCGTAAATATGGTTCGATGTCGATGAAATGTTGCTATATTAAAGGGTACCACCTGGGAATGAACCCTATTGAAAATGGGTGAACTGGGGGTCAAAGGTCAGGACATACGAGCGGGATGCATTCCATTGCCTTTATGCGTCATAACGTACGTAAAAATGGTTCGATTTCGATGAAATTTTAGTATGTGGTAGGGGACTACCTGGGGACGAACCATATTGAAAATGGAAGAAATGGGCTTAAAGGTCAGGACATAGGATCGGGATCCATTCCATCGCCCTTATCCCATACTATTAAAGGAACAATTCTTGTATGTATGTAAATTTTATTTGAAAACGGCTCTAAGGATTTTGATAAAAGTCGTTAACCTACCGTTTTCTGGTACTAGAAATCGATTTAGCTTGATCTCGACTTTAGGAAAATTCGTTTAGTGCGTTAAATAACTACCCCGAATTAGCACGTTTTTTGTGTCATGGTGTCCTACTCATGTTACCCATGCTTAGAAATCTTATGACGTCACAATCTCGCGATTGAAATGCTGGCGCGCGGTCACACCATCTCTCACATTACGTCACACATTGTGTGTGGATTCCATTAAAGTTTTATGACGTCACACTCTTTCGAGCAGATGGTCGCGATTCTCATCTGCCTCATTACGTCACGCGTTGTGTGCGTATGTCCGTCTGCACGATAACTCGCGTAAAAATCGTTCGATTTCGATGAAATTTTAGTACGTGAAAGGGGAACACCTGAGAAGGAACCCTACTGAAATTGAACGAAATGGGGTCAAAGGTCAGGACTAGAAGCGGGATCCATTCCACTCCTCTTATGCGTTATAACTAACGTAAAAAAGCTTCGATTTTGATTAAATTTCAGTATGTGGTTAGGGGCCCACCTGGGGAAAACCCTATTGAAAATGGGCGAAATGGGGTCAAAGGTCAGGACATACTAGGAGCGGAATCACTTCCACCGTAATTTTGCGTCATAACTTACGTAAAAATTCTTCGATTTGGATAAAATGTTAATATGTCGTAGGGACCTGCCTGGGGACGAATCTTGTTGAAAATGGGCGAAATTGGGTCAAAGGTTAGGACACAGGAGCGGGATCCATTCCATAGCCCTTATGTATCGTACTTACGTAAAAATGCTTCCATTGTGACAAAAGTTTATCATGTTATTTCGGAAATATACTGAACCGGTTCTGTTGAATATCATCGAAATGGAATCAAAGGTCAGGGCACAGGACTGAGATTTATTCCACAGCCATTATCCTCTAACTTGAGTAATGATTTCTGGTATGTTGGAAAGCGTATCATAATCAATGCATTGCATGATTTTACTAACTTGTTTTTATTTACGCTTTCCAACCGTATGGTGAAAAAGCGTATATGCTCCAGCTTTGTCTGTCAGTCTGCCTGTCTGTCCGCACGATAACTCAGGTAAAAATGGTTCGATTTCGATGAAATTTTGGTTTGTGGTAGGGGACAACCTGAGGACGAACGCTATTGAAAGTGGGCGAAATGGAGTCAAAGATCAGGAAATAGGAGCGGGATCCATTCCATCGCCTTTTTGCATCATAACGTACGTAAAAATGCTTCGATTGCAACAAAACTTTATCATGTTGCTCCAAAAATATACTGAACTGGTTCTGCTGAATAACATCTAAATGGGGTCAAAGGTCAGGGCACAGGGGCGAGATTTATTCCACAGCCATTATCCTCATAACTTGACTAAAAATGCTTTTATTGCGACAAAACTTTAGTATGTTGTTCCGGAGGTATACTGAACTAATGCTGTTTAATATCATCAAAATGGGATCAAAGGTCCGGGCACAGGAGCGAGATTTATTTCACAACCATTATCCTCATAACTTGAGTAATAACTTGAGTAATGATTTCTGGTATGTTGGAAAGCGTATCATAATAATCAATGTATTGCATGATTTTTCTAACTTGTTATATTTGCGATTGATAAGCAACAAATTTCATACATCAAGATGCGCGATTAAAATTTCTCAAAACGCTTTTTTTATGGAATGGAAAAATTTGACTACTGTTTCCGGTCAGCTGGAGTGTCAGTTTGCAAACGTGCATGCTGCTCAAAAGAAAGACGGGGAACAATGCTTCTCATCCCTTTTTATTCTCTCGCCGCTAAAATGCATCTGTGATAAATGCGTGAAGCGTAAAAAATATCAGCTTACGAAATGCGCAAAGGGGAAACATTTATATGCATGTGCTTGAAGTTATAAATTTGTGGACCCGCAAGTCAAACAGTTCTGTAGAACGAACCCTGCCCTAAAACCTGTTTATTTACAAGAGTCAGTTCTTAACGTCTAAACATACGTTCCAGAGAAACACGAAGTAAAGCGAAACGATATTTTAAAGAAGGAAAAGTTTTTTCCAGGTGAGATACAATGAAATACAGGGGCAGACGTGTTACGCCACGTTATTCTCGTTACCTCTGCAACGTATTGTAGATTGCGGACTTATATGACATGATTCAGTGAAACAAAGGAGGCTTCGATTCTCCTCAGTTCCTCCACGGAGTTAATGATAGAAATGACAGCACAAACACTGGGATTCTAGCCAACCACCAGGTATAAAAATATTCTTCATCGTAAATGCTCTCCGATTTAAGAGAATTTTATAAATTGGACATTGAGAAGCAGATATATAGGAAAAAAATTCAATTATGCATTTACGCCTCCTAGCGGAAAAAAGCTGTGAATTATTTGAAGTAGAATGGTCGTCGTAGTGAGAAGTATCTGAGAAAAAGGAAGTTTCTCAAGTGGATTTTTTCGACGAAATGGTGTGGAATAACATATGTTTTGAATCCAATTGTATCTACATTTACGCCCCTAGCATCAACGTTATGCATCGGAAACAGACCGTTCTTACAGTTTAAGCTTGCCAATGGACAAAGGAATTTTCATATAAGAGTAATAAGTCCAGAAATATAGTGCTACAGACGGGAGATAGTTATACTATAAGAACATTCTTTTTTTTTTTTTTTTTTCAGAAAAGGCGTGTTAAAAAGTGCACAAGATGGCAGAGAGTTTGTTCACATGTAGGGCCGTCCAATGCAAGAAAACGTGCGACACCGCGGTTTTGTTGGGTGAAATAAAGTAGCTATGTCCGCCGACGTCTTATTGAGAGGAAATAAATGAAATTAAGTTTTATCAACCTACTGTTGTGTAGGTCAAACAGAATGAAACACGATAATTCCAATTTTCATGTTAGCCATCGTGAAACTATCAATATATCAGAAAGTATACATATAAGTTGATATGCAGAGTCCCTTGTTTTTACAATAATGAATATACGGCTGTAGATAAAATCATGAAAACACATTCTATAAAAACACTACTTTTCGTAATAGTTCACGCACTTCTTCACGAACATGCAATGGGGAAATTATTTTGCATTTTTTGCAGGTAGTCAGGGACCGAGGATGCAAGCAGCAACTTCTTTTGAGGTTATAAAAATATCAAATCGCACATGAGTTTAAATGACTGACCTATCTGAATTCCAAGAAGTTCAAGTTAGTGGAACTCGTTTGTTTGGGGCATCAGTGATTGAAAGTGAAGATTTCTTGAACGCATCTAAAGCAGCGCTATCGAAAGTTATGATTGCATTCACCAAGTCTAAAAAAATAAAAAAATCTGATAGGACGAACTGTGGCAAGAAATAGAAGCTAACAGAAAGAGACCGCAGGCGCAATCAAACGAATATAGCCCGAACACAAAAGACTATTGCTGCAAAAATAACAGCAGAAATTAATACGAGTCTACACAATCCAGCTTCTAGCAAAATAGTTCGCCGGGAATTTCACGAAGCTGAAATTTTTGGCAGGGCCGCTATTGCCAAGCTACTCGTTACTGAGTAAAGAATAATAATATCCGTTTTATTGGCATAAAGCAGTAAGCAACTGGTTGCAAACTTTCAGTACCCACGGGTGCCTTCTTCAGGCTTAGACGTGGTTTAAAACACGTCTAAGCCTGAAGAAGGCACCCGTAGGTGCTGAAAGCTGGCAACCAGTTGTTTACTGTTTTATGCCAATAAAACGGATATTCTTATTCCTTACTTAGTTGTTTAGCGTACTACAACCCACTTTTATCTAGTTTACTCGCTACTGATTCCAATGCAAAAAGGAGAATGCAATGGTTCCATGAGCATAAAACCTGGAAACTGGACCATTAGAAACATGTGAGTTTTTCCGACTAATCATTATTCACAATTTTTTCCAAATTCGGAGATAGTTTGAGTTTTGAGAATGCCGAATAAAGCGCATAATCACGACTGTCTTGCACCGACGTAAAACATGGTGGCGCGTTCCTTGATATTATGGGTCACCAGTTCATCCTATGTTGTGCAAATACCGTTTCTCGCAAAAGGCGCCACCTTTCAAGATGATAATACTCCAATACACTCCTCCTGATTTTTCCAATTTTGATTTGAAGAACATGAAACTGAAGTTACACATTTCCCATGGCCTTCACAATCACCGGGATTCAACATTATTGAGCCCCTGTGGCTAAAGCATCAGAGGAGAGTGAGAAGCAGATTTCCTCCACCATCGTCACTCAAGGAACTTAAGATTTTCCTCTGTGAAGAATGGTCCAATATTCCTCTAAAGACTGTTCACGATTTATTTGAGTGTATTCCACGACGAGTGCAAACTGTTGTAAAGCAACACCCTTCTAAAGTATACTTATAACTGTTCTCATAGGTGTTTCCATCATTTTAACTATCCCCTGTAAGGTTGATGTATAACAGCTATATTTCAATCTAATATGATACATACAAAAAAAAAAAAAAAAAAACAGTCGCGAAGACAAATCTTCAGGCGTTACAGCAACATACAGGGTGTCCCACTCGCTACCGAACCCAGGATTTCTTTAATAATATTAACACCAATGAAGATATTACAACGAAATTTGAAGTGGACTTACTTCATTTCGTGCAAAAAGTGATATCACAACATGTGCTAGAAGTGGCCAGCATTTGCGTCCAAACAGCATTGAACCCGGCGCACCATATTGTGGAAAGTCCTTGCCAGTACGTCCGCCGCCACTGCCTGAATTTCTTCGGTGATGTTTGCTTTCAAGGCATCTACGGTTCGCGGTTTCTTTTGGTAAACTCTCTCTTTTAGATATCCCTATAAAAAGTAATCAGGAGGCGTCAGATTGGGCGAGCGCGGTGGCCATAGACCCTTCGAAATGACGCGGTCCCCGAAAAAGGACTGAATTTCGGCCGTACTGGTGTGTGTTGTCGCTCCATCATGCTGGTAATATGCAATAGAGAGTTCTTTGCCGTCCAATTGATTTATAAAGGTGTTGAAGATTTCCATATAGGCAGCTGTTGTGATGATTGTATCGAAGAAGATGGGACCAATTATGCGGTGCCGGGTTATCCCACACCAAACACCAATTTTCTGTGAATGAAGGGGTTCTTCATGCATCGCGTTGGGATTTTCACTAGCCCAAGTACGGGGATTTTGAGAACTGACGTCCAATAGCAGTCCGGCTGGTTGGCGGACTGCTGCTCAGTGGCACCACACTTAGGAATGTGTCTCCCACTAAGGAGCACTCCGGCTGGCTGGCGGACAGCGCCGGGTTCAATGCTGTCTGGACGCAAATGGTGGCCACTTCCAGCACATGTTGGGATTTCATCACATAGCGCACGAAATGAGGTAAGTCCACTTCAAATTTCGTTGTAATATCTTCATTGATGTTAATATTATTAAAGAAATGCCGGGTTCGGTAGCGAGTGGGACACCCTGTATATGGTGCTGGAAACAGAGGATCAGTCTTTAAAAGAAGTGCATGGATTACTAAAGAATTTAAAGATCAGTTCTTCAAAAACTATTTTCAGATACGTGTCCAGGAGAGCATTTCGTTAATCCAGTTTGGAAATCGTTGCGCGTTTAGATATCTGCTTAACTGTCTGAAAGGCCTTTAGAGATAACTATAACATTCTTAAAAGCTTGCAGCAGTTAATCATTTTAGAGGCGTGCTGCGATTAGAATTCAAGTTAACACTCTAAATGGCGCACAGCGCTTAGAGACCAATTTAACCCTTTCAAGGGCGTGCAGCGTTCAGAGATCATTGTAACACTGTTAAAGGCATGCAGCCTTTAAAGATCATTGTAACATTATAATAGGCGTAAGCGTAACACTCGCAAAGCCGTTCACCATTTAGAGATCGTCGTAACACTCAAATTTATGCAGCGTTTAGAGATCATAGCAACACTCTAAAAGGCGTACAGCGTTTAGAAATGATTTTAACAATCTCAAAAGCATTTAGAGTTTTTTAAGGAGTTCAGAGTTTAGAGATAATTTCTTTGAAAAACTTCGGCAGCGAGCGTTCTTACCTGATAAAAGGTCTAGTCATGATGACGATAGTTTTTAACCAGAAAGTAGGATGAACTAAATAAAGACCTTTCAAGTTTTTCCTTAACCTGCAAGAGAAAATATTTGTTAACATCTTCGGAAAAGAAAGAGAAAATATTTGTTAACATCTTCGGAAAAGAAAGAGAAAATATTTGTTAACATCTCTCGGAAAAGAAGAAGAAAGTAAGGGGAAGAATGAGATTGATATGAAAGACACAGCAGTATATCAGGTCACTATTAATAGAATCAACTCCTAAAATTACACTGAGAGGATCATGAAAAAGAACTGAATGATTAATTAATTGTTTTGCATCTCATACAAAATAAGTGACAGAACCGAAATAGGACTCATAAATTTGCATGACAAAATATCTTCATGAAAAACACATTCGACACATCCAGGCACCCACTACCAAATAATCACTGCCCTCAACGTAAGTGAAATGTTCCCACTGGTACTAGGCATTTTATCATTAACACATTTATTGGTGATGTAAAACGCTTCAATATCGTGAAGCTGGAAGGTAAAATAATTCGGGAAGCATAAACTCTCTTACAGTTCGGAGAGTGTGCTGTTTGCAATACTCACCTATCCCTTAATGTAGCAGAAATTAAGGAACCTAGTGATCACCACACGCCTAGACCCGGACGTTAGCCAGACCGAGACGTTGTGATACTTATAACTGTTTAACTCTTGCAAAGTTACGTAGTTGAGACGCTGCAGATTGTTCCAACACAAACCACAGACCCCCGATTGAATTGGTGTCTGGGGAATTCGGACGACAGTGCAATACTTGGAAGTTTTCTTCATATTCCGTGAACAGTCCGGAAAGTGTGACATACCGTATTAACCTACTGAAAGCACCCATTTACTAATTACTACAAGGCAATACCGTTGCCATGAGAGGATGTACCTGGTCTGCAATGGTATTTTTTATAGGTGGCAGACGTCATAGTTTCCTGCTCATGGGTGACTGGATTCAGGGTCACCCAGCAGAGCACAGCGTACCCGGATGTCTATATGGTGCAACAGGAAATGAGATTTATAGGACCAGATGACCTTCTTCCAATCATTCAAAGTCCAGTTTTGATGCTCGCGTTCCCATTGCAGGTGCGTTTAACAGTGAACCGAGGTTAGCATGGGCACTCGGAGCGGCATGTTGCAAAACAGCCTCATTTTCAGTAGAGTTTAATGTATTTTGTGTTGTGACGCATTACTCCCGTCACTAGCATTCAAATTAGCGGCGAGTTGCGCCCTCGTATTATTTCTGTCGACTCGTACTATACAGAATAGCCTTCGCTCACCTCTAGCATCGAAGAGCCGTGATCGGGCCATCCGTTGCCGACGGTTCGTGGTATACCCTCCTCGGACCACTATTTAAAGATACTAACCACGGCTGATCATAAGCACACCATAAGCCTTGCCGTCTTGGAAATGTTCTGATCCAGTCGTCGGATCATTGCAATTTGGCCTTTGTGAAACTCGATTAAGTCTGCTGCCTTTCTCATCTGATTTATAAGAATAACACTGATTAGCAGAGCTCAGCATCACGTGATATATATACCGTTTCATGACCTTCACACGCGCTGTCGTTTATCTGCAACTGCTTCGTTTTGAAATTAAAGACGCTCTGGTCGTAATATTTTAGCTGTTCGGTGTATAAATGTAAAGTATAATCGTTAGGACGGGAAAAATGCAACAAAGGTCAGACGTCCCGCCCTTGGCTACAGGCCTGCCTGGAGCAAGACCAGTCTTGCCCGTAAAGCTCGATATCGATCCGTCCCGCCGGCCAATTAACCCTTTTACCGGTTGGAAAGAATTAACTCGGGATTAGCAAAGTGGCCTAAAATCAGCTGGAACGAATTAACTCTTGGTTAGCAAAGCGGCCTGAAATCAGCTGGAACGAATATGTACGGTGTCTAAGAAGCGAGCCGAACTCAGCTGAAACAAGTGTGCCTGCGTATCAGAAAAGCATTTCTTCCCTCTTAGCTGTATTATTCAAAGTTGTCATTTAGCAGGACGATTGACACTCATGCTTTTTGACAGATTACCTGCTAAAAAGAAAAGGCCTGTATCAATATCGAAGAATCTGACAAAGGAGAGAGAAAATGTTTGACCCTCTTGTTTCTACTCGGTGGCATGATGTCCGTGTCAGGAAGACTAACCTTTCCCAATCATGTATTGGGTCAGTGAAGGACGAGAAAGAAGCACTCATCGCTGTTGAGAGGTTTATGGTCAGTGCTTCTGAGATGACAGAGGGAAAGGAATTGTTTGCCCTAGATTTCGTAAAACCCGACCGCTGTTTGTAAGTTTGGGCACCCCTTTGTCCAGGTACATCAGCCGCTTAAAGGGTTAAGATAAAAAAAATCCAGGCTACGGTCGGGCTGGACTTGAACTCCCGTTGAAGATTTAAATTTTTTTCTGATGGATTAAAGACAAAATACATCTACTGGCAAAATTGGGAATGACTTGAGTCATAATCAGTTGTTTCTTATATTGCGTTCCCATACCACTGCTTCAAATTAGCAGACAGAAGGAAACCAAATTTGATTTCATAGAAATTAAATCCAATTTAAGTAATTCACACGCGAAATACGTATATTTTAGTAGGGTTTTTTTCATTCATTTTTTAATAGAAATACAGCCTGCTTCTCTTTCTTGTCAACAGCACCCATTCATACCCCTTTTTTCCAAGCAGTTGAAACATTGAACTTTAAATCGCTGAAATGAAATTTCGTTTTCGTTATGGATCATTTCTATTGGCTTTAGATTCGTTTAAGAAGATGTACCAGTTACGAAGATCAAGGAGTGAACGAAGATATGGAAGAACAACACGAACCGAGAACCTTCATTATTTACAGTTGAAATCAATGGGCCAGCCTTCACGCTGAATGACTTAAACGGGTCGAACTATAAAATGAAAGCTTTAAACGGGCTGCACTATACACTGAAGAGCAATTGAATTAGAGATACCTGTCTAGTAACCTGTAGCACCACCTTTCGCCTTGATGACGGTGACGATTCGTCTCGGCATGGACTCGACAAGACACCGGAAGCGTTTGGAAGCCATACGGATCCACGACCCCTAAACAAGCTCCCACAGTTCACGAAGATTTGATGGAGGGGTCAGAGCCTCGAACATCTCTCTTGATGGCATCGCAGATCTGCTCGTTGAGATTGAGGTCAGGTGACCTAGCTGGCCAAGGAAGCGAGGTCACGTCCGTGGAGTGTTCATCCAACCATTCGGATACAATTCGGGGACGATGGCACGGTGCATTGTCTTGTTGTAGGATGTGGTCCCAAGTTGGATGTTGAAGACGAATAAACGGGAGCAAATGGTCGTCCAAGATATCCCGGTAACCTTGACCTGTGAGGGACGATGTCACACGTACCAGGGGTCTCATTTCAGTCCACGTAAACAGTCCCCAGAGGAGAATGCCACCCCCACCAGCTGAAGAGTACCCTGCTGGCAAGAAGGATCCATCGCTTCATGTGGTTTGCGCCGTACTAGTATCCTGCCATCCGCATGTACCAACGTGAATCTCGACTCATCAGTCTAGTCAACATTTTCCCATATGTCTAGGGTCCAGTGGCGATGTTCCAGCGCCCATGCTAATCTTTGCACCCTGTGATGCGCGGTCAGCAGCGGTATCCTCGTGTGACGATGGCTTCTGTACCCCATAGCGAGGAGATGGTTCTGGATGGTGTGGCTGCTTACACGTTTTTGTGCACCAGCGTTAAATTGCCGAGTGATTTCTTGCACTGTGGCCCGTCTATCCGCTGTTACAATGCGAGCTGGCCGACGATGACCCCGATCATCCACACGCTGTTGTCCACGGCAGTTGGCCCTTGCAGGGATGGTTTTACCGGATTCGATGTACTCACGGTGCACCCGTGACACAGTGGCTCGTGAAAATCCCAGTGCCTGCACGACTTCCGAGATGGAGTGACCCATTCGTCGGGCCCAGAAAATTTGCCCACGATCAAATGCCCTTAGATCCTTCGTCTTACCCATACTGCGTCCGACTCTTACTGATTCCCGTCGCATCACTCCTTAAATTGTCAAATCGCTGTATACGTCATGTCGTTTCCATTTACAGGGCCTCCTACAGCGCCACATTTGCATAACGCCAGCTGTCTCTAGTTCAATTGCTCTTCAGTGTAATTTGAACGAAGTAAGTGGGTCCGATTATAAAGTGCAAGTCTTAAGCGGGCCGGGCTATAATTTGACCGACTTAACAGGGTCGGACTAGTAGTTGAAAGTCTTAAACAGGCCGGGCTATTTGAACGCCTTAAATGAGTCGAAATATAAGACGCAAGTCTGAAACGGTCTGGGTCTTAAACGTTTGCGTGAGGGTCGGATTGGGCTTACTAAATTTGGACCTTTGCAAATCTCAAATTCGTGCTCTACCGGTATACCATTCTTTTGCAATTGTACTCATTATTCAGCTGTACTGCATGGTTTTCTAGGTAATATAACACGCACAAGGAAACTGTTGCTTTATGATTTCTTTCTTATCCTTTGACATAACCCCGCTCACTGAAACGCACTTTTGCACCACTGATATGTCAGTGCCTTGACCCGGTCGGAATTTTTTTATTTGGCGACTCTTCTTCTGCTGCGACCATCTCAGAGTCAGAGACACATCGTTTCCTAGGGATGTTTTTCGTAGGCTTGGGGATCAAATGAAAACCACCGAGTGCAAGGCCCGATGAATAGAGTGGGTGCTGAAGCAACTCAATTTCGGCAGTCTGTATGGCGGTATTCCCAATTTGGGAAGTGTCCCTCGGTACATTGTCTTAAACGAAGAGGTCATCTCTTCGTACTTTGCACTTTCCGTCCTCTTTTCGTTGATGCTCAGTTGGCTTATGAGCAGAGGAGTAACTAGGGTAGGGCAGGCGGGGCTACGGCTCTCTGTTCAGCTCAAGAGAGGGAGTAAAAGTCACTACTTACAATCTGATTAAAATTGAAATTAAAACTTCTGCACCAGTTCTGTTACAGTTTTTTTTCGCGCGCCATACTTTGCCATTTATCTATTTATGCAGTTTGCTTGCAATACATTTTGCCAGTTTCTTGGTAGTCTTTGTTACTCAAAATTCCCATTTCATTATTAAAATGTTCAGAAGATATTATTTGCTCACATTCAAAAATGTAGCCGCGGTTTTACGTACTTTGCGAGATCAGGATATACACTGAATGACCACTTTATTATGACCATCCCCTCAGTACCTCGTTGGGCCACCTTTTGCCTTTAATACTGCGTCGATTCTTCGTGGCATGGACTCTACGAGATTTTGATACGTGGTTTGTGGAATCTGAGACCATGCTTGATGAATAGCACTTTCCAGGATAGTGAGGCTGTAGGGTTGTGGATCCAGCTGTCTGATGGCTCGTTCAACTTCATCCCACAAATTCTCAATGGGGTTGAGATCTGGAGATTGTGGGGGCCACCTAAGCAAAGTAAACTTACTGGCATGTTCCTGAAACCAATGCTGTACAATACGAGCACTAGGGCAGGACGCATTATCTTGTTGAAAATAGCCATCGCCATTGGGATAAATCATCCACATAACAGGATGCACTTGGTCCTGAACGATGGTTAGATATGATGTGCCAGTCAGACGTTCGATGCCAGGAAAACATTCCCCAAACCCAAAGCATGCCAGGAAAACATTCCCCAAACCATAACGTTGCCTCCACCAGCTTGAAGGATTGTCGCAATGCATTTGGGGTCCATGCTTTTGTGCTGTTTCCGCTAAGTTCTCCCTCGGCCATCGGTATGGTGCAACTGAAAACGTGATTCATCGGACCACATAATTTGTTTGCAATTATCGACTGTCCAATCCTTGTGCTCCTGTGCAAACTGAAGCACAAGGATTGGACAGGTGTTCGAACAGGCCTTCGGCTTCCATATTCCATCCGATGCAGTCTACGGCGAACAGCGCGTGCAGAGATCATTTATGGGGATCCTTGATTAAGAAGGTCTGTAATTTGCTGCACTGTTGCCCTTCTGTTGTCTGTTACCAGTATGGACAGTCTCGGTTCCGCCCGAGCAGTCACTAGTCGATAACGACCACACGTTGCACGTAGAGACCCAGCTTTTTGGCTGACAGTCCAGTCTTTAAACACTTTAACAACAGCTGCTCTGGAACATTTCACGAATGCGGCGCTTTCGGTGATACTCGCTCCATGGCTCCGAGCTCCTACAATCATCCCACGTTGAAAGTCCGTCAAATCGCATTTTCTACCCATCTCGTCACCTAAAAACCACTTCTACTACTGTCGCAAGCACTAAGCTTTCCCTTTTTATACTAGCCTCGCTCTCTGGCGGCAACAGCATGCAGCCATAGCTTATTTGCTTAAAACTGTCAGGTGGTCATAATAAAGTGATCACTCAGTGTACACTGGCGTGCAAAAATTAAGGACGAAGAGGAGAAATTAGCATAACAGCGGAACGAGCAGGCAGAACGGACCGAACGACCACTCAGGAGGTAGAATATGGTCCGGTACGGTAGGGCATGCGCATGTATGCAGCATGACGGGGCGGGGGTCGGAAGGGTATAAAGCACACGAGCCGTATACGCTCAGCAATTCGGTGAAAGCTATTGCACGGTGTACATCGGTTTGAACGACGTCGAGTTGCTGCCACCGTGTGATATGGTCAACAGGCAATCCAGTAGACGACATCTGGGTGACTTTACCCGAGGTCGCGTCATTGGAAAGTTGGAAGAAGGTCGAAGTGTGACTAGTGTGGCCGAGGAGTTCGAGATCGCTCATAGTATCGTTTCACGAGCTTGGAGAGCATTTCGAACGACAGGAACAGCTGTCCGAGAGTTTAGCAGTGGTCATCCACGAGCAACCACGGTGGCGGACGACCGGTATATTGTCCTACAGGCGAGAAGAGACAGACGGCAGACAGCGGGAGAAATCGTAAGGCACATGCAACAGACAACTGGACGTCCGTTATCGCGTTTTACCGTGACCAGGAGGCTGCACAAAGGTGGTCTATTTGCACGACGACCAGTACGGTGTGTGCCATTAACTCCTGCTCATCGGAGACGGCGGTTTCTGTGGTGCCAGGAACACAAGAACTGGACACATCAGCAATGGGGTCGATTTCTCTTTACGGATGAGAGCCAATTTAGTTTGACGAGCGATTCTGGACGTATACACATCTGGAGAGAGCAAAGAACACGCGGTCATACCTCCAAGATCATCGAAAGGGACCGGTTTGGAGGTGGTGGAGTTCTCGTTTGGGGCGGTATCGTGCTTGGCAGCCGTACTGACCTCCACATCTTCCAAGGAGGTTCAGTCACTGTTGTACGCTATTGTACCGAGGTTCTCCCGCCTCACGTGCGTCTGTTTAGAGGTGCTGTGGGTCCTGAGTTCCTCTTCATGGACGACAACGCTAAACCTCATCGTACAGTGGCTGTCGCAGAGCTGTTGGAGAGCGAAGATATTCAACGCATGGATTGGGCAGCAAGGTCCCCGGACCTAAATCCAATCAAGCACGTGTGGGACCTTCTCGGGAGACGCTTGACAGCACGTCACCAGCCGCCAGCAACGATTCCGCAGCTGCGATTGGCGCTACAAGAGGAATGGGCCGCGATGCCTCAACAGCTCCTTGACAACCTCGTCCTCAGCATGGACAGACGATGTAAATCCGGCAACGCACTCAGGGGTAATCATATCCCTACTAAAGACTGGATGTTTCTTGGCAGCCGCCTGTCACATGGACGTTTCTGTCTTCTGTCCAGTTGTGCTCGAAGCTACCTTTTCAATAAAGTGCCTTTGTATCCTTTGGATTCCTTGTTTGGACGGTTTTGCTCACTTGTCCCATATTCTTACATCTTGGGGATCTTATGGTATGATTTGAGTCGATGTGGAGCACTTCTGCACGATGTTACATTAGAAAAACTGTCTCGTCCTTAATTTTTGCACGCCAGTGTATATATACAGGGTGATTCATAAAGAAGTATACACTTTCCAGATGCTGTAAAATAGTAACAGTTGAAGACATAGACCACAACTGCAAGCCGTTAGGTAGATGTACTCATAAAGTTTGTGTCCCGCTACTGAGGGAAGTCGCCTAACCGAACTGGTTAGGCGACGTGCGAGATTATCTCGATGAACATCTTCCTCATGGATGAATTGGACGAGTCGCGGACTACACCATGTCACTGACCCAATGGCCACCCAGAAGTCCAGACTTAACACCTTGTGACTTTTTCCTGTGGGGGTACGTAAAGGACAATATATTTGCCCCTCCCCTTTCTGTTGATCTAGCGGAGCTGAAACAGCGTATCACATCCACTATCACTGCACTTGATTCAGATATTTTACCTCGCGTTTGGGCGGAAAGCGATTACCGACTCGATGTGTGTCGTGTGACTAAGGGTGCACACATAGAACATCTGCGACTGCCTCTAAAAAACTCGAAACATTCCCCTACACTTCTGTTACAGGTAACATGAAAATATTTTACACTGTTCTTGTTTTACAGTGCGTTGAAACTGTATACTTTTTTATGAATCAGCCTGTATATATATATATATATACACGCCAATGAGATATTCCGTTATGACCACCCCCCAGCCTAGTGAAATGAGCGCGTGTGGAGACCGAAAGGTGGCGCAGGGTGAAGTTCACAGATCAATATATATATACAACCCGAAGACCGGCTTTCGGTTAGTAGAGTGCTCGGAGTCAGAATGGGAAAAGCTGACAATTTATCGGAGTTTGATAAAGGACAAATTGTGATGGCACAGCGACTCGGAACTACGATCTAAACGGCGCGGCTTGTGGGTTGTTCAGTGCCACTGTTGTGAGTACGTATCAAAAGGGATGCACAGATGGCCAAACGAGGAACCGTCGTCCAGTCGTGTGTCGTCCGCATCTCATTGATGTCAGAGGGGAGCGGAGACTGTTGCGCATTGTTCATAGCGACCGCAGGGCTGCAGTGTGACAAATCACCCGCAGCTACAGCAGTGGTGATCAAGGAAATGTGATACAGCACACATTTCATCGCAGCCTTCTGCGCATGCGCATGCGTAGCCGAAGACCCAGCCGGGTCCCTATGCTCACTGCATGTCATATCCAACAATGCATGAAATGGGACGAAGATCATCGAGATTGGACCGTGGATGATTGGAAGAAAGTGGCCTGGTCGGACGAATCAAGATTCCTGGTGCATCACGTAGGCAGCCGGGTGCGGATACGCCGATTACCAACGGAGGCTATGGCACCTGGATGCACTGATGGGCGGAAACAGGGCGGCGGCTGAGGTGTTATGCTGTGGGAGATGTTTTCTTGGGACACTTTGTGCCCCATTATCCCAATAACAGAATCCCTGACTGCTGTCAGGTATCTGAACATCGTTGCGGACCACGTTCACCCATTCATGGCAACAGTGCTCCCTGCTGGTGATAGCCATTACCAACAGGATAATGCGCCATGCCAGACTGCCAGAATCGTCAAGGAGTGGTTCGAGGAACTTGCTGGTGACTTTCGGTTAATGCTCTGGCCTCCAAATTCACCTGCCATGAACCCAATCGATCATTTGTGGTTCGACTTGGAAAAGCGGGTTCGTGCTAAATTACCACGACTCCGAAATGTACGAGAACTGGTAGACGTGCTGTTGACATTATGGTACCAGATACCCCAGGTTACCTATCGCCACCTCATCAAATCGATGTTTCTGCGAGTGGCAGCTGTTTTGCGGGCTAAAAAAGGTCCTACAGCTAATTAGGTAGATGGTCATAATGTTGTATAGGCTGACAGGTAGGTCTGTAGGGAATATTGAGGATCTTGAGAACTAGAGACCTATCAGTCTCCTACCAGTTGTTTATAAAATCTTCACTAAGGCAACATCACTTGAAAGAAAGAATGGACATGGGTCAAACAACAGAACAGACTGGATCAAGAGTAGGTACCGCAGTACAAATCATATTCATATACTGAGAGAGCTAACCGAAAGAGGAAATGAGTATCGAAGATTGATGAAAGATTTTTGATTCCCTGAAACCATCAGCAGTTAAAATGTCTTTGAAATCCTGAGGTATTGATGATGCATGCATTAATATTACTAATAATATCTATGAAAATGCCGTTGCAAAACTTCGGCTGTTCTGGGACAGAGAATATATGAAAAATAGAAAAAGAGGGACACAAAGATGATATGATATCTCCCAAGCTCTTTGATGCCACATTGTAGTATGTTTTTTCCAACGCTGATCTAGGAAAACGAGAGTATGAAAGTTAATGAAAGTTATTTAACCCACCTTTATTTTGCTGATGACACAATACCTTTTTTCGATTGAAGGTTTAACGACCACCGTGAGCAACTCAATGGTCTATAAGCAGCCGCCGGTCCCTGAGTTAGGGTCATTGGTTCCAGGCCTCACTGGGGTTCGAACCCGGACCTTTCTCGGACGAATGGTCGCGCTTAGACCACCGCACCACCGGGGCACCACAGTCACTTTTGCAAGTATTCCTTCAGAGCTGCAGAGTATGTCCCAGAAACTTGCTTACAAGAGTAAAGAAGTGGGCTTAAAAATGAACTTACAGAAAATAAAATTGATAATATGCAATGCTTTTTCAAGAACTAAAAATTTAGCGATTGATGGAGCAGTTCTAGAAGTAAAAGATGCTTATAGTTACCTTGGACAGCAGATATCAAGCGAGTGGCACATCGAAGAAGAAATTAATAGACGTACATTGATTGAGCATTTGAAGAAACAGTGCAATTTTCAAGAGCAATTTACCATAAAGACTTAAAAGAAAAGTTTTTAATTAATGCATTCTTCTATGTAGTTCTTTTTTAGGGCTCACGGACATGGACTTTAACCAAAAAGACATTCAGAGGCTGCGAACTACTGAAAGATGAATGGAGAGGTGCATGCTTGGTATAACCAAGAAGGATAGGAAGCGGAACTCATGGATCAGGAAAATTACAAGAGTTTATGACGTCATGATCACGGTAAAATCCCTGAAATGGTAACGCGCTGGATATATTGCTAGAACTGACCACTATTGGACAAATGAAGTACTAGAATAGATTACAAGGGACAGGAAAAGATCGAGAAGTAGAAGACCATGTGGGAGTTTGGTGGATGAATTTTTTTTTAAATTTTATTGGAGGTTTAACGACCACCGTGAGCAACTCAATGGGCTATAAGCAGTCACCCGTCCTTAATTTAGGGTAGCTGGTTGCAGGGAAGGTAGAGAGTCAGTGCGGTAAGACAAACACAACATCCACGCCTCACCGGGATTCGAACCCGGACCCTTTTCGGACGAATGATCAGAGGCCATCGCTTAAACCACTGCGCCACCAGGGCGGAGGATGAAAATAACAAGTTAGTAAAATCATGCAATGCATTGATTATGATACGCTTTCCCACATACTAGAAATCATTACTCAAGTTATTACTCAAGTTATGAGGAAAATGGCTATGGAATAAATCTCAGTCCTGGGCCCTGACCTTTGATCCCATTTCGATAATATTCAACAGAACTGGTTCAGTATAGCTCCGAAATAACATGATAAAGTTTTGTCGCAATCGAAGCAATTTTACATAAGTTATGATGCATAAGGGCTATGGAATAGATCCCGCTTCTGTGTCCTAACCTTTGACCCCATTTCGCTGATTTTCAATAGGATTCGTTTCCAGGCAGGTCCTTACAACATACTAACATTTCATCCAAATCGAAACATTTTTACGTAAGTTATGATGCATAATGGCGTGGAAGAGATTCCGCTCCTATGTCCTGACCTTTGACCCCATTTCGCCACTTTTCAATAGGGTTTGTCCCCAGGTGGTCCCCTACAACATACTAAAATTTAATCGAAATCGAACTTTTTTTACTTTAGGTATGATGCATAAGAGCAGTGGAATGAATCCAGCTCCTATATCCTGACCTTTGACCCCATTTCGTTCACTTTCAATAGGGTTCCTTCCCAGGTGATCCCCTACCACATACTAACATTTCATCGAAATCGGACCATTTTTACGCGAGTTATCGTGCGGACGAACATACGCACAAAACGCGTGATGTAATGAGGCAGATGGGAATCGCGACCATCTGCTCGCAAGAGTGTGACGTCATAAAACTTTAATAGGATCCACACACAACGCGTGACGTAATGAGACAGATGGCGCGACCGCGCGCCAACACTACACTAAAAACGTTGTAATTCGGAGTGGTTATTTAACCCACTAAACTAATTTTCCTAAAGTCGAGATCAAGCTAAATTAATTTCTAGTACCAAAAAACGGTAGGTTAACGAATTTCATCAAAATCCTTAGAGCCGTTTTCAAAATAAAATTTACACACATACAAGAATTGCTCCTTTAAGGTGAACATCAAGTAATTTTGCATAATCTACTTCGAATGGAAAAATTTCTGTACACATTTTCTTCCCAATTAATACGTTCCCAAGGATGAAAATTTGAACATCGATTAAAATATCTTCATTTTATAACTTGCAATACTTAGTATTTTCTAAAACATAAGCATAATTATGCAATCCACCATTTGTTTGAACATCGATTAAAATAGCTTCATTTTATAACTTGGAATACCTAATATTTTCTAAAACATAACCATAATTATGCAATCCAACATTTGTTTGTCTACTGACGTCATAAAATTACAGGTCGCGCCATCTTTTTTCTGGACAATTAATGCGTTCACACGGATAAAAATTTTAACATCGATTAAAATAGCTTCATTTTATAACTTGGAATACCTAATTTTTTCTAAAACATAACCATAATTATGCAATCCAACATTTGTTTGTCTACTGACGTTATCAAAGTACAGGTCGCGCCATGTTTTTTCTGGTTTCAACACCACCAAACGAAAAGTTATTGATTTTTAATAAAATTATGGTTATGTTTTAGAAAATATTAAGTATTCCAAGTTATAATATGAAGTTATTTTAATCGATGTTCAAATTTTCATCCTTGGGAACACATTATTTGTGAAGGAAATGTGTACAAAAGTTTTTCCATTGGAAGTATAGGAAGCAAAATTACTTGACGTACACCTTAATAATATTGGAAAAGGGCGATGGAATGGATCGCAATCCGATGTCCTGACCTTTGACCCCATTTCATCCATTTTCAATAGGGTTCGTCCCCAGGTAGTCCCCTACCACATATTCAAATTTCATCGAAATCGAACAATTTTTACGCACGTTATGACGCATAAAGGCAATGGAATGCATCCCGCTCTTATGTCACGGCCTTTGACCCCAATTCACCCATTTTGAATAGGGTTCGTCCCCAGGCGGCTCCCTACCACATAGTAAAATTTCATTGAAATCGAACCATATTTACGCAAGTTATGACGCATAAGTGAAATGGAATGGATCCCGCTCCTACGTCGTGACCTTTGACTCCATTTGTCCCATTTTCAATAGGGTTCGTCCCCAGGTGTTCCCCTACCACATGCTAAAATTTCATCGAAATCGAACCATTTTTACGCCAATTATCGTGCGGACAGACGGACGGACGGACAAAGCTGGAGCATATACGCTTCTTCAAATTACGGTTGGAAAGCGTAAAAAAACATGTCGGAGTGGCATATGTAACACATTACTTGCAATGACGTCGATAATGTACTACTGAGATGACGCATGATTAAAATTCTTCTTTTGCTCATGTTTTTTAGAAAAAAGTCAATTTTACTTTTGCTTTTCAATTCACCTTTGCAGTGATAAACATTCAAAGAGTGAAAAACCGAAACATTTAGGGGAAAGTGTAAAATTTCTAAAATTAATCTTTCTATTCTAAAAAAAAGTAATTGTCGCTACCGCTGTTTTAGAAATTTCGCGACACTCTCGCTTTCCTAGCTCGCAACTCAAAAAGTATTGAACACAAAAATATAAAATTTACATCGTTTGTAGAGAATTGTTTGAAAAACACGCTGCAATAAACGGTTTTTCGATTCTGGCGATACTTCAAGAGCTATTGTATTTCAAAGTCAGCCAAAAAGTGCTATCAGTTCGCGTTCGGGACACACTAACAGCAACAAAACCACGAAACTTTGTAGGCATGTAGGGCCATGGCCGAATGTTTTGCACCTCGTCGTCCTTTTTTCGAATTTCGATTTAATTTACGAGAAATTAAGTTTTTAAATTGCACAAAATTCTCTATTTCGCGATGGGATCCATTTTAAAATATGGATATATGGCAAACTATAAACCATAATGCATTGCAATTTTTACAGCATAAACTCACAACTATCATCCCTCTTCAAAAAAAAAATTAAGAACAATTTATTTTCTGATTTTTAAGCATTTTTTAAAGACGCAAAGGAAAGGAACGAACGCCTTCCTCTGTCTTCAATGGTAACCACACAGGAAAGTTCTGGTACCGTGACCTGCTGCCATGGTGACGCAGCTATTTGTAGCACTCTCTTCTCATTGGGTGAAAGGACAGGCGACAATCAAACTGGTAATGACGCAATACTTACCGACGTAGCGACGCTTTTAAAGCTCCGCGTTTTCCGCTGGCATAAAATAAAATAAAATGAAATGAAATAAAAATAAAATTGTTACTTATAGAACTGCTTGAATTTTTCGCGAATTGTTCAACCACTTCTACATGACCTGTAGTTTTGGAAATTATTATGTTGATTGGTCTTAAACGTCCGAAAGAAAAAAAAATCAAAATGACGGCTTTGGGAATATTCACTCCTTGAATTTTTCGTGAATTGTTCGACCACTTCTCAATAACCTTGAGATCTGAAAATTTGCATGCTGATAGTCCTTAAGGTCCGGATACCTAAAAAGTCTAAAAACCAAACAGTTCAAAAGGGAGGCTTAGCTTTACTGTTCAAAATACTGATAGGTCTAAAAATAATTATGCCAGAAACGTTGAAATTCTGCAAAAATTCTATGAAATTTTCATTCAAAATTAAAGAACGCCAAAGCCCAATCCGTTTTACGTCAAACGGTATGCATTGACGTCACGTCCCTGTTCTAAATCGTGAAACAGTTATGGTTCTTAAATTACTTTTCTTTCCCTTAATTACTCTTCCTTTCTTTAATTTTATGTTCAAAAAATTATTGATTCACCGTTCGGAGAACGGACATAACTGGTAGTGTTGAAAAAGGTTATTTTTAAAAAAATTTGATATTTGGTAAATTTTTGGTACAAATTCAATAATTTGGAAATTACTCTTGAGTTTGTTCTCACCTTCGGTCGATCATTTGATAGCAACGTTTTAGCCAACCAAAACTTGGCATGCAACTCCGTGATGTAGCACCGTGTAGGTAAACTAATACATAATCTTCTGCGACCAACTGATCCAAGGTAGTTAATACATATCTGAAAAAAAAAAAACCAGAAAAATAATTGCATAAATTTTAGCAGCATAATTTCATTGCTCCGAAAATTTCAATAAGACAGTTAATGCATATACTAAAATTTTTGTCATGAGTTTTACTTATTTCTTAATTTTTTCTTAGTAGAAGTATATTTGTAGACAACACGAAAGGAATGTTTCGAGAGTAGTTGCGTCTTTTACTTATTCATCATTATTTTAATTAGCTACTCGTTATAAGTCAAGAACGATACTAAGTGCAGATGTTACTTTTGTGTCGAAACATTGAATTATAGGAGAAAATATTCATAAAGATGCTAATAGAATTCATAAAAATATTACACACTTTCTATGTGTTTGCTTACTCTGATTTATAAAAAAAATATTTTCAACGAAAAAGAGTTGTACAAAAACTATTGCTTTGACGAACATAAGCCATGTTAGTAAAAATCGTTGACTGCAAAAATTATGAAATTATACAGGAATCAACAAAAAATCGACGTTGAGACTCAACCGATTATTTCTTGTCGATTGTTTTTGCGATGTGCGTATGGCTTAGCTTCATCAAGACAAAAGGAGCGCGAATATTCAAACTGTTGTGACTTCATTAGCAGTATTGATGATCACGTATTTCAATCAGATATTTACACACGCTTGATAGAAATAGAATGGACGCTATGTCACTTGTGAATCTTGAAGGATTTTGATATGTATTGAAATCTTCCAAAATATCACAGCTTGATGGTGTAATTAGGTTTGTCAATAAACTTAGTCTCTTCAGATAGAAATGTGTTATTATTCTCATGGCAGTGTTGAGGTATCGATTATTTCTTAATTTCGTAGCTCTGTATGTAAGTCTTGTGATGTATTGTGGAAACAGCGAATGTTTTCCCGTAAACTGTAGTTACGGTAGATCCTTCTGAGCGTGACACAGAGACGTCAAGCAATGAGAGGCAATCATTGTTTTTAATCTCGTAAGTGCATAGCATGTGAGGATCACTAATAAATCATTAATTGAAACATAAAATTAAGTTGATCTTCACACACCCTGCACTTACGAGATTGAAAACAATGACTGCCACTATTCCTTACCGTCCTTTTACCAAGCTCAAAAGGATTTCTCATAATTATAATTTGTCGAAAATCACTCTCTGTTGTAGAAGACAAACACAGCAAAAGACGTGAGTGGCTAAAGCACTACAGATCACATCCATGTACTAAAAAAATAACTAATTGAATGAGCGAATTAATGTGAAGATGGGTAATATATACTATAATTTAACTTTCCTTTTTTGGTTCTTGTTATTTTATGTAAATTTTGGTTCATTTTTTGAACTTAAAGCTAAATTTTCTCCCTCACTGAATGTTTTTGTGGCAACCTGGCTCGAGGTCAAAAGTTGAATGATGTATGTTAAAAAAAAAACAGATAAGAGATACATTTACGATTATTTGCTCACTCTTGTTAGGAGAGGCTCGTTCTTGTTAGAAATTGGCTAAATTGTGAGACCTTTGTACTGCTTTGGTGATAGACACGTGTTAACAGAGTCTAACCTACCTGTTAATGATTAATTCTTTCACATTGAATGACGTGTTTCGTTAATAAAAGCCCTAAATTGTTATTGAGTTATACACTAATGAGCCATTGCATTATGACTGCCTACCTAATAAGCTGTAGGACCCTGTTTAGCCCGTAAAACAGCGGCCACTCGCCGAGGCATCGATTCGATGAAGTGGCGATAGGCATCCTGGGTTATCTGGTACCACAATGTCAACAGCAGCTTCTCCAGTTCCTATACATTTCGGGGTGGTGGTGATTTAGCGCGAACCCGCTTTTCCAAGTCGAACCACACATGTTCGATTGGGTTCATGTCAGGTGAATTTAGAGGCCAGGACATTAGTAGAACCAGCGTGTTCCTCGAGCCACACCTTAACGATTCTGGCAGCGTGACATGGCGCAATATCCTGTTGGTAATGGCCATGATCAGCAGGGAGCATAGTTTCCATGAATGGGTGAACTTAGTCAGCAACGATGCGTTCAGATAGCTGACAGCTGTGATATTGGGATAATGGAACTTAAAGTGTCCCAAGAAAACACCGGCCACAGCATAATAGTACATACAAGTGCCATAGCCTCCGTTGGTAATCGGCGTATCAGCGCTCGGCCGTCTATGTGATACACCAGGAATCTTGATTCGTCAGACCAGGCTACTTTCTTCCAATCATCCATGGTCCAGTTTCGATGGTCACCATGCTCACCTGCAGTGAGTATGGTGACCCGGTGGGTCTTCGGCTGCGCAAGCCCATGCCCAGAAGGCTGCGATGAACTGTGTGCTGTGACCCATTGCCCGAATTTGTCGCACTGTGACCCTACGGTCGCTGTGAACAACGCGCGACAGTCTTTGCTCCCCTCTGGCGTCAATGAGCTGCGGACCACACAGCTGAACGACGGTTCGTCGCTTGGCCATCGGTGCACCACTTTTGATACGTACTCATTGCAACGGCTCGTGAACAACCCACAAGCCGCTCTGTTTCCAAGGCGTCACAATTTTTCCCTTTTTCAAACTCCGGTAAATCTGCAGCTTTTCCCATTCAGACTCCGAACACTCTACTTACCGAAAGCCGGTCCTCGGGTTGTATATATACTGCTCTGTGAACATCACCTGCGCCACCGTTCGGTCTCCACGCGTGCTCATTTCTCTAGGATGGGGGTGGTCGTAATGTAATGACTCATCGGTGTATGCACATCCACTGCTTCAATAAATATTTATCCGATGGGAAAACATGGTCGTCCAGGCATTTTCAAGATATTTCTAGGTTACACAGAAAAACAGATGTAAAAAAAAAAAAAAAGTAATGAACGGGAATTGTAAATGCACGTGGGAAGTTAAGAAAGAAACGCAGCGAGTAATCGACACAAGAGCACAAGCAACTTAAAGGCTTTAACTTTACTTCTGCGATCGTTTATTACAACTGGCAGAAAATCAAAGGCGATTGGATTACCTTATTACCTCTAAATGTTTTCGATGTTATCACGGTCAAAGTAAAGACCTTGAAAAGGCAATGGGCTCGATTTTTTGCTAGAACTGACCACTATTGCACAACAGAAATACTAGACTGTTCCTTTCTGTATACAGTACATAGTATGTGGATGGTCCTAATAAAGTGGTCACGCAGTGTATAAGTTTCAAATAATAAATGCCACCCCGGTGACGCTGTGGTCTAAGCTATGACTTCTGGTCATTCGTTCGAGATGGGTCCGGGTTCGAATCCCGGTGTGGCATGGACGTTCTGTTTGTCTGAAGGCACTGGCTCTATCTCTCTTGCCTGTTGTCAGTGACCCTAAGTTAGGGACGGGTGGCTGCTTATATCACATTAAGTGTCTCACGGTGTTCATTAAACTCACAAACAAAGAAAGGTAATAAATATAAAGTGACTGAAGGAACCGCATATGTCTATAATATTTTTTTTTTTTTTTTGTAGCCGCCGCACTGGCACAGTGGTCTAAGCGCTGGCTTCAGACCATTTGTCCGAGATGGGTCCGGGTTCGAATACAGTGAGGCATGGATGTTGTGTTTGTTGTCTTATGGCGGGCTCTCTCTCGTTCCTGGAACCAATGACCCTAAATTAGGAACGGGCGGCTGCTTATAGCCCACCTGGTTGCTCATGATGGTCGTTCAACTTCCATACAAAGCATAATATTTTTCACGAAAGAATATCACCGAACCTCTCAGAAACATTCACTTATTTACACACTAACGAAGATGTTCACATAATGCGAATAGAATTTCTTTTTTCAATTTCGTTATTCAAGATTTTATAAAATGATTGCTTACAAGAAAAGATTGTCCATGACGTAGTCGTAATCAAGCCTGCTTCGATCAGGAAGGTAGCATGCACTGAAAACGATGATTGCCAGTTTAGATGATCCTATATAACCTGTAATGAACAAGTATTATGCGTTAAAATTTTGAATTCTTACATCTTACTATCAACAGTTTAAAAAATTGCATCTTTATTTGCAAAACAAATCATTTAGAGAGAGAATTTGGAATTATTTTCTAAAGGTAAAAAGGTGTTTCGACAGCTACTGCTACTTTCTTTTTAAGAGAGGATTTAGATATACATGTTGTGGGGAAAAAATCTTTGCCAATATTTTCGTGAAAGGTATTTATTACGGGTATTTCAGAAAGAAAATTCACGAATAAAAATGTAATATTTTTTGCAGTTTCTTTTTCTAGCAGAGTGGCAACGTTGCAATTGCTATTGAACCATTCCGTACATTGTGTCTTCTATCGGTGTCAATTAGTTTTGAGACTGACAGAAGAGATGCCATGTTTGTATTTCCGCAAGTTTTCTATTCTGAAAGATTCAAAAAAAAAAAAAAAAAACCAGAAAGAAAGAGAGAAATATATGAAATTATAAATGAAAAAGGTGACACCGAATTCATGGGTGTAATCAACATGTATTTGTGCATCCTTTCCGACAAAAGAATATTTCAAAGTAGCTTACATATCCATAAGAAACGAATGTCCTTACAAAAGTAATTCTTCACAAATACAAAGTACATTGAATTGTCATTTAAACGAATTTCTGCATTTAATGAAACTTCATAGCAGATTAAAAAAACAATTCAGTGAAAAGAGAATGCATTTACGCCTCCTGGAAAAAATCGCAATGTAAGAAGTGGTTTTCCTAGTGTATTGAGCCGGTTACGAATAAAAAAATGTCAACCGGATAACCATTATAATCCGTAAAACATCCCCAAATAGGAATAGCTACTTCCGGCAATCAGCAGCTGAAATGTGTGCTTAGAAAAGCAACAAATTCATACCAGCCAATTCTTTTGAATTTCACTGTTGTCTACCGGTTTTCGGGTCGAGAAAAGCATTTTTCTGGATGTCGTCAAATTTCTGGAAGCTCGCGAGATATCAGTCGCCGAGCGATTTCTTTCATAGGAATTGGCAGAAATGCGAATTCTACCGGGGAAAGAAAATATTCCGTGATTCTCCGCATTTTGAATTTTTCTGACAAAATTTTGTTTTGTTCTTCTCTTCCTTTTGCATTCCTCATTTTTAATTGTTTTGTGTTAATGTTCTTCATTTCTTTTATTTATTTATTTATTTATTTTAATGGTGCAAAAGAGCGTCTTCGTATTTTTTAAAGATGTTCCCTAGTGAAATGCGTATTTTACTGTTTCTTGCAATCTCTCCTTCAACATCAATCAACAAAGCTCGCATTTTATAATACTGTACTTTACTCCCCGCCATTAAAACGAAATTAAATTTCAAAGTCAGTGCTTAATCTGTCGGTGATGGAATCGGCCCCATTTCCGTGACTCATAGAATCGTTTTAACTGTATAGTGAGTTACAGTAGTCCCGATTTTTGGAATTAATTTTGCTCGAGATGCATGTTTTGCCATTCCATTGTCACCTCTTGCCGTGTGAAAAACAGATCAGACAGTTTCACATTTTCTTAACGAAATTAAAGTTCTAAAACGCCACTACTTAAACATTTTGTGGAGAAAACGACTTTACGTATCACGAAAGGCGTATCACGGGCAGTTAAAGTTCCGATTTTGAACGGTCAATTTCTCTTCAAACAACAGGAAAAACTCTTGCTTTTAAATTACAATTCTTGCCTGCTTTGTTAATTTTATTAAACAGGGATTAAGTAATACAAATCCTACTGCAGTTATACTGTATAATTCCAGTATATAAGTGATTGTTAATTTTGAGCATGTATGCTATCAGGTATACGCGTGGCATTTTAGGAGGAGGGAGGGAGGGGGAACGTACTCCTCAACTTTGAAAAATTAAAATTAAAATGATGGACCAGTTAAGGAGTCGAAGGTTTAAGGGAGTCGTTCTAATGTTCAAAGAAGAAGAACGAAGAATTTTTAATACACACACGGTCGTACCACGGCCATCTATAAAGTCCCAGGCCTGAACCTATCCATCTTTTGAAAAAACAATGTTATAAAAGTAGATATCATAGGAGAAATTAGGACTGCCTATAAGAATGTGAACAACCTTTTTTTTTATTATTATTATTTTGCGTTCCACGATATTCTATTATCATAACAACATTACCCGCAAATGGTCTTTTATGATAATCTTTTAAGTGGGCAATGTTTGTTCACATGTAAATAATAATTTTTAATTAAATGCCAATACAAATAAAATGCACTATGCATTTAAAACCTAAGAAAAACCGCGTAGTACTGTGCTGTGAACAAGCGGTATAGTTGTATTTTATCTTTAATGTGCATTGATTTTCCACTCTTAGAAAAATCGAAGTGGAATATTTAAGTAAGGAGAAATGTATAGTGCGTCGCATAAATATAGAGACAGAACAAATTCTCGAATAAAAAAGAAACAGCAATGAGCTGAAATGTACGCCTCATATTTATAGCAAAAATAGCATATAGGATACGCAGCTGCACAATTGTTTGACGGAAACATAACAATTCCAACGCCAAGTACAAGAAAAAAACAAAAATACGCTGTCTCAAAAATATAAAGACTTACTAGTTATGAGCACCTCCGGTACGAATAGTGGAGCCGTTGTTCCGAATAACACTGAAAACCCGATTGGGCATGCTGTGCACCAAGTGATGTAAGTGATCTGAATGGAGTGCGTACCAGCTTCGTTCAATCTGCTCTTTCAATGCCACCACACTTGAGAACTGCCATCCATTCGCATACACATCACGAGGTAGGATACCCCAGATGTTCTCGATAGGGTTCAGATCTGGACTGAGTGCTGGTCAATCCATTACGGCCACACGATGAGTGTTAAATCAGCTTTTCGTTGATGCAGGCCGGTGGATAGAGGCATTGTCTTGCTGGAACAGATAATTAACACCCGCTAGAGTTTCGGCAAACGGAAGAAGGTGGCTGCTGAGTATGTCCTGATACGTTTCGGAGTTTTGCCTGCCTTGCAGAAAAGCGATATCCGTTGTCCTATTGAACGCAAAAGCTCCCCAGACCATCACAGATCCAGCACCTTTTTGTCTGCTGAAGAAGGTGCGTGGCTCGCATCGTGAATCAACCGTCAGGGCCGTCCAGGTTGAACTTTTTCTCATCGGAAAAAATAGTTGTGATCCACTCGTCCGTCTAGTGCATGTGGCTGCTTGCCCATAACAATCTAGCTTCCTTGTGGCGCCGCGTGAGGTGTGGCAGACGGCGCATTTTACGGAGCAAAATATTGCGACTTTCCTTGATTCGTCGATGAACTGTGTCCTTTGAGACGGTGACACCTACAGTCCGAGAAACTTGACGTAGTGACAACCTTTCGGATGAAACTAAACGCATGATGGCACGATCATCTCATTTGGTTGTTATTCGAGGCCTTCCAGGCCGTTTTCTGGCAGTTAACGCACCGCGTTTCGGTAAAGTCTTATAAATCACTGCCCTACTCCTCCCCATGGCTTTACAACAATCCATTTGCTCTCAGTCTCCAAATCTTCTACACCTCCTCACCAGAAAGTTTACTGTTGCGTGGCGTTTCGGTAAATGAATGTCTGACGGCAGGTCCGCTGTCTTTTGTAGTCTGGACCGAATTACGGCCCATGCGAGTGCGTACAACATGCTAATTTGTACATCTCATTTGCATGTGGCTACTTTACATAGTTGTCTTTATATTTATGAGACACCTAAAATTAAACTATTTCACTTTGTGGTGCTCTTTTCACACAATCCGGTCATCTCGACGGATCGAAACGTTTGTTGTAGGGTTATGTCTAATTAGGTACCACTTCAGCTTCCTACCTATATTCGCATTGCGTTCACGGCGCAAAGTCGACTGTCTCTATATTTATTAGACTGTACCGAGGTGTTGTTTTAGAAGTTTCTGGACACTAAAAATGTAACGAACTTTTGCGTTTTATTGGCATAACAAAATTCAAACTCATTAAATATGTTACAATTCTTTGTAAACCTTAGTTTGGTTTACGTCCGTATTGTGACGTATATTCTAAATTAACTTTCATTTTTCGTTCATTTTCCTATATAAGTTTGAGTTTGTTCTCCTTTATACTTCCAAACTTAACGTGATATCTTCTCTCTCACAAGAATGAGGTTGGCAACACATTTGAGGTTCGAGAGAAAGTGACGTATGAATGTGATAAGAACGATAGATAAAAAGGACGATACGACAGTTGCTCATGTGAATGTGTGTGTGTAGACGTTCGATCGCTAAGAAAAATGTGAAGTTTACCTGCTGTGTTATATGTTGGATCTACTGAAAGATTGCTGGACCAATAAAAAGTTATCGTAAGTTGACTTCTGTTTCTGTTTCGTCTAGACGTAAAAGTTTAATTAGGAACTATTGCATCGTAGTCTTATTTAGTTCAACATTCCTTAGTCATGGTTTAGACATAACGTAAAACCAATCTTGCTCATAAAAAAGACACTACGTTATAGTATTTTGTTTCTACTATAGCTACCTCAACTGAGAAGCATATAAAAAGTCACTGTGTGTGATTATATTGAATATCTGTTTTACTGTTACAATGCAACACGGCAAAAGGCATGTTACGCTATTCATAACAGTCTATAACATACCGGGTGTGCCATATAAAAGAGTCCTCGTGGCCAGACGTTGTTAGGCGGGTTAAAATTGTTTGGCGGGTTTCCCGTTAAAACCGCTTTGTTCCACTTATAACCGGTTTCTGCGTGTACAGCTGCAAAGAAATTCTCCGGAGTGGTTAGTCACAGCCGCAGCAGTGTAGGTACGCGGTCATAAGTGTAAGTGAAGAGAGAACAAAGGCAACGGAAATAGTTTCAAGTACGGAACAGCAGATTTTTATTGTGGAACAGTATTTCAGAAATAACTCATACAAGGTTTTAAATGAGTTCTTTACAGAAAACTTTCCACATTTTGCAGCACCGGAGAAATCAGTGGTACAGAAGGTAGTGCGAAAATTTCGTGAAACAGGCACGGTGTGCTACAGGAAAAGAAACAAACCCAAGACAATTCGTACTGAAGACAATATTAAGGATTTGTGCACAATGATGTTACAAAGCCCTCGGAAGTCGATTCGCCGATTAACATCTTCAACGGGAATACCTGCCACGTCATGCCGATGCATACTTAAGGTGGATTTGCATTTTCGGCTGTACAAAGTTATGGCGCTCCACGAACGTAAAATTCCTGATTATGCAAAACGGATGCAATATTGTAAGTGGTTTCAGGAGACAATTGTCAGCGGTGAAATGGATCCAACACTTTATTACATGACAGATGAAGCATGGTTTCATCTGTCCGGATATGTCTATGCGCAAAGCAGCAGGATTTGGACCGACACGAATCCCAGACGGACAATGGAGATTCCTCTGTACGACCAAAAGACAGGCGTTTGGTGTGCTGCGTCTGCGAAGAGAATAGTCGACCCATTCTTTTTCACTAACACCATCAATTCGGAGCGCTATGCTCTGCAACTCTTCAACCCATTTGTTGCCGCACTTACAGAAGAGCGAACATATGCTTTCTTTCAGTAGGATGGCGCGAAGGCGCGCACTGCGCGGAACAGTCTATGTGCTGTGCGTGAAGTGTATGGGGAGGACAGAACTGTATCGAAGGGACTATGGTCACCCAGATCACCCGATCTCTCCACCTGTGACTTTTATCTGTGGGGAGCATTGAAAGGGAAAGTGTACGCAACTAATCCGCACACCCTTGATGAATTAAAAGTGAACATTACGGATGCCATAGCCCAGATTACTGCCGATGAGTTGTGGCGCGTTAGGAACAACATGTTCCGTCGTGTGCAGCTGTGTCTTGATGCCGGAGGACAGCCCTTTCAGCTATTGTTGTAAACGCAGGTAAATTACTCCTGTTTTCTGTCATTTCAACTATTCTTTACTATGTATATTGTCTGACTGTTGTCGTTCATTATAATCGGGACTCTTTTATATGGCACACACTGTAGCAGTGTATTCTGCCGCGGTAGCCGAGTGATCTGAGGTGCAGGCCATTCGTTTGAGATGGGTCCGTGTTCGAGTCCCGGATGAGGCGCGAGTGATGTGTTAGTGTGATGGCTCGGTCCCTTCTCTTAGATCGGTGGCCCCAAATTAGAGATGGGCGACTGCTGATATCGCTTAAGTTGCTCATGGTAATCGTTAAACACCGAAAAAAAAAAGAAGAAAACAAAAAAAAAACCCCAGAGATACACAATAAAGCTCAGTATGTTATTTCACACGTAGTAAATCTTCAATAATTTGGTTCTAGTGACGATATTAATCATCAAATGAATGGGTGAGGTGCTTTGAAAAGCCCCAATTTTTTAATTCTCAGTAGGGTAAAGCAACGCAAGACTGGCACGCTCTGTTGCATGTTGATGTAAAAGATCCAATATACATATTTATTGCAATTAGGGAGAAATTCTTCCAAGAATGGCACCCCCCCTATCAGTTTCCAGCTATTCGTGCTTCCCGGAAAAACGTTTGTTGACGCAACGCCTATGTCATCAGGTTTCCCTAAAAAATCATAAACATCCGCAAACTTTATCAGTCTTAAAATAAAAGCCACACGAATCACCATAGAAAGTCATGTATAACAGAGCTTTCATTCTCTTTGTTGCTGGAATACCACATTAATCATTCTGAAGATAATTTTAAATGGAATTCTGCAGAAGCAATTGCAAATAAATTTACGAAACCCTCGGTTTCCAATTCATACCTCCATGAGAAAGAACTTTCTTATAAGGCTCTATGACTTTTAAGTCAATTTTTCGTTCTTCGCCTCCAACTACGCAGCTTTTCCAGTTGCCCTCTTCTCTGATGTCTTCGGTGGCTAAAGGAAGAAAAAAGAACAGAGTTAAAATTCACGTGGGATTTCCATTTTTTTTTTTGTACTTAACAAATAATTAAATTCTGCATTTTATCGAGGTGATGATATCACCTCGATATCAAAGCGCCGGTGATGATATCACCTCGATACCAAAGCGCCGATGATATCATTTTGCACCTGGTGTATCGAGCCCCCTGGGCTGACAGAACTGAAAATTATTACGTCGAATGTAAATCACGGTATACTTCTTAATCATGTACCGAATAATTATAATACACAATAATTATAAGAGAGTAATTCTGTTGAATAAATTTAGAAAAATCTAACCAGAAAAAGAATTTCATCTGCTGCTTCTTGTATGTAATCATTTAACTTTCTTGAACTGTAACATTACTAGTGACTGGATAAGAATACATGAACAAAAGTCAACCTCCTTCTTAATTGTTATGGCGCCTGACTATTTTTCACGGTAAATTTAGGGGGTCAGTCCCACCCTAGGAAAATTCTGTGCGCCACTCCCCCGCCGCCATCCCCACTCCTTGCGAAATTTCTGGGTGAGCAACTGCATTTAACTACCCACAAAATTACGATTTCACAGTTTTAAAGGTGTTAATTAATTACCTTTCACGACATCGATGAAGAGTTACAAAATTATGTGAGTAAAATAAAGGTAAAAGTAGTGCTATTTATCAATAACTCATGCCTGAACATAAGCAGAAAAATGAACTCGGAAAGTGAAAAGGTGTTCTTAGTGTTATAAACATTTTGCACCTGGTGTATCGATAGTCTCATTAGGGACATAGATACACTTAGGGACTGTAATCTGTTTTCTAACGACTAGGGACTTAAACCATCTGGAATTCATCTTCAGTTTAAGAACATTATGACATAAAAGTTATGAGGAATAAACAGATCCATTTTTCGGCTTAGTTGTTAGACTTATTGCATAATTCGGATTTACGTCACACTGTTGCCCAAGAAACATAGATTTCTTGCTTGAGTTTGAACCGCGTTTAGAATCGACACGGAACGATCAGTGCGAATGCCATAATAACTAAAATTCGGGCCTGTCCTTTATTTTTTATCCCAGAGTAACTACAAAATACCAAAAATAGTGTAAGTAGTACGTATAAGAGATTGTCTGTAAGGTTTTCGTTGCAGCAACAGACAGGGAATTACATCGCATCTCTTCTCATTTGTGTTATGGAAATACTGATGGAGTAAGAATTTACAGGTGATGCCTTGAGCGAGGGTTTTTGAAGCCGATCAAGTGCAACACCCACAGCGTATTGGACTGCTCTTTAGGGGGTGTCTCCTACTGAAAAGCACTGAAAATTTGTGATACTTACAAGGGATGTGTGTGTGTGTGTGTGTGTTCGAATGTGCCGATCGGCATGAAACATGGCACATGTGTGCAGGTATGATGAGTACGGACCACCGTAGGGTGAGTCATTTCCGTGTAAAACGTGTTCCACGCCGGCAGCGCCATCGATAAATCCAATGCCATGTTTCCGTAGTGGGACATGGAATACACCCCTGTCAGAATCGTCATCCTGTCCGATGCTGTCGTCTTCACTATTTCTGTCGAGTGTCGTTGCGTGCATCGTTCATCGTACTTGCTGATAATTACGTTCGTTAAAACTGCACGTCGCAGATGACTCATCTCCCACCCCAATTAGCGTTTCATCGGTAAATCGCCTCCTTATTTTGGTTTTCAGCAGCTCAAATACATTCAGGGTGGCTAAGAGTGTCAATTTTCACCATGTTCGAATAATTACGACAGCACCTCACACAATATGCAGTGCAATAGCAATACACACGAGATGTTCACCTTGACGCTGTTAACTCCACGCAAACTATGCGACTTATGAGGAGTGTGTTTTGCAGGACAGATCAAATCAGATCATTTTTCTTTTTTTTTTTTTTTGGTTGGAGGTTTAACGACCACCGTGAGCAACTCAATGGGCTATAAGCAGTCGCCCGTCCCTAATTTAGGGTCACTGGTTCCAGGGAAGGGAGAGAGCCAGTGCCGTAAGACAAACACAACATCCATGCCTCACCGGGATTCGAACCCGGACCCCTTTCGGACGAATGATCAGAGGTCATCGCTTAGACCACTGCGCCTCCGGGGCGACGATCAGATCATATGTAGAGGATTTTAGGAAGGGTCTGTCTGACCCCAGGTCTTAAGCAATCCTTAAAAATAGGAAGCTAGGTGATTTGGGCTAGAGTGCCCGATAGGAAAGTGACACGGAAGCGAGGTACAGAAAGGGGGAGGAAGATACCCTTATTTATTACCAGGGGACCAGTACCCAGGGCGCATCCGACGTACGGCGGATATTTAGTGGTTCTAGCGTTCGTTCCTGCTGGGATCGAACCCGAGGTCTTCTCCGTGTTTTGCAGGACAGGTGGCGCTACCTGCATTTAACACGTTTTTCACGGGAATGACTCACCCTACCGTGGTCCGTACTCATACCTGTACACATGATCCACGACTCATGTCAATTGGCGCGTTCGAACCTACACACATCCCTTGTTAGAAGATATATTTTCTTAATCGGTTTGAACAAATTAATTCGGGATTAGCAAAATGAGCTGAAGCCAGCTCATTTTGCTCTGTCTAAAAATGTGAGCCGAACGCGAATGGAACGAGTTAACCTGCGCATCTGAAAGCGTTGTCTTCTTCTTAGCTTTGTTAGTCAAAGTGGTTATTTAGGGGTGACTGACACTAATCCTTTCTGACTGATTACCTGTTAAAGGGCTACAAGAGTGGTGGTAAACCTAAGAAAGGAGATAGAAGAAGTTGTTTGAGTTGCTTGTTCCTCTCCAATGCCATGATGTCAGTGTCAAAGGAACTAGCCCTTCCCCGTTATGCCTTGGGTCATGAAATAAGGAATAAAGGACTACAACAGATCGCTTATCACTATTGACAGATTTATGGCCAGTACCGCTAAAATGAGAAGGGGAAATTAACTGTTTTGCCCTAGCTTTCGTAAACTCGGACGCTATGTGAACATTTCTATTTGTGGAGCACAGAAAATCTTGGGCACCATTTGGTTGAAGGGTAAACTACTCTGAAGCAACAAATTATGAGGAGCACCCAATAACAATCAGACACTTGCCTTCCTCACGTATGCAACATAATAGAATTGAGATAGCTTGATGCAAAATATTTAGACACGTATGTAGATAGAGGCAACATGGGAAATACTCGTGACTTTGAAAGAGGCATGACAGCAAGCACTAGGTGGACAGGTGCAAGCATTTCAACAATGGCAAACTTTCTCGGCTATGCAAGTAGAACTGTATATATAGGGTACACAATGAGTGGTCCACAAATAATAAAATGAGCAGTTAGCGGTCTTCCTGTCAGCATAAACGGCTGGCCGATGTTCGGGAGACACCAGCGGCTGGAGAGGATTTTACGAGGTAACAGATGAGCTCCATTGCGTCAAGTAACCGCGCAGTTTAACAGTGGTATCGAGAGGGAAATTTCAGCACACATAGCTCGCTACATATTGGAGCAACTGCAAGCGTCCCCTTCGTGTGCCACTCCTCTCTCCTAAAAACGGACGAATTTGTGTTCGGTAGATATGAGAGCGCCAAAATCGGTAACACGAGGACTAGAAGAAGATCTCATGGTCCGATGAATCACACACGTCGATGGACGATCCAGAATATTGTGTCAACAGCAGGAATCTATTGATTCCAATTGCCTTGAGTTAACTGTACAGGCTAGTGGAGGTAGTGTAATAGTCCGGGGTTTGTTTTTATGGCGGGTACTAGGTTCCTTAATACCTCTGAACAGCATTTGGATGCTACGAGGTATCTTAACATCACTGCGGAGCGGTAGATGTCTGTGGTGTTTCCTGATGGAGAAGGCTACTTGCAGCAGGATAATGCGCAAAGCCACATGGCACGGATCGTCACATAGTGATACAAAGAACACGAAAATGACTTCAAAGTGCTAAAAGGGCTCCACAGTCCCCAGATCTTAACCCAATTGAACACTTGTGGAATCAAATTGAGAGAGCCATTCGTAACCGAGATCCTCTATTAGCGAACGCTATCACATTTGCTTGGCTATATGTACACTGATGAGCCATTACATTATGACCACTCCCAGCCTAGAGAAATGAGCGCGCCTGGAGACCGAGCAATGGCACAGGTGAAGTTCACAGAGCAGTATATATACAAGCGGAGGACCGGCTTTCGGTTAGTAGAGTGTTCGGAGTCAGAATGGGGAAAAGCTACCAATTTATCGGAGTTTGATAAAGGACAAATTGCGATGGCTCGGCGCCTCGGAACTACGATCTCGGAAACGGAACGCCTTGTGGGTTGTTCACGTGCCGCTGCAGTGAGTACGTATCAAAAGTGGTGCACAGGTGGCCAAACCACGAAATGCCGTCCAGCCGTGTGTCGTCAGCAGCTCATTGGCACCAGAGGGGAGCGGAGACTGTCGCGAATTTTTCACAGCGACTGCAAGGCTGCAGTGCGACAAATCGCCAACAGCTACAACAGTGGTGATCAGGGCAATGTGTGACAGCACACATTTCATCGCAGCCTTCTGCTCGTGGGCTGAAGACCCAGCCTAGTCCCCATGCTCGCTGCACGTCATCGCCAACAACGCATGAAATGGGCTCAAGATAATCGAGATTGAACCGTGAATGATTGAAAGAAATTGGCCTGGTATGACGAATCAAGATTCTTGGTGCATCACGTAGACGGCCGAGCTCGGATACGCCGATTACTAACGGAGGCTATGGCACCTGGATGCACTGTTGGGTGGAAACAGGCCGAGGGCGGCGGTGTTATGCTCTGGGCGATGTTTTCTTGGGACACTTTAGGCCCCATTACCCCAGTAGCACAATTCCTGACAGCTGTCAGGTATCTGAACATCGTTACGAACCAAGTTCACTCATTCATGTGGCAACTGTGTTCCCTGCTGGTGATGGCTATTACCAACAGGAGAGTGCGCCATGTCACACTGTAAGAATCGTCAAAGAGTGGTTCGAGGAACATGCTGACATACATTTCTGTTAACGCCCTGGCTTCCAAATTCAGCTGACATGAACCCAATTGAACATTTGTGGTTCGACTTGGAAAAGCGGGTTCGCGCTAAATCACCACCACCCTTAAATGTACTGGAACTGGAAGACCTGCTGTTGAAATTATGGTACCAGCTACCTCAGAATACCTATCGCCACCTCATCGAATCGCTTTCTCGCCGAGTGGCCGCTGTTTCACTACTGTTGAAGGGCTAAAGGAGGTCCTGCAGTTTATTAGGTAGGTAGGCGGTCATAATGTAATGGCTAATCAATGTACCATTCAAACGATATTCAGCGTCTCGTTTAATCTATGCCACATCGAATCGTGGATGTTTTGAAGGTCAAGACCTGTCCAACATGCTATTATGTAGGTGTTCCTAATAATTTATTACTTCAGTATATAATTCCACTCACTAATGAATACGGGCGTGAACGTTCTAATTTGTCAGTGAATTTTTGACATATTGATTTCGTTGACATTCTGTGGCTTAATAAGAACTTTCCATTGTACGATTCCACAAAGAATGTCAACATTACCGAGGAAAGTTACAAAAGGGATGCCCTTTATATTGTTTGTTGTTATTTCCATCTAAATATTATTTATTTATTTTTAACCAATAAATATATATTGATTTCCATTCAAGCTCCATCCAACCATTCTCCTAACAGCAACAAAAAGATCTCAGACTTTCCTTCTGAAGTCCGTAGACATACCTATTATTGATCCGGTACATTCCGAAGCATATGACCACGACGCAAGCCCATTTCTCGTATCTGGAAGTACATTGGCGTGCAAAAATTAAGGACGAGACGGTTTTTCGAATGTAACGTCGTGCAGAAGGGCTCCACATCGACTAAAATTATAACTTTAAGATCCCCAAGATGTAAGAATATGGGACAAGTGAGCAAAACCGTTCAAACAAGGAATCCAAATGATACAAAGGAACTTTATTGAAAAGGTAGTTTCGAGCACAACTGGACAGAAGACAGAAACATCCATGTGACAGGCGGCTGCCAAGAAAAATCCAGTCTTTAGTAGGGGATATGATCACCCCTGACTGCGCTGCAGGATTTACAACATCTGTCCATGCTGAGGACGAGGTTGTCAAGGAGCTGTTGAGGCATCGCTGCCCATTCCTCTTGTAGCGCCAATCGCGGCTGCGGAATCGTTGCTGGCGGCTGGTGACGTGCTTCGAAGCGTCTTCCGAGAAGGTCCCACACGTGTTCGATTGGATTTAGGTCAGGGGACCTTGCGGGCCCATCCATGCGTTGAATATCTTCACTCTCCAACAGCTCTGCGACAGCCACTGTACGATGAGGTGTAGCGTTGTCGTCCATGAAGAGGAACTCAGGACCCACAGCACCTCTAAACAGACGCACGTGAGGCAGGAGAACCTCGGTACAGTAGCGTACAACAGTGACTGAACTTCCTTGGAAGATGTGGAGGTCAGTACGGCTACCAAGCACGATACCTCTCCAAACGAGAACTCCACCACCTCCAAACCGGTCCCTTTCGATGATCTTGGAGATATGACCGCGTGTTCTCTGCTCTCTCCAGATGTGTATACGTCCAGAATCGCTCGTCAGACTAAATTGGCTCTCATCCGTAAAGAGAAATCGATCCCATTGCTGATGTGTCCAGTTCTTGTGTTCCTGGCACCACAGAAACCGCCGTCTCCGATGAGCAGGCGTTAATGGCACACACCGTATTGGTCGTCGTGCAAATAGACCACCTTTGTGCAGACTCCTGGCCACGGTAAAACGCGATAACGGACGTCCAGTTGTCTGTTGCATGTGCCTTGCGATTTCTCCCGCTGTCTGTCGTCTGTCTCTGTTCGCCTGTAGGGCAATATACCGGTCTTCCGCCGCCGTGGTTGCTCATGGACGACCACTGCTAAACTCTCGGACAGCTGTTCCTGTCGTTTGAAATGCTCTCCAAGCTCGTGAAACGATGCTGTGAGCGATCCCGAATTCCTCAGCCACACTAGTCACACTTGGATGTCGGCGCACTTGAGTGAAAGATAGGTTGGAACTGGATTTTTAGCAACTTCTTGAAAGGTTTGCATGAACAAGGAAGGTTTACATACAACCACCAATACCTCATGGAACTTTTGGGCTGCGTATCAAAAAGGAAGTTACATTTGATTGAACTTAGAGAATCAGATACAACAGTGGGTAGAAAGTTCAGAGAAGTAACAGGGCTGGTTTGAAGGCGCCAGTCGGCTGAGTATCAGACTATGACGTCACAATAGGCCTCCAGGGAGAGAGAATGAAGACAAGGAACAAATGATATTATGTATAACGGGGGTTGGTTCACTATTCCGGGGTCAACGGCTTAACGTGCCCATTCCGCACGCGGCGAGTATTTAGTGGCTCAGAGCAATTTAACCTACTGGGATCGATTCTGCGACCATCTAGTTAGAAGGCGGTTGTTCTAACCACTAGGCCACTCGCGGCTGTGAGAGATAACCATCACTTAGAAGCCGACTTACTACATAGCTTTTAGTTTTTCTTTTTCTAACGATAATTCCTTCTCCACATTTTAATCAGTACTTGAAGATCTCAAACTCCGGATCGACTGCTATTTTTCATATCTGCTCACTGCATTTGGAGTCATTCCTCCCAAAGGATTACTCGTTGCCCTGCGTTCTTCAATTTCTATAAATTTATTGTAACATTTCCTGCATGCCCATGATATTTTTCTCCTATCTGGCGAAAGTGTTAAAGGTGGAGTTCTTGGCTTTAGGCATCTGTAAATGCTTAAAGCTGGGAAATAAAGCCCATCCATAACTTAGGGTTAATTACTAATTCAGTACAACTACAAGGAAAAGACAGAAAAAGTACAAAACGAAAATTTTTTATTTTCGCTTGGCACAGTACGATATTTCTCGCCTTATAGTTAGAAGATTTGTGCGTGAACACTGACAACGATATAAACCTATTATGATCAAAGTGAAAATAAAGAGTCACCGTAACAACATAGTCATTTTCTGTTTTCATTTTGTTTCCAAAGTTCCCAAGAATCTTAGAAGGTTGCACCCATTATATGTTTCACCTGTTTAAATATTTGGGGAGGGGGAAAGGGTGGCATTAATAATTATCATTATTTTATGCCGAAAAGAAAAGCACAGAAAAAAAAACACATTTCCGATATACCATAACGATTTCGGATCAAATCGACACCGAAGTCTCCAGCCACTAGCCGATTAGCTCCTTCTTGCAGAAAAAGAAGAAAAGACAAATGGATTGCATATCTACATAGTGATGCCCTCAAATAATCGTTGAAAAGCTTATTTTGCCGCCCCGGTGGCGCAGTGGTCGTTGAACAGACAAGTCCCATTTTTTTCGGCTCCTGCGTAGAAGTCAACGTTCGTTTGTTTACTTGTTCTTTTTGTGGTATTTCGTCGTTTTGTGTTTTGGTTGCAGTGTTTCGTACCCTCGCTTCATGAGCAGTGAGGCTGAGTGCCGAGTGGGTGCTCATTTTTTGTTGTTTTTTCATTTTCGTGTGTCGTCAGTTACGACGCATGAGTTTTGGTGATCCAGTGGTTGAGAATGTCCACTACCACTGTGAATAAGTCACGGTCGTCTACAGCTGCTTCGTCGATTGCTGATATGTCTTCGCTTCTTAGTTCTGTGCCTTCTTCGGGGAATGTTGCGTCGACTAGTGCTGCTGGACTTCCAGAGACTGTGCTTCTGGCCACCCGTGTGCCGGCTGCGTCTAATATTCCTGGTTCTGCTAGTTCTACTTCAACGTCGTTCGCACAAGCTGTGGGAAGTACCTCATATATTTCTAATGATTCTGCACCACATTTCAAACGTGTAGCTTCGGCGTTGAAAATTATTCTTCCAAGTGATTCACCGCAAGGTAAGCAGTTGTCGTCTGCCTTATTATTAAGTGTTTTCATTCCTGCTTTGCGTGACACCCCCCTCCCCCAGTATCTGCATGCTGTGTCGAAGGTCGTTCCAGCCGAAAGCATTGTGTCCATTATTCGCTTGGGTGGAGGGGTGGTTGTTCACTTCACCCACCAGCAAGCAGTAGATTTAATTATAGTTCATGGGGTTGATATTGGGTCCTTTCATCTACAACCTGTCGCTGCAGCCCAAAGACCAGTTACGGTGACCCTCTCTCCTGTACCAACGGCTGTTCCTGATTCTCTGTTGATTGGTACCCTCAACACGATGGGTCGTGTTGTGGGAGTGACCAAGATTTTTCCAGCTACAGCCCGTGATCCCCCCCTGAAACATGTGCAGGGTGGGCGCCGCCAGTACCGGGTTATTTTTCCAACTTCTCAGTCAATTGCGGAACGCCCTGCAACTCTGGAATTAGTCACTGATACCCGGACGTACATTTTTAATCTTTTTGCAGGGGTTCGGTGCTTTCGCTGTAAAGGGGAAGGTCATCTCGCTTCTGCTTGTCCTCATGCTACTCCTGGTGCTAGATCTGATTCTTCATTAGCTACTACAGTTCCGGTGGCCGCTGCCCCTGCGGATGTTGTGCAGGCCGCTGGGGCACCTGCTCACTTTCTACCTTCATCAATTTTGCCTGCTGTTTCTCCAGTCGTTCCTTCCCTCCCGGTTACTGTAGTCGTACTGGATGGTTTGGAGCCCTCCAATGAGGATTTTACATCGCTGGAAGTGTCTGCACCTAAATCACAACGTAAACGCCCCAGCTCACCTGGTGTTTCTACTCGCTCTTCCCGTTCATCTCAACGTCTTCGGACCAAGAAACCAGCCCATTCTACCTCGGGTTCACCTAGCCATCATGAGCCAAATTCTGAATTACTAGTTTCGAACCGATTCGCATGTCTCCAGGATGATGATGTTATGGACACGGTCGCCCTTGATCCTGATGACACTGCAATGGTTGACTCTGACGATGATTCTCCTTCTCCTACACTTCTTGATATTTCTTCTATGTTTGAAGAACTTGCGGTGCCTTTGCACCCTCTTACCTTATCTGATCTGCATGCATTGACCACTCGCCCGCGTAAGGCGAAGTTGATCACACTACCTTGCATTAAGAGTAAGCTTCACTTGCTGCCTGAAATGATTGCACAGCTAAACCAGTTCCATGCATTTATAACTAATGTTACTTTGCCTGGCGGGACTGAGCAATATGCTCGCCGTCTGGGATACTTACTCAAGATTTTGAGGGCTGAACTGGAAGGCTGGATGCAACCTACCAGTGATGTCCTTGTTAACACTACTTAGCTTTAATTGTAGAGGGCTTGCGTCTTCTGCGGCGAATGCTTTGGTTTACGAGGACGTTCGTTACCTGGGGGCTAATATCCTCCTTCTCCAGGAGACGTACTGTTCCTTGGATGCCGGGTGTTCCCGCTGGAGACACTGGCCGTACATTTTTTATCATAATTACCGGACCCATCTCAGGTCTGGTACCGCTATAGCGTTTCATGTGCGTTTTCATTCTTCCCTTTCTGATCTTGTTGAGTCACAGAGTCTGCTGGGTTCTTTTCAACATATTTCTTTTTGTTTTTGTTCTAAACGTATTCATGTTTTCAATATCCATATTCCGCAATCTGCTACGGATGCAGAAACTCTCCTCCAACATCTTTCTTCTATCCTTTCGACCCTCCATCCAAATGATACAGTCATTGTTGCAGGCGATTTCAATTGCACTTTGCAACCTGGTTTTGACCGAGATGGTTCAACCGAAAGCCGTTCCGACCTTTTTTCCAATCTCACTCAACTCGTTGTTAATTTTGATTTGATTAATGTATTCCGTTCCCTCCATCCCCGGTCCAAGGAATTTTCCTGGTTCTCCCCCGGCTGCTTCACGCTGTGTCGCAGCACGCCTAGGTAGATTCTATGTTTCCAGTTTTCTCCATTCCTTTCTAGTTGAAATTACTCATCATCCTTCCGTTTCGTCAGATCGTTCTTTTAAAATATTTTTTGCATTCTTCCTCTGTTCCCCCTTGCCCAGTTTGGTCGCTCGACGATTTAGTTTTAACTGATCCTGTTTTCTGTGCTGAAATTCGCTCTATGATCTCGTCTTCTGTGCAACAACTTTCTTCGTCTGACGACCCAGTGGCTCTGTGGCTTTCCACGAAAATTTCGATTATTTCTTTCACACGTCAGTTTTCTTTCTCTTCCCGTACTTCTCGCTTTCAAGATATTAATGTACTCCGTCGTAAATTGCAGACTATTTCTCCTTCTGATCCTTCTTTTCCCGTGCTTCAAGCTCAACTTCGTCGTATTCTGTTTACTTTTGCTTCAACAGCCCTTACTCGTCTGAAATTCACTCACTTGCGGTTTCACGACGACCCCTTTTCTAGTTTGAAGTCCCTTGAGGAGTATCATGTTAAAAGCAACACAATTTCCTTTCTTTCACTACCTGACGGATCTACAGTTACCGACCCTTATCGTATCTGTGAACTTACTTTTTCCCATTATTCTGATCGTTTTCGACACCGACTCCTTTCTCCTGCAGATACCTCCCCACTTCTTCATGTCCTCCCTCAGGTTCCACATTGTTTTTTTCTCCTACCTCTCCTTCTGAAGTCCGCTCTGCAATTTCCAGTCTGAATGACCGTTCTTCCCCTGGCGCGGACGGTCTTCCGCTCTCATTTTATAAGAAGTTTCTTCCTTCTCTCCTCCCGCTTCTGGTTGCTTGTTTTAATGCCGTTTTTACTTCTTTAAATTTTCAGTCTTCTGATTTCACTTTTGCTATTCTCCGTCTCATCCCCAAAACTGGAAAGCTTGGTCTTTTTTTCTAACTGGCGTCCTATCTCTATTCTTAATACTGACTACAAAACCTTTGCTAAAATTCTCGCTTTTCGCCTCAATCCCGTCTTGCAGCATTTAATCCACCCCGATCAAACTTACACTATCCCCCCCCGTTCGATTACTACCAACATTTCCACCATTCGCAACTTATATTTTCTTGCTTCCCATCTTTCCGAACCTCTCGCAATTTTTTATATTGATCAGAAACAAGCTTTTGACTCCATTAATCACTCTTATCTCTTTGCTGTTCTTCGTCATTTTGGCTTTCCTACTCTTTTCTGTCAAGCTTTTATTAATCTTTACTCTCACTCTTCTTTCTGTATTCGCACTTTCACATTCATGACAGCTACCATCCCCTTTGACAACGGGATCCGGCAGGGTTGTCCCCTTTCGGGTCAACTTTTTACGCTTGCATTTGAACCTCTCTTAATTTGTCTGCGTTCTCGTTTGTTTTATGTGATTCCTCAGAGTATTGCTCCTACTCGTCACCACCGCATAGTGTTGTCTGCATATGCTGATGACCTCACTCTCTTTCTTCGCACTGAACGTTCTTTCGGTGTTGTCCTTTCTGCTTATCGTGAGTATGCTTCAATTTCCAGTTCCGAACGTAATATGTCTAAATCTGTCGGTCTGTGGGCCAGATCGTGGGTGGCACACGCTGATCGCCCTTGGGGTGCCCGTTGGTCATCCTCGATCATTAAACTTCTTGGTGTGTACGTTGGAAATCCCGTGGCGGTTGCTGATGCCACATGGATTCCTTTGGTTCAGCAGCTCAATCGCCGTCTTGCTCCTTTTTGCCGGTTCAATCCTTTTTTGTCCTTTTTTAGCAGAGCACATCTGGTTTCTTCCTTTCTTCTTCCCATTCTGACACATTTGTGGTTCGCTTATTTTCCCTCGCCCATTTTTCTCCAATCCGCTCAACGTTTGATTACTGATTTCATCTGGAATAAAGTTCGCTGGGTTCATCGTTTTACTCTCGTCCTTCCTCTGTCCTTTGGAGGTCTTGCCCACCCAGATCTTTTTCAAATATCTAATGCTATTCATCTTCAGACCTTTCTCCGTTCTTTTTCTCATCCTCAGATTTCATCGATTACTATTGTTGATACTTTACTTTTCCCTCGCAGTCCGTTTCTCACTCTCGCTACTTTCCTCCGTATGGATCTGTTCCCCCTCATTCCAGATCACTTTCCCGATACTTATCGCACCGTTTTTTCCCTCTGGCATTCCTAATGTCCCGTCCGTCTCCCACCTACCTCAACTAATGATCTGCTTGCGGAACCTCTCTTTACACTTCTGCACTCCGTTCTCCCTCTTCACCGTACTTGTGCTTCTACACCTGGTTCGCCAGTGGCGTGGTACAGGTATCCTAACTTGTAGATGCTTCTCTCCGCTGGAAGTCTCTTTCCCAAATCGACCCCCCTCTTGCTGACACTCCCTTACATCGCGCCCAACTCCGGTTGCTTCATTTTCAGCTTCAACGCCTTTACCCCGTCCCTCGTGAATTCTTTTGGGTTAATTGTTTCTTCTTCGGCGTCCCCTTGCCTTCCTTTTCTGGTTTATTTGAATGATGTTCCCTTTCTGGTGCATCAAGTTACTGCAAAACTCTTGTACCGCCACTTTCTTTCTTATTTTAGAGCACCTCTCGCTATTCCTTTTGTGCCTCCTGATGAAACCTCTGAGACATGGGCGATTCACATACTTCTCTGACTTCCCCAAAAGCAACTGATATTCATTGGCTACATCTTCATCGTCGCTTGCTCACACCACGAACTCTTCATCGTTTTGGTCGCCTGTCTTCTCCCTTGTGTTTTTTCTGTTCAACGCTCGGTGATGTTCATCACGCATATGACTCCTGTTTAGTTTTACAGCCTCTTTTTTCATTGATGTTTGCTCTTCTCTCAAAGGTCTGTCCTTCCTTTCACTCTGTTTCACATTACTATTTTCTTCGCCGTCATCATCCTTCCGCTGCTGTTCACAATCCAGTTTGCGCGTTTTTAATTTTGCAGGTTAAACTGACTATTTATTTATACTATCATACCAGTGTTGATCGGCCTGCTCTTCGTCGATATCATCCTGCGAGAGTTTTTCTGTGCCGTAGGTTTCGTTCCTCGATCAAGTCCGTCATCCAACTTGAGTACGAGGTAGCTCTGGCCCGGCAGGCAGTTCCTGCTTTCTTCTCGATCTGGTCCCCTCACTTCCCATGGTTTCGGGTTGAGCATGGGTTCATTCAATTCGTTTGATCAGTTTTTTTTTTTCTTGTTTTTGTTTTGGTGTACTGTTTTCTTCACTTTGTTTGTTTTTGCTTTTCCGGGTTGTTGTCTTGTTCTGTTTTTGATTGAGCAGCAGGTTTTATTCCCTTGTATTCATTCTTTTCCTCTGATCCTGTTGTTTTTCCTTTTAAATTTTTTACCGTTTTCCTTTTCTTGTTTTTGATGGCCCTTTGGTAATGTACTGTTTTGCTTCCTTGAGATTCCGGTCTTTTTGTTGTTTTTTCCCCTGTGCTTTGTTAGCTCATTCTACTGGTCGGTATATTCTTTCTTGGATAGTGCTTTTCTATACTTTTCCTCTTACTAGCGGCCTCGGCCTCTTTGTCTGAATTTTCTTGCCGTTTTGCGCTGTGATTGGATGTTTTACAGCTAGTTGCTTTTACTTTTTTCTGTCCGGAGTCCGTGGGCATTTGTGTTCCTGTGTTCTGTGTGTATTCTTTTTCTGGTTCTTGGTGGTGCTGTGCAATCGGTTATTGTTTTTTTGTGTCGGTATTTTTGTTGATTTGTTTGTCTATGTATTATTGTGTGCTTGCTTTCTATGTTTTCATCGGCCACAGTTGTTGATCGACGCATTTCTTGTTGTGGTGTTTTGTTGTACTGGTTGGCCACCAATTGTTTGTGATCAGTGTTATTGTTTGGTATAGTGTGATGCTTGTTGGGTGTTGTTGTTTTCCGTTGGGCTAGTCTGTGTTGTCTAGTTTTGCAAAGTTTTTTGGCGTGTTGTGTTTCTTTTGTGCTTGTTTCTTTGTTGTTGTTCCTGATCTTCTTTTTTGTACTGTGTTTCCTGTATGTGGTATTCCCGTGTATTTGTAATTGCTCTTGCTTTTTGCACGTGTTTTGTTTAGTTGTTCGGATGGTGGCTGTCCTACTCGCTCTCCTCCTGTGTGAGTTTTTTAATACTGTGATTGCATTTTACCTATACTGCTAATGTGATAATCTTGTTTTTTTACTTGTTTGTGCATGTTCTACTTTCGTGTTTCAGTTGGCTCCTCAGTTTAGGGAGCCTTTTTTTTTTTCTCATGCCCTGTGTTTCATGTTCACTTGTTTTGCTTTGTTTTTTTTTTATGAACTTTGAATTACTTAGTGTGGCCCTGCTGGTCTCGTTGTGTTTTTTCATTGAGTACTCAGCCTTATCTCTCGTTTTCTATACAGTGTGCTTCTCGTGCGTATCTTGTCTATTGGGTTACGTTGACCCAAGGAGTTGGTCAACGCACTATTTGCCTTGTGCTTTTTTTTACTGTGCCTCTTGTGTTTTTGTCTTGACTGTATGTGACTACATGTGTAGTGAAGTAGTTAGTTGAGGCAGTTTTGTCTTTGATTATGTTTTAAGTGCACTTTTTGTGTTTTCGTTTTTGTGTTTCTTTGCACTCAAGCTAGGGTTCTACGTCTTGCTTCGTGTTTCTCCTGTCTGGGTTTTCCCTGTAATATTGTATTTTTCTCGGCACAGCCTTCTGTTGCCGTGCACGACTGGACGTACTTTGTGTTGTTTTCAATGTGTTATGATGCTATGCGATCTTATTTTCGCGTGATTCTCTCTATAGCGCCACGTCGGCTTCCGGGGTTTGTCAACGCGCGACTTCTTGTTTTGAGTATGAAATTTGAATTGAGTGCGACTTTTTTTGTGAACCTCGTGTGCCTGTTTGGTTACATTTATTTTGTGTGATGCAGCAGTTTTTCCCCTTATTATCATGTATTCTTCTGTACAGTGTTCCTTCTGACATACATGCGTCACTTCGTATTTCGTTTTTTAGTTATAGCGGTTGGTTAACACCCCTCTTTATGTGCCCGGTTTTTTTGTTTTTTATGTTCTTCTTGTACTAATGTTTTGGCCGCTGCTGCATGTTTTCAGAAGTACAGTTTTGTTTCTCCTGTCGCTGTCTTGCAGTGCCAGTCAATTTGTGTTGTGTTGTATTGTTGTTGTGTTTTTTACCTGTCACCTTTGTGTTCGCGCTGCTATGTACTAGTTTTTGGAATGTGTTTTCTTCCCTCACTCTGGGGTTTGGGTTTTGTAATGTGTGTGTTTTTTGTTTTTGTTTTCTGTGTTCCTTTTTTATCTGTATATATTTTAATCTTGTTCTGATGTTACCAGTTTTCTTTCCTCCTTTCTTTTGTGTTGAGACTGCTTGGCCTCGTCTCTTTTAATACAGTCTCATGTGACTGAAGCGTATCACATGTACCTTGCTTTTAGACTAATAAAGGTTTATTTTGAAGGCAGTGGTCTAAGCGATGGCCTCTGATCATTCGTCCGAACGGGGTCCGGGTTCGAATCCCGGTGAGGCATGGATGTTGTGTTTGTCTTACGGCACTGGCTCTCTCCCTTCCCTGGAACCAGTGACCCTAAATTAGGGACGGGCGACTGCTTATAGCCCATTGAGTTGCTCATGGTGGTCGTTAAACCTCCAATAAAAAAAAAAGAAAAAGAAAAAGGAGCTTACTTTGTTTTCCGACTCCGAACGGTGAATCTATATAAATTTTTGACTATAAAATTAAAGAAAGGAAAAGTAATTTAAGATCCGGAACTGTTTCATGGTTTAGAACAGGGTCATGACGTCATTGCATACGGTTTCAAGTAAAATGGTACAGACTTTGGCGCCACTTAATTTTAAATCATTTCAACGTTTCTGGCATAATTATCTTTAAACCTATCAGCAATTTGAACAGTAAATGTAAGCCTCCTTTTTGAACTGTTTGGTTTTCAGACTTTTTTTAACTGTCCGGACCTTAAGAACTATCAGCACGTCAATTTTCAGATCTTACGGTTACTGATAAGTGATCGAACAATTCACGAAAAATTCAAGCAGAGACTGTTTGTTCTAAAGCCGCCATTTTTGATTTTTTTGTTTTCGTACTCTTCCAGGTATTAAGACCTTAAGACCTATCAATACGACAGTTTTCAAATCTCCAGGTGATGTAGAAGTTGTTGAACAATTGGCGAAAATTTCAAGTAGAGAAATATTCTATAGCCGCCATTTTAATTTTTATCTTTATTTTATTTTATTTTATTTTATGTCGGCGGAAAACTCCGAACTTTAAAAGCGTCGTTATGTCATTAAACATTGCGTCATTACTCATTTGATTGTAGCCTGTCCTTTCACCCAATGAGGAGAGAGTGCTATCTTCAACAGTAACCACACAGAAAAGTTCTGGTGTCGTGATCTGCTGTCACCATGGCAGCAAGTCACGACACCAGAACTTTTCTGTGTGGTTACCATTGAAGACAGAGGAAGCCGTTCGTTTCTTTTCTTTGCATCTTTAAAAAATGCTTAAAAATCAGATAATGATTTTTCTTAATTTTTTTTTTAAAGAGGGATGATAGTTGTGAGTTTATGCTGTAAAAATTCAATGCGTTATTATTTATAATTTGCCATATATCCGTTTTCTGAAATGGATTCCATCGCGAAATGGAGAATTTTGTGAAATTAAAAAAAAATTAATGTCTCGTAAACTAAACCGAAATTCAAAAAAAGAGAGACATGGTGCGAAAATTCGGTCATGGCCCTACATGCCTAGAAAGTTTCGTGATTCTGTTGCTGTCAGTGTGTCCGAAATACATTAGCTCTTGAAGTTTCGCCAGAATCGAAAAGCGGTTTATTTCAGACTTTTCTCCAAATAATTCTCTACAAACGATGTAAATTTCATATTTTTGTGTTCAATGCTTTTTCCGCTGCGAGCTAGGAAAGTGCAAGTGTCGCGAAATTTCTAAAACAGCGGCGGCGGCTGCTGCTGCTGCAGATACTTTTTTTAGAATAGAGAGATATTTTCAATTTTCACCACGAATACTTTTGAATCTCACATTCCATGCTGAAATTGATTACTGCTCTGAGCCTCCATAAATTAAAAGTGATCAGATGTTCAAATCAGATGCCTACATTGAGAGAAAAATAACGTGAATTATAGAAGTTTTTACTTTTTTAAGATTTTTTTCTTTTTCTATTTCACGAATTCTAAGTAACAATACGAAGGGTGTATTACACATTCCATATATATATATATATTTTATAGATTTGTGTCACTGCGGTCTTAGCTTGAACGATTATCACTGAGCTGTGAAATCCTATTCACTTGTACTCAACACTCGTAATTAGCTCCTCAGAAACAAATTAATTGATAAAGTCCTCACTATCAAAGAGGTCATCATCGAGGTCGTCAGGTGTGTCGATGTCATCAGGAGTTGCCAAGTCATCTAGTGGAGAAACGACGTCACTTTTGTTACTGACGGAATCCAAACTCCTCTGGTCATCATCATCGTCATCATCGCGGACATCTGAGCTTAGGACATCTGGGTTCACTGTAATCTTTCGCCGCCTGTTGGCATCGTTCACGTGACTCGTGTTCAGTGATGATGGACGCTCTGAAAAAGCGACGTAAAATAAATAAAAAAGTGAATGCGTAAATGTCCGGAGAGCAAAACTGCATAACAACTGTAACAAACTTGGATGTGTGTAACACCGTATGGTGAATGTTACAAAAAAAAAAGGTGAAGAATATTAAGAATAAAAAATCGAGAGTGTGGAAACTTCTAAAACGGACGAGAAGATAGGGCTGAGAGCTCAGAATATTGAATTTCACGAAAAGGTATGAAGGAAGAATTTAAGAGCTGATGAAAAGACAGCAAAAACAAAATACAGAAAATACACAAATCTTTGTAAGTAAGTTTGAGAAGAAAATAATAAGAACAGTATATAAACATAAATGTCAAAGACTTGTAAAATTATTAGAAAAGGTAGAAGTTACAAATCCATAAGATAAAAGTTTAAGGAAAATAATAAGAGAGGCAGAGTATATGAACATAAATGTCGAAGTCTCATGAAATTGTTAGAAAAGGGTAGAAGTTACTAAGCTATAAGGTATAAGTTTAAGGAAAAGGGCAAAAGAGAGTGGAATCTAGCATCTGATTAATTTTCTCTTGTTTATAAGACAGGTAAGAAAAGATTTATCAGCATAGGGTTTGAAATTTATGCCAAAGTGCAAAACGAAGGGGATCTGAAATACACTAAAAATGCATTCATAAAATACGTAAGTTTGAAATACATTCTGCCTAAAAAAATTGCAACATTCGTGTCACAAATTCGGCAAAACTTACTGGATACACAAAATAACAATACTTGAGAAATAATAAAATTTTCAGATCAAAAGAAATAAAGTATAATGCTCGAAAAAAAAAAAAAAAGCGGCTTCCAAGTCCCGCTAGTATGAAATACACTGCTGGCCACCCAAAATGCAACACCAAGAAGGAAGCATTCGATTGGCCTGAAATTCGCAGGATGCGTCGCCCGCGAGAGGACATGCAAACGATTAGCATTGCAGGGCATATGCAAATCATGTGCGCCCGGCACGCCACCGAGAAGCACTATGAAAAGGGTGCACAGAAGGCGGGGTGTAAGTAGTGGAAGTATGTTGTGCTGCCGGACCTGTGCATGGGAAGTTTCCTGATGCCTCGTCGCAGAATACGGCCGTCATTCCAGCACGTTTCGGAGTTCGACAGAAGACGAATAGGGGCTTATCGCGACAGCGATTTATCGTACCGAGACATCAGCGCGCGTGTGGGACGACATCCAGCCACAGTGAGGCTCGACTCACGGATTCGGTGGGTGCAGGATGAACGGACGAACCGACGTGAGCGATTGCTGCATCCGCGGCACACCACCGAACCAGAGAACCGGCATGTTGTGCGGCGGGCATTGACGGCTCGCACCGCCACATCACGAACGTTAGCGCAGGAATTAGAGTGTGTTGCACAACAACCAATGTCAGCACGTACCGTTCGACGTCGTCTGCAGGAGCGGGGACTTGTCGCACGGCACCCATTGCTCCGATTACCATTGACGTTACACCACCGGCGAGTGCGGCGGCAGTGGTCCGTTGAACGCCGCACCTGGACTACGGAATGGCACGACATTGTTTTCTCCGACGAATTCCGCTTCTGCCTGCAGCACCACGATGGTCGGATCCGCGTGTGGCGGTACCGCGGCGAGAGACTGTGTGACGCCTGCATTATGCATCGCCATACCGGTCCGTCGTCTGGCGTTATGGTTAGGGGCGCAATTGGATATGACACCCGCACCCCTCTGGTACGCATCGCCGGTACACTCAATAGCCACCACACCATCTTCGACGTTTTGGAGCCTGTAGTCCTCCCTTATCAGCAGGACCTGCCAGCGGACACGTTTCAACAGGACAATTCGCGCCCGCACGTGGCACGCATCGTGCAAAAATTCTTCACGGTCCACCAGGTGTCACTGCTGCCGTGGCCCGCCTGTTCTTCCGATATGTCGCCCATCGAACACGTCTGGTCGCTGATCGGCAACCGAGTGGCCCGGCAAGCACCACCCGCGGCTACGCCTGATGAACTGTGGCAACGTGTGAAAGCAGCCTGGGCCGACATACCCCAAGCCTACATCCGAAGCCTCTTTCGTTCGATGCCGCGGCGTGTACCGGCCGTTATTGCCAGCCATGGGGGCCGCACGAACTATTGATGTCTGCGTGTTCTGCAAGTCACACGAGCCTGTAAGCTCAATCGTTTCATATTTGTGCCTGTTGTTATGCGTCCAGTAAATCTGGCTTTGCCATCTCGTGTCCTTCTTGGTGTTGCATTTTGGGTGGCCCTCAGTGTTAATCCGCTCTAATGGGCAATACATCCGGTCACCCTTCTCGGAATATAGTTGTACAGACGTCTTATAAGGTCCCGGGGCACGGACCGGTAAGCTCCGACAAGTTTTGGTCAGTGCCCCATTAAAGTCCCCCTAAGATTTGGCCAATACCCCTTCTCCTCCTGCGACACTAATCTTCGTCAGTTAGCAATCTTGACGAAGCAAAGCATCGCAGGACATCAGTTGCCGGAGGTTCTGGGAATATCGTTCCAGTATGTTTTAGGCATGCTCTATCATTGACAAATCTAGGGATCAAGCAGGCCGAGGTAGCATATTGACACCTTGTAAACATTGCGTCTGATGCATGTTCTGTATAAGAGTGGAAGTTATCTTGTCGAAAAATGGCATTATTTTAGTTCTGTCGTTAACAGTATAGCAACGGGGTTTCTAGATTTCTCCGAAATACTAATTGTTCGCCAGAGTTCCTGTTATAAATACTAAACTGGAGCTCCAATAATAGGAGATAGCGACATAAACAATGATGGTCGCTATTCGAGGTGTTTGCCGTTCGATGACATTCCCTGAATTGTTCCGTTGACCACATCGACGTCATACATGTATCTGACAACTATCTGGCTAAAGGCAAAAGCGAGACTCATCACTGTACACTACACAGAACCACTCTTCAACCTAATTACTTGAGAGCGGAAAAACTCCAAGCGAGTACGGGTCAATGGTAGGAAATGCGACTCATGTCTTGCGTGCAAGCTTGATTCCCGTAGATGGTTTGAAATGGTTTTTCGTGTGATTGGGTGACTGATGCTCGGCATCATCGTTTTCTTCATCGATGAAAGCAAAGCTATCGATTCCGTAAATGCCTGTCGCCGGATCAAGCGGTTATTATCTTCCTATGGTCGTTCTAGACGGACAGCTTTCAAACAAACGGCTGTGCATGCTTTCTCTCATCCACAGTGCATAGCAACGATGGATTGCGGCATTGTGGTAGCCAACATGTGGCGCAATATTCTGAGTCTACAATCTGACTCATACAGGGCAACAATACATTGTCTTTCGAAGTTTGTCGCAGCGCACTCTGACGGGTTCTCAGCATTCTATCTGCGATGGTTTTATTCCAGGAGCAACTTTTCAACAATTTCTGGCAATTTTACTTGGAATGACACGTCGATCGCTTCACTCATGGAACGCCGCATTTACGCTGATACGAGGGTTGTTCAAAAAGTAACGAGACTGATTTGGCATGGGAAAGAAGTGTAATGCAGTAAACATACTTACGTTTACATTCTTTCCAAGTAGTCTCCCTCTACCTGAATGCACCCGTCCCACCTTTCTATCCACTTCCGGAAGCTGTGTTCCAACCCATTCCTCGACATTATCAGGATACTTATCATAGCATTGTTAGTTCAGTATTTGATGAAAGCCAACTCCAACGAAACTGTTGTTCGCTCCAGGGAATAGGTGCAAGTCACACGGAGCCAGGTCCGGTGAATACTGAGGTAGCGCCATTATTTCGATGCCTAGATCTTGGATAACTTGCTACGTAAGCAAATTATGACGTACCGGAGCATTGTCTTGAAGCAAAATCCAACCAGTTTGTGCATATTCTAGGCGCTTGGGATAATTTTATTTCTTTATAGGACCTTTGAGAACTTCAGAATTATTGGCACCGGTAACCGTTTTCCCTTGTGGAACAACATGGTCATACACAATTCCCTTTTTATGGAGGAAAACCAGGTGCATGACCTTCCCTGCCCTTCCTTAAACCTTTACTTTCTTGGGTCGGGGACCATTAGTGCTCTGTTGTTTTGTTACAACAGCTTCAGCTTTTTCCTGGAGGAGTTTCATAGTGAACTCATTTGCATATGCGCACATTGCAATCTTGCCTGCGAATCTGCGTACAAAATGCAATGATCCTCTTGGTTTTGCCGCTTTCTTTCTCTCTCTCTTTTTTTCCTTTTGACAGGGTGTGTCATAAAATAATGAGAAAGTATAAGCAAATGTATACCCGCGTTCAAAAGTGTGTAGAAAGAAGAAAGAAGGAAAGAAAAAACCCGGAAAAAGTCAAAGCATATGATTAATGGGTAGAAATCCACGGAAAACTATACCAAAGTGAAATTCATTACCAAAAAGGGTTGATAAGAAAAGTAACAAAATTAAGGAGAGTAAAAAATGAAGGGTTATAAATATCGCGAGAAATAAAATTTTAAATCAAAGAGAAGGGACGTGAAACTTCATGAGACTTTTGTTCTCACGAGACAACAGAGCACTAGTGGAAGTTCTTATTATACATACACTATATTGACAAAAGTCACAGGACACCCCTTCAAAAGCAAATGAACGGATCCGCTACGTTGTGAAGATGCGCGGTACAGCTGCAAACGGTATAAAAACAAGCCTGCAACTGACCGCGATCATATCGGACTGTGAGGTTGAGTGAAAATGTCGCGACGGGAGAGAACTGGCTTTGAGAAAGGAAAGATTGTTGGGTGTTATATTAGTGGGTTGTCCATAAGAGAAACCGATAGGCGTTTAAATATACCCAAGTCAACTGTTTTTGATGTACTGAATAAGTGGAAGACACATGGCGTGCCTGAAGCAGCAAAACTCACGGGCAGACCAAAGAAAATCAGTGATAGAGGACGTCGGAGCCTCAGAAGGGTCGTTACAGCTAATCGACGTAGTACCGCACAAGAGCTCAGTGTATAGGTGAGTAAAAATTCTGGAACATCTGTATGTACACGTACCATTCACAGAGAACTTCATTCCATTGGTTACCGTGGTCGTGCGGCTGCTCGTAAGATTTTCATCTCCACTCGGAATGCTAGCGTCATTTAGCATGGTGTAAAAAACATTTATTGTGGACCGTAGATTAATGGAAACGGGTCCTATGGACTAATGAATCCAGATACACGATCCATCAGTCTGAAGGTCGTGTGTGGGTGTGGTGGCAGCCGGGGTGACGTTATGTACCACAGTGTACTGTTCCCACGGTCAAGTTTGGAGCTGGCAGTGTACCCGTGTGGAGGTGTTTTTCGTGTTATGTTCCCGGCCCATTGGTTATCGTGGACAAACCTGTTAACCAGCACGTCTATATCGATATTTTGGGCAATTATGTCTTACCAACTCTGTGGCAATACCATGGAACCGAGCTTTCTTGGTGTCAGCAGGATAATGCGCCGACCCATAAACAAAGGACTGTTACGGCGTGTTTTGACGATAATTCTGTATCGTGTGTAGACTGGCCAGCACAGAGCCCTGATCGTGATCCCATAGAGCACCCATGGGATGAATTAGAGCGACGCATAAGAAGTTTGTAACCAATGCCTACTACTAAGAAACAGTTAGCGGCAGCATTACGTACTGAATGGAAGCGCATATCTATCGCTGTGTTCCAAAACCTTGTCGAAAGCATGTCTCGAAGGGTCAGTGCATGCATGAAGGCCAAAGCTGGGCCGACACCGTACTAATGTCTGTCAATAAATGCTATGTTGTGTTTCTCTTCTAGGTGTCTGGTGACTTTCGTCAATATAGTGTATATATACGCACACACGACGTTAAGCTGTCGGACTCAGAACACTGGCCCTTACTTTTTATCTAGCTTCCGTGTGACTTTCCCATTGGGCACTCCAGCTCAAATCTCCTGGCTTCGTAGTTCTAAGTGTTGTTTGAAACCTGGGATCAGATACTCTCTTCCTAAAATCTTCTATGTAAATCTAAAATCTCTTTCATATGACTCCTATTTGCTGTCGAATTTCATCCGGCCACCTGACATCGTCGTGTGTTGGCGAAGAAGTTGACCAAGTTCTTAATCACTGCAGCAACAGGGGAACTGTATCTGAGGCGCAATGAACCGATATGGATTAAACATTTACGCGTGTCAGCGAACAGGATAATCCTCAAGTCTAATTAATTAAAGCAGCAACAGCGGAGAAGCCCCGGTGACGCAGTTGTCTAAGTGATAGCTTCTGATCATTCGTCCGATATGGGCCCGGGTTCGAATCCCGGTGAGGCATGGATTTTGGTGTTTGAGTTACGGCCCTGGATCTCTCTTTTCCCTGGAACCAGTGGCGCTAAATTAGGGACGGGCGACTGCTTATAGCACACTGAGTTGCTCACGGTGGTCGTTAAACCTCCAATAAAAAAAAGTCTTTCAAGTCTTTAATCACTGCAAGAATAGCGGAGCTCTATCTGGAGCGAAATGAACTGCTACGGATGAAACATCTACACGTGTCAGCTAAGTTGGCCTTCAAGTTTTAAATCACTGCTGTGACAACGGAGCTGTATCTGGAGCGCAATAAACCAATCTGATGAATGTGGATGAAAAATCCACATGTGTGAGCGAACAAGTTCGTTCTCAAGTCCTTAATGTCTGCAGGTAACGTAGCTCTAGCTGTAATTCAATGAATCGATATGGGTGAAACATCGACAAGTGTCAGGAAACAAGTTTACCTGTGACGTACGGCAGAGGTAAAGCACTTGTCAAGATGATAAATCTTCAGCGATACATTCTGTCCGTGTAGCTTAGCTGGGGGAGCATCTAACTCCGGAGTGAGGGGACGCGATCGATTTTCGTCACGAAGAAATTTGTGTTTTCACATGCCTCCAAGTCAGCGACAACCGAGTTCCATGTGCAGTGCAATGAACCAATGTGGATAAATATGGGTGCAACATCCACATGTGTCAGCAAACAAGCTGGCCTTTAATTTAAGTCTTTGCATACTGCTGCTACCAAAACGAAGCATCACAATTCCTGTTCAAATATAATGTCGTTACTTTTTTTTATAGGCCTTCATATGGAACTCTGAGGAGAGACAAATATCAAAGCCCATCCTACAGCAAGCCATTCTACAACATCTTATGTCATTCTGGATATCATTAATGAAGCCACGGACCACTTTTGAGAAACAAAGTTCTTCGAGAAACCAGCGAAGTGAGATCTTCAGTATTGCATGGTGTATAACGAAGTAAATTTCTCCGTCATTTTTAGTCCACGCCGGGGCTCGAACCCGGGTCCCCTCATTCCGGAATAAGTTACTCTACCAATTGAGCTACGCGGACGTTCGTTCTGACTGCTTTCTGCCTTTATGTCGTGTGCGTCCTGCTAGGCAGGTACGTCACAGGTGGAAAAAAACAACAACGTGAAACTAAGTGGAAAAGTAGCGACACAATATTTCCACAGTAGGAGAAATAGACATGTAAGGCCCAGAACTTACTGAATGTCCTTGGTATATCATGTATTGTTTTCACCATTTGATTTTGGCTATTTTCCATTTTTTTATTGAGGTATGAACAGTTTTAAGCATCCCCTGCCTACACACACACACACACACACACACACACACACACACACACACACACACACACACACACACACACACACACAAGTGCCAACGCGTGAAAGAAAAATTGTTCAAATGATCAAATGATCATATGTAGAGTATTTTAGGAAGGGAGTGTCTGATCCCAGGTCTTAAACAGCCCTTAGAAACAGGAAACTAGGAGATTTGGGCTAGAGCACACAATAGGAAAGTGATACCGAAGCGAAGTAGGAAGGGGGAGGAAGACGCCCTTATTTATTACGGGGGCCAGTACCCAGGAAAAATTGTTCATTTGGAATACCACGGTCATACGGTAACAAAAACGAGCTGCAGCTCCTAATCGAGGTAACTACGTGCTCTTACTGTACCCCTATTATACATACGAGTGGTGAACAGCTGTTGAAACTCATAACTCCGCACATCATAACACCAGGATGATGAACCGTGTGACGCTTACGGATGAAAGGTAGATCAGCCCGGTGCGCAGTGGTCCCAAACACGAATCTTGCAGGACAAAATTATTTGTAACTTACAATTCATAGATCTTGTAGCTTAAACAAAAAAAAATTTCCAAAATATTGAAATTGCCTATTAATTTATTTTATTAAGATTGCTAGTTATGATGACAGATAAAAAAAATAATTTTATCACTGATAAAATTGCACGGCACAGTTTATAACATACCTTATACGTAGTGCGATCAAAAAGTTCCGAGACTAGGTACGTAGCGCGCCAACAGATGGTAGTGCGCGGATGCGCTAGCAGCGGTCGAGGGCAGTGACCTTCATGAGCCATTGTTCCGAGTAGCGTCGTTCTGTGAACATCGGGAGCTGTGCTACACGATATTTGGTGACCACGTGCAGAACACAGCTGCGACTTAGGTATGGACGGCAAACTAGAGCAGCGAGCGAACATCACATTCTGCGTCAAACTCGGCAAATCGGGAACGGATACGCATGAAATGTTGCGGAAAGTTTATGGCAATGAAGCGATGAGTCGTGCAAGGTGTTTTGAGTGGCCCTCGAACTTCAAAAGCGGCAGAACGGCACTGGAAGACGACGAGAGGTCGGGTGCGACCGTCCACGAGCAAAACCCCCGAAAATGTGGACAGACTTAGGGAAATGGTGCACGAGGATCGTCGGAGAACAATTCAATTCTACCATCGTCAATGTGTCATACGGAACAGTGCAAGAAATTCTTACGTCGGTTTTGAACATGCACCGCATTGTTGCAAAGTTTGTGCCAAAGATTCTGAACCCTGAACAGAAGGCGCTCCGTGTCGAATTCTGTCAAGATCTTCGTCAGCAGGTGGTGAGTGAAACACTGTTCCTGTCGCGGGTCATCACTGGGGACGAAACTTGGGTCTGCGGTTACGACCCGAAGACCAAACAACAATCGTCCCAGTGGAAGATCCCGGCATCTCCACGACCGAAGGAGGCCCGACAGGTCCGGAACGCAACCAAAAGCATGCTCATCGTGTTCTTCGACATTCACGGGGTTGTGCACCGTGATTTTATTTTTTATTGGAGGTTTAACGACCACCGTGAGCAACTCAATGGGCTATAAGCAGTCGCCCGTCCCTAATTTAGGGTCACTGGTTTTAGGGAAGGGAGAGAGCCAGTGCCGTAAGGCAAACACAACATCCATGCCTTACGGAATCTGAACCCGAACCCCTTTCACCGTGAATTCGTCCCCCAGGGCCAGACCATCACCGCCCTTTTTTACTGCGATGTTCTGTGGCGTCTTAGGGAGGACATTCGCCCGCAAACGACCTGAAATGTGGCGCAGGGGCGATTTCTTGCTCCATCACGACAATTCAGCAGCTCACAGAGCGTTAGCAACACGCCAGTTTTGCAGCCGCAACAGCATGACTACCCTACCTCACCCGCCTTACTCGCCGGATTTGGCCCCTCTGCAACTTCTTTCTGTTCCCGAAGATGAAGCTGAAGCTCAAGAGTAGCCGTTTCAAAGCCGTGGACGAGATCCAGGGCGAATCGCAGAGGATGCTTGACACGATTTGCGAACAGGACTTCCAGGGAGCGTTACAACAGACTACTTTGAGGGAGATCATAGCTAGACTTAAGTAACGTTTCTTGAATATCGGCCTAGTCTCGGAACTTTTTGATCGGACCTCGTATTTAAGAACAAATGTAATACATCATAGGAAATGAATAATATAATAAAATAACATAAAGACAGATAAAAAATAATAAAATAATAGTTGCACAGCATAGTTTATTTCATGCTTTAAATTTAAGAACAAATGTAATACAACATAGGGAATGAATAAAACAAAATAATATTGTATATAATATAATGATATCGTATCATATATTTTAATATAATATCAAAGCATAATATAAGAGTTCATTTTTAATTAAAACATTATTTTCTTATATCCTGATGCATACATACATAACAGTATAACTTATGATTATATTATTACCAGATATTCTCATCGCTATCATTTTTCAGATATTCTCATCGTTATCAGTACCAGAAATTTCTTCATAATTTTCCTCGTCCTCATCATCAATAGAAGACTTCTTATTCTTCATCCCCATCATCACCTTCGTCATATTTTTCATCACCATCATCGTCATATTCTTCATCTTCTACAAGTGCTGTTTTTTCTCACCTTTCCGTCGTCTTTTTTGCTGTTTTAAGTGTGGTTCTTTCAGGAGCTGTCAGACTTCCAAAGGCGAAGTAGATTTCTTCTTCTGGGATAAAGTACGTGTATTTGAGATGAAAGAATCTGAAGTGATCAGCAGTAGATTCAGAACATCTTGCATTGAGTCTTTCCGTGAAGTTTTTCGTGCATGGCTTTCACGGAATTTTCTTATATGCTTATTCCTAGCCTCTTGCGCTTTTTCGGAAAGCATGCCGATCGGTAATACAGTATTTCATATTCAATGACCTTGTGCTCCGCGTATGAACACTTTATGCGCAGTGACTGGAATATAAAACCACAATGCAGCTTTAAAAATAGACTTTTTGTTCCACGTGCCTAAAGGTCAAATATTTTAGGATTTAGTGAGAAGCCAGAATAAAGATTTCTGAGAATGGTTCCAAATCTCTGTATTAAATTTTGATCAATGCCTGTTATTTCTGCTGAAAGTTTCAGGTTCTGCAAAACGCTGCGAGCTGTATTGCCATCATTGGAATTTCCACTTCCTTCCGGGATTTGCTGGTCCACAATCAATCCCATTTCCTTTTTGAAATTTTCGCGAATAAGTTCTTTTCTTATCTTTTTTTTTTCCACTGAAGGCTTTTCTTTTTTCCCTCTAATCTGCCACTTCTTCAGATTTAGCCTATACGAAATGTGGAGTAGGCATTCAAAAAACCTAATCCATGCATGTGCTCGTAAGGTAGAGATGCCAAATTTATTTGTAGTAATATCGACTACATCCTTTTCCATCGAGTCTTCATTCGAGTATTTGGGAGTGGCATCACAAACATAACAGGTCTGCGAAGAAGTGTCAGTTACAGCATTGCATGTTTTGCCCTCCACCATTGTAAATAAAAATTCTGATTGTATTATTGTTTTTTTAAATAATAATAAATAAAAATGTGTACAGACTTTTTTAATACTGTAACAGGAAATAATAACAGTTTAATAAGCGTTATGGAAACATCAAAATCTCGATTGTTCAGCCTACGGATTTAATACGATAAATGTAACTTTCATTCAAAGATTAACGATATATTATCGACGCATTAAATTAATATTAATTAAATTTAATGGGTGCATTAACTTAAATCTGCTTAAAAACATCTTATTTACTTTAGATTTATTGCCAGATTATGTTGATTGGTACGGTAGTGATCTGACGTCCTGCTTTCGATAAAGAGGAAGTTCTGGTTGTAGAATTTTTTTTATTGTTAATCACCTTGGAAAAGGAGACAAATATCAGAAAAAGGCGCAAATGGCGCATGTTGCGGTTTAAATCTTCTTATAGACTATATAATTCTCTATAATATACTTATTTTATATGGATATGTTTGTACATGTTTTTCTAAAAAGTCTTTAAAGTTTCCGAAAAAATGAACGTTTAAATATTTTTTTCCATAAAGAATGCTAGTTAACAGCATAGACGCACAATTCTCGGTATATGTAAAATTATTATACAAAAATGTTACACATATCTTTAACTAAAATATCCAGCAGGAATAAAAACTTCCACTAGTTCACACTCGCTTGCAGCCTGTAACTAATCTTACAGAGACATGAACCGCCTAAAGTCAGTGATTTCAGCATTCAACTTTGAGGTTCTGCCACGCAGTCATATTTTAGAGTAGTGTTATTTAAAGTCTGAATAATGAATGACAGGGCAATATGTTTACAATATTACTGAACTTTTTTTACTTATTTTTTCAAGAGTGACCGAAACGACTTTTGTCCCGCTAGATTCGCGTTTGGGACCACAGTGCTGTGGTCAAGTGTCGTCTCCAGACTGTCGGCAGGTGGTCGTCGAAGCTGAGACAGAAGCTAAACTCGTCGCTGAATACTACATGGTTTACCATATGATGAAGCCTCTTGTATACCTCGTCGAAATCTCGTCCGCTGTGGATTATGGAGATGCTTCGGCTTGTCGTCGAATGCAACGATCGAGGGGATTGGACGTTCCCTTACGTGCACCGGCCCTTGTTTAGCGGTCACTTTCGTTTCATTCTGCAGGCAGTTGTTGCATCCTAATGCATTGCGTTCTAACTGCACGTAGCCCCATGATGAAGCCTCTGGCAGAGGTCTCTGTGTGATTGACGTCTCTAAGTCGTTCTCACTCTTTACACGCGTTTTCGACACAGAGATCACTCCAGTACAGTGGCCCACACTCCTACGTGAGGACGATGAAACTTAGGTACGCTGAGCTGTTTTGCCATTTTATGTTTCTCACCAATCACGTGACTGGTTCGGAACTGCGATCATTTACATAACCCAATTGTTGACACATACGCACCAAATTTCCATGGCGCTGCGAGAAATATTGGGTTGGTGCGAATGAAATGTTCGGCGCGAACGAGCAGTGGAGACAGGCCCCCACCACAGTGGAATGGAACCACCCACAGGTGTTGCGGATATTACGTCACAGAGTTACTATAAACAGCTAGCACGTGTGTGAAGAACAAGGTTCAGGTATGGTTGACGCAACGTGGCATGCAAAGGAAACATGCAGACGCTGGAATTGAGAGTCATCTTCCTGCATGAATTTAAACTGGGCCATGCTGCAGGAATTGCCGCTCGAAACGTTAATAAAGCTTTTGGGGAGAATACAGCAAACGAACGAACCATCGGTTGTGAAGTTTCTTTGGGGAGAAACGGACCTGCAAAACGAAACACCTGGTTACCGACCAATTGCTGTTTCTAACGATGTTCTGTTACGTGTGGTTGAAGCGGACCCCCGAAAAACGTTTCGTGAGATAGCGGCAGAGGTTGGTGTCCACCACACGACAGTTGTTCGGCGTCTGGATGCGCTGGGTAAGGTCAAAAAGCTGGACAGGTAGCTGCCGCATGAGTTGACAACTGCCAACAAGACTAGGCGTTTGGAAGTCTGAACGTCGCTGCATGCCAGAAATAAACAGGAACTTCTACTGCATCGAATCGTCACCTGCGACGAGTAGTGGATCCTTTATGATAATCGGAAACGATCTTCACAATGGTTAAGTAAGGCACAGCCTGCTGGACGGCATCCAAATCCACCCCTACACACTAAGAAGATGATGCTCCTTGTCTGGTGGTCCAAAGCCGGGATAATTCATCGGAGTTCCTTGCAAGAAGCCGAACCACAGAACGTTTTTGTGCTAAATTACACCAGATGCACCGTAAATTGCTGCAGACACAGCCAGCTTTGTTCAACAGACATGGTGTTCTTCTGCCCCAGGACATCGCCCGCCTTCATGTCTCACAACGTACGATGTTGACACTAAGTGCCTTGGGCTACGAAGCACTTCCTCATCCTGACTATTCCCCAGACTTGTCTCCGACAGACTATCATCTGTTTCGTCACCTGGATCACTTCCTGTCCGGGAAACAGTTCACGACAGACAAAGAGGTTAAACAAGCAGTTGATGACTCCTTCGGATCCCGGACACAAGACTGGTTTTCGTTCCGGGATCATGACTTTGCCGGACAGATGGCAACTATGTGTCAATGCCGAGGGGGATTGTTTTGGCTAGGTAAGTTGTTCTACTTTTCCGTTCTCGCCGTCCACGTGTGCTGGTCCTTTGCCGGACATTTCATTCGCGCCATACTTTCTACTCTGGCGTGCTCTACGTATGTCGAGCAGTGTCCTTGATCGGTAAGCAATGGTGAAATAACAGCGGTGAGGGTAACATATAATGGCTCGGAATTGGAAACGATCGCAGAAAGAGGCCCCGTTTCATTATGGAGACTTTATTTCATTTGGAAACGTTGTGGAGAAGCCCAGGTTGGATAAATTTCTCCACATTGTAAATGTTCATACATTTACAATGCAGGAAAATTTTTGATAACTTATTACAACTGCTTCGAGAATGAAAAGTATTACGTACATGAAAGTGCGCTTTTCTTTTTAAAGTTCGTAAATGTCGGAAATTCTGATTTTTCATAGCTCATAAATGGTTCTCTCTCCTGTTAAAAGTTCTCATCATACGTCTCTAACTAAAGATAAAATCAATGAAATTGCACCATATATTTTAGGAAACGCTTTTGATGTCTTTTTTTGTAAAAAAATTGTAGACAGATAAGAGAAAAGAACTTTTGAGCGATTAAAATAAATCAGCAAAAATTTTAAGTTCGTCAAAGCAACTGAATAAGATGAAAAGGAAAAGAATGAAATACTGTTTTTTCGACACTTCCTACCTTTCCTGGAATGATGATGATGATGGTGGTGATGATGTCCCCTCCCCATTATAGAAAAGGTAGTGGATTCTTCTTCATCGTCATCTTCTGTGTCGAGTCCCTAGAGAAAGAAACAATACTTTTGCTTAAGATACTTGTAAAATTTCAGTAGATACGAATGGTGGATTTTATGGATTCTTCTGCGTCGTCAAAAATCATCCATAAAATCCAAAGAAACAGTCCATACAATCTATCAGAAAATGATCCATCAAATTCTTTGTCACATTTCATGGATCATTTTCTTCTTCATCGTCAAAAATGATCCATAAAATCCAGAAAAAATGATCCATAAAATCCAGAAAAAATTATCCATAAAATTAGTCATAAAATTCTCGGTGTTCATCTCATGAATCATATTCTTCTTCATCGTCAAAAATGATCCGTAAAATTAGTCGTAAAATTCTTCATGATCTTATGGATTCTATTTTTCGTCGTCAAAAATGTTACATAAAATCCAAAAAAAAAAAAATCCATAAATCCATCATAAAATCATCCATAAAATAAAAAAATCATTAAAATCCATTATAAAATTCTTTTTCATCATCTTACCGGTCACATTCTTCTTCATCGTGAAAAATGATCCATAAAATCCATTATAAAATTCTTCATCATCAACTTATGGATCATATTCTTTTTCATCGTGAAAAAATGATCCGCAAAATAAAAAACATAAAAAAAACCCCATAAAGTCCATCATAAAATAATATATTATATTCATAATCCGTATATCAAATCCATCATCAATAAAGTCCAATGGTGGATTTTATGTATGCTTCTTCATCGTCATCTTCTGCGTCGAGGAAAAGCAATAATACTTTTGCATACGGTGCTTGCAAGATATCAGTAAATACTAATGGTGAATTTTACATATTTTCCTTTTATTAATTCAGTTTCAAGGTCAGTCCCTCGAGCACAGTACGAAAAGGCAAGCTTTAGAAATTCTTTGTGTGTATGAGCTCTGGAAATACAGCGCCACAGTAGACAACCACACCACACATACTTCATACAATACTCGAACCCGGGCACATCTCGAACGACTAGGTAAAGACCTATATGCTTCTGGCCATTTGGCCACCGGCCAGGAAATAAAACTAATGTCAATTAAGATTACCTAAAACCAGATCGGAAACCTTACAGTGTTTGTTCCGTGGCGTGCACTGCTCGATACATAAAATGTCACACCAGGAAGTATTTGTCAGAGCGTCATGCGAATTGGTGTGTCGACAGTTGGATTATGTAAATTATTACAGTTGCGAATCCATCACATGATACGTAAGGGTACAAAGACAGAGGTCCAACTCTCGTATTTAAGACAGCACCCCAGTGGTAGGACGTGAAACTACAATAGCGTCTGTCACGTGATACAGTACCAGTGGCTATATAAGTAGCACCGCGGAGAGAGTTAAAAACTAAGCTACCACACGAATAAAGCTAGACAATGCCTTGGGCAGCTAGCTCCACTACTCCACCGGAGAAGCTTCCTTACAACACGGCACAAAGTACTGCCGTACAAGAAGATCGTCAAGTCGATGCTTACCTTCGCCTCCTCCATCTGGATTGGTATTAGTAGGAAGCAGCGAGAGAGAATCGAGAGGGTGCAGAACCGAGCACTTCGAATGATCTCTGGGGCTCACACTTGAACCCCACTTCGGAACCTAAGAAACAGACTTGGAATCGTGAAGGCAGTGATTTTCCCACCAAACTGGCCAAGAAGTTCTTCAAGAAAGCGGAAACACAGCCTAATGGATTTGTTAGGGGCGTGGTTGATTACAATCCCAGATAATTCCTTAGGCATCCCAGAACTAAGGCGATGATCGTTGATCCCCATTCACAGAGAGAGTGTGAACAATGGTGGGTGTTAGACAGACCACCACCCCCTTCTTTTTCAGATTAGCACCGAGAAGGTGAAAATGGATTCTGCTCTGGCATTTGGATTTGGTTTCGTTGAATTTCAGTCACTCCCTGGTGCGTCGGCGATCAAGTGGTGTTGTGGTTCTCTGTGATGTTGTGCCGGGCTTGTTTCCCCTTGCCCTCCCCCATCACCCTAGACTTGTGTCACAGTTCACAGTTTGAAAGACACATCACCCTCACCTTTTATTAAATTTTTCTGTTTGTCTATTGAGTTCACTTACTCAGATCTCTAGCTTCCTAAGAGTAGTTTTAGAATTGGGGTCAGACACTCCCTACCTAAAACTTCTTCAAATATCGTATCGTATCGAGTTGAAGACTAGGGGCCGCGGGTTCAATCCCAGGCAGGTACGAACGCTCGAACGACGTACGAAAGCTTGAACCAGGACCTCGAGTTCAATCCCAGGCAGGTACGAACGCTCGAACCACTAAATATCCGCCGTGTGTTGGATGGGCACGTTAAGCCGTCGAGCCCCGGGTACTGGCCCCCGGTAATAAATAAGGGCGTCTTCCTCCCCTTTCTACTTCACTTCCGTGTCACTTTCCTATCGGGCACTCTAGCCCGAATCTCCTAGCTTCCTATTTCTATGGGTTGTTTAAGACCTGGGGTCAGACACTCCCTTCGCAAAATCCCCTAAATATGATCTGATCCGATCTGAGTGGTAAACTCTTGAAAAAAAAACCAAAAACAGTCAGACGGTAGAGGTTCGACGTTTTAGTTCCATGTCCGCCCACTGGCGTGCTGTGCTATTGAGATCGCAGGGCCAAATTGTTGCCATGTTTGTCTATGGAAGATTAACCTCTGAGCCTCCTGTTCTGTGGGTAAGGGAGATAAAAGGGCAAAACCGCTCAGTGTACCTAAGTTTGATCGTTCTCACCTCGAAATGTGGATCACTGCAATGAACTGATCTTAGCGGAAAAACACGCTCCCTGCGTCGCATCGTGGCAGAAATGTATCTGTACGCAACTATCGTCCGAATATGGCAACAGTTGTTGGAAGAAGAAAACGGATGACAGGGCCTCCCTTTCCAACGAGAGTGTAGTATGCTCAATAATTTCCGGAAAGAATAATAAAGAGGAAGGGTTTAACGGCCACGTTCTGCAAGAGGATGTGACACTCCCTTTTCTCAACGGTTTAAGGCATCCGTCATCTTTGTGAGCTTGTGTGTGGCCTTCGAGGAGTTGAAGGCCATGATAATTGATTAAGTGACGTCAAACCTTCCCTCAGATCCAGCCAATTATTAAAAAAATATTTTTTAAAGTTTTAAAGAGAAGTTACATTGAGACAGGGCCGTAGGTAGCAGGGGCCCTGTCTCAGGAAAATGGATGCTGCTGAAAATTTCCCAATGGGTAGTTTATGAAAACGACCTTTGTATTTCATTATAAGCATAAATACTTTATTTATATTCACGTATCACACTTTTGTTTAACAAAAAAGCAAAATTGAGACACTACAGTGCGAGCGATGCATTACACAAAAGGTATTACTCCTCGATGTAAATTAGTAGGAAGAGTTGAGCCAATAATTCTATTACTCCTCAATATAAATTAATAGGTATTACTTCTCGATGAAAATTAGTAGGAAGAGTTGAGCCAATTATTCTATTACTCCTCGATGTAAATTAATAGGTATTACTCCTCGATGTAAATTAGTAGGAAGAGTTGAGCCAATTATTCTATTACTCCTCAATATAAATTAATAGGTATTACTCCTCGATGTAAATTAGTAGGAAGAGTTGAGCCAATAATTCTATTACTCCTTGATGTAAATTAATAGGTATTACTCATCGATGTAAATTAATAGGTATTACTCATCGATGTAAATTAATAGGAACAGTTGAGCCAATAATTTTATTACTCCTAGATATAAATTAATAGGTATTACTCCTCGATGTAAATTAGTGGGAACAGTTTAGCCAATAATTCTCTTACTCCTCGATGTAGATTAATAGGTAGGACTAGAGCACGCAGGTGGACGTCCGAACGTCTTGATCGCCTCATTCGACGGTAAGCCGAAGCATCTCCGTAATTCACAGCGGACGACATTCGACGAGGTATACAGGCAGCTATGGACATCACGGTATCGACACGAACTGTGAGTCACGGATTAGCTGAGAAACGTTTGCGCTCTTGCAAGCCATTGGCATGACTGCCACTCACCGTGGTACATCATAACGCAAGGTTACGATGGCGCCCAACCAGATGTGACTGTTGGAACGAATGGAACCATGTAGGATTGAGAGAGTAGTCTCTCTTCTGCCTCAGCCCTGACAATAGCCAATTGAGAATCTGGGGACGACGTGGTCACCAGGCATAGCTTACTGCCACCCGTGAGCATCATACGGCTCATCAACCTGATTTTATGGTTTGGGTCGGCGCCACACGTACCACTCGTACGCACAGTGTGTACAACTACAGAACGACGATATGTCGATAAGGTGCTGCAGCCCGTTTTGTTTCCCGTGGTTTCCTTGATGCCCAGTTTCAACAAGATAATGCTCACTCGCACACTGCCGACATCAGCCGAGGCTGCCTACAAGGTGTTCAGGTGCTGCACTGGCCAGCGCGATCCCCATACTTCGCTCTAATATAGAACGTGTTGGACGTCATTAGCAGACAAGTTAACGCCTCTGCATGACCCCCTCACAATGTCGATAAATTGTTGACAGAGGGCAGCGACACATGGTCTGTGATACCTCAGGACTCCAGCAGAGGACTTTTCTGTTCGATGCATGCTGTGTTGTCGAATGTATAGCCCAGGATGTCGGTCATACGACCTACCAACTCAGGCAACATTAAACTGTTTCCTTGACTATAGAATTAGTGTAATTTCTGAAAAATTAGATCATACGTCCCACCTACTTGGCAAGTTTCGTCTAATTTTTTACGCTTTCCAACCGTATGCTGAAGAAACGTATATACTCCAGCTTTGTCCATCTGTCTGTCTGTCCGTCCGTCAGCCCGCACGATAACTTGCGTACAAATGGTTCGATTTCGATGAAATTTTAGTATGTGGTAGGCGACAACCTGGAAAAGAACCCTATTCAGAATGGGCGAAATAGGGTCAAAGGTCAGGACATAGGAGCAGGATCCATTCCATCGCACTTATGCGTTATAACTTACGTTACAATACTTTGATTGCGACAAAACTTTACCACGTTGTTCCAGAGGTATACTGAACCGGTTCTGTTGAATATCATCGAAATGGGGTCAAAGGTCAGGGCACAGGAGCGAGATTTATTCCACACCCATTATTCTCATAACTTGACTAAAAATGTTTCTATTGCGACCAAACTTTAGGATTTTGTTTCGGAGGTATCTGAACCGATTCTGTTTAATATAATCGAAATGGGGTCAAAGGAGAGGGATTTATTCTAACGCTATTATACTCATAACTTGACTAAAAATGTTTCTATGCCTGCCCGGTGGCGCAGTGGTCTAAGCCTGGCTTATGACCATTCATCCGTGAAGGGTCAGGCTTCAAATCCCTGTGAGGCATGGATGTTGTGTTTGTCTTACCGTCCTGGCTCTCTCCCTTCCCTAGAACCAGTGGCCCTAAATTAGGGACGGGCGACTGCTTATAGCCCATCAAGTTGCTCACGGTGGTCGTTAAACCTTCAATCAAAAAAATATTTCTATAGCGACAAAACTTTAGTATGTTGTACCGGAGGTACACTGAACTAATTCTGTTTAATAAAATAAAAATGGGATCAAAGGTCAGGGCACAGGAGCGAGATTTATTCCGCAGCCATTATCCTCATAACTTGACTAAAAAGCTTCAATTGCGACAAAACTTTATCATGTTGTTCCGGAGTTATATGAACCGTTTATGTTGAATATCATCGAAATGGGGTCAAAGGTCAGGGCACAGCAGTGAGATTTATTCCACATCCATTATCCTCATAGCTTGAGTAACAATTTCTGGTATGTTAGAAAGCGTGTCGTAATCAATGCATTGCATGATTTGACTAACTTGTGTGTATTTCTTCATGTTATGGCAATTTCTGTGCCAAGTAGTGTTTTTCAAATAAGTAGAGTCAGGGGCGTACTGATTGATAACCCCCGCAGTGCGCTTACGACTAAGGGAGCCTCTAGCCTCAGCAGAAGGATTTTTCAAACATTTTGCTGCAACTTCATGTGAAAGTGGTTAAAGAAAGAGCCAGGAATTTTTTACTGCAGGTTTAAACGAAATATTAAAGAGAAAAAGCATTTCTTTTTTCTTTCAGTGAATGAGTAAAATCTTCAAGAAATCATTTTCGCTTCAGTTTTTAAAAACTGGGTTACAGGAAAGCAGCTATTCCAGAAGACGTGAGGCCAACTTTCACAGCCATAGCAATAGTTCCTATACATATATGATAACAAGACAATGCAAATGAAACATCAGTTGAATAAATGAAATTTTTACATCAATGAGGATAAGGAGTTATACATTACACTTGTTTGCACGTAATTGCGCCTCCTTCAGAATATAATGAGCTAAAAGGTGTTTTTCGCTGGAATCCAAAAACAGAGACCTGTGTCATTCTTTTATATACATGTATATAACAGAGTCAAGAGAAAAGACTTACTTTGTGCAAAACCTTGTGACATTATGTTAAGTGTGTTTGTTTATATTCAAGAGTAAATAATTTAAGTGATTGCACTCTTTTTGTGCCATAATTGTTCATTGTTACTTTTTTATTTGCTTACTTATGTTCTGTATGTTCGTATAAATCGGAGAAGGTCTATAGACACTGCTACGCGGCAGTTAATTTTTTCTGTGAGTGTGAACGTGACGCATTTCAAAGAGTCTGACCTTAGTTCGCTAAAAGAATGAAATTTGCATGATATCATTAACTTTGGAGTAAGTGTTTTGTATTCGTATAAAAGTAGGGCAATCATTTAAATTGCAACGTGCACGTTTGTTTTACAGGTAATAAAGTGTAACAATTTTGGTTTTATGAAACATATTTGTAGATTTCAAAGAATTTGAATTATTAAACGCCCGTGAAACATAATGATACTGAATTTAAAATTTTCAGTAATTGAGAGAAAATAAATTTTCGCAAAAGGGCCTTGAAGATATTTTTTTGCTGGGGCCCGACTTTTTTTTTTTTTTTTTTTTTTTGAGTGTTCTGACGGGAAAACTAATTACAATCGTAGCCAAAAAATCCTCCACCAGTTGACCGAAGACTCTGAGAGAGTCTCTGAGTGCAATAATCTCTCTACCAAAGAGAAGCTCTGGGGGTTGGAATGGTTTCGGGTAGAGTGGAATGGAGTGTCTCTTCAGTGCAGGTAGCCCATGAGCCAAGAGAGGCTGTGAGTGCAACTGACCATTTTCGGAGTTTCTAGAGTGCAACTGACCAATACCCCCGTCTGTGAAACGGATGACAGGGCCTCCCTTTCCAACGAGAGAGTAGTATGCTCATTAATTTCCAGAAAGAATAATAAAGAGGAAGGGTTTAACGGCTACGTTCTGCAAGAGGATGTGACACTCCCTTTTCTCAACGGTTTAAGGCATCCTTCATCTTTGTGAGCTTGTGTGTGGCCTTCGAGGAGTTGAAAGCCATGAAAATTGATTAAGTGACGTCAAACCTTCCCTCAGATCCAGCCAATTATTTAAAAAAATATTTTTTAAAGTTTTAAAGAGAAGTTACATTGAGACAGGGCCGTAGGTAGCAGGGGCCTTGTCTCAGGGAAATGGATGTTGCTGAAAATTTCCCGATGGGTAGTTTATGAAAACGACCTTTGCATTTCATTATAAGCATAAATACTTTATTTATATTCACGTATCACACTTTTGTTTAACAAAAAAGCAAAATTGAGACACTACAGTGCGAGCGATGCGTTACACAAAAGGTATTACTCCTCGATGTAAATTAGTAGGAAGAGTTGAGCCAATTATTCTATTACTCCTCAATATAAATTAATAGGTATTAATCCTCGATGTAAATTAGTAGGATGAGTTGAGCCAATAATTCTATTACTCCTCGATGTAAATTAATAGGTATTACTCCTCGATGTAAATTAGTAGGAACAGTTGAGCAAATAATTCTCTTACTCCTCGATGTAAATGAATAGGTATTACTCCTCGATGTAAATTAGTAGGAACAGTTAAGCCAATAATTCTCTTACTCCTCGATGTAGATTAATAGGTATTACTCCTCAATGCAAATTAGTAGGAACAGTTGAGCCAATATTTCTATTACTCCTCAATGTAAATTAATAGGTATTACTCCTCGATGTAAATTCATAGGTATTGCTCCTCGATGTAAATTAGTAGGAACAGTTGAGGCAATAATTTTTTACAATACGAGCACAGGTCTTGTTGGTGTCGAAAGTCAGAGAAGAGAGAAATGCTCCTTTTCTAAAGTGAAATGTAAAATTTGGGAGAACAAGAAGGAGGAGGCGCAATTGCGTTGAAGATTAAAATACTGCTCGTCACTGAGTAAGAGGGCTATATGAAATGCTAAGTTGCTGTTAAAAAGCTTCTTCCTAGTTAAATACCTACGAAGAAGTGTTGTGGGGAGGTTTTAGCTAAATGTATCGCTGAAGAATTTGCAAAATTGTACAAGAAAGAAATTGTGTGCGAGCGTGAGAGAGCGGTCGTAGTGAACGATGGGTTTGCCTCCTCGGGGCGCTCCGTGGTAACAATGGCACACACAACAGCAACTAGGGTCTCTGTAAATCTTGGAGAGGTGCCAGCTAGTTCTGTGTGACATTGGCGAAAAGACCCCAACTCACTGGGTTTTATTCCAGAATCCTTAGGTTGAATGACCAACTGGAACACTCAGCTGTGGGTTAATCCACCAAACTGATGTACTTACCTGATTAAAAAGACAAAACGAAATCAATATCAGGACTCAAGTGTGGGATATAGTGGACCTACCACACTTTAGAAGGACGATTCACCAAGGAATCGACCTGGATTTTCTAAACGGCGTATGAGAAAGAGATCTCGGCTGAGTGATTGTAAGATTGGTGTATGCAATACTAGAGGTATAAATGGCAAGATGAATGAGGTGATTGAGGAGATGAATAAGTATAGACTGGATGTGCTGTGTGTAAGTGAAACCAAAAAGAAGGAAATTGGGGTAGAAGAAGTGAATGGCACAGTGAGTGTGTGGTCTGGAGTATTGGATAATATGAGAGGACAGGCTGGTGTAGGTGTGATTTTAAGTGAAAAGATGAAGAACAACTTGATTCACTATAGTTGCGTAAGTGAGAGAATTCTCAGGATTCGTTTGAAAGTGAAACTTCAGAGAATTTTAATTGTTGTAGTGTATGCTCCTTGTGACTCTGAACCTTCTGAGAAGAAGGAAGATTTTTGGAATGAGCTAAAAGCTGTTTTGAGCCATTTGGTGTTAAAGAAAAAGTTTTAATAGCAGGGCATTTCAATGCTAGAGTAGGTGTGCAGAATGCAATTTTTGACAATGTTCTGGGTAAGTTTAATGATCCTTGTGTGAATGATAATGGTGAAAGATTAATTGAACTCTGCATTGAGAATGGTTTGTGTGTATCTAATACATTTTTCTACCACAAGTATATCCTCACATATACTTGGGAAAATCGTACTCTTGGTCAAAAGAGTGTCATAGATTTTGTTGTTTATGATCAGCGTCTGAAACACTTAGTTGTTGACACCCGTGTGATGAGAGGTGCGGATGTTGGTTCTGATCATTACTTGGTAGTGTCACGAGTGAAACTTAATGTTGGTTGGAGGGAAAGGAATAGGAAGAGACCCAGGATAGAAAGAATAAAGGTTGATAGGCTCCTTGAAGACCATCAGCGTTATTCTGACTTACTCAGAGAACGACTGAAGGAGCTGAAGTCTGGTGAGAGGGATGTGGAAAAGAAGAGGGAATGTTTTAAGAACTGTATTTTCACTGCTGCTAAAGAGGTCTGTGGCACCACAATAGTGGGTAACAATAGAAGTAATGCTTGGTGGAATAGTGAGATTGAAGAGGCAGTAAAGAAAAAGAAGGAAGCCTATTTGGGGATGTTGCAAGGTAGAGTCTCTGTGGATGATTATCGCTGTAAGAAGCGTGAAGCTGCTAAGCTGGTTCGCCGCAGTAAGGCAAAAGATAGGAAGGAGAAAGTGGAAAGGCATGAACTGGCTTTTTGGAAAGATTGGAAGTCTTCCTGGAAGTACATGACACTCAGGAAAAATAGGGAAACAAAGTTGCAAGTTGTGTGAAGAATGAAATCGGGGAAATGATATGGGAGACCAATGAGTTAAGTGAAAAATAGGGCGAATATTTCTGTGAGTTATTAGATCAGGAAAGCAAAGATGATTCTGAGACAGAAGCAGATGATGTCACAGCGAGGGGTAGAAGCACAGGAGGGATCTCAAGAGAAGAAGTGTGTAAAGCTCTAAAATCTCTTCAGAATGGTAAGGCCTCCGGGAGTTGATGGCATAACTGCCGAGATGTTGAAATATGGTGGTGACTCTGTAATTGACTGGTTAACTGAAATTTGCTAGTTGTGCTAGGAGCTAGCAATGGTCCCTCGGGATTGGAAGGATGCTATTATTGTTCCCTTGTATAAAGGAAAAGGTCTTCAGACTGAATGCAAGAGCTATCGTGGTATTAGCCTACTAAGTGTGCCAGGGAAAGTGTTTGGCAAGGTTTGTATTGAAAAAGTATGGGGTCTTACATCAGAGAAAGTGTGGGATGTTCAGAGTGGTTTTATGCCTGGTAAAGGCTGCACTAACCAGATTTTTGCATTACGCATGATGATTTAAATGTATCTGGCTGTTGGTAAGAACGTTTTTGCTGCCTTCATAGACTTAGAGAAAGCTTACGACCGAGTAAATAGGACACTTTTGTGGAAGGTATTGAATGAATATGGTGTTACTGGGAATCTACTTAATAGTGTAAAAGCCATGTATGCTGGTAGTACAGCTTGTGCACGAGTGAATGGTGTTTTATCAAAATGGTTTTCTATTGATGCAGGAGTTAGACAAGGTTGTGTAATGTTATCATGGCTGTTTAATATATTTATAGTCGCGTGCATGCGTGATGTTAAAATAGATTATAGTGGTTTATGTCTTGGTGATATCTGTATGCTGATGACACTGTCCTGTTGGCAGAGAGCAAAAGTGATTTACAAAGTATGTTGTCTTGGATGTACGAAGTTTGCATGAAATTCAAACTGAGTATAAATAAGGGAAAACTAAAGTTATGGTGTTTGAGAGAGGAACTGTTGCATGAATGTAATGTAAGTATAAATGGCACTGTGATTGACCAGGTGAGTGAGTTTGTGTATTTAGGAAGCATGTTTGACAGAGAGAACAAATTGGATGGTGAAATTAGTAGACGAGTGAATTCTTCATTGAAAGCCATAGCTGCTCTGGGAGGTTTTCACAAGAATGATGGGTTACCTAGAGAGTCCCGCATGGCTGTGTATGAAAGTGTAATTGTTCCTACTCTGATGTATGGCAGTGAAACCTCGGTACTGCAGAAGAAACATAGGAGTTGTTTGTGTGCTGGAGAAATGCGTTATTTACGGGATTTTGTGGCAAGACACGGGCTGATTGTGTGAGGAATGAAGATGTGTTGTAGTTGTGTGATGTGAAGAAAAATGTTGTTAGCAAGGTGGAGACCAATATGCTTCGGTGGATTGGCCATGTTGAAAGAATGAGTGATGAAATGCTTACTAAGAAAATCTTTTTAGTCCAAGTGGCCGGAAGGAAAGGTAGAGGAAGGCCAAGAAAGACATGGGTGGACCAGATTCAGGAGTGTCTGCGTGAGAAAAAGATTATGAGTATGAAGTATAAAAGATCTTGTGTACGGCGTGTAATAGATATAAGTGAAGCCCGAGTTTTATGTCAAGATCGCTGTAAATGGAGAAGTTTGATACGACAACAGTAAGTAAAAATATCTGGTAGTTTGTACTTATTTTTTTGGAGCTAACCTCTGAATCTCAGGGAACAGCTTAGTGATATGTATGTATGTGAGAGAGAGAGAGAGAGAGCGCGTTCAACGTTTTCCAGTACATTGCTTTGCTGTAAGTACGAGTGGTTTCATTATCCTTTTTGTGGAAGAAAAAGTGTTTGCTGGGGAGAATCAAAGATCTTTTGCGTTTTAAGTGAAGTGGAGTTTTGGTTTGGATGTTGATCACGATAAGATGGAACTACCTCCGACCACCAGCGAAGGTGAAAGCACCATCAAAGATGGAGAAAAAAGTGGAACCGTAACAAGTGGAGCAGAAAGAGTCGAAATCGGATATCATTGACTCTTCAATGACATTGCGTGTATCCACTAAAAACGACCAGAACATTAAAATAAAACACTAAATAGTTTTTTCATTGAGTTGGGAGTTACACTATCTACCGACAAGTAATTGGACACCTGTGATAGCAAAGGAAAACGAAGTTTATTCACTTTCAATAGTTGGTGGAGCCTCCACGAGAGGCGATTACAGCTGCGACCCTCCGGGGTATACTCTCAACTAGGCGTTGTACGACGGCTAGCGGTATTTTCTTCCACTCGGTTTGGAAAAGACAGGTCAGTTTCTTCACCGATTTCGGGCGGTGGGGGCACCCCTTAAGTCGACGCTCCAACTCGTCCCAGAGGTGCTCGATAGGGTTAAAGTCCGGGCTCTGCGCAGGCCATTCCATTCGATTAACCCCATTGTCTCCATACCAAGCCATGGTGGACCTCGCAACATGACAGGTGGCATTGTCATTCTGAAAGTAACATGGGTCCACCCCGTAAAACTGCCACAACGTAGGAAGCGCATGGTCATCCAAAATGGTGCAGTAGGTCTCGGCGTTGAGTCTACCAGGAATTGCGACCAAGGGTCCCGTGCCATACCAGGAGAAACACCCCCATAGCATAATTCCACCGGCGCCGAACTTCACAGTTGGCACAATACATTCCGGCAGGAGGCGTTCTACAGGCAGACGCCAAACCCAGACCCTGCCATCCGAATGGTAGAGGGTGAACCTTGATTCGTCGCTCCAGAGAACGTGTTTCCACTGTTCAAGGGTCCACTGTCGATGTTCTTTGCACCACGTTAGCTGAGCAGCGCTATTGGACTTGGTGATCAAAGGCTTGTGGGCGGCAGCACGTCCATGGTATCCGAGCAGATGGGATACCTTACGGATGGTATTCATTGAAAGAACACTCCCGGATGCCTGTTGAAACTCCTTGCAGATGTGGCCCACCGATTTGTTGCGGTTCTTCCTAATTTCTCTGACCAGCACCCGTCGGTCTCTAACTCCCAGTTTTGTAGGTCTGCTGGGTCGGGCACATTTCGACAGTCACCTCTCATCTTCCACTTGCCAATCACGTAGGCCACTGTCGATTTTGGGTACTTCAACTCGCTGGATATGTCACCTATGGATCGCTCATTTCTGTGATACCCGACGATTACACCTTTCTCGAAATCAAAGAGCTCCGAACTGCGTGGCATCTTGCATGCGACTGGTTGCGTTGTTGTTTCCCACACAATATATATAACGGCGGCGGCCGTGACGTGTATCAAGACCGCAGATATCGTCGATTGAAGGGCTGTCCAATTACTTGTTGGTAGACAGTGTATTTTGCCTTCGGCGATGAGGAACCTTACAATGAACCATCATCAAGCAAATTCAAAGAATGTGATTTATTTTTTAATCTTCAAAGAGAGTTTGGTCCTCCTTTCTCTCCCTTTTTTGTACTTTGTCTTTTATTTTATTGTTTTTCTTTTTGGCATCAAAAAATTATTCGCTAAGAAGTAAATTACCAAAAGGAGCGAAAAAACAAAACAAAACTTGCATCTGCATTGGCGGAAAAATATAGTTTATAGTTGAACACACAGAGCCCTTCCAGATGGCTTTTCAGCCTCCCCTCGCTTTTGGGACCTAGCTATAGTCCTGCATGATGTATTCCCAATTCTCGATTATGCACTTAATCGAATTAACGCAGATCACAAAGAAAAGGATATGTTACTTTTATCTTTCTAGTACGTTCTGATTCAAAACAAAGAATTATCGAGCTCGATTAAAACATCTCACAGTAAACACTATTTCCTTTGAAAAACATTTTTTTAAAGAAACTGACTGGATGTGACTAAAAGTGTGACGTCACTTTGCTAACTGTCATGGGCTCTCAAAAGTACCAGGGCTAGTGATAAAGAGAAGCGTTATGATGCAACAAACTGCCGACTGCTTCACAAAGTGTGAATTCCCTCGCGCGGGAGCCCTTGATCAGCTGTAGTTTTTACGTTCTTCTGTTCGATGACATAAGGGTTTACGCTTGAGTCTGCAATGCGGGAAATTTACCTCAATGGTTCCTGTTCTCTTTTTTGTTACTTGGGACTTCGGCGTAGAGCTGCCGAAGTACTAAGGCCAGCCCTGAGTGGAGTGGTAACAACGAAAGTATGTTCTGTGGAAAGAGATTATCTCAACTCATGCAATTCTCTTCGGCTACGCGCGCAAAAGCGGTCGACAAAACTAGCAATGTTTCGTAACCACTATTGGATGTGGATACACACACGCTTTGACCTTACCGATGTGTCCAATATCTGCTCATTCATATGACAGACCGGTGCACGGTATCTTGCGATGCCCGACAGGGAATAAAGGACTTCGTAGGTAATTTGCTATTTCCTATTCGAATAAATTATTTTTATTTATTTGAAATTATTTGCAATGTTAACACTGGGTATCAGTACACTTCGCGCCTAACTCTTCTAACGCATTCTTCCTTTCTTCGTAGCAGGACATGCACAAGTTCGGCACAACACAGCGCATAATAGAGTGAATTATTCAGTCGTTCACTATGGTAACGCTCACAAACAATGAAATATTCTTCTTACCTGCGCTTCTCGACTCCTTTTCTTGAGCAATTTGAGGTGCAGAGGGCTGTCGGGAAAGTCAACTGTTTCTGCCAAATAGATGGCTGCCACTTGGGAGTCTTCGGCTGAGTCATCCACACTGTCCCTGTGGCTCTGAAGGGGATCCGAGAATTTCTGTGTTTCTTCTACCTGACCCTTTTCCGTGCCACTGAAATAAAGAATCAGAACCCGGAAAATGAGATCCAGCTGAAACAAAGTGAAATCTTCAGACACATCATTTCATTGACTTTTCAGAGAGAAATACAAGGGGGCTAAAATGACAGATTATCAGTAAAATTTGTGATCTCTCCCTTTAAAAGCATTTTTGTTTACAAAATTCTTCTCTAGACTTGTTTCATTATTTTTCAAATTTTGAATAGCTTCATCTCAATTATTTAACAAGACCTTATTTTCCAAATCGAACATCGACCATTCGTCATTACTTTTTTATTCGATCCCATATTCCTGCGATATTTTACTCGATAATAATGCTCCATGCACTAGTGGGACATGAGTCTTTTGCACTCACCCCAATCTCTGATCCTTATCTGTTAGGTCAGTTGCACTTAAGAAGGGGTGGACAACAAAGAGATCGACTGCACTCACCCAGCCCTTGCTTACTAGAGGGGGAATGTGAAAACCGGTGGATGAAACAGGGAGCTTCCATCGTAAGATGGCCGCCCCGGTGGCGCAGTGGTCTAAGGCGTTGGCCTCTGATCATTCGTCCGAAAGGGGTCCGGGTTCGTATCCCGGTGAGGCATGGATGTTGTGTTTGTCTTACGGCACTGGCTCTCTCCCTTCCCTGGAACCAGTGACCCTAAATTAGGGACGGGCGACTGCTTATAGCCCATTGAGTTGCTCACGGTGGTCGTTAAACCTCCAATCGAAAAAAAATCGTAAGATGTTCTCTGCTGGATAATACTCCACCGACTCCCTACAAAGCAGTGGTGTCATTGGATTGCATCATTCTTCAGACATAAAATAAATAGCAATGGAATATTAGTGCTAAGAAAAGGAAACAAATTCTAGAAAGTCCCACGGCGGCGGCTGAAAACAATTTTTCGGTTGCTCTGTGTTTCTGGAACGTGGAAAGAGCGATGTATTTATTTATTTACTGACGCCACGTATTTGGAGAATTTTCACCTTGGATCTCGCCCTTTGGATTTAACTGCGCAGCGTGTTGTTGCTCCGCGATTTTCTTCTGATTTGGGTGTGTTCTTGGACTCTTCGCTCCTTAATTTCACGTTCACCTTAAGTATAAAGGTATCGTCTTTCATTTTGCTTCGTTTCGAGCGTGGTGAGTGTCTATTTTGTTGTATTTCATCTTATTTACGTTTGGCCGAGCTGGCCAAGCTCGCTACTGGGCGCTGCCATTAAAGATGGCGACTTCCGGTAGGGATAGTGATAGCCCTAATCTCTCTTCCTTTTCTGATGCCCTAGATGGGGGTGTTGCCACGCAAGCGTCCGCTCGTGGCGTTGCCAATTTGCCTTCTCCAGCTACGTCACATCTCCCGGCTTCCGCTATCGATGATGACGCAATGGACATCACTGGAAATGCAGCCTCTTCTAGCACTGCCGAGCCCAACGTGTCATTACCTTCGTTTTCTTCTGTTGCAGCCTCCAAAGTCTCTCGTCCAGCATCCAAGAATAATTATGTTGGAGCTGAAAAGCTGAAATCTTTCATTTCCCAAGCTGGCAATAATATCGTGCTTAATATCCCAGCCAGCTCTCCAGCTGGCACAGCTTTTACTGAGAATCTTGCAAAAGGCGTTCATTTCGAAGCCCTTCCGGACACTCCTTTGCGAGTATATGCAGATGCCATTGCACAGCGGTTCCCATCTGAATCTATTCCGCAAATGTATCGTAGAGGACGACTTGTAGTTGTTTATCTGGCCACGGCTGAAATGGCGAAATCTCTCCTAACATCTGGTCTCACCATTGGTGATAGACATCTTTCTGCAGAACCAGTGGGCCAAAGACCCATTAACGTTTCTTTCTACCCGGTCCCGTTGGAGGTGACAGATCTCATGCTGTATGCTGTCTCATCTTCGGTTGGTCGGGTAGTTGGAGGCATACAAACACGCATCTTGCTGCCCGAAACGACCCGTTACGTGATCCACGACATGCGTCGATCCAAGGTGCTCGCCGTGTTGCGAGGGTCATATTTCCATCACAAGAAGCAATCGAACGGCTTCCAACACACTTCACTGTTCGGTGCGAAGATCAGGTCAGGCAAATAAACTTCCTGACGGAATTCCATTGTAGTCAATGTCATCAGGTTGGTCACTACTATAAGCAGTGTCCAGTTGCTCCACCAAAGTCTGTTTCGCCCGTCTATCAAGATCCGACGCCTTCTCATCAAGATCCTAGTAGCGCTCCGTTACCGACGGTGGTTCCTGCGAACAACCTACCTTCGGTAGCAACCTCTACGCCAATTATTGTCCCACCTTCTCTCTCCGAGGAACACTACCCAGTTTTACAATCTTCAGCATCTTTTCGTGTTCCTACGGACCTTACAGCAGTTGCTGAGTCCGTTGCGGCTGACCAGTCTGATACCGAGACCTCGACCGCTGATGACACAGCCTATCAAAGCGTCAGCGACCAAGCGATGAGTGATGGAACGGAGGGCTATCTTCGGACCCGTTCTGACAAAAGGGATGCCAACCCTCCTCGCGGCTCTACGAAACGACGGCGACAATCTGGCCACTCTACTCACACCTCTCCGACTAAGCCTGCTGGATCACCTGCTTCGGGTCGCCCTGTCAAGTCTTCCAAGCCAGTTATCTACCTCGTGCCTCTTGAGGAATTTTCCGCACGCCTACACATGAATGTGTTTCCGGACACTCCTCTCCCTTATAACGAATTGCACGACTTTGCTTGTGCCAAGACTCTTCTTCCTAATTTACAGACCTATGTCAACCGATTTGAAGGTCGCTACCCAGCAGTTGAGAATCAACTGGCACAACTGGTAACTCTTTACAATACTATCAAGAGTCCATCTGCCGAGGATGCAGCCACTCAGAAGTGCATCCAACGGCGGTACAACAATTTCCGTTCCCATTTGGAAAAGATTGTCACTGCCACTAGAGACATGGCACTTTCACTGTGACTTCCTTGAATTGTCGCGGGTTCGCGACACCAGTGCTGAACTCCCTCGTTTATGAGGACATTTCTGCCGCTGGTGGAGATGGTCTCCTTCTCCAGGAAACTCACTGCTCTGCTGAACTCCCACTCACCTATGGAGACGCTGGCCGTACACCTTTTACCACTCGTATCGCCTCTCGCGGTATGGTGGTATAGCTGTAGGTGTGCGCCAGCGGTTTTTGACTCAGCTGACTTCTATTTCTGTGACAAATTTACACCTTGATTTTCTTCAGTGTTTTACCTTTTGTGTGCATAATGTTACTTTTCATATCGTTAATGTATATATTCCCACTGATGAAATATATGTTGCTCATCTTTTCAGTAATATTCGTGCAGCGATTGCAGCGATTCCTCCCGGGGATTATTTCGTTCTTGGGGGATTTTAACTGCACGCTGCAGCCTTCTCTTGACAGAAATTCGTCTTTTGGCGAATACCGCATGAATTTAGTTTCACAGCTGACTCAGCTCCTTGATGATTTTCATCTTGTCGATTCCTTCAGACGGCTAAATCCTGATTCCATTTCCTTTACGTGGTGTAATCCGCCGACGTTCGGTTCTACTGCTGCGCGGTTGGACCGAATATATGTTTCTGCTTCCTTACTCCCTGCTATCACTGCTGCTCGACATTCACCTACTGTTTCTTCCGACCATTCTGCCGTTTCACTATCAATTTGCGTCTCTCCTGCACCTTCATCTACGCGTCGTCATTGGACGTTTGATGACACTCTCTTGCAAGACCGTTCCTTTTGTGAGGAAGTTGAGAAGTTCCTTTCTGATCGTAAGCTGCTGCTCACAACGACCCCAAGCGCCTTGCGTTTGTGGCTTGATGTCAAACGGGATCTTCACTTGCTCGTTCGTCAACTCTCCTTTACTATTTCCACCACTCGCTCGATGGAGGTGAGTAACCTACGAGGACTCCTCTCCGCGACGCCAATGTCTGACCCGCACTACGCCTCCGTCCGTGATGAACTTCATGCCTGCCTCAAACCGTTTGCTCAGCAAGCAGTCCGTCGTCTTCGGCTCCTACGTATTTCACCATCGACGCATTCTTTCGAAGTCCTTTCGAAGATGGAATCCATGCGACGCACGTCACCTTCCATCAGACATCTCCGATTGCCTGATGGCACTGTTACTGACAATACAACTCTCATCTGCTCTCATGTCCGTCACTTCTTTCAGGAGAAGTTACGAGCGGTTGCGCAGGGTTCTTCTTTTTCTTCCTCCTCTTTTCTTTCTTCTCTCCCTCAGGTCCCTTCTTCTCTCTGCGTCCCTCTCATTGCTGATTTTTCTTTGCCTGAATTGAGAGAGGCTTTTGCCTCCCTCAATCTTCACTCTTCCCCGGGACCTGATGGCCTCCCTCTCTCGTTCTATCGGGCCTTTCTTCAGTCACTCCTGCCTTTTCTCTCTGCCGCTTATTCGTGTGCTCTTTCTTCTCCTGCGCTTCCGCCGGAATTTACAGTTGCACATGTCATCCTCCTGCCGAAGAAGGGTGACCTTCTGGACTTGTCGAATTGGCGCCCCATCTCTATTCTCAACCTGGACTACAAATTCTTCACTAAACTCCTTTCTCGCCGCCTAAATTCTGTTCTTCCGTTCCTCATATCCCCCGACCAGACATATACCGTGCCTGGTCGTTCTATTTCTAACAATATCTCCTTTCTTCATAACCTTTCCTTTCTTGCACTAAAACATTCCGAACCCTTAGCTTTGTTTAATCTTGACCAGAAATCCGCTTTTGATAACGTCTCTCACGCTTACCTTTCTGCCGTATTAACTCACTATGGTTTTCCTCCCGCTTTTGTTTCTCTCATCCTTAGGCTCTACCGGGGCGCCCATTTGCACGTTCGAACGGCCACATTTTTGACGGCCCCGATTCCTTTTCGATCTGGCATCAGACAAGGTTGTCCATTATCAGGACAACTCTTTGCTCTCGCCTTTGAGCCCTTTTTGATTGCAAGTCGGGCGTCTCTCTTACCTGCGGTGGGACCGATTGTCTCTAGTACTCGGCATCACCGTTTTCTTGTCTCTGCTTACGCAGATGATGTTACCTTTTGTCTTCGCCGCGATGACCAATTTGATACTCTTCTTGCCACTTATGAACAGTATGCTGCTCTCTCTGGTGCTGCCCTGAATATTCAGAAAAGTGCTGGCCTGTGGTGTGGTTCTTGGAGAGGCCGCACTGACTTGCCGTGGGGAGCAGTGTGGTCCTCCTCGACCCAAAAATTTCTTGGAGCTCATTTTGGACACTCCTTTACCACAAGCAACGTCACTTGGCAAGCTCTTCGCCCACGACTTCATCGCACGGCTGGTTTTTGGCGATTTACGTTTTCCTTTTCCTCTTACTTTCAAAGTGCTCAAATTGATCATCGATATCTTCTCTCACAATGCTTCTATCCTTGGGATTCCTGTGTGTTTAAATCCCATCATTTCTCTGCCATCAATAGTATTTTCACTTCAGTGATATGGTCATCTAGACATTGGATTTCTGCTGCAACGCTTTCTCTGCCAACATCATTTGGTGGTCTTCACTTCCCGGATGTCAGAACATATTATCGAGCTCACCGAATCGTCTCCTTCTATCGTCTTCTCCTTTCGCCCTTCCCTGCACTTTCTTCTACCCTGAATACTCTTATTTCTCTTCATGATCCATCCTTCACTTTCCTCCTTTTTCTTCGGATGGATTCATCTCCTTCTACTTCTAAACGCCTCCCACCACTTCTTATCGACGCTCTAGCGGTATTTCATTCTCTTCCGCTACTCCGCGCTCCTCCCTCTACCACCCTGGACCTGCTTGCAGAACCTCTTTTCTTTTCCACTCTGATTCATCCACCCGATCAACCATACTTTCTTTTCCCCTCTTGGTTCCGCTCAGGAATTCTCACTGTCGAAGCTTTATTAACTTCCGATTTGACCTGGAAACCCCTCTCTTCTCTTTTCCCTGACCCTTCTTCCACCTTGGAAGAGGAGTATGACCTTCTTCGCTCCGCTCTCCGTACCCTCTTCCCACTTCTGGTTTCTGACACTGGCCTTATTTCTGTCTCTGGACCGAGCCTCTCTCTTCCTTTCTTCCTTCCCTTTCGGGACTCTGTTGCTCCCATTTCTTCTTTTTCCACTGCCTCTATCTATGCAATCCTTCGTGCGCCCCTAACTTCTCCGCATGGTCTTCCTGATGCTTCTCCTTCTCTTCTGCTGCCTATCTGGTCTGCCTCTATCTCTCCCCTTTCTACTCCGTTAGAGCGAAACATCCACTGGCGGTTTCTTCACCGCCGCCTTCCTGTTCCTTCTTCTCTCTTTCACATGTCTATTTCTTCTACTTCTCTCTGCTGCTTTTGTGGTGTTGAAGGTGATGTTCCTCATGTCTACTGTCACTGTCCCGTTCTCCTTCCACTTCTCAATACTGCCTTTCGTCTTGTAGGCACCATTTGCTCCAGAGACATCCCTTTTCAAGCGTACGAGTGGCTATTGCTTACCAAACATCCCCCCGCCTATTTTGCCGGATGCCTGTGCCTATCTCTTCGTACTTGTGAAACATGTCGTTTTTCTTTATCATCAATCTCTCCGCTCTCTTGCTACCACACCTAGTATCCTCTCTGCTGGCGCGGCCTTACGGTCGATTTTTAGGAATCGCATCGTGTCTCGACTACGCCTGGAGAACTTCGCTGCTTCCACCCCTCAATCTCAAGCCTCTTTCCGGTCTACCTGGGCGCAGGGGACCGGTTGGTTCGAAATCACTGGATCTTCCATTCATCTTTCTTTCTGATTTTTTGTTTTTTTCCAGCTTCGAAGATCTGAATGCATCAGTTGAGATTTTGTGTTCTCTCTTCCTGGTGCTTCGTCACAGCGTCTACTAAGTGTTTGTCATGTAACTGCTTATGATTTGTATTGTAGGGGTTTTCTGCAATTTTTGTGTAATTCGTGTGCATGTACCGTGTTGTATTTGTTTCTTCGTTGCACCTGTCCTTAATACTTATTCTTCACTCATGTGTCTGCTTTTGCTGCCTGTACCTTCCTTGAGTTGCGCACCGTGTATTTGTTCTCTAGGAGCAATACGAGAGGTATTGCCCTGCGATACTTTGTTCTTTCTCTTTTTTCTTGCTGCATTGTGTTGCATCTTTTAATTTATACTTTATTTCTGTCTTGCATTTTCACATTCTTTGACGTCATGTATTTTTTGCTCGTCCCATATCGTTGTTTTTTGGACCGATGCAATACTGCACGGCTTGCTGTTTGTATTTTGTGTATCCTTGTGTTTCACTTGTTTTGTTGTTTGTTATTGGAGGTTTAACGACCACCGTGAGCAACTCAATGGGCTATAAGCAGTCGCCCGTCCCTAATTTAGGGTCACTGGTTCCAGGGAAGGGAGAGAGCCAGTGCCGTAAGACAAACACAACATCCATGCCCGACCGGGATTCGAACCCGGACCCCTTACGGACGAATGATCAGAGGCAAACGCCTTAGACCACTGCGCCACCGGGGCGGCTGTGTTTCACTTGGGGAGTTCGCCCAAGTTTCCACTATGTTCTGTAATACTTATCATGTTTTTGTCACATATCGTGTGTTTTCCTGGATTGTGGGAACTTCTGTACCTTTATCGTAGTATATGCTTTTGTTGTGTTTTACATGTTCCCTTCTTTTTGTGCACTGCGTTGTACAGCCATGTTCTTGTAAATATATTTACCTGTTGTTTTGTGCTCTGCTTTCACTCTGCACGTCATCACATACTTTATTAATTAATCATTACTTTTGCTCGTGCATCATCTTCCTCAAGCATATATTGTTCCTTCTTAACGATTTTAACATTTTGTCATCCTTAGTTGACTGTCGTATCACATTCACCTGTAAAATTTCATCAGTATCGCTCATTGTTTTGTTGTTTATTTTGCCATATGTGGTACGCCTGTATTCCCTATGTTTTTGCCAATAAAAATATATTTTGAACTAACTGCTATAATATATATAGCCAGTGCCGTTAATGCCCACCAGATGGAAACGTCTCAGTAGCTGAGCCCATCTTACGGATTTATGATGTCAGAAGCTGACTTAAAAAATACACATAGCACCGTGGATTGTTGGCCACCGTGGTGTAAAGCTAACGCTCTCGGCTAGATATCAAAAGATCTGTAGTTCATTTCCACGGCGGCGGCTGAAAACAATTTTTCGGTTGCTATGTGTTTCTGGAACGTGGAAAGAGCGATGTATTTATTTATTTACCGACGCCACGTATTTGGAGGATTTTCACCTTGGATCTCGCCCTTTGGATTTAACTGCTATAATATATATAGCCAGTGCTGTTAATACCCACCAGATGGAAACGTCTCAGTAGCTGAGCCCATCTTACGGATTTATGATGTCAGAAGCTGACTTAAAAAATACACATAGCACCGTGGATTGTTGCCCACCGTGGTGTAAAGTTAACGTGCTCGGCTAGATATCGATAGTTCCATGATTCAATTCCACGGCGGCGGCTGAAAAACAATTTTTCGGTTGCTATGTGTTTCTGGAACGTGGAAAGAGCGATGTATTTATTTATTTACCGACGCCACGTATTTGGAGGATTTTCACCTTGGATCTCGCCCTTTGGATTTAACTGCTATAATATATATAGCCAGTGCTGTTAATACCCACCAGATGGAAACGTCTCAGTAGCTGAGCCCATCTTACGGATTTATCATGTTAGAAGCTGACTTAAAAATACACATAGCACCGTGGATTGTTGGCCACCGTGGTGTAAAGTTAACGTGCTCGGCTAGATATCGATAGTTCCATGATTCAATTCCACGGCGGCGGCTGAAAAACAATTTTTCGGTTGCTATGTGTTTCTGGAACGTGGAAAGAGCGATGTATTTATTTATTTACTGACGCCACGTATTTGAAGGATTTTCACCTTGCAGAAAGTCAATCCTTACTTTACTGTTTGTTTAATATCATGTGATGACGTAATTGTTCATATGTTATTATATTTATTTAATCAAGTCAAGTAAGATGTGTATACATCACGTCACGCATTGTTCTCGTGACAAGCACTATTGAATGTACGTGCTGTAACGGCAAAATGTATCTTCAGGGCTGTTCTAGTCTTCGTGGCATAAGGTTGATGTCAGTAGTCATTACTGTATTCTATTATTTTAAATGTTTACAACTTCTTATGATTTTTAATGATAATAAATAATAGATTTAACTACTCAATCGTGTCTTTAATTGGCGATTATCTTACTGTGTAATATGTAGCATTTACAATGCTCCATTAATTCTCCCACACAAATTAAGAAACATAATAAACAAACTAAGAAATGAACAAAAAACTTAAAATGAGAAAATAAAAATAATTAGAAAAGATAAAAAATATATGACAAAAAAAAAACTTTTTTGGGGAAGAAGAGTAGACTTCCACGTTGAATCCCCTGGGTAACGCTAATAGACTGTCGATTTTACCAGATGGAAATCCAAGCTCAAAATATTATATACACTGCTCGACATAGAAATTGCCCCACCCAGAATAAGATGTGCTACAAACATGCAAATTGCAGCGCGGATGTAACCACTCGAGATATGCAAATGATGTTAAACCGAAGCCACAAGTTCGTGAGATAAAGGTGCCAGCAGCAACAGGGATGGTAAATTTTAGTAACTGGTAGAAGTGTCACGGACCTTTCAGTTTTGTTGTGGGTGCTGGGAAACTGTTCAGCGAAAGCCGAAAATGCCGGGTGCACGCCGTCTGCAGGTTTATCGCCATTTGGATGCGTTTCACTGAGTAAAAATTGAAGGCCTGTGTGAAGCTGGCTGGTATACACGACGTATCGCTGGGCATGTGGAGCGGGATACACGAACTGTTGTAAGCTGTTGGCACCAGTGGCTACAGGAAGGTTCATACGTGCGACGGAGGGGCAGTGGTGCAGTCTGAAGGACGTCAGCATGCCTGGACAGGCGGATTGTTCGAAACGCTCGTTCGTCACTGCAAAGCACTGCAGCCGATATTGGACGTGCTATGTCATCGGCCATGGACGTTGCCATAACGACGTGAACTGTAAACAGAATGTTACATGCCAGAAACCTGCGTAATAGGCAACTGTTACGTCGACTGACATTGACGGCCAGCCATTGCAGGCTCGTCTGGCTTGGTGCCGAAGTCATGAGAACTGGGGTCACGAATGGACCACTGTGGTCTTCACTGATGAATCCCGCTTCTGTCTGGGTGCTGTAGATCGACGGATCCGTGACTTGGTGCATCGGCCGTCTGCGTGATGCACCAGGAATCTTGATTCGTCAGACCAGACCACTTTTTTCCAATCATCCACGGTTCAATTTCGATTATCTTGGGCCCATTTCATGCGTTGTTGGCGATGACGGGCAGTGAGCATGGGGATCCGGCTGGGTCTTCGACTACGCAGGCCCATGCTCAGAAGGCTGCGATAAACTTTGTGTTGTGACACATTGCCTTGATCACTACTGTTGTAGCTGCGGGTGATTTGTCGCACTATGGCCTTGCAGTCGCTGTGAACAACGCGCTACAGTTTTCGTTCTCCTCTGGCATCAATGAGCTGCGGACGACACACGACTGGGCGACGATTCGTCGTTTGGCCCTCTGTGCACCACTTTTGATACGTACTCACTACAGCGGCACGTGAACAACTCACAAGGCGCTTCGTTTCCGAGATCGCAGTTCAGGAACGCCATGCCATCACAATTTGTCCTTTATCAAACTCCGATAAATCGGCAGCCTTGTTCCATTCTGACTCCGAACACTAATAACCGAAAGCCGGTCGTCGGGTTGAATATATATACTGCTTTGTAAACTTCACTTGCGCCACCGTTCGGTCTCCAGGCGCGCTCATTGCTCTAGGTTGGGTTGATCGTAATAGAATGGCCCATCAGTGTAAAGCATATGTCCTCTCAGCTGACCAGTGACAGCTCGTTGGCATGGTAACCTTGCTTTTCTTGTATTGCTTGAGACGCCTCCTATGAGTGAAGGGCACATCAGCTTGGAAAGAGCCAATCTTTTCACACTCCATTCCATAATATAAGTTTCACCATTTGATCTACGGTACTATGGTATTTTTTTCTTCAACACATTGAAGAGCAGCTGAAACTTAGCTTTCATTCTTTTTTTTTTTTTTTTTCGCTAGCAATGGCTCCACCTGGTGGAAACAGAGATTTAAAACCCTATACAATCCTCCGCACGGCACGAGAGTGACCGTCATTCTCTGAGGAGAATTACACGGAACATTTGATCTTCGTACATCTTTTTTTAAGTTTTCGCATTTTCGTTACTGGTGGTTTTTTCGTTGTAATATTAAGAAGGAATTTGAAACGTTTTGACTTTGTGAGGCTAAATGGAATTACTGTTAACTTTCGTTACGTCGCATCCTGTTTGTCTGATGTTCCATTCCACGCTGAATAAAAAAATGGTGTTACCTTAGGATATTGACATTCTTTCAAAGGTTTTATAGATCTTTATAACGAAGTAAATTTCTCCGTCATTTTTATCCGCGCCAGGATTCGAACCCGGATCCCCTCATTCCGGAATAAGTCACTCTACCAATTGAGCTACGCGGACGTTTATTCTGATTCCTATCTGCCTTTATGTGGTGTGCGTCCTGCTGGCAGGTACGTCACATCCCCCCCGAAAGAGGGTCGGAGGCATCCCACGGGTCAGCCGTGACCATGAATCGTTGCAGGCAGCCATCCACTGTAGAACGTGCACTTGAGAACTTCCCAGTCAATCTGCTGTGTGGAATGCAACATCACACATTTTTATTTTTCGAAGCGCTGGAGAAGGAATTCTCTGATTTTTCCTGTCTCGCGGTGTGGAAATAACATCACACCAATGCGTGACTTTGAACGGCCGGGTCATCCGGATAGTTCGGGCGCCATTATAACGAAGTAAATTTCTCCATCATTTTTATCAGCGCCAGGATTCGAACCCGGATCCCCTCATTCCGGAACAAGTCGCTCTACCAATTGAGCTACGCGGACGTTTATTCTGATTCCTATCTGCCTTTATGTCGTGTGCGTCCTTCTGGCAGGTACGTCACATCTTACACATGTGGAAACAATTGCATATAAGTAAAAAAGCTAAACTTGGCCACTTGAGAGAGATTGGACACGCTCCTCAGGAATTACAGTGAAAGCCACATTTTTGGTAAAATTTGCGCTCACTTCATCTTCTATAGAACAAGATGTATTGTCCGTAAAACAGCGGTACAGAGCTCATTTTAAAACTTAAAATTTGAAAAATTTAACACAATTTTGTGGCAACCCAAAATCAGTGAACATTTTTATTGTGTCAAAGGGTACAAAAATGAAGAAAGTTTCTTTTTTTTTTTCCTTGGAGGTTGAACATGCTCTGTCTCTCGCAAACAGCTCGACATAGAGACATTGTATATCCATAGTATTCATTTATACGCATTATCCATTCACCCAGCAACTTTAATTAAAACATTTCCTTGCAGACATGAAGTTTTTGTTCTTCTAAAATTCAATAAAATGCCAAATTTCCTCCTTTTCAACGACTCTTGCAAACATGCCTACAAGCTCATGTCATTATGAAAATGCATTTGGCTTGTGCTGAGGCTGTGTTCCACAACTGCAGGAAAATCATTTTGATATTCCAGCCCATTGCGAGGAAATATTTATTATTTCAGTAGACATTGCTGTCTTCAAGTACGCATATATACATTTTGACTCAATTCTTCGCATTTCTATCATGTTTTCTCATTCAATCACCGATAAAAAGAGTTTCTTTTTTTTTACATTTTTTAAGCACCCTATCTACAACGGCCGTTCCATAAACACTGAGAGTAAAATCACACAAATTTAAGAAATATAGGCACAGCAAAATATACGTATAATATTCTTTCTCAAAGTATCTTCCCTCGGTTGATATGCAACGGTCCCATCGTTCAGTCCACTTTTCAAAGCATGTGACGAAGGCATTTTGTGGAAGCTACTTTAGCGACACCTTTACAGCTTGAATAACAGGCTGATTTCAATATTGCATTTCGTAAGAAACTGTTGAGCACAAGCAGCCAAATGCGGACGGGCGTTATTTCATGGTGTAGGGTCCACTTGCCCACCAGTTCCGGTCGCTTAATCGATATGTACTTCAAGACTGAAATGTAATACTTAGTATTAACAGTAATTTGTGGAGGAACGGCATGCTAGTAGACGGTGTCACGTCAATTCGTCGCGTGCGTCAATTCGTCGACTACGTCAATTCGTCGCGCGTCAATTCGTCGACCACGACGATTCGTCGCGCGTCAATTCGTCGCGCGTCAATTCGTCGCGCGTCAATTCGTCGCGGACAAATTCGTCGACTACGTCAATTCGTCGCGTTTACAGATTTTGGTTACATACAAAACGAATGCAGGAAAACGTACGATTTCGAACGTCTTGCTCCCTGATCAAATTTATAAAGTTTGGACACGCAGACAGGATAGGAATATTACGTTTTTCTTTGGCACTAAAAATATTAGACGGTAAACGGTTTTTGGAACGGGGCAGGGCCCAGTTGGTCAGAGCCCCCCATATACAAAATTTTCGTAAAATCTACAGTTTTCAATTCAGAACCACCAAATTTGGTATACTATCTCATGGTACTCTAACTTAGACGGTAGACCGTTTTTGGAACAGGTCAAGGCCCGGGAGTCTGAGCCCCCCCCCTTAATTTTTTTTGTAAAATCTACATTTCAAAATTGCCTTTATTCTTCAGTAAAATAACATTTCTATGTACATGACAATGGAATTCTGCCAATAAATACAGCGGTATATACATCAGCTGGAAAGTTCCAGTGAAACGTAAAACAAAATATTGTTAAAATCATAAAAAAAAAAAAATATATATATATATATATATATATTTCGCCACGTAGGGCGAAGGAGAGGCAGACAATAAAGCACGAGCGATACAAACGAAAATGTTTACCTACAGTATTGTAGACAGGGCAAGACATGATTCTATACTATGCACAAATTCCAATTAAGCATTACTACCATACTAAAGATTAAACATTAGGTACTAATTCACAGAAATGCAACAGTGATGCTACATTCAAAATTTACAACATATGTACAGAAGTATTCAGTGACAAGGGGAAATAACGCTAAATGTACTCAGAAGGGCATCTTGTTACATTATATTATACACACAGTGACTAATATTTTAAAAAAATATTCAACATAATGAAGGGGACATTGCGTGGGCAGTAAACTGTGCAGAAGGAAGAATTATATACAACAACATAAAACCCAACATTATCGAAGAGAACATGGGAAACATGGTGAGCTATCTTCAATGGCACATTAAAACAGAAAAATCACAAATAGCGAAGCACCAAAATTAATACGTAAAAACATGATTTGTTACAGTGAACGTGGGCGACAACAAAAATCCCACTTATAGGTTGAGATGTAACTGCAAATTGTGGATATGGAACCACCCAGCCGATTGGGCCCAAGTGGATTGAAAAACGCTATCGGTGTTTGTTGAGGCAGCACGAGAGTGCTCCATTTGGAGGCGAGTGGTTAACCGTGCTAGGAAGCGTCTCCGAATGATAGCACTTGCCTCCTGAGGAGGTGGAATAAGAGCGGGGAAGCGTTGTTGAAGATGGAAAGCATAGACAGTGAACTTCACAAGAAGAAAAATATAACGGCACACAGGAGGCAAGTGAGTAGGTGGATGCTTTGTTTGGAGTAGCCAAGCATATGCAAGAAATGGTAACGATCGAGCACAAATTCGATCAGCAAGACGAAATGCTGTGTTTAGGACTGGCAGGAGAACGGGGCAGAATAGGTATTGATGTTGGACGTCGCTGACTTCAGGGCAAAAGGAGCACTGCGGAGAGGTGAGAAAAGTCATGCGAAACAGTACTGATGGGGCGGGGAGACGAAGGTGAAGAAATTGCCAAAAGACATTGAGTTCAAGAGGGGAGGACAGGAGGGAGGTAGATGCTGTCCAGATGGCGGGGAGAAGAGAAGGAGGAGCAGAATGAACAGAAAGTGGAAGTGCGGGAGGGGAAAGAAGAAGCCAATAAAGAGAAGAGGAGGAGAGAGAAGTAACTAGAACCGGGGAGCTACGAATGAGGAGAAAGAACGGTAGGGAAAGAGGAGCAGAGGGGACCGAGAAGAGACCATCAGGTGAAGCGAGGAGTGGAAAGAGGCTCCAAAGCGCTGTGCGAAGAAGAAGATATTCGTTAGCAAGAGTAATGGTTGGAGATAGAAACAGGGAAGAAAGAGGTCTCCAGGTTAGATCAGAAGTTACGAGAGAACGGACAGTTATCACACCAGAGCGGATCCAATGAGGAAAGTAAAAGTAAGGGAGGTTAGGAGGGTGAATAAGAGAAGAGAAGAAGAGAGGTTCATCTAGGAGATCAAGAGTTGAAGAAGGAAATGAACGGAGAAGAGGAAGCGAACGAAAGAGAGAAAGGCCCTCTCGCAGGACAGGAGGGAGGTGGGACGGGAGAAGAGAGTATGCATCCATCTTCAGAAACAGTAGGAAGGTGAAAGATGGGTCACGGAAAGAAGCTAGAACATTCAAGGTAGTGGTAAGGGACGGAACAGTTGAAGTGGCAAGGCGAATGAAATGAATAATGCGATGAGTTTTATAAAGGAAAGCTGGATCAGGAAGCTGGATGCCACCCAAAGAGGCTGGCAGATGAAGCGTGGCAGGTTTAACCCAGTGATGTGAAGACCAGATGACGGAAGTTGAGAGGCGAGTGATGGTCATCATTTGTGACACGGGCACAACCGTCGACATCCAAGAGTATTCGCATAGAGAGATAAGTTGTCGACGAACAACGGCTGCTCGTTGACGGAACGATGTGAAAGGGCGGGCCTTACTCCAGTAGGCAGCAGTCCGTTGTATCCGGGGAAGAAGAGCAGTCCAGGTGGCAGATGCAGAAGCCAAGGGCAATCCGACATACGCACCGAGGATCTTCTGTGTAGTGGCTGTCCACTGCGCACCCCAAGGAGCATCAGTGCGGGCAGCCCATGCCCCGCACCATAAGCCAGTACTTTTAGTGGCATTCAGCGCTGCTCCAGATAATGCAACATACTGTTGATATACAGAATACAGGCGATCAAATTGAGATTCATCCCGGACGCAAAAGGTCACATCATCAGCATAGGCGGTGAAAATTATTCGATGATGACGAGTACTAGCCACTGTCGGCGGTAGGACATCCAGGAGTGATCTTCGGGCTGCTAACAGGAAAGGCTCAAAAGCGAGAGCGAATAGCTGCAGTTTTCAATTAAGAACCATTAAGTATGGTATCATGAAACTCAAACTTAGACGCTAGACGGTTTTTGGAAGAGGTTGGAGCCCGGGGGTAAGAGCCCCCCCCCATAAAAATGCAGCGTAAAATCTACAGTTTTCAATTTAGAACCACCAAATTTGGCATACTCTCTCATGATACTCTAACTTAGGCGGTAGACGGTTTTTGGAACAGGTCGGGCACGGGGAAGGAGCTCCCCCCCTCCCATAATTTTTTTTCGTAAAAACTAAAGTTTTCAATTTAGGGCTACCAAATTTGGTATACTATATCATGGTACTCTAAATTAAACGGTAGACGATTTTCAGAACGGGTCGGGGGCAAGGATGGTTACCCCTTCCCCCCCCGCTACACACAAAACTTTCGTAAAATCTATAGTTTTCAATTTAGAACCACCAAATTTTGTATGCTACCTCATGGTCCTCTAACTTAGACGGTAAAAGGTTTTTGGAACGGGTCAAGGCCCGGGGGTAAGACCCCCTCCCCATACAAATTTTTTTTTAAAATCTGTATTTTTCAATTCAGAACCACCAAATTTTGTGTCATGAAACTCTAACTTAGCAGGAGACGGTGTTTTTGGAACGGGTCGGGGCTCGGGGTTCGGAGCAACCCTACCTCCCCCCTCCCCCGTACAACATTTTAAATTTTTGTAAAATCTACAGTTTTCAATTTAGAACCACCAAATTTGGAATACTATCTCATGGTATTCTAACTTAGACTGTAGACGGTTTTTGGAAAGGGTCGGAGCCCGGGGTTCAGAGCCCCCTCCCCCCTCATACGAAATTTCGTAAAATCTAGTTTTCAATTTAGAACCTCCAAATTCGGTATACCATATCATGGCACTCTAACTTAGACGGTAGACGGTTTTTGGAACGGGTAGGGGCCCGCGGGGATTAGAGCCCACCCCCGTACAAAATTTTCGTAAAATACACCGTTTTCAATTTAAAACCACCAAATTTGGTATACTATCTCATGGTACTCTAACTTAGACGGTAGACGGTTTTTGGAATAAGTCAAGGCGCTGGGGGTAAACGCCCCCACATACAAAATTTTCGTAAAATCTATAGTTTTCACATTAGAACCACCAAATTTGGTATCATGAAACTGTAACTTAGACGGAAGACGGTTTTTGGAACGGATCGGGGCCCGGGCGGTAAGACCCCACCCCCTTCCTCCCCCACAGCATTTTCGTAAAATATACCGTTTTCAACTTAGAACCACCAAATTTGGTATACTATATTATGGTACTCTAACTTAGACGGTACACGGTTTTTGGAACGGGTCGGGCACGGGGTAAGAGACCCCCCCCTTATAAATTTTTTTCGTAAAAACTAGAGTTTTCAATTTAGAACCACCAAATTTGGAATACTATCTCATGGTACTCTAACTTAGACGGTAGATGGTTTTTTGGAAAGGGTCGAGCCCGGGGTTCAGAGCCCCCCCCCCTTATAAAGAATTTCTTCAAATCTATAGTTTTCAATTTAGAACCACCAAATTTGGTATACCATATCATTGTACTCTAACTTAGACAGTAGACGATTTTCGGAACGGGTCGGGGCCCGGGGGTTAGAACCTTCCCCTTCCCATACAAAATTTTCGTAAAATCTACAGTTTTCAATTTGGTATACTATCTCATGGTACTCTAACTTAGATGGTAGACGGTTTTGGGAACGGGTCAGGCACGGGGTCAGAGCCCTCCCCATAAAAAATTTCGTAAAATCTACAGTTTTCAATTTAAAACCACCAAATTTGGTATATTATGTCATGGTACTCTAACTGAGAATGCAGACGGTTTTGGGAAACGGTTGGAGCCAGGGGTTCAGAGCCCCCCCCCTCCCCATGCCAATTTTTTAAAACCTACAGTTTCGAACTTAGAACGACCAAATTTAGTACACTACCTAATTGTATTGTAACTTAGACCGCAGACGGAAAGGGTCGGTGCCCGGTGTGAAGGGGGCCCATTCAAAATTTTCGTAAAAATTACAATTTTTACTCTTAAGAACTGCATCCCAATACAGCACTCCATTACCCCACCTACGGTCTAGGTTAGAGGCCGTAGATAACAATAAAGTGAAAAAATATCCGGTTCATGGTGTATTAAAAACACGAATTAATAAACGTTAGCTTTCGCCACCAACGGTTGCCTTATCAGGCAGAAATACAATGTAATGTAAATACTGTAAATTATTTTTTGCTTCGTATAATTAAATTAACTAAATCAAAAGATTTAAAATAAGTTTCCTGGAAATTTACGGAAATAGCTTTTTCATTCATTAACTTTCACCCGCTGAACTTGGTGATTTTAGAAATAGTAATATTTACCTGGGAAATACCGGGTATCCCTGCTAGTAAGAACTAAAGATAATGTTACACTTTTAGTCAGGTACAAAACAGTAATTAGAAAGCCCTAGGACTGGGCCTGTTTAGCAATTTTCAGTCTGCCGTGCTAATTTTCATAAGGTTTTCATAGAAGTCCAAGATTTTAGCAATGCGCTTTTCTGAGGTTGGAACTATTAAGCAGACTCTAGGCCTAGAGATTTTTGATAGTTTTCAGTCCTCCGAGCTGATATTTATGTAGTTTTCATAGAAAATAAAATAAATTCTGTTTAAATGTTACTCGAGCACAAAGCATTAATACACACACCCGAGACCTAGGCATTTGCATTTATAGTAATTTTTATAATGCTGTGATCATATGAGGTTTGCATGACAAATCAATTTAAGAGTGTTACGCTTATCAAAAATTATTTAAAAGGCCTAGGCCTAGCTGCCAATAATTAGTATTTGGTGCCTAAGTGAAAGCGCAACATTATTAACTTGATTTGTTATGCAAACCTTATAAATACGACCACAGCGATTAAAAGTTACTAAAGAGTCCTTGTAAGTAATATTTTTTGACCGAGTGCAAGTACAATTTACGAAATGTCAACAGGTCAAAATATCTAAAGTAACAATGAAATTTGGAATATTTCTTTTTTCCTTCTTTTTATTTCAGTTTTGACACTTGTATTAAGTTTAAAAAACATATATTTCTCCTATCGTTTACCTTCATTGTGCTTTCAACAGAATTTCTTACCATGTATTGGGTATTTTGTTTTGTGTGGTTGCAGTTTTTTTAATGTTTTGGACATTTTATTTTGTGTGGTTACTTCTTTTTATGTTTTGGGCATTTTACTTTGTATGGGTGTTTTTGTTATGTTTTTGTTATTTTCTTTTCTGTGGTGGTTGTAATGTCGACAGGATGAAAAGGGGAAACTGTGGACAGTCACGATGCCTACTTGCTTATAATTTTTTTTTCAAATAAAGCACATGATTTTGTATTGAGTTATACCACTTACTCATTAAGCGACTACAGGTTTCTTTAAATATGAACTTTTTCTTAGAGCCTTTTGTTTCCTCAACCTAGCTTTTTCGGCTCCGCAATTTCTTTTTTTGGTTTTAGAATATTTTCCTTATTATTAATCTATTTTCTCATGCAAACTCTTTATGTAAGGTATGTTTATTCTATCGAAGTATTTTGCAATTATACGTGAAGCCCTGTTGCTGAAGTAAAAAAATATTTCCAACTGAAACAACGCAGTTCAGATATTTTCCCGCTGTTAACTCAAAGAATGAAAACAAAAACAACAAATCTGTGCAATGGTTGAGGCATGAGACAGTACTTACTGGTAACCAGGCAAAGTTTTAAGGAAGAATGAGCTTAAGAATTTCTAACTGCAACAAAAAAGAGCATCCGCACTGTATCCCTCCCCATCCCCTAGTGCCGGCCTTTGGACGTCTTGAAAGAGAAGTCTTAAGGACACATCTGTATCGTAATTGCCTGAGCATTCGCGACAATCTTCTGATGTCGTAGTAGAAAAACACACTTCCTACTTCGCCTAAATTGCTTGGATGTAATGCAAACGAACAAAGTTTTGCTCTCGCATTGGATTTCTGTTGCTTTTGATGGAATACTTTTCCCCTGGGGTTCACCGCTTTCACTATAGTCTTCAGGACAGACGGCAATACACCCCAACGTAAAACACCAATTTCACGGCAATTAACTGCAATTAGCGAAAGAGAGGGGCGGCACAGGAAATAAGTTGAACGAGACAGATCTGAACTTAGAAAGTCGGGGGAAGGTGTTGCATGAAAAACTGTGTTTGGCTTACAGATCATTTGGCACGTAGGGACGTAGGTTTCGTTTAATATGTTACGGGGTAAACAAATTGTCTTTTCAGTATAACAATTTTCTTTCATACGCATGGTGCAACACAGAAAAAATTTGAATTTATTTTTGAGAATTAGCATGACGCCTACCGGCCCAGAGTACAGCTGCCCAGTCCGCGCCTGATGCCGCCTCCGGAACCTGGCTCCCCGGTTCTTCGCATCTGTTGATCCCCCGCCTGGAGCGTCCCAGCTGTAAAATACATGTACCTCTGCGTTTTGGAAAAACAAAAGATAAGATGCCGATCCTTAAAATTAACCACTTCTTGTGACCGCAGGTACGAAAACCTTGAACTTCGCTTAAACCCTAACTGGAGGAACAAGCTTCACGTGATTGTCTGTATTCTGAGTGTTTTATTGAATGGTTGCTCATTAGCTCGTAGTTGACTGGAGAACAGAGAACGTGCTTATTGAAACCTTTGTTGTGCGTTGTCAAGTGATAATAGTGGAAATATATCATTCTAAATATTTTGGAAAGAGAAAGTGCATTGTTTTCCGAAGGCACTATGCAGATGAAGAATGCAACCTAAATAGTTAACTCACAAAAAGAAAATGATTTGCTGAAATGGAAAGGGTATTTATTTTGCCATAACAGAGTGCGAGGTGATTTACGGTATTGTCACTGTATTGAAAGAAATTATGGAAATTGTACTGGCTTTGCTAGTACTATTCTTATTGGAGATGAACACAGGATGCGCAATGAGAAACCACATAATCATGCTCCAAGACCGGAGAAAAGTGATGTTGCTGTTGCAAGAGCGCAAATAAAAGAACGAGCGAGAAATACGGACGAAGCCCTTGCACAAATTATTCAAACCGTGACAACGTCAATGGCTACAGTAAATGCAGCTTACATGCCTAATATGGATGCACTAAGGCAAGTTGTAAAACGAATACGAAGAGAAGACATGCCTGCGGAGCCTACGACTTCAGAACGGATCGATGCCCCAATAAATTTACAGGAGGAGATGGTGCAAAATTTCTTGGCAGAGATAGCGCATTTGGACATCAAAGAATTATTTTATTTTTAACCGAGAATAATTTACGAAAGCTTAAAAAAGCACCCCTCTGGATTATGGATGGGACATTTGAAACTTGTCCAACTCTTTTTAGGCAATTATGTTCCATTCATGCTATGGTTGAAACGAATCCAGAGATGCACAGACTTGTCTCACTAGTTTATGGGTTACTTTCCAGCAAGTATAAAGAATATAATACTATTATACAGTATTTTTGTAGGATTTACAAGACTATGCATCAGACTATGATATTCAGCTTGCACCACAATATACGCATAATAATAGATTTTGAAAATTTTGAAATAGCTACCGTTATAATGCTGCTAAAAAGGAATTTGGAAGCAGCACACACAAATGTTGTTGGTTTCATCTCGAAAAAAAATGTGCTGAGGAATATCCATCCTCTGGCATAGCCTTGGAATATAGGGAAAACAGTGAGTTTGCTCTCAAAGTCAGACATTTGCAAGCACTCGAATTTTTTTCATCTGATGAAATTCCAGCTGCTTTTGAAGAAGTGAAATCAATTTTACTAGAATATGCAGATTCTGTAGTTCAGTGGTTTGAGGAAAATTATGTTCTTGGAAAATTTCGCGGAAGCAGAAGAAACAATCCGAGCAGATGCCCTCCGCTGTTCCCGCCAACAATTTGGCCAGTAAGTGAAAACAATTTATTTGGCTTCCCAGAACACAAAACGAACTTGAAGGATTAGACAGACGCTGGAATACAATTCTGGGAGAGAAAAAACTGTGACTGTACGAAATAATCTGTGAAATTGCGAAAGAGCAGAGAACAACTATGGCTAAAATCGAAAGAGTGATAGCACAGATTCCAACAAATCCACCCAGAAGAGAAACGCTGGCAAGATAAAAAGGAATTCGAACTTCTTTGGTTCACAGAGACAATGTTAACATGCTGGACTTTTTAAGAGGAATTTCATATAATTCTACCCTTTACTAAAATGTGCTGGTATTTCTCACTAATTGAATTATACCTTTTACTAACTTGTATTTGAATTTTTCAAGAATGTAATTCCGCCGAAGATGCAAGAATGTAAAACACAACGCAAAATTAAAAAAGACAAAATTTTCAAAATGGCATGTCGAAAACATAAAATGTCAAAAAGTAATCCAAAATATGAAACAAATAAAAATTCAAAATGCAATCACAAGTCACAAGCATTACAAAAATGCGAAACGCTATGTAACAAGTACAACACAAAATAAAACAAATGCCAAAAAAATGCATACGCTTTGTAAAATGTACAAAATAAAATAAATGCCATATTCATAAGGATTTCATGACGAGTCAAGTTAAAAATGAGCTTTTACTTAGACTTCAAATAATAATTACTAGCCTTAACACCTTTTTAAGTCTTTAATAAGTGCAACATCATTAACCTGACTTGTCATCAAACATTATCAATATGACCATAGCATACAATCACTTAAAATACTTGTTAATGGATGAATTGAGGAATCACCAAGTTCAGCGGGTGAAAGTTAATGGCTGTTTATAGTTTTGTACTCGAGTAAATGCGCAACACAGTAAACTTGACTTTCTCTGAAAATTTTATGTATATGAGCACGGTTGATTGAAAACTGATAAAAAGGCTTAAGGCCTATTTATTAATTTTTGTGCCTTAGTCAAAACGCAGTACCATAACCTTGGCATGTTATCGAAACCTTATGAATACGTCGGACTAAAAATTCCTAAAAAAGTTTACGCCTAAGGTCTTGTAACTAAAGTTTTGTGACAGGGTAAAACTGCAACATTAATAACTTGACATGTTATGTTAACGTTGTGAATATGAGCACGGCGGATTAAAGATTTCAATAAATAGCCTTTGGGATTAATGTGTTGTAGCTGAGTGAAAATGTAACATTATCTTTATTTTCTATATAAACCAAACTACGTGCTGAAATGGCCCAACTATATATATACGTATACTTCAACCATATACCGAAGCGCTGACAAGGTGAAAAAAAAGTGCAATTTTGTACGGTCCCCTAACATTTTATGGCCAGCCTACATGGAAGTGGACACGTTGATATCAAAAACATACTTTTTGTACGGTCCACAACAAATAGCAATGGACACGTCGCAATCTTTTTTTGGGGGGGGGGTTAACGACCACCGTGATCAATTCAGTGGGCTATAAGCAGTCGGACGTTCCCAATTTTGGGCCACTGGTTCCTGGGAAGGGGGACAGCCAGTGCCAGAAGTCAAGCACAACGTCCATGATTCACCGGGATTTGAACCAGGATCCTTCTCGACAAGTGGTCAGAAGCCAGCGCCTAGATCACTCCGCCGCCGTAGCGGCACACGTTGAAATGTATTTTTCATACGGCCCCAAACGCTCTTACGGACATACTAGATTGAACTGGACGCAAATAAATCATTAATGATATTTGTACTAGCAGGGATATTAGTTATTTGCCAGGTACATATTACTATTTGTGGAATCACCAAGTTCAGCGGGTGAAAGTTAATGAATGAAAAAGATATTCCTGCAATTTTCCAGTAAACTTATTTTAAATTTTTTGATTTAGTTAATTTAATTTTGCGAAACAAAAAAGAAGGAAAAAGGAATGGGAATACTTACCTTCTAGGAGACATCTATAGAACTGCCGTACATCTGGCGTGTGCTTCTGTGAATTCCGCGACACAGAAATGCAATGTACCTATGTGATGTCGCATGCGTACGACTTCACATTGGCATTGATCATCTTTTTCTTACCGTTTTTAATTTTGAATATCTGGAACTCTCTATTTACATTACATTATATTTCTTTCTGATAGGCCGCTCGTTGGTAGTGAAAGCTAAACTATATTGATTTGTGTTTTTAATACATCATTAAACGCATATTTTTGCACTTTATTGTTATCTACAATCCCTAACTTAGACCGTAGGTTGGTTAGTTGGTTGGGTGATGGTTTATGGTGCAAGGCCCTCAAAGGGCCAAAGAGCGCATTAGAACGTAGATAGGGTATTCTTAAGAGTAAAAAACGGAACTTTTTACTAAAATTTTGCATGGGGCTACCTTGACCCGGGCCCCGACCCCTTCCAAAAACCGTCTACCGTCCAAGTTAGATAACCATAAGTAGTATACCAAATCTGGTTGTCCTAAATTGAAAACTGTAGATTTTACGAAATTTTTATCAGGAGGGGAGGGGCTCTCACCCCCCGGGTTCCAACCCCTTCCAAAAACCGTCTAGCGTCTAAGTTAGAGTTTCATGATACCAAATTTGGTGGTTCTGAATTGAAAACTGTAGTTTTTAAGAAAATGTTGTATGTCTGTGTGTGTGCGGGGAGGGGGGCTCCGACCCCCAGGGCCTTGACGCGTCCCAAAAACCGTCGACCGTCTAAGTTAAAGTACCATGAGATAGTATACCAAATTTGGTGGTTCTAAATTGAAAACTAGATTTTGCGATTTTTTTATGAAAGGGGTCCTTACCCCTTTCACAAAAAAATCTGCAACCCCTTCCAAAATCGTCTAGCGTCTAAGTTAGAGTACCATGAGATAGTATACCAGATCTGGTGGTTCTGAATTGAAAATTGTAGTTTTTCAGAAAATTTTGTATGTGGGGGGGCTCTGACCCCCGGGCCTTGACCCGTTCCAAAAGCGGTCTACCGTCGAAGTTAGAATACCATGAGATAGTATACCAAATCTGGTAGTTCTAAATTGAAAACTGTAGATTTTACGAAATTTTTATGGGGGCTGGGGGCTCCAACCCCTTCCCAAAACCGTCTAGCGTCTAAGTTAGAGTACCAGGAAATAGTATACCAAATTTGGTGGTTCTAAATTGAAAACTGTAGATTTTGCGAATTTTTTATGAGGGGGGGGCTCCGACCCCGCGGGCTCCAACCCCTTCCAAAAACGGTCTAGCGTCTAAGTTAGAGCTTCATGATACCAAATTTGACGGTTCTGAAATGAAAACTAAATTTTACGAAAATTTTGTATGTAGGGGGGGGGGCTCTGACTCCCCGGGCCTTGACCCGTTCCAAAAACCGACAACCGTCTAAGTTAGAGTACTATGAGATAGGATACCTGATTTGGTGGTTCTGAATTGAAAACTGTAGATCTTACGAATATTTTGTGTATGGGGGCTCTAACCAATCGAGTCTCTGACCCGTTCCAAAAACCGTCTACCGTCTAAGTTAGAGTACCAGGAGATAATATACCAAATTTGGTAGTTCTAAATTGAAAACTATATTTTACGGCAATTCTGTAGGGGGTGTGTGCTCAATCTGCAACCGCTTCCAAAAACCGTCTACAGTCTAAGTTAGAATACCACGAGATAGTATACCAGATTTGGTGGTTCTGAATTGAAAACTGTAGATTTTACGAAAATTTTGTATATGGGGGCTCTGACCAACCGGGCCCTGCCCCGTTCCAAAAACCGTTTACCGTCTAATATTTTTAGTGCCAAAGAAAAACGTAATATTCCTATCCTGTCTGCGTGTCCAAACTTTATAAATTTGATCAGAGAGCAAGACGTTCGAAATCGTACGTTTTCCTGCATTCGTTTTGTATGTAACTAAAATCTGTAAACGCGACGGATTGACGTAGTCGACGAATTTGTCCGCGACGAATTGTCGTGGTCGACGAATTTGTCCGCGACGAACTGTCGTGTTCGACGAATTGACGCGCGACGAATTGACGCGCGACGAATTGACGCGCGACGAATTGACGCGCGATGAATTGACGCGCGATGAATTGACGCAGTCGACGAATTGACGCGCGACGAATTGACGTAGGCGACGAATTGACGCGCGACGAATCGTCGCAGTCGACGAATTGACGCACGCGACGAATCGTCGCAGTCGACGAATTGACGCACGCGACGAATTGAAGTAGAACCCTAGTAGACTACACCTGTATGATCAAAGAATATTTTCATCATCATCTTTCCAGCTGATTTGGTTTGGCGGACTTTTTTCGGAGGAAGGGAGCCTGTGTGTTTTCAGATACACGTAGCGCGCTTCGTGAGGGGATTGAAATAGTGGGCCCAAGTTTCATCGGCAGTTGTTATTGTGTTTAAAAATGTTGGATCCTTTGCAATTGCTTGTTTCCACTCATGACACACCTGAACTCTGGCTAACAATCGTCCTTTCGTCAGGTGATGAGGTACCCATCTGGAACACACATGGTACAGCAGTTATTTGTCGCATAGAATCCGGAATGCCGACATTTTTGAAATATTAGTTTACGCCTCTATGCCTTTACACGTCATTCGTCGATCTTCTCGCAGGATTGCCCAATCAGAGTAAACAATACGCTCCGTAACAACACTTTCAGATCGGGTCGACCTGAAAGTGTTGTTACGCAAACGTCTTTTCTTGGAATCACAGTGCCATCTAAAAATCGATAACTCACCCAAACATTTATCTTTGTAAGCTTTTTTCATTAAATCAACTGTTTCTGGAACCGTTTTATCCAAACGATAGCAAAATTTTACCGCACAATGCATTTCATTTCTTAACTCTAAATCACTCACCTCCATAGCTGTATGGTGAATGCAGACGTACCTTTAAAAACTGCGAGATAACAAAACCAGAAGCGTTTGCCACGGCTAATAACTGTTGCCATAGATACTTCCTTACTTCAGTTAGTCATCTGCGTGGTTATTTTTCCCCTTCGTACTGTTGCCAACTCAAAAAAAATTACTCTCAGTTTTTATGGAACGGCCTTTGTATTATCACTTGTTGCAAGTGAAATGTTAGAACACTGAAGAAAACTTCAAACTCCTAAAATACACTTTATTAATCAAAATATTCACCGCCAGCTGCAACATAATTTTGCCAACGAGATACAAGCTTCTGTACGTTGTCGTGATGCCCAGCTTCGCTATGAGTTCAACTCATGAAATGAGGTTTCAACTGATGTTTGATTGGGCGATGATTGTCACTGTAAAAAGGTGTCCAGGTGCTTGAAGAAGTGATAGTCCGCAGGGGAGAGATCAGGTGAATACGATGGATGATGAGCAACACACTGTACCAGCGCGAGAAGCTTGTATCTCGCTTCGAGCTTCTTTATGCGTTACTTTATACAAGCTTCTTTATGCCGTCGAGAAAAAATGTCGAGCTACGTGATGCGACAATCTCATGGAATGCGATTTCAATTGATGATGTTTGACTGGAAAATGATTTGCTCTGTAGAAAGCTGTCCAGGTGCTTGAAGAAGTGATAGTCCACAGGAGACAGATCAGGTGAATGAGGTAAAATTTTGTACCTGAATTGGAGCAGCTTCTGGTTTGTCTAGCGTACAACGTGGGGGATCTAGCGTCATCATGGAGAAGTACGGGCATTTTGCGATTGAAAAATGCCGGCTGTCACGTGTACAGGTATGCATGCATAATCTCAAGTTCCTGACAATGCCTTTTCCCCGGGCTAATTTTCCCCGGTTGTAAGAAGCAGTGAATCACACCAACTGCAAACCACCAAAAACTGACCGTCTTTCTGGGATGAAGTACCGGCTTTTGGTTATGCATGGCGCCGAATTTCGTCGATTGTTGTACAGTATCTATTTTTCCTTACACGTGACGAGACGTCTCAAAATGTCGTTTGTTTGGTTGCGGAAAGTAGGGAAAAGAAGATATCAAGGCCGCTCCGGTGGCTAAGCGATGGGCTCTGATCATTCGTCCGAAAGGTGTCCGGGTTCGAATCCCGGTGAGGCATGGATGTTTTGTTTGGCTCTTCCCTTCCCTGGAACCAGTTATTCTAAATTTAGGACGGGCGACTGCTTACACTGAAGAGTAATTGAATTAGAGACAGCTGGCGTTATGCAAATGTGGCGTTGTGGGCGGCCCTGTAAACGGAAAGCGACATGACGTATGCAGCAATCCGACAATATAAGGAGTGATGCGACGGGAATCAGTAAGAGTCGGACGCAGTATGGGTAAGACGAAGGATCTAAGCACAGTTGATCGTGATCACTCCATCTCGGAAGTCGTGCAGGCACTGGTATTTTAACGCGCCATTGTGTCACGGGTGCACCGTGAGTACATTGAATCCGGTAAAACTATCCCTGCAAGGGCCAGCTGCCGTGCACAAAAGCGTGTGGAAGAGCAGGGTCATCGTCGACTAGCTCGCATTGTAACAGCGAATAGACGGGCCACAGTGCAAGAAATCACTCGGCAATTTAACGCTGGTGCACAAAAACGTGTAAGCAGCCACACCGTCCAGAACCATCTATTCGCTATGGGGTACAGAAGCCATCGTCCCACGAGGGTACCGCTGCTGACCGCGCAGCACAGGGTGCAAAGATTAGCATGGGCGCGGGAACATCGCCCTTGGACCCTAGACATGTGGAAAAATGTTGCCTGGACTGATGAGTCGAGATTCACGTTGGTACATGTGGATGGCATGATACGAGTACGGCGCAAACAACATGAAGCACTGGATCCTTCTTGCCAGCAAGGTACTCTTCAAGCTGGTGGGGGTGGCATTCTTGTCTAGGGACTGTTTACGTGGACTGAAATGTGACCCCTGGTACGTGTGACATCGTCCCTCACAAGTCAACATTACCGAGATATCCTGGACGACTATTTGCTCCCATTTGTGCTTCTTCAACATCCCACTGGGGACCTCATCCTGCAACAAGACAATGCACCGTGCCATCGCTCACGAATTGTATCCGAATGGTTGGATGAACACTCCACCGACGTGACCTCGCTTCCTTAGCCAGCTAGGTCACCTGACCGCAATCCCATCGAGCACATCTGGGATGCCATCGAGAGAGATGTTCGACTCTCCATCAAATCTTCGTGAACTGTGGGAGCTTGTTCAGGGTTCGTGGACCCGTATGGCTTCCCAACGCTTCCGGTGTCTTGTCGAGTTCATGCCGAGAAGAATCGCCGCCGTCATCAGGACGAAAGGTGGTGCTACACGTTTCTAGACAGGTATCTCTAATTCAATTGCTCTTCAGTGTATAGCCCATTGAGTTGTTCACGATGATAGTTAAACCTCCAATAAAACAAAAATAAAAAAAAGGTGTCAAAACGTCGTGTTTTGTGTTGTTCCGTCAACTCATGTGGGACCCATGTACCAACCTTCTTCGTTTTGCGCTATTCCGTCAACTCATGTGGGACCCATTTACCAACCTTCTTCGTTTTGCGCTGTTCCGTCAACTCATGTGGGACCCATTTACCAGCCTACTTCGTTTTGCGCTGTTCCGTCAACTCACGTGGGACCAATTTACCAACCTTCTTCGTTTTGAGCTGTTCAGTCAACTCATGTGGGACCCATTTACAAACCTTCTTCGTTTTGCGCTGTTCCGTCAACTCATGGTGGACCCATTTACCAACCTTCTTCGTTTTGCGCTGTTCCGTCAACTCACGTGGGACCAATTTACCAACCTTCTTCGTTTTGAGCTGTCCAGTCAACTCATGTGGGACCCATTTATAAACCTTCTTCGTTTTGCGCTATTCCGTCAACTCATGTGGGACCCATTTACCAACCTTCTTCGTTTTGCGCTGTTCCGTCAACTCACGTGGGACCAATTTACCAACCTTCTTCGTTTTGAGCTGTTCAGTCAACTCATGTGGGACCCATTTACAAACCTTCTTCGTTTGGCGCTGTTGCGTCAACTCATGTGGGACCCATTTACCAACCTTCTTCACTTTGCTTATTGCCGTTAAATGTCGAAAAATGTTTGCGTAGTGTACTCCCAGTGTCTTTAAGTTATCGTACCGTTTGACGTGGATCATATTCAATCAAAACCTCCAACTCGACAACACCGATAGCTCCTTCTGGTCTACCGCGTGGTTCACTTTCGAGAGTCATATCGCTTAACCGGAATTTGGCAAACTAACATTGTGTTTTTCTTTCACTAACGGTGCTTACTTGACTTCAAACTTGGACCCCCATGCATGGGGGTCCAAGTTTGAAGTCAAGTAAGAAAATGAAAAGAATTGTAATGTTCGTTTAAGTATAGCTGAATGAACACTATGTAAATGAGTTCTTAAATACTTCAGCCACAGTAAAAAGTAGGAGTCACCCAAGAAACTTCAGAAAAGGTTACGTACTATTAGAATTTATTCAGCCCAAAATTCCTTTGGCATAACTTACTCTTCAACAATAAATAGTGAAGTAATACAAATAATTAACACTTGGTTAAGAAAACAATACCAACACTAAAGGAGAACACGCGGCCTTCAAATAACTCAAACTTCAATTAAACAATGTCTCTTCCACAATTAGCATTATAACTCCCACCATCTCCACACAATGTTGCTGCTCAAACATTACACAGTATATCGTTCAGTTCTCATCTGACACATACACACGTCACAGGCAGGGCCGATGCTAGGGTGCTTAGCGCCCAAGGCAAGCCATCAGCCTTCCACCCAAAAAAATTGTTATTCATTTGCGTGGCTAAACTTATTGCATTTATTCAAAAATTTCAAGATGCAAAAATGTAGTGTATTGCAATATAAACTAAATAGAAAGAAACTAATTCAAACTACGTCTCATGGGAAAATTGGGTAGGTGTACACCAGTAAATACTAACAGAACGTTGAAATCCATTTTTATTGGTGTAATATTACAAAAATTAGAACAAAATGCTAGATTTCGCCACCACGGATGGCTTCTTCAGGCAGAAGTATTATTAAAGGCAAAAAAATAAAAAAAATAAAAAAAAATTGTTTTTTGAATAATACTTCTGCTTGAAAAAGACACCCGTGGTGGCAAACGCTAGCGTTTTGTTCTAATTTTTGTAATATTACACCAATGAAAACGGATTTCAGCGTTTTGTTAGAAACTACGTCAATTTACTAACTGGTGATGTAAATTAAAGTGAAATTAAAATTTCATTTTGCGATATTTATTGTTCGCAGCAAAATTACCGACAAGTGCCTTCAAATCTACGTCACGGGCAATTTATTGTTCGATCGATAACCCAACAAGGTTTTTTCCTGCACCCACCGACAGGCAAAAAAAAAAAAAAAAAAACAGAAAAGAAACAAGAATTCTAACGGAATGAATATAGTGGTAGACCCTCTCTTACTCTTGTCCCTGTTCTCATTAGAAAGTAATGCCACTATTTGGGATAAAAGAAGGGGACAGTTTTGACGCTTTCATTGAAAACTGGATAATATAGAATACATTTTCTTTAAAAAAAATTGCCGCCCTCAGGCGTCGCCTGTCTTGCCTGCTGCATATGGACGGGCTTGATTTATGGCAATTTTTCGATAAATACCTGCTTTCGCGTCGGATTTTACTGCAAGCTGACTTACCCAGCTATATCCGCAGGTCTCCATTTTTCGCTTACTCAAGGAGCAAGAATTCGCTTATCGAAAGCACAACAGAAAATAAAATTCTCTTTATTTTTTTCATTTTTATTAACTTTTTTCTCGTTTATTACTCATTCGATTTTATCAACTCGAAATCTTGGCGCCCCCAAATTTTGGCGCCCTAGGCAGCTGCCTAGTTCGCTTAATGGTTGAACCGGCCCTGATCATACGTACTGACGTCAAGGTGTTGCCAACCATACTCTTGCGAAAGAGAAGATATCACGTTAAGTTTCAAAAACGCTGAGGAGAATCAACTCAAATTTACATAGAAAAAGCAATTAAAATGGAAAGTTAAATTAGAGTTTACACGTCACAGAATATGGCTCTGATATTTATCCTCTTACTGCAGTACAATCCCCTTGGGAACTGATGCCGCTGACGAAGTGACCAGTTCTTTATAGGCAGCATCTTTGATGCTTTAAATTTACATATCACCAGTTTCATCGCGCGATGTGTTAATTCCTAAGCTATCTGCCAACTGCACGAGTCTGGAAAATCCAATATTTCCACTGAAACAACTTAATGAATATTTAGAGCTGTCGAACTCCTTTTAGCACGTCTTTTGTAAAAAAAAGATCGTGCTTATGTTATCGGTTTGTCCGTCCGTCCGTCTGTACCCACGGAATCTCTGCAACTATTAGTCCGATTTGGAAAATTCTTTTTGCATTCAAAAGCTTGAAATATGCGAATGATGATCCTTTATTTCGTTTTTTTTTACGATGTACAATTCGCCACTAGAGGGCGTAAATGCAGATGATGTCGAATTCAAAAACACGTTTTATTCCACATATTTGCTTCTAAACATCCGATTGAAAAAAATCTTTTATCTTTCGATTCCACTTATGTCGAAGAGTATTTTGAATATAGTTTCTTTTTCAAATTACGCATAGATTTTCCGCTAGGGGGCGTAAAAGTAAATTGCATTTTTTCTGATAACTCTTCTTCTAAAACTCCGATTTGAAAAAAAATTTTTGCAGCGGATACATCTCCTGATGCACAATCTTTTGCATATGATTTTGAATTTTTGGTAAAGAATACTTTGGCCACCAGGGGGCGTAAGTGTTAATTTTCGCTTCTGACGTATTTGCCATAAAATCTGAGCTTCTAAAATATCGATTGAAAAAATTATCTCGTGGACTGATGCCACTCACATCGATAAACATTTTCGGAATATTTTCTTCCTAAAATATTGCACAGTTTGTCCCCAAGGGGGCGTAGATGTATATCTTATTTTTGTCAATATCTCGACTTCTAGGAGTCCGATTTGAAAAATTCCTTCTTTGTTGGATAGTGTTTTCGGTGTCGCATGTTTTTCATATAATTTCAAAATTTTCACGTAATTCTTAGACTTTCCGCTAGGGGGCGTAAGGGTAAATTGCGTTTCCCCCTATATCTATGCTTCTAAATCTCCGATCTGAAAAATTCTTTCTGCACCAGATACAGCTCCTGATGGGAAATCGTTTGCACATAATTTCTAGTTTTTGTAAAAAAATGGTTTGGCCACCAGGGGGCGTACACCTTAATTTCCGCTTCTGATGTATTTACAGCAAAATATGAGCTTCTAAATTCTCGATTGAAAATAACATCGTTTGTAGACCGATACTACTCATGTCGACAAACCTTTAGAAACACTTTCTTCTTAAAATAATGCACGGTTTCTACGCCAGGGGGCGTAATATATCTTATTTTTGTCAATATCTCGACTTCTAAGAGTCCGATTTCAAAAAACTCTTTCTTTGTTGGATAGTGTTTGTAGTGTGACATGTTTTTCCTATAAATTTAAAAATTTCAAGTAATTCATAGACTTTCCGCTAGGGGGCGTAAAGGTAAATTGAGTTCTCCCCTATATCTCTGCTTCTGAATCTCCGACCTGAAAAATTATTTCTGCACCGGATACAGCTCCTGGTGGGAAATCGTTTGCACGTAATTTTAAATTTTTGTAAAAAATTGTTTGGCCACCAGGTGGCGTAAGTCTTAATTTCCGCTTCTGACGTATTTGCAGCAAAATATGAGCTCCTAAAATCTCGATTGAAAAAAAGTCTTTTGTGGACCGACACTACTCATGTCTACAAACATTTTAGGAACATTTTCTTCTTGAAATAATGCATGGTTTCTACGCCAGGGGCGTAGACGTATATCTTATTTTTGTCAATATCTCTACTTCTAAAAGTCCGATTTGAAAAATTCCTTCTTTGTTGGATAGTGTTTGCGATGCGAAATGTTTTTACTATTAATTCAAAATTTTCAAGTAAATCATAGACTTTCCGCTATGGCGCACAATGGTAAATTGCGTTTTCTGCTCCTAAAACTCCGATTTGCAAAATTCTTCCTGTATCGCATACAAGACCTGACGTAAAATATTTTTCACGTAATTTCTAATGTTTGGTAAAGAATGGTTTGGCCACCAGGGGGCATAAGTGTTAATTTCTTCTTCTGATGTATTAGTAGCAAAATCTGGGCTCCTGAAAACTCGACTAAATTTTTTTTTCTTGGACCGATACTGCTCATATGGATAAACCTTTTGCGAATACTTTCTTCCTAAAATAATGCATGGTTTTCCCACCAAGGGACGTAATGTCACATCTTATTTTTGTCGATAACTCTGTTTCTAAGAGTTCGTAAGCTCACGATTCCGTTTACAGCAATATCTGAGGGATTAAAGACCCGATTGAAAAACTTCTTTCTTCCGTGAGATGCTATTGTTTTCCATACCGGTTCGATTGACTTTGAATAGCTTTGATAAATTTAATTTGCGTCAGAACGAATTCAAAAGACGTGCTTATTACACCCGAAAATTCGGGGTCATCTTTCTTGTTGTTCTTAAAATTGGTTTCGCCGCAGAGGTCGAAAGGACATACCTACCTCAAACTTAAATTTTGCTTTAAAAAAGAAAAATCGCAATACCGCTTGTTCCGCTGATTGACACTCCAAGACGAGATTAAGGAACTACGCATTCATAAGTAAATTCGTAAGAAAATGGGAAGAATTGCATCGAAATGCATATGCATAGTACTGTCATAAATGCCGACACAAAATTTAACTTATCCATAAGAAGACAGGGAAACGTATTAGGTCTTCGATTTTTGTTAATACATGTAGATATTGCCGAACATTCCTCTTTCTGTTTCAAGTGTTCCCAAAGCCATCCCATAAAACTAGAATGTGGGCGCAAATAAAAGCAGAACAATTGCGATTGGACCCCAGTAAGGCAGAACATGACATATACATCATTTTCTGGCTGCTGCAATCTCTTGGAATAATCCGCAGGTTCATCTGCTGGCAGTAGAGCAATACAACAAGCATAACAGAATTAACGGAAGATATCGATCTGTCCACCACCCAAATGTCAGAACCCCATGGGCCATCAAAGTAGTGGAGAACAGAATCAAGAGAAACCCACTAGGAAATAGAAAATCATAGGCAGATAGATGAATATGTTAACTAGATATGTTACGACTAATTGAAATGGATCGTATGAAAGTCTGACATATTAGAACAGGATAGACGGACCTTCTGAAAATCAGGAGCCAGAGATCAAAAGGCTTGCTTCAGCGGTACCTAAACAATGGCCAAAGATCAAAAGCCTTGCTTCAGCGGTACCTAAGTAATGGCCAAAGATCAAAAGCCTTGCTTCAGCGGTACCTAAACAATGGCCAAAAATCAAAAGCCTTGCTTCAGCGGTACCTAAACAATGGCCAAAGATCAAAAGCCTTGCTTCAGTGGTACCTAAACAATGGCCAAAGATCAAAAGCCTTGCTTCAGTGGTACCTAAACAATGGCCAAAGATCAAAAGCCTTGCTTCAGCGGTACCTAAGTAATGGCCAAAGATCAAAAGCCTTGCTTCAGCGGTATCTAAACATTGGCCAAAAATCAAAAGCCTTGCTTCAGCGGTACCTAAACAATGGACAAAGATCAAAAGCCTTGCTTCAGTGGTACCTAAACAATGGCCAAAGATCAAAAGCCTTGCTTCAGTGGTACCTAAACAATGTCCAAAGATTAAAAGCCTTGCTTCAGTGGTACCTAAACAATGTCCAAAGATTAAAAGCCTTGCTTCAGTGGTACTTAAACAATGACCGAAAATCTGTTTCACATATGAGAAAATATTCGCAATCGAAAAGAGCTGTAACCACCGAAAGGACACGGTGTATATCAACAGTTTTAATGAAGCATCTGAGATTGTTCACAAGGTACAGAGAGGCAATCTCCTTGCCTCGGCGATGTTCGGGAGTGAGGTGAGTTATGACGGTGATGCTGACCTGCATTTCTGTGAACAAAGGCTTTAAAAATCATAAAAATGTACATCAACAATGTTTTGGAGAAACATGTGAACAGCCTCTCAGTCATACTGTGTTCAATGGACAGGAGAAGAAATTTCAGCAAGACTCGGTGCTTATTCATAAGGGAAAGACCACTCAGACCTGACTTTCCAACAATGTGCCTGGCTTCATCAAGACTCAGTATTCGTTTCTAATTCAGGGAATCCTAATCTTAATAGTCTGGAATACAAAACGGGGTCAGATTTAGAGAGCATTGACTGCAGCAAAAGGCGAGCCAAACTAGACTTCCTGAAGCGCTCTTTAGTGTTAGTGAGAACAGCATGTATTCAATTTTCCACTGATATTGTGCGTACTGCTATTGTACAATATACAAATCATTTAAAGCAATGTGTACAAAACAATACCGGTCACTTTGAATGATAATAGACTTTATGCCGTATATTAACATCTTTTTTTGAGTTTCTATTCTTATGTAAATAATGTTACTTCTCCAGATTTTCCTTCTGAACATCACATCAGTTCCTCCGAATTACTTTATACGTTTTGTCAGCAACTGATAGTGAACAAAAAAAAAAATAATAATAAACAGGTCACCTCGAGAGGATAGAGTGTGTGGTGGTAGTAAGCTGAAAGATGCCTTACTGATTGTATTTTGACGCACGTTATTGAGATGGTCTATACATTGAAATAGTCTTATGTAAAAATGTGATATTGTGAATAACAACGAAGCTTCGTAAGTGTTCAGAGTAACTGTGATTACGAGTGTAATTCGAAAACCAGTAAGCAAATAAACCGTTGCAAGTTCTATTTCGTGCTATACCCATCCCGAAGACGTTAGTGGTTATATAAGTGCTGTATTAACCCTAAAAGAGTATTTCAACACACGAACCTAAAAGATCTTAGAGACAACCAACACTTTTGACCTTATTGTATTGCATGTACCTTAATAAATAAACCTCAATGCTTTTGACTTCCTGCTACTTTTCATGTGCACGATACACACAGATATGTTTGCGACATTTATGGCAGTACTGAGCATGCAGAGTAGATCAATACCTACTGAAACTGACTTTTCATCATGGAATATCAAAACAATTTCTTCCTTGTTAAATGCGTCGTGAAATCTATCTCGATCTCATCCTGTACTCATTCTAAGATATATAAAGGATTAAAAAATAAATTTTTAATGTATTCAAAGTATATTTCTTAATATTATTTGTTGTGTTGGCAATGCAAATAAACCCCAGAATAAGCTGTTGATATTGTCTTTACATTTCATACTGCCCTCCCTTTTAAAACCCATAATAATCAATCTGTATTAAGTATTAAATATCAATCACTTTTTTATATTAAATATACAAAATACATCAAAATTATAATTTAAAAGAATGACATCAAATAGTTTCAATATTCTTATATTTTACTACACCTTGTTTTTAGCATGTCTTTTACAAAATAAAAAAAAAATAGTTCGATTTGAAAAATTATTTTTGCATTGGAAAGCTTAAAAATGCGAGAACGATGATCCTTGCTTTCCGGTTTTTGCCGATGCATAACTTCGCCGCTAGAAGACATAAATGCAGATGCTATCGAATTCAAAATACATTTTATTCCACATATTTGCTTCTAAATATTCAATTAAATTTTTTTTTATTCCTTTCGATGCCATTTATGAAAAAAACTATTTTGCGTGAAGTTTCTTTTTTCAAGTAATACACTAATTTTCCGCCACGTGGAGTAAATGCTAATTGCGATTTCCCCAATATCCCTGCTTCTAAAAATCCGATTTGAAAAATTCTTTCTGCATCGAATCGAGCTCCTGGTGAAATGTTCTTCATATAGTTTCTAATTTTTTTTGGAGAGAATAATTTAGTCACCAAGGGACATAAGTATTTATCTCCGTTTCTCATGTATTAGCAGAAAAATCTGAGCTCCTGAAAACTCGATTTAAAGAAATCCTTTCGAGGACCGATAGTGCTCGTTTCGGTAAACCTTTTGAGAATAACTTCTGCTTAAAATAGTGAGTAGTTCTTCCACCAGGGGTCATAGTCGTATATCTTTTTCTTGTTGATTTCTCTGATTCTTAGTGTCCTATTTGAAAAATTCTTTATCGAAGAGAGTTTCCGGTGCGAAATGTTTCTCATATATTTTCAAATTTTTCTTAACACACAAGTGCGCCACTAGAGGGCGTATGTTCACGTTTCTGTTTATACAGCAATATTTGTGGGACTAAAAACTATATTGAAAAAATTAATTTTCGGTCAGATACTACTAACTATGGAAACATTTTGTGGGCATTTCCTTCCCAAAGCACAATTTCACCGCTGGGGACGCAAATATTCAATTTGTTTTTCTCTATATCTCTGCTTCTAAATGGGCGATTTAAAAAATTCTTTTAACACAGGATACCATTTACCTTGTGGAAATTTTATGGTCCGTACTGGAGGAGTTTTTTAGTTCACACTTCCATCGCTAGGTGGTGCTTGTGTACTTTTTTCAGCTGTATCTCCGCTTTTAAATCCCCTATTGAGCGTTTTAGCTTCTTATTGTATGCCATCCGCTACAATAAAGGTGGGAAACATTATCCTCTTTAAATAATGCACTTCTTTCCCTCTAGGGGGGGGAGGCGTAAATGTCGCTGTCTCTTCTTCCGGTAGATGAATTTGAAAAATTATCGTTCTTTAGCATAGCTTTTGCCATAAAAATACTTTTCATTTCTTTTCAACTTTTCCATTATGTAAAATTCTTCCGCTAGAGGGCATAGAGTAATACTGTGTAATGTTTCCTTCTCTCGTATATTTCTTCTTTTAACTGTTCAATTTGAAAATTTCTTTGTCTCTGATACTTCCTTCTACTATGAGAAATCGTTTTGCGCGCCATTTGTTCATCTTCGTAACATACTTTTTAGCCGCTGGTGGAAGTAAGTAGCTGTTTCTATTTCTGGATGTTTTACCGATTGCAGAAATACGGTTGATCTTTTTTCTAACCGATTCCATTGACTTTGAATAACTTTGATTCGCGTCGGAGAAGATTCAAAAGACGTGCACATTACAACCGAAAATTCTGTGGCATCGTCCTTGTTTATTGTTTAGGACAGTCTGAAAACATATGTACAAAGTACAAAAAGATAGTAAAATCATGTAATGCATTGATAAGCTTTCCAACATTCCAGTTATTATTCCTCAACTTATTACTCAAGTTATGAGGATAACGGCTGTGGAATAAATCTCGCTCCTGTGCCCTGACCTTCAACTCCATTTCGATGATATTAAATAGAATGTTTTCAGTATACCTCCAGAACAACGTGATAAGGTTTTGTCGCAATGGAAGCATTTTTACGTAAGTTATGACGCATAACGGCAATGGAATGGATCCCGCTTCTGTGTCCTGACCTTTGACCCCATTTTGTCCATTTTCAATAGGTTTCCTTACCAGATTGTCCCCTACCACATACTAAAATTTCATCGAAATTGAACCATTTTTTACGCGAGTTATCGTGCTGACGGATGAACAGACAGACAGACGGACAAAGCAGGAGCAAATACGCTTCTTCAACCTACGGTTGGAAAGCCTAAAAAAGTACATACGGAGATCCGGAGCCGTTGAAATCTAGAACTATCCTGCCTAATCCAGGTCAATTGGCTGGCTTAATGTAGGTGTATTCAGACGTTGCCATTGAAATAAGGTAGCATTCGCTTGTTGTGCCGTTGTTCATAATTATTTTGTTTTATTCTACATATTGCTTTTTCAACTTAATAATTTTTGTGCCTACGGTGAATGGGATCCTCCGAAGCCCGGGACCCCGCTTTCCCAGGTCTTAGGGCGGTCCTATGTTTTAACGCTTTTCCTACAAGTTTAAAAGCTACTCAAAATCTGAAAAAATGAGCAATCAGAAATCTGAAAAAATGAGCACTCAGATTTTTCATGGACTAATCTGATAGCTTTTTTTTTCCTGCACGACACTGAAGCTGAGAGAAATCCAGAAATATGCTTACATTTGATAACAATGGTAATACGTAAACGATGCAACTACTCTCATGTGCAAAATTTAAGTTACAAAAATAAGTGCCAACATTGTGAGTAAACGGTTAGAGATATTACACAGAAACGCAGCAGAGCAATGACATGGACAACAACACGTAATATACTCCAAAACAAGTTAGTAAAATCACGCAATGGGTTGATTATGATACGCTTTCCAACATACCAGAAATCATTACCCAAGATATGAGGATAATAGCTGTGGATTAAATCTCGCTCCTGTGTCCTGGCCTTTGACCCCATTTCGATGATTTTCAACAGAACCGGTTCAGCATATCTCCGGAACAACATACTGAAGTTTTGGCGCAATAGAAGCATTTTTAGTCAAGTTATGAGGATAATGGCTGTAGAATGAATCTCGCTCCTGTGTCCTGACCTTTGACTCTCTTTCGATTATATTCAATAGAACCGGTTCAGTATACCTCCGGAACAACATGATGAAGTTTTATCGCAATCGAAGCACCTTTACGTAAGTTATGACGCATAAGGGCGATGGAATGGATCCCGCTCCTATGTCCTGACCTTTGACACCATTTCATCCATTTTCGATAGGGTTCCTTCCCAGGTTGTCCCCTACCAGAAACTAAAATTTCATCGAAATCGAACCTTTTTAACGCGAGTTATTGTGCGGACGGACGGACGGACAGACAGACGCACAAAGCTGGAGCATATACTCTTCTTCAACCTACTCCCCACAAATATAAATATATTAAGAAAACCAGAAGAACATAATGTGGCCTTAATATGGCGTGTGATCGCCCCTTATAGTGACACATGACTGACAGAGTCGCGATATGCAGGCCAAGAGAGTGTTAATAAGTTCTGAGGGCAGTCTGTCGTACTGCAATACAAGAGAACTTCACAGTTCCTGTACGTTTCTTGGAAGGAGGCTCAGAGCATGCACTTGTCTCTCTAAAGCGTCCCACAGGTTTTCTTAACGATCAAGATCCGGAGACCTTGCTGGCTACTCCCCGATCACAACACTTTCACTTTCAAGGTATTTCAGCATCAGTCGAGCGGTATGGATTCGGGCTTTGTCCTGCATTAAAACAAATTCTGTGCCGACAGCAGCTGCGAAGAAGCGAACATAAAGTGATACGATTTCATCTCTATAGCGGATAGCATTGATGAAACCCCTGAAAAGCAGGTGCAGGTTGGTACTTCCTTTACGCATTATGCTTTGTCACGTTCTCTCCTAATGAATACACATCGGTAATCCGTTTGCAATGAGAAGTGCGACTCATGCGTGAAGAGAGCGTTAGACCACTGTTCACGTGTCCAGTGCAGATGTTTCGAGCCCATCATAATCGTTCTTTCCTGAGGGAAGATGTCAGCGGCATGCACACCACAGTTCATTTGGCATAAAGGCCACTTTCCTGAAGCCGTCTGGTCACTGTCCGGCGGATACTCACCACCCAGTTGCTGCTGTCAGCACTGAAAACAACTGACGAGGTTCCATGCTTCTGTTGTGTCTGGCTGCTAAGGCAAGAAAGCGGTCATCCGGAACGGAAGTTGACCTTGGACGACCTGATACAGGTGGTCTATGAAGATTTCCTGTATTTTGGAATTGTTTCCAGAGCCTGTTGACAACCATTCGAGACACACGAAGCCAACTTGTCACCTCTGTTTGGGATTGCCCGCGCCCGCCATTTGATATCATCGCTTATACGGTGTGTGTGTGTGACATTTTCAAGACATCATGTCCTTTACTTGCAGTTTTATCAGATCACATCAAATCATATGTGGATGGTTTTAGGAAGGAAATGTCTGACCCCAGGTCTTAAACAACCCTTAGAAATAGGAACCTAGGAGATTTAGGCTAGAGTGCCAGATAGGAAAGTAACACGGAAGCGAGGTAGAAAGGGGGAGGAAGACGCCCTTATTTATTACCTGTGGCCATTACCTGGGGTCCGACGGCTTAAAGTACCCATCCGACGCACGGCGGATATTTAGTGATTTGAGCGTTTGTCCCTGCCTGGAACTGAAAGTGAGGTTTCTCCGTGGCAGTTGTGGCGTACTGAAGCGAAACACGTGTCAAGACGACAAATCTGCATCGAGACATTCTGTCCGCGTAGCTTAGGGGGAAGGAGCGACTTACTCCGGAGTAAGAGGACACGGTTTCGATGCTCGTCGCAGACAATCTTGTGTCACACAGTCACGAAAGTTGACCACAAGGCTATCCGCTGCCCTACTTGCAGTTTCATCAGATCATACTGTATGTGAAGGATTTTAGGAAGGGAGTGTCTAACCCCAGGTCTTAAACATCCCTTAGAAATAGGAAGCTAGGAGAGTTGGGCTAGAGTGCCGGATAGGAAAGTGACACGGAAGCGATGTAGAAATGGGGAGAAAGACGCCCTTATTTATTACCGGTGGGCCAGCACCCGGTGCCTGACGGCTTGACGTGACCGTCCGACATAAGGCGGATATGTAGTAGTTCGAGCGTTCGTACCTGCCCAGGATCGAACCTGAGGTAGCTCCGTGGCAGTCACGAACGTTAACCACTAAGACATCTACGGCCCGTACTTGCAGTTTGACAACACTGAAGATACTTTACACCCTTGTTCCTGTCTGCTCTTCATGACTATTGGCTCCTCGAGTCTTTGCAACGCCCACTGAAGCGTCATAACCGTGTCATCACGCGGTCGTCCTTTACTTTACATACCCGACACAATCTGTTATGTTCCTTGTAAAAGTTTCAGACCATACATTTCATTCCTATTCTTACTACGATTAAAAATCTTTTGTAACTTAACTTTTGCACATGCATGTACACTGAAGTGCAAGAAAAACTGGTACAGACGAGCTATGCAAAAGACATAGCAACGTCACCTATGCGCGTACTCGGTTGCGTCCGCCAGTGCGTATATAACGCGATAGACATACTTGCCAGCTGTCAGAACTGTTTACGGCATGAGAATGACAAGTAATAACGATTTAACCGATTTTCAACGCCGTGTCATAGTTGGCGCTCGTGAGATGGGCCATAGTATTTCGAAGGTAGAAACAAAGTTCGTATTTTCACGGACGACCATTGCAAGGGTGTACCGTGACTACAAGAATTCCGGCAAAACCTCCAACCTGCGATACCAGTGTGGTCGTAAAAAGACATTGGGTGAACGTGACCATCGTCGGCTGTCAAGAATCGTTTCACGCGATAGGCGCGCAATACTCTCGCAGGTATAATCGGAATTCAATGCTGGAGCCTCAACAAACGTCAGCGTCCGGACTGTACAACGTACCCTGCACGATATGGGCTTTGGGAGCCGACGCCCAACTCGAGTCCCCTTGATAAGTGCACGATACAGAGCTATGCGCCTCGCCTGGGCACGGCAACACCGCCACTGGACACTTGATGACTGGAAACAAGTAGCCTGGTCTGACAAGTCGTGTTTCCAATTGTTTCGGGCAGATCGAAGGATTCGTGTGTGGCGCAAACCCCATGAAGCCATAGATCCCACCTGTCAACAGGGAACTGTACCGGCTGGTGGAGGCCCATAATGGTATGGGGTGTGATTAGCTGGAGTTCACTGGGACCCCTGGTACGTCTACAAACGTTTGTGACCGGCCTACGCTATGTGCGCATCCTTTCTGACGAGGTACACCCATTCATGTTCTGCATTCATTCTGATGGGTTGGGCCTGTTCCAACAGGACAATGCACCTCCACACAAGTGTCGGGACGCCACATTATGGTTAGAGGAGCATTCATCTGAGTTTGGGGTGTTGCCATTCCCACCCAAGTCCCCAGATCTGAACGTGATAGAACACATTTGGGATGCCATGCAACACGGTATCGAACACAGGAATCCGAGATCTCGGAATATAGCCGAATTGTGGAACGTTCTGCAGGAAGTATGGTGTGCATTGCCTACAGCATATTTTCAGAAGCTAGTGGAGTCCATGCCTCGTCGTTTTTCTGCAGTCCTGCGCTCCCGTCTGGGACCTACCAAGTATTAGACTGGTGTACCAGTTTTTCTGGCACTTCATGTATATATCAGTCATTATTAAGAACAAAGCTATCATTTCGACTGAAACAAATGCACACCTGATGAAGTGTGCCAGCTTTCATGATAGGGGTAGCTCCAAGGCAGTTTCACAAAAACGGACTTCTGTTTTCTGAATATAATTTTCGCAAACTCAAAAGCAACCTCTTGTAAGAAACACGCATATTAAAGAAAGCTTATAACTTTTTCACATTATGTCAAAATGAAAGCGAAGTCAGTGGTCAATGGAACACTGCTCGCCTCTAAGTCTGGAGTTGTCATAATAGCACTTTCGATTACTATCGCGTTTTAGAGAGCACTGCAGAGATCTCTCTGTATCATGACTATTTGTCATCTGTTCCTTAAAAAGGAACAAGGACGACTGGAGATGTTGAATCGATATCTGAAGACATTTTGATAAATATTTGCTGTTCCTCCCACCTGAATGGAATCGAAAAAAATAAGGGAGGGATTGGGGTGTTTAGGGAGGTCATTCATTCACTTATGCAGTTGTGCAATAAATACGTTTATATTAACAAAGAATTCGCAATTCTTTGTTTCTAAATATGTACGTATAGTGCAACTGATTAATACATCAATTATATAAGATTAAAGTGGCAATCCGTTTAATTGGCGTAGGAAACAAAATACAATTTGCCGAGCTTTCGCACATCAACTGATGGTTTTGTCAAGGCTAAAAGTGTAAACAAATTGAAAATTAGAATGATTGCAATTTAAATAGGAAAATGGTTAAACGAGACATAAAGAATGGTTAAAATGTCCCAAATTAGCACATCTCGTGACTTCACATTCAGAACACGATGCGCCACGCCACGTATTTAATCATTCTTTATGTCTCGAGTAACCATTTTTATACAAATTTCGAAGATGACAATCCGTTTTTTGGTGTAAATATGACATGGATGGTAAGTCAGATAATATCCGAAAACTCTTCGTCGTCCTGGAGCGGGAATAGAATCCGCGTCTCCCAGATAGCGGCCGGGTATGATAATCACTACACCACCCAGAAATTAATTAATCGGAAACTTGCGACTTGGTCGTTCTGGGTGGTGTAGTGGTTAGCATACCCGGGCGTTACCTGGGAGACGCGGATTCGATTTCCGCTCCAGGACGGCGAAATTTTCAAGTGTTCGGATATTATCTGACTTACCATCCTTGCCATATTTACACCAAAAAACGGATTGTCATCTTCGAAATTTGTATTATATGGTGTAATCCCGTATTCAATTCATGAACCATTTTCATATTTAAATTGTAATCATTTTCAGTTTCTTTACACTTTTAGCCTTGACAAATCCATCCGTAGATGTGCGAAAGCTCGGTAAATTGTAAATGTTTTGTATCTTACGCCAATTAAACGGATTATCACTTCAATTTATGTTTTTATTGCTTTTTCCCTTTTGCCTACAAATCTGAGGTAGAGAAAAATTCGTTTTTCTCAAAGCTGCATAGTCGTGCAAAACCGAAAAATAGTGACTTGGAATTTATGCTTAACATTGACTTTGTCGATATCATAGTGTTTGCTGGTTTATTTTGTTTTGAGTTTTATGAAACTCCAATGATTCTTCACGTTTCGTACAAGTGTGTACTTTTATTTGATATCGAATATCTGCTTTAATTTAAGTTGCAATTATTATTCTTAACGCACTTATCCAGTGTGAACGAAGCAAGTTGTAATGGTGTGGACTTTCTCCAAACTGCTATGCGCAGATACGTTTAATTAATTTCTGACAGAGATGTATTTTCAATGGGGAAAAAGTAATGTGCGTTTTTGCTGCGAGGAACAAATCCGTCGCGCATATCCTCATGACATCATTTTTCAATCAGAAATTATAAACTTTTTTCCTAACTCAAAAGAATTAAACGATGCACATAGAAGTTTTTTTTTTTATAAATTGCGATGTTCTGCTCTCTGCAAAACAGTCTTTGGTTAACACAGAACAAACATTCATTGCTATGAAGAGACAGGATGTTTTACAAAATGCGCTAAAGAATAAAATTACTAATTTAGAAGTTGTTCGGCTTTAGAATGCTAATGAGAACAGCTGTTTAATGACATCAGTGGGAAAGCATTTTTTAAACAAGAAATAAAGAGAAAAATCCAAGAAAATAAGGCTCCAAAGGAAAAACGCAATCAAGGCACAAAGCAAAAGTTTTGCTTTCCTTTTCACGTTAAATTTATTTTGTACATGACAGGAAATGTCCCTTGTCTTATATTTTTCTTTCTTCCTCTTTCTTTTTTTCTTGTGTGAACATAAAATTAGTGCGCATGCGCTTGGTTTCTCCTTAGAGAGTCAAAGCTAATTTCCTAGACAGCAGAAAGTTTCGAATGATGGATGTCGCCCGTACAATCAATAGAAAAAGGAACCGCCGAATAATCACCGAGTTTCCGGAATAAGCAGATCCCAAGGATCATTCCCTGCAACGTAGAACCTCTTATAGCTTCTCATACCCTGCTTTCCAAAACTAAAAGGCGATTCTATCTTCCATCAGCATTAAATGACGCATCCGAAGGTTGTTAAATTCCAAAATAACGTTTAGAAAAATACAAAATATCGACGGTGACACTAATTTAGTAGGTGCAATAAGAACATCTTTTGGTAAGTCTGAAAATTAGAAAAAATATACGCCCAAAATATTTCCAGGTAATTTTTACTATAAACTGTCCAATCAATAACCTTTTAAAAAACATATTTTACGCCGACCATATATACAGGAAGTCTCAAAGACATTGGGGGAGAATACACTGGCAAAGAGCATGCTACTTCCGGTATGCATAGAAAGCCTCCGTTGTAGGGAGTAACTGGTGTGTTGGCATGTTCACATGAGTATTTCAGTTCTAAATCAAAAGATTTTGATATATCTTTAAGGTTTAACTGCATGTGACGTGAAATTTTCCTGCTTAATAGTTTCTTTCTTTCTAATCTGCGTACATAGGCAGACGCGTTATAGCCTGGTGTTTAGGCTTACCCGCTTACTAGCAGTGGCGGCTCGTGCTGCTAAAAATGTGCGTGCTATGACTCCATCTCCCCCCCCCCTTCTCTCCTTTCCAGCAAAGACCTTGCAACTGGGATTCGATGGACTTTGCCTCACCATCCGCCTTAACAAAAAAAAAAAAAAAAAAAAAAAAAAGAGGAAGAAGGAAAAGAATCATGAATCCTAAGGATTTATATCTGGGTATAGGATTTATTTTTAGTTTTACTTAGGTAACCTAAGGATTTTTGCTTCAATTTTTCCCTCTAAAGTTCTTGAACAAAATTATCGTTTCAACAAAGAATCTACTGGATTAACTTCAGTCGCCATTCAACAAATTACGAAAATTTCACTACAAAGAACAAAGAATAGAAGCGCACAAAATGAATTAGACTGAATGATCGCGCAGATTTTTTGAGAACACAGCAACAATCAGATAAGCTTTCCTTCTGTTTTGGTTAACTACCGCATCCTGTAGGAATTGTGGGTAAGACTTTGCACTGAGCGCGTGTGTGTGCGTGTGTGTTTGTGTGTGTGTGTGCGTGCGTGCGTGTGTGCGTGCGTGTGTGAGTGTGTGTGTATGTATGGCCCCAGTTTCAATAGGAGAAAGCGGGACGGAGATCTTATTGTAGTATGCTGCTGGCAACCGTGCTCAGAGAAGTTAATCCCGCTGCAAGTCCTTGTGGCCTGCTTGAGAAGATCCAAAAGGGTGTGACGTAAGCTACAGGAACAGCCACATGGTATGGCAGTGCTGACAGACACGTAGCACGAAAGACTGATCGACGAACAAGAGCTTTCTTAGGCTACTGCGCGGCTAAAAATAAGATTTTGTGCTGGCAGCAAATCCTTGATTGCTGCCAGCACAAATAATTTGCAATACAAATCGCAATTCAAAATAATTTGAATTGCGATTCGTATTGCAAATCCCATTTTTAGCGTGCTACACCACGGTAGCATGTCATCACCAGCCGCCACTGCTTACTAGTCTTGTTTGTGTTTTACGAAGATGTAAACACTTGCTAATGACAGTTTGACTTAGAAAGTTCTCGGGTCGTACGCGAACATTGCACGTAATTGCTGCAGTACATTATGAATTGAATCCAACTCTCTTACTTTACAAGCCCCCCCCCATTCATAGATGGCGCTGCACGTTCAGTTAGTCTCCATCGTTTCAAAACCGCTGGTATTACGTTTACCAGTCTATGTATGCTACTCTAATGTCATTGGGTAGATTGAAACAGGTTAGAATAAGAGATTCGGAGATGCTCTCGTCAATGGAACAGTACCACTTTGCGTGAAGCCTATAACCGTGAGCAGGGGTCATTAAAGTGTGGGAAAGGTGGTCGTTTCCGAGGCTATTGCAGTACATTCCGAGGCTATTGTTGGCCGAATCGCATTCTTTCGTCCCAAATGTTTCTAAATTTGTATCGTAACTTGCTACCGATGTGTGAGAAAATGCTGAATTTATAAAATTCGTAATTATTTTGAGGCACCTTCCCATTTCTATTTTAAACTGAAATTCATGAAACGTTAGTGCAAATTCAAAACAAATACAACGTTAAATTTGAAAACTTCACTCGTGTGTGAAGTATAATTCATTTTAGAGTGACATAAAACGATTTCTGCAACCCCAAACCACCCAATTAAAAAATACACACAGATCAAACTGCATGTTTATCATGTAAACAAATAAAAATTATCACACTTTGCGGCTTCACGGTTAATAGAACCAGGGTATCTCCAGAAGTCTTATTGTAACCTCTTTAGGTAAATTGCGCATGGAATCACAACTCTGTCATCGGAAGTAGTAAAGTCACGGGACATTAGCCAAAAAGTTTATCTGGAGTTGTGCTTGTGGATGCTCGAAGAGCTGAGTTAAAGGCAATTCTACAACTTTTCACAGGTGAGAAACGATTTAAGGATTAAATAGATTCTATGGATGTATAGTAACACCTTGAGTACATCATCCTTGAATTTAAGGCGAAGCGTCTTTTTTCTTATAGTGGCAATCATCGGAATAAAGTAGGAGGGTTTTAGTTTTTAATACATTTCTTGCATGAATTTGTGTTTCACTTTGTGGTTTCTATTTTAACTGTTTTCTTAAAAATAAAGTGAAAAGAAAACTATGTCTCATTGCCTTGAGAAGGAAGGATTTCGCATCGTTACTGCGGAGGACAAAATACCTTACAATAGTGGCCAAAGTTGTAGAAACCTTGTGGAAAAAGTGTATTTTTGAGGTTTGATGGCTCATAACACCACCTTTTTTTGGAGTCATACCGTGCAATTATATATCAATGGAAAGATAATTTCATCAAGAATTGTAATGCAACAAAGTTTGCTTAATTATCTGTATTCTATGAAAAGTTACAGCCAAATAACCAGAAAAAGGAAGCACAACTTGCTTAGGTTAATATGAAGTAGCTTTCCTTCATTTGAATGTAGCCAATGAGCATGAGTGTTTAGAAAGCCAATCAAGTGTCATCTTGTTTTGGCAGTGAGCCAATCAGGCCACAGTAGGATTCAGCTATTGATGTCATGTATTGGAACTGAGAGGAGGACATTTGACAGTGTGTTGTATGATTCCTATCAAGCTTTTTTTTTGTTCTGTGTAGAATACCCCAAAAAAGTGAGCTTGTAAAACGTAATAAAATTAGTGAGCTTGCAAAACGTAATAAAATTAGTGAGCTTGTAAAACGTAATAAAATTAAAGAAATGGAGCAAAGAGTTGACTGGTAAGCCAGAAAGCGATGTAAAATAGTACCATTAAGTGAACAAGGCTTCAGTTATGAAGAAATTAGAAAAAAAAATCATGGAAACTTAGCCAAAGGTGGCATTTCTAAATTTTTGAAAAGGTATAAGGAGACTCAGTCACTACAAAACCAGACTGGTAAAGGCAGGAAAAGGTGCACAACAGCAAGTGGTGATAGACGAATTAAGAGACTGTGCACAGAAGAAAATCATCTGGGTGTATACAAGATGAAATGGCGCAATGCAGTGTGAAGTTGAGTGCGTTGAGTGCAAGGACTGTTCGGCGCAGACTGCAGGAATTTGGTCTAAAAGCTAGAATTCCACAAAAAAAGCCATTTTTATCTCTCAAACAAAGGTTCAAAAGATTAAACTGGACTAAAACCCATGTTAACTGGACAGCGGAACAATGGGACGAGACCAAAATCTCCCTGTTTGGTAGTGATGGCATAAAATACGTAAGGAGAAGAATCGGAGAAGATTTGCATCCTGATTGCATTACATGTACCGTGAAACACCCAGTTAGTGTTATGATCTGGGGTTGTATGGCATCAAAAGGTGTGGGCAGAATTTTCGTGATTAATGGGAATATAAATGGTCAAAAATACATTAATGAAATACTTGAGCCCAAACTGAAACATTCCGCACATGATCTTTTTCAAGATAATGAAGCATTTATATTTCAACAGGATTCAGCTCCATGTCATGTTGCTGCTGTGTGAAAAAAGTGGTTTCAGGATAATCATATTCCATCGCTGGAATGGACTGGGAATAGCCCAGACCTTAACCCCATCGAAAATATATGGAGCCGACTAAAGAAACTTGTTAGTCAGAAGCAAACCAGCAATAAAACACAATTAATAGAAGCAATAATTCAATTTTAGTTTTACATTATAACAGCTGCAGAACTAAAAACTTAGTTTACTCCATGGGAAGGCGTTGTAAGGCCGTAATTAACGCTAAAGGTTGCCCAACTAGGTATTAACTGACATGGTGAGAATTTTTGTAGGTATATCTCATTTTTTCTATGTGTTTCACTGTTCTTCTTTATAAATGGTGTTCTAATACAAAATCCTTCATAAAAGTTATTGCATTACATTCTTGATGAAATTATCTTTCCATTGATATGTAATGTTATGGTATTACTAAAAAAAGTGGTGTTATGAGCTATCAAACCTCAACAATACGCTATTTCCAAAAGGTTTCCACAATTTTGGCCATTACTGTATATTTCACTATATATATATGTCAATTAATGAGCGTATTACATTTGGCACTTTCATGGTTTTAATTCATTAAAAAACTTGTAAATTTGGATCATTATGTAGTACAAAAATTTTCATGATTCCAATTTCGGGCAAATTATTATTACTGTTAGTAAGGACGACCATTCCACTTGAGTTTTTCATATTTTGAGTAATTTGTATCACGTTCCGGCAGAAATAATAGAAATAATCGAAATAATAGAAATAATCTAGAATAAGGATGTAGAGAAAATACCAATGTAGAGAAAATGTGGCCATACAGAAAAAATATAGCCATCCTGAAATAAAAATATATTTCAATGTACATGTTTTAAATTGTTCGTGAAAATTCATCACAATATTAAATATCACGGTCTGTTAACAATCCCTATATATATCTTAAATAAACTTACTCTGAGAACGGCAACGACATTGGCGTATATATATATATATATATATATATATATATATATATATATATATATATTTTAACTGTGTACAGCAGAAATTTTAACATTATAATACAATGAAAATACTGTCGTTCTGTATCATTAGTTATTAATGTGAAAACCACTTTACAGGAAGTTTCAAGTACAAACAAACACGGCCGATTCACGCATGAACACTCACAAAAATGATGACCTCTTTCGACCTAATGACTCATTCTGTAACTTCGAAACGATTACAATTAAATTTTAATAAATGTCAATTTCATAGAGAACATATCCTTAGCTGTATTGTTCATAAAAACCACACTTATAACTTGCATGATGTACTGAATGATGGCATTTAAAAGTATCCTGTCAGGCCATAAGAAATAATTGAAATTGGAGTGCACATAACCACTTCTGCCTATTGTCACGTGATCTGTCGGCTCCCATGTTGGAACCACGGTGGCTCATTGGCAAGCATTACCAGCGTGCGGTCTATCAATATATATGGTGGAAAAAACAAACGCAAATAATGCATTGAAGGAACAATTTATTACATGCAATGCCCTCATCCACAATCCTACCCTAACCCACCACAATAATGCTACCAGCCGAAACACACTGAGATTCACAGGTTAGAAAAATAACTGGATCAAAGCGTAACCGTTACTGTGATGATGGGTGAACGAGTTCGAAGTTTGGCACGCAGTCGGTGAGAGGAAGATGGAGTGCACCATCTGAGCCACTGCAGAACATCTGGGATTCACGCGTACGACTGTCGCACGCGAAAATTCCTGGGAATACATCAAAATCGGCAAAACTGGAAGAAGCTGGGGAAAGTGTGGTAATAAGTGGGATATCCATGTTTGAGGTGAGTGCTGCTTCTCCTGTATCATAACGTTGGCAGTGGAGGGGGATAACGTTGGAATTTAACGATGGGACACCTACGTAGGTTTGTGCAAATATCATTTTGCGTACGACGATACAACTGGGCTACAGCATCTCACGCCCACAACGACTACCATTTTTTACAACACGTCGCCGGGCTATGCCGTGGGCAAAAGCACAATGGGCCGTAGAAGACTGGAAGCGTGCGGCTTCTTCAGATGAAAGAATCGAGATTTCAACTACTCTGTGAAAAAAACCCTGAATTCACGAGCTATTTCATTGATTTCTTTCGTGAATTAAATATATTGCTGATTAAACCTATTCAGGGAAATGACGGAAACAAACCTGAATTTTACGGATTTTTCGTACATAAATTGACAGAGGTACTCCTGTTAATCTTTCTTCGGTTAATAACTGGTAGCTGTTGTTTTTAAGCGGTGTTATCTGAACTTTCTGAATTTTCAGGAAACCTTTCAGTTATTCCGTTTGCATATTAAGGGAAAATATTTATACTCAGTTTGAATTTCAAAATTTGTTGTCCTGGATGTACGAAGTTCGTATGAAATTCAAACTGAGTATAAATAAGAGTAAAACCAAAATTATGATTTTAAAGCGAAAAAGTATTAGTACTGAATGCAGTCTAAATCAGTGTTTTCAACCTTTTTCTCCCGATGTACCACTTCTCATGTTCTAATTATCTTAAGTACCACCAATACCTAAACTTCCAAAAGCTACCAGAGGAAAATATTTTTTTGAAGACTGAATCGTATAGTGAAAAATAAGATATTCATCCTTAATGACTAAGTAACTAATACATATTGTACTTTTAAAATGTGAGTAGAATAAAAGTGACAAAAATATTATTAATGAGATACTTCAGCTTGATTCACTGAAACCAGTTTCTCAATATCAGACTGAGTTTTGCTCAGTTTTATCCTCAGGTCAAGTCAACATGCAATCTGTTTCAGTATTTGTTTTTGCCGAAAACAAGCCCAGAGAATCCTTGCTCACACAAGTATGTCGTTGAAAAACGCTCCAAGAACGTGATGACCCTCTCGGAAAGCTCAGGGCAGCCGCATCGTGATTTAATCCAAAAAGCAGAGAGAGGAAGTTTCTAAAATATGGTTTACAGTAGAGTATCACATGAAAGTTCAATGAATTTTTCCCATTTGTCAACACTGCTATCAAAGCATCTCGATCAGAAAATGGGTCCCTGATCCAGTCGTGAGAGTCAAGATTTTCCGAGAAGGCCACTGTGAAGTCTTTAACCAAGCTTTGGCAGTAGTTTCTAATATACTTAAGCACATCAGGATCAAGTTGGAGCTCATTCTCTTGAAAGAAACCTTGAAGGAGTAGGAAGAAAAGTCCGTCACCTTTTTTCAGCTTCTCTAACCGCAAACTGAAGCTTGCATTTCATTGCGGTCACTTTGTCTTGAACAATAAAGTGGTGATGCTGTTTTCTTGTGGTTTTTGCTGAGGTTATTCAGTAAGCTGGAAATATCCGCTAAGTATGTGACTCTACACAGCCACAAGTAATCACAAAATCTATCTCCAAGTCCAAACTTTGCTTTGAAATCAGCAAAAGAAATCTGTAATTCATGCCGCGGTTCAGGAAACCTGAACAACACGTTTCCCCTCGAAAGTCACCGTACTTCTGTCTGAAAGAGTAATTTTTTGTGGTCACTCTCCATTTCATTACATACTGTATTATTAAAAATAATCGCGTCCTAAGATTTTGGGTTTTTATAAAATTCACCATTTTAGCCACCTCATCGAGAACAGTTTTCTGGGTGGGTGACAGATTTTTGGCCACCAGATGGTCTCTAAGTATGCTGCAGTGAGGGAAGTGGATTTCAGGAGCAACTTCCTTTATTTTTGTTTCCACGCCACTGTAGTTTCTTGTCATAGAACGTGCTCCGTTGGTTAAGACTCCCACACATTTACGCCAATCCAGCTCATTAGTATTCATGAAACCACCAATTATCACTAAGATATCTGCAGAAGCTGTATGAGCAGTCAGCTGTTCACAAAATAAAAATTATTCACGAGCAGTCTCTCCTTCTTAAAATCTAACAAAACACATAGGCTGGGCAAAGTTTGCTGTCAGTTGACTCATAAAACTGGAGAGCAAAGTACTTACTACGTTTCAGTTTTTCAATCACTTGTTCCGCAACATTGTTTCCCATAGAACGTATTCTTCGTGAAACAGCATTATCAGACAGGGACATTGCATCATGATATCAGCAGCTGATTCTTCCAGGAATGAGGAAACAATGTCTTTCGCAGCTGGCAAAACTAATTTTTCCCCAACGGTGGGCGATTTTCCTGCCTGTGCTTTTTTTAGACTAGCTTTGAATAACGCTTCAACTGCCTTCTCATTTACAGCCGAGGATGACGATATGTTCCGCTTATTGGCCATTAATTCACGTTCGTTCCTCCGAAAAAATTCCACACTCTTATTTTGTAAACTGTCATGCTCTGTTTTGGAGGGACGCTGAAGGAGAGATAATTTCATGCAGCCATTGGACAATGTTTCAAAACAAATTACGCACTGGGGAATCAATTCACTCTCCTCACCCGTATAATGCACTATCTACCAACAAGTAATTGGACACCTGTGATAGCAAAAGAAAACGAAGTTTATTCACCTTCAATAGTTGGTGGAGCCTCCACGAGAGGCGATTACAGCTGCGACACTCCGGGGCATACTCTCAACCAGGCGTTGTACGACGGCTAGCGGTATTTTCTTCCACTCGGCTTGGAGAAGACAGGTCAGTTCCTTCACCGATTTCGGACGGTGGGGGCATCCCTTAAGTCGACGCTCCAACTCGTCCCAGAGGTGCTCGATAGGGTTAAGGTCCGGGATCTGCGCAGGCCAGTCCATTCGATTAACCCCATTGTCACCATACCAAGCCATGGTGGACCTTGCAACATGACAGGCGGCATTGTCATCCTGAAAGTAACATGGGTCCACCCCGTAAAACTGCCACAACGTAGGAAGCGCATGGTCATCCAAAATAGTGCAGTAGGTCTCAGCGTTGAGTCTACCAGGAATTGCGACTAAGGGTCCCGTGCCATACCAGGAGAAACACCCTCATAGCAAAATTCCACCGGCGCCGAACTTCACAGTTGGCACAATACATTCCGGCAGGAAGCGTTCTCAGGCAGAAGCCAAACCCAGAACCTGCCATCCGAACGGTAGAGGGTGAACCTTGATTCGTCGCTCCAGAGAACCTGTTTCCACTGTTCAACGGTCCACTGTCTACGTTCTTTGCACCACGTTAGCCGAGCAGCGCTATTGGACTTGGTGATCAGATGGGCTTCCTTACGGACGGTATTCATAAAAAACACTCCCGGATGCCTATTGAAACTACTCGCGGATGTGGCCCATCGATTTGTTGCGGTTCTTCCGAATTTCTCTGGCCAGCACCCGTCGGTCTCTAACTCCCAGTTTTGTGGGTCTGCCGGGTCGAGGCACATTCCGACAGTCACCTCTCATCTTCCACTTGTCAATCACGTAGGCCACTGTCGATTTTGGGTACTTCAACTTGCTGGATATATCACGTATGGATCGGTCCTTTCTGTGATACCCGACGATTACACCTTTCTCGATTTCAGAGAGCTCCGAACTGCGTGGCATCTTGCATGCGACTGGTTGCGTTGTTGTTTCCCACACGATATTTAACGGCGGTGGCCGTGACGTGTATCAGGACCGCAGATATCGTCGATTGCAGGGACGTCCAATTACTTGTTGGTAGATAGTGTAGTATAAGCAAATAAAAATAACAAATATGCAGATTCATACTTCCCTTGGACGAAATTACTCTGTTTACTTGGCCTTGGGGTAGGTGTACGTGTCGGTGTGAAACAGCTAAACCACACCTCGTCTGAGCTCGCTGTTGCACAACCCTCGTCTTGATGTTTCACTAGCATTCTCTGTTCTTGGACGTTTAGCAGGAGTACGTGATAATCGTTAATCTATTGCACAACAAAAGTTTAGTACATTTTGCTGAGGAACGACAGAAAACTGCCTGACTGAAACAACAACAACAACAATTTCCAAGGTTTAGGGCCAATTCACATTCAGGGTTACGAATGTGACCGAAAAGCGAAGAAATATGGACTGGAAAACGAAGAAATAGGTTCAGGGTAGGGTCCCCTGTTTCGAAGTTGTTTTATAGAAGAAGAATAAAAGGTAGAGTTACAGATATATGCTGGAAAGGGTGAACGCGAGAAGAAAATGCACCCTAAACAACTAAGAAAAAATAGCGCCACAAAAAGGAACATCCTGAAATACTGCACTGTGATAAACAAATAAATTAATGAACTGGGGAATGATGCTGGCTGCGGATGGGAGTGTCAGGGCTACCTGCCAAATTTAGCGGGGAGAGATGAAATAAAATATTGTATTGGGATGTTAGTAAAAGAATTGCACAGTTAATTTAATTTTCCGTACCGGTCTCCAATTGATGATGCTGCAGCTTCTGAGACCGACGAGTACGATTTTTTCCGTGGTAATTCCTGGGTTGCGACGGGAAGGTTGGTGGTGTACAGGAGACTGTTGAAAGCGTAAGAGAGATATATGGAAAATTTACTCAATGCAGAATAATTCGGAGCATGAGCTATACTTACCTCATTGACACAGAATTTTTTTATAACAATAACTCACCTCCTAAGCACTCAAGCAAGATTTCTGCTTGAGTGCTTAGGAGGTGAGGGAGCTAAGAAAAAAATTCCTTTTAAGGGCCAAACTAGGGACCATTTTTGCTGTTTTAACAAGAAATTTAGTAACTTAAAAGTTAAAACAGAGCTTGTCCCGGAAACTATGAGATTTTAAGGGCTGTAGGTGGGTGTTCTTGTTCGAAGACAAAGCGGTCGTAGAATGAGTTGCGAACGTAATGGAGATGAAGAAAAGAGTCTTTGAATAAACTGCGCGTGAAGCAAAAGCGCACATTGGAGCCGCGGATGGCTTAGTGGTTAGTCATTCAGACTATCGATGCAAGGTCCCCAGGTTCAAGCCTGAGCTGATCTTTAGGAGATGGTGTGATTTACTTATAATCGCTGAATATCCGCCGTGCATCGTACGAGCACGTTAAGTGACGGCCCCAGGCTGGACCCACTGGTTAAATGGGTATCCTTTCCTATGCCCCTCCTGAAATTCTCTCACCCCTCTGTGTGCAACATCGTACTTGTACGGTGACGCCATCTACTGTACTCTAATCTCACTACAAACTGTTCTGTCAAAGTCGCTAGATTTGCTCTCATTCCTTCCGTTTCTGTGTCCTGCCCAAAAGGCGATCTCGCTGTAGGTGGCTGGGACCTAAACTCTACTCACTGTGGACGGAATTCCTACAAGAAAATGACAAATATTTTCCCCAAGTCCTTACTCTGGACTTGGGGAAAAAATTGGGAGAAGAACAAAGTAAGTTACCGAGGAATGTATTGGTAAAAGAAAAGTGTTGTGAATCTTTTCTTAGGGAACTGGGCAGCTCTAGGGCCGCCCTTTAAGGTTAATTAATTAACCACAGTGCTGCAGGGGAACCGGTAGAAAAGTCTTGGTTAAATAAACCCAAAACATAACATCGAAGAATCTGAGCTGGGTTTTTTTTAAACTTTTTGCAGTTTTGTGATTTTTAAGATTTTTTTTTTTTGAGATATTTTGGTATTTTTTCAAGAGAGTGTGCGAGAAGTGAGAGTAGCTAGGACAGAAAATGATAAAGGGAAGTTGAGAAGAGTTGATGGAGCGCTTAAATACGGAGTGATCGTAAAGTTCCCGATCCCTGAATTAAAAAAATATTGCGTACGCTGTAAGCAAAATTTCAACCAAAATAATGTGGCAACACGAGTAAACGACTCGTCGAGATCAAATACTACACTTGTCGAATGCCTGAAGGAAATTGGCAGAGTGCCAGAAGTGAATAACCGGTTCCATGGGTGCTACGCAGTTTTCCCACTTTATCGTTGTCATTTACACAGAGTCATAGGTTTGACGAGGGAGCAGAGAATTTGTTTATACTTGTACCTTATTTGCAAACGCAGTCTTACAAACAGTTTATAGAAGAGTTCAGGAAAAAATTTCAGAAGCATACTGTGGTAAGTAAATCGACGATGCACAGTTTACTCGTATGATTTCGGAAAACTGGAAGTGTTCATGATATGCCTAGAAATGGCCGGCCAAGTGCGTTAACGCCGGAACTGATAAACGATATTGAAAAACGTTTGCAAGTCACCTACAAAATCGCTTCGTCGTTTATTTTTACGGCTCAGTACAGAGAGCGACTAAAAGATTGCAGCTTCATGCATACAAAGTGAAAGTTGTCCAAGAACTGAAGGCACCTGATACGCTTAAGCGCCTGCTGTATTGCCGTTGGTTTCGTAAATTTACTCGATACAACAAGGGCTTATTGAACAATGTTTTCTTTTCGGAATAATGCTTGTTTGTTTTTTTCCTGTGGGGATATTTAAAGAACAGTGTTTATGCAAACAACCCGCATGACCTGCAGTCCTTGAAAACAAACATTATTCAGGCTATAGCGGAAATCACGCCATTATGCTTAAACGCTTTACGAAAAACATATGCCGCGGCGTGGATATTTGCCTTCAGCAAAACTGAAATCATTACCAGCACCTTCTTTAGGTCAACATCAGTTGCTGAAAAGTCGATGGAAGATGTCTCACAGCTGGAAGTAAACTTTATGTATCTGTGCGATGCAAATAAAAATGTTTAAATTAGGGTTCGGGAACTTTTCGATCACCCTGTACTACGAGAGAAGGATCAACGGACCAGTCGAATGTTACAGAATTTCCGAGAATTGTCGAGATTTTCATAATTCGCACACCTGCCGTAAAATGGCAGGCGTATGAACATTTTGATGGTAAAGGACCTCCGCTCACGAGCTAGAGACATGGTCGAAAGTGGATACGCTCGTAGTGCTTTTCAAAACAATTTAAGAAGGCATACTGGAATACATTACGATGATAATCTTTATACATATTTTGTGAAACAGTTGTATATCGTAATAGAACCCGTTTCTAGTGAATTTTTTAAATTCTATTCATGCTTTGAAATCTTATACACACTCCTCTTCTCACTCCCACGCCAGGGGCGTACTGACAGCCCCGCAACCCTTGCAGTGCGGGGATGGGCCTCGTGGTTAAAAGGGCGTCTAGCCTCAGCAGAAAGACTTTACAAATTTTTTTGCGAAACTTAGTATGAAACTGGTTAAACAAACAGCCAAGAATTAAGGCAGCTTTTGAATGAAGTATTAAAAAGAAAAGCAATTTTCGCTTTTTCTTTCAGTAAGTAAGTAAAATCTTTAGAAATTTTTTTCATTGCTTTAGTTCATTAAAACTGAATGACAGGAAAGCAGCTATTCAAGAGAACTTGAGGCTCCTTTTCACGGCCATAGCAATAGTTTCTATGCATGTATGTTAACAAGAAAATGTGACGGAGATATCGGTTCAATGAGTGGAATTTATACCAATGAGGACAAGGTGTTATGTATTACAGTTGTTTGCACATAACTACGCATCCTTCAGAATATAATAAATTAAAATGCGTTCTTCGCGGGAACGAAAAATCAAAGACCTGTGCCATTCTTTTTATATAACAGAGTCAAAAGCATTTTTTTACTATGTACAAAACAAGTAAAAAATGCAAAACCATAAAATTATGTGCAAAACATTATGGCATTATGTTAAGTGTAGTTTCCATATTCCAGAATATATAATTTAAGTAGTTGTGCGTTTTTTGTGGTACAGTTCTTAATCGTTACTTAGCCATTTGCTTACTTGTGTTGTGACATTTCGTATAAATCGGAAAAGTCATTTGACACTGTCACGCGACAGTTGTATATTTTGTGTGTAATCGTGGGGCATTTAAAAGAAGATGGCTTTATTTTTTTTAAATACTGAATGTGCGTGATGTGATTAACTTTGACGCAAGTATTTTGTTGTAATTTGTATCGGTATAAAACGAGGGCAATTGTTCTAATTACAACGTACACATTTGTATATCACGCAATAAAGTGGAATAATTTTGATTTTACGAAAAATACTCATAGGCTCCAAAGAATGTGATTTATTTAAGCATCCGTAAATCCTAGTTAATAATATGGAAGTTTAAATTATTAGTAATTGAAAGCTAATGGATTTTCGCAAAAAAACCTCGAAGATATTTTTTGCGAAGGGGGAGGTGAGTTTTTCAGGTACGCTACTGGCCCACGCGTACCACTGTGACCCATGACCACCGGTTGATAAATGCTGATCTAAATGGTACAAGGATAGACCAGGTGAATGAATTTGTATACACTCGCGGTAATGAAATTTGCGCACCAAGAAAGGAGCATCGGATTGAACTGAAATTTTATGGACGTAATGATACAGATAAATGATACACGTGATTGCAAAAACAGAGCTGCAGGACAATTACAGAGGGATCTGTGGCACGTAGTCTGGTCATCTTTAATAGCGCGTCGCATCGCCTCGTGCGGCGATACATGCTGCGATGTGGTACGGCATGGAGACGAACAGACGCCTGATGTTGTTCTGCGGAAGACTGGCACACACGTGTTGTGTGCTTCAAATCCCGGATAGTGCGGCACGGCGACAGCAGGCGTTTCAACTGTTCCCACACATTCTCGATAGGAGAATGTCCGGGGAGCAGGCAGGTCATGAAAGTATCTGGACATGACGTAGGCAGTCCTGGGCACTCCGAGCCGTGTGCGGGCGGGACTTATCCTGATGGTATAGCGTACCTGGAATGGGACCACATGGGGCCGTAGAATCTCATTCACATACCGCTGCCCCGTCAATTATCCACGTAACACTACTAGAGCTGATCGGCTATCGTAAGCAATGGCTCCAAAAACCATAATGCATGCAGTAGGGGAGGTGTGGCGCTCGATAGCAAAGTTGGGATTGTGCCGTCGACCCGGGGACCTCTACACTCTGGCATGATGGTGATCTGTCCCCAAAACGAAACGGCACTAATCGCTAAACACAACACGTCGCCAGTCTGTGGCGTTCCACGTCGCTCTGGCCTGACAGCATTGCACACGAAGTCGGTAATGTTCCGGTGTTAAGGGCAGCAGACGTAAGGGGCACTGGGATGGCAGATTTGCTTCCGCGAGGTGTCGGGAAATGGTTCGCGGGCACATAGCAATCACTACATCCTTGTATAGTGGACCGGATCTCTGTGGGATCCGTTCGTGCCTGGCGCACGATCCGTCGATCCTCTCTACCCGTGGTCCATCCGGAGCCGCTCCGCCGTGTGGCAGTGCCATCACGTGTCCACTGCTCCCAACACAGTCGGACGGTATGGTCAAAATAATCCACGTGGCGGGTTATACGGCGCGTCGACCACCCTGCGGTTTTCAACCCGATGATCAGTTCTCTCTCAAAGTCCGCAGGTTGCGTAAATCGACGTCTCTGGCGTCTACCCGGTATCCTTTTCACTCTGTACTCTTGCTTGCGTCGGCCGGTGCTTTTCGCTTTCATGGGGCATCGACTACACACCGGTTTTAATGCTGCCAGTTTGTGCTTGTAGCGCAACCCCAGGGTGTGCGGTCATGCGCACTCGCATCAAACGTAGATCATTTGCATAAAAGCACACACACTAGCTATTTGCAAAATTTCGTGGTTGTAGCTTGTTTTCTTCCATACTTCGATTCACCCTGAAGTAACACTGCAGTTTAAGGTACAAGATTCTACGCACTCACTGAGCCTTCGAGAACGGCCGGGTGTTCATCCGCGTCACACCCCATTGTGTCCTGCTGTTAGCAGATGTCAATCACTTCCCCCATCAGCCCATTGGCATTCTTGTCTCCCAAACACTGCATATCTACACATACGTGTGTTGGGTTAATTTTAAAACTTAGTTTCTGAAAATATATCATTTTTAGATTTGTCTGAAATAACTGTATATCCTTATAAGCAAACAGCTAGGACAATAAAATTTATGATTCTGGGCAATAAATGCGTTTGTTTTCAGGGAAAATGTTGGGAACTACTTTTAGTCGCGGCGAAGGGTTTAACGTACCTTCCCCATCAGTGTTATCTTAGGGTGAATCGAATCTTAGGTGCGCAAATTTCATTGTCCGTGAGTGCATTTAGAAAGCGTGTTTGACAGAGGAAATAAATCAGGTGGTGAAATTAGTTGGCAAGTGAATTCATCTTTGAACGTCATAGTGCCTCAGGAGGATTTCACAGGAACAACGGGTTCTCAAAATAAGTCTCAAATCGCTGTACATGAAAGTGTAATTGTTCTTTCTTTGATGTACGGCAGTGAAACTTATACTGCAGAAAACGAAGTAAGAGTGTTTGTGCATTGTACAGATGCGTTATTAACAGAGGAAGAGGTAGGGGTTGTGGAAAGACACGTTCTGATCATGTGAAGAATGAAGACGTGTTGTAGATGTGCAGTGTAAAAATAAGTGGTGTGATTTCTCGGAAAATTTCTGAAAATAACGTGCAGCAAAGTTGCTGGTAAGTATCCGTCTTTTAAAGAAATTTCCGTTTTTACCAATTTTTGTATTTTCACAGATTTTCCGTAGTTAGTAGTTCCGTTTATTTCAGAAAAATCCGTTCCAAGTTTTCCCGTTTCACTGAAATTTCGCCGAACACTCAATCTTCAGCCCTTACGTCAGAAAACTTTCTGGAACCGGTAGTCTGGATCGAACTGAGGTTGTTAAGGTTAGAAACCATGCGTCTGAACCACTGAGCCAGAATGTCTTTGGAATCGCACTCAAGTTCAAGGTAAGACTAATTGGCCATGATGATTTTTTTCCATTCATGCGAGAGATTCAATCATTTTATATTCTGTTGGAGCTTATGGTTATTTTTTTTAAATATGTTTGTAATAATTTTGCCTTTTTCTGTAGGAGGACTTAACACAAATTAAGTATTTTTTTCATCGGGATTTTAAAGCAACAGAATGTTTGGAACTTGAGATCTCTTTTTTAACTGACAATAACTTTCAGTTTTCTTTAAGAAAAGAGGAAATGTAGTTCTTTATAGTAATATTTCACGAAACTTCTAAATATAAAATTTACACTTGATAGCTAAAATAGCCTTTGTCTTAAGAACTCCACAAACTGATACATGGACATCGTACAAATTACCTGTACAATAATTTAAGTACCCTGTTTCTTACGGTAACATAATATACACTGAGTGGCCATTTTATTATGACCATCTGACAGTTTTAAGCAAATGAGCTATGGATGCACGCTGTTGCCGCCAGGGGGCGAGGCTAGTATAAGAAAGGAAATCTTAGTGCTTGCGACAGTAGTAGAAGTGATTTAGGGGTGATGAGATGGGTAAAAAATGCGATTTGACGGACTTTCAACGTGGGATGATTGTAGGAGCTCGGAGCCATGGAGCGAGTATCACCGAAACCGCCGCATTCGTGAAATGTTCCAGAGCAGCTGTTGTTAAAGTGTATAACGTAAGGTCTTTTCGTACTGAACTTTTATCGCTCTTCTTACGTTATTTTAAAACATAACCATAAGATGAAAGAGTTCCTAAATTAAATCTTAACGGCCAGACGAAACATTTAAACAGACGTTAAACTTACGGAAATTGACTTTATTCCAGATGATTTCATCAATACAACATAGCACTTCACATTTTACTTAACAATTCAGTATCAACCATATTCAATACCCCGCACTAGCAACTGTTGTATCGTAGTTTATATCTCTGGTTCTTATCTCATAACAGGCATACGTCACGTTTATTCTGACCTCAATTGTGTTGCCAACAGTATTCGTTTGAGAGAGAAGATATCACGTTAAGTGTGAAGTATAACTGAGAACAAACGCAAAATTTACATAGGGAAAGAAACTGAAAAGGATAGTCAATTTAGAATATACGTCACAAGTGATTAAAGACTGGACTGTCAGCCAAAAACTGGGTCTCTATGTGCAACGTTTGGTCGTCATCGACTAGTGACTGCTCGAGCAGAACGGAGAGTGTCCAGACTGGTAACAGACAACAGAAGAGCAGCAGTGCAGCAAATTACAGACCATCTTAATCAAGGATCCCCTCAAATGATCTCTGCACGCACTGTTCGCCGTACATTGCATCGGATGAGATATGGCAGTTTTTCTGTCTGTAGTTAACAAGAGCAAATGTCTCCAGTTCACACAGGAACACAAGGATTGGACATTCGATAATTGGAAACAAATTATGTGGTCCGATGAATCACGTTTTCAGTTGCACCATGCCGATGGCCGAGTGAGAATTTGGCGGAAACAGCACGAAAGCATGGAACCCAAATGCATTGCTCCAACCCTTCAAGCTGATGGAGGCAACGTTATGGTTTGGGGGATGTTTTCCTGACATGCTTTGGGCCCATTGATTCGTGTTGTTCAACGTCTGACTGGCAGATCATATCTAAATATCGTTGCGGATCAAGTGCATCCTGTCATGTGGATGGTTTATCCCAATGGCGATGGCCACTTTCAACAAGATAATGCGTCCTGCCATAGGGCTCGAATTGTACAGGGTTGGTTTCAGGAACATGCCGGTGAGTTTACTTTGCTTAGGTGGCTCCCACAATCTCCAGATCTCAACCCCATCGAGAATTTGTGGGACGAAGTTGAACGAGCCATCAGACAGCTGGATCCACAACCCTGCAATCTCACACTCCTGGAAAGTGCTATTCAACAAGCATGGTCTCAGATTTCACAAACCACTTATCAACATCTCGTGCAGTCCATGCCACGAAGAATCGACGCAGTATCAAAGGCAAAAGGTGGCCCAACGAAGTACTGAGGGGTGGTCATAATAAAGTGGCCACTCAGTGTATAATAGCTGGTGCACAAAATGGAGGAGAGGAGAAGAAATATCCTGTGCAATAACCGAAATTCATGCGATGTGCTATCCATAATAACCGATCTCGCTACAGAACTTCAAAATCACATTCTTCGACAGACTATGCAGTGTTTCTTTCAGGAGTTTTTGACCTGGGCGGCAAATGAAACCTTCGAGGGGGAGGGCAAGTTTTCCATTTGCTATAATATATACATATGTAATTTTAACTACTATATCTACATGTATAGAAGTAATTGCTATATCCATATACTGTACCGGGCCGTATTTAGAGGTGGGGCCAGGGGGCCTTGGCTCCCCCAAAAGTGTATATTATAGCTACGAAAACTAGCCCCTCGAAGGTTCCACTTGCCTCCCCGGTCAAAATGTCCTGAAAGAAACACTGCATAGTCTGTCGACGAATCTGATTTTTAAGTTCTGTAGCGAGATGGTACTTGGTGCCTAAATGTTTTAAGTTTTTGCTTAAAATGCGACTTATATTAGACAAAAAAAAGCCTTGCTTTAATAAAAATGCTTCAGCTTACAATAGTAAAAAAATGCTTTGTTCTTTTGTACTAGTGGATTTCAAAAACTTCCAATTTTTTCGTCGTCCCCTCCTCCCGAAAATACATTCTATATATGCACCCCTGGTATAGTAATTGCTTTTTCAAACATTTCAAGAACAAACTTTCTTCAGTTAAACGAGGTGTGTGTGTGCTGGGAAGGGGGGTGGGGGTGCAGGGCAGGCTTGGAATTTTTATCTATTACAATGCATTCAATACACTCCTGTTCCTGAATCGCGATTCCCTGACTATGAGGTATGATTTTTCTACGTATCATATTTTGGAGGATAGCATGCGTCTTAATACACTTTTTAGCAAAATAACCTAAAAAACTTAAAATAGTACTAGCGATCCGAATTTCTTGGCGTAGAATATATATATAGCTACTTCAGTTTCCAAGGGCACGTTTATAAGCAAGTGAATGGCGCTCTGATGGGATCTTAGCTTTCAGCCGTTCTCGCAGAAGCAATACTTCGCCCCATTGAGCAACATATATTCACTAACATCACACCAAGGCCTACCACCTGACTGCGATATGCGGACGACGCATTTTTAATATGGCCTCACGGAACGGAGACTCTCCCATCTTTCCTCGATGAAGTCAATTATATACACCCTACGATCAGTTTCACTATGGAGCTCGAGAGCAGTGGCACCTTACCTTATTTGGATGTCTTAGTGAGAAAATCACATGGCAATCGCCTTCGTACGGAAGTCTATTATAAACCTACCTCCGTTCCCAACTTGATGCTCCGCAGTTCATTATGTCCTGATGATTACAAGACGGCCTTCTTCCGTTCTCGAATTAGAAGAGCCTTCGCAGTCTCCTGAGATGGGCGTTCTAGAGATTCGGAACTGGAAAACATCGTCGAATTGGCCACTGAGGCAGGATATTCGTCAACCTAGATGCATAACTTTATCAAAAAAGCCAGAACCAGCAGTGTCAATCTTTCTATGCTGCAACTTTGCTACCTGGGCTCTATTCCCCACATACCAAAAATTTCCTATCAACTCAAAAACGCGCTCACGAGGATGAGCTTCGGTGTCGGGATAAGGTATCCGGCATCTTTATATACGATGCTTAAGAGAAATATTGACAAGCCCCCTCTTTCTCAATGATGCAGTTGTTTATGCAATCCCATTACAATAGCCGGACGGCTCCAGGCGATACTACATCGGAATGACCAAACGTTCGTTTGAAATTAGAATCAACGAACATAAAAGGGATACAAAAGACGGTAAAATAACCACTTCCCAATCAAGAGATGTCAAGTTCAAGTCCGATGATCCTATGTGGAATGATATCAAGAAATTAGCTTCATACTCCACACCTAAATCTACTGCCATTCGCGAAACCTCGGAAATCTTGACCAGCTGCGAGGCTTGTAATGATAGCGTCTCTCTCGAGTTGCCACGCATTTGGAATCAGTTCTTCAAATAATGCTGTGTTTTCTACCACAGTACCGCGCGCCCAACATAACGTGACCTCGTTTTTTCGAATGTCTGATCACATTTGCGCCTGTTTATTTATTGTCTAGTGAAGTCACCACGTTCAAATTGTTGAAGTGTTCAATTATCCAGTTTGCAGTTAGCTGTCTACTTTCCTTGAAAAAGTCATTTGGTTTATGTGCGAAGCTTGGAAACTTTGATTTATATTCTACGCCAATAAATTCGGATTGCTAGTACTATTTTAAGTGTAATTGGTGTACAGTTTCTTGTTATTAATAACCTAAAAAACTATAATATTTGAACAAATATTAAAACGAATTTATAATTGGCGAAATATTTGTAGCATCAAATCAAACGAAACTTTCTTTTTCATTATACCCTGCATTTATTCACATTTGGTTCGGTAACAAAATGTTTGTGGGAAGGGTCCGCTCTTCCGTGTGTATGCCTGAAAGGAACACTGCTGCGACTATGGAAATTTAACACACTTTTTAGTATAATACATAAGATTCTTAATACTGTCGAGACACGATTAATAATTGAAATAATTGCAACATTTAAAAGATGATACTTTTATTTACAATTAAAACCAGCTAAAAACAGTAGCAAGCTCTTTCAAACCCACTATAAGTTCGTCATCAGGTACAGTGAGGGTGAAGCACCGTGGTTATATAGCCGAAAGCAATCACCCACAATGCAACAGCATGGCAAGGTGTGCCGCCCCGGTGGCGCAGTGGTCTAAGCGATGGCCTCTGATCATTCGTCCGTAAGGGGTCCGGGTTCGAATCCCGGTGAGGCATGGATGTTGTGTTTGTCTTACGGCACTGGTTCTCTCCCTTCCCTGGAACCAGTGACCCTAAATTAGGGACGGGCGACTGCTTATAGCACATTGAGTTGCTCACGGTGGTCGTTAAACCTACAATCAAAAAAAAAAAAAAAAATGGGAAAGTGTTGCTCTAACCCTTCACACACGCGCATTTGACATGTATGCAAATAATGCAAAATAAAGCTACAAAAACACGGTTAAGAGTTATGATGGTGTGTGCAATGATTCAATATAAAATATTTCCATGAGGTCGGTAGAATCCATAGTACGTCATCGTTACAACAGTGGTCAGCAAAGATATTTATGTACAAACTTTCTGTAAACAATAAGTCAGATTTTGTAGTAGCTGGTGCAATTATCGAGGTGTTATTCCACTCCGGGACATGATTACCTAGTTAATTGCACCAGCTACTACAAAATCTGAATTGTGGGCGATTGCTTTCGGCTATATAACCACGGTGTTTCACCCTAACTGTGCCTGATGACGAACCCATTGTGGGTTTAAAAGATCTTGCTACTGTTTTTAGCTGCTTTTAATTGTAAGTAAAAGTATCGTCTTCTAAATGTTGCAATCATTTCCATCATTAATCGTGTCTCGAGAGCATTAAGAATCTTATGTATTTCAACTGGCACGACTGGAAAAGGAGCCTTGGACACTTTTTAGCAATGGAAATTTAACAAATAAATAAACCTCAAGTACACTGGTGTGCACAAATTAAGGACGAAGAGGAGAAATTAGCATAACAGCGGAACGAGCAGGTAGAACGGACCAAAAGACCACTCAGGAGATAGAATAGGGTCCGGACGGTAGGGCATGCGCATATATGCAGCATGACGGGGGGGGTGGTGGAAGAGTATAAAACACACGGGCGCTGTACGCTCAGCAATTCGGTGAAAGCTATTGCACGGTGTACATCGGTTTGAACGACGTCGAATTGCTGCCACCGTGTGATATGGCCAACAGGCAATCCAGTAGGTCGCGTCATTGGGAAGTTGGGAGAAGGTCGAAGTGTGACTAGTGTGGCCGAGATCGCTCATAGCATCGTTTCACGAGCTTGGAGAGCATTTCAAACGGCAGGAACAGCTGTCCGAGAGTTTAGCAGTGGTCGTCCACGAGCAACCACGGCGGCGGACGACCGGTATATTGTACTACAGGCGAGAAGAGACAGACGGCAGACAGCGAGAGAAATCGCAAGGCACATGCAACAGACAACTGGACGTCCGTTATCGCATTTTACCGTGGCCAGAAGGCTGCACAAAGGTGGTCTATTTGCACGACGACCAGTACGGTGTGTGCCATTAACGCCTGCTCATCTGTTATGGCGGTTTCTGTGGTGCAAGGAACACAAGAACTGGACACATCAGCAATGGGGTCGAGTGCTCTTTACGGATGAGAGCCGATTTAGTCTGACGAGCGATTCTGGACGTATACACATCTAGAGAGAGCAGAGAACACGCAATCACACCTCCAACATCATCGAAAGGGACCGGTTTGGAGGTGACGGAGTTCTCGTTTGGGGCGGTATCATGCTTGGTAGCCGTACTGACCTCCACATCTTCCACGGAGGTTCAGTCACTGGTGTCCGCTATTGTACCGAGGTTCTCCTGCCTCACGTGCGTCTGTTTAGAGGTGCTGTGGGTCCTGAGTTCCTCTTCATGGACGACAACGCAACACCTCATCGTACAGTGGCTGTCGCAGAGCTGTTGGAGAGTAAAGATATTCAACGCATGGATTGGCCCGCACGGTCCCCGGACCTAAATCCAATCGAACACATGTGGGACCGTCTCGGGAGACGATTGGCGGCACTTCACCAGCCGCCAGCAACGATTCCGCAGCTGCGATTGCCGCTACAAGAGGAATGGACCGCGATGCCTCAAAAGCGTCTTGACAACCTCGTCCTCAGCATAGACAGACGTTGTAAATCCTGCAACGCAGTCAGGGGTGATCATATCCCCTACTAAAGAATGGATTTTTCGTGGCAGTCACCTGTCACAATGACGTTTCTGTCCAGTTGTGCTCGAAGCTACCTTTTCAATAAAATGCCTTTGTATCCTTTGGATTTCTTGTTTGGACGGTTTTGCTCACTTGTCCCATATTCTTACATCTTGGGGATCTTATGGTATGATTTGAGTCGATGTGGAGTACTTCTGCACGACGTTACATTAGAAAAACAGTCTCGTCCTTAATTTTTGCACGCCAGTGTATTTTCGCGAATCTTTCCTATTACCGGAAAGTTTTCGTCTCACGGAAGCGAAAAACGTGAAAACGGATTTTTTACGATTCACGAAAAAGTTGTATCAGAAATATGCTTCGCTAATTCACGAAATGAATCGCGGAAAGTGGCTCCTGAATTTCAGAATATTTTCTACGGTGTGTAATGTTAAGCAAAATGTTTTTAGTGAGGTGGAGGAAAATATTAAGAAGGGACTTGGCCTATTGAAAAAATGAGTGGTGAGATGCTTACTAAGAGGGAATGTACTCAGCCCAAGTGTCAGGAAGGAAAGATAGAGGAAGGCCAAGGAAATCATAGGACAACCACATTCGGGAATGTCTGCATGAGGAAAAGATAATGAGTATGAAGTTCAAAGGGTGTTGTGTGAGAAGTGTGATAGATATCAGTGAATCTCTAGATGTGTGCCGAGATTGCTGTAAATGGAGACGTTCCATACATCAACTGTAGGTAAAATCTAGCACCATCAGTTTTAAACTTTTTATCTGGCAGATGAGATGAGCTTTCTTTGAGGACTTACCTCTGAATCTCAGAAAAAACTTGGTGATATGTAGGTATGTATATAGACATACATACATACCTACATATCACTAATCATTATTGTGGATAGCAGATCGCATGATACAAATTGTGCCATATAAAAGAGGCCTGTTTTCTGTCATTTCAACTATGCTTTACCATTCTTTATACATGGTAAAGAATAGTTGAAATGACAGAAAACAGGAGTAATTTACCTGCGTTTACAACAATACCGCTCGAGTTGATATTGTCAGTGAAAAAGAATGGGCCGACTATCCTCTTCGCAGATACAGCACACCAAACGCCTATCTTTTGGTCGTACAGAGGAGTCTCCATTGTGCGTCTGGGATTCGTGTCGGTCCAAATCCTGCTATTTTGCGCATTGACATACCCGGACAGATGAAACCATGCTTCATTTGTCGTGTAATAAAGTGTTGGGTCTATTTCATCACTGACAATGATCTCCTGAAACCACTTACAATATTGCATCCGTTTTGCATAATCAGGAGTTTTAAGTTCTTGGAGCGCCATAACTTTGTACGGCCGAAAATGTAAATCCACCATAAGTATGCGTCGGCATGACGTGGCAGGTATTCCCGTTGCAGACGATAATCGGCGAATCGACTTCTGAGGGCTTTGTAACATCACTGCGCACACATCCTTGATATTGTCTTTAGTAAGAATTGTCTTGGGTTTGTTTCTTTCATCGTTGCACACCGTGCAGGTTTCACCAAATTTCCGCACTAACTTCTGTACCCCTGATTTCGCCGGTGCTGCACAATGTGGAAATTTTTCTGTAAGGAACTCATTTAAAACCTTGTATGAGTTATTTCTGAAATACTGTTCCACAATAAAAATCCGCTGTTCCGTACTTAAAACCATTTCCGTTGCCTTTGTTCTCTCTTCACTTACGCTTATGGCCGCGTATCTACACTGCTTCGGCTGTGACTAACCACTCCGGGGAATTTCTTTGCAGCTGTACACGCAGAAACCGGTTAGAAGTGGAACAAAGCGGTTTTAACTGGCTGGAAACTCGCCTAACAACCTCTGGCCACGGGGCCTCTTTTATATGGCGCACCCGGCATTAAAGTTACTAGCCTGTCCTAATATGTGTGTTTGTGTGTGTGTGTGTGTGTGTGTGTGTGTACGTCCTACGTATGTATTTGTGTGTGTATGTATGTATGTATGTATGTATGTATGTATGTATGTATGTATGTATGTATGTTTGCATATATATTAATGGAAAAACTCTGTCCTCACTTTTTCTGTATCCATATGACGGAAATTGGTGTAGATAACCGGTAATAAGAGCAGTTCGCGTGAATACCTGAAGTTTGAATAACTATTAAAATTCAATCTCCTTTTGGCGGACCCGATTTTCAGCGAGACCGGATATTGTGGATAGCAGATCGCATGATATTAAAGTTACTAGCCTGCAGCCTGTCATAGGAGGGCTGCTTTTAAGGTTTAAATAAATATTCATATATACGGGATGTTGTCCGACCTAGCACAGGATGAAATTTCAAATTGAAGCAGATTGAAAACACATCAAATAGACGCCGGATTTCTCTAAGGAAATATCGTAAAAACTCATTCATGTAAGAGCTGAAAATGTTTTTAGATGCGATTTTGCTTACTTTGATATTTCAAAATTTCAGTTTTTATTGTAGGTTAGAGCGTTTTAAATAGATCTGGGTATTTATATTTATAATAGCGCTAATTCCTTTTTATGAAATTACTCTGCAATACGAAGACAATGAAATAAAACACGACATAACACCTACGTAACATAAGAAACGTCGCAGACAGTTGTTCGAGCACGTGCGTATTGTTACAGATGAAGTCGTTTGTCTGACTAACTTTATTTTATTTTCAGTGTTTCTCCTTGATTTTACGTATCGTGAGATAGCGGTGAGCTTAGTTCCGATTTCGGCCACCGGATAAAAGCAGATGGCGCTGCAAGTACTGAATAACTTCAGAGCGTTGTGGACAGATGTAACATATTATATAGGTTTTATTATTGTGGCAAGGCATATCCCTCCCCACCTCCTCAGTTGGTGCACCTACTATTGAATATTGTGTAATCGTACGAAACACATAGGCACTTAATGCGTCGTACAGACGATTGTACGATTTGCTTGCACCACCCTGTGGTCCTCTTAACTCAAAAGCTATTATAGCTATCAAGGATAAATTTTATATTTAGGAGTTTTGTGAAATAATACTATAAAGTAATGCATTTCACGTTTTCTTAAACATAACTGAAAGAGATTGTCAGTTCAAAAGAGAAAATACACCATGTGCTGAAAGCTGTAAGAAACTAGTAGTTTTAATCCATTATTTATTAGTGTAAATAAACATATTTACATAAGAACGAGCTCTCGCGCGTCGAACGGACGGCTTTTCCAGGGCTATAAACTTCATTTCACGATACACAATGCAGAATAAATAGAATGGAAATTCGTTTACAAACTTACAATGGCGAGTGCTTTACATCAGATTAGTGTTTTCAAAACGGTAAATATGTAAACGAATTTCGCTGCTGTTTATTCTGCATATTGGATCGTGTAATTAAGTTTATAACTCTGAAAAAGCCGTCCGATCGACGCGCGAAAACTCGGCGTTATATAAATATGTTTATCTACACAAATAACTAACGGATTGAAACTACTACTTTTTCATTACCAGTTTAAAAATATCTCGAGTTCGAAAGCATTATGTTGATTCGAAAAATCGCGATGAAAAAAAATGTGATTGGTGATAAGTCCTTCATAGAAAAAAATATTTTAAATCTGTTCAGAAAACCAATCAACTCTCCTACAGAAAATAAAATGACAAATTAATCTGCATTCATAACAAAGAACATTTTATCATCAGGCGTTTTCCGTCCTCTTTGTTTCTATCACTTTAGACATGAGCTGGTGGTAAGTCAGCTAGCTTACTCAGTAGCACTCCTTACTCGCTGCCAGCTATGGCGCGCTCGATCTCCACCGTGGGGAGGAAAATCTTCCTTCACTTCAGAAGACAAAAAAATGTTCTGCGGTGCTACTGGTGCATTTAGAGTGAAAGAAAAAGTAGGGGTGGAAGTTTCTTCTGCATAAGGACTGAAAAATTCAAAATCGAAGTTTTTAGAAAGTCGAGAAATTTCTGCATAAAAACGGAAAAATCGGAAACTGACATTTCTTCAGTAAAGCGGAATTAGTGATAAAGGAAAGGCTATCAAAGCACAGTAGTTTCCATAAACATTTTGAAAAGTAAATTTCGTTAAACGTCGGAGACCTATCGGCAACTTTGCTGCACGTTACTTTCAGGAAATTTCGGTGAATTCACGCAAGTTATTTTTTACAGAGTACATGCTGACGAAACGGAGTGCGTAAGATACACGACACGAGATCATGGGCCTTAGATGTCAAGTCTGGCTGTTACAGCTGTTGAAGGAGGTGTGATGTCCTGGGAGGTGATCACGGGGCCACCTTTGGGTCACCTTGTACCTACTGACACCACAGCACAAAGCAATGTTGACGGACTCACCGATCACCTAAACCTGTTTAAGGCAATCCATTTTCCACAGCAGTAAACCTCTCAACACGACAATGTCCCTTCTCATCTCCCCCATTTGGCTCCCGGTGCTTTACGGAGAACTGTCATGGAATCATAGGTCGCAATAAAATCCGAACTTTTCCAACGCCCAGTACAGTCAAAGCCATCTCGAGTACTAACAGGCCTTAGTCCTCGATTTGTTTACGTCACTATCAGGGTCATAACAAACGCTGTCATGATTGCCATCTTAGCTAGCATGCGAGGCGATATCAGGATTCTAATTTTTCCTTAATTTCATAGCATCGATGGAAACAAGTTATAAATTCCGGTAAATGCAAAACATTTGGTAAAAATCAAAACGCAAACATTTTTTGAGCCATCAGAGAGATGAATTCAGTGATTATTTCATATCCACAAACTAATTTAGATATAAAAGAGCTTTAACTTTTTCTTTTTACATCAATGGGTTGTTGTTATGCACAAATTCACCGGTATTATTGAAGGCACCATGCATTTTTTTTAAACAAATTATATTCTATTTCATCCAAATAAGTTAAGGAGAAAAAAAGAGGCAAAACTTGAAAACTTTATCTGATAAATAAGGAACATTCCACGCATGATATTAAAATTCAAAACAGTATTTTACGTCGTGCTAAAAGTATAGGTAATTACAATAGGTACAGAACCGTCTTTGCACGATTAAACTTGAGATAAAAATACAGTCCCACCAGACGACCGCTTGAAAAAACAGCTGGATATCAGAAGGGACTGACAGAATCTCCTCGGTACTCACTCGCGAGCTTTACTCAAGCTGTACAGAAAATCAAGACCTTTAACATGCGGAACACTTCCTTTATCATGGCTTCTATGGACGTGGTTTCGCTTTTTCCGTGGTCTCGCTTTTCCCGTAGTCTCGCTTTTTCCTAGTGCCTGTGGTTGATGACCTCATGGAATCTAAACTTACTGCTCAGGGTATTAACACTTTACCGGAAATCCGGGCTATTATTTCTGCACTCAGGTTAATTCATCAACGATCCTACTTTGAGTTTAATAATCTTACTTACCGTCAAGTTCATGGAGCTCCCATGTGTTCACCCCTTTCCCCCTTCCTTGCAGAATTACTTCTTCAGGACTTGGAAAATAAAATTTTGGATTCGTATCCAGTTAAACCACTTCTTTACCTTCGGTATGTAGACGATATTCTCATTTTCTGGCCCTCATTTTGTGAAGAACTAAACACTTTTGCTGAATGTTTCTCTGCTCAATATCCCATTCGCAAAATCACTGTTGAATTTGAAGAAAACCGACACTACCATTCTTAGATTTTCTTTTACAACGTGTACTCCTGAGTCACCGAAAATTAACTTCTCTGTATTTTGCAAACTGACGTCTTGTCAGACTTTAATTCTGGCTACTTCAGCCCACCCTGTGAATCATAAACATTCACGCATTTACTCTCTTGTTCGCCGTGCCTTCATGCCTTTTCTATTTTAAAGATTTGACGTGTCCTCAATAACTTTCAAATTTTCTTTCAAATTCTCTACGAATTCTTTGGCGTACCTGTGGGCCACGCCAGTGGTTGGTGAGTACGCGCAAAGGAGATGTTACGTCATTTCTTTAAAGATGTATACATAAAGGAAGGATCTATAGAGTGGAAACAGACATAGGAGCCCATGGAAATTCCTCACATAGAAAGTGGCGCCCCCACGGACCTAAAACAGAAGCAAAATGTGACGTGACCCCGTGAAGTCGGCAATAGTTACCCAGCGCTCGGAGATGATCAGATGAACAACAGACACGTAAAAACCCAAAAGTTATGAATTCTGTAAGGAAAGGTATACGATCAGTAAGTAATAAGCAAAATAATACCACTTATTAGAACGCTAGAGGAATTGAAAACCAAAAAGAATCTTAAAATTAATAAAGTCTTGCGTGTATTCGTCTTAAACACTGCCGGATAGCAAGCCAAAGTCAAAAGTCAAAGTAAAAACATTAACGGACAAAAATCACGTGGTTCTTGGGTGTTCCCTGAGAAACCAGCTGTCAATCAACTGTAGTTCTGTTTCAGGTTGCTGGTGCGCTGCAGTCGACTTCATGACGTCATGAGTTTCAGCTTTATACAGCCAGTGTCTTCTCTATATATCCTTCCTTTATGGATGTATATGTGTACCATTGTCTATTCGCAGTCACCGTTTCTGAGTATGGGTCCACTGTGGACCAGTGGCGGCTCGTGGTGTACAATGCAGGTGAGGCGAACGGTCTTGATGTAAATGTAAAACAGTAAAACATATGTTATTGAAAAATATATAAATTCGTATAACGTTATACGAATATATATATATATATCAGTGGCGTAGCAGGGGGGGTCGTGGTTTGCACCCCCTTTATTAAGCGAGACAGTTAGCTTTTTCTAAGTACGTTTTATAGATAATTTCCCTATTTAAATTCTTTGATTTTTATAGAACTCGGAAAGCAATGTAATTTCTTGATAATAGAAGAGAAAGTAAAGCAAAGCGGCCAAAGAAGTTGCTTTATTAAATTTTTATTAAAACAACTATAATTTATTGAATTTTCTTCATTTTATTAAATTAGCTTCATTTTGTATTAATATTCAAGATGTCCGTACGTACCAATAGGAAAATATTTGTCGAAGCGCTCCCCCCCCCCCAAATTGTTATATGTACTTATACACAGTTATACAGCAGAAGTGCAGACCCCCCCTTCAAAAAGTTTCATGCCAAAGGCAGTATCCCCCATTGGATATCTTTGAAGTCCTGGGTTCGAGTCGGCTGAATCATTAAAATCCGCTGAGATTCGGAAGTCTCGTTAAGCCATTGGTCCAGGGTAGGCGGCGCCTTGTTATTAACAGCTGTAAACCCCATCCCTTAGGGCTCCATCCCATGTCATTTATCGCTTATATACAAATATTATTCAACAGTAATGGAATAAAATTATAGAAATATATGAAACACGGCGTGGGGAGTCTTTCTTCACGAAAAAATCCAAAAATGTTAGAGGAAAAATGTACATATACCTCTCTATATATGTGTGTGCGTAATATACGCTACTTTTGCAACAATATTTTTATGAAAACAATTATTCGATAATTTTACAACAAAGAAAGAAATATTTCACCAGTATTCTTTTATGTAATACACTTGAGCGAAAATACGCAATTTGCGCGGTTTCTTTAGCTAGTCAATGCGTCACTCACATCCCAACGCCAATCGGAGATCCACTTCTTAAAAAATTCAAAGTAAATCATTTGAATATAATTTTTTTCTCACGAAGTGCTTCTTGAGCTTGAATAAAAGTCACAGTTCGATTGGCATATTAGTGAAGGTGCATTTAGCACGGGTCACAAACTGAAGTCCAGGCTCGTGATAACTATGTACAGGAGAAGTCAAGCTAAGGAAGCACATTTCTATATAAAAAAAGTATAAAATAATTTAAACCTGGAATTAAAAACAGAGGAATACGATATTAATTTGCTTTGGTCTCGAACAGAATGCTTTCAGTTTATTTTTTATAAATAAGTTCAATTCTGCGATCCTTTTTGGCTGCAAATTTGTCAATGATCAGATCATAAAATGGTTGAGTGGACATTAGATGGTTCAGCAATTCTTTCTCGATTGAAATTTTAGCGAGTGAAGACAAACGATCTTGTGCCGTTGTATTACGGAGGTAAGTCTTAATTTTCTTCAAACAAGAAAAAATTCCTTTCAGCAGAAGAACTTGTTGACGCCAGTGTCAATACAAGAGAAAATAATTTGTAGGCTTCTGGTAACACATCTTTCAGCTCGTTTTCTTTCATTGTTTTTAAGGTTTTCTGAAAACTGAGTTCCCTGAAGTTGTGATCATTATATAAAAAATCTAATTCGTTTTTTAGTCGTTGTGTGTCTGTAAAAATGTTTGGATAAATTTTTTTGAGAGTGTTAAGGGCACTGGATGGAAATGACTCTGAATAACTATGGTATTTTGAGCTGTCAACTAGCTGCAGAAACTCGAGCTTTCCCATATCTTCAAATCTGGTATTTATTTGGACTTTTATATATTCATGAATACACTCCATTAAATCATTCTGTATCGTTTTAGATTGTCCAGAAAATAAGCTTCGCATATCTTCAAAATGTGCCTTTAATTCTGGGGTGCTCCTACGAAGTAACATTTGGAACATTTCCTTGAAATTGCCTTTATTTAATGAGGAAATAGTTTCATCATGTCCTCGAAAAGGCAGTTCTTGCTTGCTTAGAACGACAACTAAATCGATTATATGTTCCATAAAAAGCCTATTTAGTCTGACCTTTTCATTAAACTTGACTTTATGAAGAGCAGCATTTTCTTTGAGCATATCAGAAATAGTGTTTGTTTTTTTCCATTTGTTTTAGACCTACGTGGTTAGTTCTATGCTCTTTAGAGCTTTCGTGCAATTTTGCACTACGAGAAAAGTTTTTTAGATCAAAATAACCCGTTGTATTCCACACATTTTTCTTATTGCTCAAAAGTAAACATGGCCAGCAAAAGAGAGTTTGCTTGTAATAGCACCAGAAAGCCAGGGGAAAATCTCGTACTATGATTTATTGAAATACCTAAAAAACGATTTGCCGCACTTCTTATCTTTAGATATTGAACTTATTATAGGTGTCGGTCTTCCAGATATGACAACATCCTTGTTATCATAATCTTTCCAGTGTTTAAAAGGAATTTCTTCCAGAACACAAATCACGTCGTTTGTTGGGCCATTCATATTTTCCAACCAAAATCAAAATATGCTGTTTAGTAACAATAACAAAATAAAAAAAGAAAAACTCAACATTACTATGAACTAGCAAACACCCGCAGAAGAGAGGATTGAAAACACACTACAAAAAGTTAGATTCAAATACACTCTGACGAATAGTTAAAGCTACGTAGAAATCTTCGTACTCCAAAGCGTATAGAGGCGAACGGCGTCATCGCCTGTGAAACCACTTTTCGCAAGGGTCATCTGCTCATTTTCCCGCGCCCATTGGATACACAATCCTTGGGTTCTCCAATAACAGCGGAGATGCGATTCCAGTTTAAGCGAAATGGAGGGTCGCCTCAGAAATTTCCTTTCTCTTACTGGAAGTCCGGCACCTCTTTACGTAGACCTCGGACCGTGGGGGTGGGGGTTCTGTCTGTAGGGCTCTTCTCTGATCCTCAGTTCCCAAAACCGGCTTCTCATCGAGACGATTCAGCCGGTCGCCTCTAAGCGCTTGAAACATGCAGCTGCTTTGCAAAAATAATGATTCATTCCTCTTCTCGAAAGCCTTTCTTTAACCTAATTCATGAATCACAATGTGAATTTCAGTGTTTCATTTATCCTGCAAAGTTCTTATATCTTTGTTACTGACAGAAGGTTTTTTTTTTTTTTCACTTCTCATTCTGCGAAATTTCAGGTGAGGCGGCGCCTCACTTGCCTCATCTGACGGGCCGCCACTGCTGTGGACCCGAAAGGTCTTAAAGTTTTAACACCTTTTATCTTTAGTCATTTAGTGTTCTTCACATGGTGTACTTTTATCTCAAGTTTAATTGTGAAGACGGTTCTGTAACTAGTGTAATTATCTATGACATAAAAATTGTCGTTATTGATATGGTAATTCCATATTTTTTCAGCAACACAATGTGCGACTGATACATATTTTTTATTTCAGCATGACATCGCAAAAGTACACATCTAAATATTTCATACAAAATAAGGCGAAACAGCACTGGACAAGAAAACAACGCATGATTCATGAAACGTTGCTAAGCCTAATGATACATGCAACTAATCTACTTAATATCTACTAGGTTGCTTAAACCTACTTAATTTCGCGGGAACTATTATGTTTGCAATAAAATGGCCTAGTTCATCAGTTCATAAGATATATGCAATCTAAATTAATAAAAGTACTAACTTCTGTTCGAATCCTCATATCGCACAAGGTTAATGGACAATAAGGTTTGCTCATTCCGCCTTCCTGAGAAGATGTCATTGAGTGACATCAGCGTCCGTGACATATGTATCGTAGATCCGAACTGTAGCTATGGAGGAAGATATCTTGACCACTTATTCAAAAACATGTTAAACCAGCCTACCATCTACCCAGATCAATGGAAAGGACATGAACATTTGTTAGAACATGGTTTCACTCATTTAATAGTCAATCATACATAAAATTTTATAGATTCTGTTCATACTCAAAGCGTCGAATCCAATTGAAAGCTCTCAAGCAAAGTCTCAGAAGCCATACCAAGGCTGAACTGGATGAAGAACAGGTTACAGCATTAACGTTGAAGACAATAGACTTTTGGTGATAGGCCAGTGGGCGTTAAGGACGATATCAGCCGTTAGATGGCACTGCGTCCCAAGGTATAAACAACTTAGTTTCCACGTTGTTTGAATTGCTGGATTGTGTATGTTCGTCGTTTTTTCTTGTGTTTCCTTTAAAAAAAAAGTTACAGTTTTAAAACCAAACTATTGTTTTCACAACAAAATCTAACCCATTTTCAAAATGGCTTACTGTTGTGTGCCGATGTACACATCTTCTGAGAAGAAAAACGTGGGATTTTTATTCCATGAGTTTCCCTCAGATCAGAACCTAAAGCAACTGTTGCTGAAAGCAATATATCGTCAGGATTTTGCTCCAAATGAGAAGTCACCTTCAACTGTTGTTTGTGGCAAGCATTTTCATTCTGATAATTACGTACCTAATTCAATTTTAGAAAAAAACCTCAGCTATATAAACTCATATTAATTAAAACAGTAGGTAAATGTGTAGATTTGCGGTAATGTGCAGATTAGCGTCTTAAATTATTTCGTCGGAAAAATGTTAGTACCAGGAAAAAGTGCGGCGTACAGATTTTAGAGTATGGAAATTAAGGGCAAATGGTGTAGAAATTTCGTATTTTAAATGTCTTTTAAAGATTTTTATCTTAACATTTACGTGTAGTTGATACAGACATTTAACGTGGACCAGGAACATCAAACAAAGATCTTCGCTCTTTCCACGTTAAAAGAGCGAAGATCTTTGTTTGATTTACCTGTAAGTTCGATGCTGTGAGTAGGCCTAACGCATCGAACTTACAGGTAAATGTTAATATGAAAATCTTTAAAAGACATTTAAAGTACGAAATTTCTGCACCATTTGCCATTAATTTCCATACTCTAAAATCTGTACGTCGCACTTTTTCCAGGTACTAACATTTTTCCGACGAAATAATTTAAGACGCTAATCTGCACATTTACCCAAACCTCAGCCCTAGATCGTTAAAGAATAAAGGAGGAATGAGATTTACACATGAATTACACCAGTTCCTACAGAAAAATTCTGTTGCCCAAGTACTACGAATTCAGAATGCAAATATCCATCTGTTTATGTGAAAGTGAATATAAATAAAATCTCAAATGGAAATAATGATATGGAATCAGTTTGTTTATGCAAACTATGTCAATAGATGGCGCTGCGTCCCAACTCATCTTTTCTGTCCTCGCATTTTTTGCTTAATGTTACAGCCTGGTGGGATCCAGTTCAGCCTTGGCCATACTAACAAATCGGAAGAACCATCGTCCAATAGCCTAATGGAATATTTGTTCCAACGATTTCGAATAAAACAAAATTTAGATCTATTTGAACAGCTCATTGAAGTATTTCGGTACACCGAGTAGGGAAAATGAATGTTTGACACATTAATTTCGTGAAAAGAGCTTTGCACTTACTTTATCGGAATTATGATGCATAAATCTGTGATATGAAAATAAATGTATTAGTATTTTCTATAATAAAATAAATACCTGTAATTATTTCCATTACAATAAGATTTACTTCGATGAAAATGGTAAAAAACAGAATTTCGTATATTATCGTGAACTACTTTCTTTCAAGTTGGGTGTGATCAGGTTGTACGTAAACAAAGCGGAACGACACACGGAAAATCGGGAACTACTTGAAAGCCTTCTGATTCGGTATTACAGCCGAATTTCTCTTTGAGGAATAGGAAAAGTATCTCGGCAACATTCCCCAAATTTTTAAAATTAAAAATTTAAAACATTATGCATTAAAAAATCTGGTAGAATTTATGAAGATTATTCCAGATGGTTTACGAATAATAATTCCCACATGCTGCTATGGGGCAACTACAAAGAAACGCGGCGATTAGGTAGTCTTACAATGATGATTTGGACCGTGATGTCACAAAGCAATCACCGGAAGTGCAGGATGAGCATAACCTTGTCATCTACTAACCTTGATATCTCACACCAAGTTTTCCACACTCTCAGTAGACTACAAGACACACGCCGAGCAAGCAGACTGTTGGAAAATCGCGTAGGCTTAGGCCTGTAGGGCTCGAGACGGCTTTGGTAGAGACCGTGCCACGACGTGTTGCTGCTGTTGTGAAGGCCGTAGCTTGTTGTGCATAGCAAGTTGTTTTTCCAGTGTATACTAAACTGAATGGACAACCTAATAACGTCTGGGTCCACCTTTTGATCTCATAACAGCAGCCAGACCAATGAGGTGTTAAAACCACGGAGGTGGTAGTGCCGCCCATGAAGCGAAGACCATCTGTTGTAGAGTATCCACAGTTGCCGGTGATGGTTGCTGGCTTGAAAAGATCTTTCCAATCTTTCCGTAGGAATTCCAATCGTTGTTTGTTGTTGACTGGTAGCAGTCCTTGCATCACCCGTATCCTGTACGGATATGGTTACTATCCATATCCGTACAGGATACGGGTTATGCAAGGACTGCTACCGGTCCCAGCATTTTGTGGACTGTTGACCACTGAAGGTGCAACTGTCAGTCCACCGCTCTTGCACGGCTGTGTGAGAGTGCGTTTCGACTTGCCCTGTTGGAACTGGCAACTGCATCCACGACATTTTCGGAAACTGGTGGATGTCGTCTTCACGACGCTGTACCCAGTTCTCCAGTGTCTTCGAACATACGTATCATTCTCCTAAACGCCGCAGGTGTAAGTAGTCCGCTCCTTAATCCTTTGATTTCTTTCACACTGGCCAATTGGCATTACTCTGATTTTGATAATAAAATTTTATCAGGGGCGTTCCTTCTTTACAACAGCCATAATACTTATCGGGTAGCCTGATCACTGCGGCATTTATCCTGCCAGACGCAGGATTCCAAATTTTCATGTCAGCATTTGCATTGGAAATTTTCGATGTGAACGATCTGCGATTTCTAGGATTTCAGCAGTGATGCTTCTGCAGCGTATTGAATAGATTTTGTCCTGAAACATTTGTGCTGTAAATAATCAGTAAATTCACGCATGTGTCTGATCTTTTCTTGTAGCTCCATTGCTTCTCTAGCTGCTCAACCTTGAGCTAAATATTTTCCGCTCAATTTTCCCCAGCCCTCAATAAGCTACCTACCACGTTTCGTCACGACATTTCCATTTCTCGCTTTTCTAGACCCCCGAGAATAAGGGTACTTATTTTTTAACAACGTAGTACATTGTGGATAATTATGTCTTTTATTACCCTTGTTCTAACATAGCGTAATCTTTGACATCTGAAATTTTTTTGTTCCTTGATTTTTGGCCAACAGTTTATACGTAGTCGTAAATGAGATCATTGGATATTTGCCATTTTCAGCACGTCTTTTGTAAAAAAGATCTTGCTTATGTTACCTGCTTGTCCGTCCGTCTGTGGACACCATAACTCTACAACTATTAGTCCGATTTGAAAAATTCTTTTTGCACTGGAAAGCTTGAAATGTGCGAATGTTGATCCTTCCTTTCGTTTTTTTTTTTTTGTTTTTTTTTTACGATGCGCAATTTCACCGCTAAAGGGTGTAAATGCATATGATATCAAATTCAAAGTACATTTTATTCTATATACGAGTATTATTTGCTTCTAAACATCCGATTTAATTTTTTTTTTTACCTTTCGATTCCATTTGTGTCGAAAACTATTTTGAGTACTGTCACTTTTTCAAGTTACGGATATATATTTTCCGCTAGGGGGCTTAAAAGTAAATTGTGTTTTTCCGATAGCTCTGCTTCCAAACTCCGATTTGAAAAATTCTCTCTGCAGCGGATACAGCTCCTGACGGGAAATCTTTTGCATATATTTCTAATTTTTGGTGAAAAATAGTTCGTCCACCAGGGAGCGTAAGTGCTAATTTCTGTTTCTAACGTATTTGCAGCAAAATCTGAGCTTCTAAAATCTTGATTGAAAAACCACTTACGTCGAAAACCTTTTCAGAATATTTTCTTCTGAAAATAATGCACTGTTTCTCCGCCAGGGAGCGTAGATGAATATATATTTTTGTCTATATCTCTGCTTATAAGAATCCGATTTGAAAAATTTCTCCTTTGTTAGATAGCCTTTCTGGTGTGAAATGTTTCTAATATAATTTCAAAATTTTCAAGTAAAGCATAGACTTTCCATTAGGGGGCGTAAAAGTAATTTACGTTTTCCCAGACATCCCCCTCCTAAAACTCCAAATTGAAAAATTCTTCCTGTATCGGATACAGCTTCTGATGGGAAATGTTTTGCATATAATTTATAATATTTGGTAAAGAACGGTTTGGCCAGCAGGGGACGTAAGGGTTTATTTCTGTTTCTGATGTATTTGCAGCAAAATCTGAACTCTGAAAACTCAATTGTGAAAACTCTTTGACGGACCGATAAATACTTTCTTCTTAAAATAAGGCATAGTTTCGTAGATGTGTATCTCATTTTTGTCGATTTCTCTGCTTCTAAGAGACTGATTTAAAAATTCTTTTATTTATTGGAGAGTGCGAAATGTTTCTCATATAATTCCAATTTTTTTAACTCACAAATCTGCCGCCAGAGGGCGTTAGTTCAAATTTCTGTTTACAGCAATATCTGCGGGCCTAAAATCTCGACTGAAAATATTTTTTCCGGTCAAATGCTACTAACTATGCAAACTCTGAGTGTATATTTTCTTCCCTAAATAATGCACAATTTCTCTCTAGGTGGCGCAAATGCTTAATATGTTTTTCTCAATATCACTGCTTCTACGTGTGTAATTAAAAAAAAAAAAATTTCAACACCAGATGCCATTTACCTTGCAGAACATATTAGTTTATTATATAAGGAATTTTTTAGTTCAAAGTTCTGTCACTAGATGGTGTCTGTGTACTTCAGATTGCAGCTGTATCTCCGCTTCTAAACACCCTATTGAGAAATTTCATCTTTACTGTATGCCAATCAATACAATAGAGATGCGGAGGATTAGCCTCTTTAAATAATGCAGAGATTTCCCGCTAGTTAGCGTAAAGGTCGAAACCTTTTTCTCGCTATCTCAGCTTCCGGGAGACGTATTTGAAAAGTTCTTTTTTCATAAAGAATATTTCGCCTATTTTCAACTCTTCCATTATACAAAATTCTTCCGCTAGAAGGCGTAGAGTTATATGATGTTTCCTTCTACATGTATATTTTTTTCTTTTAACTGTTCGATTTGAAAATCTCTTTCTCTCTGATACATTCCTCTTGCTATGAGAAACTTTTTGTGCGCCATTTGGTAATTTTCGTAGCATACTTTTTAGTTGCTGGTGGAAGTAAGTAGTTGCTTCTATTTCTGGATCTTTCATCAATTGCAGGAATCCGGTTGATTGTTTTCCTAACCGGTTCTATTGACTTTGAATAATTTTGATAAATTTAATTCGCGTCAGAGAGAATTCAAAAGACGTGCTCATAACAACCGAAAATTCGGAGTCATCTTTCTCGTTTTGTTGTGTTTTTCAGTCCACGAAGTTATGAGAGTGTGTGTGACTTCTGGGAATCCTAAATAGAACTCTGTAACAAAGGAAAGAAACTATCTTTAGTCACCCAAGAACTGGGATTTTAAGCAAATACAAAACGATTACAGCAATCACCAATAAAGGCTAAAGAAACACTGAACGATCTTCTTTTACACAGATGTTTACCAATAATTAAGAAATAAATGCTTAATTATGCCGTATTGTTGCCAAATTTGTAACTCGACATAGCTTGCGTGGTCAGCGAACTCACAAAGCATCATTTACATAAAGCGATCGATGCAAATTGCGTGGCTCAGCCTTGTACAAGAAAAAAAGCACATTCACTTCCGTGCATACTTGAACATAGAGGCCGCTTCTGTTTTAATTTTCCTAACACAAGTAAAAATAAAAAGATGATTTGTATTGGTTACATCGTCCGCGCTGCGACCCCATGCGGTGGACGAATGAACTTAACCTCTCATGAGATACTTTGCAACTCTGCACTGGTAGTTGCAAAATTCGGGAAACGACTTCTAAGTAAAATTTATATGAAAAGTGACTAAAAGATGCATCTGAAGCGAAAATTAAACTTTTCTTTGATATCGCACCCGGAATCAAGCGTTATGTGCTCGTTTTCAAAAAATGTTTGAATGCCCCAAGATTTTTCGCACGCCTTTTGTAAAAACGATCGTGCTTGTGTTACCGGTTTGTCCGTCCGTCTGTCCGTCCGCCTGTGGACGCCATATCTCTGTGACAAGTATTAGTCCGATTTGAAGAATTCGTTTTGCAGTGGGAAGCTTGAAATTCGCGAAAGATGATCCTTCATTTCGTTTTTTTTACGACGCACAAAACCGCCGCTAGAGGGCGTAAATGCAGATTATGTCGAATTCAAAAATACGTTTTATTCCACATATTTGCTTCTAAACATTCGATGGAAAACAATTTTTCACCTTTCGATTCCATTTATGTTGAAGACTATTTTAGCTATAGTCCCTTTTTCCCGTTACGCATAGATTTCCCGCTAGGGAGCGTAAAAGTAAATTGCGTTTTCCCCGATATCTCTACTGCTAAAACTCCGATTTGAAAAATTCTTTCTGAAGCGGATACAGCTCCTGATTGGAAGTCTTTGCATGTAACTAATGATTTTGGAAAAACTGGCTTGGCTACCATGGGGCATAAGCGTTAATTTCTGGTTCTGATGTTATTCACAGCAAAATCTGAGCTTCCAGAATCTCGATTGAAAAAATTCTTTCGTGGACCGATGCCACTCACGGCGATAAACCTTTTCGGAATATTTTCTTCTTAAAATATTGAACGGTTTCTCCGCCAGGAGCCGAAGATGTACATCTTATTTTTGTAAATATCTTTACTTCTAAGAGTCCTATTTGAAAAATTCCTTCTTTGTTGGATAGCGTTTCCCGTGCAAAATGTTTTTCATATTATTTCAAAATTTTCAAGTAATTCATAGACCTTCCGCTAGTGGGCGTTAAGGTAAATTGCGCTTTCCCGGACATCTCTGCTTCTAAAACTCCGATTTGAAAAAAAACTTTTCTGTATCGCATACAGCTCCTGATGGGAAATGTATTATATATGCATAATATCTAATATTTGGTGAAGAATGGTTTGATCACCAGGGGCCGTAAGTGTTAATTTCTGCTCTTGATGTATTTGCAGCAAAATCTGAGTTCCTGAAAACTCGTTTGAAAAAATTCTTCCGTGGACCGATACCGCCTACATCGAAAAACTTTTTGAGAAACTTTCTTCTTAAAATAATGCATATTTTCCCCGTCAGGTGGCGTAGATGCGTATCTTATTTTTGTCCATATCTCTGCTTCTAACTGTCTGATTTGAAAAATTATTTTTTTGTTGGAGAGTGTTTCCGCCGCTACATGTTTTTCATATAATTTCAAAATTTTCTTAACTCACAAGTCTGCCACCAGAGGGCTTAAGCTCACGTTTTCATTTACAACAATATCTGCGGGATTGAAAACCCGAATGAAAAACTTCTTCCTTCGGTCAGATACTACTATTTTCCATACCGATTCCATTGAATTTGAATAGCATTATTAAATTTAATTGGCATCAGAACGGATTCAAAAGACGTACTCATTACACCCGAAAATTCGATGTCATCTTTGTTGTATTATATATTGAACTGGGGTTGAAAAATTGCTATAGCTCCGAAAATAGGTCGTGAGCTTCGTAGAAAAGTATGGAAATGAGAGTATACCATTACAGGCAAAATTTTATAATCTTGATGCGTACAGCAAACATATCGCACAGCACGGCATGTTCTACGTGATTTTAGAAACTGCAGTATTCAAAGAACGCTAAGCACAGATAAATACACAGTTGACGTGGACCAGGAACATCAAATGGAAGTCATCGCTCTTTCCACGTTTACAAGTGAGTCACGGAAAATTTTCTCATCGGCCCCCACCTAAACGTGGAAAGAGCTATGACTTCTATTTGATGTTCCTGGTCCACGTCAATTGTGTATTTATCATTCATTCGCCTTGTAATTATTTATTCAGTTGCTGCTGTTCATCTGTGGTGAAAGCATTGGGCGTGGCTCCAAAGAAAAACAAACCTTGGAGATTTGATATACCTGTTTTCGCCAGTAAATAAACGAATTTTTGCTACGTCATAAGTGCTTTTGATTGTGCATGGTCTGGTGCACTCGTAACTAGTATTAATATATATATGATCAAGAGCAAAACGTCTTACCTGTCCTTTGAAGTTTCGGAGTTATCAGGCGAAGCTTTCCCAGAAGCAATATCTGCATCGAAATCTTTAGGGAGTCTGTTCTTCATTAAAACGCTCGGGCCTATTTTTTCAGTCATCCTGAAAAAAAAAGAAGAAATATAACTACTTTAATATGTTTATTTGTTTATCCATCTGCTATTTGACATAGCGGACGGATGTAAAATATTTCTAAAACTCACAGAGAGCGGCTGCAGTTGAAACTAGATAGATTACAACGAATTATTGGGAGTAATAAGAGGACGTTTTTGGAATTATTTCCGACACACATTGAAATCAAAGTAAATCTTAAAAAAAAAAAAAAAAAAAAACTAGTCAGATGACACCGAATTCTTAGGAGAAATAATAGCAAGTTTTTTAATTATTTCTGACGCACACAGAAATCAAAGCACACCTTTAAAATATGTGTATATATATACACTATCTACCAACAAGTAATTGGACACCCCTGCAATCAACGATATCTGCAGTCCTGATACATGTCACGGCCGCCGCCGTTAAATATCGTGTGGGAAACAACAACGCAACCAGTCGCATGCAAGATGCCACGCAGTTCGGAGCTCTCTGATTTCGAGAAAGGTGTAATCGTCGGGTATCACAGAAATGTCCGATCCATACGTGACATATCCAGCGAGTTGAAGTACCCAAAATCGACAGTGGACTGCGTGATTGACAAGTGGAAGATGAGAGGTGACTGTCGGAATATGTCGCGACCCGGCAGACCCACAAAACTGGGAGTTAGAGACCGACGGGTGCTGGCCAGAGATATTCGTAAGAACCGCACCAAATCGATGGGCCACATCCGCGAGAAGTTTCAACAGGCATCCGGGAGTGTTCTTTCGATGAATACCATCCGTAAGGAAGCCCATCTGCTCTGTTATCATGGACGTGCTGCCGCCCACAAGCCTTTGATCACCAAGTCCAATAGCGCTGCTCGGCTAACGTGGTGCAAAGAGCATCGACACTGGACCGTTGAACAGTGGAAACAGGTTCTCTGGAGCGACGAATCAAGGTTCACCCTCTACCGTTCGGATGGCAGGGTCTGGGTTTGGCGTCTGCCTGGAGAACGCCTTCTGCCGGAATGTATTGTTCCAACTGTGAAGTTCGGCGGCGGTGCAATTATGCTATGGGGGTGTTTCTCCTGGTATGGCACTGGAACCTTGGTCGCAATTCCTGGTAGACTCAACGCCGAGACCTACTGCACCATTTTGGATGACCACGCGCTTCCTACGTTGCGGCAGTTTTACGGGGTGGACCCATGTTACTTTCAGGATGACAATGCCACCTGTCATGTTGCGAGGTCCACCGTGGCTTGGTATGGTGACAATGGGGTTAATCGAATAGACTGGCCTGCGCAGAGCCCGGACCTTAACCCTATCGAGCACCTCTGGGACGAGTTGGAGCGTCGACTTAAGGGGTGCCCCCACCGTCCGAAATCGGTGAAGGAACTGACCAGTCTTCTCCAAGCCGAGTGGGAGAAAATACCGCTAGCCGTCGTACAACGCCTGTTTGAGAGTATGCCCAGAAGGGTCGCAGCTGTAATCGCCGCTCGTGGAGGCTCCACCAACTATTGAAGGTGAATAAACTTCGTTTTCCTTTGCTATCACAGGTGTCCAATTACTTGCTGGTAGATAGTGTATATATATATGCAATGTAAAAATTTGGAATTCTTTTGCATTGCTATTCAGGTTTAAATTCTCTCTCAGGCGAACTTGGCATTTCGTTATAGCTGAAAATTATTTCTAATTATTATGTCACTCTCACAACTTGAGTTCTCTTTAATCTTCTTCTCTCTGTTTAATAGTAACAGATGAAGAGCATGGGTCGGGCCATGAAAGTTATGGATGCAAGCTAAATTGTTAACTAGAGCTAGGTCATACAACTCTGCGGAGGTCACGACATATATATATTTTTTAAAACAATTTTTGGTGGGCTTATTACTTGCATCTATGGCTTTGCAGAAACCCATTTCCAACTAGGTCTTTGTGGAAGTGAGAAAATGCAGAGTTTTTGCTGGTCCTTGATAAAGCCAAGGCTCAGTATTCTCGACACTTTCTACATTCAGTTGTTTTATTTTATTTTTTATCTTTTCTCCTTTTACTCACACCGGTAGATACATAACCTTTTCTATGTTGTACTTGGTATGAGTCAAAAATATATATATTTTTTTTACTTAGGTCTCTTCTTAATAGAATGTGAATTCTGAATTTTCATAACTGCTGCGTTGCGCGTTTTGATCTTCAGGTTATTTTGCAACTTTATTTTGCAACTTTTATTTTGCAACTTTCGTTTTAAATTCTAAAGTTTTCCCTTAGTTTTCAGCTTTGCTCTTCAATGTGTATATATATATATATAGCACTGGCTTTCTCCCAACCCTGGAACCAGTGACCCTAAATTAGGGACGGGCGACTGCTTATAGCCCATTGAGTTGCTCATGGTGTTCGTAAAAACTCCAATCAATTAAAAAAAGTATCAGAGAAGAAAATACGTCCTCTGGGGAACATCTACTTCCCCAGCGGGGGAAAAAAGTGCATTGTATAAAACGTACAATGAGCACGGTGTTCTTCATAGAATACGCGCCAACTTTCCAGAAATTCAATGGATGCTCGAGCTTTGATCATCAAGATCAATGAACGGTCCAGTTCTCGACATGAAGTATAATGTGTGCTCAAACTCTGGATAAGTCCCGTTGAAACTGGAATGCATAGGTATGCATAAATCTGCAGTGTAACGGCGCGCTGCATGCTTTTATTTGTTTGTTATGCACTTTTTAAGGTTACACGTGCTTAAATTTTGGTTCACTGAAAGATAATCGGCACACCACTATAAATACATTCAACGCCAAAAAAAAACAAAAAAAAACAAAGACAGTTGCACCCAGAAGAAGATGTCGGATTGCAATGTTATGCGGGAAGAAGGTAAAGGTTACCAGGAAAAATAAATGTTTAAACATTGAGACTCATATGGGCAATATGTTACTGAGCTACACGCCAATAAGTAGTGTCTCTCAGTATGGCGTCGGGCCGCCATGTTTGCTCACACAGCATGGCAGACGTCTCAGCAAGGAGTCGTACAGGTTCCTAATGGTGTCCTGCGATAAATCATCCCACGCAGCTTGAATCTTCTCACTCCGTTCCTGCAGATTGTGCGGTAGGGGTGGAGTGTGGATAGCGCGTCCAATAGCATCCCACACAATTTCAATCGGCCATAGGTCTGGCGATGCGGCTGGCCACCGCAGAGGGGCAGTGCCTTGAAAGCAAGCTCTCGAGACAGTAGCAGTATGTGGACGAGCGTTGTCCTGTTGGAGAATCGTACTGGAGTGAGCGTTCAGAAAAGGGTAGGGCCACTGGTTGCAGGACCTCTTTAACGTAACGTTGGGCTGTCAAAGTGCTTGTAATGAACACCAAAGGTAATCTGGCATCGTAGGCAATTGCGCCTCACAGCATGACATCAAGCCTTCTGAACGTGTGACAATCGACAACAAACTGTTCATCTTGGCGCTGACCACGGTGCCGCCGTACACGGTTTCGTTGGTCCTTTCCTCCAAGATAAAAGCGGGACTCGTTACTAAAGACTGGTTGCATGACAGTCTGGCACAACACCATTGCAGTCTTTGGCAACGGTGCAATGGTGTTAAGGTCAGTCGTTGTAACGGTCTGCGTCCGTGTAGTCCTACGTCGTGCAGCTGTCTTCCAATGGTGCTGGCACGAATCGGACGATTCATGGAGGGCAGCACTGCTCGCTGAATATCCGCTATTGTGGCTGTTGGGTCACTCCGCGTTTGTCGGATAACCCGTCGGTCCTCACTCTCCGTAGTTCTTCTAGGTCACCCAAACCCTTCCTGTCGTTGCTGCGTGCCTTGTTCTATTCACTGCCGCCAACAGCGTGCTATGTTGATGTCCTCACGACCGGTTTGGCGCGTAATATCGCGATAAGACCATCCCGCTTGCCGGAGCCCGACGATGCGGGCCCTCTCGATTTCCTCCAGCTTTTCGAATTGTTTCCAAACTTTTCTCCGATGCATACTTCATTTGCAAAGGAAGCGCGAGTCAGAATGGAAATCACGCACAACGGGAAAACCGTATATAGCCGGTCAGACACATCGCTACGACCCTTCCTTGCTTGCGTCACATGTGCGGCCGAGAGTGATACTTGAGTCATTTGAATGTGATACTTGAATCATTCGATGTCAAACCTACCCACCAAGTTTCATTCCTGTCGGTTGCTTCCTTCTGGGTACAACTATTTTGTTGACGGTGAGTGTATATACAATATAGATAGATAGATAGATAGATAGATAGATAGATAGATAGATAGATAGATAGATAGATAGATGGAAGTATAAAGTTGATAAACGTAACGAGTTGTATAAATATGGAGAGTAAAACTGCTGGATTATGGTTCTAGATGTCTCAGATGAGTGGTGTTTAAAGCATCTGTAACATTTTGTATTTCCTTTTACAGGTAAAAGTATGGGTCGTAAAGGTGACGTTCCTGAATGGCAAAATGGGGCCATCGTTTTGGGCCGAGAACATGTTAATTCCTTGCAAGAGGTGGCGGAGTTTGTTGGACTGTTTGAGTCAACACCCAGTACTGTCCATTTTTAGTGAGAGAAGCATGGAAGCCCTCTCTGTAGGTGAAGCAACTGTGTTAGAAGCTCTATAATGACAAATCGGGATCGCAGGCGTTTGGGACGATTAGCAACTGCTACACGTTTCCAGACTCGTCAGGAACTGGACCATTAAACAGTGGCGACGAATAATATGATAAGTTAAATCCAGATTCTGCTTGTATTCCAATGATGATCACTCCAGGGTTAAGCGGAAGGCTAGAGATGCATTTAACCCAGAATGTGTCCAAATAGCTGGGCAAAAAGGAGGTGAAAGTGTCATGTTTTGGGGCTGTATTTCAAGTACTATAGTTGAACCAATCGTTGAGGTGTCCAACAACATGAAATCTATGGATCATGTGCCACTTTTAAACAATGAATTACGGTCATTTGTCCAGTGTTTGGAACAAAAAGGACACATAGTTGATCCTGTGTTTCAAGATGATATCTCTCGTGTCCATCGAGCTAGAATTGTGCGAGATAGTTTGAAGAGTATGAGAAAGACGTAGAGACGTTCCACATCTCAATTAGTTAGGAAACTCCCGCAATATAAATGTGATTAAAAAATCTGGGGCATTTTAAAAAGGGCCGTGAAGAATAAAAAGCAACACCCTGCAAATTTGGCGGCAGTAAGGGATCTTTTGAGCCTGAAGTGGAATAAACTTGATACGAATGTGATACTGAGCCATATTGATAGCATAACATACAAAATAGCACTAGAGATCCAAATTTCTTGGCGTAGAATATAAATCAAAGTTTTCAAGCTTTCGCACATCAACCAGATGGCTTCTTCAAGGAAAGTAGACAGCTAACTGCAAACTGGATAATGGAACAAACATTTCAACAATCTGAACGTGGTGACTTGACTAGACAATAAATAAATAGGCGCAAATGTGATCAGACATTCGAAGAAACGAGGTCACGTTGATTGAGCTCGCGGTACTTTGGTAGAAAACACAGCATTATTTGAAGAATTGATTCCAAGTGCGTGGCAACTCGAGGGAGACGCTATCATTGCAAGCCTCGCTGATGGTCAAGATTTCAAAGGTTTTTACCTGGTCAAGATTTCCAAGGTAACCTTGGAAATCTCGACCAGCAGCGAGGCTTGCAATGATAGCGCTTCTCTCGAGTTGCCACCCACTTGGAATCAATTCTTCAAATAATGCTGTGTTTTCTACCACAGTACCGCGAGCTCAATCAACGTGACCTCGTTTCTTCGAATGTCTGATCACATTTGCGCCTATTTATTTATTGTCTAGTCAAGTCACCACGTTCAGATTGTTGAAATGTTTGTTCCATTATCCAGTTTGCAGTTAGCTGTCTACTTTCCTTGAAGAAGCCATCTGGTTGATGTGCGAAAGCTTGGAAACTTTGATTCATATTCTACGCCAAGAAATTCGTATCACTAGTACTATTTTAAGTGTAATTGGTGTACAGTTCCTTGTTATTGATTAATGTCAAACAAAGTTAAAGCTGTAATTAAAGCAGGTGGCGATATATAACTCCATATTAAGGAATAAAGTTTAGTCTGTAATATTTTTTAAATCCTTTCTGTGTAGATAGATAGATAGATAGATAGGGGTTTATGAAAATAATAGAAACACTGGAAGTGTTTATGGAGATTGTTGCTATAAGAGGTTCCACTCACTATGGATAACCCCGTTCACATTGCGCATTTTAAATTATGTGAAGTTTTTTTCCTAGGTATGTAAATGCTTTCCTATTTTTGTGAATTTTTAGATTTTTTAAAAAATCTGCTTTGAAATATTTTTTTCGTGTCGGACAGGATTCAAAAGACGTGCTCATCATAACCGAGAATTCGGTGTCATTTTTCTTGTTCTTATTACCCTCGTTATCAACAGAAAGTAAAATCCCATTTTAGTCGCTAATAGAAGAAGCACAAAGCGCCTTTGAGTCTGATGTAATCATAATAACGATTTCAATTACTGAGCGTGTTCTTGGAGGCATCGTAGAAATATTTCAAATCTGTCTGTAGCATAAAGATTTGTTATCTGTTCTTCATGATATGAAAGGAACACAGGAGAGTGAAGATATGGAATCAATATCTCTAGACAGTTTGATAAATATCTCCTGTTCCTCCCATTTGAGTGAAATTGGAAAAAATAAGAAAAAAAAAGGTCATTCCGTCCCAATTGCGCAGCAAATAAATATGTACGAACAAAAACTTTGCAGTTTCTGGCTCTTCTCCACTGAATTAAAGTGGATATATAATTTTGAGATAGATAAATATCTGTTTTCTCAAAGTTCCACATTTGTGAATTATGGAAACGTTTAAGATTATTCTTAACAAAGGTTTTGCCGTTATTTTGATACTCTTATGGATGCTTGTTTTGTTTTTCTTAAAACTCCAATGCTCTTTCACTGTCAGTTTCGCAATCTACCAAATGTAAGCATTATATATTTCATTATATTTCATTGAGTAAAATTTTAAATGTAATTTACATAAAGTTTATCTTTCAGATAATTTCGAAATTTCTGTTTCTCGATGGGTAATAAACATGAGGTTTCCATAACAGAATATTAATATTTCATATCAAAATACAGGTGTTCATTTTAAAACTCAAACTGTTGCTGAGCTTTGCTTCATAATATTTCTTAAAAGAAATATCATATCTCTCATAATCACATTGATTGGATTTTCGTAGAAGCAAATACACTCATCGTCAAAAAAATAGTTGTACCCAGAAGGAAGCAACCGACAGGAATGAAACTTGACGTGGCATTCCACTACATAGTGTTGTTTTACACCATGATAATACACGTCCCCACACCTCAATGGAGACTTCACAGGCTATTTCCCGCATTGGGTGGATGGTGATGCACCGAATCCCCCTACAGTCCTGTTTTGGCTCCCTCAGACTTTTTACTGTTTGCCCCTTTGAAAACCACTCTTCGTGGGGAACGTTTCGACGATGTGACAGACGTTAAACTGGCTGTGAATTCATGGGTGAAACGACAGTCTCAGGAATTTTTCCAAAATGGATTTTACCAATGGGTTCAAAGATGGCGGAAATGTATAGAAAGTGATGGACAATACTTCGAATAGACTAACGCTATTAACATTATGTCCAAGTGTTTTGCCACCAAGTTTCACATTTTCGCTGCTACAAATAAAAATCTTATGAGGTACGAGGCATTACTTTCAAGATGTGCTTGTACAGTCGTGCCAAGGCCGTCTAGAAAGTAAAAGGCCATGACCTTAGAGAGATGAGTTCCGTCCATTTGTGACGTCACTCTGATGTTACAAGGACATACGTCGCTGTTGTGTATGAAGTCACACGCAACTGTTTTGGAAACCAATCAGAAGTCTCGGTTTCCGCGTGACGTCACTAAAAGAGGGAACTCATCTGTCTAATGTCATGGCCATGTGTTTTCTAGAAGGCCTTGATCAAACCCACATAAAAAGACCTCGAATAATACGAAGTTCCGCATACAGTGAAGTTTTTATAGATCCCTTGAATTTTGTTGCTTTGTGTTGTTGAACGTGAAAAGAGCGATGTCTTTGTTTATTTTTGACATCACAAATCTGTAGAATGTCAAAAATAAACAAGGACATCGCAGTTACTTTAATTTTTATATTCGTTAAATATTTTCCTTATTGCAGGTATTACTCATATTATTATTTTGCTAGATATAGTTTTGAATTAACAAGTATTATTTACTTTGGATTAATTAATAAATAGTTTATGATTGACTAATTTCAACCTGACATAGTATAATATGCCGAAAACAACACACCCTCCATTGTTTTATATGTCCGGTAATAACAAAGTTCGTATATATGAAATGTCTTTTTTACTCTCCCTTCAACTTCGTTACATACTAGTTCGACTATGTATAGAAAGTTTGGGCTCCCGCTGATGTGTTAAAAAGTTACTATTTTTTTTAAAAAATAATAAACTTATATGAAACAACAAATGTAAACTTTATTTGATTGACAAATTCATTCAACCACTTCAGTATAGACAATAGTCCAAGTTCGTGACTTTTTTTCTTTTTTGACTGAAGATTAAACGACCACCGTGAGCAACTGAATGGGCTATAAGCAGTCGCCCGTCCCTAATTTAGGGTCACTGGTTCCAGGGAAGGGAGAGAGCCAGTGGCGTAAGGCAAACACAACATCCATGCCTCACCGGGATTCGAACCCGGACCCTTCGCGAACGAATGATCATAAGCCAACGCTTGGGCTATAAGCAGTCGCCCGTCCTTACATTAGGGTCACTGGTTTCAGGGAAGGGAGAGAGACAGTGTCGTAAGACAAACATAATATCTATGCCTCACCGGGATTCGAACCCGGTACACGAAACCCGTCGAAATCAACGAATAGTTATTATTATTTTTTTTTTTTGTAAAGAATAAACCCATATGAACCGTTTATTTACATCTTTACATAATGGGAAACGTCTTACCTACGTGAATGAACTGGATCGAATGAATGTTAAATTGTATATATACATCACACAGTCCAATGGCACAACGCAATCAGGTCTCCGAGTGTTCGCTGTTCCGATAAGGACTTTCAAACAAATTCCTGATAGCGTTGTTTTGCAAAACGGTTCTCTGAGAAGAGAGACTTCGGACTTTGGACTATCTGAGTTCCTCCATACAACTGCCTTCAACGGCGCGTGAGTCGACCGCACGCTTCTCCCATTGACTTTTCATGGAAACTTCGCAGCCCCACAACGCCCGAATCGTTGCCCCAATCTCATTTTTCTCTCTTCGACTGGCACATCTACATGGTACGACCTTTATTTTGATACCTCAACCACATGCATACGTTCAGCCGTTCTCTCACAACTGGTCTTACAGTAAAAACCTTATAGAATTAATATATACACTGACGGAAAAAAATCCCAACACCACGAAAAAATAGTTGTAGAGGAATGAAATGGCTGCAATATATTTGCATAGGTAACATATTTAACCCATTAAGGTTTTAAGACCACAGCTTATTGTAAGCGCGAGAAGAGCCGTTTTAAATGTGAAATGCTGGTACATTAATAACCGGTGTAACCGCCAGAATGTTGAATGCAAGCACGCAAACGTTCATGCACTGGGTCGTACATGTGCTGGATGTCAGTTTGTGGGATGGAGTTCCATGCCTGTTGCACTTGGTCGGTCAATACTGGGACGGTTAATGCTGGTTGGGGGTGACGCTAGAGTTGTCGTCCAATGATGTCCCATACGTGCTCGATTGGTGAAAGATCTGGTGATCTAGCATGCCACGGCAACATGTCGACACTCTGTAGAGCATGTTGGATTACAACAACGGTATGCGGGCGAGCGTTATCCTGTTGGAAAACACCCCCTGGAATGCTGTTCATGAGTGGCAGCACAACAGGTTGAATCACCAGACCGACGTACAACTGTGCCGTCAGGGTGCGTGGGATAACCACGAGAGTGCTCCTGCTGTCATAGGAAATTGCTCCTCAGACTATAACTCCAGGTGTAGTTCCAGTGTGTCTCGGCCGCAGACAGGTTGGTTGCAGGCGCTCACCTGGCCTCCTTCTAACCAACACACGGCCATCACTGGTACCCAGGAAGAACCGGCTTTCATCAGAAAACACAACAGATCTCTACTCCGTTCTCCAATGAGCTCCAGCTTGACACCACTGACGTCGCAAACGGCAGTGGTTTGGAGTAAATGGAATGCACGCTACAGGGCGTCTGGCTCGGAGCTGTCCTTCAAGTAACCGATTTGTAACAGTTCGTTGTGTCACTGTGGTGGCAACTGCAGCTCGAATTGCTGCCGCAGACGCGGTACGATGCGCCACGGCCAAATGCCGTACACGGCGGTCTTCCCTCTCAGTAGTGCCACGTGGCCGGTCCGGACCCGGTCTTCTTGAGGCAGTACCTTCCCTTGACCACCGCTGCCAACAATCATGCACAGTGGCAACATTCCTGCCAAGTCGTTTTGCAATATTGCGGAAGAAAATCCACCTTCTCGTAGCCCTATTACACGACCTCGTTCAAACTCCGTGAGCTGTTGATAATGGCTTCTTCGTCTTCTGAAAGGCATTCTTGACTAACATCAACACACTACGTCGAATCTCAAAGATAACTAACGCTCACGAACGTTACAGCGCGTATTTACAGGGAACATGCTTTGCATGTTCCGAGGGGCGCTACTAGCGCCAAACGTATGCGCCGAGGGAGAAATTTGCATAGACGTCATCTTACAGATGAACTCTCACCGCCCACCAACTGTCGTTTATCTAACACAACCCCTTCTTGGTGTTGGGATTTTTTTTCCGTCAGTGTAGATTGTTAGTGATAACTGTCAGGTATGACGAAGTAAATTTCTCCATCATTTTTATGCCAGGGGCGGAATTCGAACCCAAAACTCTCGGCTCCGGAGCTCCAAGTGCTATCCACTATACTACACTGGCATGTGCTCTCACTGCTATATGCCTTTATCTTATGTGCGTCACATCTCGTTATTCAAAAAATGACGAGACTGATTTTACATGGGGCAGAAGTGTAATGCAATAAACATACTTACGCTTACATACTTTCGAAGTATTCTCCCTCTACTTGAATGCACCAGCCCCATCTTTCTATTCACTTCCGGAAGTTGTGTTCGAAGCCCTACTTCGACATGTGGTCCAGGATATCCATCACAGAATTGTTCAGTTCAGTATTTGATGAAAATCGACGCCCACGAAATTGTTTTTCCACTTCAGGGAACAGGTGGAAGTCACACGGTATCAGATCCGGTGAATACGGAGAGTGCGCCATCATTTCTAAGCCCAGATATTGGGTAACCTGAGCATAAGCAAAGCTCGATGGGCAGGGGCATTATCTCGATGCAAAATCCAACCAGTTTGTGCATGTTCTGTGCGTTTTCGAAAATTTTTTTCTTTAGAGAACCTTTGAGAACTTCAGAACAATAGGCACTGGTAACAGTTTTCCCTTGTCGTACATAATTCCCTTTTTATCGAAGAAAACCAGGTGCATACCTTCCCTGCACTTGCTTGAACCTTTGCTTTCTTGGATCGGGGTTACTCTGTGAATGTTCCCATTGGGTGCTCTGTTGTTTTGTTTCTGGATCGAAATGCTGAAAAAATGTTTCATCACATGGGACGACTCACAGGTGGTCCACGTTGCAGCCGGCACTTCATTAACGACAAGCGACTTTTCGGTACCCCAAACGGTCTCTCGCAGCATCATCAACGGAGCCAATGGACAACATCTGCATCACATTAGCAATCTCTTCAATATTCATTCGGCGGTCTTCGCGCAAGAGTGCCTCGATGGTAGTGAAGTTTACCTCCGTAGTCGATGTCGGAGGCTTATTAGAGCGTGACGCATCTTCCAGACACTTCACCATTTACAATTTTTTTGTGTCATTCAAAAACTCTTGCACGGAACAAATCATTTTGTTTATAGGCTATTTTAATCATTGCGTGCGTTTCTGTGGCGGTTTTATTCAAGCGCGCGCAAAATTTTACAGCTGCTCTTTGCTCTAATTTTAAATTCATTCTGGGCTACAGAAAAGCGTTTGAAATCTATGTTGTCTAGTACAAGAATGAACTAGCGGAGCGCTGTAACGACGAGTCGTCACGTGACTGACCTTGCAGGTGTTCCGATACAGGCAGCCGCATATTTCCGCGCTGGCTTGTTTTGGCGCTATGACGCCATTCTCGTTACTTTTTGAACTACCTTCGTATTGAACTATGTTAAAAGCCCATAGGCGCCTTCGTTTAAATGGCGACTGTGACAGATGCCATATTGACCATAGCTTAGTTACGAACCTGATGAAAACCCAGTACGGTGCGGCGTACTGGGTTTTCATCTAAGAATTTCAAATTGGGGTTGCTGAAAAAGATGATAAACTGGAAACATGTTCGGTTGTCATAGCGTTCAAAGGAAATTCGAGCAATAATCCGCCATCACGTAGGATATTTTTTGAGGGGGAGTGTTAAAGACCACTGTAAGCAACCCCATGGGCTATGGGCGTTCGCCCGTCCCTAATTTAGGGCCACTAGTTTCGGGGGCAAACTCCCCACCTATGTCTTAGGACTCAAACTAGGGCCCATCTCGGACGAATGGTCAGAATCCAGCGCTTACATCACTATGCAACCGACGGGCCCATGTAGTATCTCTCATCGGATGTCGATTTGTCACTGGTCTTCTCTGTATTTTAGAAACTTTATCTGCAATTTCTTCCGAGAGCATATCGAACAAGAGAGGTAGGCCGTCAGGGATTAATAGGAAACAAGCTTATCTTGATTAAGCCAGAGACAGAACTATAGAAATCCGGTTTGCGAACTAATCGTCGTGTAGAAATCTGCATTCGCCATTTTCGTCTTACACATCGCTGTTTGCTGTGTGGTGACGCTGTCCTTGTGTGCGTAGGGCGTGTAGCGTACACTTAAAAATTGCTACGTCATCCTTTTAACCTCTATCATACTAGCAAATTCATGCTTATGCCTTAAACAATGATTATTTACAAATTTTGAAGATGACAATCCGATTTTTGGCGTAAATGTGACAAGGATGGTAAGTCAGATAATATCCGAAAACTTGAAAATTTTCATCGTCCTGGAGCGGGACTCGAATCCGCGTCTCCCAGAAAGCGCCCGGGTATGCTAACCACTACACCACCCCGAACGACCACGTTTTAAGTTTCCGATCAATTTGAATATAACCATCACAGTATTCGCTAGTCGAAGCAACCGGCATTCATGTTTAGCGAATCTGGAGGTTAAGAATCTTATCCCGTGTTTGCCCGGAGAATAATCCTGTGATGGTTATATTCAAATTGATCGGAAACTTGAAACTTGGTCGTTCGGGGTGGTGTAGTGGTTAGCATACCCGGGCGCTTTCTGGGAGACGCGGATTCGAGTCCCGCTCCAGGACGATGGAAATTTTCAAGTTTTCGGATATTATCTGACTTACCATCCTTGTCACATTTACACCAAAAATCGGATTGTCATCTTCAAAATTTGTATTATATGGCGTAATCCCGTATTTCTTTCATGAATGATTATTTAATTTTGCGGAGTTTGCCTGATGGTTTAGTCTTTCTTACGGTTAGTTGTCAGCTTCTTTCAAAAAATCGATCTTTTACTGAATTTAATACTTTTATTAGTGTTCGCGTTTCCGTCATTATGCCTTTATCTCCTGGCCTTATCATGTTGAAGATTGCTTCCTGTGATTTTCGCGAAATCTTGTTTTATGCGAATGCTTTATCGTCCTATTTTTTTTTTTTGCGAGATTTAACATCCACCGTGACCAACTCTAAGGACTATAAGCAACAGCCAGTACCTAATTCAGGGCAACAGGTTTCAAGGAAGGAATAGAGTTAATGCTGCAAAACAACCCTCGCCTCACTGCTTCATCCGGAACTTCAACCTGATTCCATCCAAGGTCGTTTAAAAAACACAAAACATTACAAAGATGAGTTCACTCCGATTGTGACGTCACTCTGATGTTATATGGTCGGAATACAGCGGATAGATCACTACGTCACTAGGCCGGCATTTTTCTGTAGTATTGGATGTTTATTTATTTCTTTTTTTGAGGTTTAACGACCACCGTGAGCAACTCAATGGGCTATAAGCTGTCACCCGTCCCTAATTTAGGGTCACTGGTTCCAGTGAAGGGAGAGAGCCAGTGCCGTAAGACAAACACAACATCCATGCCTGACCGGGATTCGAACCCGGACCTCTTACGGACGAATGATCAGAGGCCAGCGCCTTAGACCACTGCGCCACCGGGGCGGCTTATTTATTTCACTTGGTGACCTTCCATCATGAGTTACAAATACACCCTTTGTTAATGTTTTACACTTTTTGACTTTCTTTGAACAGCAATGGTCGTTGAACCAAAAACCATGATTGATCGGTAAAAAAAGGTTCTATACAACAGATTCGATTGCTCTAACGAATAAAGGTACGACGACATCAGCGGAGCCTGACAGCACTTTCGATACGTCAGTGGAGTTATCTATCAGCACTGTACAGCACTATACATTCATACACTATCTATCAGCGGAGTCTGACAGCACTATCTACAAGCTAAAACCTGTACCTCTCACGAATGCGATTCGTTTTCAGCTGAAGCTTATAATGCATCTATCTTTACATGGATTATCGAAATTCCATTCAGCGCAGTTTATGCAATTATTTCGAAATCGATCATAGACGCCGACTACTGTTCTAGGTATCAACGCTCGCTGAAATGTATTACCGAACACCTTTTGAGCCACCAGTAAGAACAAAAGTTTCCAAAACAAATGTCCTATTAATGGACCATTTTTTTAATTTTTAGAAGATTAGCAGTGCAGTTTTTTCCTTATCACATACACGCGCAACAATTTTATATAATATTATTTATTACAACGTGAGTGTACATTACGAACAAAGCTAATATTTTCCTATCTCCGTTTCTGGGAGGTACAGGGTTAAGTGGCTCATGCAGTCATGAGGAACTTAGCTTAACGTTGAATAACCTCTTTTCGTTGAGCCCAGGTAGCTTCAAATGCTAGTTGTATCTAAAATTCTTAATTAAGCATTGAATTTCTAATTATGCACTTCAAGATAACGACAAGGATTGAACTTACGAACAAAATACACTTTGTTATATCCAAGAACACGTCAATTATCAACAAGACGTCGTAGCACAAAGCAGATAATTGCAATAAATCCATCAATAGTACGAATCGGAAATATGTTAGACTTCATACAGCATAAAACGCAATCCACATATAAATCCCATCTCTCTCTCTTACTCTCTCTCTCTCTCAGCTTATTTAACAGCAAATCGCGTAAATCTAATCGTATAAAACGCCCGCTCAAAAGATTGTCTGATAACATTGGTCTCAGATTACCTAACATTGCTTGATCATCGTTGAAGGCAACAACTTTTATCTCTTGATTCTGACTACGTACATCACATCGCACTTTGACCTGCTCTCAGGTGTTGCCAACGTCAAATTCATCGAGAAGGAATATGTGGTGTTAAGTAAAAAAACATTTAACGAGAAGAAACCAAATTTACATAAAAAGAAAAGAACTCAAAATGTTGGTTAAATTAGAATATACGTCACACCATCTTGCTATTTTTTTAAAAATCGTCACGTTGAGATTAAAAAATTAGAATGCTATAAAGCTAATACGTAATTAGGGCCTCGTTGAAAAACAAGGCGCCCCCCCGCCATATGCTAGTTGTTCCCCAGGTTGTCACGTTATTATGCACGGTCAAAGAGAGTGAGGCATACAAATTTTTTCCAGCTTGTTACGGAATCTCAAAAAGTGTCAATCGTGCAACACCAGAAATACAAACTCACAGAATTCTCCTTTCTTTCCTATCGGTGCTGGGCAACAAAATAATATCACTTGCAGATGCATTCTCCTTGGAACAGAAAAATCGTGTGAATAATTAAGGAAAACTAGAACTGTGGTAAAGGGGTGGATTAAGACCTTCATCTTAAGTCACGTTCTCTGGTCATTCCAAGCTTTGTAGCGTCCATTAGTGTACAGCACTTTATCGCAGAGGAAAGACAAGCGCCATCAATTTTTTAAAATAACATCCATCAAATCTAGTTTTCTCGTACAGGGCGCTGCTCTTGGTGTCCGAATGTCGCCGAAGCAGTCCCACAGGACAACAATTCTCTGCAGATTTGTTGACAGCTTGAGAATTCTTTCTGATTACTTGGCTTCGTTACCCGGGCAACCCGGAGGTTGGCGACCAGAAGGAAATAAGATGATGTGATGTCTCTGTAGTAGCGGGGGCAAAGCATTTATACGAAGGAAAGCGGGAGTTCGACGATCAAAGGCACCCATACTTCAGGAAGGCGTTTAACGAACCGCTATAAAGCAAGGCGCCGAGCAGAAAATTGGATTTATACGTTTCGCGCTCTCTCTCTCTCTTTTCCCTTTCCCTAGAAATGCTTTTGTGTGTGGTCCGTAGTAAGAAAGAAATGCCCTTTTTGTTTACGTACGGTAAACATATTGACGCATATTTTCTCCGATACGTACCCCTCGTGAAAACGGGCATGAGCTCAAAATCGTTCAAATGCTTTTTGCTTACGGCGTTCCAGTCTTCACAAAATTGTTTGTGTTGTCCTCAATGCGTTTCTTATAACTTTCACTGAATATTTCGAAATTTTGCAGCTAAAACCATGAAAAAGCAAAAACTTACGAAGTTAAGAAGAGTCTCTTCAGTGGAAAACTACAGCTAAGAATAAGATTTCAGATTATGCGATCTTATTGGTCTGAGTCTCCCCAAAAACCGAGTAGTCTGAAGAGCTGGCTTCTGACCGTTCACTAGAGAAGGGCCCGGTTTCGAATTCAGACATGGATGATGTAACTGTTTCATGGCAGTGATTCGCTTCCTTCCCTGGAATCGCTTACCCTAAATTAGGGACAGGCGACTTCTTATAGCCTGATCGTTAAACCCCAAAACAAAACAATGTATATACTATAGATTCCGACTGATTGAGCCATCGATTAATCGGGGAAGCCGTTCATTTGGAACAATTCTTGAAGAATATCCCAAATTATCTCTTTGCCATGAAGCTTCATATGATTGGGGCAGCAGCTTAATTGGGTTAAAGTTTTCTAGCCTCAGTGTGTCTCAATTTACAGGAATCTACTGTATATACCCAATCCCCCTTAGAGCTGCGGAGTATGGTGAAAGAACTTATTAACAAGAGTAAAAAAGTGGGCTTAAAAATGAACTTACAGAAAAGAAAATTGATGCACAATGTTTTTTCAAGAACTGAAAATTTTGCGATTGATAGAGCAACTAGAAGCAAAAGATGCACATATGTTTTTGGACAACAGGTAACAAGCAAGAGCCACATTCAAGAAGAAATTATTATGCGTATAAAACTTGGTTGGAGAGCATTTCGAAGATAAGACGCAATTTGCCATTATGTCTTAAAAGAAAAGTGCTTAATCAATGCATCCTCCTAATTCTTACTTATGGATAAGAAACGTAAATCTTAACTAAAAAAGACATACGGAGGATGCAAACTACTGAAAGAAACATGGGGAGATACATGCTTGGTATAACATGGAAGGATATTAAGAGGATCTGGAAAATGACGGGAGTTAATGACATTATGATCAAGGTAAAATCTCTGAAATGGGAATGAGCTGAACATATTGCCAGAAGAACTGACCACCCTTGCACAACTGAAATACTAGACTAGATGCTAAGGAACAGGAAAAATGCCCAGATGAATAGCAGGTGGGAGATAGGTAGAGGAAATTTGGACCCATGTCGGAGTGATAACGAGGATACTGGCTCAAGACAGAAAGTCACGGAAGAAATTTGGGAAGACCTTCATCCAGCAGTGGGTAGATAATGATGATTACGATCCAACTAATTAATAAACAGGTACTGTTCACCAATTATACTCAAATAGTATAACTTTCTGTCTTTCAACTTCAGGAGAATTAACTTCGGTGTCGACATAAGGTCTCCTGCATCTTTATATACCATGCTTAAGAGAAATATTTACAAGCCCACTCTTTTCAATGAGGCAGGTGTTTATGCCATCCCACCACAATATTCGGATGGCTCCAGGCGATGCTACATTGGAATGACTAAGCGTCCGTTTAGAATTAGGATCAACGAACATAAAAGAGACACAAGGGACGAAAAAGTAACCACTGCCCTTTCCAGAGAAGTCAAGTTCAAAGTCCGCTGATCCTATGTGAGATGATATAAAGAAATTAGCTTCCTACCCCACGCCTAAATCTACTGCCATTCGCGAAACCTTAGAGATCGTTACAAACAGTGAGGCTTGCAATGAGAGCGTCTCTCTAGAATTGCCACGAGTTTGGAACCAATATGCCAAATAATGCTACGTTTTCTCCCACGTTACGGCGCGCCTAACCAACATGAATCCTCGTTTCTTCACATGAATAATCACATTTGCATCTATTCATTTATTGTCTAGTCAAGTCAGCACGTTCAAATTGTTGAAGTGTCCTATTATTCAGTTTGCTGTCTACCTTGCTTGAAAAAGCAACCTGTTTGATGTGCGAAAGCTTGAAAAACTTTGATTTCTATTCTACGCCAATAAATTCGAATTACCAGTATAGTTATACTATTTTGAAGATCTAAATAACCGTCTTTTATCCTCTTTTCAACATCTAGCGGAGTTTATGTGTGTAGAGAGCGCCAAGCAAAACGCATGATCCTAATTGTCTGCTACTAACAATCAAATATGGGAAATGTCAGTAGTTGTTTCAGAAGCAATATAGTAGCTTTTCTTGGGTTGCATTCTTAGTCTAATTTTGGTAGAATTACCGTTATTCATTCCCTACGGCTTACAAGTGATAAGGTACATTTCATTTTTTAGCCATTACACCTGAAGCAGGATAACAGGTTTTAACATGCTAATTCTTCTGTACACACAGCCAGATTTCATGCCATGTTTGAACTACTATAAGACGCGATCCAGTTGCCTTATCAGTCATCCGATTTAAATATCATTAGCCACTTTGATTCGCATTTGGAAATACAGTGAACGGTACATTTCCTCTTCCCCAGCCTTCTTCAAGCCTATCTTCTTTAGGAATGTTCTGTAATCCTCCTGGCGACTGTTCCGTATTTATTTGTGCCCATTCCAAGTAGTATATAAATTGTATTTGCAAGCAAATGGCAGTCTAACACCTTAAATAATTCGAATTTTGTCACTGGCAATTTCATTTATTTCGTCCACTTCTGTGTACAAATAAAACCTGGATTCAAAGGCTGAAGTTCTAGCTCGGAGAAACTTCTAAGGAAAGTAAAACTTTTTTTTTCGTAGGAAATTATGCTTTAAGAAACGTTTGATAAAAATTTAAATAAAGTTCAATGTTAAAACGGGGCAGAAGTAAACAGCATTGTTTTTTGTAAACGTCGAATGCATAAAAAGCGTTGAGTCTGTGGAAGTTGAATGTTTTAATGGATCTTGAAAGGAATAAAAAATATAGGAAAAATGTGCTACAACGTAAGACAACGTTAGATACTGGAACATGTCAAATTCACAAATTTGTCGGTACGGGGATCGAATTCGCGACTCCCCCTCCAAATTTGTCGGGTGCGGGGATCGAAATCGCGCCTCCTCCCTCCAAACTTGTAGGGTGCGGGGATCGAAATCGCACCTCCTCCCTCCAAAATTGTCGGTGCGGGGATCGAAATCGCGCCTCCTCCCTCCAAATTTGTCGGTGCGGGGATCGAAATCGCGCCGCCTCTCTCCAAATTTGTCAGTGCGGGGATCGAAATCGCGCCTCCTCCCTCCAAATTTGTCGGTGCGAGAATCGAAATCGCGCCTCCTCCCTCCAAAATTGTCGGTGCGGGGATCGAAATCGCGCCTCCTCCCTCCAAATTTGTCGGTGCGGGGATCAAAATCGCGCCGCCTCTCTCCAAATTTGTCGGTGCGGGGATCGAAATCGCGCCTCCTCTCTCAAAATTTGTCGGTGCGGGGATCGAAATTGCGCCTCCTCCCTCCAAATTTGTCGGTGCGGGGATCGAAATCGCGCTTCCTCCCTCCAAATTTGTCGGTGCGGAGATCGAAATTGCGCTTCCTCTCTCCAAATTTATCGGTGCGGGGATCGAAATCGCGCCTCTTCCCTCCAAATTTGTCGGTGCGGGGATCGAAATCGCGCCTCCTCCCTCCAAATTTGTCGGTGCGGGGATCGAAATCGCGCCTCCTCTCTCAAAATTTGTCGGTGCGGGGATCGAAATTGCGCCTCCTCCCTCCAAAATTGTCGGTGCGGGGGTCGAAATCGCGCCTCCTCCCTCCAAATTTGTCGGTGCGGGGATCGAAATCGCGCCGCCTCTCTCCAAATTTGTCAGTGCGGGGATCGAAATCGCGCCTCCTCTCTCAAAATTTGTCGGTGCGGGGATCGAAATTGCGCCTCCTCCCTCCAAATTTGTCGGTGCGGGAATCGAAATCGCGCCTCCTCCCTCCAAATTTGTCGGTGCGGGGATCGAAATCGCGCCTCCTCTCTCCAAATTTGTCGGTGCGGTTATCGAAATCGCGCCTCCTCTCTCCATTCCGTCAGTGTAATTTAGTCAAACTGACTAAATTACACTGACGGAAAGTATCGCTGCAGATTTGTCGTCTTGACACCGCTTCACCTCTGTAGTACATCACAATCAGTAATTAGGGATTTCACTCTGGTTAATCTAAATCATCACTTCAGAACAGCCAGACTATATGTGGCAAATCTTTGCTTCATATTGAGTGATAACTCTCAATTCCGCTTGAAGTTTTTCTGTTCCTCACGAATTTTCCGCGCAGACACGCACACAGAGCTTTTACGCTGCTCATATGATGTCAGCTTTGTTCCTTAGATTGAAACATTGGACACGGAGTGGATGTTGGTCAATTGAATATCTTGTCGGTAGGCAGAGGCACTAACAGGTCTTGAAAGTAATGCCAATGTGGAACTTTTAAAGACATGCCCAGCGGTTGTGGTTCCCAATTTAATTCTGCGTTATAAAATGGCTTCCCCTCTAGCTTCCTTTTAATAGTATTCGTCAAAGACAGCCTGTTTGTTTTAAACTTTAGAATATTTATTTTTTCAAAGTTAATTTAAAACATTTAAGTTATTTAAAGTACATTTTTCGAAAGTTTATTTTAAACTTTGAAACACTGATTCTGCTTTAGAATCAATGTTTCCCGTTTCTGTTTTCGAGCCACTGTTTTCCGTTCCTGATTTCTGGCCACTGTTCCCGTTCCTGGTTTCCGGCCACTATCTCCCGTTCCAAATTTCTGATCACCGCTTCCCGTTCCTGACTGTAGGCCGCTATATTCAGTTCCTGATTTCGAGCTACTATCTCTCATTCCTGATCTCGAACCATTATCTTTCCTTACTGATTTCGAGCCAGTTTCTTCCACAACTGATATCTGGCCACTATTTCACAGTTACTGATTTCTAGCTACAGTACTATCTCCCATTTCTGATTCATCGAGTCACTGTTCCCCGTTGTTGATTTCGGGCCACTGTCTCCTGTTCCAGATTTCTGGCCTCTCTTTTGCGTTCCTGACTTCGGGCCGCTATCTTCAGTTCCTGATTTCAAGCCATTGTCTCCTATTCCTGAACTCGCGCCACTATCTCTCATTACTGATTTCGAGCCAGTTTCTTCCACACTTGATATCTGGCCACTATTTCACAGTTACTGATTTCTAGCTACAGTACTATCTCCCATTTCTGATTCATCGAGTCACTGTTTCCCGTTGTTGATTTCGAGCCACTGTCTTCTGTTCCTGATTTCTGGCCTCACTTTTGCGTTCCTGACTTCAGGACGCTTTCTTCAGTTCCTGATTTCGAGCCACTGTCTCCCATTCCTGATTTCGAGCCACTGTCTCCCATTCCTGATTTCGAACCAGTGTCTTGTTTTCCGTATTTCGAGTCATGGTTTTCTCGTTCCTGTTTTCCAACCACTCTTTCCAGGAAAGGCTATAGAACAAACAGGACGAGAAACCATAAGCCCGTGCTCCTGAGCACTCGTTCAATGGACGACATTTAAGTCTGATAAAACATACACGAAATTTTGTTTTTAAGAAATACGCACCTTTACTGACACATTTAGTTATTATCTCCCTGAAGTAATATCACGTCATCTGCTATGTGGTCCTTCGAACGGCAAGCTGCGTACGATGACATTTTCCCTAACTCACTTATTCTGCCTTTCTCTTTCGTGGTGTAGCCGCTTTTTATTTCCTTTCTGCAGGGTAAATATTACAAGCTTTCCTACCCGGCTTTGCCCGGGATTTAGGCTTATTAATTTCATATTCCCTTATATGTCACTGAAAAAATCGGGAAAAAAATTAATGCATGCAAGAAAGAAAAAAGCTGATTTCACAAATTCGGTCATTACAAATTATTTATTCATAGTGTGATTATTTTAGCCCTTGGCCGTACACAGCGTCTGTGATTTCTCCTTCATAGGCGACAATATATAATTTTGTTGGATCCTTTGCTCTTGACATTCTAACATACAGCTTTCCATGTGAGAAGCATCAAATGCATCACGTGCTTTCGTTTCAGACGTCTTTGAGGGTGAATCTCTGGGATAAAAAAGTTAAAAACGTATCTTGAGAATATTTTATGAAACTGGTTGAAATTTCAATGAACACCATAAATCGTTCTAAGGAACATGACCTCCAAATTTCGCCTGAATCAGTAAATAACTTTTTAAATTAGCCGTTAAAATTTTATTAACCGTTTCTGCGTATATACACTATCTACCAACAAGTAATTGGACACCTGTGATAGCAAAGGAAAACGAAGTTTATTCGCCTTCAATAGTTGGTGGAGCCTCCACGGGCAGCGATTACAGCTGCGACCCTCCGGGGCATACTCTCAACCAGGCGATGTACGACGGCTAGCGGTATTTTCTTCCACTCGGCTTGGAGAAGACAGGTCAGTTCCTTCACCGATTTCGGACGGTGGGGGCACCCCTTAAGTCGACGCTCCAACTCGTCCCAGAGGTGCTCGATAGGGTTAAGGTCCGGGCTCTGCGCGGGCCAGTCCATTCGATTAACCCCATTGCCACCACACCAAGCCATGGTGTACCTCGCAACATGACAGGTGGCATTGTCATCCTGAAAGTAACATGGGTCCACCCCGTAAAACTGCCACAACGTAGGAAGCGCATGGACATCCAAAATGGTGCAGTAGGTCTCGGCGTTGAGTCTACCAGGAATTGCGACAAAGGGTCCCGTGCCCTACCAGGAGAAACACCCCCATAGCATAATTCCACCGCCGCCGAACTTCACAGTTGGCACAATACATTCCGGCAGGAGGCGTTCTTCAGGCAGACGCCAAACCCAGACCCTGCCATCCGAACGGTAGAAGGTGAACACTGATTCGTCGATCCAGAGAACCTGTTTCCACTGTTCAACGGTCCACTGTCGACGTTCTTTGCACCACGTTAGCCGAGCAGCGCTATTGGACTTGGTGATCAAAGGCTTGTGGGCGGCAGCACGTCCATGATAACCGAGCAGATGGGCTTCCTTACGGATGGTATCCATCGAAAGAACACTCCCGGATGCCTGTTGAAACTTCTCGTGAATGTGGCCCATCGATTTGGTGCGGTTCTTCCGAATTTCTCTGGCCAGCACCCGTCGGTCTCTAACTCCCAGTTGTGTGGGTCTGCCGGGTCAGGGACACATTCTGACAGTCACCTCTCATCTTCCACTTGCCAATCACGTAGGTCACTGTCGATTTTGGTTCTTCAACTCGCTGGATATGTCACGTATGAATCGGCCATTTCTGTGATACCCGACGGTTACACCTTTCTCGATATCAGAGAGCTCCGAACTGCGTGGCATCTTGCATACGACTGGTTGCGTTGTTGTTTCCCACGCGATATTTAACGGCGGCGGCCGTGACGTGTATCAGGACCGCAGATATCGTCGATTGCAGGGGTGTCCAATTACTTGTTGGTAGATAGTGTATTTCTGTTTACCGATGAATTAAAAATTCCATGCCTATTTTAAAAAGTTTTGACCGGATTCCGGTGAAATTTTGTGGGACTCCTCTTATTACCAATCCATGGTGTTGATAAAAATTTGAGCCCATTTCGTTAAGATTTTGTAAAGTTCGTTTTTGCATTTTTCTATACACAGTTCTCAAAGAATAGAAACACCCGTGGATGTGCCGCGGCAATGAATGCAGTCACGTGCTTTAAGATAACGATGACGTAGCATACAACGCTGACTTTATTGATTAACTTATTAATTGATTCTTAACTCGCTAACGGAACAACGTAGAGATCTTAAAATAGTTGCGTTGACGTAGAAATTCCAGTATTGATAAGCTATGCAAATTTCACGATGCCACAGTTCGGCGTTCGAGAGTTTTTACTGCTTCAGACAAACAGACGTTTTGTGGTTTATATATAAGATTATTATTACCTCTGACACGAGACTGGAAAATTCCTTTGTCTGTGTCTTTCGTTAAAAATGAAAACCCCAATTTGTTATTTCTTTTGTCTAATTTCTTGTGTTTTCCATTTCAATTTGTGTCGATGAAACTTAGTAATTTATTTCCCACTGAAATTGCTGTGGTCGATTCGGTTTCCGATTTCCTTCGTCTTCTCACAAAAATCGACGAAAACGATAACGTGAAAATAAGAAATCAAGCACAGCTGAAACTTTCGAGCGTTCATCAACAGATCAATAATCTATGATCGCTTTCTCAGTATGGTGACTTTCCAAGAAAATTCGTTAAATCCTAATATGCAGTCAGCTAAATCTTTTAATCAAACTTCGTATTTCCGAAGCTCCGTGTTTCACTTGCGTGTCTTGACGCCTATCGGAAAGGTTTTAATTAACCATCCTTTGAAGAAGTGAAATGGATTTATTGGCTTATGTTGTGAGAGACAATTTTGTGGTTGCGTTTCAGATAAACCCCCTAAAGACCGGCATCAGTAATACCACAGCTTCCGGACGTGCCAAATAAAGAACAATTTTATTTCTTATCACTTAAACCATAAAGCTGTGATTCAATTTAGAAAAAATGCAAATCTTGTTTCGCGAAAGCTTTCGTGCGATGAAGTAATGAAGTTTAGAATTTTAGGGCTCTCCTCCACACCTTTTTTTCTTTAGGAAGAAAAGGGAAAGAAAGTAAAAAGAAACAGTCTTTCAGCATAATGAAGGCACAAGCTCGAGGATCCCTTTCCCCCTCCAAACGCACTCTTAGAGATAGGAGTAACCTTTAACGTAACTGAAATTTAAATGCAAAGGACGTTGAGCGTGAAAAAACATCGCATTCCGCGAAACAGTAGGTCAACTGCAATTTATTTATGTGGAGAACGCTTTAGAAAATTTCATCTTGTGACGTATACTTCCATTTCACCTTTTTTTTTTTTTTTTTTTTTTTAGTTTCCGTGTTTTGTGGTCTGTCCTGCAGAATGCGACGCGCACATGAGATAAAGGCGGATAGCACTGAGAGTACATCCCAATGTATTATAGTGGATAGCACTCGGAGCTCCGAAGCCGAGAGTTGTGAGTTCGAATCCCGCCCCTGGCATAAAAATTCATGGAGAAATTTACCTCGTCATATTGGCGCTCGATTGTGGAAAATAGATCCATTGAACGTTGCGTTCTTCGAAAAATGTGTGATGTTTGTTTCACACATTGTTTGGGATTAATGAGAAATTCCTACTTTGTTTCAAAGAAAAAGAAATTAAGAGGGAAATGATGTGACGTACTACAAAGGTGAAAACATATGTCAAGACGACAAATCTGCAGCGAGACATTCTGTCCGTGTAGCTCAGTTGGGAGAGCAACTTACTCCGGAGTGAGGGGACACGGCCTCAATGGCCGTCGCGGACAAACTTGTGTTTTCACAGTTCTTATATAAATCTGATTTCTCCTCGTTAAACATTTGCTACTAAACGATACATCACGTCCCCTAAGAGTTATTGGCATCACTGACAGTGAGTCAGAGAAAGATATAAATAGCATTGATTATACACGCATCGTCAAAAACATAGTTGCACCCAGAAGGGCGTATCGGATTGCAATTCTATTCGGGAGGAAGGTAAAGGTTACCAGGAACAATAAATGATTAAACACTGAGACTGATATGGGAAATATCTATTGAGCTACACGCCAATAAGTAGTGTCTCTCAGTGTGGCCTCGGGCAGCCATGTTTTCTCCCACATTATGCCGGACGTCTCGGCATGGAGTCGTACAGGTTCCTAATAGTGTCCTGCGATAAGCCATTCCATGTAGCTTGAATCTTCTCACTCCGTTCCTGCAGATTGTGCGGTAGGGGCGAAGTGTCGATAGCGCGTCCAATAGCATTCCACACATTTTCAATCGGCGATAGTCTGGCGATGTGGCTGGCCATGGCAGAGTGTCAGTGCCTTGAAGGCAAGCTCTCGAGATAGCAGCAGTATGCGGACGAACGTTATCCTGTTGGAAAATCGCACAAGAGTGAGCTTTCAGAAAAGGTAGGGCCATTGGTTGCAGCCTCATTAACGTAACGTTGGGCTTTAAAAGTGCCTGTAATGAACATCAAAGGTGATCTGGCATCGTAGGCTATTGCACCCCACGCTGTGACACCTGGCCTTCTGGACGTGTGACGCTCGTCAACAAACCGTTCGCCTTCGCACTGACCACGGTGCCTCCACACGCGGATTCGGTTGTTGTCTCCTCCCAGATAAGAGCTGGACTCGTCACTGAAGAAAGAATGCATGACAGTTTGGCACGACACCATTGCAGTCCTTGGCGTCGATGCAATGGTGTTAAGGGCAGTGGTCTTAACAGTCTGCATGCGTAAAATTTTACCTCGGTCGTGCAGCCGTCTTCCAATGGTGCTGGCACTAATCGGACGATGCATGGAGGGCAGCAATGCTCGCTGAACATCCGCAATCGTGGCTGTTGGGTCACTCCGCGCTTGTCGGACAACCACCCGTCAGTCCTGTCTCCCCGTGGTTCGTCTTGGTCTTTCATACCCTTCCTGTCGCTGCTGTGTGAATTGTTCTATCCACTGTCGCCAACAGCGTTCTATGGTGATATCTGCACGGCCAGTATGGCGCGCAATACGGTGATAAAACCATGTCGCTTCCCGGAGCCCGAGGACGTGGCCCCTCTTGAACTCCTCCAACTGCTCGAATTGCTTCCGAACGTTTCTCCGAGGCATGTCTTATTTGCAAAGGACGCAACCAACACAACAGCACGGGTCAGAATGGCAAGCACGCGCAACGAGATGACCTTTTATAGCCGGTCAGGCACAGCACTACGACCTTTCTTTGCTTGCGTCACATGCGTGGCCGAGCGTGATACTTGAATCACTTGCATGTCTCACGATGTCAAACATGCCCACCAATTTTCATTCCCGTGGGTTGTTTTCATCTGGGTGCAACTATTTTTTGACGATGCGTGCTTATGAGAGACATGTTTCGAGTATACAAAGATGTTATACGTCGATTTGTTGAACGGATGTTACACAGAGTTGTTTCGATTTATATGCATTGAGATTGGTATAACATAGTTGTTAGAACGATGTAAGCAGTTTATTGTGATTGATGTCTGAACTGAAGCCAACGAGTTGTCATTCTGGCAAGAGTTTAACAAAATGTCCTGAAGTACAAGTCACAAGCCAATAAACCAGTGCGTTAACGAAAGCTGATTTGTTGATTTACTCCCTGGTGGTTTTGAAGTCTGTTTTCATAAGAGTGATACATATGCAAGGTAGGACCTAAAAGTTTCCGGAATGGGTCCGTAAGTCCATAGATGGTTAGAGTCCCAAAGCTGAAGCACATCCTCCTTCAAAATAAGACTCTCTTGCAAAACTACACTTCTGCCAGCGGCTGTAGAGTTCATCGAAGCACTTCTGGAACATATTCTTTGCAATGTTCTTCAGTGCAACCAGCTGAAGCCCATCCTCTTTCAAAATAAGACCCTCTTGCAACAATACACTTCTGCCAGCGGCTGTAGAGTTCGTCGAAGCACTTCTGGAACCCATTCTTTGCAATGTCCTTCAGTACAACTAGCGATCCGTTTTTCACTTCGTCTGCGATCGAAATCCGACGACCCCGAAAGCGACGTATCAGCACAGGGAAAAGGAGGAAGTCTCAGGAGGTGAGATCAGGTAAGTATGGTGGGTGTGGGAGGACAGCATTTCTTGTTTCAGCGGGAAACTCAAGAACGAGGAGTGTGGCCTGTATATCAGTTCATTGTCGTGCAACAGCGCCAACGGTTGATCGCCCCACAGTTAAGGCCTCTTCTTGCGGATCGACTCACGTAGATGTCACATGATGTCCATATAAAACTCCTTCTTGACAATGCGTCCTTTAGTGACAAATTCAAGATGAACAATATCCTGGATGTCCGGGAAGACCTATCTTGCCTTTGGTGCGATTTCGGCAGAATTTCTGCTTGCGTGGAAACGATGCCGATTTCTATGTAGCTGATGCCGGCTTAGTCTGCGGTTCGAAGGGAAAGCACCATTTTTCCTCCCCCGTTATGATTCCTCTAAGAAATTGTTGATCTTGGTCGGCAAAGGTTACAAAATCGCCAGCCATTTCTATCCGTATGGCCAGTGATCTTCAGTTAACATGCGTGGGACGATGTGTTGACGAACCTGGTGCGTCATCAAATCATCTGTTAGTATCCGTTGACACGTAGTACCCGATATTCCTGCAGCCTCTGCTATTTGCTCTATTGTCTGTAGTCTGTTGGCGTGCACGATGGGCGCAACCTTCGAAAAGGTTTTACCCGTGCGAGCTGGCACTGGCCTCCTGCTTCGTTTGTCGTCTTTGACCTCCTGTTTGCCTTCTCTGAAGCGTCGATGCCAATCGAATGGTTGTGACTGCGACAGGATGTTTTTGTCGTAAACTTGCTTCCACATCTCGTAAGTTTTTTTTTTTTTTCATTTTATCCCAAACGAACGCAAAACTTGATGTTAACCAGCTGCTCAAAAAACGCAATTTTTCATCAATCACCGGACACTGCGTAGGTTGCTCACAATACCCGGATGTACCGCATCGAGAGCGTGACGTAGAAGGACGAAATCAATTTCCCTGTGATGGGGATGACGTCGTAACATAATACAATAATCACACTGGGTATGCGATACACGTGGCCAGTCAAAAAAGAAATACTAGACAAAATGCTAAAAAAAAAAAAAAAGAATGGAAAGATGTCTCTTGAACATAAGACTGAAAGATAAAATAAAAAATGAAAAAAATAAGAGCTAAAACAAAATTCTTAGATATTGAAGAAAACATACTTCGAAAGAAATGGAAATGGGCTGGACACATTGCAAGGCTGAAGGGCAATAGATGGACAAAAGTTATACTGGAGTGGCGCCCATATGAAGGTATAACATCAGACCTGAAAGAAAATGGTCAGATGATACCCACTCTTAGCATAAATACTGTTACAAACGTTCGACAGATGGCGCGCAACCGGTGTGCAACGTCACCGACCAGCCAGGAGGCATAAAGCAGCTAGTGAATCATTTTGCGTTCAGTCAGCCGCGAATGGCTGAGTGGTTAGCAGTTCAGACTACCAATGCAAGGTCCTCAGGTTCGATCCTGGGCTGATCTTGCGTAGGTGGTGTGATTTGCTAACAATCACTGAATATTCGCCGTGCATCGGACGAGCACGTTAAGTGACGGACCCCAGGTTGGACCCACTGGTTAAATGGGTATCCTTTCCTATGCCCCCCCTGAAATTCTCTCATATCTTTATGTGCAACATCGTACTTGTACGGTGTCGCCATCTACTGTACTCTAATCTCACTACAAACTGTTCTGTCAAAGTCGCTAGATTTTCGTTGTTTCTGTGTCCTGCCCAAAAGGCGAACTCGCTGTAGGTGGCTGAGACCCAAAATTTACTCACTGTGGAAGGACGTCCTACCGGGAAATGACTCATACTTGCTTTGCATTCAATCACAGAGGAAATAACGTGTTTCGTGAAGTACTTGCCATGGAGTGGGGCGATTATGAGAATCGTTTTGCTGTAATAGAGCTTCACAAAAGTTGGAAAATCAGCTTCCGAGATTTTCAATGTGCTGAAGAATCTGAAAATTAGACGAATTTTTGTCTACTGGACCATGAAAAGGTTCCTTGACTCTGGGACGGTCGCTGACCGTCCCAGAAAGGGCCGGTAGCTTACCGTGAGAACTTCTCACCTGGTGAAAGCAATGGCATCCCGTATTCGGCGAAATCTTGTCAGAAAACAATCAGTGGTGGCTCGTGAATTGAACATTTAAAGAATGTCGATGTCACGCGTGCTGCGGAATGACCTAAGGGTGAGAGATTACCGACGGCGTACGGGGCACTTCCTCACCTCACAACTGAAGCAGCAGAGGGTGCTAAAAGCGTAACGTTTGCTGCAGCGTTACGCAGACAATCACCACAGACAGATCTTTTTCTCTGATGAAAAACTTCTTACTATTGAGGGGCTTTCAACCGCCAAAATGACACATCCTTTTATCTCATGAAAACATTTTCACTACTGAAGAGGCTTTCAACCACCAAAATGACATATCCTTTTCTCTCATGAAAACATTTCAACCACCAAAATGACAGATCCTTTTCTCTCATGAAAACATTTCAACCACCAAAATGACAGATCCTTTTCTCTCATGAAAACATTTTCACTACTGAAGGGGCTTTCAACCGCCAAAATGACAGGGTGTATGCGTCAACGGCTCGAGAAGCTCAGGAGAAAGCTCCGGGAATCATGTGGGGCCATCATCTCGCTTTTGTCATGGTTTGGTGGGGAGTCTCCTACATGTGTATAACGGAGTGAAAAGATCCCCCAAAGTCTACCAGGACAGGGTTTAGCAGCCAGTGTCAAAAACGTGAGTCTCACCTTCTCCCTAAACGGACAGTGGAGCTTTCAGCTGGATTCCGCACCTGCCCACAAGGCCAAGTCAACCCAGGAGTGGCTTCAGGCGAATTTGCCAGTCTTCATGATTGGATTTCAAGCAGCCCCTTGTATAAATCAGTGGCTTCAGGTGAATTTTCTAGTCTTCATCATGGGATTTCAAGCAGTCCAGCACCCATTGGACTACAAGCTGTGGGCGATGCTGGTGGACATGGCCTGCAGAATGAGACACCCGAGTATTGACAGTCTCAAACGCTTTTTGGTGCGGGTAGTAGCAGCTTTCCCTGGGGAGACCCTGCGCAAAGCTATTGATGAGTGGCCACAGAGACTGAAGAAGACAAAAGGATGCCATTTTTAAAAGTGATTGGTGTCACGTATTCAGTATTCTACTTACGTCATATCACAGGTATATTAAAATATCTTTCAATTTCTTTTGTTATTTCATTGAATAACTTGTCACCGTATTTATGATAAGACTAGGTATAAGGAAAACAATTAGAATTCTTTGGCACCAACAAGCTCAGAATAGAAATAGATGGAAAGAATTAGGAGATACCTATAGCCCGAAGTGACTATAAAAAAGGTTAAAAGAAAGAAAGGAAGAAGATGCGATGCACGTACTTTGTCGTACAAGCGTACTCCGAGAGTAGAATTCAAAAGTTCCCGGAAAAACGTGTTACCGTTACGGGAGAAATCTTCGTTTCGTCCAACTTCCGTTTTTCCGATTTTCTCCATTTTCAAGCTGAAATACAAATATTTATAGAAAAAAAAAATCATTTGACAACAATACAGGTATTGCGGGAAAAAGAATTTAAGATTACAGAGTTCCGTGTAATTCCCGTTTTCGGAAATTGTTACCCCGGTTTTGAGCTGAAACACACGCATTTATGAAATGAAATTATATTTAACAATAACGTGAATAAAGCGAACATCACGAGAAAAACAAATGAGTACGATTACAGGAGATAACTTCGCTTTGTCAAACTTCAGTTTTCGGAAAAATTGGAAAGACCGAATTCGTTCCCAGATGGAAAACTGACGTCCATGATCGGCGGAAGTCTGCAGGAGAGGAATAAATATGGTCAGGGGATGTCTTTTTTTCTTTTTAATTTTGTCTGTAGAACCAAAATAAAGTCTGCGACGTACGTCGTCGTCGCCGTGATTTTGCTACGGGGCGTAACAGCACAGAGGACGTTCACATATTTTTAGAACGATTTTCCAGCAATATAATTAATGTTTAAAATAAAATTATTCCTTTCTTAAATGTTCTATCTGATAGCCTGGACTATGAAAGTACATCTAGCTTTCCAAGATAGCAGGACATTTCTTAAAATTCGTAGTGGTTTATTCCACTGCTTTCCATAGTCCAATCATTGTTTCAGGTCTAAACGCTCTTTTTAGCAGTCCGAAGGCACAATAGTCCATTGGTGACACATCAGGTAATTTTGAAGGAATATGAACATAAGGTGTAGACTTGACACCCGCCTCTCTTTTTTAATTTCTCAAGAAATAAAGTAGTAGATTTGGTTGTATGACTGGTAGCTTTATCCTGCTGAAGTTCTATTCTTTAAAGGCTCTGTGGATAAAGGAATTACATTTTCTCTTTAACCCTTTAACGACCGTAACGCCCAAAACGCCCGTATATGCAAATGGCTATAGCCGCCCGAAACGCCTGTCAAGAGTGAGTCAGATTTCTTACCTTTACCTGCTCTTCAAATTTTCATGACCCATGAGGGATCAGCAGTTGTCACCCTCAGTCACTATCGTTGTTACTAAACAAAGAAGCGAACCAACACAGACAGTTTCGTTATGGTACTTAGAGTGATACAAGATTTTTGGGTCATGGTCGTTAAAAGGTTAAATAAAGGAGTTAAAACATTATTTTGGTAATATGTAGAATTGATTTCAACATTCTCTTAAACTTTTCGTAACTTTAATTTCACATTGTACGAGAAACCAGCAACAATCATTAATCCTTTACTGAAACTTTCTCTGGATTCTTGAAACCAAGTTTGTAAGTCTTTCGACTTACAAACTTGGTTCCAAGAATCTAGAGAAGGTTTCTTTTTAAAGTTCCGACTTTTTTTTATTACAGTCGTTTAAGTAGATCCATGCTGCATCATCAGTCACAATAAATTTCCATCAATCTCCGGCTAAATGATTTTCATAAAGAAGTCTATACCGTGTTCTGCGCTCAGCCACGTGCCTAGGTAAAAGGGGTGAACATTGTGTTATTATTATTATTATTTTTTTGGTTTCTTTCAGATTCAAATCTTCGTTTATTACCTTGTTTACAGTTGGTACAGAGACTTTTAACGACTTAGCGGTTGCTCTTTAGGTCGGTGGAATTACGTTTAAGACCAGAGGTCTTACTTCTGAAATAGCCGTAAAAGTACGTCTTCTTTGGATATTCATTTGGTGTTCTCTTTCCTGTTAAAAGCAATGCATGGCAATTTCCCCCTTTATTATTAATAATAATATTGCTTATTTTGCATTTAGAAATGCTTATTCCATGATTTTCACAGGGTTTTTCTTAATTACAGAACACGAATATTTCTCTTCGTAGAGAGCCTTCTTGTACACAGCTTCCTTACCTGAGCAATTTTATTAGCATACGTTATTTAACTGCAGCAGAAATTTCTTTCGTGTTCATATAACACGCTGTTCCCTGTTTCAGTTCCTTGAACTTCTTTTATTTTCTGTAATTTCTTATCATAAACATTTTAAAAATGTGTAAACATCCTCTTTAAAATGCTAACTTTCAAAACAACGTCGGCTGTTTGTAATTCAGAAGCGAAGTGACATGAGGATCTCAACTGCGTCGTTTTAATCCGAAGAACAGCATGTTTAAATGCACTCTGTGTTACTTTTCTTGTCATATTTGACTTCACCAAGTTAAAATACCTTTATTATGTCAGGCCCAATTACATTCAATTTTAACAAACATTCAAAACTTCATGTTTTTCTTGAATTTATGGAAACCGGTATATTTTATAACCGTCAGAGAAGTTTGTCGGCCGGCATGATGTTTGACTTCCTCAATAAACTCAAATCAAAATTTGCCACTTCAGCGAAAGAGATGCGTGACTTATTTCCGAATTGCACACATGCAGTTTAAAGAATTTGCCCGAGCATGGTTCCGATTCATCAGTTTTATCAGATCGCGTGCCAAAATCTGATTTAAGTGAGCCGAGCCGAGGCTACTCGCATTTCGGATTGAGAAGAGCTCCTGAAGCGATGCTAGCGCTCCGACTGACGCAGAGCTAGCAAAATCCCATCAGCTGCTTCCCGGAAAGATCGTCAGCAGTTGGAGAGTCGGTTTGTCGTTCTTTTAAAATGAAATCAGTTCCTCGCTCTTTACTCGACCATCATAAAAATTCATTTCCCCTGACCGCTTCTTAACAAGCAACTACATTAATATATTTTGTGACTGCAATAATTGGGATGTTGATAAAGAACAAATCAGCAAAGTTTATTTATATTTAAATATTTTATCTTAAGATCTACTATAGTTTCGCTGAGCGTTTGCCTAGACATCATCAGGGCAAATGGAACGTAAACATTTATATCATTGTGAAATCATCAGCTTTCTGGCTGTCACGGATTTTGGATTGTTCCCACGCGCGCTTGAAAGAAATGGAGTAGACGCCATGTGGTTGACAAGTCGTGAAGAGTTGCAATATATGTGGAAAGCTTCTAATATAAACCGATGAGCCATTATATTATGACTACCATCCTAATAAGCTGTATGACCCCCTTTTAGCCCCTCCAACAGTGGCCACTCGGCGAGGCATCGTTTCGATGAGATGGGAATAGGTATCCCGGGGTATCTGGTACCATTATGTCAACGGCAAGTCACTCCAGTTTCCGTACATTTCGAGGTGGTGGTGATTTAGCGCGAACCCACTTTTCCAAGTCAAACCACAAATGTTCGATTGGGTTCATATCAGGTGAATTTGGAGGCCAGGGCATTAACAGAAAGTCACCAGTATGTTCCTTGAACCACCACTTTTGCGATTCTGGCAGTGTGGCAAGGCGCATTATTCTGCTAGTAATGGCTATCACCAGCAGGAAACACAGTTGTCATGAATGGGTGAACTTGGTTTGCAATGATGTTCAAGCACCTGACAGCTGTCAGGGATTGTGCTGTTGGGATAATGGGGCCTGACGTGCCCCAAGAAAGCATCGCCCACAGCATAACACCGCCGCTGACGGCCTGTTTCCACCCAACAGTGCATCCAGGATACATACCCTTCGTTGGTAATCGGCGTATCTGCACTCGGTCGTCTACGTGACGCACCAGGAATCTTCATTCCTCAGACTAGGCCACTTTCTTCCAATCATCCACGGTCTAATCTCGATTATCTTGGGCCCATTTCATGCGTTGTTGGCGATGACGTGTAGTGAGTATGGGATGGGTCTTCAGCTACTCAGGTCCATGCGCAGAAGGCTGCGATGAACTGTGTGCTGTGACACATTGCCCTGATCCCCACTGTTGTAGCTGCTGTTGATTTGTTGCACTTTAGCCTTGCTGTCGCTGTGAACAATGCGCGACTGTCTCCGCTCCCCTCTGGCGTAAATGAGCGGCAGACGACACGCGGCTGGACGACGGTTCGTCGTTTAGCCATCTGTGCACCACTTTTGATACGTACTCACTACAGCGGCACGTGAACGATCCCCAAGCCACGCCGTTTCCGAGATCGTAATTCCGAGACGCCGTGCAATCACAATTTATCCTTTATTAAACTCCGATAAATCAGCAGTTTTTCCCATTCTGACTCGGAATACTGTACTAACCTAAAGTAGGTTCTCGGGTTGTGTATATATATACTGCTCTGTGAACTTCATCTGCGCCACCGTTCGGTCTCCAGCGCGCGCATTTATCTAGGCTGGGGGTGGTCATAATGTAATAGCTCATCTGTGTATTAAGCTTGATAATCGACTCAGGTTTATCAATAAGTTTAGCGTTTCCAAACCGAAATTTATGGTTGTTTTTGTGACAATGTTGGGCTATAGAGGACTTCTTCAGTTCACATTTCCGTACGTAAGTCTTGCATTCCTTCCATACAGCAACCTAAAGCCCAGCGGGTCTGTCCTATGTACGTGAAAGTCCACATTCACAAGGGTTCTGATAAATTCCCCAGTAATTCATGACGCTCCTAAACTCTCTCTTTCTTGATACAAGGGCCTCTTTATGATGAATTTTTTATCAATGAAAGATTTCCGCCCAGCCATCGATTGCTTTATTAAAAATGGTGCAAGATTATTCATTGCTTTGTATGTAGAACTAAATTGAATTTCTCCGGAAGAGAAGTGCGGTTATTGGTTCTAGTTTAGCTTAAGTGAGCGTAAAACAACAAGCTAGCTTCCTCTAACTAAATTTTTACTGGTTTCGGGTTCGAACTCCGCTAAGACGTATACGTTCGTCCTTACATCCACAGCTTTTTCCGTTGGCACGCAGGAAGGTCTGCTCTTCTGTTTTAAGTAACGATTCTTTGTTCATCTAGGAAATGTTTCTGACATATTTTGGCAAGCTGATATTTCAATGTATGCTCACAAACTTTCTTTCAACGTAATTTTCCAGCAAAGCAGTCCATGTTACAACGTTGCTACTAGTAGTACAGCCATGTGCAAAAGTCTAAGGCCACAGATCATTTTGGGGACACTTCATCTGATTGCATCATTTCGTTTTGTGATTACACCATGCGTCTATAGCAAAGATTTATTGAATTTGCCGCTGGTTTCCATGCAGACAGCTTATGATTTGCATTTTCTCTATCTCGCATTATGGGTTAAAAAAACAACAACATCACTGAGCATAATTCAGAGGGCACAAATAGGGACTTTACACGCAAAAGGATACTCTGAGCGCAAAATAAAATAAAGTTGCGCACCAGCAGGACTGCTTTCCATAATGAGCTCGTGAAATTTAAATATGATGGGGCGTTTAGTGACCGGAAGAACAGTGGCTGTCGAAGGTAAACAATTCCGAGATGACTACGCCATACGACGGATCGTCATGCGCACCTTGAAAAATGCCTGCGTTCTGAGGGGATAGAAGTTAGTGTCAGCACGGTTTCAAGATGTATGAGTAAAGAATTCGGATAAACCCTTCACATAGGATTCGAGTAACTCCCGTTATGAAAAAGAAGCGTAATATTTTTGGTGTAATTGGGCTTGCAGATATCAGTTAAATGACTATGTTACACTAAAACACTAACATTACTTAAATGTGAATACTCTTCGTACTGAAATGTTCCGTAGCGTTAAGTCGTGCTCCAGGTAGCTTAACTAAACACTTAAAACAAGTTTAGGCACTAAATAGCATAACGGCCAGATATAAAAAATAATTAATTTACTTAACATTTAACCTTTTATTGGTCTCGATAGGTATTCAAGTCAACACATCAAATCAGAATTCACTTCATACGCAGTCATCTGGTACTTCGACAGAGAAATGCAACAGTTTCCCAATAAACAGAATACTTTTCAAGTCTTTTATGAACTCAACAACAATTTACGGCTTCACCATCAGCGATGCACAGTATTCATCGTGAAAGAATCAATCATTAACAGGTAGGCTAAGCTCTCTTAACATCTCTGTTCAACGCACTTACAACAAACAACAATTACAACGATCTCACAATCTAGCCGACTTCAAACGATAGCTCTAATGTATTCGTAAACATCACCCTTTATCTGACTGGTTAACACACGAGTACGTCATTCAACTTTTGACCTCAAATCAGGTTGCCACAAAGCATTCCGCTAGAGAGAATGTAGCGTTAAGTTTAGAAACTGCTTAAAGAGAACGAATCAAAATTTACATAATATGACAGGAATAAAAAAAGAAAGTTAAATTAGAATATACGTTACTGCAGAGATTAGAATTTGCTAGAAGACAGCAATTTTGGACTACTGAAAAGTGATTTTTTTTTTTTTTTTTTTTTTTTTTGTGGGATGAATCGACGACACGACAAATGTTCAAAGCAAGGAAAGATATTTGATGAGAAATGCACAGTTGTTACTGTGAGACATTCTCCAAGCCAGATCATGTGAGGTACTGTATCAAAACTTGATGCTTCTGCTCTATATTTTACAGAATAATAAGGTTTTGATGACTGTAAGAAATATCGCCTTAAGGTTACTTAATGAATTAAGGCACTTGAAGATCCCTTGTATTCTAATTCGTGTCGTTACTGTAGAAGTTGGAGCTGTAAACGTAATTTATTTAACAATGTAAAAGACGCTTTAAAATCAATATTTATTAATCACAGAATTTCGTATTTACAAATTCAGTGTCCTATTATTCTGTTCCCAAGCATGTCATGTATGCAGCACATTGAAAATACTTCCCGTTATAACAGCAAGATGAACTACATCTCGCCGTCATCAAATGTAATCCACATAGATCAAATCGTACAACACGTATTGCTCTTTCTCTAGAACAAAGCATAGAGTACTACGCACATACTTCTTCTCAACGTTTTGTTTACTTTATGATCCACTGTTAGGTTGCTAACTTTGAAAATTCGTCGAGAGAATTAGTGTCTGCTAAGTGAGAAAATATTTAACAAGGAGAAACCAAATTTCCATGAGAACACGGAAACTCAAAAGGAAGATAAAATTAGCGGTACGCATTACAATTTCGTGCAGCCCAACACTACACATTAAAAAAAATTCTGAAATTCATGAACCACGTTTCGTGATTCCTTTCGTGAATTACGAAGTACATTTTTGATACAACCTTTTCCGTGAAAAGATGGAAATAACCCTGAATTTCAAAGATTTCTCGTACGCCGGGAAAATTCTGAATTTTCAGAAACCTTTCCGCAATTCTTTTCGTATATTGACGGTAAATTGCCGTTTTCAAGATGTGTTAAAGGAAAATTCTGAATTTTCAGAAATCTTTCTGCAATTCCTTTCTTACATTGACGGTAAATTGCCGTTTTCAAGAGTGTTAACAGAAAATTCAGAATTTTCAGAAACCTTTGCGCAATTCCTTTCTTATATTTACGGTAAATTTCCCTTTTTAAGATGTGTTAAAGGAAAATTCTGAATTTTCATATACCTTTCCGCAATTCCTTTCTTATATTGACGGTAAATTGCCGTTTTCAAGATGTCTTAACGAAAAATTCTGAATTTTCAGAAACCTTTCCGCAATTCCTTTCTTATATTGATGGTAAATTGCCGTTTTCAAGATGTGTTACCAGAAAATTCTGAATTTTCAGAAATGTTTCTGCAATTCCTTTCCTATATTGACGGTAAATTGCCGTTTTCAAGATGTGTTACCGGAAAATTCTGAATTTTTAGAAACTTTTCCGCAATTCCTTTCTTATGTTGACGGTAAATTGTCGTTTTTAAGATGTGTTGATGGAAAATTTTAAATTTTCAGAAACCTCTCCGTAATTCCTTTCGTGTATTAACGGAAAAATTCCGTTCTCACTTTTTCCGTTTCCATACGATGAAAACTTTCCGGTAATAATTGACATTCGCGAAATCGCTTTGAGTTTTATATTAATTGTTAAATTTCCATAGTCTGCCGAAGAATTTGAATTTGAAGTTCTGCAGCCAGATCGGATATTGTGGATAGCATATCGCATAAATTTTGGATATTGCAGCACAAAATATTTCTCCTCCTCTTCATCAATTTTGGCCCCAGCTATTTTGTATATTGTGTTTCTGTAAGAAAGCGGCTACTTAATTTATTGTATATGTGATTGCATGATATCTATGTTTCTGTCTTTGGAGCCCTTAGACAAAAGCCATTATACCTATCAAAAATAAATTTTATTTTTAGGATTTTTGTAAAATAATACTACACAGTCGAGTCACATTGTTGTGACCACCTCCTACTTTTGAGGTCAACAGCGCGTAGCCAAGGAGAGATGGCACTTGCCGTGAGTTGGCTTGGAGGGTATATGAGGTGTGCTGTAGGAGATATGAAAACATATCACTCGTTGCTGTCATGGATAAAAGGAGCGATATATCAGATTCACAAAAACGGATGATTATTTTCGGCTTTCGGGCTAAGGGTGGTAGTAAATAACGCAGTTTGTGGTTAAAGTGTGTCGTGATTGGAGAAATGTCACCATTGCGAATCAGCGATGAGGAAACTGCGGAGCACCACGTACCATTGATATGAGAGGTGAACGTCGGCTTCGAAGGTGCGTGAGGGTCGATCGACACGTTACAGTGGAGCAACTCACTGGCAGAATGAACCATGGGGCTACCAGAGCTTTGCTGAACTGTCGTTTTAGACAGTTCAGCGAACCCTGCTGCTTATCTCCGATGCAGACGGATGGTCACTGCACCTATGCTAACGAAGGTGCATCGGCAGAAAAGGCTTACATTTGCACGGCAGTATCGGAACTGGATCTTCGCTGATTGACAAAGGATTGCCTTCGACGAGTCACGTTTTCTGCTTCATCGAACGGATGGACGTTGGAGTATAAGGCGAGAAACATAGGAGAACAAACCCTCTTCAACCACTGCTGGAAGAACACATGGTATGGGGCAGCGTTACGGTCTGGAGAATGTTTTCGTGGCATTCTCTGGGTCCACTCATACTTGTAGAGAGCACTATGGACTCAATTCGTTATGAATCCATCCTTGAAGACCACGTACACCCATACATGCTGATTGCCTTCCTTGGGGTGGATGGGATGTTTTAGCACGACAATGTGACGTGTCACAAATCTAGAAAGGTACGAGAGTGGTTGGAAGAGCACGATAAAGACTTCAAAGTACTTCTCTGGCCCCCTAATTGCCCAGACTTAAACCCAATTGAGCATCTGTTGGACCACCGGGATCATGTTGTTCGGTCTATGGATCCTCCACCACGCACCCTCCAGCAGCTGTCAGATGCACTGCAGCCTGTGGCTCCGTATACCTGTGAACACCTTCCAGCACCTTATTGAGTCACTCCCTTCCCGTCCAGCTGCTGTCCGCGCTGTACACGGCGGCTACTTTGGACGTTAGCTGGTGGTCACAATAATGTGACTCGACGGTATATAAAATAGTACATTTCTCCTTTTCTTAAGATAATTGAAAGTCATTGTCAATTTAAAAGATCTCAAGTTCCAAGACATTCGATGGCTTCAAAAAATCTTGATGAAAAAGGTACTAAATTTGCAATGTCGGCCTACAAAAAAACAAAAATTATTGCAAACCTATTAAAAAAAATAATAAGCTCCAACAGAAAATAAAATTAGGAGAATTCGAATTCGTGCAGAAATAGTCCAAAGTAATCGAGGTAGTTGCCTTCAATGCACGATCTTAAAAAACAAGAGTCACTCACAATACAAATTTAAATTCGTTGGCTGAATTTAAAGATTTTATTGTATATAAGAACTTTCGGGTTTCCCTAGAACCCATCATCAGATACAGGAGAAGGAATAAATTTAAATAAAGTGTTACGTGAACATAATATAGATATCAGATATGAATATGACATAATGTCACGTGGCATCAAATTGTCAAACGACGTGGCATGTATCATGAAATAAAGAAAATAAAGGAAATAGAATGCAGGTATACATATAATACTGCATTGTAAAAATAAAGGAAGGTTAGTAGGTATAAATTGTGTTGTTCTCATCAGGAGCCACAACAAAGAGCACTACAGCAGAAATCGAGATTAAGCTAGTATCTGGATCTGCAGCACCAACCAGACCTATAGAGAAGGCACTAACTAATTTCCTTCAACCATTAGTTACTAATTCACTCTACTCTGTTAAAGGCACAGTACAAGCTATTAATAAGATCAAATCCTTTAATGCAAATAACTCAACCTTTATTATGGCTTCCCTCGATGTCATTTCTTTGTTCCCTAATGTTCCGATTAAAACTGTTCATGACATCATTCAGATAAAACTACTTGAACTAAAATACGAACCAGAAACGATCCAATCCATCATTACAGCCTTAAAACTAGTTCAAAACAGATCATATTTTCAATTCGACAACATTATTTATCGCCAAACTGAGGGCGCCCCAATGGGATCACCACTATCTCCGATTCTAGCAGAAATTCTACTACAGCACATAGAAAATAAAGTGCTACAAGAATATCAACAACCTCCGTGCTTTTACATAAGATATGTTGATGATGTACTTCTCTTCTGGGATCACGAACCAGCTGACCTACGAACTTTTGCTGAACACTTATCATCCGAAATCCCGACCATAAAATTCTCCATTGAACTGGAAAGTGAAGGTAAATTGCCATTCCTGGATTTTATGCTTGAACGAGATGCTGTCACTTGCACTTTGCAACACTCTGTATATAGGAAACCCACTTCGGTACCTACGTTGATTCCGGCTTCTTCAGCACATCCAAAAAGCTATAAACTCTCCTCAATCTTTTACCTTCTACGCAGAGCCATCACGCATTCATCTAGTTTAAGCAGACGAAAATGTGAAATTAACAAAATTTTCAACATCACCCTAAACCATGGATTTCCCACCTTTATCATAAAAAAGCTCTTAAGAAGCTCCACCAAGTAAACTCAACTACTCTCCAAAGGGACCAACAACCTCGTAGATATATAGGTTCAATAGATTATTATCCAACCATAACACCTGTTCTCAAAGCCATTTGCAGAAACTTTCACCTGGATTTTGGAATACGTACTACAAACATTTTTCAGTTAATTAAAAAAGATCGAGACCAGGTAACAAAGCTAAACAAATTTGGCGTTTACAGCATCCCCTTAAAAAGTATTGATGATGACACTCCAGATAGTAAATATATAGGATCTACAAAACGTACACTAGCAACAAGACTGAATGAACATAAATACGCCGTAAAGAATGGACTTAAAAATTCTGCATTGTCTCGACTCGTTTGCGATGGCCTGCACTATCCAATTTGGAATGATGCTTCCATCATCGTAACACCTAGTGCTGTCTCTACATTGCTGTTCACTGAGAGCCTTGTAATTGCTACTCAGAGACATTTATGCTGTAATGACAATGTTCCAGTATCTGTACCTACAATCTGGAAACTATTTACAGTACCGAATACGAGGCAAACTGAGGAAGAAATCACTTAATCTCGATTTCTGCTGTAGTGCTCTTTGTTGTGGCTCCTGATGAGAACAACACAATTTATACCTACTAACCTTCCTTTATTTTTACAATGCAGTATTATATGTATACCTGCATTCTATTTCCTTTATTTTTTTTATTTCATGATACATGCCACGTCGTTTGACAATTTGATGCCACGTGACATTATGTCATATTCATATCTGATATCTATATTATGTTCACGTAACACTTTATTTAAATTTATTCCTTCTCCTGTATCTGATGATGGGTTCTAGGGAAACCCGAAAGTTCTTATATACAATAAAATCTTTAAATTCAGCCAACGAATTTAAATTTGTATTGTGAGTGACTCTTGTTTTTTAAGATCGTGCATTGAAGGCAACTACCTCGATTACTTTGGAGAAAATAAAATGATTAAATCACTCGCATTAATGACAAAAAAAGCAAACAATTTCATCATTGCGTAATTAGTGGCATCAACGTGATTCAGATTTCCGAGTTTTTCTGGCTCAGTGGTTAAGACACGCGTTAACTGTTGAAGCAACCCAAATGACATTAGTCCGATCCCCACCGTTGTGGAAGAATTACCTGGCGTGAGGGCAGGGTCGTCGCTAGACTTAGAAATCTGGATGGAGGACGGGTGGGTGAGCGTTATTTCTGGTGGGGCAAGTTTGATAGCAACTTTTTTTACGAAAAAAGAATTTTTAATGCTTTTCACTACCGGCTACAAAGGAATTCGCGCATTTCCCACCCCCACCACCTGGACATACACGGAGCACACTAGTTACGGCACTGGTGTAAGATACAAGTGTTATAAGAATATCGCTTTCAACTTTTGCTTCCTCTGAATACATTGTCTTAAATTGCTTTTCAAAATTTTGCATTTTGCTTATGAATAATAGGACTGTACTTGAACAATTTATTTAAAAGAAAATGTTGTTTTTGTTTATCTACATTGAAATTTTAGGTCGTGCCACGCAGACACAATACCTTCGAGCCAGTTGCTGGCTTGAAGGAAGAAAGTTAATAGTCCGAGAGCCAGGAAGGATTTATTTACCCGAAGAGTGCAAAAGCTTTGTAAATATTGTTTTTAATGGATGACATAAGTATCTAAGAAAAGTGAGTCTTGCAAAATTTCTCTGGGACTATAAGCCGTGCACCCCTCTCCTGCAGAATTGTCGTCAGCCACTTCCTACACTTTCACTGTCCCTGGGCAGTCTTAAGGTCGTTAGTGTAGCTTTACACACTACTTTCCCTGTTGGAATCTCCTGTTTTGTAAAGAAAAAAACAACAGCAGAGCAATAAGCAATAACCCACTCAGTGAATTCCTATCCACTCTCCTCATTAGCCCCTTGGCCATACAAACATGAACAATTTAGTAAAATCATGGTGAAAATCCTACAAATACGTGGCGTCAGTAAATAAATAAATACATCGCTCTTTCCACGTTCCAGAAACACATAGCAACCGAAAAATTGTGTTTCAGTCGCCGCCGTGGAATTGAATCACGGAACTCTCGATAACTAGCCGAGCGCGTTAACTTTACACCACGGTGGTCAACAATCTACGGTGCTATGTGTATTTTTAAGTCAGCTTCTGACATCATAAATCCGTAAGATGGGCTCAGCTTCTGAGACGTCCCCATCTGGTGAGCATTAATAGCACTGGCTATATATATTATAGCAGTTAAATCCAAAGGGCGAGATCGAAGGTTAAAATCCTCCAAATACGTGGCGTCAGTAAAGAAATATATCGCTCTTTCCACGTTCCAGAAACACATAACAACCGAAAAATTGTTTTTCAGCCGCCGCCGTGGAATTGAATCACGGAACTCTCGACAACTAGCCGAGCGCGTTAACTTTGGATTTCGCCCTTTGGATTTAACTGCTATAATATACACATTGAGTCAAAGAATTTTTAAGACTGGCGCTAGATTTCAGCCTACGGTGGCGCCACCAGTGTAATCGCGAATGCGTTATAAACCGTGACCATCTGCTTGCTTTCTGCCAAAAGTACTGCGCAATTGTTAAAGTAACTCAAACAAAACGGGCGTTCATTAGAGAAGTAAAATTTTTTTCATGTTGAATTATTAAAATGAAACAAAGGGCTGTTATTAAATTTAACGCAAAACTTGGTAAAAGTGCCTCGAAAACGTACCAAATGATGAAACAAGTTTACGGTGAGTTTTGTTTAAGTAGATCAAATGTTTTCCTGTGGTACAAACGTTTTTTGGACGAAAGAGAGACGCTATAAGATGATAATCTTACCGGAAGACTAAGTTCATCTAGGACACCTGAGATTATTGAAAAAGTGCGTGATTTCGTGGCAAACAATCGATATGCGTCACTAAGAATGATGGTAGAGTCTTTAAACATCAACAAAGAAACGATTCGAACCATCCTGCATGAAGATTTGGGCAAAACAAAAGTCTGTGCTAAATTTGTTCCACACACGTTAACCAATGAACAAAAATCAAGGAGAAGTGCACATTGCAGAGACATCATTTTAGCCGCTAAAAATGATCCAAACTTCTTAAAATCGATTGTTACTGGTGATGAAACATGGTGTTTTTAATATGATCCTAAAACAAAGCAACAAAGTGCGGAATGGAAGTCAAAAAACTCGCCACAAGCCAAAAAAACAAGAAAAGTTCCATCGAAAATCGAAACAATGCTCATTAACATTCTTCGATAGTAAGGGTATTTACCCACAAAGAATTTGTTCGAAGTGGACAAACAATTACTGGTGAGTTTTATTTAAATGTTTTGAGGCGTTTAATGTGCAGAATTCGTCGCATTCGTCCAGAATATCGCGATGAAAACAGTTGGTGTTTGGTGCACGATAATGCACCCAGTTACACCTCACTTCTTGTTCGTAGATTTTTGGCAAAAAGTAACGTCTGTATGTTGAATCATCCACTGTATTCGCCTGATTTAGTACCCTGCCACTTTTCTTTGTTCCCAAAACTTAAAATGACGTTAAAAGGGGTTAGTTTGATGATATTTCGACCATACAAACAGCTTCGACGCGTGCTTTGGAGGCAATTCCGCAAAGTGAACTGGAATAGGCATTCGAATCATTATTAAATCGCTGTAGCAAGTGTATTGAAGCCGGAGGGACTTATTTTGAATATCAAACCAAAACAAATTACAATTTCTTGTTTCTATTTCATTTTACAGACCAGTCTTAAAAATTCTATGACGCACTGTGTATATAGCCAGTGCCGTTAATGCCCACCAGATGGAGACGTCTCAGAAGCTGAGCCCATCTTACGGATTTATGATGTCAGAAGCTGACTTAAAAATACACATAGCACTGTGGATTGTTGCCCACCGTGGTGTAAAGTTAACGCGCTCGGCTAGTTATCGAAAGATCCGTGATTCAATTCCACGGCGGCGGCTGAAAAACAATTTTTCGGTTGTTATGTGTTTCTGGAACGTGGAAAGAGCGATATATTTATTTACTGACGCCACGTATTTGTAGGATTTTAACCTTCGATCTCGCCCTTTGGATTTAACTGCTATAATATATATAGCCAGTGCTATTAATGCCCACCAGATGGAGACGTCTCAGAAGCTGAGCCCATCTTACGGATTTATGATGTCAGAAGCTGACTTAAAAATACACATAGCACCGTAGATTGTTGACCACCGTGGTGTAAAGTTAACGCGCTCGGCTAGTTATCGAGAGTTCCGTGATTCAATTCCACGGCGGCGACTGAAACACAATTTTTCGGTTGCTATGTGTTTCTGGAACGTGGAAAGAGCAATGTATTTATTTATTTACTGACGCCACGTATTTGGAGGATTTTAACCTTGGATCCCTTTGTATTTAACTGCTATAATATACAGGGTGTTCGGAAAGTCACTGTGCACCTAAGCTATGCACTTAGAAAAAATGTTCGAAGTGATCTCAACGAGCGTCAATACAGCGCTGAACCCGTTTCAGTTTATTTGCAAACACTTGTTGCAGCTCTGCTTGTGAGATATTTCTGATGAACGTAGTTATTGCAGTTTGTAATTGATCAAACATGCGTGGGTGATCACGATACACAGCAGATTTTGCTGCGCCCCACAGAAAAAAGTCTGGTGGAGTAAGGTCCGGGGAGCGATGGAGCCATAGGTTTTTTGAGATGACACGTTCGCCGAAAACCTCATTCAGAAGTTTCATAGAGGTGTGAGCTGTATGCGCAGTAGCGCCATCTTGTTGAAACCAGCTGTAGGTGATTTCGTCTTCTTCAAGGCGGCCGATGAAGTCGTGTAGTATGGAACAGTAACGTGCACTATTCACGGTGTCCTGAAAGAATAACGACCTGACACTGCGCCGTCGGGATAGCGCAACCCACACTCCGATTTTCTGGTCATGCAAGGGTCGTTCCGACACAGCATGAGAAGTCTCTGTGGATCACAATCGTGTGTTTTGTGCGTTAACATACTCAGAGAGGTGGAACCACGCCTCATCTGTAAAGAAGGTGACATCAAGAACAGCAACAGTTTTCGTTTGAATAAAATTGTTAAACCATTCACAGTACCGGAGTCGTTCTACTTGAACCGCCGGTTGCAATTGTTGTACCGCTGTTACTTTGTATGGGTAGAGGTGCAATGATTTTCTCACCGCTTTATGCGCTGTCGCAAGCCCGATATTTTCCTTTTGCGCCAACTTGCGCAATGATTTTGATGGACTCCGCAGCAGGAAGTCAGAGATGTCCATCAACTTCCCATCGGTAAGTTCAGTTGGTCTCCCGCTTCGTTCGGCGTCGAACACTGAGCCTGTCGACGAAATTTCTCAATAAGTCGACGAACTGCATTACGATGAGGTACAGGTGTGTCTGGGAATTTGGCAGCAAATTGCTGCCGCACTAAATCGGTGTATTCATTGCCTTCTCGAAAGACGTATTCAACCAGAAACACACGTTCCGCAATTGAAAGAACCATAGTGCGAAAAACTGAACAACAACAGCACACACGACAATTTCGATACTTACAGTAACAACGACTCGTCTCTGTTGACCTCTGGAACTCAAATGCGGCAACCGACGCTTCGAGCAGCTTGCTGCGCATGCGCAGTAAGCCCCATGGGTTCCCGCGATCGGCTGCGACTGGGAGAATCCACTTTATCACTTTCCGGTGGCACATACTGCACTTGATAACTGCGAAAACAAAACGGTAACCAAGGTGCACAGTTACTTTCCGAACACCCTGTATATAGCCAGTGCCATTAATGCCCACCAGATGGAGACGTCTCAGTAGCTGAGCCCATCTTACGGATTTATGATGTCAGAAGCTGACTTAAAAATACACATAGCACCGTGGATTGTTGGTCACCGTGGTGTAAAGTTAACTCGCTCGGCCAGTTATCGAGAGTTCCGTGATTCAATTCCACGGCGGCGACTGAAAAACAATTTTTCGGTTGCTATGTGTTTCTGGAACGTGGAAAGAGCGATGTATTTATTTAGTAAAATCATGCAATGCATTGATTATGATACGCTTTCCAACATACGAGAAATCCTTACTCAAGTTATGAGGATAATGGCTGTGGAATAAATCTCGCTCCTGTGATCTGACCTTTGACCTCATTTCGATGATATTAAACAGAATTACAAACATGAACAATTTAGTAAAATCATGCAATGCATTGATTATGATACGCTTTCCAACATACCAGAAATCATTACTCAAGTTATGGGGATAATGGCTGTGGAATAAATCTCGCTCCTGTGATCTGACCTTTGACCCCATTTCGATGATATTAAGCAGAATTGGTTCACGCTACCTCCGGAACAACATACTAATGTTTTGCCGCAATAGAAGCATTTGTATTCAAGTTATGAGGATAATGGCTGTGGAATAATTCTCGCTCCTGTGCCCTCACCTTTGATCCCATTCCAATGATATTAAATAGAATTGGTTTAGTATACCTCCGGAACAACATACTAAAGTTTTGTTGTAATCGAAGCATTTTTACATAAGTTATGACGCATAAGTGCAATAGAATGGATCCGGCTCCTTTGTCCTGACCGTTGACCTCATTTCGTCCATTTTCAATAGGGTTTGTCCCCAGGTGGTCCCCTACCACATACTAAAATTTCATCGAAATCGAATCATTTTTACGCGAGTTATCGTGCCGACGAGCAGACAGACAGACGGACGAAGCTGGAGCATATACGCTTCTTCACCTTGCGGTTGGAAAGCGTAAAAAAGAGGCTTAAACTGAGGAAATGGAAGGATGGAGAACAATAATTGAATTTTCATGGCCCTGCGGATGCTATTTTGATAACCTTTTTTTTGAGACGTAAAGAACGCACTTCTTAGGGGGAAATACGTAGGGCTACATGAAATATAACACAAGACTTATTGCTTCGCAAAGTCTTGATTATATTTTAGAGTTAAATATACGGCGAAATGGGTCATTCTGAACTGGGTGGGAGAGACAAATTTCACGGTGGGCTCAAGCTCAGTCTCGCATGCCTTTGACGACGTCCCTGTGTGAGGGCTGAAAAATTCCATGCCTTCGATTTTGCAAAATTTGTGTACATTAATATGGAAAAACCTGAAACGCACTTTTCTGAAATAAACGGAATTTCTGACTACGGAAAATCTGTGAAAATACGGAAGTTAAAAAAAAACAAAAAAAAACGGGAACTTTTAAAAACGAAAATTTCGTTAAAAGACGGTCACATACCCGCAATTTTGCTGCGCGTTATTTTCAGAAATTTTCCGTGAATTCACATCACTTATTTTCTACAGTGTACCATGAATGGACCTAGGTGTGTGGAAATGTTTCGGGATAAGGTAACTTTGGGCGGTATACAACACCGTCATGCATTTGGAGGTGCTAGATACCGCCATTGTATCCAGCATGAAGGTGCTGGATACACGGCACTTCAAATGTATGGCGGTGCTCGATACACGACACTTCAAATGTATGACGGTGCTGGATACACAACACTTCAAATGTATGACGGTGCTGGATACACGACACTTCAAATGTATGACTGTGCTGGATACACGACACTTCAAATGTATGACGGTGCTGGATACACGACACTTCAAATGTATGACGGTGCTGGATACACGACACTTTAAATGTATGACGGTGCTGGATACAGGACACTTCAAATGTATGACGGTGCTGGATACACGACACTTCAAATGTATGACGGTGCTGGATACACGACACTTCGAATGTATGACGGTGCTGGATACATGACACTTCAAATGTATGACGGTGCTGGATACACGACACTTCAAATGTATAACGGTGCTGGATACACGACACTTTAAATGTATGACGGTGCTGGATACATGACACTTCAAATGTATGACGGTGCTGGATACACAACACTTCAAATGTATAACGGTGCTGGATACACGACACTTTAAATGTATGACGGTGCTGGATACATGACACTTCAAATGTATGACGGTGCTGGATACACGACACTTCAGATGTATGACGGTGCTGCATACTACAAAACCAAGATAGTGAAGGACTTTCTCACTAAGATGAAGACCACTGTACTCATGTGGTCTGGTAGGGGCCCAAAGTTTAAATCCATGCATAACCTTTGGGTTGTTTTATTACATATAAATCGTCCCCCAAAATGCAGATCTGGTAAAGGTTTTCATTGAAGCCATCAAACATGTTTGGTGTAAGGAAATATCCAGTGAGTACTGCTAATTCCTTTTTTTAGCATGTCGCACTGCATTCAGCAAAAAAATTCGCGATAATGGAGGTCATACTAAAAATACTAAATCTGAATAACTTTGCGCCATTTTTGTTAAAATAAGAAGTGATTATGTTCCTTGTGTATTTTTGAAACATATCTTACAAATAATTATATGTTGAAAATCCTGCAAATACGTGGCGACAGTAAATAAATAAATACATCGCTCTTTCCACGTTCTGTAACGTATACTCTCGATTCACTTTCCTTTTGATTTTACTATCTCTGGTTATTTTATTTTACTATGTAAATTATCTTCTTACTGAACGAGATGTTATTTCACCCGCTGAATGAGATCTGGCAATGAGTGTAAGTCATGACGTGGTGGTAGCCAGTATAAATAGGCACGTTCAGCGATATCTAGGGAGAGTGTTTGTTGTTGTACGGAGAGCGTTTGTTGTTGTACGGAGAGCGTTGGTTTATGTGAAGGAGAGAGTTTGTTGTTGTATTGAGAGCTTCGTTCTATGTGATTAGTTTGATTCTTCATTATTGTGAAACGAGTTGTGTGTGTGCGTTGGATGATCAAGAGTTACATAATAAAAGAGCTTTTCGTAAGTACGTCTTTCTCAATTCATAGTTTTTGTCAGATCTCTGTCTGGCTGTTAGGTTTATGTCATTAGTTTATTACTATTAACAACCAGCGTTAAGACTTTATTCATCCTAATTACTGCTACAACATTACTACCAGTTATAAGTTTGTTCAATACTATTACTACACTACTAGCAGGAGACTTTATTCATGATCTTAATTAACTAGTAACAACAACCATTTGAATTCACTATTAGAAGCTTAGTACAAGCATATAATTCAGTAGCCGAAGCATTATAAAACATTACTAGCTTAGTAGTTGAAAGTGTTAGTCATTATAATTAGCTTAGCTGGTAGAAGAAGTTTATTCATTATAGTTCCAGAAACACATAGCAACCGAAAAATTGTTTTTCAGCCGCCACCGTGGAATTGAACCACGGAACGCTCCATAACTAGCCGTGCGCGTATACTTTACTCCACAGTGGCCGACAATGAACGGTGCTATGTGTATTTTTAAGTCAGCTTCTGACATCATAAATCCGTAAGATGGGCTTAGCTACTCAATTCCACGGCGGGGGCTGAAAAACAATTTTTTGGTTGCTATGTGTTTCTGGAACGTGGAAAGAGCGGTGTATTTATTTATTTAATTATATGTTTGAGCATACCTATGAAAATTGAAGAGATGTTATGTGGTCTTAAATTTTTGCAAATGAATGTAGAAGAATGCGTCAGAATATTGCATAACTCTACTTGTATGATACCCTTTATGCAAGGTTTTTTTTTTTTTTGTATTGTGCCGACGTTTATAGAAATAAACTTTCAGTCAAGATTTTCACGGATGCAATATGCATAGAAATCGAAATCCAGTAATCAATAAATAAACGAGCAGGAAGGGTTCTAAAAGTTTGTGTTATTGCCCAAGAATTAGGCGGAGTAGCGTGGAGAATAATAGACATCATGAAAAGCGAAAATGCATCGATTGTTAGGGAAGGATATAATGGTTCTCTCATGAAAAATCAATCGTCTTCCAGCAGGACAGAGCCAGACAAAGATCCGTTAGCCGGAACATTTTCCTTCTCAAGAAATCGCGATCGGGGGAACAATGCCCCTTTGGATGGGCAGAGTAATCTTTTAAGAATCTAGAACACGTCTTAGATGAAAACGCACAAAAATTCCTTTTATATCATTCACCGGAGATGTTTTAAATGGCACTATTTGGCACTAATAGCAAGCATTGTTTCACTCTAGAATAACGACCTTATTTATATTCACAATACGCCCCAAAAATTTCATTTCAAAAACAGGGAAATCTTTATTCGACGTTTATCGCATTATATGCTTTTAATGTCCTTAATTTTCCGATACGCAGAATAATACAGTGCTCAAAAGAATAAGGGGAGCAAGAGATATTGTAAGGAAAATCATGTGCGATTGATGTTGTTGAATGTAAAATACAGGGTGTCTATAAACGAAATATACAACTTCAGTATGCTATCGAAAAAAAAAACTACAAGAAATAACACTTTTAGTGTCAAAACACATGGTAACTGTGAAAGTTATTTAAAATATATCAGCACACTGTAAAAAAAAAGTGGTGTGAGTTCACGGAAAATTTCTGAAAATAACCTGCAGCAAAGTTACCGGTAGGAATCCGTCTTTTTCAGAAATTTCCGTTTTTAAAAGTGCCCGTTTATTTTAACTTCCGCGTTTTCACAGATTTTCCGAAGACAGAAATTCCGTTTATTTCAGAAAACTTCGTTTTAGATATTTCCGTATTTGAACTGAAATTTCGCAAAACCGACAACGCTGTACATCACTTAACCCAGAGAATCCTTCCACTGAGGTCAGGATCGAACCCACGTAGTTAGAGCTGGCTCAACAGGTAACTCAACCTTTAACAACTGAACCACAAATGCTCGGCAATCGGAGTCACGTGCATCGTAAAACGAATTTCGCGACGATAAAATTTTGTTTTTTTATCATTAATGCGAGTGATTTAGTCATTTTTTTTCTGTTGGAGCTTATTATTTTTATGAATATGTTTGTAATATTTTTTTCTTAGGAGGACTTTTCACAAATTATGCATTTTTCATCCTGATTTTTCGAAGCAACAAAATGCTTTGCAACTTAATTTTCTCAAACTGACAATGACTTTTAGTTATCTTTAAACAAGTTAGTAAAATCATGCAATGGATTGATTATGATAAGCTTTCCAACATTCCAGAAATCATTACTCAAGTTATTACTCGTTATGAGAATAATGGCTGTGGAATAAATCTCGCTTCTGTTCCCTGACCTTCGACCCCCTTTCAATGATATTAAACAGAATTGATTCGGTACACCTCCGGAACAACATACTAAAGTTTTGTCGCAATAGATGCATTTTTAGTGAAGTTATGAGGATAGTGCCCGTGGAATAAATCTCGCTCCTGTGTCCTGACCTTTGATCCCATTTTGATGATATTCAACAGAACCGGTTCAGTGTACGTCCAGAACAACATGATAAAGTTTTGTCGCAATCGAAGCATTTTTACGTAAGTCATGATGCGTAAGGACAATGGAATGGATCCCGCTCGTATGTCCTGACCTTTGACCCCATTTCGCACATTTTCAATAGGGTTCGTTTCCATATGGTTCCCTACCACATACTAAAATTTCATCGAAATCGAACCATTTTTACGCAAGTTATGAGGCATAAGGGCAATGGAATGGATCCCGCTCCTATGTCCTGACCTCTGACCCCATTTCTCAGATTTTCAATAGGGTTCATCCCCAGTGTTCCCTTACCACTTACTAAAATTTCATCGAAATCGAACCATTTTTACGCACATTATGACGCATTAGGGCAATGGAATGGATCCCGCTCCTATGTCGTGAACTTTGACCCCATTTTGCACATTTTCAATAGGGTTTGTTTCCATATGGTTCCCTACCACATACTAAAATGTCATCGAAATCGAACCATTTTTACGCAAGTTATGAGACATAAGGGCGATGGAATGGATCCCGCTCCTATGTCCTGACCTTTGACCCTATTTCGCCGATTTTCCATGGGGTTCATCCCCAGGTGGTCCCCTACCACGTTCTAAAATTTCATCGAAATCGAACCATTTTTACGCGAGTTATCGAGCGGACGGATAAACAGACAGACGTACAAAGCTGGAGCATATACGCTTCTTCAACCAACGGTTGGAAAGCGTAAAAAAGGTGAACTGTACTTTTTATGATATTATTTCACACAAAAAAATATATATATAAAATTTACTCTTGATAGCTATAATAACTTTCGTCTTAAGTTGTCCAAAGACTGATACACAGACATCGTATAATCATCTGTGCAATAAGTCAATAAGTACCGGTTTCTTACAGTAACACAATATATAATAAGTAGCTAGTGCACCAAACAGGGGAAATGAGAAATATCCTGCGCCACAATAAAAAAGTATCTATGCAATGTGCTTTCCACAATCTCCGATCTCGCTACGGAACTTCAAAATTCGGCAGACGATTGAAATTTAAAAGTTAATCAAACCTCAAGTATTCTCATCAATCGCTCCTATTACCGGTGATTTCTCGTCATAGGGATACAGAAAAAGTGACAACGGAGGTTTTCCCTTATTATGCGAAAGGAATTTCGGAAAGGTTTCTGAAAATTCAGAATTTTCCGTTAACACATCTCTAAAACGGTAATTTACCGTCAATATAAGAAAGAAACTGCGAAAAGGTTTCTGAAAATTCAGAATTTTCTCGTGGTACGAAAAATCCGTGAAATTGAGGTTTCTTTCCGTTATTTCATGGAAAAGGTTGTATCAGAAACATGCTTCGTTAATTCACAAAAGAAGTCCGTGAATTTCTGAATTTTTTTTTGCAGTGTAGGTCTCCATGTGTGCTCCGTTGGTTGCTCCCATGATGTCCAAACGATAGTCCAGTTCCACCCACGTACGCTGCAGAATGTTAGGTGTAACAAGGAGGAAGGCTGCAGTAATGCGGTCTTTGTGAGCTCAGTGATATATGTAATCTTTTACTTGTTACACTATGTCCTTAATAAAGCCCCAAAGAAAAAAATCGCATGGGGTTAATATCAGGAGAACAAGGTGGCCATGCCGTCGGACCCCCACATCCAATCCAACGCCCTGGAAAATGGTGGTCTAAAGATCTGCGTACATCCAAAGACCAGTGCGGACGCGCTCGATCTTGCTGGCAAATGATGTCTTGAATATCCTGGAGTTGTGGAATTGTGAATTGTTTTAACATGCCCAGGTACGTTATGCCAGTAACGGTTGGTTCAGCGAATGAAAAGTACCCTATCACTCTGTCTTCCATTGGGCAGCAAGACCAGATATTAACCTTCGGGCTGTCTCACTTGTGTGCTACGACCACATGGAGGTTTTCCGTGCCCCAGATTCAGCAGTTATGTTTATTCACTCTGCCAGAAACATGGAATGTCGACTCATCTCTGAAACAGATCCGTGAAAGGAGTGTGGGGTCTTCGTTAATGCGATTAAGCATGTCTACCGCAAATGCTTTTCGACGTGGTTGATCATTTGATCGAAGTTTTTGCACTAACTGCATTTTATATGCATATAGGATGAGATGTTTATGTAGAACCTTGTAAGTCGTTGCTCGCGGTATTTCGAGTACACAACTGGCGACGCGGACGGACTTCTTCGGGCTCCTTAGGCACGTCTTTTACCTTTTCGTCCGAAACGGAAGGTCTTCCAGTGCTTTTGCCTTTCAAGACACTTCCTGTTCCTTTGAATTTATTTACCGATTGTTCGATGCTCCTTCGTGTCGGCGCCTGTCTCTTGTACGCCTTTCTGAACTAACGCTGAACTGTTGTTCGAGATTTTGACTCCGCAAACCAAAACACACACGCTGCTTTCTCCACTGGGGAAGCCATGTCTGTTGTATTCCGTGTTGGACGAGATTTTTCATGTCGTGTGACACCTGGCGCCATCTATCATCTGACTTAATAAACTTTAACAGTTGCCACGTCTCTTGACGTTTAAAGTAAGTTTTTTTCTATCGTATTTTTTTAATAGCATACTGAAATTTTATACTTCATTTATAGATACCCTGTATTATTTTTGTGTAACTTACAGCAGAATATTCAATAATATGAGTACCATGCCACAATATGTGTATCTGTACAACAAGAACAAAATGGCTTTTTGAAGGTGGTAACTGTCCCCTCGAACGACTAAGACCGCTGCAGCTGTGTGGCATGGAATTCATGACGTTGGTATCTCCTCCACTCCTGAATGAGGGCAATCTTCAGTTCACGAAGAGTCAACGGAAGTGCCAGCCGAGTTGCCAATTGTATCCCAGTCATGCTCAAGTGGATTTAAATCAGGGTGCATGATGTCTACTCCAGACGCTCGATTCTCTCCTCTTGAAGTATGTTGTCGACTACCCGAGCTCTATGAGTTCGGGAGGGATCATCCATGAAAAGGAGCGAATCACGGACAACTGCAACATACAGCATGACAATAGGTCTGAGAATCACGTCTCTATATCTCTGGATCTTCAGGATGCCGTTTCGGATGATTCACAGGTCCGAACGTCCACAGATACTTATTCCTGCCCAGACCGTCAGTTCATATCCGCCGTAATGTGATGTTTCTCGCAGAGAATCTGAGTTATTTCGCGTGACGGGCCCCCTTCAGATAAAAACTCGTCGATTGTCAGACACCAGACTGAATCTAGATTCGTCAGAAGTGCGAACATCACTCCACTCGTCGTGTTCCCAAACACGACGAGTGTTCCACCGCCCAGTTTCTACAGACCATACAGTGTCGTGCTGTTAAATGGACACACACTATTTGTCTACGTGCATAAAGGACACCCTGGTGAAGGCGATTGCTTATAGTTTGAGTTGACAACCTGCGTTCTCTTCACATAAGATGCTCTCGTCGTTACAGCTCAGTAGCATTTTCGCCGCCTGTTCAGACGGGCTGTCGGGCTTAAGGTGACCTTCTTCGAACACTTCCCGTGTCCTGAAATGGTGTTCACAGTCGGGAAATTACTTTTCATGACACTCCAATTGCTTCTTCTACCACCCGTTCTGTCTGACCTGTTTCCAGTCTGCCAATAGCTTACCCCGCCGTTGGTTCCAGTAAATCATACAGTTGAGACATCATTCAACTTACTTCAAGAAACGAAATGTCACGATTAACGCGACAGAATAAGGGAATTCCCGGAAAACCTTCGTTTTTATCCCAATCTGTGATTTATGCGTTCTGACGTCACTACCTGACAGAGAAAATGCCACACCATGAAGAAATGCTCGAAAACAGACCAAACTGCACACACAGATAGCCAGAAGGTCCTGAACAAATGATTTATTTGTCACACACAGTCAGACTAGGCTTCAGTGGCCGAATACACAGGATGATCAATAAGGAGTGTGGCCCCAATTTTGGACGATACAGCAATGAATCCGACGTGGCATCGAGGCAATGAGAGTCCGAATAGAGTCCTGGGGTATCGTGGACCATGTAGTGTTGATCTGAGTCCACAGTTCATCTTCATTTTGCGGGGGTGGGAGGATACACAACCGACGCCCAATCGTGTCCCACAGATGCTCGATGGGCGAGAGGTCTGGAGATCGTGCTGGCCACGGAAGCATCCGCACACTGTGTAAAGCAATCAGGCTGATTCGAGCGGTATGCGTCCGGGCGTCATCCTGTTGAAAACGGTATTTGGGATGCCCTGCAGATACGGTAGAGCCACGGGCCGCAGCACCTCACCAAAATAGCAACGTGCCGCCAGTGTGCCTGTAATGCGTACCAGCGGTAAACGGCTGTTGGCGCTGATAGCACCCCACACCATGATTGAACGTTGCCGGGCCGTGTGGAGCTCCACAACGGCGGAGGAAACCGCCATGTCGCCTCCAGACTCTCACACGGCGATCATTCGGGGTGAGACAGAACCGCGATTCGTCGCTGAACACCACACTGTACCATTTGGCACCCCACGCAGCTCTGAAGCGACACCACGTCAAGCGGTGAAGACGATGGCTCGCTATTAAGGGTAGCATTCGCAACGGACGGCTAAACAATAAACCAGACGCAGCCAATCTGCGCGACACTATCCGCATCAATATCGGAGCATCCCAGCCTCCTCGTACATTCCGCAAAACGTCGCCCATTGTGGCCTGTGGGTCCGCTACGGCATGACGTCGGATGCGACGATCGGTGCCCTCGGACGTTCGTCTCCGTGCTCCGGTCCCCATACGACGTAGCACAGATCCTTCCTGGGACAACTGTCTCCAAATGCCGCCGACGGTTGTGACATCACATTGTGTTTCTTCCGGAATACGACGCTAGGACCATCCGGTGGTACGATGGCCTACGATGACACCTCTCGTAAACTCATTCGTTTGACGAAATCGCGTACGATGGCATCTTAACTGCATTAGCACCCCTTGTTCGTTCTCCAGACACGGTTACAGCAGAACCACTCACTTCTCGCGGACGTGACGACGTCCCGACCGATGTCCTCACGGACTGGTTGTCCAGTTATATCCCGCGCCGTTCGTGAGATTGGCCAGCAAATGCAATTATTTGCATAACGTGTACGTATGCACCCACCCTGCAATTTGCATGGCGCTGCGTTTACGGCTTCGTTGGTTGTTTGTCATTTTCTCTGTCAGGCAGTGTATTTCCCACATTTACTCTTTAACCGGCTAGAATGAATTGACTCTGAGTAAGCATTGGCAGAAATCAGCTCGAACGAATATGTTCGTCGTCTAAGAAGTGTGCCGAACGCGGCTGGAGAACCTGCGCCGCAGAAAGCCCTGATTTCTTCTTAGGTTTGTTACATATTTTAATTTTGAATTTTTTTTTATTTGGGGGTTTAATGACCACTGTAAGCAGTTCAATGGGCTATAGGGCCGCGGATAGCCGAGTGGTTAGCGTTCGTGACTGCCACGGAGAAACCTCAGGTTCGATCCTGGGAAGGAACGAACGCTCGAACCACTAAATATCCGCCGTGCGTCGGATGGACACGTTAATCCGTCGGACCCCAAGGACCCCCCCGATAATAAATAGGGGCGTCTTCCTCCCCCTTTCTATCTTGCTTCTGTGTCCCTTTCCTATCGAGCACTCTAGCCCAAATCTCCTAGCTTCCTGTTTCTAAGGGTTCTTTAAGACCTGGGGTCAGACACTCCCTTCTTAAAATCCTCTACATATGATCTGATCTGATCAACTAGCAGCCCACCTGTGCCTAATTTGGGGCTACTGATTCCAGGAAAGGAGAGAGACAGTGCTGTAAGAGAAACGCAATATCCATGCCTCGACCGGGTTCAACCCGCGACCCATCTCAGACACATGATCAAAAGCCAACGCTTAGACCACTGTGCCACCCAGGCGGCTTCGTTACTGAAAATTGTCATTTAAGGAGATAATTGAAATTAATCTTTTCTGGAGTATTATCTGCTAAAATGGCTTGAACAATGTCGACTAACCTAAGAAAGGAAAGAAAAGATGTTGGTTGGAGCCACTTATTTCCCTGACATGATGTCCGTGTCAGGGGAACTAGCCCTTTACATCATGCCTTTGGTTATGGAGCAGAGAATGAATGACTAGAAGGGAGCATTTTTCACCAATGACTAGTTATTGGTCTTTACTGATGAGACATGAGCGAGAAAGGATTCTTAAAACCCGACTACTGTGTGAATATTTCGTTTTGAGGAGCGCAGAAAACTTTGCGCACTTTTTAGTTCAGGTATATCGGCCGTTTAAAGGGTTAAAGTTCTTTGGAGAAGACCTATGGATAAATGTAATCCGGATTTTGGTGCACTTGTGTACTTTTTAGATTGTGGTGACTGTAGTGCTTATTTAATCTTTACCTGTCCTGGAACCACTGCTTGGGCTTCTTCTCGGCACTAAGACTGTAATCCGAGCCTTATTTAATCCTTACATGTCTTAAAAGTAACGGATCGGTGTCACTGCCAGAATTAAGGGCATTATCGGAGACAATGACCATCTAGTTTGAGATGAATTTTCATTCCTTTTTCTATACACGGGGAATCTGGTGAAGTCTTTCAGTAAAGGACCGTGAGATTATTTGCAGAACTCGAAATAATTAAAAATTGAATGTCAAGGAACACAGAAAATTCAGAGCAGGCTGTCTACAGAACAGTTATGACATTTAAACGGCTCGATAGTTTTTCAGAAAAACTGAAATTCTTGATGCATATAAGTAAATTGAATATAAACAAGAAAGATGACACCGGAGTTTCGGTTGTAATGAGCACGTCTTTTGAATCCTTTCCGACGCGAATTAAATTCATCAAAAATTATTCAGAGTCGATGGAACCAGTCAGAAAAAATAATCTACAGGATCTCTAGAGTCGATAAAACATCCAGAAATGCACAGTGGAGTCACATTATTGTGACCACCTCCTGCTTTTAACGTCAACAGCGCTTAGCCAATGAAAGAAGGCACGTGTCGTGAGCTGGCTTGGAGGGTATACAAGGTGTGCTGTAGGCAATCTGAAAACATATCACTCGTTGCTTTCATGGATAAAAGAAGCGATTTATCAGATTTGCAAAAAAAGGATGATTACTGGCTTTCGGGCCAAGGGTGGCAGTATTTCTGAAACAGCGCATTTTGTGAACTGTTCGCGTGCTGCTGTGGTCAAAGTATATCGGGATTGTAGAAATAGCACCCTTGCGAATAAGCGACGTGGAAACTGCGGAGCACCACATGCCATTGACATGAGAGGTGAACGTCGGCTTCGAAGGTACGTGAGGGCTGATCGACACGCTACAATGGAACAACTCACTGGTCGAATGACCCAAGAGGCTACCGGAGGTGTGTCTAAAACGACAGTTCAGTGAACCCTGCTGCGTATGGGGCTCCGATGAAGACGGTTGGTCACTGCACCTATGCTGACGAAGGTGCATCGGCAGAAAAGGCTTACATTTGCATGACAGTATCGGAATTGGACCTCCGCTGATTGGCACAGGATTGCCTTCTCCGATGAGTCACGTGTCGAACGGATGGACTTTGCCGTACAAGGCGAGAAACATCGGAGAATGCTGCTACCATTGTTGAAAGAACACAAGCTGGTGGGGACAGCGTTACGATCTGGGGAATGTTTTCGTGGCATTTCCTGGGTCCACTCATACCTGCGGAAGGCACTATGGACCGAATTCGTAATGAATCCATCCTTGAAGACCACTGACACCCATACATACTGATTGTCTTCCCTGGGGCGGATGGGATCTTCCAGCACGACAATGCGACGTGCCACACAGCTAGAAATGTCCGAGTGTGGCTGGAAGAGCACAATGAAGACTTCAAAGTACTTCCCTGGCCCCCTAATTCTCCAGACTTAAACCTTAATTGAGCATCTGTGGAACCACCTCGATCGTGTTGTTCGCTCTATGGATCCTCCATAACGCACCCGCCGGCAGCTGTCAGATGCACTGCAGTCAGTATGGGTCCACATACATGTGAACACCATCCGCGCCTTATAGAGTCACTCCCAGCCCGTCTAGCTACTGTCCGCGCGGCACACGGCGGTTACTCTGTACTCTGGATATTAGCTGGTGGTCACAATAATATGACTCGACCGAGTATGAACAGCTACTTACTCCCACCAACGATAAAAAAGTATGTTACGAAAATTTTAGAAATGGCGCACAAAAAGTTTTTCATACCAGAAGGCTATCAGAGACAAAGAGATTTTCGCCGCCCCGGTGGCGCAGTGGTCTAAGCGCTGTCTTATGATCATTCTTCCGTGAAAGGGTCCGGTTCGAATCCCGGTGAGGTATGGATGTTGTGTTTGTCTTAGGATACTGGCTCCCTCACTTCCCTGGAACCAGTGACCCTAAATTAGGGACGTGCGGCTGCTTATAGCCCATTGAGTTGCTGACGGCGGTCGTTAAAATCCCAATCAAAAAAAAAAAAAATAGATTTTCAAATCGAACAGTTAAAAAAAGAAAAAAATATATAAGGAACCATGATATAATTCTACGCCTTCTAGGGGAAGACTTTTGCAAAATGGAAAAGTTTAAAATAAGCCAGAAATATCTTTCACGGAAAAAGACACTCTAAGGAAAAAAATCTTTTCAAATACGTCTCCTGGAAGCAGAGCTGGAGTTAAAAGGTTTTAATCTTTATGTCCCTAGCGGAAAATCTAAGTATCAATTAAAGAAGATAATGTTAGCCATATTTATTTTAGCGAATAGCATACAGTAAAAACGAATTTTTTCAATAGATCAGATCATTTGTAGAGGATTTTAGGAAGGTAGTGTCTGACTCCAGATCTTAAACAACAATTAGAAATAGGAAGCTAGGAGATTTGGGTTAGAGTGCCCTACATGAAAGTGATACGGAAGCGCGGTGTAGAAAGGGGGAGGAAGGGGAGGAAGACGCCTTTATTTATTACTGGAGGGGGGGGATACCTGGGGTCCGACGGTGTAACGTGCCCATCCGACGCGCGGTGAATATTCAGTGATTCGAGCGTTCGTACCTGCATGAGATCGAACCTGAGGTCTCTCCGTGGCAGTCACGAACGTTGACCTCTAGGCCAGCCGAGGCCCAATTTCTCAATAGTATTTTCAGAAGCGGTTTACAGTAGCTGCAAACGAAAGTACACAAACACCATCTAGCGACAGAACTGTGAACTATAAAACTTCTCAAATACAAACCTACAGTGTTTCACCAGGTAAACGACATTCGGTGTTGAAAGAACTTTTTAAATCGCACATTTAGAAACAGAGATATTGAAAAAAAAAAGAACAGATTTGTGCCCCTAACTGGGAAGTTGCGCATTATTTTGGGAAGAAAATACACACCAAGTGTTTTCACAGTTAGCACTTACTATCTGACTGAAAAATAATTTTTTACAATCGGGTTTTTAGTCGCACAGATATTGCTGCAAAAAAAATGTGAACTTGAAACCATCTAGTGGCACACCTGTATGTTAAAAATAATTTGAAATTATATGAAATACCTTTCGCACCGGAAACGCTCTACAACAAATGAAGAATTTTTCAAATCCGACTCTTAGAAGCAAAAACATTGACAAAAATACGATATACATCTACGTCCCATAGCGGGGAAACCATTAATTATTTTAAGAAGAAAGTATTCTGAAAAGGTTTTCCGAGGTGAGCGGTATCGGCCCACGAAAGAATATTTTCAAAAAGAGTTTATAGAAGCTCAGATTTTGCTTAAATACATCAAAAGCAGAAATAAACATTTACGCCCCCTGGTGGCTAAATTATTCTTTACCAAAAAGTAGAAATTATATGCAAAACATTTCCCATCAGGAGCTGTATCTGATGCAAGAAATTTTCAAATCGGAGTTTTAGAAGCAGAAATATCGGGCGAAAACGCAATTTACCTTTACGCCCCCTAGCCCAAAAATCTATGCTTTACTTGAAAATTTTGAAATTATATGAGAAACATTTCTCACCGGAAATGCTTTCCAAAACAGAAAGAATTTTACAAATTGGGCGCTTAGAAGCCGAGATATTGACAAAAACAAGATATACGTGTACGCTCCCTGGAGGGGAAATCATGCATTATTTGAAGAATAAAATATTCCGAAAAGGGTTTTCGAGGTAACCGGTATCGGTCCACGAAGGAATTTTTTCAGTCAAGTTTTTAGAAGCTCCTATTTTCCTGAAAATACATCAGAAGCAGAAATTAACGCTTATGCTAGTGGTGGACAAACCACTCTTTACCAAAACTGATAAAATACATGCAAAACATTTCCCAGGAGCTGTATCCTGTGCCTGAAATTTTTTTAAATAGAGATTTAGAAGCAGAGATATCAGCGAAAACGCAATTTTCTTTTACAACCCCTAGCAAAAAATGTATGCATTACTTGACAAAGAAACTGCGCCCAAAATAGTCTTCGATATAAATGGCATCGAGAGGTAAAGAAAGTTTTTCAATAGGATATTTAGAAGCAAATATATGGAATAAAATATGTTTGGAATTCGACATCATCTGCATTTGCGCCCTCTAGCGGCAAAATTATGCTTCGCAAAAGAAAAAAAAACGGAATGCAATGATCATTATTCTCACATTTCAAGCTTCCCAATGCAAAAAGAATTTTTTAAATCGGTCTAATAGTTACAGAGATACGGTGTCCACAGGCGGACAGACGGACAAAGTAATCACATACGTACGATTTTTTTTACCAACGTCGTGCTAAAAATGCAACGAATTCTACTCCTCTTAAGATTTCTGTATGCATTCATCATCATCATCATTGTCAACCATTATCAATCCACTGCTGGACGAAGGTCTCCCCAAGTTTCCTCCACAACGGTCTGTCTTGTGCCAGTCTCCTCCATGTCACCCCTGCATACTTTCGAATTTCATCCACCCATCTCCCATGTGGTCTTCTTCTGGGTCTTTTCCTGTCCCTTGGAATCCAATCTAAAATTTCAGCTGTCCATCGATGATCTGTCCTTCTGGCAGTATGTCCAGCCCATTGCCATTTCAGGGATTTAACTCTGATCATGATGTCTTCCACTCTTGTCATTTTTCGGATCCACGAGTTCCTCTTCTTATCTCTCCTGGTTACACCAAGCATGCACCTCTCCATGCTGCTTTGAGTTGTCTGCAGCCTTTGTATGTCTCTTTTAGTTAAGGTCCACGTCTCTGCACCATACGTAAGCACTGGAAGGATGCATTGATCAAACACTTTTCTTTTAAGACATAATGGCATATTGCCCTTGAAAATAATGCTGTTTCTTCCAAAAGCTCTCCAGGCAAGTTTTGTACGCCGATTAATTTCTTCATCAATGTGACCCTCACTTGATATCTGCTGTCCAAGATAAACGTACGTGTCTGTTATCTCCAGCTTTTCTCCATCAATCGATAAATCTTCATTTCTTGTAAAAGCATTGAACATCACTTTTGTCTTCTGAAAGTTCATTTTTAATCCCACTTCTTTACTCTTGTCAGCAAGTTCCTGGATCATACTCTGCAGCTCTGATGGGGTAGTTGCAAAAATGACTACGTCATCAGCAAAACGAAGGTGGGTTAGATAATCTCCATTAATCTTTATCCCTTTGTTTTCCCATCTCAGCGACTGAAAAACACCCTCCAATGTGGCATTAAAGAGCTTCGGAGATATGGTGTCACCTTGTCTCACTCCCTTTCCAATTTTTATGTGTGTTGTATTTTCAAACAGCCGAATCTTTGCACTTGCATTTTCATAGATGTTATTAATAATATTAATGTATGCATCTTCAATACCGCAGGTTTTTAGAGCCATTGTAACTGCTGATGGTTTCACCGAATCAAAGGCTTTTTCATAATCGATAAAAGCCATGCACAATGGAAGTTCATATTCCCTCGCTCTTTCAATTAGTTCTCTCAGTACGTGGATATGATCTATTGTGCTGTAGCCACTCCTGAATCCAGCTTGTTCTCTCGGTTGAGCCATGTCCAGTGTTATCTTCAAGCGGTGTGAAAGAACTTTAGTGAAGATTTTATAAACTACTGATAGGAGGCTGATAGGTCTGTAGTTTCCAAGATCCTCAATGTCACCTTTCTTATGTAGCAGGATCATTGTAGCGGTTTTCCAATCCTCAGGAATCTTTCCTTCATTAAGGCATCGAGTGAAAATTTGGGCGAGTACTGTTTTGATTTCTCCACTTGCTTCTTGTATGATGTCTACAGTAATTCCATCTTCTCCTGGAGCTTTTCCCCGCTTCATGTTCTTGATTGCATGTGCAACTTCTGCTGGAAGGACTGGAGGAACTCTGGTACTGGTATCTTTCATGATGTCTGGAGTGCATGTATCATCCCTTTCATATAATTTGGAGTAGAAATCTTTCACTCTTGTCAAAATTTCGCCTCTATTTCTTGTTACAGAACCATCTTCTTTTCTCAGTGCCATAATCTGTTTTCTTCCCTTACTGAGATGTCCCTTTGCTATCTCAGTAAGGGAAGAAAACAGATTATGGCACTGAGAAAAGAAGATTACTGATAAGTAAATCTGCTTCACGAAGACTGAAGGAGTGACTTCATGAAAAATCGAGCTGTCTGTGATGTAATTATGTTTAAAATTCTATTTTCTCCCCTTTTATTTCTTAAAGAAAAAGGAAATGAGAAGATACAGTGGATAATTCAATAACATGCTTTCGTATTGGATTGAATAAGTGAATGAATTGCAAAAAAACTTCATTTGACGCTTTTGTCGACTTCGTCGAACTTGCTAATGAATTCGTACCGACAATAGGGCAGTTTTAAAGAATTTATTTGCAAAAAATGTTCTTCGCAAATGACGTTTGCTCCTAATGCCCGAGTTAATTACTTTGAAACTTCGTGTGTCTAATTCCAGAAAAGGCAACACTACAACAACTTTTTTTCTGGATTAACTGTGTAATATTCATTAAACAAAATCTAACTTTGTAAATATTAATGTGACCTTCAGGTTTATTAATGGTCATTGGGAAAGTTAGATTTAAAAGAATCGTACTTTTTGTTACAAAAGGAATGTATGGCGTAGAAGTCTTGTCTTACTTCTACGTTAATTTAAAACATCAACATACTAAGAAATAGTTCCTAAATGAAAGAAAACGGCCAGACGAAACATGTAAACAACAGAAGTCAAACTTACGGAAAAAGATGCTTTATTCAGGATGTAGCAAACACATCGTAGCATAGCATATTGCACTAAACTCTCCACATACCACACAACGCTCCTTTCAATAATCAGTTTACAATCCAACGCTCTCAAGCAATAGATCAGTCGTCGTTTTTATCTCTTGTTCTTATCAAAACTCAGGCATATGTCACGTTCATTCAACCCCAATTGTGTTGCCAAACGTATTCGTTTGAGAGAAAGATATCACGTTAAGAATGAAGAATAACAGAATAAACTCAAGATTTGCATGGGGAAAGAAACTAAAAAGGAAAGTTAATTTAGAATATACGTCACAAATGTCACACGTCAAACTTCCTAAAATGATGTTCTACTGAAAACGACGAAAGACTAAAAATACACAGTTGTCATTTGATGAAGCGAATTAGACCCATGAGCCATTACATTATGGCTACCCCCAGCCTAGAGAAACGAGCGCGCCTGGAGACCGAATTGTGGAGTAGGTGACTACAGTATTTGTCATTTTCTTGTAGGACTTCCGTCCACAGTGAGTAGAGTTTAGGTCCCAGCTACCTACAGCGAGTTCGCCTGTTGGGCATGATACAGAAACGGAAGGAATGAGAGCAAGTCTAGCGACTTTGACAGAACAGTTTGTAGTGAGATTAGAGTACAGTAGATGGCGCCACCGTACAAGTACGATGTTGCACACAGAGGGGTGAGATAATTTCAGGGGGGCATAGGAAAGGATACCCATTTAACCAGTGGGTCCAGCCTGGGGGCCGTCACTTAACGTGCTCGTCCGATGCACAGCGGATATTCAGTGATTGTTAGCAAATCACGCCATCTCTGAAAGATCAGCCCAGGTTCGAACCTAAGAACCTTGCATCGATAGTCTGAACTGCTAACCACTAAGCCATCTGCAGCTATTGAGTAGGTGAAGTTCAGTATGTATACAATCCGAGGACTGGCTTTCAGTTTGTAGAGAGTTCGGAGCTAGAATGTTAGAATGGGGAAAGCAGCCGATTTATCGGAATTTGATAAAGGACAAATTGTGATGGCACTGTGCCTCGGAACTATGATCTCGGAAACGGCGCGGCATGTAGATTATTCACGTGCCGCTGTAGTGAGTACGTATCATAAATGGTATACAGATGGCCAAACGACAAACCGTCGTGCAGCCATGAGTCGTCCGCAGCGCATTGATGCCAGAGGCAAGCGGAGACAGTTGCGCATTGTTCACAGCGACATCAGAGCCACAGTGCGACAAAACATCCGCAGGTATAACAGTGGTGATCAGAGCAATGTGTCACAACGCACAGTTCATCGCAACCTTCTGCGCATGAGCCTGCGTAGCCGAAGCCCAGCCGGGTCCTCACTGCACGTCGCCACCAACAACACATGAAATGAGCTCAAGATCATCGAGATTGGACCGTGGATGATTGGAAGGAAGTGACCTGGTCTTCCGAATCAAGATTTCTGGTGAATCACGTAGACGGTCGAGCGCGGATACGCCGATTACAAGATTCCTGGTGTATCACGTAGGCGGCCGAGTAAAGATTCCTGGTGCATCATGTAGACGGGCGAGCGCGGATACGCCGATTACAAGATTACTGCTGCATCACGTAGGCGGCCGATTCAAGATTCCTGCTGCATCACGTAGGCGGCCGAGTCAAGATTCCTGGTGCATCATGTAGACGGTCGAGCGCGGATACGCCGTTTACAAGATTCCTGGTGCATCACGTAGGCGGCCGAGTCAAGATTCCTGGTGCATCATGTAGACGGTCGAGCGCGGATACGCCGATTACCAACGGAGGCTATTGCACCTGGATGAACTGTTGGGCGGAAACAGGACGGAGATAGCGGTATTATGCTGTGGACGATGTTTTCTTGGTACACTGTAGGCCCCATTATCCTAATAGCACAGTTCTCTGACAGCTGTCAGGTATCTGAACATCGTTGCGGACCAAGTTCACCCATTCATGGTAACTGTGTTCCCTGCTAGTGATGGCCATTAGCAGCAGGCTAATGTGCCATGCCACACTGCTTGAATCGTCAGGGAGTGGTTCAAGGAACATGCTAGTGACTTTCTGTTAATGCCCTGGCCTCTAGATCCACCTGACATGAACCCAATCGAACATTTCTGGTTCGACTTGGAAAAGCGGGTTCGCGCTAAATCAACACCACCCTGAAATGTACTGGAACTGGAAGACCTGGTATTGATATTACTGCTCTAGATACTTCAGGATACGTATCGTCGCCTCACTAAATCAATGCCTTGCCGAGTGGTCGCTGTTTTGCTGGCTAAAGGGGGTCCTATAGCTTATTAGGTAGGTGGTCATAATGTAATGACTCATCAGTGTATGTTTAAATGTCTAAAGAATTTATACTATTTTAATTTCTCTTTTTTCATTGCATGCTATAGATTCTTTGCGAATGCAAATAAAGAGCTTTTTTTTTGTAGCTTAGATTTCATGGTAAGATTTTTTTTCTTTTTCATTGACGAATTTTAATAAGCTAGCGTGGGCTTTGTATTTCAGTTTAAAAAAATTCTGAATCAGTTGACTCGTGTGTGTTTTTCAGTGTGTATGTCTGTTTGTAGTACATGCGCACTTAAAGAATTATAAATCTGAAGGAACTTTAGAAATTATAAATTTTAAAACGAGAGCTTGGACTCAATACTTGGTTTACAATTCACAATTTCAAAATCGTTTCGCTGCTTTATAGTTTCCTTTGATAATTTTTTATGTGCTCTTATAAGTACAAAGAGCTAGAGAGGGGGAAGAGAGAGAGGGAGAGAGAGAGAGTCTACCGTATGCACTTAAGGCATTATCTTATATATTTACATATATTTATATATTTATCAACAACACTCGATGTGAAAATTTCTTTGAGTGGCTGTGTTTCATGCATGCGTACTTGTTTTACTTCATGTTGCATCGTATTGTTAACTTTTAAAACCGTTGTTTTTCGGCTCGATATTCGGAAGCTAGCTTTATTTCCTGAGCTCCTTTCTTGGAACTGCAAGATTAGCAGACACAAAACTGCATTGGGCTGATGTACAGCCAAGAAACACGGATTCAGAATTGAGACTGTGCCAGCATTCCGAGGCAGCAGGAATGATGTTGGAAGCCTTCTACTGTAATGATATCGAACTTACAGAAATTGTGGCAAACCAAATTGATTCACAACCAACTGAGAGACACAAATATTTTGATGTTACGATTTACGTTCCTATTTTTCCTACTTCACATTTTCAGATCTCTGTCTCTTGAATATGTTCTCCGAGGGCAAAGAAAATTCGTGGTCGTGTACAATATGTTCTCCGAGTGGCCTGAAAATTCGTGGTCGTGTACAAAATCATCATATAAAACATGGTACCAATGTTTACAGCTCTACATCCATTTTAACAATTTTGGAGGAAGTCGCCCCCCCAAGCTCGCGAACCAACCTCGCGGACGCTACAGGGAGAACATCCCAGATACACTAACCGACTCTAGCAGTTCAGAATATAAAATTACGGAAGTTGGTGCAAGGCCCTCCCAACCCAAGCACCTCGGATCTCTCTTACAGACATCACCAAATTTCTGGGGAGAAGGGCATACTCACAAGTAGATTCTGCCACTCAATACAACATGAACCATGGAAATAGCGAGCAAATAACTTAACTTGAACACCTTGTCTTCGATCTTAGGAACCTGTGGGGAGGAGAGTGATTTCACCCCACCCTCCTGAAAATTCGTGGTCGTGTACAGAATCATCATATAAAACATGGTGCCAATGTTTACAGCTCTACGTTCATTTTAACATTTCGGGGTGAAGGCCCCAAAAGATCGCGAACCTCGTAGACGCTTCAAGGGAAACATCCCAGATTACACTGACCGACTCTAGCGGTCCAGAATGTAAAATTACGGAAGTTGGTGGCAGCCCCCCCCCAAATAAAGCACCTCGGATCCCTCTTACAGACTTCACCAAATTTCTAAGGGAAGGGCATACCCACAAGTAGAGTATGCTACTCGATACAACAGTAAACACAAAAAATGCGGACAACTCCCTTTCGTTAAGCTTATACAAATATCTTTCCTGCGATTCCCGAAGGGCCAGAAGACACCGAGGTCCCCCGAGATGCCAGGGACCTGAAGAACAATGTAAAATACCCTAAGAATAAATCAATGCAATGTACAGGAGTTAAACGTAAGACTGCAAGAGGAACCGAAGGACAGGGGGCCCCCACCCTCCTGAACCACTGGATCCTTCAAAAGACTTCACCGTGGCTCCGGGAAGGAGGAGACACGTCACATGGAACATGAAAGATCTACAAGTTATACAACATTCAAAATCGTAACGGCAGCCCACCCCTAACCATCAACCTGAAGGACTTTTTCAGGTTGGAGAGCTCAAAGATCTCTTACAAACTTCAACGTATTTCACTGAGGGGTATCGAAATATGGCGAATTTGTCCACGACAAATTGAGTAGTCGGCGAATTTGCTTGCGATGAATTTGCCTGCGACAAATTGAGCCTGCGATGAATTGGTAACTGTGACAAATTGACGCGCGATGAATTTCCACTAGACGAATTGAGTCGGCGACGAATTGACGGGACACCATTTTCATCTGTTTGCTCTTCGGATTGAGTCCGCAATGAATGCTGAACAGGGAAGTGGATCATCTACTCCTACTTGAAACAAACCATGGAAATCTATCACTTGGTACTTTCGTTGGCATGAACATCATAACAGCCACAGCCACCCTGCCCTGGTGGCCGAGTGGTTTGATACTTGGGTTTCTCGATAATCATTCATATTGAGCCTGGATTTGACACCTGGATAAGGCATGAGTGGTGTGTTTGCTCCATGCAGCTCGGTTCCCTTCCATGGAACCACTCCAAATTTAGGGATGGACGACTCCAAGCATTAGATGTTCACTGTTAAACCTCAAAACAATTGCAAAAGGTAGCACGCCGTTAGACTGTGAACCACATAGAAGAGAAATAAGTAGGCGTGCATAACTCGGCTGGAGAACATTTGGAAGAAACGGTACTACTATCAAGAGCAATTTACTAATTTGTCTTAAAACAAAAGTTTTTAAACAGTGTATCATTCCAGTTCTTACTTATGGATCAGAGACGTAGACCTTAATTGAAAAAGACGTACAAAGGCTGCGGGTAACTGAAAGAAGCCTGAAGAGATACATGCTTGGTGTAACCAAGAAAAATCAAAAGGAGCAACTGGATCAGGAAATGACAGGAGTGAATGATATTATGATCGAAGAAGATCGTCGTGTGGAAATGAGTTGGACATATTGCTAGAAAAACTGAAAGTCGTTGGTCAGCTGAAGTACTAGACTGGATATCAAGGGACTGGAAAAGAGTGAAGACCACGACGGAGATGGGTGGATGAAATTCGAAAAGCATGCTGGAGTGACATGGAACAGAATGGTTCAAGATAGCGAGAGTTGTAGAAGTTACTTAGGAATACCTAAATCCAGCAGTGGATTGAAAATGGATGATGATAATAATATTAATAAAAAAGAAAGACTGGGAATGAAATTATACAATCAATATAAGTCTCTTCCTCAACTTCATACCTTGAGCAATTCTCTTCCATGTCACTCCCGCGTGCTTTCAAATTTCATCCATTCATATCACACACACACACACAGTCTTCTTCTGCCTAATCCAGATCCATTCTAATAATTAAGTTGTGAAGTCATTTGGGTGGTTTGGCCACAACTCACCAAGCTGGCCAAGTAGGTTTGTAAGTGCGGCATAGCTTTTTGACTCGTCCTGGCTGTATAGCTATACCACTATTACTCGGTCGTCAGAACCTCTTCATTGAGAACAGGATGTACCACGAGAAGGCGGGGTTTGTGAAAATACAAATTTGTTCATGATGGGAATCGAACCGCGGCGCCTCACTCCGGAGTTAACTGCTCTCCTAACTAAACTATACGGAAGGAATGTATCGCTGCAAATTTGTGGTCTTCACGCGTGCTTTACTTCTGTAGTACGTCACAGGTTGATACTTGTCAACGGGACACTTTGTACTGCACGGTCACTTGAATGCAATGTATGACCTTGAGCTGTAAATAATGTCAAGTATGCCGTCAAAATAAATGTATCTGCAAAGTGCCAAAACTCTTCTCAGCCTATTTTTGGATGCCAGTCAGCTTGAATTTAGGTTAAGTGCAAGCTCTTCAATTATATTCCCCGGCGACAACGATCCACAAATAAATTGAGTCAATTTTGTGGTCATCGACGTTTTCCCTTGACTACAACAGCTACCAATAAACAAGAACACGTCACGGGGGCATGGCAATGTAATGAAAATGTTTGCTTATCAATATACGGATGAATGTTTTTTTCATGTTGAGGTACGTGAGAGAATCTACACTTTCAGCTTTAATTAAACACACAAGAAACCCCTTTGGCAAAATGAAAAAGATCTCTCATTTTTCAGTTGGAATTTGGCAAAACTAAACAGACAAAAAAATTTTATTATGTGAACATAGAGAAGCTGAATAACTTGTTCGGCGTGAATGATATTTTAAAGTTACTACGTCCTAAAAGCTGCGTGCCACCAACAATAAATAAAAAGGAATGTCGCAATTTCGCGCAGGAGTTCACTACGCTTATCTGTCATACCGCACAGTTACACCCGAGAGTGATATTAAAAGCATAAAGTCAGCTCCCGTCCTAAAAGATATTTATGACTGAGTTGGTAGAACTTCCAGAGACAGCAGACCCTGGAGACTAAATGAATGATGAACTTTATTGTTCACGACCGTAACGATATCCTTTACTTCAGCCAAATTGAGAGGAATGACCTCTCTTGAAGCAAATCCATCCACCAATTTTGAAACTTCTATAGATTTTGTAATCATGAAGCAAAAAATTTGGCAAATGTTCTAAGTTGGTTTTTCTCCTCAAAAGAATTACGGTCGTCCTTCTGCGTGATTTATCTTATTTCATTAACTATTCACTTAAAATTATTTAGGACTAAATTTTATTTTATTATTTGATTCCATTAGTAAATTAAACTAGGTTATCTTATAAAAAAATGCATGACTTTATTTAACAGGTTTAAGGTTTTGGAAATAATAATGCATCTTCTTTTTTTCAAGGTTCAATGAAATAATTTGATGTGGAAATTAAATTTGGAGAAGATTAACATTCATTAACGACATGAAACAATTATCAGAAACTGAGATTTGATTATGGTTTGTTGCTATGTACGTATTATAACGAACAAGTTTGTACGCGCCGAGCATCGAATCCGAATCCCCTCACTCCGGAGTAAGTCGCTCTCCCAACTGAGCTACGCGGACATGTGCTCTCACTGCTATCTGCCTTTATCTCATGTGCGTCCTGCGATGCAGGCACGTTACAGTATTTAAAGTTCTCCTGTGTAGAATGGAGTTATGGACCCTGATCTAAGCGATCACCAAAAAAACTGGAAGCTTTTGAAATATGGTTGTATACAAGAATGTTGAAAACATCTTGAGTGGGTAAGATCACAAATGTAGAAGTTTTGACAAAAACGATAAGGAGCAAGAACTATAGGAAATGAAAAGCTCGGGTACTGGACTACTCAACTAATGTAAAACAAAAAGTAGATTTGTTTTGATAGTATCGCAATTATGTAAAAATATCATAAATTTCAATTAAGGACGGAAGAAAATATTTGCCAGTCAAAAGCATTTTGCATTCATACCACGAAACCAAGATACAGCTTCTAAACAAATAAAGAAAATTAGCATATACAGACTATTTCCTAAAAACAATCCTGATATATATAGTGCCAATCCGCAGAAATACTAACTAGTGTCCGTTATTTGGCACAGGAGTTCGAATAAAAAGACAAGGCTGATCAATATCCCTATTAATCTTTAAAGCCAAAGCCACCATTACATCTACCCAACCATATACCATTGTTAAAAACACCCTTGAAGCCACTCATTGAACAAAACAAAAAAAAATACTTAAGCAATCTCTCCGCCTCACCAGAACCATCATGATGATAACGTAACTTCTAATGTCCTTTCGGCGGTGGATTACGGATATGTAAATCTGTGTCTACCAACGTCATTACACTCTTCTGACTAGAGGCCGTTGTTTGACACAGGAGTTTAAATAAAAAGACATGGAGGATCAATATGTAACTTCTGATGACCTTTGGCGGCGGATTAGTGATATGTAAATCTGTCTCCCAACGTCATTACTTTCTCCTGACTAAAAGGCGGCTGTTTAGCACAGGAGTTTGAATAAAGAAGTACCTAAGAGAACTGATCAATAAGTTAACTTCCGGTGTTCTTTGGTGGCGGATTAGGGATATGTAAATAACTTCCGATGATCTCAACATTATAACTACTCTAGAGGGCGTTGTTTGGCACAGGAGTTTGAATAGAAACATTTCCCTAAGAGGGCTTATCAGTAAGTTAACTTCCGATAACCTTTGGCGGTGTATTACTGATATGTAAATCTTTGTTTTCCAACGTCATTGCACTCTTCTGACTAAAGAACGTTGTTTGGCACAGGAGTTTGAACAAAAAGTTACCTAAGAGGGCTGATCAATAAGTTAACTTCCGATTGCCTTTGGCGGCGGATTAGAGATATGTAAATCTATGTCTCCCAAACGTCATTACTCTCTCCTGACTAGAGGCCGTTGTTTAGCACAGCAGTTTGGATATAAAGGTACCTAAATGGACTGATCAATAAGTTAACTTCCGATGACCGTTGGTTGCGGATTAGAGATACGTAAATAACTGCCGATGATCTCAACGTCATTGCTAGTGTAGAGGGCGTTGCTTGGCACTGGAGTGTGAATAAAAAAGTTACCTAAGAGGGCTGATCAATAAGTTCACTTTCGATTAACTTTGGCGGCTGATTAGGGATATGTACACATCTATGTCTCCCAAAATCATTACATTCTCCTGACTGGAAGGGGTTGTTTTGCACAGGAAAGTGAATAAAAAGGTAACGTGTTATAGAACAGATTCAAATGAAACTAAATAACGACCTGCCAGGAAACATAGTCTCACTCATAGAGACGCGCAGTGATTAGGTTTCCCTGAGCACTTTACTAGCGGATATCCATCTCCGGATGCAAACAGTCTATGGTCTTCAAATCATAAGCGTTCGAAGTGTGCCAGAATGGTCTTCAAAACTGCACACGGGCGCAATTCATTGACGGATAAGAAATGCAGTGGTAGACCTTCAACATCAACAGCAGACAACAACGTAGGGTGTGTGAAGGCTCTGGTATAAGATGACAAACTCGTCGCTTTGCGTCAGACTGACTATATTAATTTTTCTTTCGGTACCGCGCATCACATCGTTCAAACTAATCACTGCGCGTTGTAAGCGTTACTTATATAACAGAAGGTTTATACTTAACAAACAGACTGACAGATAGCATTTTAGACAATGTCTCACAGATAACATTTTGTGACGTATAACCACACATCTATTTAAGCTTCTGTTTGAGTTTCTGTTATGCACATTTAGTTCCTCCTCGTTGAACATTTTCTTACGAGATGACACATTATTTCCCCAAAGAGGTTTTTAATTTTGGCGTCACTGGCAGTGACTCAAAGCAGCACTGAATGCACATAATAAGCAACAGAGAGTTAGAGAGGACGAATTGCATACGTAGAGTTGTTGAGGACAGAATTATCCTTAGTTAAGCACTTAAGCACGTAAGCACATTTAACTTTAAACTAAGCTTTAAACTTGATTTCCACAATTTCTTTCGTAAATTATAACATCACCGCCACACCTTTTACAGACCAGATTGTTATAAAATCTCCTCACAGGAACAGTATTAGCTTTTATTTTCGTTTTGACTAGCAGCGAATTGTTGCCAAAACGTACGGGAAAACTTGGAGTTTCCGATGCGTCTTTCAGAAACAGGTAACATAATTTTCAACGGAAAAAGAAACTCCAAAAAAAAAAAAAAAAAAGAAGTTTAAAATATACACATACGTCACACGGTTTAGTTTTTCGGACAGAAGGATCAGGTCGACTCCCACCTCATTTTTACCGTACTGTTTGTGAAAATTGCAACCCCATGAAGGACTGCTGGTATTAGCTTTAAACTTACAGGAATGTACAAGAGGTTAACTAAAGGAGACATGCAAAAGCTGCAGACAACTCAAAGCAGCATGGAGAAGTGCATGCTTGGTGTAACCAGGAGAGATAAGAAGAGGAACTCGTGGATCAGAAAAATGACAAGAGTGGAAGACATCATGATCAGAGTTAAATCTCTGAAATGGCAATGGGCTGGACATACTGCCAGAAGAACAGACCATCGATGAACAGCCAAAATTTTAGATTAGATTCCAAGGGACAGGAAAAGACCCAGAAGAAGACCACATGGGAGATGGGTGGATGAAATTCGAAAGTATGCGGGAGTAACATGGAGGAGAATGGCACAAGACAGACTGTTGTGGAAGAAACTTGGGGAGACCTTCGTCCAACAGTGGATTGATAATGGTTGACAATGATGATGATGATGACAAGAGGTTCGGATATGTAAATGAATAACATGTCAATGAAAACGCGCTTACAGTTTCAGAGTAACTCTCTCTGAACTGCCCGTTCTTGGGTATAAAATGCTGGCTCAAAACGGCGTGCTGCAATAAGCCGCGGATGGTTTACTGGTTAGCAAACCAGACTACTTATGGAGGCTCTCCAGTTTCAAGTCTGGGATGATCTTCCAGAGGTGGTGTGATTTGCTGACATCACTGAATATCCGCCATGCATCGGACGAGTACGTTAAATGACGACCCCAGGGTAAGAACCTCCTGATTAAATATAAAGGTGTCCATGCCTAAGCCCACCCCCTCCTAATTTCTCTGACCCCTCCGTGAGCAAAATCATACTTGTATGGTGGCGCCATCTACTGTGCTCTTTCTCACTTACAAACTGTTCTGTCAAAGTCGCTAGACTTGCTCTCACTCCTTCCGTTTCTGTGTCCTGCCCAAAAGGAGGATCCGCTGTAGGTGGTTTGGGCCTAAACCTTCTCTGTGGACGGAAGTCCTACATGAAATTGCCTAGATGAGCGTGCTGCAATCAGTGAAGAGCCGACACTGAGTCGAAAGGGTGTTGCTTGTGTCTCAATATGTCCAGTCACCGGAGAAGGTCGAATTATGAACATCCGACGGACTTTGAGCGAGGAGGGATTGTTCGGATGACAGAAGCTGGATCCCCCCCCCCGAGAAATTGCCACTCGTACTGAACAAAACGCCAGTACAGTGATTCGCACGAGGTGTCAAAGAACAAATGGAGCTCATACGCACAAAGATCTAGGAAATGTACCGCAAAATTGCATGGCTGCATTAGATGATAGACACCTCTACCGCATGGTAGTGACCAAACGCACAGTGACAACCATGGTGTTAGCGCAGCAGCAGTACGACCTCATAGGTCAGACTTTGTCCTCCAGTACATTTCAACATCGGTGCTTAACAAAAGACTGTTCGCTAGCAGCCCATTGCTGCGAATTCCTTTTACCCTCAACCACAGACGCCTCTGGTCGCAATGAGGTTTCGATACAGGCAGTGGCGCGCGGATTAGCAACAGGTCGTGTTTTCTGACGAGTTACGATTCAACTTGATGCACCATGATGGTTGCATACATGGTCGAAGATATGGTAGTGAACGGCGTGCATTTTGCACGGTCATACCGGCCCAACGCCAAGTGTTATGCTTTGGAGCACTATTGGGCTAAATTCGAGATCTTTCCTGATACAAATTGAGGGAACCCTCAACAGCCAGCGATACATCAGGGATGTCTTAGCGGCAGAGGTGATACCCTTCTTTCAGGGTTGTTCTGGTGCTATATTTCAGGAGGACAATTCTCGGCCACATCTGGCTCGGAATGTCTAAATGTCACCTCTTCCATGCTCGGCAGACACCGCTCCTTCCCTGACCTGCAGGTTCGCCGGGTATGTCTCCGATAGAACAAATCTGGGACATGGCAATTGAGCGACTGGCCCATGAAACGCCTCCGTCAGTCACCACAAAAGAGCTCTTGTCTCACATAGAAGCAGCTTGGCAGGTTATTCCCCAGGACGATATCCAAACATTCTCCCATTCAAAGCTACGCTGTGTAGAGACTTACTGTTGCTTGAGGTGGCTTCACACGATACTGAGTTTTGAAGTGTAAAAATAGTGTATGTCTCTACAAATACAATAAGATATATCTTGTAACATGAGAAATCTGTGATATAAATTTCATTTGAATAGCACGATTCTTTCTTGGTGATACAAATCCGTATAGGTGAGATAGAGGAAGCGCAAATTCAGTGTTCCTGCTGCTGGGAATGAACAAACTAGGAAAGTTTAAGAGAAATACGGGGCAGACGCGTCAGCTGCCCTTGTGTGTTGAAAACAAACCTTTGAAAAAAAAATTTTTATTATTGGAAGTTTAACGACCACCGTGAGCAACTCAATGGGCTATATGTAGCCGCCCGTCCGTAATTTAGGGCCACTGGTTCTAGTGAAGGGAGAGAGCCAGTGCCGCAAGACAAACAAAACATCCATGCCTCACGGGATTTGAACCCGGACCTCTTTCGTACGAATGAGTCCTCGCTTAGACCACTGCGCCACCGGGTCGGCTAAAAAACTCTTTGCGAAGGAAATGAAGAAATCAACTTCTGTGAAAGTATTACCAAAATTTTCAGCTAGTGGTAACGTTTCTATTGCAAGCAGTCAACTCACAATTTATGTAAACCGTTTCTATTATGTCAAACCTTTTCTGTTACGACGGCTTCCGCTGACTGAACCTGATAAAGAGCTACGAATTTAAAATGCTGTGAGTGAATCATGGCTCAGCGCACTAGCAGCATTAAGTACGGAATATAGAAGGCATGTATTAATTGTATAATAAATTTTTCCTTGCGAAGAAACAACATCATGAACTCAAAATTCCATACAGCTGTGATACACTTGAACCTGATAAAGAACTACGAATTTAAGATATAGGCTAAGTGAATCACAAGTTAGTGCACTATCAGTGTTAAGTACAGAACATGAAGAAACTAAGACAAATATTAATTACGTAATAAATAGATTCTTCCTTGTGAAGAAACGACATCATGAACTCAAAATCCCGTACAGCTGTGATACATACAATGAGTGAATCACGGTTTAATGCACTAGCAGTATTAAGTACTGAACATAAAGAAACTCAAAAAAATGACATGAAGAACAAAATGAATAAATTCTTCTTTATGAAGAAGCAACGTCATGGAATTCAAAGTTTCATACAGCTGTGACATGTGCCTATTCCGGATTTCTTCTAATAATTTCTGCGCAGACCATTTGTATAAAGTTTGTGGAAGATCAAGAGAAGCAAATTACATGGTTTCCCAAGTGAAGTTTTGAAACCGAACGTATTTGTGATAAGTGGTATTAGTACAGTTTTGTTTCAAATATTTTCCGTTACTATGTCTCAAGTATAAATTTCGTCAATGAAGTGCGACTGAAATTTGTTTATATTTATTAGCTTCAGTAAAATTCAGAGGATGTATCATAAAAATAAGTGTAAAACCTTACTCTCTTGGTTGACTGTTTCAGATATAATTTTTACTAAATCCTTACCCTGTGATATTTAAGGCTTTCGTCGCTTTGCAACTAATTACATGGGGCCCCTGATTATCGAGTCCCCCACACCAACATGTCCACCTTTCTGAATAACCGATAGGTGAAAATGACGCATAATTGCTGTATAACAGAAAAGCGGAGCTTGAAACTGAAATTGAAGAATCTTTCGTATCCACAGATTAGATTCAGTTCACTTTGAGCTTCCTGAAGTTCTGCAATTTTTTGTGTAGGGATGGACTCTCCTATTTTTTTCCTTCTTCTTCTTCATTCTTCTTCTCTCCCAATTTTTTACCCCAAGTGGTCGTCTCTACGAGTATGTGACTTTCTATGTTTTTTAACTTAACTTCTACCTAAAATTCTAACTGAACCGACGTTGTCATGGTGTGTAACAATTAACAACGTCGGCTCAATCACAATTTCAAATTGTGTGTGTGTGTGTGTCTGTTTGTCTGTTTATCTATCTATCTATACATACATACATACATACATACTTATAGATAGAGAGATTTATTCATTTGTTCATGCTTGGCGAATAATGAAACAGAGAAAAAACTTAAACATGAAAGAGAAAAATTCTGAGCAAGATCTCAGAAAGCAGAAGAAAATAGAAGTATCTTATGTTAAGATTACGTTTGGCTATTATTGCAAACTTCTTATTTTATCTTATTCTAGAATAAAACTGCAGTTACCTGCAGACCTTATTTATTCACGGTATTATATTATATTATATTTTGTTATATTATTTCTCGAAGTTAGACCATATAAACAGAACTCCATTAAGTTTATAAAATTTGTGATATCTCCCTGCAATATCAAAATCAGTTATATCTTTTCAAAAAGTTGTTATTGTGTGGCTTTACGGAAGGAAATATTTATTGTTCTTAATTTGATTTTAATCTGAGAAACGCCTCAGTATCCTCAGAATTTTTTGAAGATAACTGCTCATCGATGGGAATGAAACATAGAAAAAATTTGTTTTATTTGCTCTCATAAAGCGCAAATGAAGAAATAATCCCCAGTGTAAAGACTTTTCATATTTTTCCTGCAGGTAAAAATGGCATTTATTTAGAACTGTTGTTGTATTCCAAGCATGGCGTCTCTCCTTCAATGTCCACGCCAGAGAAACCACAAAGTGTCATGTGATTTTTTAAAAGCATTTTAGCTATTTGGTTTTCAAAAAGTTTTGCGATTGCACACTGTTTGCTGTGAATACGAAACAAATGCAAACCATAAAAAATCATATAACAATTTTGTGTTATTTGTGTGTACAAATTAAAGAAGGGACACCATATTTGAATGCAGTAGTAATAAATACGCTGATAGAACAAGATAGGAGAAATTATTACAGACATCGTAAAAATTCGTGTTAGGTTTGTGTTCTCTGAGAATTTCACAATAAATGTTTCAGTTGTTGGAAAAAAGGTTGTTGTTTTTTATTTCAGAATTTTAAAATCTTTTTCTCATTTTTACTGCTTCACCTCGATATTTTTTGACGAAAAAGTAGTTTTATGTATCTTTTCTTATTTAGTATGCCATGCGAAACAACATTGGTTCGTGTCTTTCTACGTAATATGCGTTTTAAACTCTTTACATATTACAAATGAAAAAGGTTTTAGCAGAGCATTAGAAATAACCCTTCATGGGCATAATAACATCAAGTGATCATATTTGAGTGAAATTCGTGTGCTCGAAACGTGTTTCAAAATTTTAAGTGCAATGAAAGAACAATGGAACTTGGATAAGCTATGCCTGATTTGAATTCTTTGGGCAAAGTAGAGTTGTTTTGCTACATTCTAAAACAGTTAAAGCGGTTGTCACTTGGATTTCACATTTTATTTTACGACTAAATGGGCAATAGAATTGATATCGTTACTTACTCACTTGAATCAGCCGAACTTGGTTTTACCTCTTCTGACATTTCTACGGTCGTTTCAAATTCTAAATCCTTTTAAGCGCAGGGCATTGCGATTTACATGTGTAAAGAAGGCCACAATTCGAAATTCATAATTTAATCGAAGAATTTCACCTATTGTCAATACCTCAGTAATCGCAAGATGCAAGAATGAAAACGCAGTAGTTCATGGCATCGCTCAGAGCTTTTCGACTCACTACGAAAACGTATTGTAACCAGGACAGTAGTAACATGGCGTCTGCGCACTGCAACAACAGCAGTGGTTGCCATGGCAACGAACAGCTGAGTGTCTTCGTGACGTAGCGACAAAAGCCATCCTAGGCTCCATCAATTATCATCGGATTGACAAGCTGATTCGACGACGGTGAAGAAGCTGAAATCTGCGAATTCGCCATGTCTTCAAGGATCAATTAAGCGCAAAAGTCTCCCTCGGGAACTAATTCATTCGATGTCGATAGAGTATCTCAGAATCTAATGATATCGATTTGTAGCGATATTTGACCCCGTAATGTTGTCGGAGTGTGGTCATGGATATCGTCATTGACGAAGATTAATCAGAAGGAGCATCACCTTTCCATTCGTTGTATTCACAGGAGATTGATTAAAAGCACGTAAGCCATCCATCATCAACATCATCATCAGTATCAGGGGAAAGGGAATCATCACACTTCATCCAGGAAAACTGAAGTGATTACTGTCTTTCGTAGAATTTCTGGTTATTGTAACACATATAATAGTTTTTGTCTTTCGCAGTTTGTTGTTAAGTAATTAATTAAAATCCTTATCTAATTATTTGTTGAACACATAACATAATCAATAAAAACTGAATATCTAAAATTAACATTGCCAGGGTCAAAAGAATCAGCAATTCAGAATGTAATAAACTTTCTGAAATTCACGAAAAATTTCCCATGATTCCTTTCGTAAATTAGCGAAACATATCTTTACCGTGAGATGAGGGAAAAGAACCCGAATTTTACGGATTTTCAGTACGCCAGGAAAATTCTGAATTTTCAGAAACCTTTCCGCACTTCTTTTTTTCATATTGACGGTAAATTGCTTTTTCTAAAAGGTGTTAACGGAAAATAAGGAATTTTTGAGAAACATTTCAGCAGTTCCTTTGGTTTATTAGCGTAAAATTCTGCTCTCACTTTTTCCCTATACATATGACGGGAAAATTCCGGTAATAGGAACGATTGGAGGGAATATTTGAGGTTTGATTAACTACTAAACTGATTGTATGATATCTATGTATCAGTCTGTTGAGCTCTTAGGACAAAAGCTATTATAGCTATCAAGAGTAAATTTTATATTTAGGAGTTTTGTGAAATAATACTATAAAGTAGTACATTTGACCTTTTCTTAAAGATAATGGAAAGTCATTGTCAGTTTAAAAAAATCTCGAGTTCCAAAGCGTTATGTTACTTCGAAAAATCATGACGAAAAAATATGTAATTTGTAATAAGTCCGCCTGCATAAAAATAAAATTATTACAAATGCATTCAGAAAAAGAATAAGCTCCCATAGAAAATAAAATGACTAATTCTCCCTCATTAACAAAAAAAAAATTCATTATCGAGCAATTAGAGTTGTACCTTACACGTGGGAGGTATTAACGGTTATTTCTGGCTCAGTGATAAGACACGCGCTTTCCGTTTAGTAGGTCGCTGGTTCAAAGTCGAATAAGGAAGAGCTTGTTAACTTAATACGTCGGGCAAGAAAAAGTCGGAATTGAAGTTTTACGAAATTACGGAAGAGAAAAACAGATATTTCTGAAATAAACGTAATTACTGACAGCGGAAATTCTTTCAAAGTACTGGTTAGAAAAAACGTATATTTCATTAAAAGACGTACACCTACCAGAAACTTTACTGCAAGTTATTTTCAGAAAGTTTCAGTGAATTTCAATTCACCTATGCAAACACAGGGTGCCGCTACTCCTAAGCCCAACGGCTAACGTATAGCTCCATACATCATGTTATATAAGTACACTGCTGGCCACCCAAAATGCAACACCAAGAAGGACACGAGATAGCAAAGCCAGATTTACTGGACACATAACAACAGATACAAAGATGAAACGATTGAGCTTGCAGGCCCGTGTGACTTGCGGAACACGCAGACATCAATAGTTAGTGTGGCCCCCATGGCTGGCAATAACGGCCGCTACACGCCGCGGCATCGAACGAAAGAGGCTTTGTATGTGGGCTTGGGGTATGTCGGTCCAGGCTTCCACACGTTGCCACAGTTCATCAGGTGTAGCCACAGGTGGTGCTTGCCGGACCACTCGGTTGCCGATCAACGACCAGACGTGTTAGATGGGCGACATATAGGGAGAACAGGCGGGCCACGGCAGCAGTGACACCTGGTGGGCCGTGAAGAATTGTTTCACGATGCGTACGAGCGGGCGTGCATTGTCCTGTTGAAACGTGAGCACTGGCAGGTCCTGCAGGTAAGGGAGGACTACAGGCTCCAAAATGTCGGAGATATAGCGGTGGCCGTTGAGTGTACAGGCGATGCGTACCAGAGGGGTGCGGGTGTCATATCCAGTTGCGCCCCAAACCATGACGCCAGGCGACGGACCGGTATGACGATGCATAGTTCAGGCGTCATACAGTCTCTGGCCGCGGTGCCGCCACACGCGGATCCGACCATAGTGGTGTTGCAGGAAGAAGTGGAATTCGTTGGAGAAGACAATGTCGTGCCATTCCGTAGTCCAGGTGCGGTGTTCAATGGCCCACTGCCGCCGCACTCGCCGGTGGTCAAACGTCAATGGCAATCGGAGCAATGGGCACCGTGCGACAAGTCCCCGCTCCTGCAGACGACGTCGAACGGTACGTGCTGACACAGGTTATTGCGCAACACACCCTAATTCCTGCGCTAACGTTCGTGATGTGGCAGTGCGAGCCGTCAATGCCCGCCGTACAACTTACCGGTTCTCTCGTTCGGTGGTGTGCTGCGGCTGCCGCAATCGCTCACGTCGGTCCGTCCGTCCCTCCTGCACCCACCGATTCCATACTCGCCTCACTGTGGCTGGATGTCGTCCCACACGGGCGCCGATGTCTCGGAACGATAAACCGTTGTCGCGATAAGCCACTTATTCGTCGTCTGTCGAACTCCGAAACGTGCTGGAATGACTGCCGTATTCTGCAACGAGGCATCAGGAAGCTTGCCACGCACAGGTCCGGCAGCACAACACACTTCCACTACTTACACCCCGCCTTCTGTGCACCCCTCTTGTAGTGCTTCTCGGTGGCGTGCCGGGCGCACATCATTTGCATATGCCGTGCAATGCTAATCGTTTGCATGTCCTCTCGCGGGCGACGCATGCTCCGAATTTCAGGCCAATCGGATGCTTCCTTCTTGGTGTTGCATTTTTAGTGGCCAGCAGTGTAGAATGGGCAACATAAAGTGCGGTGAAGAAGCCCTTCACACTAAGTTTACTTTCGCAGCTGTATCTAAAAGTGCTGCTCAAGGTACGCTTGTTTAAGATACATTTATTGGGGAGGAAATAAAGTAATATCTGCAAATATAAGGCAACAGAAAGGTGCTAATCAGTCCAAAATGTAGTCGCCATCATTTGTCACGACCTGCTCCCATCGTCTGGGCAGCCGTTAGATACCATCCCTGTTGAATTGTGGTGAGTTGGACGTAAAGAAGTAAGTGCACATTCGACATCGTCCCGTGTTGGTGAACCTCTGTCCGTCCAAAAAATGATGTAAAGACCAGAAAACGAGGTAGTCGCTTGGGGGAATGTCGGGGAAACAGGTTGGGTGTGGCAGCAGCTTACAGCCGGGGCTCCCGGGACTCACCCCTCCTTTCTTTACGGGCTTGGCCATCGTTTTTGTGACGTCACGCTAAGTGACGGAGTTGTGCATAGAGAAGGTTACAGTACCATACATTTCTGGGCATTTAATCGTTCTTAATGCTTGAAGGAACAGCTGAATAAAATCCATAGTTTAGTTTTCTGCAAATCATTATATGACAGAAGTTTCACCGAAATTAAAAAAAATAAAATAAAATTGTGTCTGTTTTATCTTTCTCAGGAATTACGCTTCCGCTCTATTTCTGTTCTGTACGAGTATAAACGGTTACACTAAAAAACTGTGTTAATGCAGTTTTAAACAGACACAGAAAATAACTGAAATGCAATCTGTTAGTACGTTGATGTAATGTTAAATTACAATTTGCATATATATAAAAGAAAAACTGGCGAAAAATTAATAAAACAGCATCCAAAATTGCGTTTTTAGACCCTAACTTTTTCTGATCAAATCATTATATGACAGAAGTTTCACCGAAATTAAAAAAAATAAAATAAAATTGCGTCTGTTTTATCTTTCTCAGGAATTACGCTTTTGCGCGATTTCTGTTCTGTACGAGTATAAACGATTACACTAAAAAACTGTGTTAATGCAGTTTTAAACAGACACAGAAAATAACTGAAATGCAATCTGTTAGTACGTTGATGTAATGTTAAATTACAATTTGCATCTATATAAAAGAAAAACTGGCGAAAAATTAATAAAACAGCATCCAAAATTGCGTTTTTAGACCCTAACTTTTTCTGATCAAATAACAATTGCTTTCATCCAAAAACATAAAAAGTTTGAAGAGGCAAACTGCTCCAAAATTAATATTTTGAGAATATGAAACGGTAATTCACAAAGAAGCAAATTTATGATAAAGATTCACCAGGTCAAAGTTGCAGTACATAGAGAAATTAATGAAAATTGGTGGAGGCGAACTATATACTAAATTAATACTGAGAACGTATTTGAATAAAAAAATGAACAAGAATAAAAAAAGGAACAAAAAATAAAGAAAATATTTAATAATGCTACTATAGTCTATATTTATGTGTGGTTTTAACAACTTAGCCTCTCCCCCACCCCTAGTCTAGTTTGTAATTGAAGGAATTAAAGATGTAATCTTACTATTTATCTGCATAATGTTGCAGGACATACAGATAAAAATTAAAAAGTTTTGTGGCTGCCGAATAGACTAAATTGATCCTGAGGAAGTGCAACTCTCAGCACAATGTACACACAGAAGTAAATAAATGTAGAAGAAACTCACCTTGTACCGATTTTGTCACCCATGGTTACGAGCATGTGTTAGAACATGTATACTTGATAATTTTTCCCACACATGAAATGAAGATGGAAAATATATAAAAATGAAGATTGAAATATATTTATTTGTATGGGGTTTGGGGTAGTTAAACTGGGGTTAGGATTTAGTTCCCCTGTAATGATGATTATCAAATGTCTTTGCCAAAATTTCAAAATTTCAAAATATTCCCATTGTTACTGAGGCACACAGAAAGACCAGGTTCTTTAAGGGGCTACTGCAAACACAACATATTTTCTTTTCCCTGACTCGTTATTTAAGCAGTGATTTTTCAACTTTTAGAAGTTATTTAAAAATATCTTTAAAAATACAGAAGCGCACTTTAGTCCCAGTTCAAATTTAGTTTTATTACATTTTGAACATTTTCCGTTTACCACATTCAACATTCTCTGTCACTAATTTTTTTTAAACAAATTTTCCGTTTTGTACATGGAGTAACTGCTCTCAATCATCAGTCAAAAGGAATTTAAATAATTTGAAGCAAATAATGAATATTTTCACAATGTATTCATCTATCCATGAACTGTGCCCGTCGCTTAGCGTGACGTCACAAGCAAGTTCTTAATACAGTGGCCAGGCCCATAAAAATAGAGAGGAGGAGGAGTCCCGGCGGTCCCGTCCCAGCCCAGGTCCCTGATCTTGTGACAAGTCACTCGTGCTGTATGAGGTGTCGCTCCATCCTGCTGTAAGGAGAACGGGAAGCCCTTGCTGTTCAGCAGTGCTCGTCATTCAACTTGAGTGATGCGTGCAGATCGTCGAGCTGACAGCAGTACACACCGGTTGATAGTGCTTTTAGGATTTTTTCGGTTTTCGGAGTATTTGCATACAGTATACCTACACTGTAAAAAATAAGTGGTGTGAATTCATGAAAAATTCCTGAAAATAGTGTCCATCAAAGTTGTCGGTAGGTGTCCGTCTTTTAACGAAATTTCCGTTTGTAAAAGTGCCCGTTTCTGTCAACTTCCGTATTTTGACAGATTTTCCGTACTCAGTAATTCCGCATGTTTCATGAAAGTCTATTTCGGGGTTTTCCGTATTTATACAGAAATTTCGCAAAATCGAAATCTGCTGAATGTTTCATCCCTTAAAGCGGAGATTCTTTTCCGTGGTGGGATACGAGCGGAGGCCGTTTGCGTTGACTCAACATAAACCTCGCGTCTCAACCACTGAGCCAGAAAGATTTAAAAGTCGAACTCACGTTCAAGGCAGAAATGGAATCGCACGATGTTATATATATATACACGTGTCTCGCGACAATAGTAAAAAAAAAATTGGTTTTGCTCATGGGCTCTGTACTAGGATTTCCTGGTTTTGTGGACGATGAGTCGTTGTGGGTTGGGCCATGTATGTCATGAATGTATTGCTCAATATATTCTTAATTTTTACCTATTCGTGGCTTAGCAGGTGTTTTTTGATTTGTGGGGTCATTTACCTGAAATACATTTATGACATAGCAGAAACCCATATTCATCTAGGTCTTTGTATAGATGAGTTAATAGTGTGTTTTCCTGGTCCTTGAAAAAGCCAAAGCTCAGCATTTCCAAAACTTTCTCCATTCTTGCATGCTTTTTCCTGCTTGTCCGCAATGATGTTTTATATATATATATATATATATATATATGTAAGGTCAGGTGATGCGTAACATCACAGCCTCTCCTTGACAAATGTCAACCCCGCCTTCTCGTGGTGCATCCTGTTCCCACTAAAGGGGCTCTGACGACCGCCAATAGCGGTATAACTATACCAACGGGATCAGAGGAAATGCTATCCCACACTCACCAACCCGCTTGGCCAGCGTGGTGAGTTATAGGCAAACACCTCCAAAATGACTCTACAACTTAAATTTTGGCCCTCAGTCTCCGGCAGCTGGAATTTACCTGGCCAAGGGAGCGGCCAGTGCGACATGAATGCATATGGTGCTACGAATCCCCGGAGGACCGGACTAGGCTGCCATCTGATGCTGACCTTGGCTACTTATAATGGACGCTCCCTATCTTCTGATTCAAGGCTTCTTGAATTGGAAGAGGAACTACAAATGATCAAGTGGGACATCGTCGGGCTAAGTGAGGTAAGGAGAAAAGGAGAAGATCTCATTGAACTGAAAAGTGGACATCTCTTCTACTATCGTGGGACAGATACTGGCAGAACTAGTGGCGTTGGATTTATAATAAACAAGAAACTGAAGGATAAAGTGGTGGAAGTTGAAAGTTCCTCTGACAGAGCTGCACGACTCATTATCCAACTCTCGAGAAGATACAAGGCTCAGATTATTCAAACTTATGCACCCACCACAAGTCATCCTGAAGAAGAAATTGAAGAATTTTATGAGGAAATTCGTCATCTAAATAATAAAGGTAAGCAGCACTTGAAGATAATTATGGGAGATTTCAATGCAAAAATAGGGCAACGGCAACAGAATGAAACTTCAATAGGTAAATTCGGTCACGGCAACAGAAACCAGCGTGGAAATACTCTCGTTGAGTTTGCAGAGGCAGAAGGATTTTTCATCTTGAACTCCTTTTTCAAGAAAAAGCCACACAGAAAATGGACATGGAGACATCCAATTGGGACGACAAGTGAAATTGATTTTGTTATGTGTAACAAAAAATTCGTCATCCAAGACTGCAGTGTGCTAAACAAGTTCAACACAGGTAGTGACCATAGATTGGTGAGATGTAAGATGCACCTCAACACTAAACTCGAACGTGGCAAGCTCATAAGACAAACAAAATGTATTGACATAACCAATCTTAAAAAACACCTTAATACTTTCAAGTTGGAACTGAAGAACAGATTCTCTGCTTTAGAAGGCCTAACTAACATCGGAAGAAGTGGATATTTCTGAAGTTAACAGAAAAGTAACCAAAGCTTTTATGGAAATAGCAGCAAAATTAGCTGGGTCTAAGAACAAGTTGCATGTGAACAAATTATCAGGAAAATCCAAAATGTTGATGCAAAAAAGAAGAGAAATGAGGACAGCTAAAGAAGATGTGAGTTCCAAAGTGGAATATATAGAGCTACGCAAGACAGTACGAAAAAGTATCACTGAAGATGTAAGGAAATTCAACTGTGAGCTAGTGAGGAAAGCAATTGAAAACAACCAAAGCCTAAAGATAGCAAAGGGACATCTCAGTAAGGGAAGAAAACAGATTATGGCACTGAGAAAAGAAGATGGTTCTGTAACAAGAAATAGAGGCGACATTTTGACAATAGCGAAAGATTTCTACTCCAAATTATATGAAAGGGATGATACATGTACTCCAGACATCATGAAAGGTACCAGTACCAGAGTTCTTCCAGTCCTCCCAGCAGATGTTGCACATGCAATCAAGAACATGAAGCGGGGGAAAGCTCCAGGAGAAGATGGAATTACTGTAGACATCATACAAGAAGCAAGTGGAGAAATCGAAACAGTACTCGCCCAAATTTTCACTCGATGCCTTAATGAAGGGAAGATGCCTGAGGATTGGAACAACGCTACAATGATCCTGCTACATAAAAAAGGTGACATTGAGGATCTCAGAAACTACAGACCTATCAGCCTCCTCTCAGTGGTTTATAAAATCTTCACTAAAGTTCTTTCACACAGCTTGAAGGTAACACTGGACATGGCTCAACCGAGAGAACAAGCTGGATTCAGGAGTGGCTACAGCACAATAGATCATATCCACGTACTGAGAGAACTAATTGAAAGAGCGAGGGAATATGAACTTCCATTTCGCATGGCTTTTATCGATTATGAAAAAGCCTTTGATTCGGTGAAACCATCAGCAGTTGCAATGGCTCTGAAATCCTGCGGTATTGAAGATGCATACATTAATATTATTAATAACATCTATGAAAATGCAAGTGCAAAGATTCGGCTGTTTGAAAATACAACACACATAAAAATTGGAAAGGGAGTGAGACAAGGTAGCACCATATCTCCGAAGCTCTTTAATGCCACATTGGAAAATGTCTTTCAATCACTGAACTGGGAAAACAAAGGGATTAAGATTAATGGAGATTATCTAACCCACCTTAGTTTGCTGATAACATAGTCATTTTTGCAACTACCCCATCAGAGCTGTAGAGTATGATCCAGGAACTTGCTGACAAGAGTAAAGAAGTGGGATTAAAAATGAACTTTCAGAAGACAAAAGTGATGTTCAATGCTTTTAAAAGAAATGAAGATTTATCGATTGATGGAGAAAAGCTGGAGATAACAGACTCATACGTTTATCTTGGACAGCAGATATCAAGTGAGGGTCACATTGATGAAGAAATTAATCGGCGTACAAAACTTGCCTGGAGAGCTTTTGGAAGAAACAGCATAATTTTCAAGAGCAATATGCTATTATGTCTTAAAAGAAAAGTGTTTGATCAATGCATCCTTCCAGTGCTTACGTATGGTGCAGAGAGGTGGACCTTAACTAAAAGAGACATACAAAGGCTGCAGAAAACTCAAAGCAGCATGGAGAGGTGCATGCTTGGTATAACCAGGCGAGATAAGAAGAGGAACTCGTGGATCCGAAAAATGACGAGAGTGGAAGACATCATGATCAGAGTTAAATCCCTGAAATGGCAATGAGCTGGACATACTGCCAGAAGGACAGACCATCGATGGACAGCCGAAATTTTAGATTGGATTCCAAGGGACAGGAAAAGACCCAGAAGAAGACCACATGGAAGATGGGTGGATGAAATTCGAAAATATGCGGGAGTGACATGGAGGAGACTGGCACAAGACAGACCGTTGTGGAGGAAACTTGGGGAGACCACAGATGTTTGTACACGTACCAGGGGTCCCAGTGAAGTCCAGCTAAACAGGCCCCATACCATTACGGACCTCCCACCAGCCGGTACAGTCCCCTGTTGACAGGCGGGATCCGTGGCTTCATGGGGTTTGCGCCACGCATGAATCCTTCCATCTGCCCGATACAGTTGGAAACGCAACTCGTCAGACCAGGCTACTTGTTACCAGTCATCAAGTGTCCAGTGGCGGTGTTGCCGTGCCCAGGCGAAGCGCATAGTTATGTGTCGTGCACCCATCAAAGGGACTGGAGTTGGGCGTCGGATCCCAAAGCCCATATCGTGCAGGTTACTTTGCACAGTCATGACGCTAATGCTTGTTGAGGCTCCAGCACTGAATTCCGATGATACCTGCGAGAGTGTTGCACGCCTATCGCGTGAAACTATTCTTGACAACCGACGATGGTCACGTTCACCCAATGTCTTTTTAAGGCCACACTGGTATCGTAGGTTGGAGTTTTTGCCAGAATTCTTGTAGTCACGGTACACCCTTGCAATGGTCGTCCGTGAAAATCCGAACTTCGTTTCTACCTCCGAAATACTATGGCCCATCTCACGAGCGCCAACTATGACACCGCGCCGAACATCGGTTAAATCGTTATTACTTGTCATTCTCGTGCCGAAAACAGCTCGGACAGCTAGCAAGGATGTCTACCGCTTTATATACGCACTGCCGGAAGCAACCGAGTACGCGCATAGGTGACGTTGCTATGTATTTTGCATCAGCTCGTCTGTACCAGTTTTTCTGGCACTTCAGTGTATATATCAAATAGGCAGTGGAAGTATATCCGGCACGTACCTGAAAGACTCTGGGTTCGTTTCCCGATGGTGGCGGATGAGAATTTTTCCGTGACTCACTTATAAATGTGGAAAGAGCGATGACTTCTATTTGATGTTCCTGGTCCACGTCAACTGTGTATTTTCGAAGCAACAGAATGTTTTGGAACTTGTGATCTTTTTAAACTGACAATGACTCACAGTTATCTTTAAGAAAAGGTGAAACTAAGAAATATGAAACTGAAATTAAGAAAAGCTTCTGCTTAATAGTATTGTTTCACAAAACACCTAAATAGGAAATTTACTCTTAATAGCTACAATAGTTTTTGTCCTAAAGCTCTCTTTGAATGAGGGTTAGGGTTCATCTTCTGCCCTATATCTGCTATGTAAATTCTTTTGTACACATTTTCTCGAAGACTATTACTTTGTAGTGTTTGAAATTTTGAGCACAAAAAAAAGCAACCCATAGTTAATATATGCCGCAGTTATTATTCCGAAAAAAATTGTTAGATTTAAAAAAAATTCAATTTATCTGACTCGAAAGCATTCCAATTTGGTGCTAGATGGCGCGATAAGTTAGCACAGCAGTGTTTCTGTCTGGAAGCAACGAAATCTCTTATTTCTGCCTGATTTTTCTAATTATCTGAGTCAAATAGAAATCAATTAATAGGGGCAAAAGTGAGATGGGAATCTTGTCTTCTATAGATCATCTTTAATCGTACTGTACGTTCATTTTTTGAAAAGAAAATGTGTACATTAACAGAGAACCCCTGAATTTGAGCTATATAAACTCTTCCTATTTACTAAGCTCCACCTACTTACTGAGCTCCACCCCAAATAACGTCATTAGTCAAAACGTAACAGCGCGTATCTTGTATTTTCATTATGGAGCCAACGAGAGACCGCTTCCATTCTGAATATTTTGAGGTCTCCAGTGTTTGCTGACGCCTACTTCTTGGACCGTCACTCAAGACGTAAATGCCACGTCCAAGGAGTGATTTTTTACGCCATCTATCGCAGAAGATGAACCCTAACACTCATTCAAAGACAGCCTTAAAGATTCTAAAGACTCATACATAAACATCTACAATAACCAGTACAATAATTTAAGTACTCAGTGTCTTACGGCAACAGAATATACAATAGCTGGTGAACAAAATTGGGAAAAGGAGGAGGAATATCCGGTGCTAAAATAACCAAATTTCATGTAATATGCTTCCACAATATCCGATCTCGCTACAGAACTCCAAAATCGGATCCTCCGACAGACGATTGAAATTCAACAAGTAATCAAACCTCAAGTATTCTCGCGAATCGCTCCTATTACCGGAAATTTTCCATCATACGGATACGGAAAAAATGAGAACAGAGCTTTTCCGTTGATATGCGAAAGGAATTGCGGAAAGGTTTCTGAAAATTTAGAATTTTCCGTTAACGCATCTCTAAAACGGTAATTTACCATCAATATAAACAAGTTAGTAAAATCATGCAATGCATTGATTATGATACGCTTTCTAACATTCCAGAAATCATTACTTTAAGTTATTACTCAAGTTATGGAGGGCCGTGGAATAAATCTCGCTCCTATGCCGTGACCTTTGACCCCATTTCGATGACATTCTAGAGAACCGGTTCAGTATACCTGCGGAATAACATGCTAAAGTTTTGTCGCCACAGAAGCATTTTTACGTAAGTTATGGGGATAATGACTGCGGAATAAATCCTGCTTCTGTGCCATCCTATGTCCTGACCTTTGACCTCATTTTGCCCATTTTCAATATAATTTGTCCCTAGGTGGTTTCCTACCACATACTAAAATTTCATCGAAATCAAACCATTTTTACGCAAGTTATGACGCACAAGGGCAATGGAATGGATCCCGCTCTCATGTCCTGCTTGACCTTTGACCCCATTTTGCCCATTTTCGATAGGGTTCGTCCCCAAGATGGTTCCCTACCACATACTGAAATTTCGTCGAAATCGAACTCTTTTTACGTAAGTTATGACGCATAAGGGCAATGGAATGGATCCCGCTCCTATGTCCTGACCTTTGACCTCATTTCGCCCATTTTGAAAAGGGTTCGTTCCCAGTTGGTTTCCTAATACATGCAAAAATTTCATCGAAATCGAACCATTTTTACGCGAGTTATCGTGCGGACGGACAGACGGACAAAGCTGGAGCATATACGCTTCTACAACCTACGGTTGGAAAGCGTAAAAAAGGAATTATGGAAATGTTTCTGAAAATTGAAAATTTTCCCTTGGTAAGAAAAATCTGTGAAATTCAGGTTTCTTTTCGTCATTTCACGGAAAGGTTGCATCAGAAATATGCTTCGTTAATTCACGAAAGGAATCACGGAAAGTGGCTCGTGAATTTCATATATATTTTTTTTTACAGTGTATACGATGGAACAGCTTGGGGATGGGACCAATTCTAAGCACTAAATTAATCCTCATTCCGTAAGATTTAAAGATAAAATTAAATTGAAAATCGTTCACTATACCGAAGAATCAACTACACAAACGGATCCGACTCTGAACCAATCCACGGCAGTCATTTCCTGCGGAAATCTTTCACCGAAAGAGTCAACGAACGATACAAACGAATCAGTGGAAATGAATTGTTTCAGTGAGCCGAATAGAAAAAATCGGGGTTCGTCCATCGCTACTACAGAGCAAATCATCAGATGCCCACCCAGAGTATTTGAGATAACGGATCTTAACAGTTGGGTGCCCAAAAACCTGCGTAACACCTAGAAGCTTTCTGGAATTTTTCATTTGTGATGCCATGTCTGCGGTCGAAAAAGGTTTCGGATATCGGAGGTTTTTTAAGGGATGCTTATTCTGTAGTTTCACATACGGTCTAACACATCGTATCGAAATTCACTCTGCTGACTTCACCTTCTCGAAACTTACATGAAGGCTGTAGCAAACCCTTCTGATATCATGTAATGTTTTACTTGACTAAGCTATCCTTAGGCACGCACGCCGTCATTTTTTTTTTTTTTTTTTACTCAACGAATCTCGAAATTTTTAATGATTTCCGAAATGGCGATGCTCTCTGCATGTTCGTCCGGTAAATAATTGTTCTTCAAAAGCAAATCTCTAAGAAACGAGTGTCCTTGAAATGAAATCGTTTCCCCCGATAATTGCTTCTCCTGTCACTGTGCAAAGCATTGCAACGAAAAAATTTTAAGAAGATAAGAGAGCGGACTAACAACGATCATTAGAAGGACCAATGTGAACAAGGAAAAGTGTATTAAAATTAAAGTAGAGAGGAATAAAGGAACAAGCCAAATCCTACATCCACCTAAAACGTCTAATTACAGAAGCCGAAAAATATGAAAAAAAAGCTAATAAAAAGAATAATTAACGTTTCAACACCATTTAATGCGCACCAACATCAAAAGAAATAAGCAACAAAAGTCTTCTCTACGAAACACATAAGTAAAGATATCTACGGCATGTGACGTACACTCTAATTTAAATTTCACTTTTAGTTACTTTTTCTGTGTAAATTTGAGTTCATTCTCCTTTAGCGTTTTTGAAACTTAACGTTATATCTTCTCTCTCGCAAGAGTATGGTTGGCAACAGCTTCCGATCGGAACGTACGACGTGTGCATGTATCCGATGAGAACTGAACGTTCGTATAATGTTTAAGCAGCTGCAAAATGGTGGAGACGGTATAAGTTATAATGTTAATTATGGAAAAGACGTTGCCTAATTGAAGTTTGAGCTATTGTAAGCTGTGTGTTATATTCTAGTGTTGTTTTTGTTTCCTTAACCAAGTGTTGTTATTATTAACTCACGTTCGTTTGATTAAGATAGTACTATTAAACAAGTTGGTAAAATCATGCAATGCAATGATCATTATACGCTTTCCAACATACCACAAATCATTACTCAAGTAATAAGGATAATGGCTGTGTAATAAATCTCGCTCCTTTCCCTGACCTTTGACCACATTTCGATCATATTAAACGGAATTGGTTCAGTATACCTCCGGAACAACATACTAAAGTTTTGTCGCAATAAAAAAGCATTTTTAGTCAAGTTGTGAGGATAATGGCTGTGAAATAAATCGTGCTCTTGTGATCTGACCTTTGACCCCATTTCGATGATATTCAACAGAACCGGTTCAGTATACCTCCAGGACAACATGATGAAATTTTGTCGCAATAGAAGTATTTTTAGTCAAGTTATGAGGATAATGGCTGTAGAATAAATCTCGCTCCTGTGCCCTGACCTTTGACCCCATTTAGACGATATCAAACAGAATTGGTTCAGTATATCTCCGGAATAACATGATAAAGTTTTGTCACAATAGAAGCATTTTTAGGTAAGTTATGACGCATGAGGGCAATGGAATGGATCCCGCTCCTATGTCCTAACATGACCCCATTTCCCCCATTTTCAATAGGGCTCGTCCCCGGGTTATCCTCTACCACATACTAAAATTTCATCGAAATCGAATCGCTTTTACGCGAGTTATCGGGCGGACAGACGGACAAAACTGGAGCATATACGCTTCTTCAACCTTCTGCTGGAAAGCGTAAAAAAGAGTTCTGGTTACGCCTTGTTGAAGTACCAAAGGATTAGTGGCTGAATAAAAACTAATCGTAAGCAACTTTTTCTGGACGTTTTCTTGAATGACTCCTGCTTCACTGCGAAGACTGTCTTGTTTAGTATCAGGATCCCAATGGTGAAGCCACTTCTCATCACCAGTCACAATGCAGGAATAGAAGTCATCTGGTTGGTGGTAAATGCGGTCAAGTTGAACTCGACTTGCTTCAGCACGATCATTCTTCATCTCAGGTGTCAACATTCGAGCAGCCCATCTGGCACAGACCTTTGACATCCCTAACCTCTCATGCAAAATCGTCTAAACACTGCCGGTGATCATTCTTCATCTCAGGTGTCAACATTCCAGCAGCCCATCTGGCACAGACATTTGACAACCATAACCCCTCATGCAAAATGGGCCAAACACTGCAGGCGATCATTCTTCATCTCAGGTGTCAACATTCGAGCAGCCCATCTGGCATAGACCTTTGACATCCATAACCTCTCATGCAAAATGGTCCAAACCCTGCCGGCGATCATTCTTCATCTCAAGTGTCAACATTCGAGCAGCCCATCTGGCATAGACCTTTGACATCCCTAACCTCTCATGCAAAATGGTCCAAACACTGCCGGCGATCATTCTTGATCTCAAGTGTCAACATTCGAGCAGCCCATCTGGCATAGACCTTTGACATCCCTAACCTCTCATGCAAAATGGTCCAAACACTGCCGGTGATCATTCTTCATCTCAGGTGTCAACATTCGAGCAGCCCATCTGACATAGACATTTGACATCCCTAACCTCTCATGCAAAATGGTCCTAACATTGTCGGTGACCATTCTTCATCTCAGGTGTCAAAATTCGAGCAGCCCATCTGGCACAGACATTTGACATCCATAACCTCTCATGCAAAATGGTCCAAACACTGCCGGTACTTAACTTCAGATCCTGAGCAAACTATACGACTACGGATTCGCCGGTTGGACATCATTCGGTCCTCCACTTTCTGTCCCGTTTCATCTGTGGTCACCTCCGCTTTCTGCCCCATTTCATCTGTGGTCACCTCCATTTTCTGTCCCATTTCATCTGTGGTCACCTCCGCTTTCTTGTACATTTCATCTGTGGTTACCTCCACTTAACGTACCTCTCCAGGATCGTCTTCCAACGAGTCTCTTCCCCGTTTAAATAGAGCAACTCATCTTTTGACTGTGGCATATGAAGGTGCACCATCGACGTACTCACGGACCATCCATTCAAGAACACTGCGTGGCGTTTCACTTTCCTTTGCCAAAAATTCAATCACCACTCAGTTCCACAATTTCATTTCTCGTTCATCCATGGTCTCCTCATATACTTCAATACACTGTGGCGCCGTCTCAAATGCTGACACAGGGACGTGTCGTGGCTGTTGTACAACTGAAGGATGATGCAGTACTTTGCAATACTTGCGTCAGCCGCCAACCACATTCAAGATCATCCATAGAACTTGTTGAACGTCCCTCGTACTCCGGGGAGTCAGCATTTGTAAAGGGGTGTCACTGTGGCGCCGTCTCAAATGCTGACAGAGGGACGTGGCGTGGCTGTTGTACAACTGAAGGATGATGCAGCACTTTGCAACACTTGCATCAGCCGCCAACCACATTCAAGATCATCCGTAGAACTTATTGAACGTCCCTCGTGCTCTGGGGGAGTCAGCATTTGTAAAGGGGTGTCACTGTGGCGCCGTCTCAACTGCTGAGACAGCGACGTGGCTTGGCTGTTGCATAACTGAGGGATGATGCAATACTTGAGTCAGCCACCACCCACTACTTTCAAGATCATCCTTAGAACTTATTGAACGTCTCTCGTACCCTGGAGGAGTCAGCATTTGAGAAGGGGTGTCACTGTGGCGATGACTCAAATGCTGACACAGAGACGGGACGTGGCTGTTATATAATTAAAGGATGAAGCAATACTTTGTAATACTTGTGTCAGCTACCAACCACTACTTTCAGGGTCCGGCTTAGAACTCATTGAACGTACCATGTGCTCGATGGGTATCGGCATTTGAGAAGGGGTGTCACTGTGGCGCCGTCTCGAATGCAGACATAGCGACGTGGCGTGGCTGTTATATGAGTGAAGGATGATGCAATACTTCGCAGTACTTGCGTCAGCCGCCAATCACTACTTTCAAGGTCAGGCTTATACTTATTGAATGCCCCTCGTACCGCGGGGGAGTCAGCATTTGAGAAGGAGTGACACTGTGGCGCCGTCTCAAATGCTGACACAGCGACGTGGCGTGGCTGTTATATAAGTGAAGGATGACAATATTTTGCAATACTTGCGTCAGCCGCCTACTGCTACTTTCAAGGTCAGGCTTAGAACTTACTGAAAGCCTCTCGTATGAGATGGAGTGAAACTTCTCATATATCTAATTGGAAAAGAATTTCAGAAATTTCATGAATGCAAAAGAACAAAATTGCTGAACATATAAAAGAATTGTAATGATGAATACACTGGAAGAAGTTTCATATTTCGGCCGTACGGTAAAAAGTTCTGAAACGACTTTCTGGAGGGAAAAAGTGAATGAAAACAAGAAAGAGGATCACAACGAAGCACACTGATGAGCTCAAGATGGGACAAAGTAAAGATCCCTGATATGGAACTCAAGAATAGGCAGAGACTTAAAAAGATAAAAAAGTGCGCAAACTCACACTAAATCCCCGCTGGCACTTTGAGCACGAATGAACGTTGCGGAAACTCAGCAGAACTGATTTTCTTAAGATTACTACTCACTATGTTCATTTAGACCAAGGAATTTTTCATTCCGCCGTTGAAAAGAAGAAAAGAAAAATGCATCCAAATCTGGAGGGTATCGCCTTTTAACAGTAATCTCAAACTCACCACTCAGTTTCAAGGTACGGTATTTTTTTAAATTTTAAATGTGCGATCAGTAGTGCCTTAATAAAAAATCGAAATTTCTACCCTCTAATACGAGCAAATTGTTGCTTCAAAAGTGTGCGAAAACCACTACCGTGGTAACGGCAGTCGGATAAAAAAAAAGTAAAGTAAAAAAGACATTTCAAAACTGCACTTTCAAAAGTGTCGAAATAGTATCAAAAGAAAATGCACTGCTCTGCTTCCAAGAGGGAAAATCAAACGTTTGGAGAATCAGAAAGATGAGAAAAACATTGATTCCAGTCAGGACTAGCCAAACAATAAATGATTAATTTTTTTTTTTTCAATTCGGCCAGGATACACTAAGGAAAAAATATAAATTTTTTACGACACCTGAAGGGAATTTTTGGTATCGTAAACGTTTTAAAATATATGGAAATTTATGTTCACATGTGTACATACACTGAAGAGCAATTGAATTAGAGATAGCTGTCTAGTAACGTATAGCACCGTCTTTCGCCCTGAAGACGGTGGTGATATGTCTCGGCATGGACTCGACAAGACACCACAAGCTCCCACAGTTCACAAAGATTTGATGGAGGGGAGTCATCTCTCTCGATGGCATCACAGATGTGCTCGATGGGATTGAGGTCAGGTGACCTAGCTGGCCTAGGAAGCGAGATCACGTCGGTGGAGTGTTCATCCAACCATTCGGATACAATTCGGGAGAGATGCCGCGGTGCATTGTCTTGTTGCAGGATGAAGTCCCCAGTGGGATGTTGAAGACGCACAAACGGTAGCAAATGGTCGTCCAGGGTATACTGGTAACGTTGAACTGTGAGGGACGATGTCACACGTACCAGGGTCCCCTTTCAGTCCACGTAAACAGTACCCAGACGAGAATGCCACCGCTACCAGCTTGAAGAGTATCCTACTGGTAAGAAGGATCCATCGCTCCATGTGGTTTGCGCCGTACTCGTATCCTGCCATCCGCATGTACCAACGTGAATCTCGACTCATCAGTCCAGGCAACATTTTTCCACATGTCTAGGGTCCAGTCGCGATGTTCCCGCGCCCATGCTAATCTTTGCACCTTGTGATGTGCGGTCAGCACCGGTACCCTCGTGAGACGATGACTTCTGTACTCCATAGCGAGGAGATGGTTCTGGATGGTGTGGCTGCTTACACGTTTTTGTGCACCAGCTTTAAATTTCCGAGTGATTTCTTGCACTGTGGCCCGTCTATCCGCTGTTAGAATGCGAGCTAGCCGACGATTAACCCGCTCATCCACACGCTGTTGTCCACGGAAATTGGCCCTTGCAGGGATGGTTTTACCTGGATTCGATGTACTCACGGTGCACCCGTGACACAGTGGCTCGTGAAAATCCCAGTGCCTGCATGACTTCCGAGATGTAGTGACCCATTCGTCGGGCCCCGACAATTTGCGCACGATCAAATGCGTTTAGATCCGTCTTCTTACCCATACTGCGTCTGACTTACTGATTCCCATCGCATCACTCCTTATCTTGTCGGATCGCTGCATACGTCATGTCGTTTCCGTTTACAGATCCGCCCACAGCGCCACATTTGCATAACGCCAGCTGTCTTTAATTCAGTTGCTCTTCAGTGTATATCCCAACTAAAATAAATTTTCCAAACTGGAAATTTAGAAGGTGGAAACGTTAATGCTCCGCTAAGCCCTTTAATGAAAAAATGGGGGAAATGAGATTGTGTTTTTTTACAATATGTAGAGTTTTAACCATTGAGGGTTGCAGTTTAAGTGGCTAATTAAATAGCTAGCTAATGTTCGTAAGATCAGATGAGATCAGATGTAGAGGATTTTAGGAAGGGAGTGTCTTACCGCTTTAAACAACCCTTAGAAATAGGAAGCTAGGAGATTTGGGCTAGAGTGCCCGATAGGAAAGTGACACGGAAGCGAGGTAGAAAGAGGGAGAAAGACGCCCATATTTATTACCGTGGGGCCAGTAGCCGGGGTCCGACTGTTTAACGTGCCCATCCGACGCACGGCGGATATTTAGTAGTTAGAACGTTCGTACCTGCCATGGATCGAACCCTGATGTTCGTAAGAACTTCCATGAACATATATTAAAACTTTTTGAATAACTTAATAAATACAAACAGCCAGGTAGAAAGAATCATTAAATACTTATGTAAAACGATAACTTCTTCCTTATTGTTCGGTCTATTGCACGGAATACCTCAGGAGCACCACGAAAACGTTGTCCTGGTATTGGTGACTTCAGTTTGAAAAACAGATCAAAGTCGCAGAAATTCATGCCTCCGGTGGGTGCTATAAGGTTTCCAAACACCATCTCGTTAAAAGTTCCTGCACTGTTTGGGCAACATGACAACCAGTATTGTCGTGAATGAGCACTGTGCATTGTCTTTAATGAAATGTGGCCGCTGGGGACGAAGCAAAGTAGAAAGGGGGAGGAAGACGCCCGTATTTATTACTGGGGAGCCAGTACACGGGGTTCGACGGCTTAACGTGCCCATCCGACGCATGGCGGATATTTAGTGGATCGAGCGTTCGTACCTGCCTGGGATCGAACCTGAGGTCTTTTCCGCAGTAATCACGAACGTTGCCCACTAGGCCACCCGCTGCCTACAAGTAACGTCCAACACTCGAAAGGCTTTTTATACTCGACTGTGTCATCACCAGAGTGCGCCGCAATTGTCTGCGCTTATCATCGAGCTTATATCAGATGGAGACACCACTGACTCTTCCGCCATAGGCTAATCTTTGGCGTGACATCGCATACAGGCAAAAACGAACTAAACTATACAGTTGACAAAACAGTAAGCTTTTATAGTTGATAAAGATTATTGAATTCCTCATTTCATCTGTCTATATGCCTCGAAGCTTTTGTTGAACTGGCTTCAGTAGTTTCAAAGCAGCTTCTTGCCTGGATGTGACGTCACCTGCAGCACGGGATGTGACTTATGACGGCCAGTGCTGCGTGGATAGGAGTGGTGTCTCCACCTAATATAAACTCGATGGTGCTATTCATTGCCACGTTGGGCCGCGGGTGGCTTAGTGGGCAACGTTCGTGACTGCCACGGAAAGGACCTCAGATTCGATCCCAGGCAGGTACGAACGCTCGATCCACTAAATCACTAAAGATTCGCCGTGCGTCGGATGGACACGTTAAGCCGTCGGACCCCGGGTACTGCCCCCCCAGTAATAAATAAGGGCGTCTTCCTCCCGTTTCTACCTCGCTTCCCTGTCACTTTCCTATCAGGCATTCTAGCCCAAATCTCCTAGCTTCCTATTTCTAAGGGTTGTTTAAGACCTGGGGTCATACACTCCCTTCCTAAAATCCTCTACATATGATCATTGCCGCGTTGCCACTACTTTTCACTCAACCCCTGTATACTCAATACCAGCCAATGTTGAAGGACTTTTTCCAGTCTGGCAGAAACAATGATTTGTTTAGTTTTTATTTATTTAGCTTTGTTATCTGACAGAAACAACAAAGCTAAATTCACACAACCTAGCGGTAATGCTTTACATCAAAAAACATATTGCTCAAAACATTTTTCTCGTGAACTACCGCTATCTGACGGAAACAGTTTTTTTAACAGACTTTTAGAAAGGAGAGATACAGTGCCAAATGCATATGTTCCCAGTCTTGCAATGAGATTCTCGGATACCATTCATATGGTGAGAATGTGGGGCACGATATCAGGCAAGTAACGTTCGGGAACGGGACCATTTCATAAGTGGTGGAATGATGGAGTTTGGGACGGGATTGTATCAACGGCGTTTACCTCTGCACATAATGATCAGAGAAAGCATCAAGGTCTAACAGCTGCCCGATATCTATCGTGACGATATCCTAGATCTCCATGTCCGGCTTTTTGCAGGTGCATTGGGTCCGGATATCCTGCTAATGGACGACAAAGACATGCAGTACCCATAGGGCTTTTCTGGTCAATGAATACCTTGAAAGCGAACAAATTTCTCGTATGAATTGGCTAGTACGATCACCAGATCTTAATACGATTGAGCATGTTTGAGACACTTTAGGTCGACTAATTGTTGCTCATTCCGCTCATTCTACAGCTCTACAGGAATCATAATCTGCTCTTTTAGAAGAATGGAACTTAATCCCACAGTGCGCATCCTCATTCAAAGTATGGTTCCGCCGCTGTGAAACTTGTACTGCCACATCCTGTATTGAAGACCATGGTACCATATTTTTTCCGAATTTATGAAATTTCGTTTCATGCCTTTTTTTCTTTTTTCGCTCTTTTTTTCCCCTCAGGCCCATAATTTCGGCGCCTTTGCATATTAAGAGTTACTAGAAAAGTCCTTCATCAGGCCAATATCTCACGAACTATAGCAGTTAGCGATTTACTTCTTGTGCAGTTGTATAGGAAACCCCCTATGGCGCACACAATAACACCACGAGAGATTCCCTCGCCTCGTTTTTTTAGAAAGTAGAGCGGACTGTCCCCCTCCCTTTGCAAATAGGGCAAAAAAGTCAATTACAAACTTGTTCAGCGAGGCAGAAATAGTACAAAAATGTTTTTGTCCCAAAACAAAAGATGGAAGGGGACCGGGAATGTGGCTCCAAGAAAATCACGACATCCGGAAGTAACGACAGAGTATTTAGACAAGAACTTATTACTTAGAACTTATCTAAACTGGTAACTTCTAAGTAAATGAAAGCGCAAAGGAAAAATTTTCCTACAAACCTTATCAACAGTTCTTATTCTGAAATAAAACGCAGTTCCTTGACATATTCAATATCACACTTTGAT